>CM048818.1:17201434-19973799 GCA_026586065.1 Dioscorea zingiberensis | reverse complement strand
AATAGATGCATTTTTTATAAACATCATTTTGGTTTAGGGAGTTGGCTCATTCCATTAACAAAAACCTAGACTCACCCTACTGATACTCACTAAAGGTGAACAATGGAGAAAAGTTTTCTATGATTTGGCTAAATGGGAAAACAATCCATGGTATGCTCTTACAAAATGAATCTCTTCCTCCCTCAAGTGGAATTTCGAATGGATTAGAGCTTGTATTGTAAACCCCTACCATGGCATTCATTATCAGTTTGGTCAATCGTGGCAAATGCATGTGGGTCATTTCCATTATCACCATATCTATTTTATTCTTATCTCATAGACCCTTACTAGCATCCTTAATAAAGCAGTGTCATGAATAATGCCTTTTGTGGTGAGGTTAAGAATTAGCCCAACCAAGGTCATATACCATTCCTTATATGTTGATGATTCTCATTTGTTAGCGCAAGCAATCCTTCTACGTAGGAAATGCTAGAACAATCATCTTCTGCAAGTAGACATCTATAACAAATTAATCTAGACAAAGAGCCAATTCTATTAAGTCAAGTCGTAAATATTTTTTCCAACTTTGGTTGAATCTACATGGGGAGAGATCTTATACTCATTCTTCTTAGAATTCATTAGGGTAATTCTCAGCCTTTCAAATACTATTTAGGAGCTCGATTTCCCCTTAAAAGCTTCCTAATGAGTACATTAACAAAATTTTAATTGAGAAATTTAGGTGAAAATACTAGCTCATTGGCAATCCCTAACATCTTTTTATGGCGGTGGAGAGTGACTTTGGCACAAATCTTACCATCCTTTCATTACCAATTTTTTGCTCGGAAAGCACTTACCCTATAGGCCGACATAATAGCTTCAATTCGGCATAATCAAATTGGTTCGAATTCTTTCGCCAGTTAGTGGAGCTAACAACAAGGACGTAGCAGGGATTAAGTATATGATTAATTGGAATGTGGTGTCCATGGAAAATGCCTTTAGGTGGTCTTAGTATGAAAGATCTTTTAAAATTAATGAAAACAACTATATGTTAATCTGTGCATGTTCCTTGGATCTCTTGTCTTAACTCTAGAACCGAGAAACTCCTTGGGTTGATTTTATGGCAAAATAAGTGTATGGTTACTCCTAATATTTGGAATCCAATTGGGCATGGAAATCTTCATCTAATCAGCTTAAGGCATTGATGCATATATAGCTTCTTAAATTAAAGATTTTATAATACCAACTACACTTACACATGAATTTTTTAGTTTAAATTCATCAATTTTATAGTCCACATCTACTCGTATGCTAGTTTAAAATCATCAATTTTTTAGTTTAAATGTTCGTAGATTAGGTACATTCTCATACTTAAAGTTCTAATATAAAATAATTTTATTCATCAATTTTATAAGTCCACATCTACCGTAGGCCTATACACTTACCCAGCCAAGGCCCATCTCTAGATCCGCACTTACCTACTGGCCACCTTTGATCTCGCTCCTCGCATAATTCTAAAATGGGCGGAGTTGTGAGCTAAAACTAGCCCAAATGAGAGATGAACATCGCACTGTGGTTCATTATAAAAATACAAATAGCTTGTATAAATATATATTTGTCAAAACATATATACACAATTCATACTCGGTATACATTTGCATAAATCTTAACATAATTCACATGTCACAAACTCAGTAAATCATAACTATATCAATCGTACTTCCAAATTGTGATGCACCCAATCTCAAATAACACTACCCTGCTCATACTTCTCTTCATGCACATAAATAGCGCCCCCCAGATATTATTAAATACTATGGCCCTACTCTGACCTCTCCCTATATTACGTGCTTCAACCGCATTACATGACATGTATTAATCGATTAATATACTAAAACATAAAACGCTGGCTCTACTAGGAAAAAAATACACGCATATATCAAAAATACCACTTTTCATAATTCATCTATAAAAACATCGATAAAATACCCCACAAACAAGTCAAAATACCCACTTTTCTACCCATCGATAAAAACTCCATGAGAAAAAATATTTGGTGAAACATCGACAATCAATTCGGAAGCCTTCATTTCATTGCCAACTACCCACTTTTCATAATCCATCAATAAAAACATCGGTAAAAATGTCAAGAAAACATCGATAATCAACTGTAGTTCATTTCCGCCGCCAACTCACCTGATAATCCCTTCTATTTTCGTCTGATTTTCTCAACCCCAAAGCTGCCAAGCCGCTAAACGCAGGAATTTCCTCTAAACGATCAAAAATACAAAACAAATAACAAAAAATAATGTACAAACTCTCTTTTCTCCTTCTCTTCTCTCTCTTTCTCTTTCTTCCTCTTTTCCTTTTCTCTTTTCGCTTTTCTTCTTTTCTTCTTTTTTCTTTCTTCTTTCATGACCGTCTCTCTCTCTCTTCTTTTCTATTTCTCACTCTCCTTTCTCTCTATTTCTCTATTCTTTTCCTCTTTCTTACTTCTTCTCTTTTTCCTTTCTCCCTCCTCCTTCCTTCTCTCTTTCTCTCTCTCTTTTCCCTGATCTCTCTTCTCTCTCGCATCCTTCTTCTTTCCTCTCTCTCTCTCTCCATTTCTCTCTTCTTATCTTCTTTCTCCATGGCGACCGGTTTTATGGAGAAATTTTTATTATTATTTTTTAATTAATTAGTTAATTGAAAAGTGGGAACCAACTTCCTCTATTTTTTTTACTTATTATTATTATTTAATCAATGAAACTTCTTTCAACCTTCCTTATTATTTTTTTTCCATTTTTTTTTGTTTTTCTTCTGCAATTTCTCATTTTAACCCCCAAAATTTTATTAAATTTATTTTGATTTATTCCCTTAATTTGAAAAATCCGGGTATCACAGTGATGATTGGGACTTTGGACTAATTGGTGATATTTTTTGCTCACATGCCTCTCTAAGAATTTTATAGATTCAAATAACGAAGGAATCAGGGACTCCTGATTGGTGTTGGAGAAAACAGGTAGCAGGGAGGTCACTTACTTCTGTTATTTACAAAGATTTGAGAAATCTGAACAATACTGAAAGTTATCAAATTTGGAAGGGGTGGCAGTTTTTGTGGAAACCTAATGTTGCCCCCAAAATTTAGTATTTTCTGTGGAAATTCTTCTATCAGAGATTGCCAACCCAAGCTTATTTGTATGGAATGGGCATTGGTCCTGATGAACCATGCCCATTATGTAAACTGTAGATTGAATCCTTTGCTCATTTATTTTTTCGATGCAGATGGGTTATCATGGTGTGGCTGGAGATGCAAACCAAAGGTTATACCCAACTACTTGAGGGAATATAAGAGAATATATATATATATATATATATATGTATATATATATATATATATATATATATATATATTGACAAACAAAAGAGAATATATTACAAGGCACTTGGTTATATAACAACTCAAGTGGGAGATATGGAAGCACAATACATACCTCAAGGATTATTGCTTACACTCTTTAACAGATTTGAAAAGCCAGGTGTAATGTGATTTTCAAGGGTTATATTTTCACTCCTTTGTAGGTTACCAATACCAGTCTAGCCATGGCCTTGGAATACAAACAAAGAGTACCTTCTATTGAAAATGTGGGTGTGCAAACGGCCAAACAATGGAACAGAAGACATTACTAAGACATTCTCTTAACAGATGTCTCCTGGTTGGAGGGACGTGAGGTAACAAGTATAGCCTTTCTATTAATTACTCATGTAGGTTCTTTCTACTATGCATGAATGAACACTACTGAAGCCACAACTGCTTATGAAGGGGAACTCAAAGCACTTAAAGAAGGACTGGAGCAGGTCGTCTTGGAGAAGATCTCCGAAGTTATTATCTATACAGATAACCTCCAATTGGCCAGAAGCATCAAAGAGGGAAGCAGAGAGCATTGTGGAAGACTAGCAGTCACTTGGGGAAGATGCCGATACTTACTATATTGGGAAATGCAATTCAGAGCAAGGGAAGGCAATGGTGTTGCGTATGGATTGGCAAAACTTGCCAGAACATCTGGGAATTGGGAATCATTTACAAATTTTGCAGATATGCCTGAGTTTATTAGGTGCTTTTGTTTCAATTATGTGATGTATTAGTTGTGTGTATGGACAATTAGTTTCAATGAAACTCTTGATTTACCAAAAAAAAAATATATATAAATTTATGAGGAAATTGGTCTATAGCTTAAATCACTAATTCTTAGGGTTAAGTTTTTTTACTTTCATAAGTAAAATTTTAAAAAATATAAATCACAAATTTAATGTCTCTGATGAAATTTTAGATCATGCTAATGGAATGATTTAAAAAATAAAAAAATTTACACTGAATCAATCTCTTTAAAAAAATTATAAAATCACAAGCTGCATCAAACCAAACATGGGTTACATAAAAAAGAAAAGCTCTATAATTATTTATCACAAATATGTTAGAATTTTAATTGTTTGAGTATTAAAAACTCAAAGGCTTACATTCAAAATCCATTCATTGGGTTGCTTTTTGAAATTATTTTCTAAAAAACACTTTGTCCAAATTTAGAGTTTTTATTTGGATTCTGTAAGACAAAGTACTCAAAACCAATAGATCTGCCTTTTTTATCTAAAAATAAAAACCAACCAAACAAACATTTTCAATAAATAAATAAAATAAAACACTTCAAAAGAAGGGAAAACACACACGTGAGTTTATTTTTACAATATTTTTTAACAAAACCAAACAAAAATCTTTAAAAAATTCAAGAATTTACTCATCTAATCTCATGCTACAAAGATCTTCTCCACTTTCTTTTATTCAATATTTTTATGATTGAATTATCTTTAGTTTTTCTCTCAAAGTAACCTCCTCTCCATTTGGGCATACAATAACATAAACTGTTGAAGCTACCATGTGCGTTGAAATCATATCTTTTAATAATTTACGTAAAACTAAAGACATAATCTAATGATTTATATTGAATACATTATTAGTTTGTTACATTAGTCCAAAGAATATAGTTATATTAGGTCACAAGTTGTTATTTATTGAGCTGCTATTACAATTGTATCCAACTTTTATTGACCTATTGTCCTACATATATAACTTTTTGTTTGTAAAGTTTACATAATGAAAAACATTTTCATCCATTTTTCCTTTTGTTCTTCACTTGTAACATGGTATCAAATTGCATTTGAGAATCTCCGAAGCTTTTTTCTTACTTAATTATGGCAAAAGATAGAGGATGAAATCGCTTTTGCCAATTTACATGATGGAAGATAGATCTCTTTTGGATGATCCTTTTCATCTTAACAATGGAGATCACTTCGGTTTCAATCCTTCCTCACCAGAGAGTAACTTTGATTCCCGGTCCCGAAATGCATGTAATGGCACTAATTGCAAAAGAACAAAGTCTCATTTGTTGGATGGTATGATTTCTAAACCCTGCTTTTTGATGATCCTTTTATGGATCTTGGTCTAGATGTAACAACATGATCATGTTTTTGATACTTCATACTGTGTCAAAGAAAATATTAAAGCCATTTTAGGTCCCTCTACTTTAACCCAATGTTCATTTTCGACCTTGTAACTTTAAAAATCTTTGATATGGTCCCTATACTTTGGGGTTTTTCTTCAAATACGCCTTTGTGCCGATTTGGCAAAGACATGTGTGATATACAAACCTAATACTGCTAAATTTTTTTATTCTAGGTGACATGCCACATTAGCACTTTGCCATCATCATCATTTAAAAATTACTTTATTCAAATCCATTTCATTATGCTATGTCGATGCTATGTCATCCAAACCCTACAATGTAGGTTGCTACGCCGTAAATACTAGCCACATTTGTTGCCACATCAAGACTAGTGACGTATTCGAACAAAAACCCTAAAGTACAGTGGACCAGATCGCAGATTTTTAAAGTACAAAGATGAATATGAATATCAGTTAAAGTACGTAGACCAAACCGCTTTTAAGCATCATGTATGTTGATAATGCTTGCGATATTTGGAACGATTTATGTGAGCATTTTCATCAAAAGTAATGGACCAAAAACTTTTTAAATTAAAACAACAATTAAGCGGCCTTTCTCAAGGATCATCGGATGTTAGTAGCTATTACATGAAATTAAAGGCTCAGGATGAATTGAAAAATTTTAGACCGTGATTCTAATTGTACCTCGTGGAGGTTTAAAAGATCCCATGGACTTTCAACATCGAGCTATGTTCTACAATTTTTATGGGATTGAATGAGTCATATAGCCATGCAAGGGCTCAAATTCTTATGATTAATCCTCTGCCACCTATAAATAAAGTGTTTTCTTTGGTTATCCAAGTGGAGAGATAGAGAAGTCTTAGTTCATATAATCCTTCTTCTGCTTTTTCACCAAACATTACGCCTTTGGTGTTACTACAAGCAATTATAATACATACAAAGGAAGGCGTAACAAACCTCTTTGTACCCACTATGGTTTTCTCTCGGGACACATGATGGACAAGTGCTATAAGATTCACTTGATATCCTCCCCGTTTCAAGAAGAGAACCTGCAACAAAACAAGGGCCAATCGGAGACAAGATACACATGTTGTTAATCAAATGTTTGCAGGTATAGAAGATACAGAGAAGAGTATGCTCAACACAAACAATTTCTTTACGAATCAGTGTCAACAACTCATAGATTTCTTGAGTTCAAAGCTTCGTAGCAATTTCTTCGAATGATACCGATCAAATCCAATGGTTTCTAACTTAATTCTTGGTATTTCTTCTCTTATTCCCTCACGTTGTTTGGATATTGTATAGTGGTGCAATTTATCATGTTTGTCATGATTTAAAGTCTTTTAGTAGTTTTGAGCTTGCTCGTAATGCTTCTACATGTTAATCTTCCAAAATGAAGGAAGTGCTCTTATTGTTCGTATTAGAACTATTCAACTTACTTCAAGTGTCATACTTGAAAGTTCTTTTTGTACCAAGTTTTAAATACAACTTGTTGTCCATAAGTGTGATAGCTCTCGAAGATTGCTATTTTAGTAAAGGTTAATCAACGGTTTAGGACCAAAATGCTTTATCATTAGCTATCTTAAGTGCTTTTAACCGTGGATTTACACCGCTTGAGGTTGATATATGCTAAAATGAGTGAAGTTTTTATGTAACATGTGAAATGAAGTAGCATTACAATAACATCGCTGATGTGCTTGTATGACATCACAATGTGGAATTGGTGGGATGAGTACGCTTTTAGAGAAAAATTAATATTGTGGATGTTCAGTGGAAAACATCGCGGATGTAAAACACACTATGGATTCTTCTAGATTGGGAGCAATATCGCATTTGCTTCGTGGACATCGTGATATTCATGCACAAAGCCTCATGGGAGATCAAGTCACATTGTGACGCCTCACAATAGTACATCGTGATGATATAAAAGGAAGGGGCATGAAATCGCTGATATGCGCTTTGGACATCGTGGATGTCCGTGAAAGTGGGAACTATAAAAGGAGTGGGCTGATATGTTAGGTTTATTATCTTTGGTCTTGGTGGCGTGTTATGCGCTTAGAGCATTTATCCCAAGGGCTTCTCCCAAAGATTTTGGAGTTGGGGAAAAACTCATTCATGAGGGTGAATCTTTAGACTTTAATCTTTTATGTTTATTGAACTCTCTTTAGCTTAGACATGGATGTTTATGTACATGATGCCATTGTTTTGGATTTATCTTTTGTATGGATGCTATGACTTGAGTTTATTATATATTATCCTTGGCTTCTTGCTTTGATATCATGTTTGTGGATGTGCTTATGAATCTACTATGCTAAATTATTGTTGGTCGAAAGGCAACAATTATCTTAATCCCATAGCACATAGGTAAATGAGCTTGAGGGAAGAGTAGAAACATAGGGTGGATGGAGTGACACCACAAGTGCCTCTCACTTAGGTATAAGTGTTGGTATTCCATGCTAATGGTAGAGGTTAGCCCTAGAATGCTTCTTAACATCCCCATAGACATATGGGAGTGAGACCATGAACCTTAGAATTAAGGTCTTGTAGGTTGCACCCAGAGTGCACATAAGTGCAATCTCTACCATTGTAAACCCTCATCCACAACCTTGATATCTTAGCAAGCTAGGGAGAAAACCTTTACAAGTCTATTAACACCATACAACCCTAGAGCCTTCTAATTGAGAGTTTTCCCCTTGTAACCTTTGTAATTTACTCAATCCACTCGAGTCTTAACCACAACTTCAATCAATACACAACCAATCTTCTTTTAGCATTTAATACACCAAGTTAGGGAAACCTAGTATCGGTTCTTCCGAGGAATTCGGACCCGATACTTATCGGTTTTACTACTTCATGCACCACGTGATTGCTTACCCCTAGTCTATTGTGGTGAATGTATTAAGACCGTTGTTCATCTCATCAAGGTCTCGATCCCGCCTCTCATTTAAAAGCTTTTGGTTGCCTTTGTTATGGTTCTACACTACTTAGTACTTTGACAAGTTTTCTCCAAGGTCTCGAGCTTGCTTTTTCATTGGATATCCTACTACTATGAAAGCCTATAAATTATTGGACATAGAATCGTAGATTTTTTGTCTCCGTGGATGTTTAATTTCATGAATGTATTTTTCCATTTTCCTCACTAGAGTTTTACTCTTTAACTATATGGACCGGTTTCTCAAAAGGTTTTGCCTACCGTTGATGACATCTCAGTCCAGGAGATCAAATCACAAAACAATCTTTCTAGGTCTTCGTCTGATCATTTTTTTGATTCTCGCATACAATCCAATGATCAAGTGACTAGACCAACATGGGTTGTTAAAAGGCCAGTATACTTATGAGATTATTATTGTAATCTTGCTTCAAATGATTCCACAGAAAGTCCTGTCTCGACTTTTCATTCTTTATCTGATGTCATTGGCTATATGAAGCTTGCTTTGCATTTCAAGGTTGTTGTTCTATCAGTTTCTACTAGTGTTGAAACTCAAACTTATTTGCAAGCATTGGAAAAAGGCTATGCAGACTGAGATACAGGCTCTTGAGTCAAATGACACTTGTTCCATTGTATATTTACCACATGGACAAATATGTTGTTGGGTGTAAAGTGGTCTACAAGTTAAAGTATATAGGCTCCGATGGTACAAAACCGAGAGAGTGTGCATAAAGCTCGTCTTGCCGTTCGAGGCTACACACAACAAGAAGGAGTCAATTATATTGATACATTTTACACCATTTGCAAAAATGGTTAATACGATCAAGTTTTCTTTGTTAGCTTCTAAATGCTAACAATGGTTGGTTTCTAAGCACCAATTTGATGTGAATAATGCCTTTTTGAATGGTGAGTTAGATGAAGTGTACATGACTATTCCTTAAGGGTATAATCCAAAAAGGGAGCAACGATCATTGAGTAATCCTTTTTCCAAGTTGCATTAGTCTTTATATGGTTTGAAGCAGGAATCTCATCAATGGTATGCCAAATTCTTTGCCATCTTAATCAAAGAAGGCTTTCATTAACTGTAATAGATCACTCTCTTTCTATAAAACAAAAGGTGTAGTTTTTATAGCTTTACTTGTTTATGTAGATGACATTATAATTGCTAGTAATAGTGAGTTGGTTATCCAAAGTTTGAAAGTTTCGATAGATACTTAATTTCAACTCAAAGACTTGGGGAATTTGAGGTTCTTTCTTGGATTGGAGATTGCTAGAACAGATAAGGGCATTTCCTTCTCACAAACACCTTATGCCCTTCAATTACTAGGTAATACAGGGTTCCTTGGATCTAAACTTGTGAGCACTCCTATGGAAGTAAATTTGAGATTAAGTCTAGATGAAGAAAAAGTTGTATAAGAGTCGACCTTGTATCGAAGAATGATAGGCATGCTTTTGTACTTAACTATAATAAAGCCTGACATTGCCAATGTTGTAAATAGATTAAGCCAGCTTTCTTGGAGTTCCAAGGACACCTCATTTACAAGATGTTCATCTTGTTTTACAATATGTGAAGAGTAATCCGTGTTAAGGGCTCTTTCTTTTCTTCCAACTAAGAATTGCGCTAAAGGCTTATGCAGACTTCCCTTACAATCAAATAATCGATGTTCAATTCAAGATTTTTACAGATGCAAATTTTTGGGCTTCATAGCTTAGATACCGTGATGTTCTCAGATCCGGGTTTTTGTGTCTTCCGAGGAAACTCCTTGATATCTTGGAAATCCAAGAAATAACAGATTGTTTCAAGGTCCTCTCGCTGAAGCGCAGAAAGTACGTAGCTATGGCCAATGCTAGTTGTCAGCTAACATGGTTGCTCTCCTGCTAAAGGAATTTGGAGTTCAAATGCACTAGATCTGCTATATTATACTATGATAATCAAGCAGCTTTACATATAGCTGCAAATCCAAATTTTCATATGAGGACTAAGCATATAGAGATAAATTGTCATTTTAGAGAGAAGATTCAAGCAGGAGCATTGAAGACATTGCATGTATCAACTAAAAACAAATTGACTGACATTTTCACTAAGGCTTTACATCCTAGATAGTTCAAAGAGTTGTTTGACAAGATGGGATTTTTCAATCTATACACTCCATCTTGAGGGGAGTACTGAAGACATTAGTAGTTTGTTACATTAATAGTCTATAGAATGTAGTTATATTAGGCCAAGTTGCTATTTGTTGAGCTGCTATTATAGTTGTACCCAAAATTTCTTTGACCTTATTATTATAGCTATATCCAAATTTATTAGTTCATTGTCTTTGTTATCATATATATATATATACCCTTTGTTTGTAGAGTTTACATAATGAAAACCTTTCAATCCATTTTTCCCTTTGTTCTTCACTTTTAACCACTTAAAATAACTTAAAATTGTTTTTCTAACAAATAAATCCACCAATACTAATTTTGTGACATCGCGGTGTCTAGCTGCAACTAGAGAGTTAGGCATGGCGTGAGTAGGATTTCAACTAGGTGAGAGGAAGGTACAAGAAGCCTCCACAACACTCAAAAAGCTCCACCAAAGCCCATGAAAGGTGGGTGTGAGCTATGAAGAGGTAGTGAGAGGAGGAAGAAGTTGGATACTCTTTATGACTGCATTGCAAGGAGCTGAGATGATGAATACTCTCGTGTGACTGTAAACACCAGAGAGAGCATAGAGGAGGAAAGGTAGACTGAAGTCTACATCAAGAGAAAATGAAGAACCCCCTAAAGTGAGGAAGCGATGAATAGAGCTAGAAAAGAAAAGACAACGCATACCCTCCCCCATCCCTCGAGCTCTTAGGAGAGTAAAGGAAGTTTTGGAAATAGTCTCTCGCTTAGGACATATGATGCCGAATGTCAAGGCGTGGAGACATATCGTCACTGTCAGGGCATAGGTCACAGAAAATCAGGCTATCCTGCAAGCTTACAGGAGGGGGTGAGGATTGGAACCATCAGTAGAGGAAAATCCTTAGTGAAAGTGGGAAAAGACTTACGATGGCAAGGCACTGCTAATGAACGCAAGAACCACAAGGATTCAAAACTGGAAGGACAAAAGCTACTCGCCAACAAGCCTTACTAGGTATGTATCTCTAGCTCTCGACACCAATATGGTTGTAGGGAAGGAGCAACTCAAGGCATATTCCATCGCGACAATGGTAAAGACCATCGAGTGGCTTGCAAATCAGAAAACGATCTCGGGGACCATGGTAGAGCACTTCACTTCAGAGAAGACATAGATGGCAAAACCTCTCAAGGTGATGTATGGGCGCTTATCTAATTTCCAACCTCTTGAGCTAGCCAGAGGTGGAGATGATGGAGAGCATGCGCTTACCATGCTTCATGCTCTAGTTTAGGCCAAGGTAGCCTGACCTAGGAGGGTAAAAAAAGGCTGAAAGAGAGCAAAGATAGATCTTGGCACAAGGTCTCACTTTGCTTGGTTGGTATCGTGACACAGTGGCAAGGATTTTGAGGCCCATTGGTGACCTTATCTACCTCAACAACAAGGGGTTATTAGACTAACTAGCTCGTATGCATGTTGCGATCCGCCGGTGGTCTGTGACTCCCTTGCTTAATCAAATGTAGCATTAGGAGTCACAATATAAGGTGAGGGTGGAGCTCAAGAGAGGGCAAAAACCTCAACCTTGGTCTACCATATAAGAAAGAAAAGAAGAAGGTGGCCACAGTAGAGAAAGCTAGAAAGGAAAAAAGGAAGCATAAAAAAAATCAAGGGGAGAGCACTGGGAATCGGTCGTGGAAACCATCAGGGATGCATTTGAAAACCCCCAACAAGTTGGAAAAGGATAGGTGGAGTAAAGGAGGGGAAGTATACACCCAATGGCCTCCCGAGAGCGATGGTTGTACCCTTGCTATATTGTGGCAACTCGTCACATGGGAGAAACTAGCTCTTCGACGTGTCGGTGGGGAAAGACTGATTGCAGCTCGTAAGACTCTTACCTGATTTTGATTCTGATTTTGAGATGTGTTTAGTGTGATAGATTGGGATGAACTATATAATCCTACATCGAATAAGAGAGAGAAAGATCATATGCTTATTATATGTATGACCTGGATATGAACATGGGAGGCCCCTTTTATAGGACAAAACCATGAGACCCGGTATAGGACCACCAAAGTGGACAATTCCTCACATAGTTGGGCCAGTTGTTACAAATGGTATTAGAGTTTGATCTCCTTTAGTAGATTGGGTTGGTTAGGGTGCCCCATCTTATGAGCTGCGGTGGTATGTAATGGTTTAAGGATCTAACCAAGCAAAACCGGTGGGCCTGTAAGACCCCAGCTCATTTCTAATTCTATTTTGAAATGTGTTTAGTATGACGTAATTTGTATGAATTCATTAGTCCCACATTGAATAGGGGAGAAAAAGATCCTATGCTTATATCTATAACTTGGATCTGAACATGTGAGGCACTTTTTAAGGGACAAAACCATGAGACTTGGTATGGTATGGGTCGTTACACAACAATAACGTGGAGGCCAAGATAGATGCAATGTTGTGAGATGATGCAATAAGTGGTGGGGCCCACTTTGATGCCACGTCAACTTATCCAATTCTTAATAATGATGTGGCACATGAGGATAATGATGTGGTGTACCTTATAATTGACACATAGCCAAATCGACCCAACGTGGCAAGAAGGGACCCATGAAACAAGCCACTCACATGAGGGAAGAAGACATTAGGCCGGACCAAGTCCTAAGCCCACCAAGCACTCAGATAAAGCCAAAGAAAGGCCAACCTCCAAAGAGAGTTGGGATGGGCCCAACAAAGGGGCCCTATGCCACCTTCTCTCAGCCCAGCTCCTCAAAAGAATTGATGTTGGGCTCAACAGGCCCAAGCTCGGAAAATACTCGCCTAATTTTAGGCTTAGGAAACAAACTATAATTGGACTTGTCCAAGGTTCGTGGAATCTTATTTCAGATAATGCTTGGGAGAATGTCAAGGCCGAGGAAATAACAATAGAGGGAGAAGACATATAAGGTATCCCAGGAGCACAAGGTGTACAGGGGAGAGATACATGGAGTAAGGTAAACAGGGTAGGAAAAGGCAGAAAACTATAGCATTGGCGAGAGGACAACAAAGCACCCTAAGGTAGCATTTAGTTGTTTGTAGCTCTTCATCTACTGGATGAAGAGTTACAAGGATGCGCAGATACAAGATGAGGAGTTACAGTTTGGTTGGATAAAGAGGAAATGACTAGATGTATACTTTTTTATGTTTGGTTGTTTAAATCTTTTTCAAGAAAAACTAATGAAGGTATAATTCTAAATCTTTTGAAATAAAGTAATCTATGTAAAGGTTGTAGTTAAATTAAAATACTCAAAATTAGGATATTTTAATTTAATATTATATAATATTATCTTTAAATCATTTTTCAAATAAAACTAAGTATAAATTTTTTCAAGTTCTTTATAGTTAAATAATTTTGGGAAAATTTATGATATTTTTATTTAATATATAAGATTATTATATTTTTATAAAATTATATATAATGTTTTTAAAAGTTATAGGGGGATAAAAAGTGGTTGAATTCTTTTGTAGATGGCCACATCCTACCAGCTTTAATGGATATGGCGGCCATCCATTGTACTGGATGGCCACATTCCTATCCGTAGATGGAATTGTGGCCAAACAAAAAAATTAAAAAGTGGTTGGATGGCCACATCCCCATCCCTCAATGGAAGTGGCCATCAAGCCAACCAAACAATACCTAACATAACCCATACAAGAAGGGGTGAAAGGTCAAGAAACCATATAGCTCCGTGGATGGAAAAAGAATGATTCCTCGCCTCCACTAACTCCCTCAAGAAGCTGCTAACTAAACATACATGAACCTCCACAAAAACTAGGTATGACATTTAATTTAACCATAGTTCCATCAACTCTTTCTTTTTGACCCGAGTAGAGATCTCTTAACCGCTTACTCTCCTAATGGGGATTGATATGGGGTCAATAGAGGCACAAAGTTAAAATACCTAGAAACACATGCATTCTATAGAAGTAGAGTATATAAAGACATGACAGATAGCCGCTAAACTATCTACAAGTCGATACCAAATGGACTCATATTAGTGAACACATAACGTAATCTTATGGAATTTCCTGTGGTATAGGAAAAGACAGTAATAAATTCATGGGGAGAGATTTCCTTAAATCAGAAAAGATAGACCTGTTTTGTTTACAAGAAACCAAACTACTAGTCATCGATAATAGAATCTAGAGATCCATAAGAGGTGAACTCTTCGATGTATGGATCACACTGCTGGCCATAAACACAAGAGGAAGATGCTCTATAAGATAGAAAAACACAAAATACCAACTCATAGATAAATATATCGATTAGTTCTCGGCAACAGTGGTTATGAAGGATAAGTCAAACGACAACAATACTTGGATGTGTACTGCGGTATATGGCCCATGAAATACAAATAGGCAAAAATGCATTTTTGGTCCCCTCGTGACTATGGTATATTATTCATTTTGGTCCCGTGACTATGAAAAATATTCAATACGTAGCCTTGTACTTCCGTACATTTGGCAATTAAGGTCCCTAGGGCTAACGTATACCTAACCTGCATACCGGGTTGAATACATGAATTGTTTAATATGACGTGGCATCCTACATGGCATGCTGACATGGTAAAATATTTAAAATCCTGAAATATTAATCACTTAATAATGATGTGGCATGCCACATCAGCATGCCACGTCGCAAAAAATTTCTAAAAAATTGTAAAAAATTCTAAAAAATTAAAAAAACTAAAAAATCTTAAAAAATATAAAAAAGTCTAGAAAATTATTAAAAATTCAAAAAATTTAAAGAAAATTAAAAAATTCTAAAAAATTTGAAAAAATAAACAGGATTTTTTAAAAATATTCTAAAAAATCTGGTTAGAATTCTAAAAAACTCTAAAAAATTCTAAAAAAAACTTGGAAATTATAAAAAATAAACACTATTAAATTTTTTTTTCTTTCTAAAAACTCATATTAGAATTCTAAAAAAATAAATAAAATCTAATAAATTATTTAAAAAATTCCAAAAAATTCTTAAAAAAATTAAAAATCTAAAAAAATCTAAAAAATAAAAACAAAAACAACTAAGCCTTAATCCCATACTAGATGGGGTCGGCTATATGGATTCTCTGTTTTCATATCGCTCTCAAATATGAAATAAAAATGAAATGAAATAAACTGAAATAAAATGAAATAAAATTAAAAATAAAAATACATAAATAAATAATAATAACAACAAATAATTCTATGAGAGATTGAGATGTTAAAAATCTAAAAAATAAAAAAAGATTTTTTTT
Organism: Dioscorea zingiberensis; assembly: GCA_026586065.1. NCBI lineage: Eukaryota > Viridiplantae > Streptophyta > Magnoliopsida > Dioscoreales > Dioscoreaceae > Dioscorea > Dioscorea zingiberensis. The sequence continues at coordinate 19,958,026 of CM048818.1, read as the reverse complement.
AAATTCGAAAAAAATCTAAAAAAATTCTATAAAATTGTAAAGAAATCCATTTTTAGTCCATGGCATGTAGATGTGGCAAGTCACGACTGGTTGTGATTAAGGGTATTAAGGTTATTAAGGTTATGAAGAAGTTAGAATGGTTTTGAAGATGTTCCTTTTATATTTTTTCGTACATTTTTTCATTATTTTTCGTGATTGCAAAGCCCATTTTCATTTTATAAATTACAAATCATATTTTTTTTTACTATTTTCCTAGGTTGATTGTTGTGATTATATTATAAAATCCTATTTATTTTTTAGAATTCTTTTAGGATTTTTTTTTGGATATTTTAGAATTATAACCGGATTTTTTAGAATTTTTTTAATTCTTTTTTACATGTGACATGCCACATCTGCATGTCATGGACTAAAAATGGATCTCTTTTAGAATTTTTTAGAATTTTTTAGAATATTTTAGAATTTTTAAAAAATCATTTTTACTTTTTAGATTTTTTAGATTTTTAATTTTTTATAATTTTTTAGAATTTTTGAAACAATTTTTTAGAATTTTTTTTAATTCTTTTAGATTTTTTTTTCATTTTTTTATAAATTTTAGAATTTGTTAGAATTCTAACCGAAGTTTTTAGAATTTTTTTAAAAAATATTGTTTATTTTTTAGAATTTTCAAGATTTTTTAAGAATTTTTACCCCTTGTTTGGTTGGAGGTTTTTGGAGGGGTGAGGAGGGGTTTGGGGATTTTTTTGCGTTTGGTTGGGGGTATGAGAGAGGGTGAGGAGGGGTGAGGAGGGGTGACAAATCCCTCCAAACTCCTCATTTTCCACTCCCCCAAATCGGGGTTTTTTGGAGGGGTGGAAAAGTTTTTATTTTTCAAACTCAAAAAATCACTTGAAAATACCATCTTGCCCTTCCCTTATTTGCAGAATTCCATCTAAGTCCTAGCTTTTATATTAGCTTTAATATAATTGATATTAATTAGTTTAATTTTAACTTTTATACTAATATAATTAATAATAATAAAATTTGTATTTTTTAATAATTAATATTAATTATACTTAAATTAATATAATTAATATTAATTAGTTTAATACTAAATTTTATACTAATATAATTAATAGTAATAAAATTTGTATTGGTTTAATAATTAGTATTAATTATACTGAAATTCATATAACCTTTAGCTTTAATATAATTAATATTAATTAATATTAAATTAATAATAATAATACACATTACACTTTTCCCCATTCTTTTCCCCAACCAAACATTATTATTTATTTATTTTATACTAAAGGACAAATTAGTCAAATGCACATTATACTCCTTCTCACTCTTACTCATAACCAAATAAAAGATTCTTCTTCTCTCACCTCTCCATCAAACAAACATAAAATTTTTCAAAACCCTTTAAATCCCTCCCCTCCAAACTCCCCGTCACCCCTTCCCTCCAAACTCCCCCTTTGAACCAAACAAGGGCTTAAGAATTCTAACCTGAGTTTTTAGAATATTTAAAAAAAAATTCTTGTTTATTTTTTCTAATTTTTTTAGAATTTTTTTAAAAAAAATTAAAATTTTTAAATTTTTTCTTAAAATTTTCAAATTTTAATAATTTTCTAGAATTTTTTAGATTTTTTTAGAATTTTTAATTTTTTTTAAATTTTTTTAGAATTTTTTATAATATTTTAGATTTTTTTCCATGTGGCATGTCATGTATGTGGCGCGCTATGTCATTATTAAGTGATTAATAGGATTTTAAATATTTTTCCACGCTGATGCCATGTCATATTAAAAATTTATATGTTCTCGCTTCAGATGCCATCTCGGCCGCCACGCCACTCTAGGGACCGTAATTGCCAATAATAGTCCAAGTATGGTCGTATTGAACATTTTCATAAGATTCGGGACCAAAATGAATAATATACCATAAAGACAAGTGGACCAAAAATGCATTTTTGCCTTAAATCATTAAATTGCCACTAACTCATAGTAAACAATAGCCTAAATTTAAAATTCCACTTTGATGACCAAACTAACCAAGTATTCTTAATTGAAAAACTAATAGCACTACTCCTTAATTAAAAGATTAAAAAAAAGTCTTGAAAATAAGAAAACAGAACATCTACTCCTCTCCACAGTGCTTTCTTTATAATTTTTGTTTCAAATTGTATGCTTTCTCAAAAGAAAAAAAACAAAACAAAACACCATCCACTTTTTTTTTCAAAATAGAACATCTCCTAATGTTTTTATTAAAACTAGTATTTAACCTTCTCATCTTACAGTGGAAGAAGTCATTGCAGGGCCAATGATGATAATTCAATCAGTAATGCAGCACCTACAACAAGATTGCAGGTATTAAACAACAATTTCAAATTATTAACTCTGAATCTGAACATTAACAAAGCAATAAAGAAGCACTGGTTGTAATCCTCTAGTTGCACTGATTTTCCATTCCATTCATCATGCTAATTTGAAAAAATAAAAGCTCATTTATATGGCAACACTATCTTAAAGCAAGATCATCATGGTCTTTCTACCTGAAAATATTCAAGACGTATATTCTTGTCCCATTCTTTATATCACAACTATGGTATGCATTTAGCAAACTACTTGACCTAAAAATCTCACCAAAAAATCTCCCTCATTGAAAAAAAAAGAAGAAAAGTAGAGTTCTTTCTTATCCTAGATAATTCTTTCCCTCTCCAATGATTTTTATTTGGAAGTAAATAAAACACCAAGAGAAATCAATCTAAGACAAAGAATTAATCATCTTGACATAGAATAAAAACAATTAATCATATGATCAATGGGAAACTAGCTTAGTTGGCTCGCATAAAGATGTAGATATAGAAATGAAATATATAAAACAAGATGACTTGAAGAAACTTCTTCAACCGAAAGTGAAAAGAAAGACCTAACATCAAAGACAACTCGATAATTTATATATATTCGGTGGACATAAGAATGGCTCCATTCATGATGTCATAACATCGACTCGGGATGAGATGATCCGATCTTCTTAATTTACAGAATATTATATGAAAATTAAAGGCCACCTACTCAATTATAAACTTGTAAATATTATTAACCCAACAACCATTTAATCCATGACATACTCTGAGAGTGATTTCTGCAAAGCTATTGGAACATCAACTTCTAATGATTCCATTTGTATTGATGGAAACTCAACTTCATTCAACATAACACCAAGCTAACAAACAAATAGATCCAAAGTACAGAGAGACAACATTTTTACCACAATTCAAAACTCATCAAAGTACATATTTCAACACCAAAATAGAAAATAACATCTCATACATGAATGTTTAATAATAAAATCAATGTGCCTGCTCTCTGGCAAACAAGTCTACAGCCATGTTTTGCCTAAACTGATTCCACTCATTAGTTGGTTCGACGGCTATGATGTTATCGATCTCATCTTGTGTGTTTTCCTCTAAAGGCAAATTATCGACCTCATCCTCTGCAAGATTTTCAACCATCTCCCTTATGATGAAATTGTGAAACAAGCAACAAGCATTAATAATGCGTCGTTGTGTGGTTAGGTTGTAGAAACATGGACTTGATAAGATTTTTCAATGAATTTTTAAAAGGCCAAATGTCCTCTCGATCACGTTTCTAGCACTAGCATGTTTCATGTTAAAACACTCTTCAGGTGTTACTGATCGATGTCCATCAGACCAAGAATTCAAGTGATAATGTTGGCCTCGAAAAGGTGCAAGAAATCCGGGACAACTTGTATATCCTGCATCAACCAAACAATAGAAACCTAATAGACACACATTTGTTAAGTGTTAGTTGAATATTTCCTTGTCAAGATCAATTTCAAAAGAAGGTCAAGATTATTATTTTTACCAGTTGGAACCTTTAATCCATTTGGCTTCATAACAACATCCCTAAGAACCCGACCATCATGTGTTGAACCCTCCCAGCCTGACAAGAGATATGTAAATTGCATGTCTTGACTACAGACGCCGAGTACATTAGTTGTGATTTCAGCTTTTCTTGTTCTATATCTTGGTCGATCAGCTTTAGACACATTCACTCTGATATGTGTCCCATCTAATGCTACAAGACAATTCTATGATAGGAAAAAAAAAACAAATTATTACTTGCCCACTTTGGTTGGGAAAAAAATGGAAACCTACAAAATTGAGATCTTACCTTAAACCACTTCCACCTGGGGTCATTTGAGTTCTCTAGAACAGGTTCGGGTTTTTTTAGTAGAATACCGTGACAAAGAATAATTGACTTCAAGGTTGGATGGAAATGACGGCTAACTGTTTCAACAGATCTCACGAAGTCAAATTTAATTACCCTGTTTTTGACATGGTGGGCTACAATGTTCAAAAACATTGCTACCATCTCCTCAACCATGACATTTCTCGTGCCTCTTAACCCGCCGGAGGTTGTTAGCAATTGGCGTAAACTGTGAAAACAGCTACGATCCATGTGTAGTTTATCAATGCATTTAATGTCGCTTTCGTAAACCGCACGGTTCAAATATTCAACTTGTTTGCGGCGCCTAGTGGACGTTGATTCAATTTCACATTGAATCATTATATTTCATGTTAAGGCTGCTTTTTTCGTGACTTTGCAAATGATCATGAAGTTTAGTATGTAAAAGTAGGTCATGTATATTACAAAATATAGCCGGAGTTCGTCAATGTTGTCTATATCTAAAATAACAATTTACACACATTAGCTCCTAGATGACATTGTTCATGTGAGGATGCAATTAATGGAAATTGATGCAAAAAAAGTGAAAACCAGATAATATGATAATTCAAGGAAAGAAAAATATTTTTTATTTATAACTACTTACTTGTAAAAAATCCCACTTTCTGCAAATAGATATGAAGATAGAACCTTTACAAAGTATATAAATAATTTATATATTCTAAGGGGTATTTGTTTATAGAAACCTTATTAAACAAGCATGGATAGTCAAATCTACAGTCGTATTTATGTTCTTGACTAAGTCATGGTAACATTGTCCTAAAAACCAACCAAAAATCAACAGGCTTGCACTCTTCCTAAGAACCACATAAACACATTGACATTATTTCACATGTTTTAATAATTATGGAAGATGATATTCATACAAGACTGACAATTTATAGCAAATAAGTTTGCAGGATAATAGATACACAAGTGATTGACACTAAGGAATAAAGTTGACAAACTTTAACAATTTGGGTAATGAATACTTATATTTATAGAACTATATAATAAATTGACTAAATAGATCCAACTACAATAAAAGAGTTGAACTCTTTGGTGCTTCCATTCAGAAGATGAACATGCAATGTGGTGGCTAGTAAGGCTGTTGAAGCACAGAGTTTTAAGAAATATTAATCTGATTAAAAATAATAAAAGATATTAAATTTAGATCTCCTCATGTTTGGGGAAAAAATTATTAGCAGAAGGCCAAGAGAACCATTTACTTATTTACAGAAAAAAAAAATTTATTAGTATGGGTAAATGGCAGAGGCAGCAGGTAGAAAATATAGGCATTAGATATTAGGTTGGTATATTACCTAGATTCAACTATTAAAATAGCTTACATAAAAAAGCACGATTAATCAATTAATAATGTTATAAATTATCACATGTCACAGTAATAGAATTCCCATGGATTAAGATGGGAATCATCTTGTTGAACCAAAAGTCAAACTCCATAATCCAATCATACACCCATGAGTCAAAAACCCCTCAGGTACTTGTGAATTTACCTCTTGTTGAAAGGTCCTTTCAACCAAGCCTAAAATTCTTGTTAGTTGAGAGTTCACCCAACAGAAAACCAAGGTACCATATATATGTTCGACCTGAAAAATGGGATAAAGATATATCAAATACAATCAAAGTGCTATAATCAAACAAAACTAGTAGGCCATATTGCATCAGCTAAAATCAAAGAAGGTAACCCTAAACCCTAAGCAATTAGTAAGAGTAGATATATCCTTGAAAGATCAAGTTTTAAACCTGCTTTTTCTCGCAATTTTCTTTACACTAAGGAATACGTAAGAAGAAACCCAATAACTATAGCATCTTTCCAATATTCAATGTACCTTGATTGAAGCATGTGTTCAGACTGAATCTATCAACAAAACATTGTATGATAGTAGTTCATTTCCTCTTATTTTCTTATCAGCAAAAATTTTATAAAATTCAAACCCTAAACCCTAACCCTAGCAGCAATACAAGCCAAAATCCTGACTATTTGTGCGAACAAGATAACTTTATTTGATGTAATACCTGGTAAATCAAAGAAGAGGAGATTCGATGGACAACAATGGCTTACCTGCGCGCGAGATTGGAGTGATAAAGTGAATGATGGGAGGCGGATTCAGGATTTCGGTGGGCTACTGGTGAGAGACAAACGGATGGGGAGTGAGAAGGGCTTCAAGGCGGTCGACTGGAGAAGATGAACGACGGCGGAGGAGGCTTACTAGAAGGAAGGTGATGATCGGAAGATAGATCATGGCGTAGGGATGTCTCAACGCCAAGCACGGGCTGAGATTTCATTTTCCAATTTAACCCAAGGTTAGTATAGACATTTGATTTGGGGGGAATGGCCAATCCCCTCAATAGCGGACTGCAACTCCCCTCTGTAAGGGATTCATTCTCTCATGTGGGTATCCAAACGTTGGTATAAATTTTTGGGGGGAATCATTCCCCTTTGTAAGGGAATGAATCCCCCTCATCCAAACGAGGCCTAAGTATCAATCTACTGCTTATCAAAGTGGGTGATTCAAGGTATTGAGACAATTAGGAGAGGCTTCCTATAACTGGGAGTAGACACGGAATCACATGCAAATCAACTGGCAAACTGGGAGCATTTATGCAAACCCAAAGAACAAGGGGGTTGGGGGATCCTGAATCTCTACCACTTCAAAGGGGCTTTATTAGGGAAGTGGTGGTGGAGAATCCTCGGCAAGGAAGTAGGCATATGCTACAAAAATTTTAAATACGTGTATTTTAGGAGAAAATTCACTAACACATCCAAGTCATCTTCGGCCAGAGCATCTTTTTTTTTGGAAAGGAATTTGTCAAAAGAGAAGTGCAACCCTCCTAAATGCAGGAAGCTTAAGTTGGAAGATCAACATAAAGACTGAAAGTGATCGACCCAATTTTGTGATTGGAGAAATTTTGGGTGTGGTTCTGTATTTTGGTTATAACTTTGGCTACAGATGTCAGAATCACGCGTTTGAACCCAATCCGGAAAGCTTGTTTCGACGTGCACCACATGGTCAAGATCCACTTGGTAGGTGTCATATTTGAGCTCAAATTCTTCTATTTTCCCCCCATATCACTGTTTAGATATTTTTTGTTATTTTTAGTATTAAATTATTTATCAAATTAAGATAGGATTTGAATATGATTTGATCTCGGATTTTTAGGAGTTATCTAATTTGGTTAGAGTTTTAAATTTAGATAAGTTTTAGTTTTGAATAATAATTGCCAATTTGGCCAATTTATATAAGATGTTAGGGTTTCTAAGTTATTCTTTTGAAGCTTTTTAACTCGCCTTGTGGGTTGGTTTTAGATTATTGAATTTTGAGTAATAACATTTTCTTGAATTTGAGAGTATTTTCTCTGGTTCTTTTGGTTCTTCGTTTGTTCTTCCTTGCGGTCCTTGGATCCGGCTAGCCCGCGAGATAATCGCTATCCCGCTTGGCGTCAATTACTAAGGAATATGGGGAAACCACAAATTTCTGGATGGACAACTGGATAAATGCCCAATCACCCTGGAACCCATGCCCAACACTCTAGCACCATATCCTAAGGAAGAATACCTTGGCCGATAGAGCCAAGGAACTCCTATAGAGGGGAACATCACTCTTGAAACTAGGGCTGCTATCAAGGGAAGAAGAGGAATACCAACAACTAAAACTTTCCCTAACAAGGTTGCAAAAAGCCACCAATGACAGGAGATTTGGGAAGCTCACAACTTCTTAGAAATTCACTAGTAAAGTCCTTGTATATGTTTATATGTTGTGGGATCATAAGTGACTTAAATAAGGCTTCTGGAAATGCAAATGCTCTATAAAAATTAAACTCTTCGTATAGTTGGTGAAGGAGAACAAGATCATAACACTGGATAACCTACACAAAAAATTTGGAGGAGAACAAGCACACCATGTTTCATGTGTAATATGGAAAATGAAAGGGTTATACATCATTTCATCTCCCGCCCTACCGCCTCTGACATATGACCGAATTACCTGAATCTCTTCTAGCTGAGCATATCCCCACAATCAATCAAGGATATCTGGGGAACCATGCTATCGCCGAAAAGGTTGGCAAGACCTTAAGACAATGGTGGGAACTAGCTGTGGTCACACATAGAGCTTATGGATCGAGCAGAACATAAGTTGTTTTTAAGATAAACATCGTCTTTTCTTAAAACTAATCTATGATATTGATTTTCTTATGCTATCTTGGTTTGGTGCAGCTCACATATCAAAAAGCATGAGGCTAAAGATGACTGAAAATTTGGTCAAACAGAGCCTGGAATTCAATGAGGCCACGACGTAGGGGGTGACTAATGTGGGTGATGAAGTGTTTGAGGAGAACACCCCAACATGCCAAGGAAACTGAGGTACAAAACATAATTGTTAAGAGTTGAGTTTTGCCCAGATGTATGTTTCATTTTCATGTAACATTCCAATTTGGTGTTTTGAATTTTACAGTAAAAGCGCTTTCAGAAATGCTGTTTTTTACAATGCTTTATATAAATAACAATGACTAGTTTATCAATGATCCATATAAAATTTAATCAGTGACATTGATTTTCTTATGTTATCTTAGTTTGGTGCAGCTCACACATCAAAAAACCCGAGGCTAAAGATGATTGAAAATTTTGGTCAAATGGAGCTTGTATTTGAATAAGGAGGCCACAACACAGGGGCGACTAATGTGGGCGAGGAAGCTTTTTAGGAGAACACCCCAACAAGCCAGGGAAACTGAGCTACAAAAACATAATTATTAAAGACTGATTTAGCCCAGATGTGTGTTACATTTTCAAGTCTGTAACATCAACCTTTATAAATAAAACTTGGTTTATCCACATTTTCAAAAAAAAAAAAACTAAAAGCAAATAAATCCATAGACAAAAATGCTTCTTCTTCTTTAAAAAAACATTTCTAAGAAAATCAGTTTTATAGAAATGCAACTTCCTTAATTGCTTGATTCGTTTCAATTTGTCGTTTTGGATTTTATAGTAAGAGCATTTAAAGAACAGTGGCTAATTTACACAATGTTCCATTATAAAATTAATCTATGATATTGATTTCCTTATGCTATCTTGGTTTGGTGTAGCTCTCACATCAAAAAACCCGAGATTGAAGGTGACTGAAAAATTTGATCAAACGGAGCCTGAAATTCAATTAAGAAGCCACAACACAGGAAATGACTAATGTGGATGACGAAGCTTTTGAGAACACCCCAACATACCAAAAGAAACTGAACTACAAAACATAATTGTTACAGGTTGATTTATGCCTAGATGGGTATTTCATTTTCAAGCTTGTAACATCAACTTTATAAAGATTTATCCATATTTTCAATAAAAAAAAGAAATAAATCCAAAGACAGATGCTTCTTCTTATTCTTAAAACATTTTTAAGAAAATCAGTTTTTCAGAAATGTATTTTTTCATAAGTCATTCCTTGGTTGATTCATTCGAATTTGACGTTTTGAATTTTATGGTAAGAGCGTTTCCAGAAATGCTAGTTTATAGAATCTTTTCTATAAAGAACAGTGGCTATTTTACAGAATGCTCCATATAAAGAATTCCCTAGCGACTTCCATTCTTTCAATAACTTTTGTAAGTATAGTTCTTAATTTTTTTTCTATTTATTTAATCTAATTCATTACAAATCTTCTTATTTTTCCATGCTTATTTGTTTCAACAAAATGGTCCATGAATCACCTCATAATTAAATCATGATACCAAAATTAACAAAAGCCTCATGCCTATAAATCAAGACAGCAAACAACAACAGCCATGAAAGCAAGAAAAACACAATTCGGGGAACTGACTGAGCAACACATATAATAGTGTTCATAACTGTGTTTTTGCACCCACCCAAAAACACTAATAACCTGCAAAACACAATTCCTTCTATGTATACTATGCCACCCTTCTCTCCCTTGATATCACAAGATACACCCCTGATTTAAGTTCGGTATACAAAACCCTACAGTCCATTTTCTTTTCCAACAGAGAGGAAACTAAAAAGCAATATTAAGATCAGTTTATAAAGAACAGACAACTAAGTAACAAACACGACAAAAGTTTGGTGGCAGACAACTAATTAAATACTGACTGAAGGGTCAGTTTCGGTGGCAGATGATGAAGGTTCATCTCCTGCAGAAGATACTGTCTGTTGTTCCTCTGGTGCAAAAGTGAATGGAGGTGCCCAGGATAAAGGAGTCACTGCTTGAACAATAAGATCAGTGTTATTCTACGAGCAGGAAAGATGAATAAAATGTAGGGGAAAAAAAGAATACAAATTCCTGCAAATTGAATGAAAAAATATAGCATGCATTACAGCAAAAGACAGGAACTAGATTCAGTAAAATAAATCACAGAAGAGGTTGACAGAGGAATTACACCTGTGTTTTTTAGATGACATGCTACCTGGATGGAACTATGACAAATCTAGTTCTCCCCAATATTCCATCTGGCTTCATATAAAGTACTGTGAAATCATTATAAATGATAGTAGATGCAGTTACTCAGATGATTTGTTTTGTCCAATACTGTTGATTTCTTGCTTATCTCAAAAAGTTAGTTTGTTTTAGTTTGTTGCATAGTTTTAAGTTGGTTTCCTTATTTCTAGGACTATTAGTTCTATGCTGCAGTCTAGGAAACCAATTTTTTTCTTATTTAAGTGTTTTGTATTATTAAGTTTTTTGAGGAATAAAACGCAGTGCCTTTTATCGTCACTTTCCTTTATTAGCTTTCATGGTATTAGATGGCCATGACCGGGACGAGTGGAGGTGATGGCTTTGAGATGGCTTTGAACATTTCTCAGCCTACCTCCACAATCATCCCCACTGCCTCCTCTAATCACTCGTCATTCCTTCATATTACCACTTATTTCAAGGCTATAAAAGAAATTGTGGCAAGATCTTGATCTCTTCAATCAACAAACCTGGAAGGACCCGGTAAGTGTAGACCTCTACCGACGGAAAATCGTCATCTTTTAGAAGTATCTCGGTCTCATTTGTTTATCTCAAACGTTTCTAAACATATTTTGGGTGACACCCTTCTTACTTTATGTTATCTTATCAATAGGGTGCCTTCTCGGGTTCTCAATCACAAAACCTCTCTTGGTACTCTTCATTCTTGTTTTCCTAATTCTCGTGTCTTTTTCGAGTTTCACCTGTAGTTTTTTAAGTGTTCGGCCTTAGTCCACGAGCATGATCAAAACCGTAGCAAACTAGATCCTCGATTTCACAAGTGCATTTTTCTTGGTTACTACTTTATCTCAGGGGATGTCACTTGTTTTGAAAATCAATTTTTTGTTTTTTTTTTGTTTTAACAATCAATCTTTTTATCCCACAAATTTAATTTAGAGGGAGAAAGAAATTTTAAATTCAATTTCTACCTCATCTAATCCTAATCTCATTCAAATTCAGCCAAAAAATCTGGAAAATTTAAATTCAAATTCTATCTTATCTAGTCCTTATCTCATTCAAACTCAGCCAGCTCCTTACATCTAGCCCACTCCACCCCGCCACCTCAGCCAAACAACCAGGAACCAAACTCATATGCCGGTGGGTTTGAGCTTACTTACACTCGAAGGAAGAAATCCCTATTGGGTAATGATGGCTCAGATAATCCTGACAACCAGCTTGAATCAAGTCCAAACACAAGGATAGATGTCCTGAGGAAAGACACCCAAACAAAGGTTCCTAAGCCAATACAGAGAGCTGGCTACCGACAAGGGTGCTCTGCTTTTCATAACCGTTGGTAACGATACAACTTTCTAGCCTAATCCCAACTCTGTTTACCAAACAGAGCACCTTTCCTATTTCAAATTTGTGGGCCGTGTGGTTGCTAAAGCACTTCTGGATGTTTATTTTACTCGTTCTTTCTATAAGCACATTCTTGGTGTGAAAGTTATATATCATGACATAAAGGCTGTTGATCCTGATTATTATAAGAATTTAAAATGGATGCTTGGGAATGATGTGATTGCCATTCCTTGACTTGACATTTAGCATGGATGTTGTTAGTGCTAAAATTGGTTTTACCTCAAGATTGAGGCCAATTTCATTCCAACGGTTAAATTTGTTTGATTTGAGGGACAAAATCACAAGAAAGAGAAGATCATCATCCAAGCACATAAGAGAAGGTCCGATTTACGTGGAAAACCCCCAAGGAATTGGGAAAAACCATGGTGCTCTTTTGTGAGAGCAAATCCACTATGTAGTCATAGTTTACAATGAATAGGAGCCATAGAAGAAGGGATGAAGAAATCACAATGGATAGAGAGGAGAAAGAAATTCCCCAAAATGGCAAGGTGTAGAGTTTCCAAAAAGTTCTCTAGAGTAGTGGGGTGTAGGAGTGGTGGAGTGATCATCAGAGTTCTTCCAAATGAGTTTCTCCTTCCCTATTTATAGTGATTGCTTGCTTGGAGTCCATGTTTCCTTCTATGTGCGCTTGGATACCTAGGTACCAACGACGCCACGGATGCCCTAGATGTTAGGTGGATTGCCAGCTGGAAGTCTTCTAGAGGCTTCACCAAGCTTGAGAATTCTCAAAGTTCCTCCTCTATGTTTGGTTGAGAGTGCCAGACGCTTCTAGACGCATGGCCTTCTTCTTTTGTATGCTTGGTTTACTGGGGGCTCGTTTTGGAAGACCCTTTTGCTTTAGCTATTTGCCTCTTTTGTTGAGCGAATAGTGGCTTGTGGCTCTTCCATGCGTTCGACAAATTAGAGGCCACGTGTCTTCCCAATTTTACCCCTATCAGATGCTGATAAGGAAAAACACATCCTTTATGAGAAAACTGAGGTTACTGATTATGAGCTTATACCTGGAGGACAGAACATCAGGGTCACTGAAGAAACGAAGCACGAGTACATGGACCTTGTTGTCGGGCACATACTGACTACAACCATTCACTCTCAAATTAATTCTTTCTTAGAAGGTTTTAATGAATTAGTTCAAAATGATTTGGTTTCCATTTTTAATAACAAAGAGCTTGAGCTTCTAATTAGCGGGCTTCCGGAAATTGATCTTGAGGATCGTAAAGCTAATACAGATTATACTGGCTACTCTGCTGCAACCAACATTATCCAGTGGTTTTGGGAAGTTGTCAAAGCATTTAACAAAGAAGACATGGCAAGACTTTTTCAATTTGTAACTGGAACATCGAAGGTTCCTTTAGAGGGTTTCAAAGCCCTTCATGGTATTTCTGGTCCCCAACGATTTCATATCCACAAGGCATATGGAGCTCCATAGTGGCTTTCATATGCCCTTCAACCAACTAGACCTCCCTATATATTTCTCAAAAGAACAATTAGAAGAACGTCTGATGCTTGCCATTCATGAAGCTAGTGAAGCTAGTGAATGGTCTGAAATACAAGCCTACATTTGAAAAATTTGTAGACAAGATTGGAATGTACAACCTATACAGTTCAGCTTGAGGGGAAGTGTTAGCACACTGCTATAATTTAGGACGTTAGTTTCTTATCTCAAAATGTTGGTTTGTTTTAGTTTGTTGCTTATATCTGTTTTAGCTAGTTTCCTTATTTCTAGGACTATTAGTTATATACTGCAGACTAGGAAACCTATTTTATTCGTATTTAAGTGTTTTGTATTATTCAAGTTTTTTAAGGAATAAAACGCAGTACCTTTGATCGTTTCTTTCCTTTATTAGCTTTCAATTAGGTTGTTATTTTTTTCTTATCTACTTGTAAATAATATACAAGGAAAGGTTTTAAAACGTTTTTTTTTTTTTTTGGGAATTTGAAAGTTTATTTTCTTAGGAATGTCTCCTTCCTAATTTATGCTTTTATGGTATCAAAACCAGGTTTGGAGATAACGACAGCCTGGAGACTCTTCCCATCAGGATCACGGAGGTATCGAGGAACCCAATCATTCAACTTTCCATGAAGTTTCCACCACGTTATCTTTGTGTGATACAACTTCTGACAATGTTCACACCATTGAGGACTTCGATTTTTATTTTAACCAGCCGATTGTCGAGCGACCATTGCAGAAAAATATCTCGGAGGAGTAGGAGGAGGGGCCATGATATGTATGCAACTCTCTTCATAATGAACTTTTGCAAATATTTCATCTACACTTCGCAAAGGTATTATACCAAGAATACGAGCACGAATATCACCAAGAGAGTGATTGAGGCTGGCCAAGAAATCGTAGATGCATTCTCGAGCAAGGATTTTGCGGTAAATATATGCATTGGTTGGATCATGTCAGTTTTGAGGGTTGAACAAGTCCAGTTCCTCCCACAGCTTGGTAAGAGCGTTAAAATATTAAGTGACGCTCAATTCTCCTTGACGAAAGTTACGAGACCAGGTTTGGATGTGAAACATTTGAGAGGAGTCCTTAAGATCCAAGTACGCCAATGTGATAGGTCCCAGATAGCCTTAGCCGTCGAATAAAGCAGGTAAATTTTAGCAATTGAACCGTCTATGGAATGGATAAATCATGACATAACTATGGAGTTATTGATGTCCCGTGGTGAGAAAGTAGTATCTACAAGGGCTGGCTGTGCAATGGAGTCATCAAGATAACCAGACTTCCCTTTCCCGCGAATCACAATTTGAACCGATTGCAACCAGGTGAGGAATTACGTCCATTTACTTTGAACGTGGTGATTTGAAGAGCAATAGGATTGTCTGAGGCGATAGTGGGAGTAATTGTGGTAGTAGGTTGAGTAGCATTCGAACACACTTTAAAACCAATGCCTCCGCCACTCGCTGTATGCATCACCCCACAACCAATATATATTTTTTTTAATCTCGGATACCATCCGAAAATCAATACAATCTAAGTATCAAGAGACATTTGCACTAGTAGCGAAAATCAATACAATCCAAGTCTTACTATCCTTGGCTGCAAACTTGGATCAGTATCTTCAACAACTACGTAAAGGATGCATTTTTAAATGGTGATCTTGAAAAGGAAGTTTATATGGAGCTGCCACCAGGTTTTTATTCAGAACGGAAAAATAGGAAGGTGTGTCGCCTGAAGAAATCTCTGTACGGCCTGAAGCAATCACCACATGCATGGTTCCATCGGTTTACAAAAGCTATCCATAAACATGATTACCAACAAGTACATAACGACCACTCTTTTTTTAACAGGATGCATGAAGAGAAGATAACTATTTTGATAGTTTATGTCAATGATATAATCCTCACCGGTAATGACAAGGTAGAAATTGAGAAGATCAAAAGAAAACTTACACACGGGTTTGAGATAAGGGATTTAGGGAACCTTTGGTATTTCTTGGGGAAGGAAGTTACTAGAAACAATGGTGGATTTTCAGTTTCACAAAGGAAGTATGTGTTAGATCTGCTCAAAGAAACCAGGATGATGGGAAGTAAACCGGTAGACACATCCATGGATACAAATGTGAAGCTTGATATCAAGGAGGGTTATAAACTGGTTAATAAAGGCCAATATCAAAGATTGGTAAGAAAACTTATTTATTTAGCTCATATATGCCGGAAATTGTCTTTGCTGTGAGTTATGTGAGTCAATTCATGCACTCTCATTCCAAGAGTCACTTTGATGATGCGTATCGTATTCCTCAAGTATTTGAAGAGTACACCGGGAAAAGGTCTACTCTTTAAAAAGAATGAAGGAAGAAAGGTAGAGATATTTGTTGATGCTGATCGGGCAGGTTCGGTAAGTGATAAACATTCTACTTCAGGTTATTGTTCCTATGTTTAGGGTAACCTCGTGACGTGGGGAAGCAAGAAACAAACCGTGGTACTAAAGAACAACGCTGAAGCAAAACTGAGATCTACAGTTCATGGGATTTGTGAGATCTTGTGGCTAAAGATATTATTGTAGTAGTTAGGAGTGAAGATGGAAACCAATTGACCATGACTGAACCAAACATGTAGAAGTTGACAGACACTTCATTAAAGAGAAGATCAATGAAGGAATTATAGATGTGACCTATGTGCCTACCTCTCAGTAAACTGGCAATATTTTGACAAAGGCTTTGTTTAAGCCAATGTTTGGACAAGCTAGGCATGTACAATCTGTACTACCCAACCTGAGGAGCCGTGTTCAGGTGTACCATATGTAGATTATGAGTTACTTTTATTTCCTGATTTTAGGATAAGTTGTTAAGTTGTTTTTTCTTATCTACTTGTAAATAGTATATAAGCCAGGGTTTTAGGATGGTTTTTTTGAGAATTTGAAGTTTATTTTCTAAGGAATACAAAAGACTGTTTTACGGTCTCCTTTCTGATTTATGCTTTTAAATACATTCAGAAAAACCAAAAGCATTAGCAAAATAAGCAAATATGTATATTTCAAGAATTGAATGGTTCTGGATAATGAAATCAAGGAAGGAAACTGTTGGAATCCTTATCACTTATCCTAAGATGTTTGGAATATTAGTTGCCTGGAAGAATGACTTATGGTCAAATTCTAGTCACTGACTCAAAAGTTCTGATAATTGGACATGCATAAAATATCAATTAGTAATATAGAATCAAAAACTTGAGTAGAACCTATAGGTTAATTACTTAGCTCTACTACCAACTCCATTTCATTGTCCGGAACAATAACACCACAGCTCATTGTAACCATAACCATAATGGTGAAAGAAATAGTTATTGCGAAACAGCATTTAAGTTAGTTCACAAGCTTCTCAGCAAGTATCTTAGTGAGTCCAAATGCAAAACAACTGGCTATTCCAGGCCAGCTCAAGAAAAGAAAAATATGACTTGTCCACATTTCTCAAAAAGAAAAAGAATATAAAGCACTACAAACCTTCGGTAGGCTCCAGATAGCTTGCTCGGCGGGGCCGCTTCCGCACATAGTCCTCACGAAGCGGCTTTGGAGTTTGAAATGAGAACTGAGATATGTGCACCCCTTGGATGGGATTCTCAAGCAAAAATCTTCCATAGAAGAATAATTGAATAATAACCAAATGAGATAATAAAGAAACTTGAAAGATGGAGGATTTATTTTTCTAGCTAAAGCCAACTCATTGAGGATAAGTATCTGAGACTGTCATATGTATAATTCCTTACCATGTTTCATCTTTTAAACTGATTAGACACAGGAAAGAATAAGCTAATGGAAATAAAAGAATGATGTTTGCATACCTTTCAACCTCAACCATGGACCGAAGCTTCTTTCCTGTTGGTGAACGATAATACCTGAAAAAAACAAGTCTATCAGAAAATAATTCAAGCTGCCTACTGCTGTTAAAATAAGAAGCAATTTACAATTTTTTCTCCAAAAATTGAACCTTTACACTTTCAACCATGAGTATCTTATCAGCAACAAATCGGATCAAAAGATATAAGGGGCATTTAACTAATATTTTACCATAGAGATTATAGCTTCTTGAAATCGTTGGGTGAAGACAGCTGTTTGTTTTGAATCAGATTATATCTATATATATCCAAAAGTAAAAAGAGAGAACATACACATCGGCGAATCTAGTGCCTCCTTCACCTCTAAGCCGAATTAACCTTTGCCATCCATGAGGAGGTTTAGCAATATTTGGCCTATCAATTGCCCAGAGTCTGGAATCATCTTGAGTTATGTCTGTCGGATCTTCACAGGATAATCTGCGGTTCCATTCACGAGCCTGATCACATACAAAAGGTCTTTGCAAGATACTTGCACGAATTTTTTCATACGTATCTTTTGTTGGGATAATCCTCCATTTAAAACAGCTATTGCACTGCACAGTGAATGATCCAAACCCTTCACCAGGATCATTTGAACCTGGAGAACTTTGGACGGCAGAAGTATGATTTCCATTGCAACGTTGTCCATTATTTGTCAAATCAGGGTTGTAAAGCACTATTTGATTAAAATCTGATGGACTTGCATTAGCTAATTCTCCTCCTGACCTATTGCTACTAACAACTGAAGAATTTTCTTGACTCTCTCTCACAGAAGATGGAGTCACTGATTGTTCCACCTCCATCACAGGGATACCATCACCTGGATTCATATCCATACAGGCCTTCCTCTCTGAGAACCTGCAATCAATAAACATAACATCCAGAATAAGAAAAGATTTTGATTTCAAGTACAAATATGGTACCACTTGTTCAGCAGTCATCTAAATCTGCAAATACAGCTGACAGGCAAGTTAGATAGCTCCGAGATTCTTTTTACATATAAGTAGCATGCCGCCTATTAATATACCCCTTCTTAAAAATAATAAAATAATGAAAACTGCAAACAGACATAACTTTCAAAAAAGAAATAAAAATATAAATATCAACTATCAAATTCAACACACACACACTAACAAACAATGAAGGTCCTTATTCCGATCAAATACTGAAATTATTATTCAGTATAGCTAGATTCAGTGCACGAGTGGAATCTAGAAGACCAAACACCGAAGAATGATCAACCATGTAGGTTTCCTAATTATGAGAACTCTGTAGTCAATTTGTTGAAAACCATTCCATTCAAAAGAAGTTTAATCAACAGCCTGCATCACATGCAACACAATTAATGAACCTCCTTTTATCCTCACATTTAAAGCCACCTTCATCTGGTAGCATTTCACTTGTTTTCTTGCAATGCATGACAGCTCTAAAACACAGAGGTCCACAGCCAAAACTAGGAATATAAGTTGATGCATACTTACTCATCAGGGAAGAGTGAGTTCCAATCCAATTTCATCACTTAATTCCTCAAAAACCAATCTTCTCATTGAGAAGGGAATCTGCACCTGAAGACTTGAGCAATTTTTCCATGAATTTAGGCGATCTAGATTAAAAGTTTATGAATATTTGAAAAAGTATAAAAGCTAACTTTATGAAATTGGGATTTTCGTTCTTTCCTTTTTGGTTGGCTGCTATCATTTAAGGTAAGCGATACTCACATATTTCTCAATAAACAATCCATATGATAAATCTTTCCAAGATGATTCCAGAATAACATCTGATTCCTTAAACATGATTCAAGTTCCCCGAGCATTGGGCTTTTCACTGATAGAAATACTCAAGTGATATTTGATAAACGGGTATCATGCCCATTGGAAAAAGAGTATCAAGCCACAGGGCAATCTTTTGGCAAGATAGTAGTAGCAATTAGAATCACATGCAGCCTCTGAAAGATAATGAGAACCATTTATGTTCTCGCCATCTTTAAAGTTGATATAATTTAAAGACATTTAGCCACAAACATAATTCACAAAAAAGGCATCCACATCAACAACATGCAATCAAACAAACATTCATAAGCAAACCAGTTAATTCAAAAATGAAATCCTAGAAGTGGCAGTAAAAGCAAGTAACATTTCTAGAAAGCCCTACAAATAGGTAAACCAATAAGGCAAAGTGTAATCAAAAAGGAAAAAAAATCAGTGAAGTACCTACAATAGATCGACTTCGGAAGCGAGCGACAGTCAAAACCAGATTATTCCTTCTCTTTGTTCTCCCACCTCTGAGAACCTAAACATGCAAAACACTCATCAGACTCCCAAAACAAGCTCAATGAAAACTGTAATCAGAGCAGAAACAACAGGATGCAAAAGAGATGATCTCTGATGAAGCAACAGAAAGCTGCAATTTTGAGAATCCAGATCAGATCAATACTGAAATCAGACACACACACACACGCAAAAAAAAAAAAAAAAAACAAAAACAAAAACAAAAACAAAAAAAAAACAAAAAAAAAAAAAACAAATTTTACAATACATTTCCCAAATGACACTAATCTCTAATAGAAACCTCAGATTGATGCAGCGGTGATGGAAGAAAGAAATGGAATTAGGGAAGAGCTCCGATGAGAGAGAGATGGCCGAGGAGTCTCTGAGAGATAAGGAGGGATAGAGGGAGAGAAGAGTGATCAAGAGATGGAGAAGGGCGGTGTATGTGGAGAGAGGGTAGGGGTCTTAGGCACCTTCTCTCTTTGTGTGCCAGGTGTTAAATGAACATTATCATTCTCCAAAGGAGACAATTTTATATTATTATTATTACTATATTTTATACCCTATAAAATCCATAAATAAACTATCATGAATTTATATGTGTTGGACTTTTCAGAAATTAATTCTATTCATCACTTAATTTTTATTAATTCAAAAAATAAAAGAGAAAATATCAGAGTATATACTGTATTCATAGTATGCATTGATTGCCTGAAATATAGTGGCTGATATACTTTGTATTTGGCAAAAACATGCAGATAGTATTAAATGATAGTAATGAGCAGCAAATTAACACATATTAGTGGCATGTTTATCCATCTTTTTATGTCAAGCTTGCTTGAACTCTCAATTTGGTATTCTTTTATATATAATAAACCTTCCTTGTTTTGCTGAATGAATAACCAAATAAGGTGAAACTATGGAAGGAAAGGATTAACCAGGAAATTCAAAATGGATTTCTGCAGTAAGAATGGATTATAGAGAACAAAATTTACCATAAAGTAATACACAAAAGCTTGCAAATAGAATTCGCAAACATGTAGAATGTGTACAAGAAGAGTTCAGTGATGGATTCCTAATTTTCTTTGCCAGAGATCAAAAACATCCTTGATACAGGAAGTATAACATCACAATGACAGAGATAAACTGATTTCCTTGTTGTCATGTTTTCTTTGACCTAATTGATTAACTTTTAGTTCAAAAACCAATTTGACCAAAGACAATTAGTTCAAGGACCAATAGTCCACTTCCTCCACGGTGGAAAATATCTTTATAGCTTATCCTCAGGTGAACTAATATGTTCCTAAGAATAAGCACTCTTCATTAATATTAGGATGAAATGAATAGTCGATGCTATTTTCCCTCCCATGTCATAAGTTAGGCATCCATTCCCAATTTATTTCCTTGCCAAACAAGACCACAGTGATGATGAGTAATTTCCCAATCACTTTAGTCTAAGGACCTGATTGACCAACTTTTAGTTCAAAACCACTTAGTTTAGGGACCAATAGTCCGCTTCATCCTCTATGGAAAAATATCTTTATAGCTTATCCTGCGGTGAACTAGCATGTTCCTAAGAATAAGCACTCTTCATTGATTTTTGGATGAAAAGAGTAGCCAATGCTATTTTCCCTCCCATGTCATAGGTTAGGCATCAATTCCCAATTTATTTCCTTGCTAAACAAGACCATAGTATGAAAAGTAATTTCCTTTCTAATTTATGAAATTTCATTAACTTGACTAAAGTAACCTTTCTAAGTGCTCAAAGAACAGTTTTGGTAATTGGTCTTGCCAATTGAACTAACATATTGTTTTATTTATAGTTTGATTATTTACAAACCCAAATATAGAAGAAAAGAGGAAAGAAAAGCCTAATAAAGTAAAAAGAAAATCACAAGCATCAACCAAAACCTATTTAGAAACATCATGCTAGTTCCTAGGTTTATACTTGTGTTTACTCCACTAATACCACATCATTGATACAAAGTTAGAGACCCCTGATTAGTTTTCCTTTTTTAACCATCCCTTAGTGGTCTTGGCAAAGCATGTTATGAATTTCAGTCTATTTTGATGCCTAACAGGACCATACTTTTTCAGATTTTAAGCAAGGTTTCAGTCACCAAAACTATAAAGCCTACTTGAATCGAACCTTATCTACCTATTATGGTAAATTATCCAATAAACAATGAAGAATGATGATCACGTCAAAAGGACCTTGTTCCGATCAAATACTGAAATTATTATTCAGTATAGCTAGATTCAATGCACAAGTGGAAATCTAGAAGAGCAAACACCCAAGAATGATCAACCATGTAGTTTTCACAACTATGAGCTCTGTAGGCAATTTGTTGAAAACCAGTCCATTAAAAAAAATTTCATTAAACAGACCGCATCGCATGCAACACAATTAATGAACCTCCTTTTAAGAAATTTATTTCATTTTCTTAAATGTTGATTGTTAGTTTTCTTATTTAGTTTATTTCCTGATTGTTAGTTTTCTTATTTTTCTAGTACCTTATTTTTGTTACATTATTTATTTGTTACCTTAATTTTTTCCCATGTAGCTTTTCTATTTAAAACCATGTACTTGTTGCTTAAGAGAATAAGAAAGATTTGAGGCATTTCTCCAGTCTATTTTCTTTCCTTTTCTCTCTATTTCCGACATCGTACCAGAGCCCTAGGTTCGACGATCTAGGGATTTTCTCTCCTTCCTTCATGGCAAACCAGAATCTGTGGAGAACTGAATAGCCATGGTGCGATCATTGCAAACGTCCGTAGAATACACGTGAAATGTGCTAGAAGATTCATGGCAAGCCTCAAAACTGGAAGCATCAGGCTAGTGTCTTGGATCAAGAGAAGCAGCCACTTTCAAGCTCGTTTCCCTTCACTAAGGAACAAATTAACCAACTGTACACACTCCTTGAGTCTCAAAAAACTCCTTTTTATTCTATATCTTAGAAAGGTAATTATCTGACAGCAACTCTCCTTAGTATCAATCCTGATCATGCCTGGATTATTGATTCGGGTGCAACCGATCACATGACAGGAATATCAAACCTTTTTTCTTCATATAGTCCTTGTGTAGGTAACCAAAAATTTAAGATGGCAGATGGCTCTCTTTCAGCCATTGCGGGGAAAGGTTTTGTTATGTTGTCTCCAACGCTTACTCTTCATGATATCCTTCACGTTCCTAGAATATCTTCTAACCTTTTGTCTGTCAGTAAATTAGCTCAAGATAAAAAAATGTCAAACAATTTGTTTTCTTCTCATTGTGTATTCCAGGATTTGAACTCGGGGAGGATGATTAGCAATGCTAAGGAGAGTAGAGGACTCTACTTCTTTGTTGATGGATCCAAATCAAGACATCAATCTCAAGCGATAAGTTCTTGTTTTGAATCTACTTCTGTTTCAGATCAAGACATCATGCTATGACATTTAAGGTTTGATCATCCAAATTTTCGATATTTAAAACACTTTCTTCCTAATTTGTTTGCTAATAAAGACCCTTCTTTATTTCATTGTGAAATATGTGAATTTGTAAAACATCACCGTACATTTTTTCCTTCACAACCATATAAACTATCAAAACCTTTCACCGTTATTCATAGTAATGTTTAGGGTCCTAGTAAGGTAAGTACACCTTCTAACAAAAAGTGGCTCATTACATTTACAAATGATCATACTAGACTTTGTTGGGTGTATTTATTAAAAGAAAAGTCTGAGATTGAACAAGTTTACAAAATGTTTTTCAAAATGGTCCAGACACAATTTCAAACTAATATACAAGTCTTCAGAAGTGATAATGGACAGGAATACTTTAATATGACCATAGGAAATATTTTTCTTGAAAAAGGAATAATTCATCAGAGTTCTTGCATTGATACACCTCAATAGAATGGTATTACTGAGAAAAAAACAAACATCTACTGGAGGTAGCTCGTGCATTACTTTTTCCAACTAAAGTTCCTAGGTATTTGTGGGGAGAGGCTATTTTAACAGCTAGATACTTAATTAACCGAATGTCATCCAAAGTTTGAAATTTCAAACCCCTTCCATACTTTTACAAAATGTTTTCCTACTACACATCTTTCAACTAATCTATCTTTAAAAATTTTTGGATCTACAGCCTTTGTTTATGAACATAGAAAAATAGGAAAGCTTGAACCAAGTGCAAGAAAATGTGATTTCATCAATTACTCCAACACAAAAAGGCTATAAATGTTTTGATTCAATATCAAAAAAGGTGTTTGTAACTATGGATATCACAATTTTTGCAAAACAACCTTTTTTTAAGGATATTTATCTTCAAGAGGAGAGTTTAAGGGAAGATTCATTTGATTTAGGAGATGTGTTTCTTTCAGATAATGTGTGATGTGCTTCTTTTAGATAATGTCTTTAAGACTTGTACGATGGCACCAAAAGTAAAAGGCTCAGGATCATTGTTTGAGACTCCTCTCATGAGTGATGTTTCTCCTGAAGCTAGGCCTACATTTTTAAACCAAAATTGTGAAACATTTTTAAATCAAAATTATGAAAAACAACCTTCAGAAACTGGAAAAATAAGGAAGAACCAACTTTAATGCCAGAACACGATGACTCTTGCAAAGATACAAGTAGCAAATTCAAAGACAGTCATCGAACTTGGAAGGGAATGGTGTATTTGAAGAAAAATCATATGAAAAAAGAGGATGAATCAACTCTACAGCATAACTATGATTCTGAGCCGAGGGAAAATCCATCACTTGAATCCAATACAAGTGAGTTTCCTTCCAAATCTAATAGTCAAGTTGAGTCTTCCGAGTCTTCCAAAGTTGACATACCAATAACACTTCGGAAAGGTGTTAGGTCTTGTCCTAAATACTCTTTGTCTAAATTTGTGTCATATTCAAACTTGCCTTCATCTCTTGTTGTGTTTACCTCTCAGTTGCCCAGTGTAGAAATTCTTAAAAATATACAGGAGGCTTTAAAAGTACCAAAGTGGAAGGAGGTCGTTCTTAAGGAGATGAAGGCTCTTGAGAAGAACAACACTTGGAGTTATGGCATTACCTGCTGGAAAGACTACTATAGGTTGTAAGTGGGTCTTTATTGTAAAATACATTTCCAATGGTTTTGTGCAAAGATACAGGGTAAGATTGGTGGCTAAAGGATTCACTCAGACCTATGGTGTAGACTACTCAGAGACCTTTGCTCCAGTTGCAAAACTGAATACTGTTAGAGTACTTTTATCTCTTGCTGCTAATCTAGATTGGCCTTTGCAGCAACTAGATGTGAAGAATGTCTTCATCAATGGTGACTTAGAAGAAAAAGTGTACATGGATAGTTCTCCAAGCTTCGAGGAAAGATTTGGTTCAAAGGTGTACAAGCTAAGGAAGTCATTCTATGGTCTCAAGCAATCTCCAAGAGTGTGGTTTGAAAAGTTCACTCAGTCAATCAAGAAACAAGGATACTCTCAAGGACAAGCAGACCATACTTTGTTCACCAAAGTTTCCTCTACAAGAAAGGTTGCTACACTGATAGTTTATGTTGAAGATATCATTCTTACAGGTGATGATGTGGTAGAAATGGAGAGGCTAAAGAAGAGCTTAGCAGCAAAATTTGAGATCAAAGATTTGGGAACATTGAGGTATTTCCTTGGTATGGAGGTTACCTGCTCAAAGAAGGGGATTGTTGTCTCCCAATAAAAGTACGTTCTTGATCTTTTGGAGGAAACAGGGATGAGTGCTTGCAGACCGGCTGAGACCCCCATAAATCCCAATGTGAAACTTTGGGAGGAAGGAAGTGTTCCTGTTGATACTGGTAGATACTAGATACTAGAGATTAGTTGGTAAATTAATTTATCTATCTCATACTAAGCCAAACATTGCTTTTTCAGTAAGTGTTGTAAGTTAGTTTATGCACTCTCCTTATGAAGAACACCTTGAGGTTGTCTACCGAATTCTAAGATATTTGAAGGCTACTCCTGGGAAAGATCTATTTTTCTAGAAAGACCAGTCAAAGGAGTACTGATGTATTTACTGATGCAGATTGGGCAGGATCAGTTAGAAGATCCATTTCAGGATATTGTACCTTCGTGTAGGGAAATTTAGTAACTTGGAGAAGCAAGAAGCAAAGTGTTATAGCTAGAACTAGTGCGGAAGTTGAGTTAAGAGCTATGGCTCAAGGAATCTGTGAAGTGTCGTGGATTTACAGAATTCTTGAAGAGCTCAAGAAAAGTGTGGAGCTTCCGTTGAAGTTGTATTGTGATAGCAAGGCTGCAATAAGCATTGCTCATAATCTTGTCCAACATGATAGAACAAAGCACTTTGAGATTGATCGTCATTTTATAAAAGAGAAACTTGATGCTAGAACAATCTGTTTGTCGTTTGTGCCTTCTAATCAACGAACGACGGATATCTTAACCAAGGGTCTTGTAAGATCTAATTTTGAGCGATTAATAAGCAAGTTGGGCATGATTGATATCTAGCACCAACATGAGGGATTTATTTCATTTCCTAAAATCAGGGATTTATTTCGTGATTGTTAGTTTCCTAATTTAGTTTATTTCTTAATTGTATGTTTCCTTATTTTTCTATTACCTTATTTTTGTCACCTTATTTATTTGTTATTTTATTTTTTCTATATAGTTCTTCTATTTAAGACCATGTATTTGTTACTTAAGAGAATAAGAAAGATTTGAGGCTTTTCTCCACTCTATTTTCTTCCTTCTTCTCTCTATTTCAGACAAAAACCACTTTCATCCGGTAGTATTGCACTTATTTTCTTGCAATGCATGACAGCTCTAACCTGAAGTTCAAAAAAACACAGAGGTCCACAACCAAAACTAGGAATATAAGTTGATGCATACTTACTCATCAGAGAAGAGTGAGTTCCAATCCAATTTCATCACTTAATTCCTCAAAAACCAATCTTCTCATTGAGAAGGGAATCGACACCTGAATACTTGAGCAATTTTTCCATGCATTTAGGCGATCTAGATTAAAAGTTTATGAATAGTTCGAAAAAGTATAAAAACTAACTTTATGAAATTGGGATTTTCGTTCTTTCCTTTTTGTGTTGGCTGCTACCATTTAAGGTAAGTGATACTCACATATTTCTCAATTACCATTCCATATGATAAATCTTTCCAAGATGATTCCAGAATAGCATCTGATTCCTTAAACATGATTCAAATTCCCCGAGCATTGGGCCATTCACTGATAGAAATACTCAAGTGATATTTGATAAATGGATATGAAGCCCATTGGACAAAAGGGTGTCAAGCCAAAGGGAAATCTTTTGGCAAGATAGTTGTAGCAATTAGAATCACATGCAGCCTCTGAAAGATGGTGAGAACCATTTATGTTCTCATCATCTTCAAAGTTGATATAATTTAAAAATATTCAGCCCCAAACATAATTCACAAATGAGGCCTCACATCAACAACATGCAATCAAGCAAACCTTCATAAGCAAACCAGTCAATTCAAAAATGAAATCCTTGAGAACCTAAACAAATAGGTACACCAATAAGGCAAAGAGTAATAAAAAGGAGAAAAAAAAACAGTGAAGTACCTACAATAGATCGACTACTCTGAAGCCAACGATGGTCAAAACGAGATTATTCCTACTCTTTGCTCTCCCACTTCTGAGAACCTAAACATGCAAAACACTCATCAGACTCCCAAAACAATTTCAATGAAATTGTAAACAGAGCAGAAACAACAGGAAACGAAAGAGATGATCTCCGATGAAGATACAGAAAGCTGCAATTTTGAAACTTTAGATCAGATCAATACTAAAATCAAATTTTGCAATACATTTCCCAAATGACGACAACCTCTAATAGAAGCCTCAGATTGCCGCGGCAGTGACGGAAGAAAGCAATGGAATTAGGGAAGAGCTCCGATGCGAGAGAGACAATCGAGGAGTCTCTGAAAGGGAGAGAAAGGCCTGAAGAGAGGTAGAGGAACAGAGGGAGAGAGGGATGAAGAGAGAGGGTAGGGGTCCTGGGCACCTTCCTTCTCTTTTTGTGCGCCAGGTGTTAAATGAACGTTATTATTCTCCAAATCGAGCAATTTTATTTTAGTTTTTATTTTTTATACCCCAAAAAACTATAAATAAATTGTCAGGAATTTATATGGGTTCGATTTTTCAGAAATTATTTCTATTTATCACTTAATTTTTATTAATTCAAAAATTGAAGAGAAAAACAGAAGAGCCAGGATCAGTGTATATACTGTATTCAAAAGTAGTATGCATTCATTGCCGAAAATATAGTGGCTGATATACTTTGTATGTGGCAATAATCTGCAGATAGTAATAAATGATAGTAATAAATGATAGTAATTAGCAGTAAATTAACACATATTAATGGCATGTTTATCCCTCTATTTATGTCCAGGTTCTTGAACCCTCAATTTGGTATTCTTTTAACATATGATAAATTTTCCTTGTTTTGTTGAATGAATAACCAAATAAAGTGAAACTATTGAAGGAAATTTCATAATGGCCTTCTGCAATGAGAACGCATTACAGACAACAAAACTTAACATAAAAGTAATATACAAAGCTTGCAAATAGAATTTGCAAAAATGCAGAATGTGTACAAGAAGAGTTCAGTGATGGATTCCTGGTTTTCTTTGCCAGAGGTCAGAAACATCCATCCTTGATACAGGAAACATAACATCACAGTGACAAAGATGAAAAGAAAGAAAAAGAAAGAAACCATCCCTGATTTCCTTGCTGTCTTGTTTTCTTTGATCACCATTACCACAAGATAGGGGTGGATGTGGACGAGGGGATGTGAGGTTCCATACAATGCTGATGACACTGTTGGAAAACCTCACTGCCAAATCCTGTGCTTGCTGTTTGTTCGTCAACTTCCTCTACTTCCATGGATGAACCTTCATCTTCCTTGGCATCCATGCATTCTTCTTCTAGCCTGCCTCTTGACACCCAAGGCACCACAGCCAAGGAGTTATCCATGCCCACCTCCCTCACTGTTGAAAGGTTTGAATTCTGACGCCAGAATACTTGATCTGGAAGACAGATAATGGTTATTGTTGACTGCTACAGCAACAAGTTCACAAAATGTTCTGGTAGACTTAAAACTTCAATTCTCCATCTTGTGTTCACAATTCAACATGTTCATTTCAATGATGGGTATAAATACTTCTAGAATGTATATAAATTCTAAACTAACAGATGTTTTTGTGTGAAGTACTAGTTGGGTGGAAAATGTACCATAAAGAGTTCATGGTTTCGGGATTTAAAAATATGAAATAGTGAAGCAACAGGAAGAACTGATACAAGTGCTGAATTTTCCAGTACTTACTCTTGAGATCAGGAAACAGGTCTGAGCTCACTGTATAACATGTGTTTGATGAGCTTGGGGATAGCAATAGTGGAGAATCCACTGGCTTGTACAAAACAATAGCTCTCTCTTCGTTTGCAGGAATAGCTGGCACATCCTCAACCACTGCATCAAATTCCGGTGCTTTGCTCCTCATTTGCTGATCTCTTTGTTGCTGAAACACATGAGGAACTGCAGCCTCATCTTCTTCCATAATTGGAGGCAGATCAGCATCCTTGCAGATACAAAAAGGAATTCTAAACACAATTAACAGCCTTTTATTTGCATAATTTCATCATCTCCATCAGTACTAAATAATGAGTGTATTTGCAACCTCCTTCCACATTGATAAACACAGCATACAACATTGCAACCCAAGTCTTGAAGGAAAGTCCCACAAAAACAGGAACATAAATGAGAATGCCCAAAATCCACCAAGATCATAGGAAAAACAGAATTTTCAAGTTCTGACACATGATGTTCAATAACAAAAGAACAAGCAAAATGAGAGATATTACAGCCAATTAGTCACAAGTGGTGTAAGATCTATGTCCTGTATGAGGTCAATCTATTCTGCAATGCTAAGCGCACATCTATCATATGAATGGGACCAAAGAAAATACACCTTCCACCAGAATCACTCTATTTCCAGGATGAAACCTTGGAACTGAATCATATTTTTTAGTCTCTTTTCAGTGCGAAAATAGACATTTCAAGAAACACAGGTGCCGATGGAACCTTGATGCATCAAACATGACCAAGCAGGTCAAGCTGGTGATGATAGACTCTTCAATGTTAACAAGAAGCCTAGTCTTTGAACTAATACAACCTTCAAGATGGCAAGGGGGCATCGCAAAAATTGGCACCTTCTGAGCCGTACAAACATCTATGATGTATGAAACATGTTTATCCACTTTTATTAAAAATCCAAAAAAAAAAAGGTGAAATACAGCACCAGCCCTTTGAAGCTAAAAGGCAGCAACTTCCAATAAACAGTTAGCTAGTGTTTATCAATAAAAATCTCTCTTTTCACCATTTCCCTGTTTTCCCTCAATCCAAACACACTCTATGTAGCCGGATTATCAAGAGTCTCAACCTCCTTTTCATTCACCAAATTGACAGTCTCGTGA
The DNA here is from genome assembly GCA_026586065.1 of Dioscorea zingiberensis. Taxonomy (NCBI): domain Eukaryota; kingdom Viridiplantae; phylum Streptophyta; class Magnoliopsida; order Dioscoreales; family Dioscoreaceae; genus Dioscorea; species Dioscorea zingiberensis. The sequence goes on along the minus strand of CM048818.1, from coordinate 19,927,917 downwards.
GCATTTACTCCAAGACAATTAAAAAAATCAAGTAAACCAAAGACTCATAAAAGTAAACAAAGGTCCAAAACGAAGTTTTCCTTTGTTGTTTTTTTCCTCCAATCCAGCGAAAATCAAAACTTTAACCCAATAAACAGTAAAAAGAACGCCATAAATCTAGAAAATAAGAGAGGAATGCTCACCAGCCTCCTGATCTTTCTGGCGGGCGACGAGAGTGAGAACTCAGAGAATTCATCGGACACCTCATCCACGTCCTTCCTCTTCATCTTTCCGGACAAAAACCCCACCATCCTCTCCTAACAACCTTTCAAATCCAAACTTTAACCCCCAAATGCTGAATCCCCTTTCTCAATCTCCCACGCCGAACAATAACAACGGGCAGGGATAAAATTCTAGCAAGTAGTCGAGCTGAAGAAGCCTTCCAACCTGCTCTCGATCTCTCCAGAAGGATCTAAAGACTCGCGGAAGCGATACTTTCGATCATCTTCCCGCGGTCATAAAGGTGTTTCGATTGTTGTTACTCATTTACCCCGGCGGATAGTGAGAATATCCAGGTCTTTGTGTCCTTTCTCGTCATTCTGTGGTGGTCACCGGTTTAGCTAAGTAGTGAGGCGGGCATAGTGGAAGTAACCCGACCGCAACGATGACCTGAGGTTCGAGTATTGAAAAAGTAGATGTTGGGTAACGTGTTAATGACAAGGAATTGAATCAAGGACAAAATTCAAAGCGAAGGAATTAAAATAAATCTGAAAAACTTAGGACGGCTGAATGAATAATAGGAAAGTTCTAAAAATAATTTGGGAACTTTGTAATTTCACAAAAAGTCCCTAATATTTTTTATTTCTTTAAGAAGCTCCTCTTTATTTTTTTTTGACTAAACATCATGAGTCCCAGAGTCAACTAATGGTATTAAAAATCTTTGAAAATTACGAGAATGCCCACGCTCTTGTTCTTCTCCCAACTTCACGGGTTAGACTCCAAAATATCCTTACTTTTTGTTGCTCTTCTCTCCATCCTCGCAGCATCTAGTCACCTCTGACCATAAGGAAGACCACTCCTCTAATAATCCTGATAGTGGTCAGGACCTCTAGGATCAGCTCCTGGTAGGCCATCTCCTCTATGGTGAGTAGTAGGTGCCACTCTCCTACTGATAACAAACTCCAAACCTCCTCGGCGAGACCCACATCCTCCAGAACATCAAAATCTATGTCTTAGGCCTCATAGAACCTCTTTTGACTCAATCGCGCATACCTATCGTTCTGAATAGGGTTCCGAAGATCGGTGCCGGTGATTGTGAACTCCTTTCTCCCCTTCCTCTCTTTGGTGGCCTCATAAAGCACTACTTCTTCAACCCCATCGCTTCACCGGAGAAGATGATGAACACAGGCTTGTAGACACTAACATGGCTCTATGGATGAAGATGGTGAACGACAGGTCAAAAGGCGTCGGATTCTCATAGGATCAGTGGTGGTTGGCGATACTTGCGCAGGAGTGGAGAATTGGAAGGGATGACTCACGAGATTGAGGGCGACACACCGATTATCAGCTTTTAAAACCCTAGACTTCGAATTGTCTGGCTACACACGGGCTGTATACGCCCATGTATGTGTCACACGGGCGTGTAAGGAGTAATTGAACCATGTAAATCCCAACACGCCCTTCACATGCCCATGTCTATGGTCGTGTAACTCTCTGTAATTTCCTTTCCTCCAATCTAGAGTGATACAGGTTGTACACTGTAAAGCCTACCCCGGAATAAATATGTATTTTTCCCCATAAATCTTAAACTGATAATTTGAAGGGGTAAACGATGGAATTTTAAGATTTGAAAACGTAGAGTGTAGCTGTGTGACATGTGCATCAGATAAGCTTTTCGAATTGAGGTTAAACACGCGATTCCGACACCTGTAGCCAAAATTATGGCTAAAACACAGAACCACTTAGGATTAATAAGTTATGTGGGTGTCTTTAGATAATTGAATTAATTGAACTTAATTAAGATCAATGCTTGATTAACATGGAATTTATTAAGTGTTAATTAATTCAGATTAATTAAGTGTTAATTAATCTAAATTAATTAAGTGGGAGAAACCAGACAAGGGTTCGATTCCCGGGAAAAGTGAATCTGGTCGGGGATAGAGACAACCCCGTGATGCCACAGTAAGCCCGTGACTAAAGGAATCGATTAAGGGCCGAGATTCGCGGATCCGGGTTGGGCACGAGGACAATGAATTATTACAAAGGCCCGTGATGCAATAGTACACATGTGACATTTGGAGATGGGAATAAATAAATAAATATATATATATATATATATATATATATATATATATATATATATATATATATATATATATATATATATATATATATGTTAACGCAAAAATCAGGGTGAACCCACGATTCAAGTCAACAATTGAATTTGTAGATGGATTGGGGAGTGGATTTGGATGAGATTGAGAGAGATCGAAAGGGGAAAACTCAAAAGAGAAAGAGAAGGAGCCAAGATTTAAGTGGAAACCCCAAATCAAGGAGAAAACCACAATGGATCTCCATTGTTGGATATGAATTCACTATCAATTCAATAAAATTACAAGATTTGTGGAATTTGAGTTTTGGAGAGGCAGGGCTTTGCCGATCATCCAGAGATTAAAGATGGCTTGATGAACTCTTCTATTTATAGGCTCCAGGGAAGGGGAGTTGCTTGGGGAGCAAGCCACTTTCAATAGACCATGTGGAGGCTAGTAGGCTGGCTCCTAATAGGCCACGTGGGTGCCAGCTAGAGTTAGTTAGGTTGACAGCTCACATTTCTTCTAGATGTTTCTAGATTGCTAGGTTGGCATTCGGTTAGATCTCAACGACCTTTTCTTCCAGATGCTTCTAGATTACCAGGCTGGCACTTGGTTAAGTTTCAACATCTTTAACGGCAATTCCTTCTAGAAGGGGGGGTGAGTTCTTCGGTTCCTGTCGCGGCCTGCAAGCTCGGGGATTGTGTCGCTTTCTTCGGGCCAGGGTGCATGGCCTCTGAAGTCCGAAGAGGTGAGTCTTCATTAGCCGAAGAGGTCCACTTTGATGGAACCGAGGCGGCTGCTTCTTTTCAGTTTCCCGAGGAGAACGATGCTAGGCGTAAACCCAAGGAGGTTACTGCTCCACGTGTCAGACGGCGGGCTCCTCGGTTTTTACCCTTATCATTTAGTCCCCTCCCCCCCAAGTATGCTTGCGATAGCTAAGCATACGGATAGATTACTGCTTGACTATTCCGTTTTTGGGAATCTTGTGCCACAAGGCAGCGCTTGATCTGGGGTTGATATCTCTAACCGACGTGGCATCCATTCATTGCTTTTGGCGGTAAGCCGCATTTAATGCGACACTTTTTAGTGCATCGTTGTGCCTTTCCAAAGGCATGCGCCGTTCAAAGCAATGATGATTTCTCAGCATGGTGGTTGATCCTATTATTGTCGACACATGTCATTTATCCGACGGCGCTCGAGTCTGTGCTTCTATCCTAGCCTCATGATTTTTGAATTTGAACGGGCGTCTCGGATTATCAGTTTCCTTGAGAATAAATCTGGTCTGTTGAATCAGATCACGCCGGTTCAGATTCGATAACGCTGATTAAATTTTATTTAAAGAAATCTCCCCCAAATCATCAAAGATTTGCTTTCCTCTTCATCTTCTATTCTGTGCCTGTTTCTTGGAGTGGTCTGTGCTACGATTCATCTCCCTGTTTAGAGTATTCCCAGATGGCTCCAGGTACGACGCCTCCTTCTTCACCTGTTGATTCTCTAGTTTTGTCTCCCGAGCACGAAGCTGAAGTAGTTCAAACTGTTTTTAAGAAACCGAGTCCGGACGCCTGCTCGAGCGAGTATCCATGTCTTCTTTCTGCCAATAAGATCAATGAAATTAGTGTAGATTATAGCATTTCAGGAACCCCTTCATCTTTAAATTATAGGATTCCTAGAGCTTCCGAGCGCGCTAGTTCCCCATCAAAGGAAGGAGAAATAGCTGTTTATTATGATGCTTTGATTGGTGGCCTAAGGCTTTCTTTTCCGGCGCTGTTTGTCGATATCTTTAACAAATTCGAGATCTGTTCTTCTCAGCTAGCTCCCAATTCTTGGAGATGCCTCTGCAGCTTTGTTATTGTTTGCCTTCATAGTGGTATAGAGCCTTCAGTAGATCGATTTAAGTTTTACTTCGGTTTGAGCCGAGAGAAGTCTACTGGCTAGTACGTTTTGGGGGCTCAGCAGAACCGTCGTTTCCTTGGCCCTGTGCCATCCTCCCTTAAAGGCTGGAAATCCAAATTTTTCTTAGTTTCTTGTTCTGAGAATTTCCCATCCCGAACTAGATGGGGTACTCCCAAATCCAATGGAAAAGAGGGATCTTACCCCCGATGAAGAAGAAGAGTATAATAAGCTTTTAGAATGTTTTGACCTTCGAGTTGACATGTATCTCATCTCAGAGATTCTTCAAGCTAGTGGCCTCTACATTGCCCTGGGTAGGGCTTATCCTGAAGTTTCTTTTCTTTTTTGATCATTAGATCAAGCTCATTACTGATTCGGTTTTCTGTTTTGGTTCTGCAGAGCAAAGGCCAGCTAACGCCCGAGCTGCCACAGGCAACCTGTTGACTACCATCAGAGCCAAAGAGGCTCAGTTAAGAGCGTCAAAACAGGATAGGAAAAAGAGGAAAGAGAGCTCTCGAGCCGAGCCAACTGAAGAGCCCCTGCAAAAGAAGAGAGCCGTCGTCGGGGCAAAAAATTTAAATACTATTCCTGAGGCATGTGGCGAAGCTCCTCGGGTAGGCTTAGGAGTTCCCAGGATCGAGGGAAGGGGACCCGCAAGGAGGGGTGTTGTAAAGAAAATTATAAAGAAGGTGGGTGTCCCCGTTGTCACTTCCCCCGAGGTCGTCGATGAGATCCCAACAGTGGCCTCTCGTGATGACGTGGACAGCGATGATGTCGTATCACTTTCGACGATACAGTTCCATGCTCGTCCGACAGTAAACCCCCCTCCTGTTGCTGCCGTTCCCGAACCCTCCATTCGGGAAAGAGCCTTTAGAGTCGCGATCGAAGAACTTTCTTCTGCTCCTCCGGCTCTTGAGGATGCTAGGTCTGTTCCCGCTCCGCCTGCTCCCCTAAGGCGTTCAGGAAGGGGACAAGTGAGAATAGAAGAACCGACGGGTACTGCGGCTACTATTCTCCCTGCGCGAAAAAGCTCCACCGCTGGAGAGAAGGGAAAGAGCTCTACCGCTAGTAATTCGACAGTTATGAACGTAAATCCAATGAATGGCCTCTTCTTCATCCCAGAGTCGGTGGCCTTCAGTTTGGAGCTGCTTCGATCCGAGGATACGGAATCGAGGCTTGATAATCTGGAAGAGGATAAGATGGCCACTCATCTTCGAATAACGGCTGTTTTTGTAAGTATTCCCTTACTTAGCATTCTACATTGCTTGACACTTCACGTTTTTACTCTTTGCAGAACAACATTCTTTCAGACCGAGCTGCCCGTCTGTTAGAAGAGAGGAAGGATCTCCGACTCGTCCTCGCTCTTCGGGAAGGGGATTTCCAGAACTTGAAGGAGGAGCTTTCCGCTTTAAAAGCGGAAAAGGACAGAATTAAAGCTTCTCTGGACTCCTCTACTGCTCAATACCAAGGTCTTCTCGATGAGAAGAAGAGGCTGGAGGGGAAGATCAAACCCCTGTCTGATGAAATAAAGAGCTACAGGGCCGCTGCTGATGTAATAATCAAGAACCAGGAAGCTCTGGAAGATAGGTGCAAGCTGGCTGAGGAGAAATGGGCGCAGCTGAGGGAGGAGTTCGGTAAGATAACCTCGGAGCTGACTCAGATTAAGGAGTAGATGAAGGCCTTGACAGAGGAGAACAAGAAGCTCCAGGAAGACTTAAACTCTAAATCCCTTCTTCTTGATGAGGCAAACCGACTTATCATATTTCTGAAGGGGGAAAAAGAGAAGCTCTCCTCGGAAGTGGCTTCTCACCAGGAGACTCTTACTCTCTGTGCTGACCAGATCAAAGAAGCCGAGGCTATCTGCTCTAGCGAGAAGTCTGGCGGATATGACATTGGTTTTCTTGCGGGTGGGACTGATGCTTTCAGAGTCCTTCGGGAATTAGTACTGCAAACTGTTCCCGAGGAAACATTGAAGACCCTTCCCGTGGACTTCTCCACTCTGACCTATAAGAAAGGGCTCAAGTTTCTAGCTGGAGAAGATCCCAATGTTGAGTCCGACGAGGAGTGGCAAGAGGACCCCTCTTCGGGTGAGGAGGGTGAAACTGAGAGAGGTATCGATTTCGTTTCATCTCTTCTCTATTTCCCTTTATGATATATCAAGTATTGTATTCACTTCAACCCAATCTTTGTTTTAGCAGGTGCAGAGGATGCTCCCACTGAAGGAGCCCAAGGAGGAATTGATGGTGATCTTGAGGCCGCGGCTCTCCCTACTGATCCCCTTGTCGTCCCTGCTGAAAGAAGCGATACTCCCCAGACTTGAGCTTAATTATGACTCTTGTTTTGTGGCAATTTTTTTCTTTTCTTCCCCACTACTTGAATTGTAACTTAAATCAGATATAAATGAGAATTCTTTGAGTTGTTCTTATCTGCCTCAAAATGAATGAACTCGCTTGTTGCACTTTTATTCATGTTTCATCGAAATACTTTAGTGTTGTTGGAGCGTGCTATAAGCAAGTGACCAAGGTACTGTAACCTTCCCGAGGTAGATTGTACCCAAGTGATCAGAACGCCGTTAGTTTTCTCGAGAGGGGTGGTAGTTGAGTGATTGAAGTAGTTAAATCTTCTCCCGAGTTGAGTTGTAGTCAAGTAACTAAAGTTCTTGAATTTTCCCGAAGTGACCATAGCCAAGCGATCGTAGCGCTTTGAGCTATTCCCCGAAGAGAGTTTTAGCTAAGCGATTGAAGCGCTTTAAGCTCTTTCCCAAAGCGAGTTATAGCCAAGTGATCAGAGCGCTTAAAGTTTTTTCCCGAAGCGTGTTATAGCCAAGCGATCAGAGCGCTTAAAGCTATTTCCCGAGGAGAGTTTTAGCCAAGCGATCGAAGCGCTTTAAGCTTTTTCCCGAGGCAGGTTATAGCCAAGCGATCAAAGCGCTTAAAGCTATTTCCCAAGGAGAGTTTTAGCCAAGCGATCGAAGCGCTTTAAGCTTTTTCCTGAGGCGGGTTATAGCCACGCGATCAAAGCGCTTAAAGCTATTTCCCGAGGTGGGTTATACCCGCAAGAAGGTATTTACTGAAGTAACAAGGATGTTATTTTTAAGAAATAGCAAATGAAGGATTGAATTTATTGATAGTACCTTCGAAGATACTCGGAATGATATGGGCGCTTTAATCTCTTCCCATTCATCCTAGTGAGCCAGTAGGTTCCAGGCCTTACAATTTCTTGAACAACATATGGTCCTTCTCAGTTCAGGATCAGCTTCCCAGTTCGGCTTTTGTTCTCATCGAACTTGTTCGCCCTCAGGACCAAATCCCCAATTTGGAAGGTTACTTGCTTCACCTTCTTATCATAGAAGCGTTTCACTCTCTGGGGATAAGATGTCGCCTTGAGATTGGGTTCATCTCTCCTTTCCTCTAAGAGATCGAGTTCGCTTTGAGCTGCTCCTCGTTCGCCTCAGGATCAAAAACTTGGGTACGAGGCATTGGTACTTTCGTCTTGGGTGGGATCACGGTTTTAGTCCCAAATGCAAGGGTAAATGGGGTTTCTCCAATAGGGGTTCGGGTAGTGGTCCGATACGCCCATAGGGTCCCTGGAATCTCCTCAACCCAGGAAGATCCATGACTGAGAACTCTTATCTTCAAACTGTGGAGGAGAGTCCTGTTGGTTACTTCCACCTGGCCATTTGCTTGGGGATGTGTAACTGAAGTTAGCCTGTGTTCAATGTTGAACTTATCGCAGAACGATATGAAGGCTGAGTTTGCGAACTGGCGACCCTTGTCAGTTATGAAGGCCACTGGGATCCCAAATCTACAAAGAACCGATCTCTACAGAAACGCCTCATAAGCTTTCTCCGTGATAGATGACAGTGGTTCGGCTTCGACCCACTTTGTGAAGTAATCAATGGCCATAATAATAAACTTCATTTTCCGCGCTCCCATAGAGAAGGGGCCTAGGATATCAACTCACCATAAAGCGAACGGCCTAGGACTTACAATTGAAGTCAAGTTAGCTGAAGGAAGTCGCTGGACATTCGAGTGACGTTGGCACGCGTCATATTTCCGAACAAACTTGACAGCATTTTTGGCCAACGTTGGCCAGTAATAACCTTGCAGAAGCACCTTGTGACTCAGGGCTCTCCCTCCGAGGTGGTCGCTTGCTTTGCCTCCATGAATCTCCTGTAAGACATATTCCGCCTCGGAGGCAAGGTGAAGGACCTTTTGTAGAGTTGGCCTTCGATTATGCTGTAACAAGCTGCTCGAACAATGATTCGCCGAGCCTCCTTCGGATCGGGAGGGAGTACATCATTTTGGAGGTAATTTAATATAGGATCCATCCAACACTCCTCATCGGCGATCTCAAGAAGCTCCTCAACTGGTCTACATTCGATTGTCCTCGCTGCGAGGTACTGAATGTTGATGGGCTGCTTTATTTCTACTTCAGATGTCGTCATCTTTGATAGGAGGTCAGCTTCTTGATTCTCCTCTCTAGGGACTTTGTTGATATGAACCTTCTGGAAGCTATCAATGAGCTTCCGAACCATCTCCCTGTTTCTTTGCATATTCTCCTCCCTAGCCTCAAATTCTTCAGTAGCATGGCCAACTATCAACTGTGAATCAGTGTTGGCTCACAGGTTCTGAACTCCTAGGCCTCGGGCGAGCTGCAGCCAAGCTATCATGGCTTCATATTCGGCTTCATTATTGGTTGCTTTAAAGTTGAACTTCAATACCGTCGAGGTGCTCCAGCCTGATGGTGATTGCAACACCACCCCAGCTCCCGAGCTCTCAGAATTTGCCGACCCATCAGTGTGAAGAACCCACTAAGAAGTAGAATGGTCGTGCAATTCGGAACCTTCTGCCAGGTGGAGATGTCCGCCGTCGGTTATGGTAGTTCTGCAATGAAATCTGCAAGTACCTGGGCCTTTATTACTGTTCGGGGTTCGTAGCTGATATCATACTCTCCGAGCTCGATTACCCACTTGGTTAGTCGCCCGGAGGACTTTGGATAGTGAAGTACTTGCTTCAGGGGTTGATCAATGAGGACTTTTATCTTGTGAGACTGGAAATATGGCCGAAGCTTCCTGGCAGATGTGACAAAGGCAAGAGCCAGTTTCTCGAGAGGGAGGTACCTTGACTCGGTATCTGTAAGAATCTTTCTTGTATAATAGACTGGCCTTTGGATTCCCCCTTTATCTTTGGTGAGGACCGAGCTAACAACCGAATCATTGACTGCCAAATAGAGAAACAACTCTTCTCCAGGCTTTGGTTTCACCAAGAGGGCGGGTGACTGTAAGTAATCCTTCAGCCGGGTTAATGCTTGCTCACATTCTTCAGTCCACTCCACCTTAGGTGCTTTTCTCAAGGCACGAAAAAATGGAAGGTTTTTCTCTCTAGATCTTGAGATGAATCTCCGAAGGGCCGCCAGTCTTCCGTTGAGGCTTTGTATCTCCTTTATAGTCTTCGGGGATCTAGTCTCCATGATGGCTCGGATTTGTTCGGGATTCGCCTCTATGCCTCGATGTGTAATCATAAACCCGAGGAACTTTCACGATCGAACACCGAACACGCATTTGCTAGGGTTAAGGCTCATTCCATGAGCCCCCAATGCCGCGAACGTTTCCTTCAAATCCGAGGCATGGTGTTCAGTCGTCACACTCTTTAAAAGTATATCATCAACATAAGCTTCAACATTCCTCCCAATCTGTCTTTTGAAGACTTTATTCACCAACCTCTGAAATATAACTCCCGCGTTCTTCAATCCGAAGGACATAACTTTATAGCAATAAGTGCCTCGGGAAGTGATAAAGGACGTTTTCTCCTCATCGGATTTCACCATTAAGACTTGGTTATATCCCGATAACGCGTCCAAGAAGCTAAGCATTTCATACCCAGAGGTAGAGTCTACTAGATTATCAATAAGAGGCAGGGGGTAGTAGTCTTTAGGACAAGCTTTATTTAGATTGGTGAAGTCTACACACATTCTCCATTTCCCTGAGGATTTCTTTACCATGACTACATTCGAGAGCCATTCGGGGTATTGGACCTCCCGAATGAACTCTGCTTTAAGCAGCTTATCTACCTCCTCTTTTGCCGCTGCAAGGCGGTTTGGAGCATAGTTTCTCTTTTTTTGAATAACTGGTTTGACAGTTGGATCGGCATTAAGTTGATGCTCGATCACTTCCCAAGGGACTCCAGGCATATCTTCGGCAGACCAAGCAAAAACATCAGCATTATCCTTCAGAATTGCGAGGAGCTCTTTCTGTCTTTTCAACTCAAGCTCTTCCCCGAGGCGCACAGTTCGCACAGGAAGGCTTTCATCAAGCGAGAATTCCTTCAGACCCTCTACTGGAACAGGGCGGCGAGCTTCTCTTTCTTTATCCTCGTGCTGGAGCTCCTCCAAAGTCAATGTCTCTGCAGCTCGGCTCGATTCTCCCACCTGATGCCTCAGAAGAGTGGAATAGCACTGGCTAGAAGATGCCTGGTCGCCTCGTATTTCCTCATTGCCCTCTTTAGTTTGGAACTTCAACTTTTGATGATAGGGAGATGGTACTGCAACCAGCTTGCATAGTGAGGCCTACCCATTATTGCATTGTAGCTGGAGGGACATCGGAGAATCAAGAAGTCTATCATCGTATTAACCGCCCGAGGAGGTATGCCAAGTGTCATTGGAAGAGAGATCATGCCTTCTGGATGATGGGAATTCCCATCGAAGCCTACCAGATGTGATCGAACATGTTTGAGATTTTCCTTCCCAATCTTCATCCTCTCAAAGCAATCCCAAAAGATAATATCGGTCGTGCTCCCAGTGTCAACCAGCACTCTATATATGGTGAAGACTATAACCTTGACAGCCACCACCAAAGCATCGTCATGAGGTTGATAGATCCCACGGAGGTCTTTATCCGAGAAGCAGATGGGAGCAGACGGACGACTTCTCTTCAATGGAGCTGTCTCCTGGACTGAAGCGACCATTCTCGCATACTACTTCCTTGAGGAAGAACTCTCCCCTCCGCAGCCAGGGCCCCCAGCAATGAAGTAAAGCTTGATATCTAGATTTTATGGGTTAGAAGGGACTTCTCGCCGTTGTGATGGGCTCTCTTTTGTAGTTGCCTTCTTTTGCAGGAATTGATCAAGCTTTCCCGCCTTGACTAGATCTTCAATTGCGTCCTTGAGGTGGAGGCAATCTTCAGTATTGTGCCCCTTGACCTGGTGGTAAGCACAATACTTCTTGCTTTTCTTCATCGATCCAGACTCTTTGATTGGCTCGGGTTGCTTCAGGATTTTCTTGTTCTGGATTTGCATCAAAACATTCTCTCTTGAGGTAACAAGGTGGGTGTAATTCTCATATCTCGCCCTGACTGGTAGTTTCAGAGGGTCCTGAGGTCTGTGGTCATCTGAGCGAGGGGGTCTATCATCTCTTCGGGATCTCGGATCGCTTCGGCGGGAGTTTCTGTGTTCGTCCCGCCGGGGCTCCTTCTTTTGGAACTCCCTGACTCGTTGCAGAACCTCCTCCCACCGCCCAGTCTTGAACTCCTCAGCGGCAATAAACTGTTGGGCCCTATTCATCACTTCGGACAGATTTCTAGTGACGTGCCCTGAAATGGAGTCCAAGAAGGGACATTCCCGAAGACCATCCATAACTGCGCCCACCACCATTATGGAGTCTTGATCGCTCATCCCAGCTGCTTCTCTGTTGAAGTGGTCCAGGTAATCTCGGAGGCTTTCACCCTCCATTTGCTTGCACTTGAGAAGCATTACTAGGTTCTTCTCTGCCTTCGGCAATTTGTAAATAGGCAAAAGAAGAGGTCATTTAGCTGGTCGAAACTTGATATTGACCCCAATGGAAGGTTTCTGAACCAGTCATGGGCTATATCAATCAAGGTCTTCGGGAAGGAATGGCACAAAACCGCTTCGTCGATGCGGTTGTCCATTATCTCAGTGCAGTACCGCTCCACATGCTCATGGGGGTCAGTGGTCCCGTTGTAACATCTGATATTGGGGGCTCAGAAGTCCTTCGGAAAAGGGGCATCCCAAATCTCCCTGACAAAAGGAGAATATAATCTCGATGCACAGGAGAGGGTGTCCTCCTTTTCCCTTTAGCATGGGCTCGACAAGGTGCTCCAGGCGATCGATGGCGTCTAGGTGATCGATGCCTTGTCAGGGGGCTACCGGGTGAATCGTACCCTGGGAGTAGTTCCCTCGACGATGATAGTGTAGCGAGCGCCTCGGGGAGTATCGTCTCGGCGAGAGTCGCCGGGGCGCACGGTGTTCCCGAGTGGTTTGGGTGACATGGAACCACTCGGAGAGGAGATCTCCCTCCTTCTCTGTGAATCTTCAACTAGAGGACGTCGTCGACGCCTCGGGCGAGGTGAATCAGAACTTTTAGAAGAAGAGTTTCGGCTCCTACCTCTTCTTGGAGAGAGTTCCCGTTGGCGCGGCGAGTGTACCGTCGATCGCTCACGGCTCTCCGCGGTCGATGGACGACATTCGGAACCGTGGCCTGGAAAACATGTCTTTCCATCGCGAGGAGCGTTTGTGTGAGATCTACGATCTAACGCTCCATCGATTTAAACATCTCCATCGATACCTCCATCATCCTGGGAGCCGGATCAACAACAGGTGGGGGTGAGCTGGATGGAGGGTGGTTCTCCATCGGTGGGATGATCTTTGGCATGGGGATTCTCTGTTCTCGAGCTTGGTTCTGCCTCGATCTCCTCTTCATCGTCATGGCTTCTCGTCCAAGCCTCCCCAAGGACGGCGCCGAATTGTTAACGCAAAAATCAGGGTGAACCCACGATTCAGGTCAACAATTGAATTTGTAAATGGATTGGGGAGTGGATTTGGATAAGATCGAGAGAGATCGAAAGGGGAAAACTCAAAAGAGAAAGAGAAGGAGCCAAGATTTACGTGGAAACCCCAAATCGGGGAGAAAACCACGATGAATCTCCATTGCTAGAGATGAATTCACTATCAATTCAATGAAATTACAAGATTTGTGGAATTTAAGTTTCTGGAGAGGCAGGGCTTCACCGATCATCCAGAGATTAAAGATGACTTTATGAACTCTTCTATTTATAGGCTCCAGTAAAGGGGAGTTGCTTGGGGAGCAAGCCACTTTCAATAGACCATGTGGAGGCTAGTGGGCTGGCTCCTAATAGGCCACGTGGGTGCCAGCTGGAGTTAGTTAGGTTGACAGCTCACCTTTCTTGTAGATGTTTCTAGATTGACAGGTTGGCATTCGGTTAGATCTCAACGACCTTTTATTCCAGATGCTTCTAGATTACCAGGCTGGCACTTGGTTAAGTTTCAACAACTTTAACGGCAATTGCTTCTAGAAGGGGGGTGAGTTCTTCGGTTCCTGTCACGGCCTGCGAGCTCGGGGCTTGTGTCGCCTTCTTCGGGCTAGGGTGCATGGCCTCTGAAGTCCAAAGAGGTGAGTTTTCATTACCCGAAGAGGTCCACTTTGATGGAACCGAGGCGGCCGCTTCTTTTCAGTTTCCTGAGGAGAACGATGCTAGGCGTAAACCCTAAGAGGTTACTGCTCCATGTGTCAGACGGCGGGCTCCTCGATTTTTACCCTTATCAATATATATATATATATATATATATATATATATATATATATATATATAATTATCATGATAAAATGAGAAGAGGACTTAGGGTTTGATTAAATTGAAATGAAACCCCAAACCTCCATCTCTTTCATGACTCTATCTCCCTCTTTCCCTCTTTCCCACTTTCTTCTTCCCCTACCCACGCTCGCCGGCTTACCGCGTCGGCCAGCCGCCGGCCGATCCCTCCCCTGCATCGAGCAGCCACCCCGAGCCCCCAAGCTTCCACCGGCCTTCCTAGGCACGCGCACCTGCACACGGCTGACCTGTGCCCCTAGCTCCGCCCAACACCGACGCCTGCACTGGCCTACCTCCGGCCGTCCTTTGCCGCGCGCAACCAGGCCGAGCCCCACCGTTGATGTCGCCCTCCTCCCTGTGCACGACCGGCGTTTGCGCACGACCAGCAGCCTCCCTCTCTGGCGACGCGCAGCTGCGACGCCCTGATCCAGCTCCGCCGCAGACCAGAGTCCACGGCTCAGCTTCGGCGCACCTTCAGCCACCCTGATCTTCTGCTTAGCAGGCCTGCAGCCCATGATCCAGTGATCCCTCACGCCGACAGCCTTCAACTCTGGCGATCAACTTTGGTAAGCATGGGAATGCTCCAAGGATGAACCTAATTAAGGTTTAAGAGGTGGAAGGGCTGATTTAAGGAGGGGGATTTGATTAACAAGGGTTTAAAACTAATTGGATAGGAATTAGAGGAATGATCCTAGAAATAAGTTGTAAAAAACCCTATTGTATGATGATCATTAAAGACAAAAGAGTTGTATGTATGAATTTAAAGCTTTATTGTGCATATTTGTATAATGATTTAAAGCCCTATAAACAAAGGAGACTCTGTCGAAATTTCCTTTGAATGCATACATCCTTAATTACTTGTTAATGGTTTTCACGCATGTTTAACCTTAGAGAACCACCATTGGGTAATTTAATCTCTTATTAGAGATAATTTGGATTTCATGGACCCTTCCTTATTTAAAGATTGTGATTTCAATAGAATATGATGGCATTAGCCGTATTCTAGAAGAGTCCATGATCATTGCTATTAATGGTAGCTAATTAAGTAGTAAGTTAGTAGATAGACTCGAGGACACTTACATTCATATGTTGATATGAAGTATTTAAGTGTAGAGATACTGAGATTTATTATCTATCTACTAGATCCTGGTTCGGACGCGTGAGACGCGATGAGCATCAGATAATTTCTCTTTAAGTCAGGTAGGCTCTCGCACGGGGGTTGTGAGTATTTCTTCCTCCAACCTCGTTTATGATTCTTGTGCTCTTATTCCTTGTGATGCCTTTTATACATATTTGAGTTGAGTTTACTCTGGCTTCTAATCTCGAGGAGATCACTGACTTTCATATTTTCTTAAACATATTTGAGTCGAGTTTACTCCTTAAATATATGTTGGCTTTCAATCTCGAGGAGACCATTGTTTTTCTTATATATTCGAGATGTTGTTGCCTTGGATATATATATATATATATATATATATATATATATATATATATATATATATATATATATATATATATATACCTGTTATTAGGTATTCGGTACTGGCAGTCTCTTCTTGACAAGCTTGATACATCGGACGAAGGCTTAGTCAGAGAGTGAGATATTCTGACCATGTATACATATTGGCTATATCCGGCTTAGGCCGAAGACGATACCGAGGGTGTCGTACGATATCGAGGATATCGTAGTATCAAATATGCTTGAGATGTAGTACATCTATGATTTATTCACATCCCAAAGACATGTTGCTTGCTTGAGATTTTGCTTTACTTGCTTTTGCACTTAATTTACTTTCTATTCCTTGCTTATGGATTCTCGCCATATTTATTGCTTATTTAGCAATCCTACTGGGCTTGTTCTTTAGGCTCATGCACTTGATTGATGTTTTTCTCATGTGACGACGAGGAGTAGGATTGGGCTTAGTTGGGGACCTCTTCGGAGTTGTTGGTTCCTTCTTCTACCTTACTGTTGAGGTCTGTGTACCTTGTATTTGTACTTCTGAGTGTATGAGACCTGTTTTTATATTTATGTTGTATTGATTACTAGGGGTGACTTGGCTAGATCCTTGTATGGGTTGTGTAAACCCGGATGTGAACTTTTACTGTACTCGGTATTGTACGGAGTTGTATAAACTCCCTTTCTATTATTTATATATTATGCTATTATTATCTATAGATAATATTGTATAGGAACTCTGAGGCCTCGCGCCTGGATGGGGACTCGTCTCTGTTTGGGTGCGGCCGGTCTATCCACGTGCCCAGGCCCAGGTTCAGGGCGTGACATACATAGTCGTGTCTGCGGACGTGTAACTTTGTGTTTGTTACGAAGTTTTACTTAGAAGTTTAACACCCCCGTGTAAGGAGCATTTGAGCCATGTGGATGTCGACACACCCGTGTCCACGGGCATATAAGTCTCTATCTTGGACCCTTCTTGTGTTTTGCTTTTCCAGAGAGTTACACGGTCTGCCACACGCCCGTATCTGTGGATGTGTAACTCTCTATACTCTTCTGTTTGGCTTTCTCTTCCCTCTCGAGAATTACACGCCCCTCTATACGGCCATGTCTGAGGGCGTGTACCTCTCTTTAAATTTTCGAGTCTTGTCCTTTTCCTTGTTTTTGCTTGCACCAAAGTGTTATTGACTCCAAAGACAAAGAATCAGTCATTAAGCATTTTGGAAATCATATAGACGCTGAAAAATCGTCAAAGAAGTAAAATCACCACTGATGTGTATACCTAAACCCTAATCTTAAAAGTGAAATTAACTATGAAACTTAACTAGAGACTAACTAAACTTGGGTTACCTCCCAAAAAGCACTTGTTTTACGTCACTAGCTTGACGTTCCTGTTAAGAGGAACCTTTCGGCTCCCCCACCGGGAGAATGATCTCCCAGCACCTGCATACTTAGATAAGAGGTAAACTCATACCCACAAAGTTGGCTCTCAAACGAGCACGATGGTGTCTTTGTAGGTGATGGGGTATCACTCCTCTCTTTTGACTTCAACTTCTTTCACCCCTTCGTTCTTCTCCTTGTGAGGAAGGCTAATTCTGCTGGCGTAGGGTCCTCCTCCTTTTCATTGTCCCCCTAAGGTGGTAGTTTATGCACGAAGAGATCCTTCAATTGATCCTTCAACAATTCATCCTACAAAAATTCAGAAACACAATCACCAACATGATCAATAAAGTAACAAGAATCATCAAACACTATTGGGTATCGCATGGCCGATTGAAGCTTGAACTCGACTTTCTCCTCCCGGACTCTGAGAACCATCCTGTTGTCTTTGATATTGAATATTGCTTGAGTTGTCTTCAAGAATGGTCTCCCAAGGACGAGGGGTACTTCCACTTGATCGTCCAAGTCCAATATGATAAAGTTCACTGGGAAGATGAACTTGTCCACCTTTACCAACACATCTTCAATGATTCCTCGAGGGTGGTGAATAGATCAATCAACCATTTGAAGGGTCACATTGGTTGGCCTCGTCTTTCCAAGCCCTAACTTTTGGAGTATCTTGTATTGCATGAGATTGATACTTGCTCCAATGTTGGCTAAGGCCTTCTCATCCACCAAACCTCCAATAGTACAAGGGATTATGAAACTCCCTAGATCTTTCTCTTTCCTTGGTAACTTGTTGATGAGAACGACCGAGCACTCTTCACTTAGTGTCGCCGTGGACACTTCCTCCAATTTCCTCTTGTTGGTAAGCAGTTCCTTTAAAAATTTGGTATATCCTGGCATCTGCGCAAGAGCTTCCACAAACGGGACATTGATGTGCAATGCCTTCAACATCTCCAGAAACTTTCTTAATTGCTCATCCTACTGGTCTTTCTTCATTTTGGCAAGGTAAGGTAATTTTGGTTGGTACTCATGTACCTTTGGAGCTTGCTTGTCCTTACCCTTGCTTGGATCCCCTGACCTTTCTTCAGGTTTCTCCCTCTCCTCCTTCTCCTCTTTGGTGTCTCCCTGAATCTTTGTCTGAGGTGGAGATAATTCAGTCCCACTCCTAAGGGTGATGGCTTTAACTGATTCCCTTGGGTTGACCTTTGAGTTGCTTGGAAGGGTGCCGAGTAGTTGTTCAGCCAGAGACTTGGCTATTTGAGCCACCTGGTGTTCGAGGTTCTACAATGACGCTTGTTGATTTCTCTGGAGCTCCTCGTTTCTATTGAGGTGTTCATCATTGGTATGAATGTAGTGTGCAATTATGCTCTCTAAATCCAAACCTTTCCTTTCTTGTGTGGGTTGGAAACCTAGTGGTTGATTCGGCCTTGATTGAGCTTGCCCTTGCCCCGGGGTATTCCATGAAAAATTTGGGTGATTCCTCCATCCATGGTTGTAAATAGAACTATATGG
Source organism: Dioscorea zingiberensis (assembly GCA_026586065.1). Taxonomy (NCBI): domain Eukaryota; kingdom Viridiplantae; phylum Streptophyta; class Magnoliopsida; order Dioscoreales; family Dioscoreaceae; genus Dioscorea; species Dioscorea zingiberensis. The sequence continues at coordinate 19,909,760 of CM048818.1, read as the reverse complement.
GTTATTTTGATATCTATTCTAATTTCCCACAAAGTCAAATTTCTCAACTGGTCCTTTTGTAGATGGATACATGGTCTGTGATTGCTCCCCACATGCCCCGCAATTCATCATTGGTGTCGGCTGCTGAATAGACATATTGTCCAATCATTTGTTTATTGTGACCACTTTGGCCGTCAGATTTGTCAGTGCATCCACGTCGTAAAGCTCAGCAACCCGATTAGTTTTGTTCATGTTCCGCTTAGAACTCCAATGGTAGCCATTGGTTGCCATCTCTTTAATCAGTGTTTGAGCTACTTCAGGTTGTTTGTTGCATAGAGAACCGCTAGCTACCGCGTCTAGCATTTTTTTGGTGGTTACGTTCAGTCCATTGTAAAAGATCTAGACTTGCATCCACTCTATTATTCCTTGTATCTCTTTCACGTGTCGTAAAGCGTCTTTGACTCTAGTTGCTTAGAGGAGGAGATGTCTGTCCGAAGTTTTGTGATTTTGGTCGGTGTGAAGTACCTCATAAGAAACTTTTAGACAAATTGCGCCCACGTAGTGATGAAGCCCTAAGGGAATGAGTTTAGCCACTGCTTGGCTCAGCCTCTGACAGAGAAGGGAAATAGCCTGAGGCGAATTGCATCCTTTGCCACTCATCCTGCTTTGATTCGAGTTACATATCTCCAGGAAGCTTGTCAAATGAGCGTATAGGTCCTCATCTTGGAAGCTATAAAATTGACATGTCTGCTGCACCATCTGGATGATGTTGGGCTTCAGCTCGAAGTTGACTGTCGTAATCAGGGTTAGGTTGATGCTTGACCCAACCCTATCAAGATTTGGCCTGGCAAAATCGGAGATAGATCGGGCTGGTGTTGTCATTTCTCCCGGTTGATTAACTTTTGTACTGCTCTCCACTGTTGTGGTGTACTTGCTCAAGAGCAATTTTTCTAATCTTCTTTTGAAGTTGGCGCTCAAAATCTAGGTCTGGTCTTCTATTGGTTGGGAAGAGCTTCTAGTCATGCAGCGGTACCTTCAACAAAGAAGGAAACCCAGAGATCATATCTAAAGAAAAGAAAGTAAAAAACATATTAAGCTAACCCTAGTTTGACTATAAAAATAGAATCCTAATGTTCCTAGAGTTGCCAGTCCCTGGCAACACCACAAAAAACTTGATGCGATGTGTATTGTTATCTACAAGTGCACGGAATTGCTCAAGTAGTAAAGTACCTAGAAGGTAGGGCAGTTGAATCCACATGGACCGGCAGAGCTAGTACTAATTCAAATCCTATTATCTAGTCTAAGAATATAGATGGTGATCTAACGCTAACTAAAGATCTAAAGATAACTAGACTAAAGTGAACGATAGCCAATCTAGGGTTTTATCAATCAAGAGGACATGGCACCTAAGATCTCTATCACACCAGGAATCCCTCATGACTAATTTCCTAAAACTGGTTACCTAGTTGATATATTTCAGGACCGTGAAGAACCCTAAATTAGTTTGACCCTAATCTCTCATGACAGTCAAACCCTAGTCCCACACAGCGACTTCGCCATATGATTGCATTATCATTATTGAGTGTTCTATGGTTCCCACTATTAGGTTTTACCATAATCCGAAGAGTGAGTTGATGATGCATTAACAACACGGCGAATCACCCGATCTCTCAGTGTGCCCTCCCTCCCCCAACCCCCACCCCAACAAATTATCAATGCTAGGACCTAGCTTGATCAAGATTTCTCATCATGTATCAAGCAATTCTAATTACGTGATTGGCGTTTTCACACTAACAAACCACAATCATTCAGCACACATAGACAATTCACAGAAATGAGCAAAGAGGAAAATCTAGTATTAATAAAAGGAAAAGTCACAAGTTCATCCTAAAGTTCAAGGACCCAAGGCACCACAGAAGGTTTAGCCTCTCATACTAAAAATACAGGTCACAAAAATAGAGGAGGAAGACATAATAAAGATCATAAACTTCCTGGACCGATGTCTCCACTGCCTTCCGTCTCTTTCTAAAATCCTAGCCTTTGGTAGACAAGTCGCCAAAAATCCCCTTACAAAGTGGATCTGACAACCTTTTATATCCCTTGGTTTCGTTACACACGACCATGTGTAAACTGCGTGGATCCCGTATATATCTTCAATTTAAATTGAGGCAGTTTTCAATATAATCTATTCTTGTACATGTGGTACACAAGCCCGTGTTATCTAACACACACCCGTGTGAGATTGACATGGGGGTGTGTGTGATTTTATGAAGATGTTTACGATTTTGAATCGACACACCCTTCGACATGCCCGTGTCTGCGGAGGTGTCACTATACAGAGTGTCTTCTTGGTTCTTTTTGCTACAAATTGTTCTAGTTTTCACTTTTTTTTTTGTCCCGAGTGCCTGTTTATCTGCTAAATCATAACAAAATACCCAACATAGCACAAAAGTAGAGAATATATATATATATATATATATATATATATATATATATATATATATATATATATATATATATGTAAAGTGCATGTAAATATAATATGAAAATATGTATATTTATGCACTCATCAATGTATTATTTCAGAGTTTCCGCTTATTATTTTACTTAAGCATGTACTTTTTTTGAGTTTTAGCATAAACGTACACTATTAGAACAATAAACACTTTCACTAAAAAATAAACGGAAAACCCAAAAAATAGGCACAAATGCTAAATAATAAGGATATACCCTTACAACTAGATCAATAAATGGATATTACAATCTTTATTGAATAAGAAACTAAATAAATCAAAAAGGATAGATATACACTTTACAAGTTTGACAAGATTACAATCTCGTTCGAATAAGAAACTGAATCAATCACGTTCTTAATATAAAAACTGAATCAAGCCTTCGTAATTGATTCAGTTTCCATATAAGGAGGATATCAACTCTCCGTGATTGATTCAGTTTCCATATAAAAAGAGTGATCCATTCAGTTTCCTATCGAATGAGATTTTAATCTCGTCAAACTTGTAAAGTGTATATCAATCTTTCTTGATTGATTCAGTTTCTTATTCAAACAAGATTGTAATCTCGCCAACTTGTAAAAACTAAATCTAGTCATTTAATTATGAGCAATATCAGTGGGGATCTAGAGAGTAATCATGATTAAGCCTTCGTGATTGATTCAACTTCCATAACCAATACTGAAAAATTACCAAATTGCACATCTTTGTGTACCTCCTTTAGATGCTCAACTAAGACGCTCTTTGGTAACCGCGATGGAACGGGATGGGATAGGACGTACATGGATCTCATCCCGCTCAATCCCGGTGTTTGATCACGAGGATAGAGAGGGATCGAGATTGTCACACCCGCTTCTCATACCTAGGTGGATGCGGTACTAGCCGAGTCAGGAATACAACCCGACCCTACAACTGTTAAACCTGATAACCTGATAAACCTACAGACTGATTTAATCATCAAACAAAATAAACAATCCTATTTATTAGACATACATAATCTAACTAGTTAGGAGAAAACATCATAACAAAAAATACATAAGGTGTCTGGCACACTACATAATCTAACCAATAAGAAGAAAACATGATAACATAAAATACATAAGGTGTTTTACTCAATCCACAAAAAGGTACGTTAGAGCCAGCTACAAGGTAGCAACTCTCGCTTACCGATATAGGATACTAGTTGGGTCCCTATCTAAAATCTGCAAGTAAATGTATAAGGCGTGGACAATGATATATAACAAAACGCATCTCAAGTAGGGTAATAATAAAATAATTTATACAAATATAAGAAACCTGGAGAAATGTTGCTCAATGCACTATCTTCAATTCATTTAAGCATGCTAACCAGATACTGAAAACCCGGATAAATTCGATAAAAGATACAATCACGGTATCACATCGCATAGGCAATAGCAGCAAACAAATCGACCTCACGTGCACCCAACCTCAATCCACTGATCATACCAGATAATATATGCTGGGCGGACTAACTCAATACCCAAATCTTTTGGCGCGACCAACTCAACGAAACGTAGGGTCCCTACAGCCGAACCAACTCAACGAACTATAGGACAACTTGTCGCATGCACATGGACGCCCCCCAAAGGCTAGACACCCGATACCGCGCTCCCAAAAAGTATGGGTGGGGGTTTTATATTGAAAACAGAGTTTTGAAAAAGAGTTTTAATAAAAAGTGGTTTTAAAATCCCTTTCCCAAATACAACATTGTGTGAGGTCCCAAAGACCTAAATGGCTCATACACCCGGCCCCTAGTATAAACATACATATCTTGTATAAGGTATATACCTAGCGAGATCCCCAATATCCATATAGTCATATTGTTATTCTTTTATTTAAAGTTTCTATATATATATAGAGTAGTGATAGGATGAGGTCGGCCGCACTTGCGGCCGCCTCATCCTATCACTACTTATATATACTAAATATTTATAAAAATTATATATTATATTTTTTTATAATATATTTAGATTTATATTGATTTATCTATATATTTTAAACAATTTTTAGATATGTATATATAATTTTTAAATTTATATGTACATATATACATGTCTTCTGAGGATTAGATAATTTAAAAATTATATATACATATCTTAAAATTGTCTAAAATATATAGATAAATCAATATAAATCTAAATAAATTATAAAAAAAATATAACATATAATTTTTATATATATTTAGTATATATAAGTAGTGATAGGATGAGGCAGCCGCAAGTGCGGCCGGCCTCATCCTATCACTACTATATATATATATATATATATATATATATATATATATATATATATATATAATCATGATAATATAAGGTCGGCCGGAAACACTATTTATTTGCGGTTGCCTCCCATTTAGCCACCTAGAGCATGTTTGAAAAATTTCCAACCGTATGGATGGAAAGAACATCGAAAAATAAGCTAGCATGTCAATTTTCATACAATTTGGAAACTTGTAGGTTCTTCATCTTAACGGGTGAAATTTTTCACCCGTTAAGATGAAGACCCTACAAGTTCCCAAATTGTATGAAAATTTACATGCTAGATTATTTTTCAATGTTCTTTCCATCCATACGGTTGGATTTCCTTAAAATACTGTGCAAGTGGGCCAAAAAAAGGCAACCGCACTTGTACAGTAATAAGGCCGACCGCATCATATCATGACCCTATATATATATATATATATATATATATCAACCACAACACAAGAACAAACATACAACATCATCTGTAATACTATAACAATATCAAACAATATTATAGGGACAATCTTGAAATATAACCTTTATACAGGAATATTCATTTGAAAACAGTAATAAAAACCGATAATATATATATATATATAACCAAGTATAGTATCCACTCTCATCTGAGTCTAGTAAGTCGCTAAGGTTGACTTGGTCCCTCTACAGCTCCTGTTACACCTTTCCCTTTTCCTAGAAAATATAGTAGCAAATAATAAATATGTGTATAGACCCATGTATGTTAGACTTATGTAGTAGCATAACCTGTGTATAGTAAATAATTGATATCTATACCCATATTCATATCTATACCTATGCATACATATTAAATAAGAAATATTCAATTTTTGCCTCCAATGTATGTCAACCAAAAATTATATATACATCAATTGGGCTAAGATTACACTCAATCCCACTACAATCTGGAGCCAATCTAGTATCCAGCCAAATCTTGATAGTCTACCAACAAGAATTGTTGGTTTTTCATGTTAATTACAAAAGATGTAGCCTTAATGTATTTGTGTGTGTGTTTATGAAAATAAGCTAGCATAATCTCTATAACAACTGGAGCACCTTAACAAGTTCTCAGCATACAAAGTTTCATTTTCATCTTTACTTTGATCCTTCTAAAACTAACTACTTATGATCCACTTCTCCCAAGCATTGAAAGAGTGCCAAGTTCTTGCCATCATCTTGGCCTTCATGGCTGAAAGCAATTCAATTACACTCATTGTAACTTTGACCGTGTTTCCCCAAATACAGAGAGGTATAAATTAATCTTCAAGCCTTTACACAACTCAATTACAAGTTTAATGTTTCTTGTTCCTTTTCTCGTAATTATTCTCTTGTTGATTCTTCATACTATTTTAAGTTCTTTGTACTAACCATTCTTAAACAGAAAGATGCAATCTAAGCCCATGAAAACTGTAGAAACTATAGGACTAAAAAGCCTTAAGAAAATGCCATGTTGAACTAAATCACATGAAGATTACATGAAGATCTTCACAAAATCATCAACTAAGCTTCTTAGAGCTATCAACATCTCATAGAATACATCTTAATAAGTATTATTCTAGTCCTTAATAAGAATTAATCTCATGGAATTTAACTCTTTAAAACAACATCTCAACAACAGGTGTTCTAAGGTTAGCAATGGAGCATTGAGATGAGATCTCAGTCTCAGATAGTCAAGCTAGCTCTTTGAAGCATTTTATCAAACACTTAACATGCATACTTCAATCCTTTACTTCTATATATCAGAATAACTCTAAAATCCTCTATTATACAACATCATTCATCCATACACTATAATACATTCACAGGTTTTCAATTGGATTCAAATCATGCTTTAGATCACTGATTAGCAATTCTATAGTTTGTGGTTTAATAACAGCCCTAAATGATGGGTGTAAGACCCACAACAAGAATGATGAGATGCCAACCCAAGTTACTGGAGTTCAAGAGCTTCAAAAAGATAGTAGATCCTGGAGCTGCTTGGGTCAGCCTACAGGTCCGTCGATTCTCCCATCCTTGTGGCTCAGAAGTTGTCGTCGAAGGTGTAAGTTCAAATATTCGGCATGCTCTTGTTTTTTTTGGCCTCCTAGAAGAAAGTTGAGGGTTCTCCGGCAAGGTAGGAAGGGCTTCTTAGGTTCTGATCCTTCAGGAGTATGCAACTTGTGGGAGATTGGCAATTTGGGCTCAGTGGTACTGCTGACCGGTGGATAGCTTCCGAATTGTGGATTCAAGGTCTCAGAGGGCTAGTCTCAGTGAAGAGGATAAAAGTGTCACAGAGGGGAAGAGAACTTCTCCTCTTTGGTTGTTCTTATAAAGACTTAACTCAGTGAGGAATGGGACTAACTAGTCACGGGATTCCTCTCTTTTCTCCATGTGTAGTCACACCTTGTCATCCCTTTGGCGAACAAAGATCCGAGTATCCCAGATTCCCAGGTCACAAGAGTAAGTGTGTAGTAGTTGCAAACCGGAACATAGTCTCCCTCTTGTTTGGTTTCCATTAAGCTTTCATTTAGTCTTCATCACTTGAGCCCAAAGTTTTTCGTTGCATGTGATATATATTTATTTTTGCAAATCAGCCCCTGACATTAAATTTATTATTATTGCATGAAGCGACTTAATTCATCTTAACCTTCTAGTTAGGTGATTTTGCACATTAGCCCTTGACTTGCTTCTCTATTACATGCAAATCCTATTTCGTGGCTTGATAACCCTCATTATTCACTTAAGTCCTTGACTTAAGGAAGTTTTATCATGATCCTCATTGTTTAGTAGATTAATCAAGAATAGATTAGTGAGTTATGTCACTTAACATGACGACTATTTATTTAATATCTAAATATTCAAACATCATTTTCAGGAAAAAATCGGGGCGTTAAAGGGACACCCTCATCCTGTTTGGAGGGATGAGCGGCGTCCCTCCAATTTGGAAGAACGTGCTTATCCCTCCCTCCATCCAACTCCTCATTTGATTCTCATCCATAGCCTTATCCATCCACATCCATTGACGGAAGATGCAATCACCACTGCCCAAGCTTTCATTCCTCTCATCCCCTCTTCCTTATTGGCTTCTTTCTCGCGAATTACTCTAAGATTAGCCTTAGTTTATCTGATTGTTTGAAGAGGTGAGCAGTGGATATTATGATTGTTTGATGAGAATTATCCATTTATTTTCAGATATTCCACTTAATTCTACTTTTGAATGCCTTTCATTTAGTAATATCTCAGTGAAATCACATGGATTCCTTTTTGTTCTTGTTACTCTCCTAATGATTTTTTTAAATTTATTTTCTATATTATCTCGCTATCAAATTCAAATGTTATTTGAACACATGGATTTCTTGTTGTTCTTGTTGTGCCCTTGAAGATTTCTTTTCCCATATTATCTTAGCTTTTCTAATCCATATTTGATTGTTCTCAGCTAGTGTTCCAGAGCTCCTAAATTGTTGAGAGTTCTTGTGACCCATGAGTGTTCGCATGCTCCGTCAGCCCCTAGGCTTATAGAGAAAGTTATGAGAATCCTGTCCCCACTTACAATGGTGGGGTGGGGTGGGGTAGTGGTGGGGTGGGGGTGTGGACGTAGTTATGATTCTACCAGGGCCTACATCAACCTCTCAAGTTCTCAACATTACTGCAAAGTCAAGTTTGGTCTGGGTCCCCATCTCGTACGAAGCTTCTTATTATCTTATGCAGGTACTTGAGAAAGGAAAATAGCTGCCCGTACCGATGGAGGGCAGGTCTTGGGCGCAAGTAGTCGCAAATAGAGGCCAGAGGGAAGAGGTGCCTACGATGCTCCTTCCCAAACCTGTGTTGGAGAAGCTACTAGCTTCTATTGTAGATACGATCTCTGTAGAACGAAAGATGCTCAACCATACCCACAACTCCATGAGGAGTACCTTGTATGGGAAATTTTTGGGTAAGTCTCCCTTTCTTGAAACTGCTAGAGAGAACCTCTCAAGGCTCTTGGGTAGCCATAAGGGATTCTCCATAGCAGACATGCCTAATGGTTTCTTTCTTGTTCGGTGTTCATTGGAAAAAAATAGTTGAAACCCTATTGAAGGAGGGTCCTTGGACCATTAATGGCATTGTTCTCCATCTCATCCATTGGAAGGAGTAGTTCCAACCAACATTTGAGAGGCTTACCTATGCTACGCTCTGGGTCCAGCTCCATCACCTGTCGATTGAGTACTGGTCCCTGGAAACACTAGAGTCAGTCATCTCCTACTTCGGCCACCTGGTCAAAATAGATCAACTACGCTTCAACTGAACCGTGCTTGATTTGCAAGGGTCTACATTGAACTCAATCATGGTAAACCTCTAAAGAGAGGAGTCTACCTAAGTACTCCAAACTCAAAGGTTTCATTTCAATATTATACGAAAAGCTCCTTAGTTTTTGTCACAAGTGCGGTATTGTTGGTCACGAGCCGATGCCTGTGCCACAGAGCCTCTTGGAAGTCGAGCAGATGTCACCGGTACCTGGTTGTTTTAGTCTGACTCGAAAGGGAAAGTTGTAACTACCGAGGGCGTCGAAGCACCTACTCGGAATACAAAAGCTTTGTATGGTCGAGCAACTTGAGACGTGAGCCAGTTAACCCCTGTGGAGGAAGACTGTGATTTCAGGCCATGGATACTGGAACAACGTTAGTAAGGTAGAGCCAAAGGAAGATGAAAAGGGATGGTGGCCGGGACCATCGTGGAAGAGACACTGGCTACTCACCATAGATCATGTGTGCGATGGTGGAGGATCACATGCATATCGATCGTACAGAGGAATCGATGGATACCAGCCACATGGCCACTTAGCTACGTGGGAGAGACATTGGGCACTCTATTTGAGGTGGTCATGCTCAAGAAGGGGTAGCTGGCCGCACGACAAATACTGGAAAGGCTCGAGACCCGAGGGAATGCAGTGCAGAGGGACTCGACCATGAATACCTCGCGAATGTTCCCAGTCAACCCACAAGCCCACACAGAGCTACATATACCATTCAACTAATATAACAAAGATATAATAAGCTCATCATTCAAGCAATTAAATTACCAAAACCTAACCTTAATAAAGGTAAAGGAGTTAGTGTAATTAATATTGTCTCTTCTCAAATGGACTTAGTTCATAATGTTACTAATACCCTTGAGAATGTAGAGTACTCGAAAACACCTCTTTGGAAGAGGAGATGTCCGAAGATGAGAATCGCAAACAGACGAAGTGATATGGAGTTGGAAGGGAATAGTATTCCTAGAGATAGATGAGGAGCCAAGAGGAGCTCTATAGAGGTCAAAACCACCAAGAAGAAAGGGCATATGGAACCTGGGATACAATCCACCTCCTGATATTTGTATTTTATGAAGATGATAATGTGGAATTATAGAGGCGTTACTAGCAAGGATACAGTAAGTCGTATTATGTCGTTAATTAAATCCTTTGATCTCGCCCTGTGATGCAATCTAGTGGAAACTCGTGCAGATGAACAAAGAACTAGTTAGTTCTGTCATTTAGAAGAAATTGGGGGTGGCCAGCAATGCCTTATTTGGGGTACTCTGGAGGAATTATAGTTATGTGGAAGAAAAAGGTTCTTGGAGTGACTCCCATCTGTAACACCAAGTATGATATACACCTAATCATGTATAGAGCTGTTGTTAGACCTTGGATCATTTTAGTTGTATATAATAGCCAAGCTATAGAAAATCAGAGCGATACTTGGGAGGAATTAAGCAAAATAGGATATATAATTGGTCCATGGTTGATCATGAGTGATTTCTATGTTGTTCAAACCCTAAAGGAGAAGAAGGGAGGACAGGTAAACTAGAAATCAAGTATAAAATCAAACTTGTTCAATTCTTTTATTTCACACAACAACCTTGTGGAACTTAAGTTTTCTGGGTCTTTTAAAATCTGGGCATGTTTAGATAGAATCTTAGCTAATTCTGACTAGCTTTATGAGGCTCTCTTTCATCATGTTATTCACTTAGCTAGGTATCAATCTAACAATCCCCCAATATTGCTATAGGTTAGAAAGCAAGACCTAATTAGACATAAACCCTTCAAATTTGGCAATAATTGGATTCACTTACATGAATGTCAAGATAGTGTAGAAAAATTTGGAGGGTAAGAGAATCAGGTAACCCAATGCATGATACTAGTCATAGATTACACAATCTGAAGAAAGATCTAAGTAAAAAAATGTAGACTTTATTCACATAACCTTGAAGGAAAAATTAGAAAACTAGAAGATGAAATCAGGATCATGGAAGCTAGAGAACATAATATAGCAAATGGAGGAACTGCCAGAATAAACTCAGACCCCTATATAACAAACATCAAGCATTGTTAAGACAAAATACAAATTTTTGGGCTCAAAAATCTCAAATGCAATGGTTATAAAATGGTGACAACAATTCAAAGTTTTTCCATCAAATGACAAAGAACCATAGGCATGCTAACATAATACAATAGATTAGGGATAGAGAGGGGAAAGAGTTGACTGATCTTCTAAAGATAGAGGAAAATTTCATAAAGCATTACTCTGAGTTATGCAAGAATAATCATGTTAACTCTCTTGAGTCCAAAATACAGAGTATGCCAGATGATTTACCCATAATTAGCTCTGAACAAGGGGAACATTTAGTTAGACCAGTTACAAGCTATGACATATTACAAACAATCAAATCCATGCCTAGGGGTAAGGTACTAAGACCAAATGAACTAAATATGGAGTTCTTTAGAGCCTTCTAGCCCAAAATAGGAAAAGGTATCACTAATGCGATAATTCAATTCTTTAATTATGGCAATTTACCTCACAACTGGAACCAAACTCATTTTTGTTTAATACCAAAGAAGGACAATCCTCAATGGGAAAATGATTTTAGACCTATCTCTCTTTGTAATTTTAACTACAAGATTATAGCAAAGGTCATAGCTAATAGAATTAGACAAGTTCTTCCAAATTTAATTGGAAGATAACAGTGAGCCTTTGTGGTTGGTAGAAGTATCTTTTATAACATATTAATGACCCATGAGTTAGCACATGCTTTAGAACACCACCCAAATGGACCAATGCTAATAAAAAATGGACATGGAAAAAGCCTATGATATCATTAAATAGGACGATGTCACTTCTGTGTTGACCAGAATGTCTTTCCCAACAAAATGGATCAAATGGGTATAACCAGGGGGGACCTATGTGTAGCTTTGGGGGGGCCTTGGCCCTCCCAAATGTTGAAATAAAATTTTTTTTTATTAATATTATGTATATAGATGTAGTTAAAACTTTTAAATCGGCCCCCCAAATAAAAATAAACATTAGCTCAGTTGGTAAGTAGTGGTTTTTAGTGGGCCAAGGTCATTGGTTCGAATCCAACAAGTTGAAAGTTTTTCTTCTTTTTTCTTTTTAAATTTTGTTATCATTTTTTTATTGGAGGATTACATCATTTTTTTAAAATATTTAATTTAATACTAATATTTTCTATTAAACATATCTTATTTATATATTTTTTTATTTGATATATTTTTAAAATCTATTTTACAAACAATAATTATTTATATCTAGGTAACAAACACATATCATGGGTCATGGGTGTAATAAAAAAAGCATGTCATTTTATATAATTATGAAAAATTTCTAGGGGTCAAATAGAAATATAATTATTGTTGGTGAAATCATAGATTTTAAAATAAAATTTGGTCTATGGGTGATAAATAAAATAAAATTAAACGAGGGGATTATGATGTATTATTGAAAAGTAATGGGTGATAAGTGATTTGATTATTTTTGAGGGGTTGACAAAGTAAAAAAACTTAATGGTTTTATGAGATTTTTATTATTTATCGTTGAATTTTTTGCCCCCCCCCCCCACCCACCCAAGACTTAATGTCAAGATCCGCCACTGGGTATAACTTGTATAGAGACTACTTCTATGGCGTTTATGATCAATAGAAGGACTGGTAGGTGGGTTAAACCTAATGCAGGCCTAAGGTAGGGTGATCCTTTGTCACATTATTTGTTTATTCTACTCTCCCAAGTGCTTACAAACATTTTAAATAAGGCAGAGACTATGCAATTGATTAAAGGTTTCAAGGTTAATGAGAACCTTAATATTAATCATAGTTTATATGTAGATGACCTTTTGATTTGTTGTAGGGCTACTAGAATGAATGCTAGATCAATCAAAATGTGTATGCAATTATATAATTCTATTACTAGAGAGAGGTCAAATATTTCCAAGTCTGGATTTTTTCCCCACTTGGATCAATGGGAGGATCATGAAATCAATTGTTGATATTTTAAAATTTAAACAGGGCGTTTTTCCATTTAGATACCTTGGTTGTTGGATTTCACCTTGTACGGTGCCAGTCAATTATTTTAAACCCTTGGTTACTAGAGTAGAAGAGAAAATAGATGGAGAGAGAGACTTTAAATAATAAAAAGAATTATTTACTTGCCACCCTCTGAAAAATAGTCAAATCAATTGTCATCCCCTCATTTTTCAATAATACCCCATATAACCCCCTCCTTTATTTTTATTTTACTTGCCACCCCTTGAGTTAGTTCTTCCAACCAAAGGTTTCGAATAGTTTTTAAAAACCATTTAAAAAAAGTAAAAGAAAAAAATAACCTCTTCTTTCATAATTGATATTTACCTAGACTAATAAGAAATCAAAAAAATTCTGAAAGGGGTTATAAGTAAATTATGATTTTATTAAAGGGGCTATATGTAAATTTATGTAAAATTTATAAAAAAAATGTGATTAACTTATATTTTTATTTTTAAGTTTTAATAAAATATATTAAAAAAATTATTTATAAGATATTCAAAGTAAAACAGAATAATTAGATTTTCATTAAAAAAATATAATACATCAAAAACTAAAAGTGAGTACATCGTAAACCTTTTGAGTTGCTAAATTGAAGTTTTTTAAGATTTAGAAAATTAAAAATGTGAGAAAAATCATTAAAAATGATATTATATATAAAAAGGGTAAAATTATCACTTTAGATATATTATAACCTCATGTTTTACATTTAACCCAAGTTAAAGCATAAAACTTTGGTCCAGGGGGTAATAAGTAAAATAAAAATAAAGGAGTGAGTTATGGGATATTATTGAAAAATGAGGGGGTGATAAATGATTTGGCTATTTTTCAGGGGGTGACAAGTAATTTGGTTACTCTCCTTAATACAAGGAAGACTTTAAATTAAAAGAGAAGACTTTAAATTAAAAGAGAGAGAGAGAGAGAGAGAGAGAGAGGATGATGCTTGGTTAAGGGTTTCTATGCTTGGTGTAGGTTGCAATTGTCAATTAGTACCTCTCCTTTGCTCATAGTTTTATATTATAGTTCTTATTATTGTCAAGTTCTGAACTTTTTGTGTTGCCTTTTTTTTTTTTTTTTACAAAGGCGATATAAAAGCCACCCTATTTATGGCTTGATTAACCCCTTAATTATGATTTCAAAAGGTGCGCCTAATATGAATCAATATCATTGGAGGGTTTAAAATGCAAAAGGCCATCATTAAATAATACGATTCGAATTGACTACAGAGAGAGAGAGAAAGAGAGAGAGAGAGAGGATGATGCTTGGTTAAGGGTTTCTATGCTTGGTGTAGGTTGCAATTGTCAATTAGTACCTCTCCTTTGCTCATAGTTTTATATTATAGTTCTTATTATTGTCAAGTTCTGAACTTTTTGTGTTGCCTTTTTTTTTTACAAAGGCGATATAAAAGCCACCCTATTTATGGCTTGATTAACCCCTTAATTATGATTTCAAAAGGTGCGCCTAATATGAATCAATATCATTGGAGGGTTTAAAATGCAAAAGGCCATCATTAAATAATACGATTCGAGTTGACTACGGACCTGTAAGCAATTTTGGAAAAGAATTGGGTCAAAGTGAAAAGACCAACCTCTCACAGGGCAAGGACTTGCATGTATGATTAAAGGTTTGTAGGCTTTTATTACAAAAAGCCACGTGGTCCTGCACACATTTTCTTAAATGGTTATCAACCTGGATAAAAATGGATGTTAAATAACGAGTATCTGACGGCGAGCGGGTGAGACGCGTGGCTTCAAGATATGGATGCAACAAACCAAGTTATAGCTCAGGACTTGGGAAACGGTTCCACAAGGGAAACCGAATTCCAACCCAAAGGAACTGCCACGTGGAAGTCGAACCGCATACCTCTCTCAGGGGAAACGGTTCCACTTTGAAACTGGTCCATCAACATAGCACGTGGACCGCGGCAGAAGCAAGCGTTCTTTTATTAGCCTACGAGCACGAATCTAGAGTGGATTTGACCGTGCGTACATCCGGAGTTCCGCAGGAATTACTGTGCTCAGACGGCTCAGATGGAGAGGATGCGACAGCGTGTTGTCTTGTCACGTCCTTGCCACCTCGAGCTCCACCACTATATCGTCTCGGATGTTAAAGGAGCAACTGAAGCCTGGCTCTTCCCCACCTGTGCAACCAAGAAGGATCCTCCGCCAACCAATGTTCAAGCCAACTCCTTCTTCCTATCCAGCCAACAGTAGCTAGTGCAGGCCAAGTTAGCGCTGCCATGAGCTCACCGGAGTTGAACAGTCGAGGCGAGCTACAGCTAATTTCAGAGCGGTGTCCATCACCGTAGCATCACCTCTTAAGCGCACTGAGCCGCCGCCCTTTAGATAAGCGCTCTAACCTCCCTTCAAGAACCATTTGTAGAAGTTTGTAGTGCATGAAGGAATGTATTCTTTAAAGACTTAATACTCCAAGCCAGTAGTTATGAAGATATACGCTCACCACTATCAGTCAGATAAACCCCTTGAAACCAAGTTTAACCTCGTCGGTTGCCGCTGTTTGAGGTTTTGAGACTTTCTATGGTTGTTTATGAACAGACTGAGACATCCTTCTCTCCCCGATGGCCTATGCATGTGTTTTGGTCTGCTTCTTGGCTTAACTTCCACCTGCTCTGTGAGCATGAGATCCCGAGATAGGGAAGACCACGGGAGTGGTAACTGACTGCTCTTGGAGCACATAAAACCAGTAAGAAGTAGCATGCCAAATTACCCCTCTTGAGTTGCATGTAAGACATAGTATAGACATGACTGGTCAGGATCTCGTGTGTCACATGCTCACTAAACGCAGAGGGAAGGAATGTTACCTTTCATTAGATCTCATTAGTTCTAATGGAGGTTAGAAATGGGAGTGTATGCATGGGGCCAGTGAGATAACCATCTCACGTATGCAAAAGAATAATATGCTTTTACAAGCCGACCTAAGTGGGTTGCACTTTAGGCCCATTTGTAGCTTAAGGCTATTAGGTTGTGTTTGATTGCAAGATGGAAAATTGGGTAGAAAAGAAAACTTTCCCATGCAAAAGTTTGCCATGGAAAAAATTTTCAGTTAAAATAAGAAAGTGGTTGTTTGATTGGCAGTATTTTCCAGCTACATTTTTCAGGGAAAATTCATATTTTACCGTTTGATTGCTCTTATTTTCCATGGAAAATCTATCATTTTCTATGAAAAATGTCAAATTTGTTGTTTGATTGCATCAACTTTCCCTAGAAAAAGTAACATTTTTCATAGAAAATTTTTAATTTTCTCCAATAAAAAAATATATTTACATATTTTTTATCACTACTAAACCTTTACACAAGAAATTATTATTATTATTATTATTATTATTATTATTATTATTATTATTATTATTATAATATATATAGGGCAGTGATCACTGCTTTTATATGTTAAATATATATAAAAATATATATTATATATTATATAATTTATTTAAATATAAATAGATTTATCTATATATGGGCATTTGCTTAATTTTGCAGGCTAGAGATTGTTTGAAGGTCAACAACTGCAGTTTTAATTAGACAGATCTGTAGTTAGGGGGCGTTCACTTAGGCGTAAGTGTCTGGGGGAAGTGGGGAAGTGATCCACTTCGGCCACTTCTGACGTTTCTTTGCACGTAAGTGGCACTTCGGTCCACTTCGGTGAAGTGGCCACTTCCCCCATTTTGTTCAACTAAAAATTACATTGTTGTTCTATTGCTGTGCATCAGCTAACAAAAGCTCATTTCAGAGATGTGGTATGACAGTTCATATCTTGTGTTTTTTTATTTTTATTTTTGGATCAAATGCTAGTTTTGAAAGAGTTTTCAGAGAAACTAAAGGATATCATATGTCATTTGAGGTCCATATATTTGATTTTATGGAATGATAACACCCAAACATAAGTTTGGATAAAACCCTGTACAACACCAACCAAACAAGAGGAGATATTTAGGAGCCTTTACAGAAAGTTTGAAGTTTTTACTACCATCAAGCACTATATCCTCTGTTCGAAGACCACCATCTCCCTGAGTCATAGCTTCTGCAGGCAGTGATGCAAGCTTCCTCCATGGCATCTTTTGAGATGCCCTTGTTGCAAATGTTGGCAAATGCTCGCATATGTTTCATGCCATACTAAGTCAGTGACCCGCAATGGAATTCGAATATTCGAGTTCCATTTATAAGAAATTAACTATTTTCATGTAAAGTATATACTTACCGCTGAGAGTCGTTGTTTTACCATTGCTTTTCAACAATCCCAATCGTCAACCAACTCCTGACCAGATGGCCTGACTACGATCCAATGGATCTAGAACGAAGCAACAGATGAGAAGACAGGAAAGAGAGAGTAGGCTTACCAGAGCGACGATGGCGATCGACGGAGGAACGGAGGATGTGAGGAGGGAGAGCAGGGAACTTGTTACTGGTGTCTCGTTGTTCCTTAATTAAGAGGTGAGCACCGCGGAGAGGGAGTGAGAGGGGGAGAGGAACTCGGCGTAGCTCGGCGGAGGTTCGTCGGGTGGGGAGGTCGGCGGATGTTTGTGTGGATTCTAGGGTTCAAGCGGGTGTCGCGTGCGTGAGAGAGAGAGGAGAGGAACCGTGAGTTTTTATTTGGTTTTTTTTTCAAAAAAAACCCCTATGTTTTCCCTGGAAAACTTTTCCTATGGGGGGAGGCAGGAAAAGTTTTCCATCAATTTGATGGAAAATAGGGTCACGTGACAGGGTTTGTGGAAAAATTTTCCACGTAAAATATTGCCAATCAAACAGCTCAAAAGGCTGGAAAATCACTCATGGAAATATTTTCCAGGGAAAATAATGGCAATCAAACACAGCCTTAGAGATTGATAGTATTGGCGGGCCACATATGCATTAGGTTGAAGCCCATAAAATCTTGATAAAGCTGTAAAGTAGTGGGCTTAAGTACAGAGATGGGCCACGGCCCATCTAATGATATTCAGTTTTGTGAATTGGCTTGTAATAGAAACCGGTCATACCACTATATATGAACTAAGCATTCTTTATGTACTCATACATATGTTAAGTATGGGTTTTATTATCAAATATCGACATAGGACATAGGGTTGCGTCCAGAAGAAGCACATATTGATTATTGGACATCTCTGCAAATACAGGTAAGTATTTACCGCATATCACCCTTAAAGTAAGTATTTATAAAGAAATATTGATTTCTTTGAAGAATATAGTTATACTTTTTTTAAGTGTTATGAAATGAGTTATTTTGGTATATAAATAACCGAAGTCATGCATGCCTCCTTGATTCTTGATTCCATATTGATTTATGTATACTTTGATCCGTTGGATGATTGCTTCTATTCGATATGTATTTTATGCTCCTTGACCATGCCTACTCGTGAGCTGACCCTTAGCCGTGAAAACATGTGAGCATGCACGCTAGCCAAGTATGTATGCTTCAGCTATTCTGTTCTTGAGGATTCTCCTACCCAACGTTGTCTTGTGAGGGAGCCAGTGGGGAGGACACACATCGTCCGCTTGGATTGTGGTTGGGCCAGGATAGCCTGGCGTTTGCTTGTCTTGTATACCCGTCAGTGGGGTGGTATGCTGACCGTGTACGTACACGTTTTAGTTAGTAGAACTACTGGACTATTGAGTCCGCTCCGACAGTGGGTAGATGCCAGCTTAGGCTGATGATCTGACTCTGACCGTGATCCCCGAGAAGATGACTTATGAGTTTCTTGGATTGTTTTCCATGATCACTTGATTTGGTTTATTGTTTATGGATTGAAGTCCCTACCGTTTTGTTATTGTTCATTTCTGGTAGGTTTGAGAATCTCGCTCTTCTTGGATTATATGGATCGTGATCCTCGTATTATCTATACCTCTGATTTGGACATGTTTATTGGTTTGCCTTTTATCTTTTTGGATCATCGATCTCTCTTTACCATGATTGTATAAAATATATGAACTGACACATGCAGGGGCAGAGGGGAAAAGGGGCGCAAGGGGGTGCTTAGGCTCCTAGAGGGTCTCAACCTCCATAGCTTCAGGAGGGTTCTTAATTACCTCCATAAAGTTACTTTTATAAATATCTAATATTATTACCATATTCTATAACTAAGTGTTGTTGTAGTTTAGTGGTTAAAATTCTATGTTATGATTGTGGAGACTTGGGTTCAAATCTTAGGAGCCATAATTTGTTTTTTTTTAAAATTAGTACTAATATCACTTATCGTATATCATAAATTTTGTATTGTGATTTTTATGTTTTTTACGGGCATTCATCCAATAAAGCATGGATGGAATTAAACCTGTATCCAAAGAATTAAAAAGAAAATAAAACTTGTTATTTTTTAACTAGAAGAATTAGTATAAACAAGTAATCTTAAGTTGAATTAATATAATTTTTTTAAGTTGAAGTCAGCACCCCCTTAATTTTGCTTCTAGTTCCGCCACTGGACACACGTGATGTAAGTAATCTACCTATAAATATTTTTACAACATAATTACAAAAATTTAAGTGCTTATTCCTTGTTATTAAATTTAAATTTGTTTATTTTCTTAGAAAATGGAGTTTTGGTTGGTAATAAGTTGTGAATCTTCAGGGATTTCTGGCACTTGTGAAATATTTTATTATTACATAGTGAGCCATCCCAAAATGTATGCGGTTTGTTGATGTCACTAATTGGGTTTGGGGCATGACAAGCCGACTAGACACTTACAACTAGGGTGTGTTTGGTTAGCTGAATGGGAAGTGAAAATTTTAATTTTTTTTTTATTATTTCCAAAACCAAAAATTCCAAAAGAGAGATGAATCAATAGGTTAATAAATTATAAATTTAGGTTTAATTTAGATAGTAACAATTTTCATAAAAAATATGGGTTTAATTTTGACGGCATGTACCCGTAACTAAGAAATCTGGGGTTATATATACAATTATAAAATTTTTGAATCATATAAGCAATTTATATTTTGAAAATATACAAAAGAAATTCTCAAAATTGATTTATTAAAGCGAGTTTAATTAGTTTGGATAAAAGCTCCGAATTATAACTTTTTAATCAAAAGCTTTTATCTATAGCATAAAGAAACCGAAACAAAAATTCATATATTCACATATGTTACTCCCTTTATAAGAAGGCATGACCATAAACCCTAAACCCTCCAAGAAAAATCCCACAACTCATTTATTCATCCAATACCAACGAGAAGGCATGACCATAATTAAACCCTCCAAATATATATATATAAAATAAAAAGCTAGCGATCGAGCAACCAAAAGTCATGGCCAGGACCATATAAACCCTAGAATTCGACCTAGAAGAAGCCATAAGTACCACACCCAAAGGCACCATGATGATGAGCACTAGAAGAAGCAGCAGGGATGAAGTAGGCAGGCTCCTCATGACCATAACTCATCCCAAAAGGTCCAGCAGTAACAAACCCAGCATTTGCATTACCACCATTGCGCACAGAGTACAAGCTCCGGGCTGCTGTTTCTGAGTTTATCTTCTCAGCTCTCCTACCCACACTCATCTTCAACTCCTCCAATGAAACCTTCAACCGCATGAGCTCCTCCAGATTGAGATCTTCTACATTGGCATCCCACAAGAGTGTTTGTGACTGACCTGCAGATCCTCCTCCTCCAATGATGCTCTGCTTGCACCTCATCGCAGTCTCTTCCAGCATTGCCTTCTTCTTCTTTGCAGCCTCACTGAGGCTAAGAAGCTCGGTGCTCCTGCAGTTGAGCTCCCGCATGATGGCGCCGTGCCGGGGATCAACATAATTAGTGGTTGAAACAATGCCGGTGGTGTTGGATCGATTGGAGAGGAAGCGATCAGAGATGGAGTCTACGTGGGGGTGGCCGAAGGAGAAGGGCTTGCCTGCGGGGGAGAAGATCACGAGTGCCACCTCGGCGCCGCAGAGGATGGACAGCTCGTTGGCTTTCTTGAAGAGCCCGGCTCTGCGCTTGGAGAAACACACCTGTCGTGCCTCTTCGTTCTCTATCCTCTTTATCTCAATCCTTTGCCTGCCCATGCTGGTCTTCTTCTTCACCATCGTGTGTGTGTGTGTGTGAGAGAGAGAGAGAGAGAGAGAGAAATGTTTTATCTTAGACGTGGCCATTCTGAACCGGAACCGTGGAACCGAACCGAAACCGAACCGGAAAAAAACCGAACCGGAATCGGGAAAACCATAACCGTCCTGAAACCGGAACCTAAACCTTCATACAAGGTTCGGTTCAGGTTCCAGAATTTCAAAACCGTTGAACCGGCGGTTCAACCGGCGGTTTGAACCGGCTCAAAGTTCAAATCTTAATACGTGTATTGGCCGAATTTATACTTAATATCTAAGTTAATATGTGACTGTGATGTCTGACTTGAGTTGAAAATTAAAATAATATATTTCATCATCATCAGACGAGTGGGTAAATGATGGCTCTGGTACAACAACGACAACTTCCTCTGATGATGAAAGTTGAAACAAGCAATTAGCCAATTAGAAAATGTGGGGAAATGTGTATAATAAAAATAAAAGAACTAAATGGGCTTTGATTCCTCTATACCCCGAGAGGATACGTAGGCAACTTAATATAAATAAGTTCAAGCTCTTTATTATTTTTATTTTTTTTCTCATATCGTATTTGTATTTTTTTTACAAATTATTGTATTGAATTTATATTTTTATTTTTTATACAAAATATTGTATTGAATTAATTCTTGCATTTTTGTAAAAAAAATATTGTACTTTTTTCCCACTTATCATGATTCATGTTCATTTTTAATTTAAAATATTAAATTATTTGATTTAACAAAAAATTAAAATAAAAAAAAACCTCGAACCGTCTGAACCGTCAAACCGGAACCGTTGAACAAAACCGTCGGAACCGGAACCAGAACCGAATCGGAACCGAACCGCCAAGAACCTTGTCCAGGCGGTTCGGTTCCGGTTTAAGATTTCTTTGAACCGGAACCGGCGGTTCAGGAACCGGAACCGGCGGTTCCTGAACCGTGGCCACGTCTATTTTATCTCAAGGATTCATTATCCCTTATGTTTCCATTTGGTTATGTCGTGATGTATGCATGCATGGATACGATTTTGAGTTTATTTTGGTAATGATTTGTATGATTGATTGAATGCATGGATTAAATATTGGTCCCTTTTTTTTCTAGCTGTTACGTTTGGATTGATTGCTTGGTTTTATAAAACTTGCCATTTTTGGTTTGATTGGTTGACCCGATTTCAAGCTCATCTATCCCTTAAAAAAAAAACATTTATTATTGGAGAATATAATCACATAGTGGATCTTGAAATTCTTCTTCCGTAAATAGAACACCACACACACACACACACACACACACACACACACACACACACACAAAAGTTTATCCGAAAAATTTTTAGAGCCAATTTCTTAATTGTCAGTTTTTAAGAAAGATTGAATTATGAAAGCATTGCTTTTTAACTATTTTTGAAATGTGTTTTATTTTATTTAATGTACTTTTGAAATTTGTTTTTGTTAAATGTAACTGAAAATTCATATTATAGAATTTTGTGTTTGGTTAGAAAGATTTGAAATCTTGATTAGTATAAATACTAATGAAATAACCAAGTTATAGATGAATTTTCGTGTTCCATTGAGCATATTCATCCATGATCTTTGTCTATGTAAACACTGCACTGTTTATGACCTAATTATCCCCTAATCATGTTTTGGAATTTATTAATTTCCCTTATAATAGTTAATATTGATAAAAAAAAAACAGGGGTTACATTATAATAGGCATTTAATATTATTGAGGGCCTTAAGTGCAAAAAGGGCGTTGCCAATTATTAAGGAAAATCTTGGAACCAAGTTCCTAACGGGAAATACCGGATAATAGAGGGGTTAAGTTGCAAGTTGTGGCCTCTCACAGCTTTTAATGTGAAACAGGAAGGGGGTATATGAGTAAATGATTAAGGCTTTGTTTGGATTAGCTTATAAAAAAAGCGATTTTTTTCAAAATCCTGGAAGCACTTCTAAAAACAGTGGTTCTAGGAATAAGTTAAGTGTTTCTGTTTACTTTGTGTTTGGATGGGCTAATTTAGAAGCACTTTTTTCTTTGGGAAGTTGTTTGGATGTACATTCCCAAAAGGACTTTTTTAGTGACAAATTACCAAAATGGACATTCATTCAATTATAATAACATCCCAAGTATTATACTTTTGTCATATCTTTTATTACAATTAATAATTATTATTGTTAGTATTATTATGTTTATGTTTATTATTGTTATTGTTATTATTATTATTATTATCATTGTTATTATTGATATTTTTATTATTATGATGATACTTATCATCATTATTATTATTCTTAATAATTACTGTTAATAATAATAATAATAATAATTATAATAATAATTATATATATTATTATTACTATTATTATTATTAATATTAATAATATATATTATTATTACTATTATTATTATTATTATTATTATCATATATATTATTATAATTATTATTATCACCAATATTTTATAAAAGAAAATAAATGGAATGGTTTCTCAATTTCCTTGAAAAAAAGAAGTCCCTCACATGCTCATAACTTTAGAATTCTAAAAATAAAAAAAAAACAGAATTAACATTCAAACATTCAAACAGAATGTATGATATTGAATTACCTTTAATTGAAGCATATAGACAACATGATACCACCAAATTTTGGCTACTATACACTGCACTTAAATCAAACTTGGCAAACATCAAATTAAAAAATATTGTCACTACTATTACAACAACAATTAACCATGACAATATTAATATTTTCAATATCACAACATCCATAACAACTTTGAACAAGAAGAACAACAAGTTACAACAAAACATAACAACAAGAACAAAAATATTGTTCAACAACTTCAACGAAGTCATCAACAATATAAAAAAAAACTACAAAATCATATCAACAAGAGATGTGCGTGAGTTGGTCCCGAATAGTGTTCCTAATCGTGATCATTTGTTGTGTATCTTCTTGGGTTGGTTGTTGCCAAACAAGTGAACTTTCACCATCATCATCTTCGAAGCCCCGTTCTCCTTCTTGAAATTGGTTTATGTCTTCAATGCTCCCAAGGACATCCAAATCATTATTCCCCATTCTTCGAATAAAATTGTGGAGAGCAAAACATGACCATATAATCTGGAATTGTACCGTTAGCGGGTACTTGGTCATATTTCGTAGGATCCGCCATCTTGCCTTGCAAACTCCAAATGTTCTTTCTATAATACTCCTCAAACTGGAGTGATGATAGTTGAATATTTCATTTGGAGACCTAAAGGCACGAGACATCCTAAATTGTGGAATATGATACCTTGCACTCTTGTATGGCCCCATAAAACCTTTCATTGTAGGATACCAGAATCCACAAGGTAGTACTTTCCTACAAAAGCATAATAAAAAAATAATAAGAAGAAAACATTAAATATATACTAAATAATTATTTCAAGTAAATGCGTACCTTCTGGTGGATAAGGAAACTTCAAAGATGAATTTCTTAAAGCCTCCATTAGTATTCGTGTGTCATGCGCCGATCCCTCCCAACCAATAAGCGCGTTTGTGAAACACATATTGAAGTCACATACAGCTAGAATGTTTGTTGATGTGTACCCTTTTCTATTCATAAATGGGATTTGTTTGTCAGCTGGGACTTGAATGACCACATGTGTTCCATCTATTGCTCCAATGCAATCTTTGAAGTAAGGCCAATATCTCTCGTCACCCCGAATGTACGCATCAACAACTCTAAAATTCCTATCCACCGGTCTAATAATATCATTTCCAAGTTTATAAACAGCTTTTAGCACTCGATGAAACTGTCGATGCACTGTCTCACCAGAATGTTGGAACCTCTCCTCTACATTCCTATATGTTGCTCCTTGTCCAAGTACATATAGGAACATTATCACTGATTCTTCTACAGTGACATTTCTCGTGTATTCTAGTCCATAATTTTGAGTAAGCTCAACCACCAATCTCCTAAATACAGGTTTTCTCATTCGGACTTGCTCGAAGAAACGAGTGTCCGATCCGTTCATTATTTCATTAACCCACCTGTGGCCAGTTAATGAAGATGTTCTCTTCTCACACTTCAACATTGATTTTATATGTTGATACTGTGCAGCTGCCGCACCTGCATACATTCTTCCAATGTACTCATCCATCCGAATATCAAAATTGCGCACTTCTCCTTCTGATTCTGACATTGTGTCATTTGATTCTTTATCTGAATCGGACAAGAATTCCATTATAGAGTTACACCCTACATAAACCATAGCAAATGTTTAATGCAATGTTCAACACATTAAAAAAAAAAGGTTCAACACATAAAGGAAATGCGTAACAAACAAGTTCAACATATCTAATGGCACAAGGGAACAAGTTCAACACATAACCCAATATTCAACACATAACACAATGTTCAACACATAAAGCAAAGACATCAAAAGTTTAACACAATGTTCAATGCATAAGTTCAACACATAAAGCAAATACATAACAATCAAGTCATAAACCAAAAGCATTTGTCAAAGCTAAATCCGGTCGATGTTGTCCATACTAAACGTGCTCAACCATCCAATAACAAGTGATGGATCCATTCCCATTAGTGACACAAAAAGCTCCCTATAAGATTTCTTTGGAAGCAACCTCAACATAAGGAAGAATTGTGGGCTTCCTCGTTCAAGCCCCGGCACTGTGTCCAATAATTCCATACATTTGTTTATGCTACAACGGTCATCATTCTCAACTCTTGCATTACTTGTACGGGACATATTATCCATCCCAGTGATAAGACGATCAAAAGATTCCTGCAATTTCTCATTTGCACTTTTTTTCCTTTCCCTACGTGACATTTTTTGTCTCTTTTTAACTTGTGCTGTACTAGTTTCTCCCCTCGGAGTATCATTATGTTGTTCAGGACTGTCACCGTCAGCATCAAAATTATCTCCATCCACTTCTACTTCATTCATCTGAGTGTACACATTTTGGGTAGAGACTTCATTATCAGTAGACGGGTCAGCATATGGTACCAATGCCATATAGCCTGTCGCCACCACATCTTTGAAGCAGATCTCCATCAGATCCAAGAACTTTGGACCCTCATTTCTCCATTTCAAATATTCGGGGTTCTCCTGTTTCAAACAAAACAATAAAACGAAGACAACATGTTAGAATATTCTAAAAAAAATTATATAATGAATAAATGAAAATATGATTATCCAAGAAATTCATAGGCTTACTTGTCCTTTTCTTTCCCACCACTCATCACTTGCCAAAACTGTCCTCTTAGTAGAGTCCCAACCAAGACCTGTCTGATGCTCTACTAGCTTTGCCCATAGAGAAAACTCTTTCTTGAGTGAATCCCATTTGTTTTTCAGTTGCTTGTAATTGTAACTCAGCCCTGTTCTCACAACAAACTATGAGACCACGTTTTTCCAACCTTCTTTAGTGAAGTGTGTGTGTGGCCTATTACCAGCCTGGACCTCTTCAACACAAATCTTTAAGAACAATTCAGTGTTTGTGTCATCCCATCTAGCTTTTGAAATATTTTCACATGCCACCATATTCCCATCACCTACATTTGTCCCTTGCACAAGTCTTTTGGATGGTAGTTTCGAAGCCATGTTCAATGAGTATTATGAACGTGTGCCCTTAATACACTGCATTAACTTATAATCAACAATAGAAACAAAATATATATATATATATATATATATATATATATATATATATATATATATATATATATATACAAAATCTATAGATGATTCAATAATATAAACTACTTTCCAAACCATGGAGATCCAAAATCAATAATAGAAGTAAAATATTTGAACACAAACATTTTTTTTCCACAACGATAATTTAGTACACAACAATATTTGAACACAAACAAACAACAACATTCACCACTGAAATTCCAACCATGAAAATTATCATTTTTATCAACTACGGGCCAAACCATGGAGATCCCTAAAATATAGAAGCATTTTTTTAATGATGTAAGTGTTGATGCATGCTTGATGCTAAATTGATTATATTTGCAGACTTTTTTTTTCCCTTTTGAAATCTATTATCATTTCATTTATTTTTTTTCATTATTTCTTAGACCATATTTGTCATATATGTAGATCTCCAATATTGAATGATATGCTGTAGATTGATTTGATATTGACAAGTCATAATCTCCAAATCATAGGCTAAGTATTTACTTCTTGTTTCATTCAACTTTTCACTTAAAAGGTTGAATGGAAATGGTTGGGTTTAATCTTATCACAATTGAATAGCATATCTTAATAAAGTAGACTGTTGTGTGTACTAAAGAATGAGATAGAAAACAATTCATGGTCGAGATAGTGGTGATGAGTCCATCGGGAAATTGTACAAAACTAGAAATGATGATGGAAAGGCATTTAGAATTGAGTGTTGTATTACCTCTTTGCATGCATTGTCATAATCAGCTAGAAATCAAATGCTCTTGTATACAAGACATAGGGAAATATAATTGAATTTGGAGCAGAATCAACGAAGATAATTGAATAAAGTAATAAACTGATGTTGAAGTTTGGAATATCAGTATGGACATCTGCTCTCATGCTCTTTAAAACTTAATAAGACATATCTTTACTTGTGCCTGCATAAGATTTCCTGAGAGTACCTTCACCAGAGACTCCAGACATCTAAACACCTTTATTTACATGGAAATGCACATAAAGTTAAAGAGAATGAGAGGTAGAGGTGGAAGATTACTCAAGAAGCATTTTTTTTTAATTGAGAAGGAATAAAGACATGAGTGCAATTTTCTTACCTTAATTAAAGGCTTCCAAAGCAATGACAATGGGATGCACCGTGAACAATATCTCCTTGAGTTCACTGAAACATTATAAAGAGAGATAGAATGGATTATGATAGGGTGGTTATAAATGGGGACACGTGGCACACAGATGCCCAAGCATGTGCATGTCACGTGACAGTCCTTACAGCGCAAGGCTTACTTCCTCCCTGTGGCCGAGCTCCTCCATCTCGGAATTCATCATAATTTCCGAAGTCCTCATGGAGGAGCTCGGAAACTTACATGAAGGCGAGCCACCTTCAACTCCTCTTCCAGCAGTTCTCAATACAGCATATCTTGAGATCTTCTAGAAGCCCAGTCAGTTACAGAGACAGTTAGGCAGTTGAGAAACTGTTAAACGGTTGAGGAGCCAGCCCGGAGTCTAGAAGCTCCTAGAAGCATGTTGAGCTGGATTTGCTGAGCTGGCATGCTGAGTTGGCACCCACGTGCTCAAATTAGAAAGCTTGCTCTCCAAGCAACACCCCAGCTTCCAGACCCTATAAATACCCCCTTTCTTTAGTTCAACGGGAAACAACTTCAGACACGGCGAAGCCCTGCCTCTCTGGCGATCGAAGCTTCTCTCTCTCTCTTCCTCCTCCTTCTCCATCTCCATTTCTCTCATTCCAGAGCTCGATCATGGAGCTCTGAGTTGTAATTCCAGAAGAAATTTAGTGGATTCATCCTCTGAGAAGAGGATCGTGGTTTTTTCCCCACATTTGGGGTTTTCCACGTATATTCTTGTGTGCTCCTCTTTGATCCTGGTTTTCTTCTTTGATCTTCTGATCCTTGTTCTTCCCTCTCAAATACAAATTTAAAGTGTTACTCGAAATTGGGGCTTGATCCAATTTTGGAGCTAACATTTTTGGCGCCGTCTGTGGGGAAGGAGCAAGAAGCCATGCCTGCAACCAGGAGATCAAGGCAGAATCAAACCCCAGAAGAGAGGATTTCAGCTGCAGCAACATCCATGGCGGAAGGAGTGAATGTTCCAGCACTTAATGGAGTCACTCAACCCACCTTTGAAGCCCCACCAGGTCAGTCAAATCTTATAGTTCTTCCAGAAGAGCGATTCCATGCCATGGAGAGGCAATTGGCAGCCCTCACAACAACAATCATGGCCGTTGAGCGCCATGTTTCACAGACCACCGTGCCACCTCCACCACCCCCAGCGAGTCCAGAGCGCCCCCCTGTGCGTTCACCAACTCGCCAAGGACGCTCACCTAGGCGTTCACCCAGGCGATGAAGAAGCCCTGCATCATTGTCAGAGAGCTCTGATCCCCACCATCAGAGAAGAATAAATTACCGTCGCCACTCAACTGGAGGGCATGAGAGAAGACGCCGATCTCCTTCGAGATCACCTCCTCGTCCTCACTCACAGAGACCTCGGTCACCAGATCAATATGAAGCACGAGCTCATTCTCCGAGGTACTCCCCTCCGAGGCGCTACACGCCTCCACGTCCTCGTTCCAGAAGCCGCTCCCCTCGTGACATATCTCCTCAGAGACAGTGGTCGAGACATCATTCCCCTGTACACCACCAGGAGCATGGGAGAGGACGCCGGGGACATCTCTCTGACCGAGAGCGTGTCTTGAGAAACGTTCCACGTTTCCGCTCTCCATTTATCAGGGCCATCTGGGAAGCTCCCTTCCCAGATAAGTATATTCCACCAAACATCAGATACTATGATGGTACTTCAGATCCATATGAGCATGTAGAGCGGTATTGCTCCGAGATGACGGTGAATGGCACTTCCGAGGTGGTCTTATGCCGCGGTTTCTCGAAGACTTTGTCCGGAACCGCATATGACTGGTTTCGAAGCTTACCTGAAGGCAGTATAGCTTACTTCAACCAGCTCGTTGATCGTTTTCTTCGCCGTTTTGCCAATTGCAGACGGCATAAGAGGAATCCAGTTATGTTGCTGAGATGCAAGCAGAGAGAGGGAGAATCTCTCAGGAATTACCTTGACAGGTTCAATGAAGAAACTCATGGAATGTCTGATCTGGATTCTATTATGGTAGTTGGAGCAGTACTGGATGGGCTGCGGGAATGCCCATTCCTTGATTCATTGACACGAGATGTTCCGAGGGACCTGTCTGAAGTGATGAGCAGGGCCCAGAGGTACATAGCCTCAGATGAATTCAAAGCAGGAAGGAAAGAACAGGTCCTCCAGCGGGCGGAGGAATTCCGTAGAGAGGAGAGTCGAAGAAGTGAACGGGCACCGCGAAGAGATATGGAGCAGACCCGTTATCGACCTCCTCGTCCTGATGACAGAGGCGCTCGGGACCAAAGCAGACCCCGTATTCGCCCCAGGTATGACAATTACACCCCCTTGAACACTACTAGAGAACACATAATGATGCAGATCCAGGATAAGAAGATTCGCAAGCCGGCGGAGCCAATTAAGGAGACCTCCTCGGCAAAGAAGAGCGGCAAATTCTGCATCTACCACAAGGTCCGAGGTCATACTACAGAAAATTGCATCCACCTCAAAGATGCAATAGAGGATCTCGTCAGAGAGGGAAAGCTGAGCGAGTTTCTCAAACAAGAAACCAGTACGAAGGAGGAACAGAACACACAGTCAGAACCTCCTCGGAAGAAGATAGACCTCACCGTCATAGCCGGCGAGCCAGGATGTGGAGGAGAAACTTCATCCTCCAGAAGGAGTTACGCCCGCATGGTGGGTACGATGCAGGAGCTTACACCACAGAAGAAGAGCAGAACTACTCTCCCAATTGAATTTTCTGAAGAAGATTTGAAGGGAATCTGTCAACCACAAGATGACGCTCTTGTCGTGGTCCTTGATATTGGGATCTACAGGATGCACAGGGTGCTAGTTGACACTGGGAGCTCGGCTGACATAATTTTCTGGGACGTGTTTGACAGAATGAAAATTGGAGCTGAGAATCTTAAACCATGCAAGATTCCTTTGGCTGGATTTACTGGAGATCCTATTTACCCAGAAGATATCATTACTCTTTCTGTCACTCTTGGTACTCCTCCACGAACTGTTACAGCTCCAATCAACTTTCTCGTGGTGCGCCATCCCTCAAGTTACAATACAATTATGGGAAGACCTTCTCTCAACAAGCTCGGAGCTGTTCCTTCGACCTATCATCTGAAGCTGAAATTTCAGACTGATCACGGCTGCGGAGAGGTAAAGGGAGATCAGCCATCTTCTAGGCAATGTTACCTCGCCACTTTAAAGAGACAACTTGGGGAGTCTAGCAAAACCTCCGAATCTCTTGCTATCGAAGACTTTCAGCAGGAAGAAGAGAAGAGAGAAGCCCGCAGGCCTACCCCCGTCGAGGAGCTCGTCGCCTTACCTCTCGACGAAGCCTTGCCGGAGCGAACTGTGCAACTCGGAGTTGGACTAGGCGCGGATCAGCAGAAGCAACTCCTCGAGTTGATCAAGACCAACTCAGATGTTTTCGCATGGACAGCCGGAGATATG
The DNA here is from genome assembly GCA_026586065.1 of Dioscorea zingiberensis. NCBI lineage: Eukaryota > Viridiplantae > Streptophyta > Magnoliopsida > Dioscoreales > Dioscoreaceae > Dioscorea > Dioscorea zingiberensis. The sequence continues at coordinate 19,878,390 of CM048818.1, read as the reverse complement.
CCGGGAGTACCAAGAGAGGTGATGGAGCATCATTTAAATGTTGACCCAGCTGTGAAGCCGGTGATTCAGAAAAGAAGAAATTTTGCTGCTGACAGGCTTGAAGCTGCTGAAGAGGAGGTCGGCAAGTTGCTTAAGGCTGAGTTCATTCGAGAGGTTCAATACCCCGAATGGCTCTCCAATGTTGTCCTTGTAAAGAAAGCCAACGGGAAATAGCGCATGTGTGTTGATTTCACAGACCTCAATAAAACTTGCCCTAAGGATTGCTACCCCCTGCCTATGATAGATAATCTGGTAGATTCCACCTCAGGGTATGAGATGCTCAGTTTCCTAGATGCATACTCTGGTTATAACCAAATCAAAATGGCAAGAAAGGATGAGGAAAAAACAGCCTTCATTACTTCTCGTGGAACCTATTGTTACAAGGTGATGCCATTTGGCTTGAAGAATGCAGGGGCTACCTTCCAAAGGCTAGTGAATAAGGTCTTCAGGAAGCAAATAGGGAGAAATGTAGAGGCCTACGTTGATGACATCCTTGTGAAGAGCACAAGTGCTGAGCGTCATGCTGCCGACCTCAAAGAGACATTTGATACACTCAAAAATCATGGAATGAGTCTCAACCCAACCAAATGTGCGTTTGGTGTTCACTCTGGAAAGTTCTTGGGTTTCATGCTCACGGAGAGAGGAATTGAGGCCAACCCAGAAAAAATCCGAGCTATTCTAGAAATGAGGTCTCCTAGGACCATTAAAGAAATACAAAGTCTCAATGGAAAGTTAGCAGCGATTGGGAGATTTATTTCAAGGTCTGGGGAAAAGAATCTTCCATTTTTTAGAGCACTTCGGAAAGCTCCAAAGGTAGAGTGGACAGAGGAATGTGAAGAGGCACTCACACAGTTGAAGGAATACTTGCAGTCACCTACCTTGCTTTCCAAGCCAAAGTCAGGAGAGGAACTCAGTATTTACTTGGCGATTTCAGATATGGTGGTGAGCTCAGTTCTCACCAAGGAGGAAGACGGAATTCAGAAACCGGTCTATTATACTAGCAAGGTTCTCGATGATGCAGAATCCAAGTATCATCCTCTCGAGAAGTTGGCCTATGCCTTGGTCACAGCAGCTCGGAAACTTCGTCCCTACTTTCAATCACATAAAATTAAGGTGCTGATAGATCAACCCTTAAAGCAAGTCCTCCATCGCCCAGATGCCTCTGGACGATTGACGAAGTGGGTTATTGAACTTGGTGAGTATGACATCACTTACGAGCCTCGCACAGCCATCAAAGGTCAGGTCCTGGCTGACTTCATCGTTGAGCTCACAACCACTGATTCTAGTGAAGCTATTCTTATGGATTCATCTGAACCGAGCTCCTCTTCTATGGCGCAATGGGTGTTACATACCGATGGCTCAGCGAATGCCGAGAATTCTGGAGCTGGCATTGTGCTACAATCCCCTTCAGGTTGGAGCACCTCGGCAATCTTAAAGTTTGGGTTCAAGGCGACCAACAACGAAGCTGAGTATGAGGCCATGATTGCAGGCTTGCAGTTGGCCAGAGGCCTTGGAGTCCAGAATTTGTTGGCAAACACAGACTCCCAACTGGTTGTTGGTCACATGAGCGAGGAATTAAAACATGGTGAGATACAAAGCTTTGGTGCAAAAATTAGCTGCTAGCTTCCAGAAGCTATCCATTGCAAAGATTCCGAGGGCAGAGAATCAAGAGGCCGACCTCCTCTCGAAACTTGCTTCCTCCAAAGTTGAAGTAACATGCCCCGTCAATATTCAGTACTTGCCGGCGAAGACAATTGATTGCCGACCTGAAGATGAATTATTTGAAGTGACGAATGAGCCATGCTGGATTGATCCAATCTTAAATTACCTCCAAGATGGATCTCTACCTTCAGACCCGAAGCTGGCACGCCAGATCAAGGTTAGGGCCAACCGCTTCACTATTCTGGATGGACGCCTTTATAAGAGATCATTTACTCTCCCACTGTTGAGATGTTTGCGTCCAAATGAAGCGAATTATGTCCTTCAAGAGATCCATGAAGGTATTGCAGGAGATCACACAGGGGGAAAAGCACTTTGTCATAAGATTCTAAGGCAAGGTTATTATTGGCCCACTTTGCTGAAGGATGCAAAAGCATTTGTCCAGAGATGCGATGCGTGTCAGCGCTACTCAAATATCCAGCGGCGCCCAGCTTCCCAGCTCACCCCTATAGTGAGTACCAGGCCATTTGCACTTTGGGGAGTAGATCTCCTTGGCCCATTCCCAAAAGCAGCTCGGCAGATGAAGTTTTTGATTGTTGCCATAGATTATTTCACCAAATGGGTAGAAGCTGAGCCCCTCTCCTCCATCACTGAAAAGGTGTGTCGGAAATTTCTATGGAAGTCAGTGATTTGTCGATTCGGGCTCCCAGTGGCATTCATCACAGACAATGGGAGACAGTTTGCGAATGCTTCATTCAAAAATTTCTGTGAAGAACTCGGAATTGAACACAGGCTAACTTCGGTCACTCACCCCCAAGCAAACGGGCAGGTAGAAGTGACGAATAGAACCTTGCTTCATAGCCTTAAGACCAGAGTGTTACGGAATCAGTCTAATTGGGTGGATGAAGTGCCTGGAGCACTTTGGGCCTACAGAACTACTTGCCGAACTCCTACCGGAGAGACACCATTTGCGCTGGCATTTGGAGTGGAAGCAGTTCTTCCAGCTGAAATTGAAGTCCCAACCCCACGGATCCAGGCCTTCGATTCGACAAGTAATGAAGAGATGCTTCGGGTTGAGCTCGATTTGTTGGAGGAAAAAAGGGAGGAGGCTGCCCTCCGAGCTGCTGCATATCGCCAGAAGGTCAAACGTCACTACGACGTCAAGGCGAAAGAGGTGACATTTCAAGTGGGAGATCTGGTCTTGAGGGAAAATATTTTCGAAGGCAACAAAAGTAGAACAGGGAAGCTTAATCCTAACTGGGAAGGCCCTTATGTTGTTATCAAGATTGTAAAGCCTGGCACTTATTGGCTCTCCAAGATGGACGGAAAAAGGCTCAAACGCCCTTACAATTCCGAACATCTTAGGAGGTACTATCAATAAAGCTTCCTGTTCTTCAATATGCCTAAGAATTCCTCAACAAATATTCATAAAGTAGAAGCAGGCAGCTCAAAGCTCTCCAATTCAACTTAAATCTAGACAGCGGGCCAAGGCTCGAGTCATAGTACAACTCGAAGGAGCTCTAGCTGACGCTCTCAAAAAGAGGACTTGTTAATGGACACAGCAGCGGGTCAAGGCTCGAGCTGTAACCAAAATAGCAAGCAACCCAAAAAATCCTCACAAAGAGCTCGATTGCTACTCACAGCAGCGGGTCTAGGCTCGAGTTGTGACATGATAGCAATTAGCCTACGAGGACAGTCCCATTAAAGAGTCAATCCATCGAAGAGCCCCTCGGCAACTAACTCAATAAATCCGAACTCCTCTCGAAGAACCTCGGAAACTAAAGTCAAAGAGTTACTACGTAATTCTCCAAATAAGGTGATAGCGGGTCCAGGCACGAATCATCTTAAGTGAGAACTCGCACCAAGAAGCCCAAATAACAAACACAATTCTCCAAACAAGATGATAGCGGGTCTAGGCTCGAATCATTTTGAGTGAGAACACCCAACAAAGAACTCAATTATTAGCAAACAAGGAACGGAGATGTTAGGAGCACGGAATAGAGGCGTGACGAAGAACTCAAAATCCATTCCATGCAAAGGTAAAAGTGAATTTCATTTATCAAAATGACATTGACATTTGTAACAGGAAAAACAAGTAAAGCTATACATTGTCAACAAAAGGGAAGAGCAAAGTGAATGAGGTACACCAAAAACCGAGCTACTTATTATCTTTCAAAGAAGCTATGGAGATATCTCCACTCTTGCCGAGCTCCTCATCAGCGTTAGGAACCACTTCATTTTGTTCCTGTTCCGCAACGATCTCTGCCTCAATGTTAGTATTATTTGTCGCACTAGCAAGAGTTTCCAAGGCTTCAATATAAGTCAAGTTGACGAAATCTGCATTTGGGAATTTCAAAACGAACTCCTTAAGAATGGGAAAACTTTCTTCCCTCCCTTCATCTCGAGCTTCTTCAAGAGCTGATTCTGTCACCTGAGAAGCTTCAGCGTAGACCTTTTCCAACTCCTTCATCTTCTCTTTGGTTTCAGAAAGTAATTTCTGGCAGCTCTTCAACTCGTTGGAGATTTTCTCATGATCTCTGTTTAAAGCATCCCTTTCCGAAGTGACAACCATCAATGAAGAACTCTTCTCCTTTAATTGTACAAGGAGCTCTCCGTTTTCTTTCTCAAGGATTTCGGCAATAGCGCGCACGGAGGACATTTCTGAAGAAAGGACTTCGACTTCTTGCTTGGCCTTCGAGAATTTCTTCTCAGCAAAAGAACAGTTGGTTTCAGCGGCTTCCTTCCCCTTGAGCAGTTCGGAATTGACTGACTTCAACTCAGCAACCTCCTTCTCTAGAGACGTGATCTTCCCCTTGGCCTTGAGCTCCTTATTTAAATGCCTCTCAGCCTTCTCATTGGCTTGTTGAAGCACGGTCTCTACTTTGCCTTTTTCAGCAAGAAGAAGAACTTTCTCTTCGGAATTTTTCTTCAGTTCCTCACTCAGTCGAGCTACCTCCGTTTCCAAGTCCCTACTCTTCCGGATGAATTCAGTAAGCAGGGACATCCGATTCTCCTCCTCTTCCTCCAAGATGCTTGCAGCTCGGTAACTGAGAAACAAGTTCTGCAAACAAACCATAGAGAGTTGGAAATCGAACCAATTCACAAACAAACTCAAGAGAAAGAAACACTTACCGAAAGCCCTTGAAGACGGAGGAGCTCGGCAAGATCCTGCCGTGTTAAACGATCAAGTCTAGATTCAACTTCACCTGGTAAAATGGACTTGATCATCAAAGCAGCAACTTTGGGGTCATTAATCAAGATCCCCTCCTTTGGATCCACATGGAGTGACCCTTTAGATCCTTCAGAAAAACTGGGTCCACCAGATCGGAAACTCGAAGAAGGGCGAGTTGGTCGAGTCACACGAACCCGGACCGGTTCGTAATTGATAGTCAAATCAACGTTTGGCCTCTCAGAAGCACCAATAATCTCCACCTCATCGTCCACCAAATTTCTAAGAACCTCTGGACGATCTGGTATGCGCCCGAAAATGTCTTCATCAATAGGAACTGAAGAGGGAGGCTCTCCCGAATTCCTTTGCCCATGGGAATCTTCTCCTCCACCACGGCACGACTCAGTATTGGCATCGCTCGCAGAAGTGTCCTTTTCAGTAGGAACACGAGCGGATAAGGGAGAGATGGCCAACGCCCTCTCGGTGTTGGGTGGATGAAACGACTCAGGCTGTCTCTTCTTTCCTTTGGAGACCACCTTTTTCTTCCTGCTCGCATCTTCCCAGCTGGTTCGTCTTCAACATTCTCTTCAGAATCCCGAGCTCTTTTCCTTGAAACTGCTTCAGGACCTGTGGACGGTTCAATCCCCACTGTTTGAGGCGGGTGAATTTCATCATCTCCAAGAGGTGTAGATGATTCTTCAACAGCTACAGACTCATTAACACTTCCAGTTCCGAGCTCCTCTGCAGCTGCTTTCTTTCGGAGCTCAGCCTTCTTTTGCTTCTCCAGACGTGCAGTGTTGAGCTTCTCGGCACGGGCTCGAGCTTTGTCCAACAAAGATTTGGCACATTGAGAAGGATCCATACCTTCACCTAGAACACAAAAAAAAGAGAAGCTCGGTCAGAAATAATAGAAAGAAACTCGGAAAAGAGTAACAGAAACATGACAATTCCTACCCTTCACTAAAAATAGTCCTCTTCTCCGTAAGATTTTGTTAGTCAAGAAGAGGTCAGGAGGAATCTGGGAGCACTTTCGCAATCTCTTGAGACGACGTGTCTCTCTTTTGGAAAGCTTCTCCCTACTTAACACTTGAGTCCGAGGTGCTCCCCATTCAGTCCGGACTCCAAAACCTCCTTCCATGGAAACGAAGAAGAACCTCTCCTTCCATCTCTTAATGGAGGTCGACACAGGACCTAAAAAACGCCTATCAGGTCTGGCACCGAAGAAATACCAATCCGTATTGGATTCTCTATTGAGGCAAAATAACGCCTCGAACAAAGACAGTGTTGGAGTAACTCGGCGGTCAAGACATACAACCACGAATCCGCAGAGACACCTCCAAGAATTGGGGGTTAATTGAGATGGACAAACATTGAAAGACTGGAAAATTTCAAGGAAAAGAGGGGGAAAGGGGAGTCGAAGTCCTCCCAACAAAGCATCTACATACACTGTGATTTCACCGTCCCTACCAGTACACGCTCGCTCTATCAGAAGATTCAGGCAATCTAATTTCAGGCTGGAAATCCTTGTGTTTGATCTTATAGTACTTAACTACAGCATCTACCTCTTCTTGACGAAGGATACTGGCGTAGAAATCCGAACAGGGAAATTGTAGTTTACTACGCCTGGTCCCTACATTACTAGTGGAAGGAACAGCGTGAGAAGGAGATCCCATACCTTAAGATCTTTCTCAGGAAACAGAGGATGTGCAAGAAAGAAAAGTTGCAGCCTCGGGCGCCGTCAGGGTTCGAAGAAGAAGAAGAAGAAGAAGAAGAAGATAAACAGTTGCGTTGAGAAACCCAACGCAATATTTGGGGATACTTAAGCGGCACGCAAAGATCTAACGGCTCAGATAAATCCATTTGAAAACTGAATAATCGCCCAGAGACACCTGTCCACTTCATCTAACGGGCAGGGATCGCCCCTTACAAAGCCATCATGGATGAATGCCACGTGGACCGTGAAAGATGTGCCCATCATTATATATCGCTGCGCACCATACCATCACTAGAGAAAAAGGCTATTGAGAATCGTGCAGGCGGCTAGCAATAAATGCAGTTACTGTTCATTGGAGATGATACTCGCTACTGTCTCACCTGGAGCATCTCGGAAAACATCAGCAGGAAGGAATAGATCCTCCAGCAACCCAGTATGCTTAGCTAATTTCGCCGAAAGATTCACAAAGGTATTCGCTCATCTTCCGAGCTCATCGCAAGCATACTTGAGGGGGGACTGATGATAGGGTGGTTATAAATGGGGACACGTGGCACACAGATGCCCAAGCATGTGCATGTCACGTGACAGTCCTTACAGCGCAAGGCTTACTTCCTCCCTGTGGCCGAGCTCCTCCACCTCGGAATTCATCATAATTTCCGAGGTCCTCATGGAGGAGCTCGGAAACTTACATGAAGGCGAGCCACCTTCAACTCCTCTTCCAGCAGTTCTCAATACAGCATATCTCGAGATCTTCTAGAAGCCCAGTCAGTTACAGAGACAGTTAGGCAGTTGGGAAACGGTTAAACGGTTGAGGAGCCAGCCCGGAGTCTAGAAGCTTCTAGAAGCGTGCTGAGCTGGATTTGCTGAGCTGGCATGCTGAGTTGGCACCCACGTGCTCAAATTAGAAAGCTTGCTCTCCAAGCAACACCCCAGCTTCCAGACCCTATAAATACCCCCTTTCTTCAGTTCAACGGTGAACAACTTCAGACACGGCGAAGCCCTGCCTCTCTGGCGATCGAAGCTCCTCTCTCTCTTCCTCCTCCTTCTCCATCTCCATTTCTCTCATTCCAGAGCTCGATCATGGAGCTCTGAGTTGTAATTCCAGAAGAAATTTAGTGGATTCATCCTCTGAGAAGAGGATCGTGGTTTTTTCCCCACATTTGGGGTTTTCCACGTATATTCTTGTGTGCTCCTCTTTGATCCTGATTTTCTTCTTTGATCTTCTGATCCTTGTTCTTCCCTCTCAAATACAAATTTAAAGTGTTACTCAAAATTGGGGCTTGATCCAATTTTGGAGCTAACAGATTAGAATACGGTTTATTTTGTTTTTCAGCTAAAGAAATAGTTACAGAAAAAAGAAATTCCTCCACTGTTGAAAACATTAGGTTACATACCACCAACTTCTCCCCCTTTATTCACAAATGTGTGTGTGATCCTTCACCAATAAATTTGCATTAGCACCAACCTGATAGATGTACAGCTGTATGTGTTAGTGTGAGAGCATCTCATTGGATTACAATAACATGTATTTTGGTGAAACAGAAAATCAAAACCAGAACCCTGTCTTTTTAACAGAATTCCATGCACAGGATTGTCTTAACAATCCTGTCACAGCTCTCCCCTTGTTCTTCTTTTCATTCTAATTGAGCCGCATTTTAAATCAAAGGATGGAACAATATCCTTATTTCTCTTTTCTGGTTCTGTATTACTAAGTAAAAGTTATCCTTTGTTTTGATTGCTCTGACCAGGCTTGTAGTTGATCTCTTTGTGATGCCACATTTTATTTTAGCCTTAATGGCTTCATTTTTTATAATCTTAAGTTTCATATGAAAGATTTTTTTAAATTAGGCCTTGTATTTTAATTTGATGTTATCTCATACCACAGGCATTGCAATCTCAATCCATACTATTGGAAAGGAAAGGTATTTGGTTATTCTTTCAGCTTATGACCTCCCTTTTCATTAGCTTATTTCAGAGATTTGATTTGCAAATCCCTTTGCATGCTTTTAGAGCTTTATATAGCTCATACTTACTACCAGAAACAGTTTATTTTAATTTTATATGGATTGCCTACTAAAATGACTTAGATTATTCTTTCTGTTATAGAAGAATTTCTGAGTCCCTTTATTTACTTTTTACCAGCGAGAACAGTGGCAAAAGCTCATAAATTTCAGATTGGTTCCTTGAATCATTGGCAAGAAATCTGAAGAAACGCATCTAATTTCTCATTAAAACCCTCAACAATATAGTTTTAGGATGTTGATCAGAGAGGACTCAAGAGGTCTTTGAAAATGATGAAAGCGACGAGGAAGAAGAGGATCTCGAACTTCAGATCTTCAGGTCTTCAGGTGAGTGGCGTCCTTCAGATCTTCAGGTCTTCAGGTGAGTGGCGCCCTTCAAGTCTTCAGGTGAAGGAGAGGAGAGGAGAGGAGAGGAGAGAAGGGTGGAGGAGGAGGCGGCTTGGAAAGGCTGAAGAGGAAAAATAGAAGCCCTAATAACCTTTGGAATTTCTTGATTTCATAAGGGTAATCCGGTCATTGTCCAACCCCAAATCAAGCTTCAAAATCGCTTTTTCGTGGCAAGACATGGGCTTTCTAAAAAGCACTGAAATTGCTTTTTTTTAGTTAAGCACTTCTGCAGAAAAGCCAATCCAAACAACTATTTTACAACCCACAAGCACTTAACTTTAAAAAAAGTGCTTCTGGCCTTCCCAGAAGCTAATCCAAACAACCCCTAAGATGTTGTATGTGCAAAAAGCCATGAAACCATGCATGAACAAACCCACGTGAGTTCATGCACGGTTCTATTTCAACACTATCAACGGTCTAGATCTAAAGAGAAGGGATGGAGACCAGACCGGGCCGGGCCGGGTTCGGGCCGGCCAAGATGGGTAAGTAACAAAACTCACTCTGCCCAACCCCGGCCCTTCCCGATTATATGGGCCTAAACTTTTGCCAAGGCCCGCAACCTAAGGCCCTCCCAATTGCCCATTTTTGCCATTTTCAGGAAGAGATTAAATTGTTCACATTGTCCATGTTACTTCAAACCAAGGCCCACAGGGCCACAACCCATCCAATTTTGTCATTTTCGGGGAGAGATTACTTAAGATACGATCAATATGTTAACAACTTGATTAAAATTTGAAACACACTACAAACAATATGGTAATGGATAATGATGAATCCAATGATATTAAGGGAAAAAGAATCTGATAACAAATGAGTTTGAGTTTGCCACAAATTTGGATTGATAGGGTTGAGATTGACAAGGAGTCGCCCAAACAATCAACTACATGGGGACATCGTAACAGACCTCCCAAAGCCCCTCACCACCCAAGGTGCCGAGCTCCTCCCTACTAATGTGCCGAGGTCCTCTATACTAAAGTGACGAGCTCCTCCCTACTAAGGTGCCGAGCTCCTCCCCATTTCGGAAAACACCCCAAATGCCGAGGTCCTCCCCGAGTACCTCATCACCCTTCTCCAGAGAGACCCTCCTCCTGCAGCCTTCACCCTGAAGTCTCTTCCAGAATCTTCTAGAAGCCCAGTCAGTTAGTCAGTTGGGAAATCAGTTGGACAGTTACAAATTAGTTAGACAGTTACACTGCCAGCCTGGAGTCTAGAAGCATCTAGAAGGATGCTAAGCTAGATTTGCTGAGCTGGAGTGATGAGTTGGCACCCACGTGCTCAAATTAAGTGGCTTACTCTCCAAGGCTCACCCCAGCCTCCAGACCCTATAAATACCCCCTTCCCCCAGTTCAACAGTAACCAAGGGTAGCGCCGGCGAAGCCCTGCTCCGCTGGAGAGCTGAGCTCCCTTCATCTTCTCCTCCTCCTTCCCCACCTCCATTTTCTCTCTTTAGAGCACATCAATGGAGCTCCACCTTGTAGATCTGAAGGAGAATTAGTGGATTTCGCCTCCATGAGAGGGGCTCGTGGTTGTTTCCCATTTTTGGGGTTTTCCACTTTAACTCTTGGGTATTCTCTGTTTTTTGGAGTTCTCCTTGATTTTCTGATTCTACTTCTTCCCTCTCAAATACAAATTCAAGTGTTGGTCGAAATTGGGGCTTGATCCGAATTTCGCACCAACATGGATTTATTTGATTTTTAAATAAATTCTAAAAGTTTTTAATTATTAAAAATTTAAAAGAGAAAATTTATAATTACTTTGGTATTGTATTGTACCTCCAACTACTAGTAGAGGCATTGACTAATGACTATCAAGACCATTTTTTTTTGAGCTAAAGGGGATAAACCCCAGTCTCCGCCCAGGTAGGAGGTGCACGGGCTGGACTATCACTGGGCCACGAACGGGCCCACCCGTGTGACTACCAAATCCCGTGCACTCACTCCGTCACCGCAGGGATTCGAACCATGTTCTTGTCCCTGGGTGCGGAGGACCTCTGCCGCTCGACCCGGAGGCCTTTGGCACTATCAAGACCATTAATTAAAGAAACATAACATCCTCCTATCAGTTGCTACTACCAAATTGCCAATACAGTCAATAATAATTTTTTTTTTTCAGACACAAAATCACACACACTATTCCTTCTTGTGTTTCTGATTTCATACTTACAATCATGCAGGAAAATTAATGATTCAACATCTATGGCTAAATCTCTTCAAGTTACAAGAAGTAACTCCAACAAGATTCTACCAAGAGATAAATATTGAGAAAATACTAAATCTCTACAATTTACAATGATAGTCTAATGCCCTAAAAATATCCTTCTCTGATTTATCTACTATAAACTTAGAGAAACAAAGGCATACAAACACCAGTGCAACACCATAGATCACACAAAGAAACACACCCCACGTTGAACTTCAACTAGATCTATATAAGAGATAAAAATATGGGAAAAAAACTCTAGAATTTACAGTAAAAACCAGTTCGATGCCCTAAAAACTCTTCCTTGATTTATCAACAACAAACATAGAAAAACAGGGATATACAAACACCATAATTGATCAATCAGACAAAGAAACACCAAAAAAAAAAAACATATTTTCACAACAAATCCAACAAAATTTCAAAGAACAAGCATAAAATCCATGCTTGAATTCAGGAAGCACCAGGGAAGACAGAGAAGAACATGATAACAACAAAGTGGAAATTGGTGGCTGCGATGTCCCTGAAACCAATTAAGTAGGGATATCGCACCTGACCTAAGCAAACATCCATCAGATAGATCTCTTGACAAAACACACTAAGATTATAAGCTGATAACTGTTTGAAATTTGAAACACACTACAAGTTTTAATCAAAAAACTCTGTTACTCAGCCTCCACAAAACTTCAAACTCTGTTAATCAACAACTTGATAATAGTTGCCACATTTTATAAAGTAATGCCCTGAAAAGAGAAAGGAAATTGAAGGAATAAATAACTTATGATAAATTAATAACAGCCAGATTCATTAAATAAATTTTACTACATACAACCATTGTAGCATCATCATTTTCCCCATCATTTTCATCATCGCTGGAGCCAGAAGCTTCATCTTCCAATCCTAATAGAAAATTTAAAATAACAAAATAAGAAATCACAAAATAATAAATATAATAAGAATATAGGAGAAATAACAAAAAGATTCACCTAGTGAAAAGCCTTTAGCACGCATCCAATCATCCAAACAAACAACGGCTTGAATTGTTTTTGGTTTAAGTGAACTCCTCATATAATTGATGACTTTCTTTCCAATATTGAAAGCTGACTCTGAAGCCACAGTTGATATAGGAATTGTCAAAAGGTCACGAGCCAATAAAGAAAGCTCAGAATATATACCTTATCGAGCTTTTACTCCAATACTCCATGATATCAATCTCATTGTTCAAATCAAGCTCTTTTTCCTCCAAGTAAAGATCCAACTGTGACCTTTCTATTCCAGATTTAGATTTACTTAAACATTCTCTGTAATCTTCAGCCTCATCACAATTATCAAATGCAGCCCCAACAACATTAGAATTTTGCATGTTGCATTCAACAAAATTAGCCCCTGTAACATTTGAACTTTCATCCAAAGATGAAGAATTCGATTTGAAGTTCTTCAAATAATCATCCAATAAGATTCTGAGGGTATTGAGAATAGTTTCAAAAAATCTGATGCATGATTAATTGCCATAGAGTTTAGTGTAACAGTACTCTACATATTTCAACTTGTAACGAGGATCAAAAATGGCAGCACAAGATAATACCACACTATACTCAGCCCAATATTTATTGAATTTCTCTTGCATCTCCTTAACCATAGGGCTTAAGAATGTATGTGGACCTTTAACAGTGTCTAACAAGATGTTATGGACTTTCCAAACCCCTCTAAAATAAATGTTTGAAGTGGGATATTTAGAACCAGAAAACATGCAAGTTACGTCATAAAAACTTTCAAAAACTTGCAAAGAATTTGAACATTTTTGAATTCTTCATTAGTGAGTTCAAAAAAGAGGAAATCTTTATCTTGCTACCCCCAATAATCGAACACATCTTTGTAATAAAGAAAGCATTCAAGCATCAATTATGTAGGGTTCCACCTTATGCACACATCTTGATGCAATTTCTTAGTTCCATTCAAGTGAAAACTTTTTTCAGCAATTTCATAAAAAAAAATTTGCGAGGACCAGATCTTTTGATGTACTTTATCCCATTATGAACTTTACAAATAACATCATCAATAAGTTTGAGACCAGCTTGAACAATGAGATTCAAAATATGTGCACAACATCTAATTTGAAAATTAGCACCATCACATAAAAGCGCCTTGTTGGCTCGAAAATGGCTTTTAAGAGAAGAAACCATGACATCATTATAGGAAGCATTATCCAAAGTCATGCTAAAAATTTTCCTGTCAATTTTCCATTGATCGAAGCACAAAAAAAGTTCATCTGCTATGTTCAAACCATCACACGAAGGTGTCAAAGCTCTAAATCTTATTATTCTTTTTTGTAATTTCCAATCACTATCAATCCAATGGGCTGTAAGACAAATATATTCATCAACACTGTGCTCAGATTTCCAATTATTAGAAGTTAAGCATATTCGACCAGGGGCTTTAGCCAATTCTTCTTTGACAAGCTCTCTTTCTTTTGTGTAATAATGCAGAACATCCCTAGTAGTTGTTTGTCTACTTATGTTCTTATAGTTAGGACTTGCAATACTCATCAAATGTTTAAACCCCGGTTCCTCAACTGTTCTAAAAGAATGTTTGCCACATACAAGAAAAACTGAAATAGCTCTGCGACATTCTTCTTGGTCATAGTTATAATTCTTGATCAATGACACATACCCACCACTTAAAGTTGATTGAGTTGATATTGTGTATTGTCTAATACTTTTATTATGCTTCTTAAGACAACCTTCCAAATGGGGTCTCAAATGAGAAGTTCCACTAGAGGATTTAACAGATAGAATGGTCTTACAGTGGTTGCATTTTGCCTTTAAAAGCTCTTTATCATTGCACTCAACTTTTGTCATCTCATTCCATACCTTTGATATAGTAGTTCTTTGGCGCTTTGGAGCACTTTCATATTTAGTATACCCATCCTCCACATTTATAGGAGTAGTTGAACTTGCCATTATCAGGAAGTTCAAGTCCTACAACAACATAAAGTACTAAATGAATAAAAACGTGATTGTTTGTCAAAGTCTGAAAAATTCATCTAACGAGAATATCTTACACTTTCTAACTCATGTAATCATGTATTCATTAGTTTTCATTATTAGTTTTGTATGGATAATGTTCTCATGAGATTAATAAGTTAGCTTTCTCTTATTATGCAATAAAATCTCATGCATAGGGATGTCTTGTTCATAGAATTAAAACTTAGGTTAAAATTAAAGTTAAATTTTAAGGGCCAGTTTATTGAATCAGAGATGGTCTATTCATGCAAAGGGATGTTTGCTAAATCCTAATCCCCAAATAGATCAAGTAGATCTATTATGATTAAATAGATTAATAGATATATTAGATATTAGATTAAGTATGTCGGCAAAAAACCCTAATCCCCAAATTAAAAATCGGCTATAAAACCTCAAAGAATAAAAAAGGAAAGAATTTTCCAGAACCAAACACTCAATCTCATCCATCAGTACAAACATTTGAAAGAATATTAGTCTCCATAACATCCCTAAACATCACCACAAAATCCATGATCTCCGTCCCTAAACCTCAATCCAACAAATCAAAATGCAAAGAAACAAACTAACAACAAAGAGCAACAAAGACATACGAGGGAAATCTTTGAGAAGACTCACCAGATTTCGATTCCCCTCCTCGAGCAATGCTCAAGGACGCTCGCGAGTCACAAGACTCACAATAGAGTGAGAAGCACGAGAAGGGAATTAGGGATTCAGGGAATCATGATTCCTTCTTGATTTTATTTTACTTTTTTTTTACTTTATTAAAATTCAACGGTCACGATTTGTGTTATGATGGGCATTGGGATTGATAAGATCTAGAAAGGATTTGATATCATCTATATATATATATATATATATATATATATATATATATATATATATATATATATATATATATATATATATCCGGGCCGGGCTCGGGCTTCAAGAAACAAACCAGAACCTAGCCCATTTATTAAATGGGATCCTTTTTTTTCCAAGGCCTGAACATCGGGCCGAATTCTTTTGTCCAAACCCACCCATTTTTCGGGTGGGCCTTAGGGCCTGGGCGGGTACCCGAGCCCATGGACAGGTCTAATGGAGACCCATTACTGTCCGACTAGGATCGTAGAGGGTGGAGTAGATAATACTCGAGAATCGGTTTCCAGAGAGGAACTGTGAAGCGTCCAAGGGTGGAACGCCACGTGGCATCGTGAAGTCGCTCGAGGTTTAGAGGGAAACGGGATTCCTCGTTATCACGCCGAGTGGGGCCAAGATCCACCGCCCATCTGAGCAAGACTCAGATTTGAGGCAACATGATGGCTCTCCTTTAATCCCGTCTTCAGCCTCTGCGCTCGAGGTTTCGAAACCACTTTCGATTTCTGGACTTGATTGTCCATCATGTATGAACCCTATAGCTAGGACCGTAAACGGGCCGAGCTTGATCGGGTTGGGCCCAGCTCGAATTCGGCTCGAAATAGCCTAGCTCAAACTCGAGCTCAGCTTGAACTCGAAATTAGCTCGAATAAGTTTGCTCGAGCTTGGCTCGATTTTAATTTCGAAAGCTCGAGCTCGACTCAAAAGCTCGAAATTAAGAACTCAATTATAATTTTGAAATCTCGGATTTAGTTTGAAATTAAAAACTTATTTATAAATTAATTTTTTATATTATATATTATATATCAATACTAAATATTAAATATTTTATTCATATATTATAATTTTTATTAATTTTTATTAATTTTTATTAATTTTTATTAATTTTTAATTTTTTTTAATACTATTTATATTATATATTAATATATTAATATTAAAGTTCGAGCTTTTGAGATGAGCTCGATCGAGCTCGAGCTCGGCTCGAAATTAATTTCGAGCTCGAAACCGAAGCTCGAGCTCGGCTTGCAAGCTCGAAATTCCGAGCCGAGCTTAAGCTTTTATCGAACCGATCTCGAGCTGCTCACGAACAGCTTGATCATTTGACAACCCTACCTATAGCACATGATGAACCAATAACATAACCTTTGCTTGTGTGGGTAGATGGATGGAACTCTTTGACAGGTAATTGAAAACCCAGCATATAAAGTATGCCAATTGGGTTGTTAGAGGATGAGTGCCTTCGAGAGTGCTTGGAGAACATGCTAGGCACACTTAAGGGAGCCTTAACTTAATCATGAAAAGGTTGGTAGAAATCACGGGAAGGATGAAGAGGAGGTTAGGAGCAGGATTCAGAAATTAGACCTAAGGGGGGAGAACTACCAAAGTGATTGTCAATATAGATCTTTTTTTACTATCAATATAGATTGTTTCAAAAAAAAAAAATTTTCATCAAATCGAGGAACTTTAGTTGAGTGTTTTTCCTTTTGTACAATAGTTTCATTATCTAATCTAAGTTTAATGAAGTAGATGTACTAATTGAAGAGCTCCTTTTCTTGAAAAAGAATCAATTGTTTGATTTGAACTATCTAAATTAATTAACATGAAAATTGATTAGATAATATTATAATTAAAATTACAAGAAATAAATTAACAAAAACCGCACATAAAAGTTTAATCAAACTAGAACAAGTTGAATCAAATTAATTTATCAACAAGTGTAATATAAAGCATGAAGTAAATTAACAAAGTAATTTATCAACAAATGTAATATTATAATTAAAATTAAAAGAAATAAATTAACAAAAACCACACATAAAAGTTTAATCAAACTAGAACAAGTTGAATCAAATTAATTTATCAACAAGTGTAATATAAAGCATGAAGTAAACTTCATGAAGCAAATTAATGGATAGAAACAAACAATAGAATTAAATCATGAAGTAAAATTCATGAAAATTAAACCAAATAAATCCAAGAACAAAAAACAAAGAAGCAAAATTCAATTATGCCATATTAACCTTACATGAGCAAATAACTCACTACCAAGTATACATCAAAACCAAGAGTCCAAGATTGCCCCTTTTTCACATTCAAAGAATATTAACCATCCAAAAAATTGAAGTTATATAAGAAAAATCAAATATCTCCTTCTCCCAAAAAATACCTAGCAACGGGCTATTAAAATTAGAAGAGCGTCGAGTCGGCGATGGCAAGGTGTGCGGCGGCGACGGTGAGCAAGAGAAACTCAACGGGTTGAAGATAGGTTTTAGTTTAGGTTTTTCACTTAAACCCTTATAAATTTTATATTTATATAAAAACTTTTAAAACTTTTTGGGGCAATAGGAAATTTTGCAAATTTTGAAGGGTTGAAGATAGGTTTTAGTTTATGTTTTTTCATGAAAATCTTATAAATTTTATTTATCTAAAAAGCTTTTTAAAACTTAGGGGTGCAATGGAAAATTTTATAAAATTTGAAGGGGCCATTGAAAAATTTCACAAAACTTAAGGGAAACAGTGGCCCCCACCCGCCCACCAAACTAGGTCTGTGTAGCTAAAGATGCACGGTAGTAGAGGGTTAAGTGGGCTAACAAATGATTATGGCATGCATTCATGGTTTTCCCTAATGGAAATATTAATCAGCTTCATTAATGAATCCTTGATGGAAACCAGGCATGTTATTCAATCTTATGAATATTGTTTTTCATTTGCTAATTTCTCTGTTTGTAATTTTTGGGGTAAAGTTTCCTTCATTAGTACTTACTTTCAAGAGAGCTTGAGAGGAAACACATGATCCCAAGATTCATGGCCTCTAGGTGAGAAAACATAAGCATGTGAGAGAAAATCTAAACAATCCATGAACTTATTGGATTCATAGGCATCAACAAGTTTGTTATTTGTTTGTTATAATGGTCAAGCATATGCTAGCATAAGTGGATCTAGTTGTAATCAAATCAGTTTATTTAATTGAAATTCAAGTATATATAAAATATGAGTCTATTTGTGGACGTTGCCTAGTGGATTGGGAATTCCAATTTCAAGTGGTGTTAAAAGCTAGACACATGGCATATTTCAAAATAAAGTATATGAATTATGCTAAATGAGTTATTTGGATTAGTGAGAGGTCGTAAGGAATGGAATTAGTGCAGGGTCTACGCAAGTTAAAATCCCTTGGTTTTTGTTGATATTAACTTAGAATTAATCCTGAGTTTTATTGTAAACTCACTGTTTGGGGCCAAATAAAATGAAGAACTTATGGAATATAAATTTAGTAGAGTTAACACAATTGTGGGTTTGTAGCATTGATGGACAATTTCAGAGTTTTAAATAGCAAAATAAAATCCCGGGTTACTGTAGCTACTATAGTAACCCGAGAACCGGAAGGTATTTTTTTTAAAGGCTCGGAATTCGATTCCAATTGTCCCGATAGTTTGGAGGTATATTTAGACTAATAAAAATAACGCGGGCAAGTGTCTAAGAGCCTGGATTCGTTGGTTATAAATTTAAAAGTCAACATTACGGTGAATTCGTGATTTGGGTGTTTTAATGCATGTAATGCATTCTAATTGTTATGGATTGTTATGTGATGATTGATTATCATGTTTAAGACGTGGTAAAGAAGTCTTGGACTGCTTTGGGAGGTGTGGACCCAAGTAGGTCCTAGAGATAGACCCTTGCGCCAGTATTGTGAGTATTTCTAACTCATAGTCCTTTATTACTTTTTATTCGGTTCTGCTAGATGGATGTTGGAGTTCATCTTTCTCTTTCTACTCTGCTACATGGACGTTGGAGTCCATCCTTTGCTTCCAGTGTTGTTCTTTTGAGATTCTGCATGTTTGCCATTTGCTCAAAAATATTGATTTTCTTGAGCTGCTTATCTGTTGTATATTTTGTATTTTGTATAGGTGGCATCTCCTTGCCTGGCATTATACTTGTATACTGGTCTATTGCCAGGGGTTTATACCCTGGAACTATGTTGGCCCCGCCAGTGTGGGTGATACATTGGCCATGTGCACATGTTTTATATTGTTATTAGCACTACCCGGCTAGGGCCGAAGACGGTGTATTTTGCTTTGATCGGTAACGGTTGCGTCATATTACACTAGGTTGGTTTATTTTACCTTGACCAATGACGGTCGCGTCATGTTATACCGTAGTATCATATATGCCTGAGATGCAGTACTTGTGATTTTGCTTCACTTATCTGAGATATATTATTTGCTTGTGACTCTATTTCACTTGTTGATATATATTCGGCTGTGTGATATACACCTCTGTCATTGGAGAATATCTGCTTGGATATTCTTCATCCAAAGCGTGTATACTTGTATTTTGAACCATTGTGGATTCTGACTTGCTTTGTGCTATGATCATTGTTTATGACCTTCCTCCACATTATTGCTTTTTGTGATCCTATTGAGCCTTTCCTTTGGCTCGTGCACTTGATTGGCATCTTTTCAGGGGATGAGCAGACTCAAGATCGGGTGTAGGTGGGGGACCCTTTGAGTAGTTGCTTACTACATTTACTGAGGTATGCGTACCTATTGTTTTTATTAGGTGAAAGTGAGATTTGGACATGTATTATTATTATGTGCTACTGACTCTAGGGGTGACTACCTGGATCCTTGTATGGAGTTGTGTAAACTCCTTGTTATCTTAATTGTGTAAACTCCTTGTTATCTTAATTGTTATTTTTTTTCCACTATTATTCTGATTTGTTCCATGAACCTGAGGCCTTGCATCTAGGCGGGGACTTGTCCTTGTTTAGGTGTGGTCGGTCTGTCGACGTGCTTGGACCCGGGTTTGGGGTGTGACAGTCTATGAAAGAGATATATGTAGCCTCTCACTACAAGAAAACAGAGGCATCAGAGATGGACAATTCTGTCACCAATAGGTTAAATTCCATCGGTGATGCCCTTTATTGACGGAATATTCAGTTGGAAACTTCCATCGGTGAAAAACAAGTCACTAAAGCCATTCCATCGGGAAAAATATTCCGTTGGTGATGTTGACGTATCACCAACATAATATTCCGTCACTAATGCTATCAATTGTCACACCCTGACCCAAATCCAGACAGATCGGTCGTACCTAAGTAGAGATGAGCTCCATTCGAATACAAGGCCTAGGTGAATCAATAAGCAATATCAAATATAACAAGATAAAGATAATTAAAGTATCCAAAATACCATAGTTTATATAGCGGAAAGAAATGAGATGTCCAACACCCTAAAATATCAAATACATCAAAGGCCCTATCAGGGTCCTAAAGTCTCATCCTCACACACAAATAAAATAGGAGGTTCGCAAACCTCAGCAAAAGTCTCCCAACCCACGTACCGCTCCTGAGTCCGAGTCAGCTACTTCCCAGGATCTGAAAAAGAAGTGAACAAATTGGTGAGCTTTCGGAAAGGAAAGCTCAATAAGCGCCCATGCAGTGAATACAATGAGCTAAAGCATTAAAAAGCATGATAACTGAACAAGGAAAGTCAACAAGTTTGATTACTCAATCAATCAAGCGGGGACCACGACCCATACCATCTAACATCCGGGAGTCTCAAACTTATCCCAAAGAGTTTATCAATGGTAGGGACTCCCTATCAACCACTACCAAACTCAAGCTCGAAGTGAGTGATCCAAGAAAAGCTCTCAAAGTATCCCCCAGTCAGTCATCAGCCTGAGCTGGAATCAACCCTCGGTTGGAAGTCAGTAGGGACACCTCTCGTACGTGTCGACACGGTCAACGAATCGTCCCACTAATGGGCTGGGCAACCAAGGGATCCTCCCCTTGGTATGGACTACCAAGACGCCAGGTGTCCTCGGCCTTGAACACCCCACCGGAGCCTCCCTCCACTGCACCGGACGGAAGAATCCACAAGAACAACTGACATATACCTATCCAGCCAGCGCACAACCTCACGTGTTTCCACGGTCACGTGCATGTCAACAGATAGGCATACTCAACAAGTACAAACACACATAAATGGATGCCAACACATCAACATGCATACACAATCATAGAAACAAATATCCAACAAGTCAAGAGAATAGGTATATGTGTATACAATCAATAAAGCAAAATCAAGGGCATCAAAGAAGCATGCTAAAGCATGGTAGCAGCAAAATCAAGGAATACTCAATCACTGAGTGGGAACTAGGAAAAAGTACTTACTTGTATCAAAGGTTTACACGATCAATCTGTGTCCCTCTTGACGTGGCTTCACGCTCTACGTCGATATCTTACAGATGAAATACCACCTCAGTATCCCTACATATGCACACTGAGTATATTCCCTTAGTTGGGCCTATTTGCTTAATTATATATTTAGTGTGCTCACTACCAATATGGTGGTGTTAATTAAAGTTAATCAAATTAGGAAAAAATTATATATATATATAGCCAATCATCTTCTCTCTCTTTATCCATTATCTTAACATGCACGTGGATGTTTATATATATTATACCCAACATCTTATATATATATATCCAACCTCCTTTCTCTCTATAATAAACTAATACATCTCTCTCTTAAGGTTTTCCTAAGTAAGCTACAATCAAATAAAACTCCTCACACGCATGGCACTGATGGTCCACTTAAATCCTCATACTCCCACTTGATGCTTAAAGGGTTTAACCCATGAAAACCCATCTCCTCTCATGCACATCACATGCTCACACATGCATCCAAAGATGCAAATCACACAACTAACCCATTCCACTACACCATCTCTCTCCATGCAACTACACGACCTCTCTCTCTCTCTCTCTCTCTCTCTCTCTCTCTCTTTTCCAGGAATGCAACTATGGTATGTGCTTAACTCTTTGGTTTCTTCTCTCCTGGTCATCACGTTAGGTTTGAGGATTGGAATAACACAATAAAGGGTTTAAGTGACTCATGCCAAGTAGTGTTGTGGAGGGTTTATTATCACCCTCATCCTCGTGGGACCAACCCAAATGGGTATTCCTAGTCACTCTAACCCTCAGGTATCCCACTCCATTATTTAACTATTGAATCAACTCAGAGTTCCATGTTTTATCTATTTCGGCTCAGCTCCATGAACCCCCTGGTTTACTCCCCAACAGTCATATCATGTGGCGGGGTTCCTAAGAAGCTCAAGTGGTCAGTGAACTTACATGAATTGCACTAGGATACTAAGTAGGTGGTTATTCTTTATCAAGTATCTTCACCTGTCAAAACCATTAATATAGACATGCATGCATACTTCCATAATCTTATTAATAATTTAATACCCAGGCTTTAAACCCTCAGAAAACATGCACCCTCACAAATCATGGTGCCTAACATACATGCATCCAACTATAATTCAGCCTACAAGAGATAAGGATTCTTTTCTAATCTATCCTTTAAACCATGCAGGTATGCTTTTATAAGCTTAAAAGGAGACTCCTGAAATCATAGTTCATTTTCAAGGTTTGGAGGTGCTTACCTGAACACAGGTGACTCGCGGTGCTCCGAAACGACGCTTCGACGACAGGGAAATCAGCTCTCCTCCTCGGCCTTCGGAGTCTGACGGCGATGCAGTGGCAACTGTTTGAGTTTGGGGAAGGGATCACTTTAAGAAGCTCGCGATGGAGATTTGGAAGGCTGCGGTTCCACTGATAGAGGTCTTCGTTACGCCAAGGGTATCGGATTTGTGTCACGAGTAGACGACGCTGATCGCACGCACAGATCATGGGGTGCAATGTTGCACCTTGTCCTTTCTTTTTCCATGTTTCAACATAAGTCCCTCTCTAGTGTTAAATAACCCCAAACATGCAATTTAGCATTCAATCCCCTCATTTCCATTAAAATCCTTCCATAATAATAATAATAATAATAATAATAATAATAATAATAATAATAATAATAATAATAATAATAACATATTTAATAAATCCATAAAATGTGCGGATTTTACAATCCTCCCCCCTTACAAAAATTTCATCCCTGAAATTTACATCTAGTCCCCAAAACCTCATCCAGTACCAAACAACTCTGGGTAACACTTCTTCATGTCATCTTCACATTCCCATGTTGCTTCTCAATCAAAGTGGTTGTTCCATCTTATCGTAACAAAAGGAATGGCTCGGTTCCTCAACCGCTGCTCCTTGCGATCCTAGATCTCCATAGGGTACTCCCCATAGGACATATCCTCATGAATCTCTATCGGGATCTGCCGGATCACGTAAGATGGATCGGAGTTATATCTCTTCAGCATGGAGTCATAAAACACATCATAGACCTGCGCCAGGTTGGGGGGTAGAGCCAATCTATAAGCCACAGTTTCTACCAGCTCCCGGATCTCGAAGGGTCCAATGTAGTGTGGCTTGAGCTTCCAACGCTTCCCAAACCTCACAACTCCCTTTATGGGTGACACTCTTAGGAATACTGAGTCACCAACCCGAACTCCATTTCGAGGCTGGCTACCGGGTCCAAGCATAACTCTTCTCTCAAGGCGGCCTTCAACTTCTCTCGGATCACCCTGGCCTGATCCTTAGTTTGCTGTATGGACTCCAGTTTCTCAAACCTCCGCTCGCCCACATCTCCCCAATATATTGGTGATCAACACTTTCTCCCGTAAAGTGCCTCATATGGTGTTATCTCTATAATCACTTGGTAGCTGTTGTTGTAGGAGAACTCTACTAGGCACAGGCGTTTGTCCACAACTCTGTGAAGTCCAAGGCACATTCCCTCAGCATGTCCTCCAGGATCTGAATGGTCCTCTCTGACTGTCTGTCTGTCTGAGGGTGAAACGCTGTACTGAATGCCAGATGGGTGTCCAAAGCTGTGTACAAGCTCTCCTAGAACCTCAAAATGAATCTTTGTCGCGATTAGAGATGATCGACACCGGTACTCCATGAAGTCAAACAATCTTATCAATGTACACTCATGCCAACTGCTTCAATGTGGCACCCGTCCTTAAAGGTATAAAATGTGCCGATTTAGTCAGTCGGTCCTCTATCACCCAAACTGACTCATGTCCCTTTTGAGTACAGGGTAGTCCTGTCACAAAATCCATGTTGATATGTTCCCACTTGCACTCTGGAATGGATAAGGGTTGCTGTGATACCCCAATTGTTTGAATTAATAATAATTAAATAGCTTAGATAATAAATAAATAATAATACTTAAGGAAGCTTGCAGGAGGCTTCTTGATTTCAATAAAAAAAAATGGAAAAGAGATGATATTTCAAGGAAGCTTCATCTTGCTTTAGTTTTTTTTTTAATAATAAATAAATAAATAAATAATAATCCACTGCCTTAAGCTTTGTTCGTGGAACCTTTAGTCTTCAAATAAAAAAATTTTAAAAAATATTATTTTTCTCTATTTAAATACAGCTCGACAACCAACTAAGGGGGGAAGAAAGAGAGGGTGGATAGAGAGAAAGAAAGAAAAGAGAAGGGAGGAGGCGACCAGAGAGTAGGAAGAGAGGAAAGAGAGAGGGAGAGAAGTAAGCAGGCAAAGAGAGAGAGAGAGAGAGAGAGAGAGAGGGAGAGAAAAGAGTGAAAGAAGAGAAAAGGAAGGAAGAGAGAGAAGAAAGAAAGAGAGAGAGAAACGACAGTGAAAAGAGAAAAGAGAAAAGAGAGAGGGAAAGAGAAAGAAGAGAGAGAAAGAAAAAGAAAGTTTTGTAAATTATATTTTTTTATATTTTTTTATTTTCTTGATCATTTAGAGGAAATTCTGCCTGTTTAACTGCACCACCTACAGTAGTCGGGAAAATCCAACCAAAGTAGGAGGGATTACCATGTGAGTTGACTGCAGATGAAATCCAGTATTTTGACTTGTTTGTCGGGTGTTTTATCGATGTTTTTATCGATGAATTATGAAACGTGGTATTTTTTATATGTACGTGTATTTACTCCTAATAGAGCCATCGTTTTATGTTTCGTATATTAATCCGTGTCTATGTCACTTGTGCACCGGTTGAAACATGCTTATGTCGGGGCTTAGGTCCGTGGGACCACCATGTTTAATATATGCAGCCGGGGAGACTAGTTATGTGAATGGAATTGTGAGCACTGGTAGTGCTGTTGAGATTGGGTGCATACGGACTAGGTACGATTGATATATTTGTGATTTACATGAGTTTGTGACAAGATTATGTTAAGATTTATGCACGTATGTCCGGTATGAATTTTGTTATGTTTTGACAAATATATATGTTACACGAGTTATTATTTTTGTAAATTAACCATGGTGCGATGTTAGTCTCTTACTAGGCTAGTTTTAGCTCACAACTCCCACCATTTCAGTGTACATGAACAAATCAGGGTAGGCGACCTAATTGACTTGGAGTGGTACAGATCTGGAGATTGATGTGACTGTTAAGTGTATAGCTGGCTCTGAGTAGATGTGGACTATAAAATTGATGGATAAAATTATTTCATTTTCAGTTTTAAGTAAGAGAATGTACCTAATGTCTGAACATCTAAACTAAAGATCCTATAGCATGTGTAATTTAATAATCAGTTTAATAAAAAGTCAATTATATATGCTATGAAAACCCGGGTTATTACAATTGTAACTTCCCAGCTAGAGTCTGATGCTCTGCCTATACCAACTGACAGGTAAGGCACTGTGCCATAAACTCAGCGACTTCCTGCTCATGCTTTTCCACCAGAAGTGGTCCTTTATTCCTCTATACATCTTGGTCCTTCCTGGATGGATCGCATAGCTCGAGTAATAGGCTTCCTCTAGGACCTCTTTCTTCAGCTCTAGGA
This sequence comes from Dioscorea zingiberensis, assembly GCA_026586065.1. Classification (NCBI taxonomy): domain Eukaryota; kingdom Viridiplantae; phylum Streptophyta; class Magnoliopsida; order Dioscoreales; family Dioscoreaceae; genus Dioscorea; species Dioscorea zingiberensis. The sequence continues at coordinate 19,852,603 of CM048818.1, read as the reverse complement.
TGTCAGGTACACAGACTCGATTGTCATACTTGAGTGTACCATCCTCATTGATCCAAAATCGTATCAGTATACCCTGCTCAACTTGACCCCAGATCTGCTCCAAATATGCCAAATATGGGTCTTACATCTGAGTATCATGCATCCTCCCCAATACTATGGGTCGTATGCACAAACTGGACAAACTGAAGTCCATATCTGGCAATAAGATTTCCAGATCCAATTTCCTTATATCCTTCAACAATGGCCTCTGAGAAGTCAAAAGTGTGGCGACTTTGTAGCTTGACTTCCTATTCAAAGCATCTACCACCACGTTAGTCCTGCCCTGGTGGTAATGAATATTTAGCTCATAATACTTGATCAACTACAACCATCGCCGCAGTCTCATGTTCAACTCATTCTGAGTGAAGATGTACTTAAGGCTCTTATGATTAGTGTAAATCGCGCACGGCACATCGTAGAGAAAATGCCACCAGATCTTCAACAAAAACATGATCGCTGCAAGCTCCAGATCGTGTGTGGGGTAGTTCTCCTCATATGGTTTCAGCTCGTGTGAAGCATAGGCAATGATTCACCCGTCCTGCATCGGAACACACCCCAAGCCCGTTTTGCAGGTATCACTCTAGATCGTGTACCCGCGTCTACTTTGTGGTAAGGCAAGAACTGGTGTGGATACTATTCTTTGCTTCAACTCCAGGAAGCTCTTCTCATATGCCCTAGTCCAACAAATCGAGCACCCTTCCTTGTCAGTCTCGTCAGGGGTACTGCCAATCGGGAGAAGCCTTCAACAAATCTTCGATAGTAACCGGCTAATCCCAAGAAACTCCGTATTTCCCTGACGATGGTCGGTCCCTTCCAGTCAATTACTGCCTCTATCATCTTGGGGTCCACTGGTACTCTAGCACCACTGATGACATACCCCAAGAAGGCCACACTATCTATCTAGAACTCACTTGGAGAACTTGGCATATAGTTGATGCTGCCTCAAAGTCTCTAATACTATCCTTAAGTGCTCCGTGTGTGCCTGGCGACTGTGAAAATAAATCTATATATCATTAATGAAGACCACCAAAAACTGGTCCAGATATCGCATGAACACCCGATTCATCAAAGCCATGAACACTGCCGGGGCGTTGGTAAGCCAAAACGGCATCACCAAAAACCCATAGTGTCGACAACGAGTCCCAAAGGCACTCTTCGGGATGTCCTCCTATCTGATCCGCACCTAATGATACCCAGATCTCAAGTCAATCTTGGAGAATACCTTGTTCAACTATAGCTAATCCATGAGATCATCAATCCTCGACAACGGGTACTTATTATTGACTGTCACCTTGTTCAACTCCCTATAATTGATGCAAAGCCTTATTGACCCATTCTTCTTCATGACGAACAGTAAAAGAGCTTCCCAAGGTGAGATACTCGATCAAATAAAACCCTCCTCCAACAACTCCTCCAGCTGCGTCTTCCGTTCTTTTAGTTCTGCGGGCGGTATCCTGTACGGGGCCCTAGACACAAGAGCTATACTAGGAACCAAGTAAATAGAGAATTCCAACTCTCTCTCCATGGGTAATCCCGGTAGGTCTCCAGGGAACACATCTGGATACTTGTTCACCACTGGAACGTCTGCAACCGCGGGGCCACTCCCCTCTTTAGCCTTTGAGATCAAGGCTAGATACCCCACACATCCGCTGTCAAGTAACCTCCGAGCCTGAATAGTTGAAATCTCCTGAAGTAAAGAGTAGCCTTTGTTGCTGCTGAAGGTGAACTCCTCATCCGGTATCTTGAAGTGCACACTTTTCACGTGGCAATCCACCACTACGTAAGCAGATGAGAGTCAATCTATCTCGAGGATCACATCGTAATCCCTTATGTCCATCACGTGCAAATCGATCGGTAACTCTTGACCCTCAATCAATACTATATATACCGGTGCTATCCGGCTCACTAATCTAGCAGCTCCCACCGAGGTGTCAACGCTCAGCTCATACGACAGCTCTATCACCAGTAACGAGTACCTTCGTGTAAACAATGTGGAAACAAAAGAGTGTGTGGCATCCGTATCAAATAAAGTGCAGGCGTAAAAAGAGCTAACAACAATAGTACCTCTGACGACCTCGGGTGATCCCTGTGCCTCCTCCTTAGTGAGATGATAGACCTGTCCATGGGTCATCGGCCTCTACTGTGTCGGTGTCTAGCTAGAGGAAGATGATTGACCAGTCCCAGTTGCGTTCCCCTTCTTATCACCACTATGCTATCTCTGCCCTGGTATACCTGACTGTCGCAAGGCACCTGAGAACTTCTGTGAACTCTGTGCTCCTCCATCTGTACCCTGCCCAGTTTGAATCTGAGGACAATGTACCTTCCGGTGCTCCAGGCTGCCACAAACCCCTGTAATGATTGAGTACTGAGCCTTTTTGTCTGGCCTTCCATATGGGTAGTATCGAACAGGATGCGATACACTACCGGAAGAACCTCTGCCTCCCGATACGGCTGATGATCTAGATGATCTGTTGTATGGCTGAGACATGCGCTCGGACCTCAATCGTCTAGAACTCTTTCCGAACGACTGACTATGACTGGTACTTTTGCTTTTGTCCTTCTTCTTGTCTTTCTGGGGTCGCCCATGTGAGTTCCCTGACTGGGAGATGAAGGCATCAATGTATTTTGCCTTAGTCACTACCTCAGCATAACTGGTGCATAAGAACCCAGCCACGATCTTCTTGAGCGACAGCCAGAGACTGGCCTCGAATCTCCACACTCTGCTAGAGTCAGTCGGTACCAGATCTGAAACAAATCGAGCCAATCAGTCGAAGTCAGTCTCATTCTGCTCGACCGTCATCCCACCCTGTGTGAGATGGATAAATTGCTAATCTGACTGTAAAAGTCGCCCCTAGAAGAAGTACTTTGCATAGAAGGCCTTCTTAAATTACTCCTAGGTGTCGAAGGGTATTCCCTTCCTAAGTCGTACCTCTCCGAGGTACCAGTCCTTTGCACTTCCCTGCAGTAAGTAGGCAATTTTCCTCACTCTGTCAGCATCACCGGCCTGGAAGACCTCAAATGTCTTCTCTAACTCTCTAATCCACAGTTATCCCGCCTAAGGGTCGGCAGCTCCCTTAAACGGTTGGGGGAATGGTCTCATGATTTCCCTAAGCAAATCCCTACTAGTGACTAGCGAGGCAGGTAAGGGTGATGCATGCTGTTGGTGCTGCCTCTGATCCTGAATGTGGCCTACCACCTCTCTCATCAGATATACCATAGTGATAGGGGGTGCCTCCCCTTCAAGTTCGGGCATGCTACCTGTGGTCCCGCACCATCAAATTGAGCAAGCAGCTCCTGCTCTACCTCCATATCCTCCGGTGGCTGGGGTATCTCCTCTACCGGAGGCTGAGGTATCTTCACTCGGCGAGGACGTCCCCGTTGGTCTCTACCTCTCAGCATGATAGCTGTCAGACATCAGTAGAGTTTAGTTTAGAACACAGTATGCATGAAAATAATGGGCAAACTGATAATTATTAGACAAAGCATAGTCCAACATAGCATAAGTAGTTCATACAACTCAAATGGTTTACAAGACTACTACAATATCCTAGATAAACGCTAATATCAGCATAACGATATGATTCAATCTTGCCCCTACGATGACAACAGGTTGTACGTGTTCTGCGGATTATCCTTTAGCGGTAGAAATCCCTACAAGCTTGAAGGTCCTCCGCCCCCGCTCGGCCTAGGGAGGTTCCCAGGACAGTACATGGTGAGGTGATACTCACTCCCACAACTAAGGCACCAGCTGGGTGAGCGTTGGCAAACTGTCAACTTGTGTCTATAACCTCTACAACGAAGGCACTTGACCCTGCTACCAGCCCTGGTCGATGTGCCTCTAACTCTGACGCCATATGGAGCTGCGAGACTCTTGCGATCATCTTGGGCTCTGCTCACCCGTCTGGGCCTCCTCAAATTTGCCTCCATCTGTCTTTGGAATACCAGCTCTACGATAGCTTGCAACCTATCTATGCGCCGATTAATTGCTTCAATGACCCTCTATACTTCAGATAGGTTTGGCTCAGGTGTCGAGCGGTCCTCTGCCCTCGGCAGTGTGAAGTTCTCCCGCACAGACTCCACCTCATCAGAGGATGCCGACTGGAAGTATCGACGACCTCGGTATCCGTCTCCAGACATGTTCGCTGCTAGATAGCAAAATGTCAGTCTATTACCAAGGATTGTCAAAATACCATGTCTATCCACTCTTGTTCACCAAGGATGAGTCCAGTATATACAACTTCTTTAGGGTCTTCCACCTATTCTTCAACTGGAGCAACCTGATGTCCTCTTTGGTCTTCTTCTGGTACGCTACCCATACTCGGACCCACACTTCTCTTTTGAAGGAACCCGAATACATTTTGTAACCCAAGCATTCCTCCAGCAATAACTAGACCAGTGCTTTATTACTATCACTAGACCAGTTATTCCTTCGCGGCATCCTACGCACATCTTGTTGGGTTAGTGTTTCTTCGGGTTGCCCTCCAATCACTACCCGGCTTCCATCGACGTTCGTTCTGCTAGATGCACTAGCAAAACGAAAAAGAAGGAACAGATGTAAAACATGGTAAAAAAATCTCATGCTTACACTAGAAACACGAGAAACAATTGCAATTACTTGAATTAAGTTAATTGTAATTGCTTGAAAGATTTTGAGAAAGAGGAGAAGTATCACTTGTTGTTGTGCCTTGTGTGTTGCTTCAAAATGATTGACGTGACCTTATCTAGAAATTAAATTTATTCTCAAGTAAAATGTTAACGATGTATCACTTATTTCTATTAACAAAATCAAAATCTGACGCCGGGCGGGGTAACGATTATCTCGCGGGCTAGCCGGATCCAAGGACCGCAAGGAAGAACAAACGGATAACCAAAGAACCAGAGAAAATACTTTGAAATTCAGGAAAATATTATTACTCAAAATTCAATAATGAAAAACTAACCCACAAGCCGGGTTAAATAACCTCAAAAGATTAATCTAGAAACCTTATCATCTAATCTAAATTTGCTAAAATTGACAAATTATTATTAAAACTAAACTTATCTAAATTTAAAATTCTAAACAAATCAGATAACTCCTAAAAATCCGAGATCAAATCGGATTCAAATCCTATCCTAATTTGGCATATGAGATATTACCAAAAATAGGAAAAAGACCGAAAACCCTAATTTGACGGATTAAATATTTCTATAGAAAAAAAACTAAAATTCTCTCTAATATGACATCCCCATGTTGTGTGCGCCGCAAAGAGCTTTCTGAATTCGAACGCCCGATTCTGATATCGGTAGCCAAAGTTATGGCCAAAATATCGAACCATACCCAAAACCGACCCAATCTTGGAATTGACTCGATAACTTCCCATCTTTACGTTGACCCACCAACCTGGCACCGACATTTGACTCGAGCCTCCTGCATCATTTGACTCGACCCCGAGTTCGACTGCACCTCTGTTGGTACGTTTGGATCTCCATGCTTGATCTCAATCAAAACCCTAGAGGCAGAAAGTAGGTTAGTAGTGTTGGTTACCGGGCCAGGAGGGTTTTCCTCCCATCGAGATGCCAACACAACGCTAGCCTCATCATCGTCATAGATGGGCTCACCAATCTCTTCCTCGGGCTCACTAATTTCCTCCTCGTAGTTGTCATAGATAGGTGGGATCTCCTCCTCCGCATCATCGTTGAAGATGGGCGAAATCTCCACCTTCACATCATCGTTGAAGATGGGTGAGATCTCCTCCTCTTCATCATCGTCGTAGATGGATTGGTAGATGGGTTGACCAAACCTCTTATCGCTATAATTATGGTACTAGACTTCCTCAGCCGGAAACTACCCACAACAACCACGATCAAAATCGATCGCCGCCAGACGCATTGATAATTTCTTGACTTGCCTTTATAAATCTTTGATCATCAAGTGTTGGGTCAACTACGCGACTGCCTTTGTCGATCCTTATTCATCGCCTCTAGGGCACTCAGGTCACGGTACTAGACTTCCTTAGCCGGAACCTGTCTAATCAGATGACCACGACCACCAGTCATTGATATCGATGATGACGCTTCCCATGAAGATGATGAGCTCTGGTACCAACTAACGCCGGGTGGGGTAGCGATTATCTCGCGGGTTAGCTTGATCCAAGGACCGCAAGGAAGAATAAACGAAGAACCAAAGAACCAGAGAAAATACTCTAAAATTCAGGAAAATATTATTACTCAAAATTCAATAATGAAAAACTAACCCACAAGTCGGGTTAAATAGTCTCAAAAGATTAACCTAGAAACCTTATCATTTAATCTAAATTTGCTAAAATTGATAAATTATTATTTAAAATTAAACTTTTCTAAATTTAAAATTCTAAACAAAACAAATAACTCCTAAAAATCCGAGATCAAATCGGATTCAAATCCTATCTTAATTTGGCATATGAGATATTACCAAAAATAGGAAAAAGACAGAAAACCCTAATTTGGCGGATTAAATATTTCTAAAAATAGAAAAAAAAACTAAAATTCTCTCTAATATGACATCCCCATGTTGTGCGCGCCGCAAAGAGCTTTCTGAATTGGGGTCGAACGCCCGATTCTGATATCGGTAGCCAAAGTTATGGCCAAAATACCGAACCACACCCAAAACCGACCCAATCTTGGAATTGACTCAATAACTTCCCGTCTTTACGTTGACCCGCCAACCCGGCACCGACATTTGACTCGAGCCTCCTGCATCAAAATCCTTATCCTTCCACCAACTAAAACAAAGATATTCAAATAAATAAAGTTGTTGCATAAGAGATTAATCACTTCCTGGTTTCCCATGGTTTTCAACTTAGAAATGATTTCATGAGACAATTTGGAAGCAAATACTCGTTGAAGTAAAATGGTGGGTAAAAATCATGAGAGGTCACTGAACTATACCCATATTTCGCTTTGGGTACCAAACTTTAATTTGTATCTTTTTGGTCACACAACTTCTATTTGATTTCAGCGGGAGGGTACTCGAGGTAAACCGGTGATAATTATCTGAAGTGGCCACCATATATATTAGTCATGTGGAGGGTATTGAAATCTTAATTTACAAAAATCCTAACTAATTGAACAACATTTGAACTTTGATTCCGAATGTTATTCGTTTTGACCTTGTCGAAATAAAGGTTCAAATGTTGTTCAATTAGCTAGGATTCTTGTAAATTAGGATTTCAATACCCTCCATGTGGCTAATCCAGCAGCCACATCAAATAATTATGGTTGGTTTCTCTCGGGTACCCTCTCGCTGAAATCAAATAGAAGTAGGGTGACCAAAAAGATACAAATTGAAGTTTGGTACCCAAAGTGAAATATGGGCATAGTTTGATGACCTCTCAAGATTTTTACCCGTAAAATGGTAGTGATGTATCAGTTATTTCTAGGAAAAAAAATTAAAATATCCACTCTACGCAAACTCAGCCAAAGGTCTTCAAATAAATGAAGTCAAGGAAGTAGAGATCAATCACTTCCTTGTGTTTCATGATCTTAACTTAAAAATGATTGACATGAGTTGATTTGGATGAAGATGCTTCATGAAGTGAACTGTTAATAACATATCACTTGCTTCAAGTAACAAAATTAGAATCTCTATTCATCCCAAGTTCAATCAAAAGCCTTCAAATAAACAAAGTCAAGGGCGCAGAAGATCAATCACTTTCCGGCCTCCCAAGGTTTCAACTTAAAAGTGATCGACATGAGCTTCTGTATCCACCTACAAAGAGGGTTAGAAACACACCTTCAAAAGGCTTCAACGTTCAATTTCATCCCTCCGATCCAAGTATCGGTTGTGCTGGAAGACGATCATAGTGATGCCATTTGAATCCACCTACAAGGAGGTTGGGTTGCTCGGGAAGGTGGAGAAAATGGGAGGAAGCTAGGGCAAAGTAAGGAATTGGAGTTTTTTTTTCCAAACATGATTAGTTGATTCAACAACCGGGCATTGATGTAAAGTTTAATCAAAGTGAAAATTCCTCTTTAGCATAGTAATTGTATATTAGTTAAAGAGGGGAATTTCATTCCTTTTGCATAACTATGTCTTGATTTAAGTGTGGATCAACTCAGTGGCTAATGTAAGTTTTACAAATATATATATATATATATATATATATATATATATATATATATATATATATATATATAATAAAGTTATTCCCTATGTCTTGTCAAATTGTTTGGGAGCAGGGAATAGCAAGATTTGGGGATATCCCTTTACCAAATAATGCCTCAGAGCTTTCTGAAGAGTTCGAAAGAAGGGAAGACTCTTGTCTCCCGACTTCGAAGTGAATTGGCCCAAGGTTGCCAACCTTCTATTCAACTGTTGGATATCTCTTATGGTCTTGGGAGAACTCATCTCCAGGACGGCCTTGATTTTCTCAGGATTTGCCTCGATCCCTTTTGGGTGACCATAAGGCCAAGAAATTTTCTTGATTGGACTCCAAAAGCGCACTTACTCTGGTTAAGACGCATCCCATATTCTTGGAGGACCTTAAATGTCTCCTCTAGGTTACCAATATGTTGTTCGACCTTCTCGCTCTTTATGAGCATGTCATCAACATAAGCCTCAATGTTCCTTCTAATTTGTTTTTAAAAGACTCCGTTTATCAGTCTTTGGAAGGTTGCGTCGGTATTCTTCAAGCTAAAGGGCATGACTCTATTGCAATAAGTTCCCATATTAGTGATGAAGAAGGTCTTCTTCTCGTCCGACCTAACCATTCTAAATTGATTGTATCCAGAGATGGCGTCTAGGAAACTCAAGAGCTTATGCTCGGTGGTGCACTCGACTAACTTGTTGAGTCGATCATCGGTAGTGGGAAGCTATCCTTCGGACATGCCTTATTAAGGTCAGTAAAGTCGATGCACATCCGCAACTTGCCAGTTGCCTTCTTAACCAGAACGACATTGGTGTAACGCTCGGAACCCGATCCGACCCCGGGCACGCAATAGACGCTGCATACTTATAGGGTCACCCCCATAAGCACGCAAGGCTCAGAAACACAAGCAGATAATCAATACAGAGTTTAAATAATAAGTCAGCGGAAGGAAATATATAAGGTTTGTACAAAGCCCTATACGGGTCCCGAATATAAATACAATTCTCACTCAGAAAGAAATAGAGGCCCACAAACCTCAGCTCAAAATATCCCCAACGCTGCTAGGCTATCCCATGGAAGCTCCCTCCTGAGTCCCCTTCCTAGCTACTCATCGTCACCTCGGAAAAAGCGAGCAATCAAGTGCATGAGCCAAAGAAAACCCCAGTAGGACCGCATAAAAGATAACAATGGCGTAAGGCCAAATATATTTGAAATAATCAGAATTTCAAATGAAGCAGCAACCAAGTAGGAGTAGACAGAATAGATCAGATCAAAAAATGTACATATGATCAGAATAGTAGAACTACATACATTGAAGGACGAATACTCATACAAACATCCTACAATGCCAGAAATATGTCGTAGCAGAATAAAGATACAAAAGTATGCAAGAAATCACAAGAGATACATCTCAAAGGCAACATGACACTACGGTATAAAAGACAAGGCTATCGCCGAGCCAGTCCAGTGTATTCCATCACCTGTCAAAGCCGGGTAATCATATGATTCTCAGTATAAAAGATAAGGCCGGTGCCGAGTCAGTCTAGTATATACTATCATATGATAATACAGTATAAAAGACACGATCGTCATCGAGTCAGTCCAGTATATACTATCTACGGCCAAAGCTGAATATTGCTAATAACATAGAATACATGTGCACATGTCTAGTATATAGTCCACACTAGTAGGGCCCAATAACAAGTATCATGCCAGAGATGTAACAGAGATAGAATATAGATATATACAAGGAAACACATCCATCTCCAATATATAAACAAGCAGAAAGCTCATAGAGATATAGATGGCAAACCAAGACATATCTAAGGAAACAACTCATCTCGAATATGTGAACCGAAGATAAATCATAAGCACGGTAGGGAGTAAGAAATACTCATAATACTTGGCGTGGGATCCTACCTTTTAATAATAATACTGAATTCTAATCCTCGGTGCGTCTCAATGTTCTATAATGATTATCTAGGAAATAGAATATATTCTCACTATTCATGGCACATACATACTACTAGTCATACACCCATTTGTAGTTTGTAGTTTTATGCAACAAGGCATCGGTTTGGGGTTTTTATAAGAATTGCCAAGAGTCATTTAAACCATTAACATTAAGTCCCAGTTTTGTTCAAGCATCACTTCTCCATTGGTATGTATATTATAGAACTCTAGTACTAAATGTACATCTATGATTCATGTGCATGCTATGAGTAATCAGCAGGTTCCCAATTATTTTGATGGTGAGCTGTTCCATTCCTTGGGAGCTTGAAGCTCCAACCCCTCTCCAATTCAAGGTTGGATGCTTACTGATGTTTTGATGCATAGTTTCAACCCAATAGACTTCAAGAATGGTTCCATTCTAATTCTATATGGCATGAGGGATACTAGTTTCGGTTATCATCAATGTGAGTGGACATTACTATACACCCTATCTTTATGATTGGGTTTTTATCGTGATTTGGCCTATATTTGATTTTTATGAGTTTTCATCCCGGTTTGAGAATGTTGCTGGTTTTTACTACTATTATAATATAGTGAATTTTTCATGTGCTATACTTGCTCTCTGAATGGAAATGACATGAATTCAAAGGGAAATTTGAGAAGTAGAAATAGAATGAATATCGTTAAGCTGCACCCTATGTAGACATACTTGCTTGACCTAGAGAAGGCTTAGTGATAGAGCCAGAGAGGTCTTCGAACCGTATACGATATCGAGCTAAGGAAAGTAGCATTTTAAACTCTGTTTTTACTAACAAATGTTTTTCAAAAATTTGTTTTCAATTAAAAACCTTTCCCAACCCATAGGGTGCTCTGTACCGTATACACTATATGTTGTAAAGTCCGAAATGGAGGATACCATAAGGCTTTACAACATATATATAAAATTGGAAATAGCCGAAACGGAGGAAACCATAAGGCTATGGCGATGATTGACTCCGCCTAGAGATATCTAGCGTCATTCATGAGTATTGAAGTAGGGGAGATACTAGAGCGATATGAGGTGTAATAGTCGTACTAATTATGATTTTCCTTAATTATGTTTTAGTTAACTAATCCTCCTACTATGGTGTTAATTGTGATTAAATGTGGGTTAGAAATGCAAAACCCTTGGGACTTGCATGTAAAGGTTTGTGGAAATAAGGACTAGAATTTAAATTTCTTGGGATTGCATGGTAAGGGAATGTTTGTGATAAGGGACTAAAATCCAATTGTATTAATTAGATGATGTCATAGTCCACTATGTCTCCATGAGAATTCATGGAGCTTGCCTTGATTTCTAAATTAAAGAAAAGCCTTATTTCTTTCACTCTCTTTACTTAGTCCACTAGGTCTTTATTTTAATAAAGTTTAAATAATCTGATATGGTACCCAATGAATAGGGATTAAAATATGAGATACCAAAGTAAGGATAGCTAAAAAAGCTGGAGATTAAATTGAACTTTGGAATATATAAATAGATTAAAGCAAGTCAGGTCATTGGTAAAAATAAAGAAAGATAGTTGAGAAGGAGGTGGTAGCTGGGCAAAGTGTTGGTCGTTTTGAAGAGAAGGTGGCAGTAGGAGAATGAGTAAGGCCGCCACCTCAAGCTTGACTTTTGGTTTTTGAAACGGTGATGTAAATCTCCAGCCAAGGGAACCGAGGATAGAGGTCTTCATTAAGGAAAAGAATTAAGTCTTTGGAGAGTTGTATGTTGGTTTTTATGAGGATTAAACAAGAGAAAAACATGAAATTTCTTGACACACTACTCTCTTTTTTCTCCAATCTCCAATAGCTTTACTCTTTCTTACTCTACTTTTCTTACTTTCAGTTTCACACCAGACCATTACATCTATTACATTAAGTAATAACAACTCATAACTAAATTACCAAACTACCCTTCTAGCTATCGGACTAATACATTCATATAGACTGGAGGTAATGGTTGATGTGAGATTCTTCATATAGACTGGAGGTACTGACCATCACATTAACTCCAACATTGTAGCTAATGGTTGATGTGAGATTCTTCATATAGACTGGAGGTACTGACCTTATTGAGTAGATTACAACAAATATATCACAGTAGCGGTAGCATCACAACAGCTCTATCGAAGTCTGCAGATCATAAAGAGAGTATCCATCTACTACAAATAGAAAGCTTGGTGCAAGGTGACTGAATTTTGGCGGAAATCTCCTACAGTTCCAGACCTACCAGGAGTTGTAGGCAACCTTAATAACGTGTTGAAGGTAAACTTCAGGAGCACCCAAGCTTATTCAATTTCCTTATTAAATTTCCTATGCATTCAGTGAGCCTTTAGTGAATGGTAGTAGGAAATATTTAAATGGCTATTGTGAGCAGCCATTATGTTAAACACAAGCTCCTCTTTGAAGTATGGGAAACTGGTGAAGAGACTAAATTTTGGTTGTTAATTAAGAAAGTATAATAGGTGTATTCACTTATTGGTCACCGGAGGATGGGCTTCAGTGTAATTAAAATGGTAAATAAGATTAAGTGGGTTATGGGCCATTTCATCAAATTGAGTCATAGTTGAACCCGACCACCAATTCAAAACATGGGTTTATTGTTAATTTAAATATTAATTATATTACTGAGGTATAAGATTAGCTTTCCGCCTATCAGATATTGGCTTTGAGCGTAAAGCCACGTTTGGAGGGAGTACAGATTTACCTTTGGATATCCCTGAGAATACAGGTAAGTGCCTTTGCCTAGATCTCTTATCATTAGGTATTTTTACAACATTGATACTTGGTTCCTTGCGCACACATACACCGTTGAGAGGATGACGTTTATTCCTTGATTGCTGGTTCCATAACTTATGTATGTGTACTTGCTTGATTCAGTGATTGTTTCTACTCAATGTGTGTTATTCTCACTAATTCATCACCCTGGTACAGTGGAGCGAGGTCCGGTGGGGCGATCAATGTTGGTGGACGCCCTGGTGTCTATTTTTCTATCAGGGGGATGATACTTTAGCTGTCCTGTATGCCCGTCAGTGGGACGATACGCTGGCCGTGTACATATATGTATGATAGTCTACAACATCGGCTGAAACCGATGGTTGCCCGGGGGTTGTTCTATGAGTTTGTTTCTTGGACTGGGGTCCCTACCAGTTGAGGTGTTTCATTGGGGTAGGTCTGAGACTCCGAGTGGTTGGACCTGTAGGCACTACAAGAAAAAAAAGGCTTTTTGCTGCGGTTATAATGTCATTTAGTCGCAGTTATGCTTTAAGTGGCGGTTTACCAACCGCCGTAGATACTAGTGTCGGGACAACATTTTGCGGCGGTTTTGGGAACTGTCGGAATAACCGCCGCCAAATGTTTCAAGCATTTAGCGGCGGTTTTCCCAGCGGTTTTGAACCGCCGCTAAATGCAATCAAAAATATAGATTGATTGCATTTTGCGGCGGTTGATAACCAATTTCAGTAAATCTTTCTTGCTATTTTTGTTTTAAAATTTTTAATGGATAATTATCCTATTTTTTATTGATAATTACCTAATTTTGTTACATAATCAAATAACATCACACTGATCCATTCAATTCACATTTAAATATAATTAAAATTTTATTGATCATTCAAAAGTAATTACAATAAAATTAAGTAAACATAAATTTATTTACAAACATGAAACTATTGCATGAGATCACAATTTACTTCTCTAACATCAGAAACATAACACACCATTTGTTTTATATTGTCCCAACATTCATCATGTTCCTAGTTTTCAGCTGTGCTTCCAGTATTCTTAAGAACAGTCTTCTTGATCTTAGTTCCTTGCATGCTTCCTGAAAAACAATAATAATTTATTTAATTAATTGATTAGGATTTAAAAAATATATATATATTTGAAAATTTGGTGGTAGATATTACCTCCAGCATGTCCAAGGACTTTCGGAGGTGGAAAACTTCATCTTGGAAAGTCTCCATGTATAAGATGACCTCCATCCTTGGGAAAGCAAAGGGTATGTTTAGCAATGCCTTGGTAAACTTCTCTGCTGGATCTAATTCATTGAGATATCCCTCATAACTTGAGATCTTTTCTTCTTCTTCCTTTGAGGGAACCATCTTCACTAGTGCTTCCAGTTGTTGGACAGACATCCCTTTCCCTGATTCCACCAAATCAAAATACAATAGATTATTAGATGTACTAATTAATTTGTTTAATTAGCAAATAAACACATATAATAAATATTAGTGTGTAAATCTCCAACATTTAACTTGGGATTATTATTAACACACCTTTTAATTGATATGGATTAATATAAAAAGACACATAAAAGAGATATATGGAAGATTAAACTTTTCTTTCATGAAGTTATCTAACTTTAATTGAGTTTGTACACACAATGACAAAGTATTTTACAATCACCTCATAATGGATTGCCAAAATAAGCTTAAAACACACAACAATGCATCAAACTCATTTGTATACCATAGAAAAACTATACCTCAGATCAAGAAATTCTTGTATGCAAAATTCAACTTAAAGAATAAATTAGAAGGAATTAAAAAGTTAAGAAAAATCTTACCAGTTCTGGTATATACAACATAGGTCCTTTCACCTTCAAACTATATAACTATCTCAAATTGAACCTTGCTATTCTGATCTTGTGGTTTCACATTGTTTTCAGGTTGCTCTACAAACTTGAACACTGGCATTCAGAAATATAATTAGAATGATAGTCCTGAAGATATACTAAAGATATAATTGGCTTTTAATTTTCTTGAAGGAAATGAAAGTTAGAGCAAATAAGAAAAAGATTACAGTACTTGTTACTATTATACTTTCTCCTGGAGAAAGAACTGCCACAGGAGGACGGATGAAGCAACTCTTTGGTGTAGTTGTTTGAAATTAAATACATGATTATTGGTTAGACTACAAGAATCAATCCAACTACAAAATTCATCAAGACTCTTGATATGAATGCAAGAGGATGGAATGAGACTATAAGCATAAACATGCTGGACAAACAATTGAATTTCTTTGGCAAGAAGGAACTATAGGAAAATGTAGACACCTTAAATGTTACATGAGGCTTGTTGGTATTCTTTATCCATGCAGCACTTCCAACTTGTTTACCGGGTTCATCTTCACAAACAATCCAGAAATGAAAAAAAAACAAGAAAAGCTAAATTTGGTATGCAATTGACAGAAGTTAAGTTCTGGAGAATGTTAACTATACACAATCTTTTTGGGCAGAGTAGCAAACAAGCAGCAATATACCAAACAAAAGATCAAATGCAAACTCAATTCATTTTACTCTTATTAAGAAGAAGAGCAATCATAGAAGTGCAAATACATCAATCATAAGGACCAATTAGTTCCTTCATCTATTTCAGATACTAAAAAAATAGTTGAATGCGAATGGAGACCAACAAAACCAAATCCGAAACACTCAAGAAAACACAATTATGAGGATTTTCATATCAAAATTTGAGGCAATAAATGGAACCAAACCAAATTTCCATCAAGTTCAGCAAATCAATCACTAACAATATAGAGATTCCTCCCATCTACTCCAATAAACACGTAGCAAACCCAATCATTTTCCAACTACAAAATAAAAGATATAATCTAAAAAATTCTCACAAAATCAACAATTCCTTAACCCAACTTAGTAAACCCGAAAAGACTAACAAAACACAAACCATCTCAAACGCTCCACAAAAATTCACCAATACCCCAAACCAGGAGAAAACAATACTCACAAGGGAAGTAGAGCTTAGAACAGGATTGAGCTTGAGCCGGCGGCGAACAGGAAACAATACCCAGGCCATGTTCGACACCAAGCTACCACTACTCGTCGACCCACGCCTTTGTCCGGTCTGGCTATCTATCCACCCCGACTGTCCAATCAAGTTGCGACTCGCATGGTGAATCGAGCTCTGCGATGAAGACATCGCCCGGCCACCGAAGCTCCAGAACGACATGGTGACGAGGAGGCGGAAGAGGGATAGAAGAGCTGCCTATTATCCAACAAGAAAACCTTAACCCCCAAAATTCGGCACCAAATCAAAGTCACCAAATTCATTAAATCCAAACCCTAGATTACAAACACCAAACCTATCTAAAAATCAAAGAGAACACAAAGAAAGATAGAGAGAGGGGGGGAGAGAGAGCAAACAAACTTGTAAGCCGATGCCGAGTGTTCTGGAGACCCTTGACAAGGAATGGATCCACCTGAGGATGAGCAACATGACCCTACTCCACCTTCTCCACGGCGGCGCCATTGATCTCCTGAACCTCTATGATTGCGACAAGAGAGATAGAGATAGAGATAGAGATAGAGGGAGAGAGAAGCAAGGGGGACGCTTCGACCCCTCTTCTCCTCCGCTCCTATCTCGGCTTGGGAGAAGACCAACCACTGCTCAATAGACATAGGAACAAGGGGAGTAACACAGATTAGGGTTGGGGGGATTTGCTCAATTGGAGGCGGTTTTGAGAAAACCGCTGGGAAATGTATTACAATTAGTGGCGGTTTGAAAAGAACCGCAGAGAAATTCAATGCAATTGACGACAGTTCTCAAAAACCGCTAGGAAATGCAATGTAATTTGCGATAGTTATGAAAAAACCGTGGCCAACTGCTAATATAATACCACGTTTCAATAAACTGCTACTAAAACCACCACGAGTGATACAATTAGCGGCGGTTTAGTCAAAACCGCCTCGAAATATTTATCGCTAAACACTTGTTTTCTTGTAGTGAGGGTTCGTGTTTTAGCGACGTTTCATCTCTAAACACTTGTTTTCTTGTAGTGAGGGTTCGTGTTTGCCCACACCGGGTCTGATTGTCATGTTTTATGATATGCTTTTCGTTGCTTATCCTATATTGATTATAACATGACTTCATTGTGTTCCCTACGGGGTACTTACTGGGCTTTCCTTCCGAAAGCTCATGCACTTGTCGATTCTTTTTCAGATCCCGAGGAGTAGGACGTAGGACAAAGGAGCGCCGCGTGGGAATTTGTGGGGATTTGTGGCAGAGGTTGATTAACCTCTTGTTATTCCATGTGAGTGAGGACACAGTAGTGTCGGTCCCTTGTAGGTAGGGTTGTCAAACGATCAAGCTATTCGTGAGCAGCACGAGATCCGCTCGGAATTTCGAGCTATCGAGCCGAGCTCGAGCTTCAATTTCGAGCTCGAAAGCTCGAAATTTAATATTAATATATTAATATATAATTAAATATTATTAAAAAAATCAATAAAAATCAATAAAAATTAATAAAATTAATAAAAAAGTAATAAATATTATAATATATGAATAAAATATTTAATATTTAGTATTGACATATAATATATGATGTTAGCTCAGAAATTGGTTCAAGCCTCAATTTCGAACAACATTTTGAATTTATAATAGGATGGGAAGAAGAAGAATCGAGAGATCAAAGAGAAAAACTCGAAGAAAAGAAGAACACCCAGCAATTTACGTGGAAAACCCCAAAGATGGGGAAAAAGCCACGATCCTCATTTCAGAGGATGAAATCCACTAAATCTCCTTCAAAGATACAATGTAGAGCTCCATGAATGAGTTCTAGATCAAGGAAAATGGGGATTGAGGAGGAGGAGGTGGAGAAGAAGACTCCAGTCGCCAGAGTAGCAGGGCTTCGCCGGATCAGAGATGAGATGCCTTTCTACTGGGGAGTAGGGGTATTTATAGGAGTGCGGAGGCTGGTGAAGCTTGGAGAAGAAGCCAGCTGGGTGAGACAAGGGTGGGAACCCATTTCGACAAATCGACTTAGCAGCTTCTAGAAGTTTCTAGACTCGGTCAGCATCATAACCAGTATAAGCTGTTTTATGGCTGTCTAACGTTTCATAACGACCTAAGCGGTTACCAACTAGGCGGCTTCTAGAAGAGTCACGGGAGACCTCATGCGAGGAAGTCTTGGGAAGAAGGCTGAAAGGCGGTTGGCTTTTCATGAATGGTGCTTGAGGTCCTCCGGAGGAGCTCAAATTGAGCATTTTTGAGATGGAGGATCTCGGCGGCGGACCGCGAATCAAGCGGGGAGGCTTATAGGGATTTCCACGTGACTTTGCGTGTTGCTGGCGTGCCACGTGTCCTCGCTTATATTAACCCGATCATCAGTCCCCCCCTCAAGTAAGCTTGCGATGAGCTCGGAAGATGAACGAATATTTTTGTGAATCTTTCATCGAAGTTAGCTAAGCATACCGAGTTGATGGAGGATCTATTCCTTCTTGTGGGCATTTTTTAGGTAGTGCTGCTTGAAATGGTGGTAAAGTGTTACCTTGGATGCACAGTAGCTTCATTTAATGCTAGCCGCCTGCACGATTTTCAAGAGCTCCTTCTTTTCAAGTGGGGGTATGGTGCGCAGTAATGGGTAATGATGGGCGCGCTTTTCTTGGTCCACGTGGCTCCAATCTACGGTGATTCTGTAAACGATGAGCCCTGTCCGTTAGATGGAAGGGACAGTTGTACAGGCGAGGATTTCACAATTTTTGAACGGTTTCATCCGAACCGTTAGATAATCCGTGTGCCCCTTAAGTCCTCTTGAATATCGCGCTAGATGTTGTTCATCTTCTTCTTCAAAACCCTGACGGCGGAAACAGAGAGCTTTTCCTTCTCGCAAATCTCTCATTTTCTGAGAAAAACTTCAAGGTATGGCATCTTCTTCTTGCGCTGTTCCTTCTACTAGCAACATAGGGGCAAAACGTAGCAAACGCCAGTTTCCTTGCTCTGATTCATATGCCATCAAGAAGAAGTAGATGCTGTAGTCAAGTATTATAGGATCAAATATAGGAATTTTCAGCCTGAGATTAGGTTGCCTGGTCCTTCTGATTGAGCAAGCTCTGGCAAGGACGGTGAACTTGTTGTGTATGTAGATACTTTGTTGGGAGGACTTCGACTCCCCTTTTCTCCTCTTTTCCTCGAAATTTTCCAGTCTTTCAACGTTTGTCCATCTCAATTAACCCCAAATTCTTGGAGATGCCTCTGTGGATTTGTGGTTGTATGCCTTGATCTCCGAGTTACTCCCACTCTGTCTTTGTTTGAGGGGCTGTTTTGCCTTAATAGGGAATCCAACATAGACTGGTATTTCTTTGTTGCCAGACCTGATAGGCGTTTCTTAGGTTCTGTGCCGACCTCCATTAAGAGATGGAAGGAGAGGTACTTCTTTATTTCTATAGAAGGGGGTTTCGGAGTCTGGACTGAGTGGGGAGCACCTCGGACTCAAGTGTTAAATAGGGAGAAGCTTTCCAAAAGAGGAACCCGTCACCTCAAGAAATTACGGAAGTGCTCCCAGATTCCTCCTGAGCTCTTCTTGACTAACAAAATCTTAAGGAGGAGTGGCCTGTTTTTAGTGAAGGGTAGGAACCATTTTACTTTTGTCGCTCTTTTCCGAATTGCTCTCTTCTATCGCTAACCAAACTTCTTTTTTATGCCAGGTGAAGGTATGGAAGCTTCTAAGTGTGCCAAATCTTTGTTGGACAAGGCTCGAGCTTCATGAGAGAAACTCAATCAGTGGCGTTTGGAGAAGCAAAAGAAAGCTAAGCTCAGGAAGAAGGCGGCAACAGAGGAGCTCGGAACGGAAAGTGCTAATGAACCTGCAGCTACTGAGGAGACATCTACACCGCAGTTCAATGATGAATCTTGCCTTCCTCAAGAGGTGGAGGTTGAGCCGCCTACTCAACCTGAGGTAGTCTCAAGAAAGAGAGCTCGTGATTCTGAAGAGGTGGTTGAGGATGAACCAGCTCAGAAGATAGCGAGCAGGAAGAAGAAAGTTGTTTCCAAAGGGAAGAAGAGGCGGCCCAGAATGCCTTTCGACCACTCCAACAGGAGGGCTTTGGCTATTTCCCCCTTATCTGCTCGCGTTCCTGTTGAAAAAGATACTTCTGCTAGCGATGGTAACAAGGAGTCTTGCCGTAACAGAGAAGGAGGAGGTCCCCGGGAGCAGAGGGATTCGGCTGAAGCTTTTACTTCAATTCCTGCTGAAGAAGGAATTTTTGGGCGTATACCAGATCTTCCTGAATCTCTTAGAGATTTTGAAGATGATGAAGTTGAAGTCATTGGCGTTTCCGAGAGGCCAAATGTTGACTCTACTATCAATTATGAACCGGTTCGAGTTCGCGTTATTCGACCAACTCGTCCTTCCTCGAGTTTCCAAGCTGGTGGCCCCAGTTTTTCTGAAGGTTCTAAGGGATCACTTCATGTAGACCCAAAGGAGGGGATCTTGGTTAATGATCCCAAAGTTGCTGCTTCCATGATCAAGTCTGTTCAGCCAAGAGAAATTGAATCTAGACTTGATTGCTTAACACGGCATGATCTCGTTGAGCTCCTCCGTCTCCAAGGGCTTTCTGTAAGTATCTCTTTCTCCTGAGTCTATTCATGACTTGTGCCAATTTCCAACTTATCATGGTGTGCTTGCATAATTTGTTCCTCAGCCATCGAGCCGCAAGTATTTTGGAAGAGGGAGAATTGAGTGTCTCTACTCACTGAATACATCCGGAAGAGTAGGGACTTGGAAGCTGAAATTACTCGGTTGAACACGGAGCTGAAGAAAAGTTCCGAAGAGAAGGCTTTTGCTTTTTTGAGAGGAAGAACAAGGTTGAAAGCTGTCTTTGAAGCAGGGCTAATAGGAAGGCCCAAAGACACTTGGAAAGCGGGCTCAAGGCAAAGGGAAAATCTCAACTTTAGAAGGAGATTGCAGGCTGAAAGCAACCAACTCTGAGCTCCTTAAGGATAAGGGGGTTGCCGAGACTAACTGTTCTTTTGCTGAGATGAAATTTTCAAAGGCTAAGAAAGAAGCTGAAGTTCTTTCTTTGGAAATGTCTTCCGTGCGTGCCATCGCCGAGATCCTTGAGAAAGAAAATGATGATCTCGCCATGCAATTAAAGGAGAATAACTCTTCACTGATAGCGGTCACCTCGGAAAGGGATGTTTTAAAGAGAGATCATGAGAGTATCTCTAGCGAATTGGAGGCTTGTCAAAGATCTCTATCCGAAAGCGAAGACAAGGTGAAGGAATTGGAGGAAGCTTGTGCGGAAGCTTCGCAGGTGGCTGAATCTGCTCTTGAAGAAGCTCGAGATGAAGGGAGGGAGGAAAGCTTCCCTATCCTAAAGGAGTTCGTCCTGAAATTCCCCAACACAGATTTTGCTAATCTGACTTATATTGAGGCTTTAGAGATTCTTGTTGGTGCGGTGAATGATGCTGATATTGGGGCATAAGTCACTGCGGAGCCGAAGAGAGATGTGGTTGTTCCTGATGCTAGTGAGGAGCTCGGCAAAGGTGGTGATATCATGGCAGCTCCTTCAGAAGATAAAGCGTAGTTCGGTTTCTGAAGTGTTTAGTTCACTTTGTATTTTTCTTCTCTTGATAATATGTAGCTTCAACTGTTTTTCCTGTCAGAAATGTTAATGTTATTTTGATGAATGAAATTCATTTTTATCTTTGCACGGATTGGATTTTGAGTTCTTTGTCACGCTTCTATTCCGAGCTCCTAACTTTTCCGCTCCCCTTATGTACCAGCAATTGAGTTCTTCGGTATGTGTTCCTTTTCAAGGTGATTTGAGCCTAGACCCGTTATTATCTTGTTTGAAGAGTTATGTGCGAGCTCCTCGATTTTCGTTTTCGATGTCCTTCGAGAGGATCTCGGATTCAATGAGTTGGTTGCTGAGGGGCTCTTTGATGGTGTGGCGCTTTCATGGAATTGTCCCCATAAGCTAGTTGCTATCACATCACAGCTCGAGCCTAGACCCGCTGCTGTGCGTAGCAGTCAAGCACTTTGCGAGGATTTTTCGGGTTGCTTGCTATTTTCATCACAGCACGAGCCTTGACCCGCTGCTGTGTTCATTAGCAAGTCTCTTTTTTGAAAGCGCTGGCTGGAGCTCCCTTGGATTATGCCATGACTCGAGCCTTGGCCCGCTGTCTAGCTTTAAGTGGAATTCGAGAGCTTCGAGCTGTTTGTTTCTATCTCATGGATATTTATTGACAAAGGCATGGGCGCATTGTAGAACATAGAGCTTTATTGATAGTACTTCCTAAGATGTTCGGAATTGTAGGGGCGTTTGAGCTTTTTTCCGTCCATCTTAGAAAGCCAATAAATGCCAGGCTTTACAATCTCAGTTACAACATAAGGGCCTTCCCAATTGGGGTTAAGCTTCCCTGTTTTACTCTTGTTGCCTTCAAAAATGTTTTCCCTCAAGACCAGATCTCCAACTTGAAATGTTACCTCTTTCACCTTGGCATCATAATGGCGTTTGACCTTCTGTCAATAGGCAGCAGCTCGGAGGTCAGCTTCTTCCCTTTTTTCTTCCAGTAAATCAAGCTCAACCCGAAGCACTTCTTCATTGCTTGATTGATCAAAGGCCTGGATCCGTGGAGTTGGGACTTCAATTTCAGCTGGGAGAACTGCTTCTACTCCAAAGGCGAGAGCAAATGGAGTCTCCCATTGAGGGAGTTACGGCAGAAGTAGTGGTTACAGGCCCAAAGTGCCCCTGGCACCTCATCTACCCAATTAGATTGATTGCGAAGCACTCTAGTCTTGAGGTTGTGAAGCAAGGTCCTGTCACTTCCACCTGCCCGTTTGCTTGGGGGTGAGTGACCAAAGTAAGCCTGTGCTCAATTCCGAGCTCCTCATAGAAATTTTTGAATGTAGCATTTGCAAACTGTCTCCCATTGTCTGTGATGAATGCTACTGGGAGCCCAAATCGACAGATTACTGATTTCCATAGGAATTTTCTGCACACCTTTTCAGTGATGGAGGAGAGGGGTTCAGCTTCCACCCATTTGGTGAAATAATCAATAGCAACAATCAAAAACTTCATTTGCCGATCTGCCTTCGGGAATGGGCCGAGGAGATCTACTCCCCAAAGTGCAAATGGCCTGGTACTCACAATGGGGTGAAATTTGGGAAATTTGGACCGCTAGATATTAGAGTAATCTTGGCGTGCATACGCATACGGACAAATGCTTTTACATCTTTCAGCAGAGTGGACCAATAATAACCTTGCCTTAGGATTTTATGGGAGAGTGCCTTCCCTCCTAAGTGATTTCCTGCAATGCCTTCATGAACTTCCCGAAGGACGTAATTTGCTTCAATTGGGCGCAGACATCTCAATAGTGGAAGAGTAAAGGACCTCTTGTAAAGGCGCCCATCCAGAATAGTAAAGCGGTTGGCCCTAACTTTGATCTGGCGCGCCAGCCTGGGGTCAGACGGTAAGGATTCATCTTGGAGGTAACATAAGATTGGATCAATCCAGCATGGTTCTCCTCACCCGGAAACAACTATTCTTCAGGTCGGCCAATTAATAGTTTTCTTTGGTTAAGTATTGAATGTTGTGGGATGTGTTACCTCGTTTTTGGAAGAAGCAAGTTTTGAGAGGAGTGAAGCTTCTTGGTTTTACGCCCTCGGAATCTTAGCGATGGAAAGCTTAGAAAACTAAGCGACCAATTTTGCACCAAAAGCTTTATATTTCACCATATTTTCTTCCTTGGCTTCAAATTCTTCACTCATGTGACCAACAACTAGTTGGGAATCGGTATTAATAGCAGTTACGGACTCCAAGGCCCCTGGCTAATTGTAAGCCTACAATCATGGCTTCATACTCAGCTTCATTATTTGTTGCCTTGAACCCAAATCTCGAAATTGCCGAGGTGCTCCATCCTGAAGGTGACTGTAGCACTATACCAGCCCCAGAATTTTCGGCATTTGCCGAGCCATCAGTATGTAACACCCATTGTACCAAAGAAGAGTAACACTGCTCGGTAGAGTCTCTGAGAAAACTCTCACCAGGATCAGTGATCGTGAGCTCAACAATGAAGTCGGCTAGAACCTGGGCCTTTATGGCTGCGTGAGGCTCATACATGATGTCATACTCGCCAAGCTCAATAACCCACTTCGTTAATGCGTCGGAGGCACTGGGCCGGTGGAGGACTTTTGCCGGCTGATTTGTTAGTACCTTGATCTTGTGTGATTGGAAATATGAGTGAAGCTTCCGGTACGCTACTGTGACCAAAGTAAGCAAACTTCTCAGGAGGATGGTACACGGATTGATTCTGTGAGCACCTTACGTGTATGGTAGATGGGTTTGAATTCCTTTCTCCTCCTTGAAGTAAGGCCGAGCTCCACCACCATATGCAGAAACCCGTAAGAGTAGATTCCGAGCTCTTCTCCCGGTTTTGGTTTGGAAAGTAGAGTAGGCGACTGTAGGTATTCCTTTAACTGCGTGAGGGCATTTTTACATTCTTCTGTCCATTCCACTTTCGGAGCTTTTAGAAGTGCCCTAAAAAATGGAAGATTCTTCTCTCCTGACTTTGAAATGAATCTTTCTATGGCTGCAAACTTCCCATTGAGACTTTGTATTTCTTTAATGGTTCTGGGAGACCTCATCTCCAAAATAGCTCGGATTTGTTCTAGGTTAGCCTCAATCCCCCTCTCTGTGAGCATAAAACCCAAGAACTTGCCTGAGCGGACACCAAATGCACATTTAGTTGGATTGAGACTATTCCATGAGCTTTAAGTGTCTCAAATGTCTCCTGGAGGTCGGCAGCATGGTGCTCAGCGCTCGTGCTCTTGACAAGGATGTCATCAACATAGGCTTCAACATTCCTCCCTATCTGCTTCCTAAAGACTTTATTCACTAATCTTTGGAAGGTGGCCTCTGCATTCTTCAAGCCAAATGGCATCACCTTGTAGCAATATGTTCCACGGGAAGTAATGAAGGCTGTTTTTTCTTCATCCTTTCTAGCCATTTTGACTTGGTTATAACCAAAGTATGTATCTAGGAAGCTGAGCATCTCATACCCCGAAGTGGAATCTACCAAATTATCTATCAAAGGCAGGGGGTAGCAATCCTTGGGGCAAGCTTTATTGAGGTCACGTAAAAATCGACACATGCGCTATTTTTCATTGGCTTTCTTTACAAGAACTTCACGTTGGAGAGCCATTGAGGATATTGGACCTCGAATGAACTTCCATGTCATGATTTGCCGACCTCCTCTTGGCTCTTCAAGCCTATCCGCAGCATAATTTCTTCTCTTCTAGATCACCGGCTTGACGGCAGGATCAGCATTCAGATGATGTTCCATCACCTCCTTTGGTACTCTCGGCATATCATCGGCTGTCCATGCAAAGACATCCGAGTGGGTCTTGATCAAATCAAGGAGTTGCTTTTGCTGATCAGCACTGAGCCCAACTCCAAGCTGCAGAGTTCGCTCCGGCAAGGCCTCATCAAATGGTAAGACAGCGAGCTCCTCGACTGGGGTAGGCCTCCGAGCTTCCCTCTTCTCATCTTCCTGTTGGAAGTCTTCTACGGTGAGTGACTCGGAAGTCTTGCTAGATTCGCCAAGTTGCCTCTTCAAAGTGGCCAAATAACACTATCTTGAGGATGGCTGGTCACCCTTCACTTCTCCACAGCCATGATCTGTCTGGAACTTCAGTTTCAGATGATAAGTTGAAGGGATAGCTCCTAGCTTGTTGAGAGAAGGTCTTCCCATAATTGCGTTGTAACTCGAGGGATGCCGTACCACGAGGAAGTTGATTGAAGTTGTAACAGTTCGTGGGGGAGTACCAAGAGTTACAGGGAGAGTGATAATACCTTCAGGATAGACCGGATCTCCAGTGAATCCGGCCAAGAGAGATTTGCATGGCTTAAGATTTTCTGTTCCAATCTTCATTCTGTCAAATACATCCCAGAAAATTATGTCTGCCGAGCTCCCTGTGTCAACCAATACCCTATGCATCCTGAAGATCCCAATATCAAGGACTACCACGAGGGCATCATCCTGTGGTTGGCTTATCCCTTTCAAATCTTCTTCAGTAAACTCAATTGGGAGAGAAGTTCGACTCTTCTTCTGTGGAGCAAGCTCCTGCATCGTGCCCACCATGCGGGCGTAGCTCCTCCTGGAGGATGTAGTTTCTCCCCCACACCTTGGTCCGCCTGCAATGACGGTAAGGTCTATCTTCTTCCGAGGAGGTTCTGCCTGGGAAGGTTGTTCTTCCTTCTTGGTAGTTTCTTGATTGAGGAATTCGGCCAGCTTCCCCTCCCTGACGAGATCCTCTATTGCATCTTTGAGATGGATGCAATTTTCTGTTGTATAACCTCGAACCTTGTGGTAGATGCAGAACTTGCCGCTCTTCTTTGCTGATGAGGTTTCCTTGACAGGCTCCGGCTGCTTGAGAATCTTCTTATCTTGAATCTGGATCATTATATGTTCTCTGGAAGCATTCAAGGGGGTGTAATTGTCATACGGCCTTGAATCACGAGGTGCACGGGTCCCGGCCTCGGTCATCATAGCGAGGAGGTGATGCCGGGTTTACTCTACATCCCAGTGGTGCCCGTTCACCTCTTTGAAATACTCCCTCTGCTTGAGAATTCCCTCCGCCCATTTGGAAGGCATGTTCCTTCCTCCACGCTTGAACTCATCCAGGTTATGTATGCCGAGCTCAGCTCATCAGAGCATGGTCCCTCGGAACATCTCATGTCAAAGAATCAAGGAATGGGCGTTCCCGCAGCCCATCCAGCACTGCTCCAACCACCATGATAGAATCGAGATCAGACATTCCATGTGTCTCTTCATTGAACCTGTCGAGGTAATTCTTGAGAGATTCTCCCTCTCTTTGTTTGCACCTCAGCAACATAACAGGATTTCTCTTATGACACCTGCAATTAGCAAAACGGCGAAGAAAACGATCTATGAGCTAGTCGAAGTAGGCTATGTTGCCTTTAGGTAGACTTTGAAACCAGTCATACGCAGTTCCAGACAATGTCTTGAAACAGCCGTACGCGGGACTACCTGGAAGTGCCATTTACCGTCATCTGGGCGTGCAAGCTCCACATGCTCATCTGGATCCGAGGTACCATCATAGTATCTAATATTTGGAGGAATGTACTTGTCTGGAAAGGGGGCTTCCCAAATGGCCCTGATAAACGGAAGCGAAAGCGTACGCGTTTGCATAAAACCAGCTCTTGGTGGAGAGATATCCCCGACGTCCTTTCTCGAGTTCAGTGGTGTATGCGAGAATGGTGCCTCGACATCGTCTCACGAGGAGATACGTCGCGAGGAGAGCGACTCGGGCGAGGGCGTGGAGGTGTGTGGCGCCACCGAGGAGGAGTACCTCCGGAGAATGATGTAGGTGTTTCATCTTGGTGGCTAGGAGTCTCTGTGAATGGGGGCGGAGGTGATCTTGGTGAGATCGGTGTCTCCTCTCCCGCCCTCCGGCTGAATAAGCGGCGGTGATCTACCCTTCTCGATGTAGGGATCAGCTCTCGGCGATGATCTGAGGGCTTCTCCGTCGCTGGGAGAAGCATACAGTGGCGTCCTTGGCAGCGGTGAGGTGAGCAGCGCGGTGGCTCTGGGCTGCGTTGGAGGTGGTGGAGGTAGCCGCGGTGAGGAGTACGTGAGACATGGGCTCAGCGGCCATGATTGTTGTTGTATTTGCCAATTACCTCTCCATGGCATGGAATAAGCTCTTACGGAAAAACTACAAGATTTGGCCCGACAGTGGTAGAGGCTTGGTGGTAGGTGGTCTTGGGGCTCGTTGAGAGAGCTGGACCATTCACCTCTTCGCCATGGATGTTGCTTTGGAAGTGAAATCCTCTCTTCGAGTTTGATTACGCCTTGATCTCCTAGAGTAGCCATGGCTTCTTGCTCCTTCCCCGCGGGCCAGCGCCAAAAATGTTAGCTCGAGAGAATTGGTTCAAGCCCCAATTTCGAACAATATTACAATTTATAATAGGATGGGAAGAAGAAGAATAGAGATCAAAGAGAAAAACTCGAAGAAAAGAAGAACACCGGCAATTTCATTAGGAAACCCCAAAGATGGGCAAAAAACCACGATCCTCATTTTGAGGAGGATGAAATCCACTAAAATCTCCTTCAAAGATACAATGTAGGGAGTTCCATGAATGAGCTCTAGATCAAGGAAAATGGGGATTGAGGAGGAGGGAGGAGGAGGTGGAGAAGAGACTCCAGTCGCCCGGAAGCGTGAGGGGGCTTATTTGGATCGGGAGATGAGATACCTTTCTCTTGGGGAGGCGGGGGTATTTATAGGGTTTGGAGGCGGGGTGAAGCTTGGAGAAGAAGCATTTGGTGAACAACGTGGGAGCCGGCTCGACCAAAGCCCATACTCGGCAAATCCCGGGCTTAGCAGCTTCTAGAAGTTTCCTAGACTCAGTGGCATCATAACCGTATAAGCGTTTTAAAGCTGTGTCTAAGCTGTTTCATAACTTGGCCTAAGCGATTTACCAACTAAATTTGGGCTTCTAGAAGAGTCTAGAGACCTCATGCGTGAAGTCTTGTGGGAAGAAGAGCTGAAGGCGGCTCGCTTTCATGAAAGGTGCCGAGGTCCTCCCAGAGGAGCTCGGAATTCGGAGCGTTTTCCGAGATGGAGGATCTCGGCGACGGACAAGAATCAAGCAGGGGGCTTATAGGGATTACCACGTGACTTGCACGTGTTCGGCCGCCTGCGTGCCACGTGTCCTCACTTATATTAACCCCATCATATAATATAAAAAAATAATTTATAAATAAATTTTTAATTTCAAACTAAATCTGAGATTTAAAAATTATAATTAAGTTCTTAATTTTGAGCTTTCGATACGAGCTCGAGCTTTCGAAATTAAAATCGAGCCGAGCTCGAGCTCGAGCTAGGCTATTTCGAGCCGAATTCGAGCTGGGCCCAGCCCGATCAAGCTTGGCCCGTTTACAGCCCTACTTGTAGGACCTTTGTGTATTGATACTTATAGGGTGCCTGTATCCTTAGGTACTTCATTTCTGTTGTGCACCTTGTTGCTAGACAAATTTATGTTATGTCTTTGGATTTGATATATTCCATTGTGCATGTTTTATGTGGATTGTTGATCATTGAGGCTTCGTATCTAGGTGGGGCCCATCCCTGCTCGGGTACAGTTGGTCTGCCACGTGCCCGTGGGCCCGGGATTTTAGGGTCGAGGTGTGACATGAGGCCTACACATTCTGTACTTATGTTATGACCTTGTGTATGTTTGTGATTGGATGTTTTTCGGATTTTTCGATAAGTTTGGCATGCTAAACAGATTTGAAGATAATGTACAAACATACATTCATTAGGTTTCTTATACTTGTATAAACTACTCTGATAGTACAACTTCATTGATCTAGTACAGGTATATTTCATACCTAGCAGTAGTGTCTAAACTCACTGAGGTCGTAGCTCATGTTTCTCTCCCCATATTTTTGTTTCTATTGGCTTTAGATAGGGATCCAGATAATGGCTTGTGTCGGCGAGCGAGGGTTGAGTACTAGTAGTCGGCTCTAGCTTACCGTCTGTAGCTTAAGTTTGCTTTAATTAATGTACATGTCATGTGTGAGACTGTATTCACTAGATACTATATGTATGCGGTGTTATGTTATTTCCTTTGGATTGATGTATGATAGTTGACTTAAACCCTTAGTGTTGTGGTTATGTTAAATTATTATCTTCAGTTCTTCCATGTCAGGTCATAATATTGTACAACCTTAGGTTCAGGTTGTGTACTTATCATGGTTGGTGTTGCATCCACTTGGGTTCAAGGGCGGGTGTTACATAAATTGTACTCAATTGATAACTTCAATCAGAGCAACCTAACACAATTATATAGTGGAACGCGTATTAAAAAAAAGGCAAGCTCCGCCTGCAAATAGGGTTTCTAGCAATATTACCAGCTCGTACAAATTCTAATTCCATTGAATATATCAAAATTACATAAGCAACATTTTGTTCCGCATATATGTTGTACATATTAACAAAACAATTCCATGAACTTTTGACCTAGGGACATACAATTGAATATTACAATGATAAACAACAAAAAACCTATATAAATAACCAATTACTATAAAAAAAAAACCCATCCCTAAATTCCATGTTTCATGGTGAAGTTTATGTCTCACTCTCAAAATGTTTGATGAACCATGGCTTGCAGCAGATGGGTTTTTTTTTTCCTTTTGGTTGCAGTTGCTCTCTCTCTCTTTTGCCCTGATGTATTTGCCATATCATTAGGTGTAACTTGCTTCAGCATAGAAGTTTAGATCATGGCCAACAAATTAAACTATGGAAAAAGAAGTAATACTCCTAAAAGCAATAATAGAGCTTACCGATATGTTAGATCTTTTTGGACATATGCTTTTGTTATGTATGGCCTTCAGCATGATAGTAACTACACTTAAATACCCTGCCTTTCCTGGATATATATATATATATATATATATATATATATATATATATATATATATATATATATATATATATATATATATATATATATATTTGTTTTACCTTTACTTTTGCATGCTAGAGGCTCTCTCTTCCTTTTCTTGGTTGGTCGATCAGGCATTCTCTTTACCAAAGGAGGCAATAGTGCCCCTTCCTCACTTATAGGCCAATATGTTCTGCCTTTCACTAGATTAATAACAAATTGATATGTCTTTAAATATGTCTCTTTTCTGAACCAGTGAGGAACATAGTCGACTGGATCTGCCCCTTGAAAAGCAATATCAGTCATTGCATATTGGCAAGGGATATCTGTTTTATCACACTTGCCACAAGAGCACATCTTGTCTGCCAAGATTACAACATAAGCCTCCCTCTCATGCAACATTAGATTATCCCCATAAACCTCATGTTTGTCCTCCACATTCCACTCAACTTGCCACTTTGCACTTCTTTGACTTTCTTTTTCAATCTTGGTAGCAATATTGGGCTCATAGTCCCCTCCCCACTTGCTAGGCATCACAAATTGCCTAATGTTTTCAAGCATAGAAATCATAGGCTTACTCATAGCATCCAAAACTACTCCATTAAAAGTTTCACATATGTTGTTGTCAATCATCTCACATTTAACTACATCAGGAAAAAAAAAAGCCTAGCACCAACCTTGAATACGCAATTTCTTCAATAACTCCTCGACAACCCTTTCTCCTCCTTTTATCTTACTCATTTGATCTAACTATTTTCTCATCTTAGGTTGGCTTGTAGACCTAGCAATATTCCAAAATTTAAGCTACAATTCCTTGCCCTGATATTTGTTGCCCCATCTTGCATAAATGTGCCTTGCACACATCCTATACTCAATAAATGGAAGAAGTAGTCACTGCATGGATTAGACCTTGCAAGAAAGACATTGCACAAATTAAAATGCAGTACTGGTTAAAGAATAAATTTTCACTGAAGTGTATTGTATACCTTCTGCATATTACTAATGAGAGACCATCCCAAGCCTTCTCCCATGTATAGATCAAAATTCAAATTATCAATAAACCAGGACCAAGTTTTACTTGTTTATTTCTGGACAACTGGCCATGCTACAATGAATACTTGGTTGTTCCCATTCCTCGCCACAACCACAAGCAGGTGGCCCTTAAGTAACCCTTTAAGAAAACATCCATCCAAACCAATAAGTTGCCTGCAGCCACCTAAAAACCCTTCTCTAATAGCAATTAGACATATACTCATCTTCTGAAATACATGGAATTCATTTGGGTTATCCTTTTCAGCCACAACAACAACACTGCTCCCAGGATTCATTTTGCCTTCAACTCAAGAGCATAATTGTTCAGCACCTTGAAATCTTATTTGAACTACTTCTTAATTTTTTTTTAGCACCAAACTCTTGGCATTTCTGCAAACCTTGTTGGTGACGAAGACACCTAATTGTGTCCTAACCATTGTCCTCAATTGCCTAGCCCTAATGAAAAGCATATAACTTATGACCTCACCAACTTGTTGGGCAATTAAAAGAGCTATCACCCTTCTGTACAATGGTAGAAGCTTACCTGTCGTGTGCTCAGCCCTATCGGGATCTCCTCAGTCCTCCTCGCCCGTCGTCGCGGGGTACTGAACTCCACCGCTCTGTTTGAGCTGTCCCTCTCCCTCATGGTCTCCCTCAAAGAACGATACGAAGAAGGAGGAAGAAGACGACAATGCTGGGTCTCGTGCTGGTGTTCTATTTATAGGGCTTGCGGGTGATGATGGAACGTGATCCCAATCTCCCTGATTGTGGACGTTACCAAACATAGACCTTCCTTACTTGGTTGGCGGGGCGCTGGTGGAGAAGGAGAGCCCGCGTGGGAGGGAGAAGAGGATCGCATCGCGATCAGAATTCACTCCAACGAGCGACTGAGATCGTCAAGCTGGCGATCGACGTGAGACGATTCTCCGCAATGCCTTGGATCCATCACTTCGTTTGATGGACGTCCAGGATTGCTTGGCGATGAACGGCTCACAGCTGCGCTCGTGCCTCGAACTTAACCGTCAATATGAGATGGACGTCTTTGATCGGCTAGTACGATGAGGGCACACGCACCATCGCTTATAAGGCTAAGATGGATGGTTGGATCGTTTCTTTATGCCTTGAACTTAAACTACCTCCTCAGATGAGTGGTTGTGATTATTCCAACAAATGAGAGGCCAAGATTCGCTCTGGTTGCCTTGAACTTATTTACATCCCATGATCATTTGATCTCCACCGTCCATGCTTTCTCTCTTTCCCTCTCCGCATGGTTCCATGGCCTTTTACATAGACCCCCTTGCTTTCTTTTTCCCTAACATGTAGGTCCTCCCTGTGTGAGAGAGAAGAAAATTCAGTTTAGTCCTTAGACTCCCTGATATTACAATCCAGTCATTTTCTCAGAGAGGAAGCAAGTCTCTTTTAAGTCCCTACTTTTCTTCTAGTTTACAAAATTGTCCTTTAGCTGTGAGAAGAGTACAATTCCATTCTTGTCCCCCAATATTTATGGAATTATGAATTAATCTCTAAAAGCCACAATTAACTCCTAATTTAGGAATTTATCAAATCCTTCCCTCCTTTTTCAATCAAGTCCAAGTAATTCCAAACTTGGAGATTTCCTTTAATTGATTAAATCAATTACCAAGCTTTTATCGTTTATTTATTCCAAGATTTTAATTTATACCTTTTTAAGTTTCCAAATCACACTTGATTACCAAAATATCCTTGGTAGCCACAATTAAACCTAATTAGGGTTTAGCTTATTAAAGCCTCCTTTTTTAAAGACAACTTGTTTTTGGGAAAATTATTTCAATCACCAAAATATTAAAAATCTATTTATTCTAAATAAAAGAAATCTTGGATTTCACATTAATAGTGTATTCTCCACAATTAGCCATGTTATACTGTGAGTCCGAATTCTGTGAAACTGGGATACCGGCTGAGTTGGTATCCCCCTCCAATAAACATGTGACACATCAGCATGAAGAAAAGGGCTCAGAATCACTTTTTAAGCTGTTCAAGTGTACCTCAGGAGAAACTTCGTTATCGTGTTCCATACATTTCAAACCATCGGATTATACTCATGTCAAAGATTATAAACGATTTAAAATTTGACACGTAGGTGGACTTTTATTGCTTTAAGTGTTCCTGCAGTACATTATACATAGATTAGTTGAAGCATTAACTGAGATCAAGTCCGTCCATATATCCAGGTTTGCTACCAAACTTTGTTTATACTTTAGATATTGATATCAAAGACAGAGACAAAGAGAAGCTTATGTATATACCATAACAAAGACAACCATGGCATGGGCTTTGAGCTTGGGGTTCTTGTCGAGCAGATGGTGCTATTTTGAAGATCCCAAAATTGATGTGAATAATCAAGACAAGAAATCATGTGAATAATCAACACCAGTCTATATGGAAATGTATTTGATTGTAGAGCTGCAGCATCCTTCATCACATCCCATGACTTGACCACAAGGGCTTCCTGCTGAGATGTGAAACCTGTATAATTAGTGACTTAATGATGTAGTGGTTACTTTACTTAATGTTTGTGGAATCTTTATGTAATTAACGGGACATAAGGGTAAAGGACAACATATTGAGAACGTGGGCACAAGCATGCACATGAAATGTTTGTAAAATTGCCTCTTTGAAGTTGTTACATATAGTCTAATACAAAAGACTATTTTTTTTCATTTCTGCAGGTTAATATAACAAATATTGAAAAACCAAATATTGAAGGAAATGTGTCATAATATTACATGATTTTAGTGAATTTGCCTTTCGATTTGTGACTAATCAGATTTCAACAACACCATGGTCCTCGTTTATGAAATATACAGAAAGATGAAGATCATGGCTTTCCTTTCTCAAAGAAGGAAAATAATGAGAAACTTTCCAACTCTTATGCTTTTCAATAATTAATTCCTTTAAATATATGTAATTTCATGACATCAACTGAACTTGCAATTGAAGATCTAACAACTCAGAAGGAAAAATGATCAATAACCATTTGATTCAAAACAAATCCCTGAATGCATATTTAATAAAATCATAATATAACAATCATATACAATGATTAATTGTGGTCAACCTAATTTAAGACAAAGGACTTTTGTACATTTTTCCATGCCTGAGCTATCTTATACTACAATCCTTGTGCATCTATCAATAACTCTCAGAGATGCCTATTATTAGCCTTGTTAATCAAAGATATAACTCTTCTCTACACAGATTGAAAAACCCAACATAATACAATATGATAACAATTTTTTTTCATTTCTACAGGTAATATAATAGATATTGAAAAACCACGTATTGAAGCACAAATGCCACTCTTCATCTATAGATTGATAAACAACAAAATTAAATGCAAAATGAAACTAAAGTTTTTCAATTATGCAAAATTACATATTTGAAGCATTACAATCCAAGCAATAACAACAAAGAAGTTTTTTTTCTTGTTGTTGTAAAGATCTAAAATCAAAAAAGATGCATGCTGCCACATGATTTGCCATCAATTTTGTTGAGGTTCCAACCCACTTGGTAGTAAGTAGTCCTATATATAGAAGGTACTATATAATTAGGCAAATTGCAAAACAATGAATAAAGCAATTGTAGACCATATAAGCAAAGACACAATGTTCACCTGACTAATAAATGGAGATGAACTACTCTCTTTCCATCATTCTTGTAAAACTCATGTCAGCTTGTAGATTGAACCCCCAATGTGAAGACCAGTCGTATTAGAACTTATGTTAAATTAGAAATTGAATCCCAATGTGCAACAATCATAAGAAAATTACAGAAATTTACAAAATATTGGGAGAAAACCTGTAAAGGATGAATAAATTGTTGATGATCACCAACAACATTGACCAATTTACATTTTAAAATTAGATTATGGCTAGTTATCATAATTCAACATGCCGAACCAAATTAAAAGAAAGAAACACACCTGGTTATAGTAGTTCGGAGTTATTGGCACTTGAACATCTTGACATAAATGATGAACATAACTTTGTTGAGAAAACATCACCATTGGATCTTCATTTGTAAATGATTCGGTTCCTAGCACTTTATAAAAAATAATTGTTAATAGATTATGATTAGAGGTGAAGAGATATAAGTTAGAATATATATAGTCACCTTGTATTTTTTTTTTCTTTTTCTCTTGAATTTTGGGAGCTATCTACTTTCTTTTTTTTCTTCCTTTGGCTCTTCTCCAATTGGCTTTTCATCCGAGAAGTTCTTGAACCTTTGGTTCTAACAAGTATAGGATCAAACACCGGCTTGTCATGAATCGAGGAGTGGTAACCCTCATTAGCACCCTCACCAACATGTTCTTGAATGGTTTTTTGACTAGAATCTTCCAAGTCTTTGACATCTTTCAAACTTGCAATTTCTTTCTCAACTAGTTGTAATGCCTCCTTCAATTTGTCTTTAACAATTTTAGTACATTTGTCGGTCATTGAACTTTTATCAAAAAGCTTGTAGCCGATATGATTTAGCTCACTAAGTCGCAATAAGCGAGTTGATTTTTCTCCTTCACTCCTTGATTCAACATTGAAATCACTTACAAATATTGATTTTGCCTTTTTGTCCATCTTTTCAATATATATGGTTTAGGTATTTCTTTCACATTATTCATGACAAATACCCGTAAAGCATGGCGGCATAACAATCCAAGAGTCTCAAACATATTACAACTGCAAGAGATGTTGCCATTTGAAAGCAAAAACTTCACAAAATAAATTCTTCCATGGTTGTCTTCAGTTAATTGATATAAGGAATAATTTTCATTTTCATCACTTGCTCCTTCAATACAATTTAACCCAATGCTATCCATCAACTCTTCTTCAAACCTCTTGAACATAGTAAGAGTATAAATATTGGAAGCATGTTGCAAAATCCCACGACCATTAAATTTGTTTGGTGCTCCATTTTTACGTCGGAAATCTTGATTTAATTCTTCTTGATGAAATTCTTTTGCCTTTTCCACATAATGTCGTATAACTTGAATAAGAGACATTGAAGAATCCATTATTTGATGTAATATGTTGTTCATACTCTCACTCCTTTGTGTGGATTTTGTCCTAGCTGAAAACACATCCATACTAAAGGCAGGGCACCACTTTGCTCGAAGTTCATATAGTCTCTTAAACCAAGTGTGATCTTCAAGTTCAAACTTTTCAATCATAGTAGCCCAACTATATTCAAACTCCGCTTCACTTTCACATTGATAGAAGCATTTGTTAAATTGTGCTTTAAATTCTGAATTTGCAAAACGGCTAACAAGATGTTGTTTGGCATTATTGGAAATATGCCACATGCACAATCTATGAGATGACTTTGGGAACACCATCTCGGTTGCTTTCATCATTGCTTGATCTTGATCGGTGAAAATACTTTTTGGTTGTTAATACCCCATGACTTGTAAAAATGTTTCAAATAGCCAACAAAAGAATCTGTAGTCTCATTAGATAAAAAAGCACAACCAAATAACACATTATTCCAATGATTATTGATCCCCACAAACGGAGCACAAATCAAATTATACTTGTTTGTTCGAAATGTTGTATCAAACACAAGAATATCTCCAAAACAGTCATAATCCAATTTTGATCTTCTATCTCTCCAAAAGAAATTTGCTAGCCGATTGTTTTGGTCAACTTGGACAGAATAAAAAAACAATGGGTCTTCAGCTTGCTTATGCTTGAAAAAGTTGATAATACTTTGTGCATCCCCTGCTTCAATCATTTTATCTCTTTCAATTTGCAAGAAATTATGGCAATCTCGCTTTGTAAAATTGATATTTTCAAATCCAATCTCTTTCCTAAGAAAATTATAGGAATTTGTTTGCTTAACTCCTGCAGCAACCATTGAAAGAAGAACATTGCCATGTCCCTCTAAAATTTTACTTCCTAACCTTAAGTTGATTCTTTCTTCTGAAGTTGCTAACTCATGATTATGTTGATCATTGAAATAAGAAACTATCCAAACACCTTTTTCTATAGTAAAACGAATCTTAGCTTCACAACCCGTTCTTATCTCCAAACGATTAATTTTTTTCACCTCACTAGCATTGGCCTGCTGACGATACCCTGCTTTTGAGCATAAAAATTCCCGTTGCCTTATAGATTCACCCAAACTTCGACGCTTATTACCTCTTCGAACACTAAACCCCATATTCAAAGCATATCGATTGTAAAGATCATAAGCTTCTTCTTCAGAATTCACTTTCATTCCAACTGTAATTTTATCAAATGTGTCATCTGAATTCTCTACCAATTGTATTCCCTTTTCCTTCTCTATATTCATAATATAAGACTTATGGATACAGAATCTAACAAGAAAAAAAAAGATTTAAGTTGAAGTCAAAATTTTGCTCATATAGAAATTTAACAATACAAATAATGATAATATTAGAGAGAAAAATTATAAAGTAAGCTTGATTGATCATAACAATGATGAAATTTTAAAGAAAAAAACAAATTACCTGAGAATTATACAGCTTGATGGTTAGATCATAAAAGAGCAAGATAAAGAGAGCTTGAGCAAGGAGAAGATGGAGAGGTTTGAGGGGAGAAAGATGAGTTTAAGCGGGCTAATTTTGGGCAGGAATTTTTTTTTTTTTTTGACGCCATGGCTGTGAATTAACGAATTTGAGATTAGTGAGAATTTGATAAAAGAATCGATTAGCTTCAAGTATAATGTACTGCAGGAACACTTAAAGCAATACAAGTCCACCTACGTGGCAAATTTTAAATCTTTTATAATCTTTGACATGAGTATAATCCGACTGTTTGAAATGTATGGAGCACGATAACGAAGTTTCTCCTAAGGTACACTTGAACAGCTTAAAAAGTGATTCTGAGCCCTTTTCTTCATGCTGATGTGTCACATGTTTATTGGAGGGGGATACCAACTCAGCCGGTATCCCCGTTTCACAGAATCCGGACTCGTTATACTGTATAGAAAACAAATCCAAACAAAGATTCAAAAAAGATTCTTAGTGCATCTAATGATTGAATATAGTAATATATTCAAGTAGCCAGAGGCAGTAGAAACTAAGATTTATAAAAGAAATTCAATGCAACAATCTAAAAAAGAAATTCAATACAACAATGATTTATTGAGCTATAATTTTTTCCCCTACTTCTCTAATATTATTGAAAAACCCAACATTAAGATCATCTACTAGTTTAGATTATTCTATTGGTATAATATTGGTATAACATTCCCTTTCCCCTATTATTCTATAGCTAGATCCTATGGTGGTCCTTTATTCCCAGATAAAATTAAGTCCTAAGTCAGTTGTGGTCCCTAGTATTATTGTGTTTATCAAGTCAAACACATTTGGGAGTTTGTTTAAATTCTACATTAGTTTATGTCATGGAATCTTCATACACATGTCCATATATATCTCCACTGATTCTATATAGTAATACATTCAAGCAGCCAAAGGCTACAGAAACTAAGATCTAGAAAAAAAACTAAATGCAACAATCTAAAAAGAAATTCAATGCAATAGTGATCCTATGGCGGTCCTTCATTCCCTGATAAAAGTTAGACCTAAGTCAATTGTGATCCATAGTATTCATTTGTCCATGACTACTAGCTTATGTCATGGGATCTTCAAGGACATGTCATTCATATTTGTCATGCATATATATTCATTTGTCCATGACATTACATTCAAATATGAGACAAAATATGAAAGGCATAACATGCCAGTTGGGTAAAGGTTGTAAATGGGTTGAAAACATAGACATTAATCCAATCACAGAACATCAATGAAATCAATTTCAAACTTAAATATCTTAAACATATTGCTCAATAAGTGAATTAAGATTGTAAATGAGTTAAAAACAGAAGTATTAATCCATTCATAAACATCAATGAAATCAAATTCAAACTTAAAAGATCATAAATTTAATGTTGAATAAATGGGTCAAGGTTGTGAAAATAGAAATAATAATCTACTCATTAGACATCATTGAAATCAAATTCAAACAAAAGGAAAGAAACATAATGCTAAATAATCAAATTCAAACCTAATGGACTGTCCTAGTTGCTGGGATCTCGGACGGTGAGATGGCAATGGGACTCCAGTATACAAAGAAACGACGACTGGATCTTCTTTCTCAATGGTGGTAGTGGTGGCACTCGGTGGGAGGTGACATTGGTGGCTGGAAGCAGGATCTTCTGCCTAGTTTCGACAGTGGTGGATGGAGTAGAGGCCTAGAGAGAGGGGGTTGGAAAGAGAGGAAATGATTAGTTTAGGTATCAGGTCGGGATCTAATTTGGATCAGGATCCGATTTATTAAAAATACATTTTCTTTCAAAACTAATTTTTTAAATTTTAATCTTTAAGAATGCCACATCAGCAAAAATGGAGAGAAAACTAGAAAATGCGAGGTGGACTCGGATGGTAAATTAAAATAGAGGGACTAAAGGGACGAATTGAATATAATTGAGGGACCAAAATAACAAGAAAAAGGGCAACACCGTGATAAATCGAACACTGATCACGAGGCAGTACCCGTGACCGTGATTACGAACCCTCTCTTCGAGATACATACACATCTCATTTTGCCAATAAACCCCCCAAAACCCTCCCGCCTCCCGGCCATGGCAGCCGCCGCCCGATCGCTCGGCGGCGTTGAGGTACCCATCCCCGGAGCGGACAAGATCCGCTGGACTGAGATCACATTACCATCATCTACACCTTCTCCCTTTCCCCAGCCCCCCGGTGTAGCCCCCTCCCGCGATGCCGCCGGTTGCCACTACATTTCCGGAGAACCTCCACTCTATCTCATCTGGTAATCCTACTACATCCTGTTTATCGTTGCTCGAATTCCTTTTGTTTTTCCTATTCGTTTATGTTACTAGAGCTAAATCTATATCATGGGTTTGGTTTCATGAATCGATAAAATAACTCCTTTTCTTGTTGATTGTGTAATAATTTCGAAGTTTAACCACTCAGGAGAATTCACAAGGAGGCCCCAAACGTTCTCGAAGTGTTTGAGCTCTGCGCTTGTCGAGAGTTGCCTGAGACGGGGCTTCGTCTTGTATTTAATGATGCTCTGCATCCATTTTGCTTTTTGTGCAAAAACGAGGTTTGCTATTCATCAAATTTAATTTGTAGTATTTTTCCTTTTTAGATATGAGAATTTTGTTTCAAACTGGTACAAACCCAAAGGTTTGTTGTGATATTTTATCTTATAAATTTATTGATGCAGATTCAGAGAAATTCAGGGAGTCCATACTTAGTATATGTATTGACAGCTTCAGGACTTGTTTATCTTTTAAACCTGAGAAGCCCTTCCACTTATCGATCTGGTTCTATTTTGCCTCAAAATGAGCTCATAGAGCTGAATGTGCAAGCTCAGGTAGAAACAGGAAAAATAAGAGCTTTGGCAGCAACATCAGGGTGCATAGCCATTGGGCGTCAAGATGGGTCTGTTAGTTGTTATAAACTTGGATCATTAGACGCAAATTCAACAGGTCTTTTTCCGCTTTTTTTTTAAAATAAATCTTTCACATATTGCTTGGGTCTTTCCTGAATGTTACATGTGGTCAATCTCATTCTGTTGTGTAGGTTTTGTGAATGAATTGCGGGATGATGTTGGCATAGGTCGGTTATGGAATCTCATGTCAAGGTATTCTCTTTTAAGACAGACATTCTATTGCAACAATATGCAAATAGCTGCACACCGTACTATTTCTATTTCTCCACACATGCTGATTTATTCTAGGAATTTGGCTGTTCTTTTTTGTTTGACAGAAGTAATATTTTCTCTTTCATCTGTTCATCAAATTGGTTTTGATTCATGGTATATAGTAAAATATGGTTTATATGTTTTAGAGATCTCCATTCATTTCTGTATAGCTTTTCATTCCTGTTGATTTGCATGGTACAATGCCATTCTTGAAAGCTGAAGTCTTTATATTATTCACATATGTATTGTTGACAATGTCATCTCTGTGGTAACGTTTCTTTTTGTTTAGGTTTCATTTACTATGAGGGTTAAAACATTTCTTTTGCAGGGGAAAGGTTACTGGGTCAGTGCTAGATATGGTAATATCTCAAGCATGGGGGAAAACATTGTTATTTGTTGTTCATTCAGATGGGGTCTTACGGATTTGGGATCTTGTAAGTCACACCAGGGTTCTCAATCATAACATCAGTTCACATGAACTAGCAGGCAATTTTCACACTTCCTTAAAGTCCATTTTTTTTTTATGATCACAATCTATGTTTCCGCTATATTGTAGGCACTTTTCCTTGAATTTTAGGATTTTTTTTTTTTAATCTCATCTACTATAGGTGTTGTTCTTCTTTACCTTTAAAGAGCTGGCAATAACTATACAAAGGTGAGATATGTGCACATTTTTTTCTTTGTTAGTTCATAATTGGATATGCAAACAGGTAAGGCTCTAGTAATGCAGGCTTATGGTATGGTAATATTTCATTGAAGATGGCTTAGAATTTGGTCCAATACAATTGTTTGTTTCAAATGGGATTGTATTTATAAGCCATCTTCACTTCTTGCTAAATGTTAGACCTTTTGGTTTGCCGTGATGATATAGAAAATATTCTTTTGGTGTCCCATTTCTGCAGATATTTCCTTTCATTAATGTTCAGTTTTGATCTTGTCATTGTTGGTTTCATACCTTGTTGTCTGTGAACTCTTAAATCACATTAAACACCAGACTTTCTTGATGGACATGATTTTCTTTTCTGCTTTCTTAGTCATTTCTTTAATTTATGCAAACAATGGGATGTTAGAACCCTTCAAAATTACTAATGTTTAATTGAAACTAGTCAAACTATTTGGTTTGAACCAATCTAACATATCACACCATTAGATGACATTCTTTACTAATCAAACCTTGCACTCCCCATTTTCCATTCATTGTGAATTTGGTTAGGATTGCTGTCTAGGGAAGTCCTTTATATGACATTTGGACATGTATGGACATTGAAATCTGTGATGAATGGAAACATCTTTTAACATACTAAATTTCATAAAAATATGGGAACAATGTTTTCTCTGAAGCTAAAAATGTATTGTTTAATTATATTGTTTATACTTTATACCTCCTTCCATGGTTGATAAAAATTAACAAGTGGAAATGTGGAAAGAAAACAAAACTGAAGGCACTCATTACTGGCCCAAAGATTCCAATTTATATGTGGGATAAGAGTGAAGTCCTAGATCTTTGGAAATTGTGCCCTAAATTCCAACCATAGGCTAGTTTTAGAACAAAAAGTGTCACTCAATTGACAGTGTGACGTGTAACCAAGTAACAACTTACTTGTAAATGTAGGCATAATTCAAATAAACTTTAAGTATCGATCACTTTTTGGGAGTTGTGCTGAGTAGGGGTGTCAATTTTTTTATTTGAGCAGTGATGCTTGCATTGTTATCTTCTGTTGTTTGGTGTTTAGATTGTTTGTATGTGAAGGAATGAGTAGCAAAATAGGCTTGCTTATCTATCATTCATTAAAAATATGATTTCTTGATCATTGATTCAAACTTTCTCATTTTAATCAGGATCAACTCCATTAAGGCTCTGGGTTGGTGACACAACCTCTGATACTAACCAGTTAACTTTGGCTGTTCTCCATGGAGTTGGGGTATGCGTATGTGCTATTTACAGTTGTAAAAATTGTGATTATCTTGTTGGCTGAATGTTTTTGTCCTCATAGGGCAATGTTCAGGATGCGGATGTTGTGACAATTGCTATGTATAATCTTGCTTTTGGGAGTGGGGACAAGGTTGTATTGTTACCAGAACCCTCTCTGCCAAGTGTCTCTTTTAAGGTGGTAAATATATTGCACATGAATTTTCATTTACATTTTCATTACATTCTAGTAAAATTTTAATTCTTTGGATAATGATTTTGCATCTTAGACCAGTGGCAAGTCTCTGATGTATATTGGCTATAATGTCCAAGCAGGTCTTGGTACAATGAATAAGATTTTTGCATAATTTATTGAATCTGAAAAATGTAGTGTCCTGTTATTTGCTCCACCACTTTTTTTGTTTTTGTTTTTGGTTTTGGTTAATATACAGGTGATCATTAGCTAGAAGTAACATTCTTTGGATTTGATTGTAGTTCTCTCAAATCTTTAGATTAAGCAGAACTCACTATGGGATCTGATGCTACCTTTTATCAACTTTCTGGCAGTGGAAAGGATTCTATTGCTCAATTTATGCCTTAATTGAATCAATCACTATGTTTCTGATCTGTTATTTGTTTATTTATTTGCAAAAAATTAGTGGATTATAGACTGACCTACCTGGATGATTTTGAAATATTATTTCTCAGAAAGGATTATTTATTATTCTTTTCTCTTTTTATTAAAAAAGTGCTACTTCTCTCTGGATTTCAGTTTTCAATATTTAATTTGGGTTTATAAGTGTTATATTTTCTTGGATGAGTTGCTCTCAACAGTGTATTAAGTGGCTAATCTTTCTCGTCGAAATGACTTTTTGTAAACTAGATTTTCATGGAGCTTTTCATGTTCATCTGTCCAAAGAAAAAACAATGATTGTGTGAGTGATAAGGTAGTGATGTGTTTCGGAAAAGGAATAATGATTTTAAGTAGATGGGGTTTTAAATGATTTCAAAGAGGATTGTTTTGTCAAATTATTCACTATGAAACCTTGACTTTGGTTCCTAGTTTTCAGACTGGAAAGGGAATATAGCTGCTCTTTGGGTACATTTCAAAGTTTTTTTTTGTCTTATTTCCCTTGTACCTTTTGTCTAGTTATCTCTTATTCTCATTCCAGTAATGATATATCATTCTTCATGTTTTCTGTTTATAGATATTATCATAGAACCCTTATATTGTAATAATAATCTGATAAACAAAACTCTGTTACAATTTCAATCAGGGAAGACTTATTGATGTGAAGATTGGTTCTAACAAGATCTGGATTCTTAAAGAAGATGAATCAAACCTGTATGATTTAATGCAACTTGATTGTCAAACGTAAGTGTTGTCTTTTACTATATTGCATCTTTTGAGCCTTTTATATGGTTCTTAGCTCCTGATTCGGACTCTTTTGAGCAAACTAACCCTCTTTGGGGGATAATGTGTGGTGCCGTAGTTACTTATCTTCAAATGCAATTTATGATCCTTATCATATGCTCTTGAGAAACAATATCGTGTATCCTATGTCGTAAATGGCATTTATGGCATTATTTATTAGAAATATGTCCTGAATCTGCTAATATGATATGTTTGTTGATATGTCTATTAGTTTCATATTCATGATTCTTTTACTCTTCCCAATAAACTAGTGTGAGCCAAATATGCCTTTCCGGCAGTAGTACATTTTTCTGTGTCAAACTAAAATTCTCATTGTCAAATTTTGGTTCCAGGAAACGAACATGTAGCTATGGTTTGCAAGAAGACTTCATTGCTGATCAGCTATTTCAAAGTTCTGAACATGCTTTGGATGATCTGATATGGAACAATAATT
Organism: Dioscorea zingiberensis; assembly: GCA_026586065.1. Classification (NCBI taxonomy): domain Eukaryota; kingdom Viridiplantae; phylum Streptophyta; class Magnoliopsida; order Dioscoreales; family Dioscoreaceae; genus Dioscorea; species Dioscorea zingiberensis. The sequence continues at coordinate 19,807,736 of CM048818.1, read as the reverse complement.
CTATATTTTCACCAATGAAGGTTTCTGAGTTTTCAACTTTCTTATTTTCTTGTATTGGCATGTGGTTATCATTATGACATTCTATGATTTATGGATGACATTGATTAGGCTTTGCTAGCATCTATGAGAATTGGCGACAGTACATCAATGTTTGTTTTAATGCAAGAATTGTGATTTTGAGTACACATGTACTGCTTATAGTGCATACTGAAATTCTTCATGTAAATAGCACTAGGACTGGCAATGAAGGCAAATAAGACTATTTAGGATTGGGGTGGGGTTGAGCAGCATAAATCAGAAAATCTGATAGTTGAAGGGAAGAGGTCCTTTTAAGATAGGAACGGACAGCAATCTGTAGACTGAAGGATAAAATTGTGATAGCAGGAAAGAAAATCTACCGGGAATTGAATGGTTGTATCAGGAAATTGATGAGGATAAGGTTAAGAAATTGTCATGGAGCTTTAAAGGGAGAGGGATTGAAGGTGACAGGATCTGTTTAGTTCGCTCGGTTTGGAAATACCCATTTCCTTTAACTAGCATCCATTCGGAAGAATTAAGTGGACTACATCTGTTATTTTTCTGTTGATGTAAAGTTTGTTCTCAAAATATTTTACTCAATGTGTAATTGTAATTATTATTGTCCAAGTATAACCTGTCCACCTTACTCCAAAGCTTCTGTTTGGTATTTCTGCTGTGAATGTTTATTTTTCATATTGCAGGACCAGATTTCGTATTTTATCTCATCAATTTTTCTGCGGAGATTGCTCCAACCTGGGATTTATCAAAAGGATGCTTTACGCGCAACAGTCATGGGTCAAAAGAAGTATCTCTCGGATTATGAATTTCAATCTCTTAGTATTGTTGGGTTAAAAAAGGAAATCTTGACAGCCATTGAGTATGAGGTACTGTTTCTTTTATGATCTGAATGTCTTTTAATGGTTGTTTTTTTTTTGTTCGTCATTGCTAACTAATTTCCTTTTTGATTGTCAGGGAGTTGCTGCAAATTCAAGTTCCACAATTTGTTACTGGAAAAATTTTTGTGCTCACTTTTTCCGCCATTGGTGCCAAAATAGTATACCAAATGCTTTGCTTGTTGATCCTTCTACTGGAGCAGTTGGTTTGATCAGGAAGAGCTCAGTTTCTTTATTTCGGTCTTTGGATAGCATTGAACAACTTATCTATGGTGGGCTTTGAGAACTTTCTTTGTATCTATTTCAAGATGGTTCATCAAATGATAATTTGTAGTTTTTTACATCTAACTTCTCAACCATAACTACTTTGTGGCTTTCTTTCAGGGACATCAGATGAACATGATTTGCGAAGCTCTGGGTTGTTTTTCACAGACAATGATCTTGAGTGTGAAATCCTTTTTGAATTGCTTAGATGTATGAGTATTATCAATCATCAGTTAGGGCGAGCTGCGTCTGCTGTGTTTTATGAAGCTATTGTCAGTCCGATCATCTCCTCTGATGATGTTATATTTCACTTGCTAAAGATATTGGAAACTGGATCAACTCCAGTGCTAACAATGTCTCTTATATCACAAGTTGGAGTTGATACTGCATGGGAGAAAAGACAAGCAACTCACAAAAGCCAGAGGAAATTTTCTGTTGAAATGTTGATATCTCTTCACTCTTTGCGCGCTAAAGCTTCTTGTTGGCCTAGAGTTTTAGATATTGTGGAGAAGTACCTTAAGTGTCTGGACCCACATAAAAGCAATGAACCATTTGAATCAAGTGATATTTATAATGTCAATTCTATATTGTTAATTCAAGCTTCTACACAAGTTGCAAGAGTGATGTTTGAGTCTGCTTTTGATATACTTATGCTTCTTGGGTATCTCATCATCAATAGTGGGCAGGTATATATATTTTCTCCAACATGCATGAGTTATAAGGCTTTTCAAGTACTTTTCTAACTTAATTATTTTCATTTAAAAATGCTGTCTCTGAGAATTTTGTCTCTTTTTTTTTGGTAAACATGAACAAACCACTTTTTATTTGGCACAGATGTGCTCTAAACTTTCAACCTCTCATTTAGAGAGGGAATGTGTTGCAAACTCTTCCTTGTGAAAGTTGGTTTATCTGAGAATGTATAAAACTACAAATTTAAGTGAATATGGAATCAGAAAACATATTTAGCATTAGTTTCCTACGACTTTTCTCTTACCTTTGAGAGATGTTATTGTCTATGAAATTATAATTTTATTGCATTTGTTTCTTCTTGTGTTAAATCCCATACCTTTCAATTTATGTTCATTAGGGTGGATTGCATAGGGCAATGTTGTCATGATATCATCTGGTATCCACACATAGGCTGAACCATAATTCAGTTTTGTTTGTTTATTTATTTATTTGGATGTGTGCAGCATGTGATTTTATTTTCTTGAGGTTAAATTGCTTACCTTTTAATTGTTAATAGTTTGGTGTACTCGAGAAGTTTTGCCTTGTTAAAATATGGTTTAGCTGCCACAGTTTCAAAGGCCAGTCGTCTCTGTTATGTTTATAGAAGCTAGTTATCTATTCTTCATTAAAGATGCTTCTTCCTTGTGTGCTCATGCATGATTAATGCTTTCAGGATAATAAATGAATTGACCAACTCCACCACAAGCTACTCTTAGCAGATTATGTCTTCCAATAAGTCAAAATGCTCTTGTTATTTCCATGAAATTGATGGGTTTTTTTTTCTTCTGTAAAATATGAACTTTGATTCATGGAAACTAATTATGGTCTCACATTGAGGATTATATTGTTCATACCCATGATTGTTTTGGAGATCTTGGTTCAGTTCTTCTGAGTTTGGTTGTTGACCTTTTTTTTTAAATAGTGTTCTTTTAATATTTCTTAATTTATAAGTTGGAACTAATTTATGACTGATTCTCTGCATTATGTCAAGTGTCAATCTTCTAATATGTTTTTTTGTCCTGCCCAATTCATCTGGTTGACAGCTTATGTGATCCATATGGAAGGAAGAGAATGCTGATAATAGTGATTGGGCTGACGATGAATCATAGTTATAGACTTATAGCAAAATTGCCATATCATTCATGATAATATGAATGATAAGACGGACACCAATATTCTTATAATCATACACATTGAATTAACATGTGAAAAGTGTTTTCTCTTGGTAAATAATCAAAACCCTCACTTTCTCGAGCCTTCAGCAATTTGTGTAGGAGAATCGAGATCTTTTGCATTTCATTCTCACATGAGATTGGATATCATTAAAATTAAGCTTCTTATGAACCTGTTGCACCTCAATTCAAGTAATCTGACATATGTTGCTATTTTTATCTTCTGTCAATTTTCATACACATCATGGCCTTCTCTGATTGCATTTTAATGTGATCCAATTGTTTTTTTTATTTTTTTATTTTTATTGATTTGAGATTACTTTGATATTAAGCCTGGAACAGCTTTCAACTCTAAAATGTTCATCATGCTTTCTATGTTCATTTTTTTTTCTTGGAACAGGTCTATTTGATGCAAACCGATCTTGCTAGAATAAAAGTTAAGTTAATCCCAATGGTTCATGAGCTACTTACCCAGTGGCTTATTCTCCATTTTGTGGGAAGCACTCCATCTGCACCACTGATTGGGGAGGATTTCAGCTCTCGTCTTTCTTCGTTGCATATAGGTTAGTCCTTTTATGTCCATTCTAATATATCAGATTCCATCTTGATTAGGAAATTAAGATATCAAGTAGTTTGGTTTTGGCTAAACTTCTATTGTAGATGACCAAGTGTTTATTTGTTTGGCAAGTCTTTGAAGTTTCACTTTGTGACAGTCTTAAAATGTTTGGGCGCATCATCCAAATTTTGGAGGTTCACTTGATTAATATAAAAGTATTCCATATACTTGGTAAAAAAATTCATCAAAAAAAATTGTCTCTTTAGCGTCAAGTAGTCTGAGAGTGACTATTTAACCCTCCTGTGATGTTGGGCTCCCTCAGATTGTACAACTCTTTATGATAATTTGTTGTTTGTGATGCCTTTTTTTTAATATATTAATTATTTTCTTTGAATCTAGACAGTAAGCCTGGCAAACCATCATGGGATGACAAGCTTGGTGCATCTGATTTTCCATTGGCTTGCTTGCTTGATATCCCAGTCTCTTCTGATGGTCAGGGCTTTCTTTATATGAACAAGTTTCCTGATCCAAACCAATACATAGATTGTATATGGAAGTTAGTCAGCTGGATTGTGCGTGGGGAAACTGGGGAGGGATCTCTTCTTTCTACCAGCCCAAGTATTGCTCTAGCATCTCTTCTACTTCGGCATGGTCAATATGAAGCAGCTGAGGTATTATGGTCTTTGTAAATTCCAGCTGTTGTTCTTCTGCATTGTTGTCAGTTTCTTTGAGAAGTTTCAATGATTTGGGCTGGCATCAAATAAAGGACCAGCATTACCATATTCAAACTTCAGCATATGTGCTAATCATATATCTTTTCCCCTTTGTGAAGAATGTACTTCTTATAATAGATGCTTATTTGAGTAGAAGAAAAGTAACTGCAAGCAGCCAGAGTACTGATGGTGGATGGAGTCCACGCCTTCATCTACTTGGGTTTTGTCTTCTTTTACAAGCACAAAATGGACTTCATGGTGCTGTGAAGGAGAAGAAAATTCATGAATCTGTTCGCTGTTTCTTCAGGTATCATGTTAATGATATCCCTTGCAATTGTTAGCTTCATATGATTTTATATTTTAGACATACAGATGTTTCCTGAAAATTTTCGTTAGTACCCTACTGTTAGATATCTACCTGAGTACAATAACGCTTGCAGGGATATTTTTGTGTTGTGCAATTTTGCATTGTTTATTAGGTTCTAATGAATGTTGTCATGCTTTAGGACATAAATATTTCTGAAAGAGTTGCAATAGTTTGTTTTGAAGAAAAGATCCTGAAGAAATGTGGATAAATTTTGTTTTGTCTTAATTACAATACAGATAATCGTCTTAGCCATTCAACATATAAGCATTACGGATTATCCAAGTATCTAATTAACATCAAAAGTTTGTAAATGGTATGCAAAACTCTAATTGAAGGACTTTGGTGGTTCATGATGGAAAATAGAGTGGATAGATGTTATATAGGGAACTGTAGGAGTAGATTTACTTTGTCAATGTGGTATGAAGAAAGGGGACAAGGGGATCTTCGTACGGGGAAGGTACATAGGAAGATATAACAGATGATTTATGAGACCATGATTTTGCGCTAGTGCTTTCTGTACATGCCTCAACCAAAAGGAGGCCAAACATTGTGGGTTTATTAAACCATACTAGAGTGTAACAGGAAACTTCAATGAAGCATTTACTTTGTCTTGCATCTTAAATTATGCATTCAACCACACGCCTGATTCTCTTTTAGGATTAGTTTATTGTCTAAAATAATCATTACTTCTTTTTTAGTTTTCCACTTAAATATAAGATGGTCCCACAAACATGTTTTTCTCTTTAAGATGATACACTTAACTATTTCTCTTTTATTACCTTGAGTTAAGTAGATTTGGTAAAGCCTCACTTTGACATAAATGTACATTCTCACCCATCTACAATCACTTTAGGATTTGGTTTTGGGTTAAAGAAGATTTGGATCAAGTTTCCTTTTGACATAATGTATGCCCTCCCTTTAGCACTTACTTTCGTGGTGTTTGGCTAACAAAATACCCATTTGGGATAATGCATGTAAGGAATAGTTCTTTTCTATAATATTTAATTAAATGTATAATATTTTAAGAATTATGACACTATTAATAAATATCAAACGTAAATTATAATAATATAAATTTAATTAAAATTATTTATTATAACTAATTTTAATCAAGTCAAACTTGTGTCAAAAGCCTCTCTCTAAAATGAATTAAAAAATCTAAATCCCCAAAGCCCAAAGCCCAAAGCCCAAAGCCCAAACCCAACTTAACCTAATTTATCCCATTCCCCACCAAACACTACCTTTAGGATTTGGCTTTGAGTTAGCGAAGCAGATTCTTCATTTAATTTAGCAATCACTTCAGAATTTGGTTTGGATTAGAGAAGTAGATTTGGGTCAAGTTTCACTTTGGCATAATGCAATCCCCACTCATTTAGGAATTCCTCTAGGATTTAGACCAATTAATTTTTGGACTCTATACTTGTGGGGAGGCTTGGGGTTTGTTTTTTGAATAAAGCAGGGTTGTTTTGTATTTCCCTGTTAGATCTGAGCACTCGAGGAATATATTTGTTGTTCATTACAAGCATATTCTGTTACCAGATCTATAATAACAATATGTAAAGAATTGATTTGTTTTATACATCCATATTTATAATTCTGATATAGAATTTAGAGAGCTCAATACGAAAATACCACATTGGCATTACTGACTACACTCCATCCTGGCAGCTGGATCAACCTGATCTGCACCTATTTGCTCATTCCTCATTCAATCCATCTGTTGTTGCATTTAGTTTTACTTCGAACATTGTGTTTTTAAATTTTATGTAATCAAATGGCTGCAGTACATGGAGAAATAGCATGATACTGTTGTCACTTGACATTGCCATTGAACCTTAATGTACAGAGCTGCCTCTGGACAAGGAGCCATGCAATCTCTATTAAATGTATCAGTTCAAACTGGATTTGTACATCACGGTAAGATTTGCTCACCTTTTTATGGAGAATCTCAGGTATATATTCATATAAATGTTTATGCAAATCTTTTCTACATTTTGCAGGTGAATTTAGATCTGAAGCAGTGTGGAAGCTGCATTATTATCAGTGGGCAATGCAGATTTTTGAGCAATATGGTATGAGTGAGGCTTCTTGCCAGTTTGCTCTTGCTGCCCTTGAGCAAGTTGATGAAGTTCTTGGTTCAAAAGACTTTAATGACACTGATGAACTTCCAGAACCTGCTACTACCATTCGTGGAAGGTTGTGGGCTAATGTCTTCAAGTTCACCTTGGATCTCAAGCACTTTCGGGACTCTTACTGTGCTATCATTTCAAACCCTGATGAGGATAGCAAATACATCTGTTTGAGGCGTTTGGTCAATGTTCTTTGTGAGCTTAGTGCAACCAAGGTTAGTCTAAGCTACCCCATCTATCTTTCTGCCTTCACTTTTGCTTTACACATGAGAACTATCTCTTCATGATTTTATTGCTGATATTTCTGTTTGCCTATGGAATTTGAGAGCTTTGTTTTGAGCCTAACAAAGGAGTATAATATTGGAAACTAGGGCAGTGATAATTTTTTATTTATATCAAGCGTATTTGTAACACTTCAATATGAGCATCTTGTATCCTGAAGAACAATTCATAGTTTATAGGATTTAGAGGTCTTGTTTGCTTCAGAATTTTCTTACTGTATCTCCATTTCAATTTAGGTTCTTTGTGATGGCACAATACCATTTGTTGGCTTAATGGAAAAAGTGGAGCAGGAGCTTGCTTGGAAGGTATACCATTATTTCAATGGATCAACTTAGAGTCTATTAGTTTCTGTTCTTTTCGTTGCTTTAAGTGTCTTGCATATTAACTATGTGCGGCTATTTTTACTGACAAAACAGGCTGAGAGATCAGATATATCTTCGAGGCCAAATTTGTATAAACTACTTTATGCCTTTGAAGCTACTCATAACAACTGGAGAAAGGCAGCTAGTTATATGTATAAATATTCTGTGCGATTGAAAAAAGAAGTTGCCCTAAATGAGAACAGACAGCGTTCTTCTGCTGCATTGCAAGAGAGATTGCATTCATTATCTACTGCAATCAATGCCCTGCAACTTGTTGATCCTGCTTATGCCTGGATTGACTTTCAGCCGGAAGACTTCTTCCATGAGGATCAAGATTCATCAAATAAAAGAGTTCGGAAAGTCTTGGCTGAAGATTGTATGTATTTAAATTTTGGTTTTGATTCTTTTTATCTTATTTATGGTTTATTTACCTTGTTAGTAGTGTCTTATCATTTTTTCTCCAAATAGTATTGCTTGATTTTCTATTATTTTGCAGCTTCCATCGTTAGTCCTTATTCTTGGAGGCAGCAATATTGTGTTGATATAGAAATGCTTGAAAAAGACTATATTCTAACATCAGCGCAATATATGATTGCTCTTGTGAATGATAAGTTCAAATGTCAAGGTTAGAATTATTGTTCATTTTTTAATCTAAGTCCGATGTTATTGTTATTGTTATCGTCTGAAATTTTATGTCTTAGACCTTTCCCTGTTTAGCTACAAGCTTTGTGGTGTGAAATGTTGCTATGGAAAATATGATTTTTTTCCTTACAGCAGGTCAAAGTCAAACAGTTCCTGTGAATTTGGTGGAAGCACTGGTTCAGGAAAATTTATATGACATGGCATTCACAGTTATACTCAAGTTCTGGAAAGGCTCTGAGATGAAAAGGTCCAAGCAATTTACTTTTTTCTGGTTGCCATTTTACTTTATTGTGGATATGCATGAATTGAAAATAACAATTGTTGCAGGGAGCTAGAACGAGTTTTCGTTGCCATCGCACAGAAATGCTGTCCAAACAGAGTTGGCTCCTCCATTTTAGGGTATGTAACACATCTGAAGCTTAATTATACATTAAATCTAGCTTAATATCTGTTAGCTAGTTGAAGAAATGCCAAACACATTTTATCTTTCTGAAATGCTTAATTTTTTTCCCCAGGAGCACTTTGAAAACTCATTCCTTGTTATTGCCATCTTCTGATGATGAATCAAATTTTAGCAGCAAATTAAATGCTAGTTTTGCGATTCAACAATTTAAAGGAAGCAGCCAATGGGAAACACTTGAGCTTTATATAGTATGTACACACTTCAGAATACTTCCCTTGTTTCTTTATTATTTGACAACCTGCTTGCCTTGTTCCTGTTCTCTGAGTTTTCTTTGAGATAAATCTTTCATGCTTAAATATCTAATGAAGCTCCTTTATATCATTTTATTAAATCCAGTGAGCCGTTTCAGCATATTGGTAGAATTTGAATAACAATGGCCTGACCTATTGCAATTTTTTAGTATTAAATTGATGCTGTTATGTTTCAGAATGCCAATTGGAAGATGTATGTTTAAAACGTGGAATTAACAATATTGGGTTATGTTCTCACAAATTTTTGATCGGAGCAAAGTTAATTATATAAGGTTGATACAGCTTTATATAGTAGGAGATTTATGGTCAGTTTTTGGTTCTTGAGGAAGAAAGGCAGTGGGACCAATCTTCCAAGCAGGGGCGGAGAGAGGGAGAGAGGGTTGCTCGAGGAGAGCCTCTATCTCCATGGCTCTAGAAGGATCTCTACCTCCATGAAGTTGCTGTTATAAGTATTTAATATTATTACCACATTTCACAACAAAATATTATTGTTGTCTAGTGGTTAGAATTCCCCATTTTGGCTGAGACTGGGTTTGAATCCCCAAAATTTATTTTTTAAATTAGTACTGATATCACTTATAAAATTTAAACTTTGCTTATATATTCCCAATAAATCTTTTTCTTTTGGCCTCATGTACCTAGATAATTAAAAAGAAAATAAAACTTGTTATTTTTTTAAGCAGAAGAATTAGTATAAACAAGTAATCTTAAGTTTGAATTAATATAAATATTTTTAATATTTATAATTTTTTTAAGTTGAAGCCAGCACCCCCTTAGTTTTACTTTTGGTTCTGCCAGTGCTACCAAGCATAACACAATGATTCAAGAAGTTGAATGAAAGGAAGTGGAACTACTATGCCATGGTGATGAGAGTTGGTCTTACAAAGCATTTCCAGGTAGAAAAGAAAAAGGAAGGTAGAAAAGGAGGTCTAGGAGGGTTGCAGCACCCTTCCATTCCTTTCACAACTTTATTTTAATGGTTACCTTTAGTTGGAATCTTTGTTTATGTGCTATGGGGATTCTTTTAATGGAAACTGAATGTGACCTTAGGTTTGTTTTCATTGTTGTCCAATCCATTAGTTATGCATAAAATATCATTTGAGTTGCACATGCTTGCTTAAGTTGGATGTGGATGCCCCTGCATAACAAAATTATGTAAGATAGAGATCACCAATTACAAAAGGGACCAGATATGAATTCATGTTTTTTAGGTTTATAAGCAATCCTCAAGAAGTGAGCGAGTATTGTTTTAGTTCAAATTGAGAAACTAACATTATCCTAGTTGAGATGTTTATCCAAATGAATTCTATTGTTGTATTTCATTTTCTGTGTCTATCTGCAAAATTTGTATGCCATTTGTGCAAAATACACTTTTCACCATCAAAGACTTTCTTTCTCCTTATTGAATGCACGCATAGTTGCTTTCTGTACTAATGATATTTTTTGTTCACAGGAGAAGTATAAGAAGTTACACCCACGATTGCCAGTTGTTGTTGCCGAGTCTCTCCTGCACACTGATCCTCAGATTGAGCTTCCACTTTGGTTGGTTCATATGTTCAAGGTAACTATTGAATAATACACTCGAGTATCATACTCAACTATTGTTCAGAATCACATGAAATTATTCTGGGGATATTTTTCAAGTTAACATCAATCAAGGAAATCTTCTTGTTCGGAAAGCTTTCTTTCGTTGTTATCATTCCTCCTTTTTCTGATGTGGTTATGTTCATTTCTTGTACTAATTTAATATCCTGTTTTACTTGTTAGATCTCTTACCAGTATTGTACAGATAAACTTCTTTCCAGTTGCTCATAATTGGAATGTGAAGTTTTGGTATGCTTTCATTTATTATAGAACTGTGGTTGGAGGATAAGGAACTTTCCCTAGGGTTCATTATCTCCATTGAGCTTTCTCAAGACTTGGTTGTAGACAATTGTTGGCAGCATGTCATCAATGTGATGTAGATGATGACGATGATCATCTCTTTGAAAGTTTCCCTATTTATCTTGGGTCCAGACTCCAGAATTTCTTTTTCCTGATTTCAAAATTTTCTTGAGCAATTTATAGACATTTTCATTGTTCTGCTATGAAAGGGGAGTCGGAGGGTGACATCATGGGGGATGACAGGCCAAGAATCAGATCCTGCATCATTATTCCGTCTGTATGTAGACTATGGCAGGCAAGCGGAAGCTACAAATCTGTTGCTTGAGTACCTAGATTCCCTTGCGGCTCTGGTAATTACTTCACTAACTACCTGAATTTACACCGTGTACACGGACCTCCTCGTTAAATAGCACTAAACTTTTTATTCATCATTTGCAGAGACCAGCTGATGTGATAAATAGGAAGAAAATGTCTGCTGTTTGGTTCCCATACGTAGCCATCGAACGGCTATGGTGCCAACTAGAGGAGTTACAAAGTTCTGGGCATATGGTTGATCAATGCGACAAACTCAGGAGGCTATTAGAAAGTGCATTGCGGAACCATCTAAAGCAGGTAGATCTATCTTTAATGTAATGCCCATGGCTGCGATGATTATTAAGGGCGAGTATCTGCAACTTTGATGTGTTCCAATTTTATTTCTGGGCAGGTGAAGTTGGACTCTGAAGATGCAATAGCTGCTTCCATTGGCGAAGAAATGCAGCAGGATGGCACTCTCTGAACTGCTTGTTTGCATGTGAAATAGTCAAGTCTGAACTATTAATTCTTGATTGTTTCTTGCCATTTCTCGTCTAACGCGGTGTTCTTCTGGTGATTGTTTTTTTTTTCATTGTGATATTAGGTATGTACAGCAAAATGTAGTTTCAATTGATCAGCCTTATAATGCCTCTTGTCGATTTGTTTAACATGGAATTGGCATTGCAATACAGTAGGCAGTGCCAGAATGTAATCTAGGGATTGTTGTTGCTTTTGAATACTTGAACTCATTATTATTATTATTATTATTATTTAATTTAAAGTGTACAACCAGAGCCAGTGACTTTATCATTCTGATATTGTCATTTTAGCAATATATATATATATATATATATATGTATGTATGTATGTATATATTGGTATTTGAAGAGCTATAAGTAGCTAGTTATTACATTTTCAGTAAGAGGCTTTGAGCCCGGGTTTTGATCCACATTGGTGCTTTCTCTATATCTTTGATCTCTATCATCAATCTATATCTTTGAATTTCTCTAATAGTCTTTAACATAGCTTCAGTTTCTCCTCCATTCTCGAGTCTCCGATCGCTCTGTGTATGCTTGAATTGTCTTTGACTTGCTTAGCAGTTTTTCCCAGTCCCCTTCTCAGTGCCTCAAGTTCCCCATTCAAGTCCCAATTCCACCTTACTAGGTGTTGTTCCTGGAAGAAATATAAAACCCAAATTACTTATAATTATATGTCCTATTCCCTATTGTTTGTACCTATTTTTCCAAGATCCATATGTGAACAACAACATTTGGTAATTGCAGTTATTCTTATGTCTTTTACTCTCCTCTCCCACTTTCTCCTGTGGGTCTTTACACCCTTCATCCTACTTTGCTAAGGTGGAGTTTGCAGCTGCCACTATTATTGGGTTAAACTTCTTGTTTATAAAAAACACATTGCAACGGACCTTCCAGATTTGCCATTTGTTGCCTTTTGCCAATGAATTCAGTAAGACATCTCGCTTCACTCTCTACACATGCTCTGCTCTACATTCAAAGAAAACATGGTTAGTAGTCTCACTGTGGGGGTTACATGTTTTTACATGTTCTTGTGGCCCCATTATGAAGTTATACAATAACTCCTTAGTTGGGATTCTATTATGGAAAAGTTTCCATAGAAATACTTTTATTTCGGGGGCCACATTGAGCTTCCATAGTTTATTTTCCTTCTCCTCCATTGTTCGGTTTTGTTGTGTACTCTGTATATTTCATAAACAACTGCCGTCTGGGATCTTTCTCTTATTTCTGGGCATCATCTTCATATACTTTATTCTCTAGCATAGTTACCCATTTGTTCATTGCTATATTTGCTACAACTTTTGGAAACACGTCAAATAAAATATTGGTAAATTATACTAAACTATTTCGTGGTTTGTCTCTATATTAATTCAGGACTTGTGGTTTAAATTGTGACAATTTACTACTTTGTAATTTAATCCGTGAGCAAAAAAGTGTCAAAATAGTTAACCCCATTAATATTTGCTGATGTGACATAAAAATTCAAAATAATTTTAAAAAATTAAAAAAAACACTAAAAAATAGGGGGAAAAGGAATTTTTTTTTTGTGAATTTTATCACTATTTTACAAAATTTTCTAGGTTTTTTTAGTTTTTAGGGGATTTTGTGTTTTTTTGGATTTTCTGCACTTTTTACATTTTTTCTATTTTTTAAAGAGTTTTGTGGGTTTTTTTTGGGAAATTTCTAAACTTATTTTATTTTCATTTTTTCGAATTTCATGGATTACAGATTTTTTAAATTTTTTGGGTTTTTTTAATATTCTATTTTATTTTATTTTGTTTATTTATTTTTGAATTTTAAGCGATTTTCTGGGGTTTTATAAGTTTTTCTCTTTTTTTTTGGATTTTTAAAGATTTTATTTTTTCAATGATTTCCTGATTTTATTTATGATGTTTTTAGTATATGGGATTTTCTGTTTTTCAGAATCTTTAGAATTTTTCTTTTTTTTTTTTCCTATTTTTTAGTTTTTTTTAATTTTGTTATATTTTTTTTATGAATTTTTTATGACACGTTAGCAAATATTAACGGGGTTAAGTCTTTTGGCACCTTTTTGCTCACAGATTAAACTACATGGTACTAAATTGTCACAACTTAAACCACAAGCCTGAATTGATATAGAGACAAACCATAGGGTAGTTTAGTGTAATTTCCCCTAAAATATTTTCATCCCATTCATCATTGTTAATCAATTGGCCTACTTCCATATCCATGTAATCATAATTCATGTTAATAAATCTGGGCTTAATCTAGATAGGCATCTCATGTATCCATGGATCCCTGGTGATAGAAGTGTTTCTAGTTGTTTAGCTTAGCATTAGGTTGTCCCTAATTAGTCTCCCTATTTATAGGTCCAAGATACCCTGTCATGTTACCAACGACCACTGAGCCATATTGGTACCCGGGTCCCCCTTAAGGCTTTCACCTCGAGTAGGTGCAAGGTTCGAACCGTGGGTGAGGGCCTTTCTTCTGAGTGTTCGCACAGTTGTGTGAGGGGGGATGCTTGCCGCTTGTGCTCTTATCGCCTCCCGCAGCTGGTCGAACCGAGGACCTAGGCACGCCCCTGACTTGACTTAGTGATACCGGGCTGACCGGTTGACCTCTCTCTGTCAAAAAAGATACCCTGTCATGTTTATAGGTCCCCCAGATGTATAGGCTTCCATATTTGCTCTCATCATTTTGACCCACATTTTATCAGTGTTGTTAAGTGATTCAATTTCCTGCTTAGTGAGTAATGCGGTTTTCATTGTCTTGAGGTTCCTAATCCCTGGCCTCCCTCAGCTTTTGGGTTGGAGATAGTTTTCTATGTCTATGAGGTGAACTCCACTATTACCAATATTGTTCCCCCAAGTAAATCTCCTAACCAGTTTATAGATAGACTTAGGCCCTGTTTGGATGATTGGCATTCATGGTTTAGTAATGTATAGTATCATGGTATGGTATTGTAATTACTGTTTACCATGTTCGGAAAGATGATATGCTATGGTGTGGTCAATTAGTTGTTTGTGTTTGTTTTGATGGTATGGTATGATTGCAAAAATAATAAAATAACAAGAATACCCTTAAATACAAATTAATGTGAAATCATATTAAATTCAATGATTTAAGATCCAAAAGTTAAATTCAATTAAAATATAAAAAAAAATTCTTATTAAAATCTGGCAAGGATAGAAAACTTACCTCAAAATAACCAAGAAAGTAAGAGAGAGTGTGAGCCGATGGCAATGGAGAAAATATTGGTGGTGAACCAAAGTGGCAACGACAATCGAAAGTAACAGTTGCTGGAGAGAAGAGGAGACTGAAGTAAACTTGGTATTTACAAAATTATTAGGGATATTTTCGACAAAAAAAATTTAGAACCATGGGAAACCACCAAATCGGTGGTTTGGAAAATCTATAAAAAAAATCATGGTTTTTAAACCATAAAAAAAAAAACCATGGAAAACAATACTATCTGAATGGAAGTAAAAACAAATATGGAAGTAAACCATACCATACATTATGAAATTGTGGGAAACCATGAAACAAATAAGGCCTTAAGTGTAGTGTAACGCCCCGAAAATTTCAAGTTACCTTCTGGTTAGTTTTTGCTAATGAAGAATGAGATGGATTTGGAAATATTAATGAATTGTTTATTTTAAACTCCAATTAAGAAGAATTCCAGAAATTGATAGGCTGGGGATTCAACTTCGCAACCATTGGGCCAAAAGGAGGCCCTCTTAAGCCGAGCCAGGATGGGCCGAGGTATAGCTAGTAGTGGATGATTTGGGAGGACGAGGTAATTAGAAGATGAACTAATTAGTGGTTAAGTAAACTTCGATTAATTAACCGGAACAATCCGGGTGAGGTGAGAGTTCCAATAAAGGAGATCGGGGCGAGTCAAAAGTCGTGATCACGGTGTGGACGAGAGCCAGTGCCCTGTGGATGCTACAAAGATTGCAGTGATTTACTCGGAATCATTGACCCTATTTCGGTCACGGGTTGGGACTTTATTAGAAAGGTGGCATTAATTAATGGGTGGCATGACATAAAGTTGGAAGATAGAATAAATTGATCAATTATTAAAGGATAAGTTAAAATAATTGAGTTAGTGTATATTAAATATATCAATTAATTAAGAAAAATAGTATTAAAATAGAGGAGAGAGAATGAATCCGAGAATTCATCCATCTCTCTCTCTCGATTTCTTCAGACGGACGCCCCCCACCCTCGCGCGACCATTGCGCTTACGTCGCGTCAGCCGCCGGCGCCGATGCAGCCCGCCAAGACACTCGGCGCTCGCGGTACGCCTTTGCAGCGCCCGTGAGCTCTCCACGGCGTCTGCGGCTCACGGCGCCTCCGCCTCCCCTTGCGATGCGCCCACCTCAGGCCAGTGGCTACTGGCCGCGTCCGGACACAGTCGCCCTTGCGCCCGGCCGCTAGGCTGCGCGCCCCACTGCTTTCGAACTGCGGCCAGCGCCATCTTACCCGGCCAGCGCCGCCTTTACATCATTAGCCGCCAAGGTACCGCAGTATTGGCCAGCAAAGGCCGATCTTACTGTCCTTCGACGAAGTAATTTCCTAACCCGAACCATTGCTAGTCTTGGAGAATCACAGTGAGATTTCTTGACTCTAATATAGAGTTATAAGAGATTCGGGGGAGTGTACATGTGCATGAACTAGGGATTTCATGACTGACAAATTGGTGAGCTTAGATGCCATGTATAGTTTTAATTAAAATTATAACTTAGTTTAATTATGCGAATATGGTGAATGTTTGTATGAGTTTCGGAGCCCTAGAAATAGGGGAAACTCCGCCGAAATTTCTTTTGAAGTCGGTATCGGGCTGTCCCTTTCAGGGATGGGTTTAGCCCACGATATCTTCCCCGATCGGGGAGTATTAGTGTTCATTAGAAAGGTCGTCGAGAGACCTTCGTAATGATAGCTTGATCGACACGATCGGGCTTTCAGATCGAATGTTATGAGCGATCCAAGCTAGCTGTGCTAAACCGACGATTTCGGGTTATGATTTAGAGTAAAGATTCTTGATTCTAGAATATAGAACGGATTATGTATTTCAGATTCTTATT
The DNA here is from genome assembly GCA_026586065.1 of Dioscorea zingiberensis. Lineage (NCBI taxonomy): Eukaryota > Viridiplantae > Streptophyta > Magnoliopsida > Dioscoreales > Dioscoreaceae > Dioscorea > Dioscorea zingiberensis. The sequence continues at coordinate 19,791,115 of CM048818.1, read as the reverse complement.
TAGTTACTATCATTGATTTTAGGAAGAGGTAACAGCCCCGCGGATGCTAAAGCAGAACCGAATCGGACTTAGGAGTCTCCGAAGGACTTCAGGTGAGGAAACTTCTCCGTATATTGGTTTTTAGATCTTGTATTTATCATGATTCATATTCTCGTATTTGCGTGGGTTTTATATCGGTTTGTGGATGCCGAAGATTTTACCGCTATGCATGCATAATAGTTTTTATGCTTGGGGAATATTATGAAATGGTAATGGTAGAATTAGATATAAAGTGAAACCTGTAATGGTGGAAAAATGTATGCATGATCGTGCCGTGGACGGAACCCTATATAGATATAGATGTTGGACCAACGGGGTTCCGTGATGGAGCCAGAGTCGGGCGTTGATGATTCCGGGTGAGGGAGGGGATTTGTTTTGATCCGTATGTTTCAAAAAAAAGAATAAAATAAAATGTTTTGCGAAATGATTTTTCATCAAACCCCCTCCCCGACTCGTGAGGGTGCCCGGGTCGGATACGAGCAAGACTATCGCTGGCTCTTCTGGTCTGTTGAATTAGGGTCGGGGACGTCCATGACACGGCATAGGTCCCCTCTTGGCACAAGATGCGGGCACAGGATGCAACTGAGGTGGATGCAACTTCTTTACACAGGATGTAATGGAGATGCGGGTAGGTAGCACCGCCTCCTTCGCACAGGATGTGATCGAGGTAGGTACATCTCCTGTACACATGGATGTACTTGAAGATGGGGTGTTTGTTAGAACTGATATTGATATATGAACTGCATATGGCTTTTTGTGAGTTTTCCGATTGTATTGGCATTAATATCTTGATTGAAGATGATCATGATGATTCCATGTTTTCTGTTAGTTTCAAAGAATACGAATATTTAGTACAAGTTGTTGAGGGACAGGTATGCATAATACACGGAGGTTGTAGTTACTCACCGAGCTTGTGTAGCTCGGACCCTCGGCTGTTATTATTCTTTCGTGGGACTAGGCAGGGTCTGAGAGCAGCGATTCGTGGATGCGGCGGGGATTGAAGACTAGGGCTCTGACGCATCTTTTATCGTATGTATGAATTTAATGTCTTGTGCAGATCAAGTTGGTTCATTTGTGTTTTCTGTAACTCTGATGGGATGTGACTCCCGGTGTGTAACCGGGTTTGTTCATGTCATATTGTATTTGATTTTGCATATTCATTATTTTGTTAGGTTGTAAAGTACACAGCTTATGGGTCGGGGCACTCCCAGCCCAGCTGGTGTGACACCTGGTCCTTAGTAAAAAGGGGGTGTTACATGTAGTATTTGGTATCACATATGTTTTGAGCCATGGAGACCACTATAACTGAGTTTACTAGGGTGATCTTTTCAACCATGGAAAGGTTTAGTGTCTTCCAATGTGCTAGTTTCCTGTCTACTTTATAAATTAGAAAGTTGAAGTATTATGAATGGATCTTTTGGAGGAAATTCATGATCCAAGGTATTTGAAGGGAAGGGTCCATTTTTCATATTTAGAATTTGTGTAATTGACTTTTTGATTATGGGGTTAATCCAGTTAGGCAAGTATACCTCAGATTTGTTATAGTTGGGTCTTTGTCCTGTAATTGAAGAATAACTATCCGTAAACCTCACAATTGCTTTAGCATCTTTTCTAAATGCTCTACTACAAATCAAGACATCATCAACATATAGGATGTGGTTCACATTAAGGTTTTCATTGATTTTAATGCTCCTAATTAATTGTAGGAAGGATGCATTGTTTAACAAATTTGTTAAGACTTGAGATACTATCATAAACAAGTAGGGAGATAAATGGTTACCCTGTCATATCCCAACGCTAGGTTTAATCCATTTTCCTACTCTTCCATTTAATATAAAGACCATTGTACATGTCTCAACACATGCTATAACCTAAGTTATTCACTTGTTGGGGAATTTCATTTTAGAGTGAATGATAGTAATAGTATCCCACCTCATGCTATCATAGGCTTTTTCTATATCTAGTTCGATTGGCATCATAGGGTAGACTTGAGTCATTTTCTCTAATGCATGAGTTTATTCTTGAGTTGTTAGAATGTTGTCATATATACTCCTACCTTGTATGAAAGTTGCATGCTCTTTTCCTATTATATTTGGCAAGATGTTTATAAGTCTGTTTGATATGATTTTGGTTATAACTTTATAATTTACATTGCATAAGGAGATTGGTCTATAGTTATTAACATGTTGGGGTTTCTGATAAGTGCATGATTATGCATAGATTTCAATCATATTTGCATGCACTTAGACCGGTTTCCTTGCATCGATTTCTCTATGTTTGTGCTCCTTTGGGTATGTTTGTGTGATTGAACAAATAAATAGGTACTCGGAGCAAAAGGAATGAGAAACAGGACAATCTAGGGCGAAAGGAGCTGAAAAAGCAACTTACAGAGAAGTGCACGGCCTAGACATTAAAGTACACGGGCGTGCAACTCTCTGGATTTTGAAAATGCATGAAACAGTGCACGTCGGGGGAGATCTGCACAGGTGTGCATGGGATCAACACAGCCGTGCTTTATAGAATTGAAATCTATAAATAGCCGCCTGATTTACCCTAAAGGGGGGAACTTTTGGCGGATCAGTCTCAGGCGATCTTCACAGCGACGACTAGAGTTTCGGGAGAAGATTGAAGCAGAGGAGACATCGAGCAAGGGAATTATCTATGCTTTTATTTATGTCTTCCTCTTGTATCTATGTTATGGCTTTTCATAATATGAGATGCTAAACCTTTTCTGGTGCCTCGAACACATGAACCCTATGATGAACTTGTTATTGAATTCCTTTTATATCAATTCCCCCTTTATTGATAGTTCTTGTGGATCAGCTATGTATGCTTATGCTTGTGATTTCTGTGGTTGCATGTATAAGAGCTCCAGATTATACCTCGTTAGGTTGCAGCACAACATGATAAGTGTATTTGCTGGTGATTTGTGTGGTCACTATTGCTTTAGCCTAGATCTCATACCTTTTCAGGTCATAGTTAAGCACAAATAATAAAGTATGATTAGCACGTCGAGAAATCAGGTGTTGCACTAGATAGGTGTATTTTGTCACACCCTCCAAGAACTAGTCTCTAGATAACCAGTATTAGGAAGTCAATCATTAGCAAGGGATTCCTAGAGGGATTGTGATCCGAGGTACCATGTCTCATCTCTGATTACCCATAATATACCATCTGATCGTGTTAGTTTCTTCTTTAGGTTAATTAGCTAAACTACCATAACACCATCTATATTTTAGGCTAAATAATAGAGGATAATTAGTACTAGTGGTTTAGTCCCTGTGGATTCGACTACCCTACCTTAGAATACTTTACTACTTGATCGACCTCATACACTTGGGGAGAGATACCGCGCATCCTGTATGTGTATCTTGTTTTTGGGGCCGTTGCCTGTGACTGGCAATGCTAAAAACATTCGAATTTTTGTTATTCTAGTTATTTTATTTTATCTTTTTTTTATTAAAATAAAAAAATATTGATAATGATTTTTCTTTCAGGTGACAAGGATTGCAATCAGTTCAATATGACTCATTATGAGCAAACCTTAGTGGAAGATCGATCTCCTTGCGTATTACACTCATCGTGGCGAAATAGCATTGTGAGAGCCAGAGTCCATGAAGGTCAGGGAACTCGACTTGGAAGAAGTGTTATACAAGTTCAAGGAAAGCAAGAACAAATGCATGTAGTCAACTCACAGCGAAACAACCCCCATTGAGCAGGTCTTATCCATTTATGTAAACACCAAGGATTCACCCAACTAGGGTGTGCTTAATATGGAATATCAACAAGAGATTGACATTGGATTGAACACATGTGAGAAAGCAAAAAGAAGGGAGTGTGTCAAGGAAGCAATCGAAAACACCCTTGGGGAAACCAATTCATGTGAGGATCTGGATAAGGAGGTACGGGTAAAAATGAAACTATCCATCAAGGAACCTCTAGAGTTGGAACTGAAAAAGCTACCTAAACACCTGGAGTATGTGTATTTGAAGGAGGGTGTGAAACTTCCAGTTATCATCGCCTTCAACCTAGACTTGAAGCAGAAGGAGAAGAAAATCGAATAAGATAAATTGATTTGATTAAAACAAGTTTGGTTTAGTTAATGGATCTAGTCAGATCAAGTTGGTTTAAGTAATTAGTTCATGATTGGGTCTGGACCTAGATCTAAGTTAAACTGGTTGGGCTCAATCAAGTGGGGTTGATTTAATTAAGTTGATTAAACTTAGATGGGTTAAATCATGTAATATGGGTCTGGGTTTGTTTGTTAATTTCAAACCAATTAGTCAGGTTGATTTGGGTTAGACAGTTAATAATGAATCAACATGTTTGTCTAGATGAATGTGTCTGATCAAATTGAGAGGGTTTAATTAAGTCAATGTGATTCGATCCAGTTATCAGGTTGGGTCTGGACCATAATAGTAGATCAAACAAGGTTTTAAATAAAGTAAAAAGTAAAGGTGTGAAAGGGGAGATTTGAACATGATGAAACCTCTCACATGGGTTTGGTGGGCCTTAACCACCAAGGCCCTGTTTCTTTTGTGATAGAATGAACCTGAATTATTTAATTAAAGCTGCCTGACCAAATTTATAAAAAAAACCAAAACTAGAAGGAAGTGGGATTGGAACCCATAATCTCCCAAGTATATAATAGCACCTTAACCGCTAGGACATGGAAAGCCACAATGATGGATTCTGGTATTTTTAATATAAATATAGCTAGACCAGGTTGGGTCCAATAGGTTTAAGATAGTGCATCATGCATGCACAACTTGGAAATTTTAAATTCTTGCCGGCACTGAATTAAGCTTTATTATCAGGTTGTGACATAGAGTTGTGGCAGGCGGGATTTTGTTGAGTAATCTTGTAAAATCCAAAATTTTAGAAATAAAGAACTTGTTATTTCCCTAATTTATTAGTAATTTAAAAATTTGCCAAAAGGGCATGTTGGGAATTTTAATTAAACCCGAGGGCATTTTGGTAAAATGGACACGAGGGAGATTCAAAAATATAAATAAAAATCATTTTGTATTTTATTTATTCTGATTGATGAATGATTTAATTAAATTTGGAAATACCTAATTTAATTAAATTGGAAAAACTCTAAATAATCATGTTAGAAACTTAGAAGGAAAGGGGAGATAATTGATTAAATCTATTGAGAGGAATGCCCTAAGTTTAGTAAGGATAGGATTTAATCAAAAGAAATCAGATTAAATTTAAATTCAAATGAATTTAAATTATAGAAATTATTAATTAATAATTTTGAGTTTTATTTGGTACATTAGGGACCTAATTGGAATTTTATAAAACTGCGAGGACTATAGGATAAAAGTTGATGTCTCTGGGAGGAGGACTTGGATGTAAAAATAAAAAAGAACAAGGATTTGAGGAGAAAGTACGTTCTCTCACAGTCCAGGGACTCAAAAGTAAATATGGGAAGTTGGGGGTCCTTTGTGCATAAACCAGAGAAACTGTGGCTAATGGTGGACAGACGGCCCAGATCGATTGATCCTACTTAGATCAGATCATGAAGCAAAGTAGTGGTAAAGATGAGGGCCATGTGTTGGGTTGAGGGCCGCTCGTCCGTCTGCGAACGGGTCTCGAAGCAGAGGGAAATAGATGGAAGGCGAGACCGCACCGTGGGGGCAAACTTAGGCCATCGGATCTCGATCAAATCCTGATCTCGAGAGGGCGTGAGCCGCCTTCCTCCCCAAGCGCCCATTTCGCGATCAACTGCCATATTAAATTGCGCATGGATTGAAGGCAGAAGAAGGGCAAGTGGGGAGGAGATTTTGCGCGCGATCTCCTGCGCCAACACAATCCGTCGCATGGAGATCACCCTGCTCGGCTATAAAAGGAGGGTGGAAAGGCGTTGAAGAGCCACCAAACTGCGGTGATCTTCTCCACCTCACTTTGTGAGAAGCGAGCCGAGGCGAGAGTCATATTCGGAGTTGTAGCGAGGATCGAAGGGGCGTTTGCCAAAAGGTTCCTGCTGGCCTAGGAGCTTCGCCAGGAACCGCCCGGTAAGCCCACTGTCTTGGATCGCAAATAATTCATGCATGCATCACGGGGGTGTTGGTCGTAGATAGGGCGGTGGGACGGAGAAATCTCAGCCGGGGGGACCGCGGGGTGAGGGGAGGCGTGATAAGAACACCAAACCGGGGAGGAGAAGAGGAGATGGTTGCTTGCGGCCGGGGGAGGCCGGGATTTGTTTCTGCGGTACAAGATGGGGTCACCGCGGTCATTTGGGCGAGGGCGGAAGCCACTGCAGGCGGTCGGGCCTTGAGCGGGTCCCTCCTCCCGTCAGTGGCGCTGGGAAGGAGGTTAAGAGAGAGGAGAGAGAGAGGAACCATTAGAATAATTAGATATTCTAATTAACATATTAGTAATAATATTAGATTTAATAACTATTAACTAAATCATTTTAGCTTCATCAAATAATAGTTATTATTTAATAACCAATGGATTAACAGGTTGGAATTGTGAGTTAATTAATTTTGCTAAATTAATTTAGTAGATGTTTAAAGAACAACTATGGGTTATCAAGTTAACTAATTGAAAATCAATTAATGGGATTAAAGAATTAATTGATTGATTAGTTAATTAAATAGAATAAAAGAGATGAGTAAATTAGTTGATATTCAATTAACTAATTAAGTTTGAATAATTGATTATTCAATGGTTTGCTAATCAAGTTTGGAAAGTTAATTAAGGCTTTAATTAACTAGTTAGACGATTTTGATAAATTTAATGAACCTAATAGAGTGGTTAGATTAATTGATCAAGTGGATTTGGGTTTGGATTGATTTGGGCTTGGCCCATTATTTGGGCTGCTGGATAAGGGTTAAGGGTTTTGTAGGCTCAATTAAGAGGAATTGTTTTATGGGATTAAGCAGAACTATGGTTGATTTAATTAGATGGTTAAGGTTTAATTAAATGATTTAATGGAACTATAGTTCTAGGTTTAAATTAAAGTAATTGAATTATTTAATAGTTGATAAAATAATTTAATGGTGGGATTCATTTTTGGATTAATTGAATTAATCAAATGAACCATGGTTAGTTTTAAAGATAAATTAAATTATTTAATGATTGATTAAATGATTTAATGGGTTAAATAATTCTAAGGTTTATCGAATTAATTAATTGAACCATGTTCAGATGATATCAAGATTAATTAAATCTAAGGGTTTAATTAAAGCTAGAGATAGGTTGATTAAATGATTTTAATTAACTAAGTCTGGACTCGTGAATGGGCTTGGTTTGGGGTTGGGTTCAACCAAGAGGAAGGGAGGCCCACTAAGCCGGACTTGGGCCCGTGAGAGCATGCATAGTAGATTTATTGCTCATAGACCTATAGCTTATTGAGAATAGGTTTACCTTACCAGGTATCGACTTGGATGCATCGAGAAGTCCCGTGGAGCACGAGACTTTGTGACTTTAGGTAAGTACTTACGCGCCTTACACTGATCATTTATTGATTGGTTTCTTGGCTTTTGATTGCATGTTTGAGCATGCCTTGTTCCTCTCTTCGGAGATCTTATTGACATGTCTTTATTGTGACATATTGCTTTATTATTCATACATGCTTCCATGATTTGTCAAAATCTATATATAGCATGTTTGATTGTTTCGGGATGTTGGTATCCCTACTTGTTCTGTTCTTCGTCCCGGCTTCAGTGGAGCAGGTGAGCTCCGGATTTTGCTAGAGCGTTGGGGACGGGACACCCTGACGTTCTGGCACTCCTAGCCAGAGGGAGAGTGCTCACGGATTTGTCCCACTGCCCGGTCGGTGGGTCGACCGCCAGGTGATAATATCGTAGAGAGGTGGCGCTAGCGACATACGACCCGAGGGGTATAGCCCAGGATGGTCGATTTCTCAACCAGGTTGATGATGGCGACCGGGGAGACATTTGTCGAGCTTCCTTTGGAACTCATAGCTAGGAGTCGGCATCTTGGTTATTTTTGTCATAGACTCCTAGGGTTTTGTTTTGAGGGGTGTGCGAGTTTGATCTTGATATTCATTTTTGTTGATATCATATTTCTTGAACCCCATGAGAGGTACTTCTGGAAGCTTTCCATTCGAAAGCTCATGCACTTGTTTATTCACGTTTACAAATCGAGGCGAGGATTCTAGCACTTGAGGAAATAGCGATCGTGGAGTCCGGTGGATTCTTGAGGTCAGGACTTGGTTTACTTTCTGTTTTGAGTGAGACTTTTTTCATTTGTAGGTCCCTTATAGGGCCTAGTGTTTTGTAGGGTATATGAACCCTTGTTATTATTATTTCCAGCTGAACTCACATTATTTGAATAATTAAGTTGTTTTATTTGCATTATCGCTTTACTCACTTAGGCCTTGTATCCCAGGTGTGGGGCCCGACTCTACTGCGCTCTGACGGTTCTGACGTTCGATGCAGGGTCGGGATCGGGTCGGGGCGTTACAAATCTCGGACGACTTTATTGAGGTAAGGATACTTGCCTCGTACCCACTCTTCGGAGTTTCTTTGGCTTTGCTTATATCATGTTGTTGATATTATTGCCTTTTTGAGACCATACATGCTTTCCTTATTTGCTTGGAATTCTTTTGAGCATGCTTGGTTGTTTCGGGATGTTGGTATCCCTACTTTGTTGTTTGGTCTTCCGCCCGGATTTTAGTGGAGCGTGGGGGCTCTGTTTGGGAAATGTTCAGGGATGGGACACCCTAGCGTTTCGGCTTGCCACGCCAGAGGACGATACTCTGGTTGTCCTACCCGTCAGTGGGATGGTTCGCTGGCCGTGTCGACACGTACGAGAGGTGGCGCTACCGACATGCAACCTAAGGGCCGCACGACCGGAGGGTCGAGATCGAGCAAGTTGCTGATGAAGCTGGCCGGGAGAGACGTCTTGATGAGCTTTCTTTTGGAACTCGTTATAGAGCTCGAGAGCTGCTGTAGTTAGGGGTCGTACCATCGTTCTGGTTTGTGGTAGACTCCTAGGGATGGATTTGAGGGGTGTGTCCCCGTTGTTTGACTTGTTTTATCATTTTTATTGATATTATGATTTTGAACCGCGCAGGGGTACTTACTGGGCTTTCCATTCGAAAGCTCACGCACTTGTTCTTTCTTTTTCAGATCCTGAGGAGTAGGAGACTTGAGTTCAGGAGCCGATCGAGAGCCGGGGTATTTTGCTGAGGTCCGATGATCTCTTTCTATTTCTTGGTGTGAGAGACTTTTGTTTGTAGGGCATCTAGACCCACTTATTTTATTTTGTTTCCGCTGAGACTCTATTATTTGGTTATTTGAAATATTTATTTTGATTTTATGTTATCTGTTATTACTTACTAAGGCCTTGTAGCCGAGTAAGGTGCGCCTTACTTGGTTATGGTCGATCTGCTCACGTGCTTGGGGTCCCGGAATCCGGGTCAGGGCGTGACACATAAGCGCAGAAAGAAAATAAAAAAATACATTTCTCATAAGTTGTCATCTCTATTATTACACAAGAATCCCAATGAAAGAACTAAAAATTCAAAAAATAATAATAAGAACAAGTTACCTTTGTGTAATGCACTTGGCCCTATAAGCTTTCACACTACTTATGTCAACTTCCTGGTTACTCTTCACAGCTTGAATAATCCCAGCAAGTTTCCATGTAGGATCTGCCCTAAATTGTTCTAGATAATTCATTGCTATCCACCTTGCATTCAAATGTCTATTGCTATGGTCTCTTGCACACTCATGTTCCAAAATTCATGTCTTGATCTATATTGTGTTCCTATCTTTCACCATGGGTGAAGCCCATAGATAGAAAGGGCAACCTTTCTGACAGAATGCTTTGCATTTCTTCTTATTATTAGGCTTAAAATTCATTACATATTGATTCTTGATCCCATAATTTCTCACAGCCTCCTTAAACTGATTGAAGCTCCTAAATTTCATTCCAATCTTGAATTGGGAGTTCTTCATACCAACCTTATCATTAAATTCAGCATATCTAGGCCTAGTAGGATATAATGCCTCCTCATCTATTGAAGAGCATGACTGTAACTCTTCAAATCTTGCATAATCAAACTCCATTTCAGATTCACTTCTTATTCCAGCAGCTTCTCCTTCTGTTTCTACCTCAGCTCTAGCACTTGCAACATTAGCCATATCATCTTCATCTGATTCCCCATTAAAACTATAGTCTGAATCATGAAAGTCATTGTCCTGACAAGATTTTTTTCCCTCACTATGTCCCCCAAGTAAAATATCTTCCAAATCAACATGCTCTTCAACTTCTTCTTCAGATAATTCTTCTACACCTTTTAATAAATAAACCATACTTGGAACAACACCCTCATCATTGCAACCACTAGGTTCTGCTCCATGTGCACTGGCAACATTGGAAAGTCTAACATACACATACAGTACTTCCCTACTAGACCCCATGGACATTGCCATTGAAAGAGCATCTAAATCATCTTTTATTTCTTTTAAACCCTTTTCCTCACTGGTGTCATCTAACCACAAAAAAATACAACCTTCTACATCTAACTTAAATTCTTTGGCCATGCATAAAAGTTCAAGTTTGGACATTTGATCTGCACAACAGAAATCTACATAACCTGCCATTCCTTCAATTCCATCCATGAGATAATGCAACGGTATTGTGAATAATTCAGCATCTGGTACTGGTAATAAACAACAAAATCTAAATCAACAGGACATAACATTTAAAATCTAAATCACCAGAATTTTTATTCTAAAAATTCAGCAAAATTTTTATTCTACAAAAACACTCAAAACAGGAAACCCCTAACAAGCAAGGAACATAAGTTCTCACTACTTTGTTATGTTTTTGTTGGTTTCTGCTATTTAAAAATATAAAAAACAAACCTTGTCTTGGAAGTTTATTTACTACAAGAATTAAAATGACAATGAAATACAAAATGTGAGAACAATGGCCATTTGATATTATCTAATTCCAAATTTATCATAAGTGAAATAGCTTGCTTAAGATTAACTGACATAAGTGAAATAACTTAGGTAGAATACTACATCTTCCAATGCTAATCTATTTGCAAATAATTGTCTATGAGCATCATCCATAATATACATGCTCCACAGTATTAGCTATAGATATATCCTTTTTTTTTCTCAAAGATGAATTAATTACTTACTTCCCTTATGATTGCTAACTGACATGAAGATACTACAAATTCTAATACTAGTCTTTCAAAGTAAGAAGTGGGAAAAAAACCCTACCATTACAAATACTACAAATTAAAGAAGAATTTCTAGTTAAATAACTGAATTGATAGGGCATTGAGCAGTATGTATTTTATTGACCTACTCTATTAGCTCCCAATATGTATTTTATTAACCTGGTACTTTAAATGAATTAGTCATTTTATTATGAGATCATTGAGAGAACTAATTATATCTATGTGCAGAATAGGAGAATAAAGCTCTTCTATATATTCATAGGTTTACATGGCTTGCAGGATGTACAGATTAAGTTAGGAGTGGATAAACACAACATAAAATTTGTTAGGAAAGGATAAACACATAATAAAATCTTTCTAAAACTAAAATCTTCCTCTTGTCAACAATATCACTAATTATATAACCAGCCACACTTAAAAAAAATAAAACAAAGGAAGGCAATCACATACTCAACATAATAACCATAAATTAAGAAGAACAAAATTCATTCCACTGGCCCAAATCTTAATTTCAAAATATTATATCATTTCAACTCTTTATCTAAATCTAAACAATTTCAAATAAAGTGTCATCCCCCATTCTCAGAATGTATTGATTATGATTAAATATTTTTTTTAACCATGCTTTCGTTTTTTTATGTTAATTAGCTTTTTTATCACCTGATTAGATTACAACATCCTCAGTTCTTAGTGAACATAATAACAATGATGCTATTATGATTAAATTACAATATTCAAAGTTCTAGGTTTTTATACATCATGTTTGCCGGTGAACAATCTGGTGAACACAAGGCAATGGCACTTAATTTTGAACAATCTGTGCTAAAAAGGTCTTTTCAATCACTGAAATCTTATTTTTTGAACAATTTGTGCTAAAGGGCACTTACAGTAAGTCGGGGCTTCCTCCCCCTCGTGTCGTATCTCCCAGTTTACTAACATGCCTCTACGATGACGGGTGAGCCCTCTCTCCTTCTTGCTCTCGCCAGCGAACGAAAGGCGCCAACCTCCCCTCGGGACAATGATGACCCTCAGGTGAGCCCTCTCTCCTTCTCGCTCTCTCACTCAGTGGAACAGCGCAGTGGCCCCCTTCTCCCTTTCACTATCTAATGGAATGAAGAAAAGTAGTCAGAGAAGAAGCAAAAGGTAGTGATGGTGACCGGTGATGGTGACCACTCGAGGGAGGGAAAAGATCAGGGACCCAAGAAATTTCAACTTTAAGTGACGTGGAGTGCTGACATGTCTTTCCGGCTTCCACAAGCATATTTGAGCCAGAAAACACTGGGTGACTGTCCGGTGCAATCAAATTAAAGTTTGGGTACCATTTTGCTTTAAATTGAAGTTTGGACTCCAAAATGAAATAAGTCCGTAGTTGGATGACCTACCAAAAAATTTACTCAAAATTAAACTGTTAATTAACTGTAATTTTTTCAACAAATGTTTGTGTCTAAGCTAAATTTGAAGATGGACCTATGCATTACACCTGAGAAACAATATGTGGCAAGGAACTTCTAATATTTTTTTTCCTCAAAAATTATACAAGAGGCTTATAGCAGAGAGAGTTGCATGCGTACGCCTGGCAAGGATTTTTGGAGGATTTCATACTTAGTTCGGATTTAAAATTTAAAATGGCTAATTTTAAAGCCCATGGTATAAGTAAATGCTTGATTTAATCCCAACATGGATAAATTGATGCGCTTGTTAGTACCATTGATTATCACAGTAGACAAGGTTGCCCCCCTTGTTACAAAGCCCATGCTCCCCAACGCCTTCCACCACTTTCCCATAACTGTACCTAAGGGGCATCACACCAAGAATCCTATGTAACTCTCTAATGCACCAACCTCGGCGCTTCCTATGATCCAATGGTGAACTCAATCCCACCCGTCTGATCTCCTCTTCATCTGATCCCGATATCAAGGATGACGTTCTGTTGTTCCGCGGATCACTCCAATCCCTCACCCTCCCCTCCACCAGCACCGGGCCTTCCCCTCCTCCCTTCTCCATCGCGGCCACGAAGTTCATCAGTATATCCTCGCAGTTCCCCTCCCCCTCCACCAATCCCCTCGCTTCCCTTAAGCTGTTCCAGCAGCTATAGCGGTACAAATATTCTGTTTTCAGGATCATGAGCTTAGTTAGCATGATGGAGTAGCGATCATGGTGGAGGGTATAGATCCATGTCTTGGCTTCGAGGTCGAGGGCGTGGGATCGGTCGAAGAACCCGACGAGGGCGCGGTCGCGGCCAAGCCATTGGGAGAAGGCGAGCGCGAGGTCGTGGGGATCGGGGTTGACTTCGTCGTCGTACACGACGACAGAACGGGTGCGGATGGTGGTCCGAGGGAGGAACCGGGCATTGAGGGAGCGGTCCGGTTGGCGGATCAAGGAGATCGGTACGCCGTCGCCGATGGAGAGGGCGGCGGTTAGGGTTTCAGATGGGGTGTCGGGGTTGCCCCGAGGACGAGTACGGCGACAACGTAGGGCAGGGACGAGTAGAGGGCGGCGAGGGAGCGGAGGAGGGGGAGGCGGCGCTTTGAGTAGCCGCTGATTAGGACGGTGAGGCGATCGGGCCTGAGTGTTCTTGGATTCGGGAGGGAACCAATGTCCAAGGGGTCCGATCCACCGGCCACAACGGCAGCGTCGGCGAAGAGATGGAGGAGGAGGACGGTGATGTAAACGGATTTCTGGATCATTATAGCGCAAATGCGGAGGCGGATCTGAGCATGGATCCGATAACACATCGATTTATTCAAGCCCCAATGTATTTATAAGGAACTTTATGTTGTAGTGACTTCATATGAAGGGGCACTGGCACAAAGTCACGGTCATACTGCATGACCAGCTCGGAATCGTGATTATGCTGGCCCAAAGAACAGAGAATATATAGATAAACTCGAGACACTTCAACAAATTGGAATGGTGAACAGGGGTAGTCAAAATATGTTGGCTTTTTTTTTTGTTTTCTGACAAAGGCGACAAACATCTTTCGAAAATCAAGGCGGACAAACGCGGCACCCTTGTGCGCGCGCCTTTCTAACTTTTTGACATGCGAAGTTATTAATTAACTTTTTATAATCAATTTGTTCCAGAAGGTATATATTTAATAGATAATTCACTATTAGTCTCTAGAATAGTGCCCTAATTGCCTTGGGTCCTTGGGGAGTTTGTTTATTATTTAGTGTTGTGTGTGTGTTTGACTTCAAGGTCCCTGAAAACATAATTTCCCCTATATTTAATTATGTATTAAACTAAAAAAAGTTAAAAACTTTGGTTTATTATCTTTTATCTAAAAAGGTAGTTGATAAAAGATATATAATTGATTAGATATTAAATTAAAAAATTTAAATATCGTATATTATAAAAAATTATTATTATTATTATTAGCATTATAAAGTTTAAAAAATTTCAGGTTCAAATGTAGTAGGAGGCCTCTAATAGATATTAAATTAAAATTTTTAAATTATTAATTTATCATACAAATAATTATTATAAATAAGATTTTAAAAAATTTTAAGGTTTAAACCCTCCAATAGATATTAAAATTAAAATTTTTAAATATCAATTTATTGTAATAATCTATTATTATAGTTATGATAATAAGATTTCAAAAAAAAAATTAGAAGATAAAAAGTAAATATGAGGCAATTTTGGTACCTATAGATAAAGAGAAATAAGATAAATGGTGTATTTTCTTAAAACTCGTTTATGATATTGATTTTTTTAAGCTATTTTGGTTTGATGTAGCTTATGTATTGAAACAGCCAAGGTTGGAGGTGGCCAAGATATTGGTAAAGAGGATCTTGGCTTTCACTTAAGAGGTACCTTCACAATCCGCAGAATGGCCCTATAGATGCCCTATCGCGCTTGCAGGCTGCTGAACTCCAGGCACTCCAAGCCATTTCGCAACCGCTGGCCTCTCTATGGGATGCGTTGCGACTGAATCAAAAGAATCATACAGCCACTGCACAGCTACTTACTCAGGTGACATCCAACCCAACGAACACCCTGATTATAGCGTCCAGGATGACTTACTTTTATTCTGTGGCCGGGCGTTTGTGCCTCCGAATTCTACTTTGCAACCACTTATTCTATCTGAGTACCATAGGTACCCAACTGGAGGTCACGCAGGCGCACAACAGACCTTGGTCCGCATTGCGGCCACCTTCTTCTAGCCAAATCTTCGACAGGCCGTTCGCGAATTTGTCGCACAATGCTCGGTTTGCAACTCAGTCAAACCTTTTAATCGCACCCTTCAAGGTCTCCTTCAACCATTAGCTATTTCGGGTAAAGTGTGGGATTCCGTTGCGATGGATTTCATCACCCACCTTCCGCCGTCGTCGGGAAAGACGACCATCATGGTCGTGGTTGACCGTCTCTCTAAGCAAGCTCACTTTATCCCTCTCGGTTCTTCCTTCTTGGCTCCACAGGTAGCTGCGCTCTTTGCCAAGGAAATAGTATGTCTCTATGGCATTCCGGCGAGTATAATCTCCGACCGAGATCCTCTGTTCGTCAGCAACTTTTGGCGTGAGCTGTTTCGGCTCACTGGTACCACTCTGGCCATGAGCAGTGCGTACCATCCTCAATCTAATAGTCAATCTGAAGCTTTGAACCGCTATCTGGAGGATTATCTCCGTTGCTTCGCCGACGACCATCCTCTCCATTGGCTTCAATACCTACATTAGGCGGAGTGGCACTATAATACAGCATGGCACTCTTCTATTCAAATGACCCCATTTGAGGCAGTGTTTGGTCAACCTCCTCCATCGCTTCTTGATTACTTGGCAGGGTCCTCCTTCGTTGATTCCATTGACAAGCTCCTCGCCGCGCGTTCGTCCATCCCGACCACTCTCCGGGAGAACTTGGCGCGAGCACAGACACGGATGCGGACCCAGGCAGACGCACACTGCACGGATGCCGTCTTCAGCGTGGGGGACTGGGTCTATTTGAAACTGCAACCTCACTGATAGATGACTCTTACTCATCGTTGTTATTCTAAGCTCACTCGGAGGTTTTATGGCCCATATTGAATCCTCGAGCGCATTGGCTCCGTTGCTTATAAACTGGAGCTGCCGGTCAACGCCAAGGTGCATCCTGTGTTCCATGTGTCTAATCTTAAACTTTGCAAAGGTGGGCCCGAGGTCAAACAATGCACTCTTCCAAATGACTTCGTCAACCAGGAACCCATCCTTAGCCCAGCGTTTGTTCTAAAGGGACGCACTATTCTTCTCCAGGGGTGCCCAATTAAACAGGTGTTGGTTCTCTGGGAGGGGTATCCTATTTCTGATGCCACTTGGGAAAATCTGCAGGATTTTCGCACTGATTTCCCTAACTTCGACCTTGAGGACAAGGTCCATTTTGAAGAGGGTAGCAATGATGCAGGCTTGGACCAGACCTTGATGGGATCACAAAGGTGTAGGAGTGAGCTCGCCAACAAAGGTGTGATTAACGCCAAGAAATACGAGGACTTCAACGTATTCTGACGAGTGGATATGATTGAATGTCATTGAATGTGAATTTTGATGATTTCAGTTGTATTGAAGAGTGATGTCAGTACATGATAGTGCTGGTTGTTAGAGTGAATGCATATGCCCATAAGGCGTTTGCACTATTGCCCCTGAGAGGGTCTTGAGTAGTTTTCAGTGGGATGTTAGAAGGGAATCTTAGTTTGTTACAAAGCTTTTATAAATACAATGAAAGGCCTAGCATAGAGGCAGGCAAATTATTCTCCAAATATTCTCTTTCTCTCTCCCTCACCTCCTTCCCTTGTCTTCTTCTTATCCTCTGTTCTCTTCCTCTTCGACTAGCCCCGCTTCAAGGAAGGTGATGTAAACGGATTTCCGGATCATTATAGCCCAAACGCGGAGGCGGATCTGGGCATGGATCCAATAACACATCGATTCATTCAAGCCCCGATGTATTTATATGAAGGATATTTATGCTGCAGTGACTTCATCTGATGGGCACTTGCACAAAGTCATGCTCATACCGCATGACCAGCTCTGGATGGTGATTATGCTGGCCCAAAGAACAGAGAATATATACATGAACTCGAGACACTTCAACGGATTGGAATGGTGAAAAGGGGAGGTCAAAATACGTTGGTTTTTTTTTTCTTTTTTTGACAAAGGCGACAAACATCTTCCAAAAATCAGGGCGGACAAACGCGGCACCCGTGTGCGAGTGCCTTTCTAACTTTTTGACATGCGAAGTTATTAATTAAATTTTTATAATCAATTTGTTCCAAAAGGTATATATTTAATTATGTATTAAACTAAAAAAGTTAAAACTTTAGTTTATTATTTTTTATCTTAATAAAAGATATATAATTGATTAGATATAAAACTAAAAAATTTAAATATTCATATATTATAAAAAAATAATTATTATTAGCATAATAAAGTTTAAAAAATGTCAGGTTCAAATGTAGTAGGAGGCCTCCAATAGATATTAAATTAAAATTTTTAAATATTAATTTCATACAAATAATTATTATAAATAAGCTTTTAAAAAATTTTAAGGTTTAAACCCTCCAATAGATATTAAAATTAAAATTAAAATTTTTAAATATCAATTTATTATAATAATCTATTATTATAGTTATGATAATAAGATTTTAAAAAAAATAGAAGATAAAAAGTAAATATGAGGCTATTTAGGTACCTAGATAGAGAGAAACAAAGATAAACGGTGTATTTTTTTAAAACTCGTTTATAATATTGATTTTTTTAAACTATTTTGGTTTGATGTAGCTCATGTATTGAAACATCCAAGGTTGGAGGTGGCCAAGATATTGGTAAAGAGGATCCTGACTTTCACTTAAGAGGTACCTTCACAATTCCCAAGCACACACACACACACACACATATATATATATATATATATATATATATATATATATATATATATATATATATATATATTATATTTTTTATAATGTTATTAGATATATATTGATTTATCTATATATTTTAAAAAATATATAGATATATCTTATCCTTAGAATACATATATATATATATATATATATATATATATATATATATATATATATATAAATTTAAAAATTATATATACATATCTATATATTGTTTAAAATATATAGATAAATCAATATATATCTAATAACATTATAAGAAATATAATATATATATTATATATATATTTACTAGGATGAGGCGGCCGCAAGTGTAGCCGGCCTTATCCTATCACTACTATATATGCATATCTATATATTGTTTAAAATATATAGATAAATCAATATATATCTAATAACATTATAAAAAAATATAATATGCCCGTATACAGATTATAGAGTAACTGAGCAACAAAACCCCATTAGATTTTTCCTTATTTTTAAAAAAAGGTCTTATGCAACCCGGCTCTGTAATAGTTCCTATTAATTATCAATGAAATATGGTTTATTCACCTTTATAAACAAATAAAATAAAATAAAATAGCCTATTTTATATAACTATAAAACACCATCCATCGATCATCCTCAGCAAATAATAGGTTCCATCCCTTTTATTAAAAAATCTAGAATAACAATAGATTGTAAGTTACATAACAAAAATGTGTGATTTACTCTAGAATAAAACAAATTAAAGGATATATACATCACAAAGGATTCTTGCAGTTTGGTTGTTGGACCCACATAGGTGGTGATCTAAAACTAGAATGAAACTTATTCAGCACCTCTACTTCCTTCTTCTGAATGTTAAAGACTTTGCAGACATGGATCCAATCTAGATGATGATCAGATGGGTCTAAGAAGTATATAGAATTCCCCTGAATTGAATCAGATGCTGGGATGCAGACTGCTTGTTTACTATCCAAGAACACAGCTTGATCAAGGAAATCATCCACTCTGATCCACTTCTGGCTGATTTCATTCAAACAGAAAACTTCAAACATGTTTGGATGGTGTGCAGGTGCAGCAGACATTAATGGATGATAATACCTGATCACACAGAACAAGTCCCCATGTACTGAATGTACCAGGTATGGTTTAACAACTCTGTCAGAATTACTTGAGATCACCCATTTGCTTTTATCGACACCAAATTTGGTAACAACAGTAGAAGAACTTATGTTTCTCACTGCATAAACATTGTCATTGTGGTATATTATATCAATCACATCAGGGTGATACCTCGCACCAGGGATGTATGTCCAGCTTTCTTCTCCTAATCTTAAGGAAGACAAGGTTCGCTCTCTGAAGACTGCAACTATGACACAATCTGAGGATGTTGGGCTGCCACTCAGCTTGGCCTTGCTTAAATAATAATTGTAGTCAATTCCGCTATCAACATGTGTTTGGTGTCTGGGAAGCTTAATATGTGCTCCTGTCATTGGACTCACCAGATAGATATCCAGATTTTTGTCCATTGTTACTAAACATTCCTGAGATGATGAGCAGAAGTAGTGAACTTGAACTTTAAGTGGTGGAAAATTTTCGAGGAACCTTGGATTGTCACCAGGTATGGAGATGAAGTTGCAAGTGTTTGTAGGAGCAGCAAAAGAGTGCATCAGTAATGGTATTTGAAGGTGACGTCTATGCCAATTTTCCATTGCCACCGAGCGCCAGTCATGACAAACTGCAGCAAAAGATTGAAAATCAGTTACCAAGAGTATCTTCTGGGCAATCAACCCTAAGAGATCTCTTGGTAGCTCCAACCACTCTGCCATGCTGATTCTTTCTCTCTCTCCCAAGCTTGGTGATCAATAAAGTTGTAGTTTTTCTTCCTTTTTGATCTCCTGTTTTGTTTTTCATCAAAATTATGGATTATAATTTGATTAGGATACAATGTTTGGGTTTGAATTGGATCAAAATAATTGTAAAATCTGAAATATGCATCCTAAGATTTATCTCTAGAAATAATTGTAAAATCTGAAATATGCATTCTAATTTGATTAGGATACAATATTTGAGTTGAATTAGACTTATCTCATAAAAATAATTATAAATTGATTATAATTATTTTGTGTTTGGTTGGGGGTGTGAGAGGGGGTGAGGAGGGGTGTGGAGGGGTGACAAATCCCTCCAAACTCTTCATTTTCCACTCCCCCAAATAGGGGTTTTTTGGAGGTGTGGAAAAGTTTTTATTTTGTAAACTCAAAAAATCACTTGAAAATATCATCTTGCCCTCTACTTATTTTTAAAATTTCATCTAAGTCCTAGCTTTTATACTAGCTTTAATATAATTGATATTAATTAGTTTAATTTTAACTTTTATACTAATATAATTAATAATAATAAAATTTGTATTGTTTTAATAATTAATATTAATTATAATTAAATTAATATAATTAATATCTTTAATATAATTAATATTAATTAGTTTAATACTAACTTTTATACTAATATAATTAATAGTAATAAAAATTGTATTGATTTAATAATTAGTATTAATTATATTGAAATTCATATAATTTTTAGCTTTAATATAACTAATATTAATTAGTATTAAATTAATAGTAATAATACACATTACACTTTTTCTCACTCTTTCTTCCAATCAAATATTATCATTATTTATTTCATATTAAAGGATAAATTGGTCAAATGCACATTACACTCCTTCTCACTCTTTACAACCAAATAAAAAGAAAGATTCCTCCTTCTCACTACCCTATTGAACCAAACATAAAATTTTTTAAAACCCTTCAAACCCCTCCCCTCCAAACTCCCCCTCAACCCTCCCCTCCAAACTCCACCTTTGAACCAAACAAGGGCTTAATGTTTATGATTTATCTCTATTGAATTTTTTTAGAATATTCGATTTTTTAATTTTAAAACTCTTCATGTATAATTTTAAGCGGGAGTAAATCGGTTATAGATAATTTCGATTTTAAAAATTAAAAAAATCAGAAAATTAGATTCATATTTTTGGTTTTTTTTTAAATTTTGATTTTTTAATTTTGAAAATCATCAGTTTTAAATCAGTGGTCACATTTGAATACTTGTTAACTGAAGTAAGATATGATTATCCTATCTAACTATTTTTTTATAGAAATCGTTAACAATATGAAACGTATTTGTTATATAAATATTATTTTTTATAAAATCCTGCGTAATGAAAGCCGACTTTGATCTATTATTTATAATCTAAATCAAAGAAAGTAAATTCAAATATATGGTTTATATTGTTATATTTTACATTTTGGCCCCAATATAATGAACCTTCCCTCTAAATTAAATATATTGAGATTCACTTCCTAGACTTGTCTTCAATTCATCCGCAAGTAAACAAATTAAGAATTTAAGAGCCTATTTATTTATTTATTTATTTATTTAATAAAAATAAATAAATCTCATTTATTTATCTGAAGAAGATAAGAAGATATTGAAGTACAAGAATTACCCTTCTCTGGGGGCTGGTCTACACTGGCACCTCACATATGATTCAATTATCATATAAATACTAAAATTACAAACAACGATAAAGCTTTGGAAGATGTGAGCCGCACCAGAGTTCCTAAAGTTTTGGACCTAAGGGCTTGCTTGGTAGGGGGTTTTTGGAGATTTCATAGGGTAAGGTTTCCCCCACCCTGTGCTTGGATGCAAGGTTTTGGGGAGGGTAGGGTAAATGGAGGTAAATGGAGGTTTAAAAACCTCCATTCTACCTCCATTCTTCAACCCTCCAAATTGGAGGTTTTTTGAGGGGTGGAAAAGTTTTTATTTTTTAAACTTAAAAATTACTTGAAAATACCATCTTACCCCTCACTTATCTTCAAAATTTCATCTAAGTCTTAGCTTTTATACTAGCTTTAATATAATTCCATGTTGTCAGACCCGACCCGGCCCGGCCCGGCCGGGTCAATCGGAAAAACCGGGACCCGGGGGTGGGCCGGGCCGGGTTGGACCCCAGAACCGGGGGTGTCTAGACCCGGCGCCACGTCACCGACCCGGCCGGTTGGACCGGGACCCGGGCGAGTGAACCGGGCCCGGGGTAAATTTTTTTTTTATATATATGGAAGTGAAAAACAAAAAAAACAAAAACAAAAACCTTGGGGGCACAAGGAGCCTCAAATTGAGGCGGCATTCGTGTGCGCACCATACGCACATGAGTTTCGGGCATCCAAGGCAACCAAAATCCAACATTTGCACCCCCCTGCGTGCGCACGTAAGAGAGCCTTTTCACCAACAAGGTCTATTAGTTGGTAGAATGAAACCATATTTAAAGTGAGTGAAAGTTTTATCCATAAGCTGATGTGGAATTTAAATACTTCCAAGTCTTTGAATATTTGAAACCAATACTTTTGAAAACAAGTCCATAATAAGGCCCAAAATGAGATGGGCTTACAAAAAGTTGTATTTGTATACTTAGTAACTATAATTATATTTTAATTGTGTATTTTAATATTTTTAATTAATTTGTTTTGTTTAGTATGTGTTTGTTTTAAGCATGGACTAAATATAAATATTAAATTTAGTTAATCAATCATATTTTTTATTATTATAATTTTATTTTATATCATATTTCATTATTATTAATTATTTTTTAATATTTTATTATTGACCCCGGTTCAACCCCGGTTGAACCCTTGACCCCTGACCCCTGGGCTTGGCCGGGTCAATGCCCCGGGCCGGGTCTGACAACCTTGATATAATTGATATTAATTAGTTTAATTTTAACTTTATACTAATATAATTAATAATAATAAAATTTGTATTGTTTTAATAATTAATATTAATTATACTTAAATTAATATAATTCTTAGATTTAATATAATTAATATTAATTATTATTAAATTAATAGTAATAATACACATTACACTTTTCCTCACTCTTTCCCCCAACCAAACATTGGGTTTGTTTGGATTGGCTTCCAAAAAAACTGCTTAACTTATAAAAAAAAACGTTTTTTTTCAAAACTGCTTCTCCAAAACTGTTTTTTTGAGACGCACCACATGACTAGCTTCTGAAAAAAGCAATGTTTGAACTTTTTTTGGGGCTTCTGCTTTTTTAAAAAGCTATTCCAAACAGGTTTTTTTGAGCGCAGAAGCGCTTAACTTATAAAAAAACGCTTCTGGACTAAAGAAAAAGCTAATCCAAAAAGGCTCATTATCATTATTTATTTCATACTAAAAGGCAAATTGGTCAAATGCACATTATACTCATTCTCACTCGGATCCGGATCCTCTCCTTGTTTAGTCCCTCCTTGTATTTCCTTGTTTTTAATCTTGGCCATTGATTTTAAAATCCAAAGGCCAAAAGCTTGCCAACTCAGCTTTGCCCTCATTGAATGCACATAACCAACTCCAAGACTCATTCAATGAAGGAAAGCTGAGTTGGCAAGCTTTTGGCTTTTGGATTTTAAAATCAATGGTCAAGATTGAAAACAAGGAGGGAATTCACAACCAAACAAAAAAAAGATTCCTCCTTCTCACTCTCCCCATTCAACCAAATATAAAATTTTTCAAAACCCTCCTCACTCCTCCCCTCCAAACTCCCTCTCACCCCTCCCCTCCAAACTCCCCCTTTGAACCAAATAAGGGCTAAAGCAACCAAGATTCAAGAACACATGCCTTCATCTCCACATCAATGAAACTTTGAATTGTATTAGCTTTTATTATAAATAAAATATAATTTATCTTTTCTAATAAATAAAAAAATATATAAAAATCAGGCATTTGATTGGCTTTCACTTCAAAGAAAGTATGGGGACTAACTTGCAAACAAAAAGAAAAAAATCGCGAGAATCTCGGACTTAAACAAAGAGATTCGAATCGCGGATACATGGATGGGATGCCTATCAAAACGATAACATCTCACATCTCGATCATGCCACGTCAGCAAAACAGCATGATCCTATTTCCTCCCCATTTACAAACACCCCCTAGAAACTTAAAAAAATTAAAACCCTAGAAACCCTAATCACGCCCTCGCCCGCGGGAGCAGCGGCTTCGATCCGGCGGCGCAGCCCGACTCCTCACGGCACGAGCTCTCCATGTCGACGGCGGAGAAGAGCTCTGAGAAGGCGTCGAGGTCGAGGCGCGCGAGCCGGGACTCGTCCCGGCCGAGCGCATCGACGAGCCACTCCAAGAAGCCCGGGTCACAGGGGAGCCATAGGCCGCCGGCGGGCTGGAAGCCGTACTCCTCCTCCGCCCTCTCCAATAGAGACACGAAGACGGGGAGGTTGAGGAACCGGGTCGGGATCTCGAACCGGTGCCGGTCCGCCCCGGCATAGACTGCCACGAACCCGGCCCGAACCAACCTCGATGAACCGGACCGGCTCGGCCATCCCCGAATCTTCAGAGAGCGCCACCGCCGTATCATTTGCTTTAATCGGATGATTTGGCGTATCCTTTCCACCATTTTAAATAAATAAATAATAATAATATGATAATAATAATAATATTTATTATTAATAATAGCAATAAATAAGAATGGGGACGAAAAATGAAAATGAGAGGGATGATGCAGGGAGCTTTTATAGATGGGTTCTGGTTATTATTATTATTATTATTATTTTATGGAAGTGAATTTGTGATAATTTCGTTGGTTGTATTGGAAGATGTTTTAGGCTGAGATTGGAATTTTATTAATTTTTTAAAATAATTGAAATATTAAAAGATATCTTATTTAATGTTTTGTAGGGATTTGGATTCTCTTTTCGCATGTCGAGTGAATCGGTCTTTTGACGTCTTCAAGTTCATTGGATTTATGGAGATACTCTCGGGTCTGGACCATTAATTACCCCAATTTTATTATTTAGCATAAAATTTATTAGAGAGATAAACTAAGATATGGCCCTATGCATTGCTCGGGATCTAAAAATAAATAAATCACAAATAATTTGATGCATTTGTTAATATATATTAATTCAATCAATTGAGGCTAGGGCTGAAACTCCAAATTGCTCTATACCAATATGTCAAAACCGTTAGTTTTTCAAACCGTTGAAACCTGAAAAAAATTGGTTTAATTTGGTTTGAAATCGATTAATATTCGATTTGGTTCGATTTCAAATTTTAGAAAAGCGGCTTGAACCGAACCCCATATTCCTACTCTTTTTTTTCCAGTTAATTGAATAGCTTGAAAATTGAAATCAGATTTTCGGTTTTCACTTCTCTTCCTTTTCATATCCTACTCACTCTCCCTTTCCCATCCCTTCGACATTCTTCAATCCGCTGCCTATCGTAGATCAGAGACATAAAATCTTTCAAACCGTGGTTCAAATTGAACCGAACTGCAAACCGAACCAATTTGGTTTGGTTTCATTTTTCAAACTATTCAATCTAGTTCGGTTTGGTTTTTTCCAAACCGAAAAAATATCTGTTTGGTTTGGAAATTCGTCCAAAGCGACCCAAACCGAACCGATGTCACCCCTAATTGAAGCAAGCAAACCACAAATCTAAATTTCAAAAATAATAGAAAAATAAAAAATAAAAAAGATCATATACTTTCACCTGCTTTTGTCCAATCACAAACCTATCAAGTCACATACATATCTCCTTAAAACACTTACCCTTACCCCTTTGACTTATGTTCCAGGGGGCGTTCACTTAGGGGTAACTGCATGGGGGAAGTGGGGAAGTGATCCACTTCGACCACTTCTGACGTTTCTTTGCACGTAAGTGGCACTTCGGCCCACTTCGGTGAAGTGACCACTTCCCCATTTTGTACTAGGGCCACTTCAGTATAAAATGCACCGAAGTGGCCGAAGTGGCTTTGGCGGAAGTGGGTTATTATTATTATTATTATTATTATTATTATTATTATTATTATCATTATTATAATCATTATTATTATTATTATTATTATTATTATTATTATTATTATTATTATTATCATTATCATTATCATTATTATTATTATTATTATTATTATCATCATCATCATTATTATTATTATTATTATTATTATTATTATTATTATTATTATTATTATCATCATCATCATCATCATCATCATCATCATTATTATTATTATTATTATTATTATTATTATAAAATATTTGGAGGAGTGGGCACTTCGGTGCCCCTTCACTTCGGTGGAAATGAACACCAGAAGTGCTCACTTCAGCCCACTTCGGGAACTGGAACTTCCACCCACTTCAGCCCACTTCGCACTTCCCTGCACTTTCCCCCAAGTGAACGCCCAGCCACCACATTTTATTTATTAGCGGAGATCTTTCAGCGACACCCCAAACCCTTTTTATTGACTCCCACAATAACACCCCAAACCTGGGAATTGAGTAGTTAATTACATCAAAAATTAATTTATTTTCACATAAAAACATCTCTGTGGGATTGTTTTTAATAGTTTTATTATTTATATTATTTTATAATTTAAAATTATAAAAAAAAATTTAAAATTCAAATCTGATTTTTTTTTTATATTTTTGAAATTGAAATTATCTATAAGTATTGAAGATATATATTATTTTAAAATTAAAAAATTCCAAAATTCAAAGAAAATTCCAATTCCCCATTCTGATTTTTTGATTTTTTAAGATTTTTTAAAATTAAAATTAGACTCCTTTTCACTTAGTAATATATATATATATATATATATATATATATATATATATATATATATATAGTTGTCATAAATGAGGCCAGTAAGTACTTGGCTGATGCGGTCGCTATTTTAGCCAACACTTGCGATATTTTAAGGAAATCCAGCCTTACAGATGGAAAGAATATCGAAAAATAAACTAGCATGTCAATTTTCATATAATTTGGGAAGGTTTAGGATCTTCATCTTAAAGGAGAAATTCTGAACCGGTAAGATTTCTATAAATTTTCACCCGTTAAGATGAAGACCCTACACCTTCCCAAATTGTATGAAAATTAATATGCTAACTTATTTTTCGATGTTCTTTCAGTCCATACGGTTGGAAATCCTAAAAATACTATACAAGTGGCCAAATGGGAGGTGACCCTCAAATAAACAGTGTTCCAGCCGACCTTACCTTATCATAATTATAATATATATATATATATATATATAGATGATAGGGAGGAATCTGGACGGAATAAGAAGATCCAAGCAATTCTAATCCCAAGTCGCCAGCCCAATTATGGGAAGCTAGCTGGTCGGGTCAATAATGGAAGGATGATCGTAGTGGAGATCAAGACGGACAGGCAGGGCATGAATCGGGGAGCGCAGATCGTGGGATTGACGGATCGAAGCCTAGTAATAACTTAACAGACGGAGATAAAAGGAGAGGGGGACGAGAGAACAAGGTACGCCATCTCTTATGAGAAAACCATTACTAAACTCTCACCCTCTCTGAGCACAATCGCCTCTACTAAATTAAGCGTCGGAACACCCTCGGGCGACAAGGTCGCCCTAGCTCACTATCTTCTGTTTCAGTGTGGGTTGCCATCAACATCCTCGGTGGTCACCGTGGTCCCATCTTAAACAAATTCAACCGTTGATTGCGAGATTTGCCTTCATCTCGAGGAAGGACCGGTTTCGACTAGGAGATTTGGTAAGCCCCTTTCCCTGATAATTTCTAACCACCAAACATCCGGCCTTACCACTGCTCTACTGACCCAATCGAATATATGGAGACCTATGGCTCCGAGATATTGGTCAATGGAACCATTGAGGTCATAATGTGCTAGGGGTTCTTTGGAATCATGCATGCATGGTTCCAGAGTCTTCCCCTAAGAACCGTTGTCAGCTTCAAGCAACTAACTGATCTTTTCTACAACCTCTTTGTCAGCAACATGAGGCTGAAGGAGAACACCGTTACTTTGATGAGGTGCAAGAAATGAGAAGGAGAAAGCTTGAGCTAGTATATCCTCCACTTTAACGCGGAGACAATAGGTATCGTCAAGTTTGACTCGGTTGTAGCCATAGCCGCAATGATCCGTGACTGCCCTTTTCGCGACGCCCTCACAAGATGGATCCTGGAAGATTTTGATGATCTCCTCACCCGAGCGGAGAAGTACATAAACTTTGAGGAGATCCACACAGGATGGGAGGAGGAAGTTCAGCAGAAGGCGAGGGAGATCCGGAAGGGAGAGCCTCGATAGGGCCACTACAGAGAACGCTGGTGAGAGGAACCCCGACAGGGAAAGCCACAGAGAGATGTAGACCCTAGCCAAGAATACCAGTCCCAACCTAGGGAACAGAAGCTCCAGCCTTGGGAACCAAAAGGGACGGAGAGGATGGCCAGGTATAATCACTATTCCCCTTTGAATTCGTCATAGGAAAACATCTTGATGCAGATTCAGGAGCAAAAGATCCTGAAACCTCCAAAACAACAGAAGACCTTGGCGTCGAAAAGGAACCGCAAAGAGTACTGTCGCTTCCATCAGGTACGAGGACACCTCACTGAAGATTGCGTCCAACTAAAAGATGTTATTGAAGATCTCATCCAAGAAGGAAAGCCCCCCCAATTCTTACTAAAGGACCAAGAGATGGAGAAGCCATCATCCATGACGCAGAAACTGCCACTCGCTAGCTTCATCCAGTTTATCGTAGGCGGTCCGGGATGCAGAGGAGAAAGCTCATCTTCAAGGAAGAACTATGCCGGGATGGTAGGGTATGTCCAGCTCACGTCGTACTTAAAGAGGCCCCGACCCTCCTAACCAATACGTTTCTCGGACGATGACCTCACGGGTGTGTGTTACCCATATTACGATGCCCTTGTCGTCACCATAACGATCAGAAACATCGGGGTGAGAAGGGTGTTGGTAGATACTGGAAGCTCGATAGAGGTTGTATTCTAGGACACATTTGAGAAGATGAATCTTGAAGTGGAGCATCTACAAGCTGTAAGGTCCCCTCTGATAGGATTCCCAGAAAGCCCAATTCAACCGGAAGGCATGGTCACACTCCCTTGACTGTCAGAGACGCTCGTCGAGCGTCAACAACCATGATCAACTTCATGATCGCCCGTTGCCCCTCAAGTTACATTATAATACTAGGGAGGTCGGCCATTAATACCCTCAGGACAGTATCGTCGACCTACCACATGATACTGAAGTTCCCTACGGAGAACAGCTGCGGAGAGTTGAAAGGGGATCAACCAGCATCTAGACAATGCTACATTAATATCCTTAAGGTCAAAGGAGAAGGCCACAGTCGAGTCTCTGAAGCACTGAACGTTGAGGAACTAGAGAAGGATGGGGATGAAGAAAGACGGGAATGTTGACCTACTCTAGTAGAAGAGCTGAAGGCGTTACCACTTGTTGACGACATGCCCGACCAGACTGTCCAAGTTGTGGCCGAGCTCGAGCTCAAACAGTAGCAGGAAATTATGACGCTCCTACGGGATAGTTCAGATCTGTTCGCCCGGTTGCTTGAAGACATGCCTAAAGTTCCTCGAGATGTCATCGAACACAACCTCAATGCGGGTCCAGCATATAAACCTGTGGTTCAGAAGCGAATGAGCTTCGCCCTGGACATTTGAAGACAGCAGAGGAAGAAGTCGACAAGCTCCTCCAAGCAGGCTTTATTAGGGAAGTCAAGTATCTGAAATGGTTATCTAATGTAGTCCTTCTTTAAAAAGCCTTTGGAAAGTGGAGAATATGTGTAGACTTTACTTATTTAAATAAAGCCTGCCCTACGGATTCCTACCCGCTGCCTTTGACTGACAATTTGGTGGGCTCAACCATTGGATACAAGATGCTAAGCTTCCTAGACACTTTCTCAGGATACAACCAAGCGCAAATGGCGAAGACGGACAAAGAAAAGACTTAGTTCATCACCGACAAAGGTGTATATTGTTACAAGGTCATACCATTCAGGTTGAAAAACGTCGGGGCAACCTTTCAGAGGCTAGTGAACAAGGTCTTTAACGAGCAGCTAGGAAATAAGGTCGAAGCTTATATGGATGACATTTTCATGAAAAGTGAGAAGACTGAACACATGTAGCAAACCTACAGGAGACTTTCAGGTCACTCAGAGCCCACGAGATGCGCATCAACCCAAGCAAATGTGCATTCGACGTCCGCTCGGGGAAGTTCCTCGGTTTCATGGTGACCAAGCGAGGGATTGAAGCCAACCCCAAAAAAATCCGAGCTATCTTGAAGATGCAATCCCCCAGAACCATAAAAGAGATACCGAGGCTCAACTGATACCTTGCGGCCCTTGGGCGATTCATCTCAAAGTTCGAAGAGAGGAATCTCCCTTGCTTTCAAGCTTTGAGGAAGGCGCCCAAGATGGATTGGATGTAAGAGTGAGAAAACGCTCTAACACAACTCAAAGCCTATCTTCAATTGTCGATGCTGCTGGCCCAACCCAAACTGGGGGAAGACCTCTACATCATCTCTTAGAATAAAATAAGGGTTAAACCGGAGAACTCCACTGTTAGCTGTGAACTCCTTCTCCAAGAACCTCTATTTTTCCTTCTAGTTGAAACAAGGTAGTGAGCTCTCTTCTCAAGAGAAGTGGAGACCAGCCGCCATCTGAACTCAAGACGACGCCGGAACCCATCACCGGAGTACCGCGACTGTTGTCCTCTGGTAAGCCTCTACCTCTTGTAGACCGGTTCAAGGTACTCTACATACCTACGTGGAGGGTTAGAGATAGCATAAGTGGTTAACAAGGTATTAAGTATAGTTGTGAAGAGCCTTGTCGTAGATCAATGGCTACTAAACATCATTTAGAAGATGAGAATGATGAGAAGTTCCACTGGAGTGCATGTCTGGAGTTGTGTCTAAGTGTGTGATTAATTATACTTGCTTCCCTTGATAATCATGAAGACCTAGAGATGGTTCTTTGGAAACAAGTATCAAGAAGCTTGAGATAAATTGAATGATATTTGTGGAAGATCTCAGCCAACCTTAGAAACTTATTAATCATTAGATGTTTGAAGTCATGATTTTGGTTGTTAAGTTCTGGGAGTATAAAGACTAAAGTAACCTGCCCTTTGTTGAGATAAGTGAGGATACAACTCTTGATTTCTAGGTTTTTATGTTGCACTGTCTTTCAGCTTATGAACGTCCACCTGTGATACAAGAGTTTGCATGGGCATTGATGGGATCATTAGTATTAAGATATAACCCCATGTATATATGCATGCATGTAAATAATAATTTATGGTTTTAATGCATGAGAAAGCCATGGTGAGTTATTTTAAACTCAGAATTGGATGTGAGTTAGAGTAATAACTCAACAAAAAAAGAAAAGCCACGTACATGCAAAGGTGGATGAGTAGTGTTATACTCATTGTGATTTAAACTGAAAAGATAAATACAACAACAGCAACAACAACTAAGCCTTAATCCCATACTAGATGGCATCGGCTAGATGGCTTCTCTGTTTTCATGTCGCTCTCAAATATGAAATAAAAATAAAATAAAAGGAAATTAAATAAACTGAAATAAAATGAAATAAAATGAAAAATAAAAATACATAAATAAATAATAATAATAACATATAATTTCTATGAGAGATTGGGATGTTAGAAGCAGAACAGTATCCCTACAAACAAAGCTAAGCTAATGAAGGAAAACCTTTTAGCCGATTTATCGGTAATCCTATAATAGGCGGGGTCGGCTATATGAATTCTTTGTCTCCATGTCGCTCTGTCAAAAGCAAGATCCGGCTCAATATCTAACATACGTAAATCCTTAGACACCACCTCTCTCCACGTAATCCTAGGCCTACCTCTACCCCTCTTTTTACCTTCTACAACTAAACTATCACATTTTCAACCTGAGCACTGGGGTCTCCTACAGACGTGTCCAAACCATCTTAAACGCCCTTCTCGTATTTTATCTTCAATTGGTGCAACATACACCTTCTGTCGGATGTGTTCATTTCTAATCTTGTCCAATCTTGTATGACCACTCATCCATCTTAACATCCTCATTTCGGCCACATTCATTTTATGTGGCCTTTACTTAGGTATAAGTATAATAAATAAAAGAAAGGTAATATAACTTATATTAAGTAAGTCCATTACTATGTAGCGGGCCAACCCTAGTAATGACACGATTAAGTATGTTTTGGTAATGGACACTTAGTATAGACTCTACTGATCAAATATCGACGGGGAGCGTAGAGCTGCATTGATGGGGATTAGTAACTGAGTCTATACGCTATTGACACATGTAAGTACTTTTGCCTTGCTTACCTTCATTCGTTGATTGGTTATATCGTTGCTTTCTAGATTGCATGCTTGAGCATGTAAGTGCCTTTGCCTAATTTCCCCAATCATTGGTGGATTGGTTCCTTGATTTGTTGATACTATGCTCATGCATGTTTATTTGATGCTTTGGATTATTGTGTCCTTGATTTCTTGCTCAGGCATGCTTACTTGTCTCACTGGAATATTGTTTCATTGATTCCATACTTGTGCATGTGTGTTTGGTTAGATGATATTTCTTTCCACTCGATATGTGTTGTTCTTGTGGATTCTCCGCCCAGTGTAGTGGAGTGTGTGGTTCCTGTTTGGCGTTCGGGCCCGGTGGACACCTTGTTCGTGCTTTCCTGTCAGGGGGACGATACTCTGGCTGTCCTGTATGCCCGTCAGTGGGACGATACGCTGACCGTGTGTGTACATGTATGTGTGAGTAGCGCTACGGACCGAGGATTAACATCGTCTTAGGCTGATGACTGCCCGGGGGATGATTTGCAAGCTTCGCTTGAGCTATTTGTCATGAGATGATATGATTTTAGTTAGGGAGTCCCTACCGTTGGATAGTTTTCATTGGGGTAGGTCTGAGACTCGAGGTGGTATGACCGGTGTGGTTTGTGCTTCCCACACCGGGTTTGATGGTCATGTTCTTGATTTGCCCATTCATTTGCTTATCTTATATTGAGTTTGACATGACTTTATTGTGTTTCCATGCGGGGTACTTACTGGGCTTTCCTTTCGAAAGCTCATGCACTTGTTGACCTTATTTTTCAGATCCTGTGGAATAGGTTGCGGGACACTGGAGAGCCGCGCAAGACTACATGAGATTGAGAGCTGAGGTGGGTGCCTCTGGTCACATGAGTGTGTGAGGATATCATTTATAGGTTCCCGAGTAGGAGCCTTTGTATGACATGATATTAGGTTTATAGACCCAGGGATTCGTATATTTATTTCCGCTATTTATCATGTTTTACACATGTTGATTTCTTTATATATAATTCCCGTTTGTGCGTGTGATCATGATTGTTGATCATTGAGGTTTCATGCTCAGGCAGGGGCCGTCCCTGTTCGGGTACGGCCGGTCTATCGCGTGCCCGTGGGCCCGGGGATTTTGTGGGCGGGGCGTGACACTTTCTTTTCCTCAACACATTCTTAGCTTCAAGGTAAGCAAGCAAGCTACAGGCTATCACCATCCGATTCTCACGCCTCATGGGTTCAGCTGCCATAATAGAACAAGGAAGTTTAGGAATGAGAGGGTTATCAACCCAAAGCAGGAAGGAGCATAAGTAGACCCACCTGTAGCTAAGTAAAGGCCACATTGTAACACCCTTATCCTTTTCAGGACCCAGGTGTCACACCAGCCAGATCTAGGGAATGAACCCTAAACCTAAGGCTGTAATCTGCTAATTAACTGAAGAATTAACAACATGCGGAAGGTAATTAAGCAAACTTATTATAACAAAATCCTCAAACGATAGATATTGTTTAATACATCACCAAATAAAATATTGTCTGAAACATAAATTCTCACAACACTCATAAATAGGTAACATGATTTCTAGACATCGAGTCAGAGCCAGCTACAGTACATCTCCTCTACTCGTGGTCAGATGACCCACTAGAAGTTCTCCTGTCTAACGCCCCTGAAAAACAAAGTGTCAAGAAGAGGGCCGAGCTCGGAGCTCGATGGCGAGAATAAACTGTCAGTGTAATGCTGTGCGTAGAATAAGTAAAACTGTAAAGGAAATCCGACTTGTAAAACACGAATAGAAAATACTGAATTAAAATACTGAAAACTGTGCTGAATACTGAGCAAGTAAACATTGATCAATGTATTCTCTTTAAATGCAAAACTGAGTTTCTGTTTCTCTGTCTTGTGAATTAAATATGAAACCGACATTCCCCCTGGGTAATCTGTACCTGTGCCCTCTCTCTCTCTCTGAGATGAGCTCTATCTCTAGAAGGCGAGGAACGCGGCATCATCTAATACACAAGACTATTCTCTGACTACACATCTACTTCAATACTGTATGGCCAGCGTGCAACGAGTATATCTGATACAAGTGGTCGACAATATATACGTACACTAAGCATCCGAAAGGATGGAAAGGGGGTTTTGATTTTTATAAAATGAAAGTGTTTTTAAAACAGATAGTTCGGACTTAAAACAGAATTCAAATCACCCCTCTCCTAACTCAGTGTCGTACTCTCTGGCTCTACACGAGTCACCGATGGTCTATACATGTACATCAATAGAATGTAATCTAACTGTATCTGTAACTGTTTCTCTTTTCTGTTACTGAATACTAAGCATGAAAATGAGTTTATAAAACTCTAGAAACTTCCATAAAAACTCATAGTTCATGCTTTCAAAACTGAAATCTGAATTGTATAAAAATAAGGTAAAACATACGAACTATACAGGTAGATTCCCCTCACCTGAGTCTGGATCGAGTTTAAATCTGACTCGGTCCTTCGGCGGCGGTGGACTTGCCATTGCCCTTACTTGATAGTTGAAATAAGAACTCTATAAATTCGAAGCCCGTATTTAGGGATGGCAGATTGGGGCGGGTTTTGCCTACCCCGCCCGACCACTCCCCGCCCCGCCCCACCCCACCCGCCCCAGATACACGGGTTTTAAAACTCCGCCCATACCCAACCCGACGGGAATCGGCTACCCGGTATCCTCGCCCGTCCTAGGCTCTAGGCCCGCCCACATAACATTAACAATAAAAATTTAAAATTTCAATTCTAAGTAAAAAATGCACATTTAAAATCTCATAAAACAATAATAAAGTATAAATTGAAAACTTCAATCCAAAATCTTAATGTTTTTAGATAAAATGACCACCATTCATCATCATCTTCAAAGAGATCAAACCAAAATAATAAAGTGCACATTCAAACTTATACAAAATGATACTAAAGTAAAAATTGAAAAGTTTAATCCAAGGAACATAGCCCTTTAGAACCCCCATTCATCACCATCATTATTTTCATGGAGAATAATCATTTTACATTTCGGGTCGGGTTCGGGTTCGGGTTCGGGTTCGGGTCGGGTATCAAGTTTCCCATACCCGCCCCGCACCCGCTTTATATTATTCGGGTTTTACCCGAACCCGACCCGAAACCCGGTCAAACCGGGTTTTCCCCGTCAAACTCGGGTCAGGTCGGGTCGGGTCGGGTCGGGTTTGGGTATAATTGCCATCCCTACCCGTATTCTTGATTCATACTCCAATTAAGACTAAATAGAGTACGATAAAAATACGAGATTTCTCTTCTAAGTATCTATACTTAACTTCATCATTAACTTATCCTAGAACTACCATCATGCTTTTATTAATTCAATTACGTGCTAATTAATGCATGATAAATCTAAGTATATCGGCAAAAATTTCGGCAACAACTCCTCTCATTGTAGGGCTAGAAAATTCTACAAACATTCACACATGAACTTAATTAACAATTATCATGCTCAGATAACACTACAGTCCACAACCCCCATTCATGCATATTCTTTTTTTCAAGTCCCAAACCCTAATCATGCTTCTCTTTGGGGCTTCCCTCAACTTAGATCTTTAATTAACTAATTAAGGTATGATAAATCCCAGATTAGGGCTCACTGTGGGGTGTTCAGGCCTAAGCTCACTGTTGAGCTGAAATGAAGTGGCGAGGGGGCGACTGCGGGTGGCGGCGGCTGGCGGTGGCTGGCGGTGGCTGGCGGTGGAGCAAGGCCAAAGGCGGCCCCCTGGCTGGCGGCGTTGGGCTGTAAGGCGGCGGCCGGTGACCTGGGCGCGCGGCGAGGACGGCTGCGGGACGACGGCGGCTGGTGGAGGGCGGCGCGAGTGTGGGTAAGGGGCGGCTGACCGGCGGCGGGCGTCACGAGCGCACGTCGCTCCTTTCTCTGTTTTGAGAACGAAGAGGGGAAAGGGAGAGAGAGAGATGAATCCTCTTCTCTCTCTCTTTCACTCATGCTTTATAAGAGTGAGTTTTTCTTTTTAATTAAATTTATTATTTTTTTATTTATTCAAACCATTATAATAACTTATCTAGTATAAAGTATTTTATTTAATCAACTTATTTTCACAAATATCTTCACTACATGCCGAACGACTTTTCGTCGACCCTATCTTCTTACTGTGCCGTCACGAGGGCGACTAATGATATTCTCTAGCTTGTCTCTATCCCACTGCATCCTAATCCCGTCCGACGACCCCAAATGACATTTGTAGCATCAGAAGATCACGGGTCGTCTTTTTCTCCCTACCCAGATCCGCGAATCTAGCTTTTGACTCATCCAGATCTACTTTATCGGGACTCTAACTTTTGTCTGATATTCCTACTTAATTAATCTGGATTAATTAATATTTAATTAATTTCTAGTTTAATTAATCTAACTAGGTCGACTATCTATCTCCAACTATTCTATACAACTCTGGCCTGGCCCAATAAGGCCTCTCTCGGCTCTATAGTTGCGAGAATGGATTTCGGTCCATTTTATACTGATTTTCTTTAACTTTGAAGTTAATAATTAATCCAGTTTAAATTAATTAACCTCGTTTAAAATTTCAAAATTTACTGAACTTTACTTAGGAAATTTTGGGATGTTACACGCATAACATAAGGTTCTCTTCGGACAAGAACCTATCGACCGATATCTTGGAAAAGGTTTAGAAGGCCTCAAACTGCTTGTCCTCCTTAGGGGCTAATAGCTCCTCAAGCCCGACTTTTCCCTTAGCAATGCCCCATTTGGTTCGGATACTCCAGGCGGGCCTACAAGTGATGAAGAAGAATTTCTCCTTCCAATTTTTGACATTTGAAGGGACAGGGCCAAGAAAATGTTACGAGCCGTAAAATAGTACCAACCGGTCTTGGACTGGGGGCTCAAACTAAAAAGCTGCCGGAACTAACGCAACAAAGTCCGGATACCGAAGTGGTTCAAGACTACTACGAATCTACTAAGAAGCCTCCAAGAGTTAGGAGCAAATTGACAGGGACACAACTCGAAGTGAGCGAAGATCTCTCAGAAGATGTCTAGGAAGGGTAACATAATCCCTGCTACAAAAGCGTCTTGGTAGAGAGAGATCTCACCTACTCTAGGGTTATTGGCTTGCTCTGATGTTTTGGCACCCTACACTTAAAGGGGGATCGAAAACATGGTAGTTCTTGGCCAAAGCATCAAGGTCACCCTGAGTCAAGGTACTCTAG
Source organism: Dioscorea zingiberensis (assembly GCA_026586065.1). Lineage (NCBI taxonomy): Eukaryota > Viridiplantae > Streptophyta > Magnoliopsida > Dioscoreales > Dioscoreaceae > Dioscorea > Dioscorea zingiberensis. Next base: position 19,753,641 of record CM048818.1, on the reverse strand, counting down.
AATTCCTCAACTCCTCTCTCCCTCTCTCTTAACCGTGCGGCTATGGGTCATTTTTTGGGCTCAATCAGTGGGGGAAATCCGGTAGACGATGAAGAAGACGTCCGAGAAATTGTTTTGAAGCAGCCATCACCACTTAAGGATAAAGTTCCAAGAGGAGATGAAGCAAGACGACTCCCAGCGAGTAAGAGAGAAGTTGGACATGAGGAACGCCAAAGGCAAAATGAAGTCGAAGAGGAAAGTAGCCCAAAGTTTAAATCATTCGAGGCAACGATTTGGGAAGGACGAATCATCTACTAACGGCCCAGATTTTTTCTGCGAAATGGCCCGCGGCGGGTGGTTTAGACGTGACCCCTTCATCATTACATGAACCTCTTTGTCTTACTACTTTCCAGGCACCATACCCCAGGAGTCATGATGAGCAGATAAAGAAACGATGTGTAACCCTGTGCATAGCCTCAAGAAACGCTATCATTATGGCTTCGAACGGCTGTCGTCGACCATTACACGTCCAGTCACACACGGTGAACAGGGGCCCGATAAGCGCTCAACCCCAAATCGCAGGTATGAAGTCATAGTTGATAAAGAGATGGAGAAGAGAGAATGCACAAGAGGTTCGGAAATTTAAAGCTTTATTCAAACAAATAACAAAAATAGTACATCTGGGGGATGTCTTAGAGGAGCTGACCGACTACACATCCTCGTCGCCATCAAGAAGGTATGCCTCGTGGTGCGGGTGAGCGAATGACGTCGAAATCTTCAGGCATCTGCTCCGCTCGAAGACCTTCACCTTGAAGTCAACACCACCAAGGTACGAGAGGACCAAGAAGTCTCCAAAAACCACGGACCCGTCTGCAGGTTCACTGGTCCGGCCGGTACCCGCCTAAGGTGACAGCGGAACGACGGCGAGACTTAAAGATAAGCGGTGGGGTATCCGGGAGGAAAAGCTTGCAGAAAGACGAGCGATGGGGGGAAGCCATCGTAGGTGGAATTATAAGGGATGATAAATGATGCCCCAACCCCAGCATTTATAGACCCAGCCCTAGAGATTAGGAACCATCTAGAAAGTTAAGCCACATGGGGTTTTAATAACCAAGCCTTGAGGGCCACTCTTTAATACCTTGGGAACCACTGCCTCAATGTTGGGCAATGACCAAAATGAAAGCAAGTCCAAGGCGTGGGAACCCTGAGCGATGATTGATAGTTTCCAGGACAAGCCACCAAACCTCTGCCCGGCTGATCCTAAGTAGAAGAAAATTCTCCGATCTAGTACCCACCGTCAATATAAACGTCGTTCCCGCATCACTGCTTGTTCCACCCGACTTGAGGCCACTACTTACACGGCTAACCCAATGCTTAGCCTTTCGGGCCGACTAAAACTCGAGGTACGCTCGCCTATCACTCGGCCTCGGACGCAAGCATTCTTAGGGGGTCTGGTGATAGGGAGGAATATGGACGGACATGTGGCCTCAATCCGGGCTTACACGTGTACAAATCCAATAGGCAGATCCAAGCAATTCTAATCCCAAGTTGCCAGCCCCATTATGGGAAGCCAACCAGCCGGGTCAATAACGGAAGGATGATCGTGGCGGAGATCAGGGCGGACGGGCAGGGCATGAATCAGGGAGCACGGATCATGGGATTGACAGATCGAAGCCCTGTAATGACTCAACAGGCGGAGATAAAAGGAGAAAGGGACGAGAGAACAAGGTACGCCATCTCTTCTGAGAAACCCATTACTAAACTCTCACCCTCTCTGAGCATGATCGCCTCCACTAACTTGAGCGTCAGAGTACCCTCGGGCGATAGGGTCGCCCCTAGCTCACTATCTTCTGTTTTAGTGCAGGTTGCCGTCAACATCCTTGGTGGTCGTCGCGATCCCATCTTAAACAAATTTAATTAGCCGTTGATTGAGGGACCTGCTTTCATCTCGAGCAAGAACCGGTTTCGACGTCAACAATAGATATAGATATAGATATATAGATATTTAAATATATCTTTAATTTTTTTATATGGAATAGAATATGTGATAATACAAAGGCAGTTAAAAGAAAGGATTATTTTAATTTAAATGGGGAATTTATTAAAAATGAAAATAATTTTTTTGATCTTGTTGAGTCGAAAAATGGGGGATTCAGTGGCAAGACGAGGAGGAGCAAACCTCCAAAAGTGTGTTGATCAATGAGTTAGGCATAAGATTAACAAGGAGGAGGAAGGGATTCTGGCATATGCAGTGTGGTTCATATGGAAAAGTAGGTGCAATAAGATCTTCAAGGAGCAGGAATGGGACCCAATATGGACTGCAAGGAGGAACATACTGGCAGCCAAAGAATACTTCAATCAAGAATTGGAGCCTGGGAGGATGGGAGAAATTGCAACTGACACTTGGAGCCGAAATCTAAAGCTATATCACATCTATGTGGATGGATCCTGGAGGGAGGAGGTAAGGAAGGCAACAATAGGGTATCTGATTTTATCTAATACAAGAATTTTTATAACTGCAAGGAACAGGCGTAGTTGTGCTCAATCTGCGTTGGATGCTGAGATTGATGCAATACTGTGAGGCATTGAAGCACTGCAGCAGGCTGGGGGCTCAGAAGCCCACATATACACAAATTGCCAAGAGGCTGTATGGTTATTGCAAGGCCAAAGGAATGATGAACAACATGGAAGAGAGGACTTGATTACTCAATGCAAAAGAAGGATAAATACACTGGACCGATGTACCTTGGAGAAAGCTGACAGAGAAGGAACTGGAGTGCCAGACATGCTAGCCAAGCAATGTGAGCAGGGATGGAATCTAAATGAGGAACAACACCTCCCAGAGTGGATTAGGAGACGACTAGAAAGTCTAAGAATGACTATGTATTAACTGCAGGAGCAGTTCTTAACACCAAAAAAAAAATGAGTTGGGCACAAGACATTGAATAAATTAAATTGATAATTTCTTTTTGTTCATTTTTATGAGTTTCAATTGTTGTCTTTTCCTCAAATTATATAATAACAATGCCCTTATTTTTTTTCCTTTGACCCTCCAATTTATTATTCAATGAAAAGTGAATTCAATTGCCGGCCTATTATTGAAGCCTTTGAAGGTAGGAGAAAGGACTTGTTAATAGACTCATCCACTATTTCACGTCATATTATATTCCAATATTTATCATTGAAAATATATAGATCAAAATTCTCAATAAAATATAGTAACCTTGAAAAAGTGTTTAAATTTGGTGTTACCCTTCGCTAGAATTCAAAGAATCTGAAGTTTAGTTCAGATAAATTTTCGGATATTAAAAAGAAAAGAAAAAAACAAAAGTATTTCTAAAAAATTTCCTGCTGTTCAAGCAGTTCGATTCCAACTTTGTTCTTTTGCATCCTATTACCAAACAATGAACTCAATTGCAATGACAAAAAGATGATAATTAAAATAAAGATACCAAAGTTTTTTTTTTGTCTTACTTGCAAGAACCAATTGGAGGGCAATTAACCAAACAAGTGGACTTGGACAAAGTCTAACATTCAATAAAAAAAATTTAGTTTGGCTGGCACCATCTTGTAATCATTAAGCAATAAGAATTGTCCTTAAATAGCTTCACATAATCTCCACAAAGCCATCCTGGAAAAAGGGAACTAAATGAGGGATTTGTTCTCTTGTTAACAAACTCCCAAATTCTTCCAACCCTTGATGAAGGATTTGAGGAGCTCTTTCATCCATTCACTCTTCAACAATGGCTTCTTCTACCCCAATATCGTTTGTTCTTCATGAGCTTCAATAAAACCACAACAGAAATCACTGCTACTTCAATTCAGCTACATGATGATGATGAGTAACCTAATCAAGGTGCCTAAATTAAGGGTATTGTCATTTAGAGGGAGGAGGGAGGAGGGCGAGGATGTTCATGCAGCCTTGTTACTTGGAGACATAGAGGTGCCGAAAGGGTGCTTGGCAGTGTATGTAGGAGAGCACATGCGTAGGTTTGTGATACCTGCGAGCTATCTTTGCAGACCGGAGTTCCAGACATTGATGGAGAAGGTTGCGGAGGAGTTTGGCTTCGAGCAGACCGGTGGCCTTCGCATTCCATGCAATGAGGAAACCTTTGAGGAGATCCTTCATGTCTTGGAGGACACTGTGGCAAGGAACAAGAAGAAGAAGAATAAGAAGGAAGACAAGAGTCTGAGATGAACTAGGCTAACCATGAATTCATGAATTGATGCACTGAAGATGATCACACAATTAAATCAATTTTCTGAATCCTGAATCATGTAATTTACTAGTTTTTCCTTCTAATTCAATTTTTTTTTTCCTGTTTAAGCAACAGGGAATCTGGAGAATTTTACTGCTAAAATGGCACAGCAACACTAATTTGGCGGTTATTTCAAGTAAAGTAGTTTATCTGTCAACATAAACTTGATGTTAAGAAGAAAAAAAAATCATACTTGTATGTGATATTGGCAGAATCACTCAGACCAAGAAGGATGACATAAGGTTCCAGCTTATTTTCATATGAGACGGCATCCGTGCCACAAAACGTAGAAGATCCGGTTTGTGGGAGGCCCATTTCTGGCCATGTTCATGCCATTCACCTGAATTCCCTAGAAACTTTGCGATGTTAGGGATGACCATTTCCCGGCAGTGTAGGTGTAGCAGGGGGACTTTAGATAGGACACTTCCTTTCTGAACCTCCAAACCCTCAGGCCTTCGCAGTTTGTAAGGTGTTCCAGAGAATGGTTCGTAGTCCACTCGGTCCATATTCTTCCACCTCTGGTGCACAATCCATCCATATTTATAATCCCCGACGATCGGAGTGCCAAGTGCTTCAGCACAATGGACTCGGAGCTGCAAGAAATCAGACATAGCATAACACCAGAGATCAATTTGAGTCCAGCCTAGTTGAATATTGTAACATGGCATGCATCCCTGACACATTCAGATCACCTGGTGTTTCCGTCCAGTGAGTGGACGCAGCTCTAACCATGAGCAACCATTAATAGTGGGTCCAAGCACCCGGTACTCAGTTACAGCTTCTTGAGAAGCATCAACACCGGAAGGATGAGCCAAAATGACTCTTTCTGCTTTTCCATCATTGAGAAGCACCTAAGATCAAAGGCCGAAATTCTCAATTCCTTCCAACCTATAACTTGAAGAACATAATCCGAAAAGAAACCATAGGTTCATCATAAAGAGTTAAGAAATATATATAAGTCCTAATAAAAAAGGGCCTTAGCAAGTAAAAGCTAAGCATTGATGATCCTGCAAGAAAATCCATCTTTTACTTGTCAACAAGAAGGAAATAAAACCAGAAAACCAAAGGAAATACCTTTGACAGTGGAGCAGAAATAATGCCTTGTTTTTCTTTTGGAGAACCGATGACCAATGCCCAATACCTCTGGACTGTTGCTTCACATGCACTATTCCAGGTCTGAATAACCAGAAGATGAATGGCTTTACAGGCAAAGTAACAAATGCATTGACCATGAACAATTTCAGTTTCAGCCAGAATGCTGAAGAACACAAGTTTTCAGAAGAGCAGAAGATGAAAGAAACTTAAAAATTAGCATGACATGCAAAATTAGTCCTTCCAGTAATGATTGAAATAATGCATCTTGGCCTAAAGCTAATTACATGCATCCTGACTGGTCATCTTATTCATGAGCACTTGGAAATAATTTGAATATATTCTGGTTACTTTTCCAACATATAGCATAGGTAAATAGTAGAGTTATCAACAGAACACACATTTTCATTAGGTTATATGGCGTAATAAAGAATACAAGATATTTCTCACATACCTGAGAAGATGTTTGTGCAAAACCTATGTTACTAAACAACCAATTGAGTCGAGAAAAGCTGTCTTTCGTTCTTCCCATCAGTAGCAACCCACTGATATCTCTGTCAAGCTTATGTACCTACATGAGATTAAAGAGTATTTTATAGCTCATGCTCATGAACTAATAATGCAAAGTGAAATATGGATCATATAATGGTATGTAATACTATTTCTATGATCTTAGTCCTTCAAAAGTAATACCAACTTGGGACCTTCCTCATTGCCATAAGACAATGCAGCGGCAGCCAGTACATCCATGCTGTTATGAACTGGTAAGTTTCCCTATAGAACATCATGTAACACAAAAACCATCAAATTACTGAAAGGTCCAAAGAGAGGAGGAACAACAAGTTGACCTAAAGGGTTGGCAGAAAGATCAACCTTCATAGGAACTTTTGGTGGTTTATTGAGAACAATTATAGCCGAATCCTGAAATTAGAGAATTTATAATGTGTTGATAAGCAGAATCCATCAGAGACTAGCAAATGACTTGTGTTTGTTTCATAGGAAGTTAAAAAAATATTCTTTCAAAAAAGCTTAAAACACCAAAAATAGATGTATTCTTTTGTGCCTTGTGTATCACAAGCCTCTGTAAATACTGTATCTCGTCGGCATTGGGATACAGACTTTCTGTTGGTATGGTGTCATATCTCTTGGGGATTCTTGACTCTGCAACCGATACTGGCATGTAGATCTTCATGCCAACCTCCATAACATCATTATGCTTGATCTGCATGTAAAACGAAAAAGATCATTACCTAATGCACATAATCACTGAAGGAACTCACATATGTTTCAAAGGAAAAAAGGACTGTTAGATGCATTTACAAAAAACCAGTGACGATCAAATCAACAACACAACTTTCAAAATTAACCACAAGAATCCAATTGTGCCATTTAAAACATAGGAACTCTACAACAACCATTCATCTCATAAATAAAGAATTCCTTTACCTTCTTCAAGGAGTGCAACTTCTGACAGTCATTTACTGGTGAGACTTCATCCTCTGAGCTTCCCACATGAACCTGATAGAATAAAAAAAGTGCACTGACTGTGAAATGCCCAAACTTCACATGTGCATTTCTGCAACACCATCTTAGAAATTCCAAATAAGCTTGTTGCTACTTGTATTTAAGGTCATTGTTTTCTGAAAACCTATCAGTGTATAATCCTAAAAAAGATGATATAAACTAGGCCATACAAACTCAAAAGTGCTAGTGATGAGCATGGTGCATCTTAAGCTCCTTTTGCTGTTGAAGGTAGTATTTGTTTATTTGCTAATATTATTGTCGTTTAAAAAAGAAGGAAGAAAGAAAGAAAAAGACAAAACCCAGTAATGAACAGATAATAAGATCACACTATCACTAATTCCCAGACGCAGTCACTCTTTGCCATCTCCCCTTTCAGATTTACAACCAATAAACCATCAATAAAACTCAAAATTTTCAAATCATTCAAGCATTTACCTAAAAACCCAATACATTTCTCATAGCAAATGAAACAAAAGACCTGAATTGCAAACTAGCTGCAATGAAAACCAAAACAATCCTGAAATCACCAATCTAGGAAACATGAGACTACAACGATTCAACCTTTACTTGCAAAACAATGTTCATCCAACACACAATTCATCAAATACTCTCAAAAATCAAGTAAAAATCCAATTTTTATGAACCAAAAAAGCTCACTAGGCCTTTATAGAAGTGGCTCTGAATGACAGCAGGATCAACTTCGGCGAAGTAGTGCTTGACCCAGGAGATGGCGGTGACCTTGCCGGAGCCTCGATTCCGGCCTGGGAGGGGGTCGACGCCGGAAGAAGGGAAGAGCGGGAGGGAGAGCAACTGCCGGGGCTTAGGCCCCGCCTTGGGATGGCCAAGGCGGGCGATGTTGTTCTCCACTCGGATCACAGCCGCTCGAGGCGGCGCGAGCCTGGAGAACCACCGAGCAGTGGCCCGGGTGCAGATCATCGTCGCAGACCCGTTAATGCTTGGGCGACCGTAACATGGATCTCGAAACTGAACCCGCACCCGTTAATGGGTTTGGTCATTGGTGCATCCGACCCGATAATACGCCTTATGGCTTATATTAGATACCTAGAATCTAGACGGAAATCATACCGGGTTTGTCTCGGATCCGAACAAGACCACTAAGTAATGTCTTGTTTGATGTTAAGCTTTTTAATCTTAGATTATGAGCCAAACATTTGTAAATCAATTTGAATTAAATTAAGACCTTAAGTTGATTAGGCTAAGATCATAAACCTAAGAAATAAAATAACATCATCTTTACTCCCCATCCACCCTTTTATTATGTTCAAACACTCATTTTGTTTATCATAAATTAAAATGGAGGAGAATGTCAATTAATTATGATATGGATATATCTGGTCGGACATGTGGCAACATCCCGAGCGCCCATCCGACAGGCCCAGATCGAACACGTGGCGACATCCTGAGCGCCCATTTAACCAACCCAAATCCCCACTTCGGACACCCCCTTTAGGTGAAAAGGTGGTTGCGAAATTAAAGCATGGGGAAGAGAAATGATAGGGAGATAAGGTGCATGAAATATCATGTCATGAGATAAGTACGGCAAGCGAGGTCTCTAATATGGGAGGGGACAAGCGCTGAACCTAGCGGAGGAGAATAAGAAGGAAGAGAGCAACGGAGAAAGTAAGCAATTCAACCAACCAAAAAACTCTCTTTCACCTCCAAGTTCTCCCTCGACTAACTTGATCATCAGAGCTGAATCAGGGCAAAGGCCCACCCCGACCGATTTTCTCTTTTTTTTTTACAAGCACTCCGACGAACAAGAGCCACCTGTTGTCCCCTCCAACAGTTATCAGCGTCCTCTCAAACAAGCAAATCACAATCGTTGGTTGGAACCGGGTCCGATCCCAAGGAGAAATGCTAACAGTTTGGCGTCGTCTATGGGACGCAATCGAGAAGCTATGTCGACAATGGCTAAAGCAAATTCCCCCCTCGGCGTTGAGCTTCTTAGCTTATAAAGTCCCCTACAGGGTCGAGCTTCTTAGCTCGTAAAGTCCCTCTTCAGGGCCGAGCATTGGAGCTCATAAAGTCCCTTTGTGGGGAGAGTATCGATGCTCGCACCGCCCTCTTAAGGGCTCGACTCAACATTAGCTCGATTACCCTTATCTTGGGTTCTCCATGAAACCAACAACGTATGATGCTCTTTTTCTCCAAGCTCCAAGAGAGCTCAACTCCATGGAGGCTCAAAAAAGGGGAGAGTGCCTCTAAAGAAGATGAGAGTACCCCTAAGAAGAGCTTAACTCCATGGAGGCTCAAAAAAGGGGAGAGTGCCTCTAAAGAAGATGAGAGTACCCCTAAGAAGAGCTTAACTCCATGGAGGCTCAAAGAGAGATCATCTCCGAGAAAGAAGAGCTCCAAGCTCCAAGAGAATCCATGAAGACCTTCATGTCAAGCTCCACGAATAGCATCATGCCAAGCCGAACTCCATGAAAAACTCCGAGCTGAGCTCCCATGAAGACCCTCATGCCGAGCTCCATGAAGAGCATCATGCCGAGCCGAGCTCCGAAACATGACCGGGGGCACCTCACACTTCACACTAGTTGGGTTCCCACTATATATGCTCCTCTACTTCTCTCTCAACTAGTGATAGGGGACTATGTTTGACACTTCCTAACAAAGAGCCCCAAGCTCATGATTGGCTCCACTCCCATTAAGGTCTTTCTCTCTCAAGAAAAACTCCAAGCTCATGAGCTCCAAGCTTATGAAGGCCTTTCTCTCTCAAGAAGAGCCCCAAGCCCATCTCTATGAAGCTCCAAGTAAGCTCCTCTCTCATGAAGGTATGACCTTCTTTCCCCCTCATGAGACGGTTACTCTACAAGCATGAAGGCCTCTCTCTCATGAAAATGAAAGTCCAAGCTTCAAGAAAGACCCAACCGACCCAACCTATCCCTTAGTTTTCCGAGCCGACCTGAGCTCGAGGACAACTCAGCCACAACTCGGCCTCGGATGCAAGCGTATTGAGGGGGGGAACTAATGATATGCATAAAATAATGGCTTGATACGTGGCTGAGGATGATGAGTTACTGGCAGGGGAATGAACATGGTCAAGATTAACAACATACAAGTGGAGAGAGTACGTCATCCACGATAAAGAAAGGCTCTTGATCCAAGCGCCAAAGGGGGATGAACCTAAGGGAGGGGGGATGGGCTCATCTCCCAAGGAAGAAAAAAAGGGGCCAAAAAGGAAGAGGGGGCAGAGCTTTAAACGTGGGGATCTCCAGGAGACCTCGAGGAAAGGCCAACTCCATGAGGACATGAAGACCTACGAGAGCCTAAACTTTGAGAGGGTCCATCTTCATAAAATGCACTTTTGGTCTCTGTACTATGGTATATTGTTCATTTTGGTACCTGTATAATGAAAATGTTCAATACGGTCCCTATACTTTGAGAGTTTTAGCAATTACGGTCTTTAGAGCTAACGTGGCAGCCACCTGGTATACAGGCTGAATACATGTATATTTTATTATGACATGGCAGCTGACATGGCACAAAAACCAAACTTCTACTATGTTAATCAATTAATGCTAACGTGTCGGCTAATGTGGCATGCCACGTGTCCAAAAAATCTAAAAAAATCGGGAGATACAAAATAACATATATTTTGTATGTGCAGATTTATTTTCTAGCAATTTTCTAGGTTGATTGTTATGATTAAGGTACAAAATCATGTGTAAAAAGGTAATGCCAAGTGGCCAGATTTTTTTCAGATTTTTTTAGATTTTTTTTCGCCACGTTAGTATGACAAGTCAGCATGCTGACGTGTTATCTGAGCTGACATGCCACATCAATATTAAATGATAAATATATTGAAAGTTAAGGTATCATGCCACGTCAACATACTATGTAAGCTGCCACATCATAATAAAAAATGTTTGTATTCAACCTGTATGCCAGTTGGCTGCCACGTCAGTCCTAGGGACCGTAATCGCCAAAACTCCTATAATATAGGGACCGTATTGAACGTTTTCATAGTATAGGGACCAAGATGAACAATATTACCATAGTGCAAGGACCAAAAATACCAGCTTTGCATGGAAAGTTAAGGCCATAAAACACTTTTACACATTTGGTATTCAAATAAACTACACAAAGTAATGGTCTTCTTGCAATTACTTTCCCTTTGACCAGGGCAAGTGATTCATAGGTGAAGGGGTGTGAAAAGGATTACATGGTGGTTGTGAAAATGTGGGAGATGTAAAATTCTAATTCTACCCATTTGTAAAATAAAAATTTCCTCTCTTGTTTTGTCTTTCTTTTGAGAACCCTAAACATATTCTTCTTCCTTTTGAGAAACATCAACGCAAAACTCCCACATTCTTCTCCCTCTCCAAAACCCTAGCTTTAGAGGAGCCCTATTGGTAAGCCCTATAACTTCTTGTATTTCTTGTATTACTAACTAGAGCAATTAAGGGCAAAATTGAGAATAAATATTACTTTGCATCGAAAGCCTATTGATTCCAAATGGAGCAATTAAGTTTGCATGCATTTAAATTACAATTTTCATTGGACATAACAAACATTGTATTGTTATTTTACAGGGAAGCAATTATGGGGAAAGACTTTACAGGAAAGACTTTACAGGGAAAGTCTTTCATTGCTAAGTACCAAACTACCCCTAATAGTGGATTGCTTCCGTAGTTGGAACCTCAAGGCTTTTTCCTTGGATTTACAGGGTTTTCCACGTAAATCTGTCATCCCCTCAATTACAAATCACAACCTTTAGTTTTTAGTCCGATTTTAGTGCTAAAAGTTATATAAAAGATTGGAAAATTTTATCACAATTTTTGAAAAATATCTAGAAATAACTTGAGGGTTTTGTTTTATTTATTTTTTAAAAATGATGGTGTATTTCGCTCATGAATTTTTTTTTTGTGAAAATTTTGCTCTTAAATTTTTAAAAATGATAAAGAAAATCATGTTAGTTATAAATAGTGAATGACACAAACCTTACTAAGGGGTTGTTTGATGGCCTGGATATAGTTGGATGGGAAAAGTTATATCCAGGAATCTTTACTTTATGTGTTTGATGGGGATAAAAAGAAGGGATATAGACTTTCAAAGGAATTCTATATCCCCTCAAAACCAGATGGCGACTTTTGCCCAAATTGGCCGAAAGTCGCCATCCCGTTCGGTTGCTGAAATTCAATATCCCCTAGCTGGACAAAAGCCAACCCACGTGCTCGATCGTTGGTGCGCTGGAGTCACCACTTCATTGAGAATCAATCCTGCCCCTTTTCTTGAGAGAAAGAGAAGAGACTTCTGGCGAGAAGAGGCAACGAGAGATCTTGCACGACTCTTGAAGGTACGTAAGCAAACCCTAACTCTCATTGTCATTTGTCTGCTTAATTTTTTGGGGCCCTGATTGTATTTTTTGATTTGATTTTTTATTCCTGTTTTAGGCTTCAAAGAGGAGAATTGGGTGGATCTGAGAAGGAGTTGAGGATCTGAAAAACCCTAGCTCCGATTGCTGTTTGTGAAAGTGGTGAGTTCATCTGAAGTAATGAATTATTTCTTGTTAAAACCCTAATTTTGACAGATGTGTGTTGTTCCTCCCTCTATTTTTTTTTTTGTTTTTTTTTTCTTTTGTTCTGTTCTTGTTTTTTTTCACACTAGTGTATCATGGATGTTCAGGTGAAAGGAATGGGTCTGACTTTCAACTTCAAAGTTTTAATAGTTTACCTTATTTTTTGTTCTCTCTAATATTCTCAAAATGTTACATTTATGCCTTTCTACCTTGTTTAATGTGCCTTGTTTTCATCAATTTTCAGCAATTTTCTGCACTCTAGGGAAATTATACAGCAACAATTTTCAGCAATTTGATTTCTCTCCAACTATATGTCCTGTTGGTTTATTTGGTTCTTCTCCATGCCATTTCTCTCCAACTATTATAATCTCAAAATGTTACATTTATGCCTTTCTACCCTGTTTAATTTGCCTTGTTTTCATCAATTTTCAGCACTTCCTGCACTCAAGGGAAAATATACAGCAACAATTTTTAGCAATTTGATTTCTCTCCAACTGTATGTCCTGTTGATTTATTTGGTTCTTTTCCTTGCCATTTCTCTCCAACTATATGTCCTTTTGATTTTTTTTTTTAGCAATTTTCAGCAATTTTCCAAACATAATTTATTTGGTTCTTCTCCTTGCCACTTCTCTCCAACTATATGTCATGTTGACTTTGCATTAGAGTTGGTTATTTACACTCTAGCAATGGGATGGTATATTATAAATTGTTTTCCTAATTCTTGGTGTCTTTAACATGTTTTATTATTAACAATAATGGCTATTGTGGATGAAAAAACTACTAGTATTTTTTCTTGATAATGGTACTGGTATGGAACCAAACTAGTAATGCTATCAAATGATTTGAACTTGAAATTTTTGCAAATTGATGAGGTAAAGGGTACTTTTTATTATGTCTCTTTTTTTCCTCAAAATAATGTTTGATCTGTTTAAATAGGAAGGATTCTTAGGTTTGAATATTTTCACTATTTTAGGAATTTTCTTTTTCCATTTTATTCAATTCAACAACCTTGTTAAAGCGTAGTAATTGTCATTTACTTTGTTTGATTAACACTTAACATTTCCTTGTAAGATTTATATAGTACCTTTGATTTGTTGTTTTTTTTTTGGGATTATAAAAGTTAAGTCAGAATAATGAGATGAGAAGAGGATGTTCATTAATGAATTTCAAATGTAGATGGATCTTGATGGGATAACAGAAGAAGAGGAGATCTCCGCTGCCGCTATGGCCGCTATGGCTGTAGGCATTGCCAGCATTGTATATTACATGCAAGGAGAATCATTGCCTCGTGAACCTCAATCTTCTAGAATTCATGCAAGGGATGTCTATTTGAATCGTTTACTTCAAGGAACGACACTACCAGTATTAATATGGTGAGAATGAATAAGCTCTCCTTTTTCAATCTCTGTTCGATCATGCGCAATCGTGGGTTGTTAAAGGATGCCATAGAAGTAAATGTAGAAGAACAAGTACTTATGTTCCTTCCTTCACACCATCGGCCACAACCAACGTAATAGGGTTATCAGTCACAACTTTCTTAGGTCTGGAGAAACCTTTAGTAGATATTTTCATCAAGTCCTTAACGCAATAGGGGAGCTACAATCTGAATACATTAGACCACCTTCGGCATCTGTATCTCCTTATATAGCTCGACGCCCGAATTTGTTCCTATACTTTAAGGTATCATTTAATTAAAAAAGTACTTGACTGTTTTCTTGATAGTATAAAACATTTTTACAAACATCGCTTTGCTTTATAGGACTGTGTTGGAGCACTTGATGGAACACACATACATGCTAGTGTACCTGCAGATATGGTTGCAGCATTTCGTAGCAGAAAAGGGTATCCAACCCAAAATGTTTTGGCTGTTATAGACTTTGACTTACGTTTCACATATGTTTTATCTGGGTGGGAAGGATTGCGCATGATGCACTTGTTTTGCGTGATGCGTTACAAAGACCAAACGGACTTAAGGTTCTAGAAGGTAGAGGGTATACATTTTATGATACAATAAAAATTAATGAGAAACCACAATGTTTAAATCTTATTTTACTTTTTTTATAGGAAAATATTACCTTGTCGATGCGGGATATGTCAACAAACCTGGTTTCTTATCACCTTTTAGAGGTGTCCGATATTATTTGAAGGAGTGGGGTTCTAGGACACCTGCTACTCCAAGGGAGCTATTCAACTTCAGGCACTCATTGGCCTGAACATCTGTGGAGCGTGATTTTGGCTCCCTAAAGAATCGTTTTAAAATTTTAGCTTCTTGTCCTTTCTTTCCGCTCACCACACAAATCGATTTGGTTATAGCTTGTTGCGTCCTCCACAATTACATTATTAGTGGTGGTGGAGATGGGTTGATCCCTACGGAGGAAGAATGGATTCCGCGATCTTCTTCAAATCGTTCTCAGAGAGAGCATCGCGAGGATGCCATGGAGTGGGCCGAGCCTCGAGATAAAATAGTGCAGGACATGTGGGAGAATGAATGACAATCTTTGTTTACTCTTAAGTATTACTGTTTTAGTTCTATGTTTTGTATTAGAACTTGAAATGTATAATGAATTAAAACTTGAAATGTATTACTATTTTAGTTCTCTGTTTTGTAGTAGAACTTGAAATGTATTACTCTTTTAGTTCTCTGTTTTGTATTAGAACTTGAAATGTAATGAATTAAAACTTGAAATGTATTACTGTTTTAGTTCTCTGTTTTGTAGTAGAACTTGAAATGTAATGAATTAGAGCTTGAAATGTATTACTCTTTTAGTTCTCTGTTTTATGTGTAGTAGTTGCAAGGTAGAAAAAATAGTATTCCTGGTATGTGTTATTTATGAAGCATAAATTTGATGATTGTTTATGAATACTTCAGTAAAATATTTGAATCTAATTACTTTGCTTTTTATATCAATGTTACATCATGTTTAATGTTAAACCTTACATGTTTTAATGTTTATAATGCAACCCCACTTCAAGATAGAAGGCAATAGTTAGTCAGGACCACGGAGAACCACTCCAAACAAGAGATGGCGCTACTCCACAGCCGTTTCTTTCTTAGGTTCATGGCTGAACAGGCGGAGGATGGCATGAAAACCGACTAAAGCTTCAAGCAACAAACCATTCATGCTATAGTACATGCACTGAACGAGGAGTTCAAAGAAGGTTTCAACAAGAGTAATGTCCTTAATCATTTGAGGACTTTAAGGCGTAAGTGGTGTGATTGGGTGCTTATATTGCATTCTATTGGTTGATTTTCATATCTAAATCATGCTTGAATTGTGTTATCTATGCATATTTATGATGAATTTTATATAATTGGATCATTTGCACCCTTAGCTTGTATTTGGTGTTAATTTGATGTGTCTGACATGTTTGAATGAACATGTGTGATCTTGGATGATTTTTAACAATAGCATAACTTTCAAAGAAATACAATTAAATAGCCTCACACATGTATTTCAATGTGTACTTGATGCTCATATACTTGGCTTGATTAGATTGTGTTCAGATCAAAATTTGGCATGTCAAACGAGAACCAAATACAATTTTAATCGCTTTTTTCAGATTTTCGTGGTTGAAGTTAAAAAATCATAACCGGCTCCATTCTAATCGAATCTTTCGCATTTTACAAAGTATCGTTGGAAAGAAAATTTGAAGATCTTCAACTTTGTATCGCACTGTTCTCGTTGGAGGAGGTTTTCATATCGAATTTCGGTTTGAAATTGACCGAAGTTTTGACCGAAACCGTGAGAGATGCGCATGAGATGCAGTAAATTGACCATAACTTTTGGTGGTTTTATCAGAATTTCTGATGCAAGGTACCTTTGGAAAGATCATTCAGAGATCTACAACTTTGCCAGAAATAGCCATTCTCAAAAAAAATAGATTTTGATTGCCGAAATTGCCCTCACGGAGTTGATGTCCTTAAGAGCTTATTGGATCCAAATTCGGATCCATTAACCCGTTAAGCTCTTAATGGATCTTTTGCTTTGAAGACTAAAAAGGGGCATGGCACAGGAAAGAAAGGGGAGGGAGCTTACGGCGTTAGAGAAGAAAAAGAAATTTAGGTTTTCTTTTTCATATATTTGTAAGCTTGTGTTTTCTTCTTTAATCTTTGTGATTTAGACCATATGTATACTTAAACACTTGTAGATCTCTTCCCGATCTTTCTTTCTATTGGATTGCTTTTTCTTGGATTTGGTTTGGTTTTAATGAAAAGTTTGGTTTGATTTAAGATCTTGTTTCACTTTCTCTTTGTTACTTGAGGTATAGATCCCTCAAGAACCATCCCTCTAGTTAGGAAAGCTTTGATGTTTTGTATAGAATATATTAGAGGTATAGATTCCTCTATTTCTAGCAAGACTTAAGTTGAAGTTTCCTAACTTGGTACGAAGGTCTATAGGTATAGAGCCCTCTAATCTTCTCGTTGCCAACCTTGAGGCTAGCCCATCAAATACTTAGGGTATAGATTCCCTTGATGATCCGATTGTCCATGGCTAGTGACTCTTGGTTCTACCATGCTTAGAAACAAAGATTTGACAAACCATTTGGCTTCTAACCTTTGTATCTTCACATGATATGATTGCATATTTTCCTAGACTAGGGTTCTAGTGACAGGGATGCTAGCTAGCGGGTGTTTGACGATCCATAAGTAGTCCTGATTTGAGAGATAGTGAAGGTTGAGTCTACGTCTTCCTCCAACTGTTATCCAACCTTTGTTTTTATCCTATTTATGTTGTAAACCTTGCAAACTTTATCTCAAAACAACAAAAACATCTTCTTTACTGTTTCCCTTTTTTGTATCTAAAAAGTTCCCTGTTTTGGATTTCATTGCTCCCTGTGGTAAATGATCTTGGGACTCACCCTTGTTAAACTTTGACAACTCTTGCGCTTGGGAGTATAAACTCGTACATATCTGAGAGAGAGAGTCAGCTACCATCAAGAAATTGAAGGACATGAGAGGGGTTGGATGGATGAAGATAGCAAGACAATCACTATGGGCGAGGAGGAGAATAAGATATATATCGTGGTATGTTCTTATTACTTAGTATATTTTATTGTCATTATGATTTATGCCCTTATAAACCATGCTATTTTTAATGCAGGCGCACCCAAAAGAAGATGCATTTATCAATAAGCCGATTGAAGATTACAATTTACTTGAGGTTGTGTGTGGCAATGATCAGGCCACAGGCCGTCTCGCCAGAGACACCATGTCACGTGAGGAAGTTCATGGCCCAGACCAAGTAGAAGACCAATGGGAGCCTAATTCCGTCGGTGTTGGATTAAACATGGGGAGTTATTTTGTGGGCACAGATGAGGGGTTTAATTCCCCCACCATGCATCCTATGAACAACCACAAGACTGACAACTCAGAAACAAGCCCTACTCTAACATGGATAGAGCATGTGGTAGGAGAAAAAGGCGTGCACATGTGGATCTAGAGGTTATACAAGGCATGTCAGATAATATGAACGAGCTTGCGATGGCGATTCGTGAAAGACATCCTATGCGAATTGCTAACACTATATCTCAAGAGTGCATGAAGTTACTACAATTAGGATAGACCAATCAGGATGTCACTAGGTTTTCTAATTACCTGAACGAGAATGAATTGAGGAAATCCGCTTTTCTTTGGGCACATGAGATAATGCGTCTCTTAACCACAGAAGATTATCTCGGGCCACCACCACCGCAGTTCTAGTTCATTTGATGGTTGTATAACTCTATGTTGAATGTCTTTATGTTTTGTCTAATGTTGTATGACTTTATTTGAGTACTGTGGGTTATGTTGAATGACATTTAGCTTTGGTTTATTAAACATATATATATATATATATATATATATATATATATATATATATATATATATATATATATATATATATATATATATATATATAGCTGCAATTGCTGTTGTTTGATTATAATTTACCAGGTTTTTCATGTTGTTTGATCATTATAATTTACCAGGTTTTTCATGCTGTTTCATTATAATTTAGGCTAATGTATGCTTTTTTCATGCTGTTTGATCATTATATACCAAGTTTTTTGGCTATTAAGTAGCAGTGTTGTGTCTAATATTAATGATAAATTTGAATTCTCAACCAGTTCATGTTTGTTTTCATTGATGAATTTCAGGAACCTTGAGCACATCAAATTCTAGCTAGGTATTCCAATACTGGCATTGTTGTGCCTCTGATCCTTTAAAAATTTACATCTTGTCAGCTTGCAGCATTATCCACTCTTTTGCTGGTCATTGTGATAAACTTAAGCTGTTGGAGTTTTGCTATTGATTTGAGTTCCAAAAACAACAAGCTTTATTCTTTATTACTGTACCTTAACAACATACATTAGCCTCTTGTTTATATAACCCTATCTTTGTCTTATGATATGATCTACTTCATATTTACTTATATTTCAATTTATATATTTGGCATGCTTTTAATATATATTTAACCATTGCTATACTTGCAAAAGAATTCTTCTTTGATGTCTTAAAAGATTAATTAAATAAACATAATTATAAGTTTTTATAACCCAGATTTCATACCCTTTAAAGTTATATTAATTAAAGTAATATAATTATAAATTAATAACTCTAAAATTTATCTATTTATATTATTAAGTGAGAATATATTAATTTTAATTAAATAAATCTAAAAAATAAAGAAAATCATATTAAGATTATAGAATTGTGTATTTAGGGGTAACTTTACCATCCCCTTAGGAGAGTCACCACAACACCTCCCTATCCACTCATATTTATACAATTAAACACAAAAAAGTCTGTATTCACTTTTCCTATCCACTTTAACTATCCATCAAACACGTAAAAAATTTATATCTATTTTTTATATTCATGTAATTAAATACACTCATGTAAATTTATACCCTTATATCTGTGAAAGTCCCCATCAAAAAGATGAACATTTACAAGCAATCAAACGTCCTCTAAAATGTGTTTTATCCATATTGATTAAAATAATAATAATAATAATTTACTAGTGACGTGATGTACATTATCCTCTATTGTTTGACCAAATGTGGAAGAATAAAAATAATAAACTATGCTTGAAGGACGTAAAATCAAAAGTACACCCTATGCTTAAAATTTTCCCTTTGCACTCTCTGTCTCTCTCTGTTTTTGATATTTTTAAATTATAAATAAATAAATTAAATATAATTATGTCTATCAACTATTTATATTATAAGTCACCTAGATAATTTTAATTTTTAAAATTTAAAAATCAGAAAATGAGATTGGGATTTTAATTTTTTAAAAAAATTTAAATTATAAATAAATATAAACAATAAAAATACTAAATCAACAATTCAACAAATGAATTAGTTTTTTTACGTGATCAACTACTCAATTTCTAATTTTTTAGATGGACAATCTTTGTCACAGTAGAGAGCACCCTAGCAGATCACGAGTTTTCATGGAAACAGACTCTTGCAAAAAAAAGAAAGAATAAGGCTAAGTGTAGACCCAAATGGTCCGATTTTTCCTCGGACTCTTTGTAGCATAAGGCTTCTCTTTTTTGCATTGCTAACGATTTATTTATTTATTTATTTATTGAAAATCATAAAAAAATATGATGGATTATTTGTTAGTTAATTACTATTTAAATATAATATATTATTAAAATAATTAAAATTATTTAATTTAAATAACATGAACTTAGTCCAATTTTCAAAAACTAATTTTAAAATTTTCCCACTAAACAAATTAAAAGATAGGGGAAATTATCAAATAGTCCCTGGCACTATTACAACCCTATTTACCTTTTCCCCCCACCCACCCAAAACACTATTTCATTTAAGCCCCCCAACACCCCTACCCAAGGACTATGTGGCAATAAAAATACTATTCAAGGGATGAATAGTTATTTACCTATAAAAGATATAACCCTAAACCCAACTAAATCAACCCACAACCACAACCAATACAAATCCCATCAAAATAGTTACCAATGAGTTAAAAAAAAAGGAACACTACCCCACTCTAGAATACGTAGGTCGAGTCACCCCCGGTCAACATAAAGCAATCCCTTCGTCGTCAAAGCTCCGCTAATGGTGGATTCCTAGTCTCCTATAAATGGACCCCCCAGTATCGCTCTTCGTCGCCGCGCCCCCGCATCCCTTTGGGAAAGTTCTCATATTGTCGGCCCTAAACCCTAGTCAAGCGGCGGGCAAGAGATCGTAGAAACCTATTCCAAGGTGCTGTATTTCGGGAAACTAGAAGAAAAATCTCGTGAATAGATCCAAACGTGCTGGGAAACATCACTTTCCCTTGAGAAAAAGGTGGGGAAAAGAAGCAAAATGTCATTTTTAAACCGACTTCTTGTTTATTTCCAGGTGTATGGTGTTAGAATTCAACAAAGTTTGAATCCTTTCTGCTTTTTTTTCTTTTCGGAAAAGTTGGCTCTTTTTGTTTTTTATAGTTTTGACTCTGAGAATCCTTGGAGATCGAGATTGATGGATTTGGGGTTGGAATCGCAGAAGAAGAAGGAGTTGTGGGTTGTGGGGGATGATTGCGATGTGGTGATGATGGGGGTGCCCAAGGAGCTTGCGGTTGCTGATAAAGATGGCGCTGTGGAGTTCCGCGTCCGGCTCCCTAACATCGGGGAAACGATGAAGGTGCGTGTCTTTCTATCTATCTCTTTTCTTCCCTTTGTTTTTCTTGTTTTATTATGCTTTTTGTTTGAATGTTTTCGTGTTGTCTATGCCCCTTTTTTGTTATTTGGTTAAGATTTTCCCCTAAACCTCCAAGAAGGGTTTTTGAAGGTGTGGAAATATAATCAACTTTACTTTTGTTGCTGAATAATTGGTGTTATTTGTGATTTTTTTTCCTCCTATGACCATTGTATGTGTTTGTATAGAAAATGCTTGCATTTATGATGGTTGTTTTTTTTTTTTAAAAAAAAAAAAATTGATCCTTGAACTTTGAATGATGTTATACTTGATTTAAAGAATTTGCATTCAGTTGGTTGGTTCTACTTTCTGATATTGAGCATTCACGAGCTATTTTTTTGTACCAGCATATTATATCATCAGGAAGTGAGCATATTCAATATGAAAACTAACAGAGTTTTCAATTCCTGTTCTAATTCAAAATTCCAAGTGTTTCACCTTTCAATATAGAAGTGCTGAACTATTATAACACCACATTGCCATTCCTGAATACTTCACACTGTCCATCAATGTGCTTGGAAGTTGGGTCCTTTTAATCAATAAATTTAGTCTAGGTCCCCATTTAGTGAGTGTTTGTTGCATTACGGATAGCATTTCTCTTATGTCGCTACTCGGTTTCATTGTTGATGTATTGGTTGAGTCCTAAAATCTCTCTTACAATCCTAAAGATGAGAAAATTTTATTGTCTGTGGGGATACCCAAAGATATAACAACTGTAAGGCTTTATCATGTCAATAATAAAATGGGAACCTGGGAGTAGGAAATGTGAGCATCCTTGCAGAATAATCAGCGAAGTATGCCTCAGTATAGCTGTTTAGTGACCCTGTTACTCTGGCTTGCTTTGAGACCTCAAAGCCCTATCTCACTCCAAGTTGCTGATTTGGAGGCCAATTTATTTTTTACCACTCCAATGCTGGGAGCTATTTTCAATGTCTGTTATCCTCCAACTCGAGCAGTACCACCAGTTCTGTCATGCCTTTGCTCTGCATAACATTAAATGATGAGTTTGATTTTCATGGATGATAGTGGTCTTTGTAATGCTGCAGAATGTTTTGAGGTGCAGAGAAGTTGGAGAGTTCATTAGTGGGGCATTAGCTGGTGCGATGACCAAAGCTGTTCTTGCTCCCCTTGAGACGATCAGGTGTGCTGCTATGACTCTCTTCCCCCCATCCTCTGCTTCTCTTTGGTTGTTTTTTTTAATTAAATAACTGTTTTTAAAGCCTTCCTTATGCCTATTCTACTATTACAAGATGCCTAGAAGATAGAAAATGCTGGGGCTTCATATATTTTCTTGGCAGTTTTGGGTTCTTGCTTTGTTGTTGTCATTGACATTTTACGCTGCAAGTTTGTTAGTCTGGAGAATTAATGGTTTTTCCAAGATAATATCTGATACTTATGGAACTGGATTTATAGGACACGAATGGTTGTTGGAGTTGGATCTAAACATATTGCTGGAAGTTTTGTTGAGGTTGTTGAACAGCAAGGATGGCAAGGTCTGTGGGCTGGAAACACCATTAACATGCTCCGTATAATCCCTACCCAGGCAATAGAGTTTGGTACTTTTGAGTTTGTAAAACGGGCAGTTACATCAGCACAAGAGAAATCTAAAGAAGATGATTGCCCTAAGTTGCACATTGGTCATATCAGTATAGATCTCTCCTTTCCATGGGTCTCTCCGGTTGCTGTTGGTGGTGCAGCTGCAGGCATTGTGAGCACACTTGTGTGCCATCCTCTTGAAGTTATTAAGGTGATAAATTGTTGTCGAGCAGTTTGATAGTCATTTTTCTCTGTTTAAATAAACCAGAATTTCTATTTTTTAATGGTTGAAGTCCTTTAGCTCCACTAATCAAAATTTTTTATTGATGCTATAATGCTAGTTGGCTGGCTACCAAAGGCTGTTCTATAACCACGATATCCTTTAATGACAGATCATGACTAATTAATACTGTTTTGTCAATTTAATTACGTGATTAATTGCTTCTAAAATTGGCACAACACTTTTTGTTCAATAACATAGTAATAGTAGAAACCTGTGAAACCTTTTTCATTGCTTTTCATTGCTTTCACACAGAAATTCCATAAGTTGTTTCTACTATTTGCCTGATTTCACAGGATTATCTCTGCATTATATATTCCAGGATCGTTTAACTGTGAATCGAGATCTTTACCCCAGTATCAGCCTTGCTTTTAGCAAAATCTACAAGGAGGATGGAATCGGTGGCTTTTATGCCGGCCTTTCGCCAACACTTATCGGCATGCTTCCATACAGCACATGCTACTATTTCATGTATGAAACAATCAAGAAGTCTTACTGTCAGGCAAAGAATAAGAAGTCATTGAGTCGTGCAGAGCTTCTAATTGTTGGGGCTCTATCAGGTGAGAACTTATTAGTACTCAGGCAGCCTTGCTTCTAAACTGTTCTATTGCGAACAATCAACATATATATCAGCATCATTATTGGTTTGTTTACTCTGTCTCTGTATCTTGTCTTTTAGGTCTGACTGCAAGCACCATTAGCTTCCCATTGGAAGTGGCGAGGAAGAGGCTGATGGTCGGATCCCTGCAGGGGAAATGCCCGACCCACATGGCCGGGGCTCTGGCAGAGGTCATCCGCAAGGATGGCCTGCTCGGTCTCTACAGAGGCTGGGGCGCGAGCTGTTTGAAGGTCATGCCAACATCTGGCATTACCTGGATGTTCTATGAGGCTTGGAAGGAAGTTTTGCTCAGTGATAAGCCGCATTTATAGAACCATGAAGCAGAAGAGAAGGCTTCCCCAAACCTCAGCTGACAGGATAATGTGCAAGTTAAGTGACATGATAGTTTAGTTTGAGCTAACATGGCATCTTTCTTTCCAAAAAAAAATATATCAAAATAAGTGATTTATATACATGAAAGCTGCGCTTTCTTCATTTGTTTGCAATTGTATGAGCCACTGTTGATGTTGGCTCTTTTAACAAGCTGAGAATATGATGTTTTCAATTGTATGAGCCACTGCTGATGTTGGCTCTTTTAACAAGCTGAGAATATGATGAATGAATTGAGCTCTTTTCTGAAGGCCAAGACCAAATGACTTGCATTTGGGAACCTAACATAACCCATTCACCAAGTAGATGTGGTTTATGCTAGGTTGAAGAAAGAAACTTAGGACAGCTTGCCATTTCAGTTTGTCATAAGCCTGCCTTTGTTTTTTTTTTCTATATATATAAATATGGACAAGCCACTTTGTTATCCTGAGACATGGTTTAGAATCTCAACCTCTAGTTTTTCAAAGGGATTATAACAGCTAACTTTCCTTGTGAAAGTTGTCATAAAATTTCTAGAGATCTAGTTTACTAGTATGAATTGTTTCTTGTACTCTTGTCATGCCATGAGTAGCTGGTGGTTAACAATTTGGACAGTATGTTCATTAAGCTAATCAAATGAAACTCATTAAGTTTTGATGCCCTCGTCATTTTAGGAATTAAAACTATGTTTGTTCCATTTAGTTTGTGTCAATCAGCGCCTCATACTTTATCCTTGCCAATGTTACAAATGACTTCCTCAGAGATAGAAAGCTTCTGATAATTAAGGTAACTACACTTGAGCACAACCTTCATACATTTCTTCCCGCAACACAGATTTTGAAGCTTTAGAACTATGACAAAGTGACATAAAAAGTGTTGTGTGACACTCCTAAAACCGGCTTTCCTTTTAATCAGCTGCTACCATTGAATTACAGTCGATTGATTCAATTCAATCTCCTCCTTTCGTTATCCGAGAGCTATGAAAATATGTTGTGCTAATTCAGTAATTTCTCGATAGTTAAATTCTGAGCTTCCTTGTGATTTCAAAGCAGCTAACTGTGATAGTGAACTCTTCCCTCTTTTGACAATATTTCCTGCTTTGTTTTTGTGCCATTGCTGAAACTTAATTGTGAAACTGCCTGGTTTGCTAACACAGTCCAATGTCCTCAAGCGTTCCAATGTGATTGAACTAACCCCTTAAAATCCTCCTCCAACTCTCAAAACCTTTCATTTTTTAATGATCGAATTCATTTTCTCCTTGAGTTACCAATAGTTACTCTGATGGGAACGTGATCATATGTTAATTAAAGTGAAGTGTCCACAAGTTAGTGGAAATTGCTTCTCACACACTTGGGCAATTAGAGATATGTCAATCTAGCAAATGATGGTCATGATTACTGGTTGTACCAGGTGAAACGAAGCAGCCCATTCTGCAGAATACCCCCCAAATTACTTAGGCAAGCTTGCCGCTCTTCCGCCTTCTAAATCAGATTGATATCTCCTCCAAGATCCAAGGAACATTCCATAACCCACTTCAAATTTAAGTCCCATTCCTAAAATTAACCATTCCTGGTGCTATTTGTGGTCCTTCAGCATTGATTATTAACCATCTATTAAAGCAATAGGACATGTGTATAAAAAGATAGGTGAAGAAGTGGAGGCAATAAACAATGGGGAATACTCATATACTTTAATTTCTCATAAATAACTTGGATACAACAACAACAACAACAACAACTAAGCCTTAATCCCATACTAGATGGGGTCGGCTATATGGATTCTCTGTCTTCATGTTGCTCTCAAATATGAAATAAAAATAAAATGAAATAAAATGAAATAAACTGAAATAAAATGAAATAAAATTAAAAATAAAAATACATAAATAAATAATAATAACAACAAATAATTCTATGAGAGATTGGGATGTTAGAAGCAAAACAGTATCCCTACAAACAAAGCTAAGCTAATGAAGGAAAACCTTTTAGCCGACTTATCGGTAATCCTATACTAGGTGGGGTCAGCTATATGAATTTTTTATCTCCATGTCGCTCTGTCAATAGCAAGATCCGGCTCAATATCTAACATACATAGGTCCTTAGACACCACCTCTCTCCATGTAATCCTAGGCCTACCTCTACCCCTCTTCTTACCTTCTACAACTAAACTATCACATAAATAACTCGGATACCATAAAAAAAAAAACAACTTAGGGGGCGTTTGGTAGCGGAATGAGAATGGGAATGAGGAGGAATGAGAATGATGGGGAATGAAAAGGTATGAGACTGCGTTTGGTTGGAAGGTATTGGAATGGTGGTTTATTGGGAATAATAAATATGTAATGAAATGACTCTAGTACCCCTTATGCAAATAACTAATATTATATGAGCGGATAATAGGTTTGTTAAATGATTACTGTTTTAAATATTTAAGTATTATAATAAATTAATTATTATGAATAAATATTTAAATTATTATTATTTTAAAATTATTTTAATAATTTAATTATTAATTATTATTAATAAATATTTAGTAAAACTATTTGATAAAAATAAGATGGCCATATTTTATGAAGAAATATAAATAGCCATATATTATGAATAAATAAGATGGCCATGTAGAAAATTTCTTCAACTTTTTCATAATTGCATATAACTCCTTAAACTAATTAGAGTTTTTAATCTAAAGTTCACCCCAAATGAAGAGCATAAAAAGTCTTAATTTCAAGAATTAAAATCCTAATCTTTGAATTGGAATTATACTTTAAGAATTAAAATCATATATTAAATTGCTACCAACTTTTACAAGTTGGTTAGTCCCAAAAAATAAATTTAACAATAGAATTTCTTATAATATTTTGTTGAGAAAAGTATTAGGGCATGTTTGGATGCACAGTAAACTTTCCTATAGGATTTTAATTCCATAGGATGTGGACCTGATCCCTATGGGGAAAGTTACAGTAAACTTTCCTATGGATTGAGTGTTTGGTTACGCACAGTAAAAATTTCCTATGGAATAATTTTAATATTAAAAAAATATTTTTTTTTTTCAAAAAAATAGCCATTAGAGTTTTGAAAAAAATATCCGTTGTAAACTATTCGTTGAAAAATAGCCGTTATATACTAGCCGTTAACCATTTTGCCCTATTTATACCCAATACTCTTCTTGCAATAGTATTCATTCACAAACTTATCTCCCTTTGTCTCTAAATTTTCACACCTCCAAGGCCCGTATTCAATATAGATTTGGATCATTGGAGAAGGATTAATGAAGATGATGACGACTTCGTGTTCACCATTTTACCGAGCTTATTTCCTGGAAGTTCAGAAAGTCGACCTTGTCATACCTCAATACTTACAGGTGCTGCATATGTAAGAGAAATCCTTGAAAGTCATGAGGTACGCTGTAAGAGGGAGTTTCGTATGGAGCCTCGTATTTTCCAAGCACTGGCTAATTGTTTAAGGGAAAGGTCTCTTCTTCAAAACTCGAAAAGAATTGCAGTCAAGGAACAATTAGCAATGTTTGTGTACACTCTTGCACATAACGCTAGTAATCGTGACGTACAAGAGCGCTTTCAACATTCGGCAGAAACAGTTAGCCGTTATTTTGGTAAAGTGCTTAATGCTATGACTATGCTTGCTGGAACATATATACAACCTCCATCAACAATTACATCACCAATTATCCAAAGCAATAGCAAATTTTTCCCATATTTCAAAGTATGAAAGTATAAATTATGATTTATTTTCAATTTATTTAATATATTTTTTAATTATGGGTTAATTTTTGTAGGATTGTATTGGTGCCATTGATGGAACACATATTCCGATCACCATTTCTGCCGAATTGCAAGATCTTTACCGAAATAGAAAACATACATTATCCCAAAATGTCATGGTTGCTTGTGATTTTAACTCCCGGTTCGTATATGTCCGAGCTGGTTAGGAAGGGTCGGCTTCTGATGCTAGGATACTTCGGCATTCGATCGACCAAGGCTTCAATGTCCCGAGAGGTAAATATTATCTAGTTGATGCAGGATATGAGAATACCCCAAGTTTCATTGCTCCATACCGGGGTGTGCGTTATCATTTACAAGAGCAAGGACGAGCGCAATGCAGACCATCCAATCATAGAGAACTATTTAATCTGAGACATGCACAGTTGAGGAATCATGTTGAACGCATCATCGATGTCTTGAAGATGAGATTTCCTATACTCAAAGTTGCAACCTTTCATCCAATAGATTCTCAAACTGATATAGTGGTTGCTGCATGTGTCTTGCATAATTTCATCTGTATCCACAATGGTGCTGATGACATTGAGGAAATTTTGGTTGGAGATGAAGCAACTACTATCCTCGATGGAGATGATACGTATGGAGATGATATTAACACAATGAACTCTGAACGTAATGCAGGTGCTCGTAAGAGAGATGAAATAGAATTGCAAATGTGGGCGGATTATTGTAACTATCGTAGAAATGTAGTGTGAAAGATCTATAAGGCTTTCATCAATGTTGTACTTTTAATTCTATAAATGCATTATGTTTTATTTTTAATGTTGACTCAATATATGTTATAAAGATAAATATCTCAAAGGATTACATCCTACATAAACATCCAAGACATTGTTTCATAAGTAAACATCTCCAAACATAAACATCCTACATAAACATCCAAGACATTGTTTCAAAAATAAACATCTCCAAATTTAAACATCCAAGACATTGTTCTTCTAATGTTCCACTAATCCATTTTTGAAAGCATTACTCGAAGCCATTCCACTCTTTGTTCTTCCTTAAGATGTAAGAAGATTTCACGATTATCGGCATCTTTAAAAAATGTTGTAGCTTTAAAAATGTCTTCAATTGGAAAAAGATCACACACTTGGTTAAATGTGGTGATGCATTCTCCTATTGTACATTTTTTTTGTTCTACTTGATTCATCCTTATAGCACCAATGTATCGATCAGTCTCATTGCGACGCATATCTATGTATTGTTCTATGAATGCCTCTTGTACAGTTTTCCTCTTCCGGGTCCTTCTTTCCCTTTCCCTTTCCCTTTCATTACTTGAACTTTGAGGCGGTGAAATGAACAGCTGAGTGCATGGAGGTTCCACTTGGCTAAAGTCACCACCCTCTTCTTCTATTTCAGGAACATCCAATGATTGAATGGGGTCATTTGGAGCAGGAATACTTGGAGATGGAGTGTCCATTGATGCACTATCAATGTTTGCATAATATTCTACACCACGAGAGCGTCTTCCTTCCGCATATCTCCCTACATAATGCATAAAGAATTGATTAGAAAATTTTAAAATCTTATGAGTAATCTTAAGTAAACAACACATTCTTACCCTCATAAATCTCTTGCAATGATATGAAATATGGAAATGGTCTTTGATGCGATCTCCTTGCTTCTTTATTTCTCTGCGTATTATGACAAAAATCATGTAAAGAAAAATATCATATATAGTTCATTGCTAATGATATAAATATTTATACCTCAAGTAGTGGTGCCCAATCATTATCAGGGGCTGATACCATGTTTTTTTCATGATCCCATCCAAACCCACTTAATTCAGAAAACCCCTTTAGAAGCTTGTAGATTTTCTTCATCTCTTGCTCTAATGCTTTGACTTGGATGACACTACAGTTCATATTAGGGAATTTATTTACCATGTCACGTAAAATTTTATTCCACGCCTCTTTGGTCCATCCATTTTGTGAGCGATATGCTGGAACATTATAATCACCCAATAACTTGACTAAATGAGCCCTATGACTTTCATAACATTTAGCTCTTGTTTCGGTCTTTTCTTGATTTGCCATATGTTCTGAAATAGGAAAAAAATAAGGACCAAAAATAAGTTCACTGTGTGCACTTTGAAGATGTAAACTTGATCCTAAAAACTCTTGATAACAACCATTTCTCAAATGGCATAACAAGTAGGTTTCAATTGTAAGCTCTCATGTCTTTATGGTTCTTTAGTCAAGTCTAGTTTTGACACCTTTAATTTGGTTGTCTTTTGATATCCAGGTAAACAAAGAAGTCAGTGCAAAGCCACCAAGGGTTGATTTGCATGAAGTACCATCAGGGCCAAGTGATGGGAAGAACAGTAGACAAGCAAGTCCATGATGGATATTTAATTTCTTTTCACTGATAAAAGAAATTTAAATGACTAACAATCCATTTCCATTTCCTACATAACTTCTTCACATTCCTTTAAACCAGGAGTTTGTTAAAGTAAATGAATGGTCATAGAATGTCACAAATTACAATAGTAATAGTAACTTGATACCAATGCAGAAATTTGTTATGAAATGCTCTCCTGTTACTTCAGATCCATAAATATTGAAATAGGGATTATATTTGAAAGGATAAAATAGATAGATTAAACAGTATGGAGTTAGAACATGATTGCATTGAATGAAATTATTTACATTTTGCAGGTAGAAAGGTAAGAAGTATGCAACAAGAATGTAACTAGGGAATGGATTGAAATGTAGTCTTACTACTCAAACAAGTGATATGCTAAGCAACAAGAATGCTCACTGACTAGTAGGATAAGCTCAAGTGCCCAGGACACATCTTCCTTTGAGACAGAAATCCCATTGAATGTATAATTTACAAGTGGAGTAGCATTGATTTGCCTCTACTATATGAGAAATGGTTGTTACTGCAAGAGTTTTTATGCAGTGGAGTAGCAAGATTTTCTCTTATTATAGAACAACATCTAAAGATATGTGATTTGTGCTTTCCAAGGTCCTAGCAAGCAGATGGATCAAATTTGAAGGCTTTTGTTGGAGAAAAAAAAACCCTGCAGAATCTGGGCTAAAACTTGCTGGTGTTTACAATTGTTGAAGTCTGAAATTTTGATTTTCAAAGAAATGCTCATCTTGAAAGAAGACTTTCAGCAAAAAAATCAGCCCTTGAGGTGGAATTACCATAGAAAAACAATGTCATTGTCCCTTGTAATTGTATTGCCCGGACAATTTTGGGTTAATCATAATTATAAATGATAAGATTATTTGAAGAAAACATCAAAATTTGTTATTCTCCCTTGTAATTTTCCCGGACAAATCACAATCAATCAAAATTAAACAATCTCACTCTCTCTCTCTCAAATTAACAATGGAGATATTCATTAAAATAAACTCATGAAATCAGTACATCAAAGTAGGAAAATACAAGGCATTTCAATAGGTGAAAAAAAAAATATGAGAGGAGGATCTCAAAAAAAATATATCTTGAAGAAAAACCATCTCTTGAGAAAACCTTCAATCCACAGCCCTAAAACCCTAATTAAGAATCCCAGATCTTCAAAACCTTGAACAAGCTATATTTGAGAGGAGGATCTCAAGAAAGCAAGGAGAGGACTGTCGAACCTAAGAAGAGAGGTGGATCGGACGCTGGCCGTGGAGTAGCTCGTGGTGGAGAAGAGGTTGCTCGCCGGCCGGGGAAATGAGGGTTGAGAGGGGGGCTACTCGCGGGCCGTGTATGTGACGGTAGAGAGGATCGTCATCGGTTGGAGAAGCTCGCGATGTGGTTGGAGAAGCGGAGCAGACTCGAGACTCGCGGTTGGAGAAGCTGGTCTCTCGCGATAAACAAAGGAAAAAAAAGAGGTCTTACCAGAGTTTTAATTTACTATGGAATGAGCCCATTCCATAGTTATTTCTTCCAATAAAAAAGGTGTCCAAACGGGCCCTTTATGTAAATTCCATAGTAATGGCCCATTCCATAGTAATGAGGGTCATTACTATGGAATGTGGGTGCATCCAAACAAGCCCTTAGAGTTAACGAGATAACGGATTGGGTTATATTGATGTGTATATAACGGGTTAGGGTTTGTAATTTGTTTTTTATGTGTGTGAATATATGATCTTGAGGCTTGCTGCCGCTTGAGAGGGGCTCCTCCGTTGCATCATCTTCTCCATCTAAAACTACATGGTATCAAAGCTCAGACGAAGCTCCGGCGACCTTTGAGGGCAAGCGAAGGTCCGGCGTACACGAAGACACGAAGGCCTCTTACTCTCCGACGAGATCCGGGACGGGTTGAGGCACTGCTTCGCTCTGAGATCCTGCGGAGAGGCGCTGCTGTGAGATCCGGAGAAGAGGCGTTGCTGACGGGTTGCTGATATCTCCGACGGCGGCGACCTTCCTCCTTCCGTGGTGCTACTCCGTTGCCATTGGTATTGTGTCGTAGGATGGGTGTTGCTTCACCGGAAAAGTAGGCCGCCGGTGTGAACACCAGGACGCACGATCCACACAGCTACGGGGAGCTTGACCGCAGGGCAAGTAGCTTGCTTCATCGGCTGATATGATTTCAAAGCTACACGTTTGAAATCAAAAGTAGCATTGAAGGCAAGAGGTTGATGTGATTTGAGAAGTAGCTTGACCGTCTGATTTGATTTGTTGCTTAGTTGCCTTTTATTTGTCAAGTGTGCTGCTCTCTGTGTTCCTCTAAAAGAAAAAAGGAATTGTTTTTGTGTTGCTTGTGTGAGATAAGCGTCAGATTAAATAATTCAGCTGTGTTTTATGAATTGTGGTGATGGCGACTCCAGTCGCAAGTCACGATATGAAGGATATTCTTGGGGGAACTTGTGAGGATGTTCACAGCCAAGAGTGAGGTTGATGCCTCATTCAATCGGGAGATTGTGCCACGGTCTGAGATGGTGCAAAGGCTGGAGCTGATGTCAAAAGATGTGAAACCAGAAGGGACAAAGAATTATCTGAGTTGGTCTCGGAGGGTGAGTCTGATCTTGAGTACAAAGGGGCTTGAACATTATATGCAAGAGACTTGTGTTGAGCCTGCAGATAATAGGAGCGCCGAGTGGAGGACCTGGCGCATACTAATTCCCTAATGGTAGCATGGATGATGAG
Organism: Dioscorea zingiberensis; assembly: GCA_026586065.1. Lineage (NCBI taxonomy): Eukaryota > Viridiplantae > Streptophyta > Magnoliopsida > Dioscoreales > Dioscoreaceae > Dioscorea > Dioscorea zingiberensis. Next base: position 19,720,887 of record CM048818.1, on the reverse strand, counting down.
TTCGATGTCTCCGACCATTGCTGGAATGGTGGAGGCGATTCGTAATGCAGCTGATATATGGAAAATGTTAGCAGAGATGTATTCTGGAGCAGAGAATGTGATGCTTATGGTTGAGGTTCAGACAAAAATTGAGAATTTGAAGCAGGGAGAGAAGAGCGTCTTGGAGTATGCTGCTGAGTTGCAGCACCTTTGTTTTGACTTGGACCATTATGATCCCTTGGTATTTTCAGATACTACATGTGCAGCTTTGGGCAAGAGATGGATCGAGCGCAGGAGGGTGACTCATTTTCTGAAGGGCCTGAATGTAGAGTTTGAGCACAGGAGAGCCACAATGTGTCATCAATCTTCCCTTCCCACTATGGAGGAGGCTATTGCTGCGATGACCCAAGAAGAGGTTAGATTGAAGGTAATAATTGGTGATACCTCACCCCCTGTTCGGTCTGCATTGATAGTTCCTACTCCTATTACTGATAATAGAGAGTGCTACAACTGAGGGAGAAAAGGGCATCTCAGCTTCAATTACCCACAACCGCGTAATCCTGGTCGCGGTCGTACTGCAGAAGGGCCTATAGAGGTGCACGTGGAGGAGGTCATAGTCGAGGTCGTGATGTTCCTAAAGCCAACTTAGCAGTTACTGATGAGGGTCAGACTGTTGAGATGTCCGCTGCTGATGTTGCTGAGCTGGTGGAGTTACAACAATTCAAGATAAGGGCTGAGAGCTCCAAGGCAAGGGCCAGGCCACACAGGATTCTGCTATGACCACTGCTTTCGGTAACTTTGCCAACTATGCCATACGGGCACAGGTATTCAGGCTCAGGCACTTGCATCTACAAAGAACTTGCATGTAGAATGGATTGTAGACTCAGGAGCATCTAGGCATATTACTGGTGCATGTTGTGAGTTTGCATCATATTAACCATATAGGCATACTCATAATGAGACCGTCCAAACTGCTGATGGAACTTCTCAGCCTATTAGAGGAATTGGCTCGGTCAAATGCACTTCATCAATCACACTCTCATCTGTCTTATATGTTCCCTCATTTCTAGTTAATCTACTTTCAGTTAGCTCTATTATTGATCAATTAGACTGCCAAGTTCAATATGACCGGGAATCATGTCTTTTCTAGGAGAAACGAACAGAGAGGAGGCTTGGGAATGGCATCAGGCGTGATGGACTTTGGTACTTGGATCAAGGGAGTGTTGATGCTGCTCTTGCTGCTGCAGCTGTGTGGAGGAGTAGAGGTTGCAGTGCTACTCCAACATTGTCGTCTGGGCTACTTATCTTTCGAAGGCTTACGTAGGTTGCAACCAGAATTAATGGACAAAGTAGACAGGACTACACTTGTGTGTAATGCTTGTGAGTTTGGCAAGCATACACGTTCTACTTATTTTAGTATTGGTCTTCAAAGTGTTGAACCATTTGCTCTTACTCATTCGGATGTATGGGGACCTTGTCCAATTATTTCAATTAGTGAATTCAAGTGGTTTGTGACCTTCATTGATTGTTATTCTCGCATGACTTGGATTTATTTGATAAAACACAAGAGTGAGGTGCTTCGGTGTTTTCAAGACTTCTGTGCTTGTGTGAGACTCAATTCAATGCAAAGGTTCGGATTATACGGACTGACTATGGGACTGAGTATGTTAATAAGGAATTTGCGTCCTTCTTGTCAGCTCAAGGGATCTTGCATCAAACATCTTGCTCAGATACGCCTGTACAAAATGGGGTAGCTGAGCGCACGGATAGACATATGTTGGAGGTGGTATGCTCTCTCATGCTCATGATGAATGTGCTAAAGATCCTATGGAGTGAGGTGGTGATGACAGCAACTTATCTCATCAACCGAATGCCTTTACGAGTACTGGGAATGAAAACACCATACGAGATGCTCCTGGGTGAGAACAGGTTCATAATTCCTCCTAAGGTGTTTGGTTACACCTGGTTTGTCAAAGATCATAGGCCTTCGGTGGGGAAGTTGGACCCTCAGGCTGTGAAGTGTATATTTGTTGGGTACTCTTCTAGTCATAAGGGTTATAAATGTTGGAGCCCGACTGAGCGTCGACTATTTGTGAGTATGGATGTGAGCTTCAGGGAATCAGAGCCTTTCTATGGTGAGAAGACGGACTTGACATCTCTTTTTGAGGACTTCTCTCCTAGCACAAGTGGTGCTGGTAGAGAGGGGGAGAATAGTAGAAATATGGTTATGGGGCTAATACCGTGTCCTGTGAATGATATGGATTAGGGGGAGCGTCAAGATGAAAATGTAGATGGAAATAATGGTCAGGGAGAGCGTCAAGATAAAATTGGAGATGGCAATAATGATAGTGACCTGATACGAGGACAAGGAGAATTGAAGGTGTATAGAAAGAGGCACTTGAGGGGAGCTCAGACAGGTGTCCAAGGGGAGCATGGAGAGCAGGAGCTACAACCGCAGCTACAGCAGTACTCCACACTCCCTACGATTGAGATTGATGACCGGTCCACGCATGCCACTGTCCTAGGCCTCTCCTCAGTTCCTTCTTCCTCAGTATCTTCCCCACCTCCTTCTGAGTCAGGTGGTAATGTCTCTACCTCTTTTAATTTGCCTATTGCCCAACGTAGAGAACCTCGAGCCAATGTTGGAAAACCTCCAGCTAGGTTTGGCTTTGAGAATGATATTGCTAACTTTGTCTCTTATTCTTCCTTATCTCCTGCATACAAAACCTTCATTGCATCATTACAGTCAGTGCCAATATCGAATGACTGGTGAGTGGCAACACAGAATCCTAAGTGGCAGGGTGCTATGCGGGAGAAACTCCAAGACTTGGAGAAGAATGAGACCTAGGAACTTGTATCTCTCTCAGTTGGAAAAAGGGTAGTTGGTTGTAAGTGGGTGTATACTGTGAAGCAAACTCTTGAAGGGAAGATTGACAGGTACAAGGCGAGGCTAGTTGCAAAGGGGTATAGCCAAACCTATGGGATTGACTATGATGAGACCTTTGCTCCAGTAGCAAAGATGAGCACCGTAAGAACTTTGATCTTATGTGCAACGAACTTTGGTTGGCCGTTACATCAGATGGACGTCAAAAATGCCGTCTTGCGTGGAGATCTACAAGAGGAGGTGTATATGGAGCTTCCTTCTAGCTTTACTACTCCATAGATAGTTGGGAAAGTGTGTAGGTTGAAGAAGTCCTTATATGGGTTGAAGCAATCTCCAAGGGCATGGTTTTACATGTTCAGACGTGCAGTGTGTGGTATGAGATATATGCAGTGTAGTGGGGATCACACTGTCTTTTGTAAGTACTCCAACTCCCATATCACAATTCTGACCGTCTATGTGGATGACATTGTTATTACATGTAATAATGCTGAGGAAATCTCTCTCCTAAAACGAAGGTTGGGTAAAGAGTTTGAAGTCAAGGATCTGGGTCAACTGAGATATTTCCTTGGTATTGAGATTGCACGGTCTTCTGGAGGAATAGTGCTTTCTCAGAAGAAGTATGTTCTGGATTTACTCACTGAAACAGAAATTCTAAGGTACCGAGTAGCTTCTACCCCAATTGAGCAGAATCACAAGTTGTATGCTCAATCTGGTAACTCGGTGAGCAAGGAGTGCTATCAAAGACTTGTTGGTCGCCTTATCTACTTATGCTACATGAGACCTGATATTGCATATGCTGTGAGCGTGGTGAGCAGGTATATGCATGATCCCAGGGTTGAGTATATGGAGGCAGTATACAGGATTCTTAGATACTTGAAGGGAAGCCCAGGGAAAGGCCTTTGGTTCAAGAGTCATAGGCATTCGGGTGTGGAGGGATATTGCGATGCTGATTGGGCAAACTGCTTAGATGACAGGAGGTGCACCTCAGGTTCCTGTATCTTTGTTGGGGGTAACCTTGTGTCGTGGCGTAGCAAGAAGCAAGAGGTGGTTACTTGATCTGATTGAGGCCGAAAGTCTGAGGGCTATGGCGGTTAGTCTTTGTGAGATGCTTTGGATGCGGAGTTTGTTGTTAGAACTGCGACTATTTAGAGGTGATGTATTGAAGCTCTAGTGTGACAAGAAATTGGCCATTAGCATTACTAACAATCCTGTACAGCATGATCGCACAAAGCATATTGAGATTGATCGCTTCTTCATTAAGGAGAGACTCGATGACTAGATTTTGAAGCTAAATCATGTTTATTCTGGCGAACAACGAGCTGACTGCTTAACCAAAGGATTAGGTCCTCGAGAGTGTGTTAAAGCATGTAATAAGATGGGGATGATTGATATCTATCTCCCACCTTGAGGGGGAGTGTTGAGAAAAGTATTAGAGTTAACAGATCCGGATTAGAGATAACAGATCCGGGTTATATTGATGTGTATATAAAGGGTTAGGGTTTGTAATTTGTTTTTTATGTGTGTGAATATATGATCTTGAGGCTTGCCGCCGCTTGAGAGGGGCTCCTCTGTTGCATCATCTTCTCCATCTAAAACTACATATTTCACATGAAAATTACAAAAGGATGAATCATCAGCTTCATCAGCATCTCAAAAACAAATCTTTTAAACTTCAGAGCGTGATAAAGAATGATTTTTAGACTTGGAAAGTATCAGTAACTGTTATTAATACTGATACAGAACTAATTTAGGAACTCCAGAAACCACAGTAGCAGGCAGGAGTGGCCATCTTAAAGAGTATTTGAGGAAAAAAATTATTTCAGAAATTAAAACAAAACATCAGTTTCTCAAACCACATCTTTAGCACCGTTCTAAAAGAATGCACCAGGGAGATGTTTTTAAGATAGCAAAATAATTGATAAGCTTGTGCTATCATCTCAAAAGAAATCTGAAAACAAACAAGTGGGAAGATTCTGCAGCATACTTTCTAATTTGTAATCTTGATCATATACTGATGTTTCTCAATTTTTGTCTTTCTTTCCCAAGTTCAACAATCCAAAAAACATCAGTACATCAATCTGCTGAATTGCAATTGTATGTGTACTCACTGATGAACTACCTTTACCAAAAATTCGGCCTTGCAAAGGAACAGTTAATAAAAATAAAAAGAAAGAAAAAAGAAAGCATGAAGAGAGCTCAAAGGATAAATGAAATGATCCAAGAGCAATAGTTCTTATCTTCATGAACATCAAAGACAAGCATGAAAACACAATTAGCCACATGGATTCCAAGGACAATAGAAAGTGTTTTCTGTCAATTGAAAGCTCTGAAGATTCGAAGGACACCCACAGATTATATCCAATATAATTGAAAGCTCTGAAAATTATTTGTTGCTGGAGTTTGGATGTAACACCCATCTCCTTTTCAGAGGACACATGTCATGTAACATCCCGGTTTTTTTTTCCTCTTTAAATATGGGCAAATATAAAATAAATGCCGGAGTTTAATGGGAAAATAATAATTGGCTTGAACTGACTTTAATGAATAAATAGTGTATTATTAAAAGTTGGTAGCCATTAATTAAATGTGACAAATATTAGTTAATCAAGTTAATTGATGATTATATAATGAAGGTGTGACGATTAATCTTATCATGTGCCTAAGTTTGGGATTATTAATGTTCAATGTGAAAAGTATTTGAAGGAATATTTAGAGCAATGACAAAATAAAATAAATATGAATGTCCTAGGTGTTATTTAGAGAAGGGTATGACAAACTAAATATAGTAAAGATAATAACTTAGGCTTGTGATATAATAATTTGAAATAGCATGTGTGAGCCGGACTTATAAGAAGGGCAGTGTGTATTAGAGGAGAAGAAGGAAATGGGAAACAAAGGAGTGGAGCTGGTCTTTCTCCAGTGAGACAGGGAGAGGATAGTAAAGAGCTGAAGCTGCTGCTGGATGGGAGCTGGAGCGTCAGCGCATGCAAAGAAGCGGGAGAGACCGCCACGGGGCTCCACAAAGCCGCAGGCGTGATACTAGTTAGTCACGAGGCTTCAAGAGGAAGAAAGGAGACAGAGGTAGGGACGATCCCCAGAGGATCGGTGCATTGGCCGAGGATCAACAAGCACAAGCGCTTTGAACCCGCTCCCGGCCCATCAGCTCCAGCCAGCCTACAACTTCCCCTGCTCGGCCTGCGCGTTCTCCAAAGAAGACATCGGCCTACCGGCCGCGGTTTCAAGGAGCTCTGAGCATCAGTCCGCCAATCGGAGATGTTGTTGCCATTGTATTGTTGTTGTTGTTGTTAGTTATGGTAGCTGTTGTGCTCCTTGATGTATGTAGTTATTGTTGTTGTTTTGATTGTGAAATCTGGTAGTTTTAATAGATAAGGAGATGCTTCGATGGTAAGAATCAAGTGTGCCTATTAGATGTTCGATAACATGTGTGGATGAGCTGTGAGGTAGACATTAGTGATGATGTTCTTGTTGTATTGTTGTTGTATTGAATGGGTGTAAAGAAACTGGAATTTCTAGCTTTAAGAAGAGAGAATTTTATTGTTATTGTTCATGCATATAAGGTGCTTGAGGGAATGCTCATATGAAGTTCCAGAAAAGAATTTGTTCTAATGAGTTGTCGACTAAATCTATAAGTGACAGTAGTATTGGACATGTATAGAAGATCATGGAGGGAGTCTATTCGAAAGGTGCTAAGGTGGCTGTCAATGCTACTATTTGTATTGGGTTGAGTTTTGTTCAAGCTCATGATGTGTTCGATGAAATGTTTAATGGAGTTTCAAGTCCTAATTAGCGGATTTGGAGGTGGTAAACATTTGTTGATGTGTAGTGGGATTCTACTTTGTAACTTTGAATTCTCGGTTTCAAAGAGAGGAGGTTGTATGGAAATTACATTAATAAGGGGCGATTACCTTGAAGGTGCTAGTTGAAATGCTAACAGAGATAATGAGGAGTTGTGTGATGTGATGCTGTGATTGTTCAGTGATGGTATTGGCTTGTGTTTAGATATTGTAGTAGTTGCAGCTTGTTTTGTCGTTGAATGGAAATAGGACATCAAAGGAGAGGTGCTATGTAGCATGTTAGAATGTCTATCAAGTGTGTTGAAATGTTGTAGAGAATTATGGGGACAGTTATCAAGGCATTGTTTAGCTTCTAATACTATGCTTAATGTATGACTAACCAAACTTAGGACAAACTGTTAGTAAAGGTCTTTTATTGTAATTCTTGGTTAAATACATTGTGATTCTTAGATAAATACATGAGTGTTGAGAATCATGTTTTGAGAAATGGGCCTTGAGCTAGTTGGATTTAGGCCCATTGATAGTATAATTTCAGGATTTCATGAAGAATAATTAATTATAATTGTGATTATTAGGAAAAGAAAATATTAATATTATTGCTATTAAACAATCTTAGTAATGATAATCTTACTTTGTGAAGAGATCTTCTTTAGTGTTTATGGGCCTTAAGAGTAGGGTTCAATTATGGGCCTTGAGTCTTGTGGAAAATGGGCCATGTATTTTATGCTACTAAATTAATAGTGTTTTGATTAGGGTATCTAGGTTCCTGTGACATTTTATTTGAGTCTGACGGTCAACGCATTTTGGGACTCCCTGGTTATAACTATCATGCTTTATCGTTAAGTGACATGCCTGAGTGCTGGACCTTCATCCTAATGGACTTGGGCTCATGATTGAGTAGAAAATATTGATAGTAGAGATTGATATACTAGAAGCTAGTATTTATTTGTAAATGGTTATTGTACTAGGGAAAGAGAAGTACAAGCCGGGAACCCCAGGAGGTTCTAGTCAGACCTGAAATACTTAGGACTACAGGTGAGTGGACCTACTGTATATTCTTGTGGTTTATCGAGACTTATCGGGTTTTCGGTTTATATTCCTACTTATGATTTATTCCCTTTTGAGAATGCTTTCGATTATTTACGCCTATTGTAGATTGATGTTTTCTCGTGATATGACTAGTCAGAGATCATTGAGATAGACATGAGATAGATATAGGACGTGAGCATCGATCTTTGCTTCCTGTCAGACGGTCCTTGCTATGCAGAGCGTGATACCGAGTAGGGGAAAGGTTTTCTTGTTTTCAAAATGAATTTCTGGCATCAAAACCTTGTTTCCAAAATGTATTTATCTTGAAACCCTTTCCCGACTCTTTGGAGTGCTCGGTACCACGAGTGAAGACCCAGATCGGGGGAAACCTCGCGGCTTCACATACAGCCCAGATCGGGGGATACCTTGCGGCTATTTATCTGAGATCTTAGCAAGTTGATCCTATAGAATTGCATTCTTATCGATAGACGCTCACATATCTAGACATCTCATGAGACATAGACAGGCATGATATTGACTAATGACTTTTCGGGTTTTCTCGGACATTGCATTAGATGATCTTCCTGATTGGGAAGATAATGCATAGACGTCCATGCTTTATTGTATTTTCTATATGTATATGAGTAGAGATTATTTTCCATATACAAGATTATATTTCTCGGATGCACAGGTCTTAGTTGACCTGACAGTATGGGTCACATATCACTGAGCTCTGTAGCTCAGTCCCTCTTTCTTACTCACCTTGTGCGTGTAGCGCATGGCGCGGGTACAAAGCTAGACACGGTGAGTTGTGAGGACTCTTAGGCTCTCTGGCGTCCCATAATTAGCTTCTATGTTGTGCACTCTGTAGATGTTGTATTCTATTTTGGAGACTAGATACTGACGTGTAGTCTCAGAGTGTTGTATCGCTTATGACTCTCCTTGTTGGATGAGCTCCGGACTATTTTATGTTTTATTACCACCGTCTCCAGTTCATTCACAGGTTTTGATTTCGCTTTTGGGCGGCCTTGGGCTCGACACCCTCTGAAAGGTGTGTGACACGTGTCCCTATTGGGATTAGGGTGTTACATGTCACACCAGCCAGGTCTAGGGGATGAACCCTAAACCTAAGGCTGTAAACTGCTAATTAATTAAAAAACAAGTAACTTGCGGAATCTAATAAGCAAACATATTATAACATAATCTTCAAACTCTAGATACTGTTTAATATACCATCAATTAAAATATTGTCTCAGACGTAATCGTCTCAAATATAACATATTCAAACTTAACATAAATACTAGACGCGGGAGTCAGAGCCAACAACAGGACGTCCCCACTAAACTCGCGATCAGACGACCCTCTATAAGGTCTCCTGTCTATCGCATGCAATCACAATATCAAATAAAAAAGGGGCTGAGCTACTGGAGCTCAGTGAGTTGGGAACAGATCTGTCGGGTGTAAACTGTACCCGTATAATCATGTAAAACAGTAAATCTGAAATATAAAACATATATAGGTAATAACTGAATTTAAAATACTGAAATCTGAAATAATATTGAGCAAGTATATGCTGGTCAATGTATTCTCTTTAATATGCATATCTGATTTTTTGTTTCTCGGTCTTGTGAATTATTTATGAAACCGACATTCCTCCTGGGTAATCTGTACCTGTGCCTTCTCTTTCTCCGAGATAAACTCAATCTCTTGAAGGCGAGGAATGCAGAATCATCTAATAATCACAAGACTAAATCTCTAACTATACATCTACTTCCACTCTGTATGACCAGCGACCTACAAGTATATCTGATACACGAGGTCAACTATATATACGTACACTAAGCACCCGAAAGGATGGAAAAAGGGGGTTTTGATTTATAAAATGGAAGTGTTTTAAAACAGATAGTTCGGTATTAAAACCATAATTTAAATCACCCCTCTCCTAACCTAGTGCCATACTCTCTAGCTCTACACGAGCCACCACTGGTCCATGGACCATACAAGCATATCAATAAAGTGTAATCTATCTGTTTCTCTTTTCTGTTACTGAATACTGTGCATGAAATGGTTTTAAAAAACTCTAGAAATTTTCATAAAACTCCTAATTCATGCTTTTCAAAACTGAAATCTATACTGTATAAAAATATGATAAATCAAACGAAACCTGCATGCCTAGTTCCCCTCACCAATCTTCCGAAGCTAAAAGTCCGCTCGGTCCTTCTGGCAATGCGGACTTGCCTTTGCCTTCTCTGATAATTGAAATATGAAATCTATAAATACGGAGACTGTATTCTTGACTCGTATTCTAATTTAAACTCAAAAGAATACGATAGAATAAGCAACCTATGACATGCTCGTATTTCTCCATACTTCTAACCAATCTTCACTTAACTCAATTATCGCTTTCCTAACTTAATAAGTAGCATATTAAGCAAGGAATTGAAAACAATTAATTAGCTAAGCATGGAAGCATTAACTAAATCTCAATTAAACTCTTAACTCTTATAGATTTTCAAGAAAAATCGGGCAGCACCTCCTCTATTTGTAGGGCTCCCGAAATAATACAAACATACACAATTGCATACATAATTAATCTCATGATATACATGGCTTCATAAAATTATCATTTCATCAATTAAATCTCCACCTAAAGGCATTCCATAGCCTCTAACTCTTCCATGAAACCACATATAATTAACCCCTAAACTTGTAATGTTAAACTCATGCCCTCTCCAATTCTTAAGCCCTAAATCAGAAATTCATTTAGGATTTCCCAATTTGCAAATTTAGGGATTTACTTGACGAAGATGGTGGTTCATCGGTGTAGGGTTGTAGGCCGGAAACGGGCCGTTGCTCGTCGGCGCGGTGAGGTGGCTGACCGGCGGAGCTGCTGCAGCGGCGTCGGACTGTGGGGAGGGGCGGACGACCGTGGTTGGCAGCCCGACAAGGGAGGGTGGCGGACGACCGCCTGTTGCCGCGTGTGAAGGTAGAGAAGGAGATCGGGCGTCGCTGAGCGCGGGCTGAGCTCACCGATATTGAAAGGAGAAGAGGAGAAGAACGGGGAAGGGGCTTCGAGGCTTCTACGGGTGAGTCATGCTTGGAGTGAAAACAAGAGAGAGAGAGAACAGATAGTAATTTTTTTCTCTTTCATTCTCTCTCTCCCTTTACTTATAAGGGAAGTATGAAGATATTTCAATTTAATTAATCTCTCTATTAATTAATTTATTATAATAACTTATCTCATTAAATATATTTAATTAATTATATTATCTACTAAAATATCTCCCACTAAATGACGAACGACTTTTGGTTGATCTTATCTTGTTACTTTGCCGTCACGAGGGCGACTAATAATGTTATCTGACTCGTCTTTATCTCCAATTCAGATCCAGGAATCTCGGGTCATATGACCCCGTGACACGGGCTGACTGTAACATCACGAGTCGTCTTTTCTCCCAACCCAGATCCGTGTTTCGCGGCTTTTGACTCGACCATATCTACTTTATCGGAACTTTAACTTTTGTCCGATATTTCTACTTAAATAATACTGCCGACCATCCATCTCCAACTATTCTATGTAACTCTGGCCTGGCCCAATAAGGCCTTCTCTCGGCCCTATAGTTGCGAGGATGGATTTCGGTCCATTAAATTCTGATGTTCTTTAACTTTGAGGTTAATAATGATTAATCTGATTTGAGCTAATTAACCCCATTTAGAATTTCAAAATTTTACTGAATTTTACTTAGGAAATTTTAGGATGCTACATTGGACATTGTTAAACATCTTCAATGGATCATCACCCTGCCAAAATATCTTATGAAATAAATTCCTGCACATAGATACTTCAACAACAATCAACTAAATTCAATCAAAACAAACTTTAAGTACTACAATCATGTTCATACACTGGAAGACAAACATCTAAAGTCTTCAACAACAGAATTCGACCATCAACAAAAGACTTCAGCAGACAACAAACGTCAGATGCTGGAGTCCAACAATACCAGCTGCAATGACATAAACTAATATCATTATATATTAGGTGGGCTAAATGACAACCTTATTAAAAGTATATGACAAAAATGCAGCCTCTTGTTGTCGGGTAACTTCAGAAAAATTTTCAGCTCATCGTCAACTTTACTCAAAGCCCGTAAGGTGAACAATTCCTCATCATCAGAAAGACCTTCAATCTCAAAAAATTTATCAAACAGTAAATTTTTCCTCTCTTCAATGGCCTTTTCACAAGCTTCAATGGCCTTCTCACCAGATTCATCACAGGCTTCTTCACGAACAACAGCTTCAGCCAAGGACTTAAATCCTGGACCAACCATTTCCACAAATTGTGGAAATTTTCGGATATTTTCTCCACTGATAGATCCACAAGATTTTTCCTTTTTTGACGTACTCTTGAGGTAATTGTCTCTGATTCCATAAGTGATGGAAACTGAGTAGGTTCATGCATAGGCATAAAAAACTCATCAGTTGCCATTGAGAAGAAGCTCACATTGCCATCCAAATTGATGTTCTCATGTAGATACTGCTCGGTATCATCTCCAGTATCCCCTCTTACACTGCCATGCACTCAATCTCTTGCAAAGACCGGGGAAAGGTTATTGAAGAAATTAAAAACTTTTCCATAAAGACCGGTTGCTTCCTTATGTGTCTGCATTGCATTAAAGTTAGTAATACAAAAATCATATATAAGCTCATTGCATAATTAACATAATTACTAAATAAAATTATGGATACCTTAATATAGTCATCATATGCACTTTTTTGTAGTTTCAAACAAAACCACTTATTTGTAGTAGATCGGCGATTGCACTAGTCTTGCTTCTTAATAATTTGACCCGAGACTCTATGTTTGGCACGACCTTCAATATGTTCGTCAGAATCTTTTCCTTCACCATTCTCTCCAGGTGAGGTACCTATTTTTGAACCCATTTTCTACCCGCCACACCGGATTTGCAGATAACTCAACCAAGGCATCAATAAGGGCTTTATCTTCTTGTATGGTCCAATAGTGTTTGTGTTGGTCCCTACCCCTTGATTGTGATTATGCTTCCATACTAGATAAAAAAGACATGTCAATCAACTAAAATATATTATGTACAAACATACAAGACTTAAATCATAAAGGTGTCAACTAGCTTCATTAAACCATAAAATTGTCAAGTAACTTTATTAAACCATAACATTGAAAGATAAAGTCTCAAACAAAAGCAAAAAAAAAAAGTAATATTTCATGTACAAATGTCTCCCAACCACATTCAAATACAACAATCAACTTGACCGCCAAGTGTTAAACATGTTTTCGGCCATGGTAAGCCTAAATTGTGTCCACTCATCTGTTGGTTCAACAGCTGTGATGTTTTCAAGTGGATCTTGCATGTTTTCCTCTAGGATTAGATTGGCAATATCATCTTCTCCAGGGTCTTCTATAAAATTATGAAGTAGGCAACATGCATTAATGATTCATCGTTGAGTGATTATATTGTAAAAACTTGGGCTAGATAAAATTTTCCAACGACTTGTTTAGAAGCCCAAATGTCCTCTCGATCACGTTTCTTGCGCTAGCATGTTTCATGTTGAAAAATTCTTGAGGTGCAAGTGGTTGATGTCCATTGGCCCAAGAACTTAAGTGTTACCGCTGTCCTCGAAAAGGCGTAAGAAAACCGGGACAATTTGCATACCCAACATCTACTAAGTAATAGAAACCTGATAGATAATGAAAACATCTCTTATTAGTTAATGATTTACATGCTATTTATTAGTATCATCCAAAAAGCAACGAAAACATTTTTTTTTAATACCATATGGAACCTTCAATCCATTAGGCTTTGTCACGATTTCCCTAAGAACGCGACAGTCATGAGCTGAACCTTTCCAGCCAGCTAAGACATATGTAAATTGCATGTCTTGACTACAGACCACGAGAACATTAGTGGTTATTTAAGATTTTCTTGATCTATATCTTGGTTGATCAACGTTGGGCACATTCACACGAATATGAATTCCATCTAATGCTCCAAGGCAATTCTACATTAAAAAAAAAAGAATTACAGTTATAGTATATCTAGGACTAACATAGCATTTGGACTTAGGTTATTACCTTAAACCACTTCCATCTATAGTCATTTGAATTTTTGGGTACAACCTCTAGTTTCTTCAAAAGAACAGAGTGACAGAGAATAACTGATTTTAGCACATCATGGAAATATCGACTGGCTGCCTTGCCCGATCTGAGAAAGTCAAATCTAATTACTCTATTCTTGAAATGGTGTGCTAAAATGTTTAGAAACATTGCAGTCATCTCTTGGATACCAATATTTATCGTGCCTTGTAGCCCGCCAATTGTAGTTAACAATTCACACAGGTTATGAAAGTAACATTGATCCATGCGTAGTTTATCTATGCATTTGATATCACTTTCATAAACTAGGTAGTGGAGATACTCATGTTGTTTGCAGCGTCTAACTTGTTTGCGGCGTCTAACAGATGTGGACATGATCTTATGTTGAATCACTCTTTTTCTATCATTACGTTGCTTCAATGCACAAGTCACGTAAAAGTAGCATAACATCATTACGAAATATACCTGAAGTTCTTTAATCTTGACCATATTATCAAAATCTAAATTAACAAAAACACATATATCAATTTCAAGATGAATGATCCTTTGAGGATGAGAATATCAAGTAAACAACATGTAAAATAATCCAAATTTTAAAATTTCAACTACTTGACAATTATTCATGAAACTACAAGCATTTACAAGTTCACATTATCAAGAGAATGACATAGAATAAATTATCTCATTTCCAAAAACATGAGCCAGTAAAATATGTGAGGCATAAGGCTAAATTAAAATACTATGTGAGGCACAGGGCTAAATAAAATGTGTTCTAGGCAGCTGATTAATTCAATATCTAAATTTGGCACTACTTACCCCAATTCAAATCTGCTATTTAGTAAAGTCTAAACCAAAATCCATCACGTGGGACAAACTACAACCTTGCAAAACTTAATTTGATGACAAAAAAGTAAAACCTATACAATAATGAAACTATAAAGTATCATGCTATTTAAATGTTCTAAAGAACACTTTGGTAGAACAAAAAACATAGAAACAAAACATCCCATCTCATACATCATAATATAATATTTTGCATATGCCATCAAGGATTATCAGCATTCTTGAACATTAGATAAAACAACAAATAAGAGGAGGATTTTGATGCTTTGAATACAATTAATCAATCATCTGCATTTAATGTTGAAACATTGGCTTGATGATACCAGAGAATTTCAAAGTCTGTCAGTGGGCCTTTAGATTTGACTCAAAATGAATCCTAAAAGTAATAACACAGATGAGTTGATTGCAACTTTAGACTAGCAGCACCACTTGTTTCTTTCCCAACTATATATGTCACCTGTCATGCTCTTTGGATAATAGTTATCTTTTTTTAATTCTATGATTATTTTATATGTAATGTAGGATCACATCTTAAGACAAGCACATTAACTCATTAATTTATCTTTCTTTAGTGAGAGTCATGCAGGCCAGCCTCTGGCTAAAACCAATCTGAAGGGAAAAAAATAGATGAGAGATCATAGTTTCAAGGTTACATTTAAATCAGTTTAATTATTTGAAGTTGTAATTGAATATACAAGTTTCACAAAAGCTCAAAATCATCAATTAAGAACTCAAAAATCAGCCTTCAAAAGAGTATGAGAGAATCCGCATTATGTTGATAATGTTAATCAAATATGTCTTTATTAACATTATAATACTACTACGTTTGATCTTGAAAGAATTACCAGCCGATCTAATCAATCGATCAATGTAACAATCAATGTAGAACATCAATGATACTCACCATATTGTCTTTACACATTTTCACATCATATGTTCCTCTTCTTATTCCAGTCTAGACTCTCCAAGCCACCTTCAAATTGCACACTTCCAACTTCTAAGAATCTCTCTAACTCTCTCTGAGAGATACTAATGAAGAGTAGAGTAGTAGTTATGAAGGCAACACTAGAGCTAGAAGAGCTATACCTTGGAGTGAAGGACTCCTTAGTAGACCCCACCTTCAAAGACCTTGCAATCTTCCAACAAGAAGAAGAATAAGAACAACCTCTATACAAAACCTATACAAAACCTTTCATGAATTCTCAACTAGCGAAAATGGGCTCTTTAAATGCAAATGTATTTCTGAGTGAAGTATACATTTGTTTAAGATCTTTTCTCAAAGGCATTTGCTATTAGGACCTACCATGGATGCAATATCTAGTCTGAAATTACTGAAAGTAGTATACAATCAAAACATGAGCTAGTAAAATAATGAAACATGAAACTACATCAAAATAATTATCAAGTTCACAATTATTCATGAAACTACAAGCATTTAAAAGTTCACAATTATCTCAAAGCAACTTGATCATACCCAATTTGAAAAATTAATGAAACATGAAACTATGCAGTGTTAATAAAACAAGGTAACACAAAAGAGGTGTCAATTTGTTTTTTTTTTTAAGTGAAGAACCAACATATATTGATTCCCTTCAACACTTCAACAGACTGTCGATGCCCTATTTCCAAATTCTAATAAAATAAATTATCTTCCATGCAAGTTGTTACCCTATTTCCTAATTCTCGAAAGATAAATTCTCTTCCATGCAAGATTAAAAGACGTACAACAATAAAAAAACAACATAAATCACAAAGCGTGACAATCTTCAAAAAAATCCACAAATTTCGGAACAACGACATCAAAACCATCAAGCTTAAAGCTAATGATGCGAAGCGCATACCTGGGAAAAAGGACCTAGGGCTACCGAGTGGTGGGAGGAGGAGGAGCAGCTGTGGTTTAGCAAGGAGGGGAAATCTAGAAGGCGAGAGAGGCTCGAGTTTGGGCGGCTGGAGAGAGGATGGAGTGGCAGTGGACTAGGGCGTCGTTGAGAGAGAAGGGAGCATCGAGAGAGGCTCGATTCCTGGTGTTTGGTTTGATCAAGGGCAAAAATGTATTTTCCCAATCCGGGAATAGGCATTAGGCCACTCATGCCAGTTTGGGAAAGCATTCCTTGACTGAACCCCTCTCATTCACATTCCTTCCAACCAAGCAAGGGAATACTCTACGGGGGCGTTTGATTGCTTGTAAGTGTTTTTCCCTTGGATAGGGAGTTTCATGGATGTAGAATTACAGGGATGTGAGTTTACATGAGTGTGTTTGAGCTTGGATGAATATAAAAAGTGGATATAGACTTTTTGGTGTTTGATTAGATAAGTTAAGATGGATAGAAAAAGTGGATATAAACTTTTTGGTGTTTGATTGTATGGATATGAGTGGATAAGGAGATGATATGGTGACTTTCTTAAAGGGGTGGTAAAGTTACCCCTAAGTGCATAAATTCTAAAATCTTAATATAATATTTTATTATATAAGTAGATAATATTTAGAATTATTAATTTATAATTTAATTAATTTAATTAATTAAGGGTACCAAATCAACCCATAATAGTTAGAAACAACTTTAATTATATTAATTTAATTAATTAGACAAGTCATATAATCCACTAATGATTGAACAAACACATTGCCATTATAATAGATATCAACATATCCTTCATATAGTTATAGAAGATATTTATGTGGGATATCGTGTAGTTGACCTTCTTTAATCTCAAGTGATTTACAATCACGGATGGAAAACAGAACACTTCATAATTTACAATCAACTACCTGATTCACCCAAGTCTTGATCTTTAACCCAAAACAATGAACTAAGATATTGTGATCACATGAAACCAATAGGGTATCCAACCCGCCAATACAATGAAACAACAACAAAAATAATTAAATCAAAGGATTACCACATTTAGAGCAATGGAAGAGCAACTAATTGCACAACATAACCAACGGATTTAACATAACCAACAGTTCAAAGTCATACAACATTATAGAACACATAAAGTCATACAACCATCAACATATAAAGTCATCCTACATAAAAAGTCATACAACCATCAACACATAAAGTCAGCTAATATAGAGTCATAGAAACGTCAAATAGACTAGAAATGTAGTGGTGGTAGCCCAAGGTAATCTTCAGCGGTGTAGAGACGCATCATCTCATTTGCCCCATGAAAAGCCAATTTCCTCAAACCATTCTCGTTCAGGTAATTATAAAACCTAGTGACATCCTGATTGATGTATCTGTACTGTAATAACTTCATGCACTCTTCAGATAGAGTGCTAGTAATTCGCATAGGATGTCTTTCGCGAAGCGCAATCTCGACCTCTCTCATATTATCTGACATGTCACAAACAACCTCTAGCTCCAATTGTGCACGTATTTTTCTCCTACCACGTGATCTATCCGGGTTAGCAATAGGGCTTGTTTGTGAGGTATCTGTCATGTGGTTGTTCATAGGAGGCATGGTGGGGAATTAAACCCCTCATCGGTGTCAACAAAATTGAAACCCATGTTTAATCCAACACTGAATGAATTAGACTCCATTTGGCCTTCTACTTGGTTAGTAATATCAACTTCCTCACGTGACATGGTCTCTCTGGCGAAGCGGCCTGTAGCCTGATCATTGCCGCACACAACCTCAAGGAAATTGTAATCTTCAATCAGCTTATTGATATATAAATCGTCATTTGGGTGTGCCTGCATTAGAAATAACTAAGTTTTTGAATGAGATAAATCTTAATGATCATGTAATTATAGACTAATAAGTAATAAGAACATACAATGATATATATCTTATACTCCTACTCGCCATGGTGATTGTCTTGCTATCTTCATCCCAACCAACCCCGCTCATATCCTTCAATTCCTTGATTGTAGCCCACTTATGCCTTAAAGTCTTCGAATGGTTAAGGACATTACCCTAGTTGAAACCTTCTTTGAACTCCTCGTTCAGTGCACGCACTATAGCAGTAATGGCTTGTTGCTTGAAGCTTTTGTCAGTCTTGATGCCATTCTTGGCCTGTTCAGCCATGAACATAAGGAAGAAATGACTGTGGAGTGGGCGCCATCTCTTGTTTGGAGTGGTTCTCCTCTGTCCTAATTGGCTCCTGCCCTCCATCCTGAAGTGGAGGCTGTATTATAAACATTAAAACATGTAAGCTTCGACATTAAAAGTGATGTAACGTTTATATAAAAGTAATAGCATTGAATTATATAAAAGTAATAACATTTAAAACATGTATTAGTCCAATTAGTTTGACAGATAAAAAACAATGCTTTTCTTTGGACCCCACAGACAAAAAAACAATGGATCTCTGTCTCAGAAAAACAAAAAAAAAAACAAAAAAAAACAAAAAAAAAACAAAAAAAAAACAAAAAACAGAAAAAGATTGTGGATAGACATCCTACTAAAAAGATTATAGATTATTCATATGTTTATAATTGTAAAGACTATATAGTTTTCAGAACTTATGTACCAAAGTATGCCAACAATTGAATTTCATCTCATTGCCCTCACTTAACTTTTCTAATTCAACAAAAGAAAAACAAATCAAAGGTAAGGAAGAGCTGCAAAGTATAAAGAAGGTGAAACAAGTAATCAAATTCTCAAGAAACACAAACTATAGATTCAACTCCAGTACTATCTTTTGGAGTTTATCAAACATACCAAACCACTTTCATCTTTTCAACCTAGGAACTTATGATCTTGGGCCATAATGGTAAAAAGGGATGAATGTCAATCTGAAGTGCAAAGACTATACAAATGTCAACTGAACAATCAATCTAACAGTAGGAAACAATTATAGAAACCTTTTCAAATATGAATTTAATTGAAATATTTGTTGGAGATAATAACAAGATATAATTTATTCTCCCTTAAGTTTGAGGAGCTTGAGGATTTGAACAAACAACTATTTGTTCAGCATTCCAGAAAACCTGCCTTTTTATCCTTCCATAATCAAAGACCTTCTGCAGTACTAACAAGAAACCTTATATAATCAAAGTCATACAACCTGTCTTTCAGAAAACCTGCCTTTTTTATGTTTGTATATTGAAAACATAATCTAATAGCTTTGTTAATTGAAAACTTTGTAAAAATGCAGCAACAACTACTTAACATGCAGCAAAAACTAGTTAAATTACTTGTAAAAATGTCATACAACCAACATGACTCAAAGTCATACAACATTAGACAACACATAAAGTCATACAACCATTAAGACCAACAGGTCCATCAAACAATGTATCAAGTAAATGTCACAAATAAAACAAAGATTGTCATTGATGATCCCACATATCCTGCGAAGTCTTATCTCGATTCTCTTGCCACTCCCTAGCATCCTCACGCTGCTCTCTCTAAGTTCAATTTGAAGAAGATTGTGGAATCCATTCTTCCCCCGTAGGGATCAACCCATTGCCACCACCGCTAATAATGTAATTGTGGAGGATGCAACATACTATAACCAAATCAATTTGTGTGGCGAGCGAAAAGAAAGGACGGGAAGTCAAAATTTTAACACGATTCTTTAGGGAGCCAAAAGCACGCTCCACAGATGTCCGTGCCGATGAGTGCCTATAGTTGAATAGCTCCTTCGGAGTAGCCAGTATCCTAGAACCCCACTCCTTCAAATGATATCGGACACCTGTATAAGGTGATAAGAAACCAGGTTTGTTGGCATATCCCGCATTGACAAGGTAATATTTCCCTATAAAAAATAAATTAAGACTTAAACATTGTGGGTTCTTAATAATTTTTAGTACATCACAAAAAGTGAATAACCTTTACCTTCAGGAATCTTAAGTCCGTTTGGTCTCTGTAATGCATCACGCAAAACAAGTGCATCATGCGCACATCCTTCCCACCCAGCTAAAACATATATGAAACGTAAGTTGAAGTCTATAGCAACCAAAACATTTTGGGGTTGTATACCCTTTTTTGCTACGAAATGTTGCAACCATTTCTATAGGTACACTAGCATGTATGTGTGTCCCATCAAGCGCTCCAACACAATCCTATAAAGCAAAGCAACGTTTTAAAAAATGTTATATATTTTCAAGAAAACACTTGAGTGCTTTTAGTTGACTGATACCTTAAAGTATGGGAACAACTTCGGTCGCCGAGCTATGTACGGAGATATAGATGCCGAAGGTGGTCTTATGTATTCAGATTGTAGCTCCCCTATTGCATTAATGACTTGATGAAAATATCTACTAACAGTTTCTCCAAACCTAAGAAAGTTGTGACTCATAACTCTATTACGTTGGTTGTGGCCAATGGTGTGAAGGAACATAAGCATTTCTTCCTCTACACTTACTTCCATGGCATCCTTCAACAACCCACGAGTGAGCAAGATCGAACAGAGATTGAAAAAGGAGAGCTTGTTCATTCTCACCATATTAATACTGGGAGTGTTGTTTCCTTGAAGTAAACGATTCAAATAAACATCCCTTGCATGTATTCTATAATTTTGAGATTCACCAGGCAAAGATTCTCCGCGCATGTAGTATTCAATGACCGTTATGCCTGCAGCCATAACAGCCATAACAGCAACGGTGATCTCATCTTCTTCTATTATCCCATCATGCTCCATCTACATTCAAAAAATCGTTATGAGGCCAATCTCCACCACACCTTGAATTGGCAAAGGCCAAGATTTGCTATCCTTGAATTGGCAAAGGCCAAGACATGAATAGGGGATGCAAAAATGTAATCCTATCAAACTAAAAACAATATTCATAACATAACAGTACTTCTGCAGCAGGGTCCTAGACTATATAAATGAACTGTAGATCAATCTCCAACTGCTATAGAAATGCTTCTTGTGGCAGAAAATGAAAGAATTCCTAGAATAATTTAGCCACCAAAACTATTATATAGTAGAAAAATACAAGCATTAAATTATATGAAATAGTCCCAGTCTGCATAATTAATGTTGGATCCCAATATGGAAGCAAATTCATGGCAATAGCTAATAATATCTATAAAGCAAACCATATTGTGTGTATATAGCAAGCTTGTATAGCAAAAAAGAACAATATCAGTCATGCAGTTAGAAGCATCTTATGTGAAATAATTTCAAGTTCTTAAAAATTTACAGAAGTATTAGCAAAAGCAGAACAAAAGAAGCACAACATGCACAAAATAGAAAATTCAGCAATGATGGTGATGAAAATTAACTATACAGAGTGTAAAACTGAAAGTTAGATTAATAACACCAATGAACCTCCTAATATGCCATTAACTCTTTCTGAAATGATAGAATGATGTCATATTACAACTACATAATATGACAACATATCATATAAACAAAATTAGAAATAATTCAAATAAAACAATAATTTACTTTGCTTGGTCCCTATAAATTTAGCCACATCCAGTCAAGTAAAATGTTTTTTTAGGAAAAATGGATAAACCATGCTCATTATGACAAAGTCCAGCCAAGTAAGAAATCATAAAGAATGAATAAAATTCAAGTAATTATTTATTTATCAAAAGAGGAGTTTGTTTGTAAGCAGAAAAGTGATAGAAGAGGATGAAAGAAACAAGATGGGCACTTCAATGTACCTAATGAGACTCAAAAATGAAGATCGCAGTGAGTTATCAATCCATTAGGAACCCTAATTCAAAACAACAACATTACCCAATTAATAACATGAACTGAAATAAAATAAGAAAAATATACCTTCCTTTCAGATCTTCAACTCCTTCCACCTCAGATCCACCAAATTCTCCCGCTAAAGCCCAAAACAGAAATCAGAAACAAAGCTAAATTCAACCAAAGCAACCATGAAGACTAGAATAACGAATAAAATAAGAAAAAAATGGAATTCAACATGAAGTCAGTGGGTATTGCCATTATGGAACCCTAAAATTAAAAAAAAGAAAAAAGAAAAAAAAAAGAAAGGGAAGCGATGAGGCGAGACAAGCCATGAACACCCTCACCTCAATACTAAACAACGAGGATGGAATTGAGTCGAGAATGAGGCGGTGACTTCAACGCTCCAACGGTCAAGTGCGAAATCAAGCCTTCTCCAGCCACCTGATATTGATTTCCAACTTCTAAGGGGCAACCGGACTGGATGTTGACTTTCCCTCGATTTGGGCGTAAGTGGCTATCCGGTTTTGACCGAATATAGAGTTCCACTGAAAGTCCATATCCCTCATTTTTAACCCTATCAAACAAGAAAAAGTAAAAATGTTGGGATATAACTTTTCCCATCCAGCTATATCGAGGCCATCAAACAGCCCCTACGTAAGGAATGAAACCCATTTCCATTACTGCCAACTAAACGCACTGTTACTTTGTTCTAAAAAAAACTAAAGATAGAGTTTGTTGTAATATAATGATAATTTTATATATATGTATAAATCATTATATTTGTATATAAAAATTCAACATTTCTCAGTATTTGGATAATTTTATAAAATGTTGGCACAAGTTTTGAAAAAATAAAATAAAGCAGACAGAATCCAAATAAAAAGATAAGAGAAGGTGTTATGTGCAAAATAAATTAACAAGGTCATTTTAGTCCAGTGAAATTTCATCAGCACACGATATAAAGTGGTTCGTGAGATCTAGGGTTTTCTCAGAGTTACGGTTTCGATCTATAACGCCGCCGGAGAGAAGAGGAGCCATGGGCGTGTTCACCTTCGTTTGTCGAAAGTCCGGCAGTGAGTGGAGCGGCAACCAGCTCTCCGGCGATCTAGAGGCTTCGGCGGCCTCCACTTACGAGCTTCAGCGGAAGCTTGTCCAGACGGTCCTCGCCGTCGACTCCTCCGGCGGAGTCCAGTCCTCCTTCTCTCCTGTCACTCCCTCTTCCGCCGTTTTCCAGGTCCCTTCTCATTCTAACAATCTAGTATAAAGAAACGAATCCATTAGAATGGTTCTCTCTCAAGAAATTTTCATGGTTACTGGATAAAATTCGATCTTGGCATTTTGTATTTTCTTAGTTTTTATCCGTTTGAACTTGCTGAGATAATTGAAATAGTGGATGATCTATGATGTTAGTTCTTAAGGAAAGGATTGATTTATCATCTGTTCTGTGAGCAACCATTTTTTTCCGTATGATCATATGAAAAACCTCTGATATAAAATATAAACGGAATTTTCAGGCCTTAATCTACAAGTCCAGAACCTGTGCTTAGTAAATGAATCGAATCACTAATCAGGTCCTGCGTAGTTGCTGAAAACAATTGAATCAATGGAGAATATGGATCATTTTTTTTACTCGTAATATATGTTGTCATTTGATATTTGTGTGGTCTCTGTGTGGTATTTTATGAAATACCAATTTGGCAGGCTACATTCTAAAAGATGAATATGAGATACAACTACAATTATACCGTTGTTTATTTTTGCAACTATGCTTTCATTTTATTCTCTTGAATCTAGAAATACAGAACTTTTATGGAGATAATTGTGGTATATTCTTTGGTGGTTCTTGCTATAATATTATATAAAACTCTTGAAGCCTTAGAGGTTGACATTGGCCTGACCATTATTGATGCAAAATTAATGAGTTCAATTATCATTTATCCTTTGGTTATCTGGCCACTTTTACTAAGGATCTGGAATGCTAAAATTTTTGTTGCATAGTGCTATATGTGCATGTGTTGAAGCCTGGAGAGTGAAATTCTCAATACTGTAACTGGTGCAAGATTAATAAGTGCAATGATTGAAGTTCTTCAGTATTTATTATGTTGCTCATCATGGATGACTGATTTATTTTTTTATCAACCTGGTCTTGAGTGTAAATTTGTTGTCTTCCCTCTTTTTGCTGACGGTCTGGATTTCTAAAATCTTTTTTGCGTGGTGATTTATTTTTATTGATGTATGCATGCACCAAGTAATATAGTTTATAATACAGGTTATTATTGGTGGAGGCTCTGGTGGTGGGTTCATTGGTGGTGGTGGTGGTGCAGCTTCTGCTGGAGCGGGTGCGGGTAGTGCTGCTGCTGCTCCTGAGGCACCTCCTGCTGAGGAGAAGAAGGAAGAGAAAGAAGAGAGTGATGATGACATGGGCTTTTCTCTCTTCGATTGATCTGTTCCTTATGGCTTTACTGTCCTAGGTGGCACTATGGTTTTGTGAGGTTTACGTTGTTCTTGATTATTAAGTTTGGAAAATTCAACTGTCAGAACTTTGTTATGGATTAGGGTTTTGAATGCATTGTCCTTGCACCATTTCAGTTATTTTCTCAGTTGCCTGTTTTTCTGAAGTTGAGATTCCATTTGCATAAGCTTCAGATCCCCCAATTATTCTATAGTCATTCACCCAATTAGTAGTCCCACATCTCTAATTTTTAATGGTGGTGAAGCAATTCTCCTCGCATAAAATTTTGCCTACAGAAAACAATTTTAAAGATCATTTAATTGTATGTGAATTATGCTGGTTTAACTGAATTGAGATTTTTGTCCTTTAAAAATGAAAAGAAAAGAAAAAATCAAACTTGGCCTTCAAAGCTCATTTGGAACTAGAGATTTGAATTATACTTGAAGTTTTAAACTGATATAATATAAAAAAACAACTGAGGAAAAGTTGATTGTCGACCCTGAACAAAGCACAGTCAATGGGGACATTCCCAGGGGATTTAATACTAGTGAGTTTTTAATCATTTTCTTTATGTTGATGATATTCTTATATGTTCTAGGGCAACTAAAAGGGAAGCTAGAGCTTTGAACATGAGTTTGGACCTGTATTCTAGCCTTTTTGGATAGAAAACCAATAAAAGCAAATCTAAAATTTATTTTTCACCATGGATGAATGGAAGGGTAGGAGAGGTTATAATTGGAATTTTTGGGTTGAAAAAAGGGTCCTTTCTTTTTAAATACTTAGGCAGGTTGATTTCTCCCTTTAAAATCCCTGCCAATCAATTTAAACTCTTGGTGGACAAATTAGAAAAGAAGATGGCATATTGGAAAGGGTAAACAACACAGATGGTCACTAAAGTATACTCAAATTTTTATTTTGATCACTCAACTAAAAAAATTTTCAATTACCTCCTTTAACTTATTATTTGCTCCCAATTAAGTCACTCTCGCCTACAGTTAGGGATGGCAATGGGGCGGGGCGGGGGCGGGGCAGGCCTCTACCACCACCGCCCCGCCTAAATAGTGGCGGGGCGCGGGGCGGGCGGGGCGAGTCGCGGGGCACCAATATGTACACACTCGAATAAAATATTACATTTAGACCATAGAATGAAGAGAAATTTACCGATTAAACTCGAATAAAATAAACTTAACGGCAATGTAAAAGCACTTTGATATACAAGCTCGAGAGAAGAGTGGGAAAGAAGCCGCCAAAGTCCAAAAACTCCAAACAAAGCTTCATTGTAAACCCTAAAACTATATAATTTAATATATATAAGGGTATTTTTTGTATGTTTTTAGCGGGGCGGATTTTAAAGGATCTTTACCATACCCGTCCCGCCCCGCATTTCTTCGGGGCGGATCGGGTCGGATAGGGTCGGTAACTACGGATCGGCTCGGGTATTGCCATCCCTACCTACGGTGTTAACGGCAAGCTCATGTGGCCTACGATGCAGCCTGCCCAAACTGCTGCTTTTAATTACAAAAAAGCAACTACCCTACTTTTGCACATCTTGCAGATAACACCTTACAGTTTCTTCGATTTCAATTTTTTTTTTAAAAAAAAACCCAACTAACTATCATAGTTATAAAAAGTCCTTGTCTTTTGCACATTTTGCACAAAAGTCCCCATATTTCTTTTAATTACAAAAAATTTTCTGCCATATTTTAGTACAATTTGAAAAATGCCCTATGCTTTTCTATAAATTACAAATTTCTGATAATGAAATACATAAAACTGGGATTACAATACAGAACTAATTAACACATAATTCACTTCAAAATCAAATAAAACTAGTTAAAATACATAACACATGCCACTCACAATACTCAAGTATTTTTTTTCCAAAATCAAACAAAACTAGTTAACATAGAAAATGGATAACACTTTGTTTATGTAATGTTCCTACAATATACACAGCCTCCCAATTAGCAGTCCTTCTCTACATGTATACTCTTGGATAGTTCCTTCTTGTTTACTTGTAGAGCAATATTGCTAGACACCTTTCTTTTTCTTTGTGCCATACTTCCAGCTTGAGGTAAATCTCTCATATACCTTGAAGGCACTTGTCTCCCTCGTTGTCTCTGTTGATGTGTATGTGGATTTGCATATCTAGCTCCAGTAACGCAACTTTGTTGTGTGTTTACAACTTGAGAAGATCCCTGTAGAAGAACCCCAAATAATACAATGAAAAAATTGTTTAGAATTAATAAACTTACATCCAGAATCCATCTATATGAAAGAAATATAATTTCTCCTATCCCACACATAACAAAGAACTCTATGAAACAAGTGTAAGAAATTTTTTTACCTCTTGTCTTGCATCGACAAATACTCTTCCAGATCCAGCATCCACCTGTACTCTTCCAGATCCAGCATGAGTTATAAATTGAGAAGAACCCTGTACAGCAGAAAAGCATCATGAGCAAGTAAAAAAAATTAAGTTAATGATTGCCAAGATTAACAATGTTGAAAATCAGTGCAGGACAAAAAAAAGAAAGAAAATGCACATGGGGAACAAACTTACACCAAACATCCTGTTAGCATTCACTCCATGTGTTTGAATCGAGCTTCCTTCTCCAATTGAAGGCCCCTGAGTGGAAAAAAATATACATTAATATATGAATCCTGTATAGCAGAAAAGCATCATAAGCAAGTAAAAAAAATAAGTTATTGATTGCCAAGATTAACAATGTTGAAAATCAGTGCAGGACAAAAAAAAAAGAAGGAAAATACACATGGTGAACAAACTTACACCAAACATCATGTTAGCATTCACTCCATGTGTTTGAATCGAGCTTCCTTCTCCAATTGAAGGCCCCTGAGTGGAAAAAAATACATTAATATATATATATATATATATATATATATATATATATATATATATATATATATATGTTGCAGAACAGAAGACCAAAATTTTCTTACCTCTTGCATTACTTCCACTTGTACCCTTTCAGACCCAAAGTGTCTTATAGTTTGTGAAGAACCCTATAAACACGCCGAGAGAACATTCATGGAAAGTACTGAAAAAATAATTAAGCCTAAAAGTAAAAGGAAACTGAATAAGAAGGTGTTGGAATAATAGACTTACATCAGGCATCCACCTGAGAGTCACTGCAGGTGGTTGACTTGCAGTGCTTTGTCTTCTTAGAGTTTGACTCTACATCCCATAAATTTTTTTTAAAAAAAAGTTAGAAGCAAATGCAAGACAAAGTAATTAAGATCAGTTTTTACCTTTTTCCTTGCACCTAGACTCTCATTTCTAGGTTGTTTTGCAGCTTTCCTGACAGTGTTTGCAGTTTTGCAGCTCTTCTAACCTAGAAAAAGAAAAAACACAAAGTATTGGTCATTAATAATTCATAATGTACTTGGAATTAGATTGCAAACAAAGGTGCATAGAACCCACATGTAACTTAGACAGTCTACTGTTAGCACCAACTTGTCCCTTGCATGTCACATTATGGCCTGTCTGCCCACATTTTCTACAAGTCATTTGCACCCCAATCTTGGTAACCTTGTATTGATTTCCATTTGTTTCATTTGGTTCTTTCCTTCTATTCTTGTGTGGTCTGCCAGGGGGCCTTCTCATCATGGGTGGAAGGATGGGCTCCATGTTTTCCATATGACTCCATTGCTTTGCCCCTATGATAGGTTGAATGAAGTGAGAATAGATGTGCATTTGTGTTTCCTTGTGGTAACATTGGTGGACATATTGTTCGGGTCTATCTTCAGTAGTAAACATTACTGCCACTGTATGGTTACAAGGGATACCAATGAAATCCCATTTTCTACAAGAACAACTTTGGGCATCTAAGTCAACGACATGTTGATCAACTGGCCCACAGGAAACCTGATATTTTACACCACCAGCTTGTTTAACCCCACACCTACTAGACTCTTTCAATGATCTTGTCAATTTTCCTTTGAATTTTAGGGCATAGAATTCCCGTGTACTTTTCAGCTGACCTCTTTTTAATACAATCCTCTGCATCATGTTGGTCCTTATTGTTTCCATCTAGTTAAGATAGGTCTTCCCCTTGCCTCCAAAATATACTTGTTGAATGACTCACACAAATTGTTCAGCAATATGTCACACTTTGTCATTGTGGAAAAATGGGCCTTGGACCAATGTTTTGGGTCTTTATCTTTCAACCATCTTCGGGCATCCTCTGATAAATTCCTCATTTCTCTCATTGCATCCTAGTACCCTTTTAAGTATGTTGCTCTGGCAGCTTTCTATAGGCAATCCTATAATGCTTTCCCTTTGTTTGCAGGTTAGGATTTGAAGTTGGCGTACAAATGCCGAACACAGTTTCTATGCTCAGCATTTGGCACTAACTCCAGCAGGGCATCAACTAGTCCCTGCCCAATTGGAGTTCAAAAAATAAAATGAGTACAAGATTGTAAGTAAAGGTTTAAATAATTAGAAAGGTATATAAGGCATAATTGTCTACCTTCTGTTTGTCTGACATGAAGGACCAGTGATATGAATTAGCAATCTCAAAATCTTGTTTTAGTGGTTGGATGAACCAACACCATGAGTCAAAATTTTCGCTCTCAACAGCAGCAAATGCAAGGGGATACATACAATCATTAGCATCAATTCCCACAGCCACCATTAGGTGTCCCCTATAGTAACCTTTCAAGAAACATGCATCAAGGCTAATAATGGGCCTACAACCAGATTTGAACCCATTCTTGCAAGCCTGTAGGCAAACATACATCCTCAAGAATAATCTGCAATCTAGGAAACAAATTGTGGTTGTTCCTTTATTGGTTTTCCTAAGTTCCTCCAAGTAGTCATAAATTTTTGCATATTGTTCTTTTGCATTACCTGGACCATTTCTAGAGCTATTTGTTTAGCTCTGTAGCACTTGCTCAAGAGGACTAGCAAATTGAAATCACTCCTTACATCTTGTTGCAATGAGTTGATCGAATAGTTTTGATCATTCGCAAACTTATGTAGGTAATGAGAATCCATCCATTTTGATGTCACATTCTTATTCTTCATCTCCTTGGGACATCTATGCTCACTAACATAGGTTTTAATCTGCCAAGTGCTATCCAAATCATCCCTAGGGTTCATTTTTGATCCCCAAAGCACCCATGGACAGTCCTCTCTACATATGGCTTTCAACCTATTTCTATCATTCCTCACAAACTTCACATTATATCTACTTCTCCTTCCATATTGCTTGACTGCTTCCTTTAATGCCTCTCTACTAGAGAACACCATCCCTTTTACTAATTTAGGGTTGTCCATGTCTGTCTGGTTATTAAATTCTGGCCATTTTCTTCTTGAGCAACACCTAGATCATCAGAGTTATCTACACTATGCAAAGAATCTGAACTATCATAGACAAGTCTTCACTTACATGTTCATCCTTGTCACCCTTAGACTCCAACCTGTCATAAAGTTCACACCACCCATATGCCTAAATCAACATTAATTTCAAAAACCTTGTCATCATCATCCTCCATATCATAATCACTTTCATGAAATTCAGAGTCAGAACTATCACTAGTAAACAAGGAGTCACAACTTACATTACACTCATTACCCTCACTTAGTTCATCTTCCTTACAGCTAGACATTCTATTCCTAAACCCTGAATCACCAGAGACTACTTCCTGGAGATGAATTGGATCAACCTGCAAAAATTTATATCAACTATTAGTAAAAACCTTGAGTACTTTTTCTAGATTTTCATAACCATTTGGCATTCCTCTATTTCTATCCAATAACAGGGATACAAATAAAGGATACTTAAATAGCAAGTGATCAAGCACATGTCCATCTCCTTGTTGCCTATAATTGATTGAATATAAACACAACATTGTTGTTTGTTATTGTTCACAATCCTGCCAACAAACATCTAGCTTCTCAAACCATAGAGAATATACACCTCTTTCTCATTTCAACATCAAGTCATCAAAATCAATGAAAACTATACTTAATTGACAGCGAAGATCAAAACAACCACAAAAAGGAAAAGAAAAGTTGTCCAAACAAGACACATCCAAGTGAACATACTGAAGAACAAATAATGGAAACAAATTAAAAAAAAAGGATAAAACAAACAAGAAAAGAATTTGAACAATTTCCAACAAAATCTTAAGATCATAACTCCCATATCAAAATAAAATCCAAAAAGAATCTATTTTTTATCCATAAATAAGCTTAGACTAATCTAAACAATCAAACCCCCAGAATTGAGACTAACCAACTCAAATCAATACCAATAACAAAACTAGCAACACTTCATAAACCGAGTAAAATGCAAAACATTCAAATCTATTTGAAAAAAAAAATCAAACCTAAAAATAGCATCAACCACTCCATGTCATCTCAGGGACAAAGAAATGCCAAAAATTTCGAACATATATATGACAACATGGAGGGGAAAGAAGATACGAAGAACCAGTGGAAAGGCCACCTACCTCCATCTCCTCACCCACACGGCCAACGTTCCAGCCACCATTCCGGCGATTGCTCGCTCTTCCACCAGATGTCATGAGGAACGACGGACTAGGGCTATGGAGTGGTGAAGAGGTGAAAAGGGGTAAAAGTAAAAGGGTAAAGTAAAGAGTAAAAAGTAAGGGGGTAAAAGTAAAAAGTTGGCTATATTTAATTTAAAAAAAAAACAGGTTGGCTGTGACATGGCAAGCCACGTCAGATTTCCGTTAACGCCGTAGAGCATAGTGACTTAATTGGGAGCAAATAATAAGTTAAGGGAGGCAATTGAAATTTTTTTTAGTTGAGTGACCAAAATAGGAATTCGAGTATAGTTTAGTGACTATTTATATTGTTTACCCTATTGGAAAACCATTCACTTGACTATGTCTAGTAGAGTTACCCTTGCCAATTCTGTGGTTGTGCCATTTCGCATCTATGGACTTGATACTTTTGTCATATATGATGCTATACTTGACAAGATATCCAGACTTGTTAGGAATTTCATATGGAGTGGTAACAACCAGGGTAGGGTGTCTATCTTATTAGTTGGAATGTAATTTTCAACCCAAAGGCTGAGGGTGGTTTGGGGCTTAAGAACATATGAGAACTGCTTTAATTGCAAAGCATGTTTTAAAAATATTGAACCATGAAGATAATTTTTTGGGTGAAATGCATGAATTAAAAATATGGTTGCATGCTTCCATGGTAATATAGGTTGAAAACAAACTGAGGAATGCATCATGGACATACCAACCAATCATGAAGACAACAAAAATAATTAGAAACTGCATTCTACTTGTCAATGTTCTATCTAATGATTTTGTTCCTTATGATTCATGGTTTTTCAATATACCTATTCAAATGAAACCTACTTATTTAAATATTAATTATGAGCTAACACAGGTGAATATCAGTCAACTAATGGTTGACTATCAATGGGATTGGGATGTTATAGAAGACATTCCCTATTGTGGCCATAGAAGTGATAAGGAATTTATAGGTGGAGCAAGCCTTTGAAAATAAGAGGTGGAGGTGGAATTTTACCAATGAGGGAAGAACCTTGACAGGCAGTATATATGATGCACTGACAACTATCACTTGCAAAATACACTGACAAGGTTGGAGAGCTCTATGGAAATTAAGGTAGCACTTGGTTGGATGTAATTCAAAATCCAGGTATTTCGAATTACAATGTAGTTGTAAATACTTGGATTTCAAAATACACCACATTGAAAATCCAGTGTTTGGTTGAATGTAATTGGAAATCCAGATTTCAAAATTTTGTGTTTGGATGGAAGTATTTGAAAATCTGGATTTGGAAATCAGTGTGATATGGTCATCCTCTTTTCTATGGGTAAGCTTACCCCCGTTTACAATTATGTGTTTAAGTAGTATTTTAAATATATTTTAAATTTTAATTTTCAAAAATAATCCTATAAATAATTACCACCTCAAATAATATGTATTTTTTCAAATATAAGAAATTTTTAATTTAAGAAAAATGTCTATAAACAACATTGAATACAACAAGATATATATGAAGCAAACCATTGCCATGACATGAAGAATAATCATATATAATTAACAACAAACAACAACATTATTATACGAATTTAAGAAAAATGTCTATAATTAAATAATATGTATTTAACAAAAATGTCTATAATAGAGCTCATGTTTCACTTGCACTTCATTATATACATTATTGACTTGAAGCTGCATTATTTAACAAGAGGTTAGTAAACAACAATGAATACAACAAACACTCCTATCAAATAATCACAAACATTACTGCTAATAAGCAAACAAATCTATTGCTCATGGTTTCACTGTTTTTGAGTAACAAGTATAACTGCTAAAGTCATGTCATTCATGCCAAATAATGACAAACATAACTACTAATTATAAGCAAACAAATCCTGCCAAATAATCACAAACAATTCCATTCCAACGGTGAATATCATCCAACTTTAGATAACAATACATAAAATTCATAAGGTTTTATCATCGAAAAACAGTGACTGTCATCACAACTCAATACAGAAAATTCAAGTCATTCATGCTAAAGTCTTCTCTACAAACATCATCAACGACAGGACTAGGGACTCTAGTATATGTCATGCGGCCTCCAATTCTTCACCCAACTTTCCTTGAGTTCTCCTGCAATCAAGATAGAAAGAAATTATATAAAGTAAATTTTTTGGTCATCACAAAAATGAGCATTTTCATATTCCATGAAATAATAAAAACCACGAACATGGTTAAAAAGAAGAAAGTAGCATTAATAAGCAAAAGTAATTCAAAAACAAGGAAATTTTCTTACTTGTGACATAGATAAGGATTCAACGGCTAGTAATTATTTACCACATATCATCTGCAAGTTGATCTTGTCCTCTCTCTGCTCCCTCATTATGTTTTGGGATGGCCGCTGTGGTATCCATTAGTCCTCTGATGGTATGAAGACATCTTCACCACCACTTAGAATATAATTGTGAAGGATACAACAAGCCAAGACTAGTTACACCTGGGTGTTAAATTGGAAAAAGGCCTAGATGAGAGGATCTTGAATCGTCCCTTGAGGGAACCGAATGCATGTTCAACAGTTGTACGAGCTGATGAATGTTGAAGGTTAAAGAGCTCTTTAGCATTTGCCGGTGTCTGCGAGCCAAACTCCCTAAGGTGGTATCTAACACCCCTGTAGGGAGCTATAGACCTTGGCCTTGTAGCGTATCCAGCATCAACCAAGTAATACTTTCCTTAATATAAGGACAAAATTTTGGTAAGTCTAATGATTATATTTAATCTATTCATGGACACATTAATAAAAAATCTCAAAAAATTGGTTACCTTCAGGGACTGATAGACCATTTGGTCATTCCAGTGCATCTCGGAGGACTAGAGCGTCATGCACTGAACCTTCCCAACCGGCAAGAACAGATGTAAATCTTAAATCAAAGTCCACAGCTGCAAGAACATTTTGTGTTGGGAAAGGTTTCCTCCCACGGAATCTCGCCACATCTGACGCAGGGACAGATGCATGAATGTGGGTCCCATCTAGAGCCCTGAAACAATCCTAACATTAACATTTTATAGATTAGCTAAAGTTGGAAAGAGACAACATTGCATGAGTTCGAACATGGCAATACCTTGAATTAAGGGTATAGTTGACTCCTCATTGCAATATATGCTGGGGTTTGTATACTTTGTGGTTTTATATATTCATGATGTAATTGTCCGATCGCAAATAACACATAATTGAAGTACCTGCTTACTGTCTCGCCAGACCGTAAGAAGTTATGTGCAATAACACGGTTGTGTTGGTTATGTCCTATGGTATGTAAGAACATAAGCAATTGTTCTTCCATACTCATGTGTAGGGTATTCTGCAAAGCACCTTTCTGCTTCAATATTGAGTATAGGTTGAAGAATGTAGATTTGTTTATACGCACCATGTTCACACTAGTAGTGTCATCCCCATCTATCAACCTATACAAGTATTTCTCCCTAATTTCTAACCACTACGGGAAGGTTCTCGACAAATCCATTGTCGTTTACTTCGGCAAAGTAATATGACGGAATAAGCCGCAGCTACAACTGTTACTAGAGCTGCATCCATTTCTGTGTCACTGTCATATTCAACCATGTTGTACATCACAAAAATTCAGAAATTATAATCAATGTAATTCAAAAAATAAGGAAGTATTTACTAGCAATTAAACATGACCCTATAAATCATGTTGAGATGCATTCCTTTCATATTCAAAATATATAAGAAAACTTGTTCTCTGAGAAGTCAATTTGGTAATCAAGTAATTAAAATTTTAGTCATGCATTTTTTCTAAAACCTGCAGCAATACTGAGAAGTCATAAATACTTGAGGGAGGTGCTAACTACCAATACCTATCAATATCCAATATGCAGGGTCACTGGACCACATCTACAGCTTATTAAAGCATGACCTTGTAATATACACCAAGCTTGAGCGTAAATCATACTCTGAAGGCTAAATCACCATGTGCCTCAAGAACAGATAAATAAATAAGAATTAACAATAGATCACCAACATTGTCAAAAGTATTATAACATCAAATTATTTCAATTTCATGATTTAACATCTATTGCAAAATAGTACCAAGTCATTGATTAGGACTAGATATTATTAGCTTCATCATGATGAAGCATCAACTGGGCTTGTCATCTAACATACAAGTAATGGCATACATACAAGCATGCAATGCTCCCAAAAAAAAGACATTCCATTAAACAAACATATGAACATTGCAATCTCATTCACTAGAGAAAAACATATCCGCAACCAAAACGTGACTCTTATGCTAAAATAATTGAGAATTAGTCAAAGGAATCTGAATCAAAATCCCCAAAATGTGAGAACTTGGATTCAGATCCTACCATCAGATGGCTCACAACCAACATCAGACATGGGTAAAGGTTTCAACATTGCAGATATTAACTGAGGAACAACATTGTAAAGGCCACACAACTATTCAATATCACTTACTTATCAACCAGAGTATACACTTGACATCTCTGTGTGAGGATAAACTATATGGCATGGTAATCATTTTCTAAATGCAGGCTAGCAATAATGACTATAAGAATTAAACCAATGAATAACTCATAGGATCAGTGAACACAAAGCACCACCAGCATGTATGATCTCATAAAACAAAGCTAAGGCAGAAAAATAACTCATTGAGGAAACAAACACATTCATTGTCAACACATTCAATCTCAACATCCTGACAAAATCACAAGAAACATGCAATGATTCCATCAAATAATCTGACCCACATTACCAAATGACTAGAAATTAGAAAAGGAAACACTTTGAAGAGAAAATGAACTACCTAATCTCTAAGATGAAGCAAAAATGCCACATGTGTGATCAACTACCATGAAAGAAATCAGAATAATCTTCTTAACATTCACTTGAAATGCAAATCCAAATAAAAAAAAAATCCTCAACCAAAAGAATCACAGTGAACCTCATAGAGTGGCACTATAAACAAGAACCCTAATTTCTTTTTAATTGCATGATTAATTATCCTACTCTTAACGTGCAAAAGCTAGTGACAATCAACAAGAATACAATCAAAAATCAGATTAATTAATAAGATAGTAAAAAAAATCAACAAGATCAACAAGAATATCATGAAGATAAAAGATCATGGATAGACATGAAGGAATCACCATATTACATGGTAGGACTAGGGTTAGGGTTTCAAACGGGCAAGAAAGCGTACCTTAGCAGGAGACCGGAATGGGAGAGACAGAGATGACAAGCACTCTCTCTCTAGTTGGGGAGGGTGGGTTTCTCTCTGTGGGAACTCCGAATTAAGAGGGGCGACGGCGCTCGAGAAGGAGAGGGGCTGCGGCGCTTGGGAAGAATGTGATTAAGGTTCGGGAAAAGGAGAATGGTGGCGCTCGGGGAAGAAGGCACGACTCTTCCCAAAGGAGAATTGTGGGCGATTAGGTCTTCAGAGAGATGAGGCTACACTCGGGAGAGAATCTAGCAAATTCAGTCACCCCCTCTCACCCTCACGTACTCCACGTGATTGCTTTTCCAATTCCCGGATTTTGAATTACGCCCAATTTGGGCGTAATTCAAACTACCATATTTGGTGTATTTTGGAATACCTTGGAATTTGAAATCCACCTAAAAACACCCCAACCAAACACCTGTTTTCAAAATCCCTTGTATTTGGAATACATGTAATTCCAAATACTGACAAACAAATAGTACCTAAGTGTAGTTCCCAAAGTGAAATTTTTCTTTGGAAATTCTTTCATGGGAGGCTACCAACAAAACAACACTTATATAGCTTGAATATTAGGCCAGATAAAGCATGTTTATTGTGGAAACTTGCATGTGAATCTACTAAACTCTATTTGGTGAATACAAGGTAGTGCAACAGGTTTGGATGAAGATTAGAAGAGAAGGTTATCTTCAATAGTCAAGGATTGATCGTGGCTCACTGGTAGAGGGGGTGTGAATCAGAGAGAGATTTGGGATGAGACATATCACTACTTATAGTGTCATTATAGCAAATACTCTCTGGCATGTGTGGAAGGCCAGATGCAATGTTGTTTTCCAGAATGCAAGGTTCAGGCCTGCCCTAATTGCTAGGAAAAGCATTGCATAGGCTACTGAATATCTGAATCAAGGACCAAGCATTGAGAATATGGGAAAAAATGTGACAAGGAGATGGTTGAATGAGAATTTGAAAATGATTCTTTATACTGATGCATCATGGGTACCAGGCTCAGTATTTGCAGGAATTGCGTTGGTTATCATAACTAATACTGGTTCTTTATATTTTACAGAATCTAAGGAGTGCAGTGCAGCATCAGCCTTTGAAGGGGAGCTGAAGGCCATGGAGGAAGGACTTCAGAGGCTAACAGAGATGGGAATTGCTGAAGCCTAGATTAACACTGATAATCAGTTCAATCCAAGATTGATGAATGAAGATATAGAAGATTACAATTGGAGGACAAGAAGTAAGATTGAAACATGCCTCAAACTACTTAAGAAACTGAGGAATTGGGATGTTAGTCATATACCAAGAGAGAAGAACTCTTACGCAGATGCTCTAGCTTATATGGCTAGAGAATCACATAGATGTAATAGCTTTCATCAACTTCAAGGTATTCTTTCTTGGCTCCTGGAGAGTTTTGGTAAAGTTCAGACCTTCTGTTATAGTTAGCTAATGAATTAGCTAAAAAAAATGATTGTGATTCTACTTTATTTGAATTAAATTAGAATTTAATAGAAAATAGATGTATTTTATTTTATTCAAATTTTAACTAATGAAAGCCCTAATGGTGAGTTAAAAAGGAATTTTTTTATTAAAAATATTTATTCCTTTTTATTCTATTATTTTTAAATTTAATTTTATAAATATTAAAAAATATATTATTATATTTTTAAAAACTCAAAACTTTGTTGTGAAACTTTGAACTTGATTACTCTTTATTGAAGCACATTCAATTCCATTTCTCTTCTAAAACAACATTAATCTCCTACTTTTACTTAGACACTCATCTGATTAACATTAGGGTTCCACTTTTTTCCATGATCGGCTGGTAGACATGGCAAGTTCTGAACTAATTTGAACAAGAATTTGATTCAAAGTTTAATTATAATCAATTAAAATTTTAACTGATTATAATATGTAAAAGATGGAGAAGAGAAGGTAGTTTAATTATAATCAATTAAAATTTTAACTGATTATAATATGTAAAAGATGGAGAAGAGAAGGTGGCAAAAAATATATATAGTTAAGTTGGTAGGACATTCTTTTTGACCCACTAGATAGCGAGAGTGTGGCAGAGGGCAATTCCCGGCAAGGCAACACGGGAGGTTACGGAGAAGAAGAGGGAGTCTAAAGCTCTGAAGACAATGGCATTGGCTAGAGCAAGCTCCAAGAGTGACGGCGTGACATACATAGCGGCGATCATGGGTGGAACGAGAATGGAAGGACACTCGATTTTCGAGAAGGTGCTCCAGGTCGATGTTGCGCTAAGGACATTCCTCAGCGCAACATCGACCTGGAGGACCCCACCAAATGGGGAGCCAGGTGAAGGTTGCTCGAAGGAAGATGATTGGATGGATAACCATTTCAAGCGAAGATGAAGGACCTCCTGGAGCAATGACACAAGGCCTGACTCAAGGAGGGAGGGGCCAAGAAGGTACCTACTAATAAGATGGACCTCATGAGGAGTGGAGAAAGTCTGTGGAAAATGTCTCCACCCAGGACACTGGATGAGAGATGGTTGATGTCATGAAGTTTGCCATCGTTGTGGGGGAGAAGGTCACCAACAAAACGTATGCAGGAGACCCTTTCTAAAGAAAGCGAGGATCGACACACAAACAAAGGGCAAATAACTAGAAAGGTTAGAGGAAGTTGGACCACGCTCTGGCGAAGCTAACGACACCAAGATGACCATGATTTGAGAAGAGGAGCAAAGGTGCACAGATCATCGAAGACCCCTGTCAGAGAGGGCGAGGTTTGGCGAGATGGGCAAGGGGAAAGCCCCGCCATAAAGGAAGGCACACTTGGTTTGGCTTGAGGATGCTAACGAGATAATCACCCTGGAAAAAAAATGACAGGAGGGAGAGTTAGGGAAACACTTACGATCTTCGCAGGAGCTAGTGGTGCACTACATCTCTATGGCCCTGGAGACGGACGTGGTTTAGGGGGGAGAGGTGTTTGTGTTCTTACTAAATTACAAGTGTGTTGAAAACAGTTGATGGTCTCGTGAACCACTGTACAGTCTCGACAGCGATGGTAGAGCTCTTCGGGTTGGTGACACCGTGGTTGGCGAAGCCCTTGAGTAACGGAAGACTAGTTGTGGGCTTTCCAAAGAGGACCTTGCTAGAAAGCTGGAGAAGATGGAGAACATCAAGTTCTCGGGCTTCACTCTGAAATTCCAGAAATGGTCGCTCGACTTGGATTTGCCGGAGAAAGCCAACAACGAGGTAAAGTGGATTGTCGCTAAGGGGCTCCCCCTTTTCTGCTGGCATAGGGACAGGATCGCCAAAATCTTGAAGCCCTCTGAAGATCTCGTGTATCTGGACAGCGATGGGGGCATCTTCCCAAACGAGAATGTAGCAATTCTCAGGATTCTCCAAGGCCAACGACTCCCTTGTTAGATTAAATGCAGCACCGGGAGTCACCGATACTCCTTGTTGATGGCACTCCGAAAGGGCAACGAGCGTTGCCATGGATGGGCGAGTGAACTCTAATCATGATCGGAGATCAGAGTGGTGGGAAAAAAACCCTTTGGCCAGAGAAGGGCTTCTCTGGCGAGACGTCCAATAGACTACCAGGCAAAGGATAACAGGGCTCAGATATCCGAGACACTGCAGAGATGGAGTGTCGAGCAAGTAACCTAGAGCTTGAGAACGGTGGTTATACAACCAGCGCAAAGAAGCCCATGGTCAAAGGAGACAAGGTTGACCCTCTACGTGTTGAACCAAACTTTTTAATTTATTCAAGTTTTTCACTTGGTTCAAACTTTAGAATAAATTATTGGATTAAAGCCAATTTTGGTCTCTATACTTCGACCCAATGTTCATTTCTCTCCCTGTACTTTAAAAATGTTCAATGCGGTCCCTGTACTTTAGGGTTTTATTCGAACACGTCCCTAGTGCTGAAGTGGCAGCACATATGGCTAGTATTTCTGACGTGGCGGCTTACATAGTAGGGTTTGAATGATGTGGCATGTTGACATGACATGATAAAATGGATTTTGAATAAAGTAATTTTTTAAATAATGACATGGCATGCTGATGTGGCATGCTACCTGGAATAAAAAATTAACCATATTCTGTTTGTATGCCACCTATGCTGCCATGTAAACACCAAGGATGTATTAAAAAAAAAACCCCAAAGTACAGGGACCATATCGAAGATTTTTAAAGTATAAGGACGAAAATGAATATTGGGTCAAAGTACAGGGACCAAAAATGGCTTTAATTATTATACTTTTAGAACTCAATCTTTGTCGGAAATATAAAGTTTTGAACTTTAATATAATAATCTATATACTGAGTTTGAGTTTCAAATATAAACTTTATCTGCATTTAAACTTTAGTAAAATTTATCTTTAGCAATCAGCCATCAAAT
This sequence comes from Dioscorea zingiberensis, assembly GCA_026586065.1. Taxonomy (NCBI): domain Eukaryota; kingdom Viridiplantae; phylum Streptophyta; class Magnoliopsida; order Dioscoreales; family Dioscoreaceae; genus Dioscorea; species Dioscorea zingiberensis. The sequence continues at coordinate 19,680,003 of CM048818.1, read as the reverse complement.
TAGCCATTAGCTCTCTTCAAGCTCTCGAATATAGAGAGGTGACGAGATCAACAAAAAGTTTAAGGCTAACACTACAACAAACATAAGTGCAATCACAAACTCTTTTAATATCATTACTCAATAGCTCTATGTTAGGAACTTAGGAGTGAGCTCGTGAAGTCCTAAAACTCTAGAACGGGATCGGGTTACTCAATCTATTTTGGGAATTTTTTTACTAGGAAGAGAGATTGATAGCAATAGGTTTCTTCGAGGGAACCTAGACCTCCAAAATAAAAAGCAAGTGTTTTGGAAAAAGCACATTTGCCCCTTTCCTTTATTCATGACTCTTAAATAGGCAAAATTACAAGACTTGGCAATTCACATCTCCTACAATCTCTCTAGGATCCTATAATGTAGGATCATGCAAAGACAAGATCAAATACATGAAAAACAGGAAAAACAGTTACAACTAAAAAGACTAATTCAAGGATTGACAGTTATCCCAAGAGTAAGTCTGGAGGAATTATACCTGTAACACTCTACGGCCCTCTAACACTCTTTTATGGTGCAATCACTGACTCTAGTTCTGGAGTTCTAGGTCAGTTAGAGCTGGATGAACGGGCCAGTGGGCCGGCTTAGCACGATCAGTGAATTTCATGTCGTGTTAGGCACAACACGAAATTTCATGTCTTGTCCGGCACAGCATAAAATTTTTTGGAACCAACCCAACACAAAGAACAGCCCGTCAAGGGCCTTTTCTGGCATGGGCCAAGCCCGACCTGTTAGTAAAATTCTAAATAATTCTAAAAAATTTTATAAAATAAAATAAAAATCTCAATATTCTCCATTGGGGAAAAAAAAGAAAAGAAAAAGAAGAGGAGGAGAAGATCTTGTTCGCAAACAGAGACCAAGAAGATGAAAAAGACAACATAGCAACACCAACACTCCAAGGTCTCATTCTCCATGCAAAAACAAAAACAGATGATAAAACTCTCCAAGATTTGATTGTTCTCTCAAGTCTTATATCTTCTTCTTCTTCTTCCTTAATTCCATCTCTGATCCTCTGTTCTTGCTCTATTCCTGATGGATGGAGATCATGAGCAGAAGCACAACTGTAAGGTCCATGTCAAGAGCTTCCCTTGTGGAAGGTCTCTTGGAGGCCACATGAGATCACACTTAGCCTCTAACTCATCTTTGGATGTTGAGGAGAAGCCTCATAGTAATAAGAGTTGGATTCAACCCACTGAGAAAAAGAAGAGAACTGTTAACTGAACTAACGACCAACTCTCATAATTTATCTTTTTTTTTTTTTTAAATCTACCATGTGGCAGCATTTGGGCATAATTTTGAAAGAAGAGAGTCATTGGCAGTTTTGAGAGTGGCCAACAACTCTCATAATAAATATATATATTAAAAAAACTTAAAACTGCTACATGGCAACATCTGGTGTTGCCACGTGTTAGATACCGTGTCGGCCAATGGGTCATGCTAGTTCAACCCAGTACGGGAATGAACCCGAACCGTGCGTGGTACGACCCGATTACTGTTCATTTCAAGCTGTGTTAGGCACGACTCGGATCATGCTAGACAGTGCCAGGCACAACCCGGATCATGCTAGGCCGGTCCAGCATGGCCTAGAATCCAACTCTGCCCTAGCTATTATGGTAGCTCCCTCTTCATGTTATGAATTATATAGGTTGTCTTCCTTCTACTTTTCTCCATCACCCTTCCTTCCTTTAGGAGGTATCTCGAATCCAACTTATATTTATTTGGTAACTTTCAGATAGATTATTATTAGCAAATGACCTTTCGCATTGCTCAAAAAAAAAAAAAAAAAATCCTAAGTAAGACTGTTTCAATTTTTAAATGTCCCATAAATGAATCATCAATGTGATAGCTAGTATATATTAATTCAATCAACGATGTCTTAATTTCAGTAAGCCTGAAATCAATGTTAGCAAATCAACCTTAAATAAATGTGAGCAAACCGCAAATCGTACTTTTTTTTTAAAAAAAAAAGATTATATATTTTTCACCCTCTTTTGTCCAATCACAAACCTATCAAGCCCATCAGATATCTTCCTAGACACTTACCCTTATTCCAGTGTCATGTGCTCCATCAATCCACCACGGTCCTATAGGGCCACAACGATGCCCTAAACCCCCTTTATCGACTCTCACCAGTCACCACAACACCAAAACCCTATGCTACAACACCAAAAAGCTTCTAGTTTACACTTGACCCTATTGCATGATCATGCTCGCCTATGCTAATTGGTTCATCTAATAATTCTCAAAGAATTAGGAATCTAATATCAAAAACTAATTTATTTTCATGTGAGAACGTGTTTGAGTGACCGTTTAGATACTTTCTCTGTTTATATTATTTTATAATTCAAAATTTTTAGAAAATTTCAATCTAATTATTTTGTTTTTTTAAAAAAATAAATTAAAATTATTTGTAACGGTCCCGCTTTCACTTAGTAATATAAATAAATAAATATTTTTAAAAATAAAAAAAATCTTAAAATTTTGAGAAAATTTTAAAATTAAAATTAGATTCACTTTTGCTTAATAATATCTCAGTATTTAAAAATACTTCCACCATCTACTCGCTTAGCATAGGTACTTTTAAAATTAAAAGTACTCCTGATTGATAATATATATAGACATCTCAAAATTAAAAAATCTGAAATTTTGATAAAATTTCATATCCCAATCTATGTTTTTTCAGAATTTTTTTAAAATTAAAATTATTTGTAATCAGACTCCCATATAGATATATAGATAAGTAGTATTTTTTTAAATTAAAAATACTCTCTTTAGTTATATAAATATATTTTTTAAACTAAAAAAATTTAAAATTATGAGAAAATTCTAAAATTCCAACCTAATTTTCTTATTTTTTTGAATTTTTAAAAAGTTTGAGTTCTAAAAATATAATAATTTGAGTTCTAAAAAATAAAAATATAATAATCTATACCAATTCCAAACTCCAAAGTTTAGAGCCACTCAAACTCAAATTATTATATTTTTTATACCAAAAATAATTATATGTTTAAAAATTATAATTTATTATATGGCTAATAAATTATAATTTATTATAATTTATTTAAAAATTTTCAAAAATTTTTAAATAAAAATTAATTCCCGGAGGCGGGGGATTAGTTCGGGATCTGTATCCTGAAAACCCTAGCGACCCGCCCTCGCCCTCGCCCTCGCCCTCACCCTCGCCCTCGATCTCTAGATCTGCATCTCGATCTCTCTCGATCGAGACGCCGTCTACCCTGCAGCATCCGTAAGTTGGAGCATCTTAGAGCTTCGTTGTTGAATCCGGTTAGGGTTTCATCTCTTCGTGGTGAGCGCTGAGAGATGCCGAGGCCTGAGCTGCAGGCGCCGCCTGAGATCTTCTACAATGATACTGAGGCTCGCAAGTACACCACCTCCTCTCGGATTGTAGAAATCCAGGTCAGTCCTTTCCCTATTTCCCCGAGTTTCTCTTTGGTGCGATTCTTTTCGATGAATGGTTATCTTTTGGACTGATTATAGGCCAGGATTTCTGAGAGGGCTTTGGAGCTCCTCAATTTGCCTGATGATGGGGTGCCCCGATTACTTCTCGATATAGGTATGTGGCTTTTTCATCATTCTGTTTTTTTTTTCAAGGATTTTACTGATTTTTTGCGGGTTTTAATTACACTAAAGGTGGAATTTGATCGTGGTTTGTTTGGAGTTTTAAAAATCTTGAAGTTGGGTTTGTGCTTGTTTAACCATGCATGAATGAATTATGTGTTCCCTTCTTTCCCTGGCTTGTATTTGTTTGAACTTTAGTAATTCAAACAAATATATCCATACACATTGTTTAATCATCTGTACATACTAGGGGTAGGGGGATAACTGGTGCACACCTGCATATCTCTGTCTCACAACTTAGTTTTAACAATCTGTATGCATTTTTATTGCAATCATGAAATTCAATTTTCAACATCAAGACAACACAACACTACACACATTACCTCACAGTATGCTGAAGTCAAACTTTAAGATGTTATTAAGTTTCAATTTATTTTATGTATTTCCACTACATAATTAACACTCATGCTATAGAACATCCTCACCATTAGAGGCTTTAGGTGCAGTTTCATGATAATCTCATTGGATGCAAGTTGCCAAAAAATAAAAAAAAATTATTGTTTCATTATGGCTTTGAGAAAAGGCTTCAAGGGATTAACATGAAAGCAATAGAATCTGACTTTAGAGTTATTCTTTTACAAAGATGCTATTAATATAACCTAAATAACTGGTTTAATGGTAGCATATAATTCTATGGTAGTAAGTTTTTTTTATGTATTTATGTGCTAACTTACTTCTTTAGAATCTCACTGGAGCTCCTTCTGTTCTGAAATAGGATGTGGATCAGGGCTTAGTGGTGAGGCCATGACTGAAAATGGGCACCATTGGATTGGCTATGATATTTCACAATCAATGCTTAGTGAGTGGCTGGTTCACTTGTTGTGACTGACTTCTGTTGTTTTGTTTCCCTTTTGATTGATTGTTTGTGGTAATCTTCCTCAGATGTTGCTGTGGAACGGGAAGTGGATGGTGATCTTCTTCTTGCTGATATGGGTCAGGTAGAGCTCTACACATGGAGACTCCTTTGAATTATTTTTTCTTTTTATCATTTGGTTCACTTTTCAAGTGTAGGTTATATATGGATTGTTTATGAAATCACGGACACATTACCACATTTTATGTATTACTCCTATCATTCTATTATGAATTTGCACAATAAAATTATACAAAGAAACAGCATTGTCATTCTAATTAGACTATGACTTTCAAGGGGATATGAAAGTGACTTTAATGCTGTATGGGCAAATGGATTTGTCTTTAAGTTGCTTTTAGATCAGTTGCTATTTTATGTTGTACTTATAACATTGCAATTGTTGATGTTGCGAAGTGTTCATCTTTTATGCAGACCGCTTTGCATGTATACATTCATAACTGTTGTTTTTGATGAACTTCCTTTAATAATTTTAGTTATTGTGATGACAATAGTTTCATGGCAAGAATTTGTGGAAGCTATCAACAAATTGAATGATAAATTGTAGGCCCCCCAAGAAAGGGAATGAAAAGAGACTCCCAGAATTGTGGTAACACCTTAAGGGACCACCAACAGTATAGAAATTTTTTTATATGTTAACGTAAAAGTAAATTTGTTTGCCTCTTTAGTTCAATTCTCATATTATTTTCTCTAAGTCAGTGTGAGTATTTATTGGTGGAAGTTCATTTGTAGTATAAGCTTTCTGCTGGTAAGAATTGAATGTTTCTGCCATGATTTAATTTTGGTCATCGACTCAAATTTGTAGGGATTAGGCTTGCGTCCTGGAGTTATTGATGGTGCCATTAGCATCTCAGCGGTTCAGGTTGCCCCTTTTCTGTTCTCCAGATTATTATGTGGCATTTTCCTAGTTCTGTTCTCATTCTGGTTATGGCTTTTGCAGTGGTTGTGTTATGCTGATAAGTCTTCTCATGAACCAAGGATGAGGCTAAAGTATGTGTTTTGTTTTTACCTGTTTGTTCCTCACTTATCTACTGTCAGTTGCTTGTTTTATTTATTGTTATCTTTTTGCAGGGCTTTCTTTGGATCATTATATAGATGTTTGGCAAGAGGGGCAAGAGCTGTTTTGCAATTATATGCGGAGAATATGGACCAGAGTACGATGATTTTAACCTGTGCTATGCGAGCTGGATTTGGAGGTGGTGTAGTTGTTGACTGGCCACATAGGTAAGTTAGCTGGGGGACTTACTCTTGTGCATGTCTGATATCATGTTGAATTTTCAGAGGCTTCTTTAAATGAAGTTTTCTTTCTGTGATGGTGCCAATGCGTGGTCATGAAACTGATACTTCAATAATAGTGCTAACTTATAAAATTTTCTATTACTAAGTTTACTTGGATTAATGAGATGCCAAATCTCACAAACAAGATACATAGATACTTATTGGTTAAATGTTGTTTATTGACCTTTTATCATGACCGGCAACCTTGAAAATTTTGTGATGTCCTGGCACTTGGATATAATAGTATACTATAAAATGTAAAGTTTGAGAAGTGTTCTAACCAAATAATCATGTCTATATATAGCTCAAAAGCAAAGAAGGCTTATATTGTTCTCACATGTGGACCACCTTCTGCACAAGCATGGCTTCCAAAGGGCAAAGGTGAAGATGGTGAGATGTGTACTGACAGTGATGAGGACAGTGATGATGAGAATGAAACAGTAAGCTTCAGTTAAAATCTTGCCCCCCACATGCATCTTCCTTCCATATATGCAGAATGTCTTATTAAGCCAAGTGATCTTTGATTATTTTGGTTGCCAGTTGCCACCCTTGAATATTGTTTGTCAAGTATATGGAAGATTTATATCCTTTTATATTTATGAACTTAGGCTGTGAACTGTAATCAACCGGGAAACTTACCAGTCTTTTTACTGAAACTTCTACAGAATACAATTGAACTGTAATTTCAGCTGTCCAGAGCCATCTTGTTTCTGCATATTACTCTCATATTCAGTTGCAGCTAGACTATTCATCGGATGTCATGTCTAAGTCCTAGTAGATTCTGTATTTCTCTTAATTTCATTTATAAGTAATAATAAATGTGAAATTAAACGTGTGTGTGCAGGTTGGCATGTATGATCGCAGCCGACCAAGGAAGAAAATGAAGGTGAATAAGAAAGGTAGGGGGAGAGCATGGGTGCTGAAGAAAAAGGAACAGATGAGAAAGAAAGGCAATGTGGTACCTCCTGACACCAAGTACACCGCTCGCAAACGAAAGGCTCGCTTTTAATTAATAGTCAATGGATGATAACCTTTTGACTGAAGCCAAATTTTGCCTCTGTAATTTGTAACTCTGCTGTATTTTTTATTTTTTATTTTTAATTTATGTTGAATCTTTCAAGTGCCAGAAGTATTAGACTGCAAGTTTGAGATGTTATCCCCTTTGTTTATGAAATCAGCTGTCATTGGATTGTGTAATGATATTTGTGTGCAGAGGGGCTTGAAAGGGTTGATTGTTATTAGGGCCATTTGCCAAAATTGCCTTGGAAACATCAGCAGTATGTTTTCATGTTATCATTTTATCTATTAAACTGACAATTTGTTAGCGTTTTTATCTGGATGCTTTTTTATTATCATTGTTTGTGATTGGACCTTGGTTAAGAACCCTGTTGCATCAATTGGAGTAGTATATGTTGATTCTGGAGTATGGTTTTTGAATTTGATTATAAGTCAAATTTGCTTGGGAGTCGAATTTGATTACAAGTCGAATTTGATTAGATTGTAAGCAAAATTTGATTTGGGCTTCATCAAAGACCCAATTTGAAACAAACCCTAATCTGATTAGGGAGATCTATAAATATATGATATTTTAAGTCATAAAGATATACAACTTCTTAGCAATTGATAGAGATCAATAGCCTTTTCTCTTCTCTCTCAAATCCTTTCAAAAACTTCCACCATAGCTAGCATCTTGCGTGGAAGATCACCTCGTCGCCTTTGAGGTTGCTTCTATGGATCTTCGCGTGGATCACCATTAGAGGCACTCCGTCTGCGAAGTGTTGTGGTTGATGCAACGTCTTCTCTAACTCAGAGAAAGGAATTTGGTACATATATCAAAAGGTACATGCCCTTCAACTTTGCTTGCTTGTGTTTTGATAAATGTAGGGAGATCCGTTTGGGCTAGGGTTTAGAAAATTTTAATTTTTTCGTTGTGCCATGTATATGATACATGCTTTTGATTTTCTACAAAACCCTACAGTATTATCAGAGCAAGCCTTATGTTTGTCAAAACCTTATGCATGAAGAACACGGTAGAATTGATAGGTGGCATGATTAGGGTTCTAAATTTGTATGTTGTTCTTGAACACTTTTAATAATATGATTATTGGAATTTGATATATCATGTTTGGAACATGTTTTTGATTTCAGAATAACATACAAACAAGTTTGAAAATTGTTTTCAAAGATTGAAACCCCGAAATTATTTTTCTTTTTCGAAAAACCCTAAAAATCGTTTTTTTAGTTTATCTAATTTGTTTCCGAAATTAATATGATTAATTAGGAAATTCTAAACAAAACTGGAATTTGATTTTTCATAAATCTAAATTTGGATTTGATTGGGATATGATCCTAATCAAATTTAGATTTTATGAGATATGATTCTTATCAAATTTAGATTTTACTAAATTCCAAAATTATAGTAAAATCCAAATTTGATTAGGATCATATCGCAATCAAATCCAAATTTAGATTTATGAAAATTCAAATTCCAGTTTCCTTTTGAATTTCCTAATTAATCAGATTAATTTCGAAAACAAATTAGAGAAACTAGAAAAACGATTTTTAGGGTTTTTCGAAAAAGAAAACTAATTTCGGGGTTTCAATCTTTAAAAACAATTTTCAAACATGTTTGTATGTTATTCTGAAATCAAAAACATGTTCCAAACATGATATATCAAATTCCAATAATCATATTATTAAAAGTGTTCAAAAACAACATACAAATTTAGAACCCTAATCATGCCACCTATCAATTCTACCGTGTTCTTCATGCATAAGGTTTTGACAAACATAAGGATTGCTCTGATAATAATGTAGGGTTTTGTAGAAAATCAAAACCATGTATTATATACATGGCACAACGGAAAAATTAAAATTTTCTAAACCCTAGCCCAAACGGATCTCCCTACATTTATCAAAACACAAATAAGCAAAGTTGAATGGCATGTACCTTTTGATATATGTACCAAATTCCTTTCTTTGAGTTAGAGAAGACGTTGCATCAACCACAACACTTCGCAGACGGAGTGCCTCTAAAGGTGATCCATGCGAAGATCAACAGAAGCAACCTTAAAGGTGACGAGGTGATCTTCCACGCAAGATGCTAGCTATGGTGGAAGTTTTTGAGAGAGAAGAGAAAAGGCTATTGATCTCTATCAATTGCTAAGAAGTTGTATATCTTTATGGCTTAGAATATCATATATTTATAGGCCTCCCTAATTAGATTAGGGTTTGTTTCGAATTGGGTCTTTGATTGAAGCCCAAATCAAATTTTTCTTACAATCTAATCAAATATGACATTTAATCAAATTCGACTCCCAAGCAAATTTGACTTATAATCAAATTCGACATATAATCAAATTTGTCTTATAATCAAATTCGACTTACAATCAAATTTTACTTATAATCAAATTCGACTTACAATCTTTCTTTTCTCTTTAATTCTCTCGTTTGAGGATCTATTCCTAAAAAACCTACCTCATTGATATCTTCTATGCGTGTGACCCATTAGGTTCCCGGTTATGTTGGCCATTTATAATCAACCATTGAATACAAATAAATCATGAGTGGCATCTAGCAATACATCATGAGCCCCAATTGACCGGAAAGTCAGGTGGTCTAACTTGGAACACTTCAGCAGCCAATGTCATTGTACAACTTGTCTTTTACCATCTTATACCAACTTGGTTTGGAGTATAGCCATTGTGTCAACTTCCACTAGACTGACTATGTCACACCTAGCCCAAGTATTAGTTCCTCGTCCTATGGGATCCATTACTCAAAACTTATGTCATTGAAGACCATCTTCATGACAAGTTACTCTGGCCAAAGATTCCTGAGTAATGACTCGACAAGTGGCCATGGGTATACTCTCCTATCAGGAGTGATAAATTCTTTGTTGGCTACCCAAATACCTTCAAATACTTCAAGGCTGTACCCAATCACCACCATGTAAGTAACCCCTGAAGAGAAACGTAGGAATGGCGTTAAAGCACATGATCCATATCCAAGATAACTTGTGTACCTCAAATCTAAGGATATTTGCACCATTGATGCAATGAGATCTTCACTAACATTTTAATAGAATAACCATATGAAGACTCATAGTAGGTCATCCAATGAACTTACTACCCTTAGCAAGCATCCACATGTTCACTCAAAACATTTTCATGCTTACAGCTTGTGAGAACAACTACTTGATCGGATCAAAAAGCATAACATGTGCTAGTCTTGATGGATCAATGATGTCCCGTCTCATTGATCCTTCGACTAGGAATATTTAGATACGAATATAATTACACATGATATGAATCCCACATTATGATCTCTATCATAATTTCCTTCATGCTATGTGTTGTATCATGGACTTCATTAATTAGATTTAAGATCTTATCATATTAATAGTAGTGAACATCTAAATAATGAAGAAGTTTTTTATTAAATAAATAAATTTGTATATAAAGTGCCAAAGGTGATTGTCTTTAGAGCACTTCTCCAACATCTGGTTCTATATATGAAACCTCAGCTTCATTTGGGCCGTCTCATCTATTGTAGAGAATGGCCTTCAAAAGCACAACAAACTGGAGCCATTTGCGGATTGTGCGTGAGTCGTGACATAGAAGCTATTGGAGGAAATGTCACCGCATCTGCCTCTCATGAACAGAGAGGCTATACTTATGCCCAAAATGGTCGAGGTGCTTACATGTAAAATGTTAAAGTAATTTATTTTAAATAACTTGACGGGGAACTTGTTTGTTAAAAAAAAAACAAATTTATTAGATTTGTTTGTTATAAATTTCATATTTCATTATATTTTCACTAGTTGTATGTTATAGTTTGTTATATATTGTCATAGGTATGTGTGTAAAAATCATATAATAATGTAAATCTTTATGGATATATTTGTAAAAACCATATAAATATAAAGTACATTCACTCAAAAATTAACTTTTTAAAAATTTAAAAATAATTACAAATGTATATAAGAAAATATATATTGGTTATTTATAATTTAAATAACTTAACTCTATAAAATATGATATAAAAAATTAGAGGATATATTAGCAAACCCATAATAATCATTTGTTATATGAAATAACGAATGTCTATAAAATAATAAAAAAAATTTAGAGGTATATATAATAACAAACCTAATTTAGTAATGTGCCCTCATTACTTCCATTGATTTAACACCATCAATGGTCAACTTAACCAAATATGCATATAAGTAAAAATAGTTAATTTGCAGGGATATGCAAATAAATATTATTTTTATACGGGTATTTAAGCAATTTCAAAGTTGTACAGGGATATCCAAGCAAAACCCTATATATATATATATATATATATATATATATATATATAGGATAGGAAGAAAGTTGGTAAGCCACGTGGAGCTCATCGGAGGCATCCACGTGTCGATATTAAAGAGACCCTCATTAGGGTTGGGCCAGCCCATATTAAACCAGCCTGTGTCACCATGACCAGTTCTTACACCATATCGGATCAGTTAATCAATATCGGAAGTATAATCACAACACATCAGATCGGATTAGGCAGACGACTTGTCAATGCAACGTACATCGGAAGACAACACAGGCTCATCAACCCAGAAGTGCTTCCCACTTTAAGAGCACCCACAACTCATCGGAATAATGATGGATCTTCTAGAAGAGACTTAGCTGTTGCCAGGCTGGCCTTCTAGAAAGAATACGGTATCAAGCGACTCAAGTCCAAATTTGGATGCTTAGGCTGGAGCTTAAATTTGGAGCATTAGCTGGCAAAGTACGTGGCCTAATTCAATAAGGCACGTGTTGAAATAGCAAGCTTGTTCTCCAAGTCACCGAAGCCTATAAAAGGCAGTGATCTCGACTCATTTTGGACAAGACATTGATAGACAGCGAAGCTTTGTCTCTCTGAAGATTGATCCACTTTTTCCTTTTCCACTTGTAAAATGGCTTTCAAGGCCTAGATAAATGAGAATTCTCCTCTTTCATCCGTGGTTTTTCCAAGGTTGTCAGACCCGGCCCGGGGCATTGACCCGGCCAAGCCCAGGGGTCAGGGGTCAAGGGTTCAACCGGGGTTCAACCGAGGTTGAACCGGGGTCAATAATAAAATATTAAAAATAATTAATAATAATTATTAATAATAAAATATGATATAAAACAAAATTATAATAATAAAAAATATGATTGATTAACTAAATTTGATAGTTATATTTAGTTTATGCCCAAAGCAAACACATACTAAACAAAACAAATTAATCAAAAATATTAAAATACACAGTTTAAATATAATCATAGTTACTAAGTATACAAATACAATTTTTTTTAAGCCCATTTCATTTTGGGCCTTATTATGGACTTGTTTTCAAAAGTATTGGTTTCAAATATTCAAAGACTTGGAAGTATTTAGTCCCACATTGCTTATGGATAAAACTTTCACTCGCTTGAAATATGGTTTTATTCTACCAACCAATAGATCTTGTTGGTGAAAAGGCTCTCTCAGGTGCGCACACAGGGGGGGTGCAAATGTCGGATTTGGGTTGCCTTTGATGTATGAAATTCATGTGCGGGCACATGGTGCACACACGAATGCTGCCTCAATTTGAGGCTCCCCGTGCTCCCAAGGTTTTTGTTTATTTTTTTTTTCACTTCCATAAAAAAAATTAAAAAAAATAATAATAAAATTTCCTCTCGGGCCCGGTTCACTCGGCCGGGCCGGGCCGGTCGGGTCCCGGTCCAATCGGCCGGGCCGGTGATGTGGTAGCCGGGTCTCAGACCCCCGATTTTGCTGTCCAACCCGGCCTGGCCCGGCCCACCCCCCGGTTCCCGGTTTTTCCGGTTCAACCTGCCGGGCCGGGCCGGGTTTGGCAACCACGGGTTTTTCCCTACTAAGAGTTTTCCACGTTAGATCTTCGTCTCCATTTCTTGTTTGATTAATTTTCCCTTCACTTCTCGTTATTCAAATCCCTACAAATCATACAAATTTAACAGTTGACTTGGAATTGGGGTTGATCTCAAGGCAGACCCATTTTCATAGTCAACAATATATATATATATATATATATATATATATATATATATATATATATATATATATATATAGCAGTGATAACATGCGGCCGGCCGGATCACTGTTTAAATCCGGCCGGCCGCATGTTATCACCCCTAGAGCATGTTTGAAAGATTTTTTTTTGGTATGGATGGGAAGATCTGCTAAAAATAAGCTACCCTGTCAATTTTCATACAATTTGGTAACCGTTTGGTCCTCCCACTTAACGGTTGAAATTCTCGACCGTTCAGATTCCTATAAATTTTGATCCGTTAAGATGAAGACCCTACAAGTTCCCAAATTGTATGAAAATTGACAGGCTAACTTATTTTTCTATGATCTTCCCATCCATACGGTTGAAAATCCTTGAAACATGCTCCAGAGGGCCAAATCCTGCGCGACCCCAAATGAACAGTGTTGTGGTCGGCCGGATGGCATCAGTGCTCATATATATATATATATATATATATATATATATATATATATATATATATATATGGGTTAATTTTTTTTTACCCACATGAACAATATTGCTTTTTCGATCTGGCACCTCAACTTTTTTAACTCTATAAAACAACCACAACTTTTTTTAAGTTTCAAATAACTACCTCCGTCATCACCTGGAGACGGCGGTCAGGTTAAGTCGCTTTAAATTCAAACTAATTGTAACTTTATCATTAACTCTAAACCTAACTGTTATTTAGACTAACTTCAAACTAACTGAATTTTAAATCCTGATTATAAAAACTCTAACCCTAAATTTAAAAATTATAATTTCTAATGACATGTGTCAATCATCCTGCCATTCTCCCAACCTAGAGATCCCCACCCTTTCATGCTTGCCGGTGCTTCTCCGACGGCGGCCGGACCATTGTTTTTCGCCGGTGCTCATCCCTTCCACCTCTTCCTCCCGCACCCACCTCTCCAACCTTAACCTCCTCCTCAACAAACCTTCCAACAATCCTCCCCCTTATCGCCGGATCACAAACATGTGTCGATTGGCCCTCTCCAACCTTAGCTTCAAGGCTTTCTCCACCGCCAGAGCTGGCACTGTTGATGGCCCCTCGTTTAATGCCCGCGCCGGCACCAAGCCTTGTTCCACCATTCGCACCGGGGCTTTCTTCATGAATGATAAAGAGGCTAGGCTCGTGAGCCCAGCCTTGGTGGATCTCTCGTCTATGGATCCGCCTTCAGACAGGCCAATCAACCAGATTAGTTCGTGAAGAAGATATGAATTCTCTGGCACCGCATAGATAGGAGCTCAGAATGACTTCTAGATCCATCCATGCCCCGATCCTTGCCTCAAGTTCTGAACTCTTTAGGGTTTCGGGAAAAAGCAAAGCGAGATCGGTTTAGATAGGTGGAAAGGGATTGAATCACCACCCTTTAGCTCCAGATCTCGATGTAATCGACGGTGAGGACTGATGAGTAGTGAGGACCGGACGGAAGGCTGGGAATGGTGAGCACTGGCCGCCCATGTTGACAGTGAACATGAGGAAGAAGAGCATTGGGATCGGACGGCTAGGAGGACAGGATGATTGACGTGTTTTATTTAGGGTTTAAAAATTTAAAAATTAAAATTAGGGTTTTATAATTAAGATTTAAATTTTAATTAAAAAATTAGAGGTGGATTAGTCATTTAATATCACAGCCGTCTCCAAGGTGATGATGGAGGTGCCTATTTGAGATTTAGAAAAAGTTGTGGCTGTTTTATAGAGTTAAAAAAACTGAGATGCCAGATCGAAAAAGCGGTATTGTTCAGGTGGGTTAAAAAAAATTAACCCTATATATATTTCTTATTTTTTTTTCATTTTTATCAATATATAAAGCACATTGATGGTTCAAAGGTACATAGAAAAATATTATTATTTTTTAAATTAAATAAATATAACTACTGACTTTTGTAAACATGTGATTTTTTTTTTCTCTCTCCCATCTTCTATGCATTAGAGGGCCTGTATTGCTGAGCAACAACACTAAAAACAAGAAATTCATATTCCAACTGAATAGCTAAATTCTATCTGCATCTCTTGTGTTCTTTCTCCTTATTAATTGGTTCGTCTTCACACACACACATGGGGTTGGGTTTGAGTCCTTATCTTTTAAATTGGATTCAAGATTTTATAAAAATAATAAAATAAATTGAGTATGGCCATTTTGGCAAATGGCCCCAAATAAAACACCAATACCTCTTTAAAAAAAATTATTAAAAATTTATTAATCTCTCGATTTAATAAGTGGTTATCTATGATCCAAGGAGCTTGTATTTTTAAAAAAATATTAAATTGTTTTTGCATATTATCGATGAAAAATGCTTATATGAAATTTTATATAATTAAAAAATTATAATTCTTTAAAAAAAATTAACTACTAATTTTATATTAACTTAAATGATTGTAATATTATACACAAAGTCTGTGATATGATAAAACTAATTTGTACAAATAACATTAATATCATTTGAAATTTTAAATTATATTAAATAAAAAATTCAAATTTTGATCAAAGCAAATAAAAAACATTTGGAAAAACAACCCAAAATTTCAGGGGTTTTAAGGTAATTTTCCCTTTTATTTGCAATATCCTTCAAGATAACATAACTTCCAGCCCAAATCGAGAGATATATAGAAACCCTAGCCACCGACGTAGCAATATCTCTCTCTTGAACCTCTCTCTCTTTCGATCTCGGTGTGTGGTCCTTGAGCTAGGTTTTCGGCAATGGATTCCACGGACGATGAGATAAAGAAGACGCAGGAAGAGAGGCAGAGGATGGAGGAGCAGCGGGCCTCGTTGACCTCCCTCACATTCGACGCCGACCTCTATGGAGGCGAGGGCCCTGATCGCTTTCAGGGCTACGAGCGCTCCATTCCCGTCACCGAGGATGACGACGAAGCCGATGCAGACCCCTCCGGCCGCGTCCTTGCCCGCCGCATGGCCTCCTACACCGGCCCCAGTTCCCTCTCGGATGTACCCCGCGCTTCCGAGGACGAGCCCGGCTTCAAGAGATCCCAGCGCATCATCGATCGTGAGGACGAGTACCGGAGGAGGAGGCTCCAGCAGGTGATTTCTCCGGAGCGCCATGATGCCTTCGCTGCTGGAGAAGCCACCCCGGACCCCTCGGTCCGGACCTACGTCGATGTCATGCGGGAGCAGGCGCTCAAACGCCAGAAGGAGGAAGTGATGCGGGAGATTGCGAAGAAAAAGGAGGAAGAGAAGAGCAAGGCCGCCACCACCGCTGCCGAGGCAGCTGCTCCTCAGAAGAGGAGGAACAGATGGGATCAGTCTCAGGAACCTGATGCCAAGAAACCCAAGAGTAATTCGGATTGGGATGCCCCTGATTCCACCCCTGGGATTGGGCGCTGGGATGCAACGCCTACTCCTGGAAGGGTTGCTGCTGATGCGACTCCATCTGTTGCTCGCCGGAACCGGTGGGATGAGACTCCGACCCCCGGCCGACTGGCTGATGCTGACGCCACCCCGGCTGGTGGGGCCACTCCCGGTGCTACCCCTGCAGGTATGGCATGGGACGCGACGCCTAAGTTTGGTGCGATTGCAACACCTACACCGAAGCGCCAGCGGTCAAGGTGGGATGAGACTCCAGCGGCTGTTGGCGCTGCCACCCCACTCCCTGGAGCTGCAACTCCGGCTGCTGCGTTCACCCCTGGGGTCACTCCAATCGGTGGTGTGGACCTTGCCACCCCGACCCCTAGTGCCATCAAGTTCTCCGGTGCCATCACTCCAGAGCAGTACAACCTTCTTCGATGGGAGAGGGACATTGAGGAGAGGAACCGGCCGCTCACTGATGAAGAGCTTGACTCCATGTTTCCTCAGGAAGGCTACAAGATTTTGGACCCCCCAGCATCATATGTCCCCATAAGAACCCCTGCAAGGAAGCTGTTGGCCACTCCCACACCTCTGGGAACTCCTCTTTATTCTATTCCTGAAGAGAATAGGGGGCAGCAGTTTGATGTCCCAAAGGAGGCTCCTGGGGGCCTGCCATTCATGAAGCCAGAGGATTACCAGTACTTTGGTGCTCTCTTGAATGAAGAGGAGGAAGAGCAGCTTAATCCGGAGGAGCAGAAAGAACGCAAGATTATGAAACTGCTGCTTAAGGTCAAGAATGGCACACCACCACAAAGGAAAACAGCGCTTCGGCAACTCACTGACAAGGCCAGAGAGTTTGGGGCTGGCCCGCTGTTCAACAAGATCTTGCCTTTGCTAATGCAGCCAACACTTGAGGACCAAGAGCGCCACCTTCTGGTCAAAGTTATTGATAGGGTGTTGTATAAGTTGGATGAACTGGTTCGGCCTTATGTCCATAAGATTCTCGTTGTCATTGAGCCTCTTTTGATTGATGAAGACTATTATGCTCGTGTGGAAGGGCGGGAGATCATTTCCAATCTTAGTAAGGCTGCTGGTTTAGCTACAATGATTGCTGCAATGAGGCCGGATATTGATAATATTGATGAGTATGTGAGGAATACTACTGCAAGGGCTTTCAGTGTGGTGGCTTCAGCTTTAGGGATTCCTGCTCTGTTACCTTTTTTGAAGGCTGTTTGTCAGAGCAAGAAGTCCTGGCAGGCTAGGCACACTGGTATCAAGATTGTCCAGCAGATTGCCATTCTTATGGGCTGTGCGGTGCTGCCACATTTGAAATCGCTGGTTGAGATTATTGAACATGGTCTCAGCGATGAAAACCAGAAGGTGAGGACGATTACTGCATTGTCTCTTGCGGCACTTGCTGAGGCAGCTGCACCTTATGGTATAGAAAGCTTTGATTCTGTTTTGAAGCCTCTGTGGAAGGGTATCCGATCTCATCGTGGGAAAGTTTTGGCTGCGTTCCTGAAGTCCATTGGTTTTATTATCCCTCTCATGGATGCTGTTTATGCAAGCTACTACACAAAGGAAGTGATGTTCATTCTGATCCGTGAGTTCCAATCTCCAGATGAAGAAATGAAGAAAATTGTGCTGAAAGTGGTCAAGCAGTGTGTAAGTACTGAAGGTGTGGAGGCTGATTATATCAGGAATGATATTCTACCTGAGTTCTTTAGAAATTTCTGGGTTAGGCGGATGGCGCTGGATAGGAGGAACTATAGGCAGCTTGTGGACACAACTGTTGAGATAGCAAATAAGGTAGGAGTTGCAGATATTGTTGGAAGAATAGTTGAGGATCTCAAGGATGAGAGTGAGCCATACAGGCGGATGGTGATGGAGACCATTGAGAAGGTTGTTGCTAACTTGGGAGCTTCAGATATTGATGCTCGCTTGGAAGAGCTTCTCATTGATGGGATTCTGTATGCTTTCCAAGAGCAGACCAGTGATGATGCTAATGTTATGCTTAATGGATTTGGTGCTGTGGTGAATGCCCTTGGTCAGAGGGTGAAGCCTTACCTACCTCAGATCTGTGGTACCATAAAATGGCGCCTGAACAACAAGAGCGCGAAGGTTAGGCAGCAGGCAGCTGATCTTATTTCAAGGATTGCGGTTGTAATGAAGCAGTGTCAAGAAGAGCAGCTGATGGGCCACTTGGGTGTTGTCTTGTATGAGTACTTGGGAGAAGAGTATCCTGAAGTCTTGGGTTCTATCTTGGGTGCATTGAAGGCTATTGTCAATGTAATTGGTATGACAAAGATGACTCCTCCTATCAAAGATCTACTCCCTCGCCTAACACCCATTCTAAAGAACAGACATGAAAAGGTCCAGGAGAACTGTATTGATCTTGTTGGTAGGATTGCAGATCGTGGTGCTGAATTTGTCCCTGCCAGAGAGTGGATGAGGATTTGTTTTGAGCTTCTTGAGATGTTGAAGGCCCACAAGAAGGGGATCCGGAGAGCAACTGTGAATACTTTTGGGTATATTGCAAAAGCTATTGGACCACAAGATGTCTTGGCGACATTGTTGAATAATCTCAAGGTACAGGAGCGCCAGAATCGTGTCTGCACCACCGTCGCCATTGCCATTGTGGCAGAAACTTGCTCTCCTTTCACAGTTTTGCCCGCTCTTATGAATGAATACCGTGTACCAGAGCTGAATGTACAGAATGGGGTTTTGAAGTCCCTGTCTTTTCTCTTTGAGTATATAGGAGAAATGGGGAAGGACTACATATATGCTGTCACGCCTTTGCTGGAGGATGCTTTGATGGATAGGGATCTTGTTCACCGGCAGACTGCTGCTTCTGCAGTTAAACACATGGCTTTGGGTGTTGCTGGATTGGGTTGTGAAGATGCATTGGTCCATTTGCTCAACTACGTATGGCCAAACATTTTCGAGACCTCTCCCCATGTTATAAATGCTGTCATGGAAGCAATTGAAGGGATGAGGGTGGCATTGGGTGCAGCTGTTGTTTTGAATTACTGCCTTCAGGGTCTGTTCCACCCTGCAAGGAAGGTTAGGGAGGTGTATTGGAAGATCTACAACTCATTATACATTGGATCACAAGATGCTCTTGTTGCTGCATATCCTATTTTGGAGGATGAGGCTGAAAACGTGTTCAGTCGCCCTGAGTTGATGATGTTTGTTTGATTCAGGTACAGAAGCTTTCAGATTCTATTCATATCATTGAAATTTAAATTTAATTCTTGCAGTTATTCCTGCCTTTCCTTTCTTTGTTAGTGTGGAATAATATAATTTTTTTTGTTAGGTTATCTTGGTTGTATTCCATGCTCTGAGTATCCCCCACTGGTGTTCCTTGTGCTATAAAAATCTTCAAGGGCAAATTGTGTGTGTGTTTTTTTTTTCTTTCTGCTTGAATAGGTTTTGTTCTGGGTATCATTGTGATGTTTTTCTTTAGGGTTTTATTCTGTGGAACATTTTGCTTAGTTTTGCGGGATGTTTTGGATACTTAACCTTTCTTACTGTAAATCCAGCACATCTTTTTGAAATAAGCTTCAAGTGGTTCAATGTCCTGAAAACGCTTGATTTGGTAGACTTAACCTTATTATGCATATTTTTTTTTCCTTATCTGGCTGTTCAATAATACACTGCACCTACTGTCCTTCGTCATTCTATTTGGTCATGGTTTGTTTTGGGTGGTGGCTATCCATGCTTAATTTTTTGTCGGATTAAGATGCTCCTTAAGCATATATAATTATCAGTAGCTTCTGGTGTAGCTTAAACCATGTTTGATACTATTTGGGCTTGCTTTGTATGCATAGTATCACATGGTTCAATTATGTTGCCTATTCTGTTCTATTCAAAATTTTGAAGATACAGAGATGTCACTTGTACCAGTTGTATCAGTTGTTAATTGAACATGTAACTAGGGTGTTAGGTCGCTTAGATTTTGAGATCTGATATGTTAGCCTACAAAACCCAGAATATTATTTGACAATAGTACTTTTTGGATTTTGTGCAAAATATATTACAGTGCTTAACCTGTTCAGTTGCTCCAGAATGCAGTCTAAAATTTGTTGCTGTTGGTCAGTATGTCGTGATTGTCTTGCAAGTGTTAAAAAGCTGATGACAAAATATTCTGTTAATACTATTTGACAATAGATGGCCATAGTATTTGTAAGGTACGTGAATGTGGCAACTATTTTAGGTAGACATCCGTTCTTCTCTTGCATCATATTTTTTCATCTACCGAATTACCTGCAGATTCTGTTGGCTGATTATGGAACCCCGACCTTATGCTGCTCCTTGATTACAACAGTTCTAAATTTTATTGATGATTGTTGCAAAGTGAATTGCGTGTTATTTTGTCACTGTAGATTAAGTTTCAATATGATTGTGTTATTTATACTTGCAGGATTTTTGATGCTGACCTCCTCAGTGGCACTGAATCAATTTTGCTGGACTTGTTTCATGCTGAGGCTTTTATATTTTAGTAGTCTTTATCTATTTCTTGCGAAACTACAATTAGTATGTACCATGTTGCCTTTCTGATCTTGGTTTGCATGTTTCCTTTTCTCTTTAACAGGCACCTCAAAGGACCACTGGATGAATTAATACAGTGCCTATGGTCTCTCTGGCCAACAGATGTGGCAGCCAGTGGGCTATTGGTTTTATTCCAAACTATATGATAGCTGTCTAGTTTGCATGTTGTGTTCACTGGATTGTTCTCAAGATTGTATGATGAATGCTTCAACAGCTTTCTTTCAAGTCTATCAGTAGTGTACCAAGGATAAAAATCAACTGCTACATTAAAAAACTTCTATAGCTAATGTGTGTTTATTAAAGTCTTTTGCTGTGTTTCCATGATTTTCATATTCTGTGAGATGATTTAGTTGCAAGAATTAGTAATTTATTTAACAAGGTTCTGATCTTCTGATCTAACTTGCAGGTTACTTGTGCAGAGATAATCTTATTGCTATGATGGATGGTTTTCATGAGAGGACCCGAGTATTTGATTCCTATCCCATCTCATGTTATTTTGGTTTTTATTGATAAAATTTTCTTTGGGATTTCTCAGCAAATTTTTGAAAGTATTTTTTTCATGGGTGATTCTAGAACTGTTATGGAATGGTGGCTAAGTTGGAATTAGATGGTTGGTTAGTGCTGGTAAAGTTGAATTAGATGGGTCGGTTCTGGTAAAGTTCGAATAAGATGGTTGGTTGGTTGGTTGGTTGGTCACCCCCTCTGAGCCTCTCTTTCCCTTCAGTGGCTGAACCTCTTTCTTTCCCTTCATCTACAGCCCGCCGGATAGTTTGGAACAAATTTAGGGCAAGGGTTCATAGAGTTGATGCTGAAGTGTTCGTGTGTGCTGCCTTCTTGATGCTTGCTATGTATGTTTGCCTAAATTATGTTTTTGATTTTGTATGAAAAAGGTGGAATAGCTTGTTAGGTTAAATTATGAAAAAATATAGGTTTTATTTGACTGGTATCTAACTGGGGAAATCTTGGTAATTTTAGTGCTTGTGTTAAGGAATTGTTGGTAGAAGGGCAATCAGTTAATGGTTGATCAGTAATTTATTTGTAGTAGAGGCATGGGAGGTTTTGCATAATTTGTTAAATCTTGAAGCTTTCATTTTAAAACAACTTGATGGTCAGATTGTCAGTGATCAGTTGTTTATGATAGCTGGAGGCAAAAGATCTATAAATAAAAATTAATTCTCTAAAATATCATACTGACCATTGAATTGGATATTGCATGGACAGGAAGTTGGTGAATTAGGCCTTCCTTTTAAACATGAAATTATGAAATTATAAAAAAAAAAAACATGATATTATGAATTATTGACTGGATTGGGAATGAATAGCCAGCAAACCAGAGGGATCTCCTTAATCAAAGGAACATGAGAGTGGGAAGGGGAAAAAATAGGTTTTCCATGTAGTAATTGCTTCCTCAAACAGGCTTTGCTGTGTGATGATGTTGATGTCTCTGATCTTAAATGACTGTTGTTATTGTAAACTGTCGTACAGATTAATTGCCTTGTCGTTGAGATATATCTCTTAACATTTTCATGACTTGTGGTGCTTCTATTGAGCTATTTTTGGTTTAACTTTTTGTCTTAAATCATCCCATTTTGTTGTGATGATTTGCTGGGTGAAGGTTTGATTGTTTGTCATGTTAGCTTGTTTTTGACTTGGTTTGTTGATATAAGGTCCATAGTGTGAATTGAATGTTTAGTGTTGATGATGGGGTAATGAAGATAACATATGTAAAATGATCAAAACCATTTGATTCAATACTATTATTTTCTAGTTAGGGCTTTAATTGCTGCATGATGAGCCTTTATGCTATTGCAACTTACAGTTTGAAGTGTGCTTATGATGCAAAGCCTCAAGAAAAAGGAATTGCCTTTAAGTGGAAATGATCTTTTTTGCTTTTTTCTTGCTTTGTGGTTAATTCCATGCTCTTGTCACTCTGAGTGGTAATATTTTGTCAGTGTGGATAATTCGATGCTCTTCTCACTGTGTGGTTCCTACGAAGTTTGTTTGTTTGTTTTTTTTTTTTTTGAATAAGTGGATAAATCATATTTTATTTAATTATGATGTCCCTGTAAACATTTAAAACTTGATTTGTGTGAGGTTTATTCTGGCCAATTATAACGGATATGAAATTTGACTAGCTCTGGGGATTGTTCCAACTACTAGGATCACTCTTCGCTCTAAGTTCTAACCACAGCAGATTGATGGCTAAGCAAATATATAAGCTTTAAGAATATGCATTCCATGTTTGTGTTCTTCTGTACATTTACTCAACTTTTGTCTGCAATTTCCATTAATTTAAACTTTTGCTCTGATGTTCAGTTCAGCTTCTTGACTTAGCAATGACAGAAGTTAAATTTACATCTAAACGGTGGGAGGACATGGAAACTGATGTGCTAGTAAAGATTTTCAAGGAATTGAACATGATTGAACTGTCTCCTGTTTCTTAAGTTTGTCCTTCGTGGCTCCTGGCTAGTTCAAACATTTGGCTTTGGCACACTTTTGATTTTACTTTTGATTTAGGGCTTCTGAAATCAAATTTTATTCAAACCTGAGCTCCTGACTTTTTGTATTTTGTTTGATATTAATGTTTTATGGTAAAAGTTAAGGCTGAATGTGAACTTATGGTTGTATTGTTTTGTGTGATGTTAATGTAAACTTAATTTATGGTTGTATTCTAATTTGATGCAAGAGGAATGAAATTTTTAGGTGGTTGGTCTTGCTTCATGGTTTGTTTGGATTGTGAATGAACTGAAGAAACAAATATGGAAGACGAAAAATTTGATGTCATGTATTTATGGAATTAAAATTGATTGTATATATTTTTTTAATTATGGTTCTCAAGAATGGTTTGATGTTAAAAATTAGCTATCCCTCATTCTTGAAGTTAGTGAATTCTGTTTAGTGAGTGATATTAAAAATACAAAATTAAAATTAAAATTAAAAAATAATAAATAATAATGGTAATTTCATCACTTATTTTAGAGGGTGATTGTATCACCCAACTTACAAACCAAATAGTTTTGAAGTAACTCAAAATTTACCATTAAATCTATCTACACTGATTTCGGTTACAAGTAACTAAACGGGCCCTTAACTTATTGACGGCTCATGCAACCCCGTTGCTTTTCCTTGGAAGGTATGGAATTGAACTGGTTTGATGGAGTCGTTGGAGATAAATGGATTTATTCCTTTATCTTTTAGTCAAAGTTATTCCAATCACTCTAACAAAAAAAATATAATTTAAATGGAATCTCTTACTATATCTAATGTAATTATTATTAACTATAGTTATAATTTAATATTTTAAAAAATTATACTATTAGTTATCATTTGTTTGTGGCATTTAAAGAAAGATATTATGTTATTTATTACTATTTAATATGGAAAATATTATTTAATTATCTTTAATAATTCATTTTAATTATATAAATTTAATGTATTGTTTATTTTAATAGCTTAATTAATTCTATATTTGGTCAATTTCAATGGGGGTATAAAATAGTTGACCACTTCAAAAATGCTTATGAATATAATGAACTGTAAGATTAGAAGCCTATCTATTGAATATTCAGGTATGCCCATATCATGGGCTAAACCCAGGAGAAAAGACTAGTAGAAGCTCATCAACAGGATGCGAGGGAGAATCACAAGCTAACAAGGACGACTCCTATAAATGGGAGGAAAGGTAACCTTGCTCAACTTCGTGCTTAGAACCATCCCAAACTACTGGAGGTCTAGATACAAGCTCCCAGAATGGGCAGTAAAGTGCATTGATGGATTTTGTCGAGATTTTATATGGAGAGGAACGGATCAAAACCCTAAAGCATATCATCTGGTAAGCTGGAATAGAATATGCTAACCTAAAGATCAAGGAGGTTGGGGTATTATAATTATCAAAACTTTCAATGAAGCCTTCCTTGGAAAATGGTGGTAGAGAATCTTTAGAGGAGAGTCCGGCCTATGTAAGAAGGTACTTACAATGACATATTCCAGAGGTAACAATATATTTCGTGAACCCCCAAGGAAGAGATCGCTCTACTAGCGAGACATATCAGAGCAGATGTATAGCACCCTAGAAAACATATTGGTGAAGGTAGGCAAGGGATCACACATAAATTTCTAGCATGAGAACTGGATAGATGGCCAAGAATCAATCGATGCACTCCCAGACCTACAACATATGATCCAGAACAAATACCTAACAATAGAAGAGGCACACCAACAACTGCAAGAAGGAATAATGCTCCTTAAGCCGAGACCACTCGACCCAAAAAGAACACAACAACTAAACACCCTCCAACACCATATCATGCGAGGGATTAGTAACAAAGTGACACCCGCTTGTGGAAACTCACTGTGAATGGAATGTTAACAATCAAATCACTATACTCCTTCGAGGTAGATGGAGGCCTAAGATGCCCACTAGGCGCTAAGTTTTAGAAAATACCATCCCCTCCAAAGGTTAGATACTTCGCCTAGCTAGCCTGGGATGACAAAATTCTAACCCTATGAAATCTAGCCAAAAGAAATTGTAAGGGTGAAAGAATTAAGTGTTATCTATGTGAAGCTGAGGACGAAATAATCACATCTACTACTACAATACTCATACACCGCCAACATCTGGAAACACTTTTGTCTCATGTTTGGCCTACTGGGGGCAACCTGGACAAATTGAAGATATCTAGGACAAAGCATCTTTTTCCAATCAAGTGGAAGGAGATGGTAGGTTAGGGTAGAACCTAGTGGTAATGGCGATCACTTGGAGCATATGGATAGAAAGAAACAAGAGATGCTTCCATGACAAAGACCTTGTTTTCAAGAAACTAATCAATGCTATTGATTTTCTTATACTTTCTTGGTTTGATGAAGCTCATGCCACCAAATGGTCGAAATTGCAGTGGAATCAATGGCCAAACGAAGTTTGGAGTTTACAAGGGAGAAAGATCATCCACAATGCCCACAAGATGTAGATTTCAAGGATGACAAGACCCCGACTTAAGCATGTCCACCCGGAGCGGTTGGCCAACAAATGTGATCTATACAAACCGCTCCACGAAATTAAAACTCCCTAAGAAAAGCTTAGTGAAATTCATGTTATATTAGAATAGCATCTGCCCATATAACTATTCTTCCAGGCTTTATTAATGAACGTTGTTTATCCACATTATCAAAACAATAAAACAGTTGATTTGAAGGACTGAGCTCAGCTCAAAGCTGACTCAACGTCTGAATTTTGGTCTCAAGCTCCATTTCATTCACGAGTTTAGGTGCTTTATACTTGGAAGCCTGAGCCAGCCTAAATTCTTTATTCAAGAGAACGACTTATCTTTTTTTTTTCTTAAAAAACAATATTAATACATATTTTTGTAGAGTATGAAATCTATGTCCAAGCTCAATTTATTTATATTGATGCTGAGATCTATCCTCAAGGATAAGGACGGATCATGATCAATGGATGATAAAAGTTGTGATTCAACTGATATTTGAGAAGGGATTAGATGTTGTTGATGCCTTCTTCTTAATGGATCACTGTCTCATCCTGGGATCAAATCCTTAAAGATTGCTCCTTATCGGGAATGAAATCTACAGAGAGAGAGACCGCATGCTCGTGTCTCATGGTAGCCTTCGACGCTTAACTCAAAGAGAAAGGAGTAAAGCGAAGGAGAAAACACGAGGGTTCAAAGAAGAGGGGGAGAGAGAGAGAGAGAGAGAGAGAGAGAGAGAGAGAGAGAGAGAGAGAGAGTAGCTCAAGTCCAAGATGTTGGATTTCGGCCTCGACCTCCGTCACATCCTCCCAGCTCTTTATATAGCCCACAGGAGGGCGGTAATCCACCAGTCGTACACTCACTTACAACACCTTCTAGAATGTCGAGCGATGACTTTGGCCATTACCATGATGCCCATGATCGTGTAACGCTCGTGATCATTTGTATGTCCGAGACTAGACCACGTGTCACTTGGTTATTTTCTCTCATAACACTTATCCCAAACTCCTGAGGCCGACTAGCCTTTAGCTCAGATCGGCCTGGAGAGTTCAGTTGTTGGCTGCTTGAAGGGCCTGATTTAAGGGGGTTCTTGGCTATTTAACTAAGAACTTTCTTTTCAAAGCGGGACCAAGTAATGGAGATCGTCCCTTTAGCCTCTAGGTAGGAAACCAGAGTTACGTCTGTTAGTAGTTCTTTAAACTTCCCTGACATTGTCCAAGTGGGCAATATCTTTGCTATTCTTCCCCCCTTCCTTTATTGGTGTCATAGGTCTAAGAAGAGATCCAACACTCCTTCGCCTAGGGAGATTGTTGTATATGTAGAGGCCTTTAGGGCCGATTTTCGCCTCCCTGTTCCTTCTTTTTCTATGAGATTTTGTCTTTTTATAACCTCGTACCAGCTTAATTGGTCTCGAATTCGTCGAGACTTCTTTGCAGATTCGTTATCTAGTTTCGCCATCTTTGCTCAAAACCAACCTTTTATGTAACACCCCCGAATCCGGAAGCTCTAGATCGGGTGCGTTAATCTCAAAACATAGCTTAAGTATACATAATCCTTACATAATTTATTACGTCTCCCAAGATCATAATGGTTAAAAGTTTAGGAGTTTAGAAGTTTAGGACACCATACACAATATTACAAACCCTTATACATAAACAAGATACTAAACATAAATTTAAACTCAAGCGCTGTCAAGAGTCCTATTACGCAACTTCTTTCCTTAGACTTCTAGTTCACCTGGGGTTGGGAATTAAAGAAACAAAGGGGTGAGCTGAAATAGCCCAATAAGGTAAACATGAACTGTGCAAGTAAAAGCATGAACTGTGAGAGTAAAGATATTGAAATAACAAAGTCACGGAGGGTATAAAACATCAAACATAAGCATTAAACATATGAAAATTTCATGAATAGTCTGGATGTCATAACATAAAATTGTCAGGGCTAACCGCCATGATACCATACTTCTTATCCACTGGATTTTCCCATTCCAGGGACATGCTTTACCCAATGCATTGGAGGGCTGTATAATTTCGGGCCCATCCACCCGTCAAAAATAACATTTGTCCAGACATGGAAATGAAGCATTTAATCACATAGGAGCATAAAAGATTTCAAAAATTTCATGTTCATAAGGAGGCAAGAAAAATATAGC
This sequence comes from Dioscorea zingiberensis, assembly GCA_026586065.1. Lineage (NCBI taxonomy): Eukaryota > Viridiplantae > Streptophyta > Magnoliopsida > Dioscoreales > Dioscoreaceae > Dioscorea > Dioscorea zingiberensis. Next base: position 19,652,123 of record CM048818.1, on the reverse strand, counting down.
TGTTTTAGCGTGTAATAGAGCATAAATAAAAAAAAAATCCTAACCATGGTAAGGCTTCAAGGTTAACCCATGGAATCCAAAAAATATTGCAAAGAAAAAGGGTTAACTTTACCCCATCAAGAAAGTGGATCCCTTATCTTTCTTCCTAGTTAACCTTTTTGGTGATTTCCTGTGTCACCAAAATATCCAAAAGTCATTCCTTTGGAAAAGGTTTCAATTTCTTGCTTATTCATTTTTAATATATTCTATTTTCTTCCATTTTCTTATTAAAGTCTCGGCTCCCACGTAAGAGGTCATTCCCTTAAAGAATTTTAATATCACATCCTTTGGGTCCATTTTTCTATAAGCGTAAAAAAGTGAAAAGTTGCCACTATAAATTATTATCCACTCACGGGACGAAATTATATATACACTTAGTATTGTGGGAACGCTTAAAGAAAGTTATTATCCGTCTAACCATATATGTGTAACCTACCATGAAGGCGAATATCTACACATATATGTGGATATATTATATATATGTATAACCGACCAAAATACGGACACCTATGTATATATATACTCGCACGGACAAAACATAAAAAAATCGAGAAATTATCAGTAGGTTTACCTTTAACCCTCATTTTGATTCTGCCAGAACCTTCCTTAAGCAAACTTGAAGAATAAAAAAATAATGAGGATTTCGCTCTCTCTTCCTTCTCTCTTTCTCTTTTTCTTTATCCTCTTTCTTCCTCCCCTTCTCTCTTTTCTCCCTTTCTCTCTCTTTTCCTTCTCTTTCTTTTTCCACTCCTTTCTTTCTCTTCTTCCCTCCGCCTGCCTTCCCTCTTCTTTCCCTCTTTTCCCCTCCTTCCTCTCTCTCTTTCCTCCCTTTCTCTTTCCTCTCTCTCTATCTGCCAATTTCATTCAACTGGCTGAGGCTTTATAAAACTTTGAGGAGGTAGAGAGGGCAGCAGCTTCCACGAAGCTGCCTTTTTTTTAATAATTAATTAATTAATTTTAATTTCTCAATTTAACCCCCAAACTTTTCTTATATACATTTTTACCCTCTAGTCCAACATTAATCCTCATTTTAATCTATTTCATATTAATTTAAAAACTCAAGATATTATATTTCACCCCCCCTAAATAAATTTCTTCCTCGAAATTTAAATCATACCTTAAGATATGAAAAGTTGTGGGTATTTTTGTTTCATAGCCTCCTCTAATTCCCAAGTTGCCTCTTTAATCAAGTGATTCCTCCATAAAACCTTTACCAAGAATGTCTTCTTGGTCCGTAGTATTTGCTCCCTTCGGTCTAGGATTTGTACTTGTTGTTCTTCATAGGTTAAGTTTTTATCTAAATGTATCGGTTCTTGACTCAGCACGTGTGATGGATCTGACATATACTTCTTTATCATCGAGACATGAAATACATCGTGGAGATGTGATAGGCTTGGCGGCAATACCAAATGATAGGCTACTGCTCCAATTCTCTCGAGTATTCGTATGGTCCATTGTATCTTGGACTCAACTTCCTTTTCTTTCCAAACCTCATTGCACCCTTCCAAGGTGATATTTTCAAGAAGTGTAACTCTTTTGTCTACTTTCTGCTGTCCTCATGAGTTACATTGGACCATGTCTTCTTGAACTTCCTTTTCTTTCCTCATGTGTTGTTGAATCCTGCGTACCTTTTCTGTTGTTTCTTGAACCAGCTCCGGACCCAATAGTTTCCTCTCTCCTGCTTCATCCCAACACGTTGGGGTGCGGCACCTTCTCCCATAAAGGACCTCATATGGAGCCATTTGTATACTAGAGTGAAAACTGTTATTATAGGAAATTCTACTAATGGTAGATGTTGATCTCAACTACCTTGAAAGTCAAGTGAGCAAGTTCTCAACATGTCTTCTAAAGTTTGAATGGTCCGTTCTGATTGACCGTCAGTCTGTGGATGGTAAGCAGTGCCAAGGTTCAACTTCGTGTTTAAACACTTCTGCTTTAAAAACTCAGGGTATTATATTTTACTAATTTTTCCCTCTTTTTTATCTAAGTAAACATCCTCATTTTGGGGACTGGTTCTATTTCGCCACCCGAAACAATAGGCCTTTCTTAGGGAAAACTCCTTATGTCGTCCACCACTAGAAGCCTTCTTTTGTGTTTTGTGTGAGTCTGAATGGATGGTTTCGACTTCCTGGGACCATCCTAATGTTGATTCTAACTTCAAGGCATAGTTGTCTGCCACGGAGGAGGAACAACTGACCTTTCTTTGAAGTATAGAGCCTGCTCCCCTAATGAAGGTAGCTATAGTAGGTACCCTTTGTAAAGCCATGATTTTCTTGGTAGCTGGTAGGACATCTCTCTTTTCTTATTTTATAGAAATGTCTTGAGCTTCACTTTGAGTTTAACTGACCTATTGATTGGTTGTTGACAACGCTTTCTATGGATTGCGAGCTTCTACTCCAAAACTTGAAGAGGAGGTTGGGGGTGCTACTTCAAGCTCACCCACGTCATGCCCATGGAAGCGCCATGTTGAGGAGTCGACTAGGCAGACATAACGGCCTCAAAATCATTCTGAGGTCATTACAGGGTCTAGGTCTAGGTCTAAGGAGAGACGCTCAGTGGACCTAGTGCAGAGACCTTAATATCGGGAAGTGCCCGCGCAAAGGACCGAAGGAGCGGAGGCCTTGGTGGAGAGTTATTTTGCCAGTAGACTTAGACATGGGATCTAATTCCCTTCTTACTATACCTACTCTGGGTACACCAATGTCGAGTGGCTCTTCCAGCTCTAAAGATGATCTCCCAGCTTCCACCGCTGCCGAGATTAAGTCTCTCTCTTCACCGATGAAGTGGTGGTTGCCGACGCTCTCCAGGCCATCTTCCTAGACTTTGACCTTCCTATCTTGCAGGCCTTAGTAAGGATGGCAGAGCCTCTTGGTTGATCTTGGTCGGAGTAAAGGCAACTCTTTGACCATACTTCCATTTTGATTCCTTGATGTTTTCTACTCAGTAGTTGACGCGGTGTGTTTCTCTTGTGTAGTCCGGTCTTTTTATCGGTCATATATATGGCCATGTTGCTTTGAAAAGAGGTCGCGGTTGGGGACCCCTCCAAGAAGCTGTTGGAGAAGACAGAGGTTGAGTTGGCTCAGCTCAGAGCCGAGAAGTCTCAATTTGAACTTCAGATAATCAACCTTTGATGGCGAGTCATTTTGCCGGGCCCTAAGGTATCAGCTCCAGCTAAGGCCGGGGTGACTAGGGCTTCTATTAACATTCCCCAGTACTGTTTATGTGCATCTTTTTCTTTTGCACCTGTAAACTTTAACAAGATGTTAATAAAGAAATATTTTCTTTATTTACTTGTGTGATCTCTGCTCTCTGAGTTATTCATTCTTTGAAATGACTAAGTATTGGTCGTTTAGCTATCAACCTTAGCTTTCACACTACTGAGTTTGAGTACAACAGTTCTTTGTGGTTTATCTTTGCGAGTCTGACTAGGACTACTTTGAACTGAGAACACATTTCGCGGGGCTCGGAGGCGAAGACTTGTGTCAAGCAAGAGAAGAGTGCTCAGCTTCTTTGGCTCTTCTCCATGGGTCCTGAAAAAGACCAAAAACAAGAGATTCAATGGGTTTTACTGACCATCATTGTATCCCTTGATAGGGCGATGATTTGACTACAATGGATTCGTTTGTGCCCTAAGAAAGGCACTCTGAAAAGAGCTAAGTAGCCGGGACCTGAAAAGGGTGCCTTGCAAAGAGGGTTGTTCGAGCTTAGGTCTTCAAGGTTTTAGCGGTCAACATCTGGTGTCAGCATCTGGTACCCTAAAAGGGGACGTGTGTGACCTTATCCCTAATGGCCAAACCTGTGACCTAAAAAGAGCTCTCTGAAAAGAGCCTAATAGCTAGGCCCTAAAAAGGGTACCCTATAAAAATGAGTTGTTAGAGTTGAGGTCTGTAGGGTTTTAGCAGTCAACATCTGCATGCCCTGACAAGGGACGAGTGCGATCTGGTCCCTGGCAACAAAATCTGAACAAAGTCATGAGGGTTTTAGCGTTCGATATTTGTGTGTGTTGAAAGGGGGCGAGTATGACCTGATCTCTAAGGATTGAATCCCAATTGAGAAGTTGATCCCTGAGAAGGGTGAGGGGCTCATGCAAGCAATAAAGACCAACCTGCTTGGCTCCAGATTGGGTGGAGACTTTTGATACAAGCAGTGATAACCAACCTGGTTAGTTCCGGGTTAGGCGGAGACTTTTGATACAAGACCTCAAGCATGTACAATAATAATATCCCGTTCAGGAGAAAGAATTCCATTACATTCACTAATATTAGCGCCTCAGGTATTCACTATGAAATGACCTTTGGAGTTGCATGCCCCCCAAGTTTGTTAGCTTGTATGTGCTCAGTTAGACATTTTTTTTATAATATAAGACCGTTCCCAATTTGAGGTCAACTTCCTAGTCTGACTTTTGTTACCTGGGAAGATATTCTTTGGCAAGATAAGATCTACGAGTTGGAAGGCCACTTCTCACACCCTTTGGCAAGATAAGATCTACGAGTTGGAAGGCCAATTCTCACACCTTAGAGTTGTAGAAGCATCGGACCTGCTGGTGGTAAGCTGCCAATCTAAGATAGACTAAGTCTTATTTTTATTTTAATAGGTCAAGGTATGTTTATAGACCTTCATCGTTAGCCTCTTGATCAAAGGTCTAGGTCTTAAATATTTGCATCCTGATCCCTATAGGTATCACAGCTTTTGCCCCAAAGGTGAGGCTGAATGGAGTCTCTCCAGTGGAGATCCAACCAGTTATCTGTATGCCCATAAGGTGCTGGGGAGCTCATTAACCCAATTGGAGTTGGTTTTTTGGACTTTGGTCTTAATGCTCTGGAGGATAGTCTTGTTCGTCAACTGGACCTATCCATGAGCTTGTAAATGAGTTACGGACATCAACCTCACCTCAATGCCCAATTCCACATAGAATTCTCTGAACATTTCATTGCCAAATTGTCGCCCATTATCTGTGATGAAGGTGATTGAGATACCGAATCTATAGATAACAGACTTCTAGATGAAGTCTTGGTAAGCTCATTTTGAGATCTTTGGTAGATGTTCAACTTCTACCCACTTGGTGAAGTAATCTAAAGCGACGATAAGAATTTCAGTTGTTAGATCACCATAGGAAAATGCTCATGGATGTCTATTCCCCACATTGCAAATGACCTCGGACTTACGATTGAAGTTAGTTGGGTAGTCGGTTATCGTTGTATCCTTGAGTAATACCGACATGCCTTGCACTTCTGAACTAGGGCCAATGTATCCTTTGTCAAGGTCGGCTAGTAGTAACCTTATTTAAGGACTTTATAGCTTAGTGATCTTCCACGGAGGTGATTGTTGCAGATTCCTTCGTGTACTTCTCGAAGGACAAAGTCAGTCTAAGATGGGCGCAAACATCTCAAGTAGGGCATAGTATACAATCTTTTGTATAGCTGCTCGCCTATGATGGTGAAGTGAGCTGACCTACTGATAATCATCTGAGCCTCTTTCTGGTCGGATCCTTCCCTAAGAAAGTCTCGGACAGGGTCGAGCAAGCTTAACTCTTCCCGGGGCTCTTGGACTTCTTCTTCTAGTCGGCTTTCGACGCTTCTATCATTGAGGTGCTAGATGTTGACGGGCTGACACATGTCAGTATATGAAGAGGAGGCAAGTGTCTGAACTTGACCAACGACCATGTGACCTATTGGTACCGGGTCCCTTGTTAAGAGATGGGATTCTCCTGTGGATGGACTAGGGTCGAATCCCACCTCTTGCAAGGTGAGGGTCATAGGTGTTCGGATCTATTCCCACGCGAGCTACTGAACTAGAAAATTTGGGTGCACAAATCTACCTCCGCGTTGAGCTGTCGAGCCTGTATACGTCCTTGATGTCCTTCGGGAGGCGCTTATCGCCTTAGTAAAAAAAAAAGAAAAAACAAAGTGTCTGAACTTCGAGGTAAGCCCTTTCGCCACGGCCTTGTACTTGTCTATGTTTCCATTTCAGGTTTGAAACTCATTGCTTATGTGTTCGACAACTAGCTGAGAGTCTATATAGGCATGCAAGCTTTAGACTCCAATGGCAAGGGCTAGTTGCATCCCAACAATCAACGCCTCATATACTGCCTCATTGTTTATCGCCTTAAAGCCAAACTTGAGGGTAGTAGATGTCTTTCGCCCATTAGGGGATTGTAGAATCAGACCGACTCCAGACCTATTCATTGTGGCAGACTCGTCTACATATAGAGTCCAGAGGTTGAGTGGTTTAGCCTGACATGCTTCTTCCGTAGTGTTGTTAGGACTGCTGCCTTATGGAGAAGTGAGCTCCACAATGAAGGGGGCCAAATCCTGAGCATGATAGCCGTGCGGGGCTTAGAGTTAATGTCGAACTCGTTGAGCTCGATTGCCTACTTTGTTAGCCTTTCAGACATCTTGGGCCACTATAAAACTTGCTTCAAAGGTTGATCAATGAGGACTGTGATCTTATTGGCCTAGAAGTAAGGCCTCAATTAGCGAGTCGAGGTGACAAGCACATATGCTAGCTTCTCCATTGGGAGATATCTAGACTCGGGGTCATTCAATACTTTGCTGGTGTAGTCGACATGCTTCTAAAAATTCGCCCTTCAGGAGCACTAAGTTGATTGCATAAGTAGTGGAAGCCAAATATGTGTAGAGCTCATCTTTATGTTTAGGCTTGGTCAACAGGTGTGGAGAGCTTAGATATTCTTTCAGCTACTAGAAGGCTCTCTCGAACTCCTCTATCAATTCTGCCTTGGGTGCTTTTGGAGAGCCCGGAAAAATGAGAGTCTCTTTTCACCTGACCTCGAGATGAATCATCTCCTTTCAACCCCTTTATAGCTCGAGGGAGGGTGGTTATTTGCCATTTGTTCGCCCGCCTATAGCGCCTTCAAGAATACCGAGCGATGACTCCGGTCGATACCATGATGCCCACAATTGCGTAACGCTTATGATCATTTAGACACCTAAAATTAGGTCATGTGTTACTTAGTAAAATTAGGTCACATGTTAGTTATTTTTTCCGATAACAATTTATAAAACTAAAGGATTTGAACAAAGTAAATTGAAAAAAATGTTGAACATCAATTGTTCATGGACTTGGCTTCTCAGATAGCCCTAATTTCTATTCTATTTTTTAAAAAAAGTTCAGGAATAAATTCAAACTACATGGTTCATAATTTCAAAATTAATTACTAATGTTTATTAAAAATAAAACTTTAAATATTATATAATAATTTATATATTTAATTAATTAAAAAGCCATGCATGTTTCAATTTGTCACAAGAGTCATAATTAGTAGGTAATTAATTTCTCTCAACTTATTCCTCAACCATACACCTACCTGTTTGTGAATTGTGGTATGAAGCATCCCATAACAAATCCATGTTCATTACCGTCAACAGCTAAATTGAAACCAGGAATTGACCTTGCTCTACCAATCCACCTGTGTTTAGAAATTATTTCTTCCATTCTTTTTCTAAATAACATTCGTTGACTCCTTGCAGACGCAGCACTCCCTTTGACCCATGTGCTTTTAATTTCTACAAACCATAGCCAATCTTTTGACTTTGGGTGATAAAACAACCATGCTATATATGTGTATACAGAACCAAAGGCTTCATAGTCTCCTAGTAAAATCCTTTTTTTTTTTTTGATAAGGTGGATAAACCACATGTTTATTGAAATATGTTAATAAGTTTTACATTGCTTAGACAAAACAGGAAGTAAAAGATACATCGGTTTAGTATCCATCCTGTTTGCCAGCAATCTTCCCGGTCTTCTTGTCTTAGGTTGGGGCTGATCCCTCCCCGAAGGAGCCTCCTCCTTTTACCGTCCTCCCTGGTGTGTCGGAAGTTAACTCCAGGCTCCGTTTCATCAGATTCGCTGCTACCTCCAGCTTTGATCTTTTCGCCAGTGGAGCTGCATCCAACCAAGAGATGATGAGGAAAGAGATATCACAAATAATTTGTAAGAAAACGCGTTATTTTTCCTGGAAACACCGTCTATTTCTCTCCCCCCAAATACTCCAGGTGATTGCCATTGCGGCGATCTCCATTAACCACCCCCGAGGAGGTGCCCCTGGTTCCCCAGATCTCTCGAAGCTCCACCTCCCCTGTTCGGGATCCAAACAGTGCCCCAAAATGATACCAAATATATCTCGCGTATTGGCAGGAGGAGAGAAGGTGATGTACCGATTCCTCTTCTGTCTCACATAGGTAGCATCGGGTACGTTCCCCTCTCCACTTCCTTTTGTGTAGGTTGTCAAGGGTGAGGATCCGATTTTCCCTGGCCAGCCATGTAAAAAGCTTTACCTTGAGAGGACATGATTGCTTCCAGAACCTTTGCTTAAGGTCGCTTCTAATGCCCCCATCGGTCCTGAATCTGTAGAGTGATTTGACAGTGTATGTTTTGTTAATTGTGAGCTTCCATTCTCTAGTAGCGGGGGCGTCAGGATGTGTGGCTAGATTTTCTAAAGTCCGGCATATTAACCAATCCATCCGTATCTCTAGCCGTCAGGGGGCTCGGATTAAGGATTGGGAGTCCCCTTAGAATCCTTGACCTTGCTTCTTGAATGGTCAGGCTGGTGGAAGTAGCTAGCTCTTGTATCCCGGGATAGTAGTTTAGCAGTGACTGCCCCTCCCACCAGTTGTCTCTCCAAAAGTTTGTGTCGACGCCAGATCTTGGTCTTACACATATGTTTGCCAATATTGGGGGGGCTTCCCTGCACAGGCTTTTCCAGAAAGTGGATGCGCGCCCCGGTGCCGGCCTGTATGGGTCAAAGTGTCCTCTTCTTGCGTATGCATCGTGCAGTATCTTCTGACATTTGCCGGCATGACCGGTTAGGATTCTCCACCACCATTTCCCCAGCAGGGCTCCATTGAAAGCTCGGATATTCAAGATCCCCCAACCCCCATTTTCCTTGGGTCTGCAGATTCTCCCCCAGTTTACTAGGTGGTAGCTATATGTCTCCTTGTCTACACCTTTCCATAGAAAATTTTGTCTGATCCCGTCAATCTTCTTGATCACCCATTCCGGGAGGCGAAAAGCGGACATCCAGTGTATGGGGATGGTTGATATTACTGAGTTCAACATTATCAATCGACCTCCTAGTGATAATAGTTTTCCTTTCCATGAGGCCAGCCTTCCTCTGATTTTCTCAATTAGTACTCCCCAGTCCTCCTTTCTGGGTCGGCCCCCTGTTAACGGCACCCCCAGTACTTAATCGGGAGATTGTTAATTGCGCAATCAAGCACTTGTGCAAACTCCTCGATGTTGTAGTTAATTGACTTGATCGGGATGATGGCACTTTTTGAGTAGTTTATCTTTAACCCCGAGAGGCCCTCAAATAGGTAAAAAATTAGCTTCAGGGTTCGGGCCTCAGCTAGTCCTCCCGTGCAGAAAATCAGGATATCATCTGCATATTGCAATGTCGAGATGGTGTCTTCCCTATTTCTCCCAATGGGTACTCTGTGGTAGATGTCTGCTTGGACGGCCTTTGAGAGCATCGTGGGAAGGACATCCATAGCTAGGACAAATAGTAGCGGGGATAGTGGATCCCCCTGTCTCAGGCCTCTTTTACTTCTCACATAACCGGAGGGAGCACCATTGAGGAGGAAGTTCGCTTTTGATGTAGACAGTAAGCATTTGATCCAACCTAGCCATTTGGGCCGAAACCCCTAGCTTGAAGGATGTCGAGGAGATACTCCCAGTCCACTGAGTCGAAGGCCTTCTCCAAGTCAATTTTGATCAGGGTTCCATTTGTGTGTCCTGATCTCATTTTATGGATTAGCTCCTCCGCCACAATGATGTTATCATGGATCATCCTCTCTTGTATGAATGCCGTTTGGGATTCATCCACGAGTTATCCCAGCTTTACTTTTAGCATGTTTGCTAAGACCTTGGAGATGATTTTAATCGAACAGTTGATTAGGCTGATTGGTCTATAATCTTTGATGCTCTCCGGGGTGCCGTTTTTAGGAATTAGTAGGATGTGTGCCCAGTTTAGGCGCTTTATATCAGCTGCTCCTTGGTAGAAGTCTTCGAAGAGTTTTAACATGTCTCCCTTGATTATATCCCATCCCTGTTGGTAGAAGGTCATTGGGAACCCATCCGGCCCTTGGGCTTTGTCGGCTCCAAGCTCATTTATTGCTCCCCTTATTTCACTTTCTTCGAAGGGTTCATCTAGATGTCCAAGCTCCACCCTCCTTTTTCTGAGAAACAGTCGGTCCCACTAGGTTTTGTACCTCGACTCCCTTTCCTTTCCGAAAGTTCGGTGAAATGGCCGGATATTACGGCTGATATATGTCTTGGGTCGGTGATGATTGCGCCCTCATGATGGATTTGCTTTATCCAGTTTATGTTTTTTCTCTGATTGGCGATCGCATGGAAGAACTTCGTGTTCTGATCTCCTTGCTGTAGCCAATTGACCCGAGACCTTTGCCGCCAATACGCTTCTTCTTCCGTGATGATCCGGCTGTATTCCTCCCTATGTGTTTTTTCCTCTTCCTTTTCTGCCGTAGAGAGAGGTCTTGTTTCTTTGTGGGTATCAATCATCCTTATTACATTCAGGAGTTCTTGCTTCCTTTCCATCTTTTGTTTGAGGGTTTCCTTTTTCCAGCTTCGTAGTGTCTCTTTTAGATGTTTCAGTTTTTTTGCCATCACATATGCTCCATTTCCCATTAGTGTTTGCCCTTGCCATGCTTCTCGAATCATATCCCAGAAGCCTTCCTCCTTCGTCCATTCCCTGTTAAATCTAAAAGGGGGGAATTGTGGTGTGTGTATTCCCACATTGGAAATTTTTTTTTTTTGAGAAGTCTTGGAATCAAGTGTCCAGTCTCGTAAATGAGATAAATAACTTGAGTTGAGTTTACTCAACGAGTTTGTACGCAGATGATTAGGGGTCAGGAAGGATTGAATAAATTTATTATTCGGAGCTCATAGTCAATCTCTCCGTGCTTTATGACCTAAGTCATATATATATATATATATAGATAAGTGGGAAACATGCATGATGAGGCAGCCTCACTTCCGTTTTCACTCTATCGAAACAATATCCTTGTGGACTTTTTCCCTTGTTTTGTATATTCCCCTTGTCTAATGTATTGCCACTTGGGAACTCAGTCAGCAGCCTCTCTCCATTGATCCCATCGACTCATTTTTTGCGTTCTAGCTGTAACCTTTCCATTCAGACCCTTCTCTTCTTAACCTTTTCTTTGCCTACATTTGTCGGTCTCTTCCCTAGATTCCCTCTTAATTTCTCAATGCTTTCTTTCAATCATTACAACATGTTTTAATTTATCCTCATTTTCTTACATCTTTTCGTCTTCTCCCAAACTATTAAACAGCTTGTTTGTTATTCACTCTCCCTCCCTCCAACGTTCCGGTCCCGGGCGAGATCGAAGAGAGAGTCAGGTACTACGTCCACCCGGATCCCATGTTGCAGATGGAGCCCCGACCCGATAAGAATGAGGTTGAGCCCGAGCCCGAATCCGAATCCGAATCGGAGTCTCTATTTGTGGCGAAGCTCCGTGTAGCGAGAGACGGCATCGCGTCCCTCCTTGCCGCCGCCGTGGCCGACGAGCGTGGCCTAGCTTCCATCGATCGCCGGCTCTCCGTCCCTCTATCAGCCATCTCCGCCGCGTCCACAGCCGTCTCCGGCCCCCTCTCAGCCCAACTACTCTCATCCCGGTCGCTCCGCCACCGCATCGACCGTGCCCTAACCCCCTCCCTCACCTTCCTCCGCTCCCTCTCTCTCTCTAACCGCCTCCACGAAACCCTCTCCAATTCCCCCGATGCCCCGCTCTCCCCCGACCACCTGATCAAGTTCATAGACCGCGTGGACCGGCTGCAGGGGGCGATCGCCGACGTCGCGGTCGGGGTGGAGCCGGCGATCGGGCGGCTCCAGGAGACGGTGGAGTTCCTGAGCCGCACGAAGGCGACCGACCAACTCCGTATCCGGCGGCTTGGAGAAACGCTAAACGCGATCAGGGCGCTCTACGAGGCGGAGGTGGACGCGATGCGGTACGAGGGGATGCTGGACGATGCGCTGGTGAGGCTGCAGGATGAGTTCGAACGCATCCTGGCGAGGATCCGCCATCGAGGGGTTGGTGACGTGTTCGACGATGGGGATCTCGGGGACGATGCGAAGCCTATCTTGGGCTCCGACGCCGAGGTCGACGCCCTCCGCCGCATCGTCCAAACGCTCGCCGCCAACGATTGCCTCGATATCTCCATCGATATCTACGTCCGGGTATTTATTTATGCATCTTTCTTTTTTTATTTATTTAAAAATAATCAGAAAATAATTTGTTTTCTACTATCAAAACAATTATTATTAGACTATGTTAATGGGTTTATTTGTCCTTCTTGTAGACAATTACAAACATTCCAATTTTTCCAGGTTGGTTTTAAAGACTAACGGCTTCTATTCTATTTGGTTCATTCTCAAACCAATTCACACCCTAAAAAATTTGGTCAATGGGCTTGTGATACCATTTATTTTTTACAAAATTAATATCTAATAAATTTTCAAGAATTATTTATTGGTATTAAAATTTAAAAAACTTTTTTCAGAAACAACAAGTTATTTTACATAGGACTGCAATCCATTCTGAAAACAATGAATAATAATAATAATAATAATAATAATAATAATAATAACGCAGGTACGTTACCGGAGCGCGGCGAAGTCGCTGATGAGGCTGAACCCGGACTACCTGAAGACGTACGCGCCGGAGGAGATCGACGGGATGGAGTGGGAGTCACTGGAGTCGGCCATCACCCTTTGGATCCAGCACTTCAACCTCGCCCTCAACTCCGTCTTCGTCGCCGAGAAGCAGCTCTGCGCCCGTGTACTCTCCCCTCTCATGGACGCCCAGCTCTGGCCCGAATGCTTCGCTAAGATCGCCGACAAGATCATGGCCGTCTTCTTCCGCTTCGGCGAGGGCGTCGCCCGCTCCTCCCGCGAGCCCCAGAAGCTCTTCAAGCTCCTCGACATGTTCGACGCCCTCGACCGCATCCGCCACCACTTCATGGACGTTTTCGACGGCGACTCCGGCGCCGACATCTGCGTCCGCTTCCGTGAGCTCCTAAAGCTGGTGGTCCACGCCTCTTCCAAGGTCTTCTGGGAGTTCGGACTTCAGATCGAAGGCCTCCAGGACGGCGTCCCTCCTCCCCCTGACGGCTCAGTGCCCAAGATCGTCAGGTACGCGGTCAACTACTTGAAATTCCTATCCAGCGAGGGCTATAGCCCTGCCATGGGCCGCGTCCTCCGGACCGAACAAGTTTGGAAGGCCGGCGTCCTCTCCCGGCCTGACCCCGAGGAGACCGTTCTCAGAGACGCCGTATCAAACATCTTGGACGCACTACAACGCAATGTCGAAGCCAAGCGTGCCAGGTGTGTCCTCCCACTGATTCGATCCCTCTCCATTAATTTTTCTTCTTCTCCTCATCCTGATAATTCATGAATTTTGTACAGATACAAAGACAAGGTACTACCCCACATCTTTGCAATGAATTCCTACTGGTACATCTACATGAGAACAAAGGGCTCCGAGTTGGGGAAGCTGGTGGGGGAGGAGGCCATCAAGAGGAAGTACAAGACTGCCGCCGAGGAGGCTGCCTACTCTTACCAAGCTCAAGCTTGGGGGAAACTAGTGGACTTATTGGGCTCCAATGAGGAAGACACTGCGGCCGCCAATGAACAAGGAAAAGAGGCAGCTGGAGTTCTAGCCAGAGTCAAGATTGAATCTTTCATGAAAGGCTTTGAGGAAAATCTCCGAAAACACAAGACTAGCTACTGCATTCCTGATCCTGACTTGAAGGAGCAAATCAAAGGTGCAGTGGCAAAGCTGGTGGTGCCTTCTTATGCCTCATTTTTGCAGGCCAACACCTTCGTGCTGCAAGGCCGGTCCTTCGTGCCCCCCGACACGCTCAAGGGACTCTTGAGGAAGCTCTTTGATGGCAAGATTGGTGCTAACATGAGTGGAGAACTAGTTAGAAGGCCAACACCCTCGGAAGGCGAAGTGTCTAGGAGGAGAAGGTTCAAAGACCTTGGAGGGAGCGACAATGGCCGATTGGTCTAGAGCCGCCTCTATCGATCTCTTGTTTTTCATGGCCATCTGTACATATACATGAGAGTGCTCTGCAGTCTTCTTCCATGCAAGAGAGGTTTAAGGCAAATACTATTTCCAGACGGCCGACAAAATTTGCTGAAATTCATGCCATACGTGCCTTTTCTCATATATCAAGTCTAATAATTACTGGAGGAATGGTGATCTATGGTAGAGCTTTGTAAGTAGTTATTGCATATTGATGTATTATCATTGTTTTTCTTTCTTTTTCTCTTTATGATGGTTATTGTTGCCTGCATTTTGAACTGGGGATTTCTCACTCATAAGTTTATTGAGATTGCATACATCCCCGTCCTGTGAGACATGTTCTTTGATGTTTATTGGAGAAATATTTAAGGAACTCATTTCTCTTTACTACCAACGGTAACAGCAGTAGTTATAGCAAAGCAGTAACAGTACCCCTAGCTATTCTAATAATTTAATATTAACAGTTTTCACTCATTCAAACTTTAATCAAGTCTGTTTAAGAAAACCTTATTAGAGTTGGGCGAGTTTGATATTAAACTCCTCCTACACCAGAATTGGATATATACCTATGATATTTATATATGTCAATATATATTGATACACCCAGATCTCACTATCCACGTGTTAGCCCCCGACACCTCTCATTAATGCGGCAAGACTCTTAAAAGAAGTCATCATGTAGCCCTTTCTCCAGCGCCACACCCTAAGGACAAACGAGGAAAACACGCCACCAGTCATCATAACCGACAAGACAGGGGTCCGAGTCTCAAAAAGCTCTAAAAGCATAAAAGGAAAGGAGGCCCAGAGAAGGGGTGGTGAATTCTACTCTCTCAAGAGATCTCCAGATACTTATTACTCCACTACCCTCTCCGGTGACTTTCGCGGCTAACTTGACCGTCGGAGCGGGTTTGGGCATCAAAGCCCTCCCCCCTCTCATCGATATTTGTCTTTGTTCCTTTTTTTCATGTGAACTCAAGGAGAGAACACTTTCTACATCATCTTTAAGCGGAGGAGACATCATCAGTTAGTTGGAGCTGGACTCAACCCTGAGAATACGCTATGGAGAACTAGTTTTCCGATTAACAGAATGGCGTCGTTTGTGAGGACTCTGAACAAAAAAGTCATCTACACCATGAGAAAGACAACCTACAACCCACCCCCGGTGGCCGGTGAAGCGTCGGGGGATAACTTGACAAACAGGAGGAACTCTGTCGTGATCTAGAGTGTCAAGTGGAAGCTCTAACTCAAGCCTTGCTCGCTATGGAGGAGAGAGAGTCTCACAACTCCCATCTCCTTAGGACCCCCCCCCCCTCTCCTCGGCCATCCGAAGGAAAGCCTAAGCCCGAAGTCCACATCATCACAGGAGGACCAAGCGAGGAGGCGACAGTGTGGCGACCTGCAAGTCATATGCCTGGATGCCTATCCAAGTGTAATCATCGAGGAAGTTGAAAGAAGGAACTCTCATCACCTTCTAAGACAAAGATTTTAGAAGAGTCGCCCACTCGCACAATGATGCCTTGGTCATCACGGTGATCATCGAAGACTGCAAGGTGAGGAGAGTCCTCATCGGCAGCGGAAGCTCAGTGGATGTTATAGTCTGGAGTGCCTACGAACAGATGGATCTAGGTGCCCGAGGTCTGCAACCTGTGAAGACCCCACTTATCGGCTTCACTAGGAATGTAGTGTAGACCAAAGGATTGGTCGCACTTCCCCTCACCTTCGAATTCCATCCGCAACAGACAACCGGTATCAAGGATTTGCTGGTGGTCCGGTGCTCTTCGAGCTACAATATCACCTAAGGGAGATCGGCTTTGAATGCTCTGAAAGCAGTCATTTTTTCATATCATTTGTTGATGAAATCCCCCATGGAAAACAGATGTGGGAGGTAATTAAGGGGAGATCAACCTACAACCCGACAATGTTATGTTGCCCTCCTTAAGATCAAGACTCTGTAAAAACCCCGAAAACATGACTATTAAAGCCCGACTAGAAACCGAGAAGCCAAGGGAGCAATCGACGCCGGTTGAGGACTTGGTGGAAATCCCCTTGGTCAAAAGTCTCCTTGGGAAGACGGTACATCTAGGAATAGAGTTGTTACCGGAAGTTTAGAAAGAAATGATATGTTGTTTATAGAGCAACAAAGACATCTTTGCATGGGGACCAGAAGATATGCCTGGGGTGGATCAGAGTGTTATTGAAAACCGCCCCAATTGTTCGACCTGTGATCCAAAAACTACGACATTTCACCCCCGAGCGCCAGCAAGCCATGATGAAGAAGTCGGCAAGCTTCTCAAGACAGGTTTTATTAGAGAAGTCCATTATCTCGAGTGGTTTTCAAATGTTGTCCTTATAAAAAGGCCCTTAGGAAAAGGACGAATGTGTATTGACTTCACCAATTTGAATAAAGCTTGCCCTAAGGACTAGTCCCGCTCCCGCTCATTGATGAGCTAATTGACACCACATTAGGACACTAGATGTTGAGTTTCTTAGATGCCTTTTCGGGCTACAACCTGGTTAAGATGACGAAACCTGATGAGGAGAAAACTTCATTCACTACCGCCAGAGGTACATACTTTTATAAGGTCATGCCTTTAGGTTTAAAGAACATAGGTGCCACTTTTCAAAGGTTCGTGACACAGGTGTTCGAGAAGCAACTCGGCATGAAAGTAGAGGCATATGTGGACGACATCTTGGTAAAAGCAAAAGGGTGGATCAACATATCACTAATTTATAAGAAACCTTCCAAGTGCTCTGAGCCCATGGGATGTGCCTCAACCCAGAGAAATACACATTCTGAGTAAAGTCTGGCAAATTCTTGGGGTTTATGATCATTGGGCGAGGAATTGAAGCCAATCTTTAGATGGTTAGGGTGATACAAGAAATGAGCTCACCAAGAACTATGAAGGAAATCCAGATGCAGAATGGGCCGTTAGTCACCCTTGGACGTTTCATATCAAAGGTCGGAGAGAAGAATCTACCCTTCTTCCGAGCCCTTCAGAAGTCCCCAAAGGTGGAGTGGACTAAGGAATGCGAAGAAGCTTTCAAATAGCTGAAGGAGTACCTCGCTTCACCCTTCCTGCTCGTCAAACCTTAACTGGGAGAGGACCAATATTATACATGGTGGCGGGTCCCCACATCGTCAACTCCGTACTGCTCTGAGAAGACACGGGGGTCCAAAGACATATATATTATACTAGCGAGGTACTAACTGATCCCGAGGTCCAATACCTGCCCACAGAGAAGCTCACCTATGCCCTTGTCACCTCTGCTCGCTGTCTCTGACCATATTTTCAGACCCACAGGGTGGTAGTCCTCTCTGATCAACCGCTACAGAATATTCCACAGCGACTCGAGATGTCGGGAAGGCTGGTGAAGCGGGCAATCGAACTCGGGGAGCACGACATTGACTACAGACCCCGTGCAACGATTAAAGCCCAAGCGCTAGCCGACTTCATCGTCAAAATGACTGGGCAGGAGGACCTCGTCCCTCCGGCCATGAAGAGACCCATCGAAGTCATGCCATCAACCGACCGCTGAGACTTGTATATCGATGGATCGGCAATGAAGAAGGGATTAGGAGCCAACATAGTGTTGTACTCTCCATCGAGGTGGAAAACTTCAACCGTACTTAGCTTCGGGTTCAAAGCCAGAAAAAATGAAGCGGAGTACGAAGCACTAATTGTTGGCCTAAGACAAGCTCGAGACCTGTAAGAGCAAAACCTACAAGCCCACACTGATTCCCAACTGGTGGTTGGACATTGGAACGGGGAATTCGAAGCCCGAGAAGAGAACATGAACAAATACAAGGCCACGGTCGAGAGGCTAGGAACTGGATTCCTATGTTTCCATGTAGTAAAAATTTCTCACTGACAACAAGGCCGCTGATTCCTTATCCAAGTTGGCATCCTCGTCTAACCTCGGTGCCGACACTTCTAACAATAGCCAACACCTGAGCCACAGGAGTGCCAAGACCCCACAGGAACCAGAAATATAGGAGATTCAGCTAGAGCCAGGTTGGATGGACCCCATTAAGCGGTACCTTCAGGATTGCACACTACCTGCTGACCCCAAATAGGCCCGAAGAGTGACGTATAAGTTACTCCAATATGCCAGCATAGGAGTACTTGTACAAGAGGTCGTACTCTCGACCTTACTTAAGGTGTCTCCGCCACTTAGAAGCGGAGTACGCGCTTAGGGAAACCCATGAAGGAATTTGTGGAGACCATATCAAAGGGAAGCCCTTTGGGCACAAAGTTCTTAAGTAGGGTACTATTGGCCCACTCTAGCCACAGATGCGATCGAGCTTGACCAAGAGATGCGAGGTCTGCCAGCGACATGCCAAGATTCAGTGACGCCTGACCATCCAGTTCACCCCAGTCATTAGTCCAAGATCGTTTGAGATTTGGGGTGTCGATATCCTGGGCCCATTCCTCATGGCGATCCGACAACAGGAATTCATTATAGTTGTTATCGACTATTTCACCAAATGGGTTGAAGCCAAACCGTTGGCAAGGATTACAGAGAGGGCTTGTCAAAAGTTCATCTTTAAGGCAATCGTGTCCAGGTTCGGGATCCCAGTCGCCATTATTACCGAAAACGGCTGCTAGTTTGACAGTCAGGGTTATAAAGAGTTATATTCAGAATTGGGGATCGATGTTAGGCGAACGTCAGTAACACACCCGCAAGCCAATGGCCAAGTGGAAGTTACTAATCGAACTATACTGCAAGGGCTGAAGACAAGAGTGATGCAAGTAGGGTCAAGTTGGGTCAAAGAGCTCCACAACACCCTATGAGCGTACCGCACCTCCAATCGAAAACCCACAGGGGAAACCCCTTTTATCCTAACATTTGGTGTGGACATTGTCATCCCAGTGGAAGTAAGACTACCCACTGTTTTTGTCTAAAAAATGTATATATATATATATATACGAGGTAGTTGCTCTTCTTTGGTGTGGATATGGCCCTTGTTTTATGCATTGAAAATACCAAGTGCCAATATTTTAAACGGTCAATGATGAAATATTTTCAAATGAAATATATCTTGAAATATGTTGAAATTAAAATATTTTGATGTGGCCCAATCCCAAGGGAGGCTAAGGACACAGATCCCGAGGCACGCTAAGGACACACATCCCAAGGCGAGTTAAGGTCACAAGACACAAGATAGCTCGAGAACACAGATCCCGAGGCAACCTCAAATTTTAAGATAGCCTGAGAATAAATATCTTGAGAGGATCTCCAGACCCAAGATAGCCCAAGAACACATATCTCAAGGCAATCTCAAATTCAAAAATAGCCCAAAAACATAGATCTCGAGGCAATCTCATATCTATGATAGCCCGAGATTACAAATTTTGAGGAAATCTCAAAAATACAAATCCCAAGATAAACCGAGAACAAAAATCTCGAGGAAAAAATAATTAATTAAAATTAAATCTAAATTTAAATTTAAATTCAAATTCTTAATCAGTGACGAGATTATCTAAGATTATCTCGTGATGATTAAAATTCAAATTTTGACGGCATTTTATCTATCTAGATTATCTCATGATGATTAAAATTCAAATTATACTTACTCTCAAATTTTTGA
Source organism: Dioscorea zingiberensis (assembly GCA_026586065.1). NCBI lineage: Eukaryota > Viridiplantae > Streptophyta > Magnoliopsida > Dioscoreales > Dioscoreaceae > Dioscorea > Dioscorea zingiberensis. The sequence goes on along the minus strand of CM048818.1, from coordinate 19,632,413 downwards.
TCTTATCTAGATTCAAATTTAAATTTTGAATCTTATCATCACTGTTATCTTATGTTATGAGGTTATACCTAAATCTAGATTATGATTATTAAAATTTGAATCTTTGATTTTTATCTAGATTATGATCTCATGATGATTAAATAAAAATTGAAATTTCAATCTTATCATCTAGGTTGTGAGGATCTATAAATAGAGGAGGGGAGACCTCTTGGGGGAGATACTTTTGGGGGATCCATCATAAAGCTCCCCCTCCCGTTTACCTCTTCACATGATATCCTAATCTACTCCAACAAATAAATCCCATGCACCACCATCATCATTGTCGGAGGAGGAGCACCGCCCTAAGCGTGGCGGTTCTGATGCTACTATCGCAGACAGAGATGAAGTTGTGCGGTTAATCTCGGTCGAACAAGCAGATATGACCCTGTCTCTAATAGCTTTGCCGAAGGATAAAGGCTTACGTCCGTTCATAGACCATAATACCGTGCTATTGTTGCCGCCGCCGAAGGATGAGCACCGCCTCAAGGCGTGGCGGTGTTGTTGATAGAGAACTGCCACTGCTGGAGGAGGAGTACCACCCCAAAGCGTGGGGGTGTTGATGCTATTGTTACTGCTATTGCCGGAGGAGCAGCACCACCTCGGAGGATAGTGATGTTGATCTTGTTGCTACCATAAGAGAAGAAGTCCCATTTTCCTATTTTCTTGGTTCATAAAGCCGAAAGCCATAAGTGGAAGCCGGGAGCCATAAGTTAAAAAAAAAAGAAGGAAGAAGACGAGAAGGAACACTAAAAAAGGAGAAGAAAATAGAGATAAAATAAAAAAATATTAAAAAAAAGAAGGAAGAATAGGGCAAACAGAGAAAAAGGAGAAGAAAAAAGGAAGAAGAGAGGAAATAGAGAAAAGATGAAAAAAAATGGATGAAATTAAAAAAAGAGATAAAATAAAAAATAAAAATAAAGGAAATAGAGAGGGGAGTCAAAACAAAATGAATAAAAAATAAAAAAAAAAGAAAGAAAGAGGAAAGGGGTAGAAAGGAAAAGAAGTTTAAAAAAAAGGAAAAAGAAAAAAAAATAGAGATGAAATAAAAAGAGAGAGAAAAAAACATTTTAAAAAAAGACGGATAAAAAAGCTGCAGATGTATATCCAACAGTGGATATAATAATAATAATAATAATAATAATAATAATAATAATAATAATAATAATAATAATAAAGCTTCAGATGTAATAAAAAAAAAGAGAGAGAGAAACAGTTGAAGCATCGGTATTGCTTTGAGAAGGCTCGAATCAAGTCCAAACATCCTCTTCATGATGTTATAATTAAGGCCTGATAAAATCCAAATCATGAAATAATACAAGTCTTGAAACAATATAGGCATGTATTGCGAGACATGCAAACCCTAAAAAAACACGCATCTTGATGCGATAATGGAACACACATCTTGAGGCGATTGATGAAATATAAATCCAAAAACAGTACGCATCTCGAGGCGAGACTGGAACACTTATCTCGAGGTGGCTGATAAAATCCAAATCTCAAAGTGGCACGTATCCTGATGCTACAAAGTAACACACATCTCGAAGTAGCCGATAGAAAAAACAAATCTCAAAATGATATGTAACTCGATGCGATGATGGAACACACACCTTGAAGTGGATAATGATATATAAATCTTAAAGTGTACTCATCTCGATGCGATGATGGAAAACGCATTTGGGGCGGATGATGAAATATAAATCCTAAAATAAGATGCATATCGATGCGATAATTGAACATGAATCTTGAGGCGGATAATGATATATAAATCCTAAAATGACATGTGTCTCAATGCGATGATAGAACACACATCTTGAGGTGAATGATAAAATATAAATCTGACACGCATCTCGATGCGGATGATGGAACATAGATCTTGAGGTGGATGATGAAATACAAATCTCAAAGTGGCGTGTGTCTTAATATGACAATAGAATGCGCATCTCGATGCAGCCGATGAAATACATATCTTGAAGCGGCACAAATCTTGAAGCGGTGGTGAGTACTCATCTTGAGGCGGCTAATAAATACAAATACGACACATATCTTGAGACGACGATGAAACACTCATCTCGAGATGGTCAATATAGACCTTAAGGCAGTGACAAAGCATCCATCTTGAGGCAACCAATGAAACGTAAATCCGTGGCAAAGCATACAAGGCGGCGCCATATATAAATAAATAAATAAATGATATATATACACATATATGATGATATTTCTATATTCATATGTAATAAAAAGTTATGATTTGCAAATAAATGAAATTATTTTTATTCATTGCCTTGAACTTTTGCCCTTAATCGGAGGTTCCCAAGACTCTATCTTGGGTAATTAATAATAGAGGCTTGCCTTTATTATGAATAGAAGAACCCATAATATTTCAAAATAAATAAAATAAATATCATTTGTGATTTAATATGTCGCCTGGTGTCTCTTCACAGACACGATGCTAGGCGGGTACTTTCGATCTGAAACCCACACCCTGCACCTCAGAATTTGATCAAGTAGCAAATGATGAAGCGATGCGAGTGGAACTAGACCTCCTAGAAGAGAAGAGAGACATCGCCATCCCAGGGAGACTAATTATCGACATAAGGGTTTGTAAGTTCTACAACGAAAGAGTAAAGGAAGTCATCTTAAAATCTGGAGACATGGTGTTGCGGCAAAACATGTTTTCAAGGGAAAAAAAGTAGGGTAGGCAAATTAACTCCAAACTGGGAGGGGCCTTATATTGTAGCGAGGGTAGTCCGGCTAGGAACCTACTATCTCGCCAATATAGAAGGACAAATGCTACCCTAACCCTTCCACTCTGAGCACCTTAAGCGGTATTATTAATAGAGCCCTCGTCATAAACTCGCTTCTATTAAAGTCCCTTTAATAAATTGGCCGAGTTCTTAAACTCGCTTCTATTTAAACTCCCTTTAACAAAATGTTCGAGTTTCTAAACTCACTTCTATCTAGTCCCTTCGATAAAAGGGTGAAGTTTTTAAACTTGTTCTTGTACGTAAGGGCCAGGCTTTAGTCCCTAGCCACAACCTCGACGCGTTTTAAGGTGACCTTGATATCGCCAAGCTGGAGCTTAGCCATGACCTCAACGCATTTTAACGTGGCCACGAGATCGGCAAGCTGGAGCTTAGCCACGACCTCGGAGCGTTTTAACATCGGCGAGCTAAAGCTTAGTCACGACCTTGGCGCGTTTTATCATGGCCTCGACATCGGCAAGTTGGAGCTTAGCCACACCTTGGCGCATTTTAATGTGGCCTCGGCAACGGCAAGCTGGAGCTTAGCCATGACCTCGACGCATTTTAACGTGGCCTCGATACCAGCAAGCTGAAGCTTAGCCACGACTTCGGCATGTTTTAACGTGGCTTCGACACCTGCAAACCAGAGCTTAGCCACAACCTCGGTACGACCGCAAAACTGCCCTCTCTAATGTTCAAGCTTAGTACGACACACCAACACAACTTGGCCCGAAGACCTAGAAGGTCTCAGTAAAAGGGAGGGGGGACAAAACACGCTACAACCCACAAAAAAGGGGGCAAGCAAAAAATTCAATTCATTACCAAGAAGAAAAAAAGCAAGGGAGCATCCAAAATTGCTCATTGCAGAGCTACAAGCACTAGAGGAAAGGAAAAAAGACCAAAGTTCATTCGCCTGAAATGCCGCCCTTAGCTTTCTTTGCCCTCTCCTTATCCTTTATCTCCACCCAAAGTTTCAGGGCATCCACGTAATCGATCTCGACAAGACAGAGATTGGGGCGCATACGAGCCAATGTATGAAATACGGAGAACCCTTCTTTGGCGCCTTTTTCAGCAACCTCCTTGAACTCTGTACTAGACTTGAATCTTGCCACAACATTATCACTTTCTGTCACTCATCTTGGAGGAAGGCCTGAAAGGGTTGAGGCTCGATATGATTCTCTATCACCACTTGAAGATCTTAGGCCCATGTATTGGAGCCCTTATAATCTTCAATATAACGACAATAAGCTTGTCCCATCATGCCTCTTCGTCGTCACAAGCTTTTTGGGTAGCCTCCAGAAGTTTTTGTGACGTAACCAAATCTCGGACGATCACTTCCTTCTGATTCTGAGTGACTTGTAGGAGATTACGGGCCACGGCAAGGTCCTTATCGACCACTCCTTTCTCCTTCAAGAGAAGTGCCACTTTAGTGCGTAACTCGTCAGATAGTCGACGCAAGGCCTCGCACTTTCCCTCCAATAATCTAGCTCCTGCTCAACACTTTCTAAGGCCGCTTGAAGCTCCTGCCCAAACATCCTCAAATCGAACCTCGGACTCCAGCTTCCCCAACAGCTCACCCACTGGATTCCCCTCTTCCGCCTTGCTGCGAAGACACCTGGCGGTGTCATCTAAGAAATAGCCAACTTGAGACAAGGCGCAACACAAAGGTAATAAATACCCAAACAACCTGGCGCAAAGATGATAGAAAAGTCCATACCATCAGACTAAGTGAGGAAAGGTGGTCGGCTAGTGATTTTTCTGACAAACTCAATAACTTGCCCTCGAAGGTCGGGGAGAGGATAACCTCGAATACTACAGTGGCGTCAACAGCATCAGTTGAAAGATCCTAGGTACGACACCAAGGGAGGGCCCCTCCCGTTCCAGTCAAATGGGTCCTTCCATCTAGGGAGCTCCCGACCCCCTCACCTCGAGGGGCACTAGTCCCGCCTCTCCTAACTGAAGGGTCAGCAGTCCTAGCCCCTTTAGAGGATTAAAAGGAGCAGTGCGGGCCACATCAAGGAGAGAACCCACTAGCTCATAGAGATCCATCCAGAGACCTTCAAACTTAATATCATTAGGACACATTCCTTTCTCATCCCGGCAGCGCCGTAATCCATGACAATACAACAAAATGCGTCCTACTCCTGGCTAGGAAAAGGCCGTGAACTTGAAGGTTCCCCGGGGCTATCAGTTGGTCTAAAGGGATTCAAGGAAGGCTTTGGAGAACCGCTAGTTGGGCCCTCTCCCCAGCCGACTCCCTGGTTTCACATGTTGTGTTAGTCTTGGGAAGACCACAGCAAGTTGGGACCCTCCAAGCCAGGCTGTAAGAGACACAAAAGAACTTGTTCATCCATTCATAGTTGAAAAGGCAAACCGAGACCCAAGAAGGATTTCCCAGTTCGAGCACAAAAACAATACCAACCAGGAGATGGGGTGCACTTCAAGGAAAACAAAAGACATAACTAGTACATGGTCCGGTTATACTCGAGATGCTGGAGGATCATGATAAACCCACACGGAACTTTCCAAGAGTTGGGGACTAACTGAGTAGGGGACAACTTACGATAATAGAGGATCCCTTGAAAAATGGCGGAAAAGGGAAGGCGAAGGCCGGCAGCTAGGGCATCTTTATAAATCGCAATCTTACCATTTGAAGGATTGTTTACTCTCTCACGGGGATTGGGAATTATGCAAAAGATGGGAGGAGAGGTGATACAAAACTGAAGAACCGATCGCTCAAACTCGACGGGCAAAATAGAGTTACCGATAGGGTCAATACTCGCCCCTTCAAGTAAAAGGAGGGTAGACCCAGTAGTAACCCCCTCCTTCTATCAACTAAAGAAGATTGTACCATTATCTTGGAAGAAGATGAAGGATGGACAAGAGGATCGGAACAGGAAGTTTAGGGAAACCACTCGCTAACAATGGAGCAACATGATAGGGAAGGAATTCCCACACTTATATAATAAACCCAAGATCTGTGTCAATAGCTAAGATTAACCCCTGCGTTTCACATCAATAGCTGTGAAGTACTCAGGAAGAGGCACTTTAAGGAAGACAACACGTGGCCAACGGGATGAGCTTATTATTACGTTGATAATCATGTCTCTACAAGTAAAAGGCTTCGAGAAATAAAAAGGGTGCGACTTCCCATAAGCACTGCATAATATTCGGAATGGGCGCAAGCCTTAATTCTCGTCATCAACGACACCCACTAAAAATCCCCGTATTCGCCACGGTAAGGCCCATTGATCAGAGAGGTGTAAAGATCCTACGCCCCAGACCTCGAATCATTCATGGCAGGCCATGGGACACGACTAAAGCCTTGTCCTCCATCAGCGCATCCCGCTCCCCCTCAGCTTCACATTTTCGCCAAGCAAGCAACCTCCCCGAGCTCAACCTGACTTGAGGTCATAAAGACCTTGGGATCTTGAAGGGGGGAGGGGCTAGTGATACGCCCAAATCTCTCTATCAACGTGTTAGCCCTTGACATGACTCTTAAGAGAAACCGCCGTGCCGCCCTTTTTCCAGCGCCACACCCAAAGGACAAACGAGGAAAACACGCCACCAGTCATCATAACCAACAAGACAGGGGCCCAAATCCCAAAAATCTCTAAAAGCATAAAGGGAAAGGAGACCACTAACTTGACCGTCAGAGCGGGTTTGGGCATCAAAGCCCTCCCTCCTCTCACTGGTATTTGTCCTTGTCCCCTTTTTTCAGGTGAACTCAAGGAGAGAACACCTTCTAAATCGTCTCCAAGTGGAGGAGACATCATCAGTTAGCTCGAGCTAGAGTCAAACTTGAGAAGACTCTGAGAAGAACCAGTTTTCGGTTAACCTATATAATTAGCATCATTGATTTTCAAATTATAGTCAACTCTTAGTTTATAAAAAATATCTTAAATTAAATTATTTTAAAACATCATAATTGTATTATATTTGTAGTAATAGTACAGTAGTACAATATTCCAATAAAAGTCTAGTGATAGTACCATAAATTTTTTTTTTTTTTTGACGCATGTGAAATTTAGGGGTGAGCAGTATGACTTCCTGCACGCCATGGGGGTTTGATCTTGGGTTCTTTCCAACCATTTACACCCTACACAAGGGATCTGGTATTAATAGGTCAAGACGCCATTGGCAATAGTACCATAGTTATATTAGTGATCTGAGTGTAGTTTATCATGACTACAACATCATTAGTACTGTTATAGTATATTATCTGAGTGTAGTTTATCACTACAATATTAGTAGAAAATTTTAGATCCGCTGGTGGCAACATTCAAGTGTGTTACAGATGGAGAATTATAACAGTTTAGGTTTATTATTATTATTATTATTATTATTATTATTATTATTATTAGTAGATATATATGACAAGTTCTAAAAAATCTGATAGAATTTCCAAAATAAATATAAAATTTTATTCACACACAATATGTATAAATAAGTTAAATTTAATAGATTAATAATTTGAGTGATCTATCATGTTTATCTCAATATTATTTAATAATATGTTTTTTTTTAATTTCTTGAGGATAAAAATTGTATGTATACCTAAAACAATATAAAATTATATAACCCCATTGATTTTTATAATCGTGTATACTCAGGTTTAGTAGATGTTGCATAAAAACCTTTGCGGTTAATTTAATCCAATCCATGTTTATGAAAATTAAATTTATGAAATTTTAAGATATTTTTAACCCACTGGTCCTCATTGCATAATAGCTAAAACGTAAAATGGAGATTTCAAAATCGTGAAAATTTTTAATATGTTATGGGGTAAAATTAACCATGAAACACGTGACATGATCTGGACCGCTGAGATAAAAGCCCGACTGCCTGGTCATTCGACCGCGGAAAATGAACCTTTAAGGGTGTCGATATCGTCTAGATCAGGCCAACAAGGTATAAAACGGAGTGATCGGCCTACTGATCGGGTATATGGTATCTCTCTATGGAATCCCATCCAACCCATTTGACTTTCTCTCTCTCTCCTTCTCTCAAAGTCTTGACTTGATCGTCATGACCGACCTCTCCATCGAAACCTCCTGAAAAATTAATTCTCACCATTTCTGGTCAATAACGACTCTCGTTGATCAAGATTTGCTCTGATCTCCAAGAAGAGTGGAATATTGCATCAAAAGTTTGTCGTAGTTTGTGGAGAATGATCATCTTGATCATAAAGCTGTGAAGCTTTCCACCATGGCTAGAGGCAAGCGGATCGAAGTCAGATCCATGATCCAATCTAAGACAACACCATAGGAAGCAATGGTCTCCAAGAAGCTGAAGTAACACACCAAGATCAACACAAGATCTTGGGAGGAGAAGTTCAAGACTCGGGATATCGAGCTCTTGAAGAGAAGATCGAAACACTCACCTGAGCTCTCCGTATCATGGAGCAACAAACATCTCAGATCCCACCATTGCTAAGAAACATTATGGTGGACTCATCGAAGGCAGAGCGACACTCAACTACGTAAGCCCTATAATCCAAAGACAAGGCCCATGTAAAAAAGGGATATGGAGATCGCCCCATCATTGACCGGGTCACCTCAGTCATGAGATGAGAGCTCTTCAAGAGCCGAATTCAAGGTCGTTTCCCAAGAAACCAAGGACTGACTGGGATACATCACTCATACAATCTTTCCTTTATTCCCAAGATTCTTAATGCCCCATTCCCAACGGGATTCCAGATGTCATCAATCGATTCATACAACGGCCATCTAGAGACCTCCAAGGTCATGATGCTACTCCATGGAACTTTAGATGACATCATGTGTAGGGCATTTAATCTTGGCAATCCTGCGGAGCACGACCCAGATGTGGTTCACTAGCAATCCCCCAGGAGTCTATCTCTTCCTTTGAAGAGTTGAATGAGCTCTTCGCCATCCACTTCATCAGTAGTAAGAAATAGAAAAAGACACCCATCATGCTGATGAATGTGAAGCATCATGAATGAGAGAGCCTTTAGAACTACATCTATCGCTTTAATATAGAAAAGCTTGAGGTCCTCGGCCTTAACCAGACTTTTACTATAGCCGCGTTAATGGAACTGTTACGATCTCCCTTCTAATTCTCCATATTCAGAAACAACCAAAAGACTTGGTTGAGCCTCTGGCCAGAGCGAAGAAGTATATCAATATCGAGGAGATTCAAGTGGCAAGCTGAGAAGAGGTCAAGCAAGAGAAGCCAAAGAGGGAACATAACCAAAGCCAAGAACCTTAGAAACGTTTTAAATAGTCAAGGTTCCAACCCTAAGAAAGCAACCGAAAGAGGATAGTTGCTTGTTTCCGCAACTATGCCTCATTGAATGCTAGTCCAAAAGAGATCCTCACCCAACTTCAAATAGAAAGAATCATCAAATGGCCGACCAAGACGAAGTTTACCAGTTGCCGAAAAAATGTTAAGAAATACTGTAGTTTTCACCAAGATCGGGGTCACAACACCAAGAACTATGTTACGAGTAAAATATTCGGCCCCAAGGATGCTGACACATGGCTTGTGAGGATTATTGGAGCGCAATCTATTGGCAAAGCACATCACCTATGAGGAAGCTCTCTCGATCCTAGGGTTGATGTAGAGGGAGTGCTGGAAGGGCTGGAAGCAAAGGGAGACACAACATCAAGCATGAAAGAGGCTCTGCATATCTTCATGGCTCCATAATGGCCCTTATGGTAATGTTCCTCCTGTTACTTATATTACAACTGATGGTCTCTTGAGCTTCACTGTCACGGTTGGGAAGGAGTTGGGCATTCCTATGCTTGTGTTTTGTACTATGAGTGCTTATGGCTTCATTGGTTGTCTTCACTTCTTTGAGCTCATTGATAGAGGTTATACTCCTCTCAAAGAGAGATCAAGATCTCTAGCCTTGCAATTGACCCCTATATACTGATTTGCTCTTGTGGTTAGAGCATCATGGTTTTTTTCTTGGATTTATAGGGTTTTTCATGTAAACCTAGTGAGGCTCTTTGTCTCCGGCTTGAATCTCACCCTAGGGATCTCTTTTCTACCCACAATCTTCTTTCCCTTAATTATAAATGATCAACTTTGATAAAAAATTTGGTGTCGTCTGTAGAAATAGATGAAGAAGCTATATTGACAGTAGCTTAAGCAAAGTAAAGCCAACTAAGAGCTGAGCATGCAAGATCTCCACTACCTGCATCTAAGTCCCTCGATGGGCCAAGAGTATTTGCTTGCATCAAAGTCCCTCGATGGGTTGAGTGTATCTGTTTGCATCAAAGTCCCTCGACGGGTTGAGTGTATCTGTTCGCATCGAAGTCCCTCGACGGACCGAGCTTATTTACTCATATCGAAGCCTCTCCACGGGCCGAGCTTACTACTCGTATTGAAGTCCCTCCACGGGCCAAGTGAATCTGCTCGCATCAAAGTTCCTTGACGGGCCGAGCGTATCTGCTCGTATTGAGGTCCCTCCACGGGTCAAGCATATATGCTCGCATGAAAGTCCCTCGACGGGCTGAGCATATCTACTCGCATCAAAGTCCCTCGATATGCCAAGCGTATCTGTTCGTATTAAAGTCCCTCAAGGGCCGAGTGTATCTGATCGCATCAAAATCCCTCCAAGGGCAGAGCATATCTGTTCGCATCAAAGTCCCTCGACTGGCTGAGCGACTCCGCTCGCATCAAAGTCCCTTGACAGACCGAGCATATCTGCTCATATCAAAGTCCCTCCACGGGTAGAGAGTATTTGCTTGCATTAAGGTCCCTTGATAGACCAAGCATATATGCTCGTATTAAAGTCCCTCTATAGGATAAGCTTATCTGCTCGTATCAAAGCCCCTCAAAGGGCCAAGTACTGATGCTCTTATCTAAGCCTCTAGGGCTCGGTTACTCTTTTAAGAGCTCGGTCTCGGCATCAACAATGGCTCATATAGGAGTGTCCTCTTTAGGATTCGACCACCCTCATAAGGGCTCGACCTCACCAATTGACCTTTTTACAAAGCGCCCTCTTCAGGGCTCAGCCTCGACAATTGCTCTTTTACAGAGCACCCTCTTTAGGGCTTGACCACCCTCTTAAGGGCTTGGTCTCGACCATTTTTTTAAGAGCTCGGCTTCAGTATCAACAACGGCTCCCTTAGGAGCACCCTTTTCAGGACTCGACATGAACAACCATTTTCATGTCGGCCTTGTCCCTTCCTCAGCCTTGTCCCTTCCTTGGCCTTATCACCTCGGCCTCGCCACTTGGCCTCATCCCTCGACGCCTGCTCGCTATCAAAACCCCTGTTGACCACCTACCACAGTATGAAACTTCCCAGGCCGACCCGAGCTCGAAGCTGGTCGACCTCGGAAGTGGAGTGTGATAAGTGTTATGAGTAAAATGTTCAAACCCTAGGATGCTGGTATGTGGCTTGTGAGAAATCTTGGAGGGCAAGCTATGTATTGTAGAGCACGTCACCTATGAGGAAGCTCTCTCGATCCAAGGGCTGATGCAAGGGGTGCTAGAAGCAAAGGGAGATACGACATCCCGTATGAAAGAGAGGAATGAGAGGTGTCTTGATGGGAGGGGGGATAGATTGATGATAGCCTACCCCAGCCAAAGGCCAAGACAGGACCCTAGGCTTCAATTGGCCAAACTCCTCCATCTTCAGCGCTTCTTCATCACCTACATCAACTCCTACTACAACCACCAAAACCTCTTGAGATCCAGAGGCTATGAATCTCTTCATGACTCCATAATGGCTCCATAATGGCTCTCATGGTAGTGCTCCTTCTGTTACTCGTATTACAGCTGATGATCTCTTGAGCTTCTCTCTCAAAGTTCGGGAGGAGTTGGGCATTTCTATTCTTATGTTGTGTACTGCGAGTGCTTGTGCTTTCACGGGTTGTCTTCACTTCTTTGAGCTTATTGACAGAGGTTATACTCCTCTAAAAGAGAGATCAGGATCTCTGGCATTGTAATCGAACTCTATCTAGTGAATTGCTCTAGTAGTTGGAGCACAGTGGGTTTTTCACATAAATTTGTTGTGGTTCTTTGTCTATATCTTGGATCTCACTCCAGGGATCTCTCTTCTTCCCACCATCTTCTTTCCCTCAATTATAAATGATCCACCATTGATCTGGATCGGTGTCGATCACTAGGAGAAATCGATTATTGCATTAACAAAGTGTATAAAGTTGAAGGACGAGATCAAGGACCTAATTTGATGAGAACAACTCTTTGAATACCTTTGAGAAGACCTTTGAGAAGACCTACATAAAGAAATTCTATCTTCCCCGAAAGGAGGCTAACCCACTTTTTAGGGTCATCCACTATATTGCTGGAGGCCAGTCAAGGGGAGACGAAAGCAACTCAGCCTGCAAGAGTTATGCTCGAATGTCTACCCGAAAAAGAAATCAAGAAAAAGATCATGATCCGAGCAACCGATCAACTTCTTTGATGGTGACCTCAAAGAGATTCATCACCCTGACGACGATGCCCTTGTGATCATAGAAACGATTGCCAACTTCGAGGTCAGGCAAGTCCTTATTAAAGCGGGGCGTAGTTAATGTCATCTTCTGGGAAGCATATGAGAAGATGGACCTCAAACGAGAGAAGCAAAAACCGCTGAAGTCACCCCTGGTCGGCTTCACCGGAGGAATTGTACAAACGGAATGAATGGTCACCCTTTTTCTCACGGCAGGAAGTTTCCCTCGACAATCCACAATTATGGTAAACTTTCTAGTCATTAAATTCCCCTCTAGTTAAAATGTTATTATTGTCTGGCTGATACTTAATGCCCTAAGTGTGATGGTCTTGACCTATTACCTCCTGATAAAGTTTCCAACCAAGCATTGGTGTGGTACAGTAAGAGGAGATTATCCAACTACTTGGCAATGTTATGTCGCCCTACTTTGCAGCAAGATGCAAGGGTCCCTATCAATTGATAGATAAGGAGAATTCATGGACAAGCTGCCCCAAAGAGCAATATCTATTGAGGATCTAGTTATGGTATTTGTGAGTGAAGACTAGCCAGATTGGAGCAGAGCTGCAAGGTGAGCAAAGGGAAAGCATACTAATGTTTCTGCGTTTAATTGCATTCTTCACTTGGTCACCCGAAGACTTGTTGAGGGTGAATAGGAGATTCATGAAACATGATGCGATGCAACTGCAAGTGTACGTGTCATATCAAGTAATAATAGTGGACATAAAAGTTGGGTTGTCGATCCACAAGGAGATGGAAGTACTAGTACCCACTATTTATCTACTATCTAGTCGATCCAAAGAAGTGGTTGATTATGCTAATTCTAAACTAATTAATTTGAAACATAAACAAGGGAATCGAGTGCTCTTGAGATTAAACAATCATAAAAGGGGGATGCTCGGATAATTGGATCCCCTTTGGACTTCTAAAAGTTGAATGCTCTTCTCTATCTCAATTACTTGGTTAATTCTTGGCCAAGGGTTCCTATCATGCTTTCACTCCCTCATCTCGAGGTGAGTTACTAATCCTGGTTCCCTTACCAATTATGTTCTTGAACCTATGTCTTGGAGGGATTATGGGAATAATACATCTAAAAGACTCGCTCTCCTTAGTACCCAGGTTCCTGGTATACTCACAATCCACTCTAGTGGAGATGGTCTACACATGGGGAGGCATTCGCTTCTTCCCCCATATGGACTATGAAAATTCCTCCGGGCTCTCGCAACGTAGAGGGATTCACTCACATTAAAATATCCAATAGACTCAAACTATGTAACCAAGCAATCAAAATAGAAAAATAACATTGATTAAAACATGTCCAAGGGTTCACCAATCATCCAAGCATCTACAAAAGCAGACCTCCATAAAAGGGGGGCAACAATCCACAACAAAGATGAAAGTAATCAAGAAAGACATAGTACTGAAAGCTTATGCGATCACCGTTGGTAGCTCCTTGATCCTCCTCCTTTGATTTCCCCTCTTCTTGCTCCAATGGCTTGAAGGAGATGATCACCAAGCTCTCTCCAAGATTAGCCCTCTTTCTCAAGCTGCTCGCCCCCTCTCTAAACCCTCCTTCATCGACTTTTATACCCCTAGGGTTTTAAGGGTAAGATTTACCAAGTTGCCCCCGTCTAGGTAGTTTCGCCCAAATCTGACGATGTACGGGCCCGTATATGGGCGTATGTTAGCCCATATATGGGCCAACCACCTTCATACGGGCTCGTATACGGGCCATATATCTGCCCGTATACGGGCCAATCATCATGCCTGCTATTATACGGGCCATATACTGGCTCGTATTCTCTCCAGGGATCAGTATACGACCGTATGTCAGCCCGTATGCTAGCCCGTAGGGATCCTTCTGGGTGCTCTGGGATCCCGGCTTCTCTCGAAATGCTTTCTTTCCTCCGGGGTCCTCATATTATGCCCTGTTGATGAAAATAAATACATTTTAAGTATCAGTGAGCTAAAAGTCTTCATAATCACATACCAAGCATATAGGAATATAGTATAAAATTATGCTCAAATGAACACTTATCAAATATCTCTACACTTAAAGGTTTGCTTGTCCCCAAGCAAAGAAAATCAATCAACAAAAGAAAATATAAGTGTTCATCCTCTTGGCCATAGAAATTATACATGAATTCCATTCCAAGTTAACCATCAAAATTTGCATTCTCCTATTTCCACACCAGGACCTAGATTGATCTTGTGTCATGTTTTATCGGGGCTCTAGATGAACATCTTCACTCCACATGCCATGTTCTACAGTCTTAGCAAGACAAGCATACCCTCAATGGACTCTAGAAGATCCTTGAGGCCCTAAGATTCAAGACAACCAACCCTCTATATGTTGAGCAAATGGTGGACAAGTTCGAGAAGCTTTGGATTTTATATATATATATATATATATATATATATATATATATATATATATAATTTATTTATTTATTTATTTATTTATTTTTATTCGGGTAGGGCATCTCTATTGGATTCGACTTTCCCGTTCTAATGATCAAGGTAGATTGTAGGTCCTCTTTTCTTTAGGATGCACATGCTGTTTAGGCACCAGAACACCCGGGTACTTAGAGGGTTACAACTCTACCTAGATGTGTTCATACTTAAAAGTGACTTTTCAAATTGAGGAACACCCTGATTAAAGGCCGGGACCCCAAACTACTTCATCTCCATAAGTAGCGGAACATGTCTTTATTGCTTTAATAACTAAACTATTATGTACATGCTATTTTATTCTTCTCTTACTTGTCCACTAGACTAAGTTATAAAGGGTTAGAGGTTCAATTAGTGCCACGAAGCCTCTTGGAGCCATTGAGAGTAATGCTTAGCAATTAAAGTCAACAAAACATGGCAATGGGTTACCTATTGTCACTAGAGATTTTGAATTTCACAAAGATTTTCTCTAGATGTCCATGGTATGTCATAGGAGAATTCGAAAAATTTTGAGTACTATGATGGTGCACTAAGAATAAAATCATGTCATACATGCTATCATAAAAAAAATTTGCAATGAATTTCATCAATAGTTCAATAATAGCTACCTATCTCCACACTTAAAGTTTTGCTATGAGTGTACAAATATAAAAGATAGGTAGCTACCCATCTCCACACTTAAAATTGTACATTGTCCTCAATGTACGCAATAATTTCAAAATGAAACATGCATGGAGAAAGGTGAACTAAAACTTCCCCGGTTATCTTGGTGTGCCAATTGATGTCCACGAAGTTGGTGCGTGGCCACTACCGGGGTGTTGATTCAAAGTCCACTTCTGCAAAGCAAGGGAAGATCATTATAGCTCTATAAAAGGTAAGAGGAAAACAAAAGAGTCTATAAAAGATGAACAAGAAGATGAGTATAGCAGGGTGATGCCCTTGCTAGCCATACAAGGTGCGCAAATAAACTCATAAGTCTACAAAGCAAGAAATATAAAGAGTGCATAATGAAATAAGTAGCATCAACACAAATGAAAGAGATGTGTCCAAGTCCTCAGAGTGCGGGATCATCTGCTGGCTATGCTGGTGCTGGAGGAGGTGCAAATGCTGGGTGCCCACGGATAAAGTTAAATAGCTCAGCGAATTGGTCTCCCAAGCAGCGTTGCTCCGTGAGAATCGTATCCTAGGTAGCCCCAATGTCCACAATCTGCTCCTCCAGGTGTGCGAATCGGCTCCGGCTCGGGGAAGATGGAAGCTCGTCGGCGGGAGGTGGGCTGTCGGAGTCCTCAGAGTCGGACTCCTCATCATCACCAGAACTGTTGACGCCCTGGCCAATCAATCTGTAGCGGCCTCTCTCATGCCTGACGAGCCCCATCTGGCATAGTGTGCTCATCCCCAAGGCCGCCATGAGCTGAAGTCGCTCCATGTCCTCCATCTTCTCCTCGAGGCCCATGCCGATGATGAGGCGGGTAATATAGGGCCCCGCAGTGATAGTCCTCAGCCGGGTGTGGGTCCCCTGGTGCACCAAGTAATCGGCGAGTACATATCCTAGATGGATAGGTACCCGCTCGAAGATGCTGTAAAGGATAAAGAGATCGGTGACCGTGACCACCCCGGTGTTGTCATCTCGTCCCGCGATAGAGCGGCTGACGAGTACATGGATAAAACGGTGGACCGAATCAGTCATGAGGGTTGCTTTGTTGTTCCCGTGGCGCCTCCCTAAGCTGAACCCAATAGCGCGCGGCTGTAATGATGTGGTCGGGGAAAGAGGTGAGGAGCTCCCGATGCTCCCGAGTGTGGGGGGCCTCCTTGTCGTAGAAGCCCATGAGCATGGCGAACTGAGTGTAGCTCATGGTCCTCTTCTCCCCGAAGAGCTGGAAGGAGATCGCTGTAAGTGGCCGCTCTTGTATTGAACTCCGATCGGCCTCGAACGTGCTGAGGACCTCCAGAGTCGCCTCTCGAAAGGTCTCGTGGTTGATGGAGAACACTTTGTCCCATCCACCAACCCCGAGCATGCTCTGTACCTGGTCCGCGATCCCCAACTGGGTAACGAAGCCCCAGTTGATGTACCGCGTTCGCCCAAAGGGCTTGGTGGTCAGCCTCTGATAACGGTGAAAGAAGCGATCCTCCTCAAACTGAGGTGTGGTGGAGATCCTTCGCGGGTCCTCCTTTTCTTGGATGCAACAACTTTTCTTGGCATATCTACGAAGAATAATCGAAAAGGATGTTAGTGCGAACAAGAATTTGCTACAATTTAACAGAATAATGCGCACTATGGCCCTCAATGGGCCCTATACTGTCTTTTATACTGGCTGTATACCAGCCCGTATGGGGGCACCTGGGGGCCATATGGGCTGCTATATGGCCCGTATGCATCGGGGCGCAACAACGCCGACCCCCATGGCTTACAACCCCTCATTTACACTTCATTCACATCCTAATCTCTTTCCAAACATCTAGACATGCCATAGATCAACACATTCAAGCAAGAATTTGACACAAAGAGCATAAACCTATTCAAAATGCATCCATTGAATCCCTAGGTTTCTAAAATGGTGAAGATGGAGAATGTCGACAAAGCAACGCATTAGAATGCATACCTAAGGGAGAATGAAGCCCGCAATCGAAGAAGGAGGTCGCCTTGGCGAGGAGAGGTCTCGGATCTTTGCAGAGGAGGAGTGGGGCGGCTATGTTTTGAGAAATGAATAGAAGAGCTGCCTCTTTAAAACACCCCAAACCTAGCTGTATACTGGCTGTATAACAACCCGTATACGGCACTGGGTGTGTCATACGACCATGTATATGGGCCGTATGACAGCCCATATACACCACTAGGGGCTTCATACGACCGTATGAAAGGCCGTATGGATGCCCGTATGGGCCTGGGTTTGGCTTATACAGCCAATCCAGGACACCACTCGAGTTTTCCTCGCGCTCCCTAATGACAATCATGTATTCTAGGGCTATGAATGGATTGACAACCAGCATGATGACACAAAATATCATAGAAACGGACAAGATACATCTCAATCATTTATTTCATACACACAATCTAAATAAAGAAGTTTGCAACTAAAACGAAAGAACAAGAATTTCAAGAGCTTGGGTTGCCTCCCAAGAAGCGCTTGTTTAACGTCACTAGCTTGATGTACCTTCATATTACCTCACGGGTGTTCAAATACCTTGTAGCTTTCATTGGCTCCTTCTTTAAAGCATTGTCCAAATAAACGCAATCCCAAGTTGGTATACATTGAGCAACTATTTTTGTTCATATCTGGGCTTCTCTTGGAAGTGTTGTGAGCAAAAGGTTTCATGCTTACCCCTTTTTCCTTCACCTTCTTCCAACATATTGCGAAACGATTGCACTTTTTCTTCTTTTGCTTGACTTGCACCATTTCCACTTTTAATGGAGAGTTCTCTTGGATCTCCTCCGAATGCCTTTCTTGTGCCCCCAAGTATGCGTATAGTGGGTCTACCATGAGAAAGTCTTCAACACATTCAGAAGTGATTACATCCATGTCGTCATTACAGTATGAAGTATCATCTTGGGTCATTGAGTGCCGCATTGCATCGGGCAATTGAAAAACCACCCTTGATCTCCCACCCTCAAGGCAAGCTTCCCTTGTGCATGATCTTCAAGAGCTTGAGCGGTGGCTAGGAAAGGTCACCCAAGTATGATAGGGACATCTACCTCATCATCAACATCTAATAAGACAAAATCTGCCGGGAAAACAAAGTGGGTAATCTAAACGAGCACATCTTGAGCTATCCCTTTTGGTCTTTTCACAGATCGGTCGGCCAGCTGTAGTGTCATCCCCGTGGGCTTAGGGTCTTCGAGGCCGAGCTTCATATATAATTTATAGGGCATTACATTGATACTCGCCCCGGAATCCGCCAATGCCTTCTTCGTTACCCTTTCTCCAAGGACACAAGGGACCACAAAACTACCTGGATCCTTCAGTTTCTTTGGCATGGCTTGTTGAATAACGGCCGAGCATTGGGCATTGAGCATCACCGCACCTACATCTTCCAATTTCTTCTTATTGGAGAGGAGATCCTTCATGAATTTTGCATATTTAGGCATTTGGGCTAGGACCTCCACTAACGGCATATTGATGTGCAGTTGCTTCAACATTCCCTTGAATTTCATCAATTGGGCCTCCTCCTTGTCCTTGTTCAACCTTGTCGGATAAGGGGCTTGAGGTTGGTATGGAGGTATGGGTGGTGCCTCTCCAGGTTTCTCCTTCTCTTTTCTTCCTTCATCGGAATTAACAACGGGCCGGAGTCTTCAACTTCGAGGGGGGTGTTTGTTTGAGGCTTTAAACCGGGAGTTTCACCTCTTTACCACTTCTTAAAGAAATGGCTTTACATTGTTCACCCCGAGGGTTCTCCTCCATATTGCTCGGCAAACTACCTTGTGGTCTCTCGGCTAGTGATTTTGCTATTTGCCCAACATGATTTTCCAAACTATGAACGGTAGCTTACAAATTCCGGATGATAGAATCATTGCTTTGTATGTACTTCACAATCACCTCTTCCAAATTGAACTTCTTCTCTTGAGGCTTTGGGGGGTGTTGAAACCCGGGAGGGTACTGTCCTGCTTGTGGATTTCCATAAGATAAGGCCGGATGGGTCCATTTAGGAGCATATGGTCGATATTAACCATCCGGTTGCCTTGGAGCGTTCCCCATATACTGTACTTGCTCCATGGGAATCACTTTCGTGCTTGCTATTAGACAGCTTGATGTCTTATGTCCTCCCCCACAAGTATTGCAATACATCACCGTGGCCGATCTTGAGCTACTACCTCAATAGCTCAATTTTCCTTGTCAACATATCAAGCTTTTCACCAAGAATTGGATCAGAAATTACAGCTTCATCTATAGCCCCCACCTTTTTCACTTGCTTGTCTCTAGTGGACCAATGGGCTTCATTACCAGCCATGTCTTCAAAGATTTGTTCGACTTCCTCCGGGTATTTGTTTCCCAATGATCCGCTGGCGGCGGAATCCTACAATTTCCTAGATGAGTTGTCCAAACCATTGTAGAATGTTCTCACCTTAGCACAGGGGTCTAAACCATGTTGTAGACAACGCTGTAGCAACTCCTTGTACCTCTCATAAGCTTCAAAGAATGATTCGGCGGGCCCTTGCTTAAAGGCGGAGATATCCAACCTTAGCTTTGCGGCTTTGAATTTGTCTAACATCTCGGCCCAAGTACGGATGGACCCAGGAGACAATGAAGTAAGCCACCTATATGCACCTTCCCGCAAGCTAAATGGAAAAAATCTCAACCGAATTACATCATCGAAAGTCCCATTGATCTTGAACATGTTGTAAATCTGAATAAATTTTGCAAAATGAGCATGGGGATCTTCATCGGGGCTCCCATCAAATTGAGCTGTGTTCTTAATCATGCTCATTGTGCTTGCCTTGATCTCAAAGTTGTTCATGTTGACATTGGGAGGGTGAACACTGAACTCCTCCTCAGTATAATGAGACCTCTCGTATTCGGTCAATGTCCGTCTTCTCTCGGACATAATTGGTATTTCCCTTGTTTCACCAATGATTTCGGTAGGAATGAAGTTTACAGAATCCGAAGAGGATCCCTGAAGTGTTTCTTCAATTTCCTTTAGTCTCCGGTGCAAGGTTCTCTCAATCTCACTATCAACTTCAAGCACTCCTTTAGAGTTCTTCCTGGTCATGCAATTTATACCTCGCAAGATATTTAGAAAATGAAGATTTGTGTCCAAAATTCCAATGAAACGACAAACAAAACAAAGAAAGAAAGAAAAGGGACAAAAATAAAATGACTAAAGTAGTAAATTCCTAGCTTTCCTAGTAATCCAAATCTCCCCGGCAACGGCGCCAAAAACTTGATGCGATGCAACAACAAGTGTACGAGTCGTATCAAGTAATAATAGTGGACATAAAAGTCAGGTTGTCGATCCACAGGGAGATGGAAGTACTAGTACCCACTATTTATCTACTATCTAGTCGATCCAAAGAAGTGGTTGATTATGCTAATTCTAAACTAATTAATTTGAAACATAAACAAGGGAATCGAGTGCTCTTGAGATTAAACAATCATAAAAGGGGGATGCTCGGATAATTGGATCCCCCTTGGACTTCTAAAGGATGAATGCTCTTCTCTATCTCGATTATTTGGTTAATTCTTGGCCAAGGGTTCCTATCATGCTTTCACTCCCTCATCTCGAGGTGAGTTACTAATCCTGGTACCCTTACTGATTATGTTCTCGAACCTGTGTCTTGAAGGGATTATGGGAACAATACATCTAAAGGACTCGCTCTCCTTAGTACCCGGGTTCCCGGTATACTCACAATCCCCTCTATTGGAGATGGTCTACACACGGGGAGGCTTTCGCTTCTTCCCCCATATGGACTATGAAAATCCCTCCGGGCTCTTGCAACGTAGAGGGATTCACTCACATTAAAACATCCAATATACTCAAACAATGTAACCAAGCAATCAAAATAGAGTAATAACATTGATTAAAACATGTCCAAGGGTTCACCAATCATCCAAGCATCTACAAAATTAGCCCTCCATAAAAGGGGAGCAACAATCCACAATAAAGATGAAAGTAATCAAGAAAGACATAGTAATGAAAGCTTATGCGATCACCGTTGGTGGCTCCTTGATCCTCCTCCTTTGATTTACCCTCTTCTTGCTCCAATGGCTTGAAGGAGATGATCCCCAAGCTCTCTCCAAGATTAGCCCTCTTTCTCAAGCTGCTCGCCCCCTCTCTAAACCCTCCTTCATCGGCTTTTATACCCCTAGGGTTTTAAGGGTGAGATTTACGAAGTTGCCCACGTCTAGGTCTGCAGTTTCGCCCAAATCTGACGATGTACGGGCCCATATATGGGCGTATGTCATCCCATATACGGGCCAGCGACCTTCATACGGGCTCGTATATGGGCCGTATATTCACCCGTATACGGGTCAATCATCATGCCATCTATTATACGGGTCGTATACTGGCTGGTATTCTCTCCAAGGACCAGTATACGACCGTATGTCAGCCCGTATGCTAGCCCGTATTTATCCTTCTGGGTGCTCTGGGATCCCGGCTTCTCTCGAAATGCTTTCTTTCCTCCGGGGTCCTCATATTATGCCATGTTGATGAAAATAAATACATTTTAAGTATCGGTGGGCTAAAAGTCTTCATAATCACATGCCAAGCATATAGGAATATAGTATAAAATTATGCTCAAATGAACATTTATCAAAACACAATCCGAATGCAGACCCATCCATCAAACCTACTATTCAGAAGTGACGAAACTTTACCCTAGAACAACAAGAAGAAATCAAAGAGGAAATCAATAAGTTGATGAGTGCAAGATTTATTTGCGAAGTCTATTACCCCGAATGGCTCACCAATGTGGTTTTGGTCCAGAAGACAGCTAGCAAATGGTAGATGTGCATTGACTTCACCTACCTTAATAAGGCATGTCCGAAGAATCAACAAGTGAGTCAACTCCATTGTCAGGCATATGATCTTAAGTTTCTTAGATGTCTTCAAGTGCAAGTTCTTGCCGAAGGCGGCTAATAGATACCTCTCTAAATACAATCAGATCATAATGGCAAGGTTAAACAAGGAGAATATCTCTTTCATCAGTGATAAGGGAACTTACTACTACAGAGTCATGCCCTTCGGATTGAAGAATGCCGTAGCTATCTTCCAAAGACTGGAAAACAAAGTCTTTCACAACTAAATCAAAAGGGACATTGAGGCATATATTGATGACCTGTTCGTGAAGAGAAAGAAGACCAATCAACATACTTGTGACCTGAAGGAGACATTCCAAGTCCTTCGAGAGTATGAGATGCGCCTTAACCCAAGTAAGTGTGCTTTTGGAGTCTGATCACAAAAATTCATTGGTTTATGGTCACCAAAAGACGGATTGAGGCGAATCCTGAGAAAGTCATAGCTATCTTGAAGATGAGTTCTCCAAAAACCATCAGAGATATCCAACGACTGAATGGACGATTTGTCGCTTTGGATCGATTCATTTCAAGGTCAGGAGATAAAAGTATTCCCTTCTTCTGAGCTCTCCAGAGAGCTCCGACACTTAAGTGGACCGATGAATGTGTAAGAGCCTTTCAGCAATTTAAAGAGTACTTACAGTCTCCCCCTCTATTAACCAAACCCAAGTTTGGAGACTAGATGTATGTGTATCTGGCCTCCGTAACACATACAATCAACTCAATTCTATTGAAAGAAGAAAGGGCTGGGAAACCAGTGTACTACACTGCTAGGTCCTCGACGAACCCTGAAACCAGATATCTCCCGATGGAGAAGATGGTGTATGCCCTGGTCATGTCAGCTCGTCGATTTAGGCCCTACTTTCGTTCTCATACGATCACAGTTTTCACCAACTAATCTCTAGAATAGGTCCTATAACAACCTGAAATGTCTAAAAGGTTGACCAAATGATTGATCAAGCTTAGTGAGTTCGATATAGACTATAAACCCCAAACTACCATCAAAGCTCAAGCCCTTGCAGATTTCAAAGTGGAGCTCACTCTCCTAGATGATGACAATCCTGGTAGCTCAGAGGAGTAAAGAAGCTAGGTAACCCTACCTGATCATTGGACTTTGCATATGGATGGATCGACCACATAAAATGGGTCCGGATCGACCTAACTTTGAAATCCCTTGACGGATGAAAGACTTCAACTGCCCTTAAACCTTGTTAAAGGTGATGAATAATGAGTCTGAGTATGAAGTATTAATCATCGGAGTGTAATTGGTCCTTGGCAGTGGAGTCCAGAGCCTACGTGCTTACACGGACTCCCAACTGGTTACCAGGCAGATGAACGAGGAATATGAAGCTTGAGATGGAAACAAGGTCAAATACAAGGCCATGATGAAGGAACTCGCTTCGAAGTTCAATCAGTTTCAGATCACAAAGATTCTTTGTGTAACGCCCCGAATTTTCTGAATAAATGATCGGATAATTTTCAAATAATTATTGATGTTTATTAGTTAGCAAAAATGAAGTTAATCATTTTAAACCTCAATTAAAAGAAAATCGGAAAATTAATGGGCATAAAATTTAACTCCGCAACTATTGGGCCATGAGAAGGCCTTATTTGGCCAGGTTATATTTACTTGATATAGTTGGAGGTGGATAGTTAGTAAAAGCCAGATTAATTAAATGAGAAATTTATTAAGTGTTAATTAATCCAGATTAATTAAGTGGAAGATACCGGACAAAAGTTAGAGTCCTGGTAAAGTAGATCTGGTCGGTCAAAGGCTGGTAATTTCGGATCTGGTCTGGTAAGAGACAGACCCTGTGATGCCACAGTACGCCTGTGATCGCTGGAATCTTTTGATGGGGATTTTTCTAATTTGGGTCGGTGAATTAGTTCAATGACGCATGTGACGCCATAGTAGTCGCGTGAGTATAGTGGTAAGATAAATTAAATAAGTATTTAATTTATCATAAGTTAGTGGAAGGTTGTATGATTAAAGAGATAAGTTTAATTAATAAGCATGTGACTTTAAATTAAAGGATAATGTAAATAAAGAATTAAATAATAATTTAATTATATGATTATATAGTATGACTTAGGGCTGAACTTCAAATTGAAATCCAATTTCAATTGAAGAGGATCGTGGCTTCTTCTCTTATTGAGACCTAGCCCCTCTTCATCACTTCTCATCTCTCCTTACCCACGCCACCGGCTACCATGACACGCCTCGCTGCGCCAGCTCCCTTAGCACCACCCATTTGTTAGCCCGCACTGGCGCCCTACGCCCTCGGCCGGCCCGAGCTTCTCTCCGCCTGCGCGACCGGTGGCCTACGCCGAGCCGCCTCTCCCTCTGCCACCCGGTTTCTTTCTATCTGCGGCTCAGATCTAGCGAACACCTCCGGCCACCGCAATCAGCATGCATTTGTCTCCCCTCTTGGCGTGCGTGGCGGGGAGCTCTGCCGGTGGCGGTGGCGTAGCTGCTCCTCTCATCTTGTGAGATCAAGCCAGCCACAAGGGAGCTCAAATAGAACTCCAACGAGCTAAATTCTCATCCACGGTTAGTATGATGGAGATAAGTAATTTGTAGGACTGTCCAGGGGTAACCCGACCACATCTCCACATTAGTGTGATATTGTCCACTTGAGCCCAAACCAAGGCCCAAGTGGTTTTGTTCTTGGGACAAGCCCAAAAGGCCTCACACTAATGACGATAGGTCCTACTCTTTTAAACCCCTTACACTTCTCTTCCACAAGCAATGTGGGACTATTGTTTGAACCCAACAATCCTCCCCTCAAACAGAGGACCACATGAGCCTCGCCTCAGGGATACACCTCGAACCATCCAGTGAATACCAAGATGTTATCATTCTCGAGCGCATCCCAGCATTCTCAAGAACCAGCTCTAACACCTTTGCTCAATCGAGTGCGCTTGCTCAAACATCACTGCACTGCGACACAAGCCTTATGTGAATCTCCTTGAGCCTTCCTCGAGAGCCCACTCTTCCCAGGTCAATGTCGTGGCCCATTACCTGTTTTCCCAAGAGCAACCATGGTTCGATCATAACGCTATACCCGGGGATCTCCTCATGCCATTGTTTGATACCGAGGACTCCGCCCGCATTGCCTTAGGACCAGAGAGGCCTGGCTCTGATACCATTCATAGGATCGTCCAGGGGTAACCCGACCACATCTCCACATTAGTGTGATATTGTTCACTTGAGCCCAAACCAAAGCCTAAGTGGTTTTGTTCTTGGGACAATCTCAAAAGGCCTCACACTAATGAAGATGGGTCCTACTCTTTTAAACCCCTTACACTTCTCTTCCACAAGAAATGTGGGACTATTGTTTAAACCCAACATAATTTGGGGATTTGTTGGTGGGAAACTTAATGGTAATTAGGGTTTTGAAATAAGGAATTTTGGGATTGAATTGCATGAATTGGGGGTTGTCCAACTGCAGGACAATGGGCAAATTATCGACCATTAAATATTGAATGGAAGTACTAATTAAATTAAATGGTTGTATGAGTTAATTAGAATTTGTCGGTGTATGATTGTATAATTTTCGGGGCCCTATAAATAGAGGAGGTGTCGTCGAATTTTCATGAAAATTATTAGTTGTTAATGCCCTATTAGTTTCTTGTTATCATGCCTACATGTTCTATGCTTTAGATAAGTGGACTTTGGCTAATTGATCATGCTAAGGGACATGCTAGGATGTTATAAGCATGAGTAAGGATAATATGGGCATGTCGTATATTTATCGTATTTTTAAATGATAGAACTAAATTTATGAAAATATGAATTTCGTATTTATCTAGTTATGATTATGATTTCTACGAAAAGGAAAAGGTCCCACGGGAGGGGCGGACGGACCAAGTTGAACCTAAAGTTAGGGACAACATGTGAGTAGACATTCCTATACATATTGTTTTATAAATGAGTTTATCATGATTTGATTTACTCGTGTTTCGTATGAGTTTTATATCAGTTTGTAGATGCCGATGGATTTTTAGCACTATGTCCTTATTGTGATTTCATGCTTGGTTATTTCTATATTTTTGAAATAGCATGAATAGTTATAAAGTGAAACCTTAATGGTAGAGAATGATTATTTTATGTATCGTAGGTTGCACCTTAGTTAGACATGTATGAAGGATCCAGCGGGCTCAGAATAGAGCCCAGAAATAAAGTAGATGATATCGGGTTAAGAAAGGGACTTGTTTTAAATCGTCTTTCTTAAAACAAAATGTTTGCGAAATCATTTTTTTTTATAAAACCCCTTTTTGACTCTTGTGAGTGCCCGTATCGGATACAAGATGCACGCTTGACGTACACATGTAGATGTATGTCTCTAGTTGCCAGGCCCCGGGCTCATGTACTGTATGTCTCTGTTCCCGGTCATCAATATCATGTACTGTATGCCTCTGTTCCTTTGATGGTAGTTGGAGTTCTTCTCGAAACATTTGAACTAAGGGTGCTTGTTTATACGATACAAGGCCTTAGCATATAAATATGATTATGATATGCTTGTGATGATTTGAGATTGCATATTGCTTTTTTTGGGTTTTCTAATTAGCTTGGTATGCTTATCCCGATTTAAGATAATATGCAGACTTTCATGTTTTGTATTTGTTTATATACATGTGCTATTATGGCAGCATGGATTTCATTATGGTATAGTTATGTATAATACCTGGCAGAGATGTCTACAATTCACTGAGCTCGTATAGCTCAGTCCCTTCGGTTATATTTTTCTGTTGCAGGACCTAGACAGGGATCCGGATTGTAGCTCGTGACGCGAGCGTCGGTTGAGGTCTAGCGGCTCTGGCGTACCTAGTTATTATGTTGACTCTTGTTGTTGTATTGTTGAACTATGTTTGACTTATTTCCGCTGTATTTGGGGTCATTGTTGCCCAAGACTATTATGTGTTGTACTCTTTAATGACTTTAGTCTGGTTTAGACTTCCTGTGTGTAACAGGCTATGTTTATGTTTTTATAACCATATTTGAGTACTTCATTATTATTAGGTGTTAAATTTTACAGCCTTAGGCACATGATACTCTTATGATCTGGCTGGTGTAGCATCCGTCTCAATAAAGAGATGGGTGTTACACCTTGCTCAAACATTGAGAAAGTCGGCTTCTTTTTTAAACTCACCTCCTCTCAATGTGTCGAACTGGGTTAGCCCATCAATCTCCAACACTTGTCTTGCAGAAGTATTGATGACTGACTAGAAGAATAACTCTAGGAGATCCAGGAAGAGTCGAGTTGGATATACCAAATCCGAGATTACTTGACAGGAGGTACTTTTCCAGTTAACCGAAAAGAAGCTCATAAGATCATAAGCAAGTCGGCCCATAGCTATACAAGAGGTCATACACCCTTGGCTCCTGACTGACTCCTCGTTCTTTGTTACATGTCCTTTGTTATATTTGGATCTTCTTATGGCGACACGGATTCCTGTTCAGTCCCAACGGACAACACCAAAGTGTTGACATAGAAATCAGTCTTTCCTCGAGATCAAGCCCGATCCCTAATCAACAGTTGAATTTATTTGTTGTAAGGACCATGTTGTTCATCGGAGAATATTGCAACCTACAAGAGGGAAGAAAGGTGAGCGTGAGCCGGCCAGTCACCCGGGGATGGCTCCAACGCTCAAGTCAGTAGAGGGAATGGTGAGTGGAGAAGATGAGTTCTTGTTCTCAAAATGACCTATCTTTATCATGTTCTTTTATTCCTTTTCATGGAGCCGTTTTCCAATCTTTGGTCCTGATTTTAATGCCTAACTGCTTTCTTCAGATCGCTCCGCCATTTCCCCCACATTGATTGACGCCAACAACTATATTGCCTTACTAGGGTTTGACGCCTAGGGATCAGCACCACATGGATGTGTGCCTTGGATTCTTCCACGTGTATGCTAACCTTGGACGCCATGTACCTACCCGATTTCACCCCTATATATATATATATATATATATTCTAAAGAGGAAGATATGAAAGTCCTCTACCGCTCTTCGTTGATGAGCGGTCAAGCTCCGACGAGCATCGCCGAAGGAAATTGACGTCTCACCCACAGAGTAGAGGTTACCAATGAAACCCACTTTGAAGGCCAAGATGGAGATCACCACCAGGACCTGGGAAAGATCGATCGAGCTTTGGTGAAGCAAGGTTCCCTGGGCCCAACCGGAGAGCTTGTTGTTGAAAAAATTAAGCTAGTTCAGGCTTGGTAACTAACGTAGGCTCACTAGGATTGGGTCGGAGAATGAGTTCTCGCTGAGATTCACAGAGCTTCACCTACCAAGCAAGTCAAGGATCAGGCTGAATCGAGAGTTCTACTCCACATCGATGGTGCTAAGCTGGTTCAATCTACTGATGCTCGCGGGATAGAGCCTGAGAACTAATTGATCCCCACACCAATCTAGACTTCAAACTTATTCAAAGTGAGATCAATGATGTTCATTCTCGAGATTCTCTGGATCCCGGCAGGGTCCGTACCGGAGAGTGAGCTATTGTTGATTCGGAACCTCGTCAACGATTTGCAATCCTTACAACTTGTTAGGATCTCGCCGGAGAATTTGATTTCCAACATCATCAACTTCATCATATTCCATTGTTGGTGCATATCATAATTATGTCTCCAACGATGACAAGGGCGGGGAATAGGGGGATGGCAAAGATCTTTACAATGACAACTACATGGATAATAATCGACGAAGAAGCGGATCATGGCGACATAAAGCAAGAGTCTGAATTTGAGCCCCATGGGGAAAGTGTCAAACAAGAGCGTTGACACAGTGGGACAATCAGGGCATAAGATCTATCTTTGATCCAAACATATGTTTAGGTCTAGTGATGAAATTATAAGGTTGGAAGAAAGAGTTTGCTTGCTTCAAAATCAAAGAGACTTCAGCTACATTCGAGGAGCATTTTGAGAGTAATTCTGAAGCATCTGTTGGGGAATATTGGACCTCATAGTTTCATCAAAGAAACACCTGCATCAGAAGCAAAAGATTGCAATAAAAAATTCATTATTTGAATGGCATCCATAATAAGGGGGAGCAGAAGAAGATGTCATGAACCATGAGACAGAAAAAACTGATGTAGAAATCACAATTTAGCTATTGTTGTTGCTGCAACCAAAAAAAAAGGAAAGGAAAGAAAGCAAGTCGTATGGAAAGTTATTTGAAAGGCGTTCATGTAAATCAATGCAAGTCTTTAAATGACAAAGGTCTCTTCTGCTGAAAATTTTGTGTGCATATGAATTGCTTGATGAAATGTCTTAAAAAGATTTCAAACTACAATAGGTCTGATATTCAAATTGCATTAGATGATGACCCTCTTCTATGTTCTGCGGGAAGAGATGTGTCAAAATCAACAGGGAAAGCAAATGGATGTAGATGGGTTTTCTGTAGCTTAGTATATCAAGAGATGATGATAAACATGGAAGAATTAAAGAGGAAACCGACTTTATCAGTTCTCTAAATGCTTCCTTTACACATGAAAAATGGGATTCTTGCCTTGGTTCCAATGGAGGAGAAACCAACCGCAGTCGATAATGCAGAAGACATCAATTCATATTGTATTGAAGAATCATTTATTGCGCTTGCATTAGGAAAGAAAGTTCAGTATAACATTCATTGTAAATGACATTTGATGAACTTAAGGCTAAGATCGTGAAGATAAAGAATAACAAGTAACAACCAGGACATGGCAACAATAGCGATTTGGCAGACCAATCATAAATACCAAGATTTGTGTCGCCTGACCTTCAAGTATAGTTAGACCAAAATGCCATGTTGAAAGATATCAAGAGCTTTGAAGAAGAGGAACACTTCTTCAGTAGGTTGAACTAAAGCAACACTTCTCTGTGGGCTAGCACCATGTTTTAGAAAAAAAAAATTATATATATAATTATCATGTCACTTTTATTCATTACCTTTACTTGTACTTGAGCCCTTAATCAGAGGTTCCTGAAACCACATTTGTGATAATTAATAATAAAGGCTTGCTCTATTAGGAATGGAAGAACCTACACAAACAAACAAAAAGTAACATTTGTGATTCAATATATCGTCTGGTGTCTCCTCATAGACACAATGCTAGGCGGGTATTTTCGATCCCACATTCAGAATTTTAGAAGACTAGAAGGAACTTATCACCCTTATCCTTCACAAGATGCAAGTCATCTTATCCGAACTTGGAGAGATAAGCTCCCTATTTATATCCATCCTAGTCGGGTTTGCGGATATGAATCACAAAAGCTTGGAAGACTACTATACTTTGAAACTAGTCACGTTAGTGGGAATTAAATTCCAAAGCCGATGACCATAGAAGTTCAACACTTATTTATTCCAGAGTTAAGCGATATTAGTCCTGAGAAAAGAAGAACAAGATATTCATTTATTCAAACACGAAGGAAGAAGACAAGTCAAAAAGTTCTTTCTTTATTAATTAAATGAGTCTTTTGAAAAGTACATGTACAAAAAGGAAAAAGGAAAAAGAAAAATGTACGAGATATAAAGTTTATTCATGAGGAGCTATTCGAGGCACCTCGGCCTTGGTTGAAGCTGGAATCTCAGACTCAGCTTTAACGTCATCTTCAGTCCGACTGACCTCATCCTTGGGAGTCGAAGGAAAATATTGGAGGGCGCCCTCAAAATCCAGAGAGCCGATATCCAACTCTAGATTGTTTATATATGAAAAATGCACGTCCTAATCCCGATAGAATTTAAATCCCAATTTAAATAGAATTCAAATATATATCCTAATCTTAATATAAGTAGGATATTTATGATAAATAAACAAAATTTAAATATATCCTAACCTTAATTGATTTGGGATTCTTTATGAGATAAATTGATAAATTATTTGGTTGTATCTTGGGCCAAAGCACAAATTTCAAGATAGCCGAGAACATATATCTCGAGGCGATATCAAGTTCGAGGATGGCCTGAGAACACATATCTCGAGGCAATCCCAAAATTTCAAAAAAAAATCATCCGAGAACAAATCTCGAAGCAAGATCACCCGAGAACAGATCTCGAGGTGATCTGAGGAAAAATGCAAATCCCGAGGCAAATATATATATATATATAAGGGTTCTACTATCAAGCCGGTAGGATACTGTGCAGATCCGGCAGGCCTCCTATTTTGGCCCCTGGAGCATGTTTGAAGGATTTCTAACCGTAAGGATTGAAAGATCACTGAAAAATAAGCTAGCCTGTCAATTTTCATATAATTTGGTGATTGTTTGGTCCTCCCACTTAACGGTTCTTATTTTAGGAAAATTTTAACAGTTCAAAATTTTAATCATTAAGTGGGAGGACCAAACGGTCACCAAATTGTATGAAAATTGACAGGCTAGCTTATTTTTCGATGATCTTCCATACGGTTGGAAATCCTTCAAACATGCTCTAAGGGTCAGATTAGGCGGCGGTCGGATCTGCACACTGATCCGACCGGCCGCAATGTAGACTGACTATATATATATATATATATATATATATATATATATATATATATATATATATATTAGTAAATATATTTAAATTTGGAACTTGTTCTTAGCCCTGCTTGACCTAATCTACAAAAGAGTCAGGGGGTTCTGATTTGACGGAGAGGAATTCTCCTCTTTAGGATAAGGATGAAAAGGCTTTAAAAAGGGAGAGGCTTTGGGTAAAAAAGGGAACGAAGATTTTCAAAGAATCAGATGGGAGATACTTGGACAAAAAGAGAAAGAGGAAGAAGGTATTCCCCCCCCCCTTCTTGATGTGCTTCAGCGCCGCCGAGCCGCCAGGAGTCCATGCCCCCTTTGACGCCGAGTTATCGGCTTCCGACGCTGCTCATTGGAGGAATAATACTACATATATTATATATGAAGACTTCACTACCAAGCACCGCCTACTGTTGTGTCCCCGGAGATGAGAAGAAGGCCACCACCCTCTGCCGCTGGAGTCCCCACTCCCAATCGCTGCCATATCAAAGGAAATTTTTCATAAGTGTATATTATATATATAGAGATGAAGCCTCATTGTCCAGCAGCCGCAGTCTGGTCAGATTTCACTGCAATCTCGATTCATTGACGAGCTGCTGAAACCATGGCCAATCACCGCCACCGAGCTCTAACTAGCATTGTCACCGAAGGAGATATTATATAAGCATATACTATATATATACACACGGAGGTTCCCCCTTCACCAACGAACTGTCGGCTTCCGACGCCACCCTTGCGATGCCTGGTTTACAAAGACCGATGAATATCGTCAATGGAGGATTAAAATTATATCTGTATATATATGATATCAAAATGAAGATGTCTGAGTTTACTACCGGCCGGAGGATAAATAGAAGTTATATAATGGATGTGGAGCCTCTTTGCACTGCCAAGCCGCCGGACCGCCTCATCACCACTGGAGATAGAAGCTGCTCACCCGAGTACTATATAATATATATGTATATACTTTGAAGGAGAAAAGGGAAAATCCACCCTTCTGTTTTGCATCCCTATACCGTTGAAGCTCGGACGAACCTCCTCATGAGAGAAGATTGCCAGCTTCTATGTACTACCTATCATATATCATGCTCTAAGTGGGTAAGATTTGAAGTCCGCTGTCTTTGCTTCCTCTTCGTGGCGCCCATGAAAACAGAAGAAGATGAAAGCCCTGCTCCCTTTCCTTGGTTGAGAACGAAATATTGGAGGAAGATCGGATCGTTGATAATCGACAAAGTCCATTGGCATTTGATCGCAGGCTCGCAGCCCAAACAAAAGGATTATAAGGCTTACAGTCTCATGAAGAAGGAGACAGGCTTTCAAATTATTTCTTGTTCAAAGGCTAGGGAGATGTATTTTTCAACCACTTTATATTAAAGTTAAAAGAGTTGATATGTGGAACCCTATTTTTTATTCTAAAGTTAGCTTTTTATCTTGGGATTTATTTAAATTTTATGTTTAAATTATATATTTTTCATCATAGGAAAAAAAATTATTATTTAAATGGAATGTTTTATTGTAATTTTATTGAAGCTCAAAACAATTTTAATTTAGAAGCTCAACATTGTTGTTTTTAAGAAAAAATCATTATCTATGAGTTGAAACGAGCCATTTATTCCAAAATTAGGTTTTCTATATTATGAGTTATTTAAGTTGGTATATGTTTGTATTATATATTTTCTGAGTTCTTTTATTATTTAAATGAGTTCAAATTTCTCTTTCTCTTTTTTTTATTTTATTTAAATCAACCCCTTTTTTAATTAAATTAACTCCTTTTCTTTGTAGAAAAATGGGGCCCAACTCCTTTTTTGCATAGCTCTTCCAGCCTTTTCAAATGGATCCAACTTTGTTTTTGCAATGACTTTTATTATTATTATTATTATTTTATCACCAACCTTTCTCTATCCAAATGCCTCTCTTTTTTTATTTATTTATTTTTTGTATCAACAGATCATCTACCCCACTTTCTATTACAATGACCAATAGACCCCCACATTTCATATACTTTCACAGCACCATGTTCAGCCATTGAAATGCACCCTTCATATCCTATTTTTTTATATTCTCTCTCTTTTAAGAGTTTGAATTTCCAAACTACATTCATGAAGCCCATTGATTATAATCCAATACTTCCCTTATCGAATACTATCATTATATATAAGAAGGGAAAATTATTTTACATTCCCTGACTGTTTATTTTCTGACTTTTCAGTCCCTCTGACAAAACATTAAACTTTTCAGCCCTCCCTTTTAAAATGAATTACTTTTAGGTCCTTGTCGTGACCTTTACCAGTTACTTTTTTATTAAAACCCTAAAATACCCTCTTCTCCTTCCACCCAAAATTCACCATTTTGGCTGAAAGGACAGGGAGCATGCAGCCAGCTTTTGTACTTCCATTCTTACAAAAGAAACGAAGCCTCTTCTCCTCCTTCCTGTCTTCTCCTTCCCTTCTTCTCCTTCATTTCTTCTCCTTCCTTTTTTTTCTTTTGCAGAGCGATTGTGTTGTGTTTTTAGTCTTGTAGAGAAGTTACGACATAACCGAGTCCGGGGCAGCAACAGGCTAGGTGGAAGAGTTTTGCAAAGACAAACAACCAAGGTAGATCCACTTTCCCATTGTTTTTTCATGGCTTGCGTCGTATAATTATGTTGTTTTTTGCAAAAGGCGTTCTTGTTGCAGGAGTTCGATGGAAACCATTTTCGTCATCGCGCGATATGGGGGAGAAGGTCTTGCCTTAGAGCTCACAGTGCTCACTTATTGGGAGTCAGTAATGGATGACATATGTGAACAGTGGGACCTTAACCCCTCTGGCGTAAGAGTGAGTTATATCGCACCAGACGAACAAAGAACAACTTGTCCCATTGACAATTCTACAAACTTTGTGTATATGTACAACATTTTGCAATCGTTCGAAAAGAATATGGTCGACCTTATTGTGGACACATGTGAAGTGACCTTTGGCGACGAGTGTGGGTCTTCGATTCCAACGTAATTTACTGTCTTTGTTATCTGGCAATGTAAACCTTTAGTATGTGTTTGTTATTTCCCGCAACCGTGTATTACAAACACGTAAGCATTTACGATTTTCTTTAAGTCTTTAGAATTGCTCTTATCTCTTTACTATCAACCAAATGTCTTTAGTATTTGTTTTATCTCTTTATTATCGACTGTAAAGCTTTAATATTTATCTTATCTCTCTATTATTTACAGTAAGTGTTTAACATCAGTTGTATCCGCTTAGTAGTGCGTCGTTCTGTTTAGTATTGTCTTACTTAAAAGAATCTTTTTTTCAATTATCAGGGACCCTCTAGCCGAGAGCATGTCCTTGAACATTGTGGGTTCTTCTCAATATCCCGAGATTGCAGTGCTCAGAGTCAGCGAACGATTTAAAAGCGTGGAACATTTCAGGGATACCCTCCGTGACTTTGCTATCAAAAGGAAATTTGACTTTATGTTCATTAAAAATGACAGAGAAAGGGTGACGGCTAGATGTGCCAAGGCAGACTGCAATTGGAGGGTCCATGCTTCTCGAGAGGGAAATCTACAAACCTTTCGAATAAAGACATTGCAGCCCACACATGTGTATGGTGGTGGTATAGGGACAAGTTCACAACATTTGCTTGGGAAATACGGTGGCATCTTATTAGGAGCGACAGGCAAAGACGGTAACGAGGGATTCTTCCACGTCACATTCGCCATAGTGGACAATGAAACAGACGACAATTGAACTTGGTTCCTCACCAGTCTCAGGGATACAATATATGGTGATGACGATTACGACAAGTGCATTACATTCGTATCCGATAAATCGAAAGGTCTCGTTAATGCCATCGCAAGGGTGTTCCCTTCATCGTCTCACGCCTATTATTTGCGACACTTAGAGGCGAACTTCATGAAGGGAAATACTAGCCTTGGAAAAGCGTTGAAGGAGGAGTGTTGGGCCCTCTTTACTCGCATCGCATACGCATATACTGCTAAAGAATTCGATGATGCGGTGAACAACCTCATGGCCGCATCGGCACAAGCGTACTGTTGGCTAATCCAAAAGTCTGATGTGGCCCATTGGTCGAACTATCTGTTTAAGGAGCAAAGATGGGGTGAGATGTACTCGGGCGTCGCTGAGTCATTCAATACGTGGATCAAGGAGGCGCACCACCTCCCGGTCACCGAAATGGTCGACTTAATCAGGTAATATTCACATGTGACTAAAAATCCTTTATTATTTAGGGATAATCTTCACTATCGCCTCTAACGCTTTAGTATCGACCTTAAAGCTTTACTATCTAGTGTAACTCTTTAGTATCACGTATAACTCTTTACTATTAGACTTAAAGCTTTATTATCGAGTGTAACTCTTTAGTATCCCGTATACCTTTTTACTATCAGGCCTAAAGCTTTACTATCTAGCTTAAGTCTTTACTATTGAATGGAAAGCTTTATTATCCAGCACAACTCTTTACTATCTTGCTTAAAGCTTTACTCTTTGCTGGAAGCTTGATTATCTCTTACAAACGCTTACTGTTCGCAGGTACAAGCTTATGAATATGATGTATGCCCGGCGCGAGCATGTCCGGCGCTAGGGAATACATCTTTGCTCAGCAATACATCGAAAGATCGAGGATATTATCGAGTCAAGCCGCTTGAGCCTCGTAGGCCGTTTGGACGGTGCGCAATTTGAAGTTATCGAACAGTGCACCTACGCTGTCAATTTGCAGACAAGGACATGCTCTTGCAGACGTTGGAAAGTCTATGGAATACCTTGCACGTAGGCTTAGAAAGGAAGAGAGAAATAAACTGAGTGTTAGAGAGAAAAAATGAGAATAAATAGAGACTCAGAAAGAGAGAGAACAAGGGATAGAGAGAGAAGATATGAAAAACAAGAGAGAACATAGGGTAGAGAGAGAAGAGAGAGGGCAACAGGGACAAGGGAGAGAGAGTTAGAGACAAAGGCTTTGAGAGAGAAGAGAGAATTAAATCGGATTAGAGAGGAAAAAGAAAAAGAAATTCTGATCTAGAGAGAGAGAACATGAGATAGAGATGGGATAGAGAGAGAAAAGAGAGAAAAGAGAGGGCAACATGGTCTTTTTCTATAAAAAGTAACTCTATTTGTGTGAGAATAGACTGAAAAATAAGTCTTTGAAAAAGGAGGGACTATATAGGAATACGAAAAGTTATGGGGACTATATGGGGATGTCAAAAGTTTACAGGGACTATATGTTACTTAACTCATATAAGAATTATTAGGTCCACTATTTGAACTTTCAGGTCATGCATCATTTTAGAGTAACTCAAGCCAGGAATATTGACTTTTCCAAGTGCTTTTGATTTTACAATTCAAATCACAGTTTGCAATTGCCCCATATGAAATGAACCATTGTATCAAACACTCAAATAATGGACATTTAAGTCTATTCGGTCATGTTTTGAGTGAGAGTATGGACATAGATATCCTTTTCTCTTGATAATTCAAAAAAATGGCCCAATAAGCTTTTGTATTCATGAGAGGAGCTCATTTTAAAAGGGCATGGTGTGGTACGGAGTTTTATATATAAAAAAAAGGATATCTCGTGAGTTATAAGAAACATGAAGATAGGTACATTAGAGCTCACTTAATGCGATGTGATATTTCATCCTCATGTTAATGTCTATGGTGACATGTGACTCTTAAAGGTTGATTAAGATGTTATTGCTTACATATGAAGGGAAAAGAAATGAAGGTTAAATTTTACGGCACGTATCTCAAGACGATGACAGAATACACATCTCGGGACAGTTAAAGAAGATATAATTCCCGAAATGACTAAGTTTTAAGGTGGCTATGAAATACTCATCTTGAGACAGTCGATGAAATATAAATCTCATATGTATATATATAAAATAATATATAAAATCATAATTTTGCAAATAAGATTTCCCTTGTCTTTACATGCACTTTTTCCCTTAATCGGAGGTTCCCAAGACTCTCTCTGGGGTAATTAATAATAGGGGCTAGCCTCTATTAGGAATGGAAGAACCCACAAATCAAAATAAATATGATATTTGTAATTCGATGTATCGCCTGGTGTCTCTTCACAGACACGATGTCGGGCGGGTATTTTCGATCCCACATAAATGTCCAAGGATAATCTCCTTGAATATCTTGAAGCCTTTCTACGATCCCTCAAAAGCGTGGTCAGCGATTTCATCTTCAAACTCTTTCGAGTTCTTGAACTCCATCACCCTCTATCCTTGAGTTTCTCCAAAGCTTCCTTGTCGAAAGTATGAACATCTTCATAGTACTCATCGGTATCCTTGAACTCTACCTCAACCTTCTCCTTAGCATCTTCAATATCTCGTCATGTTGCGATATCTAGCTCCCCCTTTAAGTGGCAAGCATACACTTCCAAATCTCCTAGGAGGTTATTGACACTTCTTATTAATCAAGAGCTCGGAGCCTCCCGCTCTTCTCAATCTCAACCTCAATCTCTAGAGCTTTCACTCTAGTTTGGAGTTCTATCACTTGAAGTTAAAGTTCCTAGTTTTCTACCCTAGCCTGGCCCAAGTCGGCCTTGGTCTACTTCAGCAACTCTTTCACGAGGCCCCCGAGCATGGCCTCCTCTCTTAGGTTCTTGGCCATATAGGCCATAAAATGATTGGATTGCACCATGAAAAAGCATCATATTGCAACCAAGCAAGAGATATCGAAAATCAGAAGAAGATAGAAAAATTGACATAACTTTATCCCTGATAAAGTCAACCACGAGGCCAACTCCTCTTTGTTGAGCACTTACAAAATTGCAATATCATATTCCAAGGAAATGGCCTCAAAGGCCTCCGTTGTGGCTATGTCATCGGTGAAAAGATATTGACCTTAGCAGCACTAGAGATTTAGAGGTTGCTCTTAGAAGAATAGGGACCTCTCAACTCTGAAGCCGTAGGAGCTTGTGCGGTGGAAGGTATGTCTTGCTCGGTGTTTGATTCCATTGGTAGAATTACTCAGCGACGTCGACATCTGGGGGACAAGTTCCCCGAGGTGTCAAGCTCCTCGGTCACTAGAGCTGTTAAAGCCGCTAGGACCTTTGGTTGAGGTTGAGGTTTCTTTGCTAGGCGAGGTTGCTCCTCCGAGGAAGCTCGGTCCAACAAGGAGTAGGAGAGCTTGATGACCCCCCCCATTCTCTGTAGAAACAAGATCAGTCGGTTAGATATGTTCATATCAAAGAATTTTATAAATTAAAAATAATAATAATAATAAGAAAAAAGGGCATCCTACCTGCAGAGAGACAAGCCTGGTTCTATGGAGGTTTTATACGGTTACTAGGGAAACTAAGGAAGGCGATTCTAGGTATTGGAGAAAGAGCAGTTGTTCTTCCTCCATAGACGATATCTTTGTTTTAAAAGTTGAATCGGTGTTGGGGGACCCCAGGTGATTGGGAGTGCCCACCCGAACTTAGAAGAGACAAAGAAGAACCTTGACTTCCAATTATGGATGGAAGACGGGGCTTTCCCTAATAATTACCTACGAGGTCTAGCGTAGAATAATACCAGTCCCTAAAGTGCTTCTTCAATGGGAAAAGAAGGCGAAACTAATAAAAGGAAGAGTCAAGGTTGGATGAGAGAAATTGGATGACGAACCCACAAAGAATCCTCCATGAGTTCAAGACAAGTTGAGCAGGAGTTAGATTATGGAAAGATAAAATTTCACAAAACAACGGATGAAAAGGAAGACAAAGACTCGCTCGTAATGACTCTACGTACAAAGCTAGTTCCCCGTGACAAAGAGAACTGGCCCGTTTCCTAGAGTTTGAAAGCCAAGCCCTAAAAAGAGACTGGATTGCAAAGTCATCGTTTATCTGGATAAGTTCAGAGAAGTTCAAGGTAGAGGCTATTGACTCGACGCCTGAGGGTTGATCCCTAAACGCTAGAGGGGTGACTTCTATTACCTCAGCTTTAGAAGATGAAGAGAAATAACTAGGTTAAAGGTTAAAAAAAATTCCCAAGAAGCAACAGAGGTTCTCATACGTAAAAACAAAGATAACAAAAGTGAAACCTTAGCTCTTTGCATGCATATTTATAGGTGGTACATGCATATGTGTTTTCCCAGGAGTAATTAATTAGAATCCTATGGTGATGCAGGAGGCTCGAGTCAAATGTTGCCAGGTTGGCAAGTCAACGTAAAGAAGTTATCGAGTCAATTCCAAGATTGGGTTGGTTTTTGGTGTGGTTCGATATTTTGGCCATAACTTTAGCTACCGATATCAGAATCACGCGTTTGACCCCAATTCGGAAAGCTCTTTGCGGAGGGCAAGACATGGGGACATTATATTTGAGATAATTTAGTTATTTTTTCCTATTTTTGAAATATTTTATCCTACGAATTAGGGTTTTTGGTCTTTTTCTATTTTTGCTAATATTTCATATGCCAAATTAGGATAGGATTTGAATCTGATTTGATCTTGGATTTTTAGGAGTTATTTGATTTGTTTAGAGTTTTAAATTTAGATAAGTTTAGTTTTAAATAATAATTTATCAATTTTAGCAAATTTAGATTAGATGATAAGGTTTCTAGGTTGATCTTTAAAGGCTATTTAACCCGTCTTGTGGGTTAATTTTTCATTATTGAGTTTTGAATAAAATTATTTTCCTGAATTTTAGAGTATTTTCTCTAGTTCTTTTGGTTCTTCATTTGTTCTTCCTTGCGGTCCTTGGATCCGACTAGCCAGCTGGATAATCGCTACCCCGCCTTGCGTCAGTTAGTACTAGAGCTCATCATCTTCCTGGGAAGCGCCATCATCGACATCAATGACTAGTAGTCATGGTCGTTGGGTTAGACAGGTTCCGGCTGAGGAAGTCTAGTATCGTGACCTAAGTGCCCTAAAGGCTATGAACAAGGATCTACAAAGGCAAGTCGCGGAGTTAACCCAATGCTTGATAATCAAAGATTCGTAGAGGCAAGTCAAGAAATTATCAAGGCGTCTGGCGGCGATCGATTTTGATCGTGGTTATCGTAGGTAGGTTTCGGCTGAGGAAGTCCAACAGCATAATCATAGCGATCAGAGGTTTGGCCAACCCATCTACGATGATAATGAGGAGGAGCAGATCTCTCCCATCTTCAACAATGATGTGGAGAAGGAGATCTTACATATCTTCAATGATGATGCGAAGGAGGAGATCTCGCCCATCTATGACAACTACGAGCAAGAAATTGGCGAGCCCGAGAAGGAGATTAGTGAGCCCATCTATGACGATGATGGAGCTAGCATTGTGTTGGCATCCCGATGGGAGGAAAACCCTCCAGACCCAGTAATCAACACTACTAACCTACTTTCTGTCCTAAGGTTTTGAGCGAGATCAAGCACAGAGATCCAGACCTACCAACAAAGGTGCAGTCGAACTCGGGGTCAAGTTATTTCCAACACGGAGTGACTGATGCAGGAGGTTCTAGTCAAATGTTGTCGGGTTGGTGGGTCAACGTAAAGACGAGAACTTATTGAGTCAATTCCAAGATTGGGTTGGTTTTGGGTGTAGTTCGGTATTTTGGCCATAACTTTAGCTACCGAAATCAGAATCACGCGTTTGACCCCAATTCGGAAGCTCTTTGCGGCTCGCACGACATGGGGATGTCATATTTGAGATACTTTTTTGTTATTTTTTTCTATTTTTGAAATATTTTATCCTTCGAATTAGGGTTTTCGGTCTTTTTTCTATTTTTGGTAATATTTCATATGCCATATTAGGATAGGAATCCGATTTGACATCGGATTTTATGATTTATCTGAATTGTTTAGAGTTTTAAATTTAGATAAGTTTAGTCTTAAATAATAATTTGTCAATTTTAGCAAATTTAGATTAGATGATAAGGTTTCTAGGTTAATCTTTCGAGGCTATTTAACCCGGCTTGTGGGTTAGTTTTCGATTATTGAGTTTTGAATAAAAGTATTTTCCTAAATTTCAAAGTATTTTCTCTAGTTCTTTTGGTTCTTCGTTTGTTCTTCCTTGCGGTCCTTGGATCCAGCTAGCCCACGGGATAATCGCTACCTCGATTAGCATCATATGGGCCAAGTGACTTGCCAAATGAATGCACCAACGGATGAGCAACACGTAGACCAGTATATATGGCACGCTTCGAGATGATTTTTTGTGTGGGGCACACCCATCATCTCATCCGCCGACTTTTACCATTACTTTTTAGCCAAAGACACTTCGAAAGTTGAAGTGTTATGTCCATAGAAAATCATGACCTGT
Source organism: Dioscorea zingiberensis (assembly GCA_026586065.1). Classification (NCBI taxonomy): domain Eukaryota; kingdom Viridiplantae; phylum Streptophyta; class Magnoliopsida; order Dioscoreales; family Dioscoreaceae; genus Dioscorea; species Dioscorea zingiberensis. Next base: position 19,590,543 of record CM048818.1, on the reverse strand, counting down.
CAATTGATGTCACTATGAAGCGACGAGCCTATCAGTTCAGTTTTACCCAGAAAAAAAAGCTCATGATCGGGAGACTAAAGGTGTTCTTATGATATGATCATTCTCCAACTGAAGACTGAACTCTCTAGGTCGTATCGAGCTAAAAACAAGTAGGCTCGAAGAGTTGGGGAGCACGTTTTATGGGGTAAAAATAATGCTAGAACACGTGGCGCGATCTGGACCACTGAGATAGAAGCCTAATTGCCTGGTCATGCGACAGTTGAAGATGAACCCCCAAGAACGCCAAAAATATCTACTGGATTAGGCCAAAAAGGTATAAAAGGGGGTCGTCTACCCACTAATCGGGTATCTGGTATCTCTCTCTGGAATCTCATTCAATCCATTTGACTTTCTCTCTCTCTCCCTCCAAGTCTTGACTTGATCATCGGAGGTCCTCTCGAGCATGAGCACGAGCACTCGAATCTCTTCTCTCCTACTGTTTTCTTCTCTTTCAGAGTAGAATTCGATTCATGAAAATCGATTCATGGAGTCGTCCTTGATCCCGAGTAAGAAGAAAAAGGATCATCAATCTGACTGACCTCTTCATCAAAATCTACTGAAGAATTCTCACAATTTCTGATAATATCTCTCATTCATCAAAATCTACTCTCAACCCATTGGATTATTGCATCAATATAATATATACAATTTTAAGGCAATACACAAATTAAATCTATGAATTTATAATTCAAATGTATTGTGCATATTACATTAGTGTTATACTATACTCTTATATAATTTATTTTTCTCTACTTTGATGAATTTAAATGGAAAATGTTATAATGTTTTAATGTTCAATGATTTTTCATGTTATAAGATCATATCATGTAATCTATATTTATTTTAATTTTAACATCATGTAATCTACATATATATACAATTAGTTGTTTTTGTATTAATTGCGACTTCTAACCATTTATTGGTCCCCACGGGGCAGAGAAAAAGCGCGCGGTCGGTGAACGGGAACTGCGAGATCGAGACATCCAACCGTGGGATCCGGAACCGACGGACAGGATCTTGTCGCAGATCAACCATTAGTTCAACGGTCAGATTCCACTCGTGACTCCAAAGTGTGGGTAAAAGGCTCTAGAATTCCCCGTTCGCACTTGGCTCCATCTCGTCCCGGTATAACAACGAAGCCCCCAATTGGCATCTCTTCCGAAGAATCCGAAGCTCCCGTTGGTGGTTTGAGGCTTCATTTGTATGTTAGATCTTGTTTTTTCTTCGTTTCGAGTCTTTCTAGATCTGAAATCTGCCTCTTTTGGGCTGTTTTCGATTTTGATTTGGCTTGTTGGTCATAGCGCGTTGTTTTTTTTAAATAAAATGAAATAAAATTTGTGGAATTCGATTCTATGCGTTGCTGAGATGTTGTTCTAGTGTCTGATTTCTCAAAAATGTGACCTTTTTATTCTTTATGCACAACTTATACTTTGATTGATATACTACGTTTTGATTGCTTAGTATGCCTTTGCTGAAGGTTGTAGCAAGGAATTAGGTGCAGTTCTGGACATGAAGGCTTCTTCTTCTTCTTCTTCTTCTCTCTCTCTTTCTCTCCCTCTCTTCTGTTGGTGAAATAATGCTTACTTTAAATTTCGAGGTGTTGAAAATAATTGTGTTGTTTTTCAATTATAATAACTGCAATTTTAATTCTTAAGGAGCATTAAAAAAAATTGCTATTATGAGGTCATATTGATAGCCATTGTTCAGATTCCTAATGTCATTGAATGAAGCTATTCTCAAGTTCTGTTCTCTTTAGATGATATAAGAATTGGCATGGAATTAACTTGCCATTAACATGTTTTAATTGTCCAATGCAGATACAGTATTACAAGCTAAAGCATTCGACTCTGTCTTTCTGCACTTCTAATGGGATGGGGAAACATTTACAAGAGGCGGTTGAAAGTGTTCACAGTTGCTTTAGTTATTTACCTCGACTATAAGGTATGTTGTGCTATACCGATCAAATTTAAGTTTGTCTCTGCATTAGTATCTCTGTCATTGAAGATTAAATCTTTAGTATTTTCTTGCTTTTAGACAGTAGAGAGGAGAGTGAAGTGGGTTAAGAGAACCAAAAAGAATGCTATATGGGAGAAAACTCATGACCGAAATGCTAAACGGGTTCTGAATCTGATAATAGAGTTGGAAGGCTTGTGGGTGAAACTTGGCCAGTATTTATCTACTCGAGCAGATGTGCTACCAGAGGCCTATATATGTCTGCTCAGGCAGTTGCAAGATTCTCTTCCTCCTCGCCCTTTGGAAGAGGTGAGAACTATATAATTTGTTTTAAAGATGCTAGAAACAAGGTGGTGATGTTATACTTTCTGCCTCTTTGTATACATGAAATCCCTTGTTCTATGTTCTAAACAAGCCTCTGAGATAGGAAAGACACAGCTTTTTGGGACCTGGGAACATATTCAGATCCATAACAAGATGGCAATTCAGTCAAATGGAGTTGCTTTTCAGATGTACTAAGTTGGCTCTGTTCTTTTCGTCAGGTCTGCCAAACTATACAAAGAGAGTTCGGGAAATCCATGGATGATCTTTTCTCTAATTTTGTAACCAAGCCCATTGCAACAGCATCTGTGAGTTTGTTTGCCTTAACCTATGATTGAAGTCTTTCATGACATCTGAATTTTGATTCTTTATATTCTTTATTGACTTCAGGTGGATGCGGCAGTGTTTACTAAGTACTTCTATAATTGCTCTTTATTTTTGTTGTTTTACAGATAGCTCAAGTTCACCGTGCAACATTAAAAGATAGGCAAGAAGTTGTTGTCAAAGTCCAACACGAGGGCATCAAGGAAATAATTCTAGAGGTTCTCTTTGTTATGTTTTATTGGGGATTTGTTCTAGTGAATAGATGTTGGCAGTCTCTACATAGTTGTTGTTTGCAGGACTTAAAGAATGCAAAATCAATAGTTGACTGGATTGCATGGGCAGAGCCGCAGTATGATTTCAGCCCAATGATAGATGAATGGTGCAGGGAAGCACCCAAAGAACTTGACTTTAATCATGAAGCTGGTATGTGAATTCCCCCATCTCATTCTGAGAGAGATTTCTAATTTCAGTATAACATGCATATACAATATTTTCAATTGTAGAAAATACCAGGACAGTTGCCAAAAACCTATGCTCTAAAGGTGGGGATGAAACCGACAATCATGGCAATCGTGTGAATGTAATGATCCCAGAAGTTATCCAGGTGGGTACTACAATTCCCTGAAATGAATTAGTTATGCTCAATGATATTCATTATTGCTTCATTTGACTTATTTTCTCTCTTTTGACTTATCATGCCAGTCAACTGAGAAGGTCCTAATATTGGAATATATGGACGGCATCCGCTTAAATGATATTGAGTCTCTAGAGGCATTTGGCATTGACAAACAGAAACTTGTTGAAGAAATAACCCGTGCGTATGCTCACCAGATATATCTTGATGGCTTTTTCAATGGCGATCCTCACCCAGGTATCTAAATCTATGGCATTTCTTTCAGCCTTCTTTATAGTTGCTGGGAATTAGATAGCATTTCGGATCAGTTTGTCGATTTGAATGTCACTTGTTTATGCTGCTGGATGTAATTCTGTATGGATCTTACATATAGGTAATTTTCTTGTGAGCAAGGAGCCTCCACATCGTCCAATTTTGCTTGATTTTGGGCTTACAAAGTCCATATCAAGCTCCATGAAGCGAGCCCTTGCAAAAATGTTTCTGGCATGTGCTGAGGTCCGTAGTATTTCTTGCCTTTATAGGTGGAATTTCAAATTAATGAAGAGATGCAGAAAAAGAAGATGGAAGGGGCAAACCTCAATAAAAAAAAAGTGTAATCCAATTATAACAGCAAAGAGTGGAGTATTAGTTAGCTAGTTTATGATATATACCACATTTAGGATAGCAGTGGACATGTAAATGTGCTGATTTTAGTCTCTGATAATATTTTCTTTTGGATGGAAAATCAACTATTTTCCTGTGTGTTTCCACTTTCTATGGTGCTTCGCATATTATTCCTCTTCAAGAGGGTTACTGACACAGGTGTAAATTGAGATAGTTCTAGTTCTTTGAAAAGGGGAAACTATTTCCTGCATAAGAGGAAAAATAGGGCTAGAACACCATTCAAGCATTTGGCGAAATTGATCTTAGTTCCCTAGAGCATTTGTTGTGTTCTATTGCTGCATATACTTTACTGAAGTACTAATCTTGTAAATATTATTAACAGCATCTCCATACCCAGATGGAATTTATAGGCCTCAACCCATAGAGATTGAACAATAGGAAGTCTCATGTAATTTTCTAGGTCTTGGTTAAGAGGGAAGATAGGTTTAGAGCACCATTTGAGCATTTGACAAAATAGATCTTGGTTCAAGCATTTATTGTGTTCTATTGCTGTTGTACTTTTACAAACTTAAGTACTAGGCTTATCAATATCATTAAGAGTATCTCCACAACTTGGAAGGAATGTATAGACCAACCTCATAGAAATTGAACAATAGGAAGTCTCATGTAATTCTCTAGGTCCACTCAAATTTTCAATCTACTCAGTAGGTGTGACTTTATGATGAAATCCATATTCAAAAAGTGCCATTGATGAGGTCTAGCAATAAATAATTTATCTTTTTATTATTTTCTGTGTTTCTCTATGGCTACCTTGATTCCTTGTAGCATCAACTTATTAGCAGATGTGCAAATAATCTCAGGGAAATCATGTGGCGCTCTTGTCATCTTTTGCGGAGATGGGACTTAAGTTGCGGTTGGACATGCCGGAACAGGTTATGGATGTTACAACTGTATTCTTCCGCAATTCCACACCACCGAGTGAAGCTCAAGTAAGCCCCCTTACATGCTTAGTTTCTAACATTCCCATCCCACTTCTATCTTTCCATCTATTGGAATATGTCACTTACTTCTGTTCTTCGCTTAAGGAAACAATGAAAAAATTTTCGGATCAAAGAGAGAGGAATATGAAGATCCTCCAAGAAAAGATGAATCTCAATGAGAAGGAGGTTAAACACTTCAATCCTGTAAGTGCAATTTATATCCCTTTGTTGTTGCTGCTGCTGCTGTTATTCCTATTTCTATTTTTTAATGTTGCTGATGAGGTGAAGTAACCTTGTAGATGTTAAGAATACATATTTACTTTTTCGCAGGTTGATGCTTTCCCGGGTGATGCAGTAATATTCATGAGAGTTCTCAATCTTCTTCGAGGTTAGTATTGTATGAGCCATCTTCCACGTATGCTAGTATTGTATGACTTAACGGCAAAAATTGTTTAATATCTCAGGGCTCTCATCCACTCTGAACACTCAGATAGTTTACTTGGATATAATGAGGCCTTTTGCTGAGTCAGCTCTTAGAGAGTAAGTTTGGTTTGCCTTCATCTCAGCATGGTTTTCTGTTGGTAGAGCTTACAGTGATTTAACTTTGAGTTTTTCCTTCTTTCAATCTGTTTGAACTTCTACTTAATTTCATGGACATCAGAAGCATGGGACCTGAGCCAGAAATGAGTGCACAATGGATTTTCAATTCACCTATACATTCTGATGTGGAGACCAAACTGAGGCAGCTCCTTATTGAGCTTGGAAGTGATAAAATACTTGGAATACAGGTGAGTCTTCTTAAACCCTTGGAATACAGTAATTAAGCTCCTAACTAGGAGTGGGACCTTGTTGCACCAGTTAGGTTCTTTAGCTTATACTGCATGTTTCGGGTTTCAAACAGGGTAGTTTTGCATATGCAGGAGTAAAACTGCCACATATAACCCTTCCCAAAAGTGGAATTCTTCTGCACTAGGCTTCCCTTATTATTATTTAATCTAAGTTATCGCAAGACAGGTTCTCTGGCAAACTATTAATATCATATGGTTCTCATTTAGTTCAAATCACTCTAGAAAGCACTTAAAGCTCTGTTCGCATAGATTGAAGATATATTCTTTTAAAAGAAATGTCTTATCATCAATTGGAAAGGCAAATATATTGTTTGAAATTTTATATCAGTGAGCAAATAATCTAAGGATTACTTTGGCAATCTCCAGGTTTGTGCGTATAAAGATGGAAAAGTTGTGATAGACACTGCTGCCGGTGTGCTCGGAAAATATGACCCTCGGCCTGTTCAACCTGATACATTGTTCCCAGTTTTCTCTGTGACAAAGGGGATCACTGCCGGAATGGTACATTGGCTTGTTGACAAGGGGTATGATAATGTTTGCTCTATTATGTAATTCCATAGAATCTTGCACGTCAAATACTTTGCATTATTGCATTGATTTCTTTTCTATCTGTAGTTGTATAGTAGTTGTAGCATACAACTATAATAGTAGTAATAATAGTTATAGTAGCGACCAACGGCCTCTTGGCCTATTGGTATTAGGTCCCTTGTGTAGGGGTTTGTTAGTTGGGACAAACCAAGGTTCGAACCCCCACGATCACAAGGAAATGGCATGCGCACATGGGTGCCGCGTTGTCCGCCCTTGACTTTTCCTCGGGGGGGCTCTTGTCGCTTTTGTCAAAATATAAATAAATAAATAAATAAAATAAACAAATATTAATAGTAGCAATATAGAACATAGAAATGGTAATAATAATACTATAGCACTACCAGCAGCAAGATTAGTAGTAGTAGTAATAGTAGTGCTAAATATAGCACTATAGAAGCCATATTAGCAGCAATTTAGTAGCAGTAGCTGTGTGATATTATAGTAGTAATATAGCACTTGTAGCACTAATGATAGTATAGTAGTAGTATACCACTATATTAGGAGTACTGCAGTCAGGGCAGGGGGGGAGGCAAGGGGGTGCTCAAGCACCCCCTTGGCTCTAGGAGGTCCACCCCTTGGTTCTAAGAAGTCCCTACCTCCATGAAGTTGTTGTTTTAAGTTTATAATATTATTATTACAGTCCCAATTCCACATCCAAATTGGAGTTTAGTTCAGTGGTTAGAATTCTATATTGTCTCAATGGAGACATGGGTTCAAATCCCAGTAGCCACAATTTATTTTAAAATTAATAATGATATCATTAAAATTTTGCTCATATATTCCCAACAAATTTTTTTTTCTTTTCACCTCGTGTCTCATTGATTTTTTTTATTATTGGAATTTAATTTCAATATCATAATTTTTTTTATTGTGATTTCTATGTTTTTTTACAGATATTCTTCTAATAAAACTTGGATGGAATTAGACCTATACTCAAAGAATTAAAACGTAAAATAAAACATTATTTTTTTAGATGAATTAGTATAAACAAGTAATCTTATGTTTGAATTAGTATAATTTTTTTTGTATTTATAATTTTTTTTAAGTTGAAATTAGCACCTCCTTAATTTTGCTTCTGGTTTCGCCACTGACTGCAGTAGTACTAGGAATTTAACTATAGTATTAGTAGTAGCAGTAGTATAATAGTATTAGTGGTAGTTGTTGTATGGTTATCCTACTATTACTACTTTAGTTATATTACTATTAATACTACAGTTATGCTACCATTACTTCCATAGTTATATTGCTATTAGTACTACAGTTGTATTGTTAGTACTACTGCTGCGGCTACTACAACCAGCACTACTATTATACTACGACTATTGCTGCTGCACTATATGATTACTACTGCTGCTGCTTCTTTTGTTGTTGCATTACTACTACTATTACTACCACGACGGTTGTAACATTATTATTACTGCTACTTTAGTGTTATACTCCATTTGTGCTATAGAAGTAGTAGTCCTTATCCAACTGTATTAGCTAAGACTTGGTGTCTTCTTATTTGTTCACACTAAACAATGGTCCTAAATCATCGCAGAAAACTTAAGCTTGAGGAGAACATTGCTAATATTTGGCCAGATTTTGGAACAAACAAGAAGGATCTAATAAAGGTAAGATAATTCCATGCTGTATTTGAATTGATACTACCTTTGAATAAGAAATCAGAGATTGATTTAATGTTCCACTTTCTTTCTTCATTTGCAGGTTCACCATGTTCTTAATCATACATCCGGCTTGCACAATGCAATGGCTGATCTTAGGACGGCCGACCCATTTCTAATGTGTAACTGGGATGAATCTCTTCGCCAAATTGCTAATTCCGTCCCGGAGACAGAACCTGGTTCTCAACAACTATATCATTACTTGTCTTTTGGTTGGCTTTGCGGTGGGGTTATTGAGGTCTGCCTTCTTTCTTTTCTCTTCTCAGGAACTTTTCTTGTAGCTTTATATTTTGTTCTCAAGTTTAAGGTTTCCTTGCCACCAAAAATGAAGTCTGAGCTTGGCTGCTTTGCCTACTTAGTTATTATAGTATTAACTCTGAAGTGCTCTCTTGCATATGAGTACATAGTGTTCCTTGGTATTATTATGCCTTTCTGTTTGTTTCTTCATCTATTTTTTTTTCTCTATTTTTTTTTCTCAAAAACACTTATGGTTTAGCTTTATTTCCTAATTTTGATTTATTTGGTTAAAACAGTATGCATCTGGGAAGAAATTTCAAGAAGTGTTAGAAGAAGCCATCATCCACCCGCTGAACATTGAAGGCGAGCTATATATTGGCATTCCTCCAGGCATGTTAAACCTTATCTTACCATCTATTTGAAATCCTGAAATAATGCATCACAAATCCTCAATAGGATATAGATTTTCATATCATGGAGGAAAATTCTTAATGGTGTTGAGTTGAAGATGACAACCAAATAACAATGATTAGGGTAGGCGCATATTGGCAAGTATGCATGATAAATCAACAAAATTACATGTTAGCCATGTCTTTATACATATATATTCCATTACATCTACTGTACTTCCATCCTCTCATTTTCACTTAAATATGTTGTAAGCCTTCCTAAACTCTCGTATCTTTGTCCTTCTAGCCTCTTGTACTTCCCTTTGTGCATGCGTCCACACACATGTATTGTCATTTTAAAGTTGTAGTTACTAATGAATTTGCTAACCGCAATTTTCCTCTAAAGCATTAAAAGCAGCAAATTCTCAGAAAATCAAGCATTAACACTGAAGTTGCTTGCATATACTTGCAGGTGTGGAATCTCGACTTGCATCACTGACCCTAGACACAGGGGACCTGGAAAAGTTATCACAAATTATGAGCAGAAACCCAGTACTTCCTGGTAACCTGAGACAGAGTAACCTTGCAGAGATGGCAGCTGGCCTCCCTGTTATTTTCAACACACTCAACGTCCGCCGAGCAATCATCCCTGCAGCTAATGGACACTGCTCAGCTCGTGCACTAGCGCGTTACTATGCAGCCCTTGCCATTGGAGGTGCAATTCCCACTCTGCATTCTTTAGATTCTGAGCCTCCTCTAGGGAGCCATGTCCACATTCCAAAGCTCCCATCGCCGAAGATAAAGAAGAAAAGATACTGCAAACCAAGGACATCCAATGGCCATAACAGTGATCATAGCTCAAGAACCGCTGACAAGAAGGGTTATAACCTCATTGGCAATAATTCTAATGAAATCGCCATCGCTAAACCACAAAGGATGTTTACTAACCCAAAAATCCATGAAGCATTCATGGGTCTTGGAGATTATGAGAACCTGGTACTTCCTGGTGGGAAATTTGGTCTTGGATTCCGGAGATTTGAATCCACAGGGGGCAAGATAACAAGCTTCGGGCACTCGGGAGTTGGCGGATCAACAGGCTTCTGTGACATAGAGCATGATTTCGCCATTGCAGTGACAGTAAACAAGATGTCTCTTGGTGTTGTTACCAGGAGTATAATTCAGTTGGTTTGCTCAGAGTTGAATGTGCCTCTGCCTGAAGAGTTCTCCAGCTTTGGAGAGAAGGGGCCTGATATGCAGTTGAATCTAATGTCAGCTAATTAATTAGTAAAACTGGCATTCATTGAGGACAGGGTTTATCTATTACTGTTATTACTCTGTCAATGACACTTTTAAGTGAAAACACAGCGAATATATGAACCACAGTCTACAGGATATGAAAACTTTCAGCAAATAAAATAAATTTATTTTTTTCAGTTGCTGGTTGTGAGTGAAATTTTAGCAAATGTTAAGTTATTCCCTTTTTTTTTATTCTTACAAGTTTCCTCTCTTATTTTTGTACTAATTATTAAAAACTCCTTTTGACTTTTGTTGGTGAATAAATTTTCTTCTAATCCAGAGAACAATGAAGAACAAAGAACAATTAAGTTGGATTAATTTTTAATTTAATTTTCTTATTAATTACATATCCAGCCACCCAAGCCAGCCACTGAGTTACGACGGACCTGCCACTTCGGCGTCATCATCGCGGCTGCCGTCCAAGCACCTCTTGATCAGCGCATCGTACCCTTCGGCCGATCCCGAGGCAAACTCCGCCAGCGATCCGACGGCCACCGACATCCCCGCCCAAAGAACCCTCCCGGCGATGTCCACCGTCATCGCTGCCGCCTCCTCCCCTCCGCCGCCGGATACCGAGGCCATCCCGGCCGCGAAGAAATCCAGGCCGTCGATCACCTGCGCCTCGCTGAGCGAGTCGAGGAGCCGGGACCAGCGGACGCAGAGACCGTACGCCGGCGGCGCCGGAGTGGTGGCGGGGGGTGGAGATGAGGAAGGCGGTGGCCGCCCCGCGCAGCGGCGGATCCAAGCGGCCAGGGCGCGGGCATAGGAGCGCTGGGCGTGAATCCAAGACTCAAGAGTGGAGCGCCATGCCCTAAGCTCCGACTCTAACGCGGCGGCGGCTCGGGAGGGCCGTGCCGGCACCGCCATTGTTGGATCGAAGGGTTTAGGAGCCGCAGAGGCTGAGGATGATAGAAACGTCTTGGCCGCCTCAATCGCGTTCTTCTGGATCACGTGGCAGTCCGCCATTAACCGCCACATCCTCGCTAACCTGCACCGGAGGAACAACACAACATCAGCCGATAGTATTGTTAAGAACATTGAAGGAAAAATGGTGGAAAAAATAAAAATTGAAAAGCTTACCCTTGAATCAACTCCAGGAGCTGAGGATGAAGCTCCTCATCCCTTAATTTTTCAATTCTCCTGGAAACTGATTCAACTGTATGCATTGAAACCTTCAAACGAGTATGGAGATCTCTGATTGTGGCTCTTGTTCTATCAACTGCAGCAGGCTCATCTCCATTAACATCTTGATTCCTCAGTTGAATGCATTTCTTCTCATATGCTATTCGTATTCGTTCTCCACACTGATAACAAGAGATACCACTGATAACCGATAATTCGCCTTTTTTTATTGAGTATTTTGATTGGATGAAAAGAAATTAATACCTTTACTTCCTCGTATAACTTCTTCTCCCATGCATATAGTCTTTCCAATGTTGACTGATGGCTTCCTGATATCATCATACATGATTCTTCGGAATAATCACTGCTACTTTCATAGCCATCGTCTCTTGCGGTTGTCGCGACTTGTAAGAACCTAGAAGACGATGAGCGTGAAGATGCTGAGCGGAACAAGGCAACCGGGTTCAACATTCTCACTGTTTTTAGTACCAGTAAAGAGAAGTACAGTTTATTTGATGTTCAGAGAATTTGGTTAATGCAATCAGATGAAACAGAAATGAATACCTCCATGGTCAGTAGAAGTTGAAGAGTATTGAGCTCTGCTTGCTTCCAACATCACTGAAATCTCATGGGCTGAATCACAAATCCTTGCAAACTGACTTTCAATGTCCCTCATGACTTCCAACATGCTTGTCGGTCTTCTATTCATAAAGACAGTAAAACCAGGAGTTTGCTCCCCAGCTTCGCCATCACTCTCCACAACCTGCTGCTCATTACTGACCTCAAGATCTACAGCATTGCGTGGTTCTGAAACTTCGACGCTCCCAGTCCCCTGAGAAGTGAATTCCTTCACTTCATGCTTCCTCTCGGTCTTGATCTTCTCGGAAGGTTCTTGTGTTTCGACTGCTACTTGTGTTGGTTTAATGTCAACCTTAGTTCTTTCATCTCTTACTTCTGCCTGCGGTTCTCTACTTTCCTCATCCACATCTTCCTCTAATTCGGGAATTCCTTCTTCTTCTCGTACCTGCCTCAACCCTGCCACATCATCATCACTGATGATATGATCAAGACTGTACCTTGAGGGGTATCCATATGAATCCAGTGATGAGAAAGGATTCCAGAAATAATCCCACTGTGAATTTTGAGGTGAAGGTGGAGGATAGCTTGGCCTGTTGTTGTATTGTGACGAAGAGTGCATCGGCGAAGCCTGTGTCGTGAAGAAACTATCAATTCCATAATGGTCCACAGGGTAGTAAGAATCAATTCTCACAGTTTCCGGGGACTGAGGAGGCCATTCCTCAACAGAAACAGATTGATTACCAGATGATCTTAAGTACCTCATAACGTGGACCGTGCTCTTCTCATGCTGATTCAGTGACGGTGAGATGGACTGCAATGGAATTCCTGAGATTTCCCGGCTCAATCTTTTCACAGGAGTGAAAGGTGGAGTTGTGTATGAATCCAGGAAGAAGTCATGCCGTTCATCTCCATCAACATAATTTCTGAGAGCTAAGGAGACTCGCCTGAGACAATCGATATAAGCAATGTGCCCTATGGCAAACCGGATTCTCTGATCAACAGCTTGTTTGATGAAATTCCTTCTATCTTTGCAGAGCTGAACAGCTTCCTCATCTTCCAGCCTAGAAGCAGAACATCCCATAGCTTGAGGCCTCTATGAATTCTTCAGGCTCGGGTCGAAACCAGAATTACAAGGGAGAAACAGCTGATTCTTCACCAAAGTCATAGGACTTTGTGGTACTGTTCCAAAAATATTTGTAAATCAAAAGATATGAACTTTGAAGAACATCATCTACTGCAAGGAAAGTAGTGGGAGATTCTTCAATGCGGTTTGTATAGAAAGGAAGGAACTGAACTCAATGCCATGTTGTTCCTGACTTGGTTTGCAATTAACTCAAGGTAGACTTTTGAACAGGTAATACTTACAGTTTGAGGAGAGAATTCCTCCTCCTTGGCACCTTCCTGATAACTATCAAATGCACAAAAACCTACCAAACAATCAATAAAACACATTAGATAAGCAGGTGAAATTTTCCGATGGAAAAGGACAGACCAAGTCTGCATTTAGTCTTCAGTCTATTACAAGTGATAGATAATTAAACCATTCAATTAAAGCCCTGCACTTCATACTTAAATAGAAGGAAGAAGCCAAATGTCACATATGCTGAAGTAATGACAAGTGGGGCCTTGTGACACTAGAATGCAAGATGGGGAAGAAACTAGACATTCAGACAAACAAGAAAAAGAAACCAATTAACATCTTAAATAGGACTGGTCAAAACACAGAGTATGTCTGCTTGGATTGAGGGAAAATAGAGGGGTTAATAAAGAATTGAAAATGATAGAATGGAAAGAAGAGATTTTTTTTTTTCAATATATTTGCCTTTTTCTTTTACTCATCCATCTTAAATTATTCACCTAAACAAACATAAGAAAACAAATTTTGCTCTTGTTTTCTTTTCCTTTTCTACATTTGGCATACAATTTTATCAAGAATATATTTCCAACTGAAATGCAAATTCACCAAATCTAGTGACTAATGAGGAAATTATAGGAATAAATCAAGGGGGGGAAAAAAAGCAGTAAGCTATAAACCATTCACCACAGAAGTGAAAGACCATATTTGTGAAAAATCAGCACCAAGCCATTGAGGAAGGATTCTTTTAGAACATGAACAATCAAAAGAAGTTGAAGAAGATGGGATCATATGTTTAAATTCCAAACATAAAAAATAAAAATAATGAGGGAAAAATTGATCAGGTCGATCATGCTAATTTTACATTTGTAACAAGGAGAGAAGAAGGCGGCAACATAGGGAAGCGCAAAAGCAATAGAATTAGGAGCTAGTAATAGAATTAGGATGTACTATAGAAACCATCTTTAGTAAAAACAAAAAACAAATCTAACCCCCAAGACTACCATTAAGATGTACGAAAGAAACCATCTTTAGTATGAATGAAAATAGAGGATTTCTCAGGCGAGACAATGAAGATCTTGAAAACATAAATTTAATCACATAAAACCAAAATAAAACACTTCAATAACAAGCAAGCTACTCCAGTCTCCAAACAAGAATAGATAAATAAGATGTAAAGCCGGAGCAATATAGCTAAAAAAAACTATTTTTTTTCCTTTATAGCCATTTGCGCTGATAAAATTCAGAGAAAAAACACAAATTTGATTGAAATGAGATTAGAAACAAACCTAGATTGCTCAAGCGGGATGAAGAACAGAAGAAGCTTAATCACAGAGAGAGATGTTCAGAGAGAGAGAGAGAGAGAGAGAGAGAAAGAGCGCAACGGTCAAAAGAGTTGAAAAGAGAAAAGAATAAAGAGTCCATAAAACAGAGGGAGAGTGAGGATGAGAATATAAACCGGCCTGAGTTACTACCCCTGTCATTGCACCAAATTACAAAACCAACCCAATTGGTTTGGAATCACTGTTTAAGCCTCATATCATAGTACAATAATGTAATAATTCAAATAGTAAATAAATATTATAAAATATACAATTAAGCTCTTTGTTCAATGCAAAAATAAGAAAGTAATAATAATAAATAATAAATAAATAAATAAATATATTATCATGTCAAAAAGATGGTGGAGAGCAAGAGGCCTCACATGGATGGGATGTGTACCCAGTCCTTGAACAGCAGGTTGCAGAGTCTCTTTTGGGAATAATGAGACAACGTTCACTGTAGTTTCGATTTCCCAGCCAAAAATCTTTCGAAATCGTCCGGAAATGTCCCTGATCTCGTTCCCATTATGTCCCCCAAACAAACAAAAAGTAGGGAAAGGGACTGAATTAAATGCAATGGATATGAATGAATTTTAGATTTCTTCAAAAAAAAAGGGAGAAAGAGAAAATTGATATTTTTCAATCAAGATTTATTATTAGATGTTAATTAGTTGTAATTAAAAATTAATATTTAATTCTGTAAAGAATGGCACACGGCGTTGGAATTTTGAAAAGCTAAAAAGTGGGATTTTAGTCGGCTTCATAAAAAAAAAAGCAAAAGTTTAGGGGCCCATCTGCAAAAACTAAAGATAACTCTGCCTTGATTCCCTTGTTTAATCTTTTCCCAATCTTTACCCCTAAATGCACACCAATTTACCAACAAAGAGAAAACCTAATTAAAAACGTAAATAAGATGAGGATTAGGGCTGGCATCAGATTCTCAGATGTGAAGAGATTGTCCTGATAAAGTTGCTCTTTGAACCTGCTATGAAATGGACACATGCTTGAAAAAACAACATTGATTAAGCATAATGATGGCATTTGTCCAGTGCCACTAATAAAGTATGATGCACCAACAGAGCTTACAAGGAGAATAAGTCTATGCATATTGCATAGTATCACAAGTCTTGAGAAGACTTCTAAACAATGCAAACAAATGGAAGCACACATAATACAAGAGTCCAACACCAGAACTTGTTTCCCTTGCAATCCAAACCAATGAACAATATTATAAAATGATCAGAATAAAATATAACCAAAATGTTTGTCCATGCTTCATACTTTTACCTGAAGATCACCGTGCTTCCAGATAAAGGAGCAAGATGAAGTTTATTTATTTGCCATCCAGAAAATAACAGGGAATGTAAGGAATTTTATAAGACGTATCATTGTCTAATTCTTTGAGATATGATCATACTCAAATTGCAGAAAGGAACTTTAGAGAACTCTTTTGGTCATTCCATCCTGCTTACCAGCTGAATTGGACACTGTCATATGCATAACGGCACCAAGGTCTCAACCTTGTAAAAGACAAACTCTACATCCATAATCCTTAACACATTCATCCAATTTCTGATTCATCTTCTGATTTATCCCTTGCTACTGCAAACGATGATTTCCATGTATCACCATTCTCCAGGAAAGGGAATAATAATAAGGTTATACATATAAAGCAACAAGAGAATCAAAGTGACAGGTGATATTGGTACAGACAATATCCCTAGGGACTACAGTCAGAGGGCAATGTAACTATCCATCAATATACATCACATAAAAGACATACACACAAGGTGTATTCCTGAAAAGCTTGACTAACCTGGCTAATTGTGATATGGACCATCAACAAGGGAAAAGGATTGGAGATCCATTCCTGCAGAGCTTGTGGTCGGCCAGATCAAGCTTGCTCATCTTCTCTTCACACCATAGCAACTGCTCCTTACTGATCTTGGCCATTCTCATGACCCTTGATATGACTTTAATGTCAATGAGGGCAAACAGCAGATCCACTTCCTCTGGTGTTGTTGGCCAAGATTTCTTCTTCCATCCTTTCTTCTTCTTAGATAGTTCTTTTACTCTGATTTCCTTCTGCAGCTCAAAGATAGCAATGAGCAATTAATCATCTTTTTCAAACTCTACCTGCCTTTACTAGCCATGGTTTGTTTGTCAATTATTTAAGAGTTAAACAGGCATTCCACTGAAATGCTCACTGAAAGCCAGCAAGCTATTTGGCAGTAATCCAAGCAAGTCCCCATGTGAATGAGAAGGAGATAAATTGTGTAACGGATGAAGAACTACCTAGCTAGGCACTATCTTGAGATGTTACTAAGTCAAGAGTGACCCAAACAAAACTCGCATACAAATAACTAGCTGAGCACTCGCATAAGACCCCGGGCAAGTCACATGAAAGAGACTAACAATGGCATTAAATATCAAATGCATGGAGTATAATAAATATCAGAATTGCAGATGATATGTAGAGTATGAATTTCTGAGGTTCCCCAATTTACTCTTTAGCCTTGCATTTTTGCATAGCTCAACTTCTCTTAAGGTAAATGTACGACATAAGATGGCTAATAAAATTATCAAATAAGGTTGCTAATCCCAAATATACATAGAAAATAACATTAAAAACAGCATATCTTAACAGACAAGTATGCACATTCGACTGAGCAAGATGGGTTACACCCATGATCATGCAAGTAAACTATTGACAAAATTGGCAGTATGAAAGCAACCCAACAAACTGACCAATCATCAAAAAGTATGATGCCATTGACTGATCAGTATACATTTGTTCTGAATTTAAGCATAACTTCAACATCATCACCTGATTGCTCTGAGCACATTACATTATAAAACTATGTCAATTAAATCCCTATCTTAAAAATTGGTGGTAATCATAGTCTTCACCAATCACCACTTTCGCATCAGAATTAAACACTTTATGAGGGCAGAAGTGGCTACATAAATTCACGTAACAGATTATGTATCAAACACAGCATCTAAGAGATGGCCACCATACATACATAGTTGAACAGCATTACTTAATTGATTCTCCCACAACCTATGGGAATGGTTGTTTTCATAGGGTGCATACTGCTTAACAGGCAGGAGGTAAAGATGCAAAAGAAAACTAATGATCAGCAAAAGAAACAATTACAGCAATAAAATGGCACCCTTAATTTAAGTAAATAAATAATAAATAATTATACTAATGTGAAATACACAATTAATAAAAAGACTTGATATAAAGTGGAGCAGACTATCTTGAATATACCTTGTCAAGTGAGGATTGAACCTGATGAAGGGAGCTTGCAAGCTGGTCGTGACCCCCAAATAAGTTAAGAGAACTACCTGACTTTTTCTTGTCCATCTTCAGAAATTGGCAGAAGGTAAGGATTGAATCTTCCATGATTTTTATAAGTTCAGGTGCGAGAATTGGTGAATCAAAATAATCATCCTTAGTGCCCTTATGATTCAAACCTGCAGTGCCCACAAAACAAATCATGTATGATCACATAAGATTGTAAGGCCTTCAAATTTGTTCTAGGAAAATTCTGTTTTTAATCATTTTGAAATACCAAGCTGGCTCATGCAATTACCTAGATACAGAAGCACTGCACAATTTATAAACTAAAATAGTAATAGTTAAACGAAATAATGTAAACTTCCACAGATGATCATTTATTCAATCTTATGAGTTTTATGAAAGCCATTCTAGATAGCATCTATTGGCATGGAAACCCGTGTTGGATTTGGCAAGCAAAAGAAGGAATTTGTGAGAACAATGAGGATTAGGTCATGAGAAAATGGAATACAATTCAAAATCCTTTGTACAAAATTTTTTGGCAATATCCAATTCACAAGAACACTAGGGCACATTTCATCCTTTAAGGTAAAGAGCTGGCAGCTTTTTTGTCAAACAAGACCCCTTCTGAAATACCCTTTATACATGCGCATGCGCGCGCGCGCACCCACACACACACACACAGTTACACTTTCAGAAATATTGAAGAGTCATCAGTAGGTTAAAATCACTAGGCTCGGCTATGAAATTATATATTTGACTTGTGGCCAATGAGCATGAAAAGATGGAACTCTGGTTGAAGAAATGGTAGAAAACTGAGATGGCAAGAAAGGATATGTTCAAACCATGAGAAAGTATTCTTAGTACCGTAGGATATCCCTTTCCAGTGACTTGTACAGCATATACAGGAATTTTACAAACATTAATTATGTTGCCTGATCTTTTTGATGCATTGATATTTACCTTGAAAACTAGGAATCTGAAGCAACCTGGGCAAGGAGGTCCGCGAACGGGCATAAACCTCCACCCTAGAACCCTGCTCAAATGGTTCATTTTCTATAAATCTCTGCAAAAGAACCTGAAATTGCTGGAATGCCTGAGCAGCATAGCAATAGGAGGTAGGGTTTTCAGGCTGTGATGAAACCCTTTGACTCAATTGCATATATTGACAATGAAGAGCTTCCCAGCTTAAGGAGATATGGGCGACGTAGGCAGTTTCAAGATTTTGATAGGGGTCCTCTTGGGAATGGTGCAAATGCTCGCGGTCATCTTGAAGTTCATCCCGCTTCTTAAATGAGAGGTTTCGGATTGTCATAGCCAGCTTCTTGGATGCAGATCGAGGTGACCGGCTCGAGATATCCTGTGAACCTATGATTAAGAAAATTATAGAGCTGACAGATCTGCATGAAATATATGAACAGGAAAAAATTACATAATTTACTCCATGACCAGATTTTTATATGATAAAAGATCAAACAAAAACAAAAATTTCAGTTACTAAATGATAGAAAAGAAAATTGGTGAAATCATGCACTCCGACCAAATATGAAGTTGGAGCATTTATTTGTCGCAAATGGTCACATTTTATATGGTTTCAGACTGCTGAGAATAGTAATTTATGTTTATCAATACTCAAGGGCAAAAGCATGACAAAGTCAGAGACAACAAGATACTCCACTGGCACAACAGCTAGGAACTAAAACGGAATAGAATCATAAATCAATATCTCTAAAGAGAGTACAAACATATCTAGAGAATCACTCGATATTCACTTATTATTCATCACTAGGGATATCTTTTATTACAGATACCTGAAGGCAATAAGATAAAAATAACAGCTTAAGGCAATAGGATATATCCATCTAAGTAAAGCACAAAAATCTACTCAAACATGAATAACAATCCAACTTCAGAAACCATATACCTGCTTCTTGCAATTGTTGAGCAATCATCTTATCAAAGAACAGCATTCGCTCACAGTACTTATCATACAAAGTATCAAACCCGCACCATGGATATCCATCTTCCACCTCTGACTCTCTCCACTCACTGGAGCTTGTCTCCTCCTCCTCCTCCTCCTCCTCCTCCTCTGCATCAGGTTCCTCCTCAGGTATCAGAACCATGAAAGTATTCTTCCTCAGCTCCTTCAACCTCTTCTTTACCTCATTAGTTATAAAATCATCATCGTCATCATCATCCTCTGCCTCAACATTGGGATCAATATCTGTGGACTTTGGGAAAGAATCAGTAATCTCTTCTTTTGATCCCTCTGGGGGAGATTTACTGTTTTCTGGATCCGGCTCCTCTTTTCCTTTAGATTTGGTGAATTTTGGGAACCTTTTCACTTTGAGAAAATCCATAGGATCTTCTTCAAAATCACAAATTTTATCCCTCCCTTTTACTGCAATGGATCACTGAAACAGTCATACAAAAAAAAAATATACAAAGCCCTTTTGTGTTCTGAAAAAGATGGAAGCTACTCAAGAAGAAGCCGAGAGAAAACTAGAAAGAGAGAGAAACCAAAGAGAAGCAGAGAAAGAAATAGAAAGAGAAGCAGGAGAACCGAGAAGAGGCCGATGAGCAAGAGAACAAGAATCAAATCACCAGAAACCTCGAACTCTCCAGCGAAGCCCAAATCCCGGCTCATGAAACAATGATCCCAACAAAGCCAAGAACTTCTGAAGACGACGAAGATCAATAAAACCCTAGATTGCACGCAAATGCGGTTCAAGAACCGTAAAAGTACAGCGATCCCTGCCTAATCAGCTTCAAAAGCCCTAAAACCCCAAATGCAGCACCTAGAAACACTAGATACCGAATGCAGCTCCAAAAAAGCATGAAACCCCCCAAGGTATAGGGTTTTTTTTTTAAAAAAAAAAAAATATAGGTTTTCAAAATCTCAGCTTTTCAAGTAGAAATGTTCAAAAAAAAAAAATTAGGAGCTATTAGAAACACCTAAATCCAACCCCACAAACCCAAGAAACCCGAAATGCAGCTCAAGAAAACCCTAGAACCCAAGATATCCGTCACCAAAACCATCAAATCAGTAAATACATCAAACAGAGCTGCAGAAAGGAACAGCGAACCACGCCTCGCAACACCCTAGCGGAGACGAAGCACGCTGGCGGAGTTCTCAAGATGCCATCGCCTAGGGTTAGTGAATTCTTTTCAGAAATCAGCAAGGAACTAAATACGGAATAATCAAATTAATGTTTATCAATTTTAATTAATTTCGAGATTTATTCACAGTTTTTCAAGAGAGAGAGAGAGAGAGAGAGAGAGGGGGGGTGGTGTTCGGTGTTTAGGGTTCAAAGAACAAAGACGTTGGACTTTGCGCGGGACTGTAAGGGAATATTGTCAGATGGGGCCCACCACCTCTGACACGGATGAATTTTCAGTACTTTTACCCTTACGTCTTCTTGCATATAAGCCCCTTCTGTTGGGTTGTATTATTTTACTGTACCTGAGAGTTATTTGTATATAAACCCTTATCAAAACCATAATTATGTTTATATCCCCTGTTGGAGCTCGTGAGTTGATTATTTTCCAATCAAATTACATTTTGAACGTATTTAACTGATAACTAATATTAGAAAATGACTTTTTAAGTTGGATTTTGTCTAATAATTTTTTTATTACAATCAAAATTAACTTTTTTTTACCCTTAGATGTTGGCAATAATATAGGATTAAAATCTTATTTTGTTGATATAGATAATAAAAAATGAGAAAATTATTTGTATACCCCTTCAAAACTATATATTTACTTAAATACCCCCATAAAAATGCTATTTGCTTGCGTATCTCTCCAAAACTACTTTTTTTTCTCTTATATTGTCACGCCCCGAACCCGGCCAGGGCATGTGGACAGACCGACCACACCCAAACAGAGACGAGTCCCCATCCAAGAGCAAGGCCTCAGAGACTCCTATACATTCAATTTCAAGAGATAAATAGAACATCGGAATTATATAAATAAAAGAAGGGAGTTTACACAACTCCATACAAATACAATACTAGGGTCTACACGACCCATACAAGGATCTATCCAAGTCACCACTAGTAATCTGTACAACAAAGAGAATACAAGTCTCACACACATACATAATAAAGGAGGTATGCAGACCTCAAGAGAAATGCAACAAATCCAAGTCAGCTACTCGGTATGTCCCCTGTCTAGGCCTAACCCTACTTCCCGTCGCTACCTGAGAAAACATCAATCAAGTGCATGAGCCACAGAAAAGGCCTAGTTGGATCGCTAGAAAAGCAATAAATGTGGCGAAAGCCATAAGCAAAGAATAGAATAAAGCAAGTACAAATATACAAGTGAAACAAAAGCACAAACAAATAACAAGTCTATGGAATGTGAATAAATTCATAGATGTACTCAATCTCCTGGCATATAAGATACTATGATACCTCCAGTATCATACGATATCCTCCAGATATCATCTCCGGTCTATGCCAGATAGCGTTATATCAATCATGTATACATTGTCAGAAAATACACTCTCTGACTGAGTCTCCTTCAAATGTATCATACCTGTACATAAGAGATTGCTAGTACGAATACCTAACAACATGTATACATATATATCCAAGGCAGTAACATCTCGAATATATAATAATCAGTAATCTCCTCGAGATCGGAAGCCAATGCATATTTAAGGAGCGACTCAACTCAAATACGTATATAAAAGCATGAAAACAACTATCTCCTCGAGACGTAAAGCCAACACATACACATATGAGGATACTCAACTCGAATATGTATTGGAAATATCTCAAGGAAATAAGAGCACAAATCACAAGCAAGGTAGGAGGAAGGAATACTCATAACCCCCATGCGAGAGCCTACCTGGATAGAAGTAAATCTCTGATCCTCGTCGCGTCTCACGCATCCGAATCGGGATCTAGTAGATGGATTGAAACTTTCAGTTTCATAATACTTCATATCTACATATATGGATACAGAAATTGTATTTCTTTTCTAAGTAACTTATACGTTCAACAAGGGTCTATAAACGACTAATCAAGAGAATACGAAATGTTTATCTTTACTAGCACAATGTATGAAATCGAACTCCTCAAGAGTTCTCCAATGTGCTTAAAATCCCTCTCTTAGGCATCACTTTACTAATCATGAATTCTATGTCTTCAACATGAATAATTAATACGAAAATATGAACTTCCACTTAATTCGAGATGTACTCATCTCTATTCTTAGCATGGATTAGGGCTTCTAATATGCTTTCTTTCAACAGTTAAACATTATCAAGTTCATGGAGAATATAATCAAGTATTAATACTTAAGATTTTTTACAAAAAGTCGGCAGCACCTCCTCTATTTGGAGAGCCCCGAAATTAATACAACTATGCATATATTAATACAACTAATCCATACCATTTACACTTCATGACAATTATGTTTTCTAGGATCCTCCTCTACAGTTAGATAGCTTGATCTAATGATCAATTAACAACTACATCATGGCATTTTCATCAATCAATCTCCAATTACCCATAAATCTCTAATTAACCACCTCAGTCACACTAACCGTGGCTAAGCACGAGTTCGTCGGCGTCCGAACCAACCGGGCCTACTGTCCCTAACTAGAGAGTTCGTCACAGGTCGTCGGTGCTCCACAGAAGCTCGCCGAAGTTGAAGAAGAGGAGCTAGTGCAAAGCCCTCACCTGAGAAGCTCGTCGGAGGGGCTGGCCGGATAGAGGGGCGGCCAACAACGGCGGCGTGGCTGGATCTGGTCAGATTTGGGCCCGCGCAGGCATGGAGAAGGGCAGGCGTGTAACACCCCAATCCCAACAGGGACACGTGTCACACCAGCCAGCCCAAAAGAGTACCCTGAGCCCCAGGCTGTCAAATCTGAACTAAAAATCTGCGGAATAAACTGGAGACAGTAATAATAAAACCTAAATAGTCTAGAGCTCATCCAAAAAGGAGAGTCATATCTGATACAACACTCTACAGACTATACGTCTGTGTCTAGTCTCCAAAAATAAAATACACATATCTACAGAGTGCACAACATAGAAGCTAATATGGGACGCCAGAGCCAGCTAAGAGTCCTCACATCTCACCGTGTCTAGCCTCTACCTGGGCTCCTATCTGCTACCTGCACAAGGTGGGTGAGAAAAAGAGACTGAGCTACAGAGCTCAGTGAAATGTGACCCCTACTGTCAGGTCAAATAAGACCTGTGCAACTGAAAATATATAACAAGTATATCGAAAAGTAATCTGTACTCATATACATGTAGTCAGACAGTAAAGCATGTAAGTCTATTCATTATCTTCCCAATCAGGAAGATCATCTAATGCAATGTCTGAGAAAACCCGAAAAGTCATCAGTCAACAAACATGCCTGTCTATGTCTCAATGAGATGTCTAGATATGTGAGTGTCTATCGAAAAGAATGCATCTCCGCATGATCACTTGCTAAGATCTCAGATAATAGCCATGAGGTATCCCCCGTCTAAGCATATATGTGAAGCCGTGAGGTTTCCCCCGTCTGGGTCTTCACTCGCGGTACCGAGCACTCCAAAGAGTTGGGAAGGGGTTTTAAAGGTAAATACATTTTTAAAACAAAGTTTTCATGCTGGAAATACATTTGAAAACAAGAAAACCTTTCCCCTACTTGGTATCACGCTCTGCATAGCAAGGACCATCTAACATGATGCAAAAATTGATGCTCACGTCATATATCTATCTCATATCTATCTCAATGATCTACAGCTAGTCATATGCAGAAAACATCAATCTACAATAGCTGTAAATAATCAAAATCATTCTCAAAACCCGGAATAAAACCATATCCGAGGAATATAAACTGAAAACATGATAAACCTGGATCAAACACTAGAATGTACAGTAGGTCCACTCACCTGAAGTCCTAAGCAAGTCAAGTCTTACTCGGACCTCCCGGGGTTCCTAACTTGCCCTTCCTATTTTCCTTGCAGTTACTTGCCGGTCCGAACTCAGGTGGTTGCTCTACTGGTCGGGATCACTCAATGAATAGAGAAAACAGGGCAGCCGGAGCTACTCTGCTGTTGGCCAGAACAGAGAGATGAGTGAAGACGACGCTCAAGCTTCATTTGGAGCGAAGAAGGTGCGAAGCGCTGATTGAGGCTGCGGTGGGAACCGGGATGGACGCACCGAGTTTGTTGGCGGGTGGCTGACGATGAACGCCGGAGTTCTCTCATGAAAACATCTCTCCTTTTGCCAAGAAAGCAGTCCCCCTCCCCAGCCTTATCTCTCCGAACGCCAGCACACAACGCCACATTGAAGACGCTCAAACACCCACACACATGCACACCACCACCTCCACCTCAATTTCTCCACCGAGCTACTTCATCTCTGCCCCCTCATGCTTGACGACCGGAGACTCTGTTCCACTGGCTGCCTCTTCCCTCTCTTCTAAAAACCCAGCTTCACCCTTGTTTCCTTTTAAATCCCAAATCTCATTTCAGCCCAGCCCATTACACCACATCCATTAATTCTCAAAGTTTTGAGCCCAATCAATTGAGTAAATAGTAACTGTCACATGCCTAGCTTGTTTCCATTAATCAGAAACCCATTTCATTCATTACTTTTGTCACCTCCAAGCCTATAAATTTTAATACCTTAATTAACTTATTTTTTTTAATCCAAAAGGCATTAATCCACCTTCTACCATATTAATTCTCTTGATAATTAAGATTTAACACCATTTATTTAATAATAAACTCCGGCATTTTCTTTAATATTTTACAATATTACAGGAAAAACCGGGGCGTTACAAGGCGAGCCTGCCCGTGTGCTGGTGGTAGGGGCGGCGCAGACGTAGTCTAGGCGTCGTAGCCGGGCCGAAAGGTGGGCACGACGGGCGCGTTACTCGCTGGGCGTGTGGAAGCGCGACACAGGCCGCGAAATGGGCTGGCCGGTGAGGGCTTGGCTGGCCGGCGACGGGCAGGTCTGCCTGCGACGTAGGTGAGGCGCAAGCTAGGGTTCGTGAGGATGGAGATTGAGAAAGGGGATGACACGGCTTCAATTGAATCAATTTCAATTGAAGCCCTAAGTCTGCCCCTTATATAAATATATACTCATATATTTATATATTATTAAAACATTAGATTTTATTATTAATTTCCAAAAGTTGTCACATGTTTACTATTCATTCACAGGTGAATGAATTCATTAAGGCCGGGGTCCACTGTCACGATTCTTTCATCCTCATGCCCGACCTAGATCCGCAAATATTGGCTTTTAGTCAATTCCTTCGTCACGGGCATACTATGGCATCACGGGGCTGTCTCAATCCCCGACCAGATCCACCTTTCCTGGGACTCGAACATTTGTCTGTTTTCTTTTCTCAATAATTAATATGGATTAATTAACACTTAATTAATCTGGATTAATTAGTACTTAATAATTTTCCCAAAATTTCTTCACTTACCATAATAAATTTCCATTTAATAAATTTTGGGAAAAATTCTTATTTATTTCAAGGTGGGTTTTACATAAATACCCCTACCGTTAGTCATTGTTAGCCGTCGTTAGAATTTTTAGGGTTAACTATAGTTAAAACTTAACCCTAGTTAAAAAAAAGTTACATCATTACCCTCATCTTTTTCTTTAATCATTTTCTCTCTTTTCTTTTGCATCTTTCTTAATTTTTGCATGTGATTCTCATTTCTCTGAACTCTTGCCAGTATAGATCGGGTGAGTAGGGATACAGCTTCGTGGAGCTCTCGTCGGGCCAGATAGGTGGTGGTAACACACTCATCTAAAAAGAACCATACGTGAGACTCTCGCATCATACGGCTGATCTCTGTCTTATTTTCCCTATTTTCTTCTTATCTCTCTAAACTCCTCGCCAGCAATCTCTAAGTTCTCTCGGCTCGATTCGGTCGCAGATCAAGGGTAGTGGAGCCTCTCTTGCCTATCAGAGATAGTTTTTCATCTCTCTAAACTCCTTGACACGATCTTTGAGTTCTCTCACATTCAATTCTATTGCAGATCGGGGGTAGTAGATTCTTTTCTTGATGTTCGATCTACAACTGATACAGGCAGGATATTGTTGGGTTATTCTTGAGAAATGAATTCAAGAAAGGGTGAAGGCAAGATGTCTGCTAGGGGTGGCAATTTCATTACATAAAGGTAGGATGCTTGATAGATCTGGTTATGGGAAAATAGATCAATTGAGCCATGCAATTGATGATATCAGCATAGATGCTACCCATGAGGGTGAATGTGAAGTAATGGTAAAGAAGTCTAAGAATAGAGGGTATACCACTTCTTAAAAAACACCAGTTCCTTCAAATTCTACTCCCAGAGCATGGGGCCACGCAAAGGGTGTGTCGAGGCAAGGATTACAATCTAATGGCGGCGATGGTTGGAATTCTAGAAATACATTGCCCCAAGGTTTTGACTCACGAAAACCAGATAGTAGAGGTAATCCAAAACCATAGCCACTACAGAGAGGTTGGGAGTCGACCTACATAGCATATGTCTTTGAATCCCATTTGAGGGAGTTGAATTCACCATTCCATGAAGCACCTAATAAGGCTGGAAGGTTCTTGACAAAGATTGTTGCCGAGACATGGTTGAATTCGAGTTCACTTGAATTGGTTGCTGCTTAGGTTGCTTATGTAGTCTCTTATAAGCAATTTTGTTAGTTTTATGAATTGGATTTTGTCTTGGTAGTCAAACGATATTCTTAGACAATTCTATCCCTTCTATAGGGTTGTTTTCTGCACATTGAAAGCATTTTAGCTTAACTTCTTTTAGCAACTATAGTAGCCATGAGGGCATGATCCTACATTTGGTTGAAGTTTCTTTTGAGCTTCTATCTGGAATTTAAATTGTGCTTCTATTGTACAAATTCAAGCCAGTGGCAGATCACATCATTGAAAGTTCTTTATTTTCACGTGCATATAGACTTTCTGAAATAAGAAAAAGTCAATGCTTCAATCTACCACTCGTTCTCTACTTATTATGTCAACAATCGTTGTCATTCTCTAGAGAGCATAGAATTTACAAAAGTATTAAAAAGATTTCTTGAAAAATCATCGAGTATTATGAATATTATCTTTTTTGTATGGTGTAAGTTCCGTCAAGTTGTTCGCCTGTTTTATAATATGTTGCAACAGCGATTGCAACTTGTTGCTCACAGAATTTCTCAAAGAGAATAACTAACACATTCACACACACAAGCAAGGCAAACCACACATAAAGGGGACACAAGAATTGGTAACCCAGTTCGGCTTCCATGGCCTACGTCTGGGGGACTAAGCCTTGAGAAAACAATTTGGTGTAGGGAAGACAGAAGTACAAGAACCTCTCTCGCACTCTCTCTATCATAAGCACCTACTCTTGATTGACAATCACCACTATCATCCTACTCCCGAGAGACTACTCTAGTCGGCTCACTTCAATCCTCCGAGTCCTGGTCTTATATAGACACATCCCTGCCTTCACACAACAACTACTACTTTTAGGATTTCTGGAATCTCCGCGACTCCTAAATTGGACTCCTTCCACATTTAGCTGTTGCAACCTAGTTGCAACTATGACTGCAACGCAGCCCGGTTGACAAATTGATCAAGGCTACAGCATCAATTGCTCTACGACCTCGACACACCTCCAACTCTCCTGGTTGAGTATCAAGTTGACTACATCGGATCCACCTGATCCCAACCAACGCAACTAGCCAATCCACCTCTCTGTTACGTTCTCAGCCCATCAAGGTCGCACCCCACCATGGCGTAAGATCTTTATCAACTTGCATCTTCATTCATGCAAGGTTAAGCTGTAGCTTGGCTCCACCAATCTCCTTCCAAACTTTGTCTTGATTCACCACAGTTTAGCCTGTCATTCCTCTTTGGTCACCACCAAATTTGACCTTCAATCATATCTTGATTTGGCTTCAATCAAGGCTAGCATCAATCACCAATTAGTTGTTAAATCTACTTACCAATCATATCACCATGGCTTCAATTTAGCTTTCAAATAATATCTCCAATCAGCTGAATCTCATCCCCAATCAGCTTCCATTAATCAGCTTCTTTCCGCATGTGGTCTTCACTCAAATCCACCTTCCAGCTTGAAGCTGCACAACAATCTCCTTCCGAGTTTGGATTATTCTCCTATATGAATTTCAATCACATTCCAATCTTGGGCTTGCTATTAAATCGCAAATCATCTCTTTAATTTAGTCTTCAATTGATTCCTTCCTCCAAGTTGGTTCTTGTTTCCATCTTAGTTGTAGTCACCTTCCCAACTTGGGTTGCACCCGGATTGGCTCTTCAAGTCTCCAACACCCTTACCAAAGTTGAGTATCTTGTCTTCATAATACCATGCCAAGTACATCTCCAATAGCATCGTCATATGGAGTCTTCATGCCCTTGCCTTGTCAATCATGCTTTGACTATGTTTGACTTTGTCAATTCACTTGCCTTGGTTAACCTTGCCACATCAGTATGTGTCACGTCATCATGTGTCAAATGATGCCAACTTGCTTGCTTCAGCACTAACATATGGCATCATAAATCTAATGTCCAGGTCTACACTAAAAGCACTTCAAGTGCATGACCTATATACCAATTCCACAACAAACAACAAATTAAAATACATTTCAGTTGATATAAGTCCATGAGACATTTACATTTACGACTTTCTTTTCAAATTTGATGAGGAGCTTCCATATATAAATGAGTTATAAACAATTTCAATCTGGTCAAGATCATAGAGTGGAACTAATTAGCTCAACTATGAAAAAGAAAACCTATTATTATATAAAAAAAATCATTTGTTAATTGAATTCCTATTTACTCCTAAATAAAAAATGAACATAAATGGACAGACATGTACTAAACATGCTAAAGCTGAACTATCCATGCAAACTTGAAAGCAGTTCTGATAAACCTTCTAATGCAATGAAGTCCATCATAACAAAGTCCTTCAATGATATGCAGGAGAAGGGGTTGGATTAAGAGCAGTAACAAGACAATTGAAGTTTAAGAGTATATTTGACGAGAATTTTCATTCTTCTCTCAAATATTGTGAAGTTCAGAGATTGCCAGTCCTAGGAAACTTAACAAACTCAACTATATGCCACTATTTTCAAACGGCTGACACCTATTGGCAAAGATAGACTTATAAATCTCAAGCCTTCAAGAAAACAATGTGAATGTGAATTAAACAGAGATATCTAATTAGATATATGTCAGATAAACAAACGCATATTACCAGATGCACAAATCAAGCTAAACAAATATCAAGCTATAACATCTTGTAACACACATTTGAACATTGAAGGTATCAAATCATTAAACTAAGAATTATGAAGAAACATCATTCTTTCCTTCAGTTCACACCCAAAACTAAAAAAAAATCCTGTAAAAACAGAACTAAGAATAAAAACTCATAGGTAGCTCCAAAAAGTGACAGCTTCTTGTAGCTCAGGGTGGACCTACATTCACAAATAAAAAGTTTCATTAGTAAACATTAATCATTGATTGAAAGTATGAATCAAATTTATACAATACTTCAAAAAAAAAAAATTCTTACTGGACGTGTAGGTAGTCAAGTAATGACCCTTTTTCCCATATTTGCTACATGTCCTTTTCCTCTTGCCTTGATAAACAGGGGATGAACTAATAATAATGAGTATCCTAACACATGGTTAACTGGACTTCAAGACTCAACAATCAGTTGTGAGAGGCATACAAAAACTAAAGTCTAGATATATGTATATGGTTGTTGTTCAACTCCATTAAAACCCATGTAAGGATGCATGGTTGTAGCCTCTCACCCTTGATGTTATGAGTAAAAGATACCATGTTGATAATGGGTTCATTAGCCACTGTAAAAATGCATGCAGAGCCATAGAAATTAGATGCATGTATGGGTTGTTGACCCTGGCGTTAGGAATAGCAGTAATTGAAAAGGCAACAGTTAGACAATGGCCACATATATGAGATGAATACCCCATAGGCCATGATGCATAGGTAGTATATGACATGCTTTATTATGATATGTCTTAAAGATGTGCTATATATATATATATATATATATATATATATATATATATATATATATATATATATATGGGTTAATTACTTAAATCGTCCCTCAACTTTCGCGAAATTTCACTTTCGTCCCTCAACTTTATTTTGTAACAAAATCGTCCCCCAACTTTCAAAAAATAACAAAATCGTCCCTCGAGCCGGTTGCCGGTTATACATACCCTGACGTGGCGGTCACCCGCTGACTCAGCATGCCACCCAGGATCGCTTACGTGGCACCAAATAATGAACTTTTCTTCCGAAGTGTGTCGCTTTTCACGGAAGGTCCCTCAACTTTACTAAATTTCACGTATGGTCCCCCAACTTTAAGTTATTTCATGAAAGGTCCCTCATCTTTGTAAATTTTCAAAAAAAAATGCAGTTAACACATTTTTTATATTAGGATCACATTCCAATCAAAGCAGTGAACACATGAAACAACTGCAAACACATTTTCAAATCAAAATTGATAAAATTGAGACAATGTAATGAAAATTCATATTCACGTTAACATTACACATCCACAACATAATGAAAATTCACAACAATTTAATCCTGCTTGCAAACCAAATTAACATTCATTGTACATTCACATTCAATGAAAATTCACATTCACATTTAATCAAAATAACATTCACATTAGCATTCAAATTCACATTCACATTCAATCAAAATAACATTCACATTCACATTCAATCAAAATAACTTTACATTCATATTCAATTATAAAACAAAGCCAGAAATACATTCACATTCACATTTACATTCACTTTAAATTATAAAACAGAGCCCTCAAGTCATTCACATTCACATTAAATTATAAAACCACACCAAGTTTCTTTCATAAGTAAAAAAACAGAGTCATTTGTCACCACAGAACATAATTATAAAACAGGGCCATGGCTATGAAGAAGTAGGTGGAATTAAACCTCCACTAGATCCCTGAAAAATTAAAAAAAACAGATCCATTTGTCAGAACATAATTGTTTCAACAGAGCCATTAAATTATAAATCAAAAACTTACATCTTTCATGGGTTGCTCTGTAGTAGGGGCAGTTGATGATTCACCAACCCTTGCCCTCTTTCTTTGACAACTCCTTTTGTTGTGCCCTATTTGTCCACAAGAAGAACAAGTCATTTGGACTCTGCCATGCTTAGTAACCCTTCCCTTTGCTGCAGCTGCAGCAATCTCAAGCTCCTCTCTTTCTTTCCTCCTAGCTAAGACCCTCCTTCCTTTTTTCTTCTCTAATGGATCAGGGGGAACTATAGGGACTGGTTCTTGTGGATGAGGCCACATTTCTACCCCATCAGTTGGCTGAATAATATGCCCATATACTTTGACATATGTCATCACATAATAACATTCATCAACATAATTCTCAGGCACCTCATTGTTGCCATGTATACATGCAATGGCATGCATACATGGGATACCAGTGAGGTCCCATCTTCTGCAGCTGCAGGTCTTTTCTGCCATATCAACAACAAATTGGGATCCACACCCTCTCACTTGCACCTTGGGGCCTCCTGAGAACACAGGTTCCCATAATATGGCATGGTCCTTATTCTTATCCAATTTTTTCTGAATTTTGGGGCACAACAAGCCTCCCTTTCTTTGTATTTCTTCTTTTTTCTTCCATAGCCTTGTCATCAACTTTGTCCTTATAATTTCCAGCATTGTAACAATGGGCTTTGTTCTAGCATCAAGTACATATTTGTTGAAACATTCACACATGTTATTCAACAAAATATCACACTTGGCCTTGGTTCTGAATGCAGATCTACACCAATTCTCACAAGGCCTTTCTCTTACCCACTGCCTTGCTTCTCTTGACTTCTTCTCCATCTCATCCAAGTAATACTCCATTCTCTCAGGATAGCTGGCCCTAGCAATATTCCAGAGAAGATCCTTCAGCTCTTTCCCTTTGAATTTCTCTCGAAAGTTTTGATACATGTGTCTAACACACATTCTATGCTCTGAGTTTGGGAATAGATCTCTGACAGTGTTCATTAAACCCTGCAAGAAAACACAACAAATGTTCAATAAAAGAGTTTCACTGTGAGCTATCAAAAGATTACAAATATTGAATTTACCTTTTGTCTGTCACTCATAAATGTCCACTGTGAGCTATCAAATAGGTCCAAATCTATGAGTAAATTAAGCAAAAACCATCTCCATGTGTCAGTATTCTCTTTCTCCACAACAGCCCAAGCAATGGGGAAAATACAATCATTGGGATCTATGCCCACAGCAGACAACAACACACCACCATATGCACCTTTCAGCCAAGCACCATCCAAACATATTAAGGGCCTGCACCCACATAGAAAAGCATCTCTCAATGCTTTCAAGCATATATATATTCCCCTCCATCTACCCTCTTCCCATTTAAAATTAATAGTGCTCCCTGAGTTTGTCTTCAACAATTCAGCCCTATACCTGTATAAAATTGTGTATCACTGAAAGCAAAGATCACCATAAATGGTTTTCAATGCCAAATCTTTGGCTCTCCATGCTTTCATCTTTGTAATGGTATAACCCAAATCCTCCTTCACAGAATGTATCAGTCCCTCAATGCTCCATGCTGGACAGCTTCTGAATTTTTCCAAATACATAGTGGCCAACCTCTTATAAGTCAAGTGATAGTTCTTATGCACCCTGCCACAAGTATGGACCAAATTACATGTCTTAATCATCCATGTGGGATTGTTTTTCTCCTTCATAAATTGTGGAGAGGCATGTATCCTGAATCCACATTTGGAGTAGCATTGCACAATTACTCTTCTATTGTCATTCTTCACAAACCTTATTTCAAATCATGTTTTATCTTTGTGACTCCTAAGCGCATTCTTGAAGTCCTCTCTGTTTCTAAATAACATCCCAACCTTCAATGAAGGATCATTCATGTCCCTTTCAATCGCCAAATTCAAAGCCTCATCCTTCTAGGTCTTTCAGTGACATCACTTCCGAGTCACTCCCACTATGTAACTCATCGAGGAAGGAGCTAAATCTGAATCATCACCACCAGAGTCACCTATCAAGGTATTATTTGGAACATAAGAAGGAATGGGTTGAGAGTTTCCTCCAGCACTGCATGTCCTTTCAACATCTGCATGACCTTGTTCAATATTTCTTTGAAGATCTTCATCCCCATCAACTAATTCATTATCAGAGTCATGAAAATCAGGCAATTCAACATCTGCTGCACTTATCCCATGGGATTGTGCACCCACATTTTCCCCCTGCTCCCCCTGCTCATCCACATTTTCCCCTTGCTCCCCCTGCTCCCCCTGCTCCCCCTGCTCCCCCTGCTCCCCCTGCTCATCCTGCTCATCCTGCTCCTCCTGTTCCTCTTGCTCAGGCATAATTGTCTGCTCAGCAATATATTCCCCCTGCTCATCCTGTTCCTCTTGCTCAGGCATAATTGCGCTTCCAAGAATATATTCCCCGCCGGACATTCTCACGATTAGTGATATTAGCAATATCAGAAATAATAGCAGCTATACTAGCATCAATATCATCTGAATTGTCCCCATGCTCCCCCTGGTCAGAAATATTTCCCCTCTGCTTGCCATGCTCAGAAACAATACACTGATCATCTAAATTAACCAAATTGCTCCCCTGCTCCTGCACAATTGTTTGCTCAACCATATTTCCCCCCTGCTCAGCCAACATTGTCTCATTGGTACTCTTTCTCTTAGCCTCACCGCACTCCAAAATTTCATTTTTCTTCAATTTCTTCTATCACAACAGAAGACTTTGGCATTTTTTATTTTGATTTTACGAATGAGAATTCTTTTTCAAGAACAGGGAGTGTCAAGTGCTGAGCATATACATCTACCTCACCATGGTAAGACCCATAAACACACATATCTAACACTCTTGCATCACTGTCTAATGGTTTAAGTCCACCATAAAATTCTTCAGACGCAACCTTCCACTTATACTGAATAAGTCCCTCAACTCCAAGCTCTTGCAATTTCATGTCTAGAACTATCAATGACATGGTATCATACTCAACCTCCATAACCTCTACTTCTCCAGAAAAATAACCCCAGTCCCCCATATCTCCATTGTAGTGCAATTTCAGTATAAATGGATTATTGGGGTCTTCCTCATACTCTGTGATAGTAGAAATTGAAAATTAGGGAAGTATTACATAATTAAACCCTAAACAGTGAGCAAAATCCAATTCTTTAGCCGTAAACAGAAATTTACCCAATTAAACCTACATAACAACTCCCTAAACATCAACAACAAACGAAATTGGTTGGTTGATTGCACCTCAGGTCCCTCAACTTTGGGAATAACCCGAAATTGTGGGACCAAAAGGGAACTGAGGGCCAAAAATAACAGACCTTTTGGCATTTTCCCCGTTGCTGACGAGCATTGCTCCATCTTCTTCATCTTCGTCGGAAAACCCTACACCAGAGGAGAAGCAACTACAAAGGCAACACAGCGAAGCAAACGACGAGGCAAGGCAGCAGTAAACCGAACGACGGGAAGTGAAGCGCGACACGAGAAGACGAGCACGGCGAGGAGAGGCGTCCGGCGAGGTCAAGGTGCAATGCGCGGTGGTTTTTGATGTCGAACAGACGCTGCGCGCGTTCTCAAAGAGGACTTTTAGGAGGGGAAAACGATGCTGACTCAGCAAAGAGGTTTCTGTGAGTGGGCATGGGGGACCATACGTGAAATTTAGTAAAGTTGAGGGACCTTCCGTGAAAAACAGCACACTTTCGGACGAAAAGTTCATTATTTGGTGCCACGTAAGCGATCCTGGGTGGCATGCTGAGTCAGCGGGTGACCGCCACGTCAGGCTATGTATAACCGGCAACCGGCTCGAGGGACGATTTTGTTATTTTTTGAAAGTTGGGGGACGATTTTGTTACAAAATAAAGTTGAGGGACGAAAGTGAAATTTCGTGAAAGTTGAGGGACGATTTAAGTAATTAACCCATATATATATATATATATATATATATATATATATATATATATATATATATATATATATATTAGGGTGAAAATCGGTTTTGATTCCAACTTCACTCCAACGGTTGAATTTGTATTTAATTGAGGGAATAGATCGCAAAAGAGGAAGAAAGAGCAAGCATCCAAGGAAGGTGAAAAGACACATAATATACGTGGAAAACCCCGTAAGTCCGGGGAAAAACCACGGTGCCTGGACAAGAGGGCAAATCCACTACGTAGGGAGTGATATACAAGAATAAATTGTACAACTATCAAAGATCACCACACAATAAAGATGAGTGTGGAGGAGAAGGGGGGGCTTTGAACACCTTGGTAGTGGTGCTAGCCGGAGAGAGATGCTCGTCGGCGAAACCCATCGGAGAGGATACAAGAGGGCTTTAGGCTCGTCGAAGAGACCATGGAAGCTTTCCCTGGAGTGAAGGGCTTGGAGGTGGAGGTGGCCGGCCTTCTCATCGGGTTGGAGGAGTCTTCTTTTCTTCATCAAGAGCTGCCCCCCTCTTCCTGGAGAAGAGAGGTCCTTTTGTAGAAGAGAATTCAAGTTGATGAGTAGATTCCACATTTTTCTCCCAATTCCACACCATCACCCCAAAATCTGCCCCCAATCCCGCATGTGATCCGCCTTCCAGGTTTATCATGATCTGCGTATTGTTATCCTAGCGAGCCACGTGTCACCATCTTAGCCGTTGAATATTTTATCCACAACAATATATATACAATTATGATAGAATCGGGCCAGCCGCATGTGCGACCGGCTGATTCTATCATAACTTATATGATATATATATATATTAGTTATATAATATCTAATATATTGTGTATATATATATATATATATATATATATATATATATATATATATATATATATATGGGAGTGTTACTATCCAGTCGGCTGTAAGTGCGGCCGGCCTAGTAACACTCCCAAAACCCATTATAAAACTACAACACACACACAACCTATGTGTTAATGGGCCGGCTGCACTTGCAGCCGGCCTAATAGTAACACCATATATATATATATATATATATATATATATATATATATATATATATATATATATATATATATATATATATATATGGGTTAGGATCATGAGACACACTATTTTGACACACCATTTGACATCCTTCTTCATTCATTGACTTGCACAATTTAGGAACTTGTAGGGTCTTCATATTAAATGGTGAAATTCTAACCATATAAAATTTTACCCGTTAAGATGAAGACCCTATAAGTTCATAAATTGTATGAAAATTGACATGCTTGCTTATTTTCGATGTTCTTTCCATCCATATGGTTGGATTTGGTTAAAACACTGTGCAAGCCAATGAATGAAAAAGATGTCAAATGGTGTGTCAAAATAGTGTGTCCCATGATCCTAACCCTATATATATATATATATATATATATATATATATATATATATATATATATATATATATTGTTGATGCCAAAAACTGGTCCACCTCACACTTTGGCTACTGTTGCCTCGTGATTTGGTCTCAGCCTTCGACAAATGGTTAAAATTTATAGTTGATGTGGACGCTTACTTCAGATTCTGAATAGGAGACGCTCTGGAATGCCGACCGGAATTATCAGCTCTTTGCTTTGGGGTAAATCTGTAAAAAAGAGAAGGGAGGGATCGGAATTGGGCCTTTCTGCCCGGATTTAACTCCGATGCTTAAGTCAGAACAAGTCCGTCGGAATTATAGCAACCTTCTTATCCACAAAGCGCGAAAGTCTCATAAGGTGCTTATAGCCACCTAGGTAAGAAAATATCTAACGCCTCTACAGTAAGTAGATCTTATCCACTTGCCTCTACAGTGGGCAGATATTTCTACTTACCTACGTAGCACCTACACAGTAGGCAGATATTTTTTTACAACCTCAGGAGATATTTTCTTACCGCCTTACTTACCGCCTTACTCACCGCCTTTCCTAAACCGCCTTTAAGTTGCTATAAAAGAAGAGCAATGATAGAAAGAAGAGGAGGGGAAAAACATTACACAAAAGAACTAACTTACATCTAAGACTTCCCCTTCACAGGATTGAACCCTCATTTTATTTGCCGAACGGAATTGTGCTAGGATATTTGGTGATATTGCCACGTGGCCAAAGGGACATGGTCCTGCATGTAACCTGGCCATTTAGGTCGATGACACGCATCTTACCAAATATATCCGTAACACTAGTCCCCCCCCAAAGTGTACTTGTTCGAAAAATCTGAGCGAGGGGTGAGCTAATCGCACTTTTCGCTTGGTTCGAGAACAAGTATCTTTCTTAGTTGGCATGTCTATGTAGATGTAGACTTTGTCTAAGGTACATATGCCTTTAATAGGTGACCGACGTTTACTGTGTTGTCTTTCCGTTGTTTTAATCGAGGTAGATTTTTCTCCGGAATTTTCGCCTATTAAGGAGCTTGTATGGCTAGTGTTTTTATTCAAAAGTCTTTGTAGCTTTGTATCATGGCTCAGCGTTTGTCTTTCTATAAATTTTTCACTTTTACTCAGTGTTCTCGTCATTTGCTAATTCCAAGTTCTTTTTATGAACATCTGGCGGGCTTAAGGACTGGGGTCATCCATTTGGTAAGTCCAAACGGCTGTGTATGGCCGTCCCTTCTGCTTATTGACAGGGGTGTAGGTGAGATAAGTATTGAGGAAGGGTGGGAAACCTTCCACGTTGATCATGATGTAAAGGCGAGGGATCTTTTAATTGTTACTTATGCAGGGGGTGTGCGCTTCGAAGTTGAAATGTTCGGAAGCGACCCCTGCCGTAGAGAAGTGGGCCCCCATCTTCGCCCGCGTGCTGTGCCGCGGTTTCCTAGTGACAATGAGGACAGTGATGGTTGTGGAAGTCCATGCGTCTCCTCTGAATCTTATTCGAGCGGGTCCTCGGATGGATCCGTGGATTGTTAACTAGGGAATTCCGACGAAAAATATGTTTACTGGGGCGTGTCATGTTGTTTTGTTGCGTGTGTGTTGTTTTTTTTTTTTAAATGCCACTACGTTGTAACATGAAATAAAGTTTATCATTTTGTTCATAAAGTCTTTGATTCCTTCAAGAAGAAATGATCGCTGGTGATCCTATGTTGGGATGTGTGTATTTTGTCTTTAGTGGTGTTGGTTCTATAGTACAGTGCCCATTACTCCCCAGAGAAACACGTGTCTCTCGCACTGTGTCGTATTAAAGGGAGAAGATGGCGCGACGTGCGCTTTGTTAACATCATGATGGGCGCGGCTACCTATGTATGTCAGGCGGCGTTTGGTGTGCTGACGTGGATGGAATTTTGAATTTTTTTTTTGTTTTTTTTAAAGAGAAGCAATGATGGTTATCTGAACGGTCCAGATTTGGGGACCTTTGGTTTAATGGCTCGATCGGGATGCAGCTCTGGGATCTAACGGCCAGGGATCCATCTCTTTTGCATATAAACGAAACTGTATAGGTAGAAAAGGTTTTATCTCGAAAGTCGAATAGCGTCTTCTCAAAACTTCTCCTTCTCCGGCGAACCCTGGTCTTAAGCTTTCTGTGTTTTTTCTTATCTTTTTCTCTTCTAAGGTAATGGCTAGCGCTACATCTTCTTCCTCTAGTTCTTCTCACGAGTCTTTGATCCCTTCTCCGTCCAACCCCATGGTCTCTGTCGCGATTCCCGACGAGTCTAGAGATGTTCCAGTCTAGGGTTTGCGGGTTCATCCCGCTTCTAGGGCTATGGGTAGGGGGTCTGGAACCTTTATAAGCTTCCTTGGGCAGAAGGATGTAGATAGTTTGGTAGAGAAATATGGGATAGATTCTTTTCTTTTTGAGGTTAGGGTTCCCTGTTCCGGGGAAAGGGCGAGTTCTCCTAGGGAGGGGGAGATAGCCATCTATCAGGATGCGTTATTGGGCCGACTTAGGCTTCCTTTTTCTGATTTCGCTAAGGCGATTCTGGAAGAATATCACCTGTGTCCTTCACAATTAACTCCGAACTCTTGGAGGTTGCTCAACGGTTTTGTTATTGTTTTTAAGAATTACGGGGTAAATCCGACCGTCCGTTGGTTTCGTATGTTGTTTAGTCTCTGTTTAGAGTCTAATGCCGACTGGTATTATTTCTCGGCTCGTTCCGGGAGAAAGTTTCTAGGGAAAGTCCCCTCTTCCATTAAGCGATGGAAGAGTAAGTTTTTCTTCATCAAGAGTAAATCCTAGTGGGATGTCCGAACCAAGTGGGAGGTTCCCCGCACGGATATTACTTGCGAGGAGATGACGAAAGAAGAGGAGGTTCTTCTTAAGTCGATGACGGGAATATCCAAAGTTTACATGGATGAGTTCTTGACCAAGGAAAACCTCCTTAAATGTCGTTTAATAGTATCTGCCGGTAGGATTTATTCGTGTATCTAACTTAGTTTAATCTTGAATCACGATATCTAACTTGCTTCGGAATTTATTTTTACAGGAAATCCGATGGAGGACGAGGATTTGAGTTACGTTAAGGGCATCTTGGCCTCCTTCGAAGGTGAAGTGCATCCGCCCTTGCCTCGTGGGCGAAAGAAGAAGGAGGTGGCGTCTAGCGCAGGCGCTGATGCTTCCAAGGAGGAGAAGAAGAAAAGGAAGAGAAAAGACGTTGTCTCTTCCAAAAAGAGGGTCAAGCGTGATCCTGCTGCTGGGTCCTCCCAGGAGAGGAGGACAAAGAGAAAGAATTCCGAGGACGCATCGGGTACGGAATTATAAGAGAACAGGCGAAGTCGCCTCAGGAAGAAGTCCGCCCGACTTTATCGCCAATTTCAGAGGGCCCTTCTTCTAGTCGGCCAGAGGATATCCTCCTTATGGAGGTGAGAATCTACTTCTTAAGGGTATCTACAATTTTACTAAGAATTTTTAACTTTAGGCTTATTTTTTAGGCGGAGGCAGGAGAAGCGGCCCTCCTGGACAAACTGAGGGTGGCGGACTCAGTCCTAAAGGGCCCGGCAACTCAGCGAAAGGAATTACCTTCTGAGGATATTCCTTTTCGAGATGCCGGGTCCGTAAAGGATGTTTTGATGGCCATAAGGCTCGAACAGCTCTCCATGAAACTCCGAAGGGCTAGGAGGGAAGAGGCCACTTACCAACTTTTCCGCTCGGCCATGCTGGTAAAAACTATTCTTGTATTTCTTCTACTTTCTAATTCGGCATTATCGTCTTTAACTCATTTGTTACTCTATAGACTGCTCAATGGGCGGATGAGTGGGTAATCTTTGTCAAGAGATGGAAGCGAGTAGGGCAGAAATTGCCCAATTAAGTTCCATGGTGGCGGCCTTGGAGGGAAAAGAGAAGGAACAGCTCGCGGTTATCCGCGCCCTTGAGCAAGATAAGGCCGAGCGGCTTCAACAACTGC
Organism: Dioscorea zingiberensis; assembly: GCA_026586065.1. Lineage (NCBI taxonomy): Eukaryota > Viridiplantae > Streptophyta > Magnoliopsida > Dioscoreales > Dioscoreaceae > Dioscorea > Dioscorea zingiberensis. The sequence continues at coordinate 19,549,589 of CM048818.1, read as the reverse complement.
CCGCTATGGAAAAATAGAAAGATGATTTAGCGGCCAGGCTGACTATTTCCGAGGGCTCTCTTCATACCGCTGAGGAGGATATCAAAAAGTTACAGGATGACTCCAGCAGTTTGAAAGAAGAACTTAAATCTGCTCAAGAGGAGCGAGGTGAAGCCCGATGGAATCTAAAGTTAAAGGTTGCTGAACTCGCCGCCATTCGGGCCGAGTTAGAAGAACTCAAAGGGGAGCGCGACACACTCAAGGAAGACTTGGCTTCTAGACAGAAGACCCCTAAATCCAACTCGCAAGAAATGAAAGACTTAATTGAACGAGCGGATAAGTTAGAGAAAGAGGTTGCTCGGCTTAGGGCGAAGGCAAAAGAGGGGGCCACTCGCATATATTCCGTACTGCAGCAGGTGAGTCATCACGTTTCTCCTGCAGACGTGTTAACGATGGGGCTTGCTGGAGTCTTGAAGAGGTTCACGAAATTGAAGGATCAACAAATCATAAAGATTCCAGAGGCCCCAGCCCCAGCCCCTTCTAAACCTTCGACTCAAATTCCTCCAGACCGCCCGGAAGGCCCTAGTTCTTAGGGGTTTTTAACATTCTTATGAAATGTTCTTGTAAATACTTAGTTATTTTGGAATGTGATTTCTATTTACATGAATGAAATACAAACCTTTACTTTGGTAAAGATTTATTTCCGAGTCATGGTTATTTTTAACCATTAAGAAGTCTCTTGAGAAGTCCCTCATAAAGCCTATCTTTCTTCATCTGGCTTGTAAATTAAGCTTCATAGCAGGTTCTTCTCTTCTTTAGTCCAATCATGGGACTTTGTTTTGTTGAGCAAGATCCTTGATTTGTAAAATGAGATTGTTGCCTCATATTTTGATCGGGATTTTTGCCCCTTGTTTCTGGATGAGAATTATTGTTTATCCTTGTAGGATAATTCCGACTCATCTTTTAGGAATGGGATTTTCACCTCATTTTTGTGGAATGAGATTTTCACCTCATTTTTGTAGAATGGGATTTTCACCTCATTTTCATTTGGGAAAGACTTAAGCTTTATTTCATGAAACATTTAGGAGACGGCTACAGGATTTACTGATAGTAGCGTCGCAGGTGTTCAGCATGAAATGGACGCTTAAGCGTTTTTCCTTCCATATTCACCAGATAATAGGTGCCCGCTCGGACAATTTTCTGTATGACGTAAGGGCCTTCCCAATTATGAGTTAGCTTCCCCGTTCGGCTTTTGTTTCCCTGGAACTCATTTTCTCTTAAGACCAGATCACCGATTTGGAAGAAGACTCTTTTCACCCTTGTGTCATAGAACCTTTTTACTCTTTGGCGATAGATGGCTGCCTTTGTTTCCGTAGCTTCTCTTCCCTCTTCAAGTAAATCGAGTTCCGCTCAGAGATTCTTCTCATTATCTTCTGATGAGAAAGTTTGTTGTGTCCGTAAGGTAGGCATTCCTATTTCTGCAGGGATGACAGCTTCTGGCCCATAAGTAAGAGAGAACGGAGTTTCTCCTGTGGGGGTTCTTGTGGTTGTCCTATAAGCCCAAAGTGCGCTCGGAATTTCTTCAACCCAGTTAGTTCCATTTTTGGAGACCCGGGTTTTGAGAGCTTGGAGCAAGGTGCGATTTGTCACTTCTACTTGGCCATTGGCTTGAGGATGTGTTACGGAAGTTAACCTGGATTCAATTCCGAGCTTGGAACAAAAGCTTTTGAAAACCTTGTTATCAAATTGTCGCCCATTATCGGAAATGAAGGCGACCGGAATTCAGAATCGACAGATAACAGTTCGCCACAAGAATCCCTGACAAGCTTTCTCTGTGATCTTGGCCAAGGGCTCAACTTCTACCCATTTCGTGAAGTAATCGATAGCCACTATCAAAAACTCCATTTGTCGAGTCGAAGTAGGAAATGGCCCTAGAAGATCAACTCCCCAGATAGCAAACGGGCGAGGGCTGATAATTGGCGTGAGCAGTGTTGGTAGTCGTCTTTGAATCTTGGAATGCCGTTGGCAGGCATCACATTTTCGGGCGAACGCCACTGCATCTTGAGTTAATGTTGGCCAGTAATAGCCTTGTTGCAGGACTTTGTAACTCAAGGCTTTGCCTCCTATATGCCCCCCTGCCCCCCGCCCCCCCAATACCTTCATGGATTTCTTGAAGGATATAGTTGGCTTCTGTGGGACGCAAGCACCGTAAGAAGGGTTGCGTATAGGACCTCTTGTATAGATTTTGGCCAATAATAGTGTACTGAGCGGATTTATAAGAAATCCGTCTGGCTTCCGTTTTGTTGGATAGTGTAGGTCCACCTTGCAGGTAGTTTCTAATGGAATCAATCCAACTTGACTCTTCTGCTGTACTTTGTACTTCTCCTTCTAACCCTTCAATAATTTTTGTAGGAAGATACTGTAGGTTGAAAGGGGATTCTGTATCTCCTTTGGGTGTAGTGGCTTTTTTAGATAAGGCATCAGCTTCTTCATTTTGTGCTTGACAGAATTTTTTGATCTGGAAGTGAGCGAAGCATGGAACTATTTTTTTCACCACTGCCTGGTATTTAATCATGTTCTCCTCCTTTGCTTCAAAATTGCCCAATGTGTGGCTCACGACTAGCTGTGAGTCGAAATATACATGCAGATATTGAATTCCGAGCCCCCGGGCCAAATGCAATCCTGCGATGAGGGCTTCATATTCGGCTTCATTATTGGTCGCTAGGAATTGGAACTTGAGCACTGTTGCAATTTTCCATTTAGAAGGAGAATAAAGGACGAAGCCGGCTCCTGACTTTTCTTCAGTTGCTGATCCATCGACATATAAGGACCATGGGATGCTTGGGCTCTCTTCTAGATCCTGTAACGGGAGTTCATCCCCATTCGTGGTAATGGTCAACTCCGCGATAAAATCTGCTAGCACTTGAGCCTTGATTGTCGTTCGGGGTTTATAAGTGAGATCAAACTCACCCAATTCTATTACCCACTTGGCTAGACGTCCGGAATTTTCAGGCTTATGGAGGACTTGCTTTAAGGGCTGGTCAGTCAACACTGTTACTTTGTGAGCCTGAAAATACGGTCTCAATCTTCGTGCGGATGTGACAAGAGCGAAAGCCAATTTTTCAAGTAGTAGATACCTTGACTCCACGTCGTTAAGGATCTTACTTGTATAATAGACTGGCTTCTGAACTCCCTTGTCTTCTCTCAAAGAATCAGACTGACCGCCGAGGAGCAAATGACCAAGTAGATGTAGAGTTCTTCCCCTACTTGTGGCTTAGCTAGCAACTGAGGCGATCAGAGATAATCTTTAAGCTCCTGAAAGGCTTTCTCACATTCTTCTGTCCACTCCATTTTCGGTGCTTTTCGCAAGGCTTGGAAGAGTGGGAGGTTTTTCTCTCCGGCTTTAGAGATAAATCTCCCAAGAGCTGCTAGGCGTCCATTAAGCCGTTGTACCTCTTGAAGACTTTTAGGTGATCCCATATCGAGGATGGCTTTGACCTTTTCCGGATTTGCTTCTATTCCTCTTTGAGTCAATATAAATCCGAGAAATTTCCCTGATCGGACACCAAAAGCACACTTGTTCGGATTTAAGCGCATGTTGTAAGTCCGAAGCGACTGAAAGGCCTCTTGTAAATCCGTCAGGTGTTCATCGGCTTTTCGGCTCTTTACTAAGATGTCATCCACATAAGCTTCAACATTTCTGCCAATTTGCTCCTTGAAGACTGTATTTATGAGCCTTTGGAAGGTGGCTTCGGCGTTCTTTAGACCGAATGGCATCACCTTATAGCAATAAGTTCCTTTGCTTGTAATGAAGGATGTTTTTTTTCATCGTCTTTGGCCATTCGGATTTGATTGTAGCCTGAGAAGGCATCTAAGAAACTCAGCATCTCATGCCTCGCCGTAGAATCAACCAAACCATCAATTGAAGGTAGAGCGAATGAATCTTTTGGACAAGCTTTATTTAGGTCTGTGAAATCCACCCATATTCTCCATTTTCCTGACGGCTTTTTTACTAGAACCACATTAGCCAACCAGTCTGGATAGTTCACCTCTCGGATAAATCCAGCCTTTAAAAGGGTTGATACTTCTTCCTCTGCAGCCTTCTGCCTTTCTGGGGCAGAATTCCTCCTTTTTTTGTTTGACAGGCTTGAACGACTGATCTACGCTGAGACGGTGTTCAATGACATCACGCTTTACACCTGGCATGTCTTCTGATGACCAAGCGAAGAGATCAGAATTTGTTCTGAGTACTGCCATGAGATTTTCTTGTTGTACTATTGTCAAATCCGCACCAATACTCACAGTACGCTCCGCTCTAGTTGTGTTTAGGGGAACTGTAAGCAATTCTTCAACTGGTGTGGGTCGGAGTTCTTCATCTTCCCGTTCGGTTATTTTGTTGATCAACATGGCTTCTGAAACTCTTGTTTTGCCTTTGTTTAGAGCTTTTCCTTTGAGGGTTGAGACATAACATTGCCGTGCCAAGGGTTGATCCCCTCTTACTTCTCCACTGCCACTCTCGGTCGGAAATTTGAGGAGAAGATGGTAAGTGGAAATTATTGCTTTTAAGGCGTTGAGGGTTGGCCTACCAAGAATCACATTGTAACTTGAAGCATAGCATACAACTAGGAAATTTGTTGTCACTGTTGATGATCTTGGCGAATTTCCTACCGTAACTGGCAACATGATCATTCCTTCTGGTTGTACCACCCCTCCGAAAAATCCTACTAAAGATGATTTCACGGTGAGTAAGTTGTCCGCATCGTACCTCATTCTTTCGAAGGCGCTCCAGAAAATTAAGAATGTCCACCGAACTTCCACTGTCTACCAGAACTCTTTTCATTTGGAAGCTGGAAACTATGATGGCGATGACCAAGGCGTCGTCATGAGGGTGCCGAACCCTGCTGACGTCGTTATCATAAAATATGATGGGGGCCATAGCCCGGGACCTTCTTTGTGGCGCTTCTGTTTCCTGCGTAGCTCCCACCATTCGGGCATAGCTTTTTCGAGAGGCGGAACTTTCACCACCACACCCAGGACCACCACTAATAAATCCGACCATCTCCCCTTTTTCTCCTTCAGGCTGTGAAGTTTCAGGCTCCTCTTGGACATCAATGTTGATATACTGCTCCAATTGTCCCCTTCTAACGACATCTTCTATGGCGTTCATCAAATGGGTGCATTTTTCTGTGTCATGCCCTCTAGCTTGATGAAACTTGCAATATCTTTTGCTGTTCTTTTGCCGTTCGGGATTCTTTGCAGGTTCTGGCCATGTCAAGAGTTGTTGATCCTGGATTTGCATAAGAATATGGCTTCTGGTCTGATTTAGTGGGGTATGGTGATCGTATCTGACAATTTTCCCTTCTTTTGAAGATTCTCTAGGTTGTAGCATATGTCGCTGTGGGCGTGTTGAAGTTTCCAGACCTCTATTCTCACGCTTACGGTCCTTGCGTGATCCTCCCTCCTTTCGGATTTCTGCGGGCCTTCTGTTGTCATTTTGATGAGCTTTTCCCTTCTGGATTTCCACAGAGGCGCGTCGAGCCTCTTCTTCCCAGCCCGTATAAATTTCATCAGAATTGATATACTTTTGGGCATAGATCATGAGGGCGGGGATGGTTTTCGGCGGATCCAAAGTGAGGGAAAAACGGAAAGGGGATTCTAGCAAACCCTCCATCAGGATAGTTACAGGCATGCGCGGAATAAGGTCCGCAACATTTGCGGCTTCATCTATGAAACGGTTTAAATAGGCTTGGAGTGTTTCACCCCCAAGTTGTTTAACGCGCATAAGGGTAGACGGAGTTTTCTTTTGCTTTGAGTAATTAGCAAAATAAGCTAAAAAGCGATCTGCTAGAACTTGAAAAGAAGAAATCGTGCTAGATGGAAGATCGACAAACCAGTCTTGCGCTTTTCCCTCTAAAGTAGCGGGAAAAGCTCGGCACATACGAGCGTCGGTAATTCCAGAAAGCAGCATCTTCGATCGGAAGGACTTTAGGTGATGAGACGGATCGGTTTTGCCCTCATATGCAATCATAGCCGGTGGTCGGAAACTATCAGGAACTTGCTCCTCCAATATTTCCTTGATAAAGGGCGAGCATATGTTAAGAACATGCCGCTCGATTTCTGCTTTCCTCGAGAGGGATCTTGCCTCTATGTTCTTCTCATCCAGCAAGAGGGAGCAGATGGACTATTCCATTCTGTTCTTGTCCGTTCCGTTCTTATATGCCGTTCTGTTCTTGTGGCAGCTTGCTCTCGACGTCGAACGGAGGGAGGTTCTGAACTAGCTGAGAAGGCAGTTCTCTCCCTTCTTTCTCCATGGGTGCGAGTCCTTGTCCTCCCTCTGCTTTCCGAATTGGCTAGTGGGGCTGTTGGCACATTTGGTGAAATTTGTGTGGAAGGAAGTGGTGGATGGGTCAAGGTATGAACAGCTTGAGCCAACCGCTCTAATTGCTGCTTAAGATAAAATGGGTGGATTTTCCGATGGAGGTAAGATGGGTCGGTTTTCCGATGGAGGCAAGATGGGTGAGTTTTCCAACGGATTCTCCTCATCTCTCCGGATTTCACCGGGTACGTCGGTATTACTAGGTGCTCCTTGTTCTTGGATTCGTTTTGATCTTCTGGTAGTAATCATTTGGCTTTTTGTAAGGGTCCCCACGGACGGCGCCAAACTGTTGATGCCAGAAACTGGTCCACCTCACACTTTGCCTACTGTTGCCTCGTGACTTGGTCTCAGCCTTCGACAAACGGTTAAAATTTATAGTTGATGTGGACGCTTACTTGGATTACGAGCAGGGAGGCGGCTCTAGAATGCCGACCGGAATTATCAGCTCTTTGCTTTGGGGTGAATCTGTAAAAAAGAGAAGGGAAAGATCGGAATTGGGCCTTTCTGCCCGGATTTAACTCCGATGCTTAAGTCAGAAAACTTGTGAAGGGGAAGTCTTAGATGTAAGTTAGTTCTTTTGTGTAATGTTTTTCCCTCCTCTTCTTTCTATCATTGCTCTTCTTTTATAGCAACTTAAAGGAAGTTTAGGAAAGGTGGTGAGTAAGGCGGTAAGTAAGGCAGTAAGAAAATATCTCCTGAGGCGGTAAGAAAATATCTGCCTACTGTGTAGGTGCTACGTAGGTAAGTAGAAATATCTGCCCACTGTAGAGGCAAGTGGATAAGATCTACTTACTGTAGAGGCGTTAGATATTTTCTTACCTAGGTGGCTTTAAGTACCTTATGAGACTTTCACGCTTTGTGGATAAGAAGGTTGCTATAATTCAGACTTGCTATAATTCCGACGGACTTGTTTGTAGGATTGAACCCTCATTTTATTTGTCAAACGGAATTGTGCTAGGATATTTGGTGAGATTGCCACGTGGCCAAAGGGACATGGTCCTGCGGGTAACCTGGCCATTTATGTCGATGACACGCGTCTTACCAAATATATCCGTAACATATATATAGCGGTGGTAACAGTTCGGTTACCGAACCGAACCCAATGAACCACTACCGACTGAACTATCACGATTTTGAGAAAACTAAAACCGATACCGAACAGAAATTATGTCGGAATCGATTTATTGAGGGCATACTGAATCTGTGATACCTATCAAATAAATATTTTTTTAAATAATTTATATTAAATTTTTATCATCAAATCTATAAGAAGTAACAGCTCATGAATCTCCTTTGAATTAGATTAAAGAAAAACCTTTTCTCTTTATAATTTATTTTAAATTTTTATCTCAAATATATTATAAAAAATCTATAAAAAGTCACTCACAACTCATCAAACCTCCCTTAAATTGAATTAGATTAAGAATATTTTTTTTTAAAAAATAATTTATCTTGAATTTTTATCCAAAAAAATCAACCTCCCTTAAATTGTTAAATTGAGTTAGATTAAGGATATTTTTTAAAAAAAATAATTTATCATAAATTTTTATCCAAATAAATTAGCAATTCATAATCTCAAATTAGATTAAGGATAAACTTTCTAAAAACAATTTATTTTAAATTTTTATCTCAAATATATCTAAATCTATAAAAAATCATAACACACTAACAGTTCAGCTCATGAACCTCCATAAATTGAATTAGATTAAAGATAATTTTTTTAAAATAATTTATCTTGAATTATTTATCCCAAATATATACTAACAGCTCATTAACCTCTTTTAAATTTAATTAAATAATATGTAAAAAATTTTATGGACGTTTAATAAGGTAGTGAAGGAAAAACTTAATCTAAATATAGATAAAATTTGTTATGAGTTTTTATACTATATTGTATATATAAATATTATAATTATATTTAACATATAATTCCGTCGGTTCGGTAATTACCGAATCAAATAAATCCTTACTGAATTCGCTACCAATTCGATAGGTTCGGTAGCAGAACCGATCGAAAATAGAATTTTTTAAAAATCTACCGATCCGTCTTACACCGATCGGTATCGGTTCGGTCGATTACTGATTTTTTCGGTAGGCTTCCTACCCCTATATATATATATATATATATATATAGGGATATGATACAATGGGACCGGCCGGACATTATATATATATATATATGATAGGGATTAAAGTAATGGAACACGTGGCATCCATCCAAATGAGCCACATGTCAAGGTCAAGGCCACCAAACAGAATCTCAACTGATACCGTAAGGAGCCGTTTCGATATGGATTGCTTGCTCCATATAGAAGGCACACTATGAAGTGACTTGCCGATCCGATATGAACAAATGATTTATCGGAACCGTTTAGCAACCCATCGGGATCGGGAAGAACTTCACCAAATCAGCACGTGTCGACCGGAAAAGGTATGCTGAGTCAATAACTACCTATATCGATTTCTGCCCTTCTAGAAGAAGTACAGCTGTAGACAGCTTGGCCTTCTAGAAGAGTTATACCGGACATGTACCGTGACGCTTTAGTCGGCTCTTAGTCATCTTGGCAATTTGGCAAACACGTGGCTAAATCGAGGAGCGTGTTCAGCATGCAACCCATGCCTATAAAAGGCAAGGATCGTAGTTCATTCGGACATTCTGAAATCCAAGCGGCGAAGCCCTGCCAAATTGGAAACAGGATCTTCTCTTTCTTTCTACTTCCTGCTTTCCATTTATGGATGTCTTGTAAGATCTTTTATGCTTTTTGATGATTCATAGTGAAATTTTCCTCTCCCGTGGTTTTTCCCCCCCCCTGATTCGGGGTTTTTCCACGTAAATCTGGTTTCTCTCTCTTCTTGCTTGGATTCTCATTCGATTTCTCACTAGGATAGCCATCCATTAAATATAAATTCAATTGTTAGGTTGAAATTGCGCCCTAAATCCAATTTTAACACTAACAATTTGGCGCTGTCCGTGGGGACGTGAACAAAAAGTTCATGGCTGCTACTCAGAGGAAATCGAAGAGATTTCAAACCCAGGAAGGAGGAAAAGGAGTTTCAGCAACCCCTCCAGTAGAAGGCGCACCTCCTCCTGGAGCTGGAGCTCCTCAGGTGAGTATTGGAGTTCAAAATGATGATGATCACGTCAGAAGGATGGCGCAGGAGATTGAAGAGCTGAAGCAAGCTCTTCAGGAAGCACGTCAGCAACGCGCAACCTCTGAAGGAGAGTGGGAGAAGGAAGACAGCTCACTCCCCCAGACACCAAGCACGCTCTCCTGTCATACGCCGGAGCAAGGAGTCTTCGACTGGAAGCTCAGATCCAGCGCATTGCCATCGGGATCTCCATGTTCAAGGAGATGAGATCGGAGAGTGGAGAAAGAAGGGGATCTCTCGTTCTCCAGATCGCTCAATAGATCGGAGACGCAGGACCCGATTACCAACACATCGATCCAGGGGGCGATATCATTCATCGGATCGATGTTATTCCCCTTGCGGTCAATCTCCACATCATCTTTATTCCACGGCATGATTCACCATATCGCCGTTATTCTTCCCCACGGCGATAAATGACAGAAAGGGAACGAGTCCAGTAACTTGTCCTGCATGTTACTTTCCCCTTTATAAAGGCGATTTGGGAAGCCCCCTTCCCTGAGCATTTTAGACCTCCTAATGTTCGCTCTTACGACGGGACTTCTGATCCCCAGGAGCACTTGGAGAGTTAGGGCCTGTTTGGTTGCCGGAAATGGGGACCGAAGTGACGGAAGTGGGCTCACTTCCATCACTTCGGTGCGTTTGGTTCGTAGAAGTCGTCACCGAAGTCAGAAGCCACACTTCCAAACCGGCCCACTTCGCCATTTTCACTTCCATCAGAAAAAAGAAGAAGTGGGACTTTCTCACTTTTTTGCTAGCGACCGAAGTCCCACTTCTCTATCAGGTCACTCACGTGGTCTCACGTGAGGGTGTTGGAGTCACCCCCACGCGGAAACATCGAGATCTGAGAACTCCTCTCCTCCCGTGATCCCTCTTCGTCCCTGAGCATCTCCTCCATATCTTCATCGCTCTCGCCTCTTTCTCCCAGCCGTCCTTCATTTTCCCACGCTCTCACTGCTTCTCTCCCCTTGATATTCCTCTTCCCTTGCTCCCAGTGGTTGCATCATCTCTCCTTGTTCCGTCCTTTGCTTCCGGTGGCCGCATCATCTCTCCTTGCTCCCGGCCTGGCATATCCAAAACCCGAACGTCTCAGGTTGTGTTCTGGTGAGTCTCTGGTTAGGGTTTTCTTTTTGGTGCTATTTTTTGTGGGTTTTTCATTTTTTTTAATGTTTATTGTGTGTTTTCCTTTTTAGGGTTTTCTGATCTCATCTCCTTTGGCTCCCGCTCACAAATCTTTTAAATCCCTCGGTGGACTGTGGTGTTTTCGTGAGTATTTCGCTTTCCTCTTCATCTTCTTGAAACTATTTTTTTGTAGAGGTTGTACATTATATATATATTTTTTTAGGATTGTTTTGTTTTCAATTTTTAGGGGTTCACTGTATGTGTTCAGATCTTAATTGAAAATGATTTTTAGGGTTTATATATCTTGCAGGTTTTGTAGACGTGCATGTTTTCAGATCAATTTGTTGTTATTCACTTTGTATTTGATTGTTACTTTTGGGGATTTGGGTGTTTATGGATATTTGATTTCAATTTTCTCGATCGAGATGTTTTTGGGGATTTCAACTAATATTATTATGGTGCTTTTGTTTGTGAAAATTTGTGTTTGTGTATCTTAGGAGTTTTAGAGGTTTTAATCCATGATATACTTTAAAGGTTTTAATCCATTGGGTTTTAAAACCTGATTTAACTTCATTGATGCATGTATTAACAAAGTTTATTTGCAACCATGATTTTAATCTCACTTGTTTCTCATGTTTGATGTTCAATAGTTTGATTTGAATCTGTTTAAGAAATGTGGAGATATAAATGATGAATTCAGTACCGATTTATATGAATGCAATGTCAATTTATATGCTCTCATGTCTGTTGTTCATTAGGTTGATTTGAATACCATATTGTTGAATTTGAATACCATAACCGCAAAGGGTTTTAAAAATACCATATTGTTGAATTGAATACCATATTATTAATAGTTATGTGTTTTTTTTTATGGATTGATCCATTTTTAAATATAATATGGTGCTCATGTTGCTTTTCATGACTTGATTTGAATTTTTTCTAAGTGCACTTGGATAGTTTAGTGTTGCATGCAGTACCAATTTAGTCTTGTATCCTTGTTATTTACCAATACAGCATTCACCATAAAAAAGTTAGTGTTTTTTCTTTCCATCTCTACTTTATATTTTAAGTGATCTGAAATCTTTGATTCCATATGCTCATCGAATTTTTCTCTTATTGGCATCTATGAAAAGTTAGTGTTTTTTTTCATCTCCAGTTTTTTCCATCTTTTTTTTTTTGGTAATACAGTTTTTTCCATCTTACTTTATATTCAAATCACAGCATTCACCATCAAAAATTTAGTGGTTTTTTTTCATCTCTACTTATATTTTAAATGATCTGAAATCTTTGATTCCATATGCTCCATGAATTTTTAGCCAACGAGAGCCACTCTATTTGGGAGGCTAGAGTTTTATTTAAATCCAAAATGGTGTTGCTTTTCCATTTGTGGAGCCTTGTAAGAATTCTGAAAAAAAAAAGAAAAGAAAAATATTCTAAGGTTAGAGAACATTAATAAGAGCAAACCTGGTTTTTTTATTCCATTTATCTAAAAGAACATTTTGATGGTTTGTTCCATGTGCTCTGCTTTGTTTTATTCAATTATACAATTCTCATCATCATATGGCAGGAGAGCTGAAGGGATAACACTGAAAAATTTGCATTCTCATTATTTCAGATTATAATATGTTGTTATAATTGTTTATTTCATTGTTTAGCTTTTCTAATTCATATCAATTCAATGTTTAGCTTGTTTAATTAATTGTAATGCTAAATTACAGATTATTGTTGGCATGAGATTTGTTTAGCTTTCTTTCCAGTGTTTTGGTGACTATTGCTCATGTTTTTCAAAATAGCTTTCTCTTCCCATTACTAATTGGTTTGTAATTGGTTGCTTGAAGCAGATTTTATATGGTTGTTAGTATTTCAAGTTTTTCGCTGCACGGTAGTTAGGATTTTTGCGCAATGTCATTAATTTTTTATTTAAAATTTTAGATCGTAAGATTGAATCAATGCCCCCATTATGTAGATGGATAGTTGGACACAAAATGCGAGGTCAAGGGTATACGCTGCAGCGTTCACTACAATTGTAGTTGTAGTGGCGATCCTTCGAAGGAAAAGGAACACCACAAGGGTAGTGAGGTATGCTGACCCGTCTATGTTCAGAGAACTCACTAGGAGAAGACATATGCGTCGCATCTTAAGGGGAGGGATTGACTACTGTGTGAGTTACCTTAGGATGGATGTAGGTCCTTTCATGCATCTCGCATCTATTTTGCGTGATAGACACCTTCTTCAAGACACAAAAAATGTTTCAGTGGAGGAACAGTTGGCTATGTTCTTGCATGTTATAGGGCACAACACCAAAAATAGGACAATGCGCATCATGTTCCTCCGCTCGGGTGAAACCATTAGTAGATACTTCAACAGCGTACTCCGTGCTATTTGCTTGATTCGAGATGACTTCATACACCCCCCTACATCTTCTTGCCATCCAGAGATTGAGGGTAACTCTAACTGGTACCCTTTTTTCAAAGTAAGGTGTTTTGATTATTTTTTATCCTAATTTCAAATCGTTACTATTTCTCCTAGTTGTACATGATCTATTCATGTTACATGTAGGATTGCATCGATTTGTTAGACGGTACGCATATTGCTGCAACTGTCCCACAACACGAGATGGCATGGTTTCGTGGTCGTAAAGGCCCAACGCAAAACGTACTTGCAGTGGTCAACCCTGACATGCAATTCACTTATGTGTTGGCTGGGTGGGAAGGGTCGGCGAATGACTTCACTGTTCTTAGAGATACATTATCACGTCCCCAGCCGGAAGGACTTAAAGTCAAAGAAGGTAGGGTAAAATTTAGGCACGTTTATAGATGTTGTGAATACCTTTTTACATGACCATGCTAATATTTTTGTAGGTAAATATTATCTGGTAGATGCCGGATACACAACGATGAACAGATTTATCGCTCCATACCGAGGGGTTCGATATCACTTGAAGGAGCATAGTGGTCGTCCACCGACCAACCCCATGGAACTATTCAACCTTAGGCACTCAATGCTACGCTCTAAAGTTGAGCGTGCCTTTGGCACTCTTAAGAATCGTTTCAAGATTCTTACTTCGCATCCATTTTTCCCGTTTAGGACTCAAGTCAATATAGTGCTTGCTGCTTGTGTCATCCACAATTACATAGCAGGTATTGATCCCAACGATAAGATTTCACAGGAAGACATAACTCAACACGAAGAAGTGTTGAGCACGTCACAAGCAAGATCACAAAGGGAACAAAGGGAGGAGAATAGGCAATGGGCTGACTAAAGAGACAAGATTGCGGCTGAAATGTGGCGGCAATATAATGGCTTCTAGGGGATTTCTGTTTGTATTGCATTTTGTCTATCAACGTACAATTTAATTCCTTTTTGTTGTCAAACTATGCATGTAATCCTTTACTTCAAGGAAACAGTTCCTAATATGTTTGTTTTTAATATTTTGTTATGCTTTGAGTGCCATCAATATTGTTATGCTTTGCATAAATCTGAAATTCAGTGAATGGATTGTGAGAGAATGAAGTCTGTCCAGTTTCATGAAAACCATAGAATGAAGTCTGTATACAGAAGTCCGACAACCATGCAGAAAATAAATTTCTTAGAGATTGAATTGAAAATCCAACAAATTGGAAAGTTAGAAAAGAGAACATTGAAACATAGGCATTCAACAGTCATATCTTCAGATTATCAGGACCAATTAAGGGCACTGTTATGTATGAGTTGTCTAACTTGTGTTTTTATGTGTCATTAAGTGAATTAATTGAACATAACATGAACATTGTGTTTTTATGAGTTGTCAGGTTTTAATCCATGAAATGCATTAGCTTTAATTGTGATGTCATGCTATATTTAAACCTGCCTGCAATATTATTGATAACCATATCTGGTGATTATTAGTTGATATTGGATGGTTTTCTTTCTTTATGGGATTGGAACTTCCTAAGAGATGTTGATTTAGCATGTCTCTTAATTGTCAATTTGATGACAAGTTCATATTAATGTTTTACATTTCTTACTTTAGTGAAATTAGTATCCTATGGTTCATGTTTTACATTCCCTTGTTTGATATGGGAATGAATGGAAGTTTGGTGGCATCACACTCTCTTTGAATTTCACAAATTGGAAGCCTGGTTAACTCTTTGAATGGAAATTTGATATTAGATGTTTGTTGTGAATTGGCATTAGCTTTTTGGAATTGATTCAAATATGATTATGACTTCTATTTTTCTTACTTTCTTTGTCTTTGATTTGGTTCTGTATAATGGTTTGTTCTTGCACAAAATGGCTTTCCTTTTTGGCTTTAAATTCCAGTTTATTGCTGGATATGGGGTGATTGTTTGATTTGATTGGTTCTATTTGTTTCTTAAAATTTCATCATTTATGCAATATGGGTGCTTGGTTGTTGGGTTTGGCTCAGAAGGATGTCTTTTTTATTTATTATTTATATAGTTCTATCTTTCCTAGTTTTGTAATGTTGTTCTGAAATTTTAGTTCTTATCTTGCTTGGTAGGGTTCACAGGGAATGAATTAGAATTTTTGATTTGTAATGTTGGCCTGAAATTTTAGTTTTGTAATGTTGGCCTGAAATTTCATGCAAAAGCATGAAATTTCTGAGAGGCTTAATTAAGTTTAAGAGGTTTAATTAGAATTTCTGAGAACTTAGGAAATTTCTATAAAAGCATGACATTTCTGATTTGTTTGATGTCTGATATGCAGGAGAATGGATATGGATATCACTGGGAATGTTGGGGCAGGTGCTAGGTCTTGAAGTAGCAAACGCGGGACACCGAACAAGCGATGGAAACAGGAGTATGATAACTTTTTAATACCCTTGTTGGTTGAACAAGCAGGCAAAGGACTGAAGTGCGACAAGACCTTCAAGAAGCCAGCCTTTGTAATTGCTGCTGCAGCTGTAAACAACACTTTCAAGACTGATTATACAGCTGAGAACGTGGAAAATCATTATAGGACACTGAAGGCAAGGTACTTGGAGATAAAGAAAGCAAGGGATTTGAGTGGTGCGGGGTGGAATGACGAGCTGAAGATGATTACCCTCGACCCAGTTGTGTGCAAGGCATATACAGATGTAAGTTTACTCAATTCCTAAATTTTCATGTGGTCATAGTTTTAATTTACAAATCAATACTTTTTAAGTTTTTTTCTCTATAGGCACACCCAGCTGCGAAGCCGTTCAACAAACCAATCGACAACTATGAAGGTCTAAGGGTAATTTGCGGCGACGACCAGGCAACTGGATCCTATGCAACATCTATATTCTCTAACTTTGGTAATGTTGCAGGCAACGACGACATGACCCCAGAAACAGTGGTGGCACATGCACTTGATCAAACTGATGATGAGGGAGATGCTGATACCACACCACCAGTTGCTGCTAGCCCAGCTGTATCATCCTCTGTTAATAAAGTGAGTCGTTCGGCAAAAAAGGCGAAAGCAAATGAAGATGCAGAGATGGCAGACCTGATTAAGGCTGTGTGTGTCATGGCCGATGCAATCAAGAATCCTGCGCATTGGTCTGAATTACTTTATGCAAAGGTGATGGAGGTAGAGGGGTTCAGTGATGAGGACAAGGAAACAGTGTTTGACTACCTGGAAGAGCATGAGCATGCGGCAAGAAGATTCATCGCGAAGAGGGTTGATATGCGGTATGTTTGGATGAGGAAGCATCTATCCCCAACTGAGTGACCAGTGGATGGACTTATTACCTTCATATGCAGCTGCTTGCTTCTAACTGAAAATCTGAACATTATTAATGTTTTCTGCACACTTTAAATTTGATGGCAGACTTGAATTGCTACTGTTTTTATGTGTTTTTTGTAGACTCCAAAACTTTGAACTTGCTTTGTAGACTCAGTACTTTTAATTCTAATGTTTCTGTATTTGGATTATATTTTTATGGTTGCTTAACATTTTTAATGCTTGCTTGTTGTATGAAAACTTATGGTTATGTATGCAGGTTGTGTATGCATTTTGTTTAGGTGCATTCTCAACTGGTTGTGGTTATGTATGCAGGTTGTGGTTGTGTATGCAATGAGTTTGATTTGATTACTTTGATTGCATTTTATTTAGTTTGATTTGGTTAGTTTGCTGATTGGTAATGTATGCAGTTTTTGGTTATGTATGTAATTTGGTTTTATTTGCAATTGGAATACAAACACAAGAGGAAAGCATGAATAATAATATATAAATATTACAAATATTACCTTACATACAAATATAATTCATTATGTATATATAAATATGTAAAAATATAATTAGTTAATACAGTTTCATCTTATAAGAAATTATTGTATCAAATTACATTAGAAATTTAAATTACAAAATAATATAACATGGGGTAACCTCACCACCCCTCGGAAGTGGTGACCATAAACTCACATTTCAGCCAACCAAACACTCAGAAGTGTGGAACTCAGACTTCAACAACCCTACTTCCGCAAACCAAACACCGAAAGTGTACCGAAGTGACACTTCACTTCCGCCAACCAAACACCTAAAACTTAGACTTCCATATGGAACTCCGACCTTGACAGAAGTGCCACTTCTGCACTTCTGTCACTTCGGTAGACTACTGGCAACCAAACAGGCCCTTAACGAGATGAGATGATGGTCAACAGAACCACAGAAGCCGTCATGTGTCGAGCTTTTCCTCGAACACTTAGTGGCGATGCTCATGATTGGTTAAGGGGAATTAACCCAGGAACTGTACATAGTTTTCAACAGCTCTCTGACCTTTTCCTTTGCAATTTTGCCAGCAACTGGAAATTGAAGAAGAACCTTATGATGCTGTTGGGATTCAGGCAGAGACCGGAGGAGAGCCTGCGCCGATATATAAGCCGCTTCAATAAGGAGATCAATGGCATGATGGATGTAAACTCTGCACTAGTTGTGGGAATAGCAGTGAAAGGGTTGAAGGATGGAGCCTTTAAGGATTCCTTAACCCGGGAACCCCCAACCTCTCTCTCCGATTTTCAGGCCACGGCTGCAAAATTCATAACCTCGGAGGAGACGAAGGCCAAATGGAAAGAGAGTGATCTCTTGCAGCTAGACGAAATCATAAAGAAGAACCATCACTCGCAACCATATCGGGAATGGAGAGAAGGTGCTCCGAGAGGTGATAAACCTCGGAGAGGAGGTCAGAATCCGAATCGTGCAGATCGGTTTGAGGAAAGGAGGCCCCCGCAACACAGGGGATATGATCCTGAAAGGGTAGAGAAGTACCACAACTACTCCATTCTTAACACCTCACTGGAGGACATTCTCTCCCAGATTCAGGATCAGAAAATCTTAAAGCCCCCACAACCTATGAAAGATAACCCGAAGAGGAAGAAGAGTAAGAAATTTTGCAAGTTCCATCAAGATAAGGGGCACTTCACCGAAGACTGTATCCAGTTGAAGAATGCTATTGAAAGCCTTACCAGGGAGGAAAAACTGGATCAGTTTTTACTGAAGGAGCAGGAGCCGGGGATTGAGCATATCCCACCTCCACAGCCGATAATTCCTAGTGATACACATGTGACAGTTATTGCTGGAGGCCCAGGGTGCAGAGGAGAGAGCTCAAAGTCAAGGAAGAATTATGTGAGAACAGTTGGATCTGTCCAGAATGTGACATCCTTGAAGAGGCCGCGCACTCCTATTCAAATCTGTTTTTCAGATGAAGATCTGAGGGGTGTCCACTACCTTCACGATGACGCTCTAGTGATTACTGCCCAGATCGGGATTTTCACTGTATAGCGAGTTCTTATCGACACCGGGAGTTCGGTGGATATCATATTCTCATCTGCTTTTGATAGAATGAAGCTTCCAGTGGAGAATTTGAAACCGATAGAGTCTCCTCTCATCGGGTTCAACGGCAGTCCATTACAACTCGATGGTATGATTTTTCTGCCTTTGACTCTTGGCACTCCCTCGAGAACTACTACTGTTGTCATTAACTTTCTGATTGTCCGATGCCCTTCGAGCTACAATGTTATCATTGGGAGACCATCGATCAATCAGTTGAAAGCCGTTCCTTCAACATATCATATGGTGGTCAAATTTCCTACATCCAATGGTTGCGGTGAAGTGAAGGGAAACCAACTGGCTTCTCGCCAATGCTACGCCACCACGCTCAAAGGATGCGGCGAGGAGAGTAGCCGATCCGGAGAAGCACTTACTATGGAAGACATTCAACAAGAAGATGATGAGAGGGAGAAGCGTCGCCCCACCCCGGTTGAGGAGCTGAAGGCTATACCTCTGAAAGAGGAACAACCGGAGCGTACTGTTCAAATAGGAGCAAATCTCCCGTTGGATCAGCAGGATGAGATACTGAATCTCTTGAGGAGCAACTCCGATATATTCGCTTGGACAGCAGAGGAGATGCCAGGAGTTCCACGGGAGGTTATAGAGCATTGACTCAATGTCGATCCGGGGCATAAACCAGTCATACAGAAGCGACGAAGTTTCGCACCTGATCGCCTCCAGGCTGCTCAAGAAGAAGTAGACAAGCTTCTGAAGGCTGACTTCATTCGTGAAGTATATTATCCTGAGTGGTTGTCCAATGTTGTACTGGTGAAAAAATCCACAGGAAAGTGGAGAATGTGTGTGGACTTTACTGATTTGAATAAAGCTTGCCCCAAGGATTGCTACCCTCTGCCTTTAATCGATAACTTAGTAGATTCTACATCAGGGTACGAAATGCTAAGTTTCCTCGATGCATACTCTGGGTATAATCAGATCAGGATGGCGGAAGCCGATGTGGAGAAAACCTCTTTCATCACGGGAAGAGGAACATATTGTTACAAGGTCATGCCTTTTGGCCTGAAGAATGCTGGTGCCACTTTTCAGAGGTTGGTGAACAGGGTTTTCAAAGACCAGATCGGGAGAAATGTAGAAGCATATGTTGATGATATCTTGGTGAAGAGTGATAAGGCTGAGCGACATATTGCCGATCTGCAGGAAACCTTTGCTGCACTTCGAGCCCACGGGATGAGCCTCAATCCCAATAAATGCACATTTGGAGTCCGATCTGGAAAATTTCTAGGATTCATGATCACACATCGGGGAATTGAAGCTAATCCAGAGAAGATACGAGCAATCCTAGAAATGAGATCCCCAAAAACAATCAAGGAGATACAAAGACTTAATGGCCAACTTGCAGCTCTGGGGAGGTTCATATCAAAGTCAGGAGAGAAGAATCTTCCTTTCTTCCGAGCATTGAGAAAGGCTCCTAAAGTTGAATGGAATGAAGAATGCGAGAAAGCATTAGTACAATTGAAGGAGTATTTGCAGTCACCAGCTTTACTGGCAAAGCCTCAGCCGAGAAAAGAGCTCTATGTTTACCTATCTGCAACCGATGCGGTTGTCAGTTCAGTATTGGTAAAGATTGAGGATAATTTGCAGAAGCCCGTGTATTATACAAGCAAGGTCCTCACCGATACTGAATCCAAATATCTTTCCCTTGAGAAGCTGGCCTACGCTTTAGTGGTTGCAGCCCGCCGGCTCCGCCCTTATTTCCAATCACATCGGATAAGGGTATTGACCGACCAGCCATTGAAGCAAATCTTACACCGGCCAGACACATCGGGACGCCTCGCTCAATGGGTTCTTGAGCTTGCAGAGTATGATATCAGCTATGAGTCGCGCACTTCAATAAAACCACAAGTACTCGTGGACTTCATTGCTGAGCTTACAACCACTACTGATGATGATCCTTCAAACATCAAGTTGTCTGAAACCAAGAATGACTCTTCGTCCCAGTGGGTTTTGCACACAGATGGATCTTCTACAGGAAACAGTTCGGGGGGAGGATTGATCCTGCAGTCACCATCCGGATGGAACACTTCAACTATTCTGAAGTTTGGGTTCAAAGCAACCAATAATGAGGCTGAATATGAGGCTATGATAGCTGGGTTGCAGTTAGCTCGTGGTCTTGGAGTGAAGAATCTGTGAGCTAACACTGACTCTCAGTTGGTTGTGGGCCATCTAAGTGAAGAATTTGAAGCAAGGGAAGATCACATGGTGAAATACAAGTCTTTGTTGCAGAAGCTCACCACAAGCTTCGAGGAATTTCACATTTCCAAAATTCCCAGAGCAGAGAATCAGCAAGCTGATATCCTATCTAAGCTGGCCTCAGCAACCGGTCAATATTCAGTACTTGGTGACTAGGACAATTGATTGTAGACCAGCGGAAGAACTCATGGATATTGATCAGGAGCCCTGTTGGATCGATCCGATCCTGAGTTATTTGAAAGATGGAACACTCCCGCAAGAGCCCAAAGAAGCTCGAAGGATCACTATAAGAGCTTCACGATATAGTGTCGTAAATGGGCAACTCTACAAAAGGTCTTTTACTCTCCCTCTGTTAAAATGTCTCGGGCCATCAGAGGCGGAATATGTTCTTCAGGAGATCTATGAAGGGATTGCAGGAGATCATTTAGGAGGAAGAGCATTAAGTCACAAAATCTTGAGGCAAGGATATTATTGGCCGACCTTGAATAAAGATGTTGTTGATTTTGTCAAGAAATGTGATGCTTGTCAACGCCACGCCAACATCCAACGGCGTCCCCCCATACCACTCACCGCAATTGTGAGTACGAGGCCATTTGCTTTATGGGGAGTAGATATACTTGGCCCATTTCCTGTAGCTGTCCGATAGATGAAGTTCTTGATTGTGGCGATCGACTACTTTACTAAGTGGGTGGAGGCAGAGCCACTAGCGTCGATCACAACAAAGGCTTGCCAGAACTTTTTATGGAAGTCTATTGTTTGTCATTTCGGCTTGCCTGTTGCTTTCATTAAGGACAACGGTCGCCAGTTCGACAATCCAGCATTCAAGAAGTTCTGCACGGATCTTGGTATTGAATCAAGACTAACTTCTGTTACTCAGCCACAGGCGAATGGACAAGTGGAAGTAACCAACAGAACTCTCCTTCATGGTTTGAAGACAAGAGTTCTCAGAAATGGATCAAACTGGGTGGAGGAAGTTTCGAACACTTTATGGGCATATCGGACAACTGCTCGAACCCCAACTGGTGAGACTCCATTCGCATTGGCGTTTGGAGTCGAAGCTGTGCTCCCAGCTGAAATCACTTTACCCACACCAAGAATGCAGTCCTTCAATCCAGTAAGAAATAAAGAGCAGCTCCGAGCCGAGCTAGATCTACTTGAAGAAAAGAGGGATTGCGTTAATGTTCGAGCAGCAGCATATCGGCAGAAGGTCAAGAGATACTATAATGCCAGAGTGAAGGAAGTGACTTTCCAGGTTGGAGATCTTGTACTGAGAGAGAATATCTTTCAAGGCAACAAGAGTCGGACAGGGAAACTTAATACCAATTGGGAAGGCCCATATATTGTACAGAGAATTTTAAGGCCCGGTACATACTGACTTTCTAAGATGGATGGAGGCAGCCTCAAGCGTCCATACCATTCGGAGCATCTAAGGAGGTACTACCAATAAAATTAGTCACTTCCATACGTTTATGTCTTTTTTGCTTTTATTCTATTTCTAGAAAAAAGTTTATTTGCCAACGAAGAAGGAAGGAATCAACTCCAAAAGCCATACCGGCACCAAATACCCATACCGGGCTCAACGGACCATACCGGTCCCGATGTACACATCGGTCTCAACGCCCATACCGGGCCCAATAAGATCATATCGATCCCAACGGATCATATCGATCTCGATAGACCATACTGGTCTCGTCATACCATATCGATCCCAACGGATCATATCGGTCCCAACGCCCATACCAGGCTCAACAGGCCATATCGATCCCAACGGATCATATCGGCCCAACGCCCATACCGGGCCCAACAGGCCATATCGACCCCAACGGATCATATCGGTCTCAGCGCCCATACCGGGCCCAATAAGCCATATCGATCCCAATGGGTCATATCGGCTCCAACTGACCATACCGGCTCCAACAAACCATATTGATCTACCACATCAACAGACCATACCAGTCTTGAAGAATCAACAAGCCAAAGCGGTTCCAGAAAGAAGACAACTACATCAACCATTCATCGCTAAAGATTATGCCAAACCACAACAAGGATGAACCATTCCAGATTTTATTGAAAGCAACCACACCAATCGACCTATTGTACCAACCAATCGCCACAGAAGTCATCACACAAGTGTGTCACATCGACAAACCACAAGACAAATCGGCAAGAAAAGAAGATCTACTAATTGAAGACAAGGAAGTACAACGCATATATTAAAATCAAGAGGAATCAGAAGAAGCTGAAAGATCTAAATAAGAGACATCATCAAGAATCTGTGTAGGAGCGGCTGCGAGCGTCGACACCTTCTGGCATTGATTGTTCCCAAGAATGTGGACTTCAAAGCACATGTCCTCCGGAAAAACGAAAACGAGCAGTTCTCCTTCCACCAATTGGTGATCTCTCACAAAATCCACACAACCCTCAGTAAAGCGTGCATCCCCAAGTTCCGGTGACATGGATAACATTACTGACCAGTAGTTTCCGCTTGGCCCCCGCAACCTAACAGTTCTTGCCCCAAAAACCGCCCTCATATGACCTCGAAAAGCTCTCGGAATCCATAAGTAGCAGGAGTTGTTACTGAGGAAGAACTTCAAAACAGAAGGGCAGCTGTTGTTACCCATGGTGAAAAACAAGATATCCTAAAGGGAATGTAATCGCTCCTATTTATATTGAGATTTCTGTAGAAGCAGTTAATGTGTATTCAAAATACCAAGAGACATCAGACGCTTCGTTTCGAACCAACAAGGACGTCTTATAACCTTTTCAAGGCAATGCATCATTAAAGTTGCTTTGGAAACGCTTCAGAATTAAATGCTCAATTTGACGGAATTGCCGCTTCTTTTTCCAAGGAGAAGATCCGGAAAAGGGTCCGATCCGATATGAACAATCAAACAACGAATATCGTCCGTTCCGACATAATATCCTCACCGTCGACAGATGTCAAGGGTACTACTCAATCCGATATGAGCTATCAGAAACAGATCAACATCAGAAGGATTGTTCCTTAACGAACATTGAGGATGAATTGAATGGCGATTTCATTCATTCTCGAAAAAGAAGAAGAAACAGGAAGACAATCAGAACGTTCGTGTGAAATGCATCTTTAAGGAAAAATTTACAGTTCAAATCAAGTCTTCATAACAGAATGAAGAATTACAAAAGTGATTACAGATTTCTCCATTAGATAAGATCCCAATTCCATGACCTAGCTACATTTCTCCGATGGGCTTCAGCACGACGCCTCGCTTCAGCAACTTCCTCAGGAGTTTTTGTTCTTCTACTCAAGATCTTATCCTGAACCGCCTTTAGCCCCTCAATTTCATTTCGGAGCTGTCTCACTTCGGGTTGATCTAGTGGGAAGAAAGAAGAAGAGTAGAATGATTAAAGGTAAGGAAAGGAAAACTGCAGAAATTTAGCTAACCTTCCTTCCTACGCACAGTGGAAGATCTATCCCCCTCATCGGATTCAGAAGCCTTCGCTCCACTTAGCTCGATGGAAGTGGCCTTAATACTCTCTGGAGCTCCTTCTCTACTTGGAACAACAGAGACAGCTTCAGTCAAATAAGGGAGAAATAAATTAGGAGCCACACTATTAGAAATATCAAAAGAAAGGAAAACTTGAACTCACACATACCAGTGATGGCGTTATCTTCAATCTCAATAACAGCTTGAGAAGCTTCACCTACGGGCTTGCACTCCTTCTGCAGGAGAATTGGTTTCGGATCAGATATGGTCTCTCCGTGACATCCCGTATCTTCACGAATCGATTCTGATTCCACAATAATGGCTTTGTAGATCGGATCCGGATCCGATATCACCATCTTGCACTTCGAAACTTCTTTCGGATCCGATACGGATGATGGAGCGATTGCCATATCGGAAGTATTTTTCTCCGATGCAGATATGGCACAAATTTTTCCCAAACGAGAGACATCGGTCCTCACCTCTTCAACAGTTGGATCCTCAACTCTTATTTCTTCAGCAACGGGATCCTTATTTTCCTCTCCTTCTCCGTGACACTTCTCAAAATAAAGCTCCACAACAGCGTCATAAGAAGTTTGATGAAAGTTAACCGAAGGGTCAACAGAATGGACGCAGCTCAAAATTGAATAGACTTCCGATGTCACTCTACGAATTTCGTCATCAGAAAGTTCCTTTTTTTTATGTCGCGGCAAGTTTCGCCTCTAGCTCCACAGATTTTCTCCAACTTTCATTCAGGTCTAATTGCAAGGATGACATTTCCTTCTTAACAACCTCATTTGACTGTTGAGCAACGAGAACTTTGTTCTGGGCTTGGGAAAGGAGATTATTTTTTGCTCCCAATTGTTCAGACAGAAATATGTTATCTTCTTGCAGTTTGCTAACTAACTCTTCAGCAGTTGTGAGTTTCGCTCTCAGGGCTTTCCTCATCTCTTGTTCGGTGGATATCCCTCGTTCAAGTGCAGATACCTTCTCAGAGAGTTTCTTATTTTCACCAACAATGGAGTCTTTTTCACTCCTAGACTGATCAAGATCCAGTCTCAAAGCAGTAACAGTTTGCTCAGATAGGGAGAGGGAAGCTTGTAAACTCTCATAATCAACCTTCAATGAACTGAGTGCTCTCTGCGACTTCCCGAAATCAGAAATGATGAACTCTTTTTCCCCAGTTAGCTTCTTATTCTCTTCCTCTAACTTGGAGACCCGGGCCTTCATTTCAGGATCGCCATATTCATAGAATCTTGCGATCTGTTCCCCCCATAGAGCAGTCTATAAAAATATTATCGTTCAAGAAAGCGAGATAAAAACTGATAATATTAATAGATGAAGAAGTTAGAAGTATATTGAAGCGAGGGATAGACGGAAATGGGTGCAAGACTCATCCGAATTGAATTGATTGATATGATTGTTGACTGGGTCTTGTCGCCAAGAGCGAAGAGAGTTCCTGACAAGTTTCAAATCGACAGGCAAAGCATTATCTCTCTGATGAATAGTCCCGCGAGATACGGATTCTTGAATATTTGGACCACCAGCGGAGGGATCTACGGCCTACGCCACTCCTGAAATCAATTAATACTTAGTAAGGTCCAGACAAAAGTCAGATAACAAGAATACAATAAGGGACATCAGATCCATACCTTTTCCTCGACTGATACCGGGACCTGCTTCTGAAGAAATATTTCTTCCCGACCCGATATGATCATCCGATCTAGAAACAAGGGATGCATCGGGAATTTGAATATTAAAACCCAATCTGATGGGGAGAGAGTGTGGAAAGACGATAGACACATCGGGAATTGAAGCATCGGAAACCGATGTGACAGGAAGAGAAGAAGAAGAAACGATATGCCCTTCTCTAATAGGACCGCTTGAACCATCAACGATTGCTTCTGATGTGACGGGCACAGGCAGAACGGAAACAGAGCTGGCTTTTTCCGTGGCTTTTACCAATCGTCTCCTTTTAGTGACTGGGGCCTCAACTTGAGAGGGAGGAAGATTAGCCACTACTGCTTCTGAATTAATAGTAGCATCCGATTTCCCTCCCTAACTTGCAGCAAGCTGTTGAAGAGGAATATCATCGGATGAAGTTCTTTCAATTCCCCTACTGCCTAAACTGGGAACCTTTTCGCTCGAAGTTTCTTTCTCTTTCCTTTTAGATTTATCCGCCTGAGAGATGGCGCGCATCCTTTCAGCTAGAGTTCTTGGCGCCATATCCTTCTCTAAGAAAGAATGATGAATAGAGAAAATCAAGATTAGACAGCGGTTTGCAATCATTCAATGACATAAATTGAAGATTTAAAGCAATCCTACCTAAAGCTAAGTACAACCCACACTCCTGAAGCATCTTATCAGACAGGAAGGATCTATCTAATGCGGTATTCTTGAACTTCTTGAACTTTTTGAACCATTCGCTGTCAGTTGGTTTTTCTTTTGCTTTGGAGCTCGAAGGAACACAAGGAGTTCCCCATTTGGTATTAAAGCCCCAGCTCTCACTATTAGACACAAAGAAATATTTGCTTTTCCAATCTTTGGTTGAATCGGGGACGGAACCAAGGAAGATCGTACCAGGTTTGGCACAAAAATAGTACCAATCAGATTGCCTATCTTGATTAAGGTTAAAGAGAAGACTGAATAAATGAACGGATGGTTCGACCTCACAAAGAAGTGAAACTACAACGAAACCGCAAAGAATTCTCCAAGAGTTTGGAGTCAGTTGAGAGGGATTCATACCAAAATGACGGAAAATATCTACAAAAATCTGTGGGAAAGGCAACCTGAGACCAGCTACAAGCGCATCTTGATAAACAACCAGATCTCCTCCTTGCGAAGGTGAACAAGCATGCTCAGAAGCGGATGTAACCCGATAAGAGATATTAGCGGAGGAAAGATGATACTTCTTCACTAAGTCATCAATCCTAGCTTCAGAGAGACTATTAACAAAAAAATAGGAACAACGTTTTGGATCCCTAGCAAGCTTCAGCATCATGAAGAACCAACAGAAGAAACCCTAAAACAAGGAAGATCAAAACCCTAGAAGAGAGAAAGAACTTCGTACCTGAGTAGATAAAGCCTTTCTGAGAACCGCGAGATTGATGACTTCTTGAAGAAGAGACAAAGCAAATCAGAGAATGAGACAAAGAGATCTTCACACAAAAAGCGTCATTCTCAAGTAGTTTTGAAATTCGAAGAATAGGCTCACTGTTTGAAGAATCAAGTCAACGGTCGAGATTGATCTAAGGGATTATACAAACCCTTCATCTGACGGTTGGGGACGGATGAGAATTCAAGTCGTTCTGCATTCTCGACGCGTGGAAGATGAAAAAGCGACTCCATCATGAGCCTTACCTTACTACAGTTTCAGAAGTCGAATCTTGACAATGGGAAATGACGGATAATCAATGCTGAACAATGGTCCATTAAAGCCTAACAGATGATAAAGACCTTTTTGCCCCTGAAAAAAGCAAACATACACAAATTCCTAAAAAGACTGTATATCTGATTTGACAGATCGGATGAGATCATCGAGTTAGGAATCCAAGGAAGCAAGGAAAAGAATGTTGGAACAAATAAGTCACAGAAGTACGGTAGAAGATGAAGAAAGATCATTAAATGAAGACACTGGAGCGGATATCGACTAAGTAACCCAGAACGATCCAATCACAGTAATGCTTAGCTTCATTAACTCGAATAATGATCAAAGAATATTTGATCATCCTTCGAATTAATTCGCAAGCATACTTGATGGGGACTATTGATAGGGATGAAGGTAATTGAACACGTGACATCCATCCAAATGAGCCACATGTCAAGGTCAAGGCCACCAAACAAAATCTCAACTGATATTGTAAGGAGCCGTTTCGATATGGATTGCTTGCTCCATATAGAAGGCACACTATGAAGTGACTTGCCGATCCGATATGAACAAATGATTTATCGGAACCGTTTAGCAACCCATCGGGATCGGGAAGAACTTCACCAAATCAGCACGTGTCGACCGGAAAAGGTATGCTGAGTCAATAACTACCTATATCGATTTCTGCCCTTCTAGAAGAAGTATATCTGTAGACAGCCTGGCCTTCTAGAAGAGTTACAACTGGACACAGCTTCGGGCAGCTTAGGCGGCTCTTAGTCAGATCGACAGCTGGCAAACACGTGGCTAAATTGAGAAGCGTATTCAGCACGCAACCCATGCCTATAAAAGGCAAGGATCGCAGTTCATTCGGACATTCTGAAATCCAAGCGGCGAAGCCCTACCAAATTGTAAACAGGATCTTCTCTTTCTTTCTACTTCATGCTTTCCATTTGTGGATGTCTTGTAAGATCTTTTATGGTTTTTGATGATTCATAGTGAAATTTTCCTCTCCCGTGGTTTTTTCCCCGTTGATTATGGGTTTTTCCACGTAAATCTGGTTTCTCTCTCTTCTTGCTTGGATTCTCATTCGATTTCTCACTAGGATAGCCACCTATTAAATATAAATTCAATTGTTAGGTTGAAATTGGGCCCTAAATCCAATTTTAGCACTAACAATATATATATATATATATATATATATATATATATATATATATATATATATATATATTTTGATGATAAGATAATATAATAACTATGTATATATATATATATATATATAAATTATAAAAAATTTATAGATAAATACTAATGGATATATATAGTTAAAATAAATTTTTAAATATATATAAATATATATATAATCTATGGGATATGATACAATGGGGTCGACCGGATGTCCGGCCCCATTGTATCATATCCCTATATATATATATTGGGAAGTGTTATGGTGAGGCCGACCCGCTCTAACACCTACACTGTCGGGCCGGGCAGTGGGCCTGTCGAGCTCGACTCGATAGCGACAGTGTTAGAGCGGGCCAGCCGCACTTGCGGCCGACCGCACCCTAACACCTCAAGTGCGGCCGTCTGACCTTAACACTACTTTAATGTATAAAATATATATAGAAAATATATTTTATATATTTTATAATATATATATATATATATATATATATATATATATATATATATATATATATATATATATATATATAATTTTTAAATTATCTTATCAGTAGAATATATATATATATATATAATCTAAAATATATAGATAAATCTATATATATATAAATAGATTATAAAATATATAATATATATTTTATATATAAAAACAGTGGTAGGATTAGGCAGCCGCATTTGCGGCCGGCCTAATCCTATCACCATTATATATATATATATATATATATATATATATATATATATATATATATATATATATATATATATAAAATTAGTGAAGCATAACCATCAGATATGTGAGTTATGGATGCAGATGCATAAATAGATACATGGGTGTATGCCTAACTAAGGACGTTCGTTTAATGGGCGGCTTACCATGATTAATAAACTTGTAAACATGCATATGGGTCATTATAAGTACATAAATCATATATATAAAGTATAAGGGTACTGAAATAATATTTCACTTGCTAGATCCTGTTACAGAGCTAAGTTGCGACAAGGGGAGTTAAAACTTTGACTTCGCTATTCTGGAAAACTGTAAGTATTAGCATAATATAAACCCCTACTGTGAAAATTTTCATAAATAAATGTGGTATTTTCCTTGAAATTAAATATATGCTCAACTATCATTTTAAATTTTCCTATTTTGTGTACATAAGTCATGCATGCCTGGAATTGATGATTTGAGTATCATTCTGATTTCCCTATACATGATTTTCTAGTATCCTGAACTACTACATGATTTTACGCAAGTCATGGTTTTATGGAAATGATATTTCATTTCAGTATGTGTTCTGCCTATTGACCATGTCTACTTGAGAGCTGGCCCATAACTGTGGAAACACATGAGCATGTGCGCTGGCTAGGTGGGCATGCATCTATATTATGTGATATTCCCTGATTTTTATATCATCTCCCAACTTGGCTCCTGTCCTGTACCCAACTAGGGGGAGTAAGCCCTGGTTGTGTCAACACATTCCCTGTTAGTAGCACCACCGGACTTGTGTGTCGGTCTCGACTGCGGTCGACTCCAGCTTTGGGTGATGACATCAGTCTACAGCTGTGATGCTCCTATCCTGACACATGTGTACATGTATATTAGCCAGGAAGATGCATCATGCGTATATTTACTATCTGCATGCATTGTAATTCATGTTTACTACTTTTCGCCATTATGCGAAGTATTCACTACTCTGTTTGAGATTAACCCGATACTACTTTTGCACATTTTCTCTGTTATTTCTGCATAAAAGTTTTGGCAGGATGCCACATGTTTTCATATTGGGTACTTACTGATCTCTCCCCCTGCAGATCCTGACGAGTAGCTAGGAGCAGACCTAGGAGAGAGATCCACTGGATATCCTAGCTGGGGTATTTGAGCTGAGGTATATGTACCTTTATTTCATTTATATGTGAGGATATTGATACCTTGTAGGACTTTAATGTTCTGTACCCAATAGGGTTATATAAACCCTTATTTTTATTCTCAAGCTTATTATGTTATATGATTCCGCATTTATAATTTTATTATTCATTATTTGTATCTGATCTTGAGACTTTGATTCAGAGGAGGGCCCATCCCTGCTCGGGTGTGGCCGGTCTTTCATGTGCCTAGGTCCCGTGTCGGGTCTGGGGCGCGACAAATTCACCATTCTCCGATCACTTAATAAGCACCGCTGTAAAGGCAAATTATCCATTGGTGGAGGTCTTTGGCAACTTGTTACCACACGTATATCACTTTTATTGACGATGCCGCAAACTTTAAGGGGTGTTTGGATAGACTTTTTTTTGCCACAAGAAGCACTTTTTTTAAAGTTAAGCACTTCTGGCATAAAGTAAGTTGTTTGGATGATTTTTTGGAGAAGTGAAAGCTGGAAAAAAAAAGGCAAAAAGTGGCTTTTTTAAGAAGCTAAGGGCCCGTTTGGTTGCCGGAGGTGGGGACCGAAGTGTCGGAAGTGGGACCACTTCCGTCACTTCGACGCGTTTGTTTCGCAAAGGTCAGTCCCCGAAGTCCGAAGTCCCACTTCAAATAGTGTCCACTTCAGTCATATAACTTCCGCCTGAGAATAGGCGAAGTGGGACTTCGGCGTTGTTTACACTAGAGACCGAAGTCTCACTTCGGCCTCGATTTTCCCAAAACGATCACGTGGGGGTGTTGGTGTCATCCCCATCCCTTGCTTTTCTCTCTTCAATCCCCGAGTTCAGTGCCTCCCGTGACCGTCCCGATCTCCTCCTTTTCCATTCCTCTTCCCTTTGTTTTTCTCTCCGCTTGCTCCCTTTCCCGGCGGATGCATCGTCTCCCGTTGCTTCGCTTTTGCTTCCCTTGCTTCCGGTGGCGACATCGTCCCTCCTTGCTCCTGGCCGCGGCTCTTCCCAAACCCGAACGACACTGTGGTGTTCTGGTGAGTCTCCGCTTTACTCTCCCCTTGCTTCCGGTGGAGAATTTTTATGTTTAATAGTGTGTTTTTTTTCTTTGGATTTGTTAGGTTTTCTGATTTACTCTCCCCTTGCTCTCGGTGACGAAGAAGGTGGTGTTCTTGTGAGTATCTCACTCAGATCGTCCCTCTTCTTGATCTGTTTTTTTGTAGGGTTTTCACATAATCTTTTATTTTCAGGTTTTATGATTTTCAGATCTTTTAGGGCTTCTGTATTTAAGGAGATTTTTTTGTAAATCATGTTTTATGGATTATATATTTCAATATTCTATGTATCTGACTTCTTTCACTTCAATTTGGTGTTAATTCTTGTTGATTCAAGTGTTAATTCTTGGGGTTTGGGTGTTTGTGGCTTTTTAGCGTTTCAATTCAGTTTCTATTAACCTTGTTGTAATCTTTTAGTGTTTCAATCGTGTCAATTTTGTGGATCAATCTTTTAGTGTTTCAATCGTGTCAAAAAAATGTTTTTTTGCTGTTTCTTTCTCTCTAAATTTAGCAAGTGATTGACCAGACTCAATCTGTCTCTGTTTGCGATCAAACTGCCTTAGATTGCGAAAGTAATTAACTAAACTCAATCTCTATCTCTGTGTCTGTATATATATGATTTATGATGTTAATATTGGTTATATTTTAGAACAAAACAATGTCTTTCTCGCTCTCTCTCTCTCTCTCTCTCTCTCTCTCTCTCTCTCTCTCTCTGAATTAAGAAAGTGATTGACCATACTATGTTCATCTTTTTCTCTCCCTCACTCCAATCAAACTGTCTTAAATTAACAAATTGATTAACTAAACTCATTCTTCTCTTTTTTTCTCTGTGTCTGTATATATATAATTCATGATGTTAATATTGGTTATATTTTAGAACAAAACAATGTCTTTTTTTTCTCTCTTTCTCTCTCTCGGAATTAAGAAAGTGATTGACCATCTATATGTTCATCTTTTTCTCTCCCTCACTCCAATCAAACTCTCTTAAATTAACAAATTGATTAACTAAACTCATTCTTCTCTTTTTTTTTTCTCTCTGCTGGAATGTGATAATTTTGGTAATACTTCAAAACTCAATATGGAATAATTCAGAGATTAACTTGTGTGATGGTTTTTGTTTTTGTTTCTGTTTTTACTTTCTGAGAAGTAATTTCATGAGAGGACAACAAGCAGAAATAATTGGCAGAAAAAGGTGACCAATGAAATACATTATACATTCACTTATTTTTCTTTTTCCTCTTCATTGAAAGAAAAGTGCAACTTCTCACTTTTATTTCATTTTGTATTTCTCTTGGATCAATCTACTTGTTATACAATCCTCATCTGGATCTTCATACATCCCCAAATGTTTTTGAATATGTTGATGGTTGACTTTAATAGTTCAAATTGAAACTTGATTAGGTTTTTGTTTGGCTTGAAGTTGCATATATATATTTGTTTGTTACTATTATAAAATAGCTGCACTTCTGACTTTGTTATATGGATTTGTCAGTTTGGTCATATATAGCATTTAATAGATCATGATTATATATGTTGAGAGTTTACACTACAATATGAATCTTATCAATTAATTTAATTAGTTCCAATGTTTTCTACTTTCAAGTTAGAATCTAACTAATAATCAAGTAAAGCTAGTTGAGATCATGCTCTCTCATCTAAAACAAGGGATGGTTACACTGACTTGTGGTTGTTCTTGGGTTATTTTTTATATGAAACATATGTTTATTCACTGTTCCCTTCAGTGGTTGTGTGGGCTGCTCATTTTACTTTTCTTAGCAATTGTATTAATTCAATGTTTAGCTTGTTTAATTCAGTGTAATTCATTTTCATGGTTATTGTTGGGATGAGAATTGTTTAGCTTTATTTCCATTGTTATGTTGATTTTGCTCATGGTTTTTCAAATAGCTTTCTCTTCCCATTATTGATGGTTTAGCTTGAGCATTATGGTTGTTATTGGATTGTAATTGTTTGCTTGAAGCAGATTTTATATGGTTGTTGTGGATTGAAATGTTAAGCTTTCTTTTCATTGTTATGATAATTTCAATGATGGTTTTTCAATCATATTTCTTTTGTATAGTCAAGAGGCCCTTCACTACCCTTATTGAGTTTCTTACATAGGACACTTTATATGTTAATACATTAGCAAATATTATGATCAGATGCTCAACCTGATTAGTTTAGGGTCTTTAGTTATTTGTTAAAGTTTTGCTTGAAGCAGATTTGGTGTTCTCTATTTCTTCTAAACCTTCCTGCATGCTTTTATTTAAAATTTTTAGTTTGTAACACTGAATCAATGCCCCATTATGTAGATGGATAGTTGGACACAAAATGAGAGGTCGGGGGTATATGCTGCAGTGTTTACTACAATTGTCGTTGTCGTGGCTTTCCTTCTAAGGCAAAGGAAGACCACGAGGGTAGTAAGCTAGGCTGACTCGTCTATGTTCCGAGACCTCACTAGGAGGAGACATATGCGCAGTATCTTAAGGGGAGGGGCTGACTACTGTGTGAGTTACTTAAGGATGGATGTAGGCCCTTTCATGCATCTCGCATCTATTTTGCGTGATAGACACCTACTTAAGGACACAAAAAATGTTTCAGTGGAGGAACAATTGGCTATTCTCTTGCATGTAATAGGGCATAACACCAAAAATAGGACAATGCGCATCATGTTCCTTCACTCAGGTGAAACCATTAGTAGATACTTCAACGCCGTACTCCGTGCTATTTACTCTATTCAGGATGACTTTATGCAGCCCCTACATCTTCTTGCCATCCGGATATTGAGTGTAACCCTAATTGGTTCCCTTTTTTCAAAGTAAGGTTTTAAATTATTTTTCTCCTAATTTCAAATGGTTACTATTTCTCCCAGTTGTACATGATATATTCAACACACATGTAGGATTGCATCGGTTTGTTAGACGGTACGCAGATCGCTGCAACTGTTCCTCAACACGAGATGGCACGGTTTCGTGGTCGTGAAGGCCCAACACAAAACGTACTCGCAGTGGTCAACCTTGACATGCGATTCACTTATGTGTTGGTTGGGTGGGAAGGGGCGGCGAATGACTTCACTGTTCTGAGGGATGCATTATCACGTCCCCAGCCGGAAGGACTTAAAGTTATAGAAGGTAGGGTAAACTTTAGGCACATTAATACATATTGTGAATACCTTCTTAACGTGACCATGCTAGTATTTTGTAGGTAAATATTATCTGGTTGATGCTGGATACACAACGATGAATGGATTTATCGCTCCATACCGAGGTGTTCGATATCATTTGAAGGAGCATAGTGGGCATCCACCGACCAATGCCAAAGAATTATTCAACCTTAGGCACTCAATGTTGCGCTCTAGAGTTGAGCGTGCATTTGGCACTCTTAAGAATCGTTTCAAGATTCTAACCTCACATCCATTTTTTTCCGTTTAGGTCTCAAGTCAGTATAGTGCTTGCTGCTTGTATCATCCACAATTACATTACAGGTGTTGATCCCAACGATAGGATTGCACAAGAAGACACAAGTCGGCATGAGGAAGTGTTGAGCGTGTCTCAAGCAAGAACACAAAGAGAACATAGGGAGGAGAATAGGCAATGGGTTGAGTTAAGAGACAGGATCGCAAAAGAAATGTGGCGGCAATATATTGCTATCTAGGGGTTTTCAGTTTGTACTGTAATATGTCTATCAACAAACAATTTAAATCCTTTTTTTTATCAAACATAATATTTTTGTTTGCATGGACAGTGTGATGTTCTAAGATGCTTTCTCTAATGTGGTTTGTTTGTCTGCTCTATTTTTGGGCCTGCTTTCTTGCCTGAATAGTGCTTTCTTTTTGTGTTCTTCTTGATTCTTTTCTGATTGAGTTGTTTTGGTCATTGTTTGTATGGTTGGAGGCTTCTTGTTTGATGTTTCTTTTGGGTTTTGGGAGAGTTTGGTTGAGTTGGGTAAAGTTTGTTGCTTCGTTTTCTTGATTTCTTTTGGTTCTTAAGGCAACAAAAAATATGGTTTTTTATTTCTTGCTTGAGAGATTTCATGGTTTTGTTTGTGTTCTTGTTGGGATGGTTGTTTGGTTTTTACAAGAGGAAAGAGTGTAATGTTTTAGTTGCACTGGTTTTCTTGAGAGACAGAGAGTAGTAGGGGTTATACTTTACATTGGTTTGCTATATTTGGAGTTACCTATTAAACTCCCTTGAATCATTTGTCTGTTTTTGGTTTTTCTTGTTTTGTTAGTCTCAATGCATATATTTTTTACTCTGCATCTGCATATAAATCTAATTTTCTTCAATCTACAAAGCACACTTTATCAAAGGAGGTGTTCCATATTGGTTTTTTTTTTGTGGTGGAATCATCTCTTAATTCTTGTTATGGGAATGCAAATATTATTGTTTGTATGCCCTTGCATTTATAAACATTATTCTTAGCAATATGATTAGATGAAGGGATTTTATAAGATTGGAATGAATGCAGAAATGTTAGACTTTCTTTCATGGAATAGTATCTATAAATAGTTTATGTGATAATAGTTATTGACATGTAAATTGGAGTCAACCATTATATATTATCATCAACACCTTCTTTGTTTTTTTGGGTTCATTCTGCTAGTTTGGTGATGCCATTACTTGCTACAACAAGTTTATATGTTGCCCATCTTGTAATCTTTAATCATTCATACATTGTTAATTTGTTTGCTGCATGATATGCAGGAGAATGGATATGGAGATCAATGAGAATGTTGGAGCAAGTGCTAGCGCTGGAAGTAGCAAACGCAGGACACCGAACAAGCGATGGAAATAGGAGTATGATAACTTTTTAATACCCTTGTTGGTTGAACAAGCAAGCAAAGGACTGAAGTGCGATAAAACCTTCAAGAAGCCAGCCTTTGTAATTACGGCTGCAGCCGTAAACAGCAATTTCAGGATTGATTTTACAGCTGAGAACATGGAAAATCATTATAGGACATTGAAGACAAGGTACTTAGAGATAAAGAAAGCTAGGGATTTGAGCGGTGCAGGGTGGAATGACGAGCTGAAGATGATTACCCTCGATCCAGTTGTGTGCAAGGCTTACACTGATGTAAGTTTACATCCAATTCCTACATTTTTTATGTGATCCTAGTTTTCATTTAACATAATCAATACTTTTATGTTTGGTTTTCTATAGGCACACCTGGCTGCGAAGCCGTATATTAACAAACCCATTGACAACTACGAAGGTCTTAGGGTAATCTGTGGTGAGGACCAGGCAACTGGGTCCTATGTAACATCTGTGTACTCCGACTTTGGTAATGTTGGAGGCAATGATGACATGATCCAAGAAACAGTGGTGGCACATGCATTTGATCAAACAGATGATGATGGGATTGCTGATACCGTACCGCCAATTGCTGTGAGCCCGGCTGCATCCTCCTTTGTTAACAAGGCAAAGCGTTCAGCCAAAAAGACGAAAGCACAGATTGATGAAGCCATGGAAAACTTGATTAAGTCCGTGGATAACATGGCCGATGCAATCAAGAATCCTTCACATTGGTCTGAATTACTTTATATGAAGGTGGTGGAGGTAGAGGGGTTCAGTGATGAGGACAAGGAAATAGCATTTGACTACTTGGAAGAGCATGAGCATGAGGTGAGAAGATTCATGCGAAGAGGGTTGATATGCGACATGCCTGGATCAAGAAGCATCGATACCCAATGGAGTGACTTGATGATGGACTTCAAGCCTTGAACTGCATCTGCTTGCTTTAGACAACTATCTGCAAAACTATCTGAACATTTTACTATTTTCCTGCATGTTTTTTACCCTTGTGTGCTGACCATGGATGGTACTATTTCTATTTTGTGTTGTTTGTAGACTCAGTACTTTGAACTAACTGCTGTCTTGAATTTTATTTTTATATGGTTTCATGTTTATGTGTTTGGATTATATTTTGTTTGAGATTTGAGCCAATGGGCAGCTTGATTGGTGTTATGCAGCGCAGTTGGATGCTATGAACATACTACTAGTTTGGAATGCTCTGTGTATTGTTTGTTTGTGTGTGATATGTTCTTGAGATAGCAGTGCAGTTTTGTAATGTGTTGTGGGTTGGGAATATTTTGGATCTACATCATAAAAAAGTAATAGCAGGTCTTTATTTTGGATCTACATCATCTGTTATAATGTTTGTTCTCATTACTCTAGTCAAGTTGTACACAAGCGATTTTTAACCAGTTTTTAATAGGGTTGGATTGAATGTTTTGGTTGACAAAAGTTTGATTTTTGTATTGAACGGTGTATTGAATGTATCAAATGGGTTTTATTTAAAAACTCAAATTTTTTGGATAAAGGTATTCCTTTATATTTTTTTTATAACTTAAAATATATTAACTGTTTCCAAAATGTATTGGGTTACTTTAAAATATTTTTTTCTTAAAAATACTTCAATTATAGGGTTTAATTACACAATTTCATTCTTACACTCTTCATTAGTTTAGATGGTTTAGTCTAACTTAAACTTTTTTGTTTAGAAAATTTCTTCAAATATTATTACCCAAAAAAAAAAAATTCTTCAATTATAAGACTTAAAATATTAGTTTATGTTAAAATACATTGGTTATTCTTCAATTATAATGCATATTGATTACATTGGGTGATCTTAAAATACTCTAATTTTTTTAAAAAAATTCTATTTTTAGTACTTAAAATATTAGTTTATTTTTAATATAAATTGGATTAACTTTTAAACTATAGCAATTTAAAAAAAGCCAATTATTGTACTCGACCACAAATATATAGAAATATATATCATTTCATTAAAAATAATTTCCATCTTATTTTACATTTATTATATTAGTCAAAAACATAATAGAGGGTAATCTCACCACCATCTCGGAAGTGGTCACCATAAACTCACTTCTGGAGTAACCAAACACCCAGAAGTGTAGAACTCTCACTTCACTGAGCCTACTTCTGTGAACCAAACAATAAAATTGTCCAGAAGTGACTCACCACTTCCACCAACCAAACACTCTAAACTCTGACTTCCGAATGGAACTCTGAGTTCCATGAAAGTGTCACTTCTACACTTCCATCACTTCGGTATACTTCGGGCAACCAAACGGACCCTAAGATTTGTAGCTTCTGAAATAAAAGCCCGTTTGGAGAAGTGATTTTGAGAAATGAAAAAGACCAAAACACCCCCACCCTCGTTTCTCTTCTCTTCAACCCCAATCTCCTCCTCCCTCTTTTGACTTCCTTTAGATTCGGCCGATCTCCTCCCCCTCCTCCCTCCTCCAACTTCCTTCAGAGTCGTCAAGGAATCATCCTCTGATCTGTCTCCTAGGGTGAGCTTTCTCATTTTTTGTCTATCTCCTCCTCTCTCTCTTCTGATTTTCAGCTTTTGTTGATTATTTTTAGAGTTTACTGCAAATTGATTGTTGATTGTTCTTTTAGATTTTATTGCAAATTGATTGTTCCTTCATAGTGTTATCCTCTCCTTGTTTTTAGCTTTTGTTTTACTGCAATCTTGCCCACAACATCTGAACCTGGGTCGTCATCTAATGAGAATTAGTGAGAGTTTGATACTTGAATTTAGTTGCCGCTTTCTCTGCCATTATCTTTGTGGAATTTCTGGGAAACAAATATAATATTGGGGAGAGATTTCTGTAGATGCGCTTGTTTGAATATTGTATCATTTGTAAAATTGTCATAAGAATGTCTTTTTTTTTTGTTTGTTAGAGATCAGAGGAAGTTTCTGCCTGAGACAAACTTTAATTTCAGCATAAGATGATTTGAGGATGGTACAATTGAAGGCTTTCTATGTTTTTTTTTTGTTACTAATTCATTTCATTTCATCTTTGAACTTGCTCTTTCTCTTGCCTTCGATCACTTTTTGTTGTGAGATTGAAAGCAGGAGAAATGGGAGTTTCTTCCAGGCCAAAACAATATACATCATGTTCTCTAGAATCAGTAGATTTTTATTGTTTTGGATTGAAGGGAGCTCCTAATTCTTTTGAAAATACAAAGAAAATGGTGATAAAAAAAGATAGTTTTTCTTTTGAAAAATAACATTAATTAAATCTCTGAGTGGAACTTGAGGATTTGATTTCCAAAATATCTCTCCCCTATTATCATTTTGAATAGGGGATTTAATTATATCTACATGCCTATGTATGAATCTCATCAGCTTCCTGCAAATTGAATGTTGCTTGGTATCTACTTTTTGAATGCTGCTTGTTAAAAAAAAAATCAAAAGTATTTATTTTGAAGGCTCCAGCCAAATTTCAAGCAGTATGGAGAGTTCATAACTTAATATATTCTATTGTTTTATACATCTCCCTTTGTTTTCTCTATGAATTCATCACATCTTCTGTTGAATTCTTTTGCTTCCCTAATATCACTTTCATGATCTAAAGATGCAACAACAATATTTGTTATGGTTTATGTGTTGAACTAATTTGTTTTGTGTTGAACATTGCTTCCCTAATATTTGTTATGGTTTGTGTAGCGTACAACTCTAGAATGGAGTCCTTATCCGATTCGGATAAAGAATTGAATGAAGAAATATCTGATTCAGAAGAACATTCTGAAGATTTGGATATACAGAGGGATGAGTACATTAGAAGGATGTATGCAGGTGCGGCAACTACACAATATCAATATATGAAATCAATATTTAAGAGTGAGAAGAGAATATTTTCCTTAACTGGCCACATGTGGGTTAATGAAATAATGATATGGATCGGCAACTCGTTTCTTCGAGCAAGTCCGGATGAGGAAATCTGTATTTAAGAGATTGGTGGTTGATCTTACTCAAAAGTATGGGCTACAACACACGAGACATGTCGTTGTAGAAGAAGCCTTGATAATGTTCTTATATATGCTTGGACAAAGAGCCAGTTATAGGAATGTTGTAAAATCCAGGATTTTTGGAAAAAAAAATTGTTAAATCTCTTTTAAAATAGTATATTCCCTAGATAATTAAATGATTTGATTAAGTGGGGGAAAATATGGGTTTAAAAGGATAATAAACCCTAATTAGGGTTTATTGGGGGGTCAGAAGGACTTCCTGGTAATTCTTAAAAGTTTTGAGGTCTAAAGGATAATTGTTCTCTCTCTCAGTAGTGGACCAGATTGTAACCAAATTTAATGGAAGGATCTCTGGATAATTTTCCAGAGAAAAACCTAATACAACAGAATCAAAATCATTGAAGATCACAGAGCATTATAGAGGCCCATAGGATGCCACGTGTTAAGCCGAGAGCAGATCCATCTGATCGTGATAGATCGCGAGGCAAGGGTTACAAATCTCAGAAGCCACGTGGCATGCTAAGATCAATTCATCTAGTGGGGTTGGATGCGAGGCATGGTATTAAGATCGAACCGTTGATTTGTTTTTAAATCTCGCCCGTTGATCAAATGGGGTGCTAGATCCTAGGCAAAATGGTGGGGTATCCACCGTTTATTACAAACAAGTGGACTTGGCCGTCGGATCGGATCGAGTACGGATCCCGAGGCAAGCCGCCTCCTTCACCAGTGGCCTAAAAACGCCCGCCGTCTCTCCCGTGCGTTACGCGCGGAGAAGCCGATGGTCAGCCGGCAGGGCAGTTATGGGTGGCCGCCCGTTCGCCTGGCCACCTGGAGGCTATAAAAGGGGTGACCACCTTCACTGTTTCATCACACCAGTGAGCAAGGACCCTCGGTTTTCCGGCGAGATCGCAACTGGAGAAAGGGAAGGCCTCTGACGCGAGCACGTACGATTGTGAACTCGCGATCTCGGGTTTCTACTGTCAGGCCGAGAAGGAGAGAGGTCAGTGGAGAGAAGGAGTGGTGTAGCTGTTGTCACCGGAGAACTCAGCGCCGGAGGAGACGAAGATTGCGCTTACTGTCGAAGCGATCACCGGCGGTGCTGCAGGACGTCCACGACCACTCCGGTAAGTGTTCTCTCCCTGTTCAGTAGCATTAGAGGGTAATTGCATGCATTTCGAGCTCGCCGGAGACGATGGAGACGCCGACCGAAAATTTGGGATCTCTGTCGAGCGTTTGGGGGGGGGGGGAGGGGAATTAACGGCCACCTGAAGACGCTCGGTGCTCACGAATTTCCTCGTCGGTAAAGATCCCGACTAACTCGGAGCTCGCGAAGCTGCAGGCTCGACGGTGAAGCCCCGGTGTAGACTCGGCCAAGAAGTGAGGGAGAGAATGAAGGAGAAGGAGAAGACGAGAGAGAGAGAGATAATTATAAATAAAAAATAATAATTAGTTAGATTAATTATTTAATTAACATAGTTAATTAAAGATTAATCTGGTTTGGGTTAGCTTGATCAAGTTGAGTGGGTTAGCCCAATTTAAGTGGGCTTAGTCGAATTATAAAGAAAATAATTAAGTTAAATTATTTAATTAGTTAATCATGGGTTGGTGGTTAACTAATTAGAAGTAAACTTAATAAAGTGTGACAATAATTTACACTATAAAATCAAAAGGAAGCACGGTGAATTAATGGGTTTAATGGTTTAATTAGATCGAGAGGGAATTTAGTTAAATTGATTAAACTAATAAATCGACATTTGCATCTAGGTATTTTAATGAATAATATCTAGGTTGATGAAAACACTACTAAGCTTGATTAAATCCGATTGATGAATTTAATTGGAGATAAAATGAAAATCGGTTATAATAATTAATTAAAAGGGTTTAATTAATTATTTCGGTAGAGAAAAGGGCACAAGTAAGCTAAATTGTTTAATGGGCTTAGAAGTGGGCCCAATCTCAACTAGGATGACTAGAGGCAAACAATTAGGGTTTTAGACTCGACAAATAAAGTAGAGTTGACTGGGTTTGACCAAGTTGGGTCTAGAGTCAACAAAAGGACAAGGAAACAGAGTATAAGGGCCAACAACCCGAGAGATGGTCTTTAGGACCCGTTAGTGAGCCTAGGCCCAACAAGAACGATAGGCATGCATGTGTAATTAAAGACAAAAGGATTTATTAGAATCTTGACTCTAATAGGAACCCTGTATGCCAGATACTCTCGGGGAGTTGTAAGGCACTCAAGAGGAGACTAGGAGGACTTCTAGTTCCAACAATAGGTAAGTACGCTTGACTTGAGCTCTCTCTCTCTTCGGAGATTTCATTGGACTTGCTTATATCTTGATTTTAGATATTTTAATGACTCTATATATACATGCTATCCATACTTGTTTTCAATTCCTATTGAGCATGTGTGTTGTTTTCGGGATGTGGTATCCCTGTTTTGTTGTGGTCTACTGCCCGGACTCAGTGGAGCGTGGGGGCTCCGATAGGGAGATGTTCAGGGTCAAGGCCCCTTGACATTTCTGCTTGCCATGCCAGAGAGGCGATTCTCTGGTGGTCTTACCCGTTAGTGGGAGTGATACGCTGACCGTGTTAACACATATGAGAGGTAGTTCTACCGACTTGCGACCGGAGGGTCGAACGACCAGAAGGTCATGCTTACAGCAAGTAGCTGGATATGCTGGCCGGGAGTGATCCTTGAGTTTTCCTTGAATCTCGTCACAGTGCTTGAGGGCTTCTGTTATCAGGGGTCGTACCCTTGGATTTGTTTGTGGTAGACTCCTAGGGTTGTGTTTTCTTGGGATTGTGACCTCATTATTTGACATATTGTTTTCTTATGTCTTTGTGACCCCCGCAGGGGTACTTACTGGGCTTTCCATTCGAAAGCTCATGCACATGTTCTTTCTCTCTTTTACAGATTCCGAGGTCTAGGGGTGGCACTGGAGAGAGATTGTCTAGGAGATCCGAGGTCTGGGGGTCTCCCTTATCTTTTATTTTGAGAGCTTTTTATTCAATGTAGGACCCGTATAGGGACCAGACCTGTATAGGGCCTATGGACCCTTATGACTCTATGTTCCTTTGAACTTGAGTTTATTTTATGGATTGTTGTCTGCTGTTATCACATTTAGGCCTTGTATTTGAGTTGAGCTTGTCTCTGCTTGAGTAGGGTCGGTCTGTTGACGTGCCCGAGGTCCCAGAATCCGGGTCGGGTCGTGACAAATGTTGAGGAGAGGTTTCAACGTTCTGGAGAGACAGTGCATTGATAGTTTTATCTAGTGCTAAAAGTTGTCCACAAACTTGGAAATGATATTATCAGGCCGATAGATAAGAGTTTCAAAGATGCAGAGGAGTACATTCAGGGTGACGTTTGATATTGGCCTTACTTCAAGGATTGCAT
Source organism: Dioscorea zingiberensis (assembly GCA_026586065.1). NCBI lineage: Eukaryota > Viridiplantae > Streptophyta > Magnoliopsida > Dioscoreales > Dioscoreaceae > Dioscorea > Dioscorea zingiberensis. The sequence goes on along the minus strand of CM048818.1, from coordinate 19,505,857 downwards.
TGGAGCAATAGATGGAACACATGTGGCAATTGAAGTCCCAGCTGACAAACAAATCCCATTTATGAATTGAAAATGGTACACATCAACAAATATTCTAGTTGTATGTGACTTCAATATGTGTTTCACATTTGCACTTATTGGTTGGGAGGCATCGGCGCATGACACACGTATACTAATGGAGGCTTTAAGAAATTCATCTTTAAAGTTTCCCCAACCACCTGAAGGTTAGCATTTACTTGAAATTAATTTTAGTATCTATCTTTTGTTTTCTTATTTTTTATATTATATTTTTGTAGGAAAATATTACCTTGTGGATTTTGGATAACCTACAATGCAAGGTTTTTTGGGGCCATACAAGAGTGCAAGATATCACATTCCACAATTTAGGTTGTCTTGTGCTTTTAGATCTCCAAATGAAGTATTCAAATATTATCACTCCAGTTTAAGAAGTGTTATAGAAAGAACATTTGGGGTTTGCAAGGCAAGATAGCGGATCCTACAAAATATGACTAAGTACAAGCCGAAGGTACAATTCCAAATTATATGGTCATGTTTTGCTCTTCATAATTGTATTCGAAGAAGGATAATAATGATTTGGATGTCCTTGAGAACCTTGAAGACATCAACCAATTTCAAGAAGGAGAACGGGGCTTCGAGGATGATGATGATAGTGAAACTTTACTTGTTTGGCAACAACCAACCCAGGAAGTCACCCAACGAATGATCTTACTTAGAAACACTCTTCGGGATCAATTCTCCAATCAATCTATGAGTTGATTTTGTATTATTTATAAATTGTTGTTATTGTCGTTCTAGTTGTTGAAAAATATTATTGTTCTTGTTGTTATGTTTGTTGTTGGCTTTTTTTTTTGTTCTTGTTGTTAATTGTTGTTTATTGTTGTTAGTGAAAGTTCACTTGGTTGTTGTTAATTGTTGTTATCGTTAATTCTAGGGAAGTATCGGAGAAAGTTCTTCATTTCTCTTGTTCTTTCCCATATTTTTTATGGATGGAATTGTTGATCCCTTGCTCCTTGCTCTATTAGGAATATAATTATATGAATTGGTAAAAACCGGTTGCTATTAATTTTTACTATGAATAGATAAAATATATTGGGGTAGTTCATTATTATGTATGGCTCCTTTGGATGGATAAACAACAACAACAACAACAACAACAATAATAATAATAATAATAATAATAATAATAATAATAATAATAATTATTATTATTATGATGATGATAATAATAATAGTAGTAATGATCATAATAACAATTAGAATAATAACAAAATAATAATAATAATAATAATAATGGATATTATTATAATTCAGTGAATGTCCATTTTGGTAATTTGTTATTGAAAAAGCCCTTTTGGAAAATACTATCCAAATAATTTCCCAACTATAAAAGTACTTCTGAATTAACATACCAAAACACAAAATATATAGAAGTAGTTAACTTATTTTGAGAAGTCCTTCTATCAAAATTAAAAAAACACTTTTTTTAAAAGCCTATCCAAACACCTCTTTTTCTTTCACTCTAAAATTGGTTTATCTGAGAATTCTTAAAAGATGAGAATTGAGTAGTTGATTACATCATAACTAACTATAATTTCCAGGTGAGAATGTGCATGAGTCGTTGTTTTGATAGTTTGATTATTTATATTATTTTCAAATTTAAAAAATCCAAAATTTTCATAAAATTTCAAAATCTCAATTTATTTTTTTGATTTTTTTAAAATTAAAATTATCTATAACCGATAAACTCCCATAAATATAGATAGATACTTTTTAAAATTAAAAATACTCCCTCTTAGTAATATAAATAGATTTTTAAAAAGTAAAAAAATCTAAAATTTGGAGAAAATTCCAAAATCCCAACCTAATTTTCTTGTTTTTTAGAATTTTTAAAAAATTAAAATTAGACTCAATTTTGCTTAGTAATATAGATAGATTCATTGATAACTTAAAAAAAAAGTAAATCTAAAAACTTTAAAATTTTGATAATGATTTTGATATTCAAGAACATTGATTTTTAAAATTTTCTTGTTTTCATAAGTAATTTCTTTTGTCTTAAATTAAAAATTTGGGATTAAATCTTTGTATTAATTTTAATATAAAAATTTGTGAAATAACTGTGAAAAATGAATTATTGTGATAGCTAACCTTCAAATGTTTAGGAGTTTTGAAAGTAAATTTGAAATTAATTTTAAAGTTTTATATTGATAAATATCTAATCTTTATTTATGCTTTTTAATATATTTAATTTAATTAGAGATCAAAATAAAAAAAATTGTTTTTATCAAAGTTTTTAAAACTTTGTAGTAAGTAAAAAAATCATGAAATTCAAAGGCAGGCTCATGCCACTTCATCTAAACATGATTATATTGTTAAATTTTTATAATATGATTCTCTCACTGAATTTTTTATTTTTCTGATTTTTTACTAAATTTCCCTATAAAAATTATCAAATTTTTTATAATGGTTGAGATCATGTGAATAGGAAGAAACCAGGGTGTTTTCTGCAAATAATTGATTCAACTCGGCCTCGGAAACGACACTTGATCTTAAGACCTCTACAATCGCCGTACACGTGTACCCATCCACGAGGCAGAAGAAGTGGTAAACTTCTATACCCGGAGGCGGGGGAGTAGTATGGGATCTAAATCCTGAAAACCCTAGCGCGCCCCTCTCTCGCCCTCGTCCTCGATCTCTAGATCTCCATCTCGATCTCTCTCGATCGAGACGACGTCTACCTTGCAGCATCCGTAAGTTGGAGCTTCGTTGTTGAATCCGAGGCTTGATCTCGGGTTCAGCAGTCGGAGACTTCGTCCCTGTGATCTTTGTGCGCTTTCTCTTCTCTCTTGATCCAATTCACTTGATTCTCTTCGGCAGCTCTCAGGTGATTTGATACCGTGCACTTTATCTCTGCTATATCGTATTGTTTGAACTATAATGGATTTGTTACTATCTGTTTAATTCGGTCAATCTGAATAATTTTGCTGGTATGAGGCGTTAGGAGGATTCTAGTTCGAGGGTTAGGAACATAGTTGGTCGTTGGGGTATATATCTTTATGGATTCAATTTGGTGTTTGTATGAGTGTGGAGGCGGTATTATCATTTTGTCTTCTCTCCTTCCTCTTCTTCAAGGCAATATATTATAATACCAGCTCTATGATATTGTACTGTGGTGGATTTGTAGTTTTTTTTAGTTCTGCCTGAACGGTTTTGGGAGCCCTCTGATAAAAATACTCCTTTTAATCTCTGGTGTTCGGTAAACCAGGTCCTTGTGAAGGTTTTTAAGAAAAAAAAAATCTTTTTTGCTAATTACTAAACCAAATAAAAAGTGAAGACATTACAAATTTAATTTACTTGTTATTTTTTTTTTCATCATGCAAATTTTTCACCTCAATGATGATTGTTTTGGTTAATTTTATCACTGCTCTTTGAAGTTATGAATTTGCTCTGTGCTCTTCACCATGTTGCAATGCATCACCAATCATCATCTTTTACGTTTTGTTTTCAGACATGGCGGGGATGGCACCTGAGGGATCTCAGTTTGATGCTCGTCAGTTTGATGAAAAAATGAATCAGTAATATGTTTAACTTTTACTTCTAATACTTAGAATGATAAGCAGCCTTATTTGTCTTTCTGTGTGTTTATTATTTTATGCCTGAATTTCTTTTATATTGACAACTGTAGGCTAACTGCTGAGGGGGAGGACTTCTTTACCTCATATGACGAGGTTCATGATACATTTGATGCTATGGGTCTTCAAGAAAACCTTCTTAGAGGCATTTATGCATATGGTAAAGCCAAGTACAAACCTACCTGCTCTTCATTCTGCAAGGAAACTACTTGCATTTGTATGTGGTTTGGTGATTTTTGATTTTGATTCTTTAATGGCCCACATAGGTTTTGAGAAACCATCTGCAATCCAACAGAGAGGAATTGTCCCTTTCTGCAAGGGATTGGATGTTATTCAGCAAGCCCAATCAGGAACTGGGAAAACAGCTACTTTCTGTTCCGGAATCCTGCAACAACTTGACTACGGATTGGTCGAGTGTCAGGCTTTGGTGCTTGCTCCAACCAGAGAGCTGGCCCAGCAGATTGAAAAGGTCATGAGAGCACTTGGTGATTACTTGGGTGTTAAAGTTCATGCTTGTGTTGGAGGAACCAGTGTTCGTGAAGATCAAAGGATTCTTTCTAGTGGTGTACATGTTGTTGTTGGCACACCAGGTCGCGTGTTTGACATGTTACGCAGGCAATCCCTCCGTCCTGATCACATTAAGATGTTTGTGTTGGATGAAGCTGATGAAATGCTTTCACGCGGTTTCAAGGACCAGGTCCTATCTTCAACACCCCTATCTCCGTGTTTTTAAATATGTCTTTTAATCTCCATAAGATCTGGTATTAATATCACAAGTGCATGGGGAAAAGTATGCATTTACATATCTGTCTGGGGTAAAAATTTCACTGATTTGCTAGTTTTGGTGTGCCTACTATGGCTCTGTGCTCATGGAAAAGTATAACTTATTGCACGTATCTGTGCAATAGGTACTTTGTAATTGGCTCTTTACGGATTTTATTAACTGTTGGATATTGGATAGTGTTAGATTCTACTTTGCTTCTTTCCATGCAAATGTTATTTATTTTTATCTGAAGTTTTCTTATGCATTATTTTTGTGATTTCCAGATCTATGACATATTCCAGCTTCTGCCCTCAAAAGTTCAGGTTGGGGTCTTCTCTGCCACTATGCCTCCTGAGGCTCTTGAGATCACCCGCAAGTTTATGAGCAAACCTGTGAGGATCCTTGTGAAGCGAGACGAGCTCACTCTAGAGGGTATCAAACAGTTCTATGTTAATGTTGAGAGAGAAGATTGGAAGCTTGACACGCTGTGTGACCTTTATGAGACTCTGGCGATTACCCAGAGCGTCATTTTTGTCAACACACGCCGCAAAGTGGATTGGCTTACTGACAAGATGAGGAGCAGGGATCACACTGTCTCAGCCACTCACGGAGACATGGATCAAAATACCAGGGACATCATAATGCGTGAATTCCGATCTGGATCCTCTCGTGTGCTCATCACCACAGACCTCCTTGCTCGAGGCATTGATGTCCAGCAGGTGTCTCTCGTGATAAATTACGATCTGCCAACTCAACCAGAGAATTACCTTCATCGTATTGGTCGCAGTGGACGGTTCGGAAGGAAGGGAGTAGCGATCAACTTTGTCACCCGTGACGATGAAAGAATGCTCTTTGATATCCAACGTTTCTACAATGTGGTCATCGAGGAGCTCCCGTCCAATGTTGCCGATCTCATTTGATGAGTTGAAGACTCATCACAGTTAAAATTAAGCTCATAGCTTTTAGTTCTGTTTGAATATGTTATCTGTGACTTTTTTGAGTTGTAAGTTTTATGTTCTTTTGCAAGGGAGCTATTTCCTAAACCATGCCAATTTTGCTTAGCTAGGTTCTTATTGCACGTTCCTTGGTGTCTAGAGAACTCCTCACTCGGCTGTTGATGTTTCTCTTGTACATCCAATGTTAGTTTATTCTGATCAGTATTTAAATGTTTCTGATTTGTAGCTATGGATCATGCAAAAAGATCGAAGTACTGTTTTTTTTTTCAGGTAAATGCTTATATGACGGATTTTTTTTTTCTAAGTTTAAAAAATATTAAACATTTTTTTCATAAGCATTTATGCAGTGGTTTGTCTAGATAAAAAATCATTTAAACTACTTACATAGTGTTTAGAAGCAAATCTATTTTCTCCAACGAAGTTTTATAATTTAAAATTAAGTTTTAAAAAGTTAGGGTAATACAAGCAAATGGTCTTGGAGTTGCTCAGGTTTTTTTAAATTGTATTATTTAAATATTATTATATTTTTTTAAATATGATATTATTTTTTTGATATTGATATATAAGGGGCATCGAAATTTTTTATATGTATAAGTGTAGATCTTCTGTAAATTACATTTAGGCAATCCAACTATAAAAATATAATTTTTTTTATATATATAAACCCCAAGAATTGCATATATTTAAAATTTACTCAAAGAATGTGTAAATTATATAAACAAAATACACAATCATCATATACTTGCAAATAAATTATGTGCAGTACAATGCAATGCATGTGAAACAAATAACATTAAAAATTACATTCTTCTATCTTCTCTATTTGAGCTTGTTATAGTTCTTCATTCCTTAAGCCTGAAAATTTGTAAGATGGTAGTTTTTTTTAAAAAAAATTTAGGCGTATGGTAAATATGAATATTAAATATAAAAAAAGTTGTACCTTTTTGTTTGATTGTCATTTGATAGGCTGCTTCCCAATGACTATATTTATCTTTGTCACTTAATTAAAGTACACAATACACTGGTGTCTCCAATTCGTTTAATCCTCTTAATAAGTCATTACTGGATATGACAAAAATATATTTTTCATACATGCGTGAAGCCAAATATTCCTCAACGCTCATAACTCCATTTTTTTGTTATTTACCGATATAATTTAACATAAAATGGAAAAATGTTTAAGATATATTATGAAAATAATTTTTGATTACCTGTTACATGATGTTGCAAAACTCTTCAAGTGTTTTCCCTAATATAATTTCAGCATCTTTGTCATATAAAGTAAGATCTGCAACTCCTGAAGCATCACATATTTGTATATGTATGACATACCTGCCAAATTTAATGATGATGTAAGATAACGCATGCCTCAACTAAGACTACAGTTATGAACATGAAAACTTTGATTGTTTTATGTTTTTTACATCCCAAAAATAAATGACACAAATAGTGTAAAATAAATCATTCATTTCTTTTCATATATAGTTTTCAGATTACCTTCTTTTTACTTGAGGGTTAACGATACCGCAACCATTGCATCTATTGTTGTTTTCTGGATCTAATTTTCGGTGACACCTATTACATGCAGTATATTGGTAGCCTTTATTGGTGTAAATACATGAGACATCTGCATCAATGCTGAAATTTTTTCTCCTGCATAAAATTTAAAAAACATATTATTAGTTGTCCTAAGGATATAAACATATATAATTAACATACCCCCGATATTGAATCATCTTTTGGGTATCTTAATCGACTGACAGATATTCTTGTTGATCTATCAATTAGATTAGCATAGAGTCCGAATGTTGCATAAAAAGGAATGACGAATTGAGCTCTTGAGTCATTTTCAGACTTGAAATTCACAAAGTACAAATTAAAATATACCTCCAATTATATTCAAATATCAATATTTATTAATTTGAATTAGAAATCTACCAGTGATATAACTCAATGCTCTCCTAGATGGATTAATGTGGAATTTACTGAACCTAATGGAGGACAATCCATAACCTGCAAATAATTTTTGTGATTAAAGTAGCAATATAAAATATAAACTATAAGTGAATATATCAAATTAGAAATTACTGTATACCCTTATACTTTGTTGATTTTACTCCGAGGCCAAGTAAAATTTGCTTAGTTTTAGAACCATCAGCAAGTTTTTCTCCTTCTACTTGTGCATGTTGACCCCAAAGAGTCAGAATGATGGGAATATAGCTGTAAGTTACAATAATTGGATTGAAAATTCAATTAATAAAATAATAATATATTTTAGTTATTAATTTACCTTTTATCAAGTACAATAATGTCCCTCTTTAGTGACCTATGAGATGTTGATATTTCCAAGTCTATCACATTCCCTATGTGGATGACGATTCCCATTACATCCAAGTTAAGTAAAACCAAATATTAGAAGAATTAATATTGGTGAATTGAATCATTATTCTATAAATAATTATTTAGATAAGTACCTAAATTGAAAATCTCTTGTTGCATAAGCTTCCATATCGCTAAAAGGGATAAGATGGTAGTTGTATTTTGGGATACGTGGCCATGAATCACTCATTTGTATAATTTCATTCTTGGCCGTGAGGTGCAAAATATATTCATTGTTAATCAACCTATTTTTCATTTGCGATCTTCTTGCATTCACACCCGAAATTTGATAAATCTTTCCTTCTTGAAGTATATCCTTTAATAATTGTATACATTCATTTCTTACCATGGCCTTCATCTCAAACCCCTAAATTGAAAATATAAAAAATAAGAATATATAATATTGTTAAACACAAAATGCAAACTTTTGAAATAAGTTGTATTGTTTTGCATACCTCAATATCCATAAACACCATCTTCCATACTTGATTAATGCCTCATTGCTTCTCTGTTTTGTGATGATCCAGCATTTTGACGATTCTTCCTTTAATTAAACCCAGAGATCCTTTATTGCAAATCAACCTGAAGGGTGTGTATTTCAATCGGCTCATCCTATAAAATATTTGATTAGTATTTTTATTTAAAATAATAATTAAATATCAATATACACTTCATTCCCGCAATATTTTAGTATTTTATCAATCTGTTATGAAACATCATTTTTTTTTTAAAAAACATGATTAAGTTAATCATAAATTTAAAATAGTCAGTATACTATAGGCAATAAACATACATGTTTTACAATAATAAAGCGAGGCATACCGCACATTGTTGTACATATGTCGTAGTTTCTCAAGCTCATTGTCATATGTGGTGACATCTAATAGCAAGTTTCCATCTATTAAAAGGAATATATAGTATAAGATAATGAATTTATTGATTATGTGGCCAATAATGAAAATTGGTTTTTACATACCAGTATTGAAACGCATCAGTGTCAATTTTATATTCTGTGGCTAGAAGTCCTTATACCTACATTAAGAAAATATATTTTATAATATTATTGCTTGGGTTATGTTTTAAAAGATGTGTTTATTTTTACCTTTCATGTGATGTACGCGCAAAATGCCTATGGTGTACTTTTCACCATAGATGAAAATGAAGGTGAACTCACTTGTAGCTTGAACTTATCGCTTATTCGTGCATTTGATATTTTAGGAGGCCAAAATAAATCATTACTCTCATGAATATTTCTTAGCACACTGTCTTTACTATTATCCATGTCCGTATCAAACATGTAAAATGTATATGTGAGTTAAGTGCCGACAAATAAATATATCATTTTAAAAGTACACAACACAAAATTCATATTATCTTACCTCATTTGCATTGTGACATAAACTTTTCATTTCTCTTAATACCTCTTTGTACACAATATTTTTTTGTATAGACAATGGGACAATTGTTATTGTCCAATATAAGTACCTTTATACCTTATTTACTTGTACATCTTGACAATGCAACATATAACTGCCCACGCTAAAAGGAGGTTTAGGTAAATATAAACCGACATTGTCAAGTGTTTGTCCTTGACTTTTATTTTGTTGTCATTGCAAATGCCAATCCTAATAGAAACTGTCTTCTTCTTAGTTCAAAGGGCACGTCAACATCAGATGGAGACATAGTTATTCGAGGGATAAGAACCACATTTCCTATATTTCGGCAAGTGATAACTTTTGCTTCCAAAATCTTTCTGCCAATTCTTTTGATAACTAATCTTGTTCCATTATATTATCCAAGTACTTGATTCAAGTTTCGTATGAGGATCACTGGTACTCCAACTTTAAGTTCCAAACAATGTTGTGGTAAACCCCCAGAATTAAACCTATGTAACAATTCTAATGGTTGTGCAATTTCTGTAGGATCATTTGTGTTAGATGAGGCAATTGAATCTGCGTTCAACAATTTATTTACATCTCTTGGTAGCATAGACACAATCTTCTTATTTATATCATCAACATCTTCATTTCTCAATGATAAAATTGCTCGTTTTTGTAGGTAAACACAATCAGTATAATTTATTTGAATATTCGGATATTTATGTGCAATCAAATGATTATATTTGCCCCATCATGCTTAATTATGATATCATCTGGGAAAGTGATTAGATCTTCTTCATCATTTGCAGTTGTTGAGTTTTCTTCAACGAAACCTTCACCTATCTTTTGTAACCATTCAACAAATTCTAACATTTCAAAATGTGTTTGTGAATTGGTAGCTGTGGAAACTCTCATGTTAGTGTGTAGATTTAGTACGGTACATGCAGACCATATATCTGACCGTTGCAACCCTGCTATACTGTTGCTTCTCGTCCACCTTTTTTAATTACAGTTAATATCTACTTAAAGTCACCGCCTAACACCACTATCTTTCCACCAAAAATTTCATTCTTAGAGTTCACATTTTGTAATTTCATAAGATCTCTAAAAGTTCGATCGACTGCCTCGAAAGCATTACGACGTACCATAGGTGCCTCATCCCATATAACCAAATCTGTTCTCTGGATTAACTTGGATAATTCTGACTGCTGTGAAATGTTGCACACAGAAGTTTCTGATAGTTTTAGTGGTATTTTAAATCTAGAATGTGATGTTCTTCCTCCTTCCATTAGCAAAGATGCAATTCTAGATGATGCTACTGCAAGAACTATTTTCTTTTTACTCCTTACTTTAGCAAGTAAAATTCTCCATATGAAAGTTTTACCAGTTCCTTCACTTCCATTTATGAAAAACACACCTCCATTATGGAGTCAAATTACCTCTAAGATAGAATCAACCACCATACGCTGCTCATTGTTTAGTTTTGAAGGTAACTGTTCATATTCATCTCTATATGCACTTGCATTATAGTCCAGTTGCTCACGTATGAGGCCATTACTAAAGTAATTGTTGTCACCATCAAGTACAGTTGGCATAGGTGGAAATTCATGGAGCGATCTTCCATTAGTATTTAAGATTTTCTCCAACTCATATAAACCATTCTGCTTCAACCGTTCAGGATCTATATTTTGTGAATTTATTCCACTCTGATTGGTTAAAAGGTGTAAGAAATCATTTGTCATACTTTTCAAATATCTTTCCCATAGAGAAGCTGGATTTGTAACATTGCAGAACAATAATAATGATGCAAAAAAATGTCTTAATTGCGTTGATGTTGCCCAAACAATAGCTTCCTGAAAGGATTCATGCCATTCATGATCATCCTCTAACAATCCACGTGCATTGTAAGCCTCCTTAAAAGTTTGATAAGTAAAACCATCAACTGTACGTAGGTCTTCAAAACATGTAGCACCTTTTACAATATTTAAAAGAATTCTTAGGTAAAACCTTTCTCATGATGAAGGATGAGCGCAATACATTCTCCCTACACATAATCTTCGTTGTCGTATACTCCATTCTTTTTTTTTTGACATTCCATACCCAGTTTATAGCAAATTCCGCATAAGTTAGATTTATCGTCATTTCATAATTCTTGTTTGCTTCAAACCATTTGGTTAACTTCGTTCTGTCAATATTATCTCTCATTGTGACCTCTTGTAAATTTTCATTATCTTCAAAAACTATGCTTTGTTCATGTGGCAAGTGGAAAGGAAGTCCTTCAACTGGTGGATAATGTCCATGCAATTCAAAAGCAAATATTCTCCAACATGCTTCTATTGTAGAGACATATCTACAATCAAGGTAATTTCTTACCTCATCAATATTTCTAAATTTTTTAATACCATGCCTTTCATCAGGGACACTGTTATCTTCAATAACAATAGTTTCTCAATCGTTGCCTTTGTGGACATATTTGCATAAATATTTGAATATCTTCTGATGAGCAACTATTTCAGTATTAATGTGAGCATTAATCCTGGTGAGTAAATCAATATTGTACGGTACAACCCATCGATTATCAATCACATGACCATTTTTTATTGCAGTACGACCATCATCTCGTCTTCTATATTTTACAAATCCACTTCCATCATATGTAGTTTCATTCCTAAATTCTTTAGGATATTTTTTGTTGCATCTGCCATCAACCATGCATGGGGCACGTGGATTATAAGCGCTATATGGTCCATGAATCATGTAATCAATAGTCAAAGAATAAGCATACGGATCTTGACTTCTTTCAGGTAATTCAGCTGAGATTAGTAGATCTACCTCATATGGGGTCTTCAATTTATCACGATTGCTAACTATAACCAATAAATGGACATGTGGCAATCCACGCTTTTGAAATTCCACAACATGAAACTCTGTTTGTAAAAATATGTTAGATATAATTTAATAAATGTGACATAAACTAAATGATTGTTGACATAAAATGGCATACCTGCCAAAACATTTGTGAACATTTTATTCTTTATATCTTTTAGAAATTGCTTCATCTTTATATGGAAAACACGTCCAATAATATCTGGTCTATCTTCACCCGTTGGTTCTGTCCAAGTGAACTTCTTATCTCATTTCAATTTGGATTGCAGATGAATATAATAAAAAAATATGGAAAACCCACTGCACGACATATAGCCATTGCATCTTGATAATTTTGACACATATGTCTTGGTCCACCATAGAAAGATGAAGGCAATATATAATGTTTTCCAATAGCTTCAACAATTATCTCTCCAGTGTTTATAGCATCTTGTAAATTTCGAAATAATTCAACTCTTAAACTTTTTTGATTCTGCCTGACCCATTGTAGACGTTCGGCTTCAATAGTAGCATAACTGTCAACAATATATTGCTGGAATAATCTTCCTGAATGGAATAATGTGTTTGCTTCATTGTATCATTCATGTAATTGAAACAAATAAAACTCCCTGATTGATATGGAGTCTCTCTTTTTTTGTCTTTTTCGATCTTCTCTATATGGTATTGTATTTGACCAACAATCTTCTCCATAGGGAAATAATAAAGGATACTGCAATGCCATATAGCTAGGATATGTTTCTCTAATTCTTTGTAATAGACCAACTTTTTGGTGAAGAATAATATCGCGTCCATTAGCTTCTTTTGATCCATCTCCTATCATAACAGTTGCAACCTCACTTGCCATTGGGCGGGAATATTGTTTTCCTTTTCTATTTTCAAGAAGTCGTATTCTCATGTCTATACTACTATCAACATAAAGTAGTTCTCTTGCTGATCGAAATACAAAAACATATGGATTTGGCACGTCAGAATCAGGGATAGTATTGAACATGTGACTTTAAGCATATTTTTCAATAATTTCATTACTATTTCTATGTCATGTATTTTAGCTTCATCTTCTTTCATCCAATACATTCGGCTTTGAAGTTCATGTTATGAATCAATAATATATAGTTGCGCAAATTTTGGATGACTTCCCTCAGGTGCTAATAAAGATCCAATCTGATGATAATTTGCTCCACTAATACAAAAGCAGTATGGACCTTTGCCATCAATCAAGTTGTAATCAATTTTGCCACCCATAGAAGTAAATGAGAACATACAATTAAAATTCCTTATCATATCTTTATATTTCATTCTTGGCGTGTCATATTTTCCATCAAGTAATTCTTGCAAAATGTTGGGAGTTAAGGACAATAATGGAAATGACACTTTTCCATCTTGACAGCATAGATTGAAAGCCGGGTTTCGAATACCTGAATTGCTAGTTTTTTCCTCAATCCACATCAGTGCCTTGCAATAGTTACATTCTACCCGTTCATTAGAGAATTCCAACCTTTGACGAAAATATTCTTTCGATAATTACCTAATCATAGCAATTGTTTAACAAAAATATATGACAATCGTTGCATGCGTAGTATAAACAATCTAAACATACCTCGAGAATACTGATTTGTTCTAGAAGTCTGTTATGCAACTTCGTCAGCATTAATATTATATTCCACATCTTCATCATATTCTACAGATGGGTTTATTAAATTATATTAAAGAAATATTACATTATACTTAACGAAAGATATTGTAGTACGGTTATACCTATCCGTATTTTATTGTCGTTGAGGTGCTGGCACTGAAGATTACCATAAGATAGATCCATATTCATTATCCCCATGGAATCTCTTTCATGGAAAAGGTTCGAGTCTTGTATGTTTGAAGTATTTGACTCAACATCTATCATCTTTTCTTTTCCTTTATCACGTCGTTCAATTGTGCCTCTATTTCTCCCATGACATCCACCATGTCTACTAGTATGATGAGTTTGTGATTGTTGATAGTTCGTGTTCTAAACTTTATTACATACAACAGACTTTCCTCTAGCAAAACTGGCATGTTGCAATTGTGCCCTTCTTGACCATATTTGTATCATTCTATAATGACGTAAGATTTTGTGTATTTTTCTAATGCGGTAGTCATATTTATTTGTATGTTGTCTCCTCTGATTGTACAATAACAACATCCTATGTTGTCTGGCTAATTTAGCTTGTAATTGTGAACTAAATAACTCTCTTGATGTATTATCCATAATGAATTTAAACCTGCACAATCATATCATTTATCATATATCATGTACTGTATTATATTTGCATGTATTGGAATCCAATCTAAGTAATTTATTAATGACCTAATATACAACAAATTAAATAATAATAAAACAAATAAATAAATACACAAATGAAATAAATAGATAAGATAAATAAAATAACTAATGAACATAAAAATCAATAAAATAAATTTATATAATAAAATTAAATAAACACAACATGGATGAATAAATAAATAAATAAACATGTTGAATAATATAATAACAACTTAAAGCCACTTGTTCAATATTATCCCTGATTCTGACGTTCCAACATAGATGACATACGATCTATTTTTTAAAATTTTTTATTTATGAGTGACTGTATCATGCTAATGTGGCAATTTTTTAAAAATAATTGGAAATTTAAAGTATGCAGATGTGGATTTTTTTTTTAAAAAAAATAATATAATCATTTTTTTAAATCATAAAAATTATTTTTCAAAATTAATAATATAATTATTTTTTTTAAAAAAATATAATTAATTATTTTTTTAAAATATTATTTTTTAAAAAAATTATAAATAATTAATTATTTTTACCACAACTACATGATTTAAATTCAAATTTAAAAATTATATTATTATTTTTTAAAAAATTGCCGCATCAGTGTGATTTAAATTCAACATTAAAAATTATTTTCTCAACTGCAATTATTATAGATGAAATTTTCTCGTAATGTTATAACGAAGCACTTCCAATTTCAATAACATGTTTAAAATTGAAAGCTAGTATTAATTGATTTGCAGGTCTTCGTTTTCACATGTATAGCCCTATAAAATTCTATTTTACATTCTCTTTTGAGTTCTTTATCCTTTTGGTATATACTCATGCTATTGGCCCTAGTTTAAAAATATTATGAGAATTAGTACATAACATGTTAATTGAAAGAATAAAATATGGAGTTTAGACATCTTGTCACACCCCTCAGGCCAGATTAGAGACCCCAGAACGCGTGAAGCGGTGGTAACCAAGTAAAGGCACCTCACTCCTACTACAAGGCCTCGATGAAGTAACGAGATAACATATAATCAAGACAAATATCTCAAATAACTTAAAAAAGAGTCTCAACGGAAACAAAATAAATAAGTGGGTCCAGATGCCCTACAAAAGCCAGGCCCTAAATGTGTCCTACAAAATAAAATAGTCTCTCACACAAAGAAATAAAAGAGATCCTCAGACCTCTGCAAAATACCCTAACCCTCGATCGGCTTCTGAGCTCAAGTCTCCTACTCCTCAGGATCTGAACAAGAAAGAACAAGTGCGTGAGCTTTCGAATGGAAAGCCCAGTAAGTACCTCTTGCGGGGTTCAAAAATCATGATATCAACAGAAATTATAAATCAAGTCAAAACAACGGGGTCACGCCCCTCATAACATTTCCTAGGAGTCTACCATAAACAAAACACAGAGGTACGACCCCTATCTACAGCAGCTCTCAAGCTCTGCAACGAGTTCCAAAGAAAAGCTCATCAAGACATCTCCCCCGGCCAGCTTCATCAGCAACTTGCTGGATCTCGACCCTCCGGTCGTGCGGCCCTCAGGTCGCATGTCGGTAGCGCCACCTCTCGAACGCGTCGACACGGCCACCATATCACCCTCACTGACGAGCAGGACAACCAGAGTATCGTCCCTCTGGCATGGCAAGCCGAAACGCCAAGGTGTCCCGTCCCTAAGCGTTTCCCAAATGGAGCCCCCATGCTCCACTGAATCCGAGCGGAAGACCAAACAACAAAGCAGGGATACCAACATCCCGAAACAACCAAACATCCTCAAAAGAATTTCAAGCAAATAAAGGAAGCATGTATGGTCTCAAAAAGGCAATAATATCAACAATATGATATAAACAAAGACAAAGAAACTCCGAAGAGTGGGTACGAGGCAAGTGTACTTACCTCAATAAAGTCGACCGAGATTACTCAACAAAATCTCGCCTGTTACAACTCTATGTCACAACCTGATAATAAAGCTTAATTCAGTGTCAGCAAGAATTTAAAATTTCCTAGTTGTACATGCATGATGCACTATCTTAAACCCATTGGACCCAACCTGGTCTAGCTATATTTATTTTAAAAATACCAAAATCCATCATTGTGGCTTTCCATGTCCTAGCAGTTAAGGTGCTATTATATACTTGGGAGGTTATGGATTCCAATCCCACTTCCTTCCAGTTTTGGTCCTTTTTATAAATCTGGTCAAACAGATTTAATTAAAATAATCCGGGTTCAGTCTATCACAAAAGAAATAGGGCCTTGGTGGTTAAAGCCTACCAACCCATGTGAGAGGTTTCATGTCCCAATCCCTCCTCTAACACCTTTTTTATGTTTCTTTTATTTTATTTTTGTTAGTTGATCTAATCTAGTCAACTAGACTATCAAAATAGAATCGGACCCAAACTAATTCAATTGACCTGATTCAGTGATTTGGCTCAGCCCATTAGAATTTGATCAGGCCTAAGCCAAGCCCAACTCAATTGACTGAACCCAACCAAGTGAGTTGATTTTTAAAAAAAAAATTCAAACCAATTACAATTCATTCGGACCAATTCAATGCGGCTTGGTTCTACCAAACCAAGTTAATTGATCTAAAATTTTAAACCAGGCCCCAATAGACCCAAACCCATTACTAAATCGATTTAATCAACTAGCTTGACTTGAATTCAGACTTGAATCAACTCAACTTTGCTATCTGGTTGGCCCAAACCCAATCTTCTCTAACTAATCAAACCCAGTCCAAACCAATTCACTTTGATCAATATTTAACCATACTTACTTGACTAACTCTAACCATGAATCTCAACTCCAAACCTGATCTTCATTAACTGGTTAATTAAAGTGTTTATATTTTAATTAACAACTAATCCTATCGTCTCGATCTCTCTTCCTCAACTAAGCTTCGTCGGAGGGGAGAGCGGCTCTCCAGTCGCCTACAACAGCCTCCGGCGGTCCGTGAACGGTCAACGAACTCCCGCCACAGCGTCTCCGCCGTTAGTGAAGCCTGTGCACATCGTGTACCCCGTCTGGGGTGAGAAACAGTAAGCTCCTCCTTTTCTCATCGGAGTATGGCTGTCCTCAATCCGTCCCCTTCCCTCCGACATCCAGTCCGGTGACAGAGAAACAGACAAAGCTAACAGAATATCCCTGTCATCTATACTATCCTCTATATGCATGACCGTCGAGAGAAAAAGAAAAAGAAAGAACTCACCGGAGACGTCGGTCTTCATCTTGCCATGACGAAGCCCCACAGATGCCCAAATTTTCCTTTGTAGAGCTCCCCATGTTCTGTAAGTTCAGAACCTATGCACCAACCTAATTAGACAACAAGAAGGTTGAGATTTGGAGTTTGAAACTCTGGTGAGGCTCATCATCGCTCCCTTGATTCAACATGAACAGAGAACTTACCAAAAGCTCAAACTCCTGTTTCTTTGTCTTTCCTGCTCTTCCTCCTTCTCTGGCTCCGTCAGTGGAGCTCTGTTCCACCACCTCTCTTTATTCTCAATGACTCACACGGGCAACGCTCCGAAGTGGTGGGACTGTGTTAGCGGCTTATAGGGCTCTGGTCTCCGGTCCCTTTTATAGGACCCGCGATCGCGATCTCCTAATTTTGGAGCCGGGATCATCCCTTTCCAAACTCAGTAGCGTTTCAAATTGTTTCCTTCTCAGGCTGCTAGTGATTGCGAAGGGAGACAGCGGCGAGCGGTGGCGTGCGCCTGGAGGAGAAACTTCGAT
This sequence comes from Dioscorea zingiberensis, assembly GCA_026586065.1. NCBI lineage: Eukaryota > Viridiplantae > Streptophyta > Magnoliopsida > Dioscoreales > Dioscoreaceae > Dioscorea > Dioscorea zingiberensis. The sequence goes on along the minus strand of CM048818.1, from coordinate 19,487,819 downwards.
CATGCATTATGATCGAGTGACTCTCATCGGACGGTCCAAATTTACGCGCCACAATCCAACAGCTTCCATGTTATCACCTTGTCTTGGATTCGCGCCTTGTTCAGATGAACAGTGACCATCTCTCCACAATATAATGGACCACAGGATTATACTGTCGTGCTTCGAACTTATTCAGTTGCTTGCGATGAACGGCTTGATTTAACCCCATCAAAAGAAATGAACGAAAGGCTTGGATTTAGTCTTTGTCCTAGAATTTAATCCATCATCCATGATGAATGGTTCTCTGATGCCCGCACCGTAGAAGCGTTTTCTTTTGCTAGTTCATCATCCGAAACGAAAGGCCAGATCTCTTTCTCGCAATCAATACACTTTGATCCCTTTGATCCCAACCGTTCGTTTTCTCTCAACACACCCCACTCATGCAAGATTCCGCAGATTTGAAATCAAGTCCTTGCCCTTTTAATCCTCACATACATGTCCTTCTCCTGAGAGATGGACACAATTCCCATCAGGTCCTCGTAACTTCTTAAATTCCAAAAAGGTCCCTGATATGTGAGAGAATGAAAATACCCTATAAGTTCTCCAACATCTTTGAAGTTACGTCTAGGTCCCTATCAGACTCAATAATTCCAATGTAAGAGTTAACCAATTATTCCCTTTTCTTTAATCAAATCCAAGAAATTCCCAAACTTGGATATTTCCATTAATTAAATCAATCAATTAATTAAATCAACTAACGTACCAAAATTATTTATTCAATTAATTAAATCAACTAACATTTATTTATTTATTCCTTTCATGTTCTCCAATCACTCTTAATTACCGAAATGTCCTTGGTAATCACCATTAAAACCAAAGTAGGGTTTTACTAAATAAACCTTCCTATTTCAAATAAATCATTTTTTTTTCAATTACCGAAATATTAAAAATCTATTTATTCAAAATAATAGAAATCTTGGATTTCACACATCTGTTGTAACAAAAAGGATTTATTATTGGGACACTCAAATGTATAAAACATTTATTCTGTTTATTGTGTGATAGGGAATTTGAGATGAAGCACTTTAAAAGACACAAACTAAGTAAATCATGAATATAAAACATTTAGAAAAAATTATCATGTTAGCATGATAATATTGCAAAAACTACATAATTTTAGAAAATAATTTCTTTGATATAAAATTACCTTGTGACGTTCTGTATGGTTTCTAAAAATTTCACTTTTTTCTTTTCCTTCCATCTGATCTTCATCCAGTTAAAAAGAATTTTCAGTTAGAATATCTATATTCTATATATTTCACATCATATCACATACAAAATTAAATTAAAATAAAATAAATCTTACCTTAAATTCAGAAGAGTAACTTAGAGGGTTTGAGAGGGATTGAGGGGAAGAGATTGAACAAAAGAAGTTTGAGGGATGGAAGGAGTGTGATAATTGTTTCACTTTGGAATTCAAAGGTATGAGAAAATTTCATAAAATTTTTAAAAATCAAAATTAGTAAAATAATGACTTATTTGCCAATTATAAAAATTTATTTATTTTTTTAAATTTGAATTTCTCACATGCACCATTTCTAAAGTAAGTAATTATTTCTATATATATATATATATATATATATATATATATATATATATACTGTAACACCCCCTTTTTACTAAGGACTACAAGAATTGCTCACTGAGTGCCCCTAACACCCATAAGTCGTGTACTTTACAACCTAACAAAATAATGAATATGCAAAATTAAATACAATATGACATGAACAAACCCTATACACACGGAGAGTCACACCCCATCAGAGTTATAGAAAACACAAATGAACCAACTTGATCTGTACAAGACATTAAATTTATACATGCTGATAAGGTACGTCAAGGCCCCTAGTCTTCAATCCCCGCACGCACCACGGACCGCTTCTTCGCACTCTGCCTAGTCCCCTAAAAGGATAATAACAACCGAGGGTCCGAGCTACACAAGCTCAAATGAGTAATTCATAACTCCTCCGTATTATGCATACACCTCTCAACAACTTGTACCTAAATATTTGTATTCTTTGGAAACTAAATGTAAAACATGGAATCATCATGATCATATTCAATCAAGATATTAATGCCAATACAATCGGAAAACTCACAAAAAGTCATATGCAGCTTCATACATCGGATATACGCTCTAACAAACACCCATCTTCAAGTACATCCATGTATGCAGAGATGTACTGCCTCAATCACATCCGCTGATGGGTTGAGGCGGTGCACTCTACCCATCTCCATTACATCCCGTGTAAAGGAGTTGCATCCACCTCGATTGCATCCCGCCTGCATCCCTGCCAAGAGGGACCTATGCCAGTGCCATGGACGTCCCCCGACCTAATTCATGCACTGTAAGAGCCGATAGTCTTGCTCGTATCCGACCGGGGCACCCTCACGAGTCGGGGAGGGGGTTTGATGAAAAATCATTTCACAAACATTTTATTTTATTATTTATTTTTTTTTTAAACATACGGATCAAAACAAATCCTCTCCCTCACCCGGAATCATCAGCCTACTCGCTCCATCACTAACCCCCGCTTGGTCCAACATCTATATCTATATAGGGTTCCGTCCACTACATCATCATGCATACATTTTTCCACACAATTCATGTGTTTCACTTTATATCTAATTCTACCATTACCATTTCATAATATTCCCAAGCATAAAACTATTATGCATGGCATAAAACCTTCGCATCCACAAACCGATATAAAACCCATGCAAATACGGAGAATACGAATCACGATAAATACAAGATCTAAAAACCAATATACCTGAGGAGAAGTTTCCTCACCAAGTCCTTCGTAGACTCCTAAGTCCGGTTCGATCCTCGCTTTGAGTGTCTCATGGATCAAGCACTCTTCCTAAAATCAATAATAGTACCTTAATAAGAATACGGAAATTTAATCGGTTCTCAGATTCTAGAATCAAGAATCTTTACTCTAAATCATAACTTCTCAAATCGGCTTGGCCATTAACAACTAACTTGGATCGCCATTACTTTCGATTGGAAGCCCCATCGGGTCGATCAAGCTATCGTTACGAAAGGTCTCTCAACGACCTTCCTAATGTCCAACGCTAATACTCCCCGATCGGGTAGGCATCGTGGGCTAAATCCATCCCCAGAGGGACAGCACTCAACTTCTAAAGAAATTTTTGGCTGAGTTTCCTATTTCTAGGGCTCGGGAACTCATACAAACATTCACCATAATTATATTTGACTACATCATGTCTCACTATCATCATTCAAGCCACTAATTACTACCTAACCCCTAACTCCCCATCCATCTCTAATCATAGCCCTACAATCCATACATCCATACATGAATTCATGAGTTTTACCATGATCTTCTCCCATTACTACTCACCAAGTGGGGAGTTCGGTTGAGGCTGCCATGAGGGAGGGTCAGTGTAGAAGGCCGGCAAATAAGCAGAACAAAGGGGCTCTAGGGGGCCGTGGCACGTCCGGCTCGGCCGCAGCGTTTGGAAAGTGCGGCAGCACCGCAATGCAAGCGGCGGGTAAGCGGAGGGAGAGGGCGAGGTCAGCCGCTGGCCGCATGCGCTGACGTGCTGCAGCTGCTGCGAGCGTAGGCGCGGGCGGAGAGGAGCGCGCAGCGGCTAGGTGCGGCCGCAGGCCGTGGGGGCTTCGCTGATGGTAGCCAGCCGGAGGCGTGGCATCTGCCGCTCACGGGGTTCAGCGTCCGTCTGAAGAAATCTAGAGAGAGAGAGAGAGATGAATGAATTTTTCAGATTCATTATCTCTCTCCTCTATTTTAATACTAGCTTTTCTTAATTAATTTATATATTTATTATTAATTGATTCCATTATTTTAACTTATCCTTTAATAATTGATCAATTTATTCTATCTTCCAACTTTATGTCATGCCACCCATTAATTAATGTCACCTTTTGATAAAGTCCCACCTGTGATCCAAAATACCGGGTCAATGATTCCCTCATCACGCAGATTAGAGTACGGGGCGACTCAGTCCACACCGTATTCACAATACCGACTTTTGACCGCCTGATCTCCTTTATTGGAACTCTACCTCTATCCCAGATTGTTCCAAAGTTAATTAATCGAAGTTTACTTAACCATTAAATAGTTCCTTTTCTAATTACTTCCCCAATCATCCACTACTAATCTGTCGACTCACCCGGCCTCGCTTAATAGGGCCTCCTTTTTGGCCCAATGGTTGCTAAGTTGAATCCCCAACCCATCAATTTCTGATTTCTTCTTAAATGGGAGTTTAAAATAAACAACTCATTAATATTTCCAAATCCATCTCATTCTTCATTAGCAAAACTAAATCCTAAGGTAACTTGAAATTTTCTAAGATTACATATAAAGAGCGTTAGATTGCCGCGCAAATGCGATTACTCTAACACCCAAAACCAAACCAAAAAAATAATAAATAAAAACCCAACACCGAAGCCCACCCTTGGCTGAGTGTTAGAGTTGCAGCCGGCATGACTCGAACATATATATATATATATATATATATATATATATATATATATATATATATATAGTCTCGATCTGATGGCGGCCGGATCACTTATCAGGCAGATGCCGCTTATTTGCCTTGGAGAAAGTTTGAAGGATTTCCAATCATACGGATGAGAACATCATCGAAAAATAAGCTAGCATGTTCATTTTCAAACCATTTGGTGACCACCAAATTATATGAAAATGGACATGCTAAATAATTTTTCAGTGATCTTCCAATCACGAGACGGAAATCCTTCAAAACGCTCCAAGGCCGAAATGGGAGGCCAACCGGACCAAGATATAGAACGTACTTTGATCTTATCAAGCCGCTATATATATATATATATATATATATATATATATATATATATATATATATATATATTAAATTAAACAATCAAATTTTCTTCATAATTTTTAAAATTTAAAAAAATACCTAAATTAGAAGATATTTATATTATTTTAAATTAAAAATTTTGAGAAAATTTTAAAATCTCAATTTAATTATTATGGATACTTTTTAAAAATTTTAAAAAATCCAAAATTTTGAGATGTTGATATTATTTTAAATTCAAAATTATGATAAAATTTCAAAATCTCAATTTAATTATTATGGATACTTTTTAAAATTTTTAAAAAATCTAAAATTTTTAGATATTTATATTAGTTTAAATTCAAAGATTTGAGAAAATTTTAAAATCTCAATTTAATTTTTATGAGTACTTTTTAAATTTTTTTTAAATTTTGAAATTTAAACATTAAATTTAAAATTATGAGAAAATTTTAAAATCTCTATTTAATTGCTATGGATATTTTTTAAAATTGGTAGGAAAAAATCCGAAATTTAAGATGTTTATATTATTTTAAATTCAAAATTATGAGAAAATTTTAAAATCTCAATTTAATTATTACGGATACTTTTTAAAATTTAAATATGGAGATATTTATATTATTTTAAATTCAAAATTATGAGAAAATTTTAAAATCTCAATTTAATTACTATAGATACTTATAAAAATTTTTAAAAAATCCAAAATTTTGAGATGTTTATATTATTTTAAATTCAAAACTATCATAAAATTTCATAATCTCAATTAAATTAGGTAGTTTTTTAATTTGTTTTCAAAATTACAATTATGTGTTAGACTTCCATAAATATTTAAAGTGATAGATCTCTTTTAAAATTAAATATATTCGTACTTAGTTATATAATATAGATAGATAAAAATTTTTATAATTAAAAATTCCAAAATTATGAGAAAATTCCGAAACCCCATTCTAATTTTCTGTTTTTTATTAGATTTTTCTAAAATTAAAATTAGACTCCTTTTCGCATAGTATTATATATAGATATATAGATATATAGATATAGGTAGTTTATGTTTTTTAAATGCTCTTTTTACTAACAAATGCCCTCACAAATTCTAATGGCCGGACTAGACACGGCCTGAACATCGTGCTGGGTCGGGGTTTGGCAGCTCGCGGGCACGACCATCTGGAGGATCCCCGCGTGGACCCTACATGGCCGAGTTGTGTGCGTGAGCCTTTCGTAACTATCTTTCTCTTTCTCTTCTCCGTGTTTATCAATCAATCTCCCTACCTCTGTTGGCTCTCAATCTGCAAAGCTCTCTCAAAAATCTTGGTGGATTACCAAACTATGATTTTTTCACTTTGGTTACCAAATTTTAATTTATTTATTTATTTTTATCAGAAATCAATTTTGTTTCACCAGGAGGACACAAAAGATTCTGATCATTTTAATCCTATATGGCCGCCAAAATCTCCACATTAGATTACACATCACTCCCACTTTCCTCCCCCTTCCTACACCGGCTCCCCTACCAAACAAACAAAAACAATCACAACACCTATACACACAAAAAAAAAACACTCACAACATCTTCCAATTGTACATAGATTCACCATTTGCAATCCGAGAAAGGAAGGCTTCCAATTTTAATGCCTTCTAATTTGAAAAACCCATCGCTATCGATGATCTGAGTTAATTTAAGGGGGCTCCGTCCAAGGCGCTGCTCGACGTGATCTAGCCTGTGGAGGCCAACGAGGTATCGTGGCCCGTCATCCCGTGAGCATCAGTGTGTAGTTCCTGGTAGCGAGCAAGCACCATGCCGTTGTGGCGGCGAGCAAGACAGCGTGGTTCAGGCCCAACGCCGACGCAGGTATATTGGAGATCCGGAGGCGAGAGGGCTTCCCGGCTAATCCGGGGAGGATTCAAACTAGGCGGCAGGGGAAGAGGCCGCGCAGGTGAAGCGGGGTTATGGTTAAAGTTAGGTTTGATTAATGATATTGTTAATTATGTTGTTAGTTGTCACGCCCCGAACCAAGCCCGGCACGTGGGCAGATCGGCCGTACCCAAACAGGGACAAGTCCCCATCCAGGCACAAGGCCTCAGAGATCCTGTACAACCATAATTATCCAGAGATAGATAGAACAGCGAAATATAAATATAAAATAGGAAGGGAGTTTACACAACTCCGTACAAATACAATACTAGGGCCTATACGACCCATACAAGGATCCATCCCAAGTCACCACAATATCCAAACAACCAACATAATACAAATCTCACATACGCACACAAATGAAGAGAGGTACACAGACCTCAAATGGAAATAAGGAAAATCCGAGTCAGCTACTCGAAGGGCCCCCGTCTAATCTCGACCCTATTCCTCGTCGTCACCTGAGAAAACATCAATCAAGTGCATGAGCCAAAGAAAAGGCCTAGTAGGATCGTAAGTAAAGCAATAAACATGGTAAGAAAATCATAAGCAAAGAATATGAAGTAGTCAAGTGCAAAGGCATATAAAAACTCAATCATAAGCCAACGACACGACTCGAAAATCTGAAATAAACCACAAATGTACTGTGTCCCCGGCATATAAGATACCACCAGTACTGAACACCCAACTTCATGTATTCCCATATATATAGTACCGAACACCTAACTTCAGGTATTCACGTATATATATGTACACACACACACACACACACACACACACACACACACACACACACACATATATATATATATATATATAAATATATATCATTGAACACCTAACTTCAGGTATTCTCATATATATAGTACCGAACACCTAACTTCAGGTATCCACGTATATATATATATATATATATATATATATATATATATATATATATATATATATATATATATATATTTTTGTGTGTATATATATATAACCAAGGAAATAGGAAGCTCGAATAGATATACTTGAGCAACAAACTCATAGGGAAGAAAGAAGTCAAACCAAAACATGTATCCAAGGAAAACAATTCAACTTGAACACACGTTAGGAAAATCTCGAAAAAATGTATACAAGGGGAATCACAAATATGGTAGGGATAAGAGATACTCACAAAGCACGGAGTACGAGAACCTACCTGATCTCAGAAAAATCCCCTAATCCTCGTCGCGTCTCACGCGTCCGAATCCGAATCTAGTAAATAGATAGAAGTTTTAGTGCCTCTACACTTAAGCTATCTTCTATCTAAATACAGAATACGATTACACATAAAATCCCTAGACTCAATCATGCTTGGAAGACATTAACCTCATTCAAAGTATGCTTCCTTACTTAACGAGCATATCATGTCATTAAGATTCTTAGAATATCCCTAAGCATGCTTAATTAGCCAAGATTAATCAATCTAGCGCATGAAATCATTAGGCATGTTAACCATGAAAACAAATCACAATTAGGCATGTTAACATGAACATTAATAGGGCATTTATACTTAGGGATTTTCATGAAATTTCGGCGGCACCTCCCCTATTTATAGGGCCCCAAAATTTATACAAACATTCCACAATTAGACCTAATCAACACATACAATTCATAGCCCAACAGTCACTAAATCCCTAGTACCTATAATATATCTCACTCTTAATTAATCATTAGGTCTTCTCATTCACAGCTCATTGTTCTCTACTCAACCCTTTCATCAATATACATGGATATTGAACCAATCATCCCTAAATTAAAAGCCTGCAGCTCACCAAGAGGAGGCGATAGGGATGGACGCCAGATCTGGCCGGAGCGAGGAGAAGCGGAGCTCGGCGTGGGTAAGGGCGCAGGTGGTACTGTAGGCCGACGCGAGTGGGGGCAGAAGGCTGGCCGCCTGTGTGAGACGGCGTGGTCGCGGCGCAGTCGCGGCCTGGCGGTGTGCTCGCGGTCTGGTGGCGGACTGGGGCCGCGCCGAAGCGTCAGCCGGCCGGATCGGGCCGACGAGCCTCACAGAGCGCACGAGCAACCTGCGCGTGGGCGGAGGGGCGTCGAGCTGGTGGTCGGCGGGCTGACGGTGTGGGGATGGCTGGTCGCGGTGGAGGTGGCCGGTGGGATGCTCCCGGCGTAGGCACACTCAGTCAAGGGGAAGGGTTCTCAGATCTGAACCCTTTCAGATCGAGAGAGAGATGAGAATATTTCTCTCTCTCTCTCTCTCTCTCTCTCTCTCTCTCTCTCTCTCTCCTCTTGATTGTTATATAATAACATAGATCTAAATAAAAAAAATATTTTTTAAAATATCATAATACTTTAACTTAAAGTACTATTGTTACTATAGCTCCACATGTGGTACTATGGAGTCACGGGGTTTCTACAGCTTCGCATGTGCAATGGCGGGACGACGGGGTCCACATCGGGGTCCGACCGTGATCCGTGAGATCCCGGGTCAAACGACCCAGGGTCACAGGCGTACTGTAACATCATTGGGTCTGTCTCTTGTCAAACCAGATCCAAAAATATCGGCTTTTGGTCAAATCTTTCGTCGCGGGATTACTGTGGCATCAATGAGGTCGTTCTCAGCCCCCACCCGATCCACTTTTCCCGGGATTTGAATATTTGTCTATTTTCTTTTCTCGATAATCAATCTGAATTAATTAACATACCATTAGTGTTGATTAATAAACACGTAATTAGCCTTGATTAATTAAGATTGTTCATGCCTTGTGATTTTTCCCAAAATTTCACTATTTACCATTTTAAATTGTAATTTAAAAAATTATGGGAAATAAATTTTTATTTATTTCGGGGCGGGTTTTACAATCTCCCACCCTTATAGGAGTTTAGTCCCTAAACTCACAACAAAGATCATTTAAACAAGTCAGGGTAGCGCTTTTTCATGTCAAGTTCGCGCTCCCAAGTAGCTTCACCACCAGTGTAGTTATTCCATCTTACCTTGACCAAAGGAATAGTTCCGTTCCTCAATTGTTGCTCCTTGTAGTCAAGTATCTCTACCGGCCAATCCTCATAAGATAGATCCTGTTGGAGTTCCACCGGTTCATATTCTATAATCTTGGTTGGGTCGGTCAAACACTTCCTCAACCTGGAGACGTGGAAGACGTTATGTAGTGAGCCAAATCGGGAGGCAAGGCCAACCGATATGCTACTGTCCCAACCCGCTCTAGTACCTCGAAGGGTCCAATGTAACGCGGGCTAAGCTTCCCGCGCTTTCCAAATCTCAATACACCCTTCATGGGTGATACCTTCAGAAGCACTTTGTCACCCACCTGGAATTCCACTGCAGAGCGTTTCTTATCAGCATAGCTCTTCTGTCGGCTCTGAGCTATCCTCAGCCTTTCCCTGATGAGTTTTACCTGTTCTTCAGCTTTCTGTACTTCTTTAGGTCCTTCAAACTTACAGTCTCCCACATCGTTCCAAAATATAGGAGACCGACAAAGTCGCCCATACAAAGCCTCATAGGGCACCATCTGGATGCTCGCCTGGTAGCTGTTGTTATAGGTGAACTCTGCCTTAGCCAGGTATTCATCCCATGAACCACTGAAGTCGAGAGTGCATGCATGTAGACTCTCCCAGAATTCTGAGACTAATCTAGGATTCCGATCGGATATGATCGTCACTGGTATGCCATGTAGACAAACAATTTTGTTCATGTATAGCTTGGCTAGTCGCGCCAGGCTCATCTTACGTCTCAATGCCAAGAAATGTGCCGACTTGGTCAGTCGGTCAACGATCACCCAAATGGCTTCATTCCCCTTTTTGGAACAAGGCAAGCCTCTCACGAAATCCATCGCTATGTGTTCCCACTTCCATACCGGTATAGGTAGGGGCTGCAATAGTCCAGCCGGCTTCTGGTGTTCTGCCTTCACCCGCTAGCAGGTAAGGCAATGAGCCACAAACTTGGCTATCTCCCGCTTCATATCGACCCACCAGAAGGTAGTCTTCAGCCCCCTGTACATCTTCGTGCCTCCAGGGTGGATTGTGTAGCTAGAGTAATGGGCTTCCTCTAAAATGTCCCTCTTTAACTCAGGGACGTCGGGCATACAGACACGATCTCCTCGTCTCAGGGTACCATCCTCATGCACCCGGAATTCAGTTTGTATGCCCCGCTGGATCTTCTCCCAATGCTTCAATAATTCAGGATCTTGTAGCTGGACTGCCTTGATCCTCTCCAATAAATTGGGTCGGATACACAGACTAGCCATGCTCACCTCCGAGCTAGGCTCGATCACTTCCAGCTCTAGTCTCCTCATTTCTTCTAGAAGGGTTGCCTGCTCAGTGAGATTTGCAGCCGTTCCATAGTTGACTTTTCGGCTCAGTGCATCGGCCACCACATTAGCCTTGCCCAGGTGGTAGTGGATGCTGAGGTCATAGTCTTTGATCAGTTCCAACCAGCGCCTCTGCCTCATATTCAACTCTTTCTGTGTGAATATGTATTTCAGACTTTTATGGTCTGTATACACTTCACATGGTATGCGGTAGAGAAAGTGGCGCCAGATCTTCAAGGCAAAGACTACAACTGCCAATTCCAAGTCATGTGTGGGGTAGTTCTCCTCGTGTGACTTCAATTGCCTTGAAGCATAGGCAATGACCCGCCCATTCTGCATGAGTATGCACCCCAGGCCTGTCTTGCAAGCATCACTATAGATTACGTATCCGCCCCCACTCTTTGGTAGGGCCAAGACAGGTGCAGACACCAATCGATTCTTCAGCTCCACAAAACTCTGTTCGCATTCTTCCGTTCAGACGAAAGGAGTATCCTTCCGGGTTAGCTTGGTCATGGGTAACGCTAGACGCGAAAACCCCTCTACAAACCTCTTGTAATAGCCAGCTAGCCCCAGGAAGCTCCTGATCTCCCTGACAGTGCTCGGTCTACTCCAATCCACTACTGCTTCAATCTTCTTGGGGTCCACAGAAACTCCCTCTCCACTGATGACGTGCCCCAAGAAGGCCACGCTGTTTAGCCAGAAATCGCACTTAGAGAATTTGGCGTACAGCTCTTCATGTCTCAACGTCTCCAGTACTAGCCTCAAGTGCTTAGCATGTAATTTCTTGCTCTTTGAGTAGATCAGGATATCGTCAATGAAGACGACCACGAATCGGTCCAAGTAGCGTTGAAATATCCGATTCATCAAATCCATGAATACCGCTGGGGCATTAGTGAGCCCAAACGGCATCACTAGAAATTCATAGTGCCCGTACCTCATACGAAAGGCACTCTTCGAAATGTCCTCGCCTCGAATCCGTACCTGATGATACCCGGATCTCAGGTCAATCTTGGAGAATACTTGTACCCCTTGAAGTTGATCCATCAAGTCATCAATCCTCGGTAGAGGATACTTGTTCTTGATCGTCACCTTGTTGAGCTCACGGTAGTCGATACATAGTCTCATCGATCCGTCCTTCTTCTTGACGAATAGAACTGGGGCTCCCCAAGGCGACATGCTCGGTCGTATGAAACCCTTCTCCAAGAGTTCTTCAAGTTGTTGCTTCAGCTCCTTCAGCTCGGCAGGGGCCATTTGGTATGGGGCTCTAGATATTGCTGCCTTTCCCGAAGCCAAGTCAATGCCAAATTCCACTTCCCTTTTTGGGGGTAGTCCCGACAAGTCATCTGGAAACAAGTCTGGGAAATCTCGGACTACTGGAATTTGTGCCATTGTATACTGTGCATCCCTTGCCTCTGTGATCGATGCTAGAAACCCAATGCAGCCCCTATGAATCAGCTTCCGGGCCCGAAGCGCAGATATCTCCCGGGCTAAGGCATAGCCCTTGCTGCCTTGGAAGACAAATTCCTTGTGGCCTGGAAATTGAAAGTACACTCTTTTCCTTCTGCAGTCCAACACTACGTAGGCTGAGGAGAGCCAATCCATGCCGAGGATAACATCGTAGTCGCGCAACTCCATCAGGTGTAAATCAGCAACGAGCTCGTGACCCTCAATCACAATTGAGCATCCTTGTGCTAGTCTATCCACGATCCTTGTCGCTCCCACCGGAGTATCGACGCACAGGTCGTGTGATAGTTTAATTACATACAAGTTATTCCTCCGGGCAAACACAGTAGACACAAAAGAATGTGTCGCCCCGGGATCAAATAGAGTACAAGCATAGTGGGAGCAAATAGAGACAGTACCTGCTACCACCTCGTGGGAGGCTCGGGCATCCTCCTGAGTCAGGTTGTAAACCCGACCCTGAGTGACTGGGCGGCTGGAAGAAGAAGGTGGGTCTGATGTCTTCCCCTTCCCCCTCCCGCCCCTATGGCCTCCTGACTGGCCTCGACCCTGGGTGGCTGAGTGTCGAGCTCCTCCTGTCGACTGTGGCGGTCGGCCCGGTGTAGTCTGGTCTCCATCACCACCTGGTGGTCCGGTCTGGTCTACAGGGCAATCCGCCTTGTAGTAACTTGTGCTACCACATCGGAAGCACACATCCTCCGTAAACCAGCACTCCTCTATAGCATGTGGTCCTCCACATCGGAAGTATCTGACCGAACGAGAGCCACTCCCATACGATTTCTTGCCTCTGGATCCAGATGATGAAGACGTCTGTTACTTATCATAAGGGTGGGGTCGGTGCTCACTCTTGGACTGTCCAGAGCTGCCCCCGGAAGACTGGCTCTTCCTAGAGCTCTTTCTTGTGCCTCTGCCTGTGCCCTACTCTCACTTGGATGGCTCCTGAGTCTCTCGCAAAGCGACCTCCTGGTCCTTTGCTATGTCCACAAGCTCATGGAAAGGCAATCTGAGTGATGGTGTCACAAATCGTCTGAGGCTGCTCTTCAGGCCACCCACAAACTGTCGGGCCTTGCACATGTCATCTTCTACTAGAAAAGGAGCAAAGTGGGACAAGCGTTCAAACTATGCCTCATACTCATCCACTGTCCTGGTTAATTGCTTCAAATTTATGAATTCCTGTACCATCTGAGCTTTCCTGCTTGCTGAGAAATATTTGTTGAAGAAGGTTGTCTTAAACTGTTCCCAAGTCTGGAATACCTCTTCACCTCTGCTATGAATCTCAGTCTTGAACCAATTTCTGGCACGACCCTTCAGCATATATTTAGCCAACCTGACTATGTCTTCTTCAGGACTCTGCATGACCTGGAAAGTAGCCTCCATCTCATCAATCCACTGCTCAGCCACTGTCAGGTCAACACCCCCCTCAAACGGTATCGGCCTATGTCTCCTGAACTTCGCCAAAGACGGAGCGGCCGCTTCTCTCGCAACACCGGGTGGGGTGGAGGTGGGTGCCATCAGCCGCCGCTGCCGTTGCCGCCATCTTTCGAGGCCGCATGAATAGCATCATCTCATGCATCAACCCCGAAAGTGCTGCAAAAGGTCCCCCAGGTACGGGACCAGGGAAACCTTCGGCTGCAGGACCTGGGTATCCTAATGCTGAGGGACCTGGATATCCTCCTCCTGCGGGACCTGGATATCCCCCTACTGTGGGGCCTGGATACCCTCCTGCTGCGGGGCCTGGATAACCTCCTGCTGCGGGGCCTGAATGACCTCCAGCTGCGAAGCCTGAGTATTCCCCAGCTGCGGGGTCCTGGTATCCTCCTGCTACGGGTCCCTCAAAGGCTTGCATCCTCCCCCTCCATCATAGTCCCAAGCATGTGCTCCGGGAGGGATCTCCACCGCCATGGTCGGCCCGGTCATCTTGGAGGCATGACTTCTGAAAATTGAGAAAAAGGTTTCAAGTGTCAGTACACTACCCAACCCCACTCTCTTAATAAAAATTTCAGACTCAATTCCTAAGTTGCTAAGACAACTGTGGTGACTTGTTTTTGTACCGGCTCTGATACCACTTAAATCTGTCACGCCCCGAACCAAGCCCGGGCACGTGGGCAGATCGGCCGTACCCAAACAGGGACAAGTCCCCATCCAGGCACAAGGCCTCAGAGATCCTGTACAACCATAATTATCCAGAGATAGATAGAACAGCGGAATATAAATATAAAAGAGGAAGGGAGTTTACACAACTCCATACAAATACAATACTAGGGCCTATACGACCCATACAAGGATCCATCCCAAGTCACCACAGTATCCAAACAACCAACATAATACAAATCTCACATACGCACACAAATGAAGAGAGGTACACAGACCTCAAATGGAAATAAGGAAAATCCGAGTCAGCTACTCGAAGGGCCCCCGTCTAATCTCGACCCTATTCCTCGTCGTCACCTGAGAAAACATCAATCAAGTGCATGAGCAAAAGAAAAGGCCCAGTAGGATCGTAAGTAAAGCAATAAACATGGTAAGAAAATCATAAGCAAAGAATATGAAGTAGTCAAGTGCAAAGGCATATGAAAACTCAATCATAAGCCAACGACACGACTCGAAAATCTGAAATAAACTCACGGATGTACTGTGTCCCCGGCATATAAGATACCACCAGTACCGAACAACCAACTTCAGGTATTCCCATATATATAGTACCGAACACCTAACTTCAGATATTCATATATATATAAGAGATTACCAGTACCGAATACCTAACTTCAAGTATTCCCATATATATAGTACCGAACACCTAATTTCAGGTATTCACGTATATATATGTACACACACACACACACACACACACACACACATATATATATATAAAATATATATATATATATATATATCACCGAACACCTAACTTCAGGTATTCTCATATATATAGTACCGAACACCTAACTTCAGGTATTCACGTATATATATGTGTATATATATATATATATATATATATATATATATATATATATATATATATATATATATATAACCAAGGAAATAGGAAGCTCGAATAGATATACCTGAGCAACAAACTCATAGGGAAGAAAGAAGTCAGACCAAAACATGTATCCAAGGAAAACAATTCAACTTGAACACACGTTAGGAAAATCTCAAAAAAATGTATACAAGGGGAATCACAAATATGGTAGGGATAAGAGATACTCACAAAGCACGGAGTACGAGAACCTACCTGATCTCAAAAAAATCCCCTAATCCTCTTCGCGTCTCACGCGTCCGAATCCGAATCTAGTAAATAGATAGAAGTTTTAGTGCCTCTACACTTAAGCTATCTTCTATCTAAATACGGAATACGATTACACAAAATCCCTAGACTCAATCATGCTTGGAAGACATTAACCTCATTCAAAGTATGCTTCCTTACTTAACGAGCATATCATGTCATTAAGATTCTTAGAATATCCCTAAGCATGCTTAATTAGCCAAGATTAATCAATCTAGCGCATGAAATCATTAGCCATGTTAACCATGAAAACAAATCACAATTAGGCATGTTAACATAAACATTAATAGGGCATTTATACTTAGGGATTTTCATGAAATTTCGGCTGCAACTCCCCTATTTATAGGGCCCCAAAATTTATACAAACATTCCACAATTAGACCTAATCAACACATACAATTCATAGCCCAACAGTCACTAAATCCCTAGTACCTATAATCTCACTCTTAATTAATCATTAGGTCTTCTCATTCACAGCTCATTGTTTTCTACTCAACCCTTTCATCAATATACATGGATATTGAACCAATCATCCCTAAATTAAAAGCCTGCAGCTCACCAAGAGGAGGCGATAGGGATGGACGCCAGATCTGGCCGGAGCGAGGAGAAGCGGAGCTCGGCGTGGGTAAGGGCGCAGGTGGTACTGTAGGCCGGCGTGAGTGAGGCGGAAGGCCACCGGTGTGAGGCGCGTGGTCGCGCGCTAGCGGCCCTAGCGGTGCTTCCATGCAGTGGCGGGAAGCTGGCACAAGCCTCAGCCGGCCGGATCGGGCCGACGAGCCTCACAAAGCGCACGAGCAACCTGAGCGTGGGCGGAGGGGCGTCGAGCTGGTGGTCGGCGAGCTGACGACGTCGGGATGGCTGGTCGCGGCGGAGGTGGCTAGTGGGATGCTCCCGGCGTAGGCACACTCAGTCAAGGGGAAGGGTTCTCAGATCTGAACCCTTTCAGATCGAGAGAGAGATGAGAATACTTCTCTCTCTCTCTCTCTCTCTCTCTCTCTCTCTCTCTCTCTCTCTCCTCTTGATTGTTATATAATAACATAGATCTAAATAAAAAAATATTTTTTAAAATATCATAATACTTTAACTTAAAGTACTATTGTTACTATAGCTCCACATGTGGTACTATGGAGTCACGGGGTTTCTATAGCTTCGCATGTGCAATGGCGGGACGACGGGGTCCACATCGGGGTCCGACCGTGATCCGTGAGATCTCGGGTCAAACGACCCAGGGTCACAGGCGTACTGTAACATCATTGGGTCTGTCTCTTGTCAAACCAGATCCAAAAATATCGGCTTTTGGTCAAATCTTTCGTCACGGGATTACTGTGGCATCACGAGGCTGTCTCAGTCCCCGACCCGATCCACTTTTCCCGGGATTTAAATATTTGTCTATTTTCTTTTCTCGATAATTAATCTGAATTAATTAACATACCATTAGTGTTGATTAATAAACACGTAATTAACCTTGATTAATTAACTCTTAATTAATCTGGATTGTTCATGCCTTGTGATTTTTCCCAAAATTTCAATGTTTACCATTTTAAATTGCCATTTAAAAAATTCTGGGAAATAAATTTTTATTTATTTCGGGGCGGGTTTTACAATTAATTAAAAATGATTTTTTTAATTATAATTAGTATAATTATTTTATATTAAATAATTAATTTTGTTGTTAAATAATTAATTAGGGAGGAAGGTGGGGGTGACATGTCATCCGATGTGGAGATTCCGGTGGCCACGTAGGATTAAAATGGTCGGAGTCTCCTGTGTACCCTCCTGGTGAAATAAAATTATTTCTGGTATTAAAAAAGAAACAAATTGAAATTCAGTAACTAAAGTGAAAAAAAGGGTCTAAATGTTTACTAAATCTGTCTCAATCTCTTTCAGACGGGGATTTAGAAGATAGAAGGGATGGTTTTTTTTGGGGAGTTTTAATAATTTTTTTGAGATTTTCTTTTAAAAAACAAGGATTTTTTATTTTTATTTTTATTTTTTAATTTTAATGGACATGGATCGGCCTAACATAACACGAACCCATACAAGTTGGACCGTGCCTCATGCTGGGTTGATCCCTATAAATTAATTGGGTACAGGCATTTTTTATGTTGAGCCTTCCAACCTTGCCCATGAAAAAAATAATGCTTCATTATTGTGATCCCTCATATCAACATCACATAATTTTAAATTAGCAACTCATAGTCATATACCTAAAAACTCTCTACCCACGTCATCAACCAATATTCTAACTCTTCAGATTGAACCAAGCTAAAGACAAATAAGTTTAGAGAGTAGGTTGGGGGAGGGGAGGGGGCAAATGTTATGGTATAGAAAATCTTACAGCACATCTGGCAAGATCGTGAGGGCTTGGATCAAAATCTAATTATCTTCCAACCACCTAGTCATCTAACGGTGGAGATCAACCCTCCAAAAGGCCCATAAAGTTCCGATAGCTGTCTCAAACCTGGTGTCCAGAAGTATCCTATTTGGAGCCTTACTGGATCCGAGCTAACACTACTTCCACTCCATTGATCGCTTGATAAACACTTCTCTCTCACCTAGAGCTTTCTCTCTCTCTCTCTCTCTCTCTCTCTCTCTCTCTCTCTCTCTCTCCACCTTCTCCACTTTCCTCCTAACTCACCCCTTCTTTGGAGCCTCACTGACTTGCATCAGAGGCTACCCTGGGGCATGAGCGCCCAACCCTATTTTCTCTTCAGATCATCTTCCCGGCGAGACACTATCCTTGAAGGTTTGATCCCTGGAGCAACAAATAATCCGACAAGCAAGAAGCCTGATCAAAGAGTCATCCACATAGCCTATCTTTCCCTCTAAATTCTTGAAGTTTCTCCATCTTAATCGATCTCTCATCCCTCTTCTGATCATCTTCCCGGCGAGACACTATCCTTGAAGGTTCGATCCCTGGAGCAACAAACAACCCGACAAGCAAGAAGCCCGATCAAGAGTCGTCCACATAGCCTATCTTTCCCTCTGAATTCTTGAAGTTTCTCCATCTCAATCGATCTCTCATCCGTTAATCTAGATATGCTCTAATCCCAAGGAAGAACATATCTCAACATGAATAGTAAGAAATATTTTTTCTTCCTTCTATGTAGTCTTTGGTTAGTTGTTGAGTTAAAAAAAAAAGGTTAAAGCCATTTTTTGTCCCTAAAAACAGGGCCAATGTTCATTTCCATCCCAAAAATTTAAAATTTGTTCAATACGGTCCACATTAGCATATACTGCCACTTATCACTCCACATCAGCAAAATAACGACCTAAACATAATAATAAAAAGATTATATGCGTTTTATTGGTATTCCACATGACCGCCATGTCAACAAAAGGGACCAAAAATGCCAAAATACGGAATATATAGGGACCCAAAATGTCAAAATATGCAATACATAGGGACCATATTGAACAAATTTTAAATTTTGGGATAGAAATGAACATTGGTCTCGTTTTCAGGGACCAAAAATGGCTTTACCCCCCAAAAAAAAGAAAGAATTGAGAGAGAAGAATGACTTGGGGAAGATGATCATAGAGGGGATAGGTCTTTAAGATCAATATATAAGTTGTCTCAGTTAACAACTACTTTTATAGAACGTGACCACTACGTCAATAAGTGACTTAAAATGTGTCTGTCGTTATAGAAGGTTGTTATAATTTTGAAAATTAAAAATTAAAATTTCTTGGAAATGTTCAAAATCTTAATCTAATTTTTTTTATAATTTTTAAATTAAAAATTTTCTATTTAGTAATATAGATACCTTGAATAAAATGACATTAATTCTTTTGAATTTTCTCAAGATTTTCATTTTAAAAATTTCAAGATTTTCATTTTAAAAATTTTAACAACCACCCTAGACGCATTTTAAACCACATCCTATCTTGGTGATTGTTTATTGAAGGCAACAACTGACCTATCCCTTCTATTATCCAATTCCTTAACTCACTCAAAATTATTTTTACTCAATTGACTGAAAAATTTACATGAAAGGAAGACAAGAACATGAGGGTGATAAATACCATAGGAAGACATAATCAAATAGGATGAACAAGTGAAGAAAACTAGAGGTGAAAATAGATTAGCATAAAGGAGCAATGAAGAGCAAAAGAGTGAGAGTGTTCAAGCGAAGAAACAAACTGTTCTAAAATCGGTATCTCCTGGAGAATAACCCCGATCTAGACTAACATTTGAGATTTATATTTAGGGGCACCCCAGGTTTACGTAGAAAATCCCATAAATCCGGGGAAAAAACCACGGGCCCCAACTGCGGGAGCAAATCCACTATGTAACGGGTTGATTACAAGAATCTCTCGGTATGAAGGTGCTAGATTTGGCTCGACCTTGAAGTTGGTTGGCCTTGGCCTTTAAGTAGCTCGGCCTTAGCCTTGGAGATGGTGGAAGAGAACTCTATATGGGCTTAATGAAGAGCTACCTTGGAGCTTTGGAGAAGACTTGAGAGTCTTGGGGAAATCTTGAAGGCCTTTGAGAGAGTTGGCCATGGAGCTTGAGCTTGGAGCTCATATAAGAGAAAGGCCATGGAGAGCTTGCTTGGACTCTCCTCTTCTTCATACTTGGAACTCACTTGAAGCTATTTGGGGATAAACATGTAGTTGGTCATGGATGACACCATGAAAAGGGGGCCTTGAAGCACTCATGAAGATGGAGAGACTCTCATGGAGTTGGAGAGCCATTCCTGGCCCGTTGGAGCGCTTCCTCTTTCATGGAGATGGAGAGTCTTTCTCTTCCTTTTCCTTGAGGTCCAGCCCCCTTTCTCTTGCTTGACCTCTCTCCCTTATATAAGGGAGGGTATGGCTTCATGGTCAAGAGCCCTCGGGCCCCACTCTATGTCAGAACATCCCCCATTCTCTTTTTACCTCCTTATCTTCTTTGGCTCCGTGCCCCCTCTTATCTCCTTTTCTCCTTGGGTTTCGTTCCTCTCTTATCTTCTTATCTCCTTGGGTTCTGTTCCCTTTCCTTGGAGGGAGCTCGGCTCGGCCTTGGAGCACACCATGGGGTCGGCTCGGTCTTGGAGTGGCTTGGTATAAAGGAGGTTGGCCTTGGAGGGAGCTCGGCATGGGGGAGCTTGGCTCGGCCTTGGAGCACACCATGGGGTCGGCTCGATCTTGGAGTGGCTTGGCCTCGGCCTTAGATGTGCCACATGTCAAGCATCCTGGTGATTGACCATTTTTACCCATATCACCAACGAAGATGCTTGAGAGGAAGATAAGGGTAACGCTAGACAATAATGTAGTGATAGAGCAAACTATGAGCAAGTTGGCATCAAGAAAGAAGGGTATGTTGGCACTGGTGAGTGGTGAGGACTTTTGAGATTGATTTCATTACATGAGCTTAAGGTGGCCAACAAAATGATACGGTGCAGAATAGAGGAAGATAAGAACACTTATACCTTTAACTCCTTTTTGCCTGAGCAAAAAGGATTAGATCAATCACTATTAATCAAAAAGTGGATTGTTTTTTCTGTAGCAAAAAAAAAAAAAAAACTTTCACCACAAACCCCTCTTTACTCAGGTAATCACTATTCATAGAAAAAAAATATATATTTTTATATTTTTGGTTCGTTTGAATTTGTCACATGTCATTAAAATAACTTTCAAATAATTTTTTGCTTTTTAAAAATAATTTAATAATTTTTTAATATTTTCCTGAGCACTAGAAATTGAAAATTCAAAAAACAGAGGGATTAAATGATTTATTTTAAAAAAAAAATCAAGTGTTGGTGGGCTCTACTGCATGCCCGTTTGATTGCTCGGAAGGTGGACCCTATTGCCTGCCTAGGCATTCATATCAGCTATGGATATATTTTTGGGTAATTTTTAAAAAAAAATCATGTGGTTTCACGGATTTGCAAAATAGGAAATGTGATTTTTTTTTTATTACAAAAAAAACCTTGTGGTTTCTCCAGCTAACAAAAAAGGAAAAACAAGTCAATTTTTTTTTAACAAAAACTGTCCCTTTTTTGTGAATCCGTGAAACCACATGGTTTTTTTCATTAAAAATCTTATGATTTTTCTCTTTTTTATTAGTTGGAGAAAACATGAGGGGTTTTTTTGAAAAAAAAAACATATTTTTTATTTTATAAATATGTGAAACCACATAGTTTTTTTTAAAAAAATTTACCTTATATTTTTTTATAAGGGCGATTTCAACATTTTCCTAGAACACCCTGCTTTGTAAGTGCTCTAACAAACACTATACTCCAATCAAGTCAGAGTGACGAATTTCATCTTGAATTTTTTTTACTTTACAATTATGACCCGCACATTGTAAGAGACATTTGATAGTATAGATAGATATGTGAGTTTAAGGTGACGTTTGTTTGACTGGATTTGCAGTTACCTACATTGTAACTTGAGTTACTAGGTAACTGCAAATTCAGTGTTTGGTTTGCTGTAACTCAAACTCCAACATAACTTTAAATACACAAATGGATTTATTTGGTCTTACATCCAAATTGGGTGTAAGACCAAATACATCACTTGAATTACATCACACGTTACAATGTAAAAAACAAATACACAATATTATAATCATAATAAGTATTATAATATTAATAATAATAATAAATTATTATTATTATTATTATTATTGTTTTAATTATTATTATTATTTTTGTGGTAGTTGTTATTATTATTATTATTATTATTGTTATTATTATTATTGTTATTATTATTATTATTATTATTATTATTATTATTATTATCATTATTGTTATTATTAGTGTTATTGTTATTATTATTATTATTATTATTATTATTATTATTATTATTATTATTATTATTATTATTATTATTATTATTATTATTATTGTTATTGTCATTATTATTATTATTATTATTATTATTAACTTGAAAACCAAACACATATTTTTAAATTCTAAATTTACAAATCCCTTCAACCAAACATAAATTCCTCTCAGAATACAAGATTTCCAAATTGATCTAACCAAACATCGATTTGATCAAGATGCAACATAAAATCCATGTATTTCAAGTTACAATGTAACTGTAAATCTACTGCATTTTCAATTATATCTAACCAAACGCCACCTAAGGTTAATTAGAACGTAAGTTACCTATCACAAATCACAATAACGAATGATGAATGGATGTGGGATAAACTAACTACATATATGTCATCAGGGCTGGCAATAATATTGATTGATTTATTATTTAACAATTTAATCTTTGATTTATTTATTTATTTTTCATATAGATCATTATGAAAACCATAATTGTGTTTACGTCCCTCCCTAACCCTTCATGGCATTATTGTACGAAACCCAATCTCTTCAGGGTTAGCACAATCACCGTACACGTGTCCCCATTCGCGTGGTCGAAGAAGTGGTAAACTACTAAGCCTGGAGGCGCGGGGGCACTAGTGGGATCTCGCTCGCTCCTGAAAACCCTAGCGCTCTCTCGTCCTCCTCGATCTCTCGATCGGGACACCGTCTTCTCCTACCCTCCTGTAAATTGCAGCTTCGTTGTTGAATCCGAGGCTTGATCTCGGGTTCAGCAGCTGGAGGCCTAACCTTGCGATCACTTGGTGTCTCTCGTTCTCTCGTTCTCTCGTTCTCTCGTTCTCTCGTTCTCTCCTCGTTCAATTCAGTTGTTTCTATTCTGCAGCTCTAGCAGGTGATTTATTAGTTTCTGTTTAATTCGGTCAATTTAGGGAATTTTGCTAACTATGAAACATTGGGGATAATTTTAATTTTAGGTTTTGGTAGATTGTTGGCTGTTTGAGTTTAGATCTGTGTTGATTCATTGCGAGGTTTGTTTTGGCGCTCCTGTTTGTGATATTTTAAATATTATGTTCTGCAGATACCTATTTACGGTTCTTGGCTTCTTTTGATCGCAAAAGATTGCTCCTTTTGATCTCTGCTGTTACAAATCAGGGCCTTGCCTTCATTTATTTATTTGATTTCTTTTTTCTTTTGCTGATCATCTTAAAATCTAACTAAAAGGGAAGAAATTGAGAAATTTTAGGTAGCTTGTCTTTGCTTCTTTATCTTGTAAAATTTCGTCCACTATTGAAGTTTGAATTTACAGTATTTGTACATGTACTAAAGATCTTTCATGGCTTTTGGATGTGTCTTCCCTGATAGTTTTCTGCAATTCATGATGCTTTGGCTATTGATCTATTGAGTTC
This sequence comes from Dioscorea zingiberensis, assembly GCA_026586065.1. Taxonomy (NCBI): domain Eukaryota; kingdom Viridiplantae; phylum Streptophyta; class Magnoliopsida; order Dioscoreales; family Dioscoreaceae; genus Dioscorea; species Dioscorea zingiberensis. The sequence goes on along the minus strand of CM048818.1, from coordinate 19,463,820 downwards.
AGCTGAATTACCTTTACTAATATTTGATTGGTTCTTGTTTCTTTATTTGAGAAATTGGTCTTGGTGTCTTTTCAATGTTATAAGCATCTGATCCTCAAGCAAATCATTACTATGGTCTGGGTATTTCACTTCTATTATAAATTAACTGCAGATTGGGATAGAATTTCCAATGGTTAGCTACCCATTCATTATGTCATCTAACTCTTTTTAATGTTTCCTTTTATCATTTGCTCACTATCTCTTTTATTTGAATACTTGAACCAATTTTCTCTGTGCTCTTCTTCATGTTGCAATGCATTGCCAATCATCATCTTTTACCTTCCTGTTTTCAGACATGGCGGGGATGGCACCTGAGGGATCTCAGTTTGATGCTCGTCAGTTTGATGAAAAAATGAATCAGTAATATGTTTCACTTTTACTTCAAACACTTAGAATGAGCAGCCTTATTTGTATTTCTGTGTGTTTATTATTTTATGCCTGAATCTCTTTTATATTGACAACTGTAGGCTAACTGCTGAGGGGGAGGACTTCTTTACCTCATATGACGAGGTTCATGATACATTTGATGCTATGGGTCTTCAAGAAAACCTTCTTAGAGGCATTTATGCATATGGTAAAGCCAAGTACAAACCTACCTTCTCTTCATTCTGCAAGGAAGCTACTTGCATTTGTATGTAGTTTGGTGATTTTTGATTTTGATACTTTAATGGTGCGCGTAGGTTTTGAGAAACCATCTGCAATCCAACAGAGAGGAATTGTCCCTTTCTGCAAGGGATTGGATGTTATTCAGCAAGCCCAGTCAGGAACTGGGAAAACAGCTACTTTCTGTTCCGGAATCCTGCAACAACTTGACTACGGATTGGTCGAGTGTCAGGCTTTGGTACTCGCTCCAACTAGAGAGCTGGCCCAGCAGATTGAAAAGGTCATGAGAGCACTTGGTGATTACTTGGGTGTTAAAGTTCATGCTTGTGTTGGAGGAACCAGTGTTCGTGAAGATCAAAGGATTCTTTCTAGTGGTGTCCATGTTGTTGTTGGCACACCAGGTCGTGTGTTTGACATGTTACGCAGGCAATCCCTCCGTCCTGATCACATTAAGATGTTTGTGTTGGATGAAGCTGATGAAATGCTTTCACGCGGTTTCAAGGACCAGGTCCTTTCTTCAACACCCCTATATCTTTTTTTTTTTTTTTTTTAATTTTTTTTATAAACAAGATGTCTTTTAATCTCCATAAGCTCTGGTTTTATTATCTCAAGTGCATGGGGGAAAGCATGTATTTGCATATCTGTCACGGGGTAAAAATTTCACTGATTTACTTGTTTCGGTGTGCCTATGGCTCTGTGCTCGTGGAAAAGCATGTATACTTATTGCACATATCTGTGCAATAGGTCCTTTGTAATTATTTGGCTCTCTACGGATTTTATTAACTGTTGGATATTGGATAGTGTTAGATTCTACTTGTTTTCTTTCCATGCAAATGTTATTATTTTATCTGAAGTATACTTATGCATTCTTTTTGTGATTTCCAGATCCCGCAAATAGCAGGAGCTTTATAGCACTGGGCTGCTCTGTTTTTTTATACTCATGCATTCTTTTTGTGATTCCAGATCTATGACATATTCCAGCTTCTGCCCTCGAAAGTTCAGGTCGGGGTCTTCTCTGCCACTATGCCTCCTGAGGCTCTTGAGATCACCCGCAAGTTTATGAACAAACCTGTGAGGATCCTTGTGAAGCGAGATGAGCTCACTCTAGAGGGTATCAAACAGTTCTATGTTAATGTTGAGAGAGAAGATTGGAAGCTTGACACGCTTTGTGACCTTTATGAGACTCTGGCGATAACCCAGAGTGTCATTTTCGTCAACACACGCCGCAAAGTGGATTGGCTTACTGACAAGATGAGGAGCAGGGATCACACAGTCTCAGCCACTCACGGAGACATGGACCAAAATACCAGGGACATCATAATGCGTGAATTCCGATCTGGATCCTCTCGTGTGCTCATCACCACTGACCTCCTTGCTCGAGGCATTGATGTCCAGCAGGTGTCTCTGGTGATAAATTACGATCTGCCAACTCAACCAGAGAATTACCTTCATCGTATTGGTCGTAGTGGACGGTTCGGAAGGAAGGGAGTGGCGATCAACTTTGTTACCCGTGACGATGAAAGAATGCTCTTTGATATCCAACGCTTCTACAATGTGGTCGTCGAGGAGCTTCCGTCCAATGTTGCAGATCTGATATAGCGAATAGAAAACTCTGCAATTAAGTTAAGTTTCATAACTTCAAGTTGTGTTCTAATATTTTTATCTCCAACTTTTTTGAGGGCAAGTATTTTGTTTATTTGCATTGGTATCATCTTAAACCGTGAAATTTTGCTCGGCTAGGTTTGTGCTGTATGTTCCTTGGTGACTAAAGAACAATGGAAGTGGTTTATTAGTCTTGTTTACATTTGGGATTTGGCTGTTAATGTCTCTTTTGTTACATTTTGTTGGTAGTTTATTTATCAATTGGTTTTTGTTGATTTTATTTGTTTGCCATGACCTGCCCCCAATCTCTTGAGTCTTCACCTAAGATTCATGCATCTGATAGCATCAGGCTTGCAACCGAAGCAATATCTATCCACCGGAGGTTGTGCTTGTGAATTGATATTGTGTGACATTTTTATTCTCAAATCAAGTGTTTGTGAATTTGCCTTTTTAACTTCAATATGAGTGATTAAGTTGATTCCAAATAAAGATATTAACTGCATTTGATTAGCCATGTATTTGTCATATAGTTAATCAGAGAACTTAATTAACTAAATTTGTTATGGTTAAAAATTAAGTTGGATTAACTATATATTGTAGTTGCTTTATATCAAATATAATGTAATTAAACTTAATCAACCTGATATGTATTTGGTTAACTAAGTTAAATTTAGGGTTTTATCTACCCATATATATATATATATATATATATATATATATATATATATGTTACGGATATATTTGGTAGCATGTGCATGCCAAATATCTGACCTGCCACACACACGTGACCGTAGGTTCTCACCACGTAGATCTTTGGCCACGTATAATATCACCAAATAACCTCGCACAATTCCCGCTCTAAGAATAACGTGAGGAATAAATCCCGCTAATAAGTCCGCTCTAATTATAATTATAATGTACCCTCTTATACAAGGCGTGGGGTGGAAGGAGAGAAGTAAAATATCTAACGCTTCTACAGTAGTAGGCCTTATCCACTTACTACAAGTGGGCGGATATTTACCCTACTTGCCTACAGAGCACCTACACGCTAGGCGTATATTTTCCTACCGCCTTAGAAGATATTCACCTAGCCCACCGCCTTACCCCAATCCGCCAGTAAAGATATTTGCTTAAACCGCCTCTCACTTGCTATAAAAGGAGAGGAAGGACAATAAGGAAAGGGACCGAAAAATACTCACTACACATTACACAAAGCATTTCCTAGAACTTCTTACCTTGATTTCTGACTTAAGCATCGGAGTTAAATCCGGGCAGAAAGGCCCAATTCCGATTACTTCTCCTCCTCTTCACAGGTCTATCAGTGGATAATTTCGACCGGAATTGCCGAAAGTGCCCTCCTCTCCTTGTTCAGAAGCGTAAGTAAGCGCCCACACCAACTATAAATATTAACCGCTTGTCAAAGGTCGAGACCGTGATCACGAGGCCACAGTAGCCAAAGAGTGAGGTGGATCAGTTTTTGGCATCAACAGTTTGGCGCCGTCCGTGGGGACCCTTACGAAAAGCTAAATGACTACTACCAGAAGATCAAAACGAATCCAAGGACAAGGAGCACCTACTAGCCCTGAAGAACCTATCAAACTTGGCGAAGCCCAAAGATATGAAGAAATCCGATCGGACAATCCACCCATTTTACCCCCATCGTAAAAATCCGTCCGCCCAACCCCAAGGGTCCATTCCGAGTTTTACCTTAACATGCAAAGCAACAATCGGAACAATTGGCTCAATTTATCACACTTTGACCCATCCTCCACCTCTTCCCGCACAAGCCCCAACACCGAACGTATCAACGGGTCCCGTTAGCTAATTCCAAAGTAGAGGGAGGACAAGAACCCGCACTCCATAAGGAGAAAAGAGAAAGAACCGCTTTTCCGCTAGCTCAGAACCCTCCGCTCGACGTAGAGAGAGCAAGCCGCTACAAGAACCGAATCTGGACAAGAGCGGAACAAAATAGCCCATCCATACAAACCGTGAATAGAGGGACCCAATGGCGTGACTTTTCCCAAGAAAACAAGAAATCCGAGCGGCATATTCTCAATATGTGTTCGCCTCTTTGTCAAGGAGATATTGGAAGAACGAAGTTCCCTCATGCCTTCAGCCACCTATTATGACCGCATATGAAGGCGTAACCGATCCGTCCCGGCCACCAAGTCTTTTCGATCAAAGATTCTCCTCACCGAATTACCGACGCCAGATGTGCCGAAGCTTTTCCCGCCACCTTAGAGGGAAAAGCGCAAGACCGGTTTGTCGATATTCCATCTAGCACAATTACTTCTTTTGATTTTAGCAAATCGCTTTTAGCCTACTTTGCTAATTACTCAAAGTAAAAGAAAACCCCGCCTACCCTTTTGCACGCTAAACAACGAAAGGGAGAAACACTCCAAACCTATTTAAATCAAGTTATATAGATCTAAATAAAGAATATTGCGGACCTTCTTCCGCTGAATGGCCGTAACCTTCTTAATGGAGGGATTGTTAGACTCCCCCTTTCGTTTCTCCCTCACTTTGGATCCACCAAAGACAATTCCCGCCCTTATGAGCCACGCCCAGAAATACATCAATTTTGATGAAATTTATACGGGTTGGGAAGAAGAGACTTCGGACGTGGGCCCTCAGAGACACCCTAAAAGGAAAAACCTACCAAAGTGTCAAATGTAAGGCCCCTGATATACCTAAGGAAAGAAGATCATACAGTGGACGCATAAGGGCACAAACAATCACTGAAACCTCGACACGCCTCAACGCATATATGCTGCAGCCCCGGGAAACCTACAAAGGAAGGAAAGATTGTTAAATATGATCATCATACCCCACTAAATCAAACCAGAAGCCATATCCTTATGCAAATCAAAGAGCAAAAGCTTCTGACATGGCCAGAGCCTGCGAGAAATACCGAACGGCAAAAGAATAGCAAGAGATATTGCCAGTTTCATCAATCTAAAGGACACGATACGGAAAAGTGTACTCACTTGATGAATGCGATAGAGGATGTCGTTCGAAGAGGATAGTTGGAGCAATATATCAACCTTGAGATTCGTGGAGGAACCCGAAGCTTCACAACTGAAGAAGAAAAGGGGAGATGGTGGGGTTTATTAGCGCGTGGCCACGGCCGTGGAGGGGAAAGTTCCGCCTCTCAAAAAGTTATGCCCGAATGGTGGGAACGACGCAAGAGACGTAAACACCACGAAGAAGGTCTCACCCGGCTCCCATCATTTTTTATGATAACGATGTTAGTATAGTTCGTTTCCTACATGTTGACGCTTTGTTTATTGCCATCAAGGTCTCCAGTTTTCAAATGAAGAGAGTCTTGATAGACAGTGGAAGTTCAGTTGACATCCTCTTCTGGAGTGCTTTCGAAAGAATGAGGTATGACGCGGATGATTTACTTCCTGTAAAATCATCCTTAGTAGGATTCTCCGGAGGGGTGATACAGCCAGAAGGGATGATATCTCTACCGCCATTCTGAGGAAACTCACCCCGATCGCCAACCGTGACAACGAAATTCTTGGTTCAGACGCCGCGGCCTCAAGTTATAACGTGATCCTCGGCAGGCCAACCCTCAACGCCTTGAAAGCCATCATCTCAACTTACCATCTTCTCCTCAAATTCCCGACCGAGAGTGGTAGTGGAGAGGTAAGAGGAGACCAACCCTTAGCTCGGCAATGTTACGTCTCGACCCTCAAAGGGAAAGTCCTAAATAAAAGGAAAACAAAGGTTTCAGAAGCCATGCTAGTCAGCAGAATAGCCGAACGGGAAGATGAAGGACTTCGGCCTACACCAGTTGAAGAATTGCTAACAGTTGCCCTAGACGCAACCAGAAAGCGTAATCGCACGGCACGGATTGGGGACAAACTTGGCGTACCAAGACAAAGAAGAAGACCTCATGAGAGTATTAAGGGCAAATTCTGATCTCTTCGCTTGGTCATCAGAAGATATGCCAGGCGTAAAACGCAAGATCATAGAACACCACCTCAACGTAGATCAGTCATTTAGGCCTATGTAACAGAAAAGAAGAAATTCCTACCGTAAAGGCGTAAGGCCGCAGAGGAAGAAGTATCAAACCTCCTAAAGGCTAAGTTTATCCGGAGAGGTGTATTACTCGATTGGTTGGCCAATGTTGTTCTAGTAAAAAGCCGTCCGAAAATGGAGAATGTGTGTTGATTTTACGTGACTTGAACAAGGCTTGTCCAAAAGATTCGCTTTCCTTTGCCATCAATTGATGGTTTGGTTGACTCTACAACGGGGCATGAGATGCCGAAGTTTCTTAGACGCCTTTTCAAAGCTACAACCAAATCCGAATGGCCAAAGGCTTACGTAAGAAAAACATCCTTCATTACAAGCACGGAACTTATCACATACGGTGATGCCGCTCGCCTAAAAATGCCGGAGCCACCTTCCAAAGGCTCATAAATACGCCTTCAAAGAGCAGATTGGTGGAAATGTTGAGGCGTATGTAGATGATATCCTGGTGAAGAGCCGAAAAGCCGATGAACATCTATCAGACTTACAAGAGGCTTTCCAGTCACTCCGGAGTTACACGATGCGGTTAAACCCGAATAAATGTTCCTTCGGTGTTCGATCAGGGAAGTTCTTGGGATTTATCTTAACACAAAGAGGAATAGAGGCAAATCCAGAAAAGATCAAAGCTATTCTTGACATGGGATCACCCAAAAGTCTTCAAGAAATTCAACGGCTTAATGGACGCCTTATGGACTTGGCGTGATTCATCTCCAAAGCCGGAGAGAAAAATCTCCCGCTCTTTCAAGCCCTGCGAAAGCGCCAAAAATGGATTGGACGGAGGAATGCGAAAAAGCCTTTCAAGGACTTAAAATTATCTCCGATCGCCTCAACTATTGGCTAAGCCGCAAGTGGGAGAAGAACTCTACATCTATTTGGCCGTTGCCCCACGAAAGCGGTGAGCACTCTTTTCGAGAGAAGATAACGGAGTTCAAAAGCCGCCTACTACACAAGTAAGATCCTTAACGATGCGGAATCAAGATATCCGCCACTTGAAAAATTGGCCTTTGCTCTTATTACATCTCGCCAAGATCGAGACCATATTTTCAAGCCCACAGATCACAATATTGACCGATCACCACTAAAGCAAGTTCTTCATAAACCGGAAAATTTCGGACGCCTAACCAAGTGGTAATAGAATTAGGCGAAGTTTGATCTCACCTACAAACCCCGAACGGCAATCAAGGCCCAAGTACCTGGCCGATTTCATCTCGAGAATTAACTTTTCCTCGCGAATGAGGGCGTAACTCCCTTCACGTAATCCGTAAGAGTGTCTTAGCATCCCGTGGTCTTTATACGCTGATTGGCTTCAAGAATCAAGAAAGGTCAGGAGCAGGTTTTGTCCTTTATTCTCCTTCTAAATGGAAAATGGCGACAGTGCTCAAGTTCCAATTCCGAGCGACTAACAATGAGGCCGAATATGAAGCACTCCTTGCCGGGTTACACCTGGCCCGGGGGCTCGGAGTTCAGCGTCTGCATGTGTATTCCGATTCGCAGCTAGTCGTGAGCCACACCCTAGGCAGCTTTGAAGCAATAGAAAAGAACATGATCAAATACCAAGCCATAGTGAGAAAAATAGTACCATGCTTCGCCTATTTCCAGATTGAGAAAAATGGAAGAGCGAAAAGCGAAGAAGCGGACGCCAAATCCAAAAAGGCCACAACGCCAAACGGAGATGCGTAATCCTCTTTTAACCTACAGCATCTTCCCACAAAGACTATCGATAGACAGAAGGAGAGGTACAAAGTGTGGCGAAGAGCCAAGTTGGATGGATCCCATAAAAGTTTTCCTACAAGGTGGCCTCAAGGCCACCCAACAAAGTGGAGGCCCGACGGATCGCCATAAATCCGCCAAGACACCATCATCAACTAAAGCCCTGCATAAAAGGTCCTACACACAACCTTTCTTGCGATGCTTACATCCTATAGAAGCTACCTATATCCTTCAAGAAATTCATGAGGGCATCGGCGGTGGTCACATAGGAGGCAAAGCCTTGAGTTACAAAGTCTTGCGGCAAGGTTATTACTGGCCAACGCTAACTCAAGATGCAATAGCGTTCGCTAGGAAATGTGATGCCGCCAAATGCATTCTAAAATTCGTAGACGCACCACCGCACCACTTACGCCAATTATCACCTCATGGTCGCTTGCTATCCGGGGTTGATCTTTTAGGGCCATTCCCTACTTCGATCCGGCAACTGAAATTCCTAATAGTCGCTATCGACTACTTCACCAAATGGGTGGAAGTTGAGCCCTTAGCCAAAATCACGGAGAAATCTTGCTGTGGATTCTTATGGCGAACGGTCATCTCAGCCGATTCGAATTCCAAATGCCTTCATCTCCGATAATGGGCTTACGGTTTGATAAACTGTGCTTTCGTGAGTTTCTATTCTCAACTCGGAATTGAATCCAGATTGACTTCTCTCGCGACACATCCCCAAGCCAACGGCCAGTAGAAGTGACAAACCGCATCTTTACTCCAGACTCAAAACCCGTATCCAAAAATGGAACCAATTGGGTGGAAGAAATTCGAGCCCTTTGGGCCTACAGACAACTATCAACTCCCACGTGGGAGAGTCCATTTTCTCTTACTTACGGGGCCGTCATTCCCGCAGAAATAGGAATGCCTACTTTGCGAACACAACAGAAGTTCTCGTCAGAAGAAAATGAGAAAAATCTCCGAGCGGAACTAGACCTACTTGAAGAACGAAGGGAAATGGCAGAAGTAAAGGCCGCTGTCTATCGCCAAAGAATCAAAAGGTTCTACGACACAAGGGTAAAAAGAGTCTTCTTCCAAATCGGCGATCTAGTCCTAAGAGAAAATGAATTCCAAGGAAATAAAAGCCGAACGGGGAAGCTAACTCCTAACTGGGAAGGCCCTTACGCCGCAAAGAATCGTCCGAAGCCGACACCTATTATCTAGTAAATATGGACGGAAAAACGCCAAGCGCCCATTCCATGCCGAACACTTACGACGCTACTATCAATAAGTTACAGAGTCAGTCTCTTAAATTTCATGGAGTAAAGTTCAGGTCTTTTCCATTCTCTACTAAAATGCGGTAAAATGCCCATTCTACTAAAATGCGGTGAAATTCCCATTCTACTAAAATGTGGTGAAATTCCCATTCCTAAAAGACGAGTCGGAATTATCTTACACAGATAAACGACAACTCTCAAAAGACAAAAATCCCGATCGAAGTATGAGGCAACAATCTCACTCATGAAGGCGAGTACCTCACTCAACAAAGTCCCATGATTGGACTAAGGACTCGTTACGAAGTTTACAAGCCAAAGGAAGAATAAAGAAGTTAGCGAATTTCTTACATGGTTCAAAGACAACCATCACTCGGAAATAAATCTTCACCAAAATAAAGGTTTGCATTTCATTCATATGAATAGAAATTACATTTCCAAGTGATTGAGAATTTACAAAAACGCTCATAAAATAAAAAATCCTAAGAGCTAGGGCCCCTGTATGCCCACCGCTTCCTCAAGGGACTTGGGTAGAAGGCTCCAAGGTAGCGGGGACAGAGCCTCCTGGAGTCTTGATAACTTGTTGCTCTTTCAATTCGTGAACTTCTTCAAAACTCCAAATGTACCCCATAGACAAAACTTCCGAGGGAGGAACGTGATGGCCCACTTGTTGCACTACCACGGAATATATACGAGTGGCTCCATCTCTAACTTACGCCCTAAGCCGGGCAACCTCCTTCACGAATTTATCCGCGCGCTCTATTAAATCCTTAATTTCTTGCGAGTCGGATTTAGGAGCCTTCAAGCGGGAAGCCAAATCTTCTTTCAGTATGTCACGCTCCCCCTTTATTTCCGCCAACTCAGCTTGCACGGCGGTAAGCTCAGCAGCCTTCATCTTTAGGTCCCATCGAAGCGGCGCCGCTTCATCCCGAAGTCGATTGAAGTTTCCTTCTTCAAACTACTTTGGATTCATTTTGTAACCCTTTAATAGCCTCCTCAGCAGTAAGAAGAGAACCGTTAGAAGCAGATAATTGGGCCGCTAAATCGGCCTTCTCCTTTTCCATAGCGGCCAGCTGCCGCAACCGCTCGGACTTATCTCGCTCAAGGGCCCGGATAGCATCAAGCTGTTCTTTCTCCTTCTCTTCCAAGGCCGCCACCCTAGAGCTTAACTGGGCAATGTCTGCCCTATTCATTTCCATCTTTGCCAAATCTTCTTGGCAAAGATTGCCGACTCGGTCCGCCCAGTGTGCAGTCTACAGAATAACAAGACACTCGTAAAAAACGCGCCAAGTTTAGAAGTAAAAGGAAATGTGAGAACAACCCTTACTAGCATAGCCGAGCGGAATAGTTGATAAGTGGCCTCTTCCCTCCCAAATCCGAGTTTCGGTGGAGAGTCGCCGGGCCTCATGGCCATCAAAACGCCCTTACGGACCCGATACGCTAAAAGGAGTATCCTCGTAAGATAACTCCTTTTGCTTAGTGGCAGATCCCTTTAAAGCTGAATCCGCCACTTTTAATTTGTCTAAAAGGGCCGCTTCTCCGCCTCCGCCTATAAAATAGAAACTAAGTTAAAAAAACTACAATTAGAAAAAATAAATATATAAATAGAAACCTCTAGGAGAAGGATTACCTCCGGACGGCTAGAAGAATGACACTCGGAAATTGGGACAATGCCGCGGACCTCTTCCTCCGCATCTAACCTCTTCCTAAGGCACCCCACCTGCTTCTTCTCGCAATTCCGGACTTGATACGCCCTCGAAATTCTTTCTCTTGGTCCTCCTCTCCCGTGAGGACCCTCGTGACCCTTCTTGGAAGAATCCGCCTACTTTGTCTTCCTCTTCTTTCTTTCCTCCTTGGAGGTATCACTTATGGCCAAGTACTACTTCCTTCTTCTTCCGCCACAGGCAAGGCGGGTGAACTTCGCCCTCGAAGAGGCCAAAAGACCCTTAACATAGCTTAGGTCCTCATCCTCCATCGGATTTCCTACAAAACAAGGGCCAAAATAAGTCAATTACCGTAGTTAAAAATCGCACCGACAAGATACATCGAATAATGCCTACCGCGGACACTATTAAATGACATTTAACAAGGTTTTCCTTTGTCAAGAACTCATCCATGTACACTTTGGATAGCCACATCATTGACTTAAGAAGAACCTCCTCTTCTGCCGTCATTTCCTCACAAGCGATGTCCGTTCGGGGAACCACCCACTTTGTTCGGACATCCCACTCGGACTTACTTTTGACAAAGAAGAATTTACTCTTCCATCGCTTAATGGAAGAAGGAACTTTCCCTAAAAATTTCCTCCCAGAACGAGCCGAAAAGTAATACCAATCGACGTTAGACTCTAGGCATAGGCTAAAAAGCATACGGAACCAACGGACGGTCGGACTTATTCCGTAATGCTTGAAAACAATAACAAAGCCGTTCAAAAGTCTCCAAGAATTTGGGGCCAACTGTGAGGGACACAAATGATACTCTTCTAGTATTGCCTTAGCGAAATCAGAAAAAGGAAGCCTAAGGCCACCCAATAGCGCATCTTGATAGATGGCTATCTCCCCTTCCCTAGGAGAACTTGCCCTCTCCCCAGAACAGGGAACCCTAACCTCAAACAGGGACAAATTTATCTCATACTTCGCTACCAGGCTATCTACTTCCTTTTGTCCAAGAAGACTTATGAATGTGTCCGACCCCCTACCCAAGGTTCTAGAAGCAGGATGAACCCGCGAACCCTGAACCGGGACGCCTCCAAGTTCACCCGGAATCGCCGGGATCGCAACAGAAACCACAGGGTTGGACAGAGAAGGGACCAAGGGCTCATGAGAAGAACTAGAGGAGGAAGAAGTAGCGCTAGAAGTGGCGCTAACCATTACCTTAGGAAAGAAAAAGATAACACAAACACAGAAAACTCGAAACCAGAGCTCGCCGGAGAAGAAGAAGAAACCTTAGGAAGAAGACACGATTCAACTTTCGAAATAAACCCTTTTTGGCCTGTACGATTTCGCATATATATGAAAAGCAACGAATCCCTGGCCGTTCGATCTCAGTGTTACATTCCAATCAAAACCGTTGAACCAAGGCCCCCAAATCCTGACCGTTCAAATAGGCCATTATTACTCCTCCAAGAAATCCGTCCACGTCAGCATACCAAACGCCGCCTGACACATATTGGTAATCGCGCCCATCATGCTGTTGACAAAACGCACACCGCGCATGTCACGCCATATCACCCCTTTTAATATGAAACAGTGCCAGAGACACGTGTCCCTCAAAGAAATAATGAGCACAATACCATAGAACCAACACCATAAAAAACAAAACACACATTCCAACATAGGATCGCCAGTGAAGGCCATATTCCAACATAGGATCGCCAGTGAAGGCCATAAAAATGCCAAAGGATTTACAAACAAAACGACAAACGTCATTTATTCAGGTTACATACAAACAAAGCAAAAATAACAAAAACATGTTATCCGACGGACTAAAGTTAAATATCCGCGGATTCGTCCGAAGCCACGCTCGAATGAGACTCGGAGGAGATGCACGGACTCCCGCAACCGTCACTATCCTCGTTCCCACTAGGAGAACCTGGATCAGCACGGGGGCGAAGGTAGGGACCCACTTCTCTACGACAGGAGTCGTCTCCAAACATCTCAAATTCGAAACGTACACCCCCTGCATAAGTGACAACTAAAAGGTCCCCCGCCTCCATGCCATGATCAACATGAAAAGCCTCCCACCCTGCATCGATACATATCTCACCTGGGTCCCCGTTAACCAATAGAACGCCTGGCCACACACAGCCGTTCGGACTTACTAGGTGGATAAACCCAGTCCTTAATTCCGACAGATGTTCGTGAAAGGAGCTAGGAATTCGCAAGTGGCGAGAGCATTGGCTAAAAGTGAAGAATTTATAAAAAGACAAACGTTGAGCCATGATACAAAAGATTTCTGACTATGAACGTTACCCATACAAGCCCTTAAGTAGAAAAATAGGCGAGAATTTCGGAGAAAAATCTACTTCGATAACAACGCAAAGAGAACACAGTAACTGTCGGTCACCTACTGCCATAGACGAAGCCCACCCCTACATAGGCGTGCCAACTAAGAAGAATACTTGTTCTCGAACCAAGCGAAACGTGCGATTAGCTCACCTCTCGCTCAGATTCTTCGAACAAAGTACATTTTAGGGGGGACTAGTGTTACGGATATATTTGGTAAGACAGATGTCAGTGACCTAGGGACCACCTGTCACACACAGGACTGTGTGTTCTCAGCCACGTAGCATCTTTGGCCACATGGCAATATCACCAAATAACCTTGCACAATTCCGTTCGGCAATAACGTGAGGAATAAATCCTGCGAATAAGTCCGTCGGAATTATAATTATAACAACCCTCTTATACAAGGCGTGGGGTGGAAGGAGAGAAGTAAAATATCTAACGCCTCTACAGTAAGTAGGCCTTATCCACTTACTACAGTGGGCAGATATTTACCCTACTTGCCTACAGAGCACCTACACGCTAGGCAGATATTTTCCTACCGCTTTAGAAGATATTCACCTAGCCCACCGCCTTACCCCACCGCCTTGCAAGATATTTGCTTAAACCGCCTCTCACTTGCTATAAAAGGAGAGGAAGGACAATAAGGAAAGGGACCGAAAAATACTCACTACACATTACACAAAGCATTTCCTAGAACTTCTTACCTTGATTTCTGACTTAAGCATCGGAGTTAAATCCGGGCAGAAAGGCCCAATTCCGATTACTTCTCCTCCTCTTCACAGGTCTATCAGTGGATAATTCCGGACGGAATTGCTGAGTGCCCTCCGCGTCTCCTTGTTCGTAAGCAGAAGTAAGCGTCCACACCAACTATAAATATTAACCGTTTGTCAAAGGCTGAGACCAGATCACGAGGCCACAGTAGCCAAAGAGTGAGGTGGATCAGTTTTTGGCATCAACAATATATATATATATATATATATATATATATATATATATATATTTGATATAGTGGATAAACCCCTCCATATAGGGACGTCAAGGGGCGTGGTTTACTTTTAGGTGACGAGTACTCTTGACCCCTCACCATGCGCGTACAGATGTGGGGATTCGAACTTGGGAGTTTTGTGCTCACCAAGTGAATTATCCAAACTGCTCCCCCCATTTACTGGGGCGAAGATTCGAATCTGAGAGCATGCTCAATTAAGTGAATTACCCAACACACGGGACCTGAGATACCACTAAATTAATAGTTTACCCATATTTTCAGATACTTCTTTTGAGAAATAGTTTGGCATCCATGAATGATGAAGATTTCCATTCTCCCACATCAGTCTCAGTCAGTGATGGCTCTCCAGTATTTCATCAATATATATCTTTGGATAAGATGAGGGCCTCAAAGTGTGCTATATCTATCTCTTCCTCTTAAACTTCTTGTTAAATATATAAAACAACAGCAGCAGAGCAGAGCGGAGAATTTGTTCTCCAAATATTATAATATGTGAACATCTCAAGATCTCATGGCAAAACTACATCATTCCATTCCATGAATGTTCATCTCCACTGTTGTTAAGGATATCACTCACTATAAAAGCTCAAGATCTTTTAAGGAGTGAATGTGATGATCAGCATGGGCAACCATAACATTCCCATTTCTTCACTGGTACCGGTACATGTATGAGCTGAAGTTGCAGATAAGTAAACAACACTCTGTCTTTATAAAAATAGTTAAATTAAATGGAATAATGTTCATCCTTATTTAATTTTTTTCTAAATAAATAAAAAAAAATTCAACATTATTATTATTTTTTTTTTTGAGGAAAACTTAATTCTAGTGTACAAGGCGGTGACTGAAATCACGGCAAGCAGAACCTCATTTTGTTTTCAATATCTAAATTTTCTGGTTGGATGCAAAGTTATATCTTCATAGCAAATGCGGAAGGTACGAGATCTAGTGAACTAGGTTTAAACTCTGATTGAAGCAGCGGATCTGGTTAGACTAGACTAGACTCAGTGGATCATATCCGAACTCATATCTAAGTGACGGACTTGACCTATTAGGCCTACTTGGCAAACTTAGTAGACCCGATGGACTAAATCCGACCTGTGGATTAGACTTAAATGATGAATTTAAATCTTGATATAAAAAGGATATCTTAAAAGTCAAGAGATACCCTACAAATTTTGGGATATCCTACAAATCAAAAGACAACCTTAAAATGAAGGGATACTCTTTAAATGGAAACATATTGGATGATGTTTTGAATCAAATTGTAGAAGTGATGAATAAAATGAATTGAGTTTAAGTTCAAAGTACATTTGATCTAAATGATCTTCTCTCCTTCGTACATATGAACTAGTCTTCTCTTTTCATTTTAGGTCTGATCTTTCTTCTTAGAAATATAAAAGAAATATGGGCGACAAGAGATCCTTCTCCAGCCATTGTTAATATACACACAAACAGTAACTTTAGACAAGAATCTCCCCTCAAACAATTTTATTTGGTTCAACTTATAGCCAATGTTACCAGGACATGTGCCTAGTAGCTAAGTGTTGTTTGTGTCTTTGTGAACCCGTTTTCCATTTTTTTCACTTAAAACAAGAAGGGAAAATTACTGTACAGTCCCCGACATATTTCTGAATTCCCGGACAGTCCCTCTGACTTTCCAAATTTTCCCGTAAAAGTCCTCGCTTTTGCAAATCTTCCCAAGAAGTCCCTCCCCTCTCCATCCCGCTCTATTTTCTGAAAATGCCCGTAATGCCCCCTCGTCTCCTATTGGGTGATTTTAAGGAGATCTCCCGCCTCGCCACGCCGAACTCGCCATACCTTGTACCAAGATCTTCACCCACATTCGCTTCCCTTGTTTAGTATACTATCTCCTCTTTCCTTCCCTTCTAGCGTCAGCTGAAGATCTTCACCCTACCTTCGCTAATGGAAACCATTTTTGCCGCTGCAAGTACAAAGAAGAAGGCCATGTTCTTGATTTCACCACGTTGTCCTCGCGGGCACCGCTGTTGGAGGAAATCTCAATCGCTGGAGCCTCGACGCTTCACGCAGTGAGAGTGAAGTATGTCGCCCCGCACGCAGCACAAGGCTATATGTTTAGTTGACTCGTGGGGATTTCTGATGCGCCGGGGCATCAATATTCAAGAAGACGGTGGGGATATGATCGCTGAGGACAAGGATGACAATAGGGAACCCGCGTAATCATCTCGCTGTTCCCCGTGAATGAAGAATTTCCTTTGATTTGTTTCCTTGCTTATGTTTTGTATTTTCGCTTATTATTATGTGTAAGCCTTATTATTAATGGTTTTCGCATTGTACCAATCAAGCGGCTTAGTATTTAGGAGTTTGGTTGACTAAACCACTAACCGCTTATTATTTTGAGTTTTCGCGATATTATGCGTGACCTAAGCTGCTTATTATTTGGCGGTTTTCACTCATTTAACGGCCGATCGCTTATTTTATGGAGTTTCCGCTACTATACGACGCGATCGCTTATCCTTTTCTCAGAAGCATGTATTCCCCGGGCCAAGCTAAACGACTAAGCTGCTGTATTTCATGACTTTGGTCTTCTACATTGTGGTTTCCGGCCCCAATGCCGCCATCACAAAGCTTAAGAAGCTGGACTTTGCGCGCATGCGCATGCCGCAGCACTTGGAATTAGACTCGCTGCGATCGCACCGCCGGCCGTAGATTTCACAATGCCAACACTTCAGTGGATTCTTTACGGACTTTGCCATCAGCGTAATTTCACTATCGGTTCATTAAGAATGATCGACAAAGAGGACCGCTGCATGACCGGATGATTTTCGCCGGGCGTGTCCACGCATCGATGGTTGGTAATATTAAAGAATTCAGACAAAACAATAACAACCTCGCATACATGCGAGGGGGGATTGGCACTACATCCCATCTAAAGGCTTCTAAGAAGTGGGTCACAAACATGTGATACGTAAACTCAAAGATCTACCACTCTATAGGGCCGTGGACATGCAATGGGACATATTACGCGACCATGGAGTTCACCACCGCATAAGCAGCCTGATGGGTAAAGAGGTCGCGAGGGAGATGCTCCACGGTTTAATGCGCAAGCTACGACCGCTGATGTGGTATGCGGAGAAGGCGTGGCGTAGACCAACCTGTGTAGCATTGTGGATTTTGGAAAAGGAAGGTGAAAGATTCAAGCTTATCGCTTTTGTTTTCGGGCCTCACTTGATAGTTTCAGTGAGGGGCGAGACCCTTGTTATTCCTTGATGGGACTCACTTAATGGGGAAATACGGTGGCACGCTGCTTGGCTTAACCGGTAAAGACGGTAATGGCGATTCTTCCACCTAGCGCTCGCCATTGTTGACAATGAGACTGATGATAATTGGACATGGTTTGTATCAACGCCGGTGACGATTGTACGCACAACGGGCGTAACCGCACGAGAAGATCCCTTACGCTCATATCGGACCGATCAAGGGGCTTATCAATGCCATCGCTAGGGTTTTTCCTTCCTCCCCATGCGTATTGCTTACTTACATCTTCATGCTAACTTCTTGAAGGCAAATGCTTCATGGGTATGGCGAAGGATGAGTGTTGGAGCCTCGGCTTAAGGTTGCATATGCCTACACGCGAAGGAAGGAGTACAATGATGCCGCCGATGAGGTCCCCGCCGCATCATCGCAGCACATAATAACCGGGTTATTTCACAAGTCCATACATGGAGCATTGGTGTAATTATTTGTTCAAAGGGCCTTGATGGGGTGAGATGTACCCAACGCATGAGTCATTCAACGCATGGATACGGGATGCCTCGCTACCTACCAGACAAACATGGTGGACTCCATAAGGTTTTGCCCGGCCGCTTATTTTTCCTAGTTTTCGCTTTTATAACGGACTGCCTTTATTTATGAGTTCTTTCCGCTTATTAAACCTCTTACGCCGCTTTATGGTTTGTTGTTTCGCCATCAAATTACCTAATGTTTAGTTTTCTGCGCTTTCACTTATTATAGCTACCGGGCGCTTATCGCTTTTGAGCTGTCGCTTATTATGTTGTAGGTATAAGACGATGAGTATGATGTATCATCGCGATTTGAGAGCAATGCAAGCTATGGGAAGGTCATCTTTGTCCCCGAGATACATAAGCGGATTGAAGAAACCGCGGAGCAAAGTAATGTACTTGAAAGTGGGTCGCTCGATGGGGGTTCAATTTGAAGTGATGGACAATCATAGTAATTGTGTGTGAACTTAAGCAATAGGACCTCGCCATGCCGCCGTTGGGAAGTTGATGGACTACCATGCAAACACGCATGCTAAATGATTATGCAAAAGACACAAGTGTGCATTCTATGTTAATGACTTCTTCATCAGACGGGCAAGATACAAATGCCGCAGCATACCAGAGCCTATATTTCCAATCGATATAGATAGGCCCACCGGCGTTCTCACTTGAACTTCGTATGAGGCCACCTTTGACCAAGAAAAGGGTCGGGTCGACCCGCATCGGAGAAGGATCGAGTCGCAGCATCCTCACATTAGACCACTTCATTGTAGTCGGTGTCATGAGGCCGGGCATAATAGAATTACATGCAACGCTATCAGAAAGGCATCGATGAAACTGGAAAGTTCGGGTCCCAAGACATTGCGGTTATTTTTTGTTGTCTCGCTATAGTGAACGGGCGTAAAAATATATTAAATAGGGTTTCCGCTAATATAAATATGAAGCTGTCTTTCCGCATATTATACGGACGCATGTGACGGCTCACCATTACACTTGACATAAATACACTTAATCGCTAAATAATAAACGCCAAACTCCCCTTAGTAAGCTTTATAACTAAAAGAAAAATAAACGCTTCCTCCAGATAATAAATGCCTCTCGCCATATAATAAACGCTTCTACCGATAATAAGCGCTTCGTCAGATAATAAGCGCTTCGGGCAAGTAGAGAATAAATGCTTCCGGGCGTGATAATAAGTGAAAAGAACAATATAATACACGCTTCTCGGGCGCTTTGTTATCAACGTATGTAAAATTAACAAAACATGTTTCGCCATACATAAAATATTACTTCAAGGTAATCCCATCTAATATTAACTTCGCCACCCACTTTAGCCTCACTCACCTGCATATCTTCCAAGTCGAAGTTCAAGCTCTTGCCCACGGAGAATCCGGATCCATGAAATGGACTGGTAAAATTCCACAACTGGCCGCCAGATTCTTGCCGGCGCCTCTGTGTCGGGGCCATTTCTCACCGCCGCGAACTCCTCGCCGCGGGAGGCAAGGTAATCGGTCGCACAATTTACGCCGCAAAACATGGGGTTTTATTGTTAGATCAATAAAGCATTACCGACCGATAATAATACAAATAATAATAAGGGAAAGTCTTACCATGGCCATCGGCCCATGTCGTAACTTATGCTCAAGTAATGACGCAGTAATGGAGATACTCTCGCCTTTCCCGCTCCAAAGACCTGTGAGGTGGAAGTGCTCATGGCCGACATTCTGCGATTAGACAACGCCCGTGTCATGGAAGTTTTCTATTCTCTCTTCATCAACGACTCACCACCGATGATTTCCCAAAATTGTGACAACAGATACGCTATGGGCCCCGATAATGGAAGCCTCCGCTTGTATGGGTTGTCCAAATTCTTAAGCTCATTTTGCAACATAACTACGAAGACGCCGATCACGCCATCGGGAACTTAACTCTCCATCGATCATGCAAAGCATACTATGCGGTGGGCTTAACGCCGTCGCTCTTCCGCATCGGGTGCCAAGTATGAGAATACGCTTTTATTTAACTTATAAAGTCGCTTAATAAGTTAAAAGTCGAAAGCAAATACAATAATCGAATCAAAATAATGAGCTTAAAATCAAAACATTTGCACGCTTTAAGGAAACTAATGTTTAAAAAATGTACCGGAGCAATAAACACTTAATGAAAATAATAAGCTGAAACCTCCAATAAAACGCTTAAGGTAAATAATAAGGTAAAACTATGATAATAAACGCTTAAGGTAAATAATACACTCAATAAAAATATGGGCAACAAAGCCTAAAACTAAAAAATCATATTCTCTTAGCATGTGTCTTACTTGTCCATCCCGGATTCAAAAAATGCTGGAAATTGCCGTGACGCCCATCCGTTCGTATGTTTGAAACCAAGAGGCCTCTTATTCATGTAAATAGAAGTTTGTATTATCCATGTGCTCGAGCACTAGGGGCAAACGTGGGATAATGGCGCTTTTGGCTTTATCTGACAAGACACCTTCATCGTTGGTGACTCCTGAATTTGCTTTAAGGGACTCAAGAACGCCGAGATATCGGGACGCCACTCGTCCTCCGGATGAACCGCCTCTTCGCCCCTTCACCGGGCCAACGTCGCCGCTGACTTTCCCTTTTCGCTGCCACCGGGCGGAGAACGGGACGCGGCCACGCCGGCCGCATTTGTTTTTGGCGGGTCACACAAGGCCACGTGTTCTTGGCGTGGAGTCTTTGACACGCCTGCATGGTCATGTTGCTTTTTCTCGTTCCCCTTCGCTGGCGCCGCCGTCGCGGCGATTCGTGGTTTTTTGCCGCTTTCCTTCTCGAGCAACGATCCCAAGAGTCCGCCGGCATGCGCGCCGGCCAAACCGTGGTGCTTGTGCTTCTCGTGTGCGCATCTTTTCTCGGTGGTGAAACCGGTGGTGCATCCGCTGGTGTGCGCAGTGCTTCCTGGTTCTCGAGCGCGGAGGCGCCGCAAGCTTATCATTGCTGCGTGAGCTTCGCGGGTTCGGCTGGTTCCACCGGGCATTCACCTTCGCAGCCATCGCTTCACCACCGATCGGCGAGCTCTCATCTCCTCCATGAGGAACTCCAAATTTTGCCCCTCACGCCTCGAAGTCGCGACCAACATTCTTCGCTGGGACCTCCACCTCTTTCGGCCTTCTCCTCCCTCTCTTCGAGGGGAGGTTTCTTCCGGGCGAACGCCGCAGGGCGCCGTTTAGGTGGACTTCTTCGACCCGAGTAAACTCGGACTGACCAATTAGAGGGGTGAGCGGGGACAACTGAAATACATGCAGAAGAACAGTAAAGAAAGACTTCATTAAATGAACGGATAAGCGCTTTTAAGATAAATAATAAACGCTTTACCAACATATAATAAGCTTATTTACACGAATAATAAAGACTTCAACGGAAAAATAAGTGCTTAAGTTTAATAATAAAAAACTTCAACGGAAAAATAAGTGCTTTAGCATTAAAATAAATGCTTTACTTAAAATAATAAGTTTATTATAAGTAAAAAGATAAGCCGCATTACAAAATTCATAAACACTTCTAAAACAACTAACATTGCCCACCTTCTTTTCCCTCCACTTTTTCAAAGAACTCGGATACTAATTTCTGCCATCAGCCGTTTTCGCCAGAAGCACAAAATGCGCCAAGGCCTTCTTGAAGTGTATCCTCTTGCCCCTTGTCAACTTCAGAACTACAGATTGCGCGCAGGACGCACTGCAGTAGCCCGACGCGTTTTTCGGATTCCTCACAGACGCGCCCTCACACGCCCCGCCATCGGGACCTTCCTCCATCAGCCCACTCGTGGGCTGCGCTTCATGCGTAGTCTCCAAGTTTATTCCGTGTCGCTATGCGCATTTGCAGGCAACCCAATTCGGGTTGCACAGAGGTGCCGATGAACGAAGCTCCCGAGGATGTAGACTACCAACATCTTGACGAATTCTCTCCTCGGCCTCGCCTCTTCGTGAACGATCGCTGTAGGGTCTTCGATGGAGTGGCGTGGCCAGCCCGTGCCAGGGAACTCAAGCGCCGAGATCACTCTTTGCGGCCTTCGCCTTGAAGGTTACCGCAGCGATCGCGGCACGGAGACCGAGGATCATAAAGCGACATCCTCCGCCTCTAACTCCAGATTTAACGAATGCTGAAGTTTCCTGCCTTCTCGCCGCATAACGAGAGGATGGAATCCGTGACCCCCTCTCCCCCGGATGATAGGCTCCACTTCCATGAAATGGGCAAAGGGAGTTCTCTCAAACAACTCCCACGCCGGGTCACATCGACGCCTTCAGCCTCCTCAACAAAGACTATTTATCGGAATCCGTGTAGCACCCTCGCTGATGAGCGCACACTTCCCTTTTGACCTTTTTGACCTCTTTCGACCTTTTGAAGACCCTTTGACGACTCCTTTTGACATTTTTTCCCATCCTTTAGAGAATCGCGACAATATGTAATCGCATAACGCTATGCATAACAATAAATGCTGGAAACAAAATAAACTAAACCCCCTAAAAACTAAACGCTGGCCCCGCTTACTAATAAACGCTTTGTCTCACGAAATAAACGATGTACCTCAAAACTAAAAAGCTTTGGCCAAATAATAAGCCCTCGTTACAAAATGACTAATAAACGCTTTGTTGCCCGTTGTTACAAATAGATCGATAAACGCCTCGCCTTTGAAAGTAAAACTAAAAACCCCATATAAAACTAAACGCTTTAGCTCAAGAAATAAACGCAACCCCTGAGAGAGACACACTGAACTCCAAAAAATACACGCTTTTAGCTCATGAAATAAACGCAACCCTGAGAGATACACACTAAACTCCAAAAAATACACCCTTTAGCTCTCACAACCGGCCAAAATTCTAAACACTAAAACCCTAAACACGGATTCGTAATCACGCAGTGTTGTGCCCTAAACCTAACCCTAAACCCTAAATACCCAAAACCGCTTGAGCATAAATGTGGGAGATTGTCACTCGCCTTTGGAGATAGTCGCCGGAAGCTTTGCAGAAGATTCTCTCTCGACGCGGTGGTCATGGAGAGATGGACGCCGCGACGCCGCAGCGCAAAGGTGAGAAGAGAAATGAACCTTGTGATGAAGAGCAAGCTGGTACCTAAACGTTTTGGGATGCAAAGAGTCCGCTTTGGGATGCAAAGAGGGGCAGCCCGTAATTTCACCGCTTTCAAACTCAGGCCGGAGACGCGACGCCGACGCGTTCGGTCAAAAAGGAGGGACTTTTTGAGGAGTTGGAAAATTTGAGGGGTTTTTTGAGGATTTGGAAAATATCAAGGGTTTTTTTTTATACTTTCCTCATTTAGAAATGCCCAAAAACTATTTTTAAAGGCATTGGTGGGATTTATTTATAGAAAATTTATAGAAATCCTACCAGTTCAGAATTTCACCCGTTAAGATGAATATCTTATAAGTTCCCAAATTGTATGAAAATTGACATGCTAGCTTATTTTTCGATATTCTTTCTATCCATACGGTTGGATTTTCTCAAAATACTGTGCAAGTGGGTCAAATGGAGATGACCGTATTTGCACAGTGATAAGCCCGATATCATAGTAGCATGCTCATATATATATATATATATATATATATATATATATGGAGATGAGTGGCCACATACCAGGTTGAGTGAGAAGTGTGATTGGAAAACATGTTAAATTTTCTTTAAAGGTTAATAATAAAAGCTGTGAAAGTAAGGTGAAGAGTGTGAATAGTAAAGGGATATTTTATTATTTAAAATGAATGAGTAGACCAAGTTGAGAGGTTTAATGGAGTTGGGTTTAGTTAGCAATGGCTAGTGGGTTGGAAGAGCTCTAAGTGGACTCTCTGCCCAACTAAGACCAAGGGAGATTGGTCGGCTTTAGGAAGGGGTCATCCTTCATTTAGAGAATTTTTTTTAATGAACTAATTACTTCCGTATCTAGTTAAGTGAATTGTGATTCAAGTGGGTAGAATTGATTCTTTTGAACCCAACTGGGCTTAGTCGAGTCAAGTTATTGAGGGTAAGAGATTGGGTTCAGTCGTGTGTTGGCTTGATCAAACCCAATGGGTTAGGTCATATTGGTTTGGGATGAGCTTATAAGTAAACCGAACCCATTTAGTTGAACTTGTACCTTGAATCTTTTCATTAGATATATGATTTGAACCCTCAATTGTGAGAGGACTAGCCAACTTTCCTTATGAAGGTTTGTTTTGCTATTCTTATCTTCCTTTTCTTTAAGATATTATTATATAAACTCCCAACTTCATATCATCACACCATTCTTATAGACATAATTTTTAATGAATAAGATTGGAATAATTAATTAAAAACATGAGAATAAATAACGGGAGAAAGCAAATTAACTAAAGAATGAATCATTGAACACCAACTAAAAGACCAAATGATCATCAACTAACTTCAACTTCATCTATCAAGAATAGAAAGTAAGAGAACGAGTATGTCTCTAAACAAACAATCAAAGACAAACAATAAGGTTGGGTATGAGACGTTGATCGTTGGAATGCAGCTAGCCCTCAATGTTGGGATCTAGGCTCTACATGCCTAGACGAACTCCCAAGTAGTTAGCCGACAGCTGAGCAAGGAGTATGGAGCCGAAGATGGAAGTATGGCCAAGTACAAGGCCGTGGTAAATGAGCTTGCCTCGAAGTTTTGGCAATTCCATATCGCAAAAATTCCTCAATTAGATAATGAGGAAGCCGACTTCTTTTCAAAGCTGGCTTTCTCTCAATGTGCTGACTTGAGTCAACCCATCAATATCCAACACTTATCCTGTAGAACCATCGATGGTCGATCAGAATAACAAGTCCAAGAGATCCAGGAAGAGTCAAGCTGGTTCAACCTTATTCAAGACTACTTGATGGAAGGTTCATTACCAACCGAGTAGATAAAAGCTCAGAGGATTATGAGCAAGTGGGCCTGATTCAACATCATGGACGACCAACTGCACAAGAGGTTGTATACCTTGCCGTACTTGAGATGCATATACCCCTTAAGTCATACTGGGGGAAGATTGCTGGCCTACAAGGTCCTCAGGAAGGGATATTATTGGCCAACTCTAACAAAGTACATAGTGGCCCTAGTTCAAAACTGCAAGGTATGCCGGTATCATTCGAATTTAGCACCAATTTACCACCTAACTCACTTCTATCTTTAGTCCGCGACCATTTGTAATGTGGGGGATAGATATCCTCGGGCCTTTCCCTATGGCGATATGACAACTGAAGTTCCTGATCGTCGCCATAGATTACAGAATGGGCTTGTCGAGACTTCATCTCGAAGTCCATCATATGTAGATTTGGTATCCCAATCGTTTTTGTTATAGAAAACATAAGGCAGTTCAATAACTAGAAGTTCATTGAATTTTGTGCGGAGTTGGGTATCGAGGTGAGGTTGACCTCTGTGACTCATCCCCAAGCCAAGGGGCATGTCGAGATCACCAACAAGAGGTCACCAACAAGACTATCCTTAAAAGTTTTAAGACCAAAGTCCAACAAACCAGCTCCAAATGGTTGGATGAATTGCCCAGTACCATGTGGGTGTATCAAATGACCAACTAAACCCCTATCGGAGAGACTCTATTCAACCTCAGTTTTGTAGAAGAAGCAATGATCTCTATAGAGATCAAGATACTAACCTATCGAACCCGGACCTTTGATAAAGGAGCCAATAATGTGGCCACCGAGGAGAGTTGGATCTCTTAGAGAAACTAGACAAAGTCTGTCTCAGAGTAGGAGTCTCTACTAGCAATGGATTCGATGCTTCTCCAACTCCAAGGTGCGAAAGGTCATATTTCGACTAGGAGACCCATCAATAGAAGTCGATATGAAGTGACAACCTTATTAGCTCAGTTGCATCCTAAAAAGTAGCTTGTAGACTCCCTTTAGATTGGATCATACCACCAACAGACAACCGAACTCTCCAAGGCGTACCAAGTTGAAAACTGATCGACCTAGAGAGTTGGGGGCAAGTGTTATGGGGGAAAATAACTGAAGACACGTGACATGGTCATGAGCGCTAAGATGATAGCCCAATTATCAAAGTAACCGCCTAACCATCCGACAGTCGAGATTAATTCCGGAGGGCATTGAAAGTTGACAAATAAGGGTCATAAGAGTATAAAAGGAGGTCCTCGGCTCATGAAAAAGAATCAATTTCAACGGAGATTGGATTCTAGCTCTGGAATCTTGGTATCTCTCTGAGTCCTCTCTCTCTCTTCTCTTTTTTTGAGTCACTGACTTAAGCTTGGAAGGCTCCTCCCTAGCACGTGCGCTAGGATCTCTTCTTTCCACAATTCTCTCTCTCAGGAAGGTTCAATCCGTGAAGGTTGATCTTGAAAAGAGGCGTTGATCCTATTGAGGTGAGGAAGCAAAAAGAAGAATCATTGATCGTAGCTGATCTCTCCCCCGAAATCTCTTAATGAACTCCAACCTTCATCGATCCTTCTCCATCGTTGATCAAGATCTGCTTTGCTTCGCAGGAAGAGCAGATTATTGTATTAACAATCCTCTTTCTATTAAACCACTAAAAGAAATAATGATACTGATTTTGAAGATATAAAACATATTTATTGTAGTTTTAACATTGCAGTTTATTTCAAGACATGATCAATACTTTTTTAAAACCAGTTTAGCTCAAACTTTATTTCTTTGGATTCTTACTCAAAAGAAGAGCAATTCAATGGTCCAAATGTTATATCCATCATAATCCCTGCTTAATTAGTTTATAGTGCTAAAGGCTCCGATTATTAAGAGAAGGAAAAAGAATAAAAAGAAGAAAAAAAGACAGAGATCACTTGTGAACCTTTATGCATGCTTTGGTTGGCAAATCAAACTCAAATACTCATCCAAACTTAACTTTATTGATAAAGCTTGTTTTTCATAATAATAAAGTGTACAATTTTTCCTTTTCCTCGCTTTATATATTCCACTTTGCTTTACCAAGTACTCACTAATAATAACATGCTAATTTCGTTGGCAATTTTGATTTGTAATTTAAGAAAACCTTTTGCTATTGAAGGTGGCATGTCTAGTTAGACATACATAAAGTTTCCATCATTTATATAATAATATTCAAGAGGTAAAACAAATTTAAAAGATCAGTGATGGGACAACCATAACTATTGCACCCAACTCACTCGGCCAAATTAACGGTCAAAACTACAGACAATATATAGAATCATTAGTGAGAAGAACTAGTTTGGTTTTCATTAGAGAGAAGTCACAGGCACCGGCACATAATTAACGATTGTAGCCTATTAGTATTATATATAAATAATGACGTCTTTGAATCTTGATATATAGGAGGAATCTAAGTGGAAGCCAAGAGGAAAAGCACTCTGAAGAGCATGCATAAAATAATGAGAAAGCCTGGGCCCTGGACGACTAAAGAATTGTTGTAGAGTTTGTATGGAAGCTAGCTCACAAGAAACCATACTTTCCATTCAAACACGCAGTCATTCATAATCATAAAAGAATGCATTATATTTGAACTTTTTGTATATATATCTTTTGTACATTCATTTTTAAAACAAGTCCAACAAATTTAAACTACGTGAACTATCATCCAAAACACATGCAAGTGGATTGCTTGATAAGTTGTCAATCTTAGGCCATGGCTTTCATGCATGCATGGACTATATCTAGTGCTACAAGAAAAGTAAAGATTAATTGGGATCTTAGAGGCCAAAGGCAATTGTACTAGCTAGCTTAAATGCTTAATGAGAAGTATATATATATCATGTATATAGAAGTAGTTGGACAAAAATATAATTGAAGAGAAAGAAAAAGCTTTGTCGTAACGCAATCTTGTTCTCTTTATGACTCTTTATTAGGACACCAATATATAGATGTTGTTAGTGGGTAGGTGATTCATCGCGTCTTATCTTGTTTCTTCATGACTTCTTTAGTGGTAATGGTGGTGGATTACAATTAGTTATAGATTAAAGTGGTCTTATAATTCTCATATGAGTATGACACTGCTTTCTCACATTGTTCCCTTTGTTGGAGCACATGAGTATCCATGAAAATGAATTTTCTAATTACAAGCACAAGAATATGCTTTGTTTTTAAGTATATATATATATATGCCATTATCTTTCGATTCTGAAATCAATAGACTGTCAATGTTGGTCATCTTCCTCTATTAAATCCAAAGTTTTAAGTGGGAGTGGCATTGAATCCCATGAATGGTTGTTAATATTTTTCTTCAGTGGTTGTCAACATATAAAGATCTAGTGATGTTATTACATACTTTTAGATCTTGAAAGAAATAAAAAATAAAAAAAGGGAAAACGATTCACTTGTTTTTTTATTTATCTCTTCACATTTTCACATCCTATGCATCCTCCACAAAAGTATCATTGAAAGAGCTTCTTGTGTTAAGGAGAGTAACACCAAGATCGAATACCTTAGAGAAGAGATGCAACTGTAAAATAGAAACAAAAACAAGGACAACACATCAGAAATTATGTGGGAAACCCTCCAAAATTGAGGGAAAACCCACGGAGCATCAACAGTAAAGAAATCCACCAAAAAACAAAAGAATATACAGAGTTCTAGATCTCAAGTTGATGTCATAATTTGAGATCGTACCAATACAAGGACAAAATTGACCAATAAGATACAAGTCCTGAGTATTGAAGCTCTGACAATCAAACTCTTACAACAATCTGAAGAATAATATTTATCTTCTTGATGTTGGAGACCAAAGTAGTGTGAGAGCCCTCCTTGTCGGGAAGAAGCCCACCAAGAATGCTGCTAAATCCCTCCTTCAACTTCCTCTCTTATTCTTGCTTTCTTATTTTCCCTACCTTTTATCTACTTTTTAAGAGCTTCCAGCTTGGCTCTGTTTTCTAGGAGCTCACCCTCAGTTCAACCCTCTACTTCCTAGTATCTCGGCCTTAGCTTGGTCTTCTGCTTCCCAGGTGCTCGGCCATATAGCACGACCAAATCTTGGCCACAGCTCGGCATTGCTTCCTAGCAGGTCATCCACAGCTCAGCCAAATTTCATATATGCTTCCCAGCAGGCCGGCCATAGCTTGACCAGAGCTTAACCAAATCTCGGCTAAATCTTCAATCTGCTTCTAGAAGACTTTACCTGTGTTGGTCTTGGACTTCGTCCATAACAATCTCCCCCTCCAAGACCAATGTGAGAGATATGCAGATATAACTCCTCATTTGGAGCCCATCCCAATCAACCTTGTGCATATCTCAAGCTTCCTTTTGGGAAGCCCTTTTATCAATGACATATTTGAAGGATTGTCTTCCATATGAATTTTGAACACATGCTCTTCAAGGGCATCACGAGTCCAATGATAAAGGACATTGATGTGCTTGGTGCGAGAATGATATGTAGCATTCCTATTATGATCAATAACACCCTAATTGTCACAAAATACTACATAGTCCTTTTGTTTCAGTCCCAATTCTTGGAAAAAAAACCCTTCATCTACACCACTGTTGCAGTAATGTATTCAACTTCGGTTGTGGAGAGAGAAACACACTCTATAGTTTAGATTGCCAAGATATGACTCCCCATGCCAAGGTAAAGACATACCTTGACAGAGACTTTCTGCAATTAGTATCACCTACTACATCTGCATCAGTAAACCCCTCCAAGATGGCTTTGAGCTACCAAAACTCAAACAAGATTTTGATGTCCCCCTCAAGTGTCTGAGTATCCATTTGTCAGCCTCCCAATGTTCTCTACCTGGATTTGAGTGAAATCTGCTCACAACACCAACTGCATGAGTAATATATGGTCTTGTGCAAAACATTGCATATATACATTAAACTACCTATTGTTGATGAGTAAGGAAAATAAAGGTCATCTTCTCCTTATCTACTTCTATTGTGGGACACATGCATTTGCTCAGCTTCAAATGACTAGCAAAAGGAGTATTGACTGGCTTAGATTTTTTTCATGTGGTCTCAAGCACCCGTTCAACATACATTTCCTATGGCAACCATATCTTCTTAGCTTTCCTGTCACTAAAAATTGTCATTCCTAACATTTGTTGTGCTTCTCCAAGATCTTTCATGTCAAAGGATCTAGAAAAATCCTCCTTCAACTTGCTAATCAAGATATCAATTTTCTCGACAATGAGAATGTCATCAACATAGATTAGTAGGATAATGAAGTTACCATCAGAAAAATATCTCATGTACACACAATACTCTGCAACTGTTCTTCTTTATACTTGACTCCTCATGAATGATCAAATTTAGTGTACCACTGACATGGAGCTTGCTTCAACCCATATACTCTTTTTCAACTTGCAAACCATGTGTTCATACTCTTTTAACACAAACCCTTCGGGTTATACCATGTACACTTCCTCCTATAGATCACTATGAAGAAAGGATGTTTGGACATCCATTTGTTCTATTTATAGCTCCCTAGATACTGCAAGTCCAAGAGTAACTCGTATGGATGATAACTTCATAACAGGGGAAAAGATGTCATCAAAGTCAATTCCCTTTATCTGACCAAAGTCTTTCACCACTAATAAGGCTTTATACTTGACCTGATTTTGGCTATCAGTCGTCAACTTGAAGAGCCACTTGTTCCTCAGAGCTTTCTTCCTTTCAGCGAGCACAACAAGCTCATTGGTGTCATTCTTTTATAGAGATGTCATTTCCTCTTCCATAGCCTCCATCTATTTGTCTTTGTCCTCAAGACAACTAAGCTCTTGGAGTGTCTTTGGCTCCCCCATATTAGTAAGCAAGATATACTCCGAGGTTGAATATCTTTGAGATGGTCAATGTTCTCTACTTGACTTTCTGGTATGCGTGTCAGAACTTTCAGCATGCTGAAGATCTCTTTCTACATGAGCTTCCTTTACTTCTATGCCATTTTGGCTAGTACTAGCTTCAATTGCTCATCTTGTATTCCAAGTATATCATCTTTACTCCTCAAAAGCACTCTCTTTTATGGATTCTATAATAGGTATCCAAGTTCTTCATCTCCATATCCTACAAACACAAACTATGTAGCTTTTTCATCTAACTTGGACTTGTGCTCTTTGGGAACATGCACACAAGCCTTACACCCAAAGACCTTAAAATGTGAATATGAGGGATTCCTTCCTGTCCACACCCTTTCTGGAACATCACCCTCCAAAGGAATTGAAGGTGATATGTTTATCAAGTAGCATGTTGTTAATACAACTTTAGCCCAGAAAGTCTTTAAATAGGATTGCTATATTCAACCAGGTCCACACCTTTTCCACAATGGTACGGTTCATTCTTTTAGCTACTCTATTGTATTGAGGAGTTCCGGGCACTGTCTTTACAAATTGAGTTCCATGAGTTGCACAGTAGCCTTCAAACTTCTTGGATACAAAAGCATCTCCATTATCAGTATGAAGGCATTTCAGAGGTGTCCCTGTCTCCCTTTCAACCTTGGCATGAAACTGTTGGAACTCCTAAAATATTTGATCTTTAGATTTCAGCAAATAGACCCATAACTTCCTCGATGCATCATCAATAAAGGTAATGAAATATGCATTACCACAAAGAGACTTCACCTCTAGAGGGCCACACACATTAAGATACACAACTAACAACAATTCATCTTTCCTCTTAGAGGATTTGTGAAAAGTGATCCTATGATGCATAGTAATAACACAGAAGTCAAAAGGGTTCAAAGGCATACAATAGTTGAGGGGATTAACTCTTTCTTAGTTAGAATTTGTAGACCTTTTTCACTCAAATAAGCTAAGCGCTTATGCCAAAGATTTGGAGAACATTCTCCCTCCATTACATTCAAGTCACTCTTGCACACTTTCAACTATGTCTCGTACAAGGTGTAACAAACCTTTCCCTTTGCAACAACCAATGAGCCTTTAGAAAGCTTCTAATACCATTTTCCAAAGTAGCTTTCATCACCTTGTCTATCCAAGGCCAAGCTAGAGACCAAGTTGAGTCTACGATTAAGAACATGTCTTACATTCTTCAAGGTAATGGAACAACCAATGTTGTGACTACACATATGTCACCCACTCCAATAATCCTTGAGTAGATGTTGTTCCCCATTTTTACCATGCCAAAATCTCCTTCCTTGTAGGATGTGAAGTATTCCTTCTTTGGAGTGACATGATAAGAGGTTGTTGTGTTTACCGCCCACTCTAAGTTGTGGGAAGATGCATGGAGGCACTCCTCTTCCATTGATAGAATTATCACATCACTTGAGACAGTTGTTGCGGTGGTCTTATCATCTTTTCTCTGATCTTTGTCTTCCTTCTTCCTTTTGAGTTTCCAACACTATCCTTCATATGCCCAACCTTGCCACAATGATAGCATTTACCTTGTCTCTTGTTTTGGATTGCCCTTTTGATTTTCCATGGCCATGAGGTCCTTGACTCTTACTCCTTCCCCTTAATTTTTTTTGGTAACAAAGGCAATTTATCTCTCAGCACCCACTAACTAACTCCTCATTTAGAAGACTAGATGAAACGAGGCTCATAGTGAGTATCCCATTTGGAGTAAAGTTGCTAAGTAACACCAAATGTCTCCCAACTGTCCAACAATGAGCTCAAAAGCAGTAGAGCTTGTAACTCATCATCCAATATCATCTTCATAGCAACTAAATGGTTGATAATGCTTTGAACTTCATTCAGTTGCTCTACAATGGAGCTTTTTCATAAAACTTTAGGTTTACAAGCTTCCTGGTCAAGAATGCCTTGTTTCTTGCGATCTTTCTCTCATACAATAACTCCAACTTTGTCCAGAAAGTGTAGTCACAAGTCTCATTAGATACATGATGAAAAATGGAGTCATCCAACCATTGTCGAATGTAACCGATAACTATATGATTCAGCTTCTTCAAATCTTTATTTAGCATATCATCTGGTTTCTCTCCTTTGCAATCTATAGGATTATAAATCTCCTTGTAATAGAAAATGTCTTCCATCTTTAGTTTCCACAACATCCAATTTGTTAAGCTTCACCATGGTGCTAGAACTCCCTTCTATTCTCCTCTAAATTTCTTGAGCTCTGATACTACTTGTTAGGGAAATAATACCATGATCAAAAAGACCTTAGATGACAAATGCAACTGTAAAATAGATACGTAAACAAGGATAACACACTAGAGATTATGTGGAAATTCCTCCAAAATCGAGAGCAAACCACAGGGCATTGACAAGAAAGAAATCCACTAAAAATAGAAGAACATATAGAGTTCTAGAATTCAAATTGATGCCCTAACCTGAGATGGTACCAATACAAGAAGGAAAAATTAACCAAGAAGATACAAGTTTTGAGCATTGAAGCTCTAACAATCAAGCTCTTACAGTAATATGAAGAGTAACACTTATCTTCTTGATAATGGAGACCGAACGGGTGTGAGAGTTCTTTTTGTTCTTGTTTTCTTACTTTCCCCTTCTTGTTTGCCCTATCTTCTATCTACTTTTTAGAGCTCCCAGCTTGGCTTTGCTTTCCAGGAGCTCGCCCTCAACCCAGTCCTCTGTTTCCCAGGATCTTAATCCTCTACTTCGCCGCACCTCGGCCCTCTACTTCAATGAGCTCAGCTACAACTCAAATTTGCTTCCATATAGGTCGACCACAACTCAGTTAGATCTCGGCCAGATCTCGGCCACCACTTGGCACTGCTTCCTAGCATGTCGGCCACATCTCGACCACACTAGGCCATAGCTCAGCACTATTTCCCAGCAGATTGGTCACAATTCGACTAGATCTCAGCCAAATCTCGGATATGCTTCCTAGCAAGTCAACCAGAATTCGACTAGATCTCGGATCTACTTCTAACAACTTCCACTTGTGTTTGTCTTGATCGGTATGTTTGGCGCCCGAGATATCCCGGGATCCAACT
Source organism: Dioscorea zingiberensis (assembly GCA_026586065.1). NCBI lineage: Eukaryota > Viridiplantae > Streptophyta > Magnoliopsida > Dioscoreales > Dioscoreaceae > Dioscorea > Dioscorea zingiberensis. Next base: position 19,429,954 of record CM048818.1, on the reverse strand, counting down.
CAATCCAGAGATTTGGTTGCTCGGATGGAATGGGATGAGGAGCATCCCCGTCCCTCTTTGAGGGACAAGCGACGTCCCTCTAAATTGAAGGGCCACCGCTCATCCCTTCGAGTAAGGAGGGCTTTTATTTTTTATTTTTTATTTTAATTTTTTTTGATTAAATAATAATTAAATATGTTTAAATTAAAACAATTATATATTGATTATGATTTTAATTTAAATATTTAATTTTATTAAATTTGAATATTTATAATAATTTTATAATTTGAAATAATGATTATACCAATTATTTTACAAATTTTAAAAATATATTTTGATATATAATAATTATATATTAATAATGAATATAAAATATTATTATTTTAAGTTAAAATTAGTACTATCTATTAATTAATATAAATATCATTAATTATCTAATTATAAATAATTAATATTATTTTATTTTTAGATATTATAATCTAAATTAGAATGTTTACAATTATATATAAATTTATTTTTATCTATTTTTATTCCTCCAAACAAATTATTAAAAATATATATCCATAAAACTTTACATATTCTATATATCCTTCTAAATTCTAATAAACACCTCATAATCTTTATCCCTCACATTTTATCTTACCAATTAAACACCCATAAAATTATATTTCATCCCACCATCCAAATGCTACCAACATCTTCATCTACCTTTTCTATTGGGATTATTATGTGGATACAATGGATTCACTTTGTTTTCATCGAAGAAGTTACAAAATAATATTTTTGCCAACCAAATTTTACTCATGTAAACCAAACATCTGATATATCGATTTTTGAATCTCACAAGAATTGGATCATTCAAACTGCATTTCTCTTGATCATATTTAAGGTTGACTTTATCCACTTAAACAAAATTATTGACAAATGGATGGGTATATACATAAACAAGAAGAGATTGAATTTGGCACACATTCATTTCATGCATATAAAATCTACTGAGAGTTTTTGAGGGGTTTTTTTTTTTTTTTTTTGTGTTTGATCCTGAGTTTGTCCCAACCATCTACGTTCTTGGCCTAATGTGATTTTTTTTTAATTAGTGAAGTTAATGAAAATGAAAATCTTAAAGCATGTGGCTGAGATTCAAACGAAATGACTGAGAGACAGCAAGCAAAGTAATTCCCACTTTGAGACCACCAGCACCAAGATGGGCATTGATTTGGTATATTATCTTATTGCTACACCATGAAAGGAAAGCAAAGGAAAGGAAAAGCCATCATGTTCTTCACTAGTGTGATCTTTTGTTATGTTCTCCACCAAAACCAAAATGCTCTCTCTCTCTGCTTCTTATTTAAAGGGGGTTGCTCCATGCCACCATCTCTGTGTTCTCTCTTGGTTCTAAGAACCTGCGGTTGAGCTGTTGAATGAATCACGAAAATCTCGAAACATTTAGAGAGAGATATATGGTTTGAAAGTTTGACCATTTAGATATAGATATAGATATAGATATACAGCTCTAGGGTATCTCGCAAGAGACAAAGCTACTATTTCGCTAAGCGGTTACAAGTCGGCATTGCCACCGCCTCCACCTACACCCTACTTTCCTGAGTTTCCTCTTCCTTGCTGTGGTCTGGCGTGGCGTGGTGTGGCTTCTCTTTTTCTTTTCTTTCTTTGGTTTCCTCACTTTCCTCTTTGGGTGCCTCTTTGTCACACGGAGTCTCACAAAGGTTAGTGCTCTTTGGAAATATTAGCTGGATGCTCCTCTCTCATCTTATTTTCAAAAGAATAGTGAGAGAGAGAGAGATATAGGGATTTCAATCGTTCTGTTTTTTTTTGCTTATTTTTTTTTTCTGGATAACTATGAAATAATCTGAATGCATGTTAGTTTTCTTGGCTCTTTACCTGGTTATCTTCTTTCCCGTTCTTTCGGTGATTTGTTTATTTTTTTGTTGAGAAAGTGGATGAACCACATCCTTTCTGTGATTTGTTAATCAGGTGATTTCTGTTTTATTTCCATAGTACAAAGTACTACTACAAGAAGAACTGGGGGATTCTCCAAGATTTTCTTCTGATAACCTTAATGTCAGTTTGTTTCATCCCTGATTTTTGTTCATTGTTTTAAATATTTTGACAAGCAGAGAAACGTAAAGATGAAGGACGAGATGGCGAATGAGAACAGAGACAAGGAAAGTAAGTATGAGAAGAGTTACTTTGATGTTCTGGGGCTTTGCTGCACCTCAGAGGTCCCTCTTATTGAGAAAATTCTCAAGCCTATTGCTGGAGTTCAGAAAGTATCAGTGATAGTGCCATCCAGAACTGTTATTGTGGTCCATGACACTCTTCTTGTTTCCCAGCTTGATATTGGTAAACCTCACTTTCTTTTCTCATCTTTCCAATCTAATAATAAGAAACAATATTTTTCAGCTTTTTGTATGTATATATCAGTGAAGGCACTGAACCAGGCCAGGCTTGAAGCAACAGTAAGAAACTATGGCACTGGGAAGATTGTGAACAAATGGCCTAGTCCTTACATTCTGGCTTGTGGACTATTGCTTCTGATTTCCGTCTTCCATTTGCTATTCCGGCCACTGCGGTGGTTGGCTGTGGCAGCAGTTGCTGTTGGTATCCTGCCAATTGTCCTCAGAAGCATCGCCGCCATCCGGAGATTCACTCTGGACATCAACATCCTCATGTTGATTGCTGGTACATCCAATTCCTCTTGTCAGATTGAAACATTGAATTTACATGAGGTTTTCACTCTGATCATGTTCACTTTATGATGTGGAAATTCTTGGCTTGGACAGTATTATGTCTGCTTGCTGTATCCATGAGACATATGTTTGGAGTGAAAACGGTTACACACACACACATATTGAAGTTGACATTTATTTAATTAGATGCGGGATTCTTAGAAGCATTATCTCAAATAAAAAAAATCAAACCATGATACAATTTTGACATTGCAGTGACAATAACTTTGTGTTACTGATGGCAGTGGGTGGAGCCCTTGCCCTGAGAGATTATACAGAAGCAGGATTCATTGTCTTCCTCTTCACCATTGCTGAGTGGCTTGAAACGATGGCTAGCCACAAGGTTCTCTCTCTCTCTCTTTCTCTCCAGTTGTATGACATAATGGAGAACCTAATGAAGACGACAAGTCTACCACCCATCTAATATGTGTGGACCATGCATTCACTCCACTACACATATGTATCACCAAAAGTGAGGAACAGTTGCTCAAATAGGTGGGGCAGATAAAATAGGCCAAGTATGCATCAAATCCATGCAAATTTTGAATCCAAACCAATCTAAGAATTATCATCATCCAATATCAGATGCGATAACAGCAAAAGTTAAAGATCCTGCACCTCTTGTTAATTTTTCGGAGCTGTAATAGGTGAATGCCCATGCCCAAATTACAAGACAGTAACTTATAAGAGTAACAGGGAAACCTTCTTTTCCCTGCAACACAAAAGAAACATTGATATGAATTACATTGTAGATTATGTGCACTGTAAAAGTTTAGTTAATTATCTTGTTGGATTAGCAATTGTGTGATGGTCATTAACATGTTGAGCCTGCAGGCAACAGCTGGTATGTCGGCGCTTATGAGCTTGGCTCCTCAGAAGGCCATTCTGGCTGAAACAGGTCAGGTTGTGGATGCCCGGGATGTGAAAGTTAATACAGTCCTTGCTGTGAAGGCTGGCGAAGTGATTCCTATTGATGGTGTTGTTGTGGAGGGGCACAGCGAGGTTGATGAGAGAACTCTCACTGGGGAGTCTATTCCGGTTGATAAGCAAGTTCAGTCCCATGTTTGGGCAGGCACACTAAACATAGACGGTACCATCCTTATATATACTGCTCCAAATGCGATCAAACATCAAATGATCAAACACAGAACTCAAATGACATGTGCACATTCCAGGTTATATTAGTGTGAGGACAACTGCTTTGGCCGAGAACTCCGCAGTTGCTAAAATGGCTAGACTGGTGGAAGAAGCACAGAATAGCAGGTCAAAAACCCAGAGATTAATAGACTCCTGCGCCAAGTACTACACACCTGGTAAGTAGCCTTTCTAAGCAGAGAAACTTTGTAAAGTTGCAATCAAGACGACACATGAAACATGACCGTTTGTTACGATGCATTATGCAGCTGTGGTAATCATAGCAGCAGCGGTCGCATTGATTCCTTTGGTAACGGGAACTCATAATCGAAAACATTGGTTCCAATTGGCGCTAGTCCTCTTGGTGAGTGCATGCCCATGTGCATTGGTGTTGTCGACTCCAGTAGCGACCTTCTGTGCACTTCTTAAGGCAGCCAGGAAAGGGCTTCTCATTAAAGGCGGAGATGTTCTTGAAGCACTGGCAGGTATTAAGGTTGCAGCTTTTGACAAGACAGGGACCATCACAAGGGGAGAGTTCACCATCTTGAAGTTCGGCCCAATCAATAGCTCCATTACCATGGAGAAGCTTCTTTACTGGTAAGTGATGACAATACTTTTTGTTGACAGAGGTAAATTTGGACAGAATCAGATTTTAACTTCTGTAGACCATCTGAAAATGTATCATCAAATATAAGGTAAATCTGGCCATCTGTCCGAAATTAGAACAAATACATCCAGGAATACAAGATTAGCCAATATAAGTAGTTTGGCTAATCATACGGCATCAACAATGCGATCTTTCTAAGAGAAACTCAGATGGTGGTCTTTACTTACTGGATAACCTTTTTGTGAAGGGCACTCAGTTCCTCTGTTATTACTTTCATTAGTGCCTGCAATTGCCATACATGTCGCTAGAGATTGTCATTATGGTTTTGCCAGTTATTCGGAGTTTGATACTAAGTTGTCATTCCTTCCAGGGTTGCAAGCATTGAGAGCAAGTCAAGTCACCCAATGGCATCTGCACTTGTTGACTACGCCCGATGGAAAGCTGTTGAACCAAAACCAGATAATGTGAGTGAATTTCAAATCCATGCTGGAGAGGGAATCCATGGAAAAATTGATGGATGTAGTATTTATATTGGGAATAAAAGAATTGCAACAAGAGCAGGTTGTCAAGCTGGTAAGATACCGTCCTTCTGTGAATTCTGCAACTACAGATTCTTGTGTCCTCACCATCTTAAATCTGTCTAAATTCCAAATGTCAAGTTTTTTAATCACTAAATCTCATACTTAAATTTTCAGTTCCAACAATGGAGAATGTGGAGGAAGGAGTTACAATCGGCTATGTGTTCTCTAATGGCGTGCCAATCGGAATCTTCACTCTATCTGACAGCTGCAGGACAGGGGCTGCAGAAGCCATCAGAGAGTTGAAATCTTTTGGTGTAAAAACCACAATGCTTACCGGAGACAGCATAGCAGCAGCCATGAATGCCCAGAAGCAGGTACATAATGTTCAAAATTCTGTTATTTGATCCTGTCATAATTATAGTACAAGTATGGGTACCTAATTCATAAAGACCTGATGGACACTATTCAAGCAGCTATCGTTGCAGTACAGTTGAAATTGATTGCCTAACATTCACTTAATTGTTGATAATTTTGACAGCTAGGGAATGCCATAGAAATGGTTCATGCTGAGCTCCTACCTGAGGACAAAGTACGAATAGTCAAAGAGCTCAAGACCAAAGAAGGTCCGACTCTGATGGTTGGAGATGGAATGAATGATGCACCTGCATTGGCCATGGCAAATGTTGGAATTTCAATGGGTATATCAGGTTCTGCGGTTGCTATGGAAACCAGTCATATAACTCTCATGTCAAATGATGTTGGCAAAATCCCGAAAGCCATCCAACTTGCCAGGAGTACACATCGTAAGATCATTTTGAACATTCTCTTCTCGGTGATCACTAAGGTTGCCATCCTCATATTGGCCTTTGCTGGCCATCCAATCCTGTGGGCGGCAGTCCTGGCTGACGTTGGTACATGCCTGATAGTGATTCTGAATAGCATGACCCTGCTAAGAACAAAAGCTACCAGGACAAAGAAATGCTGCAGTTCAAGAAGCAAGTCAGAATCATGCTGCTCAAATGAGAATAAAGGCCATGATCATGGTGAAATACATGGAAATGGTTGTCATGAAAATGAGATGGCACACAAGCATGCCTGCAATGGTCATGCTCTCAAACATAGCTGCCATGACTACACCAAAGCACATGTCAATGGCTGCCATGATAATGTGAAGGTAAGTGCAAATGGCTGTCATGACCATAAGGCGCATGAGCATGCTCACCATGATCACCAGCAGGTACATGCACAAGATTGTCATGAACACAAGGAGGACAACCAAGTGTGCAATGACCATGCAAAGGCACATGAGCATGGTTGCCATAACCATCTGGAGGTACATGCACATGGTTGCCAGGAACACAGTGAGCACAACCAAGTCTGCAGTGAGCATGCAGCAGCGCATGAGCATGACTGCCATGACCACGGAGAACTACTTGAAATTGGATGTGATGAAGCACATGAACATGAATGCCATGAGCACACAAAGGCAGAAGAGGGAGAACATAATGACTGCTTGAGCAAGCATGAGAGCCAATCAGATTGCTGCATGGACTTACCCAATAATTCTCACTGTTGTGTACAATCTGTTGCTAAGGAAAGCCAAGAACATTTGATCAGGATGCCGTATCCAGAGGAAAACTCAAACAGATACATGCTTGAAGATCATCCAGAAAAGCACACACGGTGTGGCTGCAAAGAGGATGTGATGAAAGATGGCAGTGCTCATGCAACAGAACCTCAAGTTTTGAAGGCACACAACAACAATGCCACGGGTAACTGTCTACACATGAACAGCACAAGTCATGAGATTACTGTATCTTGTCCAAGCATCAGAAGAGAGTGTAGGAGGAATGCTGGATGTTCTTCAGTTGGCATGAGGAGGAGAGAGAATCGTAGGTGTTGTAGGAGCTACAGGATGGAATGTGGAAAAAGAAACAGCTGCTGTGGAGGTGGTGCAAGGGTACACCTCCCTGAGATTATTATCGAGTAGGGAGGTGCAATAGTTCAATGAAGCATCAGGAGTTGGATCACGTCATCTACTTTTATATCAGGAAAAATAGAAAAGTAGCTTGGAAGTTCAAAATAAAGTGCAAGTAATGTCATTATAATTTTTTTTTTCTGCAAACTTAGTATCAAAAGCAAATCATACAAACAGGAATATGAAGTTACTGGGATATGGCAAATTTGAATTTGAACTTTACTCCGAAATCACAGGATAGCACTTAAAATTGTTCTACCAAAAATCAGGTTCATGAACCGCGGTCCACTTGGTCCGATGGTAACGGGTTCCCGTGCCTCACACCCGATCCCGGGTTCGAGGTTGCGGTGGGGCTTGGCTGTGGCGTTTACTAGCGCGCCCGAGTGAGCAATGCTCCCAATGGTGCTGCACGGATTTGATCCCAGTCTAAGCTTGTCCCTTTGGTTCTTAACTAGCGCTGGCCTAGCCAGTTGCTCCTTACGTCCAAAAAAAAAAAAAAAATCAGGTTCAGGAGAAGCTCAAAATGCCAACAGACTAACAAGTATGAATTGTTGAAAAACCAACATAAAATACTTTTTACTTTTTTGAATGTAGTTTAACCACTGGAAAAACAAAAAAACAACATAAAATCTGCTGTAAAATGATATCACCTCCCACATCTTTAAATGTACATTATTTACTCAAAAAATATGTTCGCATATATATATATATATTTTTTTTTTGATCAAAGTGGATAAATCACAGTCTTTATTTATAATAGATAACGGTTACATAGAGGGTCTTTTAGTGGACCGGTACAACAAGAGGTACATAAAGAGGTACATAAGCCATTGCGGATCCCTTTGACTTCTGGCCCGTGGATGGTTCCAGAGTAGCCCAAATTGTCGACTGGTCCCTGTAGTGCAATGTGCGCCTTTACTCGATTCGTGCTATGATCTTCAAAGTCCCTTCCCGGTGGAATCTTGTTGGCCGTCCTCACGCGGTGAATGCAAGGCTCGTTTGGCCGATGGATTCGATCAGCGACCGGCTTTGGCTATCTTTGATACATGGGTGCATCAAAGCGAGACAATGTCGAGGGAAGTCAATATCACGCGGATAGTTTCCTTGAAACACCGTCGTATCATGAAAACATCTCCTATTGCGTTCGACCATACGGTCCATGTAGTGGTCATGGCCAAGATGTTCCATCCCATTCATTCTTTGGGCAAGAGTGTGCAATCATTTGTTCTTCCCAGAGGTCTTGTGCCCTATAAGGGATTGTAGTCAAGCTACATGTAGTAGTTGTGTGAAGTGTTGCCAAACTCTCGATGAATAAGGGCATTGAAATAAGAGGTGTTCTACCGTTTCATCGATTTCCTCACATAAGTAGCATTCAATGTCCCATTCCGTAGCGTTTCCTTAGATTGTCTAAGGTGAGGACTTTGTTGTCCAAGCTTAGCCGGACAAAGGCCTTGACTTTGGCCGGACATGGTAGTTTCAGTTTTTCCCATTTCGCTCTAATCCCCGTTCATCGGGGAAGTGGTAGTAAATGCATCGTCGTGAAGTCCCCTTGGGGGTGAGTTTCCGGTGCCTCTTGTCTTATCTTTGTATCCGCATTCGGATAGTTTCACGGTGAGTTTCTCCAGGTTCATGTGCCCTTCTTCGTGGAGTGGGCCATTTAGAAGGATGGGGTGGCCTTGTGCTAGGCTTTGTTTCATATACGGATTGTGTGATCTTTATTAAGGGCCATGTCATATAAGTATGGATATAGGTCGCGTGGGGCGTTTCCATCATCCATTTGTCGGGCCGGAAAGAAGATTGTGTTGCCTTTTCGGAAACGCTACGACATTGTCTTGATGGCAGCTTCTGTTGTTTTGTGATGCCTTTCCACAAGGAAGGGAAGCTCTGTGTGGAACCGAGATGTAGGGGGGTTAGGTTCATTCATACGTAATATGTATTTTTCACTATCGGTCTTGTGAGAGGCCGGTTCCCGGTAAGTATCGCCACCACCATTTCCCAAAAGCATAGCTGTGTTAAAGCATCGTATGTTTATTATTCCCCACCCTCCTAATTCTTTTGGCCTTGCTAATCGGTCCCACCTCACTAGTCTGTAAGTTTTGGCTTCCTCTTCTGCCCCTCTCCAGAGAAAGTCTCTTCTGATCTGTTCCATCTGGTGAATTACCCATTCTGGAAGTCGATAGATGGATAGCCAATAGTTTGGTATTGCAGTGATTCACGGGTTAAGTAGTGTAATACGCCCTCCTAAATGATAACATTTTTCCTTTCCATGTAGCGGTCTTGCTCTCGATTCTACAAATAATCATTCTCCGCTTCCTTTTTTTGGCGGTCGTGCGAGAAAGTGGTAGGCCAGGTAATTGATGGGTAGGTTTCCAATGTTGCGGCCCATCTCCTCTCGAGGTCTCGGCGAGTGTATGAGAGTGGTTTTAATGGGGATAATCGCACTTTTTGGTAGTTAATTCTGGACTGGTCCTTCGTAGATGAAGAAGATAAGTTTCGGGGGTTACGAAGTGTGTTGTAGATCCCGAAGCGGTATTAGAGATCGTCGGCATATTGTAGATTAGATATTTCCTCCTCTTGATTGCTCAATCTAATACCCCAGGAAGAGGTTGGCTCTCATGGCATTACATTATCGTCGAAGACATGAGAGACAAAAGTAGTGGTGGCGGTAATTCTCCTTGTCTTAACCCTACATTTGGCGCACATATCACGTAGGTGTACCATTCGGAGGAGTTTGGCTTTGGATGAGAACGAGATTGTTTTAATCCGGGTGATCCATCGGGGCCAAATCCTCGAAGCATGTAGGATATCGAGGAGGAAATCACGGTCGGCCAGTGTCGAAAACTTTTCAAAATCTACTTTAAGGAGCGCTCCATTTGACCTTCCTTGCTTCATCTTTTAGATGAGTTGTTCCGCCGCCACGATATTGTCTTGAATGCATCTTCCTTTAATGAAAGCCGTTTGGGTATGGTCGACCAGGTCACTTATCACGAGTCACGATGCGATACAGCTAACACCTTCGTAACGATCTTTATTGAACAGTTTAGTAAGCTGATCGGCCTGTAGTCTCCTATACTGGTGGGTGAGTTCTTTTTAGGTATGAGAGTGATATAAGCCCAGTTTAATCTTTCCATGGAGGCATTCCCTTGATAGAAATCATTGAACATTGTTAGGAGGTCACTTTTTATGATACTCCATCCCTGTTGGTAGATGGTCATTGGGAAGCCATCAGGTCCCGGTGCCTTGTCTGGGTTGAGTTCTTTCACTGCTGCCCAGATTTCCTCTTCTGTAAAGGGGTTGTCCAATTGTTGTAGGTTGATTCGTTCTTTGTGAGCGAATAGCCTATCCCAGTTGGCTATTAATCTACTCTGCCTTTTGGTACCAAAGAGGTGGACGAAGTGTGTGTTGAAAGCGGTTGCCACGGCCTCATGCCCTTCCATTGTGCTTTCTCCCACTTGTATCCGATGTATCCAGTTCCTGTTTCTTAGATTCGCTGACTACGCATGGAAGAATTTTGTGTTCGTCTCCCTCATCGACCGCCTATGTGATACGGGACCCGCATTTATTTGCCATAGTGCCTCCTCGGTTAAATAAGGTCATCATACTCCTTTACGCTTTGGTGTGTTCTTCCTCGAGGCTCGGAAGTTGTTTCCTCCTTCTTGTCCAGCTGTTGTATTTTGCTGAGTGTCTCTCTCTTCCTTGCCATATCATCTATTCTTTTTTGTGCATTCCATTTTCTCAATCTTTTCCGTATCAGGGTTAATTTTTTCGATATATTTTAGATTCAAGGTTTTTCTGCAACAACCATTAGATGAGTTCTTTCACTCATTGGATAGGCTAGCCATTATTCACAAACGTGACACCTTTTTCGGGCAATCAACCGTTTGATATCATTTTTTTTTAACAAATATGGATAAGCCACTAAAATCACGTCATAGATAGAATCTAACGTAAGATTAAAGTGACATGGGCAGGTGATGCAGGATAGATCAAATCAGATAAAGCCGAGTTGGCGAATCAACATACAGTGCTACGGGTGATCGAGCCTAGTTGTGATTAGGGACAGTTTTGGTGTGCGCTTCAGTTATTTGGCCATAACTTTGGCTACAAGTGTCCGAATCGCGCGTTTGATCCTATTTCGGGAAGCTCGTTGCGGTTATCCGTTGAATTAGGGTTTGATTTGAGTCGGTTTGATCTAGGATTTTGGATAACTATTTAGTTTGTTTTAAATTTTAAGTTTAGATAAGTTTACGTTTTGAATAATAATTTTTTGGCAAATTTAGATAAGAAACCTATTTATCTCATTTGTGGATTAGGGTTTTGGTCATTGAATTTTGAGTAATAATATTTCCTTTTGGATTTTGAGAGATTTCTTCTCTGTTTTATTTATTTTTCTATCGCAATCTAGTGGTTGTAACTAGCCCGCAGGTTAATCGCTATCCTGCTTAGCAGGGGAGGACAACCCACCGGCCGGCAAGGCCTGCAGTACAACAAGGCCGGCATGGCTCATAACTGTTGGGCAGCACTATAGTGTGCTCATTAAGTATTTTTTTTTTAAAATTTAATAATATTTTGGACAAATTATCTTTTAGTCCCTGACACTATTGGACACTATTCCCCACCCAAAACACACTCTCAAAATACTATTACACTAATCCCCTACACCCCCCAAGTGACTTATAAGCAATTTGGATACTATTCAAAGGACTAAAAATTAAATAACTATAATATTTATAAAAATATTTTTAATATTTTTTAATAACTTTAAAAGTAATTATATGTGCCAGCAGACTGCCACGGCTCGTGGCCTGTGTCTCGTGTTGGGTGAGCCTCAGTAGTGTAAGTGCCATGCCGAGCGGCACAAAACTCAGCTCCAGCCAAAATAAAACGGAAATGGAAGCTCCTCCGTTGAGAACGTCCAACTAATAGCAGAACCAATCAGTTCATGTTATCTTATCACAAATAATCTCCACACTTTGCATCCAGAAAATAAGTGAAGATATAAAAAGTCCAAGCAGGAATACCCCAACAGGCCAAGAAGGTTCACAAAACAGGTCAGAGAAGAATAAAACTATAGAGGTCCACTCCCATGAAAGTTGATGCTACTTAATCGCAAATAATAGCAGAACCAAAATTGTATCAGTTGATGTTACCTTATCACAAATAATCTCCACACTTGGCATCCAGAAAAGAACTGGAGATATATACGGTGCAAGCAGGAATGATGCAAGCAGGAATACCCCAATAGGCCAAGGTTGGCAAAAGGTTAAAGAAGAATAAAATTATAAAGGTCCACCATTTCATGAAAGTTGATGACTAAGTTAAAACAGAGTATTCCCCCAAGTGCTAACATGAAGAGAACAAAATCACACATCTCATAAGTTCAAGAGGAAAGGGACTTGGACATGGCATTTACGAGAACCAACTATAAAAAGAGAACAAACCAATAAAATGAAGGGTTTTTTTGCTTGCATGCCCCTACAAAACATCAAAATTGCTTATTTATCTTTACAAAAGTGATAATTGCTTGCATACCCCTACAAAACAACAATAATTGCTTATATGCCTCTTATAATTGCTTGCATACCCCTACAAAACCACAAACATCGACTAACAATGAGTAACAGTAGGGGCATATAAGCAATTATTATTGTTTCGTAGGAGTATGCAAGCAATTATCACTTTTGTAAGAGTAAATAAGCAATTTTGATGTTTTGTAGGGGCATACAAGAAATTGTCTCTAAAATGAAATAAGGTCGAGAGATAGTTAAAAAAGTGGGAGTAATAGCTTATTCTAAGGGTATAAGTGAGCTTTTTAAACATCGGGATATCTCTCTTGTGCCACGAATCACAAAAAGGCAAATAAAACAAATAAGATGAAGAGATAGTCAAAAGGTGAGAACAATAACTTGCCCTAATGCGTTTTTTTTGTGTATCCTACTAATGGAAAGTGTTTGAAAGACTAACCAGGAATGGACCATGCGGCTATTCAAATACTTCCCTGCAGACATCTACCCATATGGCATACAATACCCTTGAGAAGGTGCCATTACACCAACATCTTGCTACAAGCGTATAGAATCTCCATTTAGACAAGTAGTAGCATGAGAGAGCTCTGCTACTCTACTCCTCTATATTAATTTTTTGTATTCGTTAGTGCTACCTGTATGGTGCTACCTGGTTCAACATGAACCAGGAACTATTTATAATAGAGAGGATCATCTAGGAGCGTTTCACAATCAATAAACGTGTCCATTTTATCAAAAAAAAGAAAAAAGAAAAAAAAGAGAGAACAAACCTGCCAAAGTAGTTATGCATTGTTAATATAATTCAAATCCATAATAAGCCTCTTTCATACTTTTTGTTACGGGGGAGAATATATGAAGACATGTGATATGCTTGTGAGCATTGAGATAAGGGTCTAGCTATTAGAATAACTGTTTGGTCATCTAATAATGGAGGATGGATTGCAGAAGATGATGAAAGATGGCAGCTAATTGTCTCTAGGTTGACAACTAATGGTCTCTAGGCTATAAAAGAAAGTCCTCGACTCACGGAGAAGGTATTCTGATTCTGATTTTGAACTGGAGCTTGGATTCCATTGAGATTAAGTGCTAGTTGGAGCATCTCTTTATCTTCTCTTCTTTTCGAGTCCCTGACATGAGTGTCGAAGGCTCCCCCCGAGCACTTTCCCTGCAGTTTCTTCTCCTGACGAGGTTTGATCCTTGGAGGCTGATCTCTAGAGAAGATGCTGATCCTGCGAAGATGAAGGAGCGAACTAGAGAAGTCGTTGATCAGAGCTGATAAAGTTCGGTCCTAAATTGGTCTCGGAATTGGACCGAACCAGTTAAAATAGTTTGGGAAAATTCGGACTATACCGGACCAAGTAAAAGGAAAAACTGAACAGGTCCAAACCGTTTTGGACAAGTCCAATCCGCCCCGGTCCCGGTTTGGACCATTTTTTTTTATAATCTATTTGGGAATTTTACAAACCTGATTAAATGAAACGGTTCAAAAAATTCAACCATCCTAAGCCGGACTTAGTAAGTCCTATCATAAGCATGCTAACAATCAACAAGTTCGATTTCAATAATACAACCATCCAAAGTTCCAAACAAGTCCACTATGCAAAAACAATTATCCAAAACAATCCAAATACTATCATCCACGTAGTATAGTCATCCAAACAAAATAGTTTAACAATAACCAAAGTCTCATAAAATCAAAATCCATCTTTGAAGTTCAACAGTCAAATACTAAATAAACAAACACAAGATCAATCTGAGTCCTCTTCACTATCATCCTCTTCAAAGATTGTGGAAGATAATCGTTCCCCAAGTGAATATGAACCGGTTGGCATTACTTCCATTTATGAAAAAAAGAAATAGTAAAGAAGAAAGAAGAAATAAGTTTGTGTTTATTTTATTTTGTCTGAAGAGAGTAAAGGGCTTTTGTCTTTTGATAAATGATAAATGCCCTAACTTATATATATATATATATATATATATATATATATATATATATATATATATATATAGGAACTGATCTAGTCCGGTTTGGACGACGGTTCCAAAACTTAGAACTGGGCCGAATCGTTTTGGAACCAGTTCCAAAATAGTACCGGACCGGTTTAGGGTAGAATTGTTTAGGACCAGACCGTCAGTCCAGTTTACTGTTTTATTGGTTTTTATGCACAGTCCTATCACCCGATCTCTCCCTCAAAATATATATATATATATATATATATATAGGAACCGGTCAATCTGGTCCAGTTTGGACAGCAGTTCCAAAACTTAGAACTGACCGAATCGTTCTGGAACCAGTTTCAAAACCAGAGCTGATCGGTTTAGGGTAGAACCGTTTTAGGACCGGACCGCCGGTCCGGTTTACGATTTTATTGGTTTTTATGCATAGTCATAACAACCGATCTCTCCCTTAAAATCAACTAAAGCACTTCAACCTTCACCAACAGACCTTTTTCACTCGTTAATCAAGATCTGCTCTGATCCCCGGAGGAGTAGATATCTCCATCAACAATGGTGATAATGCAAAATATTTCACGCAAAAACCTTCACTAATTGGTTCAATTTTTATTATTCTCCAATTGGATGACTTCTCCATTCATAGAAGTTCTTCAAACCAAACCCAAGTTAAACTCCTTGTTGGAACCACAATAATAATTTCAAAATATTGACACATATGATCTAATATGTGAAACCAAGAATGACTTCCACAAACACAAGGAAATACATGAACACAGATCTACAACCATGAAAACATATGAAATAGAGGCTCACATGAACAATACTGGCTTGATGACAGTAAGAAAGAGGAGACACAATATATTAATTCTTTAAACAAGTGTTGGAAGCAAGATTCATAATTCTTACTCTCTCGCAAGCCAGCCAAGAACATTGGATCAGGATCACTTATGGTGAGGGATATATATATATATATATATATATATATATATATATATATATATATATATATATATACATACGGGGGTTCTAACATCAAGTTGGTCGGATCACTGTGCTGATCCGGCCGCCTCCCATTTTGGCCCCTGAAGCATGTTTGAAGGATTTTCAACCATACGGATGGGAAGATCATCGAAAAATAAGCTAGCCTGTCAATTTTCATACAATTTGGTGACCGTTTGGTCCTCCCACTTAACGGTTCTTATTTTAGAAAAATTTTAATGGTTCAGAATTTCAACCATTAAGTGGGAGGACCAAATGGTCACCAAATTGTATGAAAATTGACAGGATTTTTCGATGATCTTCCCATCCGTATGGTTGGAAATCCTTCAAACATGCTCTAGGGGCCAAAATGGGCGGCGGCCGGATTTGCACAGTGATCCAGCCGACCGCACTGTAGAAGGCCTGTATGTATATATATATATACATACATACTTGTGTTACAGTCAGACCGGCTGCACTTGCTGCGGGCCCGACTTGTGAGACAACGGCTTGGGCCGGGCCATGGGCCAACCGAGGCCAGGCCTGATTGTTGCAGTCACAAGTCGGGTCGGCCGCACTTGCGGCTGGCCTGACTGTAACATGTCTCTCTCTCTCTCTATATATATATACTATTCAAGTAAAGTTGCCTCATTTTCACCCATTTTGAGAGTGTTTTTATGGTTTCCAACCTTATGGATGGAAAGAACATCAAAAAATAAGATAACATGTTGATTTTCATACTATTTGGTGATGTGATGATCATTCATCTTAATGGGTGAAAATTTATAGAAATCTTAATAGGTTAAATTTTCACCCTTTAATATGAAGAATCATCACCTCACCAAATTGTATGAAAATAGACATGTTATCTTATTTTTCGATGTTCTTTCCATCCGTACAGTTGGATTTGTAAAAAATACTATCAAAATGGGTGAAAATGAGACGACCTTACTTGAATAGTAGTAAGGCTTGCCTCACTGTATCATGACCCTATATATATATATTAAAATCTAGCTACTTAGTACAAATCTCTTGAGTTTTTCAAAATCATGTAAAACTCCTTCCGGCAACTATTGTGAATTTGTATACATTTTAGCCTTTTTTGTCACTCTTGCCTTTCTTGCCAGCTTATTTAAGCAATTGTTCTCTTCTCTTGGAATATAATTGATTTCCCAATGATCTAGAATTTGCAGCATCTCTTGGCAATTGTTTATATCTTCTCGGATCCCGCTCTGCAGATCAGTCCTCCTCTATTGTAGTATTCTTACCAAGTTCCTATTGTCTGTGAATATCTGGACTTCCTTAAATCCCCTCCTCGTTAGCCAGCTAATTAAGTCCCTCCTTCATTGCTTCCACTTCAGTATGAAAGGTTGATTTGACCTCGTAGTTTATGGAACCTGCCATACAAAAAACTCCTTCATTAGTTATCATAATAGAACCCATGCCATCCTTGTTTGACCCCTCAACCCAGGAAGCATCCGTAAAAAGACAAAGGTGGTAGTTATCCCTGTTCCATCTCCATCTTTCTTAGCTAGATATGTCTTCAATAGTTGGACTCTGTTGTAGGAATTCCTCTACCACTGCAATGCCTCTCCTTGCTAGTATCTTTGGATAAAGGTGTTGGTTGTTGAAGATACACCTGCATCTTTGTATCCATATTTGCCATAAAACATAAGTTGTTATATTTACCTCCACTATTGTTGCTCTGCGCCATCCCATTTCTTGATTTATGATCTAAGAGAGTATTTGTGGATTCTCTTAACCAATGTTCCAGTTCTTCAGGTAACCGACTAATAGGACCTCCTTCCATACCTGTCTAGTCCATCTACAATAAAAAAAATAGATGATAGATTATTTCATTCACAAGTGTACAAAAATTACATGTGGTGCATTTGTACTAATGTTTTTCTCATACAAAAACTGCCTTGTTGGCAGCTTTCAATGCACCATCTTCCATAGGAAAACTTTAATCCTTGGTTGTACCTTGGTTTTCCACAACTTCTTCCATCATTTCTAGTGTGACTCTTGTTCTGCTCCTCTATAGCTATTATATATATATGCAATCATGGTGTTTTGTCTTGATCTCTTCAACCACTCCCATTCCTCCTCTTCCCTTTGCTCTATATCTTTTCCATGTACTAAACAGATCACTGAGCTAGGGAATATATCCCTTAGAGCTTCCCAACTCTACTGGTTCTCTGTTGTTAATTGACCTACCTACATAACTCTTAGAACATAATCTATATTGATGAATATTGGTTTCAAATGTAAAGGAATCTCAAATAACCATGGATCATTCATTACAGAATCATCTACAATGCTTTTGTGGGAATGATTTTACCCCCTTAATTTTCTTTCTACATTGATAAAGCTTCTAAAGGTCCAAGATACATTATTATACTCATTGATCTCCCAAATTTTCATTAAGCCATATTCTTCTCTCATGGATCTTACCCACAACTTTTCCTTGTTATTAATCAGTGTTACGACTTGCTTAGTTAATAATGGCAATTTCATAGTTTTAAGGTCTTTGATACCTAGGCCATCCTCAACTTTGGGTTTGGTTACTATTCTACAACCAATAATATGATTTTTTTTGGGTTAATTTTTTTTAACCCACCTAAACAATGTTGCTTTTTTCGATCCGCCACCTCAACTTTTTTAACTCTATAAAACAGCCACAACTTTTTCTAAGTTTCAAAAAGACACCTTTGTCATTACATGGGCGACGACCATGAGGTTAACTCAGTAATTTGTTCATTAACTTCAAACTAATTGTAACTTTATCATTAACTCTAAACCTAATCGTTATTAAAACTAACAACTTCAAACTAATTAAATTTTCTCTTTAGTATATATTATAAGGCATCAACAGGAGCTCCACCGACTGCCGCAATGATGCACCACCGCTTAGGCACCTCGCCGGAACCCTAGATGCATGAACACAACCGCCGACACCGCCTTCGAAGCTGGCCGTAGTTGTAGTTCTCTAACCCTCCTCTCAAGCCGTCGCTCAAGCATGTGGTCTTCGACATGCACCTCCCCGAGAAGCAGCAAACCCTAACGCTAGGCCCCGTCCTCACCTCTCCTCTCTCAGACGAGCTCTTCCTCCGCGTCCCTCGCTGCTTTCCTCGTATGCAAGCGATGGCTCCGCCTTCTTAGCCTCTTCTCGCTTCCCTGAACTCTCCGACCTTGACTTCCTCCCCACCTCCTTCTTTCCCTCATCACCTCCCCCCTTATCCTCACTCGCGACCCCGTCTCCATCCCTCTAGATCCCTATCTCAATCCCCCCATCAGCGACTCCCGCTTCATCTCCTACGCCACCCTCGACTCCGGTCTTGAGACCCTCTCCCAAGGCTACCCCAATCTCAGCCGCCACTCTCATCGCCCCACCCATCTCTAAAGCCGGGCTCATGTCCCTCTCTGACCACTGCACAATCCTGCAGGAGCTCAAGCTCCATCGTTACACCGACGTCACTCTTCGCCCCATCTCCGCCTTCATGAATCATAAAACGATTAGGTTTGAAATTAAAGAGCAAATTTAATTAGTTTGAAGTTGCTAGTTTTAATAATGATTAGGTTTAGAGTTAATGATAAATTTACAATTAGTTTGAAGTTAATGAACAAATTACTGAGTTA
Organism: Dioscorea zingiberensis; assembly: GCA_026586065.1. Lineage (NCBI taxonomy): Eukaryota > Viridiplantae > Streptophyta > Magnoliopsida > Dioscoreales > Dioscoreaceae > Dioscorea > Dioscorea zingiberensis. The sequence goes on along the minus strand of CM048818.1, from coordinate 19,410,890 downwards.
ACCTCACGGTCGTCGCCCATGTGATGACAAAGGTATCTTTTTGAAACTTAGAAAAAGTTGCGACTGTTTTATAGAGTTAAAAAAGTTGAGGTGCCGGATCGAAAAAAGCAACATTGTTCAGGTTGGTAAAAAAAAAAATTAACCCTTTTTTTTATTATTGCTGCCATTCCCCGAAAGTAACTTCCTAACTAGGCTTGAGATGCTTTCTAATATTCAGTCAAGAATGACATATGTACTCATACCAAAGACTGGAAATGACATGATAACAGAGTTGATTAATGTGATTCTGCCAGCCATTACTAGTTGTAGTATTTTTCAGTGAGCTAATTTCTTCTCCACTTTGTTAACCTGATTTTTGAAGACACTGACAGGTAATCTCCTTGGGGAAATCCATATCCTTAAGTATTTGAAAGGAAAATTACCTTCTTAAATCCTTAACATACTCTTAATTGACCTTCTAAACCTCAAGTTTAACTATGAAGGGAAGAAGATCTTAGACTTATTAACATTAGCTCTATGACCTGTGAGGGTTGAGTATATGTCCAAACACATTCTTACAACTCTAGAGTTTTTCCTTGTGGCTCTGCAACATACTAACAGGTCCTCTGCATACAGTATATGATTGACACTTGTATCTTCACTTATTTGTTTATCTTTTAGGAGGTGAATGGTTTGTGCTAGCTTTGTTGAGGATATTGGTTAGAACTTGTGGTACCGATATGAATAAATAAGGGGATAATGGATCATCCTACCTAAGTCCAACCCTTTGTTTAATCCATTTGCCCATTCTCCCATTAGTGATGAAAGCCACAATTGTTGACTCCATACAGGCTCTGACCCATCTAATCCACGTAGTTGGGAATTTCATTTTGGTTAAGAAAGCAATAATGCCATTTCCATATCTAGCCTTAACATCATCATTGGGTGGCCTTGGTATCTTTTTCTAATATATGTGCTAATTCCGAAACTATTAAAATATTATCAAATATATTCCTTCTTGCCACAAAAGTTGTTTGCTCTGTACCTATAATATGTGGTAGGATATACCTTATTTTATTTTCCATTATTTTGGTTATGATTTTATAGTTGATATTACAAAGTGATATAGGTATGTAGTCTTTTACATATTGTGGGTTGCCCTTCTTAGGGATAAAACAAATATGAGTCTGATTCCAACTATTTGGGAGCTGGTTGTATTTGAAAAAAATGGGTGATTGCTTTTGTTAAGTTATCCCCTATGACATTCTAGAAAGGCTTAAAAAATATGTAATAGTTTTATCAAACCTTTTTTTGTTAGCTATAATTCTTTCTAGTCTGGCCCATACCCAAGCTCTCCTCCTCTGATTGTTACACCAAGTAAAAGGAGCTCCAGAGTATTTGAGCAGAACCAGATCATTATTAATGATAAATGAATTAAATAGAGTTATTTTTCATACACATCCTTGTCTTACCGGGATGCCTCACCCTCTCATCAGAGTTTCTGATAGAGTTGAAGTCCCCCAGCAAAACCCATATATAGTCCCGGTATAGTTGCTATTCTACTTAGTTCCATCCAAGTTTCTCTTTGACATTATACTAATTGGTTGTTATATACTACAGATACTATCCATGTTTTTATTTCATTAAAAGAGAATCAAATGTATCACATACCTTGACATACTTACTGGTGTGACTCTTCCCAAGGACTTCCTTCACATTGGTATTATACCTCCAAAAAATCCTTGTAATGGAATAGCCACCCAGTGCCACTCTCGGTAAAATTTCTTCACAAATCGGTATTCAATATCCTTATTCGCACGGGTATCTACAAAACAAAATATTGAAGGTTCTAGTGTTCTTACCATATAGTGAATTCTACTGTTGGTATCCCAACCAATAATGCCTCTACAATTCCATAAAATGACTTTCATTGATCATTGTTTCTTTTGTCTTCCTCTTCCTCCGGTTCTATCAAGCTTGTCACACTCCGACCTAGATTCCAAGCCTTGAGCATGTGCACAGATAGGCTGTAACCAAGTAGAGGTGCACCTCACTCGGATACAAGGCCTAGGTAAATAAGAACATAAAGCAGATAATAAACAATCCAAATGACATAATTAATAATCCAGAGTAATACATCGGAAATGAAATAAGGGTACAAGTACCCTATATAAGTCAAGGCCCTATAGGGGTCCTACAAATAAAGTCTCACTCTCAAACAAAACATGAGGTTCGCAAACCTCAGCAAGAAAATCCCAAATCCCTCGTACCGCTCCTGATTCCAAGTTGGCTACTCCTCAGGATCTGAAAGAGAATAAAACAAGTGTATGAGCTTTCAGAATGAAAGCCCAGTAAGCACCCCCGTATGGATCACAAGGAAGTCATGTAATAACAAAAGATAAGCTAACAACAAGTAAGGCAAATCAAAGAACATGACCGATTAAGCAAGTGGGGGCCATACCCCGCACTATCAACCATCTAGGAGTCTCAGACCTACCACAAGACTATCAACGGTAGGGACTCCTAACACCTCTACAATTTCAAGCTCTGGAAGAGAATTCCAAAGAAAACTCATCAACGATCCCCTAGTCAGTATCATCAGCCTCAACTGGAAACGACCCTCCGGTCGTAAGTCAGTAGCACCGCCTTTCGTACGTGTCGACAAGGTCAACGAATCACCCCCACTGATAGGCTGGACAACCAAAGTATCCTCCCTCTGGTGTGGAATGCCATGACATCAGGGTGTCCTCTGTTTTGAACGTTCTGCAACGGAACCCCTACACTCCACTAATCTGGGCGGAAGGAACAAAATTTAGCTGATGTATACCTACCCGGCCAGCGTACGAGCTCACGTGTTTCCACGACCACGTGTCAGTTAACAAATAGGCATACTCAGCAACCACAAGCAATCATAATGAAGGCTAACATGCACACACTAACATGGAAATAGAAATCCAATAGAAACGGGAGAACAATATATGTGTGTGCAAACCCAAACAATAACATGGCGAAACATAACCAATAATACTTAAACATAGAGTGGGAACTAGGCAAGATCCCGAAGATTGGTACTATCATACGGTGGTCGATCCCCATCACGTTGATATCGCGCGTGATCAACGGAGAAGACGGTTGCGTTCGTGGTGGCGCATTAGTAGAGGAGGGGTCACTGTTCTTGCCTCGTGATTGGTTGTACTCCATTGAACGGTGGAAAAGCCTTGCATGGGATCCAATGGCGCAAAGCCGATTATAATGTCTCTAATCCATTAACTACTCTGATGGACGACCTAGATGGAGTAGCGACGAGTGGTTAGATCTTACTCGCCTGCCTCGAACTTGATTGGTACCCCGAGATGAATGACCACGATTGATTCGGTGCGATGAATGGCCTGGATGAGATCCGCGTACCTCGAGCTTAACCAATGATCCACGATAAAAGACTACAATTAGTTCATCTCTGATTGAGTTGAGTGGTGAGATCTCATTCCCCTGCCTCGAACTTAAACGCCTGCCTCGTATCTACGGTTGGGATTATTCTCAGCAATTAGCACAGATGGAGGGTTAGGATCAGCTCTGATACCTCGAACTTACGTACATCTCAAGATTATTTAATCATAGCCGTTGGTTCCCTTTAAACAACTCCTGTATGGATTTTCTCCGCGCTTCTTGCACATAACCCCCTCTATGTTATTTAGGTTACACACAAGTCCTTTCCTTGTGAGAGGGGAACTATCTCAATAAGCCCTCATTTTTTTTGAAGTTACAGAAAGGCCCCTAATAGCCCTAATTAACCCCAATTAAGGCATTGACCTACTTAATCCCTCTTTTCACGTAATGTCCAATTAATTCCAAGTCTGGAAAATTTCTTTAATTAACTAGTTAATTAAAGAGTAATTAGGAAACTTTTATTCCTTAAAAATCTTGGATTTTACAAAGCCTTTTTTTTTTTGGATTTTTCCATGCTTTGTAGAAGCTCGCTTGCTCTCTCCCTCTTCTCTTTGACTACTATTATCCTCCACCTCTATCTTCTCTTTTTCATTTGGAGGATCCTCTGCTTCCTGCATGACCTCCTTCCTTAGACCCATTTATTTGTTCCTCAAGGGCCTCTATTATCCTGTTTACCAAATCAAAATGATTATAATAATTCTGATCAGGGTTTATGTTATTACCTCTTACTTGGTTGGACCTAACCATGTATCCAAGGCCCTTCAATTCCTATTGGTCCAACGAAGTAATTAGATCCAACTCACCATATTCCACAGAGGTTGAATACATCTGTGCCTCATCACCCGTGAACTCCATGTGCCCCCCCTTTATAAGCTCCTCTAGAACCTCACATCCCTTTCACATGGGCCATGTAGCCACTACGAGCAGTGATAGAGCTTCATGATAATTGTCTCAAATTCTCCAGTTCCACGTGTCCACTAATTTCTCTCACCTGACCTGCTCTCTCTGGTCTCGCATGTTGTTATCGACTTGATGGCTTGCTGCCATGCCTCCTTGGGATGAGATGTCTCCTGCATCACGATTGAGGCCACTCCTACATAAAACACCCTGGCCGAAGCCACTGTCCCTCTGAGTGGTTATGCGTTGTCCTCTTACTTACTCATCTGAATAGTCAGGTGTCACGTGCACCCCTCATCTTGGTTCATGACCCTCGCGTTACTAAGAATGATTCCGATGACCACACGATTTTCAGTGACATTGTACTTTCCAGCTGGTTGGTACCTTCCTCTGCCCTGTCTTAGACAAACCGCCATCCAAGGGCCATATCCCTATTCTACTTTATTTTGGTGTTCATCATAGAGCTCTTCTAATACGCTGCTTTAACAAGGGATGGTTGTATTCTGGCTCAACCCATCAACATCATCAATAGTGATTCCTTTCTTTTTCGGCATTTGTCTGATTCCGGCAGCGTTAGAGCAACTCCCAAATTGATCCCCGTCGTAGGAATCAACTCCATGCTTTATAATACCACATTTATAACAGAAAATTGGTAATTTTTCATAAAGGATTGCAACAAAACCTTTAGAAAATGAAGAACTCACTCAAACATCTCTCTTAAGAGGCTAATTTAGATAGAGTTCTATACATATTCTTTCATATCTCACTACAGAGTAGTTTCATCCTTTTTGACTAACCTTACGAAGAACGAAGCCACCGATTCTAAAGCCTCTAGTACCTAGTACTCCACTGGTAGGTGGTGGAGTTGAACCCAAAACATCGCCGTTGTTAGCTTTTCAAATGCTGACTGAAAGTATTCCCTCTATTGAAGAAGATGGAACACTAGCCCATTCACCTTCCAGGGACCCTGAGTAAGAAGAGTTTCAACAATGGATTCCGAGGAACACTGGATTTAAAAAAAAAAAAAACCATTGGGCATATTTGCAATAACAAACTCTTTGAGGCTTTCCCATAGCCTGGAGAGACTTGCTCTCACAAAATCAAGAGAAAGAGCCTTACTAAAAATTTTCCCATACAAGGTCATCCTTATACCTTAGTGAGCTTTGAATATTACGTTGTCTTCCAACGTTAGAGTGTCTATCATTGTCTCCTTCAACCTTTCTAGCACCGAACCTTGAGATAAAATAGACGGGTAAATTTTTTGTGAGGGTACCAAACTATACACTTATTTCACTTTGGGGTCCAAACTTCAATTTGAAGCAAAATGGTCACCCAACTTCTATTTTCTTTCACCGGGCAGTCACCCAATCGATTCCGGCTCTAATGTGCTGATGTGGATGTCAGAAAGCCAAGTCAGCATGCCACGTCACTCAATGTTTAAATTCATCCTTAATTAAACCACCCCCAATGTCTCCCGCGAGGTCACCATCTTCTTATTCTTTTCCCTCCTTTCCCCCTTCTTCTTCTTCTTCATTCCCGTACGTAGAGAGAGAGAGATAGTGAAAGGGAGAAGTGGGCCACCCTCGTTCCACTGACCAAGTGAGAGAGCGAGCACAAGCGGGGGAGGTTGACACCTTGTGTGCACCGGCGAGCAAGGAGTCTCTTGAGGGCTCACCCATCATCGTAGAGGCATGGCGGTTAACTGGGATATACGGCAGGAGGAGGTGGAAGCCCCGACTTACTGTAAGTACAAGTGCCATTTAGCACAAATTGTACAAAAATTATGTTTTCAGTGAAAGAGAAGATCTTTTTAGGATTTAGGGTTAATTGTTCAAAAATTAAGTGCCAATGTTTTAGTAATCTAAACTCGACTGCAACGAAACATGATACAAGTTAATTACATTGTCATAGGTTATCATTTCATAAACATAAATTTTTATGCAGATTGGTAAAAAAATTATTTATGCAAAGTAACCCATTTATCATAATGAATGCATTCCAGTGAATAAGAATTGGGGAAATCCAATATGTATTTGAAATGGTTTGGATTTAGATAAAGACTTGAAATGATATGGGATTTTGAATTTAAGATTTGGGTCAGTATAATGAAATGGTTTGGTCATTACTTAGTTTAATAATAATAGAGACCAATAGAGTAGAGCAGAGTATGTTAATAAAATAAATAACTGCTTATACCTCTCCTGCTAGAATTGTTTAGATTTAGATAAAGTCCTTATCAGTAACAAATCCAATATGTATTTGAAATGGTTTAGATTTAGATAAAGACTTGAAATGATGTGGTATTTTGAATTTAAGATTTGGGGCAATATAATGAAATGGTTTGATCTATTCTTCTAAAATTATTGTTATTAAGTTGAGTATAATTAGTGATATAATTAGTGTGGATGCTTATATAATTAGTGATATAGTTAGTTTTGAATTGTTTAAATTTAGATAATATCCTTATCAGTAACAAATCCAATATGTATTTGAAATGGTTTGGATTTAGATAAAAACTTGAAATGATATGGTATTTTGAATTTAAGATTTGGGGCAGTATAATGAAATTTGATCTATTCTTCTAAAATTATTGTTATTAAGTTGACTATAATTAGTGATATAATTAGTGTGGATGCTTATATAATTAGTGATATAGTTAGTTTTGTCAATTATCTCATAACAAAAATTACTTAGTTTAATAATAATAGAGACCAATATAGTAGAGCAGGGTATGTTAATAAAATATATAACTGATAAAGAGATAGTTATGTACCTCTCCACCTAGAATTGTTTAAATTTAGATAAAATCCTTATTAGTAACAAATCCGATATGTATTTGAAATTGTTTGGATTTAGATAAAGACTTTTGAATTTAAGATTTGGGCAGTATAATGAAATGGTTTGATATATTCTTCTAAAATTATATTTATTAAGTTGAGTATAATTAGTATATAATTAGTGTGGATGCTTGTATAATTAGTGATATAGTTAGTTTTGTCAATGATCTCATAACAAAAATTACTTAGTTTAATAATAATAGAGACCAATAGAGTAGAGTAGAGTATGTTAATAAAATACATAACTGGTAAAGAGTTAGTTATGTACCTTTCCACCTAGAATTGTTTAAATTTAGATAAAGTCCTTATCAGTAACAAATCCAATATGTATTTGAAATGGTTTGGATTTAGATAAAGACTTGAAATGATATGGTATTTTGAATTTAAGATTTGGGGCAGTATAATGAACTTTTTTTCTTTCTTAATTTATGGTTATTATGTTGAGTATGTGATTGCCTTCTTCTATTTTATTTAATGTCCTCCTGATTTAGATTCTGTTGTTTATTGCCAGTACCAGAAGCTGAATTATTCACAATAAGATTGCATTATGTCTTGGGTTCTATTGAAGGAATGGCAGGTTATGTAGATTACTGTTGTGCAGATCAAATGTCCAGACTTGAACTTATATTCATGGCCAAAGAATTTAACTTAGATGTAGAAGGTTGTAGTTTATGGTGGTTAGATGACACCAGTAAGGAAAAGGGTTTAAAAGAAATAAAAAATGATTGAGATGCCCTGTCAATGGCAATGTCTGTGGGGTCTAGTAAGGAAGTATATGTGTATGTTAGACTTGCCAAGGGTGCCAATGGAGATGAACCCAATGTACATGTTGATGTATTAAAAGGTGTAGAAGAAGTTGAAGAGCATGCTGATTTGGAAGATATTTTACTTGGGAGACATAGTGAGGGGAAAAAATCTGGTGAGGACAGTGATTTTCATGATTCAGACTATAGTTTTAATGGGGAATCAGATGAAGATGATATGGCCAATGTTGCAAGGGCTACAACTGAGGCAGAAACAGAAAGAGAAGCTACTGGACTAGGAAGTGATTCAGAAATAGAGTCTGATTATGCAAGGTCTGAAGAGTTGCAATCATGCTCCTCAACAGATGAGGAGGCATTACAACCTACTAGGCCCAGATATGCTGAATTTAATGATGAGGTTGATATGGAGAACCCCCAATTTAAGATTGGAATGAAATTTAGGGGCTTCAAACAGTTTAAGGAGGCTGTGAAAAATTATGGGATCAAGAATAGATATGTGATGAATTTTAAGCCTAATAACAAGAAGAAATGCAAAGCATTCTGTAGGAAAGGTTGCCCTTTCTATCTATGGGCTTCACCCATGGTGAAAGATAGGAACACAATACAGATCAAGACAGGAATTTTGGAACATGAGTGTGCAAGAGACCATACCAATAGACATGTGAATGCAAAGTGGATAGCAAAGAATTATCTTGAACAATTTAGGGCAGATCCAACATGGAGAATTGCTGGAATTATTCAAGCTGTGAAGAGTAACCAGAAAGTTGAGATAAGCAGGGTGAAAGCTTATAGAGCCAAGTGCATTGCACAGAGGTAACTTGCCTTGTATTTTTATTCTTGGGTCTGTATTTTTGTTATTGGGATTCATGTAAAATAATAGAAAGTGCAACTTATGAAAATTTCTTTTTGTGTTTATGTTCGGGACAAAGGATCATAGATGGTGATGAGGAGACGCAGATGTCCAGGCTAGAAGACTACAGACTAGAGTTGATGAAGACACACCCTGGGTCAACAATTATTTTGAGTTGTATTGAAGGTGTCTTCAGTGCCATGTATGTTTGCCTGGCTCCATTGAGAGCAGGATTTTTGGCAGGTTGCAGGCATTTAATTGGATTTGAAGGGACTTTATGGAGGGCAACTGTTGTTTGCTGTTGGGATAGATGCAAATGACTGCATCTATCCTGTTGCTTGGGCTGTGGTGAGCAAGGAGAACAAGGAGAACTGGAAGTGGTTCCTGGAGGTGTTGGCTGAGGATCTCAGGATTACTAATAGTAAACATTGGGCTTTCATGACTGATAGACAAAAGGTTAGTCACCAGCTTCTTCTTTTTTATTTATTGAGCTTGCATTCTGCTTTTCTTTACTGATTTTTTCTTCTTCTGCATTTTCCATTGTCTTTGTTCTGGCTGTGGGTGATTATGTATCCAACAATTACCAAACTTAGGGCTTAATCCCTGCAATTCATGAGTTATTTCCTCACAGTGAGCACAGATATTGTGTCAGACACATTCACACTAATTTTAGGAAGAACTTTAGGGGCAAGGCACTTAAGGACCAAATATGGGCTTGTGCTAGAGCTACCTACCCTACTGCATTTGAGAGAGAAATGGAAAAATTGAAGGGGATGTCTGAAGGAGCATATGATCATATGAAAAAAATTGAACCCAAACACTGGAGTAGGTCACACTTTCAATCTCAATTCAAGTGTGATGTTCTTTTAAATAATTTGTGTGAATGTTTTAACAGTCACATCCTAGAAGATAGGATAAAGGGTATTGTTACCATGAATGAGATAATTAGGACACAACTGATGAGGAGAATTCAAAAAAGGAGGGATGCCATGAAGAAAGTAACAACATTACACTGCCCTAGAATAGTAAAAAAGCTTGAGAAGTACAAGCAATCAAGTTGGTTTTATAACACAACATGGTCAGGGGGAGATAAATACCAGGTTTTAGGGCCTAATGGGCAGTTTGTGGTTGATAAGAAAGAATGTAAGTGTTCTTGTAGGAGATGGCAGTTAAGTGGAGTGCCATGTAGCCATGCAATTTCAGCACTATACTACAACAAAGAAAAGCCTGAAAATTACCTAGGTGCCTGTTATAAGTTCAGCACTTTTATGGAAACTTATAGGCACATATTAAATCCAACACATGACAAAGATTCATGGCCTAAGAGTAACCTCAACCATATCATCCCACCTGAACCAGTGAATAAAAGAAGGGGCAGAAAGACAGTGCTGAGGAGAAAGGAGGTGGGTGAAAACATTGGCTTCACCAATGGGAAAGTCAGCAAGAAGGGGGTGACAATGACCTGTAGCATATGTGGTACAAAAGATACCATGGAAATCAGGTTAGTGTGATTTTTTTTTTTTTTGGGTTGTTAAATAAATATATATGTATCATACTTGTTCCTTGTTACCTTTATTTAATTTGCATGAGTATCAGGGAAAGAATGCAAGTTCAAGTGGCCAGGTACATGGACAACCAACTGTAAGAGGGCATACAAATCCATTGGAACACAATGTAGTGGTATGTTTCTGCTCTATATTCTTAAAAGGTCAACTATTTCAAATGGGCATCACAATAATTTATGAGTGGTGCAAATTACTAGGTTGATACTTTAGGAACAAACAGTCAGCATGTGGATGGTACAACAGAGCAACAACTCCCACATGATGCAATGCAACAGGTGAGCGGTATAAGTGTGTATTGAAAATTAGGTTTGGATTGTTCATGCTAACTAATTTTATTCTTCTCTGACACTACAGGTAATTGTAGAACCTGCCCAAACAATGCCTCCAAGCAGAACTCATGTGGGGAGGATAAAATTGAATACAAGAGGGAGGAAAAAAACAAATACATATGAAACAAGATCTACAACAAATGACAAACAAACCCCAGTGGATCCTATGGCACATGTCAGTATTGCAGTCAATTAGAATTTTTTCTTTGTAACATGCAAAATTATTTAGGGATTCATTGTTCATGATTACTGATTTTTGTTTTTTTTCTGTTGGAATAGGTAGTTGCAACTGATGTTCCTATTCAAACAATCCATACAGCAAGCCTTGCAAGAGAAACTCAGTTGAGCATGCAAGATTTAAACATAAGACAAGGAAAAAAGCCAAGTACCAATAAGAAAGAAGCTGCAGCACAAGGGAAACACAAGGCTGTTAAAGAAAGGAGCAAAGCAGAAGGTACTGACAAGAGAAGGAAAGTATGGGTACCACCATGATTTGGAGCTTCTGCTGTTTCAGATGATACACAAGACAGTTTTTTTTTTGGTGAAAAGAGAGCTTGTGAGGCATTTTGTGTACTCTTTTTCAAAACTTGCAGATTCAGTATCAGTAAGACTTTCAGTAAAATATTTTGTAAAGTTAGGGTCAATGAGAGCTTGTGAGCCTATTTTGGGATCAATTGTGCAGTTTTAGAATATTTTGTAAAGTTGCATTTTAATTAAAATGTTTTCAGATGTGCAACTTATATTATTCAATATTGTTGTGATTTACAGCTGCATGTCTTGGAGTGATTGTTTAATATTGTTGTGTTTTCAGTTGTTGCTGCAGATTCAATTGTAGCAATAGTTTCAATTGGGCAGTAATAGGTAGTTTCAATACATATTCATTTCAATATTGTGAACTTGAATGATTTTATCAATTCAATTGAATTGCTCCATCATATATATTCTCTTTTGTTAAGAAACAATCACAGTAGATATATAGAACTAATTAAGAAAGAAGCACAACTGCACAAGTATCAAATCTTTAATTAATTGATAAGAAATATACAACAACTTAACTAATTCATAAGAAACAATCAGTAGATATCAATTCTTACACTAATTAAGTTGAAGAAGCACTAATAGTTAACAACTTAACTAATCACATTAGAGAACACTCCCCTTCGATGATAACACAAAGATCAACCCTACTATCCCCACTGAAGCCACTTGCCATGCAACTGCAATCCATACCAATGTCATCAAATTAAATAAGACACCCTTCCCTTCCCATACCCCTCCATCTCCCCCTTCAATGACCTGGTTACTTCTTGCTCACCGGCAATCACAAGCCCTCATCTCCCACTTAACCGCCATGCTTGTAAGATGATGGGTGAACCCTCAGGAGACTCCTTCTCGCTCGCAGGTGAAACGACGGTGGCCCTCGTCTCCCTTTCATTGTCTCTCTCTCGGTACGGGAATGAAGAAGAAGGGTGGAAGGAGTGAAAAGAAGAAGATGGTGACTACTCGTGGGAGTTCAAAGAAGAAGAAGAAAGACAATGGGGACTGTGGAATTAACCTAGAAATTAAACATTGAGTAACGTGGCATGCTGACTTGGCTTTCCGACGTCCATATCAGCACATTAGAGCCAGAATCGATTGGGTGACTGCCCGGTGAAACAAAATAGAAGTTGGGTGACCATTTTGCTTCAAATTGAAGTTTGGACCCCAAAGTGAAATAAGTGTATAGTTTGGTATCCTCTCAAAAAATTTACTCTAAAATAGACTCTTCCTAACTTTGTTTCCGTTGGTTGCGGACAATGTTTGCCCACGACTGCCTACCTTTGTCTCCTCTAGCCGCACTTCCTCTCTGCGTTGCCTACAAGAATGAGGAATTAAAACTAACAGGAACCTGAACAAGGTCTTGGTTTCTATAACTTCCTTTAAGTGGGTTTCTGTTCGATCTGTCGTGTGGTCCCTTATACTTGTTATCACGCGAAGGTAGCTGACCAGGCCGAGCTCTCTAGAGCGGTTCTCACGTAGACTAGATAGTTCATTTTTGGTTTTCTCCTTTCTTGGAGCCAATAGCAGCATGTTGTCTCAACAATCCAAGCACCTCAAGAACAAGGGTTGCAAGGGACAGATAAGAAGGCGCGTCCCGTGCCATAACTCCTCCCCCACAACCTTGAGTTAGTGGGGAACAGTCACTATATTGGAATGTAGCTATCTCGGGGTCAAGACCAGTCACAGCTTTTGGGAACTTAGGGTTTTTCTCTGGCACTCGGGAAGGTTTGAGAGTAACAAGTTAGGAAGCCCAATTTGAGGGAAAATGAAATTGGCCATCATATTGTGTGCATGGAGGATACAACAAGAAGGTAGTTCCTTGACAGTAGAATTAGGAGATCCATTGGTCAAGAAAGCTATGAACATCTTTTCACACATAAACAACAATGTAAAATCAACCAAAAAATTCACTTCACTATACATGAAAGAAGTGTGGAAGGAAGCATGGTTGCTCATCTTCAACCAGCACGAGGAATAGAGACTATAGTGGATTGTATTAAAGGATATAAGATGGAATATGGAGAAAGAAACAAGAAAGAAGAAAAGGAATCATAGTAGCAAAGCCTAATAGTGACCAAAAAATTTGGATCCTTCTTCCAGGAAGCCTCTAATTGTGAGAAATCAATTCCCCTTGAATTTTTCTATCTTATATTCTTAATTTATAGACATACATAATATGGAAAGTATACATAATTACAAATAATCATTCTAAACTAGGTAGATTCTACTAAATCGAAATATTCAATCAAGGATCTTGATTGAAGAAGATATAACTTAGAATGACACCGACAATCAAAATATTCAATCCTGGATCTTGATTGAAGGAAGATATGACTTGAATTGGAATGATACTGGTAATCACTTGATTGTCACTCAGTGGTTGTGAGTGATTGTAGTACCAACAACAACTATCAAATATAGATGAGGTGATCCAGCACCTACCAAATATAGATGAGGTGATCCTCATCCTAACATCCCCCTCCCCTTAATATTAAGTGGTTGCTGGCAGACATTAAGCAAGTCTAAGAATCAAGAACCTTCAAACGGGAAGTGCTTTGGTGAAGAAATCAACAACTTGAGAAGGGCTTGACATGTGATAAACTCAAACTGCTTCTTTAGATACAATGTCACAAATGAAGTGAACATCCACCTCAACGTGGTTGCTGCGGTTATGGGAGATCGAGTTCTTAGCCAAATGTACTAACATTGTCACAATACAGAATCGAAGAGGTGGAATGCTTGAAGTTCATGGAGTAGAGCAAGTAAAGAAACCACAAACCTATGAAGTTAGAGAGGCTAGTGCACGATATTCAGCCTCCATTGATGACTATGAAACAACAATTGTTTCTTAGTAGCTTATGAGAGGATGTTGGGGCCCAAGTAAACAACAAAACCAGAAATAGAGCATTTGTCATCAGGGCATCTGACCAAATTAGAATCCGAGAAACCACGAAGTACGAGATTAGGATATGTTCCAAAATATAGGCCAAACTGAAGTATGCCTTTAACATATCGAAGAATATGCTTGGCAACGATAAGGTGAGAGGTTCGTGGAGCTTGCATATATTAACACACTTGGTTGATAGCATAAGAGAGGTCAGGCCTCATCATAGTAAGATACTGGAGGGACCCAACAAGTCGTCGATAACAAGATATATCTTGAAGAAGGTCTCCATCGATAGCATAAAGATGAGAACCAGGGGCAATAGGCGAGCGAAAAGACTTAGAACCATCCATTCCAAATTTTTGAAGAAGCTTAACTGCATATCTGGTTTGATTGAGAAATAAAACTGTGGATGTACGAGGGACCTGCATGACCAAAAAATAATTGGAATCCCCAAGATCTTTCATATCAAAATGTTGAGTGAGATGATAAATTACTAACCCAATTAAGTGAGAGTCATTGCCCATAATAATGATATCATCCACATAGACAATGATGAAAATAAGAACCCTAGCACCTTTATAAAAGAATAAGGAGGCATCATAGGGACAACTAGAGAACCCAAGTTGATAGATGTAAAAACCAAACTTATAATACCATGCATATGGGGCCTGCTTTAGGCCATAGAGTGCCTTATGATGTTGGTAGACATTGTAAAGGCAAGAAATGTCCTTGTAGCCGAGTGGTTAAGAATCATGAATAGTCTCATGAAGGTCACCTTGAAGAAAGGCATTCTTAACATCTAATTGCTAAAGATCCCATTGCAAAGATATAGCAAGAGACAGAATAAGGTGAATATAACCAGGTTTGACAACGAGACTAAATGTATCACCATAGTCTAAGCCATGTTGTTGAGTATACCCTTTTGTGGCAAGGCGGACCTTATAGCTTGTAATGCTTCCATCAACCTTAAGTTTGATTTTAAAGACCCACTTGCAACTAATAACATTGACACCTTTTGGAGGAGGGACAAGGGACCATATCCTATTCTTGAGAAGGGTGTCAATTTCTTCTTGCATAGCAGCTTGCCAAAGAGGATCCTTTTTTAGCAATAGTGAAGGATGTGGACTCACAAGAAAACATATGAGGGTAGGCAATAAGACATGTGGCCAAAGGGTATCTTGAAGCAAAAAGCACCTTGGAATGTTGGGTGCTATATTTGGTCCATAGGGTGTGTGTGAGAGAGTGGCAAAAGGGAACATTGTTCAGAGGTGGTGGGTCATCATGGGAGATTCACCAATTAGTACATGTGTGTAATGGGTGGGGAAGGCACCATGCCAGTTGAGGGTGCAATAGAGCCTGCCGTGAGAGCCAAGGAGTTTTGATTGGAAGGTTGTGGAGGTTTTGGTTGGGCAGTGGGTTCAACGAAGAGTGACGTGGTCACATCATGCTGCAAGATGGTGGATAGATCTTTGGATGGGAAGGGGAGAACTCTGAGTTCATTCGTACTGGGCTTGAATGTTGGAGGAGCACCAAAGGGAAAGGATGCCTCATTAAAATCACATGTCGAGAAATAAATATGTGGCTAGTCACATGATCAAGACATTTGTATCCTTACTATCATGCATAATAGCCAAGAAAGATGTACTGTTTACTCTTATATAAGAACTTATCTCAGCCAAATAGAGAGAGAGGTGTGGATAACATGAACAACCGAATGCCCTTAGTAGGGAATAATCAGTCGGTGATTGAAATACAAGTTCATATGGACTGCGCATAGCAAGAAATAAACTTGGCAATTTGTTGATCAAATAGACAGCTGTAGAGAAAGTATATGTCCAATATTCATGAGCAACATGAGTATGGGCCATAAGAGAGAGTCCCATCTCTAGGATATGCTAATGCTTTCGCTCAACAATCCCATTTTGTTGGGGTGTACCTGGGCAAGACAACTTGTGAAAAATGCCACAGGAGTGAAAATAATCACACAACCCAAAGGAAAAAAATTCACCGTCTCCATCAGTTTGGATTAGTTTAATACGGGCATTAAATAAATTCTCTACTAGTGCAATAAAGTGTTGTAGGTGAATTACCACTTTTGATTTTCGGTGTAAGGGAAACAACCAAGTGAAACGAGAGAAATCATCAATAATCACCATATAAAAGCGAAACCCATCAGCAGAAGTTGATGGAGCTGGGCCCAAAACATCATAATGAATAGTAGCTAAAAACTTTGTTCCATAAGTAGTTTGTCATTCAAACGACAATTTAGACTATTTGCTAAACTGACAACTCTCACAAAAATGGTTACAATCAACAGAAAATTACAACTTATTAGATAAAAAATTAAGCACTTTATTTGATAAATGACCCAAGCAAGCATGCCACAGATCATGAGAGTGCTTATGCGTGAGAAAACTATTTATTGGAGGATCCATCACGTTCTGTTGAGGATATAGTGGATAAAGTCTATGATGACATGTGCCTTCAAGAAGTGGTGTCCCCGTCTTCCATTCCTTTACAACAAAGTTGGATGAATAAATATAAAATACTAATCATTGTCTTGTGTAAACTGTGATACAAAGAGAATATATTTTTTTTTATATGAGGCACAAGTTAAGACATGATCCAGAGAAATAGAGCCATCAAGAGGAGGCACACGACCAACATGAGATATTGATAAATCATGGCTATTACCAACCATAACGATGTCAGTTCTAGTATAGGGATGCATACCTTGTAGAGTGGATGCATCAATTGTCATATGGTTTCTTGCTCCACTATCCAGGTACCACAGAAGATCAACTTGATCATTCAGGTACATGGCAACAAACAAATGGATATGAGGGGATGTGTCATCTTCTTGAGTAAGGCAAACATCAGCTTTGTGGTTAGGAAAGCCATATTTAAAACAAGTGATGCGAGATGAGGATTGCCGACGACCAGGACCATGTTTGCTATGGTTAACACAATCTCATTTCATGGATGAACCACCAACAAGAGAAGAGGTACTAGTTGCACCATGAGAGGAAGAGACATGGCACCCCCTTTCCCTCAAGATCTTGATGTACAGACCCACAACTATGAGCAGTTCCATAACCAAAATAAAATGAAGCAGACGACTCATGTGAAGTCTTAGTTTGAGTAAGTCGTAATTCATAGTCAAGAAGAAGGGATATCACTTCATCAACCGAAGGGAGATCACATGCAACATCAATAGCATCAACAATCGAATAAATTCTGATCCGACACCACGAAGGAGCCACATGACAAGGTCTTCATCATCCATACGTTTGCCCGAACTAAAAAGTGCCATTGCCATTGACTTGGCATGGTGAACATATTCAGTGATGCTCTTTGTCCCTTTAGAAAGATTTTGAAGTTTAGATTTTATCTACTAAATTTGAGCATGTAAATGCGTCCAATATAATTGCTTAATGGCTACCCAAACATCACGAGCAAATTCACCATCAACGAGCAGAAGAATGAACTCTGAAATAAAGTTAATGAGCCACACCGGAACCAACTGATCAAGATGTACCGATTTGGCATAGTCAAGTTCAGAAGCGACATGTGAGGGTAGATCGCCAGTACTCACAATCCCAAGTAGACCGTGATTGCGTAATACAAGCAGAACCTGTATTCGCTATAGGAGATAGTTGGTGGGAAGAAGTTTCACAACAACATCTTGAAAAATGGATTTGATAGTAGGTAAGGAAGAAATAGGTTCAATGTTGGTGGAGATAAAAAAGGTTGATTGGGTCATTCCAAGGAATGAAAAAATTAAAGAAATAAGGCATGATCAAATTAAGTTGATACCATTTGAGAAATCAATTCCCCTTGAGTTGTTGTGTTCAATTATCAATTTATAGACATACAAAGTATGACAAATATACATAATTTTCAAATAACCATTCTAAATTAGGTGGATTCTACTAAATCAAAATATTAAATCAAGGATCTTGATTGAAAGAAGATATTGCTTGAATTGGAATGACAACGACAATCACTTGGTTGTCAATCAGCAATTGTGAGTGATTGCAACGCCAACAACTATCAAATGTAGATGAGATGATCTAGTATTTGCCAAATATAGATGATATGGTCCTCATCCTAACACTAATAAGACCTAGATAAAATCAAGGCGGAGAAGTATACCATCATATGATACCTAGCACATGTAGAAAAAAATGGGGTAGGACTTCTTGAAAGATAAATTTGAATCAGTACATGCAACTTTGCCATAATTTTTTGTATTTCAATTATAGTTTCTCTTTTTTCAAAAGTTGTACAGCTTATAGTGGTAAAAATCACGCCAACATGAGTACATAGCCGCAAGAATATTCATACGTGTTCAATAAGTTACAAACAAAGAAAATTATTTTTAATGCTTGGTGTATCACAGGATAGCACCTTTAAAGGAGAATAACTTTATGAGGACATTTAAAAAAAATTAAAGGAGAACTTAAAATTCCAGCAAACAAATTATGAAGTTTTTAAAATTCCAGTAATGTTGTTGCAATGTCAATAAAGCAAACTTAGCACAGACACTAATGCATCTTAAGGGCCGTATCCAATGTTAGAAGGACATTAAATGAGGTTATTTGGCACAAATGACCAATCGACAGAAGAACCCAAATAACATCAGTCATTGCTATGTAATCTGGAATGATCAGAATGCTAGGTTTAAAAAGAGAAAAACTGTATTATTAGGGCATATACCAACTTATATATACATGGGTTACAATGTGAGTCCTATACATGAGAGTACATTATGGAGGACTATATATGTAGTATATGTATGGTTAACACGCCCTCTCAAACTCACGGGGGATCATACATCGAGAGTTTGCCAATCAAGAACTGAAAACGGGAAAGAGTGTGCGCCTTAGTGAAGAGATCCACAATCTGGTAAGCAGAGGCAATGTAGGGAAGAGAGAGAGTGCCAGCAAGATAGTGATGGCGAACAAAGTGAAGAGCGACCTCAAGATGCTTTGTCCGCTCGTAAAATACTGGATTTCCGACAATTTTGATGGCACTTTGGTTGTCACCATAAATAGGTGTGGGAGTAGTAACATGAACACCAAAGTCCATCAGAAGTCGATGAAGCCAAAGAACTTCCTTGGCGGTAGAAGACATAGCACCATACTCAGCTTCAGCAGTAGAAAGAGCGACGGTCTGTTGTTTCTTGCTTTTCCATGAAATAAAGGAATCACCAAGGAAGACGCAGAAACAAGTGGTAGACCACCGATCAGTAGAGTCACCCGCCCAGTCAGCATCAGAGTAGGCTCGAAGCTCCAAAGAAGAAGAAGCAGGGAAAAGCAATGAGCGTCTGATGGTGCCACGCAGATAGCGAAGAACCCGTAAAAGTGCGGCTTAATGAGGAGAGCGGGGAGCACTAACAAACTGGCTGAGAACACAAACGGCATAAGCAAGGTCTGGTTGGCTGATAGTCAAATAAACAAGAGCACCCACAATCTCCCGATATCGAGTGGGATCCGGAAGAAGCTCACCATCGGAAGTGGATAATTTGTAATGAAGCTCCATAGGAGTAGTTGTACGAAGGTCAGTAAGACATGCTCGACTAAGAATATCCGAGATGTATTTTTGCTGAGACACTAAGTAGCCCCGACAAGCATAAGCTACCTCGAGGCCTAGAAAGTAGCGAAGATGACCAAGATCTTTCATCTAAAACTCATGTTGTAGTCGCTGCTTCAGAGAAAGAATAGTGTCAGCATCATTACCAGAAATGACCATATCATCCACATATAGAAGAAGAAGAGTAAGACCGCGGGAGGTCTGGTGAGTGAAGCGAACATAATCAGATGAGCTCTCAGTAAAACCAAAAGCAAGAACTACACTGCAGAAACGCTCAAACCATGCCCGAGGAGCCTATTTAAGACCATAAATAGCCCTCCAGAGCCGACAAACATGCTGGGGGGGATGAGAAAGACCAGGAGGAGGAGTCATGTAAACCTCCTCAGAGAGATCCCCATGTAAGAAGGTATTGGTCACATCCATCTGATAAAGGGGCCACTGACGAGCTGTTGCAACGGCTAAAAGAAGACGAACAGTAGTCATCTTTGCCACAGGGGCAAAAGTCTCCTGATAATCAACCCCATACTCCTGAGTAAAACCACGAGCAACAAGACGCGCCTTATGGCGCTCGATACTGCCATCAGCATGGGTCTTGATCTTGTAGACCCACCGACAACCAACAGGAGTAACACCAACAAGTAGTGGAACAAGATCCCAAGTATGCATCCGCTGTAGAGCGTCGAGCTCCTCGGCCATAGCCTGCTGCTAGTGGATATGCGGGAGTGCCTCACGATAGGATCTGGGCTTGAAATGAGAATGAACAGCTGCAAGAAAGGAGGCAAAGCTAGCAGAGTAGGTGTGAGTAGTGGAAATGACAAACCTAGCTGGAGGACGACAGAGTCGATAGAGGTTGCGACGGGGAGGGATATCAGGAACATCTTCAACAGGAGGAGGGTCCGAGGTAAGGGCGGTAGGAGCACCAGGAGCATCACCCGACTCGGAAAGAAGAGGTAGTGGCGGAGGGGGAGACTCAAAAGAGACCGTAGGAGAGTCCACAGGAGGAATAGAAGAGTCCGGTAGTACAACAGAAGGATATGGAGAAGACTGAGTAGGCGACGACTGAAGAAAGGAAAGATCAGGAGGGGAAGTGGAAAAGAAGGAGGTGTCCTCGAGAAAGGTGACATGACGAGAAATACGAAGACGACGAGATGTGGGATCGTAGCAGCGATAGCCCTTGTGCTCAGAGCTATAGCCAAGAAAAATGCACATAACAGAACGCGGTGAAAGTTTGGTCCGTTCAACTGAGGGCAAGAGCACAAAGCAAACACAACCAAACATACGAAGATGACCATAAGAAGGGGCACAAGAGTAAAGACGCTCATAAGGAGTGACACTAGAGAGAATAAGGGAAGGAGTGCGATTGACGAGATAGACAGAGGTCATGACTGCCTCAGCCCAAAAGCGCTGAGGAACAAAGAAGAGAGAAGGAGTGCACGAGCGGTTTCAAGAAGGTGACGATGCTTCCGCTTAGCAACACCATTCTGAGCAGGTGTGTGAGGACAAGACTGCTGAGAGAGGGTGCCATGAGAGGAAAGTAAGGCACGGAAGGAGGTAGAGAGATACTCACCAGCTCCATCAGAACGAAAAACCTTAATGCTTTTACCGAACTGAGTATGAACCATCTGTGCGAACTGACAATAGATGGAAACCACCTCAGGGCGGGAACGCATAAGGTAAAGCCAAGTGTAACGTGAAAAATCATCAATAAAACAAATATAGTAAGAAAAGCCTCCAAGAGAGGAGGTAGGAGCAGGCCCCCAAACATCAGAGTGCACAAGATCAAATGGAGCAACAGAAGTAGACTCACTAGAAGGAAATGGAAGAGCCAAGTGTTTGGCTAACCGACAACCCATACATGTAGATAAGGGACTCGAAGAAACAGAACCAAGACTGCCTTAACTGGTTAACAGTTTCAGGCGATCACGAGACACATGACCTAAGCGACAATGCCAACGATCTAATGAACACACAGAAGCAGTAAAGGATGAAGGACTAATGGAAGTAGAAACTGATGCTGGTAGATGAAGATGCTCCAGATGATACAGACCGCCAACTCTACGCCCGGTCCCAATCCTCCTGCTTGTAAGATGGTCCTGCACAGAGCAATCATAAGAGGAAAAGGTAACAATCATACCATGGTCAGTGAGCTGACTAACAGAAATAAGATTTAAGGTGAGGCCAGGGACATGATAAATTGCGGGAATGTCAAAGGAAGTAGAGTGAAAATGACCAGACTGCATAACAGGTAGAAGCACCCCATCAGCAGTGCGAACAGTGGAAGAGGGTTGGATAGTAGAAAGGTCAACGAGATGGGTGAGATCTGGGGTCATATGATGAGTAGCACCAGAGTCCAAGATCCATGAGGAGGAAGTCATACCAAACGCAGCAGACATGGCAGAGGAAGACCCAGACTGCATAGCCCGCTGCATAGCATGCATATGCTCAGTGAGCTGAGCCATCTGAGATGCAAAGTCTGAAGTAGAGTCAGGAGCGAAAGTCTCAACAACAGTTGCATGAGGAGAGTACGAAACTCCAGGAGTACGCGTCTGGGAACGCTGGTGTGGCGGCCGCCGTGGACGCTTGGGACACTAAGCCTTCATATGCCCTGGCCTCTTGCAGTAATGACATGAAAACTAAGGACAAGTAGAGGTGGTCTGCAGAGCGGAGGAAGAAAATAATACAGGAGACCCAGAGTGACGTGGAGCAGCCACAGCAAGAACGATGTCAACTGAAGAAGAGCGAGAGATAGAGAGAGTGCTCAACCTAGTCTCCTCAGAGATAACACTGCGAACCACATCGTCAAAGGAAGGTAGAGGGTCCCGATTAATCAGCTGACTGCGAACTCACTCAAAATCGAGACAGAGACTCATCAAAAACTCATAAGTTCGCTGGATCTGGCGAGAACGTGTACGAATCTGACAACAAGTACAATGCTGGCAAGTGGGAGTCTCCAAAGAATCAGACTGACTCCAAAGAGACCGCAGCTCAGTGACATACTCTCGGACTGTGCGCTCATGCTGTTGAATGTGACCAATATCCTGCATAACAGCGTACCCACGAGCAGAGCTGGACGGCTCAAATATGTGACGCAAGTTGTAAGATCAAAGATTTTTAGTGAAATAAAGGATTTAAAAATTTCCTCTGAAATTAATTTTTTCTTAAATCAATTAAGGTGCCAAAGGGCATATTGGGGATTTAAATAAAATACCAAGGACATCTAGCTTGGTGAATTGAGAATGATTGGAAAAGGAATAAATAATTCTAAGGATCTAATTTATTTAATTGGTGATTGATTTAATTAAATTTGGAAGTTATCAATCTATTTAAATATGGAAACCTTGTTTAATTGATCATGAATGGTCTAAATGGAAATGAGGAGTTAAATTGGTTAAACCATTAATTAGGGTTAAATGGTGACTCGAAGGGACCCAGATATGACTTCAGGAAATCTAAGGACTTGAAGATAAAATGCCATTATATGGGACCATTTTGTTTGGAAAATGACTTGCATGCAATAATATTATAAGGTGGGGGTTGAAATGCAAAGTTGGGATGTGATACCATTTGAATTCAAATATAAAAAAAAGGGACGATTTGATGGATGAATATTTATATATATATATATATATATATATATATAAAATCAAGGGAGAGAAAACAAATCAAATCAAGGAGAAATACAATCAAATCATAGATGGATGATGTCATGATTTGAAGGATGAATAGCATGACTTTGAGGATTTTTTTTAAGAAAGCACAGGTAAGCAATTCATGCACGATAATGGATAGGATGGTAATATTTTATAATATGGGAAGAGCATGCACATGATTTATGGGATTTTTTGATTAGAAAATGGATGGCCAAGTTTGAATGTGACTATATATAAGTAGAGGATGGTGGAAAACCCTAAAGCGTTCTTTAGCGGTAGCAATCACTTCCACCACCACCATATGGAGACAGAGTCGAGAGGGGTAGAGAAGCACGGATAACGGAGGGAGTTTCACATTGGCCACCATCGAGTGCACCGAACACCACAACCCCATTCATGTTATGACAATCCGAAGCTCTTGTGTGCACCCTAGACAACTCTTAGAGCAACACCGGTGCGGGTAACCTTCCCGTAAAACCCGCCGAGCCCAAGCACAACCTAGGTAAGCCCCTCACCCCCCATACAATGGTTTTAATCTCTGTAAACAAGCATGCATAGTTATTTAAAATGAAATGAAGTTAAACTTCATTGAGAGTGACTAATAATCAGATCAAAGTTGGGAGTCATCTCAGTATGTGTGAAGGCAGAGAAAGAAGATGTCTTTAAAAGGTTGCAGGGATGAGCATGACCTTAATGGTTAGATTGGGTGTGTTGAGTACAGGATTAACTATGCATGAGAAATAGGGGCAGGTCCTATATATGTTATGTTTTGAGAATATTAATATTAAAAACGAAACCTTGGAGAATGGGTTTTCTTAACTAAAATAATAATCATCAATATCTCCTCTAAGAAATAAGAAAAGTGGTAATTATTAGGTTTGGAGTTAATTGTTAGTCTAATTATTACTGGTTTGAAATTTATAGATTGATTTGTGTGAAACAAGCCGCTTACTTATGTTAAGGAGGAAGATTGAAACATCCTTGAGTTTTGAAGAATTGGTCATGAGATGATGAACAGGGATATAGAGTTGGTATGTTGGATATAGATATGGATTCATGGGGTTTTGTATGAAGTTTGGAGATCTATCTCAAAGGTTTTCATAGCATGTTATGTATTAGTTGACTGATAGGTGTTGTTGTGATCTCTAGCACCTTGAGAGCTCATGCTGGTATTGCTGGACCTATGTAGAACCCATACTCATACACTCGTGAATTTTAGGCCTTGAATGGAGTCATGTAACTATACTTTGATAGATAGCATGTTGGATTATTACTGAATGTTGATTATAATCATAGTTGGCCACCTATTACATAATCAACTCCAATGAGTTAGTGCTCTCTGTAATACAGTACTTTACTGAGAATAAAAGCATGTTTAGTAATGTTCATGGCCTGTGAAAGTGGATATGTCACTTAAGGATACATTACAAGTTAGGATGTACAGTGACACATGTTTGAAATAGATAAATAGACCGGTCAGGTGAGGATGGTGCATGAGTGGTGAGATTTCCATGACTGTTAATGTTCTCTCGACCAAGTAAAGAAGGGTTTGCTTCTTGAGGAAGTGTTTATCAATTGAGTTTTTTCCCTGGCGGTTGTATTGAGTTGATGAGTGAATCTTTGAGTTTGTGAGTGGGCTAGGGGTTAGTCAGTTGGTGAGCATGTTGATGGTAAGTAAGTCGTCTGATTTAAGTGGATTGGGTTGGTTTGTTTTAATCTCAGCTAGACTTAGTAAAGTAAGTGAGATTAAAGAAAGTGAGTTCGGTTATGTTAGGTTGACCAAACCCAATGAGTTGGGTCCATTGTAAAATCGAACTAATTTTGTCAAGATCAAGTAAATTAATGGACCAGACTAAGAAGGTCAAGTAAATACTCTTAGTGATGAGATATATACATGTGGGTGGGGTTTGTTAGTGGGTTGGACCCACTAAGTTAAGCATGCATTTGAATCCACATGCGTTTATTGAGATTAGACTTGTGATTATCAGATATTGACATAGAGCGTGGGGCTTCGTTGGGATAGATTCGGATCAGGCGATTGGAATGCGAATATAAGTAAGTACTCTTGCCTATTGTATCTTCCTTCTTTGGAATGATTATTGCTTTCATGATTGCATGCTTTGCATGTAAGTACTTCTGCCTACTACCCCACTCTTCGAAGTGTTCTTGATTTTTGCTACTGCCATGTCTGTTCTTGTAAGTACCTTTGCTTCGTTGCCTCATTTGATTATTGTTTTCTGGTAAGTACATTTGCCTAATTTCCACCCAGCGATGGGTTTTCTTGATATTCTTTGTAAGTACTTTTGCCTGGAACCCCACTCTACGGAGTGTTCTTGACTTTATGCTTTTGTTTCAACTTTCATGCTTGAATGTTTGTTGATCTCGATGTTGTGGATCCTCTTGAGCTATTTCTTCATTATTGCCCCTGATATCGTTATGTTTTGGATTGCATACACGTGTTTAAGATTCTTTCTTTATTGAGCTCCATGGTAGTGTATGCATATTGGTGTATAAGCTTTTGTTGGACATGTGTGTGTATGCTGATTTCGCCTTCTTGTTGATCGGTACGTGGCCGTGGAAACACGTGAGCCTGCGGTTCGGTCGGCCTGTGTCAAAGATTTCTTGTGTTGAAGATTCTCCCCGCCAGCAAGTGTGATAAGTTGTATGACACTGACGCCACCCATCAACTGGGACTGGGGCCGTATGTATATGTGGGAGCTCCACCAGACTCAAGGGTTTGGATTATAAGATTTAAGATCGGCTTTGGTCGATGGCTACCGGGGAGATGACAAGTTTTTTTGTTCATGTTTTGATTTAACTTCATGCTTGTGCTTAGTGATAGTGATCCTCGTGTGTTTTAAGCTTAGTCTTCTTTCCTAAGATATTGTTTTGTGTGGATCACTATTACACGATTATTTTCCATGACCTCTTCGCATTCCTTGTGTGGGTACTTACAGGGCTTTCCTTTCGAAGCTCACTTCACTTTCTTTTTCTCTTCCAGGTTAAGAGGAACAGGTGACTCAGGGTTTGGAGCTACGCATGGGACTGGAATATGTTGGAGAGGTCCGAGGACCTCAGGTTGTGTGTGAGGGTATCACTTGTAGGACCCTTATAGGGCCTAACTCTGTATAAGATATTATAGAGTATTTTGAACCTTGATTTTAGTTTACCGCCGCGGATAACTCACATTATGTATATGATTTAAATGAGATATTTTATTGATGTATTGTTATCCGCTATTACATATTTAGGCCTTGTATTCGAAAGTGGGGCTCGCTCCACTTGGGTACGGCCTCGTTGACGCGTCTTCGGAGGTCCCTGATCCGCCTGGGAGCAAGTGACGCAAGTGCTCCCACATCTCACGAGCAGTAGCAAGATGTCCAATTTCCATCCGAACATCAAGTTCACATGACTGACATATGAGGGCCATAGCGCGATGGTCAGCAGTGTACCAAGCACGGTGGTCAGAAGAAATAGAAATATCAAAGACAGAACCATCAGAAATATCAGAAGACACAAAAGGCGCCGGAGAGGTGCCAACAACATGCCCAAACAGATTGAGTCCGAGAAGAATGACTCGGATTCCTTATAGTTGGTGCCATTCAACTTGACATCTATAGGGGAGAGAAAACTAGGAGGCTGAGACGACGAAGATGTCATGATGGATAGCAAACAACCAACAACACCAAGCACTAACCAGCTCAAACACAAAGAGAACCAGAAGCGTCTGCACAAGTGAAATTGCCAACTTAATGAGATGGATGTGATTGATGTGACAACTCTTATCAAATATTTTCAACAATATAGCTTCACAACTGAAATTTGCAGTACAACAGTCACTTTGATGTGACTGAAGCACCACCCCAGTGAGTTTTAGTAGCTCAGATCACCGTCTTCAACAACTCCTTTACCAGAGCTCTGCAAACCAGAAACAGCAGATCTGAGCAGCCTTTCAAACTTCGAGCACCGCCCCTGCAAGCTGAAAGCTTAGTTGGACGGCGGTCTTCAACAGCTCCTTCACCGGAGCTATCTCGGAGCACTCGGTCCTCAGGTGCGCAGCAACGGAGCAGCAGCAGTTGTCAAAATACAGCAGAGCTCCTCGCGGAAATATCTTCGCCGGAGCCCTGTTGTCGACACCACCCGCCTGCAGCCACAGCTCGTCTTCCCGAAGCTCGCCGTGGATGCAGCAGCAAATCAACACCCTGCACACAGCTCAAGCACCAAATCAACGCTCAAGCACACAACCCGCTCCAAAAGCTACCAGAAAATACCCAGCTCAAACAGAAGAGCTACCAAAAAACACCCAGCTCAAACAGCAAGCAACAGCCACAAAACAACACAAGAGCTGCCAGAAAACACTCAGCTCAAACAGCAAGCAACAGCCACAAAACATGACACCCTGCAAGCAACACCAAAGAACACCCTGCTATCGACGCAAGCAAGACCCAACGCCACAACAAGCAACGCTATTTCCAGAGCTCAAACACAGAGCTCAAACAACAAGCATTAGCCACAAAAGCAAAAAAGCACCACAAAGAAGCAGGCCCGTCTCCAGCTCAAACACACAGAACAGAAGAGCTCTCAAAATAGAAGAGCTCCAGCTCAAACACAGAACTCAGCCACCAGCTCAAGCAGATCCAGGATCGCCGCCTCTCTGATACCATGTTAGGTTTGAAAAGAGAAAAACTGTATTATTAGGGCATATACCCACTTATATATACATGGGTTACAATGTGAGTCCTATAGATGAGAGTACATTATGGAGGACTATATATGTGGTATATGTATGGTTAACACAGAAAATCCCGAGTGAAAGCAGGATTAGATAAAATGAGGCTCACGAAAGATGAGTGAAGAAGCAGCTACTTGTGAGTCAAAATCATATACTAGTCAAAGCATGTTAACAGAGCATCATGAAATTATATAGTTCAAGCATTATGTTAAAGTGCATGCCGATGTTATAAATAGCCAGTACAAATTTAGTACAAGAAGCTCCGGTTACACTAATCACATAATAGATGCTAGCTGCAGATAAAAATGATAACAAGGTAACCACAGTGTTGTTGCAACTATTTGCCAGTGTATTGGTGAAAATAACATCTTCACTTGTATGTGATGTCGTTGTGCATTTCCCTATATGCTTCATCAAAAAGGCTGCAGATTGAAGACCCCTAATGAAAATGAACCTCCTATCTGATACGGATCCCTCGACTTAAGGAAACTTCACTAGTGGTTTAGGAATTAAAAAAGGATTACAATAAACATGTGAAGATCGACAATTTGTGAAGAGCAAACTATGTTTTCTACACCCTGAAAGTTACAACATCCATCAAATCTTTGTATACAATGCAAAGGAATCACAGATGATTATGGACATAACTGGATGGTTTTGACCTGGCCTGTGGGCTTACAGGCCAAAAGTTTCTTACTTTATAGAAGAGCAACTTATAGAAAAAAATTTCTTCATCAAATAATAAAAATGAAGGGTGATAAATCAGCCACTTACAGCTATCATAACAGCAAAAAGCTGGATATTTCAGGGGCATGTAATATCCTCAAAATAATGCAAATCAGCAAGTTTGTCCTTAAGCATGCTGAGCAAGAGGCACTTGTTCGTTATAAACTTCTGGGCTCTAGATTTAGTGTACATGCAGAACAATAGACATTTGCCATGAAAGTGAAATCTTGTCATCGTCTTAAGCATATAGTCATGTATTTTAAGGACTTCAAACAATAACCAGAGAAGATTTTCATAAAAAAGGTGTAGATATTTTATATGCATCGATAACAAATTACATATTAACAACCAAACTGTTGAGTTTAAGTGCTTAACTAAATCATACAGTTAGGTTGAGAAACATGGAAAATTCAAGTGGAAAAGAGCTTAGACTTGCATTCATAATAAAAGAGTGAAAAAAGAGACACAGACCTCCCATTCAGTCATCCATTGTTAGTGGATGTCAAATCCAGAATGAACCTCTACCATATCTCTTGATCAATTCAAGATTATATTCTGGCAATTTGACAAGCATCTATACTACGTGCACCTTTGTCCATCCTCATGACAGCCATAAAGGGAAAGAGGAGCATCATATTCCTTCAGGAATAATGGCAGGGTAGTGAGGACTATTGTAGCACACATTCTTCAGGGAATTCTAGAAGGTAGGACTAGTTCAGCCAATCAAAAGGATTATATAGAATATATGGGGTGCATTTCGTCAACTAGCATTGGCTATAAATATGGGTACTCAAATCAAAGAAGATGTGCTATAACTGGGAGAAAGAGGAAGTACCTCTTACAGTGTCTATCATAGGGCCTAGCATGAAGAGGAAGAGAGTGGAGTTCAGCCAGGTATGAATTGCCTTCATGAGTCAGGTATAAATATGGGTACTCAAATCAAAGAAGATGTGCTATAACTATTGTCTAATTAGCTAGGATTTCTGTAAATTAGGATTTCAATGCCCTCTACATAGCTAATCCGGCAGCCACATCATATAATTATCGCTGGTTTCCCTCGGATATCCTCTCACTGAAATCAAAGTAGGGTGACCAAAAAGATACAAATTGAAGTTTGGTACCCAAAATGAAATATGGGCTTAGTTTGGTGACCTCTCGAGATTTTTATCCTTCAAATTATAGTTGCCAATATAATGATGCCAACAAGATCACATAGCTGGAATGATCAAAACTATTCAATGAGTTAGATATAGGGAACTTGAACATGTTGAACACTAGCATAAATTTATGAATCTTGTAATTTTTCACTAGTTGAACAACAAAGCTTTGAAGAAGCACAACAACAAGAAAGCTGGATAAAAGCTATGGAGAATGAGATCTACATGATCAAGAAGAACAATACTTGGGAGTTGCTAGATCGACCAAGACCATGAAGTAATTGGTGTAAAATGGGTCTACAAAATAAAACTAAACCCAGATAGCACTGTCCAGAAGTACAAAGAGAGGCTTGTGGCGAAAGGATTCAAGCAGAAGCCATGAATCAACTACTTCGAGACATATGCTCCAGTTGCAAGATTAGAGACAATCAGAACTATCATTGCTCTAGCTGCTCAAAAGAAATGACAAATATATTGGCTTGTTATCAAGTCAGCATTCCTAAATGGTGATCTTGAAGAAGATATTTATGTAGAGCAACCAAAAGGGTTTCTTGTTCAAGGGGGAGAAAATAAAGTATACAAGTTGAAGAAAGTGCTCTATGGCCTCAAACAAGCACAAAGAGCGTGGTACAGTCAAATTGACAAATATTTCATATGTCATGGTTTTGAGAAGAGCAAGAGCAAGCCGACATTATATACCAAGAAAAAAGATATTGATATCTTAATTGTCTCATTATATGTTTATAACTTGATTTATACAGGTAATAATGAGACAATGATCAAAGAATTCAAGAAAGATATGATGGAGACATATGAGATGAGTGATCTGGGCTTTCTGCATTATTTTCTGGGTATATATAGAGGTATGCCAAATGAAATCGGCATCTTCATATCACAAAAAAAGTATGCAAAAAGCATTTTAGAGAAATTCAAGATACAGGGTTGCTAGGTAGTGCCAACTTGATGCCAATGAAAAACTAAAGCTTGAAGATGGAGCAAAGAAGGGTGACACAACAATCTATCGAAGTCTAGCTGGAAGTCTGCTATATTTAAAAATGACAAGACCCGATATCATGTTCGTTGCCAGTTTACTATCAAGGTATATGAACAATCCAAGTCATTTGTGTCTAGCCGCTACAAAATGAGTCTTGGGTTACATCAAAGGTATGAAGAACTCCGACGTATTGTACAGGCCAGTTGAAGATTCCAAGTTGGTTGTCTTTACAGATAGTGATTGGGTTGGATGCCTAGATGATAAGAAAAGTACTTTAGGGTATGCTTTTTTACTTGGATCATGTCTCTGTTCATGGTCAACAAAAAAGTAAAGTGTGGTGGCTTTGTCATCAGTTGAAGTTCAATATGTAGCAGCAAGTCAAGTTGTAGCACAAACTGACTGGCTTAGGAGAATTCTAGAAGACATTGGAGAGAAACAAGAAGGACCGACTACAGTATACTGTGACAGAAAGTTGGCAATTACTATAAGTGACAATCCAGTTTGCCACAACTGGACTAAACACATTGCAATCAAGTACCACTTTGTTTGAGAAGCTGTAGAGAGGCAAGAAGTGCAGCTAAAATTTTGCAAGACAGAAAAGCAACTAGCGGATATATTTACAAAAGCCTTACCAAAACAAAAGTTTGTTTGCAACAGAGATCTGATCAGTTAAAATCAAATCCAAGACCAAGTTGATGCTGAGGGGAAGAATGTTAGTTCCAACACCAACTAGAAGCTTACATGTTAAGCTTGTTGGGTTTGAAGGTCCAAGACCAAACTGGCCGCCGAAGAGATGAGGTAGTCCAAAGAGGAATGCCGAGCAAAACAGCTGCTCGGCCAAGTAGTCCAAGACAACCGAAGAGAAGGTTGCCGAAGAGTTGTTGTTCGGCATAGCAGTCAAGCGGACCGAAGCGTTAGATCGGAAATGCATATCGGACAAACGTTCGGCACCGATGTACCAGGCATCAGTTGTTTGTTGTTCGGAAAGGGATAGACGAACCGAACAACCAACACACTATGTTGCAGAAGAGCTAGCTGTTCGGCAAGGGTTCAGGAAAGAATCTGTGGCTCCCATTAGAAGTACACATGACACCAATCCCAAGTAAGGAACGGCGGTGTCAGACTAAAAGGTGTCTTGGAACTACAAGTATGACAGACACAGTGATGTGACAGCAAGTGTGTTGCACAAGCCACAGGCTAAAAGGTGCTTTGGGATCCTCACCAGAGTTTATATAAAAGAGTTGAAGCTTCTTGGTGAGAAGTAGTTGAAAAACTGAGAGATTATCCAAGAGAGAACAAAGCACACTGTGGAGAGAGATCAAGCAAGAAGAAGAAGGAGGAAGAAGAAGGTTGAGCGTCAGTGAAGACTTTTACCTGTTTGGAGATAAGAACATTGATACTCAACTGCGGTTAGAGTAAATTGTTTGCTTAAGCTTTGTGTCTTAAGTTTGTTCATTGTTGATCTAAGTTCTATTCCTGCCTTTGTTGTAATCTTGAGTTTGGGCATCAACTCAAGAGAGTCATTGTTGTATCTTGCTTGACATTTTTAGTGGATTATTGTCTGTCTGGTGCCCCATGGTTTTTCTTTCGCTTTGTAGGGTTTCCATATATATTGTGTGTGTGCTATTTACTTGTTTTTCAGACTTGATCATCTCCTTGGCAATTTGGCCGAGCTACTTGTTCTAGCTCTTCGGAATTAGCTCTTCGGAACTTTTGCCGAACAGCTCTCTGAACCGAACTGTCATCCTTTCCTCTCATCGGTCCGAACAGTTGAGTCTGTTTATCCACACGCAACAAAGCTAAAAGTATTTTTGGAAGTTTGTACATGTGGATGGTATCGAGAAGCATAGCCATCGGTGCTGACTTTATTTTGTTTTGTGTGTTTGTTGACTATCTCCACTATCTTTACCAGTGTGTAGGATGTAATGAAGTTAATGCAATTTCTAGGTTTCTTCTGCTGAAAGTCCCATCTTCAAACCTTCAGAAAATCCCACCTTCAAACCTTCAGTGTTTTAACATCTGGTTCCGTTGACATTCAATGGGACCCTGTAACACAAGTGGGAAATTAACAGCATAACCCAAGTGGCTTCAGTCCATGCCAACATATTTGGAATAATCAGCAAACTTGACATCCACTACAAACGTGAATACCAAGTAAAAGTAGGATTAGGAAAAAGAAGATTCACAAAAGTTAAGAGAGGAATATCAGCTAATAGTATTTCTAAGGCATATACTAGACTAAGCAAGTTAATGGAGCATCATAAAATTATAAAGGTCCACTATTCCATGAAGGTAGATGCATATGGTGAAGTCAAACTGAACACAAATACAAGTGATCAATTAAACCTTGTTTATACTACTCATATAAGAGAAATGATAGATTAATGGTGATTATAAGAAGATATCATGGAGGTTGATGTAATATCAACTAAAAGAAACATGGATAGATAAAGAACTTTCATAGATTCAATAAGAGAAAAGTTCAGCTTGCATTCATAGGAAAAGAACGTCAACAGAGTAACCAGCCTTCCCTATAATCACGAATGCTATTGACAGAAGTAAATCCAGCATGAGCTTCTTTCATATCTCCCATATCTCCTATTTATTTTAGGGTTTTATTCCTATAGTTTGACAAGCATATCAATGTTCACGGCCACACTTCTATGGGAACCACTATCCATCCACTTGACCACCAAAACTAGCACCTTGGGAAAAATAGTTGATAACAATAGAGAACATTTTTTTCATTTCTTTTCCTTTTTTTTCATAATAAATCATGATGTTGAAAAAAATTCAAAATAATGGGAAACATATTTGGTTGTTCACTAACATGACAGATTTTCTAGGAATAACCATTCATAAACTTTATGATTTCTAAAGCTAACATACCTTCTTAGGAAAAATCATTATTCTACATCAGGGTGAAGGGAGAATCTCTTAGGGCCTGTTTGGTTTGTCTATTTTGGGTGTTTTGTGCATTTTTGTCGTTTTCCATTTTCCATGAAAACGCGGAAAATGCGAAAATGTGTTTGGTTTGGTTCTTTTCACGAAAAGGCGGAAAATAAAAAGGGCTTTGAAAATGGAAATCGGAAAATGAAAAAAAGCCATTTTCGGCTCTTGGAAAAGGCGGTGGCATGATTGTGTAAATAAACCAAACTCCATCTTTTCCACTTTCCTCGTGCGCTTGGTGCCATCCTCGTGAAAACACGTTCAACCTCAGCGACGACCACCACCTCCTCCTCATCTTCAACTCTGTCTCGGGAGAAGAATCTTGCCCACCACCTTTCATCTGTCGTCGATGCCATAAACGATCGGAAGCTTCATCCTAAGTTCCGAGATAGATCTAGTTCCTCTATTTTTTTGATTTATTTATTTCGTTATTCTTCCATGCTAGAAAGGATTTCTAATTTATAAGGGTTTTCTTCATCATTCTTTTCTTTCTTGTTTTCTGAGATGAAATATTGAAATCAAAGATTTGATATATCCTGGTTGCGATCTGACGTCAAGCGGGGTAGAGATTAACCCGCGGGCTCGCAGGAACAAAGGGGATAGGAAAGAAGACGACAAAGAAACCAATAAGAACCAGAGAATATCTCTGAAGTTCAAGAAAATTTCATTCAAACTAAGACTCCAAAAACTAAAGCTAGTCCACAAGCCGGACTAAATAGCTTGAAACCCTAAAATCCAACTATTTTGGAAATTTCACAAAAAAAGCAAAAGTCCAAAAATTATTCAAAATAAAAATTATAAATAAGAAAAGCTCTAAATAAGATAGATAATCATCCACAATCTGGACCAAATCATATTCAAATTACTTCCTAATTTGATAAACGATTTATTACTAAAATTAGCAAAAAATATCTAAACGGCGATCTAGCGGAAAAATAGTTGGATTTGAATTTGAATACGACATCCACCAAGCTTATCTTGGTGACTATGGTGTGTGCGCCGAAAAAAGGTTTCCAGATTGGGGTCATATGCGATTCCGACACCTGTAGCTAAAGTTATGGCCAAATGACTGATATACATCATCTGACTCAAATCCTCCTGCATCACGATTGAATCTAACACCATTAGTAGACCTAAGTCGATGTTCTTAATGAGCGAAAAAAATTGCATTATAGGATGCTGAGAAGCTTGTAATTGATTCATTGTTTTCTTTTGTGTGACTCTTTTTTATGAAATTTGCTTGAGCTCAATCTGAATTCCCTTTGCTTTTACTCTGTTTAAACTAAAAATTCATTCCTTAATCTTTGGTACTTTCTTGGTCACATGGGCTACAATTGTTCTTCACCGCTGAAAGTTTTGGTTTATGTTGATGATATGTGAAGCATTTTATTAGCAAAATTAGATTTTTTTTTTTTTTCATTATGGCGAGCTCCGTATGACCTGTTTTTTTTTTCAATAGTTTTTGGAGATTAATTTTAGTCCCTTTTCATCAAAGGTATGTTGCTTATTACAATGAGAAATTGACAATTGATTTTAGTTCCTTATTATCTAAGCTTGGATGCTCAAGCAACCATTAGAGTTGTCAAGAACCTCTGAGTTTGTCATGATTGTCATACTGTTGCAAAACTCATCTCTAAATTATATAATAGAGAGATAATCCTTAGAGACAAGAGTGTTTTCCATTACTTTAGAGATGGTTCATGTTCACGTAAAGATTGCTGGTGATGTCAAGACTAGTTTCTGGCATCTTACGTACTTCATTGTAATACCCATATGTAAATTTTATTGATGATGGAAAGAAAAAGCTTTCAGAAATACTTTTCATACTTTGTCATGCCTTATTCATTGTATTTTGGACTTAATATGGGTTATATCTCAAGAGTCAAGAACACATCAACGCCTACAAGAACAAGGCAACAATGCCCAGGACTTTCCAAACTTTTTGATGTCTTTAATGCTTTCCAGAGCTGCAGTTCCTGAGTAATCTACTCACTTGCCTACAACATTTGAAAGCCTAGACTACTCTTAGCCAATGCATAATTTTTCTTTTATCTTATTTTGTTTGAAATAAAAAGGGAACATGGACCAATCCTATTGATGCCATTATTTTTTTTTCTTCTTCAATTGGTGTGCCATTGTGGAGAACAAATTCGAGCAATTCATGACCACTTTATAGGTCAATCGACCTTTGAATTATTTAGAATAATTGGACTGAATTTTTACTTCTTTTGCTTTGTGACACTTGCATGATGGCAATAAATTATAATTGTGTGTGTTGTGCCTTTAATTTGACTTATTCGGGTCTCTTTTGGTTTCTTTGAACTTTGTTTTCATGGCTTTTTTATGTAGATAATGGATAGGCAAATGATAATGGATATAACATTTGGTAGTTCTTATACTAGGATCCATGATGTTCGTATGGTGATGGAGTCTATGGAAGAAGAAGAAGAAATTGAATTCCAAATGTTGATAATTGTGTTAGTATATCACACAAGTAATGTTCATAGGACACCACAGAGAACATCAATGCTAACTTGCTCGATGTATGTTGGAGAATCCATCTGGGGATTTGTTATGAGAATTTTAGGATGGAGCCACACGTTTTCATGAACTTGGGTGATACATTAAAGAATAGAGGTTATTTGCATGATGACAAGAAGGTGAGTCTATGGAAGAAGAAGATGAAATCGAATTCCAAATGTTGATAATTGTGTTAGCATATCACACAAGTAATGTTCATAGGACACCATAGAGAACGTCAATGCTAACTGGCTCGATATATGTTAGAGAATTCCTCCAGGGCCATCTGGGGATTTGTTATGAGAATTTTAGGATGGAGCCACACATTTTCATGAACTTGGGTGATACATTAAAGAATAGAGGTTATTTGCATGATGACAAGAAGGTGAGTGTGGAGGAGGGTGTAGCAGTCTTTGTAAAAATTCTTGCCCAGAATTCTAGGCATCGGGACATTACTAATCGATTACAGCATTCAATCTACATGGTCAGCAAATGGTTCAGGAGGTGTCTTCGAGTTATTTGTAGCTCGGGCAATGAACTTATTAGAGCACAGCCACATCGGGGTGTCCATCCACACATCCAGGATAACCCAAAGTATTTTCCATACTTTAAGGTTTGTATTATTTTTTGAATCATAATATGTTCAAGTATTACTAATTTGAAATATTTTGAGCCTTTGTTATGTACCAATTTATTGCAAGATTGCATTTGAGCCATAGACGGGATGGCATTTCAGCCTGGGCACCCGCATCTAAGCATAAAAGTTATCGAGGAAGAAAAACGACCATCACACAAAATGTGATGGTCACATGCAATATTGATATGTTATTCACATTTGTATACGGTGGATGGTGGGGTACTGCTAATGATGTAAGAGTGTTTGTCGAAGCTGTGTGTATAAGCACCCTTACTCATTATTAATCAAAAGAATTTTTATTATTGGGTTTAATATATGCTAATAGGTTAATTTAAGGTTTATTGTACCTCGTTGACTCTGGCTACCCAAATACACATGGATTTCTAGAAAAATATCGATCTCAGCGGTACCATTTGCGGGATTTTTGTGGATAGGGTAGACCGTAAGGCAAGGAAGAGCTCTTCAATTTTAGGCACTCTTCTTGTCGAAACATACTTGAGTGGTGCATCGGGGTGTTGAAGACAAGGTTTCAATATTAAAATTGATGCCCAATTACCCGGTTAGGAGACAAAGATTAATTCCTATCACTTGTTACACCCTTTATAACTTTATAAAGAAGGAGCAACGATTGGATAATATGTTTGCTACATGGTTTGATGAGTATATGGACATTCCACCTATAGAAAATGTTGGTTGAAATGCTGATACGAATGTTGATCAACCATACATATTGATTTGGGTCATCCTATAGCAATGGTGACAAGGAGAGAAAGAATGGCAACTCATATGTTATTAAATATGTGACATATTACAATATAAATTTATGTAAAAAACCTTCTATGAACTTTTATTATTGTTATTATAGTTGTTGTTTTGGTTTATTAATAGTGTTTGAACTTTAGTTTATTGTTTATTTGAACTTTAGTTTATTGTTTATTTGAACTTTGGTTTTATTGTATGTTTGAACTTTGGTTTATTATTTGATTATGGAAACCTTTGAACTCTTATTAGTTCTTTTATTTGTTTTTGGAAATGTTTGAACTCTCATTTGTATGTTTATTGGTTGTTTATTACAATTATTATGTGGGGTTATAGTTCTATTTTACATTTATTATATTGTTTTACAATAGTTAAAAAAAACTATATGTACATATTTGATAAAATCACCAGAAAACATACTACACAGTTTTATAACAAATTAAATAGCTTTTCCATTTTATGTTTCTGAAAACAGTTTCCAATAAACCAAACCAAACAACTTTCCATTTTCCAGTTTCTGAAAACGCAACAAAAAATCCTTTTCCTTTTTTGCATTCTCCTCCTTTTCAGAAAATGGAACATAGAAAACAAGCCAAATGGCCCCTTACTCTCTCAACAAACTAGTAGCTTAGAAGTTTTAACAAGAAGAAGAGATAACAAAATCACACATTGCACGAAAGAAGCATCATAATAAATTCAAGATGAAAGGAAGTTAGACTTGCATTAGTAAGAAAAGAACAAAAAAAGAGAACAACTGTCACATCTAGTCATACATTTTGCATAGATGTCAAATCCAAAATGAGCCTCTTACATAACTCCCTGTCCATTCAAGATTATATTCCTGTAATTTGGCATGCATCTATTCCATGGGGAACCCTTGTTCATCCTTATGATAACCACAAAGGGAATAGGACCAATATATTCTTTCAAGGCTGATAGTGGGGTAGTGAGACTATTTCAACACTCTTAGTGGTGAGATAAAGATCACACATTCTTCAAGGCATCCTAGAAGGTAGAACCAGTTCAACCAATTAGAGGAATCATATAGAGACATGGGTTGCAACACTGGCTATATATATGGGGTATATATGGGTACTCACATCAAAGTATATGTGCTATAATTGGGAAACAAAGGAAGGATCTCTTATAGTTTTCATCATAGGGCTTGACGTTATAAGAAATAGAGAGTGAAGTTTAGTCAGGAAGGAATTGCCTTGAATTAGGCAAATTAATCATCTAGGCTGATTCGACTCTCTTTCTTCTCACATAAGGCATG
Source organism: Dioscorea zingiberensis (assembly GCA_026586065.1). Lineage (NCBI taxonomy): Eukaryota > Viridiplantae > Streptophyta > Magnoliopsida > Dioscoreales > Dioscoreaceae > Dioscorea > Dioscorea zingiberensis. Next base: position 19,371,800 of record CM048818.1, on the reverse strand, counting down.
TTGTGGATTGACCTCTATTTGACAGAATTACTATGAAATATCGATGAAGAATAAATGTAGGAATAGTAAAAGACATGTAGGAATAGTAAAAGACATAATAGTATACGTCCACCAGCGGTAGAGGAGGAATTCCATTATGACAAAAGGTGAAGGCTTATAAGAGAGTAACAATCTCAAAACGCACCAACACAAAACCCTTAGTATACCAACTACACACAAAACTTTCTCATAGGTATGGCTATAAGAAAATATAAATAATAATACTAATATATAAGAGACAATATGGATTGGTTATCTATCTATTGCGAGTTCTTCCTTGTATCTCTCTTGCTCTATTTTTTTTTACTCACTCTAAGGCTCACTGTCTCCCTCACTTAAGAGATTATGAAAATCTTTCTCTCTTAATCTTAAGATCTCTTTCTTGCAAGTGTCTTTAACTAAGAGGTTTACCTTATTTAGAGAGAAACCTAGCTACCATTATTGACTTTAGTGGCTAGATGGCATGGGGTCTACACCATTAATGGTGACACTAATTTTGACTTATTTTAAGTCACATTTTTTACAAATCTCCACCTTGAATTGAAATAAATTAAGCAACAAAAGAACTCCTCAACCTCCATGAGGCAACTAGGTACTACAAACACCAATCAAGCCAAACAATACTTGAATTTGATAGTACCAAGTGCTTGGTCATCATACCTTTTGACTTATATACAGTAGCAATCTTCTCAATTTACACACCACCTTGGTCAATGGACTCTCTACTGAAGTGATATCTGACCTCAATCTGATTGGTCCTCTCATGATACATTGAACTTTTAGCCAATCACTTCCTTCACTGCTTCTGTAAGCACCACATACTTGGTTTCAGTTATAGACAAAACAACTGTATTTTATAATGTTGCTTTCCAACTAACAACATAACCGGACGAGTTAAAACCATTTTTTATCCCGAAAATAGGGTTAATGTTCATTTTCATCCTCAATTTCGAAAAATGTTCAATACCGTTCCTATGTATTGCGTATTTTGTTCATGTTTAGTCCTTGACGCTGGCGTGGTAGCCAAGTGGTATACAAATGAAATATATGGTATTTTTTTCTTTTATTTTTCTTATACATATGGCCATATTTTCTTATGTGGAGGGGCAGGTGGCCATATTTACTGACGTGGAGTGACAAGTATAATACCCTGATTTTTTTTTTCAAAAATAAAATAAAGAAATAAAATATAAATTAAAGGTTTTATGTTAAATTAAGAGTTAATGGAGGATTAGAGTGAAAAAGGAATAATGAAAAGGTTTGGGGTTAATTTATTTGTAATATTGTGTCTGGTGTCCTAAACTTCTAAACTCCAAAACTTTTGACATTATGATCTTGGGAGATGTAATAAATTATGTAAGGACTATGTATGTTTAAGCTATGTTTTGAGATTAACGCATCCGATCTGGAGCTCCCGGATTTGGGGGTGTTACAACAAGTGTATTGCTAACATGGCTCCTATCAGTGGCAGATATTATGGACAAGATTTCCTTTATCATAATTAATGTATTAGTTGTATATATATTCTTTCCTAAGATATATTATCATCAATTAGTGTATTAGCTGTTATAGCAATTAGTCTCTTAGTTGTATATATTCTTACCTTAAATAGTTGTACTGGAATTCTAATTTAATGGAAAGGATCCTCAAGAAAAAGGTATTCAGTCATTCACTCAAAAATTTGTCATGGTATCAGAGCCATAGCTGAATATTTAGTTTTCTTTTGATTTTACTTCTGGTTTCCTTTGCTTTGAGATTTTTTGGGCAACCAACTTGTAGTTGACAGCCTTGTATTGAGATTTCTTTAGAAGAATATCTACAAAGAATTTGTTTGAACTAATTCCTACAGAGACCTTCGCTATCAAATTTACCGGAAAGAATTATGCAACATGGTAGTTTCAATTCAAGATGTTTCTGAAAGGGCAGGAGCTTTGGCGTCACATTGACGAGTCTTCTCCTGTCCCTGCAGATGATACAAGGCATAGCCAATGGGAGGCCAAGGATGCTCGAGTTATCTCTTGGATCTTAGGATCTATTGAAGCTCATATGGTGAACACTTTACATTCTTTTGGTACTGCTAAAGAGATGTGGGATCATCTAAAGCGCATATGCAATCAAGATAATATTGCTCCACGATTTCAATTGGAACTTGAGATGAGTAACTTTAGCAAAGGTAATTTCTCTATTGAGCAGTATTATTCTGGATTTCTTAATCTATAGAGCGAATATTCTAGTATTATTTTTGCTAAGGTACCTCACAAGGCTTTCGCCAACCTTCAAGCGATTCATTGAGTCAGTTAACATGATCAGTTTTTTATGAAACTGAGACTAGAATTTGAAGTTGCTCGGGCTAGATTGCTGAATAGAGATCTAGTTCCATCTTTGGATGTATGTCTTGGTGAATTATTGCTTGAGGAACAGAGGTTGTCTATACAAGCTCTTATATGTGTGTCTAGGGAGATATCTAAGGTTGTCAATATGGCTTATGCTGCTCAAGGAGGAAACCGAGGAAAGGGACAAATGCAGTGTTATAGTTGCAAGGAGTACGGATATATTGCTTGCAATTGTAGTAAGAAATTATGCAATTACTGTTAGCATAATGGATATATTATTAAGGAATGTGCCACACGTCCAGAAAACCGGCGAGTTCAAGCTTTTCAAGCTTTTGTTCCAGACATTAATGGTGCTAAAACTCCAATTGCTACACCTCCAACTCCTGTTCCAAGCACTAATCAGTCTCTGATTACTCCAGAAATGGTACAATAGATGATTATCTCAGCATTTTCTGCTTATGGACTTCATAGCCAAGGTAAGATTGTTTCTTCTCCTTGGTTTGTTGATTCTGGAGCATCAAATTATATGATTGGCTCCCTTAATTTGTTGCATAACCTTCAGAGGTATACTGGTACAAAAAATATTCAGATTGCTACTGGAAATAATCTTTCAATTACAATCATTGGTTATATTGGACCTTCTTTCATAATGTGTTTGTCTCTCATGGGTTGTGTTGTAGTTTTCACATAAAGAGAGCTTTAACAAAGGAGAGAAAATGCACACGCACATTCCATTCATGTTCTGATATGCATATATATTACAAGAAACAAGGTTTAGGTCAACACCAAACTAGGGATGGCAATGGGGTATGGGCTGGCCTTTTTACCACAAATCCACCCCTACCCAACATTCTCCTCTCACTCTTACCAAATACCACATATATTAATATCACCACAAATCACCACCGGTTTTTCCTCTCACCCCACTACTTCAAATTCTCACTTTACATGTATATCAAGCAAACAAAGTCCACTAAAGCCTGCACAAGAAAACAACTCCCATTCCATTTCCATTACTAAGATCTTACAAAATTAACTTCAAGTCCAGTCCGGTCCCTGATAAAACCTTGAAGAAAACCAAAATAATATGCAAAAGCAAGCAAGCTTCTGATATGATATGATATGATTGAAACTTCTAAAACCTCGAGCCGCCCCCTTCCTGAGATTCTCCAAAGTAGCTGCTTCTTCTCAGGCGATGATCATAAGGTAAGATGCCAAACAAACCGTCAAAACTCTCAACGGATGATATCCATCTTATGAGGAGCAGTAAGGCCACGGGGATGATGAATAGCACCCAGTTTATCTGCTCCTCAGCATCTTCCATGATTGATTCATAAGATTATTGTTCATCGTTTCCACTTTGTTCACAAAATGGATTGCCCGCTAGTCTGCAAACAAAGCCGAGACAAGAGAACAAAAGCAACTTAATTTCAAAAATGAATATTGATGATTGTACTTTAGTTGGTTCTTGTAACCCCCTCCCAGTGTGAATTGTTCAATATTATTGTCCTGCACATCAACAAGTTCAAGTTGGCTGCTATATTCAGTACCGATATTCAAAGTGCCATTGAATTTGTTGTTTCTCAGCCTCCTGTCAGCACAATGTTCAATTTATCAGCTTATATAACAGTTGAAGTTGAATTGCTAGCAAACAATGGGACTCACGCTGTTTGTAGAGGTGGAAAGCTAAATAAGGTTGTTGGAATTTGACCCCTAATTCTCAAATACTCAAGCACTCTACAATCAACAAGAGTATATATAGAGATTAATGGATTATAAATGAATGTGTGAGTATAATGGAGGGAAGAGAAATACAGTGTTGTCAAAGATGGCAAGGTTGAGAACCATGTTGGAACATCTGTTGCATCAAAGGAATTGTTGCTCATATCCCTGTACAAACATAAGAATTTAATTAATGTCGGATAAGAGTAATATGTGATGGATCTCCTCATCCAAAATTTCGATACTCACACATAACTGAGAGATTCCATTCATGTTAGGTTTGGCAAAGGACCGGTCAATTTGTTATTAGATAAATGCCTAAAAAGACACAACATTCATCTTCAGATTCAACTCTGAAAACATGAAGAACACTAAATTCAGGAAACTTGATTGAACTAACATTTCTGCAAAACCCCAATGGATAGACTGATTCCAATCAAACCTGTTATTAAGTGTAACTCACAAGTTTTCAAGCTTGCTCAAACTCCCAATGGACGATGGAATTTGTCCAGTTAACTCTTTATTGTAAGAGATATCCCTACATCATCAACCGAATGTTCAATTAGAAACACATTATCTGATACTGTGTTAGAGAAATAAGCACAAAAGTACAAATCAAGCTGATGAACTTACATTGCTTTAACTCTGTCATAGATTGAATATCTCCAGTAAGTGTCCCCTTTAGTCCCAAACTTGACAATTTTCTGAAATATATCACAAAAAGAATAGAATGTTTATGCATATCATACCTCCATGCAATCAATAGAAAGCCTCCAAATGCTCACATGGAGACAATAATGCGGAATTGATGCAAATTTTAATTCCAACCCAACTATCACTGCAAGGATCAAAACCGTTCCAGTAAGTTTTAATCAGACTGGGAATGTTCAAAAGCTGAAGATTAGAAATCAGAAATTTAGAATCATGGTAAGATGACTTGCCATGCAAGGGGCTTAAGGGCTAGGTTTTCCAGCTTCTAGATTAAGACCTGATAAGAGTGTAGCAGCGTAGCTATAGGAAAAATAACAAAGTAAAGAAATAAAAATAACACTAAAGCATTAAGATTTAAGATATGCATCCAAATATGTTGTTTGTTTATAGTTTTAACAACATGAAGCATAATAAGTCAAATTCAACACAAGAATTCCAAGTTCCAACATGATGTCTCATAAAGATCATCTCAAGTTCCCTCGTGAGTCTAGACTCTAGCTTGCTCCTTTAAATGTGAAATGCACAAGTGGTCAATCCTATAAGAATAGGATAAAAAGAAAGAATGTTAACATGAATACAACAAGATATTAATTATGATAAAGAAAAAATAAATAAATTATAATATACTATACCAAATCAAGAGCAATGGAATCAATATCTTCCTCTTCACAAGTTGAAGCAATATCCAATGAAATTGAATTTCGATCTAAGAAATAAAGTTAGAAAAGACTTAGATAAATTATTGATCAAAGTTATAATAGAAAGTTAAAATTATAGAATTTACCTTCTAATTGATTCACCAACCAATTTTGGGAACAAGCCAAAGCTTCCACCATAGTTGGATGAAGTCTACTACTTATATGGACTCAACAATCACCACCTTGCACTAAATGCGACTGGCCATCAGGGATTACTGTGTATAGCAAATATATCTTTCGCTATCCTTTGCATTGTAGGATACTTGACTCCAAAATGCCTTCCACCACTGTAATATGTCAAAATCAGGAGATCTTGGTAAAACATCTTCCTCCAAATAGAAGTCAAATTCTCTCATCACATGTGTAGTTTTACTCTTCTTCCTATTGATAAATTCATCATATCCATCGGAAAAACTTTTTTCTTGAACCAAGGTGGAAGCAATGTTTTTCGCAGCTTCAAGATTTGAAAACTTGTTTTCATATTCAGAAATCAAGTTGCGACAAATCCCATCAATTCTAACTATTTCCATATCATAAGCATCTCCATATAACTTTGAAAAGTGATATTCCAACATGCATTTCTTGTACCTTTGATCAAACACCGTATACCCCCTATAAAGCCATGAACTACATTCCAATATTTATCAAACTTTTCCAAAGATCCTTGTAGCCATTAATGTATTTGTCATATTTGAATCACAACGCCATTCAGACAAAGCTATTTTGATCTCACAAATCTTTGGAAAATAAACATTTGCAAATTGATACTTGGAACTCGAAAATGTTAGTTGCCTCATAAAATATTTGCAACTTTCCAACAATTAATCTTGCCATTTCCCAATCCTCGCTTGGACAAATCTTGCACATTGATCTCTTTAACTTTGTACCCAATGAACACATCTTTGTAATATAAAGCTATCTCAATCATCGAGTATGTTGAGTTCCATCTTGTTTTGCAATCAAGGCACAACTTTTTCAAGTTGAATACTTAATTGTCGACTCTTCAAACCTTTCTATTCTTTTTGGAGTAGCTGTCCAAAAATCAACACTTTCATGAATTCTATTTATCCCATCACCAATAACATCCAACCCATCCTTCACAATTAAATTTAAATATATGACAACGCATATGGAAAAATCACCTCCAAGTATCAATGATTCCGATGAAGTCTATCAAGCATAAGATGTACAACCCATCATCATTGACCTGAACAATTATCCAAAGTGATGGTAGACAATTTTTGTCAAGTCCCCACCAAAAGGATTTTCATCAACTCATCACATATTACTTTGTGTGTGGTGCGTGACATAACAATACCTACATATATAATCATGCTTACATTAGATTCATCCACTAACTTAGACATAAATGAAAATAAATAATTAACATGATCACTTTATTTAAAATCATACCTCAAGATTCTTTTTTGTAAAGTCCAAGAGTGATCAATGAAGTGAGCAAAGAAGAGCTATGTACACTTTCTTCCTCGGGTGATCTCACGGCCACATGTCAGTTGTAATTGCAATTTTGCTACCATTTGACTCGATCATTTTCATTGTCTGTAACTTCTGCTCATTGTAAATTCTGAGGATGTCATTCTTTATTGTGTTTCTACTAGGAACATTGAACAATGGTTGGAGAAGAGATGAATACTTCCAAAACCCGACATGATCAACCATTGACAAAGGGTACTCATGAATTATAATCATTCGAAAGTAAGCTCTTTTCTTGCCAAGGCTTGGTCAAAGGCATAATTGGAAAGATTTGTTCCATCACCCTTACTTTTTTTCACCACTAAAAGTTGTTGTTTAATATCTTTGTGTGCTAACTTTGGACATCTCTTCAAGTGGTCATACAAATGGGTGGTTCCATTCTTGGATTTTCCACCAAGCATCCTTTCCTTTTGGTAATAATTGCAAATTGCTTTCCATTCTCCATCAATTTGTTTTCTTATGAAATGTTCCCACACAAATGATTTTTAATTTTTGGGGTTATAGATGTTAACTTCATCAATGTCCGCTGAAGGTGCCGAAATGATTTATCTATAGTTGGCATATCACTTGAAATTGAGTTGGAGTTGAAGATTCAACAATACCAATTGGTGAAGTAGGGAACCCTGATTTTCATTGGCATTTTCAATGGGGGTTGAAGATTGAGATTCACCGTCCATGATAAACAACTTTGCCTATACATTAAAATAACACCATTGATATAGGGCAAAACTAGAATAAATCATATATATATTGATGACATAGTAAAAATAAATAAATAAATAAGGAAGAACAGAACTTTCAGTAAAGAGAAAGAGCATGTTATGACTCATAACAAAAAACATGAAATGATGGAAATACTGAAATACATACTTGAAAGAAAAAATAATTGAAAAGATGACAACAATAACAACAAAAGTTAACAGCAAAGTACAAACATTAGCATCAATGAATTAACAATTAACACAATTCTTAATTAATTTTAAGAATTGGAAGGGGTATGAAGAAACAAGCATGAATGAAGAGAAGTAAAGAACAAGTACCTTTCAATGAAGAGGATGAAGGGAGCTAGGAAAAAGATTAGCAAAGACTTCACGATGGATCAAGCTAACCACCAGAGTAATTGAATCGAATCAGCTGACAAAAAAAGAAGGAAAAAGAACAAATTGTTGATAGTTGGGAATACAAATTTGGTACTCTTGTTTCAGAGAAGGAGAAGACAAATCTTACCTTAGATTCTCCCCCACCTCGCCTCTCATGATTCCCTTTGTCAAGCCTACAAGAACCTACCACCTGTGTTCTCGCATGCATTGCATGAAAAGTGAAGGTGAACCTCTAATGCAAAATCTTATCCACCTTGGCCTCGTATAACCTTTGATCCCCGGCCAAGTTCGGGTGGAGAAAATTGATTTTATAAAAAAAAATTGGGAAAAATAAGGAGGAAAACGAGAGGGGTTGCTTTTGAGAAAGAGAATTGCGGTGGATGACCTTCTTGGTGTGCATCATGAGGCCATTGGACGTGTAGTCGTGTAGATCCCGCCAACCTGAGCTTCTTTGATGTCTCCTGCTGATCCCTTTGAGCCACAATGCATAGATGTATAATTATTCACATATTTCCTCAAAGGAATTGCTGAGCCAGAGATGGCACCATTTAGAGAGAAGGAACATTGCTACCTTCAAGACAGCAACGCCACCAGAAAGTTTTGCTAATCTCAAGATCCCCTCACTTGAGATATGTTGAAATCGAAGAAGAGGAGGAGATTAGGGATCGCCTCACTTGAGATCAAGTAGCCCGCGATCTCTCTGTCTCTCAGCCCGTCAGCCGCCAACCAAGTGTGTAAGTTGTAACCCTAAAAGTATTTAGGGTAATATATATATATATATATATATATATATATATATATATATATATATATATATATATATATATATATATATATATTTGTGTAATTTTTTTAGCGGAGCGAGGCGGGGCGGATTTTAAAGGGGTGATTACCAAAACCGCCCTGCCCCGCCCCGCCCCGTGCCCCGCTCTCCAAAAAAAAAAAAACCGTCCCATTCGGGGCGGATCGGGTCGGAAACCACGGATCGGCTCGGGTCTTGCCATCCCTACACCAAACCCAACTAACAATCTAACTTTTTCAGAAAGCAAATTTCACAAAATAGGGAGCTCCAGTCCTTTACAGTTAATTCATTTTATTTTAGAGAAATTTCAGACTTTAACACTCCTCCTTGAAATTTCTCACTGAGACTCCAATCCTTGATCTCGGTTTTTAAAACATCTTTACCCAATGCTTTGGTCATAATGTCTGCAAATTGTTCATTAATGTAACAATGCTTTACCTCAACTTCTTTAGGTCTTTTAGCTTCTCTAATAACATGATACTTGACTTTTATATGCTTTGTTCTTCCATGTTGAACTGAGGTCTTGGACATGGAAATGGTTTATTTATTATCAACCCAAATTGTTGTAGCTTGATTCTGAACTTGTCCCAGATCATATAATATTTTTCTCAGCCAAATTGCTTGATTTGTTGCTCCAGTTGCTGAAATATATTGTGCTTCGGCTGAGGATTAAGCAATAAGTTCTTGTTTCTTAGAATTCCAACAAAAAACACCACTGTCAAAAGTAAGAACATAGCCTGATATACTCTTAGAGTCATCAACAATTCATGCCCAATCACTGTCTGCAAAACTAACAAGATCATGACTTTCCCTTCTTGAGAATAGAATACCATAATCAGTAGAGCTCTAATATACTCAATACTCTCTTTGCTTCACAAAGATGGCCTTGCTTGGTGAATGCATAAATCTAGAAAGCAAACTAGCAGCATACATATTGGCAGGTCTTATTGCTGACAAAAACAAGAGACTTCCAATAATGCTTCTATTAACTTCTGACTTTTCTTTCATAAGAAAAACCCAAGTAAGTCATGTATGATCATCTACAAATGTTACAAACCACCGTGCTCCATTCATATTTTTAATTCTAAAGGGTCCCCAAATATCACTATGAATTAATGGAAATGGTTTTGATAAAGAGTAGGCACACTTGGATATATAGAACAAGTGTGTTTTGCAAGCTGATATATCTTACAGTTAAAAAATTGTGAATTTTTATTGATGAATAAATGAGGGAATAACCTTTCAAGATACCTAAAGTTTGGATGACCAAATCGATGGTGCTATAACATGACTTCCCTATCCTTATTGACACTGGAATTGAAAATAGACATAAAACTGAGATTGTGAAATGACTGACTCTTAGATGAACCACTATTCGCAACTAAAGCTTTTCCAGGTTGAGGTGTCTTGAATAAAGTCCAGAGCACATCTCAACACTGCCAATCCTCCTCCTCGAACCCAATTCCTGAAAAACACACACATTCAAGAAAAAAGAATATTTAAGCAATGATTATCACGAGTCAACTTACTAATGGATATTAAATTGCAATCAAGTTTAGGGACATGAAGCACAGATTTTAGAGTAATTCCGGATGAGAGTTGAACCAATACAGTCTCGGCCACCTTAGACAGAGAACCATCAGCAATCCTACTATAAGATTTGTGTGACACTGGTGATAGTCATGGAAAAAAAGACTCATCTTCCGTCATATGGTCTAACACCCCTGAATCCATAATCCAATCTTTTAAGCATTTAGCCCATACTGAAAATGCCGAACATAAATCACCTGTTTGTATACGCATGTTAGTGGATGGAGCAGGGGTAGTGTGTTGAGAAAGTGTACTGCTTAGAAGCTTTTGGAGCACCTCAAGTTGTTCCATGGTGAAAGGACTTGACTCAGCAGTGGCTGGCAGTTCCTTGACTGTATTGGGTGTTTGCATGGTTGTCTTTGTCAGAACTTGACTTTGATGATCTCCAATCAGTCGGTTTGCCGTGTAACTTCCAACATGTGTCCTTGGTGTGACCAGGTTTAGCACAATAATTGCACCAAGGTCTCCCCTTCCTCTATTGGCAGGTATCTTGCTGATTTGGAGGATGTAAGTCATGGGCAGCAAGTGCGGATCCTTCCAATGTTGATGACGAATGTTCGCCACCCATCATAACCTTTTTTCCGTTTTCCTCATAACAAACTTCAGAAAAAGCTTCTCGAAGGCTCGGAAGAGGTTTAGTTCCCATCACTCTGCCTCTAACATCATCTAGATTCTCGTTCAATCCCAAGAGGAACTTAAATGTCCTCTTATGTTCCACTATTTTGCGATACAGAGCATTGTCTTCAGGGCACTTCCACTCATGGTTTCAAACATGTCTAGTTGCTACCAGTGACAAGTAAGTGTATTGAAGTATTGCATCACTGTGAGGTCTCCCTGTCGTAGATCATGAAGGATTGATTCAATCCCAAAAAATTCTAATGAATTCTTAGAACTAGAATAGGTTTCTCTCACGACTTACCATATTTCTTGTGCAGTCTCATAGAGGAGAAAATTCTCACCAGTATCGACATTCATCAAATTGATGAGCCATGACATGAACTGATGATTTTCGGCCTTCCACTTCTTGTAACCTGGATCATCCTTCTTTGGAATTGGAATCTCCCTTGTTATATAATATTCCTTGCATCTGCCACAAATAAACATCCTGACGGATTGAGACCACTGTAGAAAATTTGTACTTTAAGTTTATGGCTGGTGATGAGAAGAGAGATATTTTCAGTGGCTCATGAATTTCCAGAATTCGAAAGAGCACATGTCTAATCGGAATGTGAAGAGACTTCCTAGGTGGAGCTGGTTGTTCCTGTTGCCATGCCATGCCATGACTATGGAAGACGACTAGGAATGGCGGCTAGGATTTTCCAAAAAACCTAGCTCTGATACCATGAAGATTTCTGAGGAAAATAATCTTCTTTTTCATTCACATAGCTGAAGAATATTACACCTTAATATACATGGTTTTCATAACTAAAAATAGTAACAAACTCCTAAAAATAAGAATGGGAAATTACTATCCTAAACATAAGGAATCTGAATAGGAAAATCCAGATTCCCTAATCCCCTAATTTCCTTATATAAATAATTATAAAATAAAATCTAAATATGGTAACTTTGAGGGAAGTTCAACAAGAGACAATAAGGATTGCTCAACTGTGTGTTGCTAGCTCTTCCTAGAAAAGAGCATAATCCCTCTTGTTCCGTCTTTCTCACACACCTTGAGACTGTCTCTCTTAGTCTAAGAGATTATAAGGCTACTCTTTTTGACTTATTTTAAGTCACATTTTTTACAAGCCTCTTACATGAGTTGAATGATGCTTAAACCTGGCAATAAAACAGTAGAAACATCATACATGTACTCCATGAACAAGACAAGAGGTATATGAAATCAGGACTTTCTAACTCTTATGTATAGGGTTCACATCTGATGAGTTCTCTTTTGTTCTTTTGATATTAGGGAAAAAAATACTGATTTCATGTGCTGACGTTTGAACAACAAGTTCTGTTATATCTAATAATAATTTGCATCAATGCAACAAGTTTTCTTGAGGAAATACTTTGAACATAAGAATCAGAATCTATTGAAACAAGTTTATTGAGTTGGCAAAGTAATGACATTCAAATAGATGCATGCTTTATGCTCTTTATTGGTTTGTCTATTCTATCCTTTGTCTGCAAAACCTTCTCTAAAACTTCGGTTTCCTTCAACATTCTCCAGTTGAATATCTGCTGTCCTCAATTAAGCATTTGCAATAACAAGCCTGATTTAACTCTGTTCACATCTTTACAAGAGTTTCGATGTTTTGACATATTTTTTGACAGAAGGAGGTCAACCGGTCAGCCCGGTATCACTAAGTCGTCAGGGGCGTGGCTAGGTCCTCGTTTCGACCAGCTACGGGGGGAATTTCGTGCACAAGAGGCTGAATATTCCCCTCACACAACTGTGCAAACACTCAGAACAAAGCCCCCCACTGTTTGAACCTTGCACCTACAACGAGGTGAAAGCCTTACGGGGGACCCGATTACCAATATGGCTCAATGGCCGTTGGTGATGTTTTGACATATTGACATATTTGATCCATGAGCAACCAAGGGTTTCATGACCATGGAAAGACGTATGTATGACTGCAACAAACACATTGAACCACATGAAAATGGATTCTACAACCATGAGAATGCACACAAATATAGCTGCCACGGCAATGATAGGGCTAATGAACAAGACTACCATGACCGAACTAAGGCTGAGGAGACAATAAATTAATGTTTAGAGCAGGTATGAGAAGCAAGATTGCTGGTGGACTTATTGGATAATTCTAACAGTTGTAAAACAAGACAAGAACATTTGATCAGGACCACTGGCTCTGCAGGATATCAGAAGACCATTTTGCTCAAGAACATTTGGGGAAGCCCATCACATGTGCATGAACATAGGATGAGACAAGATAATAATCCTATGTAGCAGCACTTGGAGATTTGCATGCAGAGGGTGTTAGGAGCTCCTATTTACAACTGAACATAAACAAAAAGTCGAACAAAACAATTAGGGATAAACTTTCTATTTATGAATGTGGTTTATCCACTTTTTTCTAAAAAAAAAAAGTAATAATAATAATAGTAAATTTCACATGGGAGAAGTGTGGTAGAAAACATGACCTATATACTCAACCTCAATCAGCAAGAGGAATAAAGAAATAGAGGAATTTATAGAGTTATAGGATAGAATGTGGAAAAAAAGCTGATGTAGAGTGTGTTACAGTGTTTCTGCAACAATAAACATGAAGGAAAAGGAAAAGGAGTGAAAAACCAAAACCTGATAATACCCATTAAAAATAAGGATCCTTCAGCACAGAAGCATCTAAAAGTGCCCAGATCAAGGGAGGGTTCTGATCAAGTCATCATGTTAATTAGATTGATGAAGCAGCCCAGCATCTGAGAAATAGCACCTGTAGAGAAAAATATTATTCTAATCCATATATGTAATTTTGTGCATAAGTTTTTGTGTCAAAATTTTTGGTCAAAACACAAATCAGTACATACATAGCTGCAATAGCCCTGTGTACTCAATCAGTTAGAGAGGAAAAAATGAACTTAATTGTCTAGAGATGGAAAACTACAACTTGGATCCTTAATGTATCAACATAACACTTGTAAATCTGAGGAAAAATCCATTATGGATAAGGAATCATTTTATGATGACATTTAGAATTTCAGGAGAGGTTCAAATCCACAGCAAGCCATCCCAGCAAAGTTTGCACTGACTGCCCTGAAGCTTTGACTGTGCTGATCAGAGAAACATTACAAGACAATGGAAGCTCCCATAGAGAGATACCAAGGACTCAAACCTTCATCAGAGCAAATCCTGACTTGGAGTTGACATATTGCCCAAGAGAACTAAACTTCATAGCAGACTTACTAGCCACACATGGCAGAAGAAATCCACAATCGTCCTTGTTCCACCAAGGGAATGACAAACCAAGATGGTTGGCAGATGCTGTCACAGCAGCGGGGCTGCAATTTTTGGACCACTTTTAATTAACCTTATGAAGTACTTTACTGTATTTTCTTTTATTGTGTAGCTTGTTTTTCAAGCTCTTTGTCTGTCAAAAAAAAAATCCACAGCAAGCCATGCATGTATAAGTTTGCTAGACAAAGAAACTCCATAAAACTCCTGTAAGATGATATAGTGCTAAATTATAAAGATATCATGGTTTGAAGAGAAAAAAGAAATCTATGAGCATTACTTTCTTAAAATCATGATAGCATACTTCCAACTTATTTTTGCATATCCAAGATTTTGGCCACAAATGATGTTCTCAGAGAAGTCAAGATTGGACAATGCCCACTCCTAACAGTCTCGAGAGGAAATCCATGATACTGTCTCTCTTAAAAAGTTAATCTTCAAGGAAACTTTTGAATCTCTCTTTTTTGTCACAAACTTCCTATCAATGAGATTCAAAGCTCAATTTCTTCTACTTCAAACAATCTTGATTCTTGATAGTTAATAGAAGACCTGTGATGATTTGTCTCTTACAAAGCTAAATGAACTAGTGGTCATAATTCAACATTATTCATTTTCTCAAGACAAAAAGCCCGGATGTTGGAAATAAGGAGTCTTTGGAAGGTACAGGACCACTAAATACTAATATCATGCAAGGAGTTAAAACAGGATTTACACGCAATGATGATTAAAAAAGTTTAGAATAAAAGGAAAGACGCTTCCAATTCTAGAAATGTGCACCAAAGCTTGCAAATATGACTAGATTTTATTTGAATGAATTGCTCACAGAAAAATTTGGTGAGATTTTCTGGGTATAAAGGGTCTTTGATCTGATTTAAAGAGGTAGTAGTTAATGCAGATAAATTGATAGTTCATATATAGAATCTGATTCCATCCCTGAAATTCCCAGAAATTATAAAGGTAGTGGGCCTGCCAACCTTTTGGAAAAGACAGTAATCTATCTTAGGGAGAAGGGAGGATCCATCATTTCTAACTGGTAATGCATCAACTCCTTGGAGAGAATGGTAATGCATCTCAACATCTCTACCCATTGTCAAACTTGCATTCGAAGGGAAGTTATGTGACACAAGTGGGCAACTGACAGAGGGACCCAAATGGGTTCAGTCAATGCCACACCTTATCTGGAATAATCATCACACTTTACATCCACAAGAAAAGTGAATAAATACAGAGTGAAAGCAGGATTAGGAAATGAGATTCATAAAAGATAAGAGAGGAATAACAGCTGACTGTATTTCTAAAGCATATATACTTGTTTCAACATGTCAATGGAGAATCATGACTTTGTAAAGGTCTACCATTCCATGTAGATGCCGATGCTGAATAAACATGCACACATGCACACACACAAATAATAAATAAATAAATAAATAAATAAATAATTCTGTTCGCACTACTCATATAAGAGATGTTGACAGATTATAAGTGCCATCAAGTAGAAGAAAACCAAATTGTTGTTGCACTGTCAATTGAAGCAAACATGGCATGGATAAAGAAACTTAAAAAATGCAATACATTCATGGCGAAAGAGAACAAAGAGATACAAAGCCTCCTAAATGAGTTTTTTCCATACCTCCCATATCTCCCTCTTACTTTGGGGTAATATTCCTACAGTTTAAGAAGCATATCAATGTTATTAGCCACCTCTGTGCCGCACGTATGTCTATCCATCCTCATGAACACCACAACCAACCCCATGTGTTGCTATCCCGTAACCTTCCATATGAATGGAAAGACTACCCGCATATTCCTTCAGGGCTCTGGGTGGGAAAGTAAGGCCTGTTTTTCAACTTGCCACTAGTTTAGTCAATAACAAGGATCATAGAGAAACATGGGGATCATCTTCCCAATCACCACTGGCTATAAATATAGATACTTTCATTAGAGCAGATGTGCCAATTCAGAAGCTTGTGGTTAAACATGGAAAGAAAGGAATTCTGACAGTGTTCATCTTAGAGACTCACATGAAAAGGAAGAGAGTGGAGTTCAGCCAAGAATGACTTGCCCGCACTTCATGAACAATGGAGTGAGGGCAGGTCATTCTTCGGTGATTTGGCTCTCGTTCTTTTCACGTAAGGCTCTTGCATGACTAGAACATTACAAGAGGTATGCAAAATCAGGATTTCCTATACCTTCTGTACAAGATTCATGTTTCATGACTATTGTGTTTTAGTTACGAGATAGAATACATGTTAAACATGTTAACGTTCAAGTAACCACTTAGACTACATGCAAACAGTAAGCTTTTCAAAATAGAAGAAATTGAGGATCTACTAAAACAAGCAACATCTGCACTGACTTATTTTGCAAATTAATGATGTTCAAGATATTATGAAATCATGCCACATAATCTTTTCATATTAGTAACTAGATAGTTTAGGTCCTTGTTGTAAATTTCACATCCACAAATTAAGCCTGATTAGCATATTTAATCCTTCAAGGTAGCATTTTCCCAGTAATAGCAAAATCAGGCTGAAGGCCACTCTATGTTCATATCCATGTAGGAATTTCAATAATTTTTCTTTTAAATGAATCATGGTTGCTCCACATTACTCAAAAAATAAGAACAATGATTTTTAAAATATTGACAAAACTGATCCATATCCTGAGGAGTCACACAATTAAACTAACATGTCATGAACAAAAGTTTCACACCTAAGGATCATGAGCTGTGACAAAGCTAGGGAGCAATATGAATTTGCAGAAAGCAGAAGAGGAAGAACCACAAATGACTACTCAAGCAAATATGAGAAGCAAGATTTCTGCATGGATTTACCAGATAAAACACTACCTGTTGTACAGAATCTGTTAAGTGCAAGCACATGAATACATGTGGAGAAGGTCATTAAGGCACTAAATTTCTTGAAGATCATAGTGAAGCACATTTCATGGGCAGAAGCAAAATGTGGCAAGATGGTAACAATGACCAAGCAGCACCATTGTTCAAGAATGCCACAAACACCTGTTTGCACATGAACAGAAATATTTCGTCTATGTTTTGTTGAGGTAGCATGGAGGAAAAGAAAGAAAAGAAAACATTTATAATGTGCTTCCCTTTGTTAGCTTACAAATTCTTTCGCTTCAACCGACCATATACAAGATTAAACATGATTGTGTACTTCCACATATTTTTTGATGTATGTGTCACAGATTTTCCGTCACAAACTTTCCACAATGAAATTTGAAGGTTGTAGTCTTCCACTTCTAACAGTCCTGAAAGAAGATGAAGGCCTAGGGTCTTGAAAGAAGATTCATGATAACTTTTTGCTGGCACAGACAACCTGCAATTGGACTTCTTAAGATTTATCTTAGAAAAGGAAAAATGTGCCTTTAATATAGGGAACAAAAAGTATGTCCATTGAATGCTAGGTCTCTGGTGATAATTGTCCACAACCAGACTACAATAAAAAAAAATGCAATATAAAATAAAGGCACCTCCTGTTTCAGAAAATTGTCAGAAAGAAGTCAAAGAATAACCCAATTTGATTTGGTCAGTTTGCTAAAAGGACAGATTTTCTGGGCATCAGTAATCATTCAAGTGATCAGATAGGCTCATAGACCATTAAGTCACAGAGCAAAAACATGTCATTGTCAACAGGTAATCAAAACTCAATGCAGATCAAATTAGATATTTGAGGTTAAACAAACACAAGTTGGGACCATTGATGTTTCCTAGAATCTGATTCTATCCTTGAGAACACAGGAATTATTCAGAGCCTTTAACCCACCTATGGGGAAGGATAAGATCAATCACCTCCCAAATGGTAGTTTACACGACACACTGGAGTGAACACTAATGCATCTTAAGGAAGTTGCCCAATGTTAGCAGAACATCCAACAAGTTTGATGTGGCAAAAACAGGCAATTGACAGCAGAAACCAAATATCATCAGTCAATGTTATCTGATCTCTAATAATTAACAAAATTTAGAAAAAGTAGTTGAGGAAGGCCAAGTGAAAGCAGTGTAGGTGAGATGAGGTTCACAAAAAATAAGTGAAGAGTAGAAGCTAGTTGAGTCAAAAGGATATACTAGTGTAACCATCATGATAATATATAGTTCTACCATTCCATGAAAGCACATAATGATAATAAATCACAGCTAGTAATACCATATAAATCCTGTTTATACTAATATATATGCTGGCAGATAAAAACGATAAGGAGAAGGTAAACACTGTTTTTGCAATTATTAGTCAGTGAATAGGTGAAAACAACATCTGCAATTGGTTGTGTTGACGTATGTGTTTTCCAATAAATATTTAAACTTGACCAAAAACTTTGGCTTTCTAGTTTCCCAAAGGACAAAAGATTATGCTTCAACATCAAGGATACAGAACCCTTGTAAAAAATTCTTCCAATCTGCAAAAGATCCCTTGACTACTTAAATAAATCATTTTTAGGAACCTTCACTAATGGATTAGGAGGTAAATAATAAACAAACATGTGAAACTTCCCATATTGTGGAGAGCAAAATATGTTTTCTACACTGAAAGTGCCAACATCAACCAAATCTTATATACAATGCAAAGGAATCACAGATGGTTTTGGACAGAACTTAGATGGTTTACACCTGGCCTGTGGACTTACAACAGAATATTGACACTCATAAAAAAATAACCAAAATATTCCTTACTTTCTGAAACTACAAAAAGAAGAGTGACTGATCAGTGACTTACAGCCATCATAGCAGCCAAAAGTTGGATATTTTCACAGATTTAGAAAATCCTCTAAAATGCAAATCTGCCTGTGTGTCATAAGGTTTTCATCACCAGGAAGAACAGAGTTCTCTGTAAAAAGGTGTGCATCCTCACTATGTTTTCCACCATTCAATGGAGGGCTGCATCCCCTTAAATAGTAAGGATTCTCCCTACTTACAGCCTGTATGTCATTCCTTCGACCAACCACTGAAATCCCCTAAATATGGAAACATAACATATTTGCTATATACAGAAATTGATTGATTTACATATCTACTAGCATCCTCCCTTAAATTGATGTTGGTCAATCAAGAAGCATCAATTTGTCAATCGTGAGCTAACGGCAGTGACGGGAGAGAGCCTTGGTAAAGACATCAGTAGGTTGGTGTTTAGTGGAAATGTGAGGAAAAGTAATCTCCTGTTGAGTAAGTGCTTCACTAATGGAATGACAATCCACTTCAATATTCTTAGTGCGCTCATGGAAAACTGGATTGGCAACAATCTGAAAAGCACTAGTATTATCAGCATAAAAAGGAGTAGGAGTAAGTTGGGGAACACACCAAGTTCACCCAACAATCCTCAAAGCTAGGCAATCTCAGAACATGCAGATGACATGGCCCTATATTCTGACTCGGTGGTGACTTCAAGACACGTGCTTGCTTCTTACTCTTTCAAGAAATAAGGGCCCCACCAAGAAACATGCATCGACCTGACACAGAACGACGAGTATCCGCACAACCAGCCCAATCAGCATCACTAAAACCCTCTAATTATAAAGAAGTTCTAGAAAGGAAGAACAAACCATGACCAAACATTCCCTTGAGATATCGAAGGAGATGATGAACTGCAGCCAAGTGAGTATGGCAAGGAGCCTCCATAAACTGATTAACCTGCTGGACAACAAACAAGATGTCTGGTCGGGTAATAGTCAAATAATTCAAACTCACTACCAGCTGCCGATACATAGAGGAGTCAGATAAGAGGTCACCATCCTCTTGATGCAGCTTCAAATTGACATCCATAGGTATAAGAACTGCATTGGTGTCCTGAAGACCGGATAAGGAAAGAAACTCTTGGGTATACTTATGCTGATGCGAGAACGTGCCAGTCGGACAATGTTTGACCTCAAGGCCAAGAAAATATTGCAACGGACCAAGATCTTTCATATGAAATAAAGTTGAGTTGTTGCTAAAGCAGCTCAATCAACTGAGGATCAGACCCCGTAATCACAATATTATCGACATACACAACGAGTAGAACGATTTGGCGAAAGAAGAGAGAAGGGTCATATTGACTCCGAGTGAAGGTGAAGTCCAAGGATATAGTACAAAACTTCTTAAACTATGCCCGTGGTGCTTGCTTCAACCATACAGAGACCACTTCAAGGAACAAACCTCAGAAGAGGAGGAAGGAAACATGCCCAGAGGTGGAGTCATAAAGATCTCTTCCTTCAAATCACCATGGATAAATGCATTCTTCACATCCATCTATCAAAGCGGCCATCCTTTTGAGGCGGCAATTTCCATAACAGTACGAATAATAGTCATCTTGGCTACTGGAGCAAACGTTTCCTTATAATCAAGTCCATACTCCCGTCAATTTCCATGGTTCACCAAACGAGCTTTATACCTTTCTTGGGTGTAGACCCATTTGCATCCAATAAGTTTGGCTCCAATAGGACAAGGAATAATGTCCCAAGTGTGATTGTCCTAAAGAGCTTAAAGTTTGTCTTGCATAGCTTACTGTCAACATTCTTGAGTAGAGGCTTGAGAATAAGACTTTGGCACAAAAATAGTATCAAGAATAGCTTGAAATACGGAATCCCATATCTATCCGGAGGCCGTGAAGTGTGAGTCGACCAATGTGGCTCATGTAAGACAGGATCAAGCGTTGGTGAACCAATGTAGGAAGAAGAAGTAAGCGACATCGCTGATAGACAATACCTAGCTTAAAACGTCTTACAAGACACATCATAAAAGAAGGAAGCATAACGGAGGAAGAAACAGGATCAACATGAAATGGAAAGAAGTCTGATTTTCAAAGAAAACAACATTTCGAGAAATACGGATCTTGTTAGTATCTGCATCATAACAAACAAACCCTTTGTAGGAATTGCTACAACCAAGAAAAGCACATTGAACGACTTGTGCTGAGAGCTTGTGACGTTTAGTGGGAGGTAAGTGAACAAAACAGGTGGAACCAAAAACATTAAGAGAATTATAGTCAAGAGGAACTCCAAACAAACGTGAATATGGAGAATCAAGATTTAAAGTATGGGAAGGCAAACAATTAATTAAATACACAACTATAGATAAAGCTTCTACCCTAAAACAAGGAAGAATAGAAGATTTAAGCAACAAGGTATGAACAATATTTAAAAGATGTTGATTCTTACACTCGGCGACTCCATTCAGTTGAGGTGTGTAAGCACATAAACATTGAGAGAGAATACCCTTATGTTATAGGAAGGGTTGAAAGTCATGAGACATGTATATCCCCCCAGAGTTGGAGCTTAAGATCGTATCAGTGGTAGAAAACTGTCTCGACAAAGGCAACAAAGGCTTGGAAAGTAGAGAAAATATCCGCTTTAGATTAAAAAAAATATACCCAAAAAAATCGACTATAGTTATCAATAAATGTTACAAAGAACAGATACTGTGCGTGAGAAAAGACAGAACTCACACCCCAAACATCTATATGAATAATCTCAAAACAAGCATATGCTCGACTAAACTGCAAAGGAAATGGTAAACATTTGCTCTTACCAAGTTTACAATATGCACAATCAATTGACAAATAAGAGAAAGAAACTCAAATATATTATTCAAATAGCTACTTTTAACATGATGGGACAAAATAACTGAGTTTGGATGTCCTAATTTCATATGCCAAAGATGACTAATGTTAGCAATAGCAGAACAACCCAAAAAAACCAAATAAGGAAAGAAGAAGATTGGAAGGGAAAAAGATGCCCCATTTTAGGCCCCTGTCGCTATCACCTGGCCCGATGCTCGATCCTGCACATGACAACCAAAAAAAATAAAAGAGCATAATCATCTTCTACCAATTGGCCAATAGAGATTAAATTGGCAGATAAGTCAGGAGACACAAAAACATCAGTAAAAGCAAATCCAAGATTTCCAACAACAATAATAGAAAGATAATAAGATAATATACTTGCTAAATACTAATTGACTAATGGCAATCTGAATATGTTGCTCATCGTCATACTTACGAACATTATGGAGAACTTTCGGGTTGTCAGTCATGCGCTTGGAAGCAGTAAAGTCAATCAACCAAAGAGAGGAGTTGAAATTTTTCTTACCTTGGAGCCCAAGAGCAAAAAAGAGGAAACAATCATTTGTTGAACTTGGTCAGATGTAAGTGTTAAAGAAAAACCTGTAGTAGTTGGTTGGGCCGAAGATAGAGGCACAGGATTGGACTGGACAGCTACATGCAAGGCGGTAGTCGAACGATTCTGAGGTCGCACACAACCGTCCTTAATAAAATGGCCTCTCTTCTTACAACAATTGCAGAACTTCTTGCTGCAATTCTTAGCAATATGGCCAGACTCGCAATTGTAGCATTGTGGTGGGGATTTGGAACTGCCCTTGCTTTGAGCAATGCAGGCCATATTGACCATCTCAATACTGATAGTGTCTTGAGCAAGGCCAACTTGTGAGGCGCGATGTTGTTCCTCGTGCAAGAGTTCCCCCAAGCATTCATCCAATGATGGAACAGGTATATGATTAATTAACCCAGTATGTACACTATCAAACTCCGGTCGTAGCTTCATCAAGAATTGATCTCTTGGTTCTATGAATGGACTACTTGCATAGCTGCCAAGGCTGCCTTGGGAACCTTAGACTGTACTATCCCAGAATAATCACTCCATAAATTAAGAAAGACTAAATAATACTGCTTAATAGACTGATTTCCCTAATGATAGTTCCCAATATCTAACTCTGATTGAAACTTCCGAGCAGGGTTATCCTGATGACACATACATCGAAGGGAATCCCACATCTCCTTAAGAGTATTACATGAACGGAGATTGTTCACCATATAAAGCTCAATCGAATTCAACAGCCACGAAATAATCCTGGCATCCTTACCTTCACATGTAATAATGTCCTTGGGATCAATTAAAGCCTTAGAGGACCCATCCAAGTGATCCCACAGTTCTTTTCCCCTAACAAATATTTGAAACTAAAACTCCCAACTAGCACAATATTTCCCATTAAGATGAACAATAGAAGATTCCCCCGAGAACCCCAATAGAAGGTTCCGACAACCCTATACAAAAACTTTGATGAACCAAGACAACTCTAAGAACTTAAGATGAATCTTTGGAGAAGCTTTCAGAGATTGGCAATAGAACCTATAAAGAGGTTTCAACCCTAATGCCAAGAAAAAGGATTCCAACCAAACAACCAATCCTAACACAGAAAACCCCAAAGGAAATTCTAAATAAATGAATCTAATACCATGTCATAAGGTTTTTATCACTAGGAATAACAGAGTTCTCTATCAAAAGGTCTGCATCCTCACAATGCCCCTCCCCCTTCCCTTTAATGGAGGGTTGCATCCCTTTATGTCCTTTACTAACAACCGAAATCCCCTAAATATGGAAACATAATATACTTGCTATATACAAAAAAATGACTAATTTACATGTATGCTAACAATGTGTTCTTAAGAATGTAAAGCACAAGAGATACTTGCTCATCATGTACATCTAGACTCTAGATTTCATGGATGCCCATGATGAAACAGAATGTACTTACAGAACAATGAATATTTACCATGAAAGGGAAATCCAGTCACTATCTTAAACATGTAGTTATGAATTTAACTACTTCAAACGTAACCAGAGAAGATTTTTTGGTTAAAAAAAAGGGTGTGTGGATATTTTCCACACGTTGAAGCCATCTTCTAGATTAGATAGCCACTATGTGAAAGAGAAGATTATTTGTGAAAGTTGTTCAGATTACTAACACATGTTATATTTTTATAATTTGTTGATGCAATGATACATTCCATCTTGGGATCAGAATGAATCTTGATCAACAAGAGAGATGAATCGGAAATGGTGAGAATTCTTCTGTGGACTTTGAGGGAGAGATCGGTCGCGAACGATGATCCTCTTTCTTCGCGCTACAGTATCAAGAACTCCTTCAAGGATCGGCCATCCTGAATCTAACCCTGTTTTGAAAAGAGAGAGAACCGTAGGAGAGAAAGAATCTGATCGCTCGTGCTCGAGGGGAACCTCCGACGATCAAGTCAGGACTCGGAGGAGAGGGTTTCAGAGAAAAGATTTCCTTCTAAAAGGTTTTATCCCCAATAGACTGGCGATCTTCTTTTATAGCTTACTGACTTAACTCACCAAATCTTAGCACATTCGGAGACTCATCCCTTATCGTCGGATGATCGAGTATCCAAGTCTCTATCTTAGCGATCTAAATCATGCCACATGTCCATAGATATTTTACCCCATAACACTTGGCCTCCAACTCGCCAGGCCAACATGCTTTTAGCTAGGCTCGACCTATGAAGTTCGGTCTTTGGTCAGAGCATGATTGCATCAGAAAAGCCTCTTCGTTCAACTCATATGAAGTGTCTTCTCTGGATGAAACCGAGCTAGTAGGGTAGCCAATCGTGTTGCTAGAGAAGTTGAGGTAAGATCTTCAAGGAGATCATTCTCGAAACACCCAGAGTTGGACAATTCGTCTCTGGACTTTAAGGGTTCCCTCTAATATCTTCCCTCCAATCCTGACAACAACGCAGGTTAGGTCGAAGCCAAGTTTAAAGCGAAGCCTGATGTTTTGACTCAAACCAAAGTTGAGGCACCTCAATCTGCTCCTCAAGAATAATTTTTATACTTTGTACATTTTATTTTCTTTGTATTGTAACTTACATAAGATTCATTCAATCAATAAAAAAATAGTATTTGACTTACTTCTTCTATTCCTCTTTCTTTGAATGAATGTTTTGTTCTACATTTCTCTAAGCTGATCCAGCTTGTCTTCCAAAATTTCACCAAGTATTCAACTTTTCTGGTCGTCGACTTTGGGACTTAACTCCCATAAGCACGACCGGATTTGAAGTAGAGTAGTCTTTTAGGCCTTGGCGGCTCATATCTCTGAACCGACCAAGATGGATATAAGTAGGCAGCTTATCTTCCCGAGCTCAAACAAGATATAGATGAGTTCCATCTTGTGAAGAATGGGGCAATCAACTCCTTTGAGTCTTCTTCCTAAGTCCTGAAAAAGACCAGAAACAAACAAATCCTACGAGCTTTGAGGATTTGTCTAATTTAACCTTGGAAATGATGAAGATGATCTAGCCCCAGAAGATCAATATCGTGCCCCAAAAAGAGCGCCCTAAAAAAGGTCGAATAGTCAAGTCCTCAAAAGGGTCGTCGTCCAAGTTGAGGTCTTCAGGTTTCAAGTGATTAGCCTCTGTGTGCCTTGAAAGAAGATGAGGGCGATATGATCCCTGAGGACCGAATCCGTGTTGAGGTTCTAAGGGTTTTAGCGATCAATCTCTGCAAGCCGACAAAAAGAACAGGGACGGTCTGATCACTAAGAACCAACTCCATGTCTTGAAAAAGGTGAATGGTCCATACAAGCACTGATGATGTGTCTACTTGTCTATAAAATGAATGGGGTTAAGTTTGAGATCCAATCAATGATCGTTTGATCACACATGTAAAATGATGATGGATTGTTTCCAGAAAGAGTCTCAAAGCAATCATCGATAATATTTCCTCAGATGCTTGGAATGACCTTTCGAGAAGTTTTCTTACCAAATCGATTAGATTGTATGTACCTAGTCTGACAACCTTTGCAATCGTTTAGGTCCTTCCCAATATATAACGTCAATTGAGCTTCCGCTATCGGTGAGGACACGTTTGACCTCAAAATTGGCGATCATAACAGTGACCACCGGAGCATCATCGCAGGGGTAATGGATTCCCTTCAAGGTCGCCGTCAAAGAAAGTAATAGATTGTACAGCTTGAGATTTCTTCCTTGGTTAATTTGCTTGGGTAGACATCCAAATATACTTTTTCCACGCCAAGATATTTTTGTCGCAGCTAGCCAGGCCTCGAACAATTTAATAAATAACTCCAGCAGGCGGTTGATCACCTTTTAGGAAAGACACACCTTCTTTCTGCAAGTCTCGTCTAAGATACTGGGAGAAGTATCCTCATCAGATCAGGTCTTCAATTTTATCTTTCAACTATATGCATTCTTTAGCATCTTGACCTTGATCTTGATGGATCCAGCCGCCAGAGAATTTCATCTTGGCAAGCTACTTAATGATCCTCTCATTTTGGATCTACATAAGGATCTTTCCTCGGTTGGCGTTTAATAAGGAGTAGTTGCGAAACCAAGCAACTACTCCTTTCTAATTGCTTTCTTGGGGTTAGAACCTCGGTTTTTTGGAACGCTTTTGAGGTTCTTAGCTCAAATTCCGTTTTCTCTTAGGTATTTCTTGTTTAATTTCTTCCCGTCTTCCTACCTGAATCTCCTCAGCGTTGATGTACTTCTCTGTTGTAGCTAGGAACTCAGCCAAGTCTAGGTTTTTTCTTAAAAAGGGAGAACTAGAAAGGAGATTAATGTAACCCTTTAATCAGTATGACTATGGTAAAGGTCTGATTAAGGCCAGGGATCTCGAGCGTTTCCATTTTAAAACAACAAAAAGCTTTGGAGGCTTTCTCATTCATGTTGCTTCACCCTTATTAGCATGACCAATGTCATTTTCTGTTTCTTGCTGATAATGAAGTGGTTGATGAAGAGTTCACTCAACTCTTCAAAAGAAGAAACAGATTTCGGCTGGAGACTAGAAAACAATATTTGGGTCGTACTGCGCAAGATGGGCAGGAATGCCCCATATATGATGTCTTCTAGGGCTCCATAGAGCAATATCATAACTTTGAAGGACTCCCGATGGTAACGGGATCAGAGGTGCCATTGCACGTCCCAATCGATGGCATCCTGAATTCTGCTGGGAGTGAGGCATCAAGGATTTTTTAGCTAGAAGGGAAGATCATGTGAGTAACATACCTAGGTCGTTCTTTAGTTCTTGGGAGACGACCTTGAATCGGGCTCTTGGAGGATTCTCAGATCATGGATGAGGTGACCTAATACTGCTAGATGATGGGATGATTTCCACCTTCCTTCTCGTATGGATCTTGTCTTTAGGTTCCAGGGCTCTAGTGGCTGAATGTCACCCGCCTCCATTGAATCTGTCACAAAATTTCATGGTAATGATGGAAACAGAGATACATGTTGCTTCGTCTTCTAAAGGCTTAGGTAAACGCTTCGATCTTTTTTTCAAGAATTCGATATCTCGAATCTTGAACTTCATCTCCCGAGATTGTACGCTGATCCTGGCGAGTTTCTTTGGCTTCTTAGACTCTATTACACCCTGTAGTGTTGTCTTTAATTGGATCAGGGATCTAACTCCACTCGCCTCTTGCCATGGTCGAGCTTTACGGTTTTTGTTCAAGAAGATGATTGCTTCCCATAGATGGTACCAAACTATTGATGCTATGATCTGCTCTTTCTTGGAATAAAAACGGATCTTGATCAACGAGAAAGATAAATTGGAAATAGTGCGAATTTTTCTGTGGATTTTAAGGGAGAGTTCGGTCGCGATTGATAATCCTCCTTTTTTCCCATCACTCTATTGGATCAAAAACTTCTTCAAGGATCAGCCTTCATAAATCTAATCCTGTTTTTTTTTTAAAAAAAGAAACTTGGGAAAGAGGAGATCCGAGCACTCATACTTAGGGGAGCCTCTGACAATCAAGTCAGAACTCGGAGAGAGAGATTTCAGAGAAAAGATTTCCTCTTCAAGGGTTTTATCCCAAAAGGATTTGTCCTTTTACCAGTGGGTTGATGACCTATTTTTATAGCTTACTGGCCTGACTCACTAGATCTTGGCGTCTTTGGATATACGTTCCTTGTCGTCAGATAAAAGAATCTTTCCTTGCGATTAGAACGGATCTTGATCAATGAAAAAGCTGAATTGGAAATTGTGCGAATTCTTCTGTGGATTTTAAGGGAGAGATCGGTGGCGATCAATGATCCTCCTTCTTTTTCTCATGTCTCTACTGTATCAAGAACTCCTTTAAGGATTGGCCTTTACGAATCCAATCCTGGTTTGGAAGAGGAAAAAACCGTCGGAGAAAAGAGATTTGAGAGCTTATGCTCGAGGGAGCCTCTGACAATCAAGTCAGAACTCGGAGATAGAGGTTTCAAAGAAAAGATTTCCTCCCCAAAGGTTTCATCCCAAAAGGATTCGTCCATTTACCAGTGGGCTAACAATTTTCTTTTATAGTTTATTGACCTAACTCACTAGATCTTGGCGTCATTAGAGATTCATTCCCTGTCGTCGAATGACCGAGTATCCAAGTCTCTGTCTTAGTGGTATGGATCATGCCACGTGTCCATGAATATTTTACCCCATAATACATTTCAATAGACCCAAGTGATTCCACCCTTCCTCGAACCCCACACATAGCAGGAGCTTTATAGCACCGGGTTGCCCTTAACACATTTCAATGTGTTCAAAAGAATCTGGAGAATACCAGGAAATCCAAAACGGCAATACTAATTTAGAAAAGAAAAGATGTAAATCTATCTTAGAGTGGAGAAAGAATCAATCCCTTCCCTGCTGGAAATACATTCAAACCCTTAGAAAGATTGGTGATGCATATCAATGACCTTTGTAGTGTATAATGTGAAAGGACATTCAAAAGAAGTAGCCAATTTATAGAAAAATCTAACTGCCATTAGACAAATAAGAATAAAAAATATGAACTAGGTTAATGTTACAAGACAATTGCAAAAGGGGTTATAAGAGAAGATGCCCACCTATGTTAGGATACACCTATAGAAAGTAACCGCCTAATATAGAAACTAAGCTAATATAAGAGAGATATACAAGGTAATATACTAACATGCCTAACTTAGGCAATACTATAGAAAGTAACTACCTAATATAGAAACTAAGCTAATATAAGAGAGATATACAAGGTAATATACTAACATGCCTAACTTAGGCAATACTAGCTAACTTGAATAATCAATATATTTTTAATCAAGAACAAAGTGAAGAAAGACCAAGCAAAAGTAGATCCATAGACAGCAAGGGGAGAATAAAAGCTAGTGGCAACCCAAAGCATAAACTAGTCTATGCATGTCAACCAAGAATTAAAAAACTATAGAAGCCTTATATTCCATTCAAGTGTGTGATACACATAACAATCACAACTAAGAAATATAACATTGTAACACCCAAATCAAGTTTTCTCACCAGAAGTGCATTGCTGCAATTTCCATTAAATAAAGCATACATGGCATGGGAGAAGAAACATAGAAAATGTAATAGGAGAGGAACTTGGTAACCGTTCAGGTGAAAAGATCAGTAAACGAGACAGTGACACATCTTCCATGTTGATGAAAGTCAGCTTGTTCCTATTTTCTTTAGGATGCTATTCCTACAACTGAACAAAGCATCTCAGTTGTAACTGACCACTTCTGTGGGCACTCCCAGTGTTCATAACCAGTACAACGCATCTTGTTCTTTCTATACCATGCCTTCCACATAAATGAAAATAAGGCCGATATATTCCTCAAAAGATCATATATTCTGTGAGGAATTCCACAAGGGTTAAAAGATGTTTTCAAAATACCACTTGTTCAACAATTGGGTCATTTGTCAGCCTCACTAGGCTATAAATACTTGTATTAGAGAAGATGTGGGATTAGAAAGTTGTGTTGAAAAATGAAAGGAAAGGAACTCTTACAATGTTTATGACAAGGCCTCGCGTGAAGAGACAGATAGTGAAGTGTAGCCAAGAATGACTTGCCTGCTCTTGGCAAAGGGAACAGTGCCTTGATGGCAAGTCATTGGAGGCTACGCCTTGCTCTCTTTCTTTTCATGTGAGGCTCTTGCATGACTTGAATGATGCTTGCAGCTAGCAATAAATCATTTTATGAATTCAATACTAGAATATGATGTTGCTATATATAGCGAATATTTGTTGCCAATTTTGTACAGCCTATTTATTCTGTATCTTTACATAATTAGATTGTATAGCTGTAGATAGAGAGAAATCGGTCTTAGATCATCACTAAAAATCAGCCTTTAATTATTGTATATTCATCTATTTATTGAATGGAAATCAGAAGAGGGAGAGAGGCAATTCAAAGCAAAAGTTATCATATGATATACTCCAGAATGAACATTGCAAGAGGTATGTAAAAGCAAGATCTCCTCATCTATATCTGTATGGGAATCATGTTTCATGATTTCTACTTCACATTTGGGTGGGTTTGTGTGCTTTGATAAAGAACAAACATGATTGCATGTGTTGATGTTCAAATAACAACTTGTACTACATGTAAATGAAAGTTGCATCAATGAACAAGCAATAAGAGCACTAAATATGAGAACTAATAACATTAGAGAATATATGCACAAGTTATATCCCATATAATAAATGTGGATTTAGTATTTATCTATAATTCTTCTGCAAAAAGAGGTTAAAGTATAAAGGGCCTGCGAAGGCAAGCATTTCTTTGTAAGGATGATGGATGATGGAAGATGGAAGACAACAAGCATTGCAAATTAGATCTTTGAATTTCTTTTTTCCCACAAACTCCTGAAAAAGTATGCATGGTCATTCACATTAATAACTCATTGAGGCAAGGAGCCAGTTGTGAAAGAAGCTAAATGAATGAAAAGCACAGTAAATTTGTATATTCAAAGCCTTAGCATGATCATTGACATTAATAACTCATTAAGGCAAGGAGCCAGTTATGAAAGAAGCTAAATGAATGAAAAACACAATAAATTTGTATGTTCAAAGCCTTAGCATGGTCACAGAGTTATTTGAGCAGAGTGTGCATGGTTATTCTCAGTAACATTTTGACACCGGGCGGGGTAGCGATTATCCCGCGGGCTAGCCTGATCCAAGGACCGCAAGGAAGAACAAACGAAGAACCAAAAGAACCAGAGAAAAAACTCTGAAATTCAGAAAAATATTATTAATCAAAATTCAATAATGAAAAACTAACACACAAGCCGGGTTAAATAGCCTCAAAAGATTAACCTAGAAACCTTATCATCTAATCTAAATTTGCTAAAATTAACAAATTATTATTTAAAACTAAACTTATCTAAATTTAAAACTCTAAACAAATCAGATAACTCCTAAAAATCCGAGATCAAATCGGATTTAAATCCTATCCTAATTTGGCATATGAAATATTACCAAAAATAGAAAAAGACCGAAAACCCTAATTTCGCGGATTAAATATTTCTAAAAATAGAAAAAAAACTAAAATTCTCTCAAATATGACGTCCCCATGTCGTGCGCGCCGCAAAGAGCTTTCCGAATTGGGGTCGAACGCTTGATTCTGTTATCGGTAGCCAAAGTTATAGCCAAAATACCGAACCACACCCAAAACCGACCCAATCTTGGAATTGACTCGAAAACTTCTGTCTTTACGTTGACCCGCCAACTCGGCACCAATATTTGACTCGAGCCTCTTGCATCAGTCACCCCAAATTGGAAAGAACTCGACCCCGAGTTCGACCGCACCTCTATTGGTAAGTTTGGATCTCCATGCTTGATCTCAATCAAAACCCTAGAGACAGAAAGTAGGTTAGTAGTGTTGGTTATCGGGCCAAGAGGGTTTTCCCCCATCGAGATACCAATGCAACGCTAGTCATAGATGGGCTCACCAATCTCCTCCTCAGGTTCGCCAATTTCCTCCTCGTAGTCGTCGTAGATAGGCGAGATCTCCTCCTCCACATCGTCGTTGAAGATGGAAAAATCTCCTCCTCCTCATCATCGTTGAAGATGGGCGAGATCTCGTCCTCCACATCATCGTCGTAGATGGGTTGGTAGATGGGTTGGCCAAACCTCTGATCGCTATGATTATGGTGCTGGACTTCCTCAGCCGGAACCTGCCTATGACAACCACAATCAAAATCGATCACTGCCAAACGCCTTGATAATTTCTTAACTTGCCTCTACAAATCCTTGATTATCAAGCGTTGGGTTAACTCCGCGACTTGCCTTTGTAGATCCTTGTTCATCGCCTCCAGTGCACTTAGGTCACGGTATTGGACTTCCTCAGCCGGAACCTGTCCAACCCGACGACCACGACCACCAGTCATTGATGTCGATGATGACGCTTCCCAGGAAGATGATGAGCTCTGATACCAACTGACACCGGGCGAGGTAACGATTATCCCGCGGGCTAGCCGGATCCAAGGACCGCAAGGAAGAACAAACGAAGAACCAAAAGAACCAGAGAAAATACTCTGAAATTCAGGAAAATATTATTAATCAAAATTCAATAATGAAAAACTAACCCACAAGCCGGGTTAAATAGCCTCAAAAGATTAACCTAGGAACCTTATCATCTAATCTAAATTTGCTAAAATTGACAAATTATTATTTGAAACTAAACTTATCTAAATTTAAAACTCTAAACAAATCAGATAACTCCTAAAAATCCGAAATCAAATCGGATTCAAATCCTATCCTAATTTGGCATATGAAATATTACCAAAAATAGAAAAAAGACCGAAAACCCTAATTCGGCGGATTAAATATTTCTAAAAATAGAAAAAAAAACTAAAATTCTCTCTAATATGACGTCCCCATGTCGTGCACGCCGCAAAGAGCTTTCTGAATTAGGGTCGAACGCTTGATTCTGATATCGGTAGCCAAAGTTATAGCCAAAATACCGAACCACACCCAAAACCGACCCAATCTTAGAATTGACTCGATAACTTCCCGTCTTTAAGTTGACCCGCCAACTCGGCACCAATATTTGACTCGAGCCTCCTGCATCACATTTGTGCAAACAAAGATGAGGCCAGAGAAATGAAAGGGAATACCAAAAGAAGATATTACCAGAAGGTGGTCTCTCAATACAAGACAAATCAAATTTGCCATTTCCAATCTCACTCACTGATTGGTTATAGTCAGCTATTTCAGAAATGACATGTTTCACTTATCAATTATGATCGAAATTAGCTAATTCCTATTTATTTACACTGCCAATATAGACAGTATGTAGAAGTATGAAGTAAGGCAATAAGGCGGGGATTGGGTAAGGACCCCGTCCCCAACTCCCCTATTTTACCCCAAACTAGTCCTGCTGATAGGGATTGCCTCCAGTTCCCGACGAACTCCTCCGCAAATCCAACGAGGAACGAGGATCCCATTCCCGACCTACTCCACAACAAGGATTCAGGGCTGGATCCCGCCCACTCAGTACCTTTAATTTTTCAATTAATTTAACAAACATAAATAAAAATATAAAAATACCAAAATAAATTCACAAAGACTATAAAAGGAATCCAAAGTATTTGTTCATGAATCATATTTTTATCATAAATTTATTCCATCCCCATCATATCCTAAAAAAAAACCCATATTTAACGAACTCACATCCTATGTAATACATGATTTAAAGAGAAATTATCTTCTATGTCATCCCATTACATTCTTTAACCAATGACTTTCAAGATTAGAGTACCTTATGCGCCACATATGTTATTTATTTCAAACTGGAGTTTATCCAAATACTAACGTTCTATAGATGTTGGTATTTCCTAATCATTGGGATCATCAAATTAGCTCAACCATGAAGTTTTGTATGTGTTTCCTCTACAGTCCTGACCCTATAAATTGAGAAAAGCATATGTTATGTTTTCCTACGACAAGAATATTGCATGGCAAAACAAGAAACATGTCTTCAAGTACTTTTTTATTGTAAAACAATAATGACATCACTCAGTAGCTCCTTTCTGTATAGAATTTCATTTGCAATCCGTTTCATCTTATATATCATTTCAAAACAGCTAAATCCTTGCATTTATGGCTCAAGAAATTCAAACTCACACTAGGCATCAAGTCCTCCAAAAATCTATGATTGTATATGAACATCAATATGACATATCATGATATGAATCCATTTTTAAATCATAAAATAGATTATAATGGGTGGGACTAGTTATTTAGACAGTCACACCATTGTAGATCGGTACAGTATGGCCCTAAAACATAGTTAAAAATTTTAAAAATATGACAAATTATCATTGTGAATATTTCTTCATGCTCTCCAACACCATGTAAAAAGTGAATAAAATAAATAAACCTATGAGAAAAAAAAAGATTCCAGAACTGTCCATTTGGTTGAATTCTTTAAAATTGTTTTGACCTCTGAACAAAATACACTTTATTCATAAGATTTTAATTTTATTTTTATTTTTTTACAACGATATACAAAGCATAAGTGGATCTTGTAAATATTTTTTTTTTATCTTTTGAATTTCTTTTCTTTTTTTTTCCAATCGTTACCGGTTGTGCCACAAGAAACTGTAAAATAACTCCCATTTTAGGGTATGTTGCAACATGGAGATTATGCAACTTTTCAAAAGATGAAGTCAGACATTATTAAGCTGCTAAGGATTGTGAACCAATTGCATAGATGAATGTAACAGGAGAAATGTCACCGTAGAGCAGGGTAAATAAATGAGTTTGAGTTCTGAATACATGGAAAAAGAAGCCCTTGAGATTCATACAATCAACTTAGCAAATTGTGTAACTCAGAGAAGTTGTTGATGATATGGTTGACATAGTATTTCTTTTTTCTTCGACTGGATTGGGAGTCAACTTCAGATGAGATAAAATGATCCTAACATTGACTAGCCTGGGCAAAATCAAGGGTCTGGTTTCCTTAATTGCATACAAAAGCACTAAGTTGTT
This sequence comes from Dioscorea zingiberensis, assembly GCA_026586065.1. Classification (NCBI taxonomy): domain Eukaryota; kingdom Viridiplantae; phylum Streptophyta; class Magnoliopsida; order Dioscoreales; family Dioscoreaceae; genus Dioscorea; species Dioscorea zingiberensis. The sequence goes on along the minus strand of CM048818.1, from coordinate 19,336,832 downwards.
AAATTATGATCTTTTGTTGCCTTGTAACAAAAAAAAAAAGACTTGCCACCATGACTAAATTAGACTTATGAAATACTCTCACAACCATTCCATCTCACAAGGAGAGGTTGAGGGTTCAAATCACGTTAGTGACATGTTTCTAGTGCCTTGTCCACATTTATCAAAAAAAAAAAGAAAGAAATACTCTCATACTCTGACCCTATATGAGACAAAGATTATATTATCCAAAGTCTACTACCATGATCCACTCCAAGTCAAAGTTGAATGTTGTACGGTAAGATTAGTCAAGTAATTCTAAAAGTCAAAGCAAATGGCTGGGTATGCTACATGTAGAAATTAAAATAGCTTCTATATATCAGTTTCAAGCAAAAAATGTCAAAATGTTACTACTGGATTTACTGCTAAAACATAATTCCTCATGATTTTGACCAATTTAATCTACCTAAGCAAGAAGCACTCCAGTGGATACACAAACTACATTTGAAGGATCTTTACCTTGTAACTGTTATGAGATATATTTGAGATAAAGATATATATATAAGATATATATGGTAGTTAGATATAATTTAGTCCCACATTGGTTATTTATATATGATGTATATGTTACTAGCCTATAAATAGGCTTCTGCTGTATATTCAATATATGATTCATTTTATAACCTTTCTCTTAACATAGTATTAGAGAGCACAGGTTTTGAATCATCTTAAAATAATTTTTTTTTTTTTTTTGGTTCCTTTGTCCGCTGCTGCTCACACTGCTCAAGGATGTCGCGCCACCCATCTCCGGATCTTCAAGATCTTCTCCAATTTGCCCGGATCTTCTCCATATCTTCCCGGATCTTCTCCGATCTTTTTGGATCTCTCCGATCTTTTTGGATCTTCTCCGATCTTTCCGGATCTTCTCCGATTTTCCCGGATCTTCTCCAATCTTCCGGGCTCTTCTCCTCGTTGTGCGTGTGCCTGCCTTCGTGTTGCGGCTCTCTCTCTCTCTTTTGGTGCTTGCCCTCTCTCTCAGCGATTACTATCTCTATCTTGTCCTGTACTCCTAACATGGATCCTCCCCTGATCTTCTCTGATCTTCCCGGCTCTTCTTCTCATTGTGCATGTGCCCGACTCCGTGTTGCGGCTCTCTTTATTGGTGCTTGCCCTCTGCCATTGCTCTCTCTCTTGGTGGATCTACAGTGATTGCTTTCTCTCTTGGTAGATCTATAGGTGTAATCCTTTTCTCCTCTACTCCTAACATGGCTTCTTCTCCTCCCTGCGACCCGCAACCTTTCTCCTTCTCTTCCCAGCAATCCACAATTGGCTTCTTCTCCCCTGGCAACCACTACAAGGCCCTACCAGCACGACTCTTTCTCCTCGCTTGGCGACCACCTCTTGACCCTTTATGAAGGGATTTTTTATTGGGCCTCTTTGTTGGGCTTTCTTCTTCTCCATGACTATCGTCATGGCTTCTCCATGCCGTTTTTATGATCTTGTGTCCAAACTCAAGTTGGTATCTCGCATACACCTTGAGTTTGCGGGGACTATTAGATTATATATAGCTGACAAGCACATCAGCATGGATGCTCACTTTACCCGGTGTTCTATTCGTGATCAAATGGTCTCCCTTCGCTATCTTTCATCTGAGGTCCAAGTTACTGATTTTCTTCACCAAGGCTCGGACCTATGATCAACATTCTTTTCTGTTATTCAAACTCAAGACTCTTGATCCCCCTTGAGTTTGAGGAGGGGTGTTATGAGATATATTTGAGATATAGATATATATGAGATATATATGGCTGTTAGATATAGTTTAGTCCCACATCGATTATTTATATATGATGTATATGTTACTAGCCTATAAATAGGCTTCTGTTGTATATTCAATAATATGATTCACTTTATAACCTTTCTCTTAACAGTAACAAACCACCTACTTTCCCTGGGCCCAAAACATAACTTTAATAAAGGCATGCAGATTTCTTCCTTACAAAAGAGGGTCTTCAAGGTTTGCTTTTCCTCTCCATAACAACTATGGTGCAGCACTATATGAGAAACATCATCTCAATAAGATAAAATAGACCAATCAGAACCATTAGTGGGAACTTGGTGCAAAAAGATGTACATGAAAGGAGGTCTTCATTTGATAAATTTTTTTTTTAAAAAAAAAAAACAGCCAAGTCCACAAGAGTCACATAGAGATACAACAGACAGAATCTAGCTAGGGGTTGAAAGTACCTGGCTGCTCTAGCATTGTCCAGTATGCTTTTTATGCACAAACTCTACATATAAGAGCCCATCAATAAATATAAGCAGCATGAGAAGTAGAAAAGTGAACCAAATTGAGTTACAAGCCTGGCAAGTTCTAATTCAGCAACACTTGCAATTTCATATCATTGCTGTAACACTCCATGGAGCTGGGCTTCCCTGAGATCCATTGAATAATGGAATATGATGGTTGAAAGTTTCACATGAAATGCATCACATGTAAGAAAAAAAAAATAATAAGTTAAAGAAAACATCTGTAGCCATTTTGGAAGAAAAGTAGAGAAGAAATCCTTGGCACTTTCCTCCATCATGGTCGCCTTTGTAGAAAGTCAATCTTAGTGGATGCCATACCAAGATTAGGTACCAAGCATGAGCACCCCAACTGTGCAATCAATATTCTATTCTCAGGAAAACTCAACAAGTATATTTCAGAAGACACATGGAGGTAAACCTGCACATAAACAGTATCGCCTGTCATCTTTTGCTTTCTAAATGGAATTATGCTCTAGACATCTGGTTTTGAACCGCCCACAGGGAACACAAAAAACCACCTAAAGAGGAAATGTATAAAAAATGAAGCATACCAACCATGCACAGAAGCATGCCTTTTCAAGCAGCACAAATCACATCAGGAAAGAATGGAAAATATAAAGCATCTATATCGTTCTTCAGTGTCAAGCAAAGAACAAAAGAAAATGAGAATCAAATAAGAACTAGCCTCGCCTATATATATCATGACACTAATATAGTTCGATATGCAACAACAACCAAAACCTGATACGTAAGGTGAGAGTACAGCATACAATTATACCTGATATAGCTCATTGCAGAGACTTACATGAAGAGGCAGAGAGTGGAATGCAGCCAGGGATGACTTGCCAACATTTGGATAGAAAGAGTTACTTGATGTCAAATTGTTGTCAGGTTGTCCTTGGCTACATTTTGCTCTCTTCTTCTCATGTAAGGCCCTCACATGACAGTAACCAACTAGTGCCAGGTTTGATTGGTGTGAGAGAGCTTTACCTAAATATCCTAGTACCATGCATTGCAGGGCCTTACATGAAGAAAAAAAGAGTGGGATGCAGCCAAGGATGACTTGTTGGCATTGGACAAAAGAGAGATCCTTTGTTGTAAAATGCCAGCAGGTTGTCCTTGGTTACAACTGACTCTTTTCTTCTCACGCAAGGTCCCTATGCAACACAACAATACCCACAGCTACTCATCAAACACATTTAGAAGAAGAAGTTGTTCTATAATGCTAAAAAACCCAATATGTTTTCTAGGATCTGCCCATCTTATGGGAGTGTCTTTTGAGTATCTTATAGGAAGATATTTTATGAGTTGAGGGCAAACAAAATCTAACAAATAAGATATCAAAAACTGTCAATTTGCATTATAAACAAGGTTCTTTCTCCTATTAAACCAAGTTGCATCAATGATTCTGCAAAACATAGATAATTGTGTGTACCTGCAGTGAATGGAGGGGTGGCTCAATGCACATAGATAATTGTGCTTTGAAGAATCTAATTCCCTCCCAGAAAGACCAATAAATTTCAATGGAACAAACCAATCTGGCTTCCTAAAAAGGCCTGAATTTGCACACACACACAAAATAAATAAATTAGGGACACCAGAACTTTGTCCCTTCAAAATCCCACTTCTTGATTAACTTTAATGTCAATGATCCTCCCTCATATCAAAAAGGTCAGCAGGATTAACTGGGATATCATGGTTGTCCAACTGGAAGAAGATACCGTGCATTGGTCTACATAGCAAGTGTTTTAAACATTAGCAAAGATTGACCAACTTAGAGTCCTAGAACAATCTAAGGTTATCGCTATTGCCAAAACCAAACAAAGAAAAGCTAGCTAGGAATGTAAGGTAATTAAAGAAAAGAGCACTAAGCTTGCCAGTTAGAGAATAGGAGTAGATTTTCTAAATTGACCCAATTAGGATTTTGTAAAATATAAAACTTGTTTGTTTCATGGTTTAGCAGGAATCCACCACATAGGAGGAGCTCATTCTGTTGTCAAAACATAATATGTACAGAGTGTATTGATATCGACAGGCTGTATGGTATTAGAGTTAGTGCTAGAACTTTTTTTCTTAATAAATGCGGACAAACCACCTTTTATTTTGGTAGAAGCATATGCTTCAAACGTGCTTCAAACCCTCGACCTCTCCTTGTGAGAAAGAGTGTGGTAGCTAACTTTTCTCGTGAAAGTTTTGTTAGTACTAGAACTGAAATCACACAATCCTAGCCTTTTAAGGTTACAACCCTTAAGCTTAATGGTGTTTATCAAGCAAGATCGAATCCTTCAAAGTCTGAACATTGAATACCAGTAATCAGGACTGTGCAGGAAATTTTCATGCATCAACAACACAATGAAGCAATTTTATGCATAGGAAGAAGGAAATATGAGGCAATGCTCTTGAACTTTCTGAAGTTGAATGATTCATTACAAGTCAAGCCTCAATCAGAGTTGTCTCAAAATCTGAAGTGGTTCAACAGAAATATAATCTCATTCTGCTCTAATTAAAATTGTGCTCCAGCGGCAATATAAATCAAAATCATACTCATTTTGAACCCCCATAAAGAACATCTCCAAATAGATATAAATCCTGTTAATGAAACTTATATCATAACTGCCTCCGAAAAAATCAGAATTATTTGATAATATCAAGATGGTTCAACAATCAATTTTTTTTTTATGTGTATTCAAAGAGGGATAGAAAGACAAATATGAAAAGGTTCAAATTACAATAAGGCAACCAAGCATACACCTGACTTTGTGAAACCAACCCATTCACATATCACTTTGTACAATTATATCAACCATTAAATTACCCAAAAACTGCCTTCAAAAGTGACAGAATAGATAGGGCTATTTCATAGTTATACATGTGTAATTTTACTAACAAGATTGATTCAAAAAGTACAACCTTTCACATTTCCTCAGATGGTAATCCACATAAACTGAGAGCTCCATCACATTCCTCCAGAGAAACAATGCAGTTCCCAACTATTAGTTGTGACAACCAAAAAAAAAGACTTAGAATCGAAAAATCAACATGAAAACTACCATTCATGCTGCCCTAAAAGTTATTCTAAACTGCATTCAATTCTAACTCTTGAAAAATCGAACTTTGCGTAGTTTACATGAAAGAAAAGAGCAAGAAAATCCAAATTGCAATTGCAAATTAGAGAAAGGAAACCCATCAATAAACTGGAGAGGAGTAATGTATGTCTTTACCTCAAATCAAAGCCCTAGAGAGAGAGATCCATCGATTTGACAGAACGGGGATACAAATGGTGGGATGCTCCCGGGGTTTCGAGCGTTTATTTTCGCGCCAGGAGTATGTTTGTTGGGCCTCGGCCCCGGAATGGATATGGCCCATTCTACTTGCGAGTAAAGGTATGCATGGGCTTAATGGCACGCATGCATTACACACATCTTAAAGCATGAATCAGGAAAATCAACTTTTTTTTATTGTTGATACCTTATAAATTTTTTTTTCAAGGTGAAAAACACCCTGGGCAAGGACTTCAAGGAGGGGTGGCTGTTCAATCCAACAGGCTTATCCTTAGGAGAACAACATCACACATGACTCTCAGTTTGTAAGAGTGAGGATTCGATCTCGGACTCGTTCACATGAGAATCTCATCTCTTAGCAAGTGACCCGGATACCAATGGACCCTTGGGTCGTTGGTCATAATACCTTATAATTCAGAATGATTATTTCATGGCTTAATTGTTTTGAGCACATCTTATCATCCAGTTCTCATGAACAACAAAACTCTACCTAGTTGTGCACTGATTACAGCCAAGGCAACTGCCAATTGAAATCAAGTCTCATCAAGCAAACAAGCTATATATCCATCTATTATTTTGATGGAAGTTACAAGTAACTAAAACTCCATCTATGGATTAATTATTACTCTGAAGAAGTTCAGTAGGAAGGCCAGTAACCCTCTAATTCCATGCAGGAGTCCATGTTTTGGAACCTGACACCATTGAAGTTTCCTGCATTGCCTGAGAGGATGCACTCAGGTGGCACTGGAGGAGCAACTTCTGTAGCTACCTGAGCTTGGTTTAGTGCCGCTGGCACTGACCGGAAGCCCAGTGGCTGAGGCGGCGGTGCGCTGAGGTTTAGATTGAGACCGGAGAAGGCGGTGACACCGGGGAAGTTGAGTTGTGGTTGGATCGGTGGGAGTATACCCGGTGTTCCTCGAGCAAACCTCGTAAGCTCAGCGAGCTCAGCATTGCTGAGGTAGCTGCCGCCAAAGCCGAAATTGTAGAGATCAGATTGATTTACTGATGGGGCGAAGCCTGGCCCTATGTTGAGGGCGTAGGGATGAGCTCTTGGCTGCCCTGAGGGGTACTTCTTCCCTCCAGAGCTCTTCATGAACACTCGGCATGCCACCCATTCATCCTGCAAACATTTGTTTTTATACAATTGTAACACTCTTCTGAAAATGTCAAGAAAAAACTTTTATATTTTTTTTAATGAGTAATATATAATTATGAGGAATGTTTATGTGAAGACCTTGTTAGGTTTCAATGGAGATTTGGAAGGCAAGCGATACTCATGCATCACCCAATTGGTCTTCTCCCCTCTAGGGGCTCTCCCTTTGTAGAAGACCAGTGTCTTCTTCATTCCGACGAGCTCCGATGAGTTACTGTTGAAGATCTCCTTGTCTTTGCCGGTTGTCTTCCAGTATCCGGCGTTGGTGGCACGGTTTGTTCGGACACCGGTAGGGTATTTTCGATCTCGGAGGCTGAAGAAGTACCACTCTTTCTCACCCATTTTCGCCTTTCCTGAGGAACAAGAGAAATGTTTGATGCGTTTCTAGCACTATGTAAGAATAAGGGTTTGATGAAACTTGCACTTCTCATCAGTTGTGCTGTTTTGCTGCTTGGATAACTTGAAGATATAATAGACTTGTCCCTGCTAGCTGGTTAATCTATAATTTTTCATATATCATATGTTAAGTAATATTGAAGCTCATCAATTCAAGAGTCATCATATGTTAATATATTAATAATCACAATCCTTCTCTCTAATCTACAAATAAAAACATGCTACTCTCTTCTTACTAATTAAGGTTAAGGGGAAGGCTGCAATTGATGTTAATTAAGAACCAGTCAAACCTTAATCTCAATATAATTCTCACAAAATTGGTGAAACAAGAACACCAATAAGACTAATTAATTACCATGCTTTAATTATAGATAGATCTTCAACAAAAATAACTCTTTGTTTCACATGTTAAAAATTGAATTTTAGTTAATAAATTAAAGCATATACCTACAAACATAAACATGCTATATATTCTTCCTATATACTAAAGGTTAGCAGAAGGCTTCAATTGATGTTAAGAACAGTAAAACCTTGATGATCTCCTGAATAACATGGTCTACTGGTGAAATAAAAACAACAAGAACAAGAATTATATATCTAGCTTTATTGATCTTCAACTATATATTAAGTTCATTTAAATTCTGGTTATAATAAGTTATTAACACAATCAAAGATTACAATAAGATAGTATGATCTTTTAAATATATATAAGCAAGGGATAAACATGCATATAGATACCTGGGAGATCCCATGGCTCACACTTATTGAGATCCACATCTGCAATTGCTCTTGCAGTGAATTTGGAATCAGAGATCTTGTTTGTCAGATAGTAAGTAACAAGCTCTTCATCAGATGGATGGAACCTGAACCCTGGAGGCAGTGTCTCCTCCTTACCCCCTCCTTCCATCTCTTCTCTTCTCTTCTTGGATGATATTGAAATATATATGAACTGTACGTTGCACCAGCTTCTGAACTTTCTACTTACTTGAAATTAACTTCAATCAAGACTCAAAGAAGAGATGTATTAATCTTGAATCCATTGAAGGAAGGAAGAAAGGAAGTTAGGGCAAGGTATAAAGAAAATATGAATGCTTACCTGCAAGGATGATGACAATATATAGGAATTAAGATGAGTGTTGCTGGCTAACAAGGAAGCAGGCATGGCAACTTCTTGAGGTTGCTGTGAGTTGAGTTATTTAGGGTTTGATGTATGAGTCCCTCTCTTGCTGATGACATTGTCAAGAAGATTGAGCTTTAAGCTTCTTAGTGAGGTGATCAGTGCATGTTTGTGTGTGTGTGTTGCTCAAGCTCTTACCAACTAAAAGAGGCCTTCGAGATGCTTTTCTGCACTTAATTATTTGGCACATTAAATTATTGCATTCAAGAATAAATTAAGTACTATATATTTCTCAAGCTAACTACATTTGATGTATGTTGTATATATATTACTTTATACTTGTTTGTAGATTTTTCATAGCATGTGAATCATGGGATCTTATTATATCTGTGCTCTCTACTTATAAGAGACTATGGTCTTACCGATGGTCTTATGGTCTATTGGTACCGGGTCCCTTATGTAAGGCTTCATTGGTTTGGACAATCCCATGTTCGAACCCCCTCGACCATAAGGTGAGGGCACAAACGCACAGATGCCGCGTTGCCCGCCCCTGACTTTCGAGAGACGCTTGTCGCCTTTATATATAAAAAAAAAGACTTTGGTCTTTTCGTAACAAATGTTGCTCATCTTTAAAATATATCTCTGATAATTGTTACCCAGGTAAGCATCTACAACTTATAAAGATTGAAACTTTAGGGGAAAAAAAGTCACTTCTTCTCAAAATATATATTGTTGGTCACACAAGAAAAAAGGAATAGGATCATAATGGAGATTTACATGGGTAGTTGTCCTCATCTTGTATTCCGGTAAATACCACATGTTTTAAGTAGTGTTTGGTTGGATGTAATACCAAATATATGGATTTCTAGTTACAATATATTTGTAAATATCTTATTTTCAAAATACAGTACATGCAAATCTAGGAATTCAGATTATAAAACTTCGTGTTTGGTTGAAAGGATTTAAATATCTGGATTTGAAAAACCATAGAGTACTAAATCCAAAGTTTAGATTTCGAATTATACCTGTGAGAGCAAATCCAAATCTTGGATTCCTGATTTGGGCAAAATCCTCATAGGTATTTTCAAATAAATTGAGTTTTGGAATCCCTCAAACCAAACATTAGGTTTTGAAAACCCTTATTTTGAATGATATGTAACCCAAAACCCCCCTAATCAAACATTACCTTATCTTCTCTGATAATTTTACCATCTATTTCTATATATATATATATAAGTTATCCACCTCTTATAAATAAATAAATAAATAAAATAAACAACTAAAAAAACAAAGAATTGTACGTTTGTCATTGCATGCACATGGTTTCCCTATAATGCTACCCCTAATTATACTTTGCTTCTCCATGCTTTGAGATATACAGTTGATGTTTAGAATAAATTTAAAAAGTATTCATATTCAAGGAGATATTTAAAAATTAGGAACATAAAAAAAAGACTTCAACATTTCAGTATTCGAATTTAATTATGTAAATAAATTAGAATAAATATCCAGATGAGAGAGACAAAGATTAGATGAGAATTGGATATTAATTAATTAATTATGTCAAATTAAAAATCAATCTTAATCCACACGCACACACACACACACGGTCAGCAAAACACGACACGTGTGGTGGGTCCATTACCCAACCTCCCGTGATCCAGCTTGCTCCAACCAATCACATCACTCCACGTCATCATAGGCCCACACACAGCGTTGTCCCCTTTGACCAGGGATCGGTCGGTCGTGCGAGCCGGGCCCGGGTTCCCTCTGGACCGAACCGTTCAACATAAAAAAACCACCAGATTTTGTCACACCGTTCTCTCAGTTGGTTTTCTATCTACTAAAAAATTCTAGGGTTATAAACTAGGGTTTCTATGGGTCACACCCACACTCCAACTTGTTCTTGTTTTTCTTGATTTTGTGTCTTTTCCACTGTTTATTTTGTGGCTTAATATATAATTGTAAGAAAGAATATTATATATATATATGGCTATAGACATTGATAGTTTGAATGTGTATATATATGTAGTTTGCATTCTTAGTTATAACAACTGAATAAGAGTCATGTCTTGTTTTGATGGTGAAATATTTAGGGTTTAATTAGAGGTCTTGAACTTTGAAGTTTGTCCTTAGCATGCATGTTGATCAATAATCCTTACTGAACAACTATATATGCTTAAATGTAAGTTTGTGTGTCTATATGTATATATAGGTTGCATTGCATGTAGGGGCGGAGGGATGGGGTGCTTAAGCACCCCCTTGGCTCCAGGAAGGCTTCTACCTCCATGAAATTGTTGTTATAATTAATATGTAATATCACTACCACCTTCATAACAAAATATGTATGTAGTTTAGTTGTTAGAATTTCCGCATTGTAGCCATAGAGACCTCGGCTTGAATCCTAGCAACCATAATTTGATTTTTTTTAAATTAGTATTGATATCACTTATAAAATTTAAATTTTGCTCATATATTCCCAACAAATCTTTTTCTTTTCACGTGGTATATATCTTAGTGATTTCTTTTATTTTTTTATTTTTTTTTGATGAAGTGGATAAACCACATTTTATTCATTAGATAATTTTAAAGGAGTTCAGTACATTGCTCATGTAGCGGGAAAATAAAGATACATCATAATTTGCTCTCTCCTGCATGATTTCTTTTATTATTTGAACTTAATTCCAATATCATAATTTTTTTATTGTGATTTTTATGTTTTTTTTTACACATTCCTCCTGTAAAGTATCAATGGAATTAGACTTGTACCCAAAGAATTAAAAAGCAAAAAAAAAAACTTGTAATTTTTTTTCACAGAGGAATTAGTATAAATAAGTAATCTTAAGTTTGAATTAATATAATTTTTTTAAAGTTAAAATTAACACCACCTTAATTTTGTTTTTGGTTCTGCCATTGATTGCATGGCTGTAATAAAATTCAGATAGAGAGCCGTGCATGCATGTCATGGTTCAAGTAGAACACTTTGTTTAGTGATCAGCAATCAAGATTTGTGAAATTAAATGAATAATTTGGTGCAACCAAATATTAAGATTGTCTGTTGGTTTACTGGAATTAAGAACACTCTTGTTGTCTACTTAGTTGAATATACACACATCTTGTTTTGGTTTACGATAAACCAAAGTTAAGAATTAATTGAGCAAAGCTTGAAGTGTCTTTGTCAGTTTCAAGGGTACAGATAACTACATGATTGGTGATTGTGCACCTAAAAAAGGGTTGAGGATGTATATAGATCTCTTGGACTTGGATACTTGGTGACCAGCCTCCAGAGTAGTTGCAATTTGATAGTAAAACATGAATATTTTTCAGTGTTAGGTTGGTTATATCTTTCAAGCAGCTGAGTTGTAATGGTTAAGAAACTTCATGTTTGTGTTTCTCTGCTGAATTAATGATCATGGTGGCATCAAAGTGTGGGACAAGTAAACAAGCAAGCATTCATGCACAAACAGTCTATTTAGAAATTAGAACCCTAATTTCACAAAAGCATATATATATATATATAGATGTTCAGTATGCTGTATGCTGATTTCGTAGCAACTTCTGAGGAAGCTTGAGCATGAAATCTCAAGGAGTACTTGCACTTGTCTTAATTTGATGATTAACTACAATATATTTATATGAGCATGTGCTTAAGAACATTTTATCGATCGATGCCGTGTGTTCTCGGTTTACAGGTGATTGTGTTCTTATTGATTAGTTCAAACTCTTGCATTGACCTTGTCATCTTGAAGCCGAGGCACTTGTCAATAAAGAGAAGAGTTTAATATAAAGAAATTAGTTTCTTGAAATTACTTGTCAAACACTTTGATTTAAGAAATTTTTTCAATCGAAGATTTGATCTTATCTTTTATGTTCTTGAAAGGAACGTCTCTCATTTTGTTTGGTAATTCAACATTGGAAGATGTAACTATATATGATGTTTAAATCATGTGATTCTAAACATTAAAGAACCCGGAGATTTATGATAACTGATGGATTGTGTCTTGATGTATTTCAACCATTAGTCATTTGCCAAAGTAAGAGCTTATTCAGTAAGAAATTACTGATTGTCATAAAGCACTCGATTGTTTATAGATTAGTTATTTGTCGGATACCGGGTTTTGTTTATGTTCGACCCGCTGATTTTGTCCCTTGTTTTGGGATCTATCACAAAATTCAAAGATTGTGTGCGCATTGTTTCAGACTTGCAGGTGGTCATCTTCAACGCGATTCATTTTCACGCTAACATCCTACACTTTTTAATAGAAATATCTGAGATAAGCAAGCGACTAAGATATCGTCACAAGCAAATTACTATGACCTCAGTTGTTAATTATACTTTTCAAAGTTTGAAGTTCATGTAATACTCCTAACAGAGATATAGACAGTTGAAGAATGAATTCAGAATGAATATACTAACCAAAACACAATCTAGATCATTTATATATACCGTCATAGATACACATAACTTTCTTTAGGTAGTGACGAAACTACAGTCATGTTAATCTAGAAAGAGAGATTCTAGAACCAATACTTCTAGTTTACTTGTTAATCACTTCAATATAACTAATTGCAATCGATCCATTCTCTTTCACCAAGTTATTTGATGAAATTATAATGAAGAGTTAGAGAAGGATGAATGATGTCTTGGTTTTTCCTATCAGTTTGAATTGCAACAGCATGAAAGAAATCAAGGTGGTTGGCGATAGGTGAGAAAGATTGACCTAAAACTAATTGTCCATATATGAGTTAATGGAATGAACTTCTAATTGAATACCAACTGAATGCAAATAATATTAACCAGAAAAGTTTTCATTAACTTGTTCAACATCTGTTTCGAACTTAATTAATTTATCCAACAAGATGCAAATCCAAAATTGTGAATCTTATTTTCAAAACCAAGGGTAAAGTTTAATTCTCATGAACTTAACATTTATAATTAAATAACATTGCACTTAACAAGATATCTTTATAGAGAAACTTCATAATTATATATGTATGGTTTAGAAGAGAAGATTAAATGCAAGCATAGAAATTTAAGATCTCTCTTTTAATTAGTGATATTGAACAATTAATCTCCTGAAATAACAAAACTGAGGTTAAAGTGAGGATCTCTCTTGTGATTGTGTGCAATCTCTTGAGATAATAATACTCAAGAGTAATAATAGTAATAGTCTTCATATATATTATCAGATGATGAGATTAGGATACCTCTCTTGTGGTATTTATGAGAACATGCAGGCCTAAAATTTCAGTTCTTATCTATAGGTTTTGCTTGCATGATGGGCTAGGCCTTGGTCTGGTATTGGTCCATGGTGCACTGCACCGTGCCCAATATCTTTTGCCATATGTACCCCAACCTATGACCATTTTTGGTATTGGGTCAAACATATATATATATATATATTTGTGTCCAATTAAAAAATTAAATATATAATTTTTAAATATTATATTATTATATATATATATATATATATATATTATATTGTTGGAAATGAAGTGGTTGGGCTATCACATTTCCATACACCAAAACATTCATCAGGCCTTTTTTTTTTCTCAGAAGCTTTAGTCCCGCATCGAGGGTAGAGAATCACTTTATTTATTTTTTGTTAATAAACATATTTATTTATTAATTAAGATAGTTGGAGTTCGTTACATGACTCAAGACAGAAAGACATAAAATACAACATTCATGCTAGCCCATATCTCTGTATGAGATGCAAACTCCTTCCTCCTCAAGCCATCCTGTGCCTTCTCATGCCTGTCCCTGGGTCGGAGATGGATCGTCCTCGAATGCATCCCCATCTCCATCAGCCCTGTCAGGTGTGTCCAAAGTGAATTCTCGGCTGCGCTTCACCAGGCATCCCGTTGCTTCCAACTTGAGCCACTTGGCCATTGGAGCTGCATCCAACCAAGAGATTATGAGAATGGAAATGTCACGGATAATTCTTGAGAAAAGGCTTTGTTTATCATGAAAACACCGCCTATTTCTTTCTCATAAATACCTTTGGTTTAAAAATTCCCTCAAAAAAAAAATTCAAAATTTTTCAAAACTCATTCCTATCCCCAAGTGGGATAACCCACAACCAAACATAGCCTGTATAGTTCACCCCATTAGACGTGGCCGGCCTAGCTCCCTAGAGGGCTTGTCTTTCAGTCCCTCTCACCTGGAAAAAAAAAAGTCCCAAAGTGATTCCAAACATGAGTAGTGTAAGGACATGAGATGAGTATGTGTAGTAGTGTTTCATCCTCCACGTCACACAAGTAGCATGCATCTAGTTTGTTCCCCTCTCCAGTTCCTTTTGTGTAGATTATCCAAGGTAAGGATCTAGTCCTCCTTTACCAGCCACGCGAATAACTTGATCTTCAGGGGGCAAGGTTGCTTCCAGAACCTATTCCGTAAAGCACTTCGGATCCCCATTAATTCATATAGGGACCTAACTGTGAAGACTTTGTTTGTAGTGAGGTTCCATTCCCATGTGCCTGGCACGGAGTGGTCTGAGTTGTAGCTGAAAATCATGAGTTTTATTAGCTCCAACCCTTCTTGTTCCTTATCGGTTATCGGGCCTTTCTTGAGAATAGACTTTCCTCTTTGTATTCTGACCCTTTCTCCCCATATAGTAAGGTGGTTTTTGATGTTTAGCCCAAACAGACCAGGGAAGACGTTACACAATGATAGACCCTCCCACCATTTATCCATCCAGAGGTTTATAGCTACAACAGATCCCAGTTTGACCCTTATGTTTGCGCGCTTTTGCTGGTGGGGCTTTTCGGCGGAGCCCTTTCAAAAAGGAGGAGGCCCGTCTCGGGACCGGTTTGTAGGGATCAAGATATCCTCTCCTGGAGTAGGCCTCTTAGAAGATTTTCTGACAGATTCTAGGACTCCCATTAAGGATCCTCCACCAACATTTCCCTAACAGGGCTCCATTGAAGGTCCGAAGATTTAGGATTCCCCATCCTCCATTCTCTTTTGGTCTACAAATTATGTCCGAATTGACTAGGTTGTAACATCGTGCTTCTTTGTCCACCCCCCTCCAAAGGAAGTCCTTCCTGATTGAGTCTATCTTGTGGATAACCCATTTTGGAAGGTGATATGCTGTCATCCAATGGATCGAAATAGTTGATATTATTGAATTCAGTAAAGTAAGACGTCCTCTCAAGGATAATAATTTCCCCTTCCACAACCCTAACTTCCCCTTTATCCTTTCTATCAAAATTTTCCAATCATCCCTTCTTGGCCTCCCCCCCTCACAACGGGATCTTGAGGTATCTTATCGAGAGGTTGGCTATTGCGTAATTTAACACTTGTGCAAGATCTTGGGTAAATTGCTCCGAGGCCTTGATCGGGATGACGAAGCTTTTGGAATAGTTAATTTTTAGTCCCGAAAGTCCTTCGATATAAGCTTCAGAAGATGAGCCTCACCTATTCCCCCTGTACAGAAGATCAAAATGTCGTCCACATATTGTAGTGTTATGACAATATTCTCTCTATTATCACCAAGTGACATCCCTTGGTAGATGTTGGTTCTGACAGCTTCTGAAAACATCGTAGGAAGGATATCCATGGCCAACACAAAGAGTAGTGGTGACAAAGGATCACCTTGTCTCAAGCCTTTTTTACTTCTGATGTAACCCGCCGTCGACCCATTAATGAGGAACAGTGCTTTGGAGGAAGTGAGCAAGGATCGTATCCATGACAGCCATTTCGGGCCAAACCCTCTAGCGTGAAGGATTTCCATAAGGTACTCTCAGTCAACTGTGTAAAAGGCTTTTTCCAAGTCAATCTTAATGAGAGCTCCATTGTCATCCCCCATCCTCATCTTATGGATTAACTCCTCTGCTGCAATTATGTTATCATGTATCATTCTGCCTTGGATAAATGCAGTTTGGGATTCATCCACAAGATCTCCAAGGACCAGTCGTAGCCTGTTTGTAAGGACCTTGGAGATGATTTTGATTGAACAATTGATCAAGCTTATAGGTCTGTAATAATTATGGCTTCCGAGTTATCGTTTTTCGGAATCAGGAGGATATGCGCCCAATTTAGGCATTCCGTATTAGCCGTTTCTTGGAAGAATTCATCAAAGAGCCTTAGCATATCTTCCCTTATGATATTCCAACCTTGTTGGTAAAAGGTCATAGGAAAGCCGTCCGGCCCTGGTGCTTTGTCAGTCCCTAGCTCTTTGACTGTCGCTTTGATTTCCTCCTCCCCAAAAGGTTGTTCCATATGATCTTGATTCACTCTCCTTTTGCGTGAGAATAGTCGATCCCAGGAGGTTGTGTATCTCATCTCCCGTCTAACGCCAAACAGGGCAGTGAAGTGAGTTGTGATGGCCTCAGTGATTTGTGTGGGGTCCGAGATGTTCTGCCCTTGGTGCTGAATCCGGCAGATCCTATTTGCATTTCGTCTTCGGCTGGCCATGGTATGGAAAAATTTTATGTTATCATCCCATTGTTGTAACCAGTTTATCATGGATCGATGTCTCAAGTAAGTATGCATGTTCTTTGGATATGATCCTTTCATAGTCTCCCCTGAGAGCCATTTCTTGTCTTGTTTCCTCATCCGAGAGTTCCCTTGTTTCTTTTGTGGTGTCTAGAATCTTGATGGCAGTGAGGGTCTCTTTTTTCCTTTCATCCTTATGATTAAGGGTCTCCTTCTTCCATCGGCTCAGTTTTGCCTTAGTGAGTTTTAGTTTTTTGGCCATGATGTAGGCACCATCTCCTGTCAGTGTGTGTCCCTGCCAATCTACCCTGATCATCTCCCAGAATCCCTCATCCTTAGTCCATTCCCTATTAAAGTGGAAAGGGACGGGTTGGGGATTATGCACACCACAATCTAGACATGTAGGACATGATCCGATCTCACCCTTGGGAGAGCGGTTTGCCAGATTTACAGGAACTCAAGGATCCATTCTGTGGAGAGGAGGATTCTATCAAGCCTTAGGAAGGCAGGTATCTCCCTCACGTTAGTTTATGTGTATCTGAGGAGGAGGAGGGGGAGGAGGGGGAGGAGGGGGGGGGGGGCAACTAGGAGAAGATCTTGAATCATCATCTCAAAGTCCTCTCTTTCCCTTTCCCCGTGAGAGGTGAAGGTGGCCTTCTCTGTTTTCGTGTTGTGTTGAAATCCCCAAAGAGTAATTAACCATGATCCATCCCATCGCGCTCAGATCTCCCTGAGCTCGTTCCAAGAAAACTATTTCATGCCCACGTTACAGGGGGCGTAGACCGTGGTGATCATTCTTGGTATGTTCTGTATTAGCGGATGACACTTACCGCAAACTGATCCCTGGTTACACTTGAAGGTTATATCTGAAGTTGTTCCATCCAATACAACATCCTCCTCTTGTATCCGCCGTTGGTAGCTCCTCCCATTTGTCAAACATGGTTCCCCGGATGGACCTCTAGATACTATTACTTATTTTTTCAAGTTTAGTTTCTTGTTAGCAGACTATATCCACTCTGTGCTGAAAAAGGAGGTCCCAAACTAAATATTATTTCTTCCTTTTACCAAGTCCTCTAACATTTCAGGAGACTATTTTCATCAGATAAACAATTATAAGCCCAATTATTTGATATTGTTGGAGTGGATAATCTTAGTTGATTTCCACTTCCAAACCCTCTACTGCTCAGTTTTTCGTAAGTGCTAAACATATGAGGTTTTGTGTTACTCCAAGTTTCCCAGGTCTATTCTTATCTTTAATGCATTTCCCAGGATGATCTTGTCTGTCCAGTCGCAAAGAGTAAGAGATAATGGGGTAAGACCAAGACTTTTACCTTTTGTTGGTGCTTCTCCTTCTCTGATGTCTTCCTTCTAGAGAAGGTGGATGGAGCAAAAAAGCCTTCTTTCTCTAGTCTTTCAGGTGCTAGCTTCCGAAGCCTTCCACTCAATCATAAGACCGGTACTTCTTTTTGTTGTTGTTGATTTGTTTTTCCTGCCTCATTGGGGAGTATCTCCTCCCTTCTTTCCTCCTAGTCCGCTTGTGCCTCTTGCACCTTTCCAGCCGATATACCTTCCAATGCTGAGTTTTCCATGAAGTTCCATATCCCATTTATCAATTTCCATGAGTAGTTAGATAAATCTAGGTCGAGTTCTGGTCCTGGGATGCTTAGCTCCTTCCCTTTTATCTTCTCAAGTGTGGGTTGTAGCGTGTTTGCTAGATTCCAGGATGTTGGGCTTTCCTCTGTGTTGGGTTATAGGCCCACTTTAACATCTTCATGACTGGGATCACTTGTGGATATTGAATCCATATTGGATTATAAGCTCACTTCAACATCCTCCAACTCTCCTGTGTTCTTGGGCTCACTTGTGGTCACTTGAACAATCCCAGGTAACTCTTTAGGAAAAGTTAAGGGCGTAATGCCTCCAGAATCATCTTCTCAGTGGTTATCTGGGTCAACCCACTCTAGTTGGGTCTTCCACATTCTTTGAAATTCCATTTCAATTTCTTTTTCCAATCTCTCATCCAAATAATCATCAATGGCTTCTTTATCTTCATTATTTAGTTTTTCAAAGTTTGAGTAAATTTGGATTGGTTTTTTCTTTTTTCCATTAATTTCCTCACTAGGGGTAGGTTTGATATTTTTTGTTTTCATTTTAAAAAGAAATTCTTTTGATTGCTTCCGGTTGCTTTCCCAAATAGTTGCTTTGATCAGGTGTTGACACATGTCCCTTTGCATCTATCGACAGCATTGATGACGGAATCACATGTTTTTTGGAAGATTGGGAGCGGCTCAGATGATACTTCAACATGTGGCTTACTCCGCGCGGGGCGAGCTCCATGGCGTCCGATGGAGGCGGACGATCTGTGCCCATGGTTTTTCTCACCAACAAGGTTGTTGGCGGCACACGTGTCTTCGCACAAGATAGGTAGTGATCCTGTGAGAGGCATTGGCCCATCCTAGCCGCCAGTCTCCCTTCATCTCGACCGTCCACCTGTGTGGGTTTTGCATCATTGATTTCCAGACGAAATCCATGAGATGTCTTCACACGATCTTCGTTAGTTCGTCGTACGTTGCGCGTGACGCTGGTTGCGCGCGGTGGTATGATTAGCCACGCGGCCATACTTCTCGAGCCTCACCCCTTCTCTGGTCAAATCACGATCATTGGCCAGCCGTCCAAACAAGCTTTTCTCCTTCACCATCGTTGAGCCATGTCCGGCATGGCCGGCAGCTTCCTCCTCCGCTGATCTCGCCAAATATGGGTCCTAGGGAAGTGGAAGCTATCCTGATTCCATCTCCATCCTTATTAAGTATTTTTTTTCTTATAATGCTGCAGTGTATCATTGTTAGAAAGCACCTTGCCTGAGCCTCACAAGGGCTCGAAAGTGGTCAGCGAAGAGCCTATCTCGATGTACGAGCTCGCCGACCGGTTTTAGGAGCCTTGCTGCGGTGTCGATTCTCCCGCAAAACATGCGGAGGCCCTTTCCGATGATCCATAGGACTTCTCCTTCTGCTCGCTCTGCAATTTTGGTGTCCATCTACTATGGCTCGCTCCTGATAATGAACTTCGGGAAGACAACCTCCCCCCTGTTCTCTAGGTCCCTAGCGATCTTCTCCGAGGGGCATTGTAGTAGCACCCTCTTGTCATCGTATGGGATCACCTCCCATTGCTACTCAGGGGCAAACGCTGTCGCCACCTTCAGATGATCCACCATGCCCGTTGTGACTTTTATCACAATCACGATAGAACAGCTCTTGAGCTTCTCCCTCTCCTCCGCAATGTTCGAATCCAGAGCAAGAGAGATATGATTGTCCTCCTCTGTTTGTTGATCATATCTCCGGTCTAGTTGATTCTTGTCTCCTTGTCGGACACCGATCGTGGAGAGGACAGTGGTGGTCGTGTTTTCTCCCCCTTGTTGTTTGCCCTTTCTTTTACTTGTTGGATTCTCACCATGGAGCTGTATGACTCCCAAGTCCGTCAACGACACCAGAAATTTTGCC
This sequence comes from Dioscorea zingiberensis, assembly GCA_026586065.1. NCBI lineage: Eukaryota > Viridiplantae > Streptophyta > Magnoliopsida > Dioscoreales > Dioscoreaceae > Dioscorea > Dioscorea zingiberensis. Next base: position 19,316,665 of record CM048818.1, on the reverse strand, counting down.
TCTCGATGACATAAGCGTTCACACTGGCAGCACACCTTAACCCTCTGGCAGTCCTTCATGAGGTGCTTTGGCTGCCTACATCTTCCACAAACTTCTCTCACCACACTGGAGGTTCTTTTCCTTCGCGGCGAGTGGCGGTGATGTATGTTCTTGCTTGCCCTCGGTCACAGGCCAGGCCAGGGGGGGGGGGGGTGGGGGGGGAATCACTTTATATATACACTACAAACACACCATTTTGTTTGACAAGTAGGTGATGGTTGAACATTAAAACACACATGTGTGCTCCCTCGCATGTGTTAACTCACCTAGTTTGTGTGGTCCTCTATGACAAGCCTATTTTATTTTTCTTTTTTCTATTTTTTATTTTTTTTCTTTTATTTTAAAATCCATTTTTAACTGTTGGATCTCATTTGGCTTGTTTTTTGACCATGGAACTAAGAGCCTATATATAGAAGACCTCTCAAGCAAGCAAGCCAAAAAAAAAAAATTAAAACAAAAACAAAAAAAAATACCTTATTCATGCACTCAAAAAGTTCATCGACCACCTTGCACGAAGAGACGAAATCGGCCTTTAGGGTATTGCGTGAGCACTCCTCTACCTAGTCTAACTACATTGTTTAGGACCTGCGGTAACATAGTTTGTTTGTTTGTTTGTTGTTTTTTTTATTTTATTTTTTTATGTGGACAACCCATTTGGGTGTGTTTGGTTGGGGAATAATCCCAAGTAGGGAGAAAAACTTCCATGGAGCCGGCTTCACCCATTATTGGATGGGTCCTCCATTCATATCCTGACATGTGTAAAGGCCGTTTCTCTCTCTCTCTCTCTGCTTCTCTCGATGGAAGTCAATGAAATTTTTTTTGTGGGGCACGCAAGATGACAGGATTGTTAAACAATGAGTAGACTTACCCGCTTCTTAATTAAAAAGGAAAGTTTATATATATATATATATATATATATATATATATATATATATATTGAAATTTCCTCTATTTTTCATGAATCATTAAAGGGAAAAGGTAGGAGGAAATATGTTTATTTAGTAAATATAAAATTGTTAAAAAATAGGATGGTTGGTTTGGCTTGCTATTACATTTTGGGAGATTTTTAAAAAATTGATAAATAATATATGATTAAAGATTGATGTCATTTTGCTAATGAAATTGTGAACCTTTCCTCATGGTGTGATCCATGTAATACCAATATAAAGATAAATCCAATATGTTAAATCTCATAAATATCAAATTATTTGATCAAATAGGTATATTTGTTAATAAAAAAATATATATAATAACAATTATACCTCACAAAGGTCCCAAATATCATGAAAAATCAGCCAACAAAAAAACCTATAATTCATTGACTTCCATCGAGAGAAGCGGAGCGAGAGAAGTGGCCTTTACACATGTCAGGATATGAATGGAGGACCATCCAATAATGGGTGCAGCCGGCTCCATGGAAGTTTTTCTCCTAAGTGGGATATCGCCAATACAATTCCCAATGAAATATTTTCTCTCCAAAAATTTTAATTGAGGTTTAAAAATATAATAATATGCCACCCACCAATGCATGAAAGCCACATGACTATTTTATCATTAATACCTTTACTTTAAGATTTCCCTAAAAAAAATTCAAAACTTTTCAAAAGTTATTCCTATTCCTAAGTGGGATATCTCCCAACTAAACACAGCCATTCAAAATATGTCATAGGCATGGTTTGAACCCTCAACCTCTCCTTATGAGATTGAATGGGATAACCAACTTTTTTTGTGAAAATTGGCAGTAGTATAGTATAGTTTACTTTAATTGAACTTTAAAACCTATAGCAGCATCAGATTAATCACCTTTAAATCCATTTTAACCCCTAATTAATCCATTAAATGCAACTACATCAGCATTATATCACAATCCATTAGCTGCAGCTTCTGCATCACACTTGAATCACATTCCATTTTTAACTCCTTGTTAAGACTTGCAATTGCTCTTCAAAACTAATTCTCTCTGTAGCTTCATCAACATGATACTCCACTTTAACCCCAATTAAACCCATAACCTGCAGCGTGATTTTGATCTTAAATTCATCAAAATCTAGTAGGCATTGATTCTAATTGTTAATCCGTAGTTGCTATATTTAATGAAGTAGCTCATCGTATTGATTTGCATCACAACTCTTAGTAATATCTCACCAGGGACTTTTAATGAAGTGGCTCACCGTATGGATTAAATTGTAATTCTCTAGGGACTTTAATATAATAAAGAATCAATTGAGGAACTAAAATGTAATTTTTTTTAAATAAAAGGGGATATAACGTGAAGGTGCTTTCGCATCAATGACTGGGGCTCTCTCTTCTCTATTTCTCCTATTTTTCTCTCTTTTTCTCTATTTGTGTTCACCTTTTCTCTGTAATCCCTCATAATTTCATTGAGTTTTTTTGTTTCTTCTTCAATTGATATGTTTTTCTTGGATCTCTGTAACTCTTATTCTAGAAGTATAAATCCTTTTTGTCTTATTAATTAAGCTAATAAATTCTTTTATTTCTTTTTTCAGTTATGTAATGCAGACCCAATTAAAATAATGAGCCTTCCCAGCACGTTATAGATAGTAGATTTAGAGGTTTCAGGAATAAATATGAAGTAATTTTGCCTAAAATGGGTTAATATATAGTAGGGTCATATTAGTTGTTATATTGAAAGGTTTAGTAATGGATACAAGTAGGGTGTAGAACTTATATGCGTTGGTTTTAAGACTATAGTTTGTTATTTATAGATCATGTCTTAGAGATTTAAGTCGCAAGTAACTTGCGTTTGGACTTTCGAAGTAAGTATTCCATAGATAAATTATTATAAGTATACCACATTTAAATTATTACAAGTATTTCACATATAAATTATTAAAGTTATAAACTAAAGTTAGCTAATCCATTTATAAATGGTTTAATTTGATTACCAATTATATCTTTATATTTTAAAGAGGGTTAATTTATTTTTACCCATCTGAACTATGTTGCTTTTTCGATCAGACATCTCAACTTTTTTAACTCTATAAAACAGCCTAAACTTTTTATAAGTTTCAAATAGGCACCTCTGTCATCTCGCGGACGACGGACGTCAGGTTAACGCGTAATTTGATCATTAACTACAAACTAATTATAATTCCATCATTAATTTAAACCTAATCATTATTTAGACTAACAACAACTAACTAATTAAATTTTTTCTTAATTTCAAACATAACCGTTATTAGGCCTAAACCCGCCACTCCCACGACGAACACCTATCTGGCGACAAAGCTCCTCTTCCCGGACAAACACTGAGGCTCTCTTCGAGATCTGGAGCACCATCACAAGTCGAGCTTAACTCCGGTGACCAAATGGAGTACGTGGGGTTCCCCGGCCCGATTTTCCCCTTAGATCCGCGATATCAAAGTGAAGGAAGTAGCGACTTCCTAGTGGCGGAGGAGAGGTCCAGTCTTGGCCAACCAATGAGGGGCGACATCAAACGCAAGGGTCTGAAGCCGGTGAGTGGTAACCTGGGTTTTGGGGATTAGGGTTTAAATTTTTTAGTTCATAATTTAGGGATGAGTATGAAATTGCTACTGTTGAGTATGAAATGCTCAAATTTGCTTTGCTTTGAAGTGATTTTAGTTACATTTAGTATGAAATTAACCAATTTTAAGCTACTGTTCCAATTTTGATCTATTGCATCTTAATTTGGTGCAGTTAATCATAATTTGTTAGAATATAGCTAACTTCAGTGGTTCAATTTTACTGTTTAGGGTTTAGGCAACCTAATTGGGAGCTTCACTAAAAATTTTCTAAAATTTTTCATTTGCAAATATCCCCCCTTTCAAATGCTGATATGTGATTTGGTGTAATTTGATTAGGTTGAGGCCATTGCAGACATTAACCAAGCAAAGGTAGGAGGAGAAGGTAGTACTGTCAGCCCGAGTTACAATGTGAGGTTAATGTATTGTTGTTGTAAAAGGTGACATGTGATTCAAAGCCTGACATGTCATTTGTTTTAATTTTTTTTGGGTTGGGGCTATGGCAGGCACTGAACTGCCAATGGAGGGAGAAGAAGAGGAAGGAGAAGATGGAGGAGAAGATACTGTTTTCAGACACAATTACAATGTAAGCTCTCTTTGAAGCAACAAAATTTTTGTTTTTTAGCTTCTAATAGGGTATGTATCCATGAGGTAAATATTCATGAAGTTTGAAAATTTTTGTTTGGCCTTCATGACAATATCAAGTGTAGTAAGGATTAGTGTCCTGTACCCAACCCTATCTTGAGAGGTATTGGACATTCCAAATAGTCCATTTGAAACCTAAAAGAATTTTTTCTATCCATTTGAAAATTTTTGTTTGGCCTTCATGACAATATCAAGTGTAGTAAGGATTAGTGTCCTGTACCCAACCCTATCTTTAGAGGTATTGGACATTCCAAATAGTCCATTTGAAACCTAAAAGAATTTTTTCTATCCATGATGAAAAATTCATGATGGCATAGAAATATTTTTTAGGGGTTCATGGTGCTTGTAATTGTAACAGGGTGTAGTGTCCAAAAAAAAAAATTATTCATTCATGACCCTTTTTATTGCCAGAAAAAACTCATTAAGGCTAGAAAAAAATTTTAGGGCTTCATGATCAATCTAATTACTGTTTGGTTTAGTGGCCAAATTTTTTTTTTATTCATTCATGATCCCTCTAATTCCCAAAAAAAATTCATGATAGCTTCAATTAATTTTTTAGGGGTTAATCTATAGTGTCCTGTATTAAACCCTATCTTTAGAGGTATTGGACATTCCAAATAGTCCATTTGAAACCTAAAAGATTTTTTTTAGAATAGTGTAGAAGGTGTTGTATCCATGAGAAAACATTACCATTGTCATGAAGCCCTAAAAATATTCTTAGAGCTTCATGACAATGAAACCTAAAATAATATGCTTAGATTGTAGAAGGTTTTCTATCCATGATGAAAAATTCATGATGGCATAGAAATATTTTTTAGGGGTTCATGATGCTTGTAATTGCAACAGGGTGTAGTGTCCAAAAAAAAAAATTTATCCATTCATGACCCTTTTAATTGCCAGAAAAAATTCATTAAGACTAGAAAAAAAAAATTTAGGGCTTCATGATCCATCTAATTGTTTTTTGGTTTAGTGGCCAAATTTTTTTTTCTGACATTCATGATGCCTCTAATTGCCAAAAAAAAAAATTCATGAAGGCTTCAATTAATTTTTTAGGGCTTCATGAAGGCCTCTAATTGATGTTTTAAATTCTTCATTAATGTGATTTGGTTTAATTTCCTTAGGTTGAGCCTATGCCAAACCCTGAACTTCCATTGGAGGGAGGAGAACATACAGATGGCAGCCAAGGAAGGGATGTTGGGAGGGAAGATGTGGGAGGAGAAGAGAATGAAGACGATGAAGACTTGCGAGAGGATCCCGAGTTTAGAGAATCTGATGAAGAAGTTGAGGATGAGGAGGAAGACTTGTTTTTTGGTGCAACAGACAGTGATGCATATGAATCAGAGTTAAGGGAATGGTTGGGCAGAGAATTGGGTGAAAGAGATCAGGATATGAGTGATCATGATTCAGAGGATGCCAATAGTGAAACATTAAGAAGTTTGTCTGAATCCAGTGACAATAATGATGGTGTCCAAAGGAAGAAGAGATGCAGATACCCATAATTTAATGAGGAAACTGACTTGCAAGGTGAAATCATGTTAAAGAAAGGAATGGAGTTTACCAACCACAAACTCTTCAAGGAGCCATTGAGAGAGTATGCAATCCAAAAAGAGTTTGATTATGACTTCCAGCATAATGAAGTAAAGTTGTTACAGTCACTTGCAAGAAGAAATGTGGGTGGTATATTAGAGCATCACTGTCAGCTAACAAGTGCTCCTTTCAAATAAAGACTTTCAAGAAGGAGCACACTTGTGGTAGACAAGGCCCAAGTAGTAAGATAGACTATGAGTGGCTTACAAAAAAAATACATGGAAGAGATAAGGGATATGCCAAAGATGGATATTGGGGCTTTTCAGAACATGGTTGCCAAAAACTTTGGTGTGGAGGCGACACGCAGCCAGTGTTACAGAGCAAGAAAGAGGGCTTTGCAAATATTGGAAGGAGATCACATAACACAATATAGATTACTATGATGCTACTGTCATATTCTGTTGGAGACAAATCCAGGCAGTACTATTAAGATGAAGGCAGAGAATGGTGTCTTTCAAAGGTTGTATGTTTGCTTTGCTGCTTGCAAAGATGGATTCAGGTATTGTAGTCTTGTTATTGGACTAGATGGATGCCACATCAAGGGGGGGTTTCCAGGGCAACTACTATGTGCTATTGGGATAGATGCTAATGACAACATGTTCCCAATAGCATATGCAGTAGTTGAGGTGGAAAACACTACAAGCTGAGCCTGGTTTATTGAGAACCTTCTCAGTGATGTAGGCTCTGTGGCAGAAAATAAGTGGATATTCATGTCTGACCAACATAAGGTCAGTTGCAGCTTACAAGTATTAGTTCATTTAAAGTTCATTAGCTCTAATTATTTTATTTATTAGTTCTAACTTTAATTAATTTTTGTAGGGCTTGGTGAACATCCTTACAGACTATGTTGAGCCAAAGGATCATAGAATATGTGTCAAACATTTTTATGAGAATTTCAAGAAGAAATTTCCTAGCAGAGAGTTCAAGAATGCTCTATGGGCATGTGCAAGGGCAACTACAAATGTCCACTTCAATACATGCATTGAGAGACTCAGATCAATTATTCCTAACAGTGGTGCAGTGGAGTGGTTGCTTTAGAGAGAACCAGAGAGATGGGCTAGGCACAAATTTTCAACAGAGGTAAAATGTGATATATTGTTGAACAACATATGTGAGTCTTTCAACTCTTTCATACTCAAGGCTAGAGAGAAGCCAATTATCACCATGCTTGAGATGATCAGGAGAATGTTAATGAAGAGGTTTCATTTGAAAATGAATGAGATGGAAAGATTGAACAATCCAATATGTCCAAGGATTCAAAAGAAATTGGATTGTTAGAAGAGGGCATCATTTGACTGTATAGCACATTGTGGTAGAGGAACTAAAATTGAAGTTTAACACTGTCACCTAGGCAGAGAAATAGTTAATGTAAATAACAGAAGTTGTAGTTGTAGGAAGTGGGATTTATCTGGGATCCCATGTGTTCATGCTTGTGCAGCCATCTCCTTCTTGAGACTTATTCCTGAAGACCATGTCGATAAGTGCTACCACATGTGAGTTTCTTTTGAATTCAGAAATTTAAATGTTTATATTACCTAACATCTCTCTAAATATTTTACAGGGAGCTATTCTTGAAAACTTATGAGCCTATAATGCTACCTGTACTTGGGTCACAGAGTTGGCCTCAGACACCTTATACACCTGTTGCCCCTCCTATGGACAAAAGAAGAACAGGAAGACCTAAAAGGCTTAGGAAGAGAAGCCAAATAGAACCTCCTGCTGTTGATACCAACAAGATCACCAAAGATGACAATATTATCAGATGTGGCAACTGCAATGGAGTAGGGCACAACATAAAAACTTGCAAGGCCACACCTAACCCTGTTAGAGCTGAAAAGAATAAGAATTGCAAGGGAGAAGGTTGCCATGAGAAGGAGAGGAAAGAAAGCTGCCCAAAGGGACCATGCAAGCTATGCTCAAAGTGACAATGCAAGCTAGGAATTCTGGCAAGTAGGGAATAGGCAGTAGGAGTTGTATGTACTATGTGTGTAGTCATGCAAGAAGAAGTACTTTGTTTTGTAGCAATATTGCTAAAATACTCTTCTTGTAACAAGGATGGATTCTTTTTTGAGTATCTTATATATATTGCTGCTTTAAATTATGGCAGCTCTTTGAATGTTGAAATGTTGCCCCCTAATTTTTTTTTTTTTTGCTCAATTAATTTTTTCTGATGGTTTGGAAGGTTGTTATAAGCTTGGAGAATTCAGTTTGAAGCTCTAATTGTCTTGGAATAGGCAGGACATCCAAGTGACACCAAAAACATGTAATTAGGGTTATAGCTTACACTAAAGCTGTGGACCCCCTAAATTTTTTTTTTGCTCGATTAATTTTTTCGGATGGTTTGGAAGGTTGTTAGAAGCTTGGAGAATTCAGTTTGAAGCTCCAATTGTCGTGGAATAGGCAGGACATCCAAGTGACACTAATAACATGTAACTAGGGTTACAACTTACACTAAAGCTGTGGACCCTCTAAATATTTTTTTTTTGCTCAATTAATTTTTTCTGATGGTTTAGAAGGTTGTTAGAAGCTTGGAGAATTTATTTTGAAGCTCCAAATCACTTGAAATGGGCAGGAAAACATAGTTTTAGCAAGACCTTCAAAAGTAAGCTGTAATAACTGTTATTACTAGGAAGCTGTTGGCCTCTACAAATTTTTTTCTAGCCTCAATTAATTTTTTCTATAGTCTGGAAGGTTGTTAGAGGATAAAATAATTTTTTTCTAAAGCTCCAAAAGCACTTGAAATGGCCAAGACACCACAATTTTAGCAAGACCTTCATAGGTAAGCTGTAATAACAGTTACAACTTACTATAAAACTGTTGGTCTCTAAAATTTTTTTTTGGACCTCAATTAATTTTTTTTATGTCTTGAAAGGATTAAAGAATTTTTTTTGAAGCTCCAAATCACTTTAAATGGGCATGACACCACAGCTTTAGCAAGACCTTCATAGGTAAGTTGTAATAACTGTTACAGCTTACTATGAAGCTGTTGGCCTCTAAATTTTTTTTTCTAGACTCAATTAATTTTTTCTATGATCTGGAAGGTTGTTAGCGGATAAAATAATTTTTTTTTTGAAGCCCCAAAGCACTTGAAATGGCCAGGACATCACAAATTTAGCAAGACCTTCATAGGTAAGCTGTAATAACTGTTACAGCTTACTATGAAGTTGTTGGTCTCTAAAATTTTTTTTTGGAACTCAATTAATTTTTTCTATGGCTTGGAAGGTTGTTAGAGGATTAAAGAATTTTTTTTTTGAAGGTCCAAAGCACTTTAAGTGTGCAGGACACCACAGCTTTAGCAAGACCTTAATAGGTAAGCTGTAATAATTGTTACAGCTTACTATGAAGCTGTTGGCCTCTACAAATTTTTTTCTAGCCTTAGTTAATTTTTTCTATGGTCTGGAAGGTTGTTAGAGGATAAAATAATTTTTTCTGAAGCTCCAAAGCACTTGAAATGGCCAGGACACCACAATTTTAGCAACAACTTCATAGGTAAGCTGTAATAATTGTTACAGGTCACTATGAAGGTGTTGGTCTCTAAAAAACTTTTTTGGACCTCAATTAATTTTTTTTATGGCCTGGAAGGTTGTTGAAGGATTAAAGAATTTTTTTTGAAGCTCCAAAAGCACTTGAAATGGCCAAGACACCACAATTTTAGAAAGACCTTCATAGGTAAGTTGTACTAACTGTTACAGCTTACTATGAAGCTGTTGGTCTCTAAAAATTTTTTTTGGACATCAATTAATTTTTTTTATGTCCTAGAAGGTTGTTAGTGGATTAAAGAATTCTTTTTGAAGTTCCAAATCACTTTAAATGGGCAGGACACCACAGCTTTAGCAAGACATTCATAGGTAAGCTTTAATAACTGTTACAGCTTATTATTAAGCTGTTGGTCTCTAAAAAAAAATTTTGGACCTGAATTAATTTTTTTATGGCCCAGAAGGTTGTTAGAGGATAAAATAATTTTTTTTGAAGCTCCAAATCACTTGAAATGGCCAAGACACCACAGTTTTAGCAAGACCTTCATGGGTAAGGTCAGACATTCAAGTATTCTGACTTACTATGAAAGTCATTGACCTCTACAAATTGTTTTTGGGCCTCAATTAATTTTTTTTATGGCCTGGAAGGTTGTTAGAGGATAAAATAATTTTTTTTAAAGCTCCAAATCACTTGAAATGGCTAGGACACCACAGTTTTAGCAAGACCTTCATGGGTAAGCTGTAATTACTGTTACAACTTACTATGAAGTTGTTGACCTCTACAAATTGTTTTTGGGCCTCAATTAATTTTTTCTATAGTCTGGAAGGTTTTTAGATGATAAAAGATTTTTTATTTGATACTCCAAGGCACTTGAAATGGCCAAAACACCACAGTTTTAGCAACAACTTTATATGTAAGCTGTAATTACTATAATAGCTTACAATGAAATTGTTGGCCTCTACAAATTTTTTCTAGCCTCAATTAATTTTTTCTATGGTTTGGCAGGTTGTTAGAGGATAAAAGAATTATTTGTTATGCTCCAAGGCACTTGAAATGGCCAAGACACCACAGTTTTAGCAACAACTTTATATGTAAGTTGTAATTACTGGTACACCTCACAATGAAACTATTGGCCTCTTCAATTTTTTTTTTTTTTTTTTTTTTTGGCCTCAATGAAACCATTCTATGGTTTGGCAGGTTGTTAGAGGATAAAAGAATTTTTTTTATGCTCCAATGCACTTGAAATGGCTAGGACATCCAAGCTAAATCAGATTACAGTAGATATAAAATAACAACAACCAACAAACATTCAACACAAATTTACAGCTTGATTGCAAAGAAAAACCTTAATACCACATTGAATTAGTGTCAATGGAATTATCAATAATACATTTTGACAGTTCCAAACATAGATGTACTGTTACACCACAATTACTTCAAGGAATTGTGATCATACAAAGCAATGTGAGTTTCTTTTTCTTGCTATAAACAAATAGGAATATCAAAATGGGAAAATAGCATTCCTCCAATATACTTCTTCAAAGGACACTTGCTTCAGGGGAGAGGTCCTTCGTCTTCGGGAAGTCGCCACTCCCTTAACTTAGGGATCGCCGATCCAAGGGGAAAACCGAGCCGGGGGTCATCAGAGTTAAGCTCGAGTTGTGATGGTGCTCCAAATCTCAAAGAGAGCCTCAATACCTGTCGCGAGAGAGAAGCTTTGTCGCCAGATAGGTGTTCATCGCGGGAGTGGCGGGTTTAGACCTGATAACGATTAGGTTTGAAATAAAGGAAAATTTTAATTAGTTAGCTATTGTTAGTCTAAATAATGATCAGGTTTAAATTAATGATGAAATTATAATTAGTTTGCAGTTAATGATCAAATTACCGCATTAAACTAACGTCCATCGTCCGCGAGATGACAAAGGTGCCTATTTGAAACTTATAAAAAGTTTAGGCTGTTTTATAGAGTTAAAAAAGTTGAGGTGCCGAATAGAAAAGCAACATAGTTCAGGTGGGTAAAAAAAAATTAACCCTTTAAAGAATCTGAAAGCTACATATTCTCTATACAAATTAAACCATGCAATTATGTTGAATTCAGACTTTGTATACCTAACTTTAGATTTTAAACATTTTAAAACCTGGTTTTAGAAATTTATTGACATAATTTTGGATTTATTGTTAAATGTTAATTAGTTGTAATTACTCCTATCATGCCCCGACCCGGATCCCAAGACCTCGAGCACGTCAACAGACCGGTCGTACTCAAGCAGAAACTAGCACAACTCAAATACAAGGCCTAAATGTGATAAGCAGATAACAATCCATAAAATAAACTCAAGTTCAACGGAACATAGAGTCATAAGGGTCCATAGACCCTATCAAAGTCTGGTCCCTATACGGGTCCTACATAAAGTAAATGGCTTACAAACAAAAGATAAGGGAGACTCCCAGACCTCGGATCTCCTAGTGACCTCTTCACAGCTCCACCCCCTCCCTAAACCTCAGAATCTGTAAAGGAGAGAAAGAGTAAAACGCATGAGCTTTCGAATGGAAAGCCCAGTAAGTACCCCTGCGGGGTCACAAAGACATAAGAAAACAATATGTCAAATAATGAGGTCACAATCCCAAGAAAACATAATCCTAGGAGTCTACCAGAAGCAATCCAAAGGTACGACCCCTAACAACAGAAGCCCTCAAGCTCTGTGATGAGTTTCAAGAAAACCCAAGGTTCACTCCCGGCCAGTATATCCAGCTACTTGCTGTAAGCACGACCTTTTGGCCGTTCGACCCTCCGGTCGCAAACGGTAGAACTACCTCTCATACGTGTTAACACGGTCAGCGTACCATGCCCACTGACGGGTAAGACCACCAGAGAATCGCCTCTCTGGCAAGGCAGGAAGAAATGCCAGGGGGTCCTGTCCCAGAACACTTCCCTATCGGAGCTCCCACGCTCCACTGAGTCCGGGCAGTAGACCACAGCAAAAAGGGATACCAACATCCCGAAAACAACATACATGCTCAACAGGAATTTAAAATAGTCAAGGGCGCATGTATGATATCAATGAGCATAATCAATCAAGGCACAAGCAAGTCCAAAGAAAACCCGAAATCGGGTGGGAACTAGGCAAGTGTACTTACCTCTTGTTGGAACTAAAAACCCTTCTAGCCTCCTCTTGAATGCCTTACAACTCCCCGAGAGTATCTGGCATACATAGACCCTATTAGAGTCAAGATTTCAATAAGTCTCTCTGTCTCTAGTTACACATGCATGTCTATCGTCTTTGTTGGGCCAGGGCCCACTAACAGGTCCTAAAGACCTTCTCTCGGGTTATGGGTCCTTATTCTATGTTTCCATATCCTTTAGTTGTCTCTGGACCCAACTTAGTCAAAACTAGTCAACTCTACATTCATTTGTCGGGTCTGAACCCTACTTGGTTATCTCTAGTCAGCTTAGTCGAATTGGGCCCACTTCTAACCTCTTTAAACAATCTAGTTTACTTGTGCCCTTTTCTCTACCGAAATAATTAATTAAATTCTTTTAATTAATTATTATAGTCGATTTTCATTTTATTTCCAATAAATTTTTTTTATCAATCGGATTTTATCATCCTAAGCTAACAAGAAAATCGACTAGTCTACCTAGACCTATTTATTTAAATACCTTGGTATGAAAATATCAATTTTCTCTCTTCTTCTTTTTTTTCCACTAACTTGATTAAACTAAACCCCTTTCTCAATTTAACAGAATACTAACTGGTCAATTGAGTCCATCTATTATTAGATGGCAAAAATACTTGTCACAACAAATTAATCCTCTTTTAATTTGTCCAACCGAGTAATTAGCTATTTAATTTTCCAATTATCTACTATCTATGATAAACAAATAATTTTTCTCAATTATTTACTCCACAGCTTATTTTAGTTTGCCAACTAAATTATTGTCTCATAAATTTATTTAATTAAACCCCCAACAAAGATATTAATATTGAACAAATTACAATATATATCAAATCGATTTAGTCCTTTAAATTGATCAACCCATTTTAAATTCTATAAAAATTATTGGTCACACTAAGGTTATCAAAACATTTAATTTAACTTTTTAACATATAAATATATATATATATACACATATATATAATATGTTGCTATTATTGTTATATATATTTTTTATATCATCTTCTTCTTCGTTTCTTCTTCTCGACCCGGGCCTCACCGGAGTTCAGGGTGGTCACTGGAGACCACTCTGCACACCCAGACGAACCTACGCTAGGGCCCGAAACCTCGCCGGACGTCCTTCATGCTCCAACTTCTTCGTTGAAGCTTAACGATCCCGGCCGAGCAAAACTCCACTCCGACGATACTCGTCAGGCAACGGGAACTCATGCTTCCTATAACTATTATGATAAGAAGGAAGAACACTTACAGGATCCCGGACGAAAATCAACACCGGGTCAGGCCTTCTGTCTGACGGTGAACACCTGCAGACTCTCTGGCAAGCTCGGTGGCGCTCACGGTGCACTGCCGCCCCCCCCCCCCCCCCCCTTCTTCCCTTTTCACAATCCCGGCCTTTTCCTCCACACTAGATGACTCTGGTGGTCGAGCACCCTTTAGGTGTTGGTGACGAGCGCCTTACCTTCCTCTCAGACCGCCGATGCCGGAATCCCCTCCTCCGTAATGGCTTCTCTGCTCCAACATGAAGGCAGGCTGCCCTTTTTATAGGCCAGAGGGGACGGAGAAGAGGAAGCGAGACGGGCTCGCGTTACAGGTGACCGCTGGTCTCCTCGCGCGTAACGGCCGGAAAAGAAGGGACCGGTCGCGCAGTGGCGCCGATGGCCGTTTTCAGTGGAGGGTGGCTGTGCCTCGGGATCAGTATCCCGAGGATGGAGGGTGGGGATTGCGTGGATCAGATCCTACGGCCAACACAGACCATGATGCCTCGTATCAATAACAACTCAGATCAAAGGTTATGATAGGCTGAGAACCAATGGTCAGATTCTCCTTGAATCGCCTCGTATCTGATCCATGATCAAATGGATTAAATCTCAGCTCGACACGTGGCTCCTCCACAGCCATTATAACGCCTCGCGATCAGACACGGTCTGAGATGATCTATTCTCAGCCGTTCATCCTCTGCTAATAGAGTTTTCTCACGTAAAATTTGTGAGAGGTCCCCGGAATGTTTTTAGGTCACATTTAAGTCCACCCATGTGAGAGGGAAGAATTACCTTTTAGTCCTTAAGACTTTCTAAATTACAAATAAGCCCCTCTGGTCCCCCTTAAACCCTAATTAGGGTTTAAGCCTCTTTAACTTAATTTCCCCCCTATTAAAACCTCTGTTTAATATTCTGGGGAAATTATTTAATTAATAAATAATTTTAAAGAGAATTTCAACACATTTATTACTTAAAATCTCTTGGATTCTAGTGAATGCAGATACAAAGATAATGATCAGAGGGCTCATTGTATTCAACAAGATGAGGAAGAGAACCATACTCTTTTAATGGTTACTTTGGCTAGCGAAACATCTAACTATCACACATGGTTTCTTGACACTAGCTGTACTAACCATATGTGTGGCAAAAAGGACTTATTTGCAGGCCTTGATGAATCCTTCAATACAACAGTCAAATTTGCAGATGATAGTAGCATACCGGTGATGGGGAAATTAAATACAAATTTTTATCAACTTGGAAAATGGATATAAAAAATATATCTCAGATGTTTTCTATGTACCATGAATGAAGACTAACTTGCTAAGTGTGGGTCAACTGGTGAAAAAAGTGTATGGTATGATTCTTCGTGATGGAAAACTCACCATTTGTGATAAAAAAAAAAGGAACAACTATTATTACAGCTCCTATGACAGAGAATCGCATGTTTCAAGTTAAATTATGGTGGTGTTTATCATTGTCTTAATGCAATTATAAACGATGAGTCTTGGTTATGGCACTTGCGGTTTGGAGATCTAAATTTTCATAGTTTAAAATTGTTTGCTCAAGAAAAATTGGTGAAAGGTTTGCCTTGCATTCAACATCCTAAACAACTATGTGAAGAGTGTACTTTTGGGAAGCATCATAGAACACTATTTACAGCAGAAAGGTAGCAGCGAACTTCTCAACCACTTGAGCATGTTCACTCTGATGTGTGCGACCCAATGAATGTAATGTCAAACGGCAACAATATGTACTTCTTGACTTTCATTGGTTATTTCACTTACAAAATATGGGTTTGTTTCCTTCAAAGAAAGCCAGAAGTATTTGATTATTTCAAGAAGTTTAAATTGCATGTTGAAGGGCAAAGTGGCTATCCTATAAAAGTGCTACGTACTAATGGTGGAGGTGAATACACCTCTAATGAATTTAAAGAGTATTGTGAAGAACAGGGCATTCACTATGAAGTCACTTTTCCCTACACTCCTCAGCACAACGGAGTCACTGAACGAAAGAACAGAACCATCTTGGACATGGCGAGAAGCATGTTGAAGACCTAAATCATGCCAAACTCTTTCTAGGGTGAAGCCATCTCATGTTCCGTGTACATATTAAATCGATCTCCAATAAAGGGTGTTCCAAATTGCACTAGTGCAGAAGCATGGAGTGGTTTCAAACCAAGCGTAAAACATCTAAAGGTTTTTGGAGTTGTCGCTTATGCTCATATTCCAGTAGAGACAATAACAATTTAGATGATCGAGCAGAAAAATTGTTTTTATTGGTTATAAACAGGGAGGATACAAGTTGTTCAACCCTATGATGAAGAGAGGCATTATCAGCCGGGATGTTACTTTTGCTGAAGAAGAAACTTGGGACTGAAATGAGAATAGCCCTGGAGATCAAAGAAGGTGTATTCTTTCTATTTTAGAGGAGGAAGCAGAGGTGCCCAACGCTAATGAAGAACCTCAACCACGTTCTATCTTGTCGGAAAGACCAGCAGAACCTGAGAAGCCTCAACGCCGCCGGCAACCACCATCACACCTACAAGATTACAAGGTAAATCTTGATGACAGTCTTAATGGTGATGGAGAGTTGGTGCATTTTTTACACCAGGCAGGATAGTGATTAACCTATGGGCGATGACAACCAGGGGATTGTCAAGAAAGCAAGCAAGGAGGGAAGACAAAACAGAGAAGAAAGTCTCTGAAGCTTCAAAGGAAAAGTATTATTCAATATTCAATGACTAAAATTCAACCCACAAGCCATATTTAAATAACGTAAAAAAACTAACCTAGAAATCTATCATCTTATCTAAATTTGCCAAAATTGACAAACTTTGATTCAAAACTAAAACTTATCTAATTTAAAAACCCTAAACAAATCACATAACTCCTAAAAATTTGAGAACAAATTGGATTCAAATCCTATCCTAAATTGGCATACGAAGTATTACTGTCACGGCCCGACCCGGATCCTGGGACCTCGGGCACGTCAACAGACCGGCCGTGCCCAAGTGGAGACGGGCCCCACTCGAGTACAAGGCCTAAGTAATAAGAGCATATAACATATAATAAATCAAAATGTCTAAAATGTCATAAATAATAATGTCAGAGTTATACAGTGGAATTTAAAGTCATAAAGGGTTCAAGAAATCATATAATAATTTATACAGAATCAGGCCCTATAAGGGTCCTACAAATGAGACTCTCACACACAACCTGAGGTCCTCGGACCTCTCCATCCTATCCCAGTCCCACGTGTAGCTCCAAATCCCGAGGGCTATCTGTTCCTCTTAACCTGGAAGGGACAAAGAAAGTGAAGTGAGCTTTCTAAAGGAAAGCTCAGTAAGTTCCCTACAGAGAAATCACGAAAAGCACAGTCCAAATAGTCAAGATAGACAAATCAAGACAAACAGTCAAGACATGGATCATATCAAGGAAACAATCGGAACAACACAAGAAACCAAACAAACGGGGCCCCCTAAACTCATCCAATCATACCTCCACGGTCAACACAAGTGCCGCGTGCCTCAGTGGTCAAGTGCCGGACGACAGGTGGCTATGCTCCATGGGTACGCATACCCATCCAGACGCATACCGACCCAACCTAAACACAAGCACCACGAGTCCCACAGTAATGTCCCGGTCCACGGTGGCATGCTCAGTGAGCATCCAAAAAGACAACTTGTCCAAACAACCAATCACAGATGTGGAAAACATCAAACAAAACATGTATACCGAGAATCAACAACAGATATCCAGATCAAAACCACAAGCACAATCTTGATAACAATCAAGAATATACCAAACCAGGTAATAAGAGGGCCAGAGAAACCTATCTCAGGGTGGGAGCTAGGCAAAGACACTTACCTCTCCTGGAATCCTACAGCCTACAGGACTCCCTCCTGACGTGTCTCTACGTCAAAATCAACAACGGCGTCCCACGGCGCTCTCAAGCATCGCCTCCTTGACAAACAATATCTCCCCTGCATCTCTACGCGCGCTTGGCTCGCCCGACGTTGATCGTCCTTTCCTTTCCGTCCAGAGGGTGGACCGTCGCCTGTTACTCCTCTCCCGATCGCCCACCAAGAAAGAAGCCCCGCAGTCATTGCTATATATATATATATATATCTATTAAACCATATATGTAAAGTCTCAAATCAGATCCACAATTACCAATCCAATTTCACGCTTTTTGATTTGAAATCAAACTCAGCCATACACTTATACCAATATTTTATTATTATTTTCTTGAATTCAAAACAAGCCTTAGTCTCATCCATCTATTATATCTAAATCTTTGGCAGAGATGCCCTTTTCCATATTTGAATCATATACTTTATCTTTCTTTTTTTTTGAATTTCAAAACAACTCCTTAATCCTTATATATATATATATATATATATATATATATATATATATATATATATATATATATATATATATATATATATATATATATTTTCACGAATAATGTATCTCTTATAAATATATTTATTTTAAAATATATCCAATTATGTGTGTAGATTTTGAGAGAGAGGAAAGAGCAAAGTTAACATTCAGCTCTCAAAGAGTTACAAGAAATGTCAAGTTTGGCGTGCTTATGCACTATCTTGAAGATCGATTTCGTCCCTTTGTGCAGTGGTGGATATTGACATTAAGGGCGTGTTTGGTTCGCGGTAGTGGGCACCGAAGTGACGGAAGTGGTTCCACTTCCGTCACTTCCGTATGTTTGGTTCGTGGTAGTGGGCACGGAAGTGGAACTCACACTTCCTAATTGTACGGACTTCCCCGTTTTGACTTCCGAACTTTTAGGGTGTGTTTGGTTGCTGGAAGTGTACCGAATCTGTTGGAAGTCTAGAAGTGACACTTCCATGGAACTCTGAGTTCCATATGGAAGTTGGAGTTTGGGGTGTTTGGTTGGCGGAAGTGAAGAGCCATTTCTGTGCACTTCCGTTGTTTGGTTCATGGAAGTAGGGGTTTCAAAGTCCGAGTTCCACACTTCTGGATGTTTGGTTCACGGAAGTAGGGGTTTCTGGTCACCACTTCTTATGGATGGTGAGGTTACCCCTTTGCAAACTTTTTGTAATTTATGAATACTTGATTATTACAATTTGAGATAATAATTTCTCATAAGTGTAAAAATAAATTAGGAATATAATTACGTTCTACAATTTAACTATTTTATTTAAACTATTAAAATTTACTAACGTAGTATAATCCCATTTACTTAAGACAATAACAACAATTATATATTGTAGGTAAGGTAATGAATTTTATTTTGTAGCATATAATATACCATGCAATTAATTTGATCCCATTTGTTTATAAGGTAATAACAAAAATTATATTTTATAGTTATAATATTATATAAGATAATTAATATTTTATAGAAGAAATTATTAATTGATGATGTGCACACAATTTTATAAAGGATTAATTACACTTTTCGTCCCTGAAAATGGTATCATTGTTCACTTTTATCCTTGTATTTTAAAAATGTTCAATACAGTCCTTGTGTATTAGGAAATTTTGTTCTTTTTGTCCCTGAAAATGATGTCATTGTTCACTTTTATCCTTGTATTTTTTAAAAATGTTCAATACAGTCCTTGTGTATTGTGTATTCTGTTCTATTTTGGTCCCTAACATTGTATTGTGCATTACACAAGGACCGTATTGAACATTTTTAAAATACAAGGATAAAAGTGAACAATGACACCATTTTCAGGGACGAAAAGTGTAATTAATCCTTTTATAAACCATAAATCCTAAAAAATAATTAAATTTGTAGGCTTCATCTTTGCCATTCACTTGAACCAAACACCATACCTGTTCAACAGAAAAACAACAATGCAATCACAACAATATTAAAGAAGATGACATGGACCTGGAAACACAAGATTGTTCAAATTTCAAACAAAAATTCTATTTATTCACCAGATACACTACAAACTTCCAATTTGCATCTTCTAAAAACATATCATTCCAAGTTACGTACTGTAGTTTTTCATTAAAACATAAAACAAGAAAGCTGCAGCAAACTAAAATCTCTTTGCATCCAATCAGGTAGTAATTTTTCATCTGAAAAATTTTAATTCCTTCTTCTGCCTTCTAGCCAGCTTTGCCAGCCCATCTGCACAATAATTGAATTCTCTTGATATTGCTTGAACACTGCATAAACTCATCTTCCCTATCAGAGCCTTGCACTTCCTCATCTGATCTCTGCTAGTTCCACATGGGTCTTCAGTAGCTTTTGATATCCATCTTGGAATATGTTGATTATCTGTATGTATTAGGCCTTCATCAATATCCAGCTTTTGAATCAGCTTCAGTCCAAACTTGAGCGCTTTGACTTCCCCTTCATAAGCTGAATCAGCCTTGCACCATTTGGCTCCTGCAAAGCAAAATGAACCAGAATTAGTCAGGATGATGCAACCAATCCCAGCAAAAGGCTCACCTTCCATCCAAGCCGCATCTATAAAAAGATGATACTTAAAGTTTTCCAGGTTCCATCCTTCCACTACTCTGTCCTCCATTTTGTTTATATTAAACAAGGCTTCCTGCTTCTCTGAAACCAACAAATTCATCCCAAGATTGCTTGTGATATCCAAGGTTCACAATACATAGCACATTTTGAAATAGGATAGTATGTTGCTTGTGATATCCTACATGAAGGTAAAACCAAGCAGGGTTTGCTGCACCAAACGGCCAACACATTTATTGTTGGACCTTTCCGGCCACGGAAACGTGGTAAATCGGCCGGGGGAACAGATGCAACAATGTGAGTGCCATCTAATAGACCGATGCAATCCTACATATTTAGTAAACAAGAAAGACAAAAACTTTATTATAACAATTCACACATTTTTAAACCTATCAAATTGAAGTTCGGCTTACTTTGAAGAAAGGGTACCAACTAGGGTTGGTCTCAATTTCATGGTGGCAGACGGATGTAGGTGGCTGCATGAAGTCATCGCGGACAGCGCAAATAGCACGTAGGACATTGTTGAAATACCTACTAATAGTCTCGCCGGAACGGAGAAACTCAATCCTCATTGTCCTATTCTTTGTGTTGTGTCCCACAATGTGGAGGAATACAGCTAGTTGTTCTTCTACTGATACATGTCTAGTGTTGCGCAACAGATGTCTATCACTCATAATCATCGATAGACGCATAAAGGGACCTACATCCATCCTAAGATAGCTCACACAGTAGTCTCTCCCACTCCTCAGAATACAACACATGTGCTCGTTCCTAGTTAGGTCCCGAAACATTGAAGGTTCAATATATCGTACCGGCTTTTTTTACGCATTTCTTGAAAAAGAAATGCAACCACTACGATAATTGTGGTGTAGGCTGCATCCAATACCCTTCCCCTATCATTTCTTGGCCAGTTATCCATCTACAAACAAATAATTGGTATACAATTTGAATCAGATCAAAACAATGGATTGGAATCCTAATAAACAAAAATAAATTTATGCATAACCACCCTAAAATACATTTCTAATGGAATGGAATCCTAATAAGTATTGTAACACTTCCATGTCTTATCAAAACACAATAACAACTGAAAAAAAAAGCTACATCACAACCATCCATCTGAAGCAAACTTCAGAGTCACCTAAAAGATGGTTGTTCGAAAGAACATCCCATATCTGCAACAGAAACTACTCCTATCAACTTCAAAATCTTTTCATGGACAAATTCTATTGCCATTTCATCAGAAATTGTCAACAGAAATTAATCCCCTTAGAAACAAAGAGATTACGACCATCATGGCAGAAAGACAACAACATAATGAATTTATTTGAACTTTAAAAACAGAATATAGATGTTCCTCACAAGAATATGTGAAGTAGACTATAATATATGGCTGATCTAACGTTTTGAACACTACTAAATGCCTTTCTCTTACTACATTTGAAGGTTATGATAAAAGCCTGACAGTCCAAATTAACACAATATTTCCTCAATTACTTCCTCTCCATGTTTATGACGAAGCCTTATAACTTTAAATACAATGTAATTAGAGATTTACTCAATTGAAAAAAATGAACATTTTCAAATCAATATCCAGTTGGAAACCAAAGTCAGGATGTTGATGGCCAAATTTTTCATGATTGTCTTAGTAACAGGATTTGCTGAATTCCCAGAAAAATATAAATTTGACAACTACTCTATAACAATGGATAGTAGATAAATGAGGACAGCCAGAAAGTACAATAGAAAAAATGTAATAAGCACCAAAAGAACAAATAATAAAGCACAGTAGATTCTCAGAAGTTAATTTATGAATAGTATACATAGAATCATTGCATAGTCGATTCATACTGGATTCAACAAAAGTTCTGGGCTTGCCCTGCAAAACATTGTGTAAATTCTACAGATAGTGCAGGAACAACAATAGATTTAAAGCAAAAAAGATCTCCTAAAATTGAAGTTAAACTAAGTCACAAACTTGAACTAATATTAAACCCTTTCTCCTAGAAGCTTGACAAAAATTGGTAACTAATTACAGCCTATATTAGAAAGCATCATTACCAAAAGTCTAACTAAAAACCTTACAAGCTAAAGCCAAGATCAATAGGAAGAAAGGGTTTAAATGCAGGGTTTCTAGATCTCCAATGTTCATATTTCTCAGGTTGAAAACACAAATTCTAAGTTATGCAAAGGAAATCAACAGATTTCCCACTATGGAGTTTGATCTCTTGTTATACATATATATATTTACACAACAAATACCAGAATTCAGTAAGCAAGATTTTAGTTGTTTAATAGTTCTCCTTGATTTAAATCTGCAACCTATCTAATTACTTTTATTTTAGCATGAGGCAGTAGCCATGAATTCTAGGCAAGCTAATGGGAAATTTAGAAGGCATATAACAACCTTATTCAGGATTCCTCCCAAGAGGTTTCCAGACCTGCAGCTTGCTACTATAGGTTCTGATCTGTATTATTTTAGCATTTCAGATAATATTCAGAACTCTTTATTGTGTGGATCAGTGACATCCAAACCTTGCCTGAATTGGGTGGCCATTAAACCATGTCTGAATTTAGTCCCATCTTATCTGAAATGATCTAAAGTTCACTATCAACACTACTAATCTTCAGCCTCCACTAATCTTAAACCATGTCTGAAGAAGGTACTACACATAAGCCATGCATCTAACTAAGAGTTTACAATGAAAAAAAATGTATGGACAGCATGACAAAAAATTTATATGTTTGCATGCATCTAACTAGAAACCTTACAAGCAAAAGCCAATATCAATAGGAAGAAGGTACTGCACATAATACTAAGCCATGCATATTTTATAATTTATTTAAAACTAATCACATTAAATTTATTAATTCAGGGAGATGTAAATGTTCTATCATATGCTTCGGGAAGATGTGAATGTTCTATCAAGGAGATGTGAATGTTCTATCAAAGGATTGATTCTTCTAATTGACTATGTGAACAACCTAACAAATTAATTTGTGCTTCAAAACAGGAATTAAAACAATGAAATTGAAAAAACCATGAAATCAGATGAAAACCATGAAATTAAAGGAAAACCATGTGAGACAAACCTTAGATATGGGCGAGAAACAGCAAGGGAAGGCAGTAACCGAGTGAGAGGAGTTAGATCTGTGCTTCAAAACAGAAATTAAAAAAAAAAACCATAAAATCAGAGGGAAAACCATGAAATTGAAGACCCAAAACAATGAAGTTTTAAAAGGAAGAGGCAAACCTTAGATCTGAGCAAAACAGAGGCGGATCGCGAGGATTGGAGGAGTTAATCGAGTGGAGGGCTCTCGCGCTTCTCAGGAGATCGCTGGAGGGACAAGAGCAAAGATCGATGGAGGAGTTATCAAAAAGGAGATCGCGAGGGTTGGAGGAGTTAATCGAGTGGAGGGCTCTCGCGCTTCTCAGAAGATCGCTGAAGGAGTTATCAAAACAGAGAAGAGAGCTCTCTGGTGGCTGCACGATGATGAGAAGAGAGAAGATGGGGAGGGGGTGACTCCAACAACCAGCCACGTGAATGTCAGACCGAAGTGGGACTTCGGTCTCATGCTCAAAAACCACGTGAATGTCCGTACAATTAGGAAGTGTGAGTTCCACTTCCGTGCCCACTACGGCGAACCAAACATACGGAAGTGACGGAAGTGGAACCACTTCCGTCACTTCGGTGCCCACTACCGCGAACCAAACACGCCCTTAATGTCAAGATCCACCACTGCACAAAGGGACGAAATCGATCTTTAAGATCGTGCATAAGCACGCCAAACTTGACATTTCTTATAACTCTTTGAGAGCTGAATGTTAACTTTGCTCTTTCCTCTCTCTAAAAATCTACACACATAAATTTTTATATCTGCATCTGTATTTGGTGAGTGAGACCAAGATCGGCTGTCAAACTCTATATTTGGTGTCACAATTCCTCAAAAAATGAATCACCAATAAAAAATAAGAAGAAGAAGAAAAAAAGAGAGAGAAAGAAAGAAAGAAAGAAAGAAAACAAGATTGAGAAAAAAATGCATGTTTTGAAAAGTTGGATGAGTGGTCCGTGATGGTGACCTTGGTTGAGCCAGCCCTGTCTCGTTCACTCTGGCATTTTCCCCAATGAATCTAACTTTAGCTGCTCCATTAACTTGCAAAAACTACCACTTGCTCTTCAATCATGCATGGTCCCTCTAAATTTAGTCAATTCCCTTTAACAACACCAATCAAACTAATTTTTCAATTCATCACTATTTCTCTCTAATTACAAAAAAAAAAAAAACCACTGTAATTTTCACTGTATTCACAAAACTCTAGCTATGTTTTTGTCAGCAGATAACAGTGGATTATGATGTAGAGCGGGTTGTAGAGAAGCTTCTAGATAGGTTGGACCGTCGAAATTAGAATAAATTTTAAATTTTATAATTTAATATTTTTTAAGAATTTTTCTGAAAATTCAGTTATTTAGACCTCAATTTTATAATCTTCTGTTTTTAGAGGATTTTTTTTAATTTTTAATTGTTAATTGAATTAGGGTTTGAGACAAACTACATAATGATTTTTACGATCATTGTACGATGGCTTTTGATGAAATAAACACATTATTCCAGTTTTTTTTTTTCGTGGATTCGAACGGCTTTTACATGCTTTCGCTTCATCAGATTTGAAACCAAATACTTCTAATATTTACTACCTTGTTCATTTTTATATTTAGATGCAACGATTTTTTTTTTCAAATAAAGTAATATTTTATATTTTTGACCGTGTTTTTTTTTAATTAAAGCCAAAAACAGAAAGTAGAAGCATGGAATGGGAAGTAGTTTATTAATTAAAGCCTGAGTTGTGAGTATTAAAAGAAAAAGAAAGAAAAGAAGGGAGAAAGAAACCCTAGAAAACAAAGCCTTAGTTAAATCCTCTTCCAAAAAGCTTATAAAGAGTCAAAGAAGTATATCTTAGTCTTCCTCTATCCTCGTGGCGGCATCCAAATTTATTAATCATAGAATCCAGAGAGCATCTCTGCCATTCAAAGGAGATCCATTAATGAGTTTAAGATACCAATGTTAGCTTATTTATGGGCCACTAACTTAACCTAATTATTGCTTTAACTTAATCTTAATATTTATCTTAATTGCAACTTTCCATTAAATAATCAAACATTGTAACACATAAATTTAGTTAAACCTAGATTCCATAGAGGCATATTAAGTTATGAGACTTTTTCCTATGTTTGCTAAATTAGGCTCAACTTGATGATCTCCAAGATTCTCTTTTTATCGAAAGTAGTTAAGCGAGTTACAAGTTCATTTATTAATTCTGTTAATATATAATTTAAACTGTAATTAAAATTTATATAGAATTTCTTCTTCAATTCATGGAAGTACTGTATTATACCTAATCAAATTTTATCCAAAATCAAATGCATTCACACATTTGGTAGAGCTCACACAATCTGACGGCACATGGACAAGACAAAACTATTGGGATGGAGTTTAGCAAATTGCAACAATCACATGAAACATATAGAGAAAAAGAACCGGAGATGTTTTCATGACAAATAATGTATTTTCATAAAAATCATCAGAAACATCAATTTTTTTAATGCTTTTTTGATTTGACGCAGTGCACATGTCCAAGAGACTAAAGCTGGTGGTGTTAGAGTCCAAAAATCCTGGCATTCACTTGAGAAAAAATGGAATTACCTCCAAGAGATGACTTCGAGTACATAACCCTTCCAACACGTGATTACTAGGATGGGTCTATCTAGGATACAGGGTGTTAGTGTAAAAGTCCTAGAACCAACCAAGGCATGTACCATGTAAACTTTTAATATCCTATAAATAAATGTGGTTTATTCACCTCAAAATGAACTACAATTTCTCGTACCCTAAAAGGTGACATAAATGAAGTGTTTTCAAAATAAATGGCTTGATTGTCTCTTACTGTCTTGATTTGGTAGAGCTCATGTATCAAAGTGTCTATTTGACCAAAAGATCATTGTTCTACCAATATCTCGGGTCCCGTGCATTAAGTAATTCACTTGATTAAGCATGCTCTCAGGTTCGAATCTCCGCCCCTGTAAATGGGGGGAGCAGTTTGGGTAATTCACTTGGTGAGCACAAAGCTCTCAGGTTCGAGTCCCCACATCTGTACGCGCATTGTAAAGGGTCAAGGGTGTTCGTCACCTAAAGCCACGCCCCTTAACGTCCCTCTATGGAGGGGTTTATCCCTTATGTCAAAAAGAAAAGGGTGTCAATTTGGGACATAGGTAAAAAGGAGTCCAAGAGGTACCTCCATAGTCCAAGGTAAGAAAGCCTTCGGGAAGGATACATCAAGAGGACTAAATCCGAACAACCACATAATAGAATCTCCTAGAAGTTGCCTTGTTTTTAATGAATATATATTATGTAAATCAGCTTTGTACTAGTTCTTACTAATTATCAATCAAACATGATTTATTGATCATTATAAAAAAAAAATGGGGGTAGTACCGAATTTAGTCCCTCTGTTATACCGTTTTGAGACATTAGATCCCTCTATTATAAGTTGAGTCTTTTTGGTCCTTGTACTTTCATGATTGAGAATTTTTAGTTCCTCCTTCAGACGGACGTGCGCTTTTTAAATTGGCCAATCAAGTCCCTAGAGGGACTAAATATTCTAAATCATGAAAGTACATGGACCAAAAAAACTCAACTTATAATAGAAAGACCTAAAGTCTCAAAACGGTATAATAAAGGGACTAAATTGGGTATTAGACCCAATAACATAAATAGATGGTAATGAAAACTTTTTTAAGAAATGGTGAAAAATATTATTTAATTAAAAATAGAGAAGATAACTAAAAAAATAATAATAACTAAAAAATAACAAAGGAAAAAAAAGGAAATATAACAAACAAACAGTTCATTTAGTAAATATACACGTGTCAGCTGCTCATTGGGTTTATGGATTTATAACTAACAATAAATGAGCATAAAACTAAAACTACTTAGCCCGGCCGACAACAGATATCGGTTAGTTACCAGTCAGGACCAAATCGTCAGTTTGGTTGACACGTCATCAGTTTATCATCCGGAAATCATGTCCAAAACCATACATCCAATCAGGATCCATGGTCTCATGTACATTACTAACATTGTACTACTGGATCATACTTGGATTGATAATAATTAAATTACATGAGGCATCAAATTTTCAAACTTACCCTTACAAAATTCAGTAATTGCACAGTGACTTGCGTGGCCTTCAATTGCGTCTCTTTTAAGGTTATCGTATGATTTTCATTACAAAATTCTAGACATTTATGAAAATAGTCAAAATACGAGGTTCATTATTAAAGTTAACTGCATATGATTTTCAAAGGGTTTGTATAGAATACTAGATTTTACAAGGGTTTAAATAGAAAAAAGGTTATGAAAAAATAATAAAATAATATAAGAAAACTCGCCGGCTGTGATGTGAGCTTCTCGTTGTAGCGAAGCGAATGCTTCCACGCCGTTTGGGCGTTTGGAGGAGCCTCGCCGAATTACAAGCCAGACATAAAACACGGGGATTTATACTCAAAAACCCCTGAACTTTTTCAAAATTATTCAGACAAATAACACACATGCCCTTTTAAATCCATGTCTCACTCGCTCTTCTCCTTCTTCTTCTTCGTGGGTTCCCTTTTCATCTCATCTGCTCTTCGTTTCCAGCTCCAGATCTTCGCCTCGATCTTATCTTTCCTTGGGTGAAACTCCAGATCTCGATCTCGGGCGGCTTCGAAAGTGGATTTGGAGGTACTTTCCTCGGCTCTTCATTTGGTGCTGGTTTGGCTGGATTTGAGCTTGGAATGGTTGGATTGGGAGGTCTTCTGATGACATTGGTGGTTGTTTGCTTAGATTTCCATAGAATTGGTGTTTTATTTGTTTATTATGTTTTTTGTTTGCTGATATGATTCGATTTTAATGGAAAATCGAGGTACTGATTTCAGACACCACTGATTTTAGTTGGATTTGGAGGATGAATAAGCCAAACTGGTACTTTCGGGGGGTTCTGTTGTCGATGTGGAGTGTTTTTCTTGATTTGGAGTTATTTTACTTGTCTGATTCTTCTTTATGTGGATTTGAGTATAGGTATGTCTCCGCTAAATAGGTATCGTGATCTCTCGAGGGGTTTCAATGCTTGGGCGTTGGTTTGATTTTGTTTATGTTGTTTTATTACTTAAATGCTTTCTTTTTGGGACAGGATGTGAAGTTGTAGGTTTGGTAGGTTGATAGATAACCAGAAGATTGACTTTGTGGTGGAAAACAACAATGTTGTGTGGGCTTCCTTGTTGGTTCTGGGTTTCTTTTAATTCTGCAAATGTCGGCTTGACTTTTAGGTGGTCACAAATTAGACCTGAAGAAATAATTATTTGTTTATTAATGATGGTATTTGCTTTCTTCTTCATTCTCCAGATGAACTGAAAATGTGGCCACTTTTAAATTTCTTAGTCAAAGGAAGAATTTCGTAGAAAGGCTTGTTTTCTTCTTGTATGCTGTCATTTTTCTTTTAGTATGGTAGCATGGATAAAGCTTACTTCCTTTTCTCCTCTTTATTTTGTCTTTTGTGTAAGGATGAATTTAGAGCTCTGATTCATCACGAATGTCTTTGTTGCTTTTGTCTTTCAGTTATCTTCTGTACTAGTGGATATCAAACTTGATGTCTGATGAAATTGAAAATCATTGGACTTTGTCTCCTGGTTAGATTGTTGAGCTTTTGAGGTATTAATACTGAAATATTAAAATTGAGGTGTTGCGCTGATGAGGCTCCCTCGATGAAGAAACATCAAGGATTAATGCCAGTCACTGCAGACGGCCACATCATGCCGGGGCCACGTCATAGATCCCAGTCAAAAAGGCCCATGTGGATCATTGTTTTGGTGTCTTTGGTTTGTTTGTCACTGATTGGGGCTTATGTCTATCCTCCTCGGCGATTTTCTGCTTGCTACTTCTTATCTTCAAGCGTTTGCAGTCCTTTCACAGATTGGCTCCCTCCTGCACCTGCCAGGATCTTCAATGATGATGAGATTGCTACTCGTGTTGTCTTCAGAGACATTATTTCTATGCCATCTGTCCAGTCCAAGAATCCAAAGATTGCTTTCATGTTCTTGACACCAGGTTCATTGCCATTTGAGAAACTGTGGGAGAAATTTTTTCTGGTATAATCCTCTATCTTGGATGTCTTAACAATGTGCTATTTGTTGTGCAATGATTGCTTTATGCTTCATTAAGATCAAATCCTTACTTGATTTTAAGTCTTGTTTATTAGTATAGAAATTCACTTTATAGAAGTTTATCTGTTATGGTCTAGGCACTTAGAATGCATTACGAGAAGTGGTTTAGTTGAACTCTGCTCGCAGGTTTGATGTATAAATTCTTTTCAGAATCAGTACCAAGCCACTACGATAATTCCCATAAAATTTGTTCAAGGAGTTGCATGCTACATGACTGGAAATTGTTGTGTGAATGTGAATGTGAATGTGATGTTTGATCTTAATATACAGGGCCATGAAGATAGATATTCCATATACGTACATGCATCAAAGGAAAATCCAGTACATGTCAGCCCTATATTCATGGGCCGCGATATTCGCAGTGCCAAGGTACATGATTTAAGTTCTTCCTATAATTTTCTGTTCTTATTTATGCTAAATGTTTTCACCACAAAAAGATACATTAACTTTTCAGAAAAAAAAGGGGAAAAGGAAAAATATAAGGTACACAAGTTTATCTGAATTGATGGGGATGTGCATTTTGAAAAATGATATTCATCCGCACCATAAAAGAATTAAAATTTGCCCATCATTTTGTACAACAAACTTATAATGCTTATTAATGAAAGAGTCGCATATGATCTGTTGTTGACACATTCATTTAGTGAAATGCCAATGTGCAAATATCGTTAAAGATGTGAATTCTTTCCTAATATCCTAATTGGTAGTTTTGCTTTAGAAAAGTGGACAGAACATTTTTTCGGATTCTTTTTAAAGATTTTCAGTTGCCTAGCTAGATGATGCTTATTAGTTATCATACATGTTATGAGTATGCACATTATAGTGGCCTGGATGATGTCAATTAGTTTATTAGGTAGTGTTATGAAGTATTCCTTTCATAGGAAGTCAATGCCAGACTTCTGAGTGAAATGTATGTATGATTACAACATAGCATATCATGATGAAAAGCTTTCATTTTTTTTTCAAGAATTAGTATTTATGGAGGTCTCATATTACATGATTGTATGGGAGAGAACTGTCTGAATCCTTGCTTTTTTTTTTTTGGAAGAATCAACTTTATCAATTTTCCTTCTTCTTTTTCTGTATTCAAGAACTCCTTGCACTCCTAATCCTACTCATGCGCAATTGGCTTTCTAGGTCTTGTGGCAGCACCTCTACACTGGAAGTTTGCATTTGCTAATGTCATATCTTATTTTGTCTTACCAATACATAGTTGTGCTCGCATTCTGTGCCCTTCTTTTACTTTTGTTGTGTGGAAGGTTTTGGCTGCAATATGGTTTCAAGGCAATTGAACTATGCAGAACTAAAAGAAGGAAAAGATGAGTCATGAGAGGGTGAGGAGAGTAGGAAACTGAGTAGGTAAAGGATGGTATCTTATAAGCATACTGCCTATTTTTAGTTGGTATCATCAACACTTACATTTTCTAGCTGATTTAATTTAGTAATTAGAAAGCATTGGTAGCTCTGAAAACCATAAACTTAGTTATAGTATATGGTGCTTTTACAGTTTGGCCATCAGAATGCTATTTTTCACCTACCATTCACTACTTTGTGCATTTCCTGGTGTGGTCGAACAATTGGGAAGTTATTCATTTACTGATGAATTCATCATTAATGAGGATTTTCTTTTAATCATGGAATGCTTGCAGGTGGTCTGGGGCAAAATTTCTATGGTTGATGCAGAGAAGAGACTCTTGGCAAATGCACTCCAAGATTCTAATAATCAGCATTTTGTGTTGCTTTCTGACAGGTGGTTAGGTGGAGAAGTTTCCTGTTTTTTGTTTCTGTTATTCTTCTGTTTGCGTTCTAAATAACATACCTTTCTTTCATTACAGTTGTGTCCCGCTCCATAATTTTGATTATGTATATAGTTACCTGATGGAAACAAATATCAGCTATATTGACTGGTATGAAAATTAAATTTTTCTTGGGAACTTCCTGCTTGTTTTCTTCATGAAAGTCTTCATTACTGGCAAACGATATCTTAAAGTGTAACTCATTTTGGCGCTGGAGCTTCTGTTGACATTTGGCAAATCAGTGGCTTATTCCTTTCTTGGAACTTTTTTCTTGATTTCAGTTTTGAGGATCCTGGCCCTCATGGATCAGGCAGGTATTCTGAGCATATGTTGCCGGAGATTGAAAAATCAGACTTTAGGAAGGGTGCACAGGTAAGTACGATTAAAAAATTGTGTTCATATAAAATTTTTGGTCAACAAAAATGTGGTTATGATGTTGTTTTGTAAACACACTGGTATAGATTCTTCTGGCTATGTCATTATCAAATAAGCTTCTCTGGTATTTAATGCCTTTTTTCCGCAAGCTGCAACAACTAGTTTTTATGAACTTTATAATTTGTTGTTATAAAAAGAAGGTTTTTTTTTTTTTTTTTGTGTGTGCATGTGCCTCCCTGAATTCTTGCATATTTGCAAGAAATCCTGTCCTTTTCATATTTTTAGTCAACTCCCTGAAATCTTTGTCGTTGTGGTTATTGCAAAAATCTCCTTATGTGAGATGAGGTTACTTCTAATTAGCATTGTAAAATGTCTACTTTGCTCTGAAGAAGTTAAAAATGGTTTTAGGGCTTAGAATGTTAGATAGATGATAAGGTTTAAAGGGAGAGAAAATGAGGGGCTCTAGGGTAAAGGCTCATTGTGGAGAAGGAAATTATGCAAAGGATTTGAAACCCTTGCAACATAGGAGAAAAAAACTTCAAATTATTTTTGTTGATAAATGTGGACAAGCCACTTCACCATGCTCCAAGCATGGTTCAGACCCTCAACCCCTTATTTGTTCTTGAGAGGGAATGTGGTACCAAACTTTCCTTGTGAAAGTTGTTGAAATAAACTTCAATTAGACCTACATCTCTATGGTAATCTAATATGTTTAATTTTTGGAAGAAAAAAATTAATTTAATGTTGTTAAGAAGAATTTTCTTGAATATTCCATATGCCTGTAGAAATTTCTTAACCTAGGGAGGTGTTTGAAGATGGAAGGAATATTTCAAGGAGGTAACTGTAATTATGAAAAAGTCAGACTTTCCTGCAAATACACAAAACACCAGGGAGGTATACGTAAAATCCCCCAAAGGAAATGTATTTCAACTCTCTGTTTGAAACAACTCTCGGTGGTTTAATCCTCTTAATCCCCAAAAATAGTTTTAGGAAGAACGTCATGAGTATATGCACTAAGTTGAGCTTGGGTTCTTTGTTATGAAAGATTTTACTTGTCTTTTCTAGTTAACTCTTTTCCTTTCAACCAGGAATGTCAATAAGTGTGCCCAGTTGTGCTTGAAAGCTGGATTTAGTCCAAAGTTCGGATTGCAGCTGGGCCTGGTTTGACTGACCTTGAAAATTAATAGGCTGGCCAGAATCTTAATTCAAAAACTTAGTATCATGCCTAGGCTTGCCTTAAGGAATAGCCTTTGTACTCCCTGAGCCATAGCATGTCACAATGTGATTATTTCATGTTTAACTTAAGATCTAATTTATGAATCATGAATGTCTTTCTCCACATCAAATGGTGAAACCTTTCAATACCTGCTAATATGTATCTATAGGGGCATGTAGAAAATGCTTTCTGTGGGTCCAGATGAGTTCAGTGTTCATTCAAATACAATAATATCATGTTTTATGATGTTTGTGTTGCTTCAAATCACAATGTTAATTTTTTTTATGCATGTATTTCAATAGGCCCATATAGAAAGTTTCTTTTATAATATTGGTTTAATTAATGTAATTTACATAATTGTTGTTTATATTTTCAGTGGTTTTCAGTTAAACGGCAGCATGCTTTATTGATACTAGCAGACGGCCTCTATTACACAAAATTCAAGCTTTACTGCAGGGTATGTTCAAAGACTACATTTGCCATTAACTTTATGGCTACATCCTTGTGAAAGTATTTTAAAATTCTTAATGGTGTGAGTTACTGGGAATGCAAACCCACCATATTCTCCTAATGTACTTAAGAATTATAGCCTAGGAAAAGTACATTCGCAATTTTGTTGACATTTTCACTCATTAAGTGGTTTCTAGGAAATACCATTGCCTATTGAAAGAGACATCTTTTGGGTTCTTCCATCTTATTGGTGTTTCAAGAAACTGTATATCTGTACAATGTACTAACATAGAATATCCGTATTTCACCAATCTATGACTGCATGGTCATGACTTAACTTTCTGGGTTTGTGTATGATTTTGAGTTTCAGGACAGCTTAATTGCAAAAACCATGCTGCTAATATGAGCATTTCGCTTCATGCATTTTTTACTGTTTATTATTCTTTGTGTTTTGATGCCAACAGCCAGGAATGGAAGGGCGAAATTGCTACTCAGATGAGCATTATTTACCAACTCTTTTCCATGTCAGTTCATAGGAACCCTTATTCCTATATGATTCATTTGTTTGCTGTATAGTTTCATTATTAGTAGTGAGTTTCTGTGCTTTTCAGATGGTTGATCCAGGCGGAATTTCGAATTGGTCATTAACGCATGTGGATTGGTCTGAAGGGAAGTGGCATCCAAAAGCATATAGGGCTCAGGATGTCTCTTTTGAACTTCTGAAGGACATAAGTGTATGTTATCTCCCTTATTTTCTTGTCTTTCATTTGATCATATTGTAACTCAGAGATTTTATTATTATTATTATTATTATTATGACGCTGGCATGTTTGGCAGTCTATTGATGAAAGCTACCACGTAACAAGTGATGAAAGGGTAAGCCTCCTAACAGCTAGACTTGAAAAACAAAAATTTTGTTTAATATATCAAATCAGTTGTTTTCAAGCATCTAAAGTTTGTCTAGTCTCTAATTGGAAACAAACTTTTTTATTGTTCAATTGGTGTACTGTTTCCTTCTTCAGTGGACCTATGCTGGTGTTAACTCTTCTTAATATAGAAATATGCTTGTACACTTTTCATCTTAATCTATATTTGTTTGTTTAGAAAATTGAAGTTAGGACCCTGTTTTCTTTTGATTGAAATCTGAAACATGATGATTCACATCCTTATCTTCCTTTTTATGGCCAACACTACCTGCAATACTTTCTGAAATGCAAGATTCAGCAAAGGACATTGCTAGCAATTACATGTCTGCTCTTCTGAGATAAACTACTATGCATTAACGGCATTACCTCTGTTCCCCTTGCTTTTGCAGAAACAAGTTCGCCGAGATCCATGTCTATGGAATGGGATGAAGAGGCCATGTTATTTATTTGCTAGGAAATTCTACCCCGAAGCGCTAGATAGTTTGATGCATTTATTCTCGAACTTTACATCCATTTGAGTGACTACATTATTCTTTGGTAAAAAAAAAAAAAAAAAAATGGTACCAGCTGCTGCTTCCAACACCTTCCCCTCACCCTCTGATTCTTATTTTTATCAGAATCTAGTAAATTGCAACTTCACATTGTAGCCCTCTCTAATGCATATCTGATTGTTGGAAGGGGGAGGAGGAGATCAAGGAGTCACCAGATTTCTAGAGTGTCAGAGGAAGATGGCTCTATGTGATTTATGTATGATTCTTTTTTCCTTTTATAGTTTATTTTGGTTTCTGCTCTTCAAAAAGCAAATTTTGTTAGTCCAATTGACTGTAAGACCGCACCAGGTTTTGTAGAAATACAAGGAATTCATGTGATTGCTTTCTGTTTGCAACCCTCTGAATGAAATCACAATCAAAAGAGAGAGAGAGAGAGAGAGAGAGAGAGAGAGAGAGAAAAAAAAGAAAAAAAAAAGAAATCTATTCATAAATATCCTCATAAATAAAAGCCCCCATTTAACTTTGAATTGGATTAACTACCAGGAGAAATTGGCTTGATGCTTCAATCTTACTTGCTTTAGATGCCAGTCTTCAAACCCATGTTTACTACCTGCTCTGCGGTTCACATAGCTTAGAACAAGCAAAAGGTCTCTCCCATGAAACCTACCAGATACTGCTCCTCGAATTGAAAATCATCGGTGTGACAAACTTTCAACAACTTGGGTTTCCCGACGAAGATCAACAACAACCATCACCAACTTGGACTGTTTTACAAGATAGAATGATCCATTGTAGTACCGTGTGAAGTCTTCAAACCTACGGTAAGTTCTTACTGCAGATCTGTTAAATCCTGGACTGTTTTACAAGATAGAATGATCCATTGTAGTACCGTGTGATGTCTTCAAACCTACGGTAAGTTCTTACTGCAGATCTGTTAAATCCGTCACAAAATTGACCAAAATATTCATATTGATCACCGGGTATTTGAAATGAAGGTAGCTTGATTCCGTCTTTTGGTGAAAGGATTAAACAAATGCACTTGCATACTGAGAACAGCTCTTACCAACTAACCACGGGGGCTATTGCACTGAGATCTATGTCATGATAAGGCCTCCGCATTGGTAGATAGAAAAGTCTTGGCTCTTCCGCGGCGGTTGCTGTTGGAAGCTCAACTTATTTTGGGCTTTAAAGTAAGTTTGTTTTAAAGTTGGTTCAAAATATTCAAAAGATTTTAGTCCCACATTGGTTATAGAGAAAACATTTATTCGCCTTATATATGTTTTACTCTAACTGCTTCTAAAATTGTTTATGGAAATGCTATCTCACGTGATAGATGGTTTTTGAATTTTAAATATTCATTGATTTTTGCAATCTAATATCTGGTTGATTGAAGTGTTTTTAGAATTTAATTATGCATGCAAATTGATTGAGATCTCATGCTAATTGATTAAACGTTTTTGGAATGCATGCAGATTGATTGAGATCTCATGCTAATTGATTAAAATGTTTTTGGAATGCATGCAAATTGATTGAGATCTCATGCTAATTGATTGAAACGTTTTGAATTCTCTCCTTAAATGAAATTGTTGATTTAATGAGATTTTATGCATGCTGATTGACGGTTGCCGGTTTTAGAGATTCGCAAAACCACTATAAATAAAGCTCTTCTCTTCTTAAGTTCCACAACAAAAAATTTTCACATCTTCTTCCTTCTTCTCCCATCACTACTTTCTTTCTTCCTTGTTTTATTTTCAGAGCAATCTTGAGCACTCGTTGTTCTCTAGTTCGAGTGCAGTGAACAGGAGGACTTATAGACTGTTGTATCCTAGGAGAAGTACGCCGACGAGATCCTTGTTGCACCGAGTTACAAACTCCGAGGAGGCGAAATGCTTCTTAATGTCAGTGCATCAGCATGCCTCAGTCAACACTCAACCTCATAGCTGATCATCCTCAACTACAACTCCAACAATCTTAAGAAATATTATAGATGCTGCTATGAATACTGCCAAGTCTCTTCTGCACATCTCCAAGATAGACCAGTTCAATGGAACCTGTTTCAAGCGTTGTCAGCAAAAGGTGTACTCAGTCCTTGACATGCTCAACCTGGCGCATGTTCTGACTGAGCCCAAACCTGAACCTGATTTCGAGAGGTATGTTGAAACTCTACCGATTTGGGAAAGAGGTAACAAAATCTGCAGACATATAATTCTCCATACTATTTCCAATGAGCTTTTTGACATATACTGCAACTATAAACCTGCTCGAGAAATCTGGGAATTGCTACATAAAAAGTATATAGTTGAAGATGCTGGACATCAAAAGTATGAGATAGGTAATTTTTCTGATTTCCAAATATCTGAAGAAAAGGATGTATCCTCTCAAATTCATGACTATCATGTGCTGGTGAATGACTTGAAAAATGAAGATATAATCTTGCCTGACGCTTTTATTGTTGGTTTCCTCATTGAGCGTCTTCCTGAGTCTTGGAAAGACTATAAGAACAACCTGAAGCACAAGAGGAAGCATATGACTCTTAAGGACGTCATCGTTCACATCCAAATTGAAGAGAAGAATCGCCAAAGGGATAAGGTGGACAAAGTCAAAGAACTCTCATCCAAGGCAAATCTGATTGAGGGAGGACTAAATAAGGACCAGACTAATCATCACCAAAACCTCAAAGGGAACCGACAAAATTTCAAGGGAAGTAAGAAATTTGGTTCCAAGTCCAATAATTTTAAGACTAACCAAAACTCTCAAGCTTCTTCTTCTACCTTCAAGAAGAAAGGAACTTGTTATGTTTGTGGCAAGCTAGGCCACCACGCACCTCAATATCGTTTCAGGAAGAAGTCAACTCCCAAAGCCAACCTGGTTGAAGGAGATAATGAAGAGGTGATCGCTGTTGTAATCTCACAAGCACTCATGGTAGCTGATGCAAAAGACTGAATCATGGATTCTGGAGCCACAAGACACATCTCTGCAGATATGAACGCCTTCAACAATTACACCCCTTTGACTACAGGTGAGGAGTAGGTCTACATGGGAGATTCATCTCCCTCTCCGGTCCTTGGGAAAGGGAATGTGCTGCTTAAGCTCACTTCATGGAAGACTTTAGCACTCAGTGATGTGTTGCACGCCCTAGACCTTCGTGTCAACCTAGTGTCAGTCTCGCTACTAGGCAAGGCTGGAATAAAGGTCGCCTTTGAATTCGACAAACTGGTAATGACTAAAGGTGGAGCGTTTATTGGTAAGGGCTATTGTAGTCAAGGCTTATTTGTTTTGAATGTACTTAGTGTCATAAATGAAAATGCATCGTCCACTTCTGCTTACATAGTGAACTCAGTTGTGGCATGCAAGATTAGGGCACGTAAACTTTCCGTATGTTAAGAAAATGAAAGAACTCGGATTAATCCATGACATGACAGATTCTAACCAAACTAGTAAATGTGAAATTTGTGTAGAATCTAAATCAAGAAAAGTTGTAAAACAGTTGAAAGAGAATCTGAATTATTAGGACTTATACATTCTGACTTAGGTGATCTAAAGCATACCATGACTAGAGGAGGTAAAAAATATTACATCACCTTTGTTGATGACTTTTCTAGATATACAGTCTTGTACTTACTTAGATCAAAAGATGAGGCATGCGAAATGTTTATTAAATGTAGAACTGAAGTTGAGAATCAACTGAATAAAAGAATTAAAAGACTAAGATCAGATAGAGGTGGAGAGTATGAAGATAGTATCCTTAAAGAGTTTTGTGAAAATCATGGTATTATACATGAGACTACCCCTCCTTATTCACCTGCCTCAAATAGAGTAGCCGAGAGAAAAAATAGAACTCTTAAGGACATGATGAATGTTATACTAATTAGTTCTGGAGCTCCCAATAATTTATGAGGCGAGGCTATTCTATCTGCTTGCCATATACAAAATAGAATACCTTTTAAGAAGACTGGAAAAACCCTTTATGAACTTTGGAAAGGACATGAACCTAGTTTAAAATCTTAAAGTTTGGGGTTGCTTAGCTAAGGAATTATTGCCTGATCCTAAAAGGAGAAAAATTGTAACCAAATCCTTTGACTGTATGTTTATAGGTTATGCTATAAATAGTGCTACATATAGATTCATGGTTATTAAAAGTGACATTATGGAACCCAATACTATTGTAGAATCTACAAATGCAAACTTATTTGAGCATGTTTTTCCTTTAAAGCCTTGTTCTGATGAAATCACTCATACACCTCATACTATCTCTACTAATGAGTCTGTAAACATTGATAACTCTGAAGTTGAATTAAGAAGAAGTAAAAGAGCTAGGAAAGAACATAGTTTTGGGAATGATTTTTATACTTTACTTGTAGAGGATGATCCCTTAACTTATTCTCAAGCTATTACTTCTCATGATGCTATTTTTTGGAAAGAAGCCATTAATAGTGAATTGGAATCAATACTATCTAATCATACTTGGGAATTAGTAGACTTACCTCCTGGTTCAAAAGCTATAGGTTGTAAATGGGTATTTAAAAAGAAGCTTAAGTCGGATGGATCTATTGATAAATATAAAGCTAGAATAGTAGCTAAAGGATATTCACAAAAGAAAGATGTAGACTATTTTGACACTTATGCTCATGTTACTAGAATTTCTTCTATTCGTATTTTAACTGCTTTGGCCGCCATTAACAAATTAATTGTCCATCAAATGGATGTTAAGACAACCTTTCTGAATGGAGATCTTGAAGAAAAAATCTACATGAATCAGCCCGAAGGGTATGTAATATCAGGTAACGAGCATAAAGTATGTAAACTAGTGAAATCATTGTATGGTCTTAAACAAGCACCCAAACAATGGCATGGAAAATTTGATCAAGTTTTAGTTTCTAATGGCTACTTGATTAATGAAGCAGATAAATGTGTTAACAATGTTGGTGTGATAATCTGCTTATATGTAGACGACATGCTTATTATGGGTACTTCCTTAGAAGTAGTGGTTGAGACTAAAAATTTCTTATCTTCTCAATTTGACATGAAAGACATAGGTGAAGCACACAGCTTCATTCTTGGAATTAAAATTTCTAAGTCCAATAATGGAATAATGCTTTCACAAGAAAAATTATGTGGCGAAAGTTTTAAAGAGATTTAATCAGTTTGGTTGCAAGCTTGTCTCAACTCCATATGATAGTGCTATTCATTTACAAAATAATAAAGGAGTTAGTATTTCTTAAAATGAATATGCACAAGTGATTGGTAGTTTAATGTATCTAATGAACTGTACTCGTCCTGACATTGCTTATGTTGTTAGCAGGTTGAGCCGATATACACATAGTTCAAACAAAGATCATTGGATTACCTTCATCAGGGTACTAAAATATTTAAAAGGAACTAGTGATTTTGGACTAATGTATTCTGGTTTTCCTGCAGTACTTGAAGGGTACAGTGATGTGAACTGGATTTCAGATTCAGATAAAACAAAATCAACAAGTGGATTTGTTTTCACTTTAGGCGAAGGTGCAGTATCTTGGAAGTCTTCCAAGCAAACTTGCACAGCTAAATCAATGATGGAATCTGAATTCGTTGCTCTTGAGAAAACAGGTACCGAGGCAGAGTGGCTTAAGAACTTTCTTGCATATGTTCCTTTGTGGATTAAACCAGTACCTTTAGTGTCTATACATTGTGATAGCATGGCTGCTATAGGTCAGGCTATGAATAAATCCTATAATGGGAAGAGTAGTCATATAAGCCTAAGACATAATATTGTGAGGAAATTGCTAGATGATGGAGTGATATCACTTAACTTTGTGAGGTCAGAAGTGAATTTAGCTAACCCTCTGACTGAAGCACTAGGTAGAAAACTAGTGTGTGAAACATCGAGGGGAATGGGACTGTTGCTTATAACAAAAATCAACAATGATGGTAACCCAACCTATGTAATTGGTGAACCCAAGAAATAGGTTCATATGGGTAAAAACAAGTCATTGGTTGATTGGAGATACACTACTTATTGTTTGTCACTTTCCTATGGTGTGTAGTGTAATTGCAATGAATAAGGATGAGTATTAACTCTTAATGAATTTCATAGTCCATATTTTGGATGGTGTGTATAATTGCAATTCACACATGATGGATTCACCTATATAAGTGTGAAAGTGGGGCCGCTTTCTATGGAAACTTGGGCAAGTTTTCTAGAGACCTTATGAATTCCAGGTATTGGCGCATGGCCTAGTGGTGCCATCCTGATCAGAGTTGCTCAGATTTTGAGAAGATAATGTGGATTATGAGACGACTGATTTACGGTAAGGAATCTTGGTTCATAGAAATTTTCATTTCATCCAAAGAGTTCAGAATGTGATCTCTGAACTTCCAAAGAGACTCCTCATTGTGCCCTACTCCTTGAACCTCAGAATGTGATCTCTGAACTTCTAAAGAGACTCCTCCTTCTAGCTAGCTTTAGAGTCCTGCAAGCCTCTCCACTTGACGTAATCTCCTTGCTTCTTGGAACTCCTCGGAGAGACACCACATGATTAACAAGGATGTACTCCACTTCTTTCTCAAAGAAAGCAATCGTGATAGGCAGTGCGTGGTTAGACTGATCACTGCTCAGTTCTTCCAAATCTACGTACATGATTATTGCTTACATGAAAGACATGATGTATCAACAGCTATGGAGGCAACTTCACTTGATAGGAAGCCTTGCCCACTTTCTCCAGGACAAGAAAGGGGCCTTCATACTTGCACAACAGCCCTTTGTGCAGCACTTGTGTCGACTTGTTGGTGCATAAGCTTGACATTAACAAAGTCCACCACCTGGAACTCTAGCTTTCTCCTCTTCTTTTCAACCCATAACTTCATCTTCCTGCTTGCTTTCTCCAAGTAGGCCTTAGCTAACTCCCTTTGGTTCTGCAAACCCTTTACAGTTTTGTAAGCAGCTGAGCTTGCTCCGGTATACCTTGTGAGCATGGTGCTAGGAGTTAGGGGTTGCTGACCTATTATAACTTCGAAGGGACTTTTGTTCGCGGCTTCAGTCCGCTGAATATTGTAAGAGAACTGAGCAATATCCATAAGCTTTACCCAATATCTTTGATTTGCATTCACACAATGCTTGAGATAGAGCTCAAGTAGAGCATTGATTCTTTCAGTTTGCCCATCAGTTTAGGGATGGTCATGGGGCGGGGAATCTGTGATTTCCTCCCCCATGGGGTGGGAGATGGGGTTGGGAAAGTATCCCCTATCCATTCGGGTGGGGATGAGGAGAGCACTCCCCACTCGAAATTCTCCACCTTGAAAAAACCAAAACAAAAAAACAAAAACAAAAACAAAAACAAAACAAAAAAAACAAAACACTAGAACCTATATTTTCTGATCTGACCAATTTAATATGTGTGTATATATAAATATAAATAATGCATGAGGTTAAATGAAAAAAAAAAATTAAACTTAAATATGTACATATATATATATATATATATATATATATATATATATATATATATATATATATATATATATATATATATAGAGAGAGAGAGAGAGAGAGAGAGAGAGAGAGAGAGAGACAAAGAGGATTCATCATCTAGGGATATCCAAATTAATCTAACGACCAATGTATAATGTAGATATTTTATTCACCAGAGAGACCCAGGAGAGCAAGCGAGCAAACCTCTCCCCTCTCTCTCAGTCTCACCTTCTTTGCCTCTCCCCGCCCTCTCCACCTCCGAGCGAGCGAGCAACCTCTCCCCTTCCTCTTAATCTCACCCTTTCAGCCTCTGCCTTACCCTCAACCCCCGAACTACCCCTTGTTGCCTCCCCCCATCCACCATCCTCAACCCCCGATATATATAGTTAGGATCAGGCCGGCCGTGCGGCCGGCTTATCCTATCAGCTCTCATATCTAATATATATATATATATATATATATATATATATATATATATATATATATATATATATATTAGATTTTACATATACTATGTATATATAGAGTACTGATACAATGCGGCCGGCCGCAAGAACGGCCGACCCACTGATCAATACTCTCTATATATATATATATATATATATATATATATATATAGGGTCATGATATGGTGCGGTCGGCCTTATCACTGTGCAAGTGCGGTTGCCTCTTTTTGGCCCACTTGCACAGTATTTTGAGGAAATCCAACCGTATGGATGGAAAGAACATCGAAAAATAAGCTAGCATATCAATTTTCATACAATTTGGGAACTTGTAGGGTCTTCATCTTAACGGGTGAAATTTTGAACCGGTAAGATTTCTATAAATTAATTTTCACCAGTTAAGATGAAGACCCTACAAGTTCCTAA
Organism: Dioscorea zingiberensis; assembly: GCA_026586065.1. Taxonomy (NCBI): domain Eukaryota; kingdom Viridiplantae; phylum Streptophyta; class Magnoliopsida; order Dioscoreales; family Dioscoreaceae; genus Dioscorea; species Dioscorea zingiberensis. Next base: position 19,273,668 of record CM048818.1, on the reverse strand, counting down.
ATTGTATGAAAATTAATATACTAGTTTATTTTTTGATGTTCTTTCCATCCATACGGTTGGAAATCTTTCAAACATGCTCTAGGTGGCCAAATAGGAGGCGACCGCAAATGAACAGTGTTTCCGGCCAACCTTATATATATATATATATATATATATATATATATATATATATATATATATACATAAATACATATATATTGATAGGGATGAGATTGAGGGGGATACGTGTCACCCCCAACAATCAACCACGCGGCGAGATCACAACAAACCTCTCAAGACCAACTTGCAACACAAATACTGAGACACACAAGTACTGAAGTCCACAAGTACCGAGGTCCTCAAATGCCGAGGTCCTCATCTCCTCGTCCTCTCCTCTTGCGATAGAGCCACACCATAGAATGCACAAGCTCCAAATCCAACCGACGCACTATTCAGAGTACTCCACCATAAGACTTCGAGAAACTTCTAGGAGAGCAAGCAGTTAGACAGTTGAAAGTCAGTTAGACGGTAGAGAATCAGTTAGGCAGTTAGGAAAATAACCGCCTCCAGGTTGGCATCTAGAACTATCTAGAAGGCTGCTAAGCTGAATCCAGGCTAGCTGGCACCCACGTATTCTATTGGAAAGTGACTTGAAGCCTAAGCCTCACCCCTTACCCACACACCTATAAATAGAGAAGCTCATGACCTCATGGGCAGACTTACTCCACTCGGGCGAAGCCCTGCTGCGTTGGTGACTTGGTTCTTCTCCCATCTCTCCTTGTCCTCCTCCTCTTCCTTCTTCTTCTTCTTCTTCTCCATTCCAAGCTCTTTCATGGAGCTTCCCTCTATAATCTTTGAAGATTTATAGTAGATCTTTGCTCCCGATGAAGGAGCTCGTGGTTTTTTCCCCAATTTTGGGGTTTCCATGTTAATTTTGGGTGTTCTTTCTATGATTTGGAGTTTTCTCTTTGATTTCATGGTGATCTCTTCCCCTCTAATACAAATTCAAATGTTGGGTGAAATTGGGGCTTCTTCCTAATTTCGTCCTCAACATTTTGGCGTAGTCTGTGGGGGCATTGAACAAGAAGCCATACCAGCAACAAGGAGATCAAGGCAGACGCAAACTCCAGAACAGAGGATCCCAGCTCCGGCAAGCTCGATGGCAGTGGAGCTTGATCCCCAAGTCCAAAACGGAGCACCTAGAGTCCCTGGTGCACCACCAACCCAGCCCAACATGGTGGTACTCCCTGAAGAGAGATATCATGCTATGGAAAGGCAAATTGCGGAGCTTACCAGCGCCATCCTGACCGTTGAGCATCACGTCTCCCAGGCCAAAGTATCCAACTTCGCTCCGCGTGTACCAGAGGGCCTTGAGCAGCAGTCAGCCCATTCTCCACACCAACAAAGGTATTCTTACAGGCGAGGTAGGAGTCTAGTTGCTTCATCTACAAGTCTTCTCGTCCGCGGCAGGATCATCATCCTCGACCCTTATCAAGGGTCCAAGGGAGGAGGCACAAGGCCCCCTCCAGCTCGGTGTCTCCTCAACCTGCCAGGAGACACGGCTCACCACGACCCCGTTCACCAAGGCCCCATCTAACACAACGACACTCTCCCCAGCACTACGCGCCAAGGCGCTCTTCACCACGGAATCGCTAGCCACAACGACGCCCCTATAGGAGCCGCTCCGCCCGAAGTTCCTCCCCCGGGCGGGAGACTCTAAGGCGTCGTTCGCCTGCACACCGCTATATGTCCAAGGGGGGCCTGGATGGATACCTCTATGACAAAGAGAAAGTCCTCCAGAATGTGCCGCGTCTGCATTCTCCTTTCATCAACGCCATCTGGGAGGCTCCTTTCCCAGAGAAGTACATACCTCCTAACATCCGGTACTATGATGGGACCTCGGATCCTTTTGAGCACGTGGAATGCTACTATTCCGAGATGATGGTGAACGGGACCTCGAAAGTTGTTCTATGTCATGGGTTCCCAAAGACATTGACGGGGACCGCGTACGACTGGTTCCGAAGTTTACCACATGGCAGCATCGCTTACTTCGACCAGCTCATTGATCAGTTCCTCCGCCGTTTTGCAAACTGCAGGAGGCAGAAAAGGAACCTTGTCATGTTGTTGAGATGCAAACAGAGGAAAGGAGAATCCCTCCGTGACTACCTCGACAAGTTCGATAAGGAAACTTATGGGATGTCTGATATTGATTCCATCATGGTAGTTGGAGCTGCAATGGATGGACTCAAAGAATGTCCGTTCCTCGACGCCATATCATGTGACGTCCCCAGAGACTTGCCCAAGCTAATGAATAGGGCACAAAAGTATATCGCCTCTGATGAGTTTAAGGCAGGAAGGAGAGAACAGGCTCTTCAACAAGCGAATGAATTCCGAAAGGAAGAACCTCGGCAAGAGGGTTATGGGGGGCCACGGAGAGGAGAGCGAGGTCCATGGAGAGAAGCTGACAGAAACCGCGACAGACCTCCTCGTTAAGTTGGCCGAGAAGCTTGGGAACTTAACAAGCCTCATATTCGTCCAAGGTACGATGCTTACACTCCCCTTAATGCTCCTAGAGAGAATATTCTCATGCAGATCCAAGATAAGAAACTTCTCAAGCAACTTGAGCCTATCAAAGAATCCTCCTCGGCGAAGAAGAGCAACAAATTTTGCATCTATCACAGAGTTCGAGGACATACTACTGAAATTGCATCCACCTCAAAGATGCAATTGAAGACCTCATCAGAGAAGGGAAGCTTGATCAGTTCCTCAAACAAGTTCCCCCAAATAAAGAGGATCCCCGGGCACTACCCAATCCCCCCGACTTGAAGGTGAATCTCAACGTTATTGCTGGAGGGCTGGGGTGTGGCGGTGAAAGCTCTTCCTCAAGGAAAAATTATGTCCGCATGGTTGAAGCAGTACAGGAGCTGGCTCCTCTGAAGAGGAATCGATCATCTCCGCCAATTAAATTCTTTGATGCAGATCTGCGAGGAGTACATCAGCCACATGATGACGCTCTTGTCATAATAATGGAAGTCGGGATTTTTCGAATACACAGAGTGTTGGTCGACACTGGGAGCTCTGCCGACATACTCTTCTAGGATGTCTTTGAAAATATGAAGATAGGAGCCGAGAACCTCAAGCCTACTAAATCCCTCCTCGTGGGATTTACCGGAGGCCCAGTCTATCCCGAAGGTATCATCACACTCCAAGTTACTCTCGGTACTTCACCCCGAGCTGTTACTTCATCAATCAATTTTTTGGTTGGGCGTTCTCCCTCGAGCTACAATGCCTTTATGGGGAGACCTTCTCTGAATAAGTTAGGAGTTGTACCTTCAACCTATCACATGAAGTTGAAGTTCCAAATGGACTATGGCTGTGGAGAAGTAAAAGGTGACCAGCCCTCATCCCGGCAATGCTATGTCACCTTTCTCAAGAACCAAATTTGCGGGTCCGGAACAGTGTCCGAAACCCTCACTTTGGAAGAACTCCAGCAAGAAGATCAGAAGAGGGAAGCTCATCGACCAACACCCGTGGAGGAGCTGCTTGCATTGTTACTTGATGAAGCTTCCCCCTAGCGGACTGTAAGGCTAGGTGCAGGACTTGATGTAGAGCAGCAAAAGTAACTCCTCGACTTGATCAAAAGCCACTCGGATGTTTTTGCTTGGACAACCAAGGAGATGACAGGAGTTCCACGTGAGGTCATGGAGCACCACTTGAATGCGGACCCTTCCATCAAACCTGTGATTCAAAAGAGAAGAAACTTTGCTGTTGACCAGCTAGAGGCCATTGAGGAAGAAGTAGAGAAGCTTCTTAAAGTAGAGTTCATACCCCGAGTGGCTCTCAAATATTGTTCTTGTTAAAAAGTCCACGGGCAAGTGGCGTATGTGCGTGGACTTCACAGATCTCAATAAAGCATATGCCCTAAAAACTGTTACCCACTGCCTCTTATAGATAATTTGGTAGACTCAACTTCATGGTATGAGATGCTTAGTTTCCTAGACGCGTTCTCTGGTTATAACCAAGTCTGAATGACTAGGCAAGATAAAGAAAAAACATCTTTCATTACACCCAGAGGAACATACTGTTACAAAGTAATGCCATTCAGATTAAAGAATACGAGAGCTACATTCCAAAGACTGGTAAACAAAGTCTTTAAAAAGCAGATTGGAAGGAATATCGAGGCCTATGTCGACGACATCCTCGTCGAGAGCACAAATGTCGAGTTTCATGCCTCCGACCTCAAAGAGACATTTGAAACACTTAAAGCTCATGGGATGAGCCTCAACCCAACCAAGTGTGCATTCGGAGTACGCTCAGGCAAGTTCCTCGGTTTTATGCTCGCACAGAGAGATATTGAGGCTAACCCCGAGCAGATATGAGCTATTCTAGAAACCAGGTCTCCTAGAACCATTAAAGAGATACAAAGCCTGAATGGGAAATTAGCTGCTCTTGGGAGATTTATCTCACGATCAGGAGAGAAAAACCTTCCGTTTTTCAGAGCACTTCGGAAAGCACCAAAGGTGGAGTGGACAGAAGAATGCGAGAAAGAACTCTCACAACTAAAGCAGTATTTGCAATCCCCCACCCTATTGGTTAAGCCACAACAAGGAGAGGAACTCATTATCTATCTCGCAGCCACAGATATGGTAGTGAGTTTAGTCCTTACTAAGGACGAAGGTGGAGTTTCGAAGCCCATCTATTATACAAGTAAAGTTCTCACAGATACCGAGTCTAGATACCTCCCCCTTGAAAAGTTGGCATATGCCTTGGTGGTGTCAGCTCGAAAGCTCCGACCATACTTCCAATCTCACAAAATCAAGGTGCTTACTGATCAACCCTTGAAGCAAGTACACCATCACCTGGATGCCTCGGTCCGATTGACGAAGTGGGTCATTGAGCTTGGAGAGTACGACATCACTTATGAGCCACGTACTGCTATAAAGGCTCAAGTACTAGCCGACTTCATTGCCAAGCTCAAAACTACAGATAGTGGGGAACCCCCTATGATGGATCCAGTCAGATCATATGGTCCCTCTCCCACTCAGTGGATCTTGCACACTGATGGATCTACAAACTCCGAAAATTCTGGAGCAGGGATAGTTTTGTGATCCCCCTCCGGATGGAGCACCTTGGTAATTTTGAAATTCGGCTTCAAGGCAACAAACAATGAAGCTGAATATGAGGCCATGGTAGCAGGCCTGCAACTTGCAAGAGGAATTGGAGTCGAGGAACTACAGGCCAATACCGACTCACAACTGGTAGTCGACCACATGAATGAAGAATTTGAAGCAAGGGAAGAGAACATGACGAAGTACAAGGCCCTGGTGCAGAAACTGGCGACCAGCTTTCATAACCTTCACATTGCAAAAATCCCAAGAATCGAGAATCAAGATGCCGATTCTCTCTCAAAGTTGGCCTCCTCCAATACAAAAATTAAGAAGCCTATTAGCATACAGTACCTGCCGGTAAGGATGATTGAGTGTCGACTAGCAGAAAAGCTGCTTGAAGTTGTTGAAGAGTCGAGCTGGATTGACCCAATCTTGGACTATCTTCGAGAGGGATCTCTCCTATCCGATCCCAAGTTAGCTCGTCGTGTTGAAGTCAGGTCCCACTGATACACCATTCTGAACGAACATCTCTATAAAAAATCTTATACTCTTCCTTTGCTAAAGTGCCTGCGCCCAAGTGAGGAGAACTATGTACTCCAAGAGATCCACAGAGGTATCACAGGAGATCACCTAGGTGGAAAAGCACTTAGCCACAAGGTACTCAGGTAGGGGTACTATTGGCCCACACGGTTGAAAGATGCCAAGGACTTCGTTCAGAAATGCGACGCATGTCAACGATTCGCAAATATACAAAGGTGCCCAGCTTCCCAACTCACCCCCATAGTGAGTACTAGGCCATTTGCACTTTGGCGAGTTGATCTCCTCGACCCCTTCCCAAAAGTAGCTCGGTAGATGAAGTTCCTGATAGTGGCCATTGACTACTTCACCAAATGGGTAGAAGCTGAACCCCTATCTTCCATCACAGAAAAGGTTTGCCAAAAGTTTTTGTGGAAATCTGTGGTCTGTCGATTCGGTGTTCTGGTGGCTTTCATCACAGATAACGGAATACAATTCGCCAACTCGACTTTCAAAGCCTTTTGCGAGGACCTTGGAATCGAACACAGGCTCACCTCAGTTACTCATCCACAAGCCAATGGGCAGGTTGAAGTAACGAATAGAACACTCCTTCGCGGTCTCAAGACTAGAGTACTCCGGAATAGATCCAATTGGGTCGAAGAGGTACCAGGAGCCTTATGGGCGTACCAAACTACCAGCCGGACACCAACCAGAGAAACTCCGTTCGCCCTTGCCTTTGGAGTAGAAGCAGTTCTCCCACTTGAAATTGGGGTGCCCCCCGCGCATCCAGGAATTTAACCCGACAAATATTGAAGAGCAACTCCGAGTAGAGCTCGATCTCCTTGAGGAAAAGTGGGAAGAAGCTAGCCTCCGAGCTGCTGCCTACAGACAGAAGGTTAAGCGATTTTATGATGCAAAAGTGAAAAAGGTGATCTTCCAAGTCGGAGACTTAGTCTTGAGAAGAACATTTTTAAAGGCAACAAAAGCAGAGTAGGGAAGCTGAATCCGAATTGGGACGGACCCTATATCGTAACAGAGATTGTAAAACCAGGCACTTACTGGCTCTCCAAGATGAACGGAAAGAGGCTCAAGTGCTCTTACAATTCTGAACATCTTAGGAAGTTCTACTAATAAAAGCTCTCTGTTCTTCAACCCTACTTGTAATTAGCACATAATTACACAAGATACTTCACAAAACCACCCAAAATATCCGAACACCCCACTAAGGAGTATGACAGCAGGCCCTAGGCTCGAGTCATAAAATCCCAGCAGAGGACCTCGGAAAGCCATCCTAAAAAGATATCATACTAAGAAACATGGCAGCGGGTCTTAGGCTCGAGCCATAGTATTCCTACAAGCTAGGCGATACCCAAAGAGCACTATCCAGCCCAGAAACTTGGCTGCAGGCCCTAGGCTCGAGCCATAACGAACTGACAGAAAGGCTCAAATAACTCTTTTAAAGAGACACTTTGCTAAGGAGCATGACAGTGGGCCCTCGGCTTAAGTCATTCTATAATAGCGAACGATCTCGAACAAGATAACCGAGGAACTCAGATAAAAACATCAACAGAAACTACAAGTCAAAAATACCACAAGAGAAACCATTCCACATGCAAGAAACAATAGATTTCCATTCATCAAAATAGCACTTCCAATGTGACATAGACTGATCCAAACAACCAGGGGCGGACCTATTGAAAAAAAAATTATTTAGTATATATAATTAGTTTAAAAACTGTAAGTATATAAATTTCTCAAAAGTAAAAATAGATTTTGAACCCATTTTTTGACTAATCTCAATAGGATATGCATGTGCGTGTGTATATATATATATACATATATATATATATATATATATATATATATATATATATATATATATATAGATATAGATTAACTGGATGTGTATATATAAATTTTAGAACTACATTAACTCTTTTTAGATATAATGAATTTTAAAAAATAAAATATATATATAACTCAAATATATAAATAAAATGTAAAATCATTTCTTATTATATATATATTTAATATTTAATAAAATTAAAAACGGATCGTACATCAGTTTTTAAATTTTGTATTAAATTGCTAAAAACCTTAAATACTTAAATAATAATAATATTTGTTTAATTACAGTTTTGAAATTGTTTGGACAATAAAAACAACTTTATTAAATCCATAAATATTAATTCATATAATATATAATTCTTTAGAAATATATAAATTGAACAAATATATTAATTCGTATAATATATAATTAGTTTTAATAACTGTATATAAATATCTTAAAAATAAAAATCATTTCTTGTTTTATATATTTTTATAAATTTATCAATTTTAGAAACGAATTAAATATCCGTTTCTAAATTTAGAAACGGAATTTTAATCCATTTCTAAATATAGAAACGGATTAGAAATCCGTTTCTAAAATTAGAAAATCCGTTTCTAAAATTAGAAACGTATTTTTTAATCCGTTTCTAATTCTAAAAAAAATGAAATAAATATAGAAATATATAAATATTAGAAACGGATTTAAAAATCCGTTTCTACTTTAGAAACGGATTTTTAAGTCCGTTTCTAATTTTCTATATTTAAACAAAAATTTAAACTTTAAAACAATGTAGAAAAATTATAGATAATTCAAATCTATGTATATTTATAATTTTTTTAAAAAAAATATCATAGAATCTATGGGATTAAGATTTTATAAATATTGGATAAATATTTCTAAAATTTTGAATATATTATCGTGAACGATATTATAACTTAAAATAAAACTAAGTATTATAATTTTTTTCTAATTATATTTGTCATGAAATAATTTTTAAAATATGTATAAATGTAAATTATATAAATATACAACTTTTTTTTTATCTATGATTAATTTTTAAAAATATTCAAATATATATTTTTGATATAAATAAATATATAAATATTAGAAACGGATTTAAAAATCCGTTTATAATTTAGAAACGGATCATGAATCCGTTTCTATATTTACAAATGGATCTCTAGATCCGTTTCTATTATTAGATTATAAGTTTTTAACCAAACCCTCTCTCTCTACGCTTGCTTGTTCTTTCTCTCTTTGGGAACCCTAGAAACGGATCCGGCTCGACGATTCTTCCTCGATACCTTCGTCTCATTCTCCGCCAAAGTGTGCCCCTCTCGTAGCCCGCCGGCAGCATAGCTGGAACTCAAGGCTTCCGAATCTCCAATTCAAGTAAGGCTCCACTGAACTCTTCTCTCATAGACGAACTAGCGACACGACCCGCTGTTTCTCATCTCACCTGGATGACCGCGACGATTTTGGAAGGACTGAGCTTCGTGATGTCGCGGATCCTCAAGGCGAGCTTCAAGGCGCTTAAATGAGGTTGTGTGTTCAGTGGTGATTCTCAAGGTGTTCCTCAAGGCTTGAGAGAGGAGTGATCTTGTTTTAGATCTAGCCGAGGGATTATTTTCTCCCCGATGAGTAGTGTTTTTTTTAATTAGATTATAATTTTAGGCTTTTTAAATAAGTTATTCTTAGAGTAGCCGTGAATGTGGCATGATTTTGTTCTCGCTTTTTTTTGAATTTCATACTAGTTCTCTTTTGAATTCATAGTTTGATCATTTTTCTTGTTTGATGAGTTTTATTTCATGCCCTTCAAAGTTATTTTTTATTAGGAAGACATATCAGCTTTTTAGGAAGTATTATAGAAAAAGTATGGCTTTTATGAGTGTATATAAGCAAATTTCCCATCTTATGCAGATCTTCTATCATAATCATATCCAAAACTCAAGTAATAAGTTTTAATTTAAATAATCACATAATCTTTCTAGAATTAGAAAATCAACATTATAGTTGGTTAATCACTAAGCTACCTGCATATAATCGGGTCTACCCAATATATTATCTTATAGGCTTCCTCAAACTTGTCATACAATGCATTTTTTCTTATGCAGTCTTGAGAAGAAAAGGAATATTTGCTATTGGGGCAAATAGACTTCTGCTTGGGAGGTGCGCTTTGCTTTTAGTCCCTTTTATTTTATCTCAATCTATTTTACCGCTTATAGGTAATTAAATTATAGGTATGCTATTTAGGTATGCTATTTTTTATAGATATGCTATTTAGATATGGTATATTTCTTTGTTATTTAAGTATGCAATCTTTTATAAATTTGTATGTGTGATGGTATTCTATTCTTTTTCTTTTATTTTCTTTCTTTATATCTCTTTTGTTAGTATGAATTCGCATAGGTTGGATGTACGCTTAGGCTTAAGGATGGCCTTTTGAACCCGCTTTTTGGAAGGTATCGGCGAATTTATCGAAGTTTGCGTAAGAGACACCCAGAATGTATGGACGGAATCAAAATTAAGTGCGCTTGTAATCATCGTAAATGTCAGAATCGTGTGTTTTATGATGAAAATACGGTTAGGTATCATCTAATGAAGTATGGATTCGTACGGGGCTACTATCAATGGATCTACCCATGGGGAATCTAGTGAGCCGGTTTTTAATGCCCATGGTAATCAAGAATTTGTTGACTTACCAATGCCAAGTGTTGGACCAACATCATATAATGTATATGAACAAATGGTTATAGATGCTGGAGGGCCTGATTTCTCACCTTCTTATATGGAGGAAGCTCCAAATGCAACTGCTCAAAAAATATTGTTTGACATGTTAAAAGCTGCTAAACAGGAGGCTCCATTTCCCATATGTCCCATGCAGATAGACTGGTAAATTCTTCACATTTATATAAATGTCTCTCTAGATAACATTTAATCTAATGTTAATTTTAACTTAATACAAAATGTTACATTATTTTAGCGCGCGAGGCTTGGTCGTGATCCTCTTCCATTTGAGCTCTTCCAAGTGACTCATACAAAAAAGGGAACCTCTGATCTCGTTGATGCAAGAGCTGAGGCCATTAGGGTAAATAAATAAGTAATTTAATTATTTTATTTAAGTTATAGACTTTCGTTACATGGTATGATATTCTTATTTAATCATATTAACCATAGTTTTTCGCTTCTAAATTGAATATTGCAGATCATTATTTTACAACTTGAGGATCGCATCTCAAACGCTAAGAAGAGGGTGGGAGCCTCACTGTTGTGGACAAAGTAGCTCTATACCTCGGATTGTGGGAGGGGTAATAAAAATATGGTTTATGGAACTGATCTCAAATATCCTGCTTTCTATCCCCAATTATCTTGCTCATCATCTATGTGTACGCATATAAGGAATGGTTTTGCAATAATATCTTTTGAAGTGACAATACTTTAAAATAAGCTATCCTATGTCACCACTTTGGATAAGAAAACATACAACTTCTTATTGGTCATGTTTGGGTTTGCTTGGCATATTAAGTTGTAACAACCATATTTACCTTTTACACATACTTATTTTCTACCTATGTGACATTCTGTTTTGTATTGACATAGTCTTTGTGTTTACTTCACTTATTTAGTTGTATTTTCTTGATTTCTTACAGGTGCATCTATGGAGCTACATTCTAGGATTACACAGTTAGAAAATAATAATAAAATGCCTTCAAGAAAGATTGGGCGCTGATTACACAGCTTAGAAAATAATAATAAGCAACCAAGAGAGATTGGGCCTAATGACAAATGGAGAGAAATGAGTATCAAGAACAAGTGAAGCGTAACATGGAGGTTATGATGAAGGACTTCGAGGCCAGATTGCGCTCAGAGTTCACAACTCAAGACTCGCAGCCTTTTAGTGATGATCACCTAGATGACTTGTAGTTTGGACTGTTGATTGTTGGTGTTTTGTTTTGTTAAACCGACTTGTTTGATCTATTATCAGTTGTGATGATATTTTGTTAAACCCAGATGATTCGCGGTCTATTATATATATGAATTAATGATATTATCGGAGATAATTATTAGTTCTATCGAAGTATTGTAACAGGTGTTTGTTCATTTGAATTATCAATATATAAATTATTATAATTTGTTTTGGTATTAGTGGCTTAGAAATAGATTTGAAACAGATTTGAAACGGAATTAAATATTTTTTAGTAAAATTGCTTCAAATCCGTTTCTAAATTTAGAAACGGATTTTATTCGGTTGCAAATCGGTTTCTAAATCGGCAACGGAATTGAAACAATTTTATATCAGTTTCAAATATTAGAAACGGATTAGAAATGGAATAAATCCGTTTCTAAATCTAGAAACGGATAAAATATTCGTTCCTAATCCATTTCTAAATTAGAAACGGATTAGGAACAGATTTGATTCTGTTTCTAAATTTAGAAACGGATTTATTCCGTTTCTAATCCGTTTCTAATATTTGAAACGACTACTCTGCTAAAAATTAGAAAGGGTGTTTAGAAAACGAAAGATTGTTTAATCCTTGCTAAACTGCCTTTAGCAACGGATTAGAAATGGAATATGCCGTTTCTAATATGCAATTTTCTTGTAGTAATGGACTCAAAATATTATTTGTTTTGATTGCTTTTTTTTTTATGATAGCAAAAGGGTCATTCGAGATTAAAAAAAAATCCTTGAAAGGGTGATTTTTTTGGCCCCCCCAAAACTTAATGTCAAGATCCGCCACTGCAAACAACAACTGCATACAAGGTCGAATGGATCGAGAAAACAACACAGAACCCAAGATATCAAGTGAAAGAATATCATCAAGATCCGCCTCAGGGGCCACGACATCTTCGCTAGAGGGCGTCGCTGCTTCTTAAACATCTTCCTCGGCCTGAACGTTAGCCTCCACCTAGACCTTTTTAGGAACGTCATCTTCTGGATCAACTACAGCATCCCCCCCAGCCAAAATCTCTAAAGCCTTCACATAGGTCAAGCCGTGGCAGTCCGTGGAGGGGAACCTTATCGCAAGTTCTCAAAGTACCTGGAAGCTCTCCTCCCTAGCATCATCACGAGCTTCTTCAAGGACCAACTCTGCCACACTGGAGGCTTTGGCGCAAGCTTCCTCCAACTCTTTCTCACGAGCCTTGCAAACAGACAGAGACTCCTTACACGAGGCCAGTTCAGCCGAGGTCCTCCGTGATTCCTCTTCGGCAGCCCTCTTCTTAGCTACTGCAGCATCCAGGAGAGAGCCCTTGGATTGCATCTCCTCGGAAAGCGCGCTTTTGTCTTTCTCCAAAGTGTCAACGGCAGCTTTCAAAGACGCAACTTCCAAAGAAAGAGCCTCTACTTCTTTTGAAGCCTTCAAATATTTCTCCTCAGCGGCAGAGTAGCTGGCTTCAATCGAAGACTTGGTCCTCCTCATCTCATCAAGATTAGACTCAAGATCAGCCATCTTCTTCTTAAGGGAAGCAACTTTCTCCTTTGCCTTAAGCACCTTCTCTAGATGCTTCTGAGAATTCTCAACTGATTGGGTTAAACAAGCTGTCGTCTTCTCCTTCTCTGCCACGACCAATCCTTCTCCTCGGTGGCCTTCTTCAAGTCTTTGGCCAGGCGAACCACCTTGCCCTCTAGCTCTCTATTCTTACCAAGAACCTTGGTAAGCAACAACATTCGAGTTCCTTCTTCTTCCTCCATAATACTTGCAGCACGATGACTCAGAAACAAGCTCTACACAAAGACAGTGATTGAGAAATTCTAACCATAAACGTGATTTTACACAAGACAAGGAAGCAATTGCTTATCGAGAGCCCTTGAAGCCTGAGGAGATCGGCAATATCATTTTGAGGGAATCGATTAAGTCTCGATTCTACCTCTTCGGACAAAATTGAAGTTATTTTCGAAACGGCCACCGTAGGATCACCAACAAGAATCCCATCCTTGGGATCAACATGTGGAAGCTCCCTAGCCCCACTCGACTCCCCAGCCTCAGGTACATGAGAAATCTGACCCGCATCCACCACGTCTCCTCTCGACTAGGAGCCCCCTGGAGACCGAGCAACTCGAGTAACTCGGATCCGAACGGGCTCAAAAGCGATTGAGGTTTTGGGAACAACGTCTTCAGGAACGTCGATGACTTGAACATCATCGTCCACATTCCTATCTACAAAAGGAGAATCAGTGTAACGCCTCGATTTTTCTGAAAAATGGAAAACTCATTTAATAAGAATAAAATCAGTAATTTAAGTTATAATGTGGTTTAATTAGGTGGAAATGGAATATGTGGGTTAATTATAAGAATCAAGAAGATTAAAAAAAAAGAGAAAAGAAAATAGATTTTTGAGATAGTAGTTGGATTAATATACCTGGATTAATATGTTTAAGGACTTCTGTTTGTGAATATATATATATATATATATATATATATATATATATATATATGAAGATTTACAAAATAATTGTTAATAATCCTTGTGTTTCTAAGACCCATGTCTTTGGGGTTTTGGAAATTTAAGCTTTTGATTTTATTTCATGATATCATCATCCATTGAAATTGATATTCTCTTAGCTTCACCAATACCCTTCACCTGAGAGAAAATTCATTTCTCTTTTGACTTTTCAGAGCCCTCCTTTTCTATGCCTTTCTTTCTCTCCCTTTTGGAAACTCTCATAGTGTGGCTTAGAGTTCATCTCCGGAGTGCCTCGTCGTCGATTTCATCCAGACATCCGTAAGAAGCTAAGGGGGTGTTTGGTTTGTTTTCCATTTTCCGTTTTCTGAAAAGGTAGAAAACACAGAAAATGGAAAAAGTGGAAAATGGAAAACACAGAAACTGGAAAATGGAAAAGCAGTTTGGTTGGAAACTGTTTTCAGAAACAGAAAATGGAAAAGCTGTTTGGTTTAATAGAAAATTGTGTAGTATGTTTTCTGGTGATTTTATCAAATATGTATAAACAGTTTTTTTAACAATTGTAAAACAATATAATAAGAAATAACAAACATGATATTTTTATAAAGTTCAAAATATCATGTTTGTTATTTTTATAGAAAATTGTAAAACATAATATTTTTATAAAGTTCAAAATATTAAAAAATAACAAACATGATATTTTTATAAAGTTTAAAATATAAGAAATAACAAATATGATATTTTTATATTTTTACAATAACAAAAGTTCAATAAAATACATTTTAAGAAATAAAAAATGACAAACATGATATTTTTATAAAGTTTAAAATATAAAAAAATAAAAAACATGATATTTTTATAAAGTTTAAACTATAAGAAATAACAAATATGATATTTTATATATTTTTACAATAACAAAAGTTCAGTAAAATACATTTTAAGAAATAAAAAATGACAAACATGATATTTTTATAAAGTTTAAAATATAAAAAATGACAAACATGATATTTTAATAATAACAAGTTGAAGAAAATATATTTTAAGAAATAAAAAAAATGACAAACATGATATTTTTATAAAGTTAAAAATATAAAAAAGTAACAAACATGATATTTTATATATTTTTATAATAATAAAAGTTCAAAAAAATGTATTTAAAAAAATTAAAAAATGAAAACCATGATATGTTATATATTTTTATAATTATTTTTGGAGTTTGATTTATTTACAACTATGCCACTGCGTTTTCCAGCCATAGAAAACGACTTTTAAACGTTTTCCGTTTTCCATTTTCCAACCCCAAATCGTTTTCCGCCTTTTCCAGAAAACGGCTCAACCAAACGCGTTTTCTGCGTTTTCCTCGCGGAAAATGCAGAAAACGTGGAAAAGGCCGAAAACGCAGCAACCAAACGACCCTAAGGGATTTTGGGACTTGTAAGATCGGCGAGATGCTACCCAATTGCCATAGTTTCGGGTAAGTTTGGAAAAGGGTTTAGCTATTAGTGGTTGAGTGAATACACTCTATATTTCTAGTATATGTGTTAAATTTTCATTCATCATGGATTTAGAATTAGGTTTGCTGGTTTAATTGTGTAATCTTTAGTATAAGAGAATTTATTTCCTCATGGTGTGCTCTCATTCTCCATGATTTTTGATTAAAGTGGTTGTATGAACTATATAAGCCTTGAAAGGATTATGGAGAAATGGAGCTTTTCCAGGGCAGACCAAGCTTTTAATGGCATGCTCGTGATGTCTGTTGTGTCTAAATGGTAGATTGTAAGGGTTGGAGGAAATTAAACCAAAAGAGTTAAGTTATCGAATTAATTCCAGTGAACTAAGAGGAAAATTATTCTAGGTTATACTAGGTCATGAAGCAATCTTAAACTGAAGATAGCACCTTAAATTTGGTTATAAATTATGTAGGCATCGTGGACTCGGCGGGAGAGTCGGAACGGTAAATAATAAATATCGTGGGACATCAGGTGAGGGAACGAACTGAAAATTTAATATTTTTACCGTATTTGTTATGAAGTGTTTACTTTTAAGTTGAAACACATGAATTAGAGTTTTCATGAGATTTTCCTTCTAATTTGCATTTTGGAAACGGTTTTTTGAAATGATCATGCAAACGTTTCAATTAAAGAGATATATGAAATAGAAATAGGATAATTGAAAGTATTGATACGCGACGACACCGTATTTTCATAATTGCCTGTGGCAGTGGTGGCTCCTTGATAGAGCCAAGAAGAACGGTACCAGGTAGAGGAGGGGTGATTTGTTAAACCCGATTTTTCTTAAACCCGAAATACTTGTTTTCAAAACCTCCCGTTTTCAAGAAAATAAAACCCTCTTCCGCACTCGTAGAGTGCCTGGTATACGTATATACTATCATAGAAGATAGTCACCTCGCTCGAGCCATAGTTGGATTGCGAGGGCAGAGATGGTACTCCGACGGGACCCCGTCAGAGAGCGTCCGGGAGGGATCATCCTGATTACACGCTGGGACCGCATTATTGAAGTAGGGGTGTAGGCGTAATTAATACTATATTAAGATGATGATATGATTCTGTATTTCCCACCTCACGGGAGCCAGTGTTGGATCGTGGGGCTATCGGTGTCGATATTTATCCACTGAGGGAAATTACTAAGTCGTTGAGATTATGATATGATCCTGTATTACCCACCTCACGGGAGCCAGTGTTGGATCGTGGTGGCTATCAGTGTCGATATTTATCCACTGAGGGTAACTACAGTATCATGTACGGTACCATTTATGAAATGACTAAGATGATCATGTATGTTATTTTACTTAAGTTTTCTTTTATGAAATTCTGGCATGATTAATTCTAATTGAAGACAATGCATTGATTAGCATGATATTTTGAAATGCTTGTTTAACTTCAGCTTTTATGAATCTTATATGCTTAAAGGATTTATTTCAGAGTTGTTTTCATATATTATACAAAGGTATGGTACTACCTAACAGTTCTGTTAATTCCTCACTGGGCTCGAGTAGCTCATTCCCCATTTATATGTGTTTTGCAGGAGATAGACAGGTACTCGATCATATCTAGATTCGAGGAAAGAGTCCTGTCACCCATAGTTGGCTCTGACCGTCAGGTCCTTTATGCTTTATTTGAATTTTAGTGTGTATGATTTGAGGAGAATTATAAACTCCTAGACAGACTCGTGCTGTATAACTTATGATTTGTACTGTTGATGTTGGATTCGACTCTAAGTTTTTTATAATGTTAGTGCTTGTTATGATTAAATTCTTAGTTTATACAGCCTTAGGCCGGGGTTCACTCCCTGACATGGCTGGTATGACACCAGTTTGCCCTAAAAAAGAAAAAGGGTGTTACAATCAGGAACAAGATTAAAGGATCTCTCCTCACCCCGCTCGACAGGGTGAACCGTTGGAGACTGGTATCCAGGCATGTCCCCAATCCTTGCCAGCCTACTCTTCCGCCTAGCGAGCGGAACTTCATCAACATCTTCCTCACCGGCAGAGCTCCTCCAGACTGGAACTCGAGCGGAGAGAGGAGAAACCACCAAAGCCCTCTCCATATTCTCCGGAAGCTTCTTCTTCGCCTTAGTAACGACTTGCTTCTTACAACTCAAAACCTTCCGAGGTGGTTCTCCTTCAGTGGGCCCCTCAGAATCACGGGCCCTCTTTCGAGAAATAGGCTCAGTTTGCAGAAGCTGCTCCTCCCCAACCCTTGCAGGCGCAACGAGCCCCTCGCTTCCATCAGACGCAAGCCCTTCAGGTTGGTCATTTGTCCGCATCTCGGCCTTCTTTCACCTTTCCAATTGAGCAGTCTTTAGCTTCTCGGCACGAGCCCGTGCCTTCGCGAGAAAAATCTTAGCCCCACCAGAAGGATCCATGCCTTCGCCTGGCACACAAAAAAAGAAACTCAGTCAACAACAAAGGTCCTCGACGAATGATAGCGTAAAACAGAACAAGTCCTACCCTTTGCTAAGTAAAGCCCACTCTTCCGAAGAATCTGGCTCCTCAAACAGAGATCCACGGGGATATCAGAACATCTACACAGCTTCTTGAGCTGATGTTTCTCACTTTTAGAAAGCTTCTCCCTACTTGACACTTGAGTTCGAGGAACACCCCACTCGGTCAACACCCCGAAGCCACCCTCCCTCTAAACAAAGAAGAACTTCTCCTTCCATTTCTTAATGGAGGACGGCACAGAGCCGAGAAACCTCCTACCCGGCCTAGCACCGAAGAAGTACCAGTCGGTGTTAGACTCTCTATTGAGACTAAAAAATGTCACAAAAAGAGCGGCAAAAGGCTCAATACCACGATCAAGGCAAACCATCACAAAACCACATAAAGACCTCCAAGTTGCGATGGACAAAAGCGAAAAGACTGAAAGATTTCAACAAAAAGAGATGGAAATGGAAGCCTGAGCCCCCCTAGAAGAGCATCTACATAAATTACAACTACCAGAACTTGCTCGATCTAAAGGACCAGGAACCCTAACTATAGAGAGGAAGTTCTCAGACCTAATCCTATAATGCTCAACCAAGACATCCACCTCTTCCTGATTGAGAGTACTGGGAAAAACATCGGAGCATAGCCCTTGTTTTCTACCAGGTTTAGAGCCCGCCTTACTTGTGGAAGGAATAGTAGAAGAAGAGGATGCCATACCTCTAAAAAAGACGCCCTGGAATCACAGCACGCGCGGAAGAAAACCAAAGTCACTTCTCGTCGCCGCACAGAAGAAGAAGATGAACAGAAGAGACAAGAATCGAATATTGAATCCCAATGGAGCCTTAAAACCAAATAGTGAACCGTCACATCCGATACCAACGGCCCAGATCGATCAGCAAAAAGGAACGAAACCTTATCTTGGCATACTAAACCCTCCATCCGACAGTTGGGGAAAAGCGCAAAGGGTGATTAAATGACGGAATGACACGTGGACCAAGAAAAATGCGCTCATCATTACCCGCCTCCCCACGCCATGCCGCCACAAGGAAAAATCCATCATTGGAGACAGCGCTACAGCCTGCATTTAATACGATCACTGCACACTAAACAAGGGTGCGTTACAAGCTACCAACTCCACTCGTCCG
The DNA here is from genome assembly GCA_026586065.1 of Dioscorea zingiberensis. Classification (NCBI taxonomy): domain Eukaryota; kingdom Viridiplantae; phylum Streptophyta; class Magnoliopsida; order Dioscoreales; family Dioscoreaceae; genus Dioscorea; species Dioscorea zingiberensis. Next base: position 19,254,741 of record CM048818.1, on the reverse strand, counting down.
AAGAGTTCCGCAGAATGCCGTAGCAACAAAAGATCCACTTGGCTAAAACACAACGAAAGACCGAAGACCTCTCACGGAAAACAACGGAATAGCCGAGCAACTCAGTTATTCTTTCATATGCTTAGCTCTGCGAGCCGAATGACTCACGAAATTTATTCGTTCATCAATCGACCTCAACGCAAGCATACTTGATGGGGGGACTAATGATAGGGATGAGATTGAGGGGGACACATGTCACCCCCAACAATCAACCACGCGGCGAGATCACAATAAACCTCTCAAGACCAACTTGCAACACAAATACTGAGACACACAAGTACTGAAGTCCACAAGTGCTGAGGTCCTCAAATGCCGAGGTCCTCATCCCCTCATCCTCTCCTCTTGCAATAGAGCTACACCACAGAATGCACAAGCTCCAAATCCAGCCGACATCCTCTTTAGAGTACTCCACCAGAAGACTTCGAGAAACTTCTAGAAGACCAAGCAGTTAGACAGTTGAAAGTTAGTTAGACGGTTGAGAATCAGTTAGGCGGTTAGGAAAATAACCGCTTCCAGGCTGGCATCCAGAACCATCTAGAAGACTGCTGAGCTGGATCCAGGCTAGCTGGCACCCACGTGTTCTATTGGAGAGTGACTTGCAGCCCAAGCCTCACCCCCTACCCACACACCTATAAATAGAGGAGCTCATGAACTCATAGGCAGACTTCCTCCACTCGGGCGAAGCCCTGCTGTGTTGGAGACTTGGGTCTTCTCCCATCTCTCCTTCTCCTCCTCCTCCTCCTCCTTCTTCTTCTTCTCCATTCCAAGCTCTTTCACGGAACTTCCCTCTGTAATCTTTGAAGATTGATAGTAGATCTTTGCTCCGGTGAAGGAGCTCATGATTTTTTCCCCAATTTTGGGGTTTCCACGTTAATTTTGGGTGTTTTTTCTTTGATTTGGAGTTTTCTTTTTTATTTCATGGTGATCTTCTTCTTCCCCTCTAATACAAATTCAAATGTTGGGTGAAATTGGGGCTTCTTCTTAATTTCATCCTCAATATATATCTATATAGTATATATAAAATATAATATATATATATATATATATATATATATATATATATATATATATATATATATATATATAATATTTCAAAAAAATATCGTTATATAAGCTGAACTCAAGCTTTCGAAATTAAAATCAAACTGAGCTCAAAAACTTCTATTTGAGTTAATTTTTAGCTCAAGCTCAAACTAATTAATTCGGAACAGAACTCAATCCGAACCCAACTCAATCAAGCTCGACTCGATGACCGACCTAGCCCTAATAGGGCCAGGAACATAACTTGTTATATTAATAGTTCCCTTGATGTCATGGCAGGTGGCCTAGCCTTTGAATTAGCCGGCCAGAATAATTCAAAGAATATCAAAATTGTCTTAAATATTAGCAAAAAAATTGAAAAGTTCCAATAAAAACCACAAGTTTAGTATAAAGTCAAACAAGTATATGATTGCCATTTGCTTCTAGTTTACACCCATCATTTAAATATTAAGCTACCATTCTAATCTCTCTCACTTTATAGTTTATATAAATCACAACCCTAATCAACTTCCAACCCTTCTAAAGCAATGTCTTGTTGTAGCTTATCATGGTCTCGGCCTTCACAAACAAACTTCAACTGCGTGAGAGTGGTGCACGTAAATGGTTTCATAGAAGACTACGAAGCTCCGGTCACCGCCGGTCAGATCACCGGAAAGCCACCCAAGCACGTGCTCTGCTCGTCGGCTCAGCTCCTAACTTTTGACTCGCCGCCGATCCGGTTCAATGAGCTGCTTGAACCGGGCCGGCTGTATTTCCTCTTACCTCATTCTATTTTCCAATCAAACTCATCACCTGTGGACATGGTCTTGCTAGTGACCCGGCTCACTGAGCTGGCTAGAAAAACCGGATCGGCTGCCATGGGGAACGGCTCAGCTCGTCTCGAGCCAGTAAAGCCGGACCGGATGGTGAAAGACGGCGGTGGCACAAGAGGATGGAGACCCGAGTTGGAGACCATCGAAGAGAAGTCAATGCGATCGAGTCAATCAACCATGTAGTGACTAATTATTATTAGATTTGATGTGGTACGTAATTAGTGTTGTTACAATGACACATAATTAATGTTGTTTGTATCAAATGAGCAAAAAAATAGGGTTTATTATGCCTTTCTTAGGATGATTTCTTTTTTTCTTTTTTTTTTATAAGTTGATTGCTCAACATTTGGAAAACATTTGCAATTTGAATGAGCTTTTTGTTCTTATAAATCAAAAGCGAGTAAGCTTGGATTGAGAAGCAGTTGGAGTTGGGTTTCAATGATGCAAGCTAAATTTGACCAGAATATACATAGTGGTTAGAGAACAACTTCACCTTCACAGCTCCAAATCATAAATAAAAGCTCTGTCCAAAAGCTTGAAATTCTTAAATTAACATTATTTATTATTTCTCAAAAGTTGGAAACCCCAACAAATCAAATAAATTATTATTATTATTAAATGACTATAGCTTGTTTGTTTGGATGGGAATCATATCATGTTTAAGAATTTTTTTTTTTAAAAAAAATCATTAATAATTTTTAGATTATATGATAAATTAAACAATGTTCTTTTATGTTTAATACTTGTATAGCTTTAATATCTTTGAAACTCATCTATTCTTAAAAATAAAATAAAAAAAAATTGCTTGTCCCTCTTAAAGTATAATTTGTATCAAAAAAGAACTTGCTAATATGACTATAACCAAACAAAATAATCTATTTTAAACTCTATTTCATCTAAGCTATATTTATTAAAAGCTCTATTGTAAAAGGGCTTTAATAAAAGCAACCCTAAAACAAACTACCTATACTAATCTTGTTGAACTTGATTTTTAAATAATACGAAAAAGTCATAGTATTTCAGAGCAATGAATTATTTACAGCCTAAAAACAGTTATTTTCATATAAAAATAGCAATATAAGATGAGTTTTAGTGAAGATGAAGTTATTGCATATACTATGACTAGTTACCATATATAATAAGCTAAAACCAGAATTGTTATATCTAAATCTTAATTAAGAAACCATCAAAATGTCTTGACTGTTTAGCCTGATATAAACTTCGGAATAATCAACCGTCAAGCTTGAATCCTTCCATGCTTATCACTAATATAAGACAAAATGATAGATATATAGATGCTATCCACTCAATACAATAAGAAAAATCTATATGAAACATTAATTAATACTTGCATACCAGTGTAAGCTGGGCATTGCAAATCATTTTAACAATTACTTAAAACATTCTTAACCTTGTAAGATGTGTTTAGATTGAGGGAACATGGAGGATAAGAAAAGAACAAGTTTGTGATAATTTTTCCTTAAATTATTAGCCTACCTTTTCTTCATTAAACCAAGCACAACCAAACAATTTCCTTTATGTGCCTTTTTTTCCCCTCTATTTTCCCCAAGCCCAAACAAATAAATAATCAATCCTATTACTTAGTCTCACTTGAAATCCATCAACAACAAGAATCAACAAAACAAGCAATGAATTAGGAAATAGAACATTTATGTGATGCCTATTTATCTCAAATAAAAATTCATACATAGAACTTGGAACTGATAGCATCTACGTCATACTTTAAATACTTTCCAACATTTATATCTGGAAGATGATTACTTATATATACTGGATCTTATCTTCTTATTCTATCTGTCATGCGCGCATACTGTTAATGTAAAGAATAGTCTTAGTGTGTTACCTAGCTGTTATACCCCATGGCCACCACTGGGATTCTCACCTTGTGTCCTCTGTTCCCTTTCATCAAAATCTCTCCAAAGCTATATCCACCAGTCACTGACCTGACTGTGAGGCTCACAGATATCACACGGGATGCTCCGGAGATCACTGTCACTGCCTGAGGGCTGGCTTCTAGTGCAATCTCTGGCGACATTCTGGTTGTGATGGTATAGGTCTCAGTATCAGCTACATTTGTGACTGTTCTCTTTATTGTTTGAGTCCCTTTGAGGTGTGAGATGGTGATGGAAGGGATGTTGAGATCAGCTGGCTGGCCATGAGTGGTGTTGCAAGCTGAACTTGTGATGTTATGAATTTCACGAGGATCAACATCTGGAACTGAGCACAAGAACCTGATATAATCTTCATAAGCTGCAGGGAAAATTCAATCATCGATGTTTAAAATGATTATCAGTAAAAAGTATGAGCATAGCAAGTATGCAGCATGAGAAAATCAGCTCAACCGAACATATTATTCGTAAACTTATTCAAAAGAAAACGGTTGATTTGAAAATCAATACAGAAAATCCAACTAGTTTGGGCAGTAAGACAGAGAAAATACTTTTAGACAGATGAGCTACCATGCGAAAACAAAAGATATAATTTTTTTTACTCAAAGGATTCCATGGAAGAAGAGCCACGGTGCAATGGTAAAGTTGTAGCCATGTGACCTGGAGGTCACGGGTTCGAGTCGTGGAAACAGTCTCGTACAATAAACCCAGATGGTCTAACCCATCCCCACCTGTGCATAACATGAGCTTTGTAGCACCGGGCTGCCCTTATAGAGGATTCCATGATAGAGTAGATTGAATGGAAATGATTCATTAAACTAGAGCGAAAGAAGATATCACTTCGTATTTTGAAAGTTTCAGTCATGTTTTTCTTGTAAGTTAAACAAGAGTAGTTCTTAACTTACATGCATCCAATATGAGTCCAGGATCTAGAGCAGCCTTTGGATTGACAGCACCACTTCCATAGTCAAATGGTGTGGCAGGCACCAATGTCAACGTTTCAGAACCAGAGTATTGTTGTGCTTGAAGAGGCCTGCCTGCCCTATCTAAAGTTGTGCTGGTTGTCATTAAAGCAGATTTGATGGCAGATGGACTCCATCGTGGGTGCTTCTGCTTTATTAGTGCTGCAATCCCAGCAATGTGTGGTGCAGCCATACTAGTCCCAGAAACCATAGCAAAACCTTCTCCTGCACAGGTTATGATAAACATTATCAAAATCAAAAGTGGTGTAATTATCTAAGAAATAAAACATAAGAAATGTGGAGCTGCCAAAAGACAAGCACAATCTTTTAATAGATTGAAGTATTCAAGAATGGATACAAAAATGATAAAACAAAGGAGAGAAGTATCTACAGAGATGACTGTTCTTTTTAAGTAGGTGTATGTAGGGCAAGACTTTTTTTTTTCTTAACTTATAAACTACAGTTCCAACTTCCAACCCAAAAATAGTTGAATTGAACACATTAAAAGACATACAAGTCAATTCAAGACCTTTAGGTGTCTTCCGGATGTCTGGCAATAAAATAAGTTACTAATTTCTGAGTGTATTATTCATGATCGACAGGGGAAACAAGATTATTGGGATATGAGCAGAAAGATTTTTACCAACATAATCTGCCTCGTCAGTTCCATTCGGAGTCCAAGCAGCCCATATAAGAGAGCCAGGAGCTAGTATATCTGGTTTAAGAACGTCAGCATCTTGAAAACTAAAATCCTTTACATCTGGCCCTCGTGAAGAGAACAAAGCTACCTGGGGAGCTGATTTGTAAAGAATAGGAGCCAAACCATCTGCTATGCTAGCAACTGCTTCAAAACTTGTTGGTCGCCCAGCCCAATCTCTTTTTGTTGCAGTACTATAGTACTCTATAAGCTCCTGTGTTAATAGATGTTGAAGATAAAAATTGGTTAGCTGTAGAATATCTCAAAGCAAGGTCTCAGTATTTAAATATGCAATATGATGACACTATGGAGGAAAAAGTTAGGTCAGTTGGCAGCCACAAAATATGGATGGTTATTCCTTTGTTAGAAACAATTTCTTCACTAATTCTTTGTCCAATTATATGTCAATAACCAAGAAATCATCCTTGTCCCAGATAGCTGAATAAGTATCCAAATAGCATAATCAACAAATGAGCAACTTAATAATGATACCTTTGACTTGCTGACATCTGTAATGAGAATACCGGGAGTGTTAACTGGCGCAGGATCAAATTTGGCTCCTGGAAAGGAATTCTCCACAGCAACAACAAAACCAGCTGCTCCAAGACTCCTGGCTGTTTCAGAGACCTTATTGACAGAGGCGGTACCAGAAACAAAATTGAAGGAGTAACCACACAGCAGAATCTTCCCCACAACCATCTTCTTGTTTAATAATTCTGGTCTCTGACAATCAAGAGGACTGTATTTCATGACAGAAGAATCCAGGAGCACATCATTGGCAGCAACCAAGTTGAATGACCTATTTGAAGGTGTAGAAGCTGCATTTGGGCATTGAAAAAGAAACAATTAAATCAAAAATTCACAACTTTCTTTTAGTTGATTGTTCTGTATTATGAAAAAATTCTAAAGATGTTCTCAAGTATTCATGCAAAAGCAGCACAGTAGCAAACCAGAACAATAATTCTCATGGAATTCTGTTAGAAATAGAAGACAGTACATTCATCCACTCCATGAATAACATGATGAAACCAAGTAAACATGTTTAACATATTTACTACAAGAAAATATATATAAGGGAGGATATGTGATTATTGCAACACAAAAATATCAATGTTTACACAACATGCACCAACACTCAGCTGCATAACATTTGAAATCCTCGCCTTATTTTCATGCTAACTATAGAAAGCCTTATAGTTCTAGTGGAATACGATGCCCAGGAGCCAACTGAATCATTTTGTATAAGATAGAAAACTAAGTCACCGTTTCCAAACATTCTTAGAGCACTAGGAACAGAAAGTCACAACACTAACATGAACCATCTTCAACTACAATACATAAGCTAACACACCTGGAATTGAACTGGATATAATGTAGAACACTTCTGCACAAAATGGTAGCTACAACAACTGTAGAACCATCAGTTTTTACTGGTATGGAAGTAACAGATTAATAATACTACACATCAGACTGAAAATCCATATCCAACTCTCTAACACCGAGGTAAAAGCGGAAAAAAATCACCCTTTTTCATCAAGTTAGAATGAAGTTGATTATTAGATACTAATGTCCTAGCATGTTGAACTCGTTAAGTTCAGTATTTTCATTATTGAAAGTGATGGAGTTGATTATGAGAGTTCGCCACAGAAATCGAGTATCAAGTGATTTCAGGGAACAAATAAATTTGTAATATCCTGCCAAATAAGTTCCAGAAATCTCAGAATTCATAAATAAAAGTGCATAAAAACCTACGCGACAATCCAAGTCCTGGAAGAATCTTTCCGTTTCCTAAAGTTATATGGTTTCTGTATCTACGGTCATCAACCGCAGCAGCAACAGATGCAATCCATGGGCTGAAGGACACCAAAGTTTTGGGAAATGGACCTCCATTTCCAGCTGCCTGAGCAACAAAGACTCCTGCTTTCACAGCCGAAAGAAGAGCCGCATCAAAGGGGTTCAAAAATGTGGTTTTGGTGTTTGTTGGTGGGCTGTTTGGTCCTACTGAAAGATTGAGAATGTCAACGCCATCCTGTACAGCCTGTTTAGGCAAAAATTTTACCAAAATAGATTTAGCAATTAGCAAAAACAATGTCTGTCTATACATTAATCCAGATTACAGCAGTTGAAATAAAAGCTACAACACGATGCCAAATAGTAATTTCATTCAGTTAGAACACATTTTTTTCAGACTCAAAAATGCATAATACAGATTGTTTTCAATGTCATAACCAACTCTTGATGCTATTGAAAAGATGAAACAGACATTTCTCAAAGAAGGATTGGCTTTAAGATATTTAGAGGTGAGTAGTTGTCATGGCACATATCTCATTTTTTGGAAAAAATGATAAAATATATTACTCCTTTCATTTCCATGAAGAAGATTTATGATGTGAAATTTTAGCAAGTCATGCCTGATCAAATTTTATCAAGCCCATGAATTTTTTGGTTACCTGTTCAATAGCTGCCACCACATCTGACACAAATCCTCCAAAAAGCCTATAGAGGACCTTGTATACAGCAATCCTGAGGAGAAGGTAAACAAAAAAAAAAGAAAAATTAAATAATATGAGCTGCCATACTGTTCTTTAGTATTACTGAAAATATTGCCCAACCTGGCACGCGGTGCCATACCACTTGCTTTTCCAAATTCATGTCCATGCAACCTTACCGGGATTCCATTGTTTCCCGCAGCAATAGCTGCTGTATGCCTGGAGAAAATGCAAGGAGAGCATCAGAATTAACAAAAATTAATTAAGAACAGGAAAGTACTATAATAACCAAAAAAGAAAAGCATAATACTTGTATGTATTTGTTACTCTTGACCAATTTTGATACCACTTGTAAAGGCCACCCTTCCGCTGACCACAAAACTGCAGTAGTATGAATTTTTGCTAAAATGTATAAATATTGAAAACTAGATCCATACAAAGTAACTTAAAGTTGATGATGGTGGGAAGAGTGTTCAAATCACACTGGAAATGAAGACATAATTGACAACCCAAGCTAGAAGAGACGTTTTCAACATTTAATAAACAAGATCTGACCAAATGAAAGAGAACCAAAAAGATTTGAGAGATTAACAAAACAGCAAGTACTCAATAATTAGTAAGATGAGAGAGATAGAAAATATGTAATTTCATTAAGGGAATAAAGATTCAACTGTACTTACGTTCCATGCCCATCACCATCCAATGGAGATGCAAAATCAACAGTAGGATTAAATGCACCTGCAGCAATTGCAGCTCTTGCAAAATGTTGGGCTCCAATAATCTTTCCATTACAGAAGTTCTTCCTAGTATCTAGATCTATTTCACACTTCCCTCTGTATCGGGGAAGAGGTCCATATGGCTCAGTGTTGTGTGCAGAAAAGCTTGGATGCTTTGGGTAAATTCCTGAATCCACAAACCCAATCACAATGTCTTCTCCAGCTCTGTCAAATCCCCCTCCTGTTGGCCAAACTTCTGTAGGTAGGCCCAAAAATTTTGGAGTGTGAGTTGTCAATTTCTTGACTTTCATATCTTTCTCCACATATTTAACTCCCGGAGCTCTGCTAAGGGCCTCTGCCTAAAATCAAGTAAAAAATTGAAGCCAAATTCATGAGACTAAGGTAAAGGCAACTTTCAAGAACCAAATAGAACTTAATGCAAATTACTTGTCAGATAACAAGTGAATCTTTACCTGCTCAGCAGACATGTGAACAGCAAACCCATTGATAAGATGCCGATAACTGTACAGCTTCTTGTAGGTTCCAACTTCGAAAAGTGAGTCAAGTAGTTCATCGTGTTGTTTCTCAAGGTAAAGGGAATATGATGTAACCGTCTCACTGCTAAGGCAGAAAATTGCATAAACATAAGTATAATACAAGATTTGAAAATTAATATTAGCAATGCTGAAGAAAGCAAGTTTTCACTCCCATGCAAATAAAGCAATCTCAAATCACCTATTTGGAAGATTTGGCTCACCACAAAATCTGCATGATGGGCCCTATGATATTACTCCATTTTTTCATTCTTTCAAATTCAGAACTCTGAATGATTATCACTTTCTCCATATACATTGACAGATAGAACCTACATTTTCTTAATTCTGAGATAAATCTTAAATATGAGTGCAGTCCAAACCTTCAGCTTATAACTTCAATACTTAAAGAAGAATTCATAAACAAAATGGGCAGCAAGAATAGAGTAGGAGTGATGTTATGTAGTTAGGACATCTGCTTAAAAATAAATTAACTTTTATCTGCAGTAGAAACTGTAAAAGTTTATGAATGTGTCAGCGAAAAACCTGGTGATATCCAACTCTTCTGCTAGATCAGCACGTGTTGCAACATAACCCTCAACTCCACCACTGTAACTCACTACAGGCTCTCCTTCAATAGTCACGATGTAAATATCCCCATATCCCAAAACACTCCTGAGTGTCAATGCAAAGAGTATCCATATAAGCTCCTTCACCTTCATGTCTGAGAAGCTTACATTCAAATCAAGGAACATCAACCAGCATGGCTTCTTGAAAACTCCAACTGTAGCAAAAAACAACCATGCAACAGAACATTAGAAGAAACACAATCTAACACCCCCCAACAATTCTGAAAGAACCAAGAAAGGTTTTTCTCGGATATAAGAGAATTAAAGCATGATTAATAACTAGGTGAAAAAACCAGAAAGCTTAGCCAAAAAAAAAGATGAAAAAGACAGATGATTGCTAGAATATGAACTAATACACAGAAACACAATGAAAACGTGATGCTACCAAAGAAGCTAGATAATAAGTCTTCTTCTTAACATGAGCTTACAACAAAGAAAACCAACTCATTTACCACCAAATGCATGAAGATTTCCCTTCTCTTTTTTTCATCAAAGAGGGAATTCGGAACGAGTCAAAAGATCGCCCATCCGATCCACCACAGCGACCAAGATAGTTCAAAGAGACACAAAAAAAGTTCTCAAAATTCCATTTTAAAACTCAATAAAAACGCCGTCAAACACAGCAAGCGCACTGGATGTCCCGCTTGTAAATGCAACAAAGAAGAGCACAAACAAACAGATCGCAACACATTGCCTAAATAACAAAACACCTGGGACTCCCTCCCCCCTCTCTAAGATCACTCACCAAAACCACCACCCAGATCCCCGAGACATTCCGAAACGCTACAGTTCCAGCAAACAAACCCGATTGTACAATGATCAACACCAAAAGAAGAACAAAATCTCACCGAATCTAGAGTTCCCAGACACGCCGAATCGAAGCAAGGAATCGGAAACGGCATCTTGGATTTAAACCATCAAAGCAAGCTCGAATCACAGCAAAAAGGAGCTGAGAAAGAGGCAGAGAACCTAAGGTTAGGGTTTGACAAGGCTGGGAAGTGTTCGCATTTACGAGCTTTGGGGGGCTAATATTTACGGTATTGCCACTGTGGCGAAGAAAAACCTCAGAAAGAGCGGAGAAGAGTAGCAGCGTCTCCGAGAAGGAGACAAGATTAATTTAACACGACTTTTTTTACTATTCAGCCCCCAATATTCTCAAAACTACTTATCACCCCTTGTTACTCTCTTCTTTTGCAAATTATTTTTTAAGATAAATGAACTTTTTCATTATTTATTTATATTTTTTTTACCTAACGGTATAATTTTGGATCCCGTGCGTTGGATGATCGAGTCTCTGTCCTCGTAAATGGGTGGAGCAAACTCAAGTCAAATTTACTCCTCGAGAATTGTACACACACGATGAGGGGTTAGCAGGTGATCGACTGAGTTTATTTCTCAGAGCCCATGACCACGTCTCTGACTAACTCGTATAGAATTTTTATGACTTAGGTAAAAAAAATAAAAATAAAAATAAAATAGATAAACTACATTCATTAATTTAATAGATGGGAACTAATACGTAGTGTAAATTATACACAGGTATAAAAACATAAGTATAAGCTAATATCCTCAGGTAGATCCAATACATAAGGCACCCAAGTCACTGTAATGGAGACATTCCTTACTCCTATATATATGTCCTCAAAGTCCGCCTCCGACGAAGAAGTGATGACTCCTCTCTTGTGAATGTCAATCTCCTCTTCACTATAGAGTCATCAACTCCACGGCTACTAATTTTGGCCTAATGATTCATGAGTTTTTCCTTTATTTTCAATCTTTTTCAAATGAATGAGAATATATTATTTTTAAAAAAAATTCATTTGTTATGTAAGAAAAAGCAAAAAGAAAATATTGCTTTCATTTTCCAAAAAAAAAAACTTCTTTTATTAATGCGTTTCCTTTCACTCCGTTTCTCCTTTAAATTTGTTAGACATGGATTTGATGATGAATGGGTGGAAGCCAAAAAAATAAAATAAAACCAAAAAACTGGATGACCTTAGAAGGACACGCAAAGATTAGAAGAGATTTATTAAAATATTAAGAAGTTTATAGACATGAGTTTAGGAGGTGTTTGGATAAGTTTTTTTTTTTTTTTTTGCCCTAGAAGTGCTTATAAAGCACTTCTGAGAAAAAAAATGTTTAGATGGTTTTTTTTTAAAAAAAATAGAAGCACTAAAAAAACCCCAAAAGTGTGGTGCTTCTGAAAAAAAACTACTTTATAGAAGTTATTTTAAAAAGTGTTAATTATCAAAATACCTTTCTTAAACCTTTTTAAACTTGGTTTGAAAATGGTCAATTACCAAAATATAATTATTATTATTTTTATTATTTATTTTTATTATAAAAACACTCCTAGATTAACATATCCAAACATAAAAATAAAAGCATTTAACTTACTCTCAAAAGTCCTTTTTTGAAAAATCCAAAAAAAGTCATTTTTTCAAAAGCGAATCCAAACACACCCTTAATCAACTTATTGTGTAAATCATCAATTGTCATTTTTTTTGAAATAAATGAATAAACTATATTTTATTTATGGTAATAATAATTTGTTACATATATGGCTTTAATTTCCTTTTGACTGTATCTATAATGAACTACTATTATTATAAATAAAATATGATTTATTTATTTATTTATTTATTTTAAACAAAAAAGAAAATGACAATTGATGTTTACACAATTTATTTTCAATTGTATGTATGAATCATTTCATGAACATTGACAAGTATTTATTTAATCTCAAGTCTTAATTGAATGACAAACATGTATTAGTTAACAAGCATATTAAACTTCTTTTGAAATGTACAAGCATTAATGGTACAAGAGATTTATCAATCAGTATGAGAAGATAATCCCAAATCAAATGATAAATCATCGGTCACCTTATCAAGATGATTTAGAATTTTTTTTTTAAAAAAAAAATAGTCGGTGAGTGGCACGGAGCATTACATGCAAAGACAAAATGCATGTCATGCATGTTTAATGAACTAGATTTGTGAGGGCCCTTCAATGTATTTTATCAAGGTGACAGACTAACAAGCATGAGACAAAGAAATATATATATATATATAAAATAAATATAAAATTGATGATTGGTTGGGTGGTTGATGTTTAAAACTTTGAAGAGATGCCCAATTGCATATAACCACAAATTCAAATTTAATATAAAAAATTGGGATGTGTGAGTGGAGAGATTGGGTGTGTACGAGATGATGCCACCGACCAAACCATTTATGCTGGGATGAGATCAGTTTGGTCGGTCAATTTTTTTTTGATAACTTAAAAGTGATTTTTAATTTGATTCACCATCTCAAACTTTACTACTCTACTCACATTTTTTTTTTTGACAGAAGGAGCGGGTGGCCAAGTGGCCACCTACTAAATCTAATCAAAGGGCGGGGTGTCTGGGATCCAATCCCGCCTCAGCGCATGAGAATAGTGTCTAATTTGGCTCCACAGTGAGTGCACAGGAAACTCCACAGTAACACCCCCACGAGTCACTCGAACCCACGACGGGGCTGAGGCACGCGAACCTGGTACCGCTAGACCAAAGGTCTGTTGGTTACTCTACTCACATTAAGATAATATTCTCAACTATCAGTGAAGCTCCCCGTTGAGTAATACTAATTTAATGATTAATATTAATTATAAAATTTTATTATCATAAAAATAATTAAAAGGATGTGTTAATAAGTGAGTTTTTTTTTTATTTGAATAAGTAGATAAATTATATTTATTTATTATGATAATAAAAAATTACAAACAATCTCAAGATTAAAAGACGAATATAGAAATTAATACCTCCGTTGTTTGGTTGTATCCTGATTCCTATTCATCCCCTATTCTCGTTTGCGAACTGAAGGCTTTGTTTGACTAGTGTGCGTACCACCTTCACTTTCAACAATAAATGAGAGTTTCAAACTATTGTTTTGGTGTTTGTCACCTGACCTAATGGGCATTCATTCAATAGAGACAAGTGAAGTGGCAAGTGATCCCTTCTTATATTGCTCTCCAATGAACGCTTCACAAGTGTCACCATGTATGTACTATGTAGTTAACTATTTATTTGTAGCAAAATATTGATTAAGTCCACTAATAATTGATTAGTGGGTGGGATTATGTATATACAAAGGATATTAACATAGTTTTTAAAGGAAAGTGATAACAATAATTGAGATGCTTCATTGTCTTCTTCTCAACCAAAAACCATGCAATCTCTCCACCGTGAGAATATTAGGTTTGGTCCTCATGTTTTGTCACTACTAGGTGATGCTTTTCCTTTTTTAATTTTTTTTTTGAGAATTTTTTTTCCTAACTAGAGTAATAATAATTAATAAATTTATTATTTTTTATATGTATTTTCATTATGATTAGAATTTATGTATACATATTAAAACTCTAAACATGCAACATGGGATCATAAATTTGGTCAATGGTCTAGAGATAGAGAATAAATATTTTAAGCATTTTTTAAGAAAAATGCCTAAACATGAAATCATAGTTAATTTGTTGTTCTAGTTTGTTCTTAAATTTATGAGATTTTTTAAATTAATAAAATAAGATTAATTTTAGTTAGAAATAGTGGGAAGGTAGGATTGGTTAGAGATTTCGAGATTAGATTTTTAATTTTTTTAAAAAATAATTTTAATTTATATTTCAAGTATATCTTTGATAAAATTTTAGAATTCAAAGTATATCCCATTTTTTAAATATTTATAAGCATAACAAGACTCTTTTCCATCCATATCATAATAATTCAATTATAAATTGTTGAAAGGGGTAACTTTAAAAAGAAAAAATATCCGAGGGTTTCTACTAACTTTTCCAAGTAAAAGATCTATAATACAGGTCCCAAACAGCGAACAGCAATTGGAGCTCTTCCGAAAATAGCCACCAAACTTTGATCCTTCCGTGAATATCCCCGTTTATCTCTCCAGACTCCCACTCTTCTTCAAGTTTCTTCCCATAATACCCATATTTTTACCCAAAATAGCCACCCAAAGTTGGCTCCTTTTTATACCTCCGTAGCGTCTCAGAATCCCACCTTTCTCTCCTTCCTCTCTCTAGAAGAGAGGCGATGCCTTCAGCTCTAATTGATCCTCCATTGCTCGAGCCCTCGTCTTTGGACCGGATTTCAGGCTCTCAATCGAGATTCTCTGGGCTCCGCGGCGTCCGATGGCGTATCGCTCTTGGTGTTCTGCCCGGCGCACCGTCGGCGTCGGTCGACGAACTCCGGCGAGTTACCGCCGATTCCCGGAGGAGGTGAGGTTTATTTATTTTGGTGATTGTTGTGTTCTTTCTTCTCATATTTGTAGTTTGACTTGAGTTGATTTGCTCCAATGTTTTCCATTATAGTTGACTATGTTTTGCTTAAAATTTTGGTTTTTACTTGATGATGATGATGGCGATTAATGTTTTATGCTTTCTTACTTCTGTTGGAGTGTTGATTCATAAGAATGCAATCAAGTGTTTTTTTTTAATTCTTTATTTCCACTTATACAAGTCCTCGCCTTATTGATTTTGGTGATTGTTGTGTTCTTCTTCTCATGTTTGTAGTTTGACTTGAGTTAATTTACTCCAATGTATTTTTTATCATCGTTGACTATGTTTTGCTTAAAATTTTGGTTTTTATTTGATGATGATAATGGTGATTAATGTTTTATGTTTTCTTACTTATGTTGGAGTGTTGATTTATATGAATGCAATCAAGTGTTTTTTTTTTAGTCGGTCTAATTTGGATTGTGCCACAATCAGTGAAGTGCGAACCTTCTGATTTTTCTTTTTTTTTTTTTTTTTTTCCTTCATAGTCCTATGCATTTGTGTCCTTTGGTTTTGATGGACTCTTAATGTGAACTTTTGCCTTTGGAGTTCTTTTTGGTGGTACTTCTATGAGTTTAATCTATTTTTCAGAGTTGATATTTCCTTGGGTGAGCTTTTAATTATTTTGTGGTTACTATTTAATAGCTAAATCCAAAGTTTGCTTGACCTTTGATGTTATAAATGCATTTGTTTTGTGGCTGCTTATGTAGGAGATCTCCACATCTTTTTGCTGGCCATCTGTTTATCTTCCTGTTTTTATTTAGTTACTGATGTCCGAGCTTTTAGTCTTTGTTGTTAGATTGGGATAACTGAACTTTGAGATATGATTTCCCCATTTGTTAATGGGTTTAGATTCTTTGGGTTGTTTTAGTGGTTTGAACTAATATTCAAGCTTTCCCTCAAGCATTAAGTAATTTAGTATAAACAATATTCCATATTTTGTTCTTTGATTTGTCATTTTTTCCATCCTTTGACTGTCGGGATTTGTAGGTTATTTTACTTACCTTGTGTTGCACCATATATCATTTTGGTGATTTTCTTTGTTCGTTGTTTTTATTTATTTATTTAAAATAAAACTCTCATATGTTATGGTGGTTTCTATGACTTGAATATGTATATTTTATTCTTTACTTTACTTTTACCTTCATAGATATGCTACTCTGAGAAGAAGACTTTTGGTAGATCCGCATTTCTCCAAAGATGGTAATTCTCCAGATCTCACAGTGGACAATCCTCTATCACAAAATCCAGGTACTGTTATTCATTCAATTGCTATATTTTCATCTATTAAACCAAACAGGTGAAATACATTTTATTGCAAGGCCTTCAGCAAAATTGTTATTTCTTCACCTTTCTCCTTTCCTGTAAGGCAATGCTTGATTGAATAATCCTTGACATTCATCCCGGATGAAGTCATTTGGTTTTTGGAAACCTTTGATTACTTTGATATTGTGCTCAACTCGGGCACAATAAGAATTGCTAGTCATAATGAAAGATAGTGTACTTCCTTATCTTTACATATTTATTTCTTTGAGTTATGTACTTTTTGGCGTTGTTTTCATTAGCACTTGCTATATGCAAACTTGCTGTATATCTTTACATTTGGAATTTTTTTTTTCACACATACTCAAGCGCTGCTGCAGGCAGTTTGACCTCTTACAAGCTTCTAACAAACATCCAATGAACTTTAAACTTGCCCACTTACATGTTGTTATGTTGATATATTGCAAACTTTATCTTTTAGATAGCATGTGGGGTCGCTATTTCCGGAATGCTGAGCTTGAGAAAATGGTTGACCGGGACCTATCAAGGTTATATCCAGAACATGGTAGCTACTTTCAGACACCTGCGTGCCAATCCATGTTGAGAAGGATATTATTAATGTGGTGCCTTAGACACCCAGATTTTGGATATAGACAAGGTGAGCTTTCAGCATGTTAAATAGTTTGAGCCTATTATTTTATTCCGATTTATTTATTGATTTATTTATTTTGAAGTTAATCATATGGATTTTGGTGCTATTCAGCTAATCAAGTTACTGTTACCTAAATTCTCGGTGTCTTAATCTTCTTGCCAACATGAAATATACTTTGGTTTTTTACTCCAATGAAGGAACATTTTGCTTATAAGTGCCTCCTTTCCTATTGTATATAACGAAGTTATTTCATTTTATATTAGGAATGCATGAGCTATTAGCTCCCCTGATTTATGTGCTTCATGTTGATGTTCGTCATCTTTCTGAAGTACGGAAGATCTATGAAGACTATTTCAATGATGATTTTGATGATATCCCTTCTCCAAATGGTGCTTTCTCTAATTATAGATTCACAAAGGCAGCAAACTGGGTTGCTGGAATAGAAGATGAGGATGATGTTCAAGGAAGCAGGGCAAAGCCTTGCCGCCTGGAAGAGCTTGATCCTGACATTCAGGACATTTTTCTGTTGAGCGATGCTTATGGGGCGGAAGGCGAGTTGGGTATCATCTTTTCTGAAAGGTTCATGGAGCATGATGCTTATTGTATGTTCGAAGGATTGATGAATGGAAATAACGGTGTCATTGCAATGGTGGATTTCTTCTCTCCCTCTCCAGCCACTGGATCCAATTCTGGCTTACCACCAGTAATTGAGGCCTCGTCTGCATTGTATCATTTGCTTTGTCTTGTTGATTCATCGCTTCACAGTCATCTCGTTGAACTGGGTGTGGAACCCCAGTACTTTGCACTCAGATGGCTGCGTGTTTTATTTGGACGCGAATTTGCCCTCCCAGATCTTTTAATTATATGGGATGAAATATTTTCTTCATCCAATGGTATGGTTGTAGAAAATAAT
Source organism: Dioscorea zingiberensis (assembly GCA_026586065.1). Taxonomy (NCBI): domain Eukaryota; kingdom Viridiplantae; phylum Streptophyta; class Magnoliopsida; order Dioscoreales; family Dioscoreaceae; genus Dioscorea; species Dioscorea zingiberensis. The sequence goes on along the minus strand of CM048818.1, from coordinate 19,236,763 downwards.
TCTGATTACAGCTACAAGGTTTTGTGCTCACCTCGTGGAGCATTCATTTCTGCAATGGCGGTATCCATGCTACTGTATCTACGATCCTCACTTCTCAGCACAGAGTACGCAACTTCCTGCCTCCAGAGACTGTTGAATTTCCCTCAGAACATAGATGTGATGAAGCTGATAGAGAAGGCGAAGTCATTACAGGTCCTAGCTCTTGAAACTGATATCTCACCATCGTTAGAGGAGAGTTCCAACAGGAATAAGCCAGCAGTTAGAAGGGTTCACAGTCTTTCATCGGCTTCGGTTCAGACTTCACCCCACCGATCATTGGATGGCTACTGGGAAGAGAAATGGAGAATTCTGAATAGGGAAGAAGCACTCAACAAAGGAGGCAAAAGAAGTTTGATTTCAAAAGGAATTACAAAAGGCAAACTAGTACAAAAACTAGGTTTATCAAGGACAGACTCAGATCCCTTAACTGGGAAGCCTGCTAGTGGAAATAATGATGCTCGGTTTTCTGTCAGGCGTAATCTAGTGAATGATTTTTCTCGAGAAATCAACTCAGAGAAAGTGGAATGCGATGGAAATGCCAGGATGCTTAGTAGCAAAGAGTCTATCTCTGTGGAAGTAGATGAAGAGAAGCAGTTCACCACGGAAGCAACTGATCAGAATATTGAGAGGACCTTGGATGACATTGAAGACACATGTTTGAGCAGAGAGAACTCCTCGGTGTTCTCCAACTCAACCAGTCCTCATAGTGTGCACAACAACCATGAAAACGATTCAGAAAGCAGTGTCAGCTCAAATTCATTTGTTGCTGACAACGATGGAATCAATCATCCAGGCGAGTCTTGCAGCAACAGTATTGATGACAACCCTTCATCTCAATACTCTGAAGAACTTGAAGCCGCATCTTCTATTGTAAAGCTTGGTCCTGATACAGATAAAGTGGAGAAACAGGCTGCTACTGTGAAAGAGCGCAAACTACTCTCTGGTAAATTTCATTGGCTCTGGAAGTTTGGAAAAGGTTTGGGTGAAGAGAACTCTGAGAAACGGGGAAGTGAAGGACAACAATCCTCTGTTGCGGGAAATGTGATCAATGATATCTCAAGCACAACAATTTCTGATGGATCCTACAAACCCTGTGCAGTTAGTGGTAGAATAGACTTAGTAGACAAGAAAATGATGAACACTTTGAAGAATCTCAGGCAATCCATGCTTGAGAATATTCAGGTAACTCTTCACTCCCATGTACTACGACTATATCATCCAATGCTTATCATTTATGCTCGTCACTTTCTTCAATTATTCAATTGGTTGGCAGGTGATCGAGTCGGTCTTCCAGCAAGATCGTGGCCAAGTTAGCGCATTAGATAACTTATCAAACAACGTCCTTGGGAGCAAGGGGCAAGCAACAGCAATGACAGCTTTAAAGGAGCTTCGAAAAATCAGTAACCTTATAGCTGAGATGTAAGTACCATTCTTGCATGGCCTGGTAATAAGAGCAAAGTCCTGGCCCTTTTTTCCCCTGCATTATGTTTGACGTCGATCATCATAAATTGTATATACAAATGAGAGGTTTGGCTTCAAATGATCCAAATAATAAATTTCTAGTGAAATGGAGTTCATTATCACTTGGCTCATCACTTTTGTTTTGGCGTTATTCTTCATAAATGCCTTTAATTGTATGAAGGTTTTTCTTGAGAATTACCTCTCATTCCTCATCATTGTAACTTAGAAAGTTCAACATTCAGAAATGAAATCTTTGAAGAAGTAATAAGATCATAAAGATCAATTAATTATCCTGGTCATTTGAAAGTGTCACATGACATGGTTATCGGAAAAATGAAAAGGATGTGTTGCAAAACTTAGCCAAACCATGCAAACACCACAACCCTCACTGCAAACAAAAGAAATGAAAAGAAAAGAAATGGACTAGAAACATAATAGAAGTGAACTGTCACCCCAAAATTATTGAGAAAAGGTTTGCAGTTTGCCAGATATCAAGCTCTGCTGAGCTGAAGGGTATGTCCAAATGATACATACCATTACAGGTGATATAACTCAGACATTACATACTCTAAACTGCGAAATCAAAGCATTCATGCTTCCTCATTAGGCTGATCATGATCTGACTTGGAGATTGGCAATCGTGATCGGATAATAGTTATTAACCTAAGAACTTAGTAGATCCCCGGAATGACCCTGTAAGGCACCCTGTCGCAGTACATCTTCCAGTATTTCCCATACCTACAAATAAAACTCTGGTGAGAATGAACTTTCCATGGCATATATGCTAAGGGACGTAAAGCTCAGAACATCTAAAATCCACGATTTCTGACTATGGCAAAACAGAGGGCACCAAAGTTTTAATGGATGATAGAGCATTTGGAACACATCATCACATTGAGCAGGTGATCTACATTAGGGTGAAGTAACCATAACATGTTTAAATATTTCTCGGGCAAGCTTATGATACAATAAATCAAAAGTTCACAAATAGTGAAGCTTACTTGGATGAGCACCGATCATCATCCCTTTTTGCACGGTCGAAAAGGAGAATAGTCAAAAAGATCACGTAGAAGTATGGAAGGAACTGAGAAATTCAGCACATAACGGAATCAGAAGCATTATGTGAAATGTATCTCAAAAGGATAACAATACTAATGCCAGAAGCTTACGTGATTGAAAAGAGCTGGCACTGTCCAGAAGAATGCTGCTGATATTTCCGGCACATAGTGGAAGTGACGAGCCAAACCCCACCTGCAAATACTCGGAACAAGAAGAGAGTTTATTAGATTATTATGATATTTTTCTACATAACATGCTATTTTTTATTTATTTAGTTTGTTTGTTTGGTAAAACAAATTGGATCTCTGATGTTGATCTTTCTCATACTGAAACATGATGTGTGGCATGCAATTTGAAGATAAACAAAACTCACCAGCCAGAAGTAAGAAGAAGGCTAGTCTTTGTCTCCCCTTCTGTTGTTCGGTAGGAGGCCACTATCTGTCATATATGGTAAAATTGTAACAAAAGAATCTAAAATGAAGAAAAAAGAAAAAAATGTGTCAAAACACAAAGTTGCATAGACAAATGAAACCTTTGATGGAGCTTTCCCCCAAATTTTGCACTTTCCATTTGTTCTGCGGAACTCTTGTCTTTGCCTATCACAGTCATAGTTGATATATATGCACAGGAGTCCAGCAGCTAGTATAGAAAGTGCAAGCTGCAAAATCGGATCAGTTAAGAAAAGCAATCCTCTAAATATGACTATAATATGAACTATTAAAAACATAAATTAAGAATGCAAGGTTTTAAAAACCTCACCTGGGTACCAAGATTCACGGGATGGTTAACAAGGTACATCCCAGGAGATGTGTAGATTGACGGGACCCATACCAAACATCCCCAGCAAATATAGAATCCAGCTGATCATATAACACAGGATATGCCATCAGCTAGGTAGAAATGACGCTAATGAATCAACATACCAATAACATTAAAAATAAAGAGGATGGGAAGATTGTGATGATTAGCAGCTGCGGTCAATCAGCTGTGCGCTTTGGAGAAGGTATCCATTTAACGAGAAGAATCTAGAACCAATTGCAAGCAATGAAGAATTAATTTTCATACCTCTGTCATGAGCAATATCCATTGTGCACCAATATCCAGATTCCCACCAAAAGAACTTAGTAACGTATACCAGCATCAATACAGTATTTACAAGCATAGAATCAGCAACTCTACCATTCTGTTCATACTGAAATAACAATAATGGTACACAAGGTAATTCATATAGTCCAGATATGAGAAAAACCAAGATGTGTAATGACAATAACCTACTCCAAAATTTAATAATAATCTTAGATTTCATTGAGGGAAAAGAGATTAAGATACAATAAGTGAATACTATAAGTCTAATGATTTGTTAAACCCTGAAATACAGTCTCATTAAATTTTCATTTTCCTAAGAATCCACAAATACATAAACCAGGGCCAATCTTCCGCATTAATTGGACATGTTAGCTTTAAAATCTAGCTGGGAGTTAACAACAATTATATGCAAGTTCCAGAAATTTTGAACAGTAGAAACATATCAGGTGATACTGCTCGGTGAAGAGATATCGAATGGCACAAACATTCTCAGATCCTACATACCTCTAAATAAGCAGGACCATAAGAAAGAAAAGAAACATGAACATTCAAGAATATGAACCTTAGGGGATGAGCTGGTGTCCATAAGCAATACAAACCTGTTTAATGCAATATGTTACAGCCAAAACAGCCCAGGACATCATACCAAATCGGCAGTTTGTGAAAACTTTAATATCAAAGTTTTTACCAATTCGCGGATATAACTCCATTCCCTGTAAATGAGGTGAGGATATAAGAAGCAATCCATTGAATGAAACTAAAGAGTGAAACTAACATATATGGCCAAACATGCTAAACAAAACACATACACCAGAAACCAATTTCAGACATCCACATGAATCCTACCAGACAATATTTAGCAAAGAACATATCTGTGAGACAGAGAGAAGATTACCCAATAGAAGTCAATAATAGCATTCCCAGAGGACCCAGAATCAGAAGATGAAGGTGCCAAGTGACCCTTTTAAGCAAAAGACAAAGAGAAAAGGAAGAAAAAAAGAAGCAATTTTAGTAATAAGAAGTAATAAGAAAGAAGGAGTATGATTGCTTTACAAGATTCTAAACTGTGGCAAGGTCACCTTAATATACAAGAAGACACAGAAGACAAGGCTTCCGGTTACAAGGGCTGCAAAAATTTCTCCAAGATGGTCATACACAATTGCAGGGTTGAATATCCCAAACCTGAGAAGTAGAGATATAAAAAGAAATGCTCAACTACTGTCTCTCTGCAATAGGACAATTCGAATGTGAATGTTCATCAATAAGGAATTAATGAAGACCAACATTTTCCTGGAAAAGAGACCCTTACCACCAGAGGCCAAGGTAAGTTATCAGAGTTACTGCATATGCTTGCAGACCATTTGCCTGAAAAGAATGTGCATTATATTAAAGAGATTTCTCATCTCAAAGATCCTGAAAATCAAACAACCACAACTAAATGCGTAAACAAAGATTCATACAAATAAAAAAAAAGATTCAACTTATCAGTAGTAGGCATTTTAGAAGCTTGTGCCCGATCATTTGGATTTTCACTCCCACATTTTAATTGATAATGTTAAAATGTTAAAATTTAATACCAAATTCAAAGTACCACCAAAATATAATTCTACCTCAAGCATAAATACATTGAAAACAGTCCTTAGCAAACCAAATCTCCCCAATTAAGTTAGCGAGATATTACAGGATACCAGTAGAGGAATCAACAAAATGCAGGAAATTCAGGTTACTGCCAACCTTATAAACAGGTACATTTCCTGTAGGAGAGATTGGGCCTTCAAATCTTTTACCAGGCAACGCAAGCTGAAGAATTGCTTCAAATGTACCAAAAGCAGCAATGATTTTCCATGCAATGGGGGATGGTGTTGGCCATATAGTCTTGAAGCCCTCTAGGCCATTTTGCTTGAGATACTCAAAGGTTTGCAATACAGAACCATCAGCATGAACCATTGTATACCATCTGCAGTCCGGAATTAATGACCAAATATTAATTTAAGCAACATTATATCTCATTCAAGAGTTCCAAGCATTTTTTGGTAAAAGTAGCGGTTCCACTTGATAATATTTCAAACCCATCCAACTTTTCAAGGATCAGAACTTTGGAATAATAAAAGCTTTAGATAAAAATAAGCTTATTTTATTACATGATCTTGCCCTACCACGTACCTAGCACTGCGCACCATTAAAAAAAAAATGCAGAAACCAATAAAAGGCCATTAATCAAAGGGATGATTTTTCTTCTATTGTTCTACACGATGAAATAGATTGCTAATAAAACTCGAAAATAGGATCACTGAGTTTCCTCACAACCTTGACTGAAAAATCTCAACATAAAGATTATGCTTTTGGTTTATTTACTTGCTTTTCAGTTCCATTAAACCAAGAAAACCCCATTAAATCCGCTGAAACCTTTTAGAAGTAACCCGATTTTGGAATTCCAGAAAAAAAAAACTTCAAAAAAGAAAACACCTTCGATGAAAGTAAAAATACAAATGTGTTAAATAAGTGATTTGACCAAAAAAAACTCAAATGAAGTTCGATTAGTTCATCAAAATCATCATTCAAAAAAAAAAATCAAAAAAGAAAGGAAAAACAAAAACAAAAAAAAACTCACAGGAGGATAACGAATGGGGGGCAGAGGGCGAGGAGAGAGATCATGGATGTGTAGGTCACGAGGGCCGAGTGCACCGTCTTCGACTCCCCCATGGTCGCTCCCAAACCCTGCCGAGCTTCCAAATCTCCACAAAGGAAGAAGCACAAGCGAGGAAAAGAGTGTGGACGGAGTTAAATGAAGAGGAGAGTGACCCTCTTGACTTGACTGAAACCGTTTCTCCATCCCCGATAATGCGTTTCCTCTTGGCACGTGTGAATCTTGTTTGGCACGTGTGTACACACTTTTCGATATCTTAATGGGCTCACAAATACATTGGGCCTGGGTAAAACCGGGTTTGTCCGATTTGTAGATAAAAATTTTATTTATTTATTAAATATTATTATATATATTTTTTAATTAGACTATAAAAACTGTTTTATGAATCAGTTAAAAATGTGACCATGGGATTCAAAAAGTCAACTCACTTGAGCGTCCCTGATCTCTCAGGATACACGTAGAGTAAACTCCACTTAAATTGATCACCCCATTTATAGGGTCGAACACTTAATCCCGAAATCATCTGAAAGAATTTTCTGATATATAGGATCCAAGTTACCGCCAGACTAAGTGCTCTTTGATGATTTGTAGAGAATAATTAGAACTGATCTAAAAAGTTTAGACATATGTAACTCAGAAAAAGAAAAATCATTATAGAGAAAAAGTTTTTGTGGTGTCAGATTCAATTTCATTGAAAAATATCAAACTCCTCCAAACAATTATAATGGGGAAGAGAATCTAGAATTAAATTTATATAATTTATTAATTTTTTAATGAAAAATAATATGTGAGATTTTCTAAATTTGGTATGTGTGTGGTGTGGGTGTGGGGGCAGCAATGATTTTTTTTGTAAATGATGGTCCCCACCAAAATAATTGTCCTGAAACCTTCACGTGCTGATGAAAAGGATCGTGAGGGAATCTCGATGCAGCCTCGGAATCACCGCATATCGGCGACTTCGGTGGACAAGACACAGAATCATGAGGATTTTAACCGGGTTGATCGGTCATCCTTAATTTTTTTTTTTTTTATATTAAATTAATATTTTTATAATTAAAAACCTCTAAACACAAAAATCATAAGAAGCCGTTATAGAATCATATCATATATTATCAATATACAAATGTAGGCCATATATAGCGCTAGAACATAAACACCAAAGATAAATAACCAAATGTGGAACTCAACAAAGATATATATAATCTAAACTATATCTAACAACCATATATATCTATATCTCATATACGAGATAAATATATATATCCATAACACCCCTCAAACTCGCATCAAGAGTCTTGAGTTTGGATATAGACCGGGCTTATGCGGCGGTGGCTGACGGCCGGGAGAAGAAATCGAAGGGTCAAGTCCGAAGTCTTGGTGAAGAAATCGCAATCCTGACCTCGATGGAAGATAGCGGGGAGACCGCTAATCACGCAATGTAACACCTGGATAAAGTGAGAAGCCACCAACAGAGAGCCCAACAAAACATCCCGTCAAAAGGGTCACGAGGTGGTCGCCAAGAGAGAAGAAAGAGCCTCGTGGACAGAGCCGTGTGGTGGTCGCCGTAGAAGTAGCCACCGTGGATTGCAGGGGAGAAGAAGAAGATCTGGGATGATCCGGAGAAGATCCGGGAAGATCAGAGAAGATCCGATTTCAAAAGATCTGGAGAAGAGCCGAGAAGAAAAGCCGAGAATATCCGGAAAAGCCGGGAAGATCTGGGAGGAAAACTCGAGAAGATCCGGGAAGAAAAACAACGGAAGAAAAGCCAGGAATATCAGGGAAGAAAAAAAATAAAGAGAAAAGTCAGAGAAAATCGGAGCGGCATCCTTGAGCAACATGAGCAGCAGTGGACATAGAATCAAGCGAACGACAATTTGGGGTTGGGGAGTTAAGAGGGACCCGGCCCCAAAGAAAAAAATTATTTTAAGAGGATTCAAAACCTATGCTCTTGATACCATGTTAAGAGAAAGGTTATAAAGAGAATCATATCATATATTATTGAATATACAGCAGAGGCCTATATATAGGCTAGTAACATAAACACCAAAGATAAATAACCAATGTGAGACTAAACAAGATATATATAATCTAAACTATATCTAACAACCATATATATCTATATCTCATATATGAGATAAATATATATATCCATAACAAAATCATGGTTTGGGGTTTGTATAAGAGAGAAGCAAAATGTTACATTTATTTACAATAACATTAATAATAATAATTTAAATTAATTCACACTTTAACAATAACAAAGACTAACAGTCTTATGAAGTATATGCAAAACACTCTAACCCTTTAAAGGATCTGAACATCACTCACAACCACTTAAGTATATGTTCTCAAATAATCTAACCTAGTATTTGTATGTTCAGCTATCATATTTATGAGATGGTGAAAATTATCTTCAAATGGATGAAATGCCACCTTATATCCATCAGATGGTCAGATTAATCATATTGATGTACCACAGATTTATGAATGCCATCAATCAACACATTTGAAATGTGGGAGAACGATTAACCCCTATGTTCATGACATTATGAAGTAACTATAACAATGCATAAGACGTTGCTAAAATTTAAAGTGAAATGGATTTATTAGCTCCATGGAAAAAAAAATGGGGGATTACTGTGAGAATTCAGTATGCATATTCAAACACAAATTAGTTTGAGTATATAAGTTTGTTATTTATCCATGGAAGAAAATAGGGGATTACTATGTGAATATTCTCCTTTAGTATCTAAGCATACATATTTGCAACCACGCTACTTAGCATTTTAGCTCTCTCATGACCATTTAATAGAGCAGCAGATATTCAAATCTATAACCAATAAAAGTTTGGTTTCACAAACCAGTCATACAAGGCTTGAGGTGAAGAGAAGGTACAGTGCTTCTCCAATTAATTCTAGTTGAATGAGAAAAACTATGTTGGCCAAAACCTTCCAACTTAACTTTATTGATTTGCTGCTCTCATCTTATATACACATTGCAAAGGAAAAATCAAAAGGAAAAATCATTCCCAAAAAAGGAAACAAATATTAAACTTCCTAAACATGCAAGAATTACTACCTAAATCATAGCATGACAGAAATAGAAAATATTACAGAGAATATTATACAGCTGTACACAGGTCAAAACTTCAACACTTCCCCTCAAGTTGGAGCATGTAGATCACGAATGCCCAACTTGCCTAGTAGGTGCAAAAACTGTCTTTGTCCAAGTGCCTTAGTAAAGAGATCACCAATTTGATTACTTGAACAAACATGGGAAGTACATATATAACTCCTTGTTGAGCAATCGATCACGAATAAAGTGACAATCAATTTGAATATGCTTTGTACGCTCATGAAAAACAGGATTTGCTGCAATGTGTAGAGCTGCTTGATTATGGCAAATAAGTGTCATGGAATTTGGCAAGAAGACCTTAAGGTCAAGAAGCAAAGCACGCAGCCATATCAACTCACTAGTAGCATTAGCCATTGCCCTGTATTCCGCTTTTGCCGAAGAACAAGAAACTGTACTTTGTTTCTTTGATTTCCAAGAGATTGGGCTTTGTCCTAAAAACATTACATAGCCACTAGTAGAGCACCTGGTAGTCGGATAGCTTGCCCAATCTGAATCACAATAAGCAGTTAAATGTTGCTTGCTAATAGAAGAAAGAAGAATGCCTTGTCTAGGTGCAGTCTTTAAATATCGAAGAACTCTATATGCTGCATTCAAGTGAAGAACAAGAGGATCTTGCATGAATTGACTTAGGACTTATACCTGGTATGTAATGTCAGGTCTCGTGATTGTTAAGTAGAGCAATCTACCAATAAGTTGGCGATATTGGCTGGCATATGAAACTGGTTCTCCTACTCCCATAGCTAAGTTATGTCGTGACTCCATAGGAAAACTTGCAGGTTTCGCATCCAAGAGAGATGTCTCTTCAAGCATATCAAGCGTGTACTTGCGTTGGTTGATCACTATACCTTCTTTACTACGAGCCACTTCAATGCCAAGGAAGTACTTTAAATTGCCCAAATCTTTAATGCTGAAAACTGAGTGAAGATAGTCCTTAACTGGTCGTCATTTCCAGCAACAACTACATCATCCACATAAACAAGTAAAGATGTAAAATGAGTTCCTAGACAAAGGGTGAACAATGAGTTATTTGCAGCTGATTGTTTGAAACCAAGTTGTTGCAAAGAGCTTGAAAGCTTTTGAAACCAACACCTTGATGCTTGTTTAAGCCCATATAAAGACTTCCTCAATCTGCAAACATGATTGTCACCCGGCCTACCAAACCCTTGTGGCACTTTCATGTATACCTCCTCATGGAGATCCCCGTGCAAGAACGCATTATTAACATCCAATTGATGGAGTTCCTAATGACACACTGCTACAACTGACAACAAACAACGCAGAGTAGTAAGCTTTGCTACTGGGGCAAAAGTGTCATGATAATCCATCCCCTCAATCTGCGTAAATCCTTTTTAAAGCACTCAACAGTACCATCAGACTTATACTTGATTTTATATACCCATTTTGAATCAATTGCTTGTTTTCCATCAGGCAAAGGCTCTAAGCTCCACGTTTGATTCTCTTCTAATGCACGAATTTCTTGGTGCATAACCTACCTCCATCGAGGATCCTTAACTGCTTGGTGGAAAAATTTAGGTTCATCCAAGGAGGTGAGAGATGCCAAAAAAGCTTTATGGGAGTCAGAGAATTTGGAATAACATAAATTCTGTGAAAGGGAGTAGACCTTACCCGAGTTTGCTGATGGTAGGGTTCCTAAAGATGGCGCCAGTGATGGTAATAGCTCATAGTCGAACCCATAAAGCTTTGAGGACATGCGTCTAGCCCGTTGGGGACATTGTGGGGTATAAGTTTGGGTTGTAGCATCAGTTGGGACATGAGGGGAATATTGTTGTGGCCTTGTAATCTGGACATCAGGTGTTTCATCTATGGAACAAGAGGATGTAGGTTCATTTGGTGAGGATAGACAATCAAATATAGGAATGGCATTTTCATTTGGTTTTGTCTGATCTTCTTGAACTGGAGTGTCAAGACATGAAACATTTTGGTTCATGGATGGATCATATGCAAGGATGGAAGATGATGTGGTGAGGTGTTGGCCATCATTTTGGAAGGGAAAAATATGTTCATAAAAGATCACGCCTCTGGACACAAATTTTTTTTGCCTTTCTAAGTCATAAACCTTATAACCCTTTTGCCCATGTGGATACCCAAGAAAAATGCATTTATGCGCCCTATGAGAAAATTTATCATACTGCTTTTCATGATTGTGTGCATAACAAAGGGAACCAAACACCTTCAAATGATTAAAATTGGGTTTCTTATGAAATAAGATTTCATATGGACTCTTATTTTCTATAACTGGGGTTGGCAACAAATTTATTAGATAGACAGCGGTTAAAACACTTTCACCACAGAATTTCAAAGGTATGTGAGCTTGAAAAAGTAAAGATCGTGCCACATCAAGAATATGACTGTGTTTACGCTCCACTCTCCCATTTTGCTGTGGTGTTGCAACACAAGAAGTTCGGTGCTCAATTTCACAAGTGGCAAAAAATTCTTTCATGTTCTTTGAGACAAACTCACTGCCATTGTCACTCCTCACTACCTTAACCCTTGACTTATACTGGTTTTGCACCAAATGACAAAATAATGTCAAATAACTGTAGGTTTCTGATTTGGTTTTCATAAGGTAAGCCCAAGTGCATCTTGAATGATCATCCACAATAGTTAAGAAAAAACGAGCACCATCAAGTGATGGGACAGAATATGGACCCCAAATATCAACATGTATAAGATCAAAACACTCAACACTTCTCTTATTATTAGTAGAAAAAGGCAAGGGTGATTGTTTAGCTTTATGGCAGATATCACAAACATAAGAAAAATCGCTCAAAAGGGGTATATTAAGAACTGATTGTAGTTTTTGAAAAGGAAGGTGACCTAAACGTCTGTGCCACAAAGCGTAATCTGGTTGTAGAACGCTTTGACTCACTATTCCATGGTTTTCATCCAATTGGTAGATGCCATCTTGAAGTTTACCCATCCCAATCAGCATCCCGGTGTTCAGGTCCTGAAAAGTACAAAAAGTTTGGAAAAAAGGTTAGTGAGTACCTTAGATCCTTTGTGGCTTTAACAACTGAAAGAAGGTTGCATTTAAATCCAGGGACATAGATTGTGTCCCTAGATTTTTGGCGCAACATGAGCAGTACCAATGTGTGTTACTTTGAGGGTAGAGCCATCAGGTATTTTAACAGGTGGATAGGAAGGAACGAATTCAACATTATCAAGCATTTCACTATTTCCAACCATATGGTCAGAGGCACCACTATCTACTATCCAAGGATCATTTAATAAAGTGCACTTACAAACGAAATTTGCCAAGTGTTCATTACCATTATTAGACGGACCAAGAAGAGCTAGAAGTCTTGAGCATTGATCTAAAGTCAATCCAAGAACCTATTATACTTGTTGCTGCTGTGTATTGTTAAGCTCATGACATTGTTGTTCTCCATGATTAGACAGCTGATGATCACCTATGGCATGTTTCCATACCCTTGTTGTTGCCCAAAGCTCCCTTGTTACTGCCCAAAATTTCTTTTGTTTTGTCCAAAATTACTTCTGTTATTTCCTCCACGGCCTTGTTGGTTGCTTCTCCAAGTTGGCGGGTAACCTATTATCTCAAAGCATTCTTCTTTGATGTGCCCTCCTTTTTCCGCAATGTTCACATTTTTTGCGATATTGACATTCTGAATTCTGGCCTTTGTTCCCTCGGCCTTTCTCATTATTTCTAGAATTAAATCGTGCTGTAAATATCACACCTTCAAGAGTTGGAGTTGACTGTCCATTCTTTTGTATAGAGAACTGCTGCTCTTCTTGCAATGCCAAAGAAAATATTCTGCTAAGTGACGGAGTTGGATCCATGGATAACACATTGGATCTCAATCGATCAAAATTGTTGTTCAAACCCAACAAGAACTGGTGGCTCTTTTCTCTCTCCCGTCGTTGTTTATATTCCTTTGCAGCCTCACACTTGCAAGATGGCAATGGATCACACATTTGTAATTCTTGCCACAAAGTCTTGAATTTTGTATAATATTGTGTCAAGGATTGGTTGTCATCTTGAATGAGATTGGAAAACACTTTCTTGATCTTATATAGACGAGGCGCGTTGCTCTGTCCATATCTCTCACATAGCTCTGTCCAAATTTCGTGTGCAGTTTCAGCATAAGTCACACTTTCTTGGATTTCTTTGGCTAAAGAATTTCTGATCCAAGCCTTTACCATGGCATCATTCTTCTTCCATCGATTGAAGTCTGATGATGTGAGGTCTGGCATTGGCAAACTGCCATCAATGAATCCACCTTTGTTTTTGGCATATAGTGCTGTCTCCATGGAATTTTTCCATGATGCAAAATTTTCCCCAGTAAATGGTACTGACGTACTGTGACGAATATCAGTCCCTGATGATCTGATGGGTGTAGAAAGTATGGAGATTCTTCTTGCTTCGCCATGTCTTTGGCTCCCCCTATCAATGATTTGTCTGAACTAGTAGACATATTTGTGGATCGCTCAAAGCTCTGGTACCATGAGAAAAACTATGCTGGGCAAAACCTTTCAACTTAACTTTATTGATTTGCTGCTCTCATCTTATATATACATTGCAAAGGAAAAATCAAAGGGAAAAATCATTCCCAACAAAGGAAACAAATATTAAACTTCCTAAGCATGCAAGAATTGCTACCTAAATCATAGCGTGACAGAAATAGAAAATATTACAGAGAATATTATACAGCTGTACACAGGTCTAAACTTCAACATTGAAGATAGGTGTTTGGGACAAAGAAAGAGAGAGGGAGGGAGGGAGAGAGAGAGAGAGAAAGAGAGAGAGAGAGAGAGAGAGAGAGAGAGAGAGAGAGAGAGAAGGAAAGGGGTGTATTAGCTCACAGTAGCTGGTTGTGAACTCAGGACTTTAGGGATTGTCTTGGAGGAGGAGGAAGATAGTAAGGGGTTGGCCTAGAGCTCTCATCTCATGTGTTCTTATGGAAATCATCAAGGCATGGTTGGCTGCTCACGAGGTTGAAGGTTGGTTGCTCATGGGATTAAAGATTGTTTGCTCATGGGATTGAAGACTGGGTGCTCATGGGTTGGCTCTCCATGATATGTCCCATCTCTTCTCCCTTTCTTAAAAGCATAGGCGTCCTTTCTTATGGAAATCATTAAAGCATGGTTGGCTGCTCACGAGGTTGAAAGTTGGTTGCTCACGGGATTAAAGATTGGTTGCTCACAGGATTGAAAACTTGTTGCTCACGAGTTGGCTCTCCATGATATGTCCCACCTCTTCTCCCTTTCTTAAAAGCACAACCCTCCTTTCTCTTGCTTCTAAAACAACTAAGGTCTTGGGGCTTCTGATTGTCATGAGAGAGTATTCATGTAGTGTTTGACTAATCAATGGTTTGGTTTAGGTTTAATTCATTGCCTTGATTAACCCAAACACTAATAATTGTCTTTTATAGCATAGGTTATAAATTCTTTTACACTTCAGAGAAGTATTTTATTAAGCCAACCTTCTCATTATGGCTAAGATTCCTAATTTTACACATATGCCCTTGGTTTATTTCGCACATAAGCCCTTTGCCTCCATTTTGCACTTAAACCCATAACTTATTCCTCTCACTTAATCACTTATCCTCGATAAACTAGTCAACCGGATCATATAAACTAGCAGCGTTTTATTTAAATTCAAATTTTAAATAATTACAGAATTTCAGAGGGATGGTCTTTACATCTAGCTATATGATATAAGAAGCTAAAGGCACCGGCGGAGACTTGCTCAACAAAAGCTTAAAACCCAAGCAAATATTGGGAGCAAAGAGTGCGAACAAAACGAAGATGAGCGTAGCGAAAACGACGAGACCTGATATGGCAAAGACGATGAGGCCAAAAATTAATTATTGATTAATGGGGAAATTTCACGAAACTACCCTATGGTTTATCTCTTTCTCAATTCGGTGCTTGTGGTTCAACTTTGAGCACTTTAGTACATTGTAATCTAACTTTTAGCAAAAAGATACCAAAATGCTTAACCCCGTTAATATATTTGTTGATGTGGCATAAAAATTCAAAAAAAAAATCAAAAACTTCAAAAAAAAATTGAAACAAAGCAAAAAGATTGAAAAAAAAAACTAAAATTAGGAAAAAAAATTCTGAAAAACTTTTGAAAAACAGAAAATCTCATATATTAAAAACATTATAAATAAATTCAGAAAATTACAAAAAACATAAAATCTTTAAAAACCCGCCCAAAAAAGAAACCTTATAAAACTCCATAAAAGCGCTAAAATTCCAAAATAAATAATTAAAAAAATAAAATCTTTAAAAAAACCCCAAAAAATTAGAAAAACTTCTAGAAAAAATCCATAATCCATGAAAGTCAAAAAACTAAAAATAAAATAAAACTTACAAAAAAAAACCCACAAAACCCTTTAAAAACCAGAAAAATCTGAAAATTTTGTAAAAAAGTGCAAAAAATCCACAAAATCCCCTAAAAAACTTAAAAAAAACCTGGAATTTTTTTTAAAATATCTAGAAAATTCACAAAAAAATTTTTAAAAAAAAATCTTAAATTTTGTCAAAAAAATCCAAAAAAATTCATAAATTTCCCAAAAATCTCAAAAAAACCAAAATATGAATAAATAAATAAATAATTTAAATGGAAAAAAATCTGAAGTTTATATACAGATTTTGGGTTCTAATTTATTTATTTATTTTTTGATATTTTGTGATTTTTTTGGGATTTTGGGAAATTTATGAAATTTTTTGGATTTTTTTTGGTAAATTATGAGATTTTTGGGTTTTTTTTAAATTTCTTTTTATTTTACAAAATTTATAAGTTTTTCTAGTTTTTTAGGGGATTATGTTGTTATTTTTTGGATTTTTTTGCACTTTTTACAAATTTTTCAGAATTTGTTTTTTTTTCTGGAAATTTCTAAGTTTATTTTATTTTATTTTTGAATTTTATGGATTACGGATTTTTTTATAAGTTTTTCTTTTTTTAGGGTTTTTAAAGATTTTATTTTATTTTATTTTATTTTATTTGAATTTAAGTGATTTTCTAGGGTTTTTATAAGTTGTTCTCATTTTTTTAATTTTTTTCTGAATTTTTTATGCCACGTTAGCAAATATATTAATGGGGTTAAGCGTTTTGGTATCTTTTTGCTAACGGTTAAATTACAGGATACTAAAGTGCTCAAAGTTGAACCACAAGCACCGAATTGAGAAAGAGTTAAACCACAAGGTAGTTTCATGAAATTTCCCCTTGATTAATTTACCAAAGGTCTCTTGGCCTAGCGGTACCACTACCTTGTGTCAGACAGATGGTCTCGGGTTCGAGCCTCCACTCGCATAAGGTAGTACGGGACCCCTATTTAGAGGTGTTCATTCGGGACGACTGATTCGTGGTAGAATCCTCCTCTACACAGGGTAAGGACACAGTGCGCGCATAGAATTCGCTTCGCGCACAGCACGTTGAGCTTGCTTCGTGCAGCTGTGCTCACTCCTTGAATCTCTTGTGACGTTGCTTGTCGGCTAATTAAAAAAAATTAATTAATTAATTTTTTAATAATTTTTTATAATATTAAAAAGTGAGATCCACTAATTAAAAGATAAATCCTATCTTACGTTTTTTTTCATTTTTTATAATATTAAAAGTTAACTATTAGTTAATTTTTTTATTATTATTTTTTAATATTAAAATAAGTAAGACCCACAAATTAAAAAAGAAAGATAAGAAATGCGCATCCTGTGTATCGAATGCACATTTCCATAAATAATGTCTAGAATGCTTATTTTTATAAATAATTTTTTTATAATATTCTAAAAAGAAAAAAGCCAAGAAGATGAGGTAACTGGCAAACAGGTCCTCGCATGGTACCGTTGTTGTGAAACCATGGTACCCCAATATCAGAGAACAATGTTTTCATTTGCAATGAATGGTTCACAAGGAACAATAGCAATAATAAACAGTATATTTTCATAGTTTGAGTAAAATGATATAAAAAAGGGTTAATTTTATTTTACACATATCTTTTGTACTTTGACAACTCAATTTTTTAAGAATATAACATATCCTACAATTTTTTTTAAGTGTCTAAATAGCACTTATGGCTAATTTTATTAATTAGTATCTGTTTAACTGAGTTAATTAAATCCTAATAAAAAACCTTAAGTTTTAAAATCTTTTTTTTCCAAATTGCCCCTACCGTCTTCCTCCTCAAATCTGATGGAAAACAAAAATTTTATTCAATACAAGCTCTCCACCGCCGCCAACTCCTCCGGCCTCCGTCTGTCCTTTAATGGCTTCATCTCTTTGTCTTGTTGTTGTTGTTGTTGTTCTTCTTCTTCTTCTTCTTCTCGAACTTCATGTTCATCTCTTCCTTTTTAGGTAAGCCTTTATCAGAGACCTCTGATGATCTATTGAAGACATTGTCACTTGAATCAGTGAGGGATAATCTTGCTCGGATTGAGGATTTAATTGTTTTTGCGCTCATTGAGAGGTCTAGATTTCCTTTGAATTCGCAAGAGTATGATACTTCGTTCCTGGGCCATAACAAGGGGCATGGAGGATGATCCATTGCTGAGGTTTTTGTTAGAGAAAATGAGGTTTTTGAGGTTAAGGTGGGATCTTTTCTCCATTTTCTTCATCTTTTGTCATTCTTTCTGGAATTAGTTTTCGTGTTTGTTTTGCTTTTTTTATGAAGAAATAATATAGGAAAAGTGACGCCGGGCGGGGTAGCAATTATCCCGCGGGCTAGCCGGATCTAAGGACCGCAAGGAAGAACAAACGAAGAACCAAAGAACCAGAGAAAATACTCTAAAATTCAAAAAAATATTATTACTCAAAATTCAATAATGAAAAACTAACCCACAAGCCGGGTTAAATAGCCTCGAAAGATTAACCTAGAAACCTTATCATCTAATCTAAATTTGCTAAAATTGACAAATTATTATTTAAAACTAAACTTATCTAAATTTAAAACTCTAAACAAATAAAATAACTCTTAAAAATCCGAGATCAAATCGGATTCAAATCCTATCCTAATTTGGCATATGAAATATTACCAAAAATAGGAAAAAGACCAAAAACCCTAATTTGGCAGATTAAATATTTCTAAAAATAGAAAAAAACTAAAATTCTCTCTAATATGACGTCCCCATGTCGTGCGCGCCGCAAAGAGCTTTCCGAATTGGGGTCGAACGCCCGATTCTGATATCGGTAGCCAAAGTTATGCCAAAATACCGAACCACCAAAACCGACCCAATCTTGGAATTGACTCGATAACTTCCCGTCTTTACGTTGACCCGCCAACTCGACACCAATATTTGACTCGAGCCTCCTACATCAAAAAGTAGATGCATATCGGTAGGGCTGGTGTGCACGGCGAGGGGTTGCCGTCAACAAGAGAATGGGCAACGAGCACTAGGAGGGTGAGGTGCGGCGGGTGATGCTGGTGGGGCTGGATGTTGTGGTGTGACCAACGATGCATTGTGTGATCCATATGCTCTTAGGCTAAGCGGAGCCGCCTTCATCCTGATTCCAAGCCATCCACGAGGGAAGGAGGTAGATGGGAAGGGTATTTTAGGGAAAAGAGGGTTTTAGAAATTAGGATTTTCATTAAGATTTAATTAACTTAGTTAAATTGATTTCGGTTAATGAAATTAGGCATAAGTGTTATTTAGACACTTAAAAAAAGTTGCGGGGTATGTTACATTCTTAAAAAATTGAGGTGTCAAAGTAAAAAAGATGTAAAGTTCAGGTGTGTAAAATAAAATTAACCCTGTAAAAAAATGGGACCACAACTAATAATAATGTTATTTGTACCAATCAATTTGATATATTAATCCATTAAAATTAGATCATAACTAAAAGATGAAAGAAATTGTTGAATATGTTAAATAATGTCAAGAGGGTTATAATATATAGGTTTAAGTAGAAGTAAGTCGATTACAAGGCTTCAGATCCTCTTGGAGAGGAGTTAACATCATTGATAATCTCAAAGACATGAAGATAACCCTATGAGAAATCAGGATCAATGATAACAGTTGGAACACTATCAAGCTCCTATTGATAACCATCAGCTAGTAAGGTACTTGTAGATCAATGCTTCATTCTCAAGCTTCATCCATTGAGATGGGGTGAGGGAACACCTAACCTCTACTGCCAAAAACCCACATGTTCGTAGTTGAGCTTCGATGGTGGGAAGGAGGAGAGAAAGCCCAAGCAGGCGCTGTCGAGTTGAGGGAAAGGGCCCGCTGGAAACTGAACTGAACGTTACACTATATCCCTCGGAGATAATACAGCTCGATGACATGGATCACAGTGAGATTGGGGACATAGTGCATCACTTTAGCCGTCCAGGCCAAGCTGATGTTGTGTAAAAAACCCTCGACTTTCTTTTCAAGGATTTGGTTCAACAAACAAAATTGCAGAACAGATGAACAAGAGCAAGCAATCTCTAATCTCTAACAACCAATATGCAAAAAGGGCAATCGAAGTAAAAACAACCAATCACAAGAAAAGGAGAGAGAGACAAACAGATTTACGTGGTTCGACAAATTGCCTACATTCACGTCCGGCAGTGCAAAGAATCAATCCACTATAACCAATATGTGGTACAAGGTTGTCTCCCCCAAGCTCTCTGAGCTATTTTTTTAACGTGGTTCGGCAAACTGCCTACCTCCACGGATGCAAAGCTCTCTCTAACTAGACACCAAGAACTAGAGTCAATGGACTACTCTAAGATACAAAGGGAGACTTTGGGATACTCTCTCTCAAAAGACTAGAGCCTTATTTATATCCCTTTAGAGATAGCTCCTATTCTGATATGAATAGGACTTAAGCACTTATCTCTAAATCAAATCTTATCTCTAACATAACCCAATTCTATTTCTGATAGAACATCTATCTCTAATCATAATTAGAGTTTGACTCAAACTGGTGAATTTGACTTGAATTCGAGACAACTTCCAACAATTCTCCACCTTGGCGAGAATTCTCAACTGCAAAACCGCATCCCAATGATCATCTTGATTTGCAAGTGTGAACTGGTCCGCCAAACTGCACCACTGTCTTCCAAAAGCTTCTTTAAAGCTTCAAATGATGGATTCTTCAATTTGAAGGATTCTCCACCTCTAACAAAACTGAGCATGCATCCCAGTAATCAGAACCATCTGCTGCAATGGGAGAAGTCTCCACCTGAGACTTGACCCTCAATCTCCACCTCCGTAAATTCAGAGGCACCAAGAGCTTCTCCAAAGCTTCTAACGATGGATTCTTCAATTGGAGGATTCTCCACCTCTTGCAAAATTGAGCCTGCATCACAGCAATCAGAACCATCTGCTGCCATGGGAGAAGTCTCCACCTGAGACTTGCCCCCTCAATCTCCACCTCTGTAAATTTAGAGGCACCAAGAGCTTCTCGAAAGTTTCAAACGATGTATTCTTCAATTGGAGGATTCTCCACCTCTTGCAAAACTGAGCCTGCATCCCAGCAATCAGAACCATCTGCTGCCATGGGAGAAGTCTCCACCTGAGACTTGCCCCCTCAATCTCAACCTCAGTGAATTCAGAGATACCAAGAGCTTCTCTAAAGCTTCAAACAATAGATTCTTCAAATGGAGGATTCTCCACCTCTTGTAAAACTGAGCCTGCATCCCAGCAATCAGAACCATCTGCTGCAATGGGAGAAGTCACCACCTGAGACTTAACTCCCTCAATCTCCACTGATGTGAATTCGAAGACAACTTTCAACAATTCTCCACCTTGGCAAGAATTTTCCTTTGTAAAGTTGCATCCTCGTACATGTGCTCGTAGGCCCCGCGCACATCCCGCTCACGACCGACTTCACTCGCACCCTGCGCCTATGCGCTTCCCCCGCACACTCTTGTGTCGCGTATGCTCCTATGCTTGTGTGTTGCCCCATGTACACTCCTGTGCTTGACAAACTCCATATGCGCCACATGCACCTTGCGTACCCTGCGCACAACCCACTTTGTGTGCGCCCCGCTCACGCCTGTGTTCGGCTGGCTTTGCTCTCAACCGACTCCTGTGCACTGTCCCGCGTGCGTACCTGTGCTCGATCGACTCTATGTGTGCTCCTGTGCTTGGGCGACTCCAAGCGCGCCCTGCACTTACACACCTGTGCTCAGCCCACTCTCCGTACGCCCTATACGCACCTGTGCTCGACTGTCTCTACTCTCAACAGACTCTTGTGCGCTGCCCGTGCACACTCCAGTGTTCGATCAACTCCGTTCGTGCCTTGCACACTACAAACACACCTGGGCTCGACCTCAAACTTGGTATTAGAGATAACCTTCTTTGAAGATCTGGAACCAAAGATCTCCAACATCTTCCCCAAAATTACTGCTCTTGCTCTACAAAGGAACTCTAGGTCTGAACTGGGCTCTGATACCACTTGTTGTGCAAAAAAACCCTCGACTTTCCTTTCAAGGATTTGGTTCAACAAACAAAGTTGTGGAACAGATGAACAAGAGCAAGCAATCTCTAATCTCTAACCACCAATATGCAAAAAGGGCAATCAAAGTAAAAACAAAATAATTAAGAAAGGGAGAGGAGAGAGAGACAAACAGATTTTACGTGGTTCGACAAATTGCCTATATCCACGGACGGCGGTGCAAAGCTTCAATCCATTATAATCAATATGCGGTACAAGGTTGTCTCCTCCAGATCTCTCTGAGCTTTTTTTTTTTAACGTGGTTCGGCAAATTGCCTACCTCCACGGATGCAAAGCTCTCTCTCACCAAACACCAAGAACTAGAGTCAATGGACTACTCTAAGATACAAAGGGAGACTTTGGGATACTCTCTCTCAATAGACTAGAGCCTTATTTACAACCCTCTAGAGATAGCTCCTATTCTAATATATGAATAGGACTTAAATACTTATCTCTAAATCAAATCTTATCTCTAATATGACCCAATTCTATTTCTGATAGAACATCTATCTCTAAATCAATTCTATCTCTAATCATAATTAGAGTTTGACTCAAACTGGTGAATTTGACTTGAATTTGAGACAACTTCCAACAGTTGAGCACCAACTTAATTATGGTCAGAGCAGGGTAGTAGAAGTTGAGCTCGCCGAAGTTTGCGAAGCACCTGAGAGAGATCAAGAGGAACCCGACGCCGAGCATGAGATACGTCGGGCCGTTCAAGGCTCGGAACTTGCAGATTGGTGCGAGGAACTCAGTGAACACGTGTGGTGAAGGGCGTGTGGTGCATGGACCAACAGGCGTATAACCTAGTGCCGATGGAGAAGAGGATGAGTGCGACCCCAACGCCACTCATGGCCATGAGTGAGAAATAGAGGAGGAGAATCCCAACAACCATGGTGTTGTCGAAGCAAGCCCAGAGGATGAACCCCACTATGAAGAACGACCATGTCCTCACTGCCTTTACCCAAACAAACGCCAAGAAGATGCTAAGCACCACAAAGCCTTCGATGACTGACTTGAGCACCATGCACTCTCTCCTCGCCCTCCATGTCCCACTCTCGAGCAAACCTTGCACGCCCTTAAAACAGAAGAAGGGGACCGCAACGATGGCCACCAAAAGATGGAGCAAGAATAGGAACAGAGAAAGTTGGATGTTGATGCTCCCTCTACTTGAGCCACTCCTTTTTTTAAGCTACATATCCTCTAGTCAGCCCTTGGATCCTGTGCCCCTCAATAACTTGCCCTCCAAGCTTCCTCAATGTGCCATGTGTCAGCATCCAGGTGATTAAATATTTTACCCATAACAATGTACATATGTATATAAAGCCCTAGGCTCATGTTTGATAGGGGGATATCCCCAAGTGGGGCACACATTCCCCAATGAAAATTTTTCCAGCCAAAAACTTTAATTTAAGTTTAAGAATATAATAATAATACACCCACCAATGCATGGAAGCCACATAACTATCTTATCATTAATACCTTTACTTTAAAATTTCCCCCCAAAAAATTCGAAACTTTTCAAAAGTTATTCCTAATCCCAAGTGGGATATTCCCTTATCAAACACAAGCCTAGGAATAAGAGATCATATTCTAAGATAGATTTGAATATAAATCATTCTTTTAATATTGATCATTTTAGTATTGGGGAAGTGGGGTGGTCTTAATCATGTGGGCATTGTGTGTGCTTGACATGACCATCCAACTTTTGAAGGTCGACCCACCACAAGACATGGCTCGGGTCTATATCACTGTATAGGCTCGTGTCAGGCTGGCCCGGTCTGTGGACCCACCCATAAATTTAAAAATAGATCATAACCATTGAAGTATGGAGGCGCACAAATATGTCCATTAGGTCGAGTATAACTGAATATTGTGTATGCTTGGGTTGGTATGACCCACCCCTTTGTCGTGCCAAGCCCGCATGGCCTGTCAACTTTTGGGAGTTGGGCTGACACGAGCACAACCTGTTTTTGTATGGACTCGTGCCATGCCCATCCTACCTGTGGATCTGCCCATAATTAAAAATAAAAAAAACCAAAAAACACCTCAATTTTTTTTTAAAAAAATGCCATTTTATATATATGACATAAATATTCTAAAAATAAATATTCTATAGTTATTATAAGATTTTTTAATATTTTAGGGGTTAAAAAACAAATAAAAAAAGGGAAAAACTTGGTGGACCGCACACCCTTCGGGGTAGCATGGTCCTTGCGTTGTGTGTGCACCACACAAGCAGATCTGTGGCCTGGGTTTGTCTTGGGCTTGTCCAGGTTGTCTTGGTCCTCCTGTTGATTTCATCAAAAGAATTAATATAAAAAATGTAGTAGAGCAAAAATAATAACAGATATCCACCTGAAAAATCAGTTTGAAAAATCTATTTGGTACAATCAAATAAGTATTACTCTTGGTTAAAGATCACTATATCTTTGAAATCCTAACTTTGAATAAGAAGTTTACAAGGGCATTAAAAACAGCTGTTTAAAATCATAAAAAGAAGTCATATACAGAATATAAGGATATTTGAGAGTAATTAAGAACACCACCAGTCAGTAGTCACTCGAATTGATAACATGTGGTCCTCTTGATAAAATAAATGTATCAACTGTATACATATAGAAACTAACTTAAAATGGTAAGTAAAGGACAATGAAGGTATCTATCTAAAAGTTCAGGCATCACCAAAATCCCTGAAAGGGCTAAATAAGGTTTATAGAAAGCCCATCTACATCAGAACAAATGGGCAAGTAAAACTAACATGAAACTTTTTTAAGACAGCAGCAGGCACCAGAATAAAACCTAAACTTGAATTCCATCATCTTGACAGCATACCCTCAACAGCCAGAGACTACACACACCATCTCTGCAAAAGACAGGACGAGCAACAAAGGGAAAATAAGCATCATCATGATGTAAACCTCATCAATAAAACCTGCAGCAATACATAAGTGACATTTGCTCAAAAATTCAGAAGAGAATCGGCTTGAAGTCCAAAGCCAGTAAAATTTCAGACACTGTCAGTGCCCTTATAACACATGATACTTAGTCCAATTGGTAGGATCAAATCTTATTTTTCCATCTGGAAGAACATAACAGAATATTACCATAGAAACAAATCGGTTCAATTTCAAAAGCTTGTTTGTTACTATTAGGGCTGTCAAACAATTGAGCAGAGCTGCTCCAGTTCAGCTTGATATTGAAAATATACTAGTAGAACTCAAGTTATATTTTAAAGATTGAAAACAATTTCAATCTGAGTTCGAGTTTAAGTTGGTTCAGTTGAGCACAGCTCGAAAACCTGGTTAGATATATATAATAGAATTGAAGTATTGGCACACATCACAGTGTACTTGTCTTGAGCTCAAGTAGAATTCAAGCCGGGCTCAAGCCAAGCCCTGGCCTGCTTACACCCCTGCTTACAATATGTCTTCTAGTTCAATGAAAGTACAAGAAATTTAAGTTCCCATTCTCATGGTTTAAGAATGCCTTACACTAAATAAAGAAGAGTAACTCAAAACAACTTACGGTCAACCTGGTTCAAAAAGCTTTTGGTGTAGTATTAGGTTGTCTTAGTTGTATCGCTACTACCTTAATAGTGGAATTTTTATGGGTTTCAAACACTAGACTTGTAAGACCCAGTCTGTTTCTGATTCTGATATGTATCTAGTGTGATAGATGGGGATTAACTAAATAGTCTCACATCAAATAGGGGAGAGAAAAATCTTGTGAGGCGCTTTTTATTGGACAGAACCGTGAGTCCTGGTCGGACAATTCAGCTGGGCTGCATCGTTACAAATGGTATCAAAGCATAATCCCTTCTAGTAGATTAGGATGGTTTGATGACCTAACTTCTAGGGTGTGTGGTATGAGTTGGTTCGAGGATGAACCTAGCAGAAGATGGTGGGCCTGTAAGACCTGGTCCATAAATAGTCCCACATCGAATAGGGAAGAGATTGAATCTAAACATGTGAGACACCTTTTATAAGACAAAACCGTGAGCCCTGATATCGAACGGACCAAACCTGACAATTCCTCACATAGTAATGTTTGATCATTACAAGACTTCATAACCGTTGCCATGTACGAACTATTGCAATCAGTCAATATTTGACAATTAATAACCATAATACCGGCATCTCTCTTTCTTTAGCACAATCTTGTTTTCAAGCAAGCTATTTCAAGATCCTTTTTTTGTGATTAATCCTATCTATTTGTTGTTTATATTCCTATTTCATAATTAATAGCCCTAGTACTAGCATCTCTATATATATACACTCACACATATCTCATATACTTATGTCACGCCATGTCAAAACCAATTTCATGTGAACCTTCTACTAGTTGTTTTCTAATTACTTTTCACATTAGTTGATACAACACATGAACCAAGATTATGCATACACACAACTAAGAGTCCATGTTCATGGATCAAAGAGGAACATCACGATCATATTCATGCATATATAAAAAAGACATCACCAGAAAGATAGTATTTTGACATATCACATTTAATAAGATCTAATTTACTTGTTTGGGCAGGAAATTATTAACCTTAAATATTATTGTTTGGATGAAATTGAGTTATTGCAACTTGGAAGTTTGTAAGCAAAGTAATGAAAATCCATGTTTAATTGTTTGATGATCTCTTTGTAATCAAGAACAGAACTCCAATTCACTATCAGCAAATAGAATTACGGAATAACATCAAACCCTAACAAGACTACAATCGAACCTCAGAGAGAAGAGGGAGGGCGAGC
The DNA here is from genome assembly GCA_026586065.1 of Dioscorea zingiberensis. Lineage (NCBI taxonomy): Eukaryota > Viridiplantae > Streptophyta > Magnoliopsida > Dioscoreales > Dioscoreaceae > Dioscorea > Dioscorea zingiberensis. The sequence goes on along the minus strand of CM048818.1, from coordinate 19,210,170 downwards.
TTCAGGCGACGGCGACGGGCTTCTGGGGAGGAGGGATGTTTTTTTCCTTGAGATCGTCCGAGGCGAAATCCTCTGGGTTGTAGATGACGGTGATGAAGAGGGAGCAGGATGGGCAGCGAGCGATCTCCTCGCCGGCACGTAGGTCTTCCTTGGTTATCTGGAAGAGATCGCCGCAAGGGCAAGGGTAGGTGAAGGCTTGGAGCTCTTCGCTCCACTCCATGTCCTCGATCTCCACATCGTCGTACGACATCGCTGCCGCCGAAGTTGAAGATCGAGTTGGAGAACTCTCTGCTTAATGGATTTATTTAACCATAAATATTGATTTGTTAAGATTTTTTACTTACCAACCCTTTTCTCTCTGCTTAATGGATTTATTTAACCATAAATATTGATTTGTTAAGATTTTTTACTTACCAACCCTTTAAAAATAGTGAAATCATTTATCAATCCTCCATTTTTTTCAATAATACCCTATAATTCTTATTTTATTTTTATTTTATTTATCTTTGAGTTAATTCTCGTAATAATTAACTATTCATCTTTTAAATAGTGCCTAAATTCCCTATAAATCTTTGGGGGTTGATAGAGATGTAGTGTAGTAGTATTTTGGGTATGAGTTTTGGATGTGAAATAGTGTGAAATAGTGCCAAGGACTAATAGAGAATATGCTCTTGATTCTCCTAACCGAAAATTTTAAATATATATATTTTTAAAATTATTTAAAATAATAAATAAAAAAAATAAAAATATCATTCTTTTCATGATTGATATTTACTTATGACTAATAAATAATTAAAAATATTTTAAAAGAAATTGTAAGTAAATTATGATTTTATTAAAGAGGTTATAAGTAAATTTATGTTTAATTTATAAAATAAAATAGGATTAACCTATATTTTTATTTAATTTGTAATGGCATGTATTAGAAAAAAGATAATTAATTCAAGGTTCCTGGCAAACAGTGTTAGGGACCAATAATTCATTTGCCCTTAAAAAAAACATTTCTTTATCCTATGGGTCCCTGGGGTGGTGTTAGGTGGGGTGTAGTAAATAGTGGGAGAGTTTGGTCCCTTACAAACAGTGCCAAAGACCAATAATTCATTTGCCTTTAAAAAAATATATTTTTTGTTTATAGTTTTTTTTGGTTAAAAGAACGAAGGAAGAAAATTGGGGTTAAGATTTAATTCCCAATTTTAATTTCTCACTATTTCTATACATAAGTTATCTTTTTGATTTACTAAAAATAGCTATAATCTCAAGGAATTTTTTTTTTTTCTATCAACGTGGGTTAAATCACTTTCATTGAAAGTTAAGCATGATAATATAGATAAAAGTGTTACAATCATCATAATGTATAAACATGTAAACATTCCTTGCAATACTCGTTTCTCAATTCCTCACTCTACTCCTCGTTACATCTACTCGAATTTTTTTCTAGCCATAAGTGGTTCCCAGCACATCTTCAGATTTAGATCTATTGGACTTGTTTTTCCAAAGATTATGATATGATTGAGGTATATTGTGTTGTTGTATGAGATTGCAAAAATGATTCCATGTTCCTTGTGTTAGGGATATAGTTGATATGCCCTAAACTCAATCTCTTATGTAATAATTTGAACACATTTCAAACAATATAGTTTGATTAATATATGTCATTGCCTTACTTTTGTTATCATATTAAGTGTTTAATATGATGAAGTCCTTGATTAAATTTAGACTTGTCATTATGATAGAGATCATAATAATGAGAGTCAAGTCTTAAACTATTTAATCTAAAGAAGGTTCTTGATCATAGGATCATTAAGGTTAGGACATTAGTGATCCGGTTAGATCAATATATATGTGATAGTCTTTATAAGATAAAGATTAGTTGATCTCATTAATTAAATCACATATATAGATGATGCATATGGAGATATGATCATTGAACTGACTCAATTGAGAATTCCTAATGGTTAAAATTACCATAAAACATCAATAGGATATTCTCTTGAAGAATGAGATATAATAGTTCATTTGACATGGATCATCATAGTAATTAACAAAATTTATTTATCATACTTTGATTCTGGACACCTATTGCCCTAGGATGATAGTTGAAAGGATATTGGATATGATTAAATACTTGTAGAATTAATGATTGATCAAGATGGAATCTGTCAACTCATGGTAATGAGTTTGAGCTCTATATTGTCATTATTTATAACGACTAAATTAAGACCTTGGCCAAGGCAATCGAATGAAGAAGAAAAGAGTTTCTTAAGTCATTGTTGGTCGGTTATAATTGACATGAAACATAGTTGGTAACCTATTGGGATTTGACAGTCCAACCATATCCTAGGGTTGACCCGGAGCTTTATTGACAGAAGGAAAATATTACATTATTCTTCTACAGGTTCTTGAGAGTAATTATATACTTCATGCTATCCGGTCGTTAAGGAGTGTTGCTAGACGCCAACCTTGATTAGTAAATTAGTATGACTAATTTACTACCGGCTTAGTATTGAACCTATGGGGTCACACACTAACGAGTGTTCTAATCTTTGCTAAAGGATTAATTGTTTTATTATTTGATGATTAAATTAGATTATTTAATTTATCAAATAAATAAAATAAATTAGTCCAAATGGAATATTATTATATTCTTTACTAGCATAGAGAATATAGTTAATATTAATGGACAAAATGAATAATGATTGCATGTGTTGGTTTTGGGAAAAACCAAAAGGTCTTTGGAAGACCAAAGGGTTTTGGGAAAACAAAAAGACACATGCACTTGATGGTTTAAAAAAAAAAAAAAAAAATCCAAAAAAGGTTTTAGGAAAACCAAAAGCCACATATAAATAAGTGTTAATGAACAAAAGACCCTTCAAACTTTCACATATCCACAAAAAATCCCCCCAAGTTTGCAATATCCCAATCAGTCCCTCCTTTTTGAGATTTTGACTTTTTAAGCCTTCCATCCACTAATACCATCTATTTTCTTTTTACATGACCAAAATACCCTTGTGAATCTCATGATCAAGCCCTTCCCACAATGCATGAAAACAGCAAAGTAAAATGTCTGGAATGCCCTCAATTCAAAAAGAATCGGATAGGGGCGGTTCAATCCAGACGACGCATGACGTCTATCTTCTCCTTCAAATTTCTCACGAGAACGGTTCGCCATTCTAATCTGCTGACAAGTAGAACAGAGATCGATCGATGGTTTTCCCGACACAGACAAATCATTAAGCCACCATCGCCGAGTACTTCACGGCTGGTTGCCGCTCCCTTTGAGATCAACAAAGCGTATTAAATTTAGGCAAACTTAAGCGCGCTTACACTAAGGTAATAGTATGCTTGGAAACCTCAGATTGTGTCATGATTCTTACCTTCTTTTCGCTTGTTTTACTAGTTTGTATGCATTTGGGATGGAAGATTAAACATAAATGGGCGATTTGCTGTTGTTGTCATGTACTGGAACTTCAGCAAGAAATTTGGGGTTTAGGGTTTATTCTTTTTTCTTTTTTTCTGATTTAGGGTTTAGGGTTTGGGGTTTAGGTGGTGATTTGTTTGCATTCCTTACGAATGATGCTCTACAAGTGTTGCCAATGTTTCCATGTAAAATACATTGTTTAGTTTATTCTCCAAAGTTTCCATTTAAACGCTCTACAACCTTCGTAATAAATCTCTCTTGCAGCCTACGGGAAATATATGTCCCAATCTAGTAAACTAGTAGGTGCTACTTGGTGCCTTACCCACCAAACACTTGCCGAATCAAAACCCCATATATGGTAGAGTGCACCGGAACTCATCGTGAGGACACCCTTTGCCCCATTATTGGACATCGAACATATAGGAGAGAGGGATCTGGATGCTCAAGTTAAAGAGGTTTGACGAGAGAACCAAATGATTTAGTATTGAGAGAGCATGTTGGCATTCGCACGGGATATTGCTATCATCTTTGGCCTTCACGCCACGAGGGAAAGCTGTCTTCAAGAAGCGTAAAGCAATCGCCTTGGATGTAAATATCATGGTAAAATATACGCGAGGCGCATTAAAGATGCCTATAAAAAGAATCTTCCAAATTTTGTTCAAGAAAAAGGAGACGAGAAAACTTTGTCAAACCGGCCTACGCGGTGTACCTCCTTGGAACGATGCTCTTCCCAGCACTCAGCAAGGGTTCCTAACTGGATTGCATTCACGCATAAGCTAGATGAACTAAACTGCTACGCTGGCGTAAGACACTCAAGCGTTGGCTTATGGACGACGCCCCGGATCATATCCGCACGCTAAGTCCGGGGAATCACGAGATCAGCATAAACCGGATATCTAAGAGGGTGGTGCGCTGCCTCAACATACGGTTCTATGGCGAGGTCACTGGGACCGGGAAGAAGGCGCGCTATGGGAGGACACCGGCGATCCTCATCTACGGGAAATGTACTTCGTAGCAAGCCTCCTTGGTCCCCTACTAAAATCACTCACGGTACAGACTCCGAAATTTTTTAAATTTGAAAGTTCTCATGTATGATTATATATTATCGTTTAATATAGTTTATTTTTCACTTTAACTTACTGAGTTTATGTTTAATATATCATTTTTTCGCTTAATATAAACTAATTCCTATTTAATATATAGCGTTCCCGCTTAAAATATAGTGTTGTCGCTTAGCATAATGCATTACGTGTTCTTTTCTGGTTTTACGCTTGTACTTGTCCTCATTAGGAGGAGGAGGAAGACAACGTAGGAACCGCTGAGGGACGCATCAAGGCCCGCAGGGCCTGAAAAGAATGAAAAGTTTCTATCATACTCTCATCCCAGTGGCAAGGGTGCTATGTGGAAGCTGACACGTGGAACGAAAAGGGTCCTCGAGACTTCAAGTCCAAAGAGGCCCCCCCATTTACCTACCCGTTGTCCTCCTACCAAACTCCACAAGGAGTGCCAAGGGATGATGACATCGCAACACGACGAGAACGACTTAAGGTTCTACAAGAGATGTTGCCAGAAGCGTCAAGTCCCGACTTGACAAAATGGAGGACGTGAGGGGCTCGCCGAGGTATCAGAGATAACGCAGACCTTTGACACTACGCGCTGCCGATGGCCGGCTACGGGCGCCGGGATTCCGGTACAAAGACGCCATCTCTATCATCCTCTAAGCCAAGCGTTAAAGAAGGTCACATATCCGCCCGGCGGTGTGGTCTCAAAGCTGCAACCCGCCTCAAATCATGTCCCTCTTCGAGGATAAGATGTCAAGAGGAAATCGAAAAGTAAAAAGCCGCAAATCGCTAAGCAAAGTCCATCCGTTCCGCTACCGCGATTTGAAGACTAATGATGACTACATGGTCACACTTCTGCGCCAGAATTGAACCGACGCAGCAGATGAAGAACTGACCCCTAGTGACCCAAACTCCCGCACTCCGGTCACAATAGATGACCAGCCACCACCGCCCCCGCTGCCAACCGCCAACATCCGAACTCCCAGCTGCCACTCTTGAACCACCACCATTGCCGCATCTTGAACCACCCACCGATCACGCAGATAGTAGGCACCACTGACGACCAACGAATATCAATGCATCAATTACTATCTGCCACCAACCGCTACCAATTGTCCAAATGCCACCGCCTACCCTCGCCATCAAGAACCGAAGCATCGCAGTGACCCGGGGAGAGAAAAGACGCGATCATGGTGGAGGGATTTAATGGCAAAGGAGAACACAATGCAAGATTAAGACAAACTTTATACCAAAATTAAAAATCCTCCTCGGGTTTCATGCGGTGATCGATCCGAGAAAACAATAATTGGGATGTATCTCAACCGCAGGATCGATAAGTAAGTTCTCCATTTAATATTCGTAGTTTTAGCTTAGAATAGTAATTTGTCGCTTAAAATATCGAATTTCCATTTAGTATGCTCATTTGTCATTTAATAAACGGTTTTTCATTTAATGCCACGCTAAATATTCGCCTTCACCATTCGTGACAATTATTTGGAGGAACGAGCGGACGTACCACTCGACCATCTCAGATACTGACAAGAAGACGATGGCTATCGACGATGTCACGGACGATATAATGCTTTCGATCATCCTTGAATCTATGGCCAAATCTCCCTACCCTTACAAGAAACGGCCACAATAACGGTAACCGTTGGCGCTTTTAACGTCAAACGCCCGGGAGATATTGCCCTATTACCCGGTCTGATACCACGGCGTACCCACATGAGCTGTATTTATTTGCCCATAATTCTAAATAAGCATTACCATCTCGCCGCTCGACAAGAAAAGAACGGATGTCTACACCGGTGAAGCGCCTTATATGGCAAACGCCCGGTAAAACGGTAACATGATTAACTTTATTTATTTTTTTTGAATTTTCTAAATGGTCCTTAATCTTATATTAGCGCGACTCTTTGACGCATCGCATCCAAATCGAAGTTAGGAGATTACTAACGCAGCGCATCTACCTTTATAATCGACAATGTCCGCCCTATGGCGAGCTCGGAAGTGTTGGATCGCCAATCTATGTAATGTCGGTTCATAGAACAAATCCTCGATGGCGAGAAGCTCCACCTCCCCCACACCAATGTATCGGCTGTTACGCTTTGCGCTTTCGCCGCACGTATATTAACGGACTTTTGAGGCGGAGCGTAAGGAAACCGTTAAAGTCGAAAGACAGCGTGTTAAATTTAGGATTTTAGTTAAACAAACATTAACTCTTCCAATGGTTATGATGGTCATGCCGGTAAAGTATTGAATCCTAGATACAATCTTTATATATTAAAACGTAAATATCACATATTAAATGGTAACATATAATATATTAAATGGAAAACTTACATTTTAAATGGGAACATGAGATAGTAAACATAAAAGTGATATATTAAATGGAAACTCATTAGCTTAAACGGAGCATGACAATCAGAGTCATGGTTTTAAATTCCAATCCACAAACGGGTAAATAAGAATAAAAATATTATAACATTAATTAACGCGTTCAACTAAAACCAAACAAACATAAAAGTGCGCATAAACAACAACAAAAAAGAAAGAGATGAAAATTTAAACAAATACGGGTAAAAAAAAAACATAATGAAAGGGTCCATGGCGTACGTGCAGCAATCATTCTCAATCATTATCTTCTCCCGGCTTAACCGAGGGAGATATCAAGGGTCAGGTGAAATCCATCCAGTCAAGTCTAGATGAGGAGGCGAGAAATATCTTGGAAGATTTTGAAACCTTCCTCGGCGACTTTTCGCCCCTCTATACAAATGAGACGCCGAAAGTCGCCGATTCTTTGAACTTCGGATATCAGCATGGCCTCTCATATGCGCTACGTTCTCATCGAAGGCGGTAGATTTCAACAGACGCAATAATGTCCATGCGAAGAGTGTGGCGATCGTTTGTATGAGGATACTGGCGTCATCCCGATCCTTTTCGTGAGCGTTCGGCAGCGGTGGCTCCTCCTCGACCGCCGTCTTTGGCATCTCCCTGACTTCAATGAAGCTTGAGTCGCCGGAGGTCCTTTGACGATTTCTCTTAGAGATTTTTCTAAGCCCGTGAGGATCCATTCTGTGCAAAGGGAAAGAGTGATGCGTGGTGGGCGTGGAGGCTATTTAAAGAGAAGTAGGCGCGACGATACGATAATGTGACGGAGGAGAGGATTGATTCACGCGAGGATTGAGGCAATTTATTTATTGGGTAAAGTATCTCGGATAGTTTGGTTATCATTCGCCTCGCCACATTCAACCCAATTGGTGGGCCGAGCCTCAAACGAAAAGCATTAATCAAGAGTATTAAGTTGATTCAATTCGAAGCTAAATCGGTTTAAATATGCCTCTAGGCATCTGGGAGAATGAGACGGTCACTCTCTCTCCCCAACAAATTGAAATATTAAACGGAAAGTTGTAGTATTATTATACGAAAGTCCTAATATTAAACTAAACCAAGATAACTAAACTAAAACGTGAGTAATTCAAGCAAAACAAGAAACGCACGTAATACAATATGTTAGAGTAATTACATATTAGTCGCCATAGGTCGTTACAAGATCTCCGGTTGTGTCGGCCTATCTGGGCATCGACTACGCCAGTAACTTCCACGCCACGCCGATTCCCCGCGATTCTATTCTCTTCCGTCTTGGGCGACGATTCATTCTTTGTGCATGGCGTCGCAGTAAGTAGTTCGGCGTTTGAATCACGGCTTGTCATCATCCTGGGGACTTGAAAGATAATCGCATATTAATGTAACCGGTTTCCAACCGCGTGAAATAGTCATGTCAACATACCGATGCACTTGTGTCCAGCATTATTGCAACACATACGCGTGTTTGCATGGGAGGCCATACACGCTGCCACCTTCCACGGCATGAACAGATTCCTGAGAGCACTAACGGCGTGGTTGTTCTCGTCGATGACCTCAAAATGATCTCCGTCCTAACGGCCAACAAGTGGGTTCAAGCTTTCTTCAACGATTTCCTCCAACTTATTGTGTACTTGAGCATAAGTGGGTTTCCCATTTTCGAGAATTCTCACTATCGCAGAGCATTTCACCGTGAGCTTGAACCTTTGTTGGGCAAAAGAAAGCATTTAGGAAGCAAGAAGAAAAGATATTAATTACAAACTTGGTATGTTAAACGGAAATGCTTGAAAATACATAGGAAAGAATAATATTAAACGAAAACATGGAATATTAAATGAAAAAAAAATTATTTTAACTGGAAAAATGTTATAATAATAACGTAAGTTAATATATTGCGAAAACTAAATAAATTAAAGCGATAAAGTGACACTAAACGAATCTTTTCTTACCTTATCGAATCGACCATGTTCAAGATGGGGAGATGGCGTGCCCTAATCCGTGCATTGAATGACTCCGCTACGCTAGAATACATCTCTCCCCATCTTTCGCCCTGAACATATAGTCAATTGACGAGAAACATCGGATTTTAAGCGAACGATGTGCGCCACCGGTACGGCAAGTAGGTCGCTCATCAGCCTCATCGTATTCCTTTACGGTACATACGCGTAGTTTATCCTCACAAATATGGACTAACACTCTTTGAGACTTCCCAAGCCTAACATTTCCCTTCATGAAGTCTCATTTGCGGGGCCGTAGCAATACGCATTAAGGGAAAAACATTTCGGCGGCGTTGATAAGGCCCTTCGACCAAAAGCTAATGTAATACTCTTTGCCATAATCGCCATCTCTCGGTAAATGGCATCGCCGAAGTTTTGACAGAACCACGTCCGCTAGCGTCCGGTTTCATTTATCAGCGGCCAGCCAACGCAATGAAAGAACCCCTCGCTTCCATCTTTGCCCGTCGCCCCAACAACGCCCCATTTTCCAAGCAAACGAAGGTTCCATCAATGAAAGTAATGGCCTCGCAACCTCTTGAAACCTTCAACACATGCAATGGAATGAGAAAAATGCACGCTCTAAACCGCCACCGCCTCCTCCACAATAGCAATGCTACTAGGGGTTTGTCTCCACTTCACCTTGTTTGCACCATACTAACAAGTCATAAATACACCTACTACCGCGAAGAATACCCTCACACCTTTCTGACCAAACCAAGCCCCGCTTATAAGGCAAATTGACACCATGATCTCGCATACATATCACAGTCAATAGCTCAGACAGAGGGCTGTCCTTCACGCACTCACGACCCACTACCCATTTCTTTGATGCTTTGACGCGACGGCATTGTGCGGAACCGCTTCCACATGTATGTGTGGACGATCGCTTTGATTGTAAATGTTGTATGATTACCTTCTTCCGCCGATCGCGGACACGCCCCGCAATCCATCAGCGCACATTCGATGTACTACTCTCTTCTTATCATTCTTTATGAAGTTGAAGTCAAAATTCCGATTGATAGCCGAACCCGGCCGTCCTTAAAGTGGTCACCGCCCCTAAACCGGCCACCTACTCAACGACATACAATTACAGACTATCCGGTTGAGTAGAAATGGCTAATGCCCCAAAGATGCCTCACGGAATGGATTTGTGTCTCGGCTAAGCGATATGCTATCCGAAGTTTGAATCCTTCCTACATTGGTGCATATACGTCACAAATAAATTGGGATATATTATTCGGAAAGTGAAAATGTTAAAACGAAAAACACGATACTAAATGGAAAACCGTAATTTTGGGCAAGTAGTGACAATGTTAAACGCTAAACCGACTATATTAAACGTAAAACTCATAAGTTTAAGCGAAAACACGAAATAATCGACACTACAGAAGGATTACGCCGACGCGACCGACGGTAGGATGGTTCAACAATAAAAAACATAGTATTTACGGTGGTAATGAGGAGCTTGAGGGCTCTATCCACCGTGATCTTCAACGGTATCGATCGGCTAAAAGGTCGACGGCGATCATTGAACATGTGGTATATATATATGGCACATAACTGAAAGTCCACCTCCGTTTCATCAGTAAACAGCTCGATCTGTCCAGCATCCACGCGATAAAACCTAACCTTTACGTGGAAACTTTAAGACCCATCAGCTCACATATCTCATTTAGTATTGGCACGTACTCAACACTCAGAATCAAGAAAACTCTTCCCTCGCCCTTATATCTCAAGGCATCGCACAAAAGGTCTCCATTGCGACTGAAAGCGAGTACCTTTACACCGGTGGCATGGGTTTTAAATCGATAGGAAAAATACTTTTCAAAAAAGTAAGAAAAGGTACTCACGCTTAAAGTGAAACGTTTCTTGACTTCGCCTTGGCGATTTACCTCAGCGAGGAAGAGAAGGTCACCGAACCTCACTGTTGAGTGGAGGAATGGAAACAAAATGAAACAAAAGAGAACAAAGAAGAACTAACAAGAACAAAGGAAGAAGAAGCTCAAAAAGTACCAGTACAAAAAGTAAGTGAGAAAAGATGGTAAAAGTGGTGATTTCAATGCTAAAAGTGATGTTTGAACTCTTCCTTTCTTTGATTTCATGAATGCAGAGTCAGGGGCAAAATGGGTATTAAAAGGTCGGATTAACTAACCGAGTTATGCCGGTGGACTAAAAAATAACTAAACCAAAAAAGCGAGGGTATGCAGAGGAAACTGCTTTCTTTGTCGAGGGATCTGCGAAGTTTGCAAACTTCCGGGGACTAAAAAATAATTTTCCCTATAAATAATAGTTAATTAATTATCACTCCCCCATTAGTGAAGTTATTCCCTATAGGTCCCTCCCCAATCCATCTTCCCCCTAGGGTCCTTGGGGGGGGACTTAGGGTGAATAGTGCTTTGGGTGTGGTTTTAGAAAAGGTGAACAATGGATGAATAGTGCAGGGACCTAAAGATAATTACCTCTATAAATAATTAATGGTTTTGGGAAAACCAAAAGGTATTTAGAAAACCAAAAGGTTTTTGGAAAACCAAAAGTCATGCATGCTTGATGGTTTTGGATTTTGGAAACCCAAAAGGTTTTGGGAAACCCAAAAGCCTCATGAAAATACCTATATATATGTGGGCTTGCATATGGGTTAGATGAACAAGAAAAGATACAATCCTTCAAGGAAAGTGAGAGTCACAACATATTGTTCAAATTGTCCGGGGATTCCATTTGTCAAAGGGTTGATAGCGAAGGTTGGTCTCGGTGTGGATACGCATAGAGTCTTCGCATTATCGAAGAGGTTTAAAGAGAAAAAGGAATTCGCTTCGAAGGTATGCTTTAGATCCGATCTTTAACAAGTTAAATAAATTTTAAATGCAAATAGATCTTCTATTGGATTATTTCGCCTTCCGCTGCGTGTTTTGAACACCGAATAATCCTACACCTTGTGCCAGGGACGGAACCAGGACTCAGTGGTAGGGGGGACTGAGACCAAAACATAAAAAAAAAAATACATGCAACATAACAATTGTTTCCAATATAAAATAGTGTGACAGTATAATTTTTTATTAAAATAACCACAATTTGAATACATATATCGAAAAAAAGTATAAAACTAAGAGGAGGTAACCGCATACGACGAGTTTGCATTTTTTTGAATACAATGCAGAATCGCCTCATTGTCAATAGTTGCAAGAACCTCCTTCTCGATATAGACAACTATGCTATCGTTCATCCACTCGTCTCCCAGTTTGTTGCACAAGTCAATTTACAACAACCGAAAATACCCTCTCAACACTAGCTCCCATTTTGTCGCACAAGTCAATTTACAAGAACCGAAAATACCCTCTCAACACCAGCTCCCTTTAGTTTGTCATATATTGTATTATGAATACAATATGTTTCATCAATATAATAAAACATATGAACACACGTCGGGAACGAGAGCAAGGTGATTAGACTCACTGGATAGGGAATGACGGCGATGAGGGAGAGAGATCGAGGAAGATGCGAGCGGGGTTGGAGGCTTCTCAGCAGAGAGATTGAATCGATTTTGTTTTAGATTGGAGTTTGGTTAATTTACGAATGTGTCACCGCCTTTTCCAAGCGTTTTCCAAACATAGAAAATGACTTTATAGCGTTTTCCACTTTTCCGTTTTCCAGCCAATTTTCTTTTCCGCCTTTTTCAGAAAACAAGCCAATCAATCGAGTTTTCGTGTTTTCCGCATTTTCGCAAAAAATGGAAAACACAGAAAACGGTGAAAATGCGGAAAAGGGGTGAACCTAAAAATTTTATACCATTTTTTTTTTGTGTTTGAAACTGGAACGGGGGGTTTTGATGTTGGAATTCGGTAATGAACTTTTATTTCAAGTTCACCCAACTCTAATTCATTAAATATTAATTAAAACTATCATTTTATTGAATGATTATCAATAAATAATATTTTAATGTTAATTAAAATTTGTAAAAAGAGCTATTACCAAATAACTTAGTTAACCAGGTGTTTAGTTAAGGTAAAAATAAATTGAAATGTGGTTATATTAAGTTGATTTTCGGTTTTTGGGGTTGAATTTAATTTTTGGTTAAATTGATTAAAATAACAAAAATAGTTTTTAATGATTAACATTTATTAATAATTGTTAATTCTCTAATATTATTTAATTCAATTAATCAGATAAAAAAATTTGAAAAAAAAATAACCTTCTAGGTTGTTTGGTTTATTGTACTTATTTCCTGGCCACACCCCATCTTAGAATGAATATAAATTGGAATAACTAAAAAATAAAAATATGACAATCAAAACAACTACAAGGATTCATGTTCCAAGAGATAATTCAATGGCTGATCAATCTTTCAGGCAAAAAGAACACAACCTACTGTCACCAAATCTTCTCCTTATCAATTATTGGATCACTGAAACAACAGTCTAGTAGATCTTTTTACATGTACCCAAACATTGGGTGGTAGATGTGAGGGATTTGGTGATAAGTTATGGCATTATAATGAAGTAATACAATTAAAATTACAGAACCCATCCTTGAAAAGCATGTAGCAGAAATCAGAGGTTTTGCTTTTGCGCCGAACCATTGTACACAATCAGCTCTGCACCAGGTGGACACATCCATTCCTCTATCTACAAGTTCTTTAGCCTGGCATGACAAGAGAGAAAAGCTTATGATCTACATAATTTTCTCAGAAAGAGCCTCCTTTTCATTTTGCAATTCATACTGTATTCACTAAACATCATCTTTGACATGGTTACGCTAGATGGATAAGTGTAAACAAGGTTGAGAGTTTTAATGCTAATAAAACTTACCCACAGTTCCTTGTGTATATGGACAGGAATCAGCCCTCTTCATCATCAGATTGCACTACCACCCTCTTTATGGTTTTCCTAGCATGGCGAGGAGGCACACCTGTGATCAACATCATTCACTCAAACATTTATCTTTATACATAAAAACGAACACAATTTCACAATTACAGTGAATGGCACAAGAAAATTAAAACTACCATCTGAGATAGAATTCATAATTTTTGGACATCCAGCCAGGGTACTGTCAAACAATCACAACTGTGTTTTTCAGAGTAAAGATAAAATGAAGAATGTCTACTATTACCATGAGCTTAGTCACCAAAAGCATGAAAACAATTTCATGAGAAAAATAATGTATTATTGTAATACGATGTCCAGAAGCATAAGCAATTACTCAGGTGTATAGATGGAGTATGTTTTACAACAACTGTATCAGTGTATAAGATGCATAACAAAACTTTACAAAAATTGTAACGACCATTACAAGAAATGAGTATGCTTTCAGCCATTTTTTTTTTGGTGTAATACACAAATAAGTCCTATTATAACGAATCGGTTCCTTTATTATAATTTGAGCCGTGAGGGTCCCCCTATTTTCATGATTGAAAAATATCAGTCCCTAAAGACATATTTAAAGATATGTTTAGCCCCTAAAGTTGACAAAAAGAGGGACTGATATTTTTCAATCATGAAAATAGAGGGGCCAGGGCTCAAATTATAATAGAGGGACCAAAATGACCGATTCGGTATAATAGAGGGACTACTTTGGGTATTAGACCCTTTTTTTAATAAATGTGGACACGCCACTAGAACCACGACAAACATAGTTGGAACCCTCAACCTCTCCTTATGAAACGGAATGGACTAACCAACTTTCCTTACGAAAGTTGGTATGCTTTCAGCCACTAGACCCAAGGTTTCATAATCTATTTCCTTCACACTTTTTAGCAGTAACACTTATTAAAATTCACAATGATGTAAGATAAGAGAAAAGCATCCAATTACACAGCTACTATAAAACAGCTAGAATAAATGCAACTTTATAGATTCAAATATATGCCATGTACCACCATCCATTTCTCTAACAAGATGCAAAATTCTAGTTGAGCAAAGTAAAGGCCAGTTCTGAAATAGTTTTCTGAAGACAACACGTCCAAAATAAGCTTAGCCAATATAACTTTATTCTATGTATAGATAAATGCCACATGATTTACAACCTACAAAGAACAGAATAGGAACACGTCATGGATATTGGTTAAGCATTGATTTATACTCTTCTAACTTGAAAGAATTGCTAGATGGACGTTTGTAAATCAGACAATTTAACAAATCAAACACAAAGTTGGACACGCTAAGCTTGTATACCAATGAAAGAGGGATCACATCAACAATACCAAATTTATATGGCAAAGAACCATAATTGATAGCTAATTATCAACAGCTGTGATGCCAATACCCATAAGGGCTCATCTTTTTCCTGCTGATAAACAAAAACCATAAGACTTCTCCAATTATTCCCCCAAACACGATGATTTTCAAAACTCCACAGTTTGCAGATCAATTCAACCCAAAAAAAAAAAAAAATCCACAGAAGAAGAAAAACAACTTAGAAAACGTTACCTTCGACGAAGTAAGCAAAGGAGGGCCATCCTCGCACCGAGGTGAAGGACAAGCTCTCTTCCTCCGTCATAGGATTCGCGAGCTTCCCAACCAATTGGACAAGCCCCAGAGACCTCTTTTTGGGAGGAACCCAGTAGGACGACCCCGGCCTGAAAGGGAGCCAATCGGGGGCGGATCTACGGACAATGATCCCATGAATCGCGTCCTCGAGGCGTCGCATCCCGAGGACCTCGACCTCCGATCCCGACGCCGCGACACCATCCGCCTCGAGGTCGATCTCCAGAAGCTGCGCCATCGCCCCTGTCTTCTCCGACCTCCCGGATCGCCGCCGGACAGCGAGTATCCGAGAAGCAGGGGATCGAGACAGGGTTTCGCCGATTGGGTATCGGGAGAGGATTCGTGCCATGAGCGATTAGGAGAGAGAACGAAGAGGTGATCTGGTAAAGAGAGAAAGGAGGAGGGATACTTATCATGGAAAGACGAGAGAAATTCACCGTCCGCATGCCTCGAGATCTGATCAATGAATCGGATCTCGAGGCAGGCTCGGACGCCTGATGTCCTCGTGCTTACGGTTCTTCCAATTGGATCACGTTCGAAGACCGGCACGTGTCCCGCGACCTCGGTAATTAGACCCAAATTGGACGTAGGAAGAATAAGATGATATTTGGTCATCAGTCCTAAGAAAATAAACAAACTATCGGTCTTCAAAACCAGGAAAACAATTCTCAAGGAATTTCCATTATGACTACATCTAAAAAAAGTAAATGAAAAAAAAATAATAATTCTGCACAGAAAGAAAATTATACAAATGAAAGAATGAACTGAATTCGAGTCAGAAGTTCCTGAGCTTTGTGCCGAAGAATTCTAAGAATGATTGTCTTGTGAGTGGAAAAAGAATTCATCGTCAAAGGGATTTGTGGATCTTCTCTGAGGTTGAGGATGGTGAGATTGATACGTTTGGGGAACCATTGGCATCATGGTGTCCTGCTGTTCATGTTGTTGCTCTGGAAACATTGGAGATGTTGGAGCCATTTGGGCATTAGGAGGAGATACATTGCTGATAAATGGGTTGAAAGGATCAGGAGTCTCAAATGGATTAGTGGATATCCTGTTACTACCAACCAATCCTGTGTTTTCTTGTCCCTTAGATGCTTGATCATATAAGTTGTCAATCCAGAGCCTATTCATCTCATGAACCTGAAAGGAGATAAAAAAGATCCAACATTACAAATTGAAGTGTGTAATAATGGTAGTAGATGTGTAAAGAGACTATTGTTGCATAGCCATGCTGTGACTTTCATTTCCTAGTGTGGTTTAATAAATATTTGACCAGAATCTTGATAGTATATAAGGAATAAATAAGAGCAAAAAACAACATTTTGAGAAAAATGAAGTTGGAAATTGTTATAGTGCAAACCAGTTTGTCTTCAGTTGAGCCACAAGTATTGTTGTTTGCATCAGTAACGAGGGCCAACTCCCATCCCGATGGATCAACTTCACTCTCAGCCACATCACAGTGTTCAGAGGAATCGTAACTGTTACCTGCAATATTCAGAATGAGTGACAGTTATTGGTAACACAACAGAAAGGTGCATGAGGGTAAAAATTAAATTTGGCAAGATTTTTGTTGGTGGGATGAAAAGACAATATCAAAATCTAGATATAAAGGACTTTGATTGAATAATATTATTCATCTTAAAAGTTGAGAATGGAGTTAATTTCTTCTTTTCATGAAACTGATCTCTGCTCCTAACTTCAGAAAAGCAAAGGTAGCACAATCTTATACTATCTACTGCAACAGAAACAGAAAACAACCTTGTGAAATAACCGTTATAGCCAAGTCGTTACTTTCCTCTAGCTCAGTAGCAACAAAATCTTCATCATCAAAACACTGCAGGATAAAACAAAGTGTGCTTATTATGTAATTTGCCGGAAAAAAAAAGGAAAGAGTGCAAGATGGGACTGGAAACCCACCAATAAATCTCCCATATCTATCGGTTGAGTGGAAAAGTCGGTTGCAGGTTTTGAAGCTTCTTTGGCCTCCTCGGGTTCATTTCTATCTTCAAAATTGAATTCCTTCTCATCCGTAAGAGAAGCCTCTTCTTGTTTGTATGTTAATAGAAGCTGTCCAGTTGACTGATTTTGAAATAATTCAACAATCTTAACTCTTTTGAAATGAATTAGGTGTCTCAAGTACCAAAAAATAATCCACAAGAAAGATCATGCACCAAAAAATAGCAAACAAAAAGGATCATGATAAATGTGGACAAGCCACAGGTGTGGTTCAAACCCTCTACCTCTCTTTGTGAGAAGGAATGTGCTAACCAACTTTCCTTGTGAAAGTTGGTAAGAAGCAAGAAAAGTTAGCCAAGAAAATAAGTTCAATTATTTCTTTCTAGTAATTTTGAAGTTCAATATGAGTTGTGCAACTGTAGCCCTGCCTATGATTTTGGCACTTAAAAGTATTCCTGCTGCAAAAAAACCAGATCGGATGATTTCCTTATGAATTTAACAATAGCAATCGATTCTATAATGCTTCATGTGTATAACTCAAGCTCAAGAATTTATTCAACAAACACTAGAATACCATCCGCAGAAGACAAGAAGGAAAGCCCTAATTCAGAGAACATTAAAAAATGATACCAAGTAAAGGCTGAGTTCATCACTGAGAGAGATGGGGGGAAAACATACATGGAGGGAAAATTCAGGAATAAAATTGAAAAAAAAATAGCATTTGCAATTTTTCTTTGTGTGCAAGTGTTTGCACTTACCAAGAAAAGACCAGCCTGAGGTGCTTCGTCAACATATTGTTCCATTGTTGCAAGAAATGATTGCGGTAGCTGGAGAAGAGTAAGATCCAAACATAAACAACAATGAAACCTTTGTTTGTCAAAAGAACTTGAAATGGTGGTGAATAAGGAAAAGATATTATCTTAAAGATGAATAAATATGGAAACCTGACCTCTCTTAAAACTGGAAACTGAAAATTTCGAGCGACCTCCAAACCTTTGCAAAACTTATAAAAACTGGAAAGATTTTCTGCCTGTCATGCAAAGAATGAAAATTTCTGATAATCAAAACCAAATTCAGAACCATATTCAACTTCAGGCAGTTCAAGTTAGAGCTCTTCTCTGTTCTATGGAATGCAAATTGTTGAGGAAAAGGATTACCAGCTCTTCCGCTTTTCTGTAAATTATACAGGCTCTAATAGCATCTTGTTTTGGCATATCAAAGAACTGCAAGATGAAACAAAAGATGAACAGATACACAGAGCTTGAAAGTTGCTCTTGACCAATTAAGTAGAAAATTGACGTTTTAAATGAAAATACCATATCAACAAGATCAATGATCCCTTGATTAATCACACAATAGATCTTAAAGCTCTCCTTCAAAACCTACATAATCAAAACAAAAATGATGCCTTAGACTGCATAACGGAATAAAAAAATGGCTCAGTGCGTCCACTCATACGAATTTACATATCGCACTGATTGAGATTGTATAGTGGGATAGGCTACATCACTAAAGGGAGAAGATGAGAAAGATATCTGTTTTGAAGAAAAAGTCCTAGTATAAATTAGTTGTCAGACAAAAAATAAGTTCTTATGATTAGGGAGGTAATAGCTCTTGGTAGGATTAAATGGCAAAAGAAACATATGCGCGGGATACGGCATGGTTATGATGCAGATGTTTCTCTATACCAACTAGTTATTTAATAAAATGCATAAGCTGTGATCAAGGGCATCAGTTAATACTTTATTTAACTTGTTTTCAATGAAAATGAAACTTTAGTAGACAAGTAGCAATAGTATATTACAACAGATGAGATCAAACCTACCAAAGCTAGTGCATACTGTAAAAGGTAGTTGCCGAGAGCTTCTCCTCTAGGCTGCAGAAAGAGACACAGTTGAAGAACTAGTGAGTAAACAAGGGAGAAAACTATATTTCAAGCCTAATGGATGCAGGATTAAGATTATAATTCCCTAAGAAATCTACCAAATGCTCATTGATATTGATTTCACATCTATCAGTACCAGACAGCTCACAAGCCGAGACAGAAGCAGCTGCAAGGCAGGCAACTGCTCAACCAATTCTTCACGTTTTAAAACCCTCTCCTGGCAATGCCCGCATATTTACTGGAAGGAATTAATTCCAATAATTCTAACCAGTAAACAACACTCAAACTTCAGGGTGACAGAAAATAAAGAAAAGTAGAACCTTGGTCGGGCCCTGTGAGGTTCTCAAACACTCTGTTTCAATATCATATTTTAGAGTCTTAAAGCACTCAAGTCGTTCCCGCAAGAAGAGTGAGTACACTTGAATCCATGAGGAGCAATCCAAAGCTAGAAAGAAACTCCAACTATGTAAGAAATATGAAGAACAAAATACTTCCAACTTATCAATGATGTTGCAGAAAATACAGTACATTAAGCTTTTGTTTATCAATAACATAAAGAAATATCTAACCAAGTTGACTTGAATGATCTGCGAAATTAGATATTCGTTGAAGAGGATCCAATCCGGAATAACTTATTGACTCCTCTTTGAAGGTATGGCTACCATCTCTCAATATCCTGTGAATAACTATCAGTGTTTTCAGTGCAACCTGTTCCACATAAAAGAACCATCAATAATATGCAAAAGAAAATAGGTCCTCAATAAAATAGTAAAACTTGATGCTGTAAACCTTTTCTAGCACCCCTTCCATCTTATTTATTTATTTATTTTGATAAATATGGACAAGCCACTAGAAGCACGCCACATGCGTTCGAACCCTCAACCTCTTTTTGTGAGAGGCAATGGACTAACCAACTTTCCTTGTGAATTTTTACCCTTCCATCTTATATTCATCATTCAACCAAAAACATAAAAACAATTGAATTTATTTGTCTAAAATAAATTTATCAAATAGACTTCCAAAATCACTAATAACCATTAATATGATCTCTAGATAGTGATGTTGGCAATCCTGAGAAAAGGTTAATGGTTACCAATCATTTGAGAAGTCTATTTTGTACACACTGTTTCTCAGAATCATTTCCCCTCCTTTTCTCTTTTCTTTTCCTCTAATTTCTATAAGTCCATCCAAACACACTCTACAGGCATTGAAAAATTTAAGAATCTGAGGACAAAAACCACAAGAAAAACTCAATTCTACAAGACTGAAACCAATCCATTTAATAAAAAAATTAATGTTCACTTCCTCCACTGATCCAAAGTATCTAATTCCAATCGTGACAACAAACAAACAGTGAAACTAATACCCAGTAAAACAATCAACATAAAATTTCACAGAAAGCTTACAATCCAGTTGCGAGTCTTCATTAATCTCCTAGCAAGAGCATGTACACAGTAAAGCACATCCGCACGGGGCTGACCAATCTTCACAGCAGCAATAATCTCTGATCACCAACAAAAACAAACTCAACCCTAATATCTCAATACAAACGAAAAAATCATCTACATACTCTTCCCAAAATCCAGAGTAGCAACCAAAAGTATACACCATGCTCATAAAATCACTCACTTCTAACTTGGCGTTCACTCGGGGGACGCTCGACATGGCTCGTCGCCTTCACGATCGCAACATCCAATGCCTTCAATCGAGATCCAACAAAAAATCAATCTCAAATTCAAAGGAAGCAAAGAGGCAATCGAATCCAAAGAAGAGACAGATAGGCAGAGGATTGAAGGAACCTTGAAATCGCTATTGACCTTCACGAGTCCGACCTTGGTGGAATCCTTGAGGACTCCATAGGCCTTGCGGAGGCTCGGGAGCGTTCCCATCTCTCGATTTCTTTGAAACCCTCGGAGAGATCGATAAAGATCGAGGATTTCTCGTTATAACGACCAGCTTTGGATTTTCCCGCCCTTTGTTCGGTTTTGTTTAGGTCGTGATAATGATTAAAAAAATACCTCGAATAAAAAAATAAATAATTCAAATACGTATTTTATAGAAACACCCTCAAAGCTTCCGTATTTTTGTAGAACTCTTGTAACAATTTGATGTTTTCCAAGGGTATATGTGCAATAATAAATATACAAAAAAGAGACGTAGTATGCCTCGAAATCATCACTGGAGTTGATGAACGATATCAACCGTCTATCCGCCAATTGTTTCATTGTTGAAGCAGTTGAAGGATCGGAAGAGAGAACTCAGAGAAGACTAGGGTTAGGGCTTGGATAACTCTCGTGATCGATCGGCAATGGCGATGAGGGCGTTCTACAACGAGATCAAAGGGATGAGGGTGCGGGAGCTGCCGGCGTACCTGAAGCCGAGGTTCTCTTGGGAGAACGTCAAGAAAAGCACCGACCAGGCCGTGGATCGATACATCGAGAAGTAGATCGAGACGAGCTCCGTGGAGCTGCTTTTCCATGTGTGTATTGGTGGAATGATCTTCTCCTACCTCGTCGCCCTCCCCCACGAGCGCCGTCACCTCGAGCACCAGCAGCAGCACGGCCATGGACATTAGAGCCTTGTTTGGTTGGGGGTTATCCCCAAGGGATAACCCCAACACAGTTTCCAATGAAAAAGTTTTTCCCGCCAAAATCTTTAATTAAGATTTAAAAATATAACCCACGAATATAAAGTCAACACATAACTATCTTATAATAAATAACACTACAATAAAATTTCCCTCCAAAAATTTCAAAACTTTTCAAAACTTATTCCTATCCCCAAGTGGGATAACCCCCAACCAAACGCAACCTAGAGGCCCAGGATCGCCTTCCGGTGAGCTCTTTTCGGAGCCCTTGAAATGAGGGTTTACATTTCGAAATTTTGCATTTATATTTGTTTGCGATTGTGGGGTATAAATTTGTTTCCCTAAATTTTTACTTTTTATATCTGTTAATTTATCTAAATGAATATTGAAAGTTAGCTATGAAATTTTTAATTTGTCCCTTTTAGCTTTTAGCTTATCTTGTTTGAGATTAGAGATAAATTCCATAATTCCGTTGTACTCCTTCCTTGAATTTGCTGATATTTTTTCCATTGAAATTCTAAATGTGCAAGCTTTAATAGTTTGGATAAACACCAACTTTTTAGATGTAATCTGGTCAATTAATTCCATTTCACGACCAACTGCAACTTGGCATCTCACATTATGTTTGCTGATATTCTTTTAGCGATGAAGTATCCTTCGTTCTCATGGTAATGTACTTCAATTAGGTATTGACATCAAGATAGAAACTTCTGTTTATAAACTTCAACCGTACGTGTCCTACATTGTAGTAAACATAAAAGATTAAATTATGAAAAGTCTTTGGCTTAAGTCGCTATTCCATGTGAACTCCCCTTTGAATTTTTGAATGAATGGTAGTTTATGGGCAGTTAAAAGAAGTGGCTAAATGCTGCATCCTTATATGTGAAATCTTGTGTTTGAGCCTTTGTGCTCATGTATAATGTGAGATTATGTTTTGATACAGATAGGGAAGGTCACTGGCTATAGAAACCGAGGGTTGTGAAAAATTTTATATTTGGTTCAATTGGGGAGTTTGGAGGGGTAATCTTTTTTTTAATGTATTTATTTATTTATTTATTTTTGAGGAGGAGCGAGGAGTGTAATGTGCATTTGACCATTTTCCCCTTAATGCAATGCAATATATATATATATATATATATATATATATATATATATATATATATATATATATATAGAAAAGTTCCAAAAAAACTTTGGGAATTTTTCAACCGCTTAAAAAGCCCATGATACTTTCCCATTTCTCAAAAAGCCCCTACTTTTTGAATAGATGTCATGTCAGTTCAAAAGATAACTGAAGGTGTTAAAAAAACTGTGAAATTGCCATAGTGCCTATTAATAGTTGCTTTTCTCCCCAATTTCACAAAAATACCTAGTTTTTGTTACTTTTCTCTCCATTTTCGTAATATTCAATCTCTACATGCCATCGGGAAAACCATCTCTTTGAAGCATCCAACAATTACCTCCAAGGTGAGCCTCTCCTAAAAGAAAGCTCTTCGATTTTGGGGGTTTAGGATATCTGATTTAGGACGAACCTCTCTCAAAGTAAAAGTTCTTCGGTTTTTAGGGTTTATGATATGTGATTCAAGGTGAGACTCTCTTAAAGAAAAGTTCTTCGGTTTTGAGGATTTAGGGTGTGTGATTCAAGGGTTGATGTTTGTTTTCGAGTTTAGGGTTGTAACAATGTGCGTGATTTTTGATTTTGTATTTATTCTTTAGGGTTTAGGGTTTATTTTTTAGGGCTTGGGGTTCCTGACTGATTGTGAGAGCGTGTGTGTATTATTATGAATTTATTGGTCCGGTTGTAAGTTGTAATACGCTTCAGCTGTTTAATAAGTCACAAAATATACGTTTTACCCAAAATAATACATGCTTTACCCAAAATACTATACGCTTTACCCAAAATAATACACGTTATGGAGAGGATGACGATGATGTGACTAGGTGGGAGATCTCCCGCCAAAACAACCAAACGAGACGGGTAGTTTTGCCATTTTTCAAAAAAGTCTAACAGTCCATTGATAGGAGGGAGTTAGCTGGAAGAATATCAAAAAGGAGGGACTGACGAGGAAGTTGAAAAGTTAAAGGGACTCTACAGTAATTTTCCCCATATATATATACAGGCGTGTTACTATGCAGTCGGCCGGATTACTATTTATATACGGTCACCTCATTTTGAGGCACTTGGAGGGTATTTTTTCCAAATCCAACCGTATGGATGGAAAGCATATCGAAAAATAAGCTAGCATGTCGATTTTCATATAATTTGATAACCGTATGATCATTCATCTTAAAGGGTGAAATTTTATAGAAATCTTAACGGTTTCACCCTTTAAGATGAATGATCATACGGTCACAAAATTTTTTTTATGAAAATCGACATGCTAGCTTATTTTTCGATGTTCTTTCCATCCATATGGTTGGATTTAGAAAAAATACTCTCTAAGTGCCTCAAAATGAGGCGACCTTAAATGAGCAGTAATTCGAGCGGCCTTATACTAATATATATATATATATATATATATATATATATATATATATATATACGGGGTTGATATGGTGAGGTCGACTGCATTTGTGGCTAGCCCGCCATCTCTCATGTGATATTGGGCCGCTCGAGACCCAGCCCGATCATGTAAAGATATGGCGGGCCGACCGCACTATATCAGCTCCATAGGGCGCTGATGAGATACGGTCGGCCGGATGCACTGTGCATTCTCGGTCGCCTCCCATTTGACCCCTAGAGCATGTTTGAAGGATTTGCAATCGTACAGATGGGAAGATCATCGAAAAATAAGCTAGCATGTACATTTACATATAATTTGGTTACCGTTTGGTTCTCCTATTTAACGGTTGAAATTCTGGATCGTTCAAATTTCTATAAAATAAGAACCGTTAAGTGGGAGGACCAAATGGTTACCAAATTGTATGAAAATGGACATACTAGCTTATTTTTCGATGATCTTCCCATCCGTACAGTTGGAAGTCCTTCAAACACGCCCAGTCAAATGGAGCGAGCATGTTGTTACAAATTTCTACTGACCGGTAACACGTCCCTATATATATATATATATATATATATATATATATATATATATATAGAATGGGAACACCAAAAACATTTGGCCTCTAATTCACCGTTATCTTCAAATTAAACACGTTTAATTTATTTTATTATTTATAATTATTTTGTTAGAAATTATTTATTAAGTTAATTATTTGGTAATAAAACAAAATAATTTTATAATTTTATTATTTATTAAGTTAATCTTCACATGTTTCATTGGCAGCTCGACTTCTGTCAACCAGAATATACTGAAAAAAAAAATATGTTGAAGGGCTGAAAGAAATTGTATTCATATGTTATAACAAAATTAATATGGTTTAAAGTAATTATTAAAGCTGAGGATAGATAACATTAACATATAAGATAAAAAATGAGTGATAGACTGAATCAATTAAAAAGAAAATTGAGCAGAAAGACAAACAAGTTTTCCTGTTTGTAATAAGATACATGACTTATAAAATAGAATTACTTTATCTTGAAAGTAATTTCCTTGGAAGCTGGATCTATACAAATGGTCCAGTTAAACTGAAGGAAGTTCAGTGAAAACAAACTTAGATATAAATAGATATAAGGGATTGTACCTTGGTAGATCCCATGGTTTCAATTAGACAGTGGTTATCATCAACCCCTGAAACATAAATACCAAATTTTTATTCTTATTCACAAGTTAACCACTTCACTTACTAGTGAAAATTGTAGGATCTAGGGGCATCCCATACTTCACACAAATAGCAATATTGTCCGCTTTGGGCCGGAGCCTGCACGGCTTTGTTCTTGACTTAACCCAAAAGGCCTTGCTACTTTGAAGTGTGTTCCCACATATATATCTTTTTACTCTTCTATTATCCGATGTGGTACTATATTTTTTTTAAACTCCAACACTCCCCTCAAGTTAAATAGAGTCCAATATATATATATATATATATATATATATATATTATATATATATATTATATATATATATATATATCTAAAAGGCCATTCAAGAAAACTTATTTTGTGCGTAAATCCAATACACGAAAGCCCTATTTGGTCCAGGATAAACATGTACGTAAGTTTAGGCCCAACCGCAATTACCAAAATAAATTGTCTTGCTTTGCATGTGGCAGTGAAGATCATCTAAGCAACACTTGTCCAAAAAAAAAATAGTCAGCGATCGTAACGCCTTATTTTAATTGAAACTACTCGTGAAGACTTAATTGCTATTGATGCTTCTACGCCGCATAATCGAATCTATTTATAGCATCGCTTCGCTTATTCAAATCCGCCAAGAAGTTTATGAATCATAGTGATGATAGTGATAAAACATACATTTATTGACTTGAAATGGCCGACAAAGATAACATGTTCAATTTTGATCTCACCTTTATGGAAACAGCTTGAAATACCTCAAATACCTCTACACAAATCCAAATTTATTTAAACAATTGAACATTGAACAATTCAAAGATGATTGTTTGGTACAAATGCTTCTACAACACCTCTGATTTATGGCACATTAAAATGGATTTTTTATTACTAATATATCTTTAAGCAAAGATTTAAAAACATATGCATGCAAATTCCAAATATCCCACAAATTCTTATCGCATATATAGACAATATTCGCCATCTCCTCAATTAGAACTTTATTATTATATGGATCATAACACACTAGTCTTCAACCCAATTTATTTCCAATCATCTTGTTATGATTATCTCTCATAGCCCATGGCACCTAAATTTCATTGCTTTTTAGATTATGATGCTGATAATCAATTAATGGATGTACAAGTTTGCGATCATGATTGGAAACCAAGTCGTCTTGATAATATACCTTGTTTTATTTGCAAATTTTTCCCTAGTAAATTAAATCACAAGAAAATGTGCCTTTTATGCTATATCGAGGATGTATTCGGTGTATTCGCATCTAGATTTGAGGTATCTCTAGCTTCCACTAATATTGAACATCTAATAGATAAAAGTCGGCTTCGTGATTTTAGAAAAGTCAATCATATAGTGGAAGAAGAATTAAAAATAGTTAAACAAAATTTAGCCCGAATACCCTATCATCCCTCGCACTAACCAATTATCTCTGCCAACCAATTGTGTAGTGAATATTCACTCGTTGATAATGAAGGTGTATGCAATGATCCCAAAATGACTTATATCTCTGTTAAAGTAAAACTAATACTAGAAGGACTAGAAATCTATCTCGAAGCCTTAATTGATACTGGTAGTACACGTTGCATTATCAATGAAAAGCACATTCCTTCACAATACTTAACAGAGGCCAAAAAGATTACTTATGGACAACAAATGGATGGGAGCTACAATACTTATTTGACTTATATAGAAAACATGAAAATCAGTTTTTATACAAACTGCAACTCCTTTTCTAGCCCCTTTCTTTACTAATCGTATGGACAAGAAAAAAGATGAATAATACATCGATTTTGTCTTAGGCTTAAACTTTATTCATTCTGGATAAATGGACAAATGACCTTTTACAAAAGATTATGTTATACTAAGCCGATCGCTCTCTTTTCTTCCTATTACTCCAAAGAAAGCCTCGCCTTACGCATACCAAACGCTTTAAAATGTATGAAATGTAGAGCCTTGCTTATGCCTCTATAAAAGGTAAATTGTGAAATGCATTTAATAGAATTAGGCGATAACGAAGAATGGGAAGTGGAACTTAATTATAATGAGACCCCGGATATTGAAGTCAACTTCTTAGACAACACTAAGATATATCGGGAAATAACGTCCATTCGAAATAAGAAAGACATTGATGAACTTTTAAAAAGATTGGATTACTTAGAAATAATCATAAAATCCTCTTAAGTATCGGGAAAACAATAAGATTCAACACGCAAATTAGATATCCTCAATCCAACCTATATAATTAAAACAGAAAAATAGAATTTTCAAATTTGGATAAAGAAGATTTTAAGGTTCATATCGAAGATTTACTTAAATTACAGATTCAGAATCTATTTCTCCACATAGATCAACAAAATTTATCATGTAAATCACAAACAAGTAGTTCATGGAAAATCTCAATGGTTATAAATTATAAAACTAATTTAATGATAATACAAAGGAAGATGTTATGATATTCCCGATAAAAACCACATTAACAGATTCGTAATGCTAAAGTATTCAAGAAATTTGATTGTAAATCCGCTTCCTCGCAAGTTAAAATGCACTCGATAGTGTTGAACGGATGTACCCTTTTCTTTGCCCGTATGACATTTTGAATGGTTAGTTATGCCCATTGGTTTAAAGAATGCACCATCTATTTTTCAACGAAAAATGGATGAAATTTTTACCAAATATAACAAGTTTGTTCTTGCTTATATAGATGACATCCTAGTATTTAGTCAAAACATGGATCTATCATATTAGTCATCTACAAATTGTCTTTTGTAATTTATTAAACACTTTAATTATCATAAGTAAAAAGAAAATGGAACTCTTCAAAAAGAATGTTAAATTCCTTGGTATGAAATTGGCATGGAAGAATTAAGCTACAGGAACATATAGCTAAGAAAAATTTTAGATTTCTCAAAGAGGATGAAGTTAGGAGAAACAAAGAAATTCACACATTCTTAGGATTATTAAATTATGCACCTAAGTTTTATTAAAGACTTAAGCAAGCCTCACGTGCCCCTCAGATGCTAAAAACATCCTCCAAAGGCCAAAAACATTCAACCACTAAGATAAAAACTTTGTGCAACAAATAAAAGATTTAGTAGTTAAACTCCTGTGATTTACAATTACCACTGGAGAAGCGATTATATTATAATCAAATGATGGATCAAGCCCTCGGGGAGCAAGATTAAAGCGCCGCATAAATACACCAATCAAAATGAAGAAAAATTTGTGGATACGGGTGGACAATATAAAGAAAGAGGAAATATTAGTAGTATCGGGATGCAAAAGTCCTAGCAATAATTTATGCTTTAGATACCTTCGTGATGCATATTTTAGGAAAAAAGGAATTCCTTGTGCAGATGTGACAGAAGCTATAATAAGCTTTTTACAATAAAATGCATGAAAAACTAAGTAGTAAGTAGATGGTTAAATCTATTGATAGAATTAATGGTAATGGTTATAATATTAAGTTTGAGCACATTAAGGGAGTAGATAATCACTAGCAAATGCTTTTAAGTAGACAAATAATTGTTTCTAATACTAAACTCCTGCTTATGCATAATGCAAAGCTAGTGGATGATCAACAGTACGCCTAAAAAATAAAGGCGCATACCGCTTAACTTTTTTCCTTTTCAAATTTTTATTAAATTTGGTAATATTCCTTTACAAAGTTTTCCTACGCCCAATCTCTCTTTTAAAACATTAGCTCATATCTCGGTCTCAATGTAGAATTGCCTTTAGATAATCTCCGGATAAAGCAAAACAAAATTACTACAGATCCAAAGTATTTTCATACTCTGCATAAACGCTAAATTTGAAAGCATTTTAATATCTATAATTCTAGGTAATTTTAAATTTTATGTAGTAGTCGCCGGTTTTCAAACCGTGTTTTTCTACTTGGTCCGATGTCATGTATGCGATAAAAAATTTCAAAAATCCTCTTTATAAAGGTTTTGAAAATATTTCAGATGCATTTAATTTTGCAAAACAACATCTAGGTCACAATTACTATATATCTCCTGCTATCAAAACCATCATAGTTGATATTCCAAATGCAGTCCAATGCAAACCGGCAATTGGTAAAGACATATCAAACTCCTGATGGTCGGATATTTTGCCAAAAATATTACCTAAAGCTATCAATGAAGCTAAAACATCATTAGTCCTCAAGAATGTGCTGCGTGTAAAGACTTTACCAAATCCTCGGATGGGTGTGGCTTCTTCCAAAAAGCCAAGAAATAAGCAATAATTATAATCAGTTAGTTGAAATCATCTCGTAAGATAGTTGATGATACTTTTAATTAGACGCAGACACCTCAGAGTACCTCCCTTAGGAATTAAGCTTAGTTTAAACTCGACTTTGTTAAACATGGGGCAAAAGAATCTTAGTCGTGAAGCCACTAGCCCCGATCATGACCCCTCTGAGCCCATCAAATCGCTAATTTAATCTGATTTAAAGAAGAAAAAGATAATGGAATAGAATAGTCATTATTTCTTTAGCAAGAATCGTGCCATTATCAATATTCCTTAGCATTTTACTTGCATCTAGCCACTTATATCGCATTTATAGCTACTAAAGCAGATTTCCTCAGAGCCACTTATAAAGCATAAATTCGCTTAGGACCACATCGATCTAGTCATCTTCGCATATTAGCTAAGAATCTTAATTTTAGCCATAATAAGTTCCTTTCTAGCCGTAATCCGATTCCCTTAACAGTCGATCAGAGTGCTCAACCCCTTATGATGAGTAAGGTAAGAATCCTTTTCTACTAACTTTTTTCTCCTATAAATTGGCAGGTTTAGCTCCACAAACATTCCCAAGCCTCCAATAAATATAAGCACCTTTCCTCAAACGAACCAAGACCTTCGGCAAATTCCTCTCCATGGAATTCCCACAGGACACCACCACTGATGAAGACCTCCTGAACCTAGACCAAAGCCTCAGCCGCCTCACTCAGACTCAACAAAATGTCCTGGCCTTCCTACGCCCGACTCCTATCCCCTCGCTCAAAACTATCGGTCAATGAACTTCTCGAATCTAAATGCCGGGGCCAATAAAAATCCTTTCTCGATGTTGTCGAACTCCAAAGACTACCAGCCAGTTGACTCCTTACTTAAAGCCTTCCAAGGCAGCCACCATATTCAACTCACTGAACTAAAAGAAAAGTTAGCTAAACTCCGGATGGAAAAGACGAAGCTAGCCGCCAATTTCATGTCAGCCCAAAGAACTCCGGCCTCCTCGTCACTTCTCCCGACTCTACCTGACGCCCTTCGATTCATCTTCCATGATCTCGCTTCCAAAGACAGCCGGCCAAAGATTTCCAAGCGCCAAATAGCCAACTGGTTCTTGTTGAAGCCTCACTTGATACTATCCAAGATCAAACCTCGATGATACCTTCCTCCCCAACTACCTCGTGAGATCGTGAGCGCTATTCCGTGATCAGTGAAGATACAACACCTACGTCCCCGTGATGGCTTTCCAGCCTACCACCACCCGCACTCCAAACACCACTCCGCAGAAATGCTCCCACTCCACCTCTCAACCATGAAGAACTCAAGATGAACCGCGGTCTCAAGGATGTCACGGACCCTTAACCCCATGTTGAGCTTGATGGATGGCAAACCATGGGAACCTTAAGGTTACTTTTTCTTGCATTTACTATCATGCTAGTAGGATACTACCCAAAGGCCGGCCCATGTGCGCTAGTTAGCATGATTAATCATGCATTCTCTCTCATGAGTAGTAGTTTGTACCGTGTACTATTATCATCATAATATTCTTTCTTGATCTACAAGAATAGAATATATTCCTCCTTGAGGAATATGATGAGTACCTAGAATAATCATCATGCTTTCTTGGGATACAAGAAACGAATTTCATGATGACGATGCCAAACTTGGCGTGCACTCCAAGTATACTTGAGGTGCAAGTCTCTCTTGTCTATATAATGAAGCTCATTCTGAGTTTCTAGGGATCGAGTTTGAAAGCTTGGGGACGAAAAATCTCCTGGCACGCTTTGTGAGTTTTCCTTTCTATATGTGTGTACTATGAGAGTCCAAGTCCTGTAACCGTTTGATGATGCAATAAAGCTTGGTTCATTCTCCACCTTCGTGTAAGCCTTCTTCTTTCGTCCCCTCGAAAGGGAAACCTCTTTTGTCTTAAAGGTATGGCCTGCCAAATTATTTTTTCTACTCTTTGGTGCATCTTTGTGTCTGTATGTATTGCACTTATCATTTACTTCACATTCACACGAAAGGGATGTTGTTGTTAAGTCTATTTTGAGTCTCCTTCTTTACTTATGTATGTGGTTCTTCGGTTCTTACTTAGTCGGGAAGATATAGGTCCTGAGAAAGATAAAGTCCCGGTAAGACACTTAAGAAGTAGGTGTAAAGTCCAGGCCTGAGGTTGTAAATTCCCAGTCTAAGACCCGTCATGCCATGTGAAGGCGCTTAGGGTTTATTTTGGGTGTTCGAGAGGTAATGACTTTGTTCTTGTGTCGGTCTTTGTTTTCTTGGTTGCTAGTCCTTCTCCACTATTGACCTAGGTAAAGATGAACAACCCTACATATAGTCAGGAAGAAGACGATAAATAGTGGATCTCGTGTGAACTATCAAAAAAAAAAAAAAAAAAAAAAAAAGAGGCCATTCTTGCAAGATAACTGAGTGAGTACCGAGTAGAGCACACACCCTCTTGAATACAAACGTTTGTACACCCCCCATCTTACTTAGTCGGGAAGATATAGTGGACCCGGATGTCAGTCCTGAGAAAGATAAAGTCCCGGTAAGACACTTAAGAAGTAGGTGTAAAGTCCAGGCCTGAGGTTGTAAATTCCCGCCTAAGACCCAGCCATGCCAGGCGCTTTAGGTTCATTTTGGGTGTTCAGAGGTAAATGACTTTGTTCTTGTAGTAGGTCTTTTGTTTTCTTTGGTTGCTAGTCCTTCCACTATTGACCTAGGTAAAGATGAACAACCCTACATATAGTCAGGAAGAAGACGATAAATAGTGAATCTCGTGTGAACTAACAAAAAAAACAAAAAAAAAAAAAAAGGCCATTCTTGCAAGATAACTGAGTGAGTACCGAGTAGAGCACACACCCTCTTGCAAGAATGGCCTTTTTTTTTTTTTTTTTTTTGCAAGAAGGAATATTCTTGCAAGGCCATTCTTGCAAGAAGGCCATTCTTGCAAGAAGGAATATTCTCCTTTCTTGAGCTGCCGTTGGATTTGTATATTTGTACATTTTTCTTTGAGTATATCTAAGATAAACTGAACTCGTTGACCAATAGTCCACTGGGGGATATTAGGTTGGAAAGCTTGCTCCATAGTAGTCCATTTATCTGAAATTTCTAATCCTAATGCACCAGGTAATTTTCTCATTAACTTACTACCTAATTTCGGAATCGAATGATCACGAGATACAACAAAAGTGAAAGTATTCTAAAAGAAATGGTTTAATTTCTTTCCAATTTGCCAAGCTAAGTCAGGTATGACTCACATTCTTTTGAAGTTCCATATTTCCAAAGTGTTCGATCTCTTCCTAGTGATTAGAGTATGGATTTTGTTGACAAAGTTATAGGGATTCGTCCTAAACTTATCATATATTGGAATTCTAGGTGTTGTTCACGCTTATAATTTTCCCATAAAGCTTTTACACTTTCTCCTAAGAACGCTTCTAAATATCTAAACATTTCTTCTGTCCGGATCTTTAAAGTTTCGATATAATCGTGAGACAACTTGACTCTTCCATACGCCAATAACATTCACCATATTTTGTGATCATGTATGATATTCAAAATATGACCTCCTGCTTTCACTTTGAAATTTTATAGGTTGTTCTAAAGGCATCTGCTTGCCTCTAGGCTTAATATTGCTCTGAACTTGGATTCTACTCAGGAGGGCGTTTGCACTTGACTGTAGTTATAAAACCCATAGGGAAAAGTGTAAGCTTTGACCCTGGAGAGCTTGCCCCTGGTGAATTGTACTACCTTCTCCTTCCATGAATTCCTTTAAGCTTGTATTGGCCGTGAGATGTTATCGCCGTGAATATCCAAAGATAAGGCTTCTTCTAATGTTGCCTCAGATATCATAGTAGAGAGATTCTAACTCGTGTAATTGTCCGCTTGAAATTAACCGCTCTTCAAGTTCTAACAATCTTATTTGGTGATAAGAGCATTTCGAAGTTCTCGCGTGGGTAAAGGATTGGATCTTCCCGCTATTTCATAAGACTCAATGTTGACCATGTTACCACAAGTAAGATCTTCTTCGATAGTCTTTGAAGCTCACTCTTGCTCTGGTCATGGTTCTTTTTCTTTATATTGACCTGAAACGTGAATGACGCTTCTCACTTTACTATTTGTATACATAAAGGAATCTTCTGAACTAGGATTTCATCTCGCTTTAGAAAAGAGGTCCAAATTCCATTCTTCCCCGCTAAGGTTCTCGGAGGAGAATTTTATGGTTTAAGTAATTTAATACCTTTATTTCCTATTAAATTAACTACGCCATTAGCGCGTAATTTAAAGTGGGTACTACTAGTATTAGTTACCTTCCTAAGAAAACCTATGCGCATAAGTAGATTTTTTCCTTTGAAACGCCTTACATAACCTTGTAGTTTGCATACCAACTTTAATATTATTTGCAAATTCAATAATATTCATTATATAATCTCGGGCTACAATAAAAATTCCACCATTATTATTCATATCGACTTCAAAGAACACCTAACATTGCTCGTTGATTACCCATCGGGCATCATAAGCACAACATAAGACTTTAGTGCCTAAACCTTTTCGCCCTAGACCTTTAATACCGATAACTAAAAGTCCAAGATGAATTAGATTAAATTTTTTTAACGAAGTTCAATAAGGGAACTATCTTCTACTAGATTTAGGCTTTACCATATCCGCTAGTACAACTTATTTGTACTTCACGATAATGCCTAAATAAACCATTATGTACTTCTCAAGAATTTTGTTTTATAGAGTACCTTTAGGATTTAGCAGATGGAGTCATGTGTACTAAAGAGTTCTGAGATATCGGGTACAAATGCATCTATTAATTCATCTAGTTGAACTTCATCTTCATTATTTTTATGGAGAATATTACCAAGAAAGTTTTGAGAATGATTTCCACTAAAACTAGCTCGAGGCTTGTCTATTTTTTGACGGCTCGGGAGGAACTTGGTAAAAGAGCCATGGTTTCTTTTAGCCTCCTTTTTGCCTTCGAGTTTTAACCCACCGAATTGGTTTATAAGATCGTCTAGATCAGGTGGAGGCTTAATATTTTTTATATTTTCACTAATATTTTTTATTTCAGAAGTAGGGAAATCTTCAAAATTAACCTTTTTAAGTAAATTATCTAATATTGTTTGTAAAAGTCTCTGGGTTTCTTTAATAAAATCTAAATTACTAGAAATTTCCTCTAATTGTTTAGAGATAGTATTAATCTTATCTAATCTTTCCAAAATGGAACTGAAGAGTTGGGATGGAGGAGACGCAATTTTGCTGAGCTGAAATTACAATCCGAAAGGAACTAATGTTCTATATATATATATATATATATATATATATATATATATATATTTTTTTTTTTTTTTTTTCTTTTTCCAGCTTCTCAGGATTATTGTGCGCGGTTAAGCGACTTACTAATTCTGATACCATTTGTAAGATCTAGGGGCATCCCACACTTCACACAAGTAGCAATATTGTCCGCTTTGGGCCGGAGCCCGCACGGTTTTGTTTTTGGGCTTAACCCAAAAAGCCTTGCTACTTTGAAGTGTGTTCCCACATATATGGCTCTTTACTCTTTTCCTATTATCCGATGTGGGACTATATTTTTTTTAAACTTCAACAAAAACACCGAAGAACACAAGTAAGAGACAACATAAAACAAGTAACACAAGTAATAGATTGCAACATAAAACAAACAATAAGAAGAAAAAAAAAATCAATCAAGTAATAACCAAAAAGTTAAGACTTAAACATCAAACAGTTAAATATGAGTTAAGACAAATTCAAAGTTTCCAAACCATAAAAACTGAAGTTTCCAAACTAATTCTAAATGACAGTTTCAAAAATTTGAGCAAAAAGTTAAGACTTAAATATCAAACAAGTTTGGTCTTCTTCTCCACATAAAGGTTTCACATATTGAAGCATATTTTCCATTTGACACCCTACATCATCAAACCAAATGAACATAAGCAAACAATAGGATAAAAGTATTAAATTAAAGAAATGAAATGAATAAAAGGTGCATTACCGTTACATATTGATGTTTCTAAAGTCCCCGAGTATCCCACTTAAAATGAACTCCTACGGTGTTCCATTGGACAACCAAGTACTGCATTCAACACGTCCACATTCATTACAAGCTTACTGTAAATATTATGGAGCAATGGTGGCGGAAATCCTAATTCCAGTAGCATTTGATGTCTCTATCAGGGAAATTGGAGCTTTCCTTGCAATGATCTCACTGGAATGCTTTATATTCTTTGTAATGAACTCAGTAGAAGACCTAATTGCATCTGCCACTTTTTCTATTGCATCTTTCATCCCTTCAGCAACCTCTTTCTCTTTGACGATAGTTTTTCTAGATTTTTTGTTGCCACCACTAGTACCATGTGGAGATGGAGACACATGTTCACCAGGTGAAGATGAGATTATGTCCATGTCATCATCTACATCATGACTTGCATTTTGAGCTGAAAATTGAGACATTATGGGATCAATGTCATGTATGGAGTCAGTGAAGTCATCTACATCAATTGAAGTTGAACGCTTTCGCAATTCTGAAGCAGTTACTGAATTATTGCCTGTAGCTCTGTCATTTCCATACAAAATAACCATCTTATCATAGTGTGATACAAGAGTTTGCATATATATCTTGGGTTGTGGTTTCACCTATATATATAAAGCATTCTAATAAGATTACTTAATTACATAAGAACCTTGAAAAAAAAGATATGAGTATATAAATCTTAGCACATTCATACAAATTTTACCTTGATGAGTTCATTCCATATTTCTGGCTTGGCCATCCATAATTGTGTCATTGGATCTATGGTAAATCCACTCATGTCATTCTTGAAGATATCGTAAGCATCAGAGAAGTGTTTCTTCAAAATCTTCTATCGACTCTTCACTTGACTCTTTTCGATCTTCATGTTTATTGTTTTTGCAAGTTCCTCAACAATATTATCGTAAGCCTTGGAAACAAAAGTGTCATTCACCTTAAGTCCCATGTTATATTGATTTAGGAATGCATCAACTAATGTTGCATCCATTGCAGGTGTCCATACTAGATACTTTGATGTGCTGCCTTCCCCAAGGTCTTTTTTTTTGGGCCATGCTGTTTAAGGGCAAAGCATATGCATATTTGTAAAATTAAAATAAATATAAGCATTTAATACATACAATCAAATAAAAATTATTCACCAAACATCAATAATTTCTTCCACCCAAAAACGTACAAGATTAGTATTTCAATGGAGATGAAACATTACAAACATACACTAGATAAGCAAACACAACAAACAAACAAGATGGAGGACAACATGGAACACATGTAACAAACAAGATGGAAGACAACATGGAAACAAACAAACAAGATGGAAGATAACAACCAAACATAATGGAAGACAACACAAATTATTGTTCTATGTAATCTCTGCACATTGCAGCAGAGAATTCTTCTCTCAAATGTTCTCCTATCGCAACATCGTCACTGTTACTAATATGAGTACAATATTCATTATAAGTTACTTCTTGTCTTGCTAAATCTGTGTCAACCTCTGCAATAAGATCCTCATCAAGATCCACAGACATCAAATAATCACGCCATAACGGGTATCAGAAGCATTTGAGATAATAATGAACTTCTTCAAAACTCCAAAAGCTCTCATTCAATGGCATTACGCAATGATGCATGACGAAGATTGAATATTCACGATGATATCTTGGAGGATTTCTTGAGGAGTATTCCTTCAAATGATATCGTACACCCCTATAAGGTGTAATCAATCCTTTTGATAACATGAACCCAGTATCTACAAGGTAGTATTTTCCTGAGTTGAAACATATATATTAATAAATTTTTTATCTAGAATAAGTAAAGGATAATAACGTAAAAAATCAAATAAAAAATAACCATAAGTAATACTTTATTTACCACTAGGAATTTTCAGATTGTCTCTCTCGTTAACGCATCTTTTATAATTCTAGAGTCCAATACAATCCCTTCCCACCTGGTGAGTACATATGTAAATTTTAAGCCAAAGTTGCATGCTGTTAAGACATTTTGCGTTGAGTAGTCTTTCCTACAACCACTACAAGAATTTTGATTTGTTGCGGCAGATATTAGCAGCGGATTTCGATATCCGCCACTACATTTAAAAGCTATTGCGGCGGATAACTATATTCGCCACTAAAGACAGATGGTGGTGCAGTTGCCCTTACCTATAGCGGCGGATGATAATATCCGCCGCTACAAACCTTTTCCGCAGCTCTGGCCTCTAATATATAGCAACGGATATTTATATCCGCTGCTATAAATTTTATTATGCAACTCTTGTCTTCACTCTATAGCGGCGGCTATAATATTCCGCCGCTAGAAGTAATCTATAGTGGCGGATATTATAATCCGCCGCTATAGGTCCAATGTTGCGAAATTTTCCTCAGCGCGCGCGACTTTAGATTTTCCTCTCGAAAAGCTCTAGCACGCGATCCTTTTCTTTTTCCTCTCCAAAAGCTCTAGGGTTTCCACCTTTTCATCTCGACGTCCGGTGATCTTTACATCAGGTCTCAATCTCAGTTCTTGATCTTTCATTATTTACCCCTAAAGCCCTAATCTGTTCGGAAATCCCTCATCAGGTCCTTCCAAATCTGGATTGTTGTTAATTCATCATGAAAGTTTTTTTTATTTTGCTAAGGATTCCTTTCTCTCCTCTTTGATGCAGTATTTGGATGAGAATAAGCAGTTGATTCCTAATTATGGAGAACCAAAACTTGGGAAAGCTCACTGATTATGCTCAGTAAGTGGTCTAAATAACTAGAACTATCTATTTTGTCCTTTTGTTTCACTGTAATGCTGCCTTACTAGTTAGAATTTTGATATTTTTATATTTCACTGTAAAGAATGTACCATGGACTATTCTATGTGGCTTTTGTGTGTATTGTTGTTGATTGCTACCTTACTAGTCAGAATTTTTAGAGTACCTGTGCACAAATATTTCCATCTTTAGGAGTTTAGTACAAAGTATGGTTAGCTTCTAGAAATTTTGTATTTGACACATCAAGCCCAATGAAAAGATATCCAGGATTCATTTCCATCTAGGCTTTTTTTTTCTTGATGAATTTATCCAAATATTGAGATTGATGATGTATTTTTTCTCTATGCTATTTTTGTATAGCTATCGGGAACAAATTATTTATTGCAATCAGATTTACTGTACAAATTCATCTTTGTTTGTCAAGTATAATTCTTTGTTTTTCACTCTTTTATAATGTTCTAAACCGGCATTTATGTTGTTGAGCTTTTTCCTTGTTTATTGTTTTTTAATTAAGCATGAGATTATAGGAAACTCGTGTATGGTGTGGGTGTATTTATTTATTATGAATTAATTTTATGTGATGGAGCTCTTATAACTTGTGAATAAAGTTCTAACTTTATTCACAACTTGATAGTAAAAATTCTGGGATCATTCTTGCCAGAAAAAACAGTTTGTTTGTATTGGTGACAAGTAAATGCGAGCTTGCTGGTGGTCTTTGATGATTTTTTAATTAATTAGTTTAAAATATTAATTACTAGATTGTGAAGCAGAGTCTGTGAGTGAGTTTCTGAATAATTATTGTTACCTGTTGATGAGCTTGTTGCAGCTAATGAACAAGGAAGCATGTCTTCCAATCCTTCATACATTTGGAAATTAAGAAATTAAACCTTGTTGTTTTGAAGGAGATAGAGAAGGGTTTTTGAGTTTATGAGAAGTGTATAAGTTGTGAGTCAACTTGGAACATGAGAACATCCCTGAATGAGCCTCCCTCAAGTGTAACCATGATCACATGATACAATTAATGGATTAGTGAACAAAACTATACTTTTCTTGGCATTAGAATATATCTGAGTCCTTTTCTTTTTGACGGACTTTGAAATGGTAGAGTATATAAATATATATGTGATAATAGTAGGAAATTAACATAATGAAAAATTTGCACAAAAATTATGATATCAAGAAACTAATACAAAAATTATAAACCACTATCCTGTAACTAAGTTGGTGTTTATCCACCATCTCACATAGATGGCAGGAAATTTTGAACTAGATCTACAAATAAATAGCTATATTTACCATTGATTCTCCACAATAGAACTGAAAAAATGTAAGCAAAATGAGTGGGGTATTGAATGTGTATTTAATTTTGAATTGGTTCTATAATGTTGATTTATAGAGTAATGGCAAATATTATCAAGGTAGAGGGAAACCTTCCTCCAGGCATTCTGGTTCCATGTTCTGTATGAGACCCTGCAGGATGGAAGGCTGGCCTGTGACAATGGCATCTACATGTTCAAACAACATTTTCTTCAAACACCATTCTACTTGATTAATAAATTCTCTGCATGTAAGCAACCAAAAGTTTCAGAAGTTCATTAGTTTCTACTGTAATTTTCCAGTAAAATTGAAAATGGCTTGCTAATACTTTGATTGACATATCTTCTCCATATATCAAGTGGTTCCAATTAATACTAACTCCAATTTTAATTTTTTTGTCTATTATTTTTGCATCTTATGATATTATTATTGGGTGATATTGTATTTGTTAATTTTGCTTTTATTATGGTGCAGCTAAATGTTGCCCCTTATAAGACGTGGTAGGGCACGTAGTAGAGGAGAAGTCCCTGCTCAATCAAATTCAAGCTCAAGTCATACTCCTATAAAGAAAGGAACTTCATCTAATCTAGGCTGGTACATCTTCATTATGTTTTCATAAAGTTTTCATGAAGTTTCACAATTATACTCATTTGTATCTTTATAAATTTTATGAGGTTTTTAAAATTTAATATTTGATATATCAAAACATGTACAAAAATTCATAGGAATGTTAGGGGACGTCCACGGCTTGAGAGACTTTGGAATAACGAACAAAATGCACTAAAAAAGGTTGTCCTAAATAATAATAAGAGGCAACCAATTGGTGATGGTGCTAGAGATCTAGGACAATTTCTAGGTACTATGGTTCGTAGACCTAGATTTTGTTCATTCAGATACTTTGATTGGAGGTTTATGCCCCCAGGATGATAAGGAGAGGGTGTGGCCGAGAGTGCAAGTAACATTTTTATGGTTTAAAAAAAAAATTTCTAGAGTTAGATAATTTGAACTCGTGATTTTTTTGCATTTTATCATGTCTTAGGATGTATTTGAAATCAACGACTCTCTTAAAGATTGGGTGCTCCAATCTTTTAATAAAATATGGAAAGACTATAAAGCCCAACTTAAACGGGCTAATTACACCCCTTTCATGGGTGATGTAGTTGGAGCCAAGAGGAATCGGCCCTTGGAGCTTGACCAGGCCGAATGGGATTGGCTGATAGATTTTGGGAAAACGACACAGGGAAGGTGTATCTAATATCCTCATTTGTATCCTTATTCATGCAAATTTTTATATAACATACTTAAATATTGAACAAAATTTTTATATTCTTTTGAGTTTAGATGCGTGAGGAAAAAGACAAAATAAATCGTGAAAAACAAACCATGCCTCACACTTCTGGAACCAAAAGCTTTGTAAGGAGAACCCATGAATGGGTAAATAATATCATTTGTGGTTGATAATAAACTGTTATTTTTAATTCTTTGAGAAATATGATATTATCTATTTTGCACTAGATGATAAATATTGATGGAGTGGAGCCATCACACGTAGACATGTTCTGTAAGCTGCATCATAGAAAAGACGACACATTCGTCAATACAGCTGCTGTAGAGAAGTTTGTATGTATCCATCGAATTTTGTTTTCTCTAATATAATATTTACATAATCAAATTAAATTGTATCTTTTTTTTTTAAACAAGATCAAATGAATGCTCTAGTGTCCCAGTTGCCACAGGAGTCTCAAGGTACTTATGTAGCTAGGGATAAAATCTTCTCCCAAGTCATGGGAGAAGATAGTCATGGGCACTGCAGATTATATGGTCTAGGTGTTTCACCTAAAGATTTGCATGGACCACAACCTACACGCCGAGAGCTATTAAAAAACAATCAAGATATGAGAAAGCAATTAGATATGGTAGTTTCAGTTCTTGGTCAACTCACTGGTGTAGAAGGCGATATTCATGATATTATGACAACCTTATCTAAAAAGGTATATGTTTTTCAATTGAAAATTGTTTTATTGTTAGGTTGATGTTTTAGATTTTAGTAAGTATACTTTTGTATTTGTAGGGTCCCAGAAATTATCGTGCACCTCCTACTGATATCGGATCTTCTCGTTCATTTGAAGATGAAAGTCAACATGATTAATATGGTTCATTCTACATTCTATTTGATATGCTTTTTTATTTATTTTTTATTTTTTACATATGATATTTACAAAGTCTGATTGATTGGTTTTGGTTTGTATTGTTGAAGGTGGGAGAGGTTGGGGAGCTGTCTAAGATTTTTGTGGTGTTGATCTTGGTGAGGTTGTCCAAGTGCTTGGGCGGTTGAATGTTGAGCTCACTTGTTCTGGAAGTTCTGATATTGCTTTTGCAGAAAAAGTTCATTTAACTTTTCTAGTTTGTGTTTATTGTGGTAGTGTTCATTCAGTACATTCTTAGCAAATGTTGTGAGGACAAATCTGATCTATGATTTTGTTGATAATGAAATTTTGTTGCGTATCTGTTAGTTAATATGAATTTTGAAGATGGATTTTGAGATTAGCGAACTATATGATATGATTTAAGTTGGTAAATTACTGATTGTAGGCATGAATGTTCTTGTTCTTGTACTTTTAGGCAGGTATTCCTGATGGGGTGATCAATGTTGTCACTGGATTTGGCCCTACAGCAGGTGCTGCACTTGCTTCTCAATCCATTTAATTACATTTTATTGAAGGATGATTTGCTTTGGTTTTTTTTTTCATTTAGGAAGACTGCTTCGAAGAAAGAGTCTTCTGTGGCTGCTCGAGGGGCTGGCAGCGACTCTTCCAGGAAGTCCAGTGAGCCTTTCTTCTATAACATATGTTTTCTTTTTAATTTTTAATTTTTTTAAATCATCTAGAAGGTTGATTGGATAAATAAATTTCTGCTGATGATGTGGCCCAATCTAGATAAGATATGAGGTATTACAAATTTCTACATTTATTTCTCTCAGGTTATTTTTCTTAGTTTGATGGATATCTGTTGCTTTCTGCATTCAGTTAACACTTGATAACAAGGAAATCATCTGCATTCTTCTCCTGCACAACAAAAGAAGGGTAATTTTCATGGACAGGTTTGTTTCATCCCAAATATGTGTGCTTTTTTAATATACGCGGCACAAAGAAACGTAGGTCATTGATGTGCATGATTTAAGTTGTCATGCAATGATGCTATGTCACATTTCAAATGCATTTCATGTTCCTTTATCCAACTAATGTAGTCACTTTTTTTTTTTGTAAAATTGGTATTCAAAACTTCTGTTAGGAATTAAAGTGTACCTGGTGAGAATGAGTTGATTATGGAGCCATCACTTAAGTGGGCTAGAAATTTAAATGTCACTGCTGTGGTTAAAGCATTTGGATTAAAAGCAACTGTGTAGGTTATTAACCTGCTTCCTCTTTTTATGCATTTCAAAAAATATCTAATTTTATAATGAATTCTGCCAATCCTATATTTATGTGTGCGCAATGAACAGACTTTGTACATATGCCCTATTTGGAATTTTCAGGTGGTAGAGCTGCAAATCTTTGCCTTACCACGAATTACTTTGAAGCCATTGGTCCCTAATTTTCCTTGTTTTGCAAATATTTTTCTTTCTCTCATGGGAAAGGTATGTTGGAGTCAGGATTCAATTTACTCTCCTCAAAATTATTTGTAAACATCACTCTTGCAAGTTCATCTGACATCTCTGGGTTTCCAGCCACATGGTGACTTCAGACTAAAACTTCTTAGAGATTATGTCAATTCCTGGTCTTCACAAATTCATTCAAGTAAGATCTTTATTGAGGCATCATGCTGCATTTATTTGTAGTCTATTATGAAAATA
Source organism: Dioscorea zingiberensis (assembly GCA_026586065.1). Lineage (NCBI taxonomy): Eukaryota > Viridiplantae > Streptophyta > Magnoliopsida > Dioscoreales > Dioscoreaceae > Dioscorea > Dioscorea zingiberensis. The sequence goes on along the minus strand of CM048818.1, from coordinate 19,166,507 downwards.
ACATTACTCTTATATTGAGTTTCTCGTGTTTGAGGGTTTTATGCTTTTTTTTGTTTTGATGTGTATTGAAATTGTCTATAGGAAGTCTTTTAGATTTTGAGAAAATGATCACAAAGCCTTAACTGGAGAATTATTTATGCTGAGAATCATAAGTATTACAGAGAGTTAAACTTGGAGAAGGATTACTTAATGTTGCAACTAATAAATTACAATTCTAAAAAACCTGCATGTACCTATGAGTTATCAGTAGATTGGTATGATTTTGGCTTCTTTGAGTGCGTGAATTTCAGGTTACCCAATTCATATGAAGTTTCCTTATTCCTTTTCTGCAATTGGTGAATGAATTCTTACCTGTATCTGGAAATTTTTGTTCTATTTGTTCTATGTAAGACAAGTTTTCTAAAGTGAGATTTTACAAGTCTTGCTTAAGTTATTTGAAAAAGAGAAGGGAAAACAAATGGGTGAGTTTTTGAATGGAAATCCCATGAAGCATCCCGCAGGGATCACAATGAAGCAAATCCATCACAGATCATAGAAGATTACTCATAATATAAACAAATAAAAAATCATCAACCAGACAAATGGGGCCATGTCCCGCACAATCCAAACCCTAGGAGTCTACCACAAACAATAACAACGGCAACGACTCCTATCTAATAGCAGCCCTCAGGCTCTGGAAGAGAGTTACGAAAGAAGCTCAGCAAACAATGCTCTAGTCAACAACAACAACATCTTCTAAAATCGACCCTTTGGTTTTACGGCCCTCAGGTTGTATGTCGGTAGCGTCACCTCTCGTACATGTCGACACGGTCAGCGAATCACCCCCACTGACGGGCAGGACAACCAAAGTATCGCTCCTCTGGCATTGCAGGCTAGAATGTCAGGGTGTCCCGTCCTAAACATTCCCCAATGGAGCCCCCACGCTCCACTGATTCGGGCGGAAGACTAACAATCAACCAGGGATGCCAACATCCCGAAAACAACCATATATGCTCAACGGGAATCCAATCAAACAAGGAAAGATATATGCATGTATGAAATCAACAAGGCGACGATCAAGATAGCCATGATATCATGAAACACTCAACAAGATAATAACAAAACTAATAAGCACTCCGTAGAGTGGGTACAAAGCGGAAGTAACTTACCTCTATCGAAGATGTCTGGAATCACGCAAGACTCCCTTCTGGAGTGGATCTACTCTCTATGCCGGTATCTGGTAATAGAGTCTATGTAAGCAACGGTAATTATTCATAAACTCTAGGATGCACATGAATGGTCTACTGTTGGGCCATAATCTAATCAATTTGAGCCTTTCTTTGTATTTCATGTCAGTTCTTTATTAATTGCCTAAACCCCGCCTTTAACCAAAAGTGGTTATATCCTAGTGGTCAGGGCACTCCACTATAGTTGTGGGGTCTCGGGTTTGAATCCTCACTCCCTCTTTTTTATTTCTTTCTTCTCTAACTTGCTTAGGTCTAACCTTTATTGTAAGAGAGTTTGTCCTTATATAATTAAATCCCCCTGTTCAATCAAAAGTAGTATAGTACCCTACTGGTTAAGGCCTACTAGGTTGGGTGTGGGGGGTCTTGGGTTCGAATCCCACTCCTTGCATTTTTATTCTTTTTCTCTTTATAACCTGGTTGGATCCAAATTCATTAATCGATTAATTCAACTCTTTAATGGAAGGAGTATGATTCGAACCCAAGACCCTCCACAACTAACTTAGTGGGCCTTAACCAGTAGGGTACTGTACTACTTTTGATTGAATAGTGGGATTTAATCATATAAGTGCACACTCTCTTACAATAAAGGTTAGACCTAACCAAGTTAGAGAGAAGCAAAGAAATAAAAGAAAGGAAGTAAGGATTCGAACCAGAGACCCCACAACTATAGTGGAGCGCCCTGACCACTAGGATATAACCACTTTTGATTAAAGGTGGGGTTTAGGCAATTAATAAATAACTGGCATGAAATACAAAGAAAGGCTCAAGTTGATTAGATTATGGCCCAACAGTAGACCATTCATGTGCATCTAGAGTTTATGAATAATTATCGTTGCTTATACATAGACTCTATTACCAGAGACCGGCGTAGAGAGTAAATCCACGCTCGGAGGGAGTTTTGCGTGATTCCAGACATCTTCGATAGAGTTACTTCTGCCTTATACCACTCTACTGAGTGCTTATTGGCTTTGTTATTATCCGGTTGAGTGTTTCATGATATCGTGGCTATCTTGATTATCGGCTTGTTGATTTCGTACATACATATATGTTTCCTTGTTTGATTGGATTCCCGTTGAGCATGTATGGCTGTTTTAGGGATGTTGGCATCCCTAGTTGATTGTTAGTCTTTCGCCCGAATCAGTGGAGTGTGGGGGCTCCGTTGGGGAATGTTCAGGGATGGAATACCTTGACATTCCGGCTTGCCATGCCAGAGGGACGATACTCTGGTTGTCTTGCCTGTCAGTGGGGGTGATTCGTTGATCATGTCGACACGTACGAGATATAGCGCTACCGACATACGACTTGAGGGCCGTACGACCAGAGGGTCGATTTTAACAGATGCTGTTGTTGCTGACTGGGGGATTGTTTGTTGAGCTTCTTTTGGAAATCTCTTCCAGAGCCATAAGGCTGTTGTTAGATAGTAGTCGTTGCCATTGTTATTGCTTGTGGTAGACTCCTAGGGTTTGGATTGTGCGGGGTGTGGCCCCATTTATTTGGTTGATGATTTTTGATTTGTTCATATTATGACTTATCTTTTATCATCTGTGATGGATTTGCTTCATTGTGATCCTTGCGGGGTACTTACTGGGTTTTCCATTCGAAAGCTCACCCACTTGTTTTCCCTTCTCTTTTTCAAATCCTGACGAGTAGGTGACTCGAGCTAAAGAGTCATGCGAGGGACTAGAATAGCTTGCAAAGGTCCGAGGACTTCATTTATTTTCTTTGTGTGTGAGACATTGATTATAGGACCCCTTGCAGGGCCTAGACTATTGTAGGGCATTTGGACCCTGATTTCTTTTCTGTTGTGACTGATGTTATTTGTTGATATTATTTGAGATATTTTGTTATTATTTGTTATCTGCTATGATTTACACATGTCTTATATTCGAGTGGGGTGTGTCTGCACTTGGTTACGGTCGATCTGTGCACGTGCTCAAGTCCTAGGATCCGGGTCGGGGCATGACAGTGATGCTCCTGCTATTGGTCTTAGGCGTTAGGTTCTCCTGAAGGGAAAACATGTCAAGCATTAGAGCCTCCTTGGCACCACAAGTGTTTTAGTCGTGGAGATCATCTATTTTAGACATGATGACAATATAAATGAATTATTTTTTCATTGTTAGTGTTGATGAAGTGGATATTGTTGTTGTTGATAAATGTGAATGTATTCATTATTAATTAAATAAAATTTATTTCTTATTATTAATTAATTTGGTCTTTTCAGATATTATTAAGAGTGTAATAATAATAATAATAATAATAATAATAATAATAATAATAATAATAATAATTAGGGTAAACAACATAAATAGTCACCTAACTATTAGTGGGTTTCTATATTGGTCACTCACCTAAAAAAGGTTACGATTCGGTCACTTAAGTTTAAGGTTGTGGTTTTTTGGGTCACTCGCGCTCACCGTGTTAACGGCGAGCTGACATGGCTGCCACGTGGCATACCTTCTTGTTTATAACCCACGTATACAACATAAATAGTCACCTAAGTATTAGTGAGTTTCTATTTTAGTCACTCACCTAAAAAAAGTTACGATTCGATCACTTAGATTTAAGATTTTGGTTTTTTTGGATCACTCGTGCTCATGGTGTTAACGGCGAGCTGACATGACTCATCCTATTTGGAGGGGTTGTATGTAAAAAAAATATTTTAATGAAAACAAAATAATTGGAGGGGTTATAGGGAAAAAATTCTATAATATCAAATTGCAAAAGGTTTGTAATTTTGGAAATAAATGACAGAATTAGTTGGAAAGAAATTATCATTTTTGTATAAGTGTTCCAAATATGAATGTCTATTTTATGCAATTCTTGTATACTCTTTGTATGGATATTTGTAGAAGTGTTACAGAATTTTTGTACAAGTTTTTGTACAAGTATTGCAAAATTTTTGTACAAGAATTACAGAAGTTTTTACATACAACCCCTCCAATTATTTTGTTTTCATTAAAATGATTTTTTTATATATAAACCCTCCAAATAGGATGAGTGTTGTTAGTTCGCCATTAACATTGTGAGGGCGAGTGACCCCAAAAACCAAAATCTTAAACTTAAGTGATCGAATCGTAACATTTTTTTAGGTGAATGACTAAAATAGAAACTTACTGATAGTTAAGTAACTATTTATGTTGTACACACGTTAGTTATAAACGAGAAGGTATGCCACGTGGCTTGCCACATGGCAGTCATGTCAGCTCACCGTTAACACCGTGAGTGCGAGTGACCAAAAAAACCATAATCTTAAATTTAAGTGCCGAATCGTAACTTTTTTTAGGTGAGTGACCAAAATAGAAAATCACTAATAATTAGGTGACTATTTATGTTGTTGCTCTTCTTCTTCTTCTATTATCTTCCCCATCTCTAGATAAGGATATAGTCATCCAAAATTACTGGAGGACCACATCTAATAAAAACATGGGACGAGGCCCCAGAAGCTCATGAACCACTCTATTGTATATTTCCATTCCTTTTAATTTCTCTCATCTAGTCACTTCTTTCACTACAATCATCTCTTTCCCCGTGCCTTTACTCGCCCAATGGCAACCATGACAGCTTGTTCTGACTCTCCCTTTCTGACAGCTCTAACAGCCACCTTGCCTACTTTGGCTCTCCCCCTCTGACAACTCTTGAAAATTACCTTGGACCTCGAGGTCACAAGAGTAATCTTACATGGAAGATCTTAATTTAAAACCATTTTATGTCTATGTTAGACCGTCTGTTTTCTATATGTATTATTTTAATTGTTCATTATTGTTTAATAATAATAATTATTACTATTGTATATATACTTTTATACAATTATTTTCATATATTTTAATTATTTTAATTTAAAATTTTGATTAAATATTATCAAATATAATATAATTAAGGTATAATAAATTTAATTCATAAAAATATATTATTAATTAAGATATATTAATATAATTAAGGTATAATTCATTTTACACACATATAACTAATTACTAAAGTAAAATAATTAGAATAATTAATAATATTTTTAGTTAAATAATTAAAATATTTAAAAAAATTAACACAAAGGTAACCTCACCAGTCACAATATGGGTAATCATGTCCTGGATATCCAATAAATTTAGTTTACAAACACTTTTGTGCACATCCATATCCACATCCATCTCTGTTTAAATAACCAAACACCAAAAGTATATATCTAATTTTTTTCCTCTATCCAACCAAACACAATTGTAATTCCTCATCCGTTATTTGCACATCTTCATCCCATGAAGAGTCACGAGCAACCAAATATTACTTTAATTGCAACAAAATTGGATTTTTTTTGCTACTTAAAAGGTACTCGATCTCAATTTTAGGTTGATGTATAGGCACCATATACCATTTAATTTGAGAGTTGGTGATGTGAATGACATGCGCGCCACAATTGGTTATTGATTATAGGTTTAGCAACAGTCTCATTGTTCAATAAAAAGCAAACAACTGATGCTCTTTTTAGTTGTGAAGTTGAATATATAGAGCTACTATAGCCACTCAAGATTGTATTTGGCTTAAGAAGCTTATTCAAGCAATGTTTTCTATCTTGGATTATCCGGTTCCTATTTATTGGGATAATGAAAGTGCAACTAAGCTTGCAGGAAATCTAGTGTTTCATGTCAATACAAAATATATTGAAACACATCATTTTGTTCAAGAGAAGGTTCTAACTTAGGATAGGCAAAAAATAATGACAGAAGACCAAGTTGTTGATATATTTACCAAGATGCTTTCCATAGCAAAGTTTGAAAGTGTTCTTGGTGTTGTTGATAGTAAGTCTACACTAAAGAGAGTGTTGCAAATTAGTGAAACTTATTAGTCTGATGTTGTATCCTAGTTTTTGGGATTTTTTTTTTAATTAAGTCAATAGTTTGTTCTATATGTTTAGGAATTTGACTTGTCTTCCTTTTACTTAAGAGTCGTGGTTTTATTAAGTTGAATAAACTCTAAGACATGTTAGTGATTGGTGGAAGTCATGCTAATGTTAGATGAGATTTTTTAGGAGATTTTCTCGTATTTATAGAGTTTTTAATTGAAAACTTTGTTCAAATCTCATTGATTAATACGATTCAATCTCAGCAAATTCAATCAAATATAGGCTTAGGGGAAGAAGCTAAGATTAAGTTTTCGAAAGATTTGGATGTGGTAGTTCTTAGGATTCCATGTGAACAAGAGTTTTTTATTGGGAGAGATCTTAATGGGCATGTGAGTAGACTCAATTATGGCTACGAGCTAGTGCATGGAGGTTATGGATATAACAACAGGAATGAGGAAGGAAAAACTATATTAGATTTTGCTTTGGCTCATGACTTGGTATTGACCAACATGTGCTTTAAAGAAAAAGAATCACACTTGATTACCTTTAAGAATGGGGGTAAGTGTAGCCAAATAGACTTCCTTGTTACAAGAAGGGATAAGTCAATATGTAAAGGCTGCAAGATTATACCTGGAGAAGCACTAAAACCCAGCATAGGTTAGTGGTGTTGGATGTGAAGAAAAATGGTATAGTGAAAAAAGAAAAGAGGGTCAGGCAGCATAAGATTAGATGGTGGGCTTTTAAAGGGACTAACCAATTAGCATTTATGAATGAAATATGAGAGGAGGCAGTCAACGACATGGAAGATAATGCAAACACCTTATGGAAGATGTCGAATCGTATTGAGAAAATAGGGAGTGGGGTCCTAGGAGTTTCAAGGGACTAGGATCTCGACTATAGGAATCATGTGGGTGGGTAAGGAGGTTATAAAAGGCTATTAAAGAGAAAAGATTGTACAAGAAGTTACCCACAACTGAGGATGGGGAAGCCTTTGAAAAATATAAGAGGGCATAAAAGGAGGCCAAGAAAGCGGTTAATGAGGCCCAAGGTAAATCTTTAGCCGATTTATATCAAAAGTTAGGGACGCGAGAAGGGGAAAAATAAATGTACAAAATAGCACGGAAGGGAAGGACCTGAACCAAGTCAGGTGCATTAAGGATGAGTCTCAACAGGTATATATGTTGTTCGCAGATGATATTGTCCTAGTTGATGAGACTAGAAATGGAATTAATCAGAAATTAGAATTGTGGAGGAACACCCTTGAGAGTAGAGGCTTTAGGCTAAGTAGAAGTAAGACAGAATACATACATTGTAATTTTAATCAAAGCAGAAGGGATGGAGAGGAAGTGACACTAAGTGGGGTAGTAGTGCCTAAGTATAACCATTTTAAGTATCTAGGTTCTATTTTTCAGAATGATAGGATGATAGATGAAGATGTATCCTATAAAATCAGAATAGGATGGTTGAAGTAGAGAAGTGTTACACGTGTATTATGTGATAAGAAGATGCCTAACAAAATACTATAGAACGGCAATTAGACTAGCTATGCTATACAGTAACAAGTGTTGAGTAACTAAAGTTCAACATATATATAAGATGAGTGTGGAAGAAATGGGGATGTTAAGGTGGATGAGTGGTCATATCAGATTGGACAAGATTAGAAATAAACACATTCGATAGAAGGTGCATGTCGTACCAATTGAAGATAAAATAAGAGAAGGGCGTTTAAGATGGTTTCGACATGTGCGTCATAAACCCCCAGGTGCCCCAATTCGAAAATGTGATAGTCTAGAAATAGAATGTAAGAAGAAGAGTAGAGGTAGGCTTTGGATTACATGGAGAGATAATATCTAAAGATCTACGTAGATTAGATATTGAGCCGGATCTTGCTTTTGACAGATTAACATGGAGACAAAGAATCCATATAGCTAACCCCATCTAGTATGAGATTAAGGCTTAGTTGTTGTTGTTGTTGTTGTTGTTGTTGTTCTTTGCCTTCATAAAATATCCAAACTATTATGATGTTAAGTGATTGCAATTTGTTGTCTTCTCATTTTCTCAAGGAATGATATAGTTGGAACATTTCTTTCTGCCTCAAGATTATAGTGGAAGAGAAATTTGTATGAACTGTCAGGACGAATAAAATCATGTACTTTTTGAACTTTTATTATTATCACCATATGATCAAGTGAATAGTTTTATATTTACCAATTGGTGTGGAATTGCATGTACTGATATTACGATATCTTATTGATATTAGGATATCATGCAGGGACATGTGCATTTTATGGTTCATGTATCTTGATAACTAACATGGAGATGCGTCATGCATGCGGAGGGTGTTATCTCAGCTTGTTTTTTTTTTTGGTCGAAAGGAGCTACATAGTAGCTTTATCTCAGCTTGTTAGCCCGTATTCAATTGCTAAAGACTTACAAGAAACCAATGGGTTCTTATTCTGCATCACATTTAAATTCAAATGATTCCTATGTGCTTGGAAAACTCTAAAACTGGCTCAATACATTCTCAAACTGTCAACAAAGAAAACTAGTTAAAGATCCCAAACATATTTGGAGAAAAAAACAAACACTAGTATGGAAAGAATCTAGTCATGTTTATTTATTTACTTATTTATCGATAAAAATCTAATCATGTTTATTGCTATCCAACATACTGCTATCTTATGGTTCTGTTCTATACTCCTTCAATACAGCCACTAAACTGAGATAACCCTTGCAAAGATTTAAAATATTACGAGTATGTAATATACATGCAAGAACCTTGTCATCAACCAAGCATATCTAAACTCATGTCCATTTGTTGTTGCTTGGAATAAAACAAGAATCACTAAGATTCAGGGGTTTGTGGGCAACCATCTCTAACCAATGAGTGTCACTTTTTGGTTTGCTCTGATTTCCATTTGCTATTCATCATCCGAGATCGTAGCTGCAAGTATATTGAATTTCATATTAGAACAGAGAATACTCAGTTATCATGTCTGATGCATGTAAATAAGGAAAAAACAAGAGCTTGTTTATGCCAGGTAGCTTCCAATTGGTTCAGGGACTATCAATCACTAATGCAAAAGTAACAAGTAAAAATGCAGAAAAGTTAAGCCTCAGTATGGATATCACTTTTAATGCACAAAACAATATGCAAGATGTTTTGTTCTTTTTCAGACGAAAATATGATTCTGAACTAGTGAAATAATGAATCAAGAGTACACTGGCTCTCATTTGTTTCCCCAGTAATATGTGATGAAGAATAGGGTAAAGGTTATTAGCTAGCACATATCTACTACACATGTATCTCACTTATCACTACTGAATCTTTTGCCAGAAATGCAATAGATGCACAGAGACAGTGAATACAAAGAGACAACACAAACATTTGGATAAGTAACAAGTCATACATCTGCAAATAAGCATAAATCCTGATACAAAAATAATGGAGCAAAGCTTGAACAAGGGTGCTTATATGCTTATACGTACCATCTGTATATACTTCAGATGCTTAAGAACAATCTCTGTCTCGAGCTCCTAAAACACATAAGCAACCATGTTATTGAAATTAGGACTAGAACTGCTTTCAAAGTACACTTTATATAACTACATGAAATGGTTGAGAACACAAATTAAAATACAATGCTATAAAATCCTAGAGTATGTATGTATGTCAATAATGTAACTCTTTAAATATGTTAAAGATCTTCAGCATTATTCCAAAACTTGAGGGTATTATTTTGACATAAAAGGAGAGAACAACAACAACAACTAAGTCTTAATCCCATACTAGATGGGGTCGGCTATATAGAATCTCTGTTTTCATGTCGCTCTCAAATATGAAATAAAATAAAATGAAATGAAATAAACTGAAATAAAATGAAAAATAAAAATACATAAATAAATAATAATAATAACAAATAATTCTATGAGAGATTGAAATGTTAGAAGCAGAAAAGTATCCCTACAAACAAAGCTAAGCTAATGAAGGAAGAAAAATAAATAAATAAATAAATAAATAAATAAATAAATTTTAGCCGACTTATCGGTAATCCTATACTAGGTGGGGTCGGCTATATGAATTCTTTGTCTCCATATCGCTCTGTCAAAAGCAAGACCTGGCTCAATATCTAACATACGTAGGTCCTTAGACACCACCTCTTTCCATGTAATTCTAGGCCTACCTCTACCCCTCTTCTTACCTTCTACAACTAAACTATCACATTTTCGAATTGGAGCACCTGGGGGTCTCCGGCATACGTGTCCAAACCATCTTAAAGGCCCTTCTCGTATTTTATCTTCAATTGGTGCAACATGCACCTTCTGTCGGATGTGTTCATTTCTAATCTTGTCCAATCTTGTATGACCACTCATCCATCTTAACATCCTCATTTCGTCCACATTCATCTTATGGATATGTTGAACTTTAGTTGCCCAACACTCGCTCCCGTATAGCATGGCTGGTCTAACTGTCGTCCTATAAAATTTTCCCTTTATTTTGTTAGGCACATTTTTATCACATAACACCCCGTTACACTTCTCCATTTCAACCATCCAGCTTTGATTCTATGGGTTACATCTTCATCTATCATCCCATCATCCTCGAAGATGGAGCCTAAATACCTAAAATGGTTAACTTTAGGCATTACCACCGCCCCTAGTTTCACTTCTCCTTCATCTCTCCTACTTAGACTAAAATTACAGTGCATATATTTTGTCTTACTTCTACTTAACCTAAAGCCTTTACTTTCAAGTGTTTCTCCATAATTCTAGCTTTTGATTTACTCCATCTCTAGTTTCATCCACTAGGACAATATCATCTGCAAACAACATACACCATGGGATGTCGTCTTGGACATAACGAGTTAATTCATCCATTACTAAGGTAAACAAATATGGGCTCAAGACCGATCCCTGATGTAGACCCACTGTTATAGGAAACTCCTCCGTATCGCCTCCATAAAAGGAGAGAACATGAGTGAAAATTTTAATATTAAAACAAATTATAACATTAAAAAATACTACAACAACAACAACAACTACTACTACTAAGCCTTAATCCCATACTAGATGGGGTCGGCTATATAGATTCTCTGTTTTCATGTCGTTCTCAAATGTGAAATAATATAAAATAAAATGAAATGAAATAAACTGAAATAAAATGAAATAAAATGAAATAAAATGAAAAATAAAAATACATAAATAAATAATAATAATAACAAATAATTCTATGAGAGATTAGAATGTTAGAAGCAGAAAAGTATCCCTACAAACAAAGCTAAACTAATGAAGGAAGAAAAAAAAATAATAATAAAAATTAAAAAAAATAAAAAAAAATTTAGTCGACTTATCAGTAATCCTATACTAGGTGGGGTCGGCTATATGAATTCTTTATTTCCATGTCGCTCTGTCAAAAGCAAGATCCGGCTCAATATCTAACATACGTAAGTCCTTAGACACTACCTCTCTCCACGTAATTCTAGGCCTAACTCTAACCCTCTTCTTACCTTTTACAACTAAACTATCACATTTTCGAACTGAAGCACCTGGTGGTCTCCGGCGTACGTGTCCAAACCATCTTAAACGCCCTTCTCGTATTTTATTTTCAATTGGTGCAATATGCATCTTCTGTCGGATGTGTTCATTTTTAATCTTGTCCAATTTTATATGACCACTCATCCATGTAATTAAAAAATACTGAACAAATATAAAAAATTAACATTAACATTAAAATAAATTTTCAAAAACAAGAAATATAGGCCACTTGCACATAGCCATCAAAGAGAGTAGCTAAACGGGCTATGCACCCAGGCCTCTATTGGTCTAGGGTTAGGGCCGCCTATACAGGCCAGAAAGGACTTGCTCCATATTGGAGCGGCCAGTGAGCACTCGTAATGTAGCAGTAAAATAAATTTGTGGATTAGGTTGCTGTACAAGCAAATCCCATGAGAGATCTCAACTAGATTCAATGTATACACAAAAAATTGAAGGGTAAATTACCTTTTGAATCATGAAGTTTAAGCATAAAATTCGTCCTGATCTCTAAATTTTCAATTCTTACAATGTTAACCCTTTATCCAATTTACTATATACTAGTTGTTATATGCTGAGTTGTATTTACACGGAGCCACATGGCACTTTACATGGTGCCTGATGAGAGCAAAATTATAAAAATAAATAAATAAATTCTCCTACCAATTATTTTAACTTTCTGGAAGAATAGTTTTCTTATAAAAAAAAAAAAAATTGAGACTTCATGCAAATATAAAGTCAGCTCAGCACACAAAATCAGACAGAAAGCTTACATTACAACTACTTTGGAAATATAAGGTTGGATTAAAAATATTGAAAGTTTAGGGACCAATGGAAAACTTAGGGTAGACTATAGGGTTGAAAAGTTAATTTATCCAAAACCAAATGACATGTGAGTATATTGGATAGAAAGTTTACATTGCAAGTATTTAGAAGTACACGGTTCAAATGAAAAAAAAATTGAAATTTAGGACAGGTAGAAAACTTAGGCTAAACAAGGGTTTTGAGGATGAATCCCCGAGAGTGCAAGGACAAATCACCTAAAGAAACCTTAGTACCTGATTAGCGGCATTCTACTCTTCATATTTTTGTAATTTTATACACTAGTCTTTATTATTAATAGATCATGATTTATATCTTTCTCCAAAAAAAAAAAAACTTAGGCTAAACTATAGGGGGTTAAAAAGGTAATTTATCCAAAACCAAATGAAATGTGGGCAAGCATTTACTATTTGGACAACTTCTTTACTTGGCTACTATTTTTTTTATTTAGCTATACCGCCCTCCAAACAAAAGCTTAACTCTAACTGATCTTGGCCAAATATCAGTCCACAAATCAGCTTATAGCAACATATTTTCCTCTTTGCCAGGCCTTAACAGATCAAAAATAGCAAATAAGTGGATCAAGATATTGAATGATGGCATAACCATCTTAATTGGAAGAAAACAAAGCGAGCAAAAAGAGCTGACAAACTTGATGTATTCAATAGTATAAAAATTTCAGTAAGCTAATAAATTCAAATATACTATTCACCTGGGGAACAGCACAATCAGCTTGGCTTGGTTCCCAAAGCACAGCACAAGAACAATCCCAATCATCAGTTTGAACTACAGAAAGAGGTGCCCTGAAACAAAAAACCAAGTCACATTTATTGGGCATGTAGCTCATAGAATCTCAAATACTTCAATGCATCAAAGATGTGACAGATCAATCTTCCAAACTTTCCAATCTTCATTGTTCTAATACAAGTATCACCTGCTTGAGTTTTTTTTCTTAATTTTTTATTTATAATTTTTAAACCTTCCTGGGTCTACTGATGCATGAGAAGGAAAATTATTGGGATAAAAGACAAAAGACACCTTAGTTGTTATATATAGTGTTAAAACCAGGTGCAGTATCATAATAAGAAACATTAAAAATGTGTAAAAATCATTGAGTATATGAGATGGGGCCGGGCAATTTACTGTTGCCAATTTGGGCCTCATATAGTTTATAGATTGACTTTCGTGGAGGAAATCTCAGGAGGATAAATTTCAAAAGTCAATATAGCTAAAACAGTGCACATACTCAACACAATATCACTGAAAAATTAAGTGTTATAATATAAATCAGCATTGTTTATCCAGAAAAAGTATGGCATGATTTGCTTCAGGTAACTTGGAACTATTAAAAAGTCAATGAAGCATGTGTCTCATGTAATTGAAGTTTAATTATTGAAGCGGACAAGTGCTTTTTGGATGTTATGCCATTGTCACATTATTTGAGGCTAATAGAGAATTCTTTGAACCTGAACTTTAAGGAAAATGAACCATGCACAAAAAAATAACACATAGGATAAAGAATAGCACATGTTAGGATTGTCCTTCAACCAAGTGCCACCCCTCCTAAATGAGACAGCATGTTTTCAGAAATTTTCAACTAAATTTGCAAAAGAACTAAGGCATAAATATCCTAAGTTCCAATTATATATATCATAATAGCTTATGTCATAAAAGTGTTTTTTTATCACCATAGTAGTTATTGTGATCTACCAATAACTGCCGCCCACATAAGTTTGTCAAGTTACCCACATTCTCCCTGTTCATTAATTGGCAAGTACATATTAGAAACTAAATGCTCTTTCATAGATTCAGAAAACCAAACATGAGCATGTAACAAAGGTAGATGTGGTCAATATAACTCTTGGTTGTCAAGTGATATCTCAAGTTTCTTACATCCACGGATTCAGTTACAGCTAACAATGACAAATATGAGAATGTTGAGCAGGATGTCTGCCAAAGCTGAGATGTATAAGGTTTATACATATGTTCATCAAAGCTCAACTATAAATGGCAAGGATTTGAGACATGGAGCAACAAATATTAGAAGAGCATCGAAAATGTTAGAAGTGCCAAAAATGGTAAAAAGATTCCACACTATTGACCTCAAAGTGGCTAAAGACTATTCTCCCTTGACTTTATATAATTTATTCCGGAGCGGGCTTTGTTAACTGTTACTTTGGAACCAACCCACAAGCTAAAACATTTATCCACCAGGTTTAGAGTTTATTTTGTCAGAAATGACTGTATTTTCTCTAGTGTGCCCACATTATGTCAATCAGTTTACCTGCGCCATTTTCCGCATATAGTCCCCTCATCATCATCTGCACCATTGTAGATCACCGCCCGGCATTGAACCCAGTTACCGATCGAGTGATTAGATGGCTTGTTACAATTCAAGCCCTAAGAATATCAGATGACACAATCAATATGCATGTAATAGCACAGGAAAAAGACCAATCAAAGATTTCTCAAACTTACTTGTAGAATTGAATATTCGGCAGGATCAAGTGTTGAGGGTTCATTGAAGTAATCATTATCACTGCATCAAAAATATTTAAAAACACCAAGAAAAAATTCACTATTAGCGTCCAACATCACATGGGCAAGTAAACTATAAAACACAATGACAAAACAGTGATTTAATAGGAAAACATGAGCCATTAATATGACGTTACTTACAATCCCATGTTATCAACCAAAAGCAGTCATTGGCATGTAAAGATAAAAATAAGAATAGCACAATAAATACATGCCTAGAGTCCAAGCCTATGACTGACTTCATAAAAAAATATAAAAAAAAATGTTCAACCCCAGTAGTATAGAAGTGTGTTTGTTTAGGTGCTATAATCTACACATGCCAATTCAAAGTCAGGGAAACTAATATCCCAATAGGATCATGGCAAAGAATGATACAAATAAGATGTCTGAGAATATGAGGTGTCGAAAGACATACATAGAGCTCAAACCACACCATTCTGGAACTTCCACTTGAAAATCTTCACCAATTCGAACCCTAGACACATATGGCTGATTATCATCAAACATGGATGATATAGGATTCAATTGTTGAGATTTTTTTCCAGAGCTGTTAGCCAGGAAGGGCTTTGGTCTCTTGCTCGCACAAGACCGACAATACCATTCATCAACTGGCGGTTTTTTTACTTTAGAAATGCTGCAAGACACATGAAATGCATCATCACATAGGTCACATATTAGCATCTTTCTTGGATTTTCCTGAAGACCACATTTTTTGCATGGTTGGGTGGGCTTATCAATGACATCCAGGTTTTCTGGGGAAGCTGATGCATGATCCGTACGTGAAAAATTGAGTAATCCAAGACTCTTAAGCACATATATGCAGAAACCCCTCGACGAAGTGTATTCCGCTGATGGTTTTACAAACATGTTCTCTGTTGAAGAACACTCCCCGACATCATCTGCTTCTGTTCTTTTGGAAGTTGAACAGTGTCTGGTGATAGGTTTGGATGATGAGCATGTGTCCTGTATAGCAGAGTCATGCTCAAACATTGATCTGCAGAAATCACCAACAGTTGTTTTAGGAGGTTGGTCATCTTCTCTATGCGAACGAGTGTCGATAGGGGTAGTTTTCGGTATGCTATCATCGATCACTATGCTAGCAGCACAAGTGGGCTCCTGTGGATGGTCTTCAGAGATCAATATTCCATTCAAATCTAAAGTATCAATGGCAGATCCCTCTGCAGAAGTCATGGTAGTTTTCCTGACGTCATCTTTTTTCAACATTAAATGATCCTCTTCAAAACTTATGCTCAAAGGGTAATAGGAACTTTCTCTTGCATTTTCTTCTGACAGAAGAGCAACAGTGATTTGCTGCAATTTCCTCCTCTTATACACAAAACCTTCCCTTTCAGGTGAAGAACTAGCACACATATTGGTACGTGGAGATATATCAGAACAGTTACTTGAGTACTTCACTGCACTTGTCGGGACCAATTTGCTTCCTTACTCTCCTGTAGATAATGTTTTTATCTGGTTATCACAACAACAATAACCACAATTTTGAGACTTTCGCCAAATTTCACCACAATGTAACAATTCATAAACTAAGTGCATGATTCCTTGTATTCTATGTCAAGAGCAAACAATGATTTTGGGCTGATAGAAGTAGGAAGAGAGGTCTGAATGAGCATTTCACCTGATCGGGCACCAATATATACTTGGTGAATTATAGTTTTCTGATGTATTCTATAGAAAAATGTTGACTGAGGCACATTGGATCATTAGATAAAATCACTCTAATAGCTGTTGCAGAGTATCCTGTAAAAATTAACAAGTAAAAAGTTAACAAAACATGCTTATGAAAGAAATACAAAAGGGTGTGATGCTTAGTGAACTAAATAGATTATGGTAGTGAAAAATGAGATCCTACAAACCTAAAAAAACCAACTTAACTCTACTAACCCACTCATCCCTAGACCAAAGAAAATATCAGAATTGGCACCACTTACTAGCCTGGGAGAGGGACATCAATCAGCTCTCTAAGGAGAGCTATTTAGAGAGCTTAATATTCTAGATTGAGAGCAAAAGATGGGCAGTTAATAACGTATTTAAAGTTAAGTTTGGCTCATTTGTATGAATTCAACCTCAACTAGTATGTATACTTGTTTTAGTGAATCTTAATACTAAATGGATCAATTTCTGCACTAATGCAAGTTGTTATTAATGTTGACAGATGGTGTGGCCTTTGGACCAAGATAGGGATGATCATGAGGCAAAGGAAAAGGGTGTTCCATGAAAAAAATGTATGATTTAGCCTTTTGGGCTTAACTCAGAGGCGGCGGACAGCAGCTCAAGGGTGCCGACTCCATCATTTTGCTATCGATCCGGAGGGCTTCGAGAGCATCTTGTGGAAATGGAAACACAAATAAGGGCTAAGATCTGCATCCTTTGTCATTTCTATTGATTTTAGCTCTTGTATTAATGAACATGGAGGTTTTTCTGTTTGAATACTTTGAATATTTGATTGTGAACTCCATGTTGCTTGGCTAGAACATCGTTCTAGGGTTGTATGACGTTTTAGACATGAATGTCTATTATCCTTTGAATGTATGGATTGTGGGTTAAAAACGGTGTGCTTGTGACATGGTTTTCATGTAGCTGGTGAACCGGAAAGCAACGACAAACATCTAGATGAATATTATTGGACCGGAAGGCAATGGCAATCATCTAGCTACATTAGCATTACATGAATCTAGTAATCTTTGGACCATAAGACAATGATAGATTATGGTGCTTAAAATGCATGTTAATGTTAATGTAAAAGAACCGTGCATCACAAGATGGAAGACCGGTGTAACAGACTGGTATTTGCTGCAGCATAGGGATATGCTATAGATCATCCATGGTCAGGGTATTTGACTAGAAACAGTAATGCATCACTCCACTTGACAAGTGGAAGTCATTAGGCATACTCTTTAGCCATAAGGAATCATTGTCCACGCCTGAGTGTGTATAAAGTCCCTTAGCATGCCACTGAATAGCTCTTGTCACTAGCTCATCAAGCTAGCACAATTCAAAGGAGAAAATCATTATCATGTCTATACATTATGCAACTCTAGATATTTATACCTGAGTGTTTACCCCTGAACTCTTCGTTATTCTACTACTTTTCTAGATTTTAGATTAGTTTAGTCTAACTTTCCCCTTCAGTACTGAAGGATCAAAGTACCTTAGTAGGCTCCTACTCAATTAACCTTCACACCACTCCATGAGGAAATTGACCTCAGTACTCACCGAGCTTTATTACTTTGACCATGTACGCTTGCGTGCGAAGACATAGTGCTTGCATTTGCCGCCCATCAACATCATCTTCAAAGTTGAAGTAGACATGATTTAGCTCCATTATTGTTGCATCTCAAGAAAACTTCACCTTTTCACGAAGTTTTTACATGAGCCAACTGGACAGGTATTTTTGGAAATTTATTTTCTTGTGATGGTTTAACAAAGTAAATAAGGTGGTGCTTGGTTGGTGGTGTTTGGAACTAATGTAATTCTGAATCTGGATTTACACTTAGATATTGACCGGAGGGATAAGAGAGGGATTATCCCTAAATCCCTCAAACCATACAACCACCTAAGATGAATAATCAAATGAAAAAAAATCTATTGATAAATAAAAGAAACAAAAAAAAAGAAATTTATTATCTTGTTTTTCTTGTTGAAGAAAAGTAGACAGATGGTCAGTTCTTTCTTTCCCTTCCATAATTCTTGGTTCTTTACTCCTTTTCTCACTCCCTAATGGTTTCCCTTAATCCAAACAACCATATAAGCATTACAACTAATTTGCACCAATCACACACAAATCTGATTCCTGGTACTGTAAACACAATTCCTTTCATCCACAAACCCTAGTCCAAAACTAGCCACGATCCATTACTCTATTTCAACAAGATATTACAAAAATTCAATACAAATCCAAGAAACAACATCCTAATATGCAATCAAAACAAAGAATCTGAAAAACAAGATGATTCAATATATAAAAGTGACCATAAAATCTAAACATAATCAAATTCATCAAGATATCATTATGAAGATGCACATAAATCCATTACTTCAAGAGAAAGATATTATTGGAAAGGAATTACTAGAGTGAGTGGGATAAAACAAGAAGCGCCTCTGCTTCTTGGAGGAGAGAGAATCGGGGATTGGAGGCCCCTAGATTTCCCACAAAACCAGAAATTCACAAGTGCTTGAAGACGTTTTATATATTCTTTGGGGCTTTGCTAACTTGCCTTTCAAATCCTTTTCCAAACAGCCTCTCTTAACGGGTCGGGTCCCGCCCGAATCCGAAATCTAACTTCTAAATTTTTTTTCATGATTTTACAGTAGATAAAATTTTTGGTAGAACAAAAACACAATTAAATAAGTAAAGTTCCCTATTTATTTGAATAAAAATAAACAATCAGTCAAGAGGTACATCAATAAAAATTAAAATTAAATTTTTAAAAAAATACTCTGAATTCCTTATTGGTACACTGAAATCCTGTGGAAAATAAAGAAAAGTGATGTAATGTGTATGTGTAGTATATGGTTTCAGCACCAATTATGATCATCTCAAAAGCCCTTCATGCAAATCCAATTCATTGATGCATTCTTCAACAACTTTGGTTGGTGCTCTGCTTTTCAGCAGCATCTCTTCATGTTCATCTTCAGGGTTTGATAAAGCTACAATGGCTCCTCCAGCTCCAATTGAAGCTTCTCCTTTGTGTATCACAATGGTCCTGATTACTATGTTGAGATCAAATGTTTGATTGTATGAGAAGAATCCGATGCAGCCTGAGTAGACACCTCTGGAGCAGTTTTCAAGAGAATCAAGGAGTTCCATTGAGCGTAACTTAGGCGCCCCGGTCATCGAACCGCCTGGAAAGGCAGCCTTGACACATTTGACTGGGGTTACATCTGACTTTCTCTTTCCTTGGATTGTACTGACCAGAGTGTGCACTGTTGCATATGATTGCACCTCCATGAGACGAGGGACATGCACACTGCCTGGTTCGCATACCCGGCCGATATCATTCCTCAGGAGATCAACTATCATTAGGTTTTCTGCCTGATCCTTTTCGCTGTCAAATAATCAAAAGATAAAAAATGAGCAAGCCAAATATGAAGTAGCCAGATGAACAGAAAAATTACTAACATCTTATGTACATTGAAAAAGAAGCACATTGGTTCTGCATTAAGGTAGGTGGTCAATCACATAAATGAATAAAGACATTGAACAGCACAAAAAAAAAAAAAAAGATGATAAAAGAATTGGTAGAATGAGGCATTCAGCTTTCTTCATGTTACTGCCTTTATTTACATGATGGAACAAGTTAGTTGTTAGAGCTAGTCAAAACAAGTCATTACTTAAAACGACATTGCAATGTAATAGTTCTCGCCTATTAAACGAGCAGCATTGCTTTAGCACCCAAGTGCATTGGTGAAATACTCTTCCAGTAATATGATGAAGTCCTTAAGACTTTGTTACACAAGTGGTATAAAATAGATAGCATCACATCAAAATACCATTTACTTATTAGAAAGGGCAGGTGCTAATGATTGTTTGGCAACAAAACAAGAGTAGTAGTTTTTCTTTGCTCACCTGTATTGCAATTGTAATTTCAGAATTTCATCTTCTTCTGGAGTTCGGCCACGGGCGATCGTACCTTTGATGGGCTTTGCTTCCAGCGTACCATTCCTGTCTAAACGTAGAAATCTCTCAGGAGAAGAGCAGCAAATGCATAAGTCTTCCTCAGCAAAATTAAGCCAGGCAGCATATGGAGCTGGATTTCGTTCTCTTAATTTAAGGTAGAGATTTAGAGAATTTATGTTGTCAACGTTTCTTCTCATTTGTGTTGTCAAACACAATTCATAGCTTTGGCCATCTCTGATGAACTCCAGACATTTCTGTACATCTTTGATATATTGATGCCTTGATTTATCCACTACAAAGTTAGCCTCCCATTGCCTTGAAGTTCTAGTTGGTAATTTCTGCTTATTGGACTTTTTAGTAGTTTTAGAAATCAACCTAAGGAGCTTCCTCTCGGTTTCAACCAACCATGACTTCACTCCACTAGTAGCATCCAAATGATGATGATCATGGATGGAAAGAATATATACATCCCCATTGGTATGATCAATTACTATAAGGTTGTCAGCAAAGAATAAACAAGCATCTGGAGTCGTTGATTGATGTGAGTTGGATGACGCACCACATTCAACTTTTAGATTATACCTGTGTATACATCACATCAAATTAATAAGATAAAATGTCCCTCAATTATGTTTTACTAAATTGAGGTAAATTTCAAAGATATGACTCGAACTTACAGGAAAAGACAAGTATCACTTTAAAGAAGGTGCAGTCAAAATCATTTAAAGCCATAGTGTGGCTTAACCAAAGTGGCATGCACATAAGATACAATATATATTTTATACATATAATCTCTTCGATCAGATCCATTTGAGCTCAATCAATGAAAAATATATGAAAGTTTCTACAATCAAATGTATACGTCAATTACGTGTAGGGTGGTCTTATTCACAAATTTGAAAGAAATTTAACGTTCAGATAGTCTTGACATTAATGAGGTATTATCCAGTATAAATAAAATATGAAGAGATTTAAACCGTGAACATGAGCTTTTAAGAGTTGAAAATGAGTATAGAGTAAAAGAGTACATAACTTTGCTCATGGACCATCTTTTGGAGATAAACAATTCAGATTACTCACGTTGTGCCAAATTATGACCACTAGTTCCTCTTACCATCAATTTCAATTAACCTTCAAGCAATACTAACTGTAATGTGTTTTCCTTACAGATATGAAAACACCGTGCAGAAACTAGGCTTTCATTAAAATCCATCAACTTAATCTCAAAGGGCGGCATTGTTTTGTCTCTAAAACAGTGAATTTCATGTTTATCCTTTTGACATGTCAAAATCGGTCACTACATGGTCAATCATGAAGAAATAATCAGAAAACTATGAGGTACAAAATAAACCAGTATCCTGATTGGCAGTAGCAGAATTATCACCCAAAAATACAAGAGAGATTCTAACAAGAAAATGGCATTTTTAAAAATTAAAATGAAATCAAAATAATAAAAAAAAAGAGAAAAATGTAGTGGCCTACCCAATGAAACCAACATATCCTCCACAAAAGTCAAACGGCAAGTCAGCATAATCTTCTTTGTCATATTGAAATGATTGAAGTTCCTGAAACAAATATGGCAAATAAAAAGGCAAAAGTAAATATAGCTAGTACTCAAGAAATGAAACTAACATATTCATTCAAACACTGCAGGTCTTAAAGAAAATTCTCTATGCAGCCTCATAGTAACTAGCAAGTAATAACAAACAAATGAATATATCTGATGGAAATCCTCTGAGCATGCAGTTCTAGATATTAATGGGACAAACCATTATATATATATATGAGAGTGTATGTTTGTCAGTCATCAATAAAACACATGTACCTTGTCTAAGAAATCAAAAAAACCATCCTTTAGAAACCGTTTCTCCACAACCCCATGACAATCTCGAATTGACAAGTAGCCCCCATCATTGCCTGTCTTTGAACTGAAAAGAAATATAGTCAGATATGTTTGAAATTCTAATCAATGAAAATGGGACCTAATAACTAGAAGCTTTAAGTCACATTCAAATGTAATGCACTTCTAGTTCTGCTTATATGTCCAACTTCTCATTGAGTACATCAGAACCTTTTATCAGAAAGTTTAAACGTGATTTGCTTCCACAGTCGTCCTCCTTTACAGCCCATGAATGAAAACCGTGCTCTATTCTGGGGAAAAATATGGTACATATGTAAGTTATTTAGAATTTTGTCCAGCAGATTAAAACAATAAATGCAAGTTTATCTCCCCAATCAAAAAGCATTTAGGAAGATATCTCAACTTCTAGCTAGAAACCATAAATACGCATCAATAAGGATCTGGCAAATGAAACTTTACCTGATCTGTCGAGGAGCTATCCAACCAAAAAGTGTTTTTGCTACACTTGTCACTGAATAGCTCACAAAATATTTTTTCCGGTCCACCAACTTGATTTAGTAAGCAATTGATCTTCTTCCACTCCAATCTCAAGCGCTTCTTATCTCCATCTATAAGGTCATTGATTGAATTTCTGGATAAAGGTGATTTGGAATCCATCAAGTTGTCACTTAATGGCTTACCATTGCAAGATTCTTTAGTTGATATGGATGGATGAGAGACCTAAATTCATGAAGTTATTACATAATCAGAAGAAAAAGTTAAAACAATGTGCAATATTGGGTGTATGAAAATTAATTTGCATAATTGGTACTCCCTACAGCACTGACAAGATAAAACAGTAAACTACTATACAAAACTTGACCCTGGACTTTAACTGTAAGCAGCTAACAAATAGTCAATCAAAGCTAATTATTACAAATACCCAAAATTATATGATCAACATATTTAATGACCAAATAATGGGCCTAACAAGTTTTGAACAAGTGATCAAACCAAACATGGATTCCATTGCCTAAAGAACTAGTTAAATCATCTAACAAGTAAATTACACAATGAATTTTAGTTTAATTAAAAGATTTCAAACTAGTCTAACTCTACAAAACCAGCCGAAACTCACAACAAACAAAACCTAAGCATGCTCCAAAAGCCAATCCTTTATGATCATGCAACTTCCACCCATGCAATTCTAATTTCATCAACCCTAATCAAAATTGACACGCCCATCCCCTGCATTTCAAGAGAAAAGGACAAATAATTGTTCACAAATAAGATGAGATAAACAAACTTCTTGCATATGAATCCTATCATACTCATTAATGACATGAACAAAATCATTATATGTTTTCATACATGGATGCTACCATCCGATCCATCACCAATGTATTAGGTCAATACTAGCAGTACTAAAATGCTGTCTATACTCGAGCCATTTATTTAAGAAACAATATCATTCTTAGGAGGTCATTGCATGATAGGAATAGTAGACTAGAATTATAATAAGTTACTGACAGAGCATGACATTAAAGGCAAACTAAGAAATTTAGAAGTTTACTTGAAACAATTGCGATTTACCACAATCATGAACCTTTCTTTCATGATGTTTAGAGGATCTTAATCCATAGTCAACTGTTATCTTTTTGAAGTTCTGAAATATTTGCCTGCCATGCCTTGTAGCAACACTTTCGGGATGAAACTAAAATCAAAAACAAAGGTGAGCTTCCAAAATAAGCATACTGTGTGAAGGAGATGTATACAGTTGAATTTAACAAACCTGCAAACCATAATGAGGCCAACTATGGTGCATTACACCCATAAGGATTTTTGAACACTTAAAATCTTCCAAAGTACTATGCCTTGACAATTCCGAACCTTCTATTATAGCTGAGGTGTAATCAGGAGAATGGAGTGGATAATGCTTTGTACATGATTCTTGGGACTCAAGAAAAGAAAGTGTAGGCATTGAAGAAGTCCATGCTATCGGAATGAGTTCTCTAGGAAGTGATTCTGGATCTATAACAAGTGAATGATACCGCACAACCTTCACATCAAATACATTACCAAGTTATATATTCCTATACTGAAAGGAGTATATGAAAAGCAATCCATTAACTTCTACAAGGATTATATGAGAAAAAAATTATTAATAGTTTACAATTGTAACAGAACATAAACTAATAAAAATGAAATTTTGAGCGCAAAAAATACATCACTACACTCTTTAATATTGAACTAACCTTAAATCCAGATTCTCTCCCAGATGGGATATTGCTGAAAAGCCTGCAACCTGAGTGCTCAATCTCACTGAAGAACAAAGATTAAATAATAAGATCCCACTTGCAGCCTAAATACACGCCAGGTTTTTTATAATAGACGTTTCAATCATAAGTTTTAGACAATGGTGTTTGAGGTAAGATAACCATCAAGCTGTTTGAAGCAGATTTCGCAATAAATGCCAACTAGCTCAGGCCAGGATGCTTTGCTCGTCTTTCCTAAGAGTAAAACTATATTGCCTCAAAAAGAACAAAAATATATGAATGCTTTGAAGAATTCGTACCTTAAGCGTCCATGAACTGGTTCAGGAGCATGGACAATTTGAGCACCATGAACGAATCCCAAAGCCTGAAATAAACTAAATAAATAAACAAACAAGGGAAATAAGGGAAAATTGCAAATCAAATTTGGCATGATCAAAAGGTTTACATTGCTTATTAGTCCACAGTAGTTTTAATATTCTTTCCTACTGATTTCTGAAGCTTAAATGCAA
The DNA here is from genome assembly GCA_026586065.1 of Dioscorea zingiberensis. Classification (NCBI taxonomy): domain Eukaryota; kingdom Viridiplantae; phylum Streptophyta; class Magnoliopsida; order Dioscoreales; family Dioscoreaceae; genus Dioscorea; species Dioscorea zingiberensis. The sequence continues at coordinate 19,141,295 of CM048818.1, read as the reverse complement.
ATTACAAAGCTAATCTCTAAAGATGCCTTAACCACTTAATTCAATTCTGACACAGTGCCACGATACTCTTCATATTTATAATTAAGATTGTCAGTTCAGCCCTACTCATTATCTACATTCCCATCCAGATTTCAAAAAAAACAAAGCAAGCCCTACAAATGCCAAAAGAACTGACATGGTGGGCCATTGTACGGCATGACATGGTGGGCAGGATAACAAGGGACACATAGAGACATGGTTACAGAATGTAGAATATTCCAAAAATCTAAACACAAGGAAACAGGAGAATCTATCTATGTTTCATAGAAATACAAAATTTATAAAATAACACATCTAGACTGATATATATTAGTATATACATGAACATGTACGAAGTCTGCATGGAATCAAACCAATGAGTTATTCAAGATTAATTTAACATATGTTCAAACTTAAACTAATTGACATCAATACATCATGTTTGAACATAAGTTTCTGTTGGGTTGGGTCAGCCCCATTTGGGCTAGACTCAAATTCCTTGATGTGGGCCTCCACCACATTAAGAGATGTATGGTTAGGTTAAACCATAAGTTGGGGGGGCCTTTTTCAACAACTAAGGGAATTTGGTGTGGCATTGGAGAAGCTAGGGTTTTCTCTCATACAAGAAGAAGTGAGGAGAAGAAGAAGGAGAAGCTAGGGCTTGCAAGAAGATAGGCAAATTGGTGTCGGACTTCACTCAAGATTGGGGTGAAGGGTTCCTTGTGAGGGTCTCTCCAAAGTTGTAGAGTTTGATCTCTATTCACTCTCTTCTCATTGTTAATATCATCATCTATGTGTGTGATGGCATGTGTAGCATGAGAAAGCTTATTACTCTTGTATGATTGATGCCTCATGGCTTGTATTCCTCTAGTTAGCTAGAGAAGACCAAATTGATATAGTTAAAAGGGTTTAAGAGGCTCTAAGGAGTCCCGTGGTTTTTCCCCTCGATTAGAAGAGGTTTTCCACGCTAAATCGTGTGTCTTTGATTATCTTGTTAGTTTGATTGTTTACCTATTTTGTACACAAAGGAAAAGGGGAAGACAAGATCAAGGGAACAAGTGGAGATTCTACAGAAAACAGAGAACCAAACAAGCCTGTCTAGATCCAGATGGCAGAGAACCAAATGATCCAGACGGGCCCGCCTACCTCTCTGTTTGAAGACTGTTGCAGTTATTGTTTTTGGTTGTGTTAATCTACAGTTTTTCTCCCCAACAATTTCAAGCTATCCCTACAAAATTTGGATGTTTCTTGCTCACATGTGTGACAGATGCTCACAGTCAAGCATGTCAAACAAATCAATGATGATATTAGGCAATGCCACTTCTGAATTAAACAGAGCATAACTAGAAAACATACAAAGGCACTACAATGAACTACCTGATGGCCCAGGCAGACACCCAAAACAGGGACATCCTTGCACTGAAGAAGTATCTGCGGACATATACCTGCAACATCAAACCACCAAGCAAAGGTTATCAAGATGGCAACTTTGAAGCACCTAATGCCCAGCAATGCCAAAACTCGCAACAAACTCGATCTTTGATCCCAAATCATCACTAAAAGCCTAACCTATGTCTGCACTACGTGTTGGAGATCCAGGTCCAGGGGAAATAACAATGTTATCAAAAGCCTTCTCATCATATAAGCAATACCGAGCATATTCCCAAGTCCACTCGTCATTGCGGACAACCACAGGAGGCACTGAAGAGCATCATAAAAATTCAATCAATTTACCATTCAATCAGTGTCAATCAACAAGTCCTCTCCTTTCGTAGATCAATCGACAAAACGATCAAAGAGATCCTTGAAAGCGTACCAAGATTGACGACAGAGAGCTCTTGGAAGATGTTGTAAGTGTAGCTATCGTAGTTATCTATCAGCAACGTGCGCACCGGCTTGTGCTCCCAGCCACCGCGGCGGCTCAGGCACATCGAAGCACGGGGCCAAGGCGGCAGCGAAGCAGCTCTGGATCGCGGGATCCATGGGGAGAAGGAGGAGCGGATCCCCAAGCTCGTCTCCATGCTCTGAGGTTGTTGGCGGCGGCGAGGCGGCGGCGGGGAATTGTAGCTACAGTGGTAGCGGACCTTGAGCTAGTGTTCGGTTTGGTGTTCCTGCGGAGGAACGTATATTAATAGTGATCGTTCGATTCATTTTTGGTTTAAAGTTGCAAACCCAATTCGAAGTCGAGCTCCAAAAATGATTTTTGTCCAAAAAAGGAACATTCAAAAGAAGGTTTTAATTCGAGTTGAACACAGGACACTTGAACTTGAATTCAATCATTAGGCATACAATGATTTATGAGATATGATTATTTATAATATTGAGTTAATAATTTTTTATAATCAGAAGTGAATTTTCGCTACAAGAGTTAATTATCTTCACTTTTTTTTTAATTGAAAATAAAATAAGGTGGAGTTCTTTCGGGGACAATCCCGTATTCAAATCCCTCTTCGTGTAGGGTGGGGGCACAACACACGTGAATCAGAGATGCTCATAACGCTGAAATTCTCTGTTTTATACAATCAGACATTTCATCAAATCTCTCATAAGGGCCCTTGTTACCTATTTTCAAAAAAATAAAATAAAATAAAATAAAACTAGAGAAGTTTATAAAAATAAAAACTCTAATGAGTTAGTTAGATGTGTTATAATAACTTAGGCACAATGAGTTAGGTAAGTATGTTATTGTTGGTAGATGTGGACTATGGAGCTAACATTGGGATCTTTTAATTAACTAGTGGAGTTCAGTGAACCTAATTTGCACAAAACTGACTTATTGAACTTGCCTTTTTTGAATACTAATATGAAAGTTGAAGGTGATGACCTTCAACTTGTTCAAATGTCCAACCTTATTTTTTATGGACTACTCTCACTAGAGAGAAAATTTATGAAAAAGAAAAAGTAGGAAACCAAATTAATGTTTCCTTGTAAGAGATCACTCAAAGTTTTCTCTTATTTAATTGTGTCCTAATCTCACTCAAAATCCATGTGATAAAAATGAATTATATTTAATTTATAATTATTTTATTTTATCTCATCACAATTCCTATTAGATTAACCCAAACAAGTAACATGATAAATTAGATCACATTGGTCCAGTAACATTCAATCACAATAATTATCTCTTTATTATTAATTAAGTTTAACAAATTCTTTCTAAATAATAATTTTTAAATATTAATTTGGTTTTAGATCTGTGATAGAGTTAGAGCATGTTTCTTTTATGGAGGTGGGGACCGAACTGATGAAAGTGGTCCCACTTCAGTCACTTCGGTGTGTTTGGTTCACCGAAGTAGAGCCAGAAGTAGAAAGTCCCACTTTGGAATGTTTTTTTGACTTCCGAAAAAAAGAAGTCGAATTGGGACTTTGGTCGTTTTTACCTACGTGACCGTCACATGACTCCATGTGCACTTATTGGCATCACCGCCCGAACTCAAGCGGCTCGCGACTCGTGACTCCTCTAGGGCACCAATCTCTCCCATGAGCTTTCTCGCCGCCTCCCTCGTTCCACATCGAACTCAGGTCGATCTCCTCTTTCTCCCTAGATCTTCTCACAGCCTTTCTCGTTCCAACATTATAGGGCTTGTTGGCTTCTCCCTTGCAATCCATCTTCCCACTCCCGGCATTGGATTTTAGGGCATCATCATTTTCTTGTTGCAAGACTTGATCTTGAAGGTATGCCTCTATCTTTGAAATTTCTTGTTGTTTATCTTTGGTTTTAGGTTTATGATTTGATTTCTTCTTGATTTTCTTGCCGACTTCTTCTCAATTTGGTTACTCGCCCGATCTCCCATCTAGAGAATAGGATAGATCTAAATTCGGCCCCCTTTCAACCATTTGCTTGTTGCTCTAAGGTTGATCTTTAAGGTTTGCTTATTCCCTTTGAAATTTCATGTTTTCTTCGGTTTTATGGTTTTCTTTTAGATTTCTTCTCATATAATATATTTTTAGGCTAGATCCATGTATTTTCTAGTTGAATATAGTGTTGGTGTTCTCATTTTCTTTTTTTGGGCTTTCATGAGATGAAATTAGGGTTTTGGAGGGATTTGATTTGTAGTATTGGGTTTCATATATATTTTACACCCATTGTCGATATTGAATCTGCCCATCATTTGTTCTTCTTTGTTTTATCAAAAGGAAAAGGTTGGTTTTAATACAAAACTATCTTCTTCTTTTTTTCCTTATTAAGGTTTGGCACAAGATCTTTTTAACAAGAGATGACTTTATATAATACATGAGCTAGGGTTGATCTCACCTTTGAATTCACTCATCATTAAATCTTCTTTTCTTAGTATAGACCAACTTCTAATTTAAGGTATATCACAAAACTGAAACACAGCCTCATAAACAGCGTGACAATACTCACTTACTCATCCACTTAAATCAAAAGTTTTGAATTTAAAACTCTTGAATAATCTATTTACTTCAACCAACTTCTAATTTAACACCCTTTAATAGTATAGATAGGGAGGCTTCATCCTAGGCATCCAATGTTTAAGAATGTGGTGGTTTTTATTAAACTATGTGGATTATAAACTTATATTTCTTATTTTTTATCTTTGAATTACTGTAAAATATCTAAGGGAATTTTATACAAGATTTTGTTTGAAGTTAGGGCATGGACCAAAGTAATTAGAGCAAATTATTTATAGGCCCCTGAAACAGTAACCAAGTCCCTACCCAACACACTATTTGTTACACCCTCCCCAACACCTACCCCAGGGACCTATAGGGATATTGGCACTGTTTCAGGGACCTATTGTTCATTATCCAAAGTAATTAAGACAGGTGGCTGTGATGTGACCCATTTTTAAACTTAATTCTAAAAACTAACTTTTTTTTTAATGGCCAGTCCATTATAGTTTCATATAATTCATATCTTACATCAGAATGTGATTGGATGAGAGCAAATAGAGAAGAATAAAAGGACATCATGTAGAAATTCTGTTTTTCTTTGAGGAACTGTTCAGTAATCAGTTTATATAAATAGCCAGCACAGTATTTTGTTGTATATATTGTAAGCTTCATCTTCCAAAAGGAGGCATTCATGCTGATATAAATGGTCATGGAGTTTTAGATCATGTCCATGGGGTTAAATCCATTATTCATTCCTGTACTTTACCACAATGTTCATTTCCATCGCTGCATTTTATATACGGACTATCACTGATGCTGACGTGGTAGTATAGGTGGCATACAAATGAAATATGATTTATTTTTTTGAATTTTTTATTTATACGTGGCCGTATTTTGCTGACATGGCATGCTGACGTGGGAATTTTTTTAAAAAATGATAAAATAATTTTTAAATGGGAATTTAAAGCATGCTGATGTGACAATTTTTATTTAAAAAATTGATTATATTATTAATTTTAAAAAAAATTTAAAAATGTTTTTAAATAATTTTTAAAAAATAATTTATAATATTATTATTGTTTTAAAAATATTTTTTAAAAAAACAATTAATTATATTATTAATTTTTTAAAATAAATTTTTTTAAAAAAATTAATTATATTATTAATTTTTTTAAAAAAAATTGCCACATCAGCCTGCATTAAATTCCCATTTTAAAATCATTTTATCATTTTTTTTAAAAAAAATGCCACATCAGCAAAATACGGCCATGTGTAAATAAAACATTCAAAAAAAGGTTGTATTTCATATGTATGCCACCTGTGCTGCCACGCCAGCATCAGAGGTAATATTAAACAAAATACAAGGATGAATAGTAGATTTATCCCGATGTTCATGTTCAGAAAGTTTTATTGCATAAGTTGTAAGAGCCGCTACGTTTACAACTTGATCTAAACCCTTAATTATTCCTCTAATTATGCTTAGTAATTAAATCCGTTATTTGGATTATTAAAATTGTGGGGGTTTAATTTCATATTAAACTTCTCTTGAGATTAAAGAGTGAGGGACCTAATTGCAAATTTTAGAAGTGGTGTGATTTAAGTGAAAAATTGACCACTCATGTGGATTTGAATATGAGGGACTTGCATGTGTGGTTTTAAGAAAAAAAATGGATGTTTTTTTAAAGAGTCGTGACTCATGCATGTGATTAATATCACTAGAGCTTTTGTTGGGATAAATAACGGAAGGCCGGAGACTGATAAGCAAAAGTAACCATCAAATGATAAATGGAAACAAGTGGCTTAGAATTACAAGAAATGGTGGCTTATTTTCAGGAGATTGTAGATAAGCACATGGGTTAAATCCAACCTAAGATTTTCTTCTAAATATTAGTAAAGATATTGGAGGTGGAGTGGGTTTTTCAGACCCATAGCGAATTCAATGTAGGAACTGCTTTCATTATTCAAAAGTGGATGAAAGATTGGACAAATCACTAAAAATCCAACCTAGACACAGCTATCCTACTTGAAGGTTGGGGAGATGCTCCTTCAGGCCAGGTTGCTCATACACAATACCGGGAATCTAGGCTCACGACGATCAGTGCTGAAGTGAACGAGTTTTCCCTAACTTTTAAACAGAACAACCTTATGAACGAGAGGTCGTGGAGAGCTTTGAAGTTCTGAATTCTCACCCTCACACGCACATAAAGAGAGAGAGAGAGAGAGAGAGAGAGAGAGAGAGAGAGCGACGTAGAGAGAATACTCACAAGCTACTCAACCTCTTGCTGCTTCACAACACTCCACTTTCTTTCTGCGCTGACGTTCAGAGTGTTGCTGGGCCGGAGAAACGGTCGGAGACCTCAGACGAGGTGGGGAGAAATGACTCACGAGCTCGAGGGCGTGCTTGTGGACTAGAAGAGCTCGAACCATCAGAGGAGGTCACCTAGCGAAGCACAACCACCATCCAAAAGACCCTTGTTGTAGGAGTTGTTCTCAAGAGCATCGTTGTTCCCCCACGGTGAGCCTTCCATCCTGTTTAGAGTCATGTTTGACACACATGCATGGTAGTAGATCACGAATAGCCAACTCGAGAGCTCCCTCACTCCTTGCGACTCTCTCTTATCGGCACCACCACGCCGTCTCGATGGAGCTGACTGCCTGATAGAAAGGGTAAACGTGTTAAGTGTTATTTTCTGAATAAGCAAGCTAGCGTATTGAGCTCGTGGGAAACCGATTCCATGCAAATGGGTTAACTGAGCCAGACGAGCTGAAACCTCTGCTTGCATGGAAACGTGGAGGAATAAAGTTACGCCATTAATGATGTATATGATGGTTAGTGTAAATTAGTGGATAGTTCTTAAAACATGAACCATTACTTATGTTTTGATGGTTTAGAACTTCATACATGCATGGGATATGTGTCAAAATGGTACACATGTGTAAATAATATTATTAGTTGGAATTGCATGAATATCTTAAACAAGAGGATATAGTAGACTATAGAATTGAAATAAAGCATCAAGGTCTTAAGTTCACACAACTTAGGGATCCGAAATCTTACACTCCATGGAGTTTTGATAAAACTATAAGTGAAAGGTCAACAGGCAGTAATATTAAATAAAATGGTTATATATTTAATTATGTGATTAGCGCTAATACATTGATCATGAAGGAAGATACTCTTTTTATAAGTGCATTGAGAATGACAACCATTGCCATGTGGGACCTATATATATGTTATTTAATCCTATTCCTTCGTTGAACTATTAAACGGAAGAGAGGTAATATATTTGGTATGTTACAAATGAACCCACTACTATGTTAACGACCCGACCTATGTAGGGACACAACTAAGTAGTGGTTTGAGTATTCTAAAGTATTTAAACCCAGTTAAGGGTGAAGATTCATTATACCTTGGTAATGGATACTGAGTATAGACTCTACTGATCAGATATCGACGAGGAGTGTAAAGCTACGTCGAGAGGGATTTGTGACTAAGTCGGAATATCTTCGATACAGGCAAGTATTTCCGCACTTCTTCTTTTATTGGATATTTGTTGATGAATGTGTCATGTCTCCTTGATGCTTGGATTCATTCTGTTATATGTGTACTTGTTTCATTGGGCGTTTGTGATTCCATGTTTGTGCACATATCCTTGACTCCTTGATTGATTGCTTGTATACTTGATATATACCACTGAGCATGTTTAGTCGTTGATCGGCACTTGGCCGTGGAGACACGTGAGTCGGTGCGCTGGCCGAGTGAATGTGCATCAGTTATCTTGTTGTTGAGGATTCTCCCGGTATAGTACCGATGTTCAGGGACGAGGACACCCTGCTCATCCAGTATTCCTTGTCAGAGAGACGATACTCTGGCCGTCCCGTATTCCTTGTCAGTGGGATGAAACATTGGCCATGTACGCACATGTTATGGAGGTAACGCTACCGAGCTGTCGACTGAGTTCGATGACGGTTTCAACCGTGTTTTTGCCAGGGGAGAGGACTTGTGAGTTGTGGATCGCTTACCGTAATCAGTCATATGGTATGTTGTTTGAGGTTTGGATTCTCCTACCACATTGTGATTGCGTGTTCTTGGTAGGACTGAGATCCTTATCTCCTTGGCTTATCATGGATTTCTTGTTCATAGGTGTGTGGGTTTGAGACTCTGTTGTTTGATGTGATCACTGGCTTGTTTATATTTCTTGAATTATCTCTCCTTAATTCATATTATTATTCATGAGGCATGATTTGTTTTATCCAGCAGGTGCTTACTGGGCTTTCCTTACAAAAGCTCACCCACTTGTTGACTACTGTGTAAGCTATCTTAGGATGGATGTAGGCCCCTTCCTGCGTCTTTCAATGGTTATGCGTGATAGATATGTGTTGCATGCCACTAGACATGTATCAGTACGTAGAAGAACAACTAGCTGTTATCCTACATATTGTGGGGCACAACACAAAGAATAGGACAATGAGAGCTGAGTTTCTCCGGTCCGGTGAGACTTTTAGTAGGTACTTCAACAATGCCCTATGTGTTATTTGCTCTGTACGCGATGACTTTTTGCAGCCTCCTACATCTACTTGTCACCATGAGATTGAGAGTAACAATAATTGGTAGCCTTTCTTCAAGGTAAGACTGACGTCAATTTGTTAGGGTTTAAATAGTGTGAATTTTCGTTGTAAAAAAAAAAAAACTTCTTTGGTAAACATGTAGGATTGCATTGGTCTATTAGATAGCACTCATATTGTTGCATCCGTTCCCCCGCATGAGTTACCATGTTTTCGAGGCCGGAAGGGTCCAACGCAAAATGTGTTGGCCGTGGTCAACCCCGGTTTAATATTCATATATGTGCTGAAGACTCAGTAATTGACTTTACTGTATTAAGAGATGCATTATCGCCCCCACAACCGAAAGGGCTTAAACTCATATAAGGTAATACTACTTTATTTTTCTCCTTACACATACAAATTTATTTATGCAAAAAATGCTTTATAGTAATAGTTTGGTGTAGGTAAATATTACCTAGTAGATGCTAATTACACGACGATGAATGGTTTCATCGCTCCATATCAGGGAGTTAGATACCGCTTGAAGGAACATAGTGGGCATGAACCGACCAACTCGCAAGAGCTGTTCAACTTAAGGCACTCAATGCTATTGTCTAAGGTTGAGCGGGCATTTGGCATACTTAAGAATCATTTCAAAATTCTTACATCGCAACCGTTCTTCCCTTTTAGGACTCAGGTTCATCTAGTCTTAGCAGCTTGTATCATTCACAATTACATTGCTTGTATCGATCCGAATGACACGATCATACAAGATGATACAACGCAAAATGAGGAGGTCGTAACTACATCCCAACCCAGATCCCAGAGAGAATGAAGGGAAGAAAATAGGCAATGGGTAGAATTAAGGGACAAGATTGCCAACGACATGTGGTGTAACACCCCAGAATTTTTATAAATAAATGATGAAATTAGTGGAAATAATTATCGAGGTTAATGAGACATAAAAAGAAATTAAACACTTTTAATTTTCTAATAAATAAAATAAGGACAAAACGGGTGTTGAATTTGGTCCAAGAGCATTAAGTTATAAGAAGGCCCTTAATGGGCCGAGCTACTTTGCTAATTCATAACCCTAAATCCTAGAAGGATTAATTGATAATCTTAAGTGGGAAAATTCAAGGAAATAAAAAGGGCCAATATTGGAGAGGAATAAGGCCTTGATAGTGGACCGGGCCCAAATAGAATTTCTCTCATTGCTTATTAACATGATTTAATTAAGTTAATCCTAACTTAAGCCTTAATTATTCGGGTTAAGAAAAAGGAATACCAATTATTGCAAATAGAATAAAATAATATTTTTATTCATTATCCAGATCCGGATTTCCCGGATCAAGGTTGGGTCAAAGCCGAGGTTTACGGATCTCGGTTGGACATTATTATCACCTGTGACACAATAGTAAGGAGCATGGAATAAGATAAATATTAAATAAAATAATATAATAAATTATAATTAGATCCGAAGAAAACTGATTTGGTCGGGGTAAAGGAGTCGCCCGTGACTCTGAAGTGATGGGATGAAAAGATGTATTAAACTAATATCAATTGAATATTATATGAATTAAAGTGTAAAGTTGGACCTAGGGCTTTGATTTATTAAAATCCATTTAAGCCTTCATCTCCCTTAATCCTCACGATCTCCATCTCCTTCTCCTTTTTCCTTTCCATCTCCTTCCCACGCCCGACCACTCTCATCACGGCGAGCCCCATCCCTGGCGTGCACCTACCGCGCCTTCTCCGTCGGGCCACTACCCGTCGTCTTGCGCGGCACACTGCATCGGCTACTCCTCCCCGCCCACCTCCATGCGCGTTGCCCGCGGTAGTCTTCCCAGGTCTGACATCACCGTGCGTGGCTAGGCTGAGTCGGCACCATCCTCCTCATGTGCGACGGGCATCTGAGCACGACCAGCAGCTAGGCCTAGCTTCCCGGCGTCGCCCCTCCTTCCTCAGTTCGCGACTGACGCCCGACTGCCTCTTGCAACCCCATCCAGCGGTCCTGCCGATCTGCTCCGCCCTTGTGCACATCCCAGGCCGGCCGCCCCTTCTTCTCAACGAGATCTGTGAGACTCTAGCGAGCCAGAGCCTTCTCCCACGGCACGACGAGGCCCTAGCTCCGACGAACAACACGCACACCTCCTCCTCTTCCTGCAGTCTCGACGTCGAATTTGTTCACAACAGCCCAGCGAGCACATCAAGTTCAGATCCAAGCTAAGCTAATCGTCGTTGAGCTTTAATTCTTGGAACAAAGGGGCTTGGTGTTTAATTTGGTGCTAATTCCTTAATTGATTGTAGGAAACACAAATACAGGGTCGGACGGGCTAATTTATGGTGGGAGACCTTATTAATAGAGTTTTAATCTCAATGGATGGGGATCATTAGCTTAATCTTAGTAGTAAGAGTCGCAAAGCTCTAATGAATGATTAATGAAAACAAAGGATTGTATGAATGAGTTTAAATTTGATTTGATTTGAATGAATGTTTGTATAATTTCGGGGCCCTCTAAATAGAGGAGGTGCTACCGAATTTTTGTGGAGAATTTTAAGTGTTAATGCTCGATTAATCTTCCATGATTATGTATGACATTTGATTACTTTAAGGAGCATGTTAGAAGCCTTCAAATTAAGCTAAGGATAAAGATAGATAAGTCTTCTATTATGAACAAATTCCGTATTTTTTATTCTCCTTAGAAACATGAAGTGCAAGTTAGTGAAAGCATGCTCTAGTTTAATTTAATATCTCTACTATACTCTTTCGAGTAGAAGTTAGAGTATAAGTTAAGAATATGATTTCCATATTCATGAATTTTCGTACTTTGATTATTACGAAAAGGAAAAGGCAAAGGTAAGGTCGCAGCTGCTGAAGGACCTAGCCAGCCTTAGAGGCTACCTAGACTCAGGTGAGGGAACACCACTATACATCTCTCGTATTTTCTACCTAGTTTTTATCGTGTTCATTTGTTCGAAATGAAAGGCATGAGTTTATTATTTATTATAAATGCCTTGAGTGTTACAAGCATGTCTTTTCTAAATAGATTTCTAGATTTGAAACACGTTTTTAGAAAATGCATGCGAAAAGCACATAAACATATTTGAAATAGAAAATGAGTTGTTGATAGAGATATTGATGCATGCATCGTACTCACATACTTGCCTGCCCCAGTGGTGGCTCTTTGACAGAGCCAGATAGTACTGTACTAGGTAGGGAAGGGGTTGATTTTATAAACTCTGATTTTGTCCCAAACTATCTATTTTCAAGAAATAAAACCCCCTTTTTATACCCGTAGGGTGCCTAGTGCACGTATATATATTATAGCCCGACGATAGTTGATTGGTCCTATTGTGAGGCTATCAGGTGTTGATTGGTCCGCTCATTTCCACTCTGGTTCCGCAATATGGAGGTAGAGGTGTAGCTGACATTAATATTATTGATTAAATAATATGATTTCACATATTGTCAAATTCCCGATTGTTGATTGGTCCAACCGTGGTGGTTACTGGCTTTGATTGGTCAGCCAGGATAATTATGGAAATCATTCCCGGTACCGAGGATAAAGTGATTAAAGAAACCCACATATGTATTTTACTTGGGTTTTCTGTTATGTTGGCATGATTTAATTTGATTGAAGGTAATGCATTGACCCACTTTTTTATATCTTGCATTTATCTTCAGATTTTAGACTTATTCAGTGTTTATATTTTATTCGAGATTATTGCATGCCGATGTTACACAAGTATGTCTATACCTGACAGTAGTGTTCATACCTCACTAAGCTTCTGTAGCTGACCCTCTTGTTGTGTGAAATTTTGCAGGTAGTAGGCAGGTACTTGACCATATCTAGAGTGGAGGAGAGGGTCCTGTCTACCCTTAGTTGGTTCTGACCACCCAGTTCTTTATGTTCCTATTTTGAGTGTTGTATTTGTTTTTAGAAGAGTTATGAACTCTTATGATAGATTTGTACTGTATGACATTATGGCTTGTACAATTATGTATTTGACACTATGTTTTTATAATATTAGTGTTTGATTATGATTAATTTATTAGATTATACAGCCTTAGGCTCAGGGTTCACTTCCTGACCTGGCTGGTGTGGCACTTGTCCCCTATTTGGAGATGAGTGTTACATGTGGCTGCATTATAATGGTTCTTATTAGTGTTTTTATTTTGTGCACTCTTATGTTCTTATCGTTGAACTTTGCCTAACTTTTTACAATGTAGTTTTTGTACTGCACCTTGTGCTTACCGTTTGTTGTTTCCTTGCATCACTATCATTGTGGGCTGCTTACTTATCTATTGCTACCGTACCATCTTTTTTTTAACATCTTCATGATGTTTTATATATGGATTAATGTGAAGCGCGATAGAGGATGGTAGTACTTCTACATCTGAAACAAAGCGTGGAACCCGAAACAAGCATTAGCCAACGACATATACTAACTTTTTAATACCACTGTTGGTTGAGCAAGTTAATATAGGGATGAAGTGTGACAAAACCTTCAAGAAACCAGCCTTTGTCGCGGCTGCTTCGGCAGTTAATTCAATGTTCAAGACTGATTATTCTCCGAAAAATCTTGAAAATCATTATAGAACCTTGAAGACAAGATATGCAGAGATCAAAAGAGCAAGGGAACTGAGTGGCACTGGATGGGATAATAACCTTAAAATGATCATCCTTGACCCAATGGTTTGCAAGATTTACGCAGATGTAAGTCTATTCCAATATTTTATTTGTTACTGTTTGGTTTCATTGCTAGCATGTATGTTTACTCATAAACTTGATGATCATCTGATAAATTTGTAGGCACATCCAGTTGCAAAACTCTACATAAACAAGCCGATAGAAAATTATGAAGGTCTTAGAATCATATGTGGTGAAGACCAAGCCTTTAGATCTCATGCGACTTCAGTTTATTCAGACTTTGCTAGTAGGATAGACACAGGTGAAATGTGTAATGACAACATGGAAGAAAGCCTATATGAGAATAGTGACGAAGATGGGAATGCCAATACGACCCCACCTGTTGCTAATACTCCTAATGCGTCATCGCACTATATAAAATCCAGAGATTTCATTAGATTAAATTTTCCTAATTACTTTGATTAATTAGGGGGACCCTTCGAAGTTGAATTTATTTGAACTATTATGAGGATTAAATAAAATAAAAATAAAGCAAATATATATATATATATATATATATATATATATATATATATATATATATATATATATATATATATATATTATGTATATATAAAATAAATAATGCACGAGAGGATGTGCATGGTTGTGGTCAGCAATGGAGGTTGGTGAATTTTGAATCAAATTAGATAAGAGTGGATTAAATAAATAAGCACTATATATATATATATATATATATATATATATATATATATATATATATATATATATATATATATATTAAAAAGGATTATATGATCACATGGGGACGTGGATGGCTGGTTTGTTTATTGTGAAGTTTAAATATGTGATAAGATAAAGTATGGGGAAATATATTATATATATACATATATATAAAAGGATATACATTGAGGCCGTTATCCTTTCCCCGTTTTAACCTATACTGGCCAATGATCTTCAAAGATTCAAACAAAGGATAGTCCTTATCGAGTCTTCTCCAAGCCTCCCCGTAAACCATATAAAAGAGAACACTCTGAACCCTAGTAAATACTACCTGTTCTTCCATCGCCGTCGCGGTCATCAAAGAACTAATAGGCAGAGAGGAGGGACGGGTGGAAGAGACTGCACGTTCGGCGCGACCTCTAAGCATGTCGGAGCATTTCTCTAATCTATCAGAGGGTATGTTAGGGACGGTCATCGTCGGACCTCGCCAGAGCTGAGATAAGTTCTTGGTCTCCTCTTCTCCCCACCGATTGACATTGCTTCCCTGACTGAAATTGTTGACAAACTGCGAGGGGGGGGGGGGGGGGGGAAGAGAGTGGGATCAACCTCAGCAAGCATCGGCGCTTCATTAAGAGGGAGATAGAAAGACCGACGAACGATCTCTCTCCGGTGAGTTTTTTCCTATTTGGTGTTGGTACCTGGATTTGTAGACAAGGGTTATGAATGATAGGAGAGCATGTATCTGATTCTTAAGCTAGTTATGATCATGTTAATAAGGCCAGTGATCTGAAGGTAATGAATTACATGAATTGATGAAGATGATGTGCATGCATGAGTGTGTATGAGCATGAGAAAGATTAGTTTATCTGTATATGTTTAAGGATTTGGCGGTATTGTCATGGTTAAATAGTAGAGTTAATTAGAAGCTTACTATCCTTGTTATCATGAAGGTTAGATGTTGGTTTCTTTTAATCTATTCATAAGAGAATTTGGTTTCAGATAGGTGGTGGTTGATGAAAACTAAGACATAGGTATAGATCCAGGAACCTTAGTCTATGTTCATGCATGTGTTTGAGGCTTTGGCTCATTTGTAGGTTGGTGATCAAGGATTTGGTGTGGAGTCTAGGTTTGAATGAAAAGATTGATAGAAAGGATTGTGGTTTGTTTGTTGTTGGACTTTGCTTCATGTAATCAACTAAGAGTTTATGTGTGGAGGATTAAGGAAAGGACAATGAGGCCCTTGAGTCTAGTTATGGCGTTTTGATATTTCTATAAATATGAAGTTGGCTGAGAGATGATTAGTTTTTTAATGTTGGTGCTATTCTTTTTCTGAGCATGCATTCATTTAGATTCTTAATTATTCTTGGGTTTCATTAACAATCATGCACAGTAGCTGTAGAAGTTTTAAGAGCTTATCGGTGAGATATTTGACGTGCATGAATGAGTGACTGACTTTTATTGATGCTGGTAGCTTGGGTTTAATTTAAAGTTGAGGCTTGTGAGGAGAAGGCAGAGGATACAGTTTGGGTTGATATGGTTAAGTGTGCTTAGTTGGGTTTGGTCTTCTCTAAGAACTAATGATCAAATTGGTATTAAGTAAGTGGTTTTATTTAAATAACTTGACTTGGTCCACTTTAGACCCAACTTGAGTTTAGTCAAGTCAAGTGATGAGTTAGGTTGGTCAGGTTGGAAATAGTTGGTTGTCTACAGTCTGGTTGTCACCTATGAGGGACAACTAGGTCAATTGTACTACCCCAATCGAGACATGTAATATACCGTTATAAAGATGAGGGAAAGATCTTTCTAACAAATCTTAGATCAACCAGATCAGGTTCCTAGATTAGAAGTTATGAGCAGTTCTTTATGACTGCGCAGAAATTCTAGAATTTTATATTTACACTAATGATAATAATGAACCACTTTGCTTATGATAATAGCACTAAGTTATGGCTATCGTTACCAGATTTGGACGTAGAGCACTGAACTTCGTCGGGATAGACACAGATCAGTCGGTTGGATTATTCGTTGAGGTAAGATACTCTTGCCTAGCTCCCACCCATCTTTGGGTTTCTTGATTTTGATATTGCTATTTGTTAGCATGTTTGATTGATTCATGATGATCTGTTATTGAGTTTATGCATATACCTGCTGCTTTGTATTGTCCTTTCTTTATATATGTGTATGGTTATTGAAATGCTCATTGGACATGCCCACCCGTGGGTCGACACTTGATCAGAGGCATATGATCTTATGTGCTGGTCAGGAGGTGTGCGCCAACTAAGTTGTTCTTTTGCCTGGTGCAGTGGAGCAAGGGGGTTCCATTTTGGCAACGTTCGGGGACGAGGACACCCTGGCGTTTCAGCTTGCCTTGCCAAAGGGACGATGCTCTGGTTGTCCTAGGGGGCCTTCGGGGATGAGGACACCCCGGGCGTTTCAGCATGCCATGCCAGAGGGACGATACTCTAGTTGTCCTGCCTGTCAATGGGATTGATTCGCTGACTATGTCGACATGTACGAGAGGTGGCGCTACCGAGGTGCGACATGTCTGTCGCTTGCGGCCGAGGCTGCATTGTTGTTGTCCAGGGGATAGTTTGCTGAGCTTCTTCTTGAAACTCTCTTTTAGAGCCCGAGGGCTGCCATTGGATAGGAGTCGTACTGTTGCTGTTGATTGTGGTAGACTCCTAGGTTTTGGTTGTTCGGGGTGTAGCCCCTTGATGGTTGATGATTCTTGGATTTGATCATGTTTGACTTATCATTTATCATCTTTGTTGGATTTACATCATTGTGATCCTTGTAGGGTACTTACTGGGCTTTCCATTCGAAAGCTTACCACTTGTTTTCCCTTCTCTCTTTTTCAGGTCCTGAGGAGTAGGTGACTCGGTCTCAGGAGTCGTGGAGAGTCGGGAGTTGTTTGTCAAGGTCATAGGACCTCACTTATCTTTCTTTCGGTGTGAGAGACTTTGATTTTAGGACCCTTGTAGGCCTGGTATTGTTTAGGGCATTTGGACCCTTTATATTTATCTTTCACTGTAGGACTCTGAGATTATTTTTCTATGTTATTTGAGATACTTTGATTATGTATGTTATTTGTTTTTTATTTACACAGGCCTTGTATCCTAGTGGGGCTCGTCTCTACTTGGGTACGACCGGTCTGCTCACGTGTTCGAGGTCCCAAGATTCAGGTCAGGCCGTGACAAATTAAGGTGGTATCAGAGAAAAACGCAGATAACGGACACCCTAGTTGCCCTAATAAATTAGTCAAGTAGATTAGACTAAGTGTTTGGTTGGGTAGCCATAGTCTCTAGAATTCGGAACTGACATTGTGCTATTTGGCAGTGAAGATTTCGGGAGACAGATACCGCGACCGTAGATATTTCCACCCAGCTTCCTCTGAGGAGGTGGAATCCGTGAGGGAAAACTCTCTACCGTTGAGGGATGAAGACTGTCTGATGACTGAGGAGGAGTTCAGAGCCGAGTTGAGAATGGCCATTGCGACGATCAACCGACGCTTGGACATGATTGAGTCCATTGAAGAACTAAACTTTCAGAGACAGATGGAGGTGGATCTGAGGAGTCCCCGACATGTGAGTAGAGCCCAAGACTATAGTATAAGTCTTAGGGCCCAGTTAGGAATCATAGTCAGAAATCTGTCATCCAAGAAAAATAGCACGGTGTGGTGCCTCCGCTGTGAGGACTATGGGCACCAATGGACGGTGTGCCAACGTTCGCCTTGTAGGTGCCTAATTTGTGGAAGCGGATACCACCTCACCATGTATTGCCCTGGACCGGACAGAGTCAGAGGACCGACAGGCATTCGAGGCTTCCTACAGCCAGGGGACGATGTGTAGGGCACGCACAGCTCGTGGAGCTAGTTTCTAGTTTTATTATGAATAATGTAGTAGTTGTACGAACTATATGAGTTGTATGAACTACTATTGCTATTTGGCATCCTTGGAATAATAAAGTGGATTCAGTATCATTTATGCGAGTATTTGTTTTATGGCTAACCCTGTTAAATACTCGCAGAGAGACTATGGTTCGAGGATGAGGAGGACGCAGGGGAGGCAGACGTGGGCGACCTCGCCGTGGGGAGATACCACAGCCTCGGTCGAGCAGGTGCCCCAGCCCCAGGTGGAGGAGGTTCCATACCACCGGTGGGCATGGAGGTGGAGCATGAGCTGCCTACTCAGTCCAAGGCTGCAGGGCCATAGGCAGTGGGCCCAGATCAGAGGGAGGAGGTACCCCCATTAGCATGATGGATCTGATGCGGGAGATGATGGGATTGATTCAGGAGTAGAGGCAGCAGCAGGCACCACCTCTACCCCTGCCTGCTACACCAGCTACTAGCAGAGGACTGATTGGGGAGATCTGGATGCCTTCTCCCCGCCCTTTAATTCTTGTCTTTATTTGTCAACAGAATTGTTGGAGGCATGCATTTGCCTTGAAATACTTGGAGGTAATGATTTTCTTGGCTCTGTATGTCGACAGAATTAACACTGTTATTATAGAGTAGTATATTTACTTTCCTCTATTTACAATTGTATTTGCAGGTAATGATTTCACAAACTTCTTTATCATTGATTTAATTTATACATTTCCAACTCTGTTTGCAATTATATTTGCAGGAATGTTGGAGTTCTTATGTTCACTTGTCCTTATGTTGCCAAATTATTTTGTTTATCTGTCAAGCTTTGTCATAGTTTTAGAATTGTTGCAAATTATAAGTGGCAAGGGAATTTTTGTTATAAATCAGCAGTCTAGAACAACTGCAAAATTGCAACAGAGATGAGAATTTCTTTTATGGATTGACATTCTAGAACTATGACAAATTGCAAGAGATATGAAATATGCATTCGCATTCTAGAACTATGCATTGCTAATTCTCATATCTCACATGATATATGCTAATTGACAGTTGGTTGATTTTATTGTAATGAAGCAATTATTGGTTTGATTTGTTTCTGTTTTTGTTAGGTTTGATTTATTGGAGATATATCAGTAGTGGATTATAGATGATCCTAATCTCTTATGTTAAGTTTGGATCAATCTTTTTGCACTTTGATTATTTATGGTTTTTTGGTATTTTGATTTATTTATTGTTGGTTTTTTTTTTTAACCTTGAGCTGATGTTATCAATGAGGTAAGAGATTGATATTGGAACCTGTATTAAGTGGGTAAGTTTATTGTTGGTGTATTTTTTTAACCTTAAGCTGATGTTCTCTAATTTATTTTTCTTGCTTGTGCAGAATTTTGGAACAACTACTGAGCTTCCAGAGCTAGCTAGGTATCCTGGTGATTTTGTAGTCTTTTCTTTCTATAAGGTATGACCTGGTATTTCGGATTTGCTGTTGTTGTTTTCCATCTTATAATTGATGACACTGATAGCTTTTGTTTATTTTTAGGCATCTTTGCTTGGAGAAGCCATAACAGAGAAAGGAATCAATCACATTAAATGTTGCATTCTTCTTCAAAAAGGCATTCTTGTTCTTTTGCATAGTAGTAGTAGTGAGGCATGTACTATCCAGAAGGCATTCAATCCTAGTACTGGTAACTTGCTACTGATGAAGAAGAATGGGGAAGAGAAAAGTCTCAATTCATGTTGTTGTTTATGTTTTTAGTGATAACAATTGTTCTTTCTCTGGCTACTTTATGGTACATGTGATTTTGTTTCAAGTGAATAAATTAAATGCAAGTTGGAAGTTTGAACAATCTAGTGTTTGCAAGCCATTTTTGGTCCCTGAAAATAGGGCAATGTTCATTTCCATCCCAAAAATTTAAAATTTGTTCAATACGGTCCAAATCAGCATATACTGCCACTTATCACTCCACATCAGCAAAATAACGACCTAAACATAATAATAAAAAGATTATATGCATTTCATTGGTATTCCACATGGCATTCCGTGATAGGGACCAAAAATGTCAAAATACGGAATATATAGGGACCCAAAATGTCAAAATATGCAATACATAGGGACCGTATTGAACAAATTTTGAATTTTTGGATAGAAATGAACATTGGTCTCGTTTTTAGGGACCAAAAATGGCTTGATTTTGTGTAATGTTGTTGTGATTGTGTTGTTGCTATTTTGTCTTGTTGAACATGTAATGTGTTTGGTTCAAGTGAAAAAGAAGAGGGAAACCAAAAACCAGAAGAAAAAAAAGTATGGATTAGTAAAAATGTTTCCACACGATGAATAAATATTACCTTATATAAATATATAAATCTTGTTCCACACCCATGTTGATATAACTTAAAATTTATTACCTTATATACGTTCTATATTAACACATAAAAATATAATTCTTGTTATTACCTTAAGTAAATGGGATTAAATTAAAATACAACATTTTAACAATTTAGTAAAATAGTTCAATTAGAGGACGCAATTATAGGAATAATTTATTTTAATCTTATGAGAAATTTTTATCCCAAATTATAATAATTAAGTACTTAAATTACAAAAAGTTATAACATGGGGGTAACCTCACTACCCCCTCAGAAGTGGTGACCATAAACCCACATTTCCATCAACCAAACACCCAGAAGTGTGGAACTCCGACTTCCATACACCTACTTCTGTAAACCAAACAACGGAAGTGGCTCTTCACTTCCGCCAACCAAACACCTCAAAGTCCAACTTCCAAATGGAACTCAGAATTCCATGGAAGTGTAATTTCTAGACTTCCACCATTTTGGTAGACTTCCAACAACTAAACACTCCCTTAGCTTTTGATTGAGTAACAACTTATAAATCCAAATAAATTCTTCTATAAATATAGTTAAAAAAAAAAAGAATGTTCAAGAAGACCAAGTGTAACGCCCCGAAAATTTGTACAATTAAATAAATTATTTTCTGGAGAAAATCAGCGAGATTAATTAACACATAAGAGAGGTTAATCACTTTAACAACCTAATTAAGACAAATCGGGGATTTAATTCATTAAAAGTCCAACCTTACAACTATTGGGCTCAGCGAAGGCCATATTGGGCCGGGCCACTTGCATTTAAATGGTTGGAGGTGGACTGAAGAGAGGGAAATCCCTGATTATTAACTCGAAGAATTAGTAAGTGTTAATTAAATCTCAATTAGCTAGTCGGAGAAACGGGACAAAATGTAAGTCCCGATAAAGCACGGCTGGCAGAGTCAAAAGCCGGAAGATCGGGATCTCGGTCGGGTGCGGAATCGCGACCCGTGAATCTATAGTAGGTCCGTGACCCCTAAAAAGATGTGAAGAATAAATTAATTAAGAAAATAATAAAATAATAAGCTAACTGTTTAGATCCACGATAAGTGGATCTGGTCGGGACTTTAGCGCTCCTCCCGTGCTCATACAGTAAAAGACTAAACAATGATTTTATTTAAATAATGGCTTCTTTATTAAAGCCACTTTATTAGAATAGTATAGTGTTTCTTTTTATAAAGGAGAAGGAGAGAGAGAGAAGCCTGAGCTCCTCATTACTCCATCTCCTTCCCCTTCGAACTGAGCCGCACGCGCGCCCGTGCCCTCAGATCCGACGACCGGCCGGCGAGCTCAAACCGGACAGTGTCGCCATAGTCCTAGCCAGTGCCGTCAGCCGCCCGAGCCGTCCGCCGCGCCACTCGGACGCCAGCTCCGTCAGCAGCCGCTGTGGACGCCCCAAGCTCCGCCTGACGCCTCCACAAGTGCGGCCGCATCTGGACTCCGCTAGTACAGCCGGAGCTGACCATTGCTATTTCCGGCCTAATCCATTGCGATCCTTCCTTTCCGGCGAGCTGAGCCTTGTTACGGTGAGTATGGTGAAGATGAGAATTTTTGGGGAATTGAAGGTAACGATAACTAGGGTTTAGAGGAAGGATGTTGGACTAAAGTGCTTGCATTGGGGACTAATCTAATTGCAGGACAAGTTTTGGACGTCCTCAGGCTTTAGACTTCAAAGATTCGCAACCGCTTGCGACAGATCACGATCCACGTGCTCAATATAGTCTTGGTTGAGCCGATTGAACTTGATATTTAAAATAATAGATGAAGTGAGATGTGGAATGTCGTTGGTTTAAAACCCCTCGCCCTAGAAGTTACGAAGGGAATGAAAGGGAAATTGATGTTTGTGAAATGATAATGGATGGGTTGTGTAAATTAATTAAATTGAAGTGTATGATTGTATAATTTTGGGGCCCTCCAAATAGAGGAGGTGCTGCCGAATTTTTGTAGAAAACTTAGGTAAATTAGAGATTTATCCATATTTAGGAGCATGTTAGAGGTGTTTGATAGTTGTAGTTAATTAGAGTTTAATTCTTTCAATTAAGGGCTAGTTCGTATTATCATTCTGTAGAAATACGAAGTTCATGCTAAGAGAATCATGCTCTAGCTGATTAATGGAATTTCTGTGCTTTAATGAGTTTAGATTAGAGAATGCCTTAAGAATACGATTTCCGTATTCCTAAAAAGTCCATATTTTTATTTTAAGGACAAGAAAAGGGCAAAGGCAAGGCCGCTGCTGTGGAAGGACCTAGCCAGCCTTATAACTACTCAGACTAAGGTGAGGGAACACAACTGTAAATTTATCGTATTGCTTTCCTGGAGAATTCATGTTATGAAAATACTACTTTACATGAAATGCTTCAAGCTTTCAAATATGATTTGTTGATTTATTTCAGAGATTGAAACTATGTTTATGAAAAGCATGTGAACACAAATACACATTCTAGGAATTGCCATGATAGACATATTAGTGCATTGCACCATACTCGCATACATGCCTGCGCCAGACGTGGCTCTACGATAGAGCCAGAGAGTACGGTACTAGGTAGGAAAGGGGTGGTTTTATATAATTCTGTTTTTACTCATCCAACTATCTGTTTTTACTCGTCCAACTATCTATTTTTCAAACCCTCCTGATTTCAAGAAAACAAAACCCCCTTCCCGTACCCGTCGGGTGCTTAGTATACGTATATACTCTTATAGCTCACGGCCGATGAGTTGATCCGACCGGAGAGATATTGAGTGTTGGTTTATTCCACTCTGGTGCCGCTGTATGAAAGTAGAGGTGTAGATGATACTGATATGAGAGATGACGAGGATTCGACTTTCAGGAACCAAACACACCCTTGGTGTAACACCCTTATCCTTTTCAGGACCCAGGTGTCACACCAGCTAGGTTAGGGAGTGAACCCTGGCCTAAAGCTGTATAAAACAATTAATTATTCATAATCAATGCTAATATTAGGAAACATGAAGTCAGATACAATACTAATACAAACCATAATGTCTTAAAATTACACACAAGTCTAGATAGGAGATAACATACTCCTCAAATCATACAACATGAAATAAAATAGACGACGTGGGCCAGGTGGTCAGAGCCAATTAAGGAAATCCAAACCCTATCTTCCACTCTAAGCAGAGCCATGACCCTACTTACTACCTGCAAAAGGTCATTCAACAACATGGTGAGCTACAGGAGCTCAGTGAGGTACTAACACTACTGTCAGGTTTAACATACCTGTATGCCTTCAATCAGTATTACCAGCAACATCCTATAACTGTTAAGAGTAAAACCAAGAAACCCATTCTTAGATAAGTCACCAATTCTTAGGCTCACCAAATCTCACCAAATCCCACTCTCAACACTAAATCTCCACCAAATCTTCACATCTATATGAAGTGTACCATCAACTAGAGATTTTCAACCTGGAGATGAGTACGAGATCCACATCAGCCACAATTATTCACTTGAGAAGAAGCTTTTCAAGCCAAGAGTACACAGAGGAGAAGGCCACAACCCAAGGGGCGAATCGCACGCCCCACCCAAGCGGCAAAAGTCCAAAAAACAACACACCTAGAATTCCCCTTGAGCGCCAACGCGCGAACGCAGGGTGGTTGGATTTGATAGAGAATAATCGAAGAGTTGGCTGGCACTCGACTCTAGCCTCTACCAATAATACCCTTAAAAACGATGGAAGAGGGGTGAGAGAAGAGAAGGAGGACTGGACTCCGTCGGAGGAGTTAACAACGAGGATATCTGGACAAGATTTTGTTGAAGCTTGTAAGTGGGGACCGCTAAAGCCTTTGGATCACCGAAGAGTTAGGGTTATCTCCAGCCAAAATGAACCATTTCTTTATGAAGAAATCCTCAACAATGATGATGATGGACTCATTAAGGGAGGATAATGGGGGACTCTGGCTAGTGAAGGACCCAAACCCAAGCCCAAGAATCAGTCACTGCTTTGATACCATGTGAGAATGAGAGAGTGAGAGCGAAGAATGTGTAGCAGGCAGGGATCACGGGACCTCGAGCGTCAATGCCTTGAGGCCGTAGTATTAAAGAAGAGATAAACTCAATTTCGAATACAAAGGCCTAGTAATGTGATAAAGCGGATATAACAATCCATAAAATTAAAATAAACTTCGTGTTCCAGGAACATAGAGTCTCTGAGTCCATAGGCCCTAAAGCGATCTACAGTCCCTTTATCACGGGTCCTACAAATAACCATACTTTCATTAAGTAAAAGATAAAAAGATAAAGTAGGCTCTCAAAACCTCACTGGTCTCCACTGTGTCCTCCCCTCGAGGCTCCTCTCCCTCCTAAGCCTCAGAATGCTAAAGAGGAAAGAGAAACACATGAGCTTTTCGAATGGAAGCTCGATTAAGTACCACTGCCCAGTCATGATGACATAAATAGGATATATGTCAGACCAATGAGATCATAATACCAACAAAATAGTCACAGAGGTCTACCACAAACAAATCAAAGATGCGACCCCACGTCTACGAGAAGCCCTCGGGCTCTGTAATGAGTTTAAGAGAACTCGAAGTTTACTCCGGCGGTATGTCCGGCTATTACATTTGTAAATGCTGACCTAGATGAGTGGATTTGACCCTCACGGTCGGCGAGGTGGGGTAGAACTACTCTCCCTACGTGTTAACGGTCGATTATTACGCCCAGCGGCAGTGAGACCTTGGAGATTTGCTTCTCTGGTAAGGAAGGCGAAGGGAAAGCGGGGGTCCTATCCACAGACATTCCTTTATTGGAGCTTCCCTAGTCAGTAGAGTCAGGAGGCGGTAGAACATAGCAAACAGGGACACCAACGTCCCGGAAATATACATACATGCCCAAAAAGGAATCTAGAATAGATACGAATAGCATGTATGGCATCAACAAGGCATGTAATAAGAATACATAGCATGTCCAAGAAAACCCAAAACCGGGTGGTATAACTAGGCAAGTGGACTTACCTCTGGTGAGACTAAACGTCTTCCTAGACTCCTTTGGAATGTCTTTCGTCTCCCCTGAGAGTATCTGGCATACATAGACTCTTATTCAGTCATTTCAGTTGAGTTGGGCCTATTCAGTTTGATCTTAACCCCCTTTTTACCATAAAAGGGCATTTTGGTCATTTGGCGACTTTTGACTCTAAGTTAGGGTTCCATCATGTTTAGTGCTTAATTAGCCCCTTTTAGCTTCCTTACCAAATAATTTCCATGACTTAACCAATTATCTAAGTTTAGGAAATTAATTAGTTTCTGTTTATCACACTTCAATATATCATAACAATTGTTAATTAATCATTATGTCGCATACTCATAGTTCCTTATAGTTATCGGTAGGTACAACTATTTGATCAATTTAAATGTCACACCAAGGTTTTAATCTTTTATTAAAACCTTAAGTTTTTCTCTAATTCTTGAATCATGAATATAAGTTTCTCAATTTAATACTTGTCACAAGACCCTAGTTTTATTATTATTTAGAACTATACCCTACACTTTGATTATGTATTTACACCTTCATACTTCAAAATAATCAATATTCCTTGGTTTTATTTCACGATTTTTGTCCAGCTACCGAAATATTATCCATTATAATATTGGTTGTATAGCTAAAGTCCTTCTTAGCTATTTTAACTTTACAAATAATCATTCTATTATTTGTCACACTATCATAGTCACTATTAATTATTTGTCACACTTACCGTAGCTTCACAAATAATTAAGATTACACTAACAAAGCTTTATATAGTTATTTCAACAATAAATCATTTTAGTGTGACACCTCTATAGTTTCCAAGGAATAATCAACTTGATTTTGTTATCTATAGTTAGTGTAACTATATTAATCAATAAATTTTATCTATTGTCACAAGTCCATAGTTTCCCATTTTAATATCATGTCTAGCTAATTATAATAATTAACTAATGTTTTAATTAAAAAGAGAGAGGAAACTATTTTAATTAACTATATTCTTTGTCACACCCTATAGTCACATGCTTTAATTAAAATTTTACCCTTTTTTATTATTATTTTTTAAAACCTTCTTCTTACCCATTGTTTTCTCTCTCTCTGCTCATGACACCATCCACGGTGTCCGGCCTTGGCGTGATGGCTTTCAGCCTGATTAACGGAGCTCCTCAGGTCCTCCGTGCATAACGTCCTTAGCCCTCAGCCGGGCTCTCGGCACACTCCCTCCCCTCATCTCTCGATTGAAACCTCGCCGGCTCTCGTATAAGACGAGGGCTTCTCCGGCCGAGCTTTCGCTCGTCGTCGGCATCTGATGAAAAGTCGTCCCTAAACTTCTAAAATGGTTTTAGGGGTACTAGAGTTTCAGCGGCGGCGTATTTGTAAGCCGGAAAAACCACTCTGTCTTTTCTCCGACGTGCTCAGCCGCAACCACCATGAACTATTCCTTCAACCTTTGCGGGGTGCCGCTCTTCTCCTTCTTTCGGCCTTCCTGCGCTCTCTCCAGAAGGTGCAACGAGCTTGAAAAGCGGCTGGGATGATCGAGCTCCCATACATTCAGCTCACCCGTAGAGGAGAAGAAAGCTCGCTATTTTCTCTGTCTCAACTCCATGGGACCGTCCTTTTATGGCGCGGTAAGGCCGGTGGCGTTAGCGTAATAAAGCTACGCCCGACAGCGTCACGGTCTTCTCATGATGCTTGACCAGCGGATGCGTGGCCCAGGGTAGGAAGGCGTTAGGCAGTGAGGATAGTGGGGGCGATGCCTTGGGATGCGTCTCGGGGCGATGGAGGCGGTGATCGGTGATCTTGATCAAGGGTTTTATTTCTCTACCTTCGTATGTCCGTGTGAGCGAGATCAATGCGTCGGGATTGTTTGAAATTTGGCATGCGATTTCGCTTCTTATGTCTCGAGATCTAACTATTCACGGATAGGCTCGAGTTCGGGATCACCCTCAAGGTAGAGTCACTTCAGTTATCCGCCTCTCTTGCCTGCATTATCCGGTGATCGGATGGATTTATTACGAAGGGCGCGCCACGTGGCTCGCCAGCGGCCGTTATAATGTCTACCGAGATCTAGCGGCATGAGATGATTTAATCTCGGTAGATTCATTCTCTCTAATAGGGTTTTCTCTCACAAAAATTTATGAGAGGTCCCTGACACTTTTAAAATTACACATAGGTCCAAGACTGTGAGAGGGAATAATTTTCTTTTAGTCCCCCAAACTTTTCAAAATTACCAGATAGTCCTTACGGTGGCGTAAAACCCTAGTTAGGGTTTTAAGTCCCTTTTAAACTTAATTTTCTTTATTTAACTCCCCATTTAAGCTCTAGGGAGTTTATAAATAATTTTAAGACAATTTAACATTTTTATTTCTTAAATTTTCTTGGATTTTACAGAATGGGTGTGAAATGAGCCTTAGATTCACCAAAGAAGAATGCCCCTGTATATATACTGTTAGTTCCATCGGGTCGGGTTGTCCGCTTGTTGTAAAATAAGTTGCAACACAGATTGCAACTAGCTGCTCACAGAGTTTGTAAAACACATTCACACACACTCAAGCAAAGCAAATCACACACAGAGGAGACAAGGAAGTTGGTAACCCAGTTCAGCTAACCAAGCCTACATTTTGTGGGGGGGGGGGGGCAAGCCCGAAGAAGACAATCCACTAAAGATGTAGAGAAGACATGAGTACAAGAGTCTCTCTCTCTCGCAATCTATCATAAGCACCCACTCCTTGATTGACAATGACCACTATCACCCTTCTCCGAGGAACTACTTTAGTCGGCTCACTTCAATCCTCTAAATCAAGGTCTTATATAGACGCCTTCCTGCCTTCACACGACAACTACCACCTTTAGGATTTCTGGAATCTCCGCGACTGCCAAATTGGCCTCCTTCCATATTTGGCCGTTGCAACCTAGTTGCAACTACGGCTACAACACGGCCCGGCTGACAAACTGACCAAGGCTACAGCATCCATTGCTCTTCGACCTCGACACACCTCCAACCCTCCTGGTTGAGTTCCGAGTCTACTACGTCGGATCCACCTGATCCCGACCAACGCAACTAGCCAATCCACCTCTCCGTCAAGTACTCAGCCCATCACGGTCGCACCCCACCATGGCGCGAGATCTTCAATCAACCTTCATGCAAGGTTGAGCTGTAGATTGGCTCCACCAATCTCCTTCCAACTTGGTCTTGATTCACCACAGCTTGGCTAGTCATTCCATATTGGTCACAACCAAATGTGACCATGATTTGGCATACATCAATCACCTCATCAATCACATATTAGTTGCCAAATCTAGCCTCCAATCCTATCATCAATCAGCTGCAATCATGTAGCTACTTGCATGAGATCTCCAATCAGCATGCATGCAATCTTCAATCAATCAGCCTTTGATGGAATCTTTAAGCTTTGATTTCAGTCAGCCTTTGATGATGCTTCCTTCCAAGTTGGGCTTGTTTCCATCTGAATTGTAATCGCCTTCTCAACTTGGGTTGCACCCGGATTGGCTCATTAAGTCCTGCTAAGTCCATCTCCAAATCTTAATATGGAGTCTTCAATCCTTGTCTTGTCCCTTGACTTATCAACTATCCTTGCTTTGTGCATTTCCAATTAAAGCTTCTTGCTAAGTTTGTTTCTATGAAGTCTTCAAGGTTTCCATGTAGTCCTCTAGCATGCTTTGACTTTGTCAATTTGCCACATCAGCTTGTGCCACATCATCATGTGTCAAATTATACCAACTTACTTGCTTCAGCACTAACATATACAAATACAGTGTGAAATGTAAAATACATGGATACAATACATAGATCCAACAATATATAAAATCTTTTGTAACAATTTGAAGTCACTTTTGGTCTCTATTGAAAGATGGCAATCGGGTTGGCAGGTTATAATCTGTTTACATGAAGAGCATGACACATTTAATTAAATAACTTAAAAATATGAACACCACATGACAGAATTAACACATGATTGACATGACATGATAAGATACAGATGATACAATTAATAAATGAGTTATGTTTAATTTGAATATGATTAAACACGAATAAACATGTTTAAAATTAATTATGTAATGTCAGCATTTTCATTTTATACTATAAAATTGCTAAAATATATTATACATATCAATAACCATATGAATATTATTAAATAAATTAAATATAAATTAATATGTTTATATTTAATGGGTTAAACTGGTCATAAATGAATTAATCGAATAAACCCAATTATAAC
The DNA here is from genome assembly GCA_026586065.1 of Dioscorea zingiberensis. Taxonomy (NCBI): domain Eukaryota; kingdom Viridiplantae; phylum Streptophyta; class Magnoliopsida; order Dioscoreales; family Dioscoreaceae; genus Dioscorea; species Dioscorea zingiberensis. The sequence continues at coordinate 19,111,534 of CM048818.1, read as the reverse complement.
ACTAAATAAATAGAGTGATGCTATATAAATCAACGAGATTGTTCAAATTTATTGTTCGAATCCGTTGATAATGTCTTAGGATCATCAACATGGGCATCCCGAGACATCATCAACGGATTCAGACAACGAATTCGGACAACCTCGTCGGCCCATATAGCATTTTCCAAATAAGAGTCATAAAAAGGTTGATATGATTAAACACAAAACACAATTACTCAAACCCTCTTACCTCAAAGTCGTGTTAATTGGTCATATCACAAATTACCACCCCTAGTCATTGTACTATAACATTGTCAATTTCCATGGTACCCATTGTTGGTCATATCTAGTAATTTCCACTGATCAAGAAAAATAAAATATATATATAAAAAATGGAGCAATATAACAAAAGCTCCTCCATAAATGAAGTCAATATCATTTGGATACCAAGGACATGTCTTGAATCTTAGAACTAAAATTATCACTCATTCTGATGCCAATTGATGTGCACTTAGCACAACAAATGAAAACCATGACCACAAAAATGAGAGTGATCTAGATAAGAGTACGTTGACATTATCCAAATTAGAAGTGAGCATTGAATCCATGGTTGATTGAAAAATGTTATACGTGTCCTTGTTCAAGGCCTCATGCACCATCTTATGTTTTGAGGACATGAAAGAAGATAAGGTGACCTTAGAAAGACCTAGAGAATATTGATTAAAAAATGTCAAATTTATTTTTTTAATAACTACATCATAATTTTAACACATAACGAGACGGAAAACAATTTGTCCTTTTTTTTTAAAAAATAATAATAATTTGAGTTTGAGCATTGTAAATGGAAATAAATCTGAAATTTTAAATGTGAGTGAATGAATGAGCTTCTCAAGAAAATTGAAAGTTTTATCCATTCCCATTGGGCATGACACCTCCAAATCATCAAACAGAATGGATAAGGTGCACATAACTTGTTTGTAGGGTACTGGTAAAGGGATGACAAAGGTACATCTTATGTATGGTATGGGGATTACATTACATTCATAGTTTTGGCACATCTCATTCATCCTCTCATACTATTCTATTTTTATAAATTAACATTTTATTCCATAAAAAAATTAATTTTCTTATTAATCAAGCTCATATAGTAAGTGTTTAATAACAACTTTAATAACCTTGAAATTCAAAATCACTAAATAAAAAAGAAAAAAAAAAGTGAAAATAAATATCTTTCTTTCTTTCTTAATTTGTAGATTTTTTCAAAAAAAAATACAAAATAAAATAAAATAATATTTATATATATTTTGAGACCCACTCCTCATCATTGTGATCGTTAGACCCACACGTACGGATCCAATAAACCGCACACTAAATCAAATCATTCATGCCCTTCCAAGATCTCAGAAATATACCCCTGGCCACTTCACGTGAAACCCTGACACCAATGGCAGGAGGGACACGTGGGCCATGAAATCTACCTCAGCCAATGGATATCCGCCACGTCATTGGATAAGCGAACTACTAGAAGTCCATGCGGTATAGGATAATGAGGTATCTTTAACTGTTTCTTTTACATTTATACCCTTGTAAAACCTCACAATTACATAATTCGTAATTGTAGGGGTATAGAATTAGGTGAGTGTTTATTGATTTTGGAGGTTTGTTTGGGACCCAAACTTTTGGTGTACACGCAAAAGCATTAGTTTGAGGTCATTAATGAATGGAAAACATGTTTTGTGTGAGTGATACAACCAATGTAATGTACACACACATAAAGTACTTAATTAGTCTACATTTGATGATATAACAAGAACCTAATTCTAATCACCATGTTATCAATGATGATATATCAATCAGGATAAAATTTAGTTATTTTTTTTCTTTCTAATTGTCTAATTCTATTATTATTCTATTTAAGGTATTGTAATTTATTCATGTATCAAGAATATTAAAAAAAAGAAAAAAAAGAAATTTGGAGTCAAAATTGTCAAGAAGGAATGAAACAGGGGCACTAGAGTCAAAACAGAGAAGTATATAATTTCATTTAGGACATTTAGAACAAAATAAACAAATGGAAATAAAAAAATAAAGGAAACCAAAAAGAGAAACTTTGAGCGGTTCAGTTCACTTGGTGTGCCCGGCCCGTGAAAGCTCGGCTTGTCGCTTCCTCTGTTTCCTTCTCTCCAAAACCCTCTCCCTTTCCGTCTCGAAACCCTCGACGCTTTCCCCCTCTTTCTTCCCTAGCTTTTACTCGGCTTAATTTCCCCGTTGAATTCCATCCATAAATCTAGGGATTCGTTCCCTGTTACTCTCTTCTCGACCTTGGAAAACCAAGAGAATTCTCCATTGATTCACTGAGAAGGTTCAGGGTTTAGGGTTTAGTGTTTTAGTTGGGACCTTTGAGTTTCAGCTTCCATAAATGTCTTATCCTTGCCTCACCGGCGGCGGCCGGACACTAGGGTTCGAGCTTGACCTAGTGAAGCCATCCTCCCCCTCCGTTCGATCCCTGCAATCCTCCTCCCCGTCCTCGACTATCTCTGAATCGAGCTCCTCTCATCTCACCATCTCCACCAAGAAACCTAGAACTCCTCGTAAGCGCCCCAATCAAACCTACAACGAAGCTGCTGCTCTTCTCTCATCCATCCATCCCTCCATCTTCTCCTCCTCCTGCTCCTCTCTCCGCCACCATCCCGCTTTCCCCCATGAGTCCCCAGACCTCCTTCCCCCTTTCCCCAATCTCTCCGACTCAGCTTTCCTCCTCCCCGAGCCATCCCCTGAAAAACCCGCCTTTCGGATCCAATCGTGCTCCAGCTCCGTACCAATGACCTCCACTGTTCCCCAAACTCACCAGCTCGACGCCATTGATGACGACTTCGATGCAGAGTCCTTACTCGACGAGGAGCCTCCTGGTGAAGGCATTGATAGCATCCTTGGCGTCCCTCCTTCCAGCTTTAACTCTAGTTCTTGCTACAATCCTTGCATTGCGAGCTTGATGGGGTTTGGATTGAGATTCAATGTTAATCTCCGGAGAGCTCTGAGGAAAGGGGATGATGGGGATTGGTGGCGGTCCCCGAGGGTTGCCGTGAACGATATACTCCCAAAATTCAAGGCTTTGTCAGCATCGCCACCATTGGAGAAGAGCAAGAAGAAGAAGAAGGTGGAAAAGGAGGAGACGAAGCCGCCATTGGAGATCAATGGCGGGAAAGAGAAAGCTACGAGCTTGCCGAGATTGAATCTCAAGCTGGATTATTCCGAGGTTATGAAGGAGTGGACCGGCAAAGGGTCCCCCTTTGGCGACTCTGGTTCGCCGGAGTCCTCCGCCGACGAGCTTCTGGTTTGCCCTTCTTCCCTCTGAACGCGTTTTTATGTTTTACCCCCTGAAAGCTTCTTTTTTAAAATAAAGTTGGGATTTTTAGGATTGTTTTTTTGCATGTGTACCCTCATAAAAGTTGTAATTCTTTCTATGATGTCTAAAACCAAGCTTATGTACATATGTAGATAGAAAAAAGTTCAAATTTCTACTAGAACTTCCATCATGGGGTGTAATTTCATTGCCACATTACATTATTTATTATTTTTATGGTGGTAATTGATTTTATTTGCATTTAGATGGATTTATTTTTGGAAACGGGAAATGGTGTTGGTGGAGTGAGGGAAGCATGTGTGCAGAGGTACAAAGAGAAACGAAGAACCAGGCTGTTCTCCAAGAAGATCAGGTACCAAGTCCGAAAAGTGAACGCTGATAGGAGGCCACGCATGAAGGCAAGTGTAAGATTTATTATAAACCCTAATCCACCTTTCCCTGGATTCTCTATTCTTTTCATTTTTATTTAGAAAAGTTTTGAAAAACAAAGTAGTCGAATGAGAAAGTATGTTTTTGAATAACACTTGAGATTTTGATAGCTTCTTGTTATTTAACATTTTTTCATATATATATGTGTGTGTATGTAAACTTTGTAATTGCATGAAGAAGTGGTGCTGTTGTACCAAACAATTTGGCCGAATTGACATTCTGAATCACTCAAACTGTGTTGTACAAATACTCTATATGCAACAACCTTAGCCATATATGGAGGCATAAAAATATTACAAGCAAGGAGTATATATATATATATATATATATATATATATATGCAGTTATGACTTTTTGTAGAGGTTTATGCCTAAAAAAAAACCCTATTATTTCAGCAAATTTTAGTTTCAATCTATATGAAAAACATATTGAAGTTTTATTTTTCATTGTATAAATTATCAAGTGGATGTTGAAATGTGGTAAATAATGAGTTCTTTTAATGGAAGTATATTAAGAACAATTAGCCTAAGGAGTTTTTCATTTTTGAAAATGAATTAGTGTTTGATGCCATAATTTCTTGTTGCAGGGTAGGTTTGTCAAGAGTCATGCTCTTCATCAAGCGATGGAAGAAGAAAGTTCATAGAATTAGTAATGAAGGCTGGTCACTAGTTTTGATTGAAGTTTTTTCTGTTTGTCGGGGATTTTGGGAGGCTTCATGAATACTCATATGTTAATTGTGAAGAAATATGATAAATCAATCCAATTTTGCCTATATAATATATATCTTCTATAAGAAATATGAGAAATCACTCTTGGGATTGCAGACTTTTTCCTTTGCAACTTTGGAAAGCTCTATGATTAGGCATTAGTTTAATTGCATGTTTGGCTGCATGACAATGATACCAGTGGAATTTGGCAGAGCCATATTATGAGAACACTTCATTTTGCATACAGAGGTCTGTTCTAGCAGTTCAATTAAGTTCAATGCATTCCAGATTCCCATTGCATCAACTTAGCAACGGCCTGTACGGTTCAACAACTCTATAACTCCAGTGCCATGCCATACTTGCACCGATGTTAACAAGTCTGAGGAATGCAGTCGAACCTCATGACCTGTCCTGCCGAAGTTATTCATCTGGTCCTGTTCAATCTGTTCCATCTTCATGTTCCATCCCTTTCTCATTGAATTGCTCTGTTGCTCCTATGTATCAATAGGTCAAATAATTGAGCTATTTCTAATTTCAAATCCTATTGTTTTCTTACATGTATCCTGCTCAGTTCTTTCTATATTGCATGCCTTATAAACTACTGTAAATTTATGACTGTCTAAATTCATGATAAATTTATGTTCCTCTCAGGTTGTCACCTGGGTAAATATTCCTCTCAAGTCTTCTTTCAGATGGTCGCGAAGGCTTCCAACTCCCAGCAACTCTGTTTTACCTGGGTGCTCAGATTAATGAAGGTCAGGGAGCTCATGTTACAATCCTATTCGACTAATTTCACAAGTAGAATCATACCACTTTGAACTGCTTCATTTTGGTTCTTTATTGTCAAATCATTGGTACCCTGTTCATTCTTCACAAAGCTATCATTAAAACAACACTAGATGCTGATTTTTCCCTTAAATTTTGCAGAGGCATGTGGTCAATTACTGCTTATCTGATTCTCAATCTTGATTAAGAGCCTTTTTGTAAACAGGATATTGTCCGAGAGTGACACATATGTTGATAAAGTATTTGTGGTTGATATACATCCAAATAACAAATATTTGTCTCCTGATTTTGTCTGGTGGTTGGCAATCAAAGGAAATTTTCCCGTGACTATTGTGGTAACGTTTCATGAATTAAAAGGCCTGCAATCTAACAATGCCCCTCCTTTCACTTGGATCAACATAAACGGCGATAAAAAAATCTCAACAGAAGAGGCTATGTATGACAAGGTTCCTGATTCACATCGAACATGGTTTTGTATCAACATGATTTACTCTAAGAAGATCCATCAATTACTACCAAACAATAACACGGCGAAGTCTTCCACCTCCATAGTAGTCAGATATATTGTGATAATCATGAGAGAATGATCTTTGATGGATGTTGAAGTTGCTGTTCTATACCTTGCAAAGGTTGTACTCTGTAACAAGGATTTGTTCAATGTGTACAGTGGCAGAGAATCAAGAGATGTTTGATATTTTGAAATGATATATATTAACTTTTTTACTCTCTCTATCTCAGTGTACCATGGATTTCAGTTTGATCTTTCAACAAGGAATTTTGAGAAGTCAAGTATTTTACTGCATGTTCTTGTGCTTGGAATTCTGCAGAAAAATGTAGACTAATGCTCCTCAGACTGAGAAACTTAAAAACAAACCCTTGAATTCAAAATCCACAAGCTACAAATCACATGAACTATCTATCACTCTGACCAATCAACACCATAAAAATTTAAGAAGGCAAATTATAAAAAAAAAACAAACAAACAAACAAAGAAACTAAACCAAACGACATCTAATCTAGTATTTCTAAAGATTGATCAGAGAATTAACCTGGTCCTCATGTTCCTTAGCATTTCCTCTGGGATCCTCCACAAACCTCCCAATCCTGAAATGCTTCATCTCCACCCCCTTCACCTCACCCTCCACCACCATCTCCGCCACCACCCTCCCCACAACCGGCCCCATCTTGAACCCATGCCCTGAAAACCCTCCGGCGACCACCACATCCTTCCCGAACTGTCCTCCAAGGAAATCAATCACATAATCTTCGTCCGGGGTCATCGAATACATGCAAGCTTGGCATATCACAGGCTCACCAGTTTCCACACACCCCGGAAACACTTGTTCAATCCAACTCTTCACTGAATCAACCGAACTCTTCCTCCACCACTCCCTCTTATCAGGATCACAAGGACTCCCTCCGTGCAGTGCTATCTTCACCAACCCGGGGAATTCGAGCACCGGGGTGCCATAAATGAAAGGCTCCCCATAGCTCGCAAACGTCGGAAAACCTCTTTCCGGCGAGAACCGATCTTCCAATCCTTCCTTCACTTTCCAATAGCAAATGGTAGTATGTAGAGGTTGGATAGGCAAACTTATCCCACTAACTGAATTAACTAACTTCTCAGTCCATGCTCCAACTGTCACTACACACTTGCTCCCCTTGAACATGTGGCCGGAGGAGGTGAAGACATGAACACCAGCCGCCCCTTCCCCTCTCTCGATCTTTATTACCTCCACTCGGTCCTTCAATACAGCTCCGAGACGAATGGCAAGGCTTTGAAACATCGCCACTGCCTTTGTCGGCTTGAGAACCCCGCCGAGCTCCGTCACCATCGCTGTCCATCCTTCCGGCAGTGTGAAGGTGCCGGAGAAGAGCTCACTAACTTGAGATTGATCATTGATAACTCGGAGAGGTATCGAATTTGTTTCACAGCTAGCAATGAGAGCTCGGAGACTCTTGTTGTCGGCCGGGCCAACATCGACATGAGGGGTTTTGGTGTAGACTCGGTAACCGATCTCCGACTGTGCTTCTTCCCAGAGCTCGGCTGCCTCGAGGACCATCGGAGGGTAGTAAAGCTCCGGGTACGTTGATCGGATGGTGCGAGATTCACCATGAGAGGAACCGAGATGGTGAAGAAAGTCGAACTTCTCTAGTAGGAGAGTTCTCCGGCCACGCTTCGATAGCTCGTAGGCCGTGCAGCTGCCCATGATTCCGGCGCCGATCACTATCACGTCAAACTCGCCGTCGCCGGAGCTCCCCATCTCTCTTTCTCTATTTCTCTCTCGCACAGTGGAGTTGGTTTGTTTTGGCGGCAGAGGTTATAATGTATAGATAACTAATTAATAACTGCTTTTTAAAAGATGAGTGTTTTGGAAGAAGACAGAGAGAAGGGAAGAATTACAGTAATGACACTGAGAGAGAGGAAACACTAAAAGGTGGGAGAATATATATTATATGGCAGTGATGGTGAATTTGGTGGAAGGAGAGGGTTGAAGATGAGGAAGGTGGTATTAGGGTTAGGGTTATGGAGGAAGATAGGTTGTGGCATTTAATGTTTGTTTTTTTTTTAAAATATATTTTGAGATTATTCCAACAGGGGAGTTTGAATCTCTTGAGAAGATTACAAAACACCCTCACCTACTACAGCCACGACTTGACTTGGCTTGTGGACAAAAGTAAGTCTTCTAAACTCCTTTTTCTTTTTTCTCTCTTTTCTTTTCTTAGTTTTTTTTTTGTTGAGATAAGTGAAGAGAATGTTTAATCTTTAGAAATGAAATTATGTATAAAGATATGAAGATGAACGTAGTGAGTGATCAAACAATGAAAATAAGGAAAAGAGTTGGATGAGGACGAAGATGGTGTGCTGGTGTTGACTCAGCTTCCACTGAGAATCTGGGATATATGAGTGAAGAAAGGCACATGGAGGAATCACATGAGCATCAGAGCATGGCCTCTATTTGGGTTTTCATGTCAATGAGATTCCATTGCATGTGGATCACAATCAGAACCCCAAAGTTTGGTACCCACATAAGATTAGCTCAGCCAACCCTCTACCTCTTTGTCACTTTCTTTGTAGAAAAACCAAATATAAATTTGATTTTAGGCTGTAAATATTATATTAACAAAACTCTCTCACTCTCCCTCTCTCCCTCTTTGTCATTTTCTTTGTAAAAAAAATCAAATTTAATTTTGGTTTTAGGCTTTAAGTATTAGATTGTGTTGTGGATGATGTAACAATATAATGAAATCAAACAATAAGAATAAAAAGAAAAAAACACATAAAGAATTTATGTGGTTCGGTGATGTATCTACATCTACGGGAGCAAGCGATGAAAATTTCACTATATAAAAATTAGAGTTACATCATGTATATTTATATTAAATCCTAGACGTATGGAAATTATAAAATTACCCTCCGTACTGTCCGCTAGCGATGACATTTGCTTGTTTGTCATTGTGTTCACAGCAAATATGAGCCACATACTCTAACAGATTGGTATCTCTCTCTCTCTCTCTAATGCACACAACAATAAAATCCAATATAAAGTTAGGTATGATTATTATAATATTATTAAGAGGAATGATATACTTCCCGACTAAATAAACCGAAAAAGTTCCTGAGATTGTTGATTTTTTTGCATCGGGATGCGTGCAGTGATTATCCCAACACAAAATCAATGGATTCGGGAGCTTTTTCGAGTTGCTTGCTCGGAAAGTATAGCACGTCTCTATTATTAATACTCCATTGACAAGAATATGATCACATGAGCATTTGGATTACCTTCTAAAAATGTGCTTTTAGGTTTTATTTAAATGTTTTTTTTATAAATATTTTGGATAATGAACTTTTAGTCCCTGAAACAGTGCTATTATCCCTATTGGTCCCTGGGGTATTTGTAGGTGGGGGTGTAGCAAATAGTGGGGTGGGTAGGGGCCTGGTTACTGTTTCAGGGACTGTTAAATAATTTGCTCTAAATATTTTTAGGTGTAATTTAGATTGTTTTGGCTTAAATTAATCATTATAGAAGTACTTATAAAGTCATTTTTATAGAAGTGGTTATTCTGAGCACTTACCAACAATTCCTAAAAATGGTAAACTAGTCTTTTTAAGGTTTTTTTGCAAGTGTACCCCTGAATAATTTTTATTCTAAAACTGTGTATTTACCCCTGAAAAAAATATAATTACATACATACCCCTAAATAATAGGTATAATTGCGTATATACCCCTGAGGTTCAAAATCAGATGAAAAACTATCAGTTAACAAATGATAGACATGCAAAATGATTATTATACCTTTTACATATATATCCTTGAAAATTTTGTTTGATTGTAGATTTAAAAAATACCCTTTTAAAAATCTAAATTTTAAAATAGTTAAAGTATATAAAGAGGGGTGTTTTGGACATTTTTCAGCTCTTAACCTAAGTTGTAACCATGGTTAAGATTATATGGTTAACTTCTGTCAGTGGACCCTAACAGCAAGGGTATATCCGTAATTCAACTTGTTTTTCAGGGGTATATAAACAATTATGATTTTTTTAGGGGTAATTATGCAATTATGAAACTTTTGAGGGGCATATAACCAATTTCCCCTATTGTTTATATTGTTTTTTGCTTTAAAAAATAAAATAAAAACAAACAACAAAAATTGACATAAAAGTGTTTAACTTCCTCCCCTTCCTCAAAAAAAGGAAAAAGAATCAATCCAAACGCCCTAGTTTAAAGAGCGAAGTTAAACATGTCATATATATGTGCTTCTACATGGTACGTAGATTAATAAGAAAATTTATATTATTTGTTATTTCATGATGTTTGGTTTTATTCAAGAAATAAGGTAATATAAAAAAATATATATATAATGTTTACTGTTTTAAATCCTTTGATCTAAAATGGGGGATTTACTGCTCAAAAGTTATTTTATGGAGATAATATTTTAATAGGGATAGAAAGATCCATTAAAATTAAAGTTCAAATTAGTTTATTATCAGCCTTAATTTAAAGTGTTGATTAGATATCTTAACGAATAAATTTTCACTTTATTACAGAATAATTTTTTTTAATCCACGTAAAAGAAATTAGAAGAATTATATTAAAAAAAGACTTATAGCCCTATTTCTTGGTAAGGGGACTTTCACTTTCCTCAAAATGTTTGATGGTCATAATTGGCTTAATTTTGAAACTCCACTGAAGTGATAGAAGTGTAGAAATATCACTTCTATGGAAGTGTAGAAGAAATGTCAGGTTTTATATGTAACTTATACTTAAGAGTGTTTGGTTGAATGTAAAAGTGTCTTAATTTTGCATGTTTCAGCTATTTGGTTTATGGAAGTGTGAGTTCCAAACTTATTAGTGTTTAGTTGGCTTAGAAGTCCAATTTTGATCATCGTTTCATGTGTAGGTGAGGTTATCACACTTGATTTTTTTTTCCTAGTTTTACTTTTAGGTTTTTTTATTTAATTCTTTTCTTGTCCCTGGAGCCTTGTTTTTATAATTATGAGTAATTATATCTTTTTCCGCTTTTAAATTGTTATTTATTTAATAGAGAATTCGGCAAATGAATATTCCACATGAAGATATCCCCCCATGGGGGTTAAATTTTGAAATTTTTTGAATCTCATTTGGAGTGAAATGGCTTAATTCAATGAGGTTATACATTTAATCTCCTGATCATTCCTCATTATTAAACCGGGAGGCGAAATGATCACATTACCCTGCAATGATTCTCTCACACCCCTCTCCCTGATTAAAGAAGGAATCCAATCTCCACCCACTTATGGCTAAAGAGTTGCCCTCCCTTTCAAGTCATCAACACACCTCTGTATAGAGAAGACACAAACGTGGATATACACGTCACACCGCACTGCAATCCCACCAACAGGTGCCAAATCCTCCCAAGCCCACGAAGGCATACTCATTATTATTGCCCTAGACCACAATGCAAAGACGAGTGTTAGGTGCTCATCTGAAGCTTAGATCCAACATCCAACCCCCCTCCAACTTGAAAGACAGCGAAGTGGTGGAAGATTGGACTCCACCAGCCCTGACTGCAATCCCCATCAATTGAGCCGTGAGGCTCCTTGTGTGGCTGGCATCAGGTTAGTGGAAGGTACGCCGTCTACGACCTTGTTAACATCAAACCGTGCGTGTGTGTATGGCCAAGGGCAGTAACTACATGCAGCCCCGATTCCCTGACAATGTTTTCCAAATTGAGAGAGGGGGATGGTCAATTTTTATTTATTTATGCTCTATGTCAAAGCTGTAGTAATTTATGTCCTTTTCCCATGTGCTGCATGTCTAGTTTATTTGATCTAAACACAACACAAGTCTGACATCCTGTGGGATAGTAATGTTTGGATTTTGCTTGTTCTATTGATTTTAATATAATTGGACGTTTTCTATTTCTGCATATGTGTATTTTCATTGATGAATATACAACGTAAGCCTGAGAAACCGACAAGATTGTACTAATTCACGTCCCTTTCCGGATGTGTGTTTTGTAATTCAATTAGATGTATCCATGTTCTACCATCCTGCTTTCTTAACTATAAATATGGTGCAACTCTGTTTGACGCTCTGTCTTGGGTTGTGTTTTACTACACTTGATTGTTCAAGTGCTGGAGGCACTATAAAATTGAACATGTTTCCGCATTTGCATATAATGTAGTATTAGTTAGGTCACATCAAATGATGTATTTAAACATGAATGACAACACATATCAATATATCTACAGGATCAACCTACCTAAACGTACAGTGACCAGTACCGGTTTCGCACAACAAAGCCCTATACTCTAGACAGTCCTCACAGAACAAGCCAACCATCTGTTAGAGTCCCGTATGGCAAGGGGAGGTAATGTCCACTATCCTTCTAGTACTTAAATTTATCATTTATAGAAAGAATTAATTAATCGGGCAACATCTTGCACTGGTCATCCATGCAGAAAAAGAGATTACGTTTCATCGACCACCATTGTTGGGAATGCATGGGAAATCACCGATGATTATTTGTACGTTAGGATTCAAAATATCGGGTTCTTTATTGCACCATATATCTGCTATTTGTGCCTCGATCACGTCTTGTTCGCCACATTGGTGAAGTAGCGGAGATGAGAGACCAACACCTTCTATATGATCGTAGGGGAGATAACTGTAACTTTGCAAGACGTACAGGTGTTGACAGAGCTGCAAGTCAAATTAGTGCCACAGTCATATGCACCATGCTGGACAACTACATTAAGCTGTGACTAGAACCCCTCCCGCCGTCAAAAAAGGATATGGTGAATATCGATTGGCTTTCTTCAGAATTCAAAGAAATGGCGCCAACTTAGAGCCGCTAGTAGGATTATATCGCATAAGCATACATGCTCTATTTTCATGGGACGTCGTTATTACCTTAATCCCTAGGTAACTTGGTTCCCCTCAAGTATCTTCACTTTGTAACATACTTCAGCCTATGCGGTCAGTACGAATGGGGTGTGACAATCGTCTCTCATATATACCAGGAAATGGGGAGGGTGTGTTGCATGAGTTACATCACAACAACGACATGCTATAGTTTATTGTAGATATGAGAAACAACCACAATTCCATTTTATCACCTGCTCAAATTAGTACATCTAATTCACTCCACTACAATTCTGGGCGTGAGAGCGCTTCCTTGCCTTTAGGCCAGACCTAAAAGATCCTTTGCAGCTTTCACTATGATGAAACATTACACAATTTTGTGCATCATTTGGAATATCAAGTGACTACTTACATTGTCCTTCAACAGATGGATGGTATCATTATCATATGAATAGAGGCTAACGTATGGGTCTACTGGCATGATTTGGACCTACTAGACGAGGAATGGGTAAAGAGTTAATTTATCTCATTAAATTTTGATTACTAATCCTAACACGACAAAACACCCTACAAATTTGTTGGATGCCATACATGAATGAAATCAAAGGAAAGTTGTCGCATTAGTGCCTAGTTAGCAATGAAGTGTGGAGGTCTTGTGTCCCTCCCATTTGCATGCACGTGGCATAGTTGCATTGTCCCAACTGGGTCATGTGAATAGGTTTGGACGTCTCCAACACATCCCCAAGAATATTGTGGGCTACAACAAATACTTGTGGAGACGACGCAACAACGTCAACTAGAAATAAAGTAGAGCTGAAATGATCATGGAATGGGATCAGCGAAAGTTCGCTATCGGTTACCAGATTATTGGAATATTACGGTATGTGGAACAGTGGAAATACCCGTACTGTAGATGGTACTGGCAAATTATGCATTGCTACACCTCCCCTATAAGTTATGCCACCACATTGCAAGAGTATAACCCCAAATTAACCTAGTTGAGAATGCAAAATGGTAAGTTATTTTCAATCTATTTTGACTTAATTATGTTTGATGGGGATAATAACGCGCAAACTACATTACAGTTATGCTTTATCAGGCATATCAGACGTGTCCCAGGGGTCGTTGAGTTCTATTCAAGACCTTCCACGGGCAGTGATTGAAGAATTCGACGGATTGTGGGTGCACTAAAATTGCCTAGTGGAAGTAGTGTGACTTGAAAATGATACAAAAGACGAGCCTAAGGAGCAACTCCTAGCTAAAGGATCAATGCGCCACAAGCAAGTTATGAGCATATGCCGTGATAGGTGGAGGACGAGCGGTGCCCCTTCCCTACCCCCACTTGTTTGTGGTAATTCACTTACTTGAGAAGCATCTGAGTGACTAACTTGTAGACTTCTTTGTTTTTTACTGTTGTTAGTATTGTATGTAATGAATTCTGATCGCTGAGATGCTCATTTTTTAATTTTGTTGTGTTGTGCGCTTGTTGAACTTGTTACTGTGAACCTATCTGTTGTGGTGCTGAGTATATAATTATATATATTTTCATACTACATTTGCTTGCACTTTGTTTGTCTTTTCGCATAGATTTCTCTATTTTTGTGCTCTGTTGAGTATATTGTTGTGATTGAACGGGAAAATAGGCACTTGGGACAAAAGAAGTAGAAATTGATCAAATCGAAGCAAAAAGAGCTAAAAAGACATATTTCAGAAAAGAGTGTTAACTCTCAAATATAGTGACTAAGTTAGGATTTATCAAGTGGAAATTGGAAGGGGTGTTCTATGACAAAGGAATAAAAAGAGAGAAGGAAATTGGGTTGTGAGCATTTTGAATGAGCTGCAGAGGTCAAGAACTTATTACAAGAGCTACAAGACTCCAAAGCCGATCTCCACAATTCAGATTGAATAACAAGGAGTCAGGAATACCCAGTTAAAATCTCAAGACAATCCTAGGTAAAATGGTCATCCGATAGAATGTTTGATGAAGACTACGCATAGCTGAAAAAGTGCATGGCCCGAACCACGGGCGTACTTGTGTATGTTTAACTCTCGAGATTCCATAAAATGCTTTTTAAGACAGTACACGGGCGTGATGATCTAAGTACGTCCATGCTTCATAATTTTCAAAGTCCATAAAAAGGTGTCCCCATCAACTTTTTGAGGGGACTTTTGGCGGATTGATTTTAGACGATTCTTGTGCTGTTGGCTATGGTTGCTGAGAGGAAATTGAAGGCAAAAAAGACATCGGTCGAGGGAGTTTCGATTCTTTTATTATGTCTTCTTATTTAGATCTTGTTAGGGTTTCCCATAGAATTGAGAGGCTAAACCTTGTATGGTGCCTCAGGTCCTTGAACCATAGATGAACTTGTGAGTCTTTTCCTTTCTTTTAATACTAGGTTATCTTTTTTATTATTCTTGTGGATTGTCTATGCGTGCTTAATGCTTGTGGTTTGTTAGTGCGAAAGCGCCGATCGCATATCTATTGTTGCTTGATGCATAAAGAGAAATCTCAGTTAAGCTAGATCTGGGCATAGATGATAGGGGGTGTGCACACACAGATGGATCGAGTAATCGCGGTGATTTCACAACACACTCTCCGGATTAGGGTGAAACCTAATAGTGGGAACCACAAAAAACTAATAAAAATAATGTATTCGTATGAAGAAGTCGTTGTACGGGACCAGGGTTTGGCTGCACGAGAGATTGAGGTCAAACTAATTTAGGGTTCTCCTCGGTCCAAGAATATATCAATTATATAACTAGTATTAGGAAACTAGTTAACAAAGGATTCTTAGAGGGATAGAGATCAAGGGTGCCATGTCCTCTTGATTTGTCAACTATTCACTTTAGTTTTATTTCTTCTTTAGATTACTTAGTTAGGATCACAAAAACACCAAAAATATTTTAGGTTATATAATAGAAGATAAACTAGTACTAGCTCTGCCATTCCCTGTGGATTCGATTACCCTACCCTTAAGGTACTTTACTACTTAAGCGGTCCTATGCACTTGCGGGCTAGCAGCACATTATGTGGTGTTTGTACTATTATTGTATGATTGTTATGCTGGGTATGGAAAAGTGGTATAAATATTAATTTTTAACACGCAACACCTGTCTCTTATGTTTTTGCTAGAATAGTTGTTGCATACAAGCAACCCTTACTTTTATGCATGATGCATGCCCCACCATGTGATCTAATCTAGGTAGGTAAACATCTAACAAACACCACATTCCTTGAGAGCCAGTCCATCTCAACATCTACCGATAACAAATCAAAGGCAAGGGAAATCATATAATAAGGCATCCTTCGATTTGCCACTTAATAGAGCACAAGAATCGTGTCTATTTAGGCCAGGGGAAATGCAGCGCTTAGTACTAAGCCGAAGGCATCATGCGAGTTGTTGCTCTAGCAGTTTGGCTATGGGGCTAGCATCGATTATTACTAAGACAAAGGTATCATGCGAAGCGCTGCCTTGGTAATTGGTGGCGTTATATTACTCCATTGTGCAAACAATCATTAAACTAGTTTTAAACTCACCCAATTTTTAGGGCCCCCATTTACTACCGGAACATAACATCCCAAGCCCTCATAAGAGACGGGCCCTATAGTGCATGGGGTTCACGTGGATAGTGTCCAAGATTATAACTACTATAGAATCCCCTCAGTCCTTCGTGCATGGGATTAACGAAGGATGTTTCAACCATTTGCATCTTACAATGCATCTGCTATGTTGTCTTGCAAAGTATAGCCTATGTCGACATCCACAACACTGTCCTCTTAGAGCCCTTCCATGCCCTTATCGTTTTCATCCTCCCTAGGTAATTTTAAAACATTGTCGAAATTCCCGTGTCGAATGACATGGTTGCCTATATAGTTATGGATAACCACGTATGCGATGATAATGTTGCATTGTGTCTCAATTGAGAATAGTACTGCAATACACAGGATTTTGAAGCACCGCTTGAGTTGGCCAAATGCTTTCCACACCACATACCTCAACCAAGCATACAATTTGGTTGAATTTGTCTCTTTGATTTGTTGTAGCTATTGTTGTAACAACCCGAGTTTTCATAGTACATAGAAGTGACTTTTTATTAAATTGATTGTTCAGTTACACATGCCCCAGGACTTTTTTTTAGTTTAGATGTTCAGAGATTAGGTACATTCTCATACTTAAAGCTGAAAATAAAATAATTTTATTCATCAATTTTATAGTCCACATCTACTCAGAGTCAGCTATACACTTAACCGTCGCGTCCATCTCTAGATCCGTACCACTCGATCGGCTACCCTGATCTGTTCCTGTACACTGAAATGGTAGGAGTTGTGAGCTAAAACTAGCCCAGTGAGAGACTAACATCGCACTAAGGTTCATTACAAAAATAATAGCTTGTATAACATATATTTGTCAAAACATAACAAAATTCATTCTGGTCATACGTGCATAAATCTGAACATAATCATGTCACAAACTCGTGTAAATCATAAATATATCAATCGCACCTAGTCCGTATGCACCCAATCTCAACAGCACTACCCGTGCTCACATTTCCATTCACATAACCAGCCTCCCTGGCTGCATACATAACATGGTGGTCCTACGGACCTAAGCCCCGACATAGGCATGTTTCAACCGGTGCACACGTGACATAGACACTGATTAATATATAAAACATAAAACGTTGGCTCTACTAGGAGCAAATACACGTACATATCAAAAATACCACTTTTCATAATTCACCGATAAAAACATCGATAAAACACCTGATAAACAAGTCAAAATACTGGCGTTCATCTGCAGTCAACTCACTTGATAATTCCTTCTATTTTAGTTGGATTTTCCCAACTACTGTAGGTGCTGTCGTTAAACGGGCAGAATTTCCTCTAAATGATCAAGAAAATACAAAAATAATAACAAAAATAAATCACAAACTTTTTCTTTCTCTCTCCTTCTCTCTCTTTCTCTTTCTCTTTCTTCCCCTTTTCCTTCTCTCTTTTATCTTTTCTCTTTTCTCTTTTCTTCTTCTTTTTTCTTTCCTTTCCTGACTGTCACTCTCTTCTTCTTCTTTTTTTTTTTTGGTTTTTTTTCCCTCTCTCCTACTATCTCTTTATTTCTCTCACTCTCTCCCTTTCTCCCCCTCCTTACTTTCTCCTCTCTCTATTTCTCTCCCCCTCTCTTTCTCTATCTTTCTTCCACTCTATTCCTTCTTCTCCTCTCTATCTTAAGCTTGTGATGCTTATTTAAAGAGAAGTGAGGCGGTGGAGAGGCAACGGCTTCCACGAAGCTGCCTTATTTCATTTTTTTTTTCATTTTTTTAATAAATAATAATTCATTACTTCATTAATTGATTCATTAATTATTATTTATTTTATTTTTTTTCTTTTATCATTTTCAATTTAACCCTAAATTTTTTTCCCATTTTACTAAATCCAACATTATTTTTATTATTATTTAAACAAAATATCCGGTTATCACAATTGTAGCCCCCGCTGAATTGACCCAAGTAGTACCACGTTCCACAATAAGGTACCAAAAGAGTTGCTGTGTTCATGTAGTCACCATCAACGAGATAAAATTTACTTTCTCAATAAATATTTGTCAAGCTTCTGCATAATACAACAATGACACATCTGTAATAGTTGTAAAATGAAGCTCCATCACCTTATGGGACATAGAAGCTATCATTCTCCAAACAATGTTGCATTATGCGTATATTAGCAGCAGAACTCTCCCGCCCAACACAAACAAATTGAAACTTCATGTCAAATGACAACTCCCATGACGTTCTGGCTTACCCACTCATGTATGTTACGGAAAGATTCTTGCATATCCTTCACTTCGATAATAGGCATATGGGTATCGTTTATCGCTCCAAGAGTATCCTGTGATCAATACGTTACCGTTGTAAGATGGCAACTTACTTATTAGAAATGACTTCACCATCTAAGAGAATTGACCTTGAATAGGGTGTTGTAGAGCAGTGGGTGACTTGCATGATCTCTTCTTGGTAGCTCAATGATATCCTTACTAAGGTCAAGAATAGCCCGCAAGACCATCTTGAAGTAGCGGCTTATGGTCTCCGGACTATGTTGGATTTACTCACATACAACCCTATTGGACGTTGCATGACCCACCACCATCATGAAGATTGTTAACAATTCCTTCTTCTCACTGAATGATTGTTGCACAGTAGGCATCATGCTTCAAGCATTTGTGCTAATTCTTTCAAGACCTGGGGCTCTATCCGGAAGATATTGTACACACGTTGTGGGTGACCCTCCACCACGGCGTTCTCCCGGATCCTTTTAAGGGAGACCGGCCGTGCGGTAGGTGACTCCTCCTCCTTCTCCTTCTCAGAGGCCTCTGCACTCTCTCGAAGTTCGGGGCTCGGGACCGGTGGAGGTCCTTCGGCGAGTTCCCTTAGCGATCTGCGCAGCCGGTGAGGATCCATTAGAGGGGGATAGAACCTAGCAGAGGAAAGAGTGAGGAGGGTGTGCCCCCATCGAGGGCTATTTAAAGAGCGAAGGGCGATGAGGGAAGGCACACAAAGGATTCAAGCGACGTTTTGGGTTTCGGGAAGTGTCATTATAACTTTGCCCACCTACATGCAACAAAAGGAAGCGCCGTACGGATAACATGAAGAAACACGGAGCAGGCCAAAACCTCATAAATGGAAAAGGGATTCAGGAGAATCAAATAGCTGTGACACGGAGCGGACCAAAACCTCGTAAATGGAAAATGGATTCAGGGGAATTAAATAGCCACAAAACTGCTCGGGTGAGAAGTGCATGGTGGACTAAACCGGCGAGTCTCACCACTAACAAGTCATAGCTTGCCACCTCACTCCCATGAAGAATACCCCTGGCCACCTCATACCTCAACCAGTGAGATTGGAATATATTAAGCGAAAAGTTTGAATGTTAAACAAAAATAACTGAAAGTAAGAGGAAACTAAGCAACGTAAGCAGAAACTGTAAGATATAAGCGGAAATGCGACATTATAAATGGAAAGTAATTATTATAAGCAGAAAACTTACTTGTCAATTTTGAAGTTGAGAAATATCTCAATTATTGTTTGTTCCAGTTTGTCCAGTCGCATGAAACCGGCAAGATGTTTCTTCTTCAGTATAAAATCTGTCTTCATTGGATTCGTGTCGTTGGCCATACAGTCCTCTGTATGGATCACTTCGTCTGTCTCCGGATCGGTGGTCGCGGTCGGCATTTCAATGGAGGTGGTCGGTGGAAGGGCGAGGGAAAGTGTTGTTCAATTGAGGAAACCGGTGGTTCTTTATAGGCAATCGATGGCTCAGCGTTGGCGGTCTGTCTTTCCGTGCAGGTCTCCTGTGGTTTAGAGTCCGTCGACAATGAGGTATGTATGGCTGGTGGTTCTTTGCTGGCAACCGATGGCTCAGCGTCGGCAGCCGGTCGTTCCATGCCAGTTTTCTGTGGTTTAGAGTTCGTCGACACTGAAGTAAGTATAGCTGGTGGTTTATTGTCGGCATTCGTTGGTTTATCAGCTGGTTGTTTAGAGGTGGAGGTGGGTAGAGGGACTGCGGTCGGTGGTTGAGCAGACGTGGTCAAAACTTCATTGTCCACCGTTATTTGTTCAATGACCCATGTGCCATTCTTCCGGGTAGGCTTTCCGTGCTTCAATTTTGTCAGTGATTCGATTATGCTGCCAAGCGTGACCATATCGTCGTCGCCAACGGCCTGCTTAGGATTTCAACTGCCCCAGCCGCAGGTGCGTGCCTTGGAGGGTATTTTCATAATATTGAATATTATTTATCCACATAATTCTAAATACATGCCTTTGGGAGGCCCAACCACCACATTGCTTTCGAGGGCATTTTCATAATATTGAATGCTATTTTCCCATAATATTTTAAATCCATGTCTTGGGGGGCCAACTCTGACCTCCTTTTTCAATTAATGCGTTTGAGGCCATTTTTGTAATATTTAAATTCATGCCTTGTGGGGCTAGCTCTGACATGTTTTTTCAATTAATGCTTTGGAGGGCATTTTCATCATACATGGGCAAAAGTAGCTCTGTCAATGGAATCTCAAAAAAGAGGGATGTTTTGAGATAGTGCAAACTTGGGAGGATTTTTTGTGGATTTGTGAAACTTTGAGGGATGTTTTGTTCATTACCACATATATATATATATATATATATATATATATATATATATATATATATATATATATATATATATGAGTGTGTGTGTGTATATATATATATATTAGATGTATTGTTTTAAAGTAAATGTTAATATGTTATCATATCTTAATGTTTATAAATAGTTTTAATTAACCAATGCATGGATAGATTGATCAAAGTGTAACTCAATTTTGAGAGACAACAAAATATTTTAGTGGGTTAACTCAAAGATGCCATTTATATTAAATTATAACATCTTTAAGGTAGATAAATATAACAAATAGGTTAAAAAAAGCAAGGATATATATATATATATATATATATATATATATATATATATATATATATATAAAGTTGTAACTTGTAATTATTAATTATATATTTTCCTATTAGAATTTGGGATTCCAAAAGATGGCAATGGATGTAATTAGAGAGAAATAGGAGGGTGTTTAGAACCATCTATATATTTGGAATCATGGAAATTGGAGCCCATACCTGCCTTGGCAAGAGATGGAAATGGATTTGTTTAGTCCCACATCGGCTAGGGAGGGGAAATGGGAGGATTTGTTTGCTATTAAATGGGTTGGGCTTTAGTGGAGACATACCTTGGTTTTTTTTTTTGGGAAAAAATCAATTGAAATTAAAAAAATAAAAAACCCGGTTTCATCCGGTTCTGGTCCAAACGGCCGGTTCACCGGTTCTTGGTGGGTTTGGTCGGTTCATGTTTTGGTCAACATTTTATATAAACCCAGACCGGGCTGCTGCCAGGTTCCCGGTTCTACCGGTCCTTTCCGGGTTTAAAAACACTGGTTTTGAGAGGAGATGGATATTATTGAATTTTGAAACCCTAATTGCTAGTTTTATAACTAGGGCTTACCATTCTTTCATCCAGCCCTCCACTTGTTATGTATTTACAACTTAACCATTAAGTAGTAAATATAACCTCTTCTAGTGCCATTAAGTATTTCCTTAACTTTGTAAGTGTGTGATCCATTGGGATCCCACCTAACCGAAATTTATCGATTTAATAGATAATCTTTAATTAGAACTCCTTCTAATTAAACTGAAATTTATCGATTTAATAGAGAATCTTTAATTAGAACTCCTTCTAATTAAACTTAAGCATTAATATACACTCATGCTTATGCATAGATAGTGTATATATATTGTTTGGCTTCCATATGTATGTCCATATACCATATTAATTAGCCACTCATAATTCATGATCAATGTCTAGCAACGTATCATGATTTCGGTAGATAGTGGTAGAGAAACTAACACACTTCCATGGAAGTTGTTATACAACACATCCTTCTGACATACAATATTCCATATGAGTCTTAAGTATGGATATTTATTAGACTTACTAAACTATCTCAATCAATCTGGTATCTTGATGAATTGTTTCTTTTCATCCTGCTTTGGCCAAAGACTTTTGCAGATACCTGCGATATTCTCTTCTCCTGCTAGAGGTGCTAGATCTCTTGTTGATCACTCACTATCTCCATATGTACTTCACTATGTCTAGTATCCATTCTCTGAGATCTTTTACAAATCTTTGTTGAATATATACCAAGACAAAGTTTCATACCTATGATGATCTCAGGTCTAAGATATGTTTGTCTCCTTCCATCTGAGAATGAGCCACTGATAAACATATTAAGTTCCACTAGTCATTCTCACTGTGGATCAATCCATGAACTTATCGATCCTTCAAGATGATCACCACATTCTTACATTAGCGCCATCACACAAATGATTGTGAGATCAATCATCCTCTTATACGGGCATGTATAGAATATCTTAGTCTTGTTGATATCATTAACCCCTCATAATGACTATTGACTGAGGATGGTTTAGAGTCTTGGGTTCCAATGAATTGGGGTCTCACTTGCATGATCTCATCATGACCCTTAATCATTACCCAGATTCATGGGGTCCTTATAACAAAGCAAGTTTCCCAAGCATGTACTGATATTTTGTCACAAGGGAAAGGCAACAAAAGATGAAACAACCATACTGAAAAACAAAGAGTCAGATATGTGATTGGTTTTTAGGATACAAAATATAACAATCTCCTACTTATCACCAATCAGGTTTACGTCTAACACCCATGTTTTATATGTTTCTTAAAAATCAGTGATGGAATCACCTTGGTGAAAGGGTCGATTATGTTGTTCTTAGAATCAACCCTCTTATTGATAATATCTCTTCGTTCTATGATCTCCGGAATGAGATGAAATCGTCTCTAAAATTGTTTGGATCTATGATGTGATCTTGGTTCCTTTACTTGTGCCATAGTCCCGGTGTTATCACAATACAAGGTTATGGGTTGGAGGATATTCGGAACCGCACCCAGTTCTGTGATGAACTTCTTCATCCAAACAACTTCTTTGGTAGCTTCACTTGCAGCAATGTATTCAGCCTCAGTCACTGAATCAGCTATGGTTGGCTGTTTGGAACTTTTCCAACTTATCGCACCACCATATAGAGTGAAGTGATATCCAGAGATAGACTTTCTATTATTTGGATCAAATTGAAAGCTAGAGTCTGTATAACCTTCTAGTTTCAATTCCTCATCTAAGCTACCATAGACTAGAAGAGCATCTCTTGTCATTCTCAAGTATTTGAGAATGCTTTTCACTGCCTTTCAATGATCCTCTCCTGGATTTGCTTGGAACCTACTCACAATTCCTTGGGCATAAGCAATGTCGGGTCTAGTACACAACATTGCATACATAATTGACCTAATAACGGAAGCATATGGGACTGTACTCATTCTTTTTATCTCTTCTAATGTTTTAGGGGGCATCCTTTTATAGAGTTTAATCCCATGATTAATGGGCAAATATCCCTTCTTAGAATTTTCCATGTTGAACTTTTTCAAAACAAGATCTATATATCTTGTCTATGATAGTCCCAACATTTTGCTAGATCTATCTCTATAGATCTTAATGCGCAAGATGTAATAGGCTTCACCCAAATCTTTCATAGAGAAACTTTGGGATAGCCAGGTTTTGACTACTTGTATTATTAGTATGTCATTCCCAATGAGCAGTATGTCATCAACATATAAGACTAAGAACATTATTACATCCCCACTTGTCTTTTTGTAGATACATGGTTCATTAACATTCTTGAAGAAACCAAAGGTATTGAAAGTTGCATCAAAATGCAAGTTCCCAACTCCTTGAAGCTTGTTTCAATCCATAGATTCATTTTTGCATCTTGCATACTTGATTTGGGTTCTTGTATGATACAAAACCTTCTGGTTGCTTTATATAAACTTCTTCCTCAAGGTGTCCATTGAGAAAGATAGTTTTGACATCCATTTGCCAATGATATCCATTTGCCAAATTTCATAATCATAATATACAGCTATTGCAAGCATGATCCTGATGGACTTTAGCATGGCTACTGGAGAAAATGTTTCATCATAGTCAACACCTTGTCTTTGTTTCAAAACTTTAGATGCATGTATAGCCTTATAGGTGTCCACTTGACCAGTGGATCCTATTTTCTTCTTGAAGATCCATTTACAATCAATAGGAGTGACGCCATTCGGTGCATCAACAAGTGTCCAAACTTGATTACTATTGATCGAATCCATCTCAGATCTCATAGCCTAATGCCATTTTTACGAGTCACCACTCATTACGGATTTAGTGTAGGTTAAGGGGTTATCATCTTCAATGGTTTGTGATACATTATCACTCTCAATAATGAGCCCATATCTCTCAGGTGCTCGAGGCATTCTTTGAGACCTATAGATGGGAGGTTGCGGATGTTCGCCTTGGTGTTCATGTGGTTGAGGAGGAGCCTGAGAGTCAATCTCAAGAGGTGTAGATGCGCTTGGAATATCATGAATTTCTACAAATTCAACAACCTTTTCTTTCTTTTCCTTTAGAAATGCTCTTTCTAAAAAAACAACGTGCTTGCTCACAAAAACCTTTAGCTCCTCACGGTGATAAAAGTAGTATCCCATACTTTCCATTGGATAACTAATGAATCTACATTCCTGGGATCATGCACTTAATTTATGTCCTTCGTTTACTTTGACATACGCTAGACAACCCCAAATTTTAAGGTGCTTGAGTGATGGCCTTTTCCCTTTCCATATCTTATATGGTGTCTCTGGGACAGATTTAGAGGCAACCTTGTTTAAAAGGTAAGCCATTGTCACAAGTTCGTATCCCCAAAAGGTTATTGGCAGATCATTGGAAGACATCATAGATCGTACCATATCCAATAGGGTACGATTTTTCCTTTCTGACACACCATTTAGTTGAGGTGTTCCAGGTGGAGTCCATTGTGAGACAATGCCTTTGTTCTTTAAATTTTCAATGAACTCAACTGATAACTACTCACTACCTCGATCTGATTGAAGTGACTTGATTTTCTTGCCAGTTTGTCTCTCCACTAAGGATTCAAAATCCTTAAATTTGTCAAAGACTTCATATTTGCTTCTTATCAAATAAACAAACCCAAACCTAGACATGTCATCAGTAAAAGTGATGAAATATAAGTATCCGCCCTAGCTTATTGGTCCACATACATCAGTATGTATAAGGCCCAACAACTCTTTAGCCCTTTCACCATGCCCTTTAAAAGGTAATTTGGTTATCTTTCCCATGAGACAATCTTCGCAAGTGGCATAAGATTCAAACTCATATGAATCAAAAAACCTTTCTCTGTAGAGCACACCAATTCTGGATTCATTTATGTGACCAAGTCGACAATGACAAAGATATGTAACATTTACATCTTCTCTTGGCCTTTTCTTTCTTTGTTGCAAGTGGAAGGTACCATTATTTAATGTTAAGAACATGAGACCATTGTGAATATAACCCGTGCCAATAAGTTCATTTGCAAACAAAATGGAGCAACTTTTATCCCTTGCAGTAAGTTCATAACAAGACTCTAGCAATAGGGTAAGAGAGATTATATTCCTAATTACACTAGGAACATAATAACTATCCTTAAGCATAATGGTTTTTCTAGTTGGAAGTTCTAACACAAAAATTCCCATTGCTTGGGCTGAAAGAACATCGCTACTAGCCCTAACCAACTCAAACTCATTTTCCTTCTGATTCTTTGTGAGTTGTAGTCCCTGCAATGAATTTCAAATATGAGAACCACAAGCGGTATATAATACCCAAGGCGTGAAATATAAGTACTTAATGATAGATTCTGTATTACATAGAAACCGGCTTGAGGTGTAGTATTTTGCTTTCCTCCCTTGGTCTTCAGACTTGCCAAGAATGCCCTATAGTTCCTCTTCCAATGCCCATCCTTGCCACAGTGAAAACAGGTTTTTTTGGGTGACACTTCTTTTGGATTTCTTTTCACCTTGCCAACTTTTGGCTTAGGAGATAATTTCTTTCCTTTATTGAATCCCTTACTTTTGGTATTTTTCATGACCAACTCATCTACCAACAATTCTTGGGATTTGCTATTATGAAAGTAGTTCTCAGCTGTTTTCAACATGAAGCTCTAGTAGAGTGGCTTCCAATTTGTTCATGTGAAAATTCACAACAAATTGTCTGAAGGATTCAGGGAGTGATTGAAGTATGAGATCAAGACTAAGGTCATGATCCATAACAAAACCAAGTTGTCCCAAACAAGTAATGAGATCAATCATCTTGAGAACATGATCTTGGACCGAGGTCCCTGGTTGCATTCTGGTCCTAAATAACTGCTTTGATATCTCATATCTAGCAGTTCTACTTTGCTCTCCATACAACTCTTTCAAGTTTGTGAGTATGGATAAACGATCCATGTTCTCATGTTGCCTTTGAACTCATTGCTCCTTGATCCCAACATTATACATTTGACAGTGGTACTGTCATCCAATCTCTTAAGAAGTGCGGCATCATTTTGTTCAGTGGCATTAAACCCAATCTCATTGGATCTAGGATCATCCAAAATGTAAGATATTTTCTACTGGGTGAGAACTATTCTCAGATTCCTCAACCAATCCACATAGTTGGGTTCGGTAAGTCTATTTGTTTCCAAAATGGAACGTAAAGACAATAAAGATGCCACATGGATGTAGGTAATCTACAAAAATTAAACAAACATCCTAATTAATACTATTGTACATTCACAATGAGCCTCACAATTCATTTAAAACTTGTGGATAGCACGATCTAATCTTTAATGAAGAATGATATGCATCTCATGCAAAACAATTTTATCCTTATGATGATTTTTGTGGATAGCACAACAAACCATAATGTTCTCATTAAGGATATTAAAAACCACATAACATTTTCATCAAGTCTCACCTTTTGTGGTTTACACAACAAGGCAAAACTATCCAAAAATTTTATGTATATAGTAGAATGACCATAGGACCAAATCTACTTATAAACATTGTCGATAGCACAAACGAGTTTATAAGTTTTGATCTTTGTTATGATCATTCTAAAATATTTCTGCATCTATCCTTGCATAAAACAATTAATGTGAGATGAATATGGATCACTACATGCATCACATTAAATGAAATTGTAAAATCGAAGGATTTTATAGGAATAAAATGAGTTTAAATTCCTATAAATTGGGTTTATTAAAGTAATACCCAAAGAAAAATAAATGATTTAAAAAAAAAGAAGGAAACTAAATGACATAAACCCTAATTAGGGTTAGTGAAGGGTCCGGAGGACCTTTTGGTAATTTTGGAAATACCAAGGACTCAATGGAAATTATCCTCTCTCTCAGTGATGGACTAAATGGTAACTTTAAAAGAACCAGGGACTTCTGGATACTTTTCAGAGAAAAAACCTTTATATAAGAGAATCAATGGCCAGGATTAGAAGATCCTGGATGGTGCTGATCGCGGAGCATTAAAAGGGTTTAGATGGTGCCACGTGTCGAGCCAAGGTTAGATCCATCCGATCAAGGTCGGGATCCGAGGCAAAAGAATGGTTTTGAGTGGGGTTGATCTCACGGTGCGGGTGTATCTAAGCCGCACATCACCTGATCATTTCTATTTCGAGGCAACGAGATCTGATCGAGGCTGTTGCTTCGTTTTTAATCAAAACCATTGATCTGAGCGTTGTCAGATCCAAGGCAGATAAAGAGGAGCATCCACCGTCGAACCCAAACGGAAAGACCAAGCCGTCGGATCAAACCGAAGATCAATCCCGAGGCACAGCTGTCGTTTCTCTCCGCCAGACTAACCACCGCGAGCGCCGCCCCCTTCCCGGGCGTTACGAGCGGGGATCTCGCTCACCGGACGGTGAATTAACATGGGGACGTTGCCATTCGCTTCGTCTACCCTTGGGCTATAAAAACCATTCCCTGGCTCCTCTTGAGACATCGAAAGGGAGAGACTCGTAGGGATCGCCGGCGAGGTTGACCGGAGGAGACGAAAGAGGGGTTGGGAGCTCCGATCGACCTCAACCGTTGCTGGAAGGTTACGCAGATAGGTATGATCTCTCCCAGTAGGTTATTTGCAAGTTTAGCATGCTCATTGTAGTAGTTTAGGGCTCGTCGGAGTTAGGCTCACGGCCGGTAGTGAACAGAGCAGGAGGAGAGCCATGGGAGCAACCCTAGTGTGCAGGCGTGTTCTTCGCTTGAAGGGGGACCTTGAGGCATGGTTTTCAGAGAGGATGGGCTCTCGGACGAGGAGCTTCAATGCTCCGGCCATCTTCTCCGGCGAGGTGCATACAGAGAGTGAAAGAGGGACTATAGGATATGGTTAGGGACTGTAAGAGATCGGGGAAGAAGGAGGGCTCGATGCCAGCAGAGCCCGGCCGCAGCATTCTCTCCGACGACCACCGTCGGGGCTCGGTTGAGAAAGAGAGACAGTGAGGAAGAAGAAGATGGAATAAAATAAATAAATAAATAATTAAATGTTTTAATTAAAACGGTAACTATAGGAGTGTGACAAAATAAAAATCAACTAGTTGATTTGAATAATTTGTCTCTAACTATATTAGGTGTGACAATATTAAAAAGTTAATTAAATGTTTTGTTAACTATAGTGTGACAAATATTTTATATATATATATCTCAAGGGAAATATAAATGAGTTAGTCAATTTAAAGGATTAAATTAAATTGATATATCGGATATTAAGGTATTTGTTCAATATTAATACCTATGATGTGGGTATAAATAAATAAATTGTGAGACAATAGTTTAGTTGGCAAACTAAAATTAAACTATGGAGTAGATAATTGGGAAAACTATTTAATTAGTTTTATAATCATAATTAGTAGTTAATTAGATAATTAACTACCTAATTATCTGATTAAATTATTGTGACCATTATTTTTATCCTAAAATAAGGTGGGTCATTTAGTTAGTCGATTATTTAAATTGAAAAGCAGATTTAATTAAATCGATTAACATGTTGTATCTAGATATTTAAGTAAGAAATATCTAGAACGAACAACCGATTTTCTTTCAATAATTCAGGTTGATTAGGTTCGATTCATGGATTTAATTTGAGGAAAATGAAGATCGGATATAATAATTAACAAAAAGGGGTTTAATTAATTCGGTAGAGAAAAAGGGCACAAGTATGCCAAAATGTTTAAAGGGCTTAGAAGGGGGCCCAATTCAACTAAATGACTAGGGATGGTCAAGTAGGTTTCAGACTCGACAAGTGAACGTAAAGTTGCCTAGGTTTGACCAAGATAGAATTTTAGGACAAGGAAACAGGGAAAAGGACTGGGAACCCGAGAGATGGTCTCTAGGACCCATTAGCGGGCCCAGGCCCAACAGAAAAGATAGGCATGCATGTGTAACTAGAGACGTAGAGACTTATTGGAATCTTGACTCTAATAGGGTCTATGTATACCAGATACTCTCGGGGAGTTGTAAGGTATTCCAGAGGGTACTAGGAAGGCTTCTAGCTCCAACAAGAGGTAAGTACACTTGCCTAGTTCCCACCCGGTTTCGGGTTTTCTTTGAGCTTGCTTATGCCTTAAATGCTTATGCTTCAATCATGACATACATGCATCCATGTCTATTTCTAGATTCCTGTTGAGCATGTATGATTTGTTTACGGGATGTTGGTATCCCTGTTTGTTGTGGTCTACTGCCCGGACTCAGTGGAGCGTGGGGGCTCCGATAGGGAAATGTTCAGGGTCAGGACCCCCTGACATTTCTGTCTGCCTTGCCAGAGAGGCAATTCTCTGGTGGTCTTACCCGTCAGTGGGCATGGTACGCTGACCGTGTTAACACGTATGAGAGGTAGTTCTACCGGTTTGCGACCGGAGGGTCGAACGACCAGAAGGTCGTGCTTACAGCAAGTAGCTGGACATACTGGCCGGGGGTTGATCCTTGAGTTATTTTTGAAACTCACCACAGAGCTCGAGGGCTTCTGTCATTAAGGGTCGTACCTTGGAATTGTTCTGGTAGACTCCTAGGTTGTATTTTTCTTGGGATTGTGATCTCATTGTTTGACATATTGCTTACTTATGTCTTTGTAACCCCGCAGGGGTACTTACTGGGCTTTCCATTCGAAAGCTCATGCAGTTGCTTTTTTTCTCTCTTTTACAGATTTCGAGGTCCAGGGGTGACACTGGAGAGAGAGACTGACTAGGAAAGGTCATTAGGAGATCCGAGGTCTGGGGGTCTCCCTTATCTTTTAATTTGAGAGCTGTTCATTTTATGTAGGACCCGTATAGGGACCAAACTTTGTATAGGGCCTATGGACCCTTATGACTCTATGTTCCTTTGAATTTGAGTTTATTTTATGGATTGTTATCTGCTTATCACATTTAGGCCTTGCATTTGAGTTGAGCTAGTTTCTGCTTGAGTACGGCCGGTCTGTTGATGTGCTAGAGGTCCCGGGATCCGGGTCGGGGCGTGACAGAAATATTCACAAAAATTAATGGAGGTTATAGACTTTACAACTAAGATCTAAAACAAGATAAAATCTCTTCTTGCCTTGATATTTGGATGCCTCCATACTCCTCAATGGCCTTGTATGCTTGTTCCTCTTGGGGTTGTCTTGGGTTACAAAGTTGATATTAATTATTACACCACAAATCATAAAAATATCAAATTAGGTGCATGAATTAAAATAAATAAATGACCTTTACAACCCAATGGAATAAGATTTAGAGCATGCAATCTCTAAGAATAATACAAGCACACTCATTTACATATTGAGTCCTATAGTCCATAACCATCCATAATATAAATTGAATCACCATTCAATTTATCATTCATACATTAAACATGAGCAAATAATGATAATAACAAGCAATAAACTATATCACCATGTAATGAAAAAAAATGTAATAGATGCTTATGCCTTCTCTCATAAAACTCCCAAAACAGAAAACAACTTTGAAGATAGATGCAGGAATTTCTTAAACAATACATAAGTTTCCATGAGGGAAATACCATGACATGATGAAATAATTTCAACTTCATTGGACTTGATACAAGATATCTCATACTCTATCTATAACCAACAATAATGGTTAAGATCAAGGTATCATACATGAGGATAAACATGGCAAAAAACTACAGCCAAGAGTAGCTAAAAATTTCAACAAAACCTGAAATTTTTAGCTCACCTTGATATTTATGCAGTCCAGTTTTGTACAAGAACCAAGACCAGTTTTAGTGCCCTATCAAGATCAATCTTAGGCCAACAAAAGTGGTTAAGATTGAAGCATGATATAACTGGAAAAATGCAGCTGATAATTCAGCAAATTGTAGTTTGAAATCATGTGAAAAAATCTGAAACCTTTTCAGTTAACATGACATCTCTACAACTCGGTTTTGATACACATTCAAAAACACTTTTGGTACTCTATCAAGCTGAATCTTAGACCAAGAATCATTGTTAAGATTAAGACATGATGTTAAGGAGAAAATGTGGCTTAAATTGCAGCCAATAAGAGCTTGAAAACACATGAGAAAAACCTGAAAATTTTTTCAGCCGACATAATATAACTGCCACCCTATTTTGAACATAGATTGGCTCACAAAAGTCAAACCAAATGGCTCATAAAACTCAAAGAAAACCATCTCTGTTACCACTGAAAGGTTTCTTCTTAAGTTTGGACTTGATGTTCTCTTGGTTGTGGCAAAGACCAATGAAAAAGGAAGAAGATCTTTGAGGTACTAGGAAACCATGCATCTATGCTCATGATTATTTTGAGTTAGTGGTCATACCTTAGAGTTTCGGCGATGTCATAGTTCTCTAGGCGCCAAAGTAGACGCCCTCCAATGCTTATCCACACCAAAGCAAGGCAACTTAGTACTAGAAGATGGGTCCAATCTCTCTTGGGTTTTCTACTCTCTTATCTTGTTATTTTTGTGGAGGGTGGTGGCTGGGCTATTTTGAGAGGAGATGGAGATGGTCGAATCTTGAAACCCTAATTGCTAGTTTTATAACTAGGGCTTACCATTCTTTCATCCACCCCTCCACTTGTTATGTATTTACAACTAAACCATTAAGTAGTGAATATAACCTCTTCTAGTGCCATTAAGTATTTCCTTAACTTTGTAAGTGTGTGACCCTTTGGGATCCCACCTAACCGAAATTTATCGATTTAATAGATAATCTTTAATTAGAACTCCTTCTAATTAAACTTAAGCATTAATATACACTCATGCTTATGCATAGATAGTGTATATATATTGTTTGGCTCCCATATGTATGTCAATACACCATATTAATTAGCCATTCATAATTCATGATTTACGTCTAGCAACGTATCATGATTTCGGTAGATAGGAATATTGGTGGAGAAACCAACACCCTTCCATGGAAGTTGTTATACAACACATCATTCTAATAAACAATATCCCATATGAGTCTTAATATGGATATTTATCAAACTTACTAAACTCATCTCAATCAATCTGGTATCTTAATGAATTGTTTCTTTTCATCCGTCTTTGGCCAAATACTTTTGCAGATACCTGGGATATTCTTCTTTCCTGCTAGAGGTGCTAGATCCCTTATTGATCACTCACTATCTCCATATGTACTTCACTATGTCTAATATCCATTCTACAAGATCTTTTATGAATCTTGGTTGAATATGTACCAAGACAAAGTTTCATACCTATGATGATCTCAGATCTAAGGTATGTTTTTATCCTTCCATCTGAGAATGAACCACTGATAAACATATTAAGTTCCACTAGTCATTCTCACTGTGGATCAATCCATGAACTCATCGATCCTTCCTGATGATCACCACATTCTTATATTAGCGCCATCACACAAATGATTGTGAGATCAATCATCCTCTTATACGGGCATGTATAGAATATCTTAGTCTTGTTGATATCATTAACCCCTCATAATGACTATTGACTGGGGATGGTTTAGAGTCTTGGTTTCCAATGAATTGGGGTCTCACTTGGATGATCTCATCATGGCCCTTAATCATTACCCAGATTCATGGGGTCCTTATAACAAAGCAAGTTTCGCAAGTATGTACTGATATTTTGTCACAAGGGAAAAACAACAAAAGATGAAAAAACCATAATGAAAAACAAAGAGTCATAAATGTGATTGGTTTTTAGGACACAAAATATAACAAATACATCATATATATAGATATTACAATAGAAACCGAAAAACCCTTAGGGAAAATGAAACACCAAGAGTCAAGAAGAATTGAGAAAACCATAATGGTCATTCACATTAATATTTTCATAACATTTCCCCTTGGATTTCCATTGTATAGGAACGAGCCTAATTAAAACCTTACTAGAAAAAACCTAGTGGGAAAAAATCCTAGTGAAAGAAAAAGAGTACAACATTCCAAATAGCTCTTAAAATAAACTCCCCCTGATAAAAACATTAATATTGAATATCTTTGAGGCGACGCATCTATAATCTTGTGAACTAATTTCTCAAAAATTGAAGTGGGTAATGCCTTAGTGAACAAATCATTGGATTGTCACTTGATCATATTTTTTTAACATCATTGCCAACATTTTGCTCAAGATCATGTGTGAAAAATAACTTTGGTGATATATGTTTTATCCTGACGCCTTTGATGTATTCTCCTTTCAATTGAGCTATACATGTTGCATTATCTTCATATAATATAATCAGTGTGTCCTTCTGGGATAGCAAGTGACAAGTTTCTCGAAAATGATATTTCATTGTTCTTAATCAAACACATTCGCAACTTGCTTCATAAATTGCAATTATTTTTGCATGATTTGAAGATGCAACAACTATGGTTTGCTTCATAGAATGCCATGATATGGTCATTCCCTCATATGTAAACACAACTAGTTTGTGATCGAGGTTTGTGTGTGTCAGATAAATAATTTGTATCTGCATATCCAACCAGTTGTCTATTTAATTCATGTGTATAAAATAACCCATATAAAATGTTCCTCAAAGATAACGTTGTATATGTTTAATACCATTCCAATGTGTTCATGTTGGTGCAGAACTATATCTTGCTAACAAATTTGCAGCAAAAGTTATATATAGCCAAGTATAGTAGCAAGAAATGTCAAGACACCAATTGCACTAATATATGGTACTTTTGGACGAAGTAGTTCTTTGTTATCTTCTCGAGTTTGAAAATGTTCTTTTTGAATATCAAGGGATTGAACAACCATTGGACTTGTTAATGGATATTCTCTATCTATATTAAATCATTGCAAAACACTTTTTGTATATGTTGATTGGTGGATAAAAATATCACCCACTAAGTGTTCGAATTGCAGGCCGAGACAAATTTTTTTCCCCAAGATCTTTCATTTCAAATTCTTTTTTCAAATAATGAACAGTGTTTGGAAGTTTTTCAGGAGTTCCAATTATATTTAAAGCATCAACATACACACCAATTATCACGAACCCTTTTTCATTTTTCTATATGAACACACATAGGCAGATATGGTTATTCTTATACCCTTCTTTTAACAAATACTCATTGAGGCGATTATACCACATATGCCTAGATTGTTTCAAACCATACAAAGATCTTTGTAATTTAATTGAATACATTTCTCTAGAATTAGAATTACATGCTTCAAGCATCTTAAGTCATTCTATGACTTTCATGTATATATTAAGTATGTTGTAACAACATCCATTAAACGCATATGTAATTTTTCATATACTGCTACACTAATTAGATAATGAAATGTGATTACATCCATTACAAGGGAGCATGTTTCTTCATAGTTAATACCGGGTCTTTGCAATAAATCTTGTCCGTTGAGCCTTGCTTTATATCTAACAATTTCATTTTTCACATTACATTTTCGCACAAATACCATATGTATCCCTTCGGTTTAACATCTTCAGGTGTTTTAATAATGGGTGTGAAACCCAAGATTTTTCTTATTTAGAATTTATGCTTTTAGGTTTTAATTAATTATTTTCAATTTTTGTTAGAAAATAAGGGAGAGTCTCCCATGGATGGCTTATTTAAATTTTATCTGGAATAAAAGTCTTTTTATTATTCTTTAATATTAATAGTGTTCCCAATCCTAAATTTTCAGATATTTAAAATGTATACTTGTGGTTAAGAATAAGAGTCTTATTAAATGTTAAGTTGACAATTGATATGAGCAAGACTTAAAAAGAGATTTAATATTGTTTAAATATATTCTTATGGATAAAACCGTAATTAGGGTTAATTTGGGTTGTTAAAGACCTTTTGGTAAATTCAGGGAAAAGTGAGGGAGGGAAAAGTCTTTCTCATCTATAATGAAAATTGGAAATAAAGGGGGCTTAAACGCAAAAAGGATATGATTTGATAAATATGTATATGTATATATATTTATATTATAGATGAGATTATGTTAACATGTCATATGAAATCAAATATATATATTTATATAAAAGGGAAAAGATAAGAATGGGATTTAAAGTTGATGTGATAGAAGATATTATATATATATATATATATATATATATATATATATATATATATATATATAAAATTATATAATTATATAATTATATTTTATATATTCATGATAAGTTGATATCATATGATTAAAATATATAAAAGCAATGGATGATATATAAAAGGACATGATTGGATGGGATAAAATAAATAATATATATATATATATATATATATATATATATATATATATATTATGGCAAGGGCGTGGGTGGGTTTATGCATGAGGATATTTTAATATATATAGATACTCATATGAATGTTAAGAGATACAGAGAGAGAGTTATCAATGTGATTAACCATGCACGTGAATAATTTTATGGGTGATGTAGAGTTAGGATTTGGTGGAAATTAGTTGAGAGATCCAATAGCGGGCTGGGTTTCACATCCGCCAGCAAGCCACGCATGCCTCCGGAAACCTCTCCTCCACGTTTAAATCGAATGGATAAAGTGAGTGTATATCCAAATCTCATTTCAAATTCTGTTACCGAAGGGATCGAACGCGTTTGGATTGTTTGCAAACTCTATAAGTATAGTATTGGTTTATAAACCCTAGCTTCATGTCTTGGAGTAGTGGCGGGATCTTTCCTCATCTCCGACGAGTGACGACGGAGAGCCACTGGGGAACACCGAAGCGTTGTTTTGAGAGCGCCGGATGCGGGTACAGTAAGGTAAGAGCCTTCTTAAACCCTGTAGATGGTCCGGTGTTTTGTTTGGATTTATACAGAGATTTTTATTTTTCTAGGGATGATTAATAAGTGCATGGGTTGGTGCTCATGTCTAAAGAGTAGAGAGCATGCCTGTAGATGTTTTGACGAGCAGCAGTGAAGGAGAGGGATGGTTGTTGGTGGCTGTGAGTGTGTGCTTAGATGGTTTCATTGGGTTCTGTTGAGGCTTTTGCTCATGTGTTTGGTTTGGTGAGGTTCTATTTGGATTTGAAAGAGAGAAGCTGTGTTTGAGAGAAAGGGTATAATGGTTTCAGGAAGTGATGTTGTGGTAGCTGTTAGATAGAGGATTTGTTAGGTTCTCAGGTAATTCCATGCTAACTATAGGGTCACATGCAAAGTATAAATAGATGATAACCAATATATATATATATATATATATAGGAGGAGTTCAGGTGTTGTTCTCGGCTTGTAGTGGTGTATGCATGTGTATAGTATAATGATGTTGAGAGTGAAAGTTCTGTGAAGGGTATTATGAAATTTAATAGATGTCAAGTTGGGTTTGTTGTTTAGTAGTAATGAGTTTCTTTGAGGATGACCTTAATAGTTTGGTTAATGGCCAAGTGTGTGTACTTGGGTTCTTGAGTTGATTAAGGGTCATACTTATGATTTTATGTGAGGGATTGGAAATTGGAGTTGGAGAATGGCTGCTGCCCGACTGCCCACTTCAAGTGGCAGCTGGGTCGCGTGTAGACATCTGGTAGTGTCGTGTAAGGTACCAATCGAAAGATGAGGAAGAGATCTTTCCAACGAGCATTGGATTAACTCAAAGGTTTTCTGTGGAACTGCGCGATAGATTCAGGAATTCTGAAATAATATTATTATTAATATTAATGGATTGTTTTGGTGTCGGTACTGAGTTGTAGTTGTTGTTACCAGATATTGACCTGGAGTACTGAGCCGTATCATGAGGGACTCGGGCTAGTCGACTTGACGTACCAGTTGAAGTAAGTTACCTACGCCTCGATTCCCGCCCATCTTTGGGGATTTCTTGTTTTTGTTATTGCTATTTATTTAGCATGTTCTATTGAACTTTTGTTATTAGATGTATGCACGTACCTATATTTGTTTGTTTCCCTTCGTTTGTATGTGCATGGTTGAGAGCTAGAGATAGAGTCTTACATGTTGCTTGTTATGCTCATTGGACACGTTGCCTTGTGACCGACACTTGACCGTGAATACATGGTCTCGTATGTTGGTCGGGTAAGCGTGCTCTGGGCGGGTTCGTTTTCCGGTTCAGTGGAGCAAATGCTCAAGTGGAGCGTTCAGGGCTGAGGACACCCTGGCGTTCTGATAGTTCCGTAACGGAGGGAGAATACTATGGCAGTCCAACCTGTTAGTGGGATGGTACACTGACCATGTCGATACGTAAGAAAGGTGGCGCTACCGAGGTACGACGGGAGGGTCAATTCCAGGAAAGGCTGGGTGCTGACCAGGAAAGTTTGCTGATATCGATTCTTGGAATTTTATTCCAGGCTAGGAGTCTTTTCCTTGATGTTTCCTTGATAGGCTCCTAGGTTCTTGATTGTGCGGGCGTAGTCCCGATTGTTTGCATTTATTAAATGCTTATTGCTTATTATGTTTATTGACTGGCTTCGTTGAGATTCCTGCGGGGAACTTACTGAGCTTTCCTTTTGAAAGCTCATTCTTCTTGTCTTCCTTTTCTTTTCAGGATTAAAGGAATAACGGTTAGAGACTCAGGAGCTGCGCGTAGAGGTTCGAGGACCTCAAATCTTGTAGTGAGAGATATTGTATTTTGTTTAGGACCCTTGTAGGGCCAAAGCTGTACTATTAAATTTTAAATTTCCGCCTTGTAACTCTTTGCTATTCATAGAAATATTAATATCTGTTTGTAATTACTAGGCCTTGTGTTCGAGTGGGGCCCGTCTCCACTTGGATACGGCCGGTCTGTGCACGTGCCTGAGGTCCCGGGATTCGGGTCGGGCCGCGACAATGGGTCCAAAATCTTCTTGTTTTGTGAGAGAGTTTAACTTGGCTTGGATTGCACTCTTCCATTTTGGCTAATCATTTCTTTTTCGACATTCCTCAATAGATTTAGGTTCAGAATCCTCATTTTCTTTCAAAATATCAACCGTCACATTATATTCAAAAATATCATCAACAACTTTTTCTTTTCTATCCCATTTTCTTCCATTTGAGTCAAAATTTATTGAAATTTTTTGAATTTCCTTATCGATTTTAGGCTCTCGACATTCATTTGGAAGCTTGTTCTCATTTTTGTTTTATGAATACCAACCTTTTTCTATATGAAAAACATTAATTCAAATTGTTTGTTTGACTCTCCATCCTTGGATAAGGATGTGACCATTTAGAAATACTGGATGACCATATCCAACAAAAATAGTTGGATATGGTCATCTAGTATTTCACCATCCAATCTTTTTTAGCTCCTCACACATTTAAGATCTCATCATCCAACCCCTTCTCGTTTACAATAACCCCTTCTCATTTTAATAATTTGAATAATGTATTTTAAATTATTTCATATTTTGTATTTTCATAATTGATTCTTTAGAGTTACCGTTACTTTCAATCAATTCCACGAATTTATACTAATCATTTAATTAAATATTATTATAAGTAATAAATTAATGAACATTAGCAAGTTCTTAATAAAATTACCAAACTGTCTTCCTGCCAAATTATTTAATTAATGATTTTTTTTGCTTAAACAAATAAAATTTCAAATATCAAAATTTTTTCCTATTTACACAAATAAAATTTCAAAACATATTAATGAATAGGGGTAACCTCACCACTTACAATATAGGGGTAATCATATCACCATATTAATGATCTTTTTATACGAAAGCCTTTTGGGACTCAGAATCAACTATCACAAAAGTGTTGCCATCCCCATTAAGGCACTCTCCTACTGTGAGATCCAAGGATTTTAGGATTATTCTACTTAGAGTTTCTTTTGGAAAGTAAATTTGTTTATTTTAGTCTTTAGGAATTTATTTTTGGGGATTTAAAATAGTTATATTGTTGTTTAGTGAATAAGGGAGAGTCTCCCAAGTTTGACATTCTTGAATTTTGATTAGAATAAAATTCCTAAATTACTCTTTAAGAAATTAGTTGGATTTTAAGTAGTTAATTAAAATTGGGGCCATTAAGGACTAAGTTGTAATTTTGGAAAATACTGAGGATTTAAAGAAAATTTTCCTTTCTCTCTGCGAGGAGGACCAGCATGTAAATAGTTTAAAAGGAAGGACTTATTTGCAGAAATCACGTGAACTCATGCAAAGGGAAATGTATTGGTGAGGGACCAACGGTCAGGATTTGATGATCATAGGATTGACCCAACCACGAGGCTCAATCCAACGGTTCAATTTGTTCGTAGAAATAACATAGGCGTGAGCCTATAGTGCGGGTTAATCCAAGCTGTTCATCGCTGGATATGGAACAAGTTCGAGGCGGAACATTTTAATCCAACCGCTCATTATAAGTGGATCGTAACCGTCCATCTGAATAGGTATTGGATGCGAGGCGCGAAGAATATAATCTAGCCATCTACTACCAGGCCGTTTTTCTGGACCATTCACTCGACGAGACCTGATCGCGAGGCACCTCTCTGATTGTCTTCTCTTCGCCTCGCCGCCGCGAGCCTATCTGATCTTCCAGATAACTGGAAACGAAAATTTAAAGAAAACGATAAAACCTTATCAAAACACAACTTGAATTTAAATCAAAGTCGATCACGAGCTCTATAAATAAAGAAGCCCTGCGAACCCTGAGAGTCATCTGAGATCCAGCGCCGCCACCACCACCACCAGAGAGATAGAGAGACAGAAAGAAGGCGAGGAGCACTGGTAGGCCTCCGTTCGCCAGGGATCAACCACCAGGTGGCCGCAGACACCTCCAGATGAGCACAGAAAAGACCGGTGCACAGTGAGCTCGACGGTCGACGATCGCAGGTGAACTTCCCTCCTCTGTTAATCGTTCATTAATAGTTATATAAACACATAGAATAGTTAAGAGATCGAGAGGGAAGGGATGAGAGCTATGTTCGCTACCTTCTGTCGAGACGCCGAGCGCCACAGATGGATGCTCCAGTGATGGAAAGAGGATTCAGTGGGCTCTCGGTCTAGGACAAACCTCGCGGCACGCCGGCCGCCCTCAGACGGCAGGGACCTTGGGAGAAACCCGACCCAGCCACGCCGACCGTCGCCTGAGATCGCCACATCTCCTCTCCCTTCCGGCGCGGCTTGACTAGAGGTTGAAGACGATCGAGTTTGTTTACTCAGGTGGTTGAATCGAATCAGTTAAAGAAGAAAAAAATAAAAAGGGTTGGGTTGGGTCAATTAAAACAGTAAAGCATGGGTTCGATTTAGTTGATAATAGGTTCAACCAATTAACAAAATCAAGTTGGATTCGGTCGATTTATAATTGGTGAATCAGTTTGGAATGGGCCTGGGTTCCTTTCAACAGGTTGGTCAAGTCAAGTAAGTTGAGTCAATCAATTTAAAGTGGTCAGGTTCAATCTGGAGAATTGGGTTCAATCAAGTACAGTTCAATCAAACTAGCCCTAGTGGGTTGAGTCCAGATTTAGCATTGGGCTCAGCCAAGAGAAAAATAAAAATAAAAAGTATAAAAGTAAGAGATGGGAGTTGAACCCACAACCTCACCAACAATATAGAACCTTCTAACCATTGGGCTATGATGAGTTGCTTAATGAAATATGAAAGTCTATTAAATTAAGAACTCAATAAATGCCCAACCAGGGCCCAATAGAAAATAGATCATATGTATTAAGAATTAAAATTTGATTATCATCGCTTACGTAAAACCTATTACCAGATATTTGCGTTGGACGTAGGGACACTTCCAAAAGAACTCGGTTTCCCGAATAGACGTCCGTTAAAGGTAAGTTATTCCTGTCTAGATTCCTACCCAGTTTTGGGTTTTATATCGTTATTAATGATTTTCTTTGATCGGCCTTGAAGGCACTATGTGCTGTATTGTTACTTGATTGCATACACGAATTCATTCTTTACTGATTTGTTGAACCTCTATGTTAGTGTATGCCTGTTGTCATGCTTAAGGTAGCTGAAAATACCACTCCCGTTGATCGGCACGCGTCCATGGAAACACGTGAGCCTGTGCCCCATCCGGGTTGGTGTTTCGTTACATCTTGTGTTAAAGATTCTCCAATAAGTGCAGATAAGTTGCAGGTGTTCAGGGGGAGGACACTCTGAACGTCCTATAGTCCTACTAGGGAGAGGGAACCCTGGATGTCCACCCGTCAGTGGGATGATACGCTGACCGTGTATGTGCACGTAAGAGCGCTACCAGACTCAAGGGTCTGGACGTTATTAAGATGAACACTGGGAGATGACGTGAAAAAAGTTTCTTGACTATCGCCTGTTGTAGTGATCCTGGTTTCTGTTCTTGTGTACTGAAATGTATATGTTTGGATCACTTTTTTTTTATTATTTCCTTTTTTTCTTCCTTGTATTTCCCCTGCGGGGGTGCTTACTGAGCTTTCCTTTCGAAAGCTCATTCTACTGGATTTCTTCTTTTCTCAGGTTGGGGAATTAGCTGGAGTGATTCCAAGAGCTGTGCAAGAGTTTGGACTAGTTTACCAAGGTTCGAGAACCTCAAATGATTTTGTGAGAGAATATTTGTAGAACCTTTGTATGTGTAGGGTGACTGAACCCTCTTTTAAGGATTCCGCTGTAATTATATAGAATATTTATGAAATTTGAATTATTTATGTTATCTGTTCCTGATTTACTTAGGCCTTGTATCCGAGCGGGGCCCGTCTCCACTGGGATACGACCGGTCTGTGCACGTACCTGAGGTCCCGAAAACCGGGTCGGGGCGTGACACCTACACACCCCGGGACCTCGAACAAATGATGGGATGCAACATTGGTACCCTACCCATCAAATATCTAGGAGTGTCGATTTTAGGCTCTAAGCCAAAGAAGAAAGACTGGAGGACAATCATCACTAGAATCAAAGCGAGAATGGTCACATGGAAAGGGAAGTTACTGTCACTGGGGGAACGAATCACACTCCTTAATGCAGTCCTTACGGCAATCCAGAATTATTGATTTTTCATCTACAGGATGCCAAAATGGGCTATCCACCAGATCGACCAGATCAAAAGAGATTTTCTGTGGAAAGGGGCAGAAAGGGATAGGAAGGCCTACAGACTGGTAAACTGGGAGCGATTATGTCGATCCAAAGAATTCAGTGGATGGGGCATCATCAACCTACGATGTTTTAACACTACCATGTTGGGGAAGTGGTGGTGGATATTACTTACTGGGCAAGCAGGTCTTTGTGCAAAATTATTAAAAGGCCAATACTTCAGGTGATGTGAATTCGACCCCTACACCTCAGTACCATCACGAGCATCTTTCTTCTGGAAGGGGATCATGCAATAACAAGAATCCTAACTACACAATATGTAAGGCAAGGTGGGCAGGGAAGATACAATCTTCTTCTAGCTTGACAACTGGATGGATGGAAGGGCACCTCATAACGCATACCTATCATTTTATGACATGGCTCGAGTAAGTGCATAAACGGTACAAGAAACAAGACATGTTATGGCACAAGGCACTCCATTACTTGTAAAATCCAAGGATTTTTATTAAAATAAAATGAGTTTAAATTCCTTTAAATTAGATTATTAATTAAAGAAGGTTCCCTAAGTATTTAGTGATTGAATTAAGAAGGGAAAATAAGGACTAAAAGGATTAAAACCCTAATTAGGGTTAATGGAAGGTCAGAAGGACCTTAATGTAATTTCGAAAAGTACTGAGGACCTATGGAAAATAGTCCCCTCTCACAGATGTGGACTAAAGTGTAACCTAAAAAGAAACAGGGATCTCTGGTCAATTTGTTAGAGAAAAGTTTTTATAGAAGGGAATCAACGGCTGAGATCTAACGATCTCAGATCGTTGTAGATCGCGAGGCATCATAATGGCTATGGTGAAGCCACGTGTCGGGCAGGGAATTGATCCATCTAATCGGATGTTATCGTGAGGCGTTATCCAGTAATCTGAGGAGCCACGTGGCGAGCTGATGGCCGCTCATCTTAGTAGGAACCGATCCGAGGCACTGGATCGAGATTTGGCCGTTGGATGATGTTAAATCTCAGCCTTCCATCTGAGGATTGCTGGATACGAGGCAGATACGGAAGATCGTACCGTCGAGATGGAGTCGATCTCGACCGTTGATCTGGGGCACTTGCAGATTCGAGGCATTACTTTAAGTTGTGGTCGTTGGATTGAATCGGGGGATCACCACCGCACATCTGTGAGTGTTCATCCCGAGGCACCACTGCTTCCCCACGGCAATGGTCGCGCCACTCCCGAAAACGGCTGCCGCCGGCCGTCTCGCTGTTTTCCCCGGCCATTACGGGCGAGGGACCGGCACCCCTTCCGATTCTCGCGAGCTCTATAAGAGCAGACCTTGAGCGAGATGGAGCAGTACACCTGTGGGAACAGAGGAGTGATCAAAGCAGGGGACAGTCGCCGGAGAACGTCGTCGGAGAAGGAGGTAGTGGCTTGGAGGGGCAGCAGCTGCTGCAAACACCACCAGGAGGTTGCTAATTAAGGTAATTTCTTCCGCCGGCGACGAATTTAGGATTCTTTGCATGCTTAGGGAGGTTCCGAGCTCGTCGGAGCTGGTAGTCATGACCGAGAGTGGAGAG
Organism: Dioscorea zingiberensis; assembly: GCA_026586065.1. Lineage (NCBI taxonomy): Eukaryota > Viridiplantae > Streptophyta > Magnoliopsida > Dioscoreales > Dioscoreaceae > Dioscorea > Dioscorea zingiberensis. Next base: position 19,067,476 of record CM048818.1, on the reverse strand, counting down.
ACATCGGGGAGAGGAACGGGAGGCCACTAATGGGCGCAAACGCTTGCCCCAGCTGAGACCAAGCTTCGCGTAAGGGTTACCGGCGGCGAGGGTCCACGGACGGGGAGAAGACTTTCCCGGCGAACTCCTCCGATGAGGTTCGGCCGGGGAAGATAGAGAAGGAAAATAAAATAAATAATAATAATAATAATATAATATATTGAATAATAAACTGTGGTTAGAAATGGAATAATTTTTATTAAGGTGTGACAGAAATAAATAGTTTATTAGTTAAATAAAAGCTAGGGTTAGCTAATTCTTTAGTGGGATTGATTTAAGTCAATTAGGTTGAACCTTGATGGCTAACCTTTATGGTTGGGTCTAATCCAATGGTAAGAAAATCTAATTGATTTAATAGATTGTTGATACATAATATTTGGGGTATTTAAACAATTAATACCTAAGTTAGTTAAGGAAAATATTACCAAGGATGATTAATCAATTAGTACCTAGCCATTTAGATGATTAAATAAAATCATGTAATGGCCTAAGTCGATTAGATTAGAAGGACCAAGGTTTGGACCTAAGTGGTAACATAATTGATTAAATCAATTGAAGAGAAACTAAATGTAGAATCATGGTGTGACCTAATTAGTTTGGACTAGAATAATACGTGGGCTCAGCCGAACTATAAAGAAAATGAATATCAAAAGAAAATAGAAAGGAATAATGCAAGGGGTGGGATTCAAACCCATAACCCCCCAACTAACGTAGTCTAGCTCTAACCACTAAGCCGTGAGAGGCTGCTTGTATAGTGGATGGCCTTTTAAATTAAATAGTGGTGGGTCAGGCCAAGTCTAAAGGGCTTACTAATCCATAAGAGAGGACCCAATTGGCCTTATGCGGTTAGATTCAATCTAAGAGGCTTTAAAGCACGATAAAGTGGGACCAGGGAGGTCAGTAGACTAAGTATAACCAATTAAGGTTTGTACTACGTTAAATACAAGTAAAGTTGACCAGTTGACCAAAGATTGACTATAGTTGACCAAAAGTGGGATGAAAGTCAACTAGGGACTTGGAAATGTAGGAAATGGTTCGGTAACCAAGATGATGGACTTGGGGCCCGTTTAGTTGGGCAGAGGCCCATCGAAAGCAAGAGTTATGCATGTGCATCTAGAAACCTAGGGTTTTATTAGAATTTTGACACTAATAGAAACTCTACTATCAGATACCCTCGAGGAGTCGTAGAGACACACCAGGAGGAGACTTGGAGGGTTTCTAGTTCCAGAAAGAGGTAAGTGCACTTCCTTAGTACCCACTCTTCGGAGTTTCTTTGGACTTGATTATGCTTTGTTGATTTGTGCTTCATTAATGTCATACATGCATCCTTATCTATTTTAGTTTCCTGTTGAGCATGTATGTTGTTTTCGGGATGTTGGTATCCCTGTTTAGTTGTGGTCTACTGCCCAGATTCAGTGGAGCGTGGGGGCTCCTATAGGGAAATGTTCAGGGACAAGACCCCCTGGCATTTCTGCTTGCCGTGCCAGAGAGGTGATTCTCTAGTGGTCTTACCCGTCAGCGGGGAAGATACGCTGACCGTGTTAACACGTATGAGAGGTGGTACTACCGACTTGCGACCGGAGGGTCGAACGACCAGATGGTCGTGTTTACAGCGAGTAGCTGGATATACTGACCGGGAGTGATCTTTAAGCTTCACTTTCAAAACTCAACACAGAGCCTGAGGGTTTCTGTTAATAGGGGTCGCACCGTTGTTTTTGGTTGTGGTAGACCCCTAGAGACGTTTCCATAGGGACGTGGTCCCATTGTTGACTTGTTGTTATATTATGTCTTTATGACCCTGCAGGGGTACTTACTGGGCTTTCCATTCGAAAGCTCATGCATTTGTTCTCTTTATCATTTACAGATCTCGAGGTTTAGGGAGCAGTTGCTGAGGAGTTCGTGTTAGGAGCCATTGAGGTCTGGGAGTCTCTTTGAGTTGTCTTTTTATTTTGAGTGCTGTTATTTTATAGGACCCGTATAGGGACCTGGTTTGTATAGGGCCTATGGACCCTTAAGACTCTATGTTCACTCGGACTTGAGTTTATTTTTGTGTTATGGTTGTTATCTGCTGATTCACATTTAGGTCTTGTATTCAAGTTGAGTTTGTCTCTTCTTGAGTACGGCCGGTCTGTGCGAGTGCCCGAGGTCCCAAAAATTCGGGTCGGGGGGTGACATTACTCCTAGAGGGCCCACTCCCAAAGGAGGGAGCAAAAGAGATGGAACATCTCACCAGGAGAATCCAAGAACGATAGAAGACAGAGCACGACATGAGGCGCTGGAAACTCACCGCCCAAGGGAATCACAATGCGCTCCTACTACAAATTCTTAATAGAAGTGGGAATCCGATCAGATGTTAGTCAGAAATTCTGGAAACTGCCCTGCCCCATCACAATCAAGGCTTTCACTTAGCTCGCGTTGGACAAGAAAATTCTTACCTTAGATAACCTGAGGAAACCCGGGTGGAACGGAACAATGACAACTTGCTATCTGTGTGAGTAAAGGGAGGAAACGGTAGAACACCTACTCCTACAATACCAATACTCAATGAGTATATGGCAACATTTCACACAACTATTTCAGTTGGAGTCACCACCATCTCAAATGCAAGACTTATGGGGTCGAACCACGATTGTCAACTCCTTGCCTAGGGACACATGCTTGGGATGGAGCCTGCTATTAATGGCCATTATGTGTACAATGTGGATGAAACTCAATAGAAGATGCTTTCATGACAAACGTCGCGTTTTTATGAAAACAATCCGCGACATTGACTTCCTAATATTATCTTGATTTGATGTAGCTCACACATCTAAGAGGTCGAAGCTGGTCGTCATGGTGTCTATTGTAAAAAGAAGTCAAGGGAGGAAGACCAACAGATCTCACCAGGGAGGGACTTCGAGGATACCCAGGCAGACAGAGGAGTGCAATGAGGGGCAGGGGACCAGGTGTCAAAATGGGATCATGGGACAAAACTAAGGGGTACTAAACCCCAATTTATCGAACCCAACAGTATTCATTTATGTAAACAAAACTTGCATTAAATAAAAAATATGATTTATCCATTTTTATCAAAAAAAAAAAAAAAAGTTACATCTAACCAAACATCCCTTGATAAGAATGAGATATCTCTTCTTCAAAGAAACATCTATCTATATTACTATACGGAAGAAACGGTTACACAGTTTTTCCTAATTTTTAAAAAAATTCAAAAAACTGAGAAAATTTGATTGGGGTAAATGAAATTTCTCGGATTTTTGGATTTTTAAATTTTAAAAAAGGATCGTGTTGGTTCCTGAAGTTGTTATACCACGTCTCACGTCTCTCATCATTCCGGTGAGAACACAAACTTCTCTCTCGATTTAGGAAGGAAAGAGGATTGGTAAGGAGTAAGATGTTGGGAACGGGTAAGCTATTTTTTCCTTCTTTACTATATAATTTTTTTAATAATATTTGATGTTTAAATATTTTCTCTTTTTTAAATATTGTCTCTGGTGGTTTTATTAAGAAATAGATATCTGAATGACTCCGTAATCTAAAATTATTTCTTTTAATGAATTTTTTCATGATTCAGAATGTTGTACTATGATCTTTTGGATGCGAACTGCCGTATGTATTGATCGTGCCTTTTTTCATTAATTTAGTTTAATCCATAATATATCTTTTTTGATTTTTTTGCTATTATTGTACTATTTCTGATTTTTTTTTATGCTACTCATGTGCTACATTTGCTTTTTTGTTTATTTAATTTAATCCATTCCATATTTTTCTTTGATTTATGTTTTAATTTTTATTTCTGATTTTTTTTCCTTCTTTATTATATATAATTTCTCCTATTTTTAGATTATTTCAAAACATACGAGAATCTCTGTCCATTTGGGAAGGAAAGGGGATTAGTAAGAAGAAAGGTATTGGGAACTAGGGCTGGACATGGGTTGGGCTGGGCTAGACTCAAAAAATCAGCCCATGCATTTGGGATGGGCTGGGCTGGGCCACTTTCCGGTCAACTTTTGTTAGCCCAAACCCGGCCCATCAGAATTTTGTTTGGCCCAGGCCCAACCTACTCCAACCCAAAAAATAAAATAATTTTATTTTTTTACTAATAATGCAAATAATTAAATAAAACATATATTAGACTATTATATAAACAAGTAGAACATAAATAACACAAGTGGTTCAAAAAACGTACTACACAAATAAGTACTACATAAATATTACATCAAGAACAAGTTCAACATTCTTAATAAAACACTAATTGTTCCATAAAACAAATACTAGGGTTTTGGTCAGATTAACATTATATATATATAAAATGATGTATCTATTATATTTATATATATATATATATATATATATATATATATATATATATATATATATTATTTTATTTATTTATTCGGGCCGGGCTGGGCTGGGCTGGGCCAAAATCTATATAACCCAAGCCCTTTGGTCAGATTAACATTATATATATATAAAATGATGTATCTATTATATTTACATATATATATATATATATATATATATATATATATATATATATATATAATTTTATTTATTTATTCGGGCCGGGCTGGGCTGGGCTGGGCCAAAATCTATATAACCCAAGCCCAGCCCGAAATATAATTGGGCATGCTTAGTTTAGCCCAACCCAGCCCTTTGGGTCATTTTCCTAAGCCCCGATCCTGTTTTTTTTCAGGTTGGGTTCGGGCCAGCCCATGGGCCACCCGACCCATGTCCACCCCTATTGGGAACTGGTAAGCTATTTTTTCCTTCTTTACTATATAATATATTTTTTAGAATATTTGTTGTTTAAATATTTTCTCTTTTTAAAATATTGTCTTTGGTGGTTTTATTAAGGGATAAGTTATCTCAATGACTTGGTAATCTAAAATTATTTATTTTGAACTTTAATTAATAAAGTGACTTTTTTATGATTCAGATGGCCTTTTGGATGCGATGTATGTATTGATCTTGCCTTCTTTTGTTTAATTTAGTTTAATCCAACTATTTCTGATTTTTTTTATTGCTTCAAACTCATGTGCTACATTTGCTCTTTTTTTTTAATTTAATTTAATCGACAACATATTTTCCTTTGATTTATGTTTTAATTTTTATTTCTGATTGCTTTTATTTTCCTTCTTTACTATATAATTTTTTTTTCAGAATTTTTGTTGTTTAAATGTGTTCTCCTTTTTAAATATTCTCTTTGGTGGTTTTATTAAGAGATAAGATATTAGAATGACTCCATAATTTAAAATTATTCATTTTAAACTTTAATTAATAATGTGATTTTTTTTATAATTCACACTTTGTATTATGACCTTTTGGATGCGATCTGCGGTATGTATTGATCTTGCTTTTTTTTAATTTAGTTTAATCCATAATATATTTTTTCTTGATGTTTTTGTTATTAATGTATTATTTCTTTTTTTAATGCTTCAGACTCATGTCCTATATTTGCCTTTTTTTAATTTAATTTAATCCACAACATTTTTTCTTTGATTTATGCTTTATTTTTTATTTTTTTTCTTTATTATACATAATTTCTCTGATTTTTGAATTTTTAAAATTTGAAAAACTAATAGCGTTGGTTCCTCATGTTGTTATACCACGCCATAGGAAGGAAATGGAATTTGTAAGGAGAAAGGTGTTGAGAATTGGTAAGTTTTGATCTTACTTATTTTTTCCATTTTTTATTATACAATTTTTTGTTTTTCCACCATATTTGTTGTTTAAATATTTTTTCTATTTTAAATATTCTTTTCAGTGGTTTTATTAAGAGATGTAATCAGTAATCTACAAATATTCATTTTAAACTTTAATTAATATGATTTTTTTTTAATTTTTGGGAAGGAAAGGGAATTTGTAAGGAGGTTCGAAACCGGTAAATTTTGATCTTGCTTCTTTTTTCCTTCTTTATTATATAGATTTTTTTTTCCAAAATTTTTGTTGTTTAAAAGTTTTTTCTTTTTAAATATTCTTTATGGTAGTTTTATTAAAGAATGTAATCTAAAATTATTCATTTTAAACTTTAATTAATAACGTTTTTTTTTAACTTTTTGGGAAGGAAAGGGAATTGGTAAGGAGAAAGTTGTTGGGAACTGGTAAGTTTTGTTCTTGCTTATTTTTTCTTTCTTTATTACAAATCTTTCGTAGAGAACTTTGAAATCATCTTTATCTGCCGTGAGGGCCGTCGGGGAGACGGTGTCATCTTGGTGGTTGAAGGATGAGGGTGATATTGTGATCTCCCGAATCAGAGAAGGTTTGTTAGATTGAATCCATTGGTGGTTGTTGGATTTGACTGTGTTACTAGGGGTTTTTGGAAAAGGTGAAGTCATATGTGAATATTTCCAGTGTTAAAGTTTGTTAAAATTATTATTATTATAAAAATTTGTTAATAGAGATTGCAATCTATTTTTTTTCTTTTTGTTGGAAATATATCACCGCCCTTAGGATTTCAAAGAGAAAAAATCCATCTAAATTAATTCTATCAAGCTGTTAAAAGAACCAAAACTGAAACAATTTTTTTAAGAGTAATGTTATATTGAACGAAAGGATCACACGAATTGATGACAGGAATGAGGTGGCATCGTTTGAGTCAGCACTACATTAAAAAAAATTAAAAAAAGAAAAAAAACACCCTAATTCGTCTTCTTTGCGCGCGAGCTGCCCGTAGACGAACCTCGTGGCCCGCCCGCCGGACTGCCTCTCCTCTCTCTCCCACTCCGGCCCCCTCTCTCTCCACTTCTCCTACATCTTCCCCTCCTCCACCACCTTCCTCTACAACCTCCTCATCTGCGCCTTCTCCCGGAGCCTCCACCCCCACCTCTCCATCTCCTCCTTCTCCTTCCTCCTCCACGACGTCTCTCCGATCCGCTCGTCTCTTCTTTTTATCTTTTTGCAGTTGCGAGACCAAGATTTTCGTTGGATTGAAGCACTGGTCAAAGTGTGGTGGAGTTAGTAGAAACAAAGAGTACTATGTTAAGCTTGGAATGTAAGGGTTTGGAAGAGATGTGCTTTTCAAAGATAAATGTGTTGTTTGGAAGCAATGAAGGTCATAGAAGAGGACGAGGCTGCTGTTCTTTTGATGGCTCTTTCATATGGAAATCTCTAGAATAAAAAAGGAAGAAGAAAAAAAGTCTCTGCCCCCCCCCCCCCCCAACCACCACCACCACCACCACTTTTTTCCCCTCTATTTCTCATTACAACTATTTATACTAATTTTTTTGTACTCTGTTACCTAGTACTATGTATACAAGGATTCAAGATCTATTTTTTTCATTGTTTGGCATGAATTTTGTGTATTTTAAGCACTTGTTTGGTGATCAGTTGATGCTAATTTACTTGTGTGATTTTACTCCAATAATTGTTTCCATTGTGTATCCTTTTGATTAAGCTTTATGATGAGCTATGAGAATGAGGCTAAACTGAATCAATTCTTTGTTTTGGAATGATCTCAAGTTTTATGAGACAAAGACAAGATGGTTGTGGTGAGGTGATTCATTAGCATTAGTTCTTATATTTATTTCATTAATCTAAATACCAACTTTGTAATGTTCTTATAAACTTGAATGAAAGACAATTGTTTGACATCTTTTGCAAACAGTGCCACTAAAGTTTTCAGTTTTGTGCTGAAGCTTTTCAATTAAGTTAGTGCAGAGTTTGGTTGATGGAAAATGAGAATTCAGAGATACATAAATATTACAACTCTGAGAACGTGCAAACATTTCATATTTCACTTGACACCTAGCTAGATCACTTCTCAAATAATTTGTTGATGGCAATGTGGTTGTTGCCATTTTCTGACAATATAACAGTGGCCAATGTTTGACGGTGTGTTTAAATAGTCCGGGTGGTGGTCATGTTTGGTCCGAGTGGTGGCCATGTTTGCCAATGTGTTTAAATTAATAAATGAAATGTGTTTCTGTGTGGTTGTCCACTTTTCTTTTGGAATTCATATTGTTAACTCCATACTTTTGTAGCCATGCATTTTTGCTTGGTGGGAATGTGTGAATCATGCATTGCCCTATATGATAGCAAGATTTGAAAATTCGCCGTGTGGTATGAAGTTAGAAAGTTATGTGAGAGAACAAAAAGCTAAATGTATCATTGCCACATGCATCTGAGTATGAAGGTCTACAATTGAATTTTTGAAAAAAAAAAGAAAAAAAAAAGAACAATAGAATGTATGTTTCAGAGCTGTTGCACTAATTTAGGTTTACAAACAAAGCTTGTGATTTTAGGGTGAAGTGGTTCTTAGTCCTAAAGCTCAGCTTTGCCTGCCTTTGAAGGCTTTTGACCTTTTTTTCACCGAAACGAATTCTTTAACTTCCCTGATACTTTTTTTGTGTACTTCTTCACTACTATCTTCATCTCTGAAATGCCCTGTAAAACTCTCTGCTTAATATTTTTCTTATGACCATCCTTCTCCCTCAAAACTTTCCTATGAAGAAAAATGAGTTGGAAAGTCGAAAGGAAAATGGTGTGGATACAAAGCTTGAAACTGTTCAATTTCAACTTACTCGAATAATTGAAACTGACCAAGAGGACTTTATTACTTCATACCTTGAGTGCACATACTGCTGCTGGCAATGTTGACAGCAAAAGATCATGATGTTCCTGGTCCAGAAGAATATAAATGGTAAAAATCATGCCAATATCTTACCCAGATAACAACTTCTTAAATGGCACAACTCGTAATCATTTTTCTTTACAACAGTTTACCATTCTAAGAAACACAAATTGTTGAGCACAGTGTCCAATGATAAAAGTGATCCGAAACAAATGAATATTAAAAACAGAAACTAACTATATCAATGATGTCAAAAAGTGTTTATATAGGGTTTCCTGAATAATAACCAGTCATACAGTCAACAACTCTAGAAGACTAAGAAAATGTGATGATCGATAAGCCAGTTATTTATGCATTATAGAAAGCACAATCTGTTACTGTCATTCACTTGAAAGTCATTGAGTTCAGATTCAAGCACAAAATGCTTCATCATACATAAACAACATAGTCAAACCATTAAAAAAAACATTTCAAGAAAAGATTACCTGGAGTGGGACACGGATTTCCTGAACTCTAGATGCAAACAAACTCAAGCTAACAGTCAACTCCATTCCCTTCTTTTCTTCACCACCAATAACTGCTTCATCATGGCTATCTCCCTGTGTCCACTCCAGTAAGGGGTCCCAAACAAATACCTCCAGCATCATTAATATAATACCTTTATTTTTTCGGAGAACACCAGTCACTACCGCACAATTAGACCTAAAGCTACCTTCTGTTCCAGTCAAGCATGCTTTCGCCCATTACACGAATACATTACCAGGTTTGCAGGAAATTTATCTTCTTCGTGCTCATCATCTTCACCGCCAAAATTGTTCATATCCATTAAGTCCTCTCTAGAATACATTTTCATGTTTGGTGCCAAGGCATACCCTGAGAGATTATGAGCAGTTTATATATAGATTCATGAAAACTAATATTACTTATTAGTATATCAAGGGGAGTATACCAATTCACGACATGTACCAACTCAAACCTGACCATAAACAACTGGATGCCAAACCAACAGAACAAACATGAATTGCTAAGGAAAAAAAATCTAAAAGGCTGAGGTAGAATGAAAGCCCAACCATCCAAATCACTTTAACTCATTGAAACAAATGGATTCTAGTGAAAATTCATGGATAACACATTCAAAGCCATGCTACTGATACCATGGGTACTAAATGGAACCTTAAAAAGGAATTCATCACAAAAAAAAAGAGTATATATTGACATATATATATTAAACTCACAAAATATATTTCTCAAAAGAAAATACAGTTCCCCAAATGTTAAACAAATTTTTGCTTGTACTACAACTAGATTTTCTAATAATGCAATTCACCACAAACAATAGACAATTTTAGAGAAAAAGGAAAACCAATCCAGTTAGTACCTCCAATTTGTCTCATTTCTCAACTATATCAATCCGGGGATCCAATCCACTTCCTCCTTCTTCAAATTACAAACATTCTCCGTAATCTCGATGATCTAAAACTTTGACACCTGAATTTAAACCCCGAAACCACAACCAACACATCAGATCCAATCCAACACGAAGCAGAACAGAGAGAAATCAAAGAAATTCAATAGAAAAGGCCGCACTTTTTTGGGTGGAACCAATGCCTCCTTCTTCCGGACAAGGCTGTGGATCTCCCTGGCTTTCATCTCGCAGACCTGGCAAGCTGGCACTTGATGAAGGGAATATCCTCTCGACGAGCCACTACTGCCGGCTTCTTCAAGGAAGCGAGGGCGAGAGGATAGCACGAGAGCAAGAGAATAAGGAGAGGGTCGGAGCAAGCAAGCAAGACACCTCCATGGCCTTCATCTTCGTGGCGTTCGTCGGCCGGCTAGGCGAGAGAGGGGTGCGGAGGCGCTTACGCGAAGAAGAGAAGGGGAGGATTTAGTTTAGTTTTTTTCCTTTTATTTTTTATTTTTTAAAATCGGTTGAGTGGGATGAGTAAAGGATCAATGACATGGCATCCACATCATTCGTGTGTTTTTTTCGTGAAAGATATTCGGCCTATTTAGCATTACTCTTTTTTTAATTATAAATATCTTTTGATTTCCTCTGTTTATTCACTCTCTTGGAATCTATGAATTCTTCTCATAATACTTTTAGCCACCAAAGAACTTTCAGCTTTTGAAAAACTTAAAAATATTTTAAATAATTAAATATTTAATCATAAAAAAATAGAGATTGCAATTGATTTTTTTTCTTTTTTTGTTGGAAATATATCACCGCCTTCAAGATTTCAAAGAGAAAAGAATCTCATCTAAATTAATTTTATCAAATGGTTAAAACAACCAAAACTGAAACAAATTTTTCTTATTATAAATATCTTTTGATTTCCTCTATTTATTTGCTCTCTCTTGGAATCTATGAATTCTTCTCATAATACACTTAGCGGCTAAAGAACTTTCAAATTTTGACACTGAGCTTGGGATTTTAAAGGGAGAGAAAAGAATCTCATCTAAATTAATTCTATCAAATTGTTAAAACAACCAAAACTGCAAAAAAAAATTAATTATAAATATCTTTTGATTTCCTCTCTCTCTTGAAATCTATAAATTCTTTCCCATAATACTTTAGCGGCCAAAGAACTTTCAGCTTTTGAAACACTTAAAAATATTTTAAATAATTAAATATTTAATCATAAAAAATGATGTTTAAAATTTAAAATATTTAATCCTTTTAGATTAAGTGTGTATAAGAAATTTTATAAATCACCTTAAAAAAATAAATTTCTACTATTTTAAACCCCAAAACCATATCAATATTCTTTTAAAATAATTTAAAAGATAAAATTTAATAAATATATTTCATACTTTTCGACAAATATTTAAATTCTTTTAGAAAATATCTTGTAAGTTGATAGGGTTGGGGTCAAGAAGGACACGTGTTACCTTGACAATCAACCAGGTGGCAAGATCACAAGCAAACCTTCAGAGCCCTTTACAACCCAACCCAAAGGCCGAGATCCTCACCTACTAAGAAAACCCGCCAAGTGTTGAGGTACTCAGGACCTCCCCCTCAACCCAAGTGTTGAGAAGCAGTTAGACGGTTGGAGAGGTAATTGGATTAACAGCTGGGTGATAACCGAGGCTGGCATCTAGAATCATCTTGAAGGTTGCCGAGCTGGATCTAGACTGACAGATGAGCTGGATCCGAACTGACATCCAGTTCATTATAAATAATTTCGTTTGGAATTTTAAAATTTTAAATACTTTAAAACTGTAAACAACTAATTTTTTAATTCATAAAAACCTTTTAGGGAAAAAAATAATCCAAACACTTCATTATAAATAATTTTGTTTGGAATTTAAAATTTTTAAATACTTTAAAACTTTAAACAACTAAGTTTTTAATTAATACAAAATGATATTTAAAAAATAATAATTCTCTTAGAAATTTGTATTAAAAAAGAAAGTATTAAAATATTTTCTTCCTAAATTTAATTAAGGGCTTTTTGCAGGTGTACCCCTGAATAATTTTGAAATTGCGTATTTACCCCTGAATAAAACATAATTGCATACATACCCCTGAATAATAGGTATAATTGCGTATATACCCCTGGGGTTAAAATCAAATGAAAAACCGTCAAGTTAACAAACAGTAGACATGCAAAATGACCATCATACCCTTTACATATATACCCCTAAAAAATTTGTTTGGCTATAAATTTAAAAATACCCCTTTAAAAATCTAAATTTTAAAATTGTTAAAAAATATATAAAGAGGGGTATTTTGGACATTTTCCAACCCTTAACCTAAGTTTTAACCATGGTTAATATTACTTGGTTAATTTCTGTCAACGGATCCTAACAGTAGGGGTATATCTGCAATTCAACATGTTTTTCAGGGGTATACAAGCAATTATGATTTTTTCAGGGGTAAATATGCAATTATGAAACTTTTGAGGGGTATATAATCAATTTCCCCTTTAATTAAAAAGATATAGTATTTTTAATTTTTAAATTACTTAATATGTGAATATAAAAAATTATGAAAATTTAATATTTTTAACCAACCCGAACAATGTGAGGGCATTTGCTATTTCATTCTAAATTATTTATTTTGGAATTTAAATTTTTTTAATAATTTAAATTTTAAAGAACTAAGTTTTTAATTCATAAAAAAATATATTTTAAATCATTAATCATTTGGAAAATTGGTTAAAAATAGTAAAATCTTAAAAAAAAAAAAAAAATAAAAGTTAATTAAAAAAGCTAATTTTTATAATATTTAAATTATTAAATATGTGAATATAAAAAATTGAAAATTCGAATAAAACAACCAGAACAAAAATAAAAATAAAAGTTAATTAGAAAAGCTAATTTTTATAATATTTAAATTATTAAATATGTGAATATAAAAAATTGAAAATTCGAATAAAACAACCGGAACATATTGTGAGGGCCATTTGCTTGTAGAGAGATAAAAAGCAGAGTGACGGTGAGTTTTATCCATTTTTGTTCCTCGAAACAAACAGCGAATACATGGGAACTTTCCCAACTTTCTTCGCTTTAGCGCATAAGAGCCCTATACCAAACTCAACATCCTCTTTTTGTCGCCATGGAAGGGCTTTCGAGCACCGTCGTTTCTTCACACATCACTGAGCCCTCCTCGCATGGCCGCCACTCATTAGCGTCCAATCCCATCAAAGTTCCCGCCTTTCGCCTTGGGAGTTGCAAATGCATTGAGAAATTTGAGCCTTTAAGGCTCTCCAGGTGCGAGCTGAGGCCTGTGAGGCTTGAGCGTGGGTTTAGGGCTCTTGCCAAGGAGGTCTCCGGCGACGGCGGGGTGGAGGAAGGGGCGGTGACTCCTGATGAGGGTTTATCTTGTTTAGAGGTACTTACACTTATAAAGTTTTGATCTTGATTTTTAGAATTGGTATTCTTGGTTAATCTTATCGTTTGATTGTTAGTATGTGTGTGATGAGTTGTAAAGAGTTCAATTTGGATTCATGTTTGGATTTATGGTGGAAAGGATCGACTTTTCTTTTCATGTGTGTGTGGTGTTAATTCTTTTAGTTCTCCTTTTGAGCAACCCTTTAAAGTTTGTTTTGTTAGTTCATATTAGAAAAGGAGTGTCTTGGTCGCTAAAAGTTATCATTGTTTGATTGTGTCATTGCTGCAATTGTATATTAGTGCTCTAGGATTGATTGGTATAGTTGTGGCATCACGGCGGGAAGGCTGTTGGTATGGACACAAGAAGGTATGTGATTGAACTTTGAATTTTGAATTCCATTGACTGAAGTTGAAGCTTGGAGTTCATTGAGAGGGTGTCTTGATTGCTAAAAGATATCATCTTTTTGTATTTCTATTGCTGCAATTGTATATTAGTGCTAGAATGGATTGTTTTGGTTGCTTCATTGCTGCATGAAGAGTGTTGGTTCAGAGGCAAAGGTAAGTGATAGAACTTTGAATTTTGAATTACATTCACCAAAGTTGAAGCTTGGAGTTCAATTTTAATCGAGGGGTGTTTTGATTGCTAAAAGATATCATCTTCTGATAGTACCATTGTTGCAATATATATTAGTGTTAGAATTTATTGTTTTAGTTGTTGCAATGTTGCATGAAGAGTGTTTGTGTGAAGGCAAGAATGTAAATGATAGAACTTTGAATTTTGAATTCCATTCACCAAAGTTGAAGCTTGAATTTCAATTTTAATTGTTTGCATGATCAGTATAAGTTGGGGTAATGAATATTAGCTTGATACTTTTTCCCTGGCAAGGTCCATGAAACTTCTCTGAACTGGTTTTCACTAAAAGTTTAATGAACAATCTCTAATGTTATGCTTTTTTAGTATAACTATAGTAGAATGTACCTGCACTTGTGATATTGATTGAATAGTAATGGATGGCATTGTCATCTTTTTGATAATAATTTATTTCTTGCCCTGACATTGTCTCTTGTATTGCTGGAGAATAATTTGAGCCACATTAGTAGCCTCGGAAGCAGCTTTGCAGAACAGACAGAGCTTGGGACCCCGGTTAATAGTACAACTGGAGCAGCTGCATCCAAACCTGGGCTTTTCAGAACTCCTATTTCAGGTGGTGTGCACAGTGCAACCTCTTCTCATGATTTACCTCGACCAGCCTTGGCTGTGCGCAACCTTATGGAGCAAGTAAGACTGCTATTTACCATGTACTGATTCTTCAATACCTACTACTGTAGAATATTCATGTGGTACCTTCTCAGATTTTGCACGTGTGATACATGTTCCTTCTATTTCTCCAAGTAAAACCCTCCACATTGTAATACCTATAGTATCATTTTGACCTTTCATAAGTGGGGACAGAATGAAAATGTATACAAACATGAATGGCCCATAAAATATGCATTTTATTGTCTTTGTTTTTCATGCCCCATCTAATATATGCGAAGTTGTGAACGCTATATGTGCTTTTGCTGATTATATTTGTTTTATTGTTTATGTTTGCAAATCAAGGCCAGGTTTGCTCATCTCTGCACCGTAATGTCTCAGATGCATCACCGTCGTGCATACTATCCATTTGGTTCATTAGTTGACTTTGCACCTGATGCTATGGGTCGTAAGTAATCAAATCTTTTTCTAACCGCAGGCAAATCAAAGCTAATCTAAAATCTGCATATTAACTATGAGTGTTATTTTTTTCATGTAGATCAAATCTTTTCATTTTCACCACTGGCAATTCATACAAGGAATCTATTAGCAGATCCAAGATGTACTCTTGTTGTACAGGTTGTCTTCTTTCTTTTATGAGGAAACCTTGAATCATATTTCTAGTTTTTTCTTTGACAAAAGGATGTGATCCTTGTAGATACCTGGATGGAGTGGACTATCAAATGCGCGTGTGACTATATTTGGTGATATTGCCCCACTCCCAGCTGAACTACAGGTTATTACTTATATTTGAGATGATCATGATTGCCCCCTTAAATTATAGCTAACTATACTTGGAAAAAAGTTATGTCTTCCTCTTGTCAATTTCTGCTAGTATTATATGATTAGAACCCACCTGATTTTGAAATCAATCTTAAGTTCTTAGAACTCAAATGCGTTTATTATGTACTCAATATAAGTTCACAACCTACCACCACGGCTTTGTTACATGCTTTCAGATTGAAGATTCAGTAGAAAGTGAACCTTGTTTTAAATGGTTATACTCCGGGCTCTTTTTTTACTTTTTTTGCAATTAGGCTTTGTTTTTTTTTCAAATAGAAGTTAAAAAGGATCAATAACTGATGCTTGAACACTGGACTTTTTGAGGCCCTACATCTATATATGTCCTTGTTTTAGCATCCTAATGATCGTGCATAAGTGTCTGATCCCATGACACCCTTTCTAAAGAATAAATAATATGACTTAGATAGCATGCATTTACTGCATAGTGGCCTCGAGGTTGTGTTAGAACTCCTTGTAAGAACAACCCAAGGTATAAATTCAAAGCAAGCTTATACCACAGACAAGAAATAACTTTATTATTAGGAAATAAAAGACTACAATAACTATGAAAATGCTCAACCAACAGCCTCTTGGCCTATTGGTATTGGGTCCTTTATGTAGGGTTTTGTTGGTTGGGACAATTCCAGGTTCGAACCCCCATGATCACAAGGTGAGGGCACGTACGCACGGGTGTTGCATTGTCCGTCCTTGACTTTCGGGAGGTGCTTGTCGCTTTTGTCAAAAAAAAAACTATGAAAATGCTCAAAGTATTGAATGACAACTAACATAAGGCTTTGCTCTTTTATAGCTAGAACTTGTATGTAAATCTACTAATTAGGCTATAATCTTGCATACAAATCCCCTTGATTTCTTCTTATACAAATCTTCTTGATTCCTTCACATGCATATGATCTCCTTGATTCCTACACATGCATCTGATCTCATGCAAATCTCCTTGATTTGATTGCCTAATTAGAAAACCAACCATGACATATTTAAGTCTTGACATTTCTTGACATATTTAACTCTTGACATATTTAGCTCCCTTACCAAACTTATAGTCTCTTATTATTGGGTCTTGTAGTGGGTCCTTTTGTAAACCTTTAAACCATGTTCAACATTCCCTCATTCTTCAAGTATACTCTTATCCTCAAGAATGAGATTTGGAAATTGGAACTTAATAGTCTTGAAATCTTCGTATATAGCATCATCTCTAGGCAATTCCTTCCACACAATCAACACCCTGTTGGCAGCTTTAATCTTATCCTAGATTCTCCAAGTAGGCCTTGAAATCATTATAACTCGGGACTGTCCGAACGCCTTGACAAGGCATCTGTCGCCTTATTTTCCTTCCCGGGACAATATTGAATTTCATATCCAAAACCTAATAGTTTGACTACTCACTTTTGTTGCTCGTGGGCAACAATTTGTTGCTTCAAATGATGTTTGAGTGGTTATTAGTCGGTGACGACAAAAAATTTTCTCCCAAGAAAGCAGGGCCTCCATACTTGAACCGCCTTAATAATTGCTAACATTTCCTTAGCTTAGGTGCTCCATCATTTCTTCATGGGACCTATGGCTTTTGATAAATAAGCTAAAGGTTGTCCGACCCGAGCAAATATTGCTCCTATCCCAATATCACTTGCGTAAGAGTGTACCTCGAACATGACATCAAATTTTGGCATGACAAGTACCGGGGTGGTCGATATAGCTTCTTTGAGAGCTTGAAATGTCACTATGCTCTTATTTGTCCAATGAAACTCCATCTTCTTGAGTAGTTTGGTCAGCGGCTTGCTAATTGTTCCGTAATTCTTTACAAATTTTCGGTAGTATCCAGTTAATCCCAAAAACCCACGAAGTTCCATGACATTTTTTGGAACTGTCCATCTCCTTATTGCCTCTTTCTTCCGGTCATCAACTTTTACTCCTACAAAAGAAATTTTGTGGCCTATGTATTTCAGTTCTTCTTAGGCAAACACACACTTGCTTGGCTTTATGTGAAATGGGTGTTCCTCCAATATCTTCAGCACTTGTTTCAGATGTTGTATGTGAGTGTCCCAATTAGTGGAATAAATAAGAATATCATCAAAACATACAAGCACAAACCTCCAGAAAAAAAGGTTGGAATATATTGTTCATGGTCGCTTGGAAGTTAGTGGTTGTATTGTGTAGACCGAACGACATCGCCAAATACTCGTAATGGCCTGATGTTGAACATGGTTTGGAAAAGGGTGCTAAATATGTAATATGGTTGGACCATAAGTTTGGCAAAGAAGCTAAATATGATTCGTTTTCTAAATTAGGCGATCAAATGAAGGAGATTTGCATGCAAGATTGTAGTCTAAGTAGTGGGATCTACATGCAAGCTATGGCTATAAAAGGGCAAAGCCTTATGTTCTTTGTCACCGAATACTTGAGCAATTTCATAGTCATTGTAGTCTTTTATTCTATTCTAGTAATAAAATTTCTCTTATTTGTGGTATAAGCTCGCTTGAGTTTATAGCTTGGGTTGTTCTTACAAGGAGTTACATCATTGGTGCTTTTATTGAGATAGTATTAATTCCGGAATTTCTTGTGAGACCAAATTTTATTTATTTATTTATTTTTTCACACCTCATGACAAGAGGTCGACATACATCCACCAGCAAGGAACCTGAGGTGCTTGAAGTCTAAGCTTTGGAGGAGCGAGTGACTTAGATAATGAAACAACGATTCCAAGCTTTGATAGAAGCCATGCAATTAACTGTCCAAGCAACCATGAAGGTAACCATGCAAGCAGCCATAAAGGAGCAATCACAGAGCCTTATGCAAGTTATCCATGCCTTGCAAGTTCATCCTCGAAATAAGTCAATGAGCGTCCATGCTCAAGGGAGGCACTTTGAGGGAGAAGATAGTGTATAAGAGGGAGGAAGTCACCGACAACATCCTCCATGGTTTGAGCAACGAGTCCACCAATGCCTTAATTCCAACAAGGGGCCCGAACCAAGTAGCAGAGCAAGCCCTTGAATTTGAGGAGTGGAAGGAGCCTAGATGGAAGAGAGGCCGAAGAGGCTTTCGAGAACAACCTCACCAAGAGGAGAGGTATCTCAAACCTAAACCTCCAAAATTTAACTTCTTGACCTTTAAAGGTAAAGCCTTCTAAAGCACGCCAATATTTCGCGTTCTATCGCACTCCGGAACATAA
This sequence comes from Dioscorea zingiberensis, assembly GCA_026586065.1. Classification (NCBI taxonomy): domain Eukaryota; kingdom Viridiplantae; phylum Streptophyta; class Magnoliopsida; order Dioscoreales; family Dioscoreaceae; genus Dioscorea; species Dioscorea zingiberensis. The sequence goes on along the minus strand of CM048818.1, from coordinate 19,048,771 downwards.
GAAAGTTTAATGGGCCACTTACTACTTAAACGGGGAGGCCTATCAATGGTGGTAATGGTACTCTCGAAGCCGAGTAGGGAGTGAGTACGATGTACAATAGCAAAAATATGAGATAGAGATCACAAAAAGGTTCAATACTTCTGTCTTTATTGATCATGATGTTGCTTTAGCTAAAATCAAACAGAAAGGAATCTTGATCGAGTACATTTGAGAATTTGAATGTCTCATGAATAGCACAAATAATTGGACCGGATGGGCTCTGTTGGGAGTTTTCATGGGAGGTCTTGAATTGGATTTAGCAGCAGAAGTTTGGATTTTCCGACCAACTAATCTACAAGTGGTGATTGACGAATGATGGACAAGAAGCTGACAACAATCCATAGAGCTCAAAAGCTACATTCTCCAATATGAACAATAATATCAAAGAATAGTTGCCACTCTCCCTCCCAAGCAACAGGTCATTTGACAAGACACCAGTCAACAAAGAATCACATAAGCTGCCATGGAGTGTTTTTGAAGAGAAAACAAAAGGGCCTCTACTTCAAATGTGAAGAAAAGTTTACACCATGCCATAGATGTAAGATGGGCCACGCCTTTCCTATAAAAGAAGACCCATAAGGAGAAATCAAATAAAATGGGAGGTGTTGCTACATGGGAAGCTCCAAATTCCAGATCTCACTCTTAAGGACCAGAGTGTACTTGAAGAAGGGGGGAATGTTGAACATGGTTTGGAAAGGGAGCTAAATATGCCAAGAGTTTGTAATATGGTTGGACCATAAGTTTGGCAAGGAAGCTAAATATGGTTGGGTTTCTAAATTAGACGATCGAATCAAGTAGATTTGCATGCAAGATCGTAGTTTAATTAGTGGGATCTACATGCAAGTTATGGCTATAAAAAGGAAAAGCCTTATGTTATTTATCATCGAATACTTAAGCAATTTCATAGTCATTGTAGTCTTTTATTCTATTCTAGCAATAAATTTTTTCTTGGGCTGTTCTTATAAGGAGTTCCATCACCTGAGTGGGTCCTGAATGCAGTCTTGTGTGCATCAGTATTATGAACTCGAATTTGGTGCTATCCGGCCTACAAATTTTACTTGGAGAAGAATCAAAATCTTCTTGATTCATTCAGCATGTCATCAATCGTAGCAATCAGAAACCTGTTCTTCACCATTGATTTATTGAGTTTCCATAATCAATACAGAATTGCCACGTGTCATCTTTTTTCTTTACAAGTAAGACTAAGGAACTGAAAGGGCTTTGGCTTGGATAAATCAATCCTTGCTTCAACATGTCGGTCACTTGGTTCTCAATCTCTGTCTTCTGGAAATAAGCGTACCTGTAAGGTGGTACATTGATAGGGTTTACTTAATCTTTCAGTATAATTCGGTGATCAAACATCCTTTTTGGGGTAGAGTCTTAGGCTTCTCTATGATGGCTTGATGTTCTCGTAGAATGGTCTGGACTTCGAGTAGTAAGGATTGCAAATCAGCTCCTGCATCTTCCTCAGTTACTCGATCCTCCTGGATGCATGGTTGTGATGCAATGGTGATGGCGTAGCATTGGACCCCTTCCCTGCATATTTTGTGGAGATTATGCAATTTTACCAGTTTTGTTATATATTTTGCAAATGCAAATAATATACAATCATTCCGTTCATTTTGAAAACTCATTTGTATCTGCGAGTAATTTGGACATATAGATATACCTCTACATAAGTCAATTTGTCCTCGCTAGCTAATCATACATCAAAGGGTTTAATTTTATGGACGTGTAATCTTAAGCCCTTGACAATATAAGTGCTAATAAAATTATTGGTGGATCCAATATCAATTAAAAGGGTTACCTCTTTTTTGTTAATATGGCCCAAGAGCTTCATAATCTGCGGCTTGCCTCCACTGGACAATGCGTGGATGCTGATGGTTAGGTCGACTTCTTCTTCCTCACCTCCTTTGTCATGATTTAGATCTTCTTCTTGGTCTTCTCGGTCTTCTGCTATAAGAAAGGCGATGCACAGTTTACATCTATGGCATGGTGTAAACTTTTCTTCACATTTGAAGCAGAGGCCCTTTCGTCTTTTTTCTTCATAAACACTCAATAATAGCTTATGTCATTCTTTGTTGACTGGAGTCTTGTCAAATGGCTTATTGCTTGGGAATGAGAGTTGTAAATGTTTTTTGAATTTGTTGTTTTAGTTGTGATTACGATTCGTCAGGTTGGAGAATATAGATTTTTGAGCTTTATGGGTTGTTGACAACTTCTTGTCCACTATCCGTGCAATTTCAATCACCTCTTTTAGATTATTTGGTCGGAACATCCGAACTTCTGTTGCTAAATCCAATTTAAGACCTACCATGAAAACTCTCAGCAAAGTCCATCCAGTCCAATTATGTGCGCGATTCATGAGACGTTCAAATTCGCAAATATACTCGGCCAAGCTTTCTTCTTGTTTGATTTTAACTATAGCAGAATCATAATCAATAAAGACAGAATTACCGAATCTTTTTATGATCACTATCTCAAATTCTTACCATGGTACATGATACTTACGCCATCCTCGGCTTCAAGAGTACCATTGCCACCATTGATGGGCTTTCCCGTTTAAGTAGTAAGTGGCCCATTGAACTTTCTTATGTTCCGAAGTGTGATAGAACGTAAAATATTAGTGTGCTTTAATAATCCAAATTTCTAAGTCTTTGCCTTCAAAGATAGGAAATTTAAATTTTGGAGGTTTGGGTTCGAGATACCTTTCTTCTTGGCGGGGTTGCTCTCAGAAGCCTCTTCGGCCTTCTCTCTATTAGGCTCCCCCCACTCCTTAAATTCAGGGGCTTGTTTTGTCACTTGGTTCGGGCCCCTTGTTGGAATTGGCCTTGGTGGACTCACTTCTCATTATTTACAAACCATGGAGGATATTTTTTGGGCCTTCTTCTCTCTTATACATTATCTTTTCCCTCATAGTGTCTTCCTTGAGCATGGACGCTCATTGACTTATTCTGAGAATGAACTTGCAAGGCCTAGAGAGATTGCATAAGGCTCTGTGATTGTTCATATATGATTGATTGCATGCATGGTTACTTGGACAGTTAATTGTATGGCTTCTATCATAGCTTGGAATCGTTGCTCCATTGTCTGAGTCAGTCGCTCCTCTAAAGCTTGGACTTCGAGCACCTTAGGCTCCTTACCCATGGATGTGTATTGATCTCCTGCTATGAATTGTGGATCGCTGATGTTGACAATTGGTGTGGAAAAATTTGCTCTTCACAAGAAATTCTGGAATTAATATTATCTCAATGAAAGCACCAATGTTAAACTCGTAACAACCCAATGTATAAACTCAAAGCAAGCTTAATACCATGAACAAGAAATAACTTTATTGTTAGGGAATAAAAGACTACAGTAACTATGAAAATGCTCGAAGTATTAAATGACAAACAACACAAGGCTTTGCTCCTTTATAGCCAGAACTTGCATGTACATCCATTAATTAGGCTATAATCTTGCATGCAATTCTCCTTGATTTCTTCTTATGCAAATCTCCCTGATTCCTTCACATGCATGCGATCTCCTTGATTCCTACACATGCATGCGATCTCATGCAAATCTCCTTGTTTTGATCGCCTAATTAGAAAACCAACCATATTATTAACTCTTGACATATCTTGACATATTCAACTCTTGACGTATCTTGACATATTTGACATTTGTTGGGTATTGTAGCGGGTCTTTTTATAAACCTTTAAACCATGTTCAACTGGTTGAAATTCTTACTTGAAATGTATACGTCTTCCTATAGCTGAATGTGTGTGTGTGTGTGTATTCTTTTTTTCTCATGATGTTATGTCTTAATATATTGTTCTTACTTCAGGAATGGGCTCATAAGCAGTTTATAGCTAAACACCAGCAATGGGCATCCCAAAAATGGGGTAACTTCCACTATTTCAGGATGGAGACTATAAGGTTTGCCCAGGACATTGTTGTTTTTCTATATATCTGGACTTGGAGTTGGTTATTTTTGCTCCAATGGACAGCATTCTGATAACAGTAATTAATTTCTTTGAAAAAAAAAATTATAGAGGGATTGTTATACATGATCAACTGATCTTCGGTTTCTCTTGTTGTCAGTTATTTTTGCCCAAGTTTTAAGTCAATTTGAATTATACCCTTCATAGCATGAGTAAATATATGTTTAGTATGTCGTCTTCACTCTTATTCTTCTTCTGGATAGCTATGACACCAGTTTGATTGTTTCTACTACGATCTTATCAGTGACATATATTTTATTGGCGGCTTTGGTACTGTTGCTTGGGTTGATGTTAAAGAATACGAGACCCTTCAGCCGGACAAGATTGCGGTTGATGGTGGAGAGCAAAATCTGAAGGTCTGCTATATTTTTTATACACATTTTGATTTTCTCATGTATACAAATCTAGAAATTTTTAAGCAGAAATTTCAGAATCCAACTCTGAAAATTTGTAGTCTGTTTAGTATGTGATCTAATTTTACCAATACTGTATAGGAACTCAACACAATCTTCTCAAAACCACTTAAAAAGATCTTGTCAACAGAAGGAGAGGGGGAGGTAGACGATGCTGCTCTCATATCAATAGATAGTAAAGGCACTGATATCAGGGTTCGACAAGGAGCACAGGTACTGACTTGCTTGATGAAATCCTTGTGTCTTTGCAAGTTCTTGTTCCTATTATTTCATAATGTGTTGCTCTCAAACTGGAGAAACTGTCTTGCATATTTAACTTTCATTACACCTTTAATTTCTTGCGAGCAAACTTTCAGAATATATGACCATTTCAAAGTAATGTCTCAACCCCCAAGTCTCAATTCCTTTTTGAATTTTGACACCATTATCTATCTACATACATGATTTTTCTGAGTGATTAATTTCACAAGATGGCGACAAAGAATATTACTGTTTTTATTGTCAGAAACCATAGTTCTAACTTCTAAGTTAGAATGAAAGATGGATAAGATGGATATAAAGAACACTAGCATGGACCAACATGTTTGCTTCCTGTCTCAGAAGTTTTCATCATTTATTTTGTAGTTCAACATTCAACGGTTATCATTCGAAGTGGAGCACGGGGTGGAGACTCTAGAGGAAGCCAAGAAAGCCCTCCAAGACATAATAGACAAGAGCCACAATTCCAAGACTCGCAAAAGAAACTGAAACCATAGAGATAAAAGAGTTCTTTGAACTCTAATTTAGAGCCATAAAAAAGGCTGATTGTTTATAGTACCACTTGGTTCATCCATACCAGACCTCGATGGAAGGCGGACAATAACAATTACAGAGATACTGAGGCTCTCGTTTTTCATGTTAAACAAATAAAACAATCAAGTCTTTGTTACTTGAGTCAGATACTGTTGGCCGAGTTTTTCTGAATGTTCTTGTGAGATCTTTTCACAATGATATAGTTTAACCAAAAGTCAAAGAGTACACTGTAATATCTACTGTACAATGACATAGTTTCTATTTGACTGTCTGATGTTTATTTTTAAACTTGTCTCTAGGTTTTTTCAGTCTTTTTTATTGGACGACGACGGCAACAACAATCAAGTCTTAACCGCATACTAGATTGGTCAGTTATATGGATTCTTTATCTTTTTTTTTTTTTTGGTAATGTAAGAGCTAGAATATATCTAGCTAGACATAGTAGGTTGATACAGAACAGCTGGGCATGAACCCATGATAAATAATTGTAGCTTTGACACTTCTATCCTAAGTTCAGCAGGTAGGTCTTCTTCTTCATTGTACATTCGTGTATTGGCTTTCCTCTTAGCTGAAGCAGCCAGCCAGTCCGCAGCTTCATTTTCTTCCCTCGGAATCCATTTGATGCTTCCCCCATTCATGGACTGGAGCAGCTCTTTGCACTGTTTGATAAGCTCCTGGCATTGTGAGTTGGGTTCTGGTCTTCCCTGAGCAATCCATCTTTGTGCCAATAGAGAGTCAGTGTGAATTTGAGCTTCATGTATTCCCATTTGCCTTAGTATTTTCAGCCCTTCCAGCACAGCACACAGCTCTCCTTCATATGCAGAGGTTGCCATGCATTGTTTAGCAACTGCGATAGAGAAAGTTCCAGTGTTAGTGAGTATCAAGATTCCAATTCCAGCACTTACCTGGGCCTCATCCCATGCAGTGTCCACAAAGACTTGGTGTTTAGCTTGTAGGAGATCACATTGCATGACAGATTTAAGTTCCAAATCTTTAATATTCTTCAGCCCCTGATTGTACTCCTGCACAAAAGACATAGTTATATGTGTGACTCTGTTTGAGTCTTCCCTTTGTTCCCTGAATATTTTGTTACATCTCTCCTTCCAGATAAGCCAAAGTCCAGAGTGGATATGACTTCAACTTCTTCGGTACATATATGCTTGTTACTCAGGCTCTGTTTTTCAATCCAGGTACCATCTGTAAGATCCTCAGATTGTGATGGATCCCAATATCTAAAATATCCCTCTGCTCTGAATCTATTCCAGACCTGCTGTGCAAAAGAACATTTCTGAAACAGGTGGGTATTAGATTCAGGGCATAGGTTACACATTGGGCAAGGGGAATCGGGCCCAACTCCAATGAGATATAGGAAGGAATTAGTTGGGAGCCTTCCATGGAGGAATTTCCATAGAAATAATGTTATCTTGGGCACCACTTTGATCCTCCAAAGTTTTTTCCAACCAGACCAGTGACTTGACTGATCTGACAGTCTAAATTCATCATACATAGCAGCAGTTAAAGATTTACCATTGGTATTATTTTGCCACTTCCAGCTGTTATGATCACATAGAGCAGTTACCTGTTTGGCTAAGATTAGTACAATCACAGAATGAGGGAAAATTGAGCTTAAAGTGTCACAATCCCACTGATCATTAGATAGAAGATCTGAAATTTGCATATTTGTCACATCTATATCCATATTAATATATGTTGGCATGTAACTAAATGGGGTATTAAATAGCCAAGGATGAAACCATATTGAATTGTTAGGAATAATATTTGTTTGAAGAACATTACCTTTGAGTTCCTTACCAATTCTGAGAAAAGCCCTATATGTCCAAGAGATTCTCCTATGTTTGCATGATTGCCATAAATCAAGAGAACCATACTTAGCATTCATTAATTTTGTCCATAATTTATCTCCATGATTTAGTAATTCTAACACATGTTTTGATAATAATGCTTTTTTCATTATCCTTAAGTCTTTGACACCCAAACCACCCTCAGATTTAGGGCTAGTAACAGTACTCCAGCCTATTAAATGGATACTATTGCGACTGCTAGAATTGGACCAGATAAACTTTCTTACTAATTTTGTAATAGCTTCAAGTATGGAGTCAGGGATAGCATATGTGCTCAGGCCAAATATAGGGATAGACATTAGTGTAGAGTTGGCTAAAGTCACTCTCCCTGCCATGGTAAGATGCATGGTTTTCCAATGTGCTAGTTTATTCTCAACCTTGGTAATTAATGGCTTAAAGTAGTTCACAGGAATTTTAAATGGGGATATCCAGCAGCCAAGGTATTTAAATGGGAATGAGCTATGTTTGATTCTCAAAATTTCCACAATAGCCTGTTTAATTCTCTTGTTTATCCAGGATGGAAAATATAAATCTGATTTTGACATGTTGGGTCTTTGACCTGTGATGGATTTGTACAAATCCAAACACATCATGATGGATCTGGCATTCTTTCTTGATGCTTTGCCAAAAATCATCAAGTCATCTGCATATAATGTATGGTTGACATAAGTATTGTTGTTAATGCTAACTCCTTTAATCAGCCCTATATTTTCAGCTTTGTTAAGGATGCTGGTTAGGATTTGGGAGACCATGATAAAAAGATATGAGGACAGGGGATCCCCTTGCCTGAGACCAGCTTTGGGCTTAAACCACTTACCAGAACTTCCATTAATTAGGAAAGCCATGGTAGTAGTTTGTATACAAGCCTTAACCCACATAATCCACTGAGTTGGGAATGACATCTTAATTAGAACAGCAGTGACAACATCCCATTTAATAATATCATAGGCTTTTTCCATGTCTAATTTTATTATCATCATTGGGTGATTTTGGGTATCATGCTCTAATGAGTGGGTTATTTCTTGTGCCAACAAAATATTGTCAAATATGCTTCTACCAGCAATAAATGCTGTCTGTTCATTACCTATAAGGTCAGGGAGCACATGCCTTAGTCTGTTAGCCATTATCTTTGATATGACCTTATAATTGATATTACAAAGAGAAATTGGTCTGTAATCATTGGCAGAAATTGGGTTATCTTTCTTTGGCACTAGGCATATATGAGTTTGGTTCCAGCTATGGGGTAGAGAGCCAGTCATAAAGAAATGTTGTATGGCAGCAATTAGGTCATTGCCAATCTTGGGCCAGAAGGCTCGTAGAAACTCACTATTTATGCCATTAGGACCTGGTGCTTTCCCACTAGGCAGTGATTTAATGGTCTGGAAGATCTCAAATTTTGTCACTGGTGTAGTCAGGATTACTTTTTGAGAATTGTCTAACTGAGGGGTATCATCTGGTAAGCATTGTATCAGATACTCTAATGAACTAGTTGACTCATTCTGCCATAATTTAGAGTAGTGAGAGATAAAACAGTCTTCTATCTGGTCAGGGTTTGACACTATAGTACCATCCCTATCTTTTAGTTGTAGTATTCGATTATTGTTCCTATGGTTTTTTGTCATTTGGTGGAAAAATTTTGAGTTGCAATCACCATTTTGTAGCCATTGCATACGGGATTTCTGGGCCCAATAGTTGGTATGTTGCCTTAGAAGAGCTTGATGTTTTTTATATAAGGGTATGATCCTAATCCAGTCTTGTTGACTATGGGGTTGGTTGGGTTCTCTAGATTCTATCCTCTTTATTTCATCTTCAACTCTCTGTATTTCCTTTTCTAATTTTTGTGAGAAACCTCTACAGTTCTTACTTAATTCTCTTTTGATGTTATGGAATTTGTGGGTTACATCATGCAATGGATTACCAGACTTCCTGAGTCTCCAAGTGGCATCAATAGTATCATGACACTCAGGGAGGTGGATCCAATTGTTATCGAATCTAAAAGGTTTCTTCCTAACTGGAAATTGGTCTTTGATTTGTAATAGGAGGGGAGAATGGTCAGATTGACATCTAGCTAGGGTGGTGGCTTGGTAAGAAGGGGCTTCATCAAACCATTCAGCATTAGCTAAGATTCTATCCAACCCGGCCCATATGCGAGAATACCCACTCTGGTTGTTACACCAGGTAAACAAAGAACCCGAAAATTTTAATTCAGAAAGATTATTGCGAGTAATGAATGAGTTAAACAGATTAGTTTTCATACCTGAGGTCCAGTTTGGGCAACCTCCTGATTTTTCTTGAGGAGATCTGATGGCGTTGAAATCACCCAAGACAATCCATGGCATATAGATATTGCTTACCTTATCTAGATCATTCCAGGTTTCTCGTTGGTTTACCAAGAGTTGACTGTTATACACCACGGAGATGACCCATGGTTTTGGTGTGTCTCCTGATACAACAAGATGGATAGCATATCTAATGCTACACAGAGGTGTAACACATAGATAATCCTTTTTCCACATTATAAGGATTCCTCCTGAGAAACCTAGGGCAGGGATGGCCGCCCATTCCCAGAGTTTCTTGAATTTATAGCAGAATCTCCGAGTTCGGTTTTCATCTGCTCGAGTTTCAACTAGACAGAGCAATGTTAGATCATGAGTTTTAATCAAAGATTTAATACGGCTTACCGTGTCTCTACCTGAGACTCCTCTACAATTCCAAAGGAGCATCTTCATTAACAACAAATCATTTGTGGTTTTTGTGGCTGGAGCTTGCCACGTTCATCCTCAAGTTGAGGCTATTTTCCAGCTGGTTCTCTTCTAGCCCTTCCATATCGGGTTCAGGTAGTGTCTCTACAGGTTTGCCTCCTCTATCCGGAGGTTCGTCTACATCAATACTCTCTCCTTCTCTGAACTTCACCGGCTTCTCCTCAGAAAGAGCTTGAGATAACCTGCGGACTAATTCATCGTGAGAGGGAGATAGGGGATTTAGGGCTTTACCTTTACCTTTCAGATCATTATTTTGAGCTTTTGATCTTGGCCCTTGCTCTACTTTATCAACATCCAGAGAGGATATGAGTAGAGTATGGCATGTTGAGTCACCATAGTCATCTGGGGATTTATTCCGCTGCGAGCCCTCCCTGTAGTGATTCAGTTTGCGGTTGGGTCTAGAAGTCTGAATCCGAGTTGGAGATGACTCAGTTTGATCTCGATCCGCCTTGTGGTTCGATCGTGACCGTTCTCGGAGACCTCTTGATCCATCACGACTTCTTTCTCTAGATACCCTGTTCTTAACAAAGGTCATTAGCCTGTCATCTCCACCACTCTGCACATGGCAACCTCGATTGGAGCGTTCAACGGATCTCCCCCTTACCGGGGAGACCGGTTTACACGTCTCCATTGATTGAAGGGTGTCAACGTGGCTGGCTTCCGGTTGCACAACAGTGGGTGTGGTCAGTGGAATGACGTGGGTGGCCACCGGCAGTGGGAGTAGAGGTGGCCACCGGTTGCACGACAGTGGGTGTGTTCAGTGGAACAGGGTTGGTGGTGACCGGGCTAGCAGGTTGTTGACTAAGCACCTGGGAGCTCCCCATAGTTGACTCCGATGCCAGTGCGCTACCGTAGCCACGACCGCCCTCATGACCACCGCCTCGACCTCCGCCGCGGCTTCCGCCGCGGTCGTTCCCTCTTCCCCTTTCGCGTCCCCTGAAGCTCCCTTGTTTCGTCATCCATGGTCCAAGACCACGGTCTAGCATAGCTTCTGGAGGATCTTCGATTGGTTGGCTGGTGTCCATCTTCTCCATTGTTGGGGTAGATTGCACAACATTAGATACCCGGCGTTGCACTGCGCCTGTAATACTCTCCACTGGCCCGACATCCTGAGAAGATACAGGTTCCCCACTGGGGCATCCGTGTATCGACTCGGTTCTGGAATCCTGTGGTTTTCTACCAGGCGGTGCAGCAGCACAGTTATCAGATCCATGGCCTACAACCCCGCAATGGTAACAGAAGACTGGGATCTTTTCGTATATGATCAGAACTAAAACCGTCTTGCGAGGGGTAGGAACCCACACCCCTGGTTTTAATGGAGATTCAAGGTTTAGTTCGATACATACCCGAGCGAATTTTGCTCGTTCTTTCTGAAGGGTTGTATAGTCGATCTTTATTAGTCTACCAAAGTACGACACCACCGTCTCCAGCATCTCTGGTGAATAGTACTCATATGGGAGGTGATGCAGTTGGACCCAGACAGTGGCAGTTGTGAGCTTCTCGAACGCTGGTTGGAATTGTTCCCTCCAGCGTATCAGATGGAGTATCATTCCGTTCATCGTCCATGGGCCCTCAGTTAACAGTCTTTCAGCCATGTTCTCAGTTGAACATTGAATTACAAAGAAGCCGTTAGGCAAATCAGCTATAGAGAAACTCCCAAGATGACTCCAAAGTCTTGAGAGGTTCTCCTTAGCATTGATCAAAGTTGGGGCTTTACCTAAGAACTTACCGTATAGCGTTCCCCTCATGGAGTCGTGGGCTCGCTTGAGAAGTTCAGGGTCGATGGTGATGGAGTCTTTGATCGTTGCTCGCAGCCTTTCCAGCACAGGTCCAGGGAAGATGACATTTGGAGCCTCCTCACGCCTTGCTACAACATGCGCCCAGGATCTGTTTGAAGATGGGGCTTGCTTCCCATTTTCATTGCCGTTCACCGTTTGAACGGAAGAAGAGATTTTCGTGTTTGAGATCGCCTTTGGGCCCTGGTTTCCCTTGCTTAAAGTATGTCCCTCTCCCTGGGGGCCCCCCGAGGGGACCATTGCTGTGTCCCTACCCACCGCGGTGCGGTGGGTGGGATCAATAACTACTTTATGACAACCGAAGGCTGCCGGCAGCCGTTCACACTTGAAGCTCTGTTGTCGAGAACGGAATCGCCTCAGAGCTTAGAAGCCGATCAGAACGTTATCAAGAATAATCTGATATGGATTCTTTATCTTTATATCCCTCTATTAAAAGTAAGGTTTGGCTCAATATTTAATATACGTAGATGTTTAAACACTATCTCTCTCCACATAATCCTAAGCGTATCTTTTTTATATTTTTTTTACTAAACTATTACATTTTCGAGCAGGGGCACCTGAGGGTCTACGACGCACATGTTCAAACCATTTTAAACGGCTATATTTTATTTTATCTTAAATTGGTGCAACATGCACCTTTTGCCGGGTTCATTGCTAATCTTCTTAAGTTTTGTATGACCATTCATCCACCTTAACATCCTCATTTCTCCCACATTCATCTTATGAATATGTTAAACTTTAATTGTCTAACACTTGCTCCTGTATAACATGGTTGGTTTAATTATTGTTCTATAAAACTTTCCCTTAACTTTGTTAGGCATCTTCTTATCATATAATACACCCGTGTCACTTCTCCATTTCAGCCTTCTTGTTTGGATTTTATGGATTACATCTTCATTTATCATTCCATCATCTTGAAAAATGAAACCTAGGTACTTAAAATGGTTACACTTAGGCACTATCAGCTCACTTAGTATTACGTTTCTTCCATTTATCCTACTTAGACTAAAATTACAATGCATATATTTTATCTTACTTCTACTTAAGCTTGAAACCTCTATTTTCAAGAGTGTTTCTACACAATTCTAACTTATGATTAACTTCATCTCTAATCTCATCGACTAGGACAATATTATATATAAACAACATACACCATAGAATGACATCTTGAATACAACTAGTTAACTCATCGATTACTAGAGTAAATAAGTATGGGCTTAAGGCTGATCTTTGATGTAGATCCATTATTATAGGAAACTCCTCTGTATCTCCTCTCTCTATTCTTACACTCGTAACTGCTCCTTCGTACATATCCTTAATAATAATTATATATTTAACATGAATGTCTTTCTTCTCCAATATCCGCCAAAGAACTTGTCTTAGAACTTTGTCATATGCTTTCTCTAGGTCAATGAAAACCATATAGAGATCCTTCTGCTTCTCTCTATAGATCTCTATCAAGCACCTTAACAAAAAATGGTTTCTATTGTAGATCTACCTGGCATAAGGCCAAATTGGTTCTCTAACACCCTCGTAATATCCCTGAGTCAATGCTTTATTACCCTCTCTCAAAGTTTCATCGTGTGGCATATTAACTTAATGCCATGATAGTTGGTACAATTCTGAATATCTCCCTTATTCTTATATATAGGAATCAAAATGCTCTTTCTCCAATTGTCTGGTATCTTTCCCCTTCGTAGGATAGAGTTGAAAAGTTTGGTTAACCATGATATCCCCCTTCCCTGAGACACTTCCAAACTTCAATCGGAATACCATTTCGGGCCCAGGTTTTCCTAGCCTTCATCTTGTTCAGTGTCTCCTTGACTTTACTAGACTGTTTCTATGTGTGTAACTAAAATTTCTCTCTATAGCAGATGCATAAAGATCTGTGAAGTTATCCTCCTGACTTGCATTAAATAGGTGATCAAAGTAGCTTCTCCATCTCTCCTTAATTTCCTTATCTCCTGTCAAGATCTATTAAGACTCACCCTTAATGCACTTAACTTGGTTTAGGTCCTTATTTTTTTTTCTCTTAACTGTGCTATATTGTACATTTCTTTATTTCCCTTATTGCATTCCTAACTTTTGGTATAAATCGGCTAAGGATTTACCTCGGTCCCTACTTACCACTTTCTTGGCTTTTTTGCCATCTTATATTTTTTAATGGATTCCTCATCCTCAGTTATGGGTAACTTCTTTTACCAATACCTTTTTGCTTTAATAGCATTTTGTATCTCCTCATTCTACCACCATGATTCGTGTGGTCATGATTCTAGTCACTTAGAGGCCCATATGATCTCACTCTTTATCTTCTCAATACAATTCACCATCTTCTTCTATAAAATAGCATTAAAGATAAAGAGTTGAATGTGATTGATTGGTTGTTATCTACTAAAAGGGGCTAGTTGGAATGTATCTGTAAAACCCAAGATTTTTCTTAGTGAAATAAAGGATTTAAATTTTTTCCCTCTAAATTAATTTCTTAATTAAAATGCAAAGGGGGCATTTTTGGGATTTACAAGCTCCAGGGGGCATTTTGGTAAAATGGTTATAAGAGAGATTAAACAAGGAGTTAATAAATTATGGAATAATTTATTAAAGAAAAGTAGGGGTTAATTCAATTAAATTTGGAAGTGATCAAATTAATTAAATTAGGAAACCCTCTAATTGATCATGATTGAGACTTAGAAGGAAGGGGGAGATAGTTGATTTAAATCAATAAATTTATTAAAGGGAATATCCTAAGTTTAGTAGGGATGGGATATAATCAAAAGTAGCCAGATTAAATTTAAATTCAAATGAATTTAAATTATGGAAATTATTAATTTTGAATTTTATTTGGCTGCTAGGGACCTAATATAAATTTTATAAAATTGCGAGGACTATAAGATAAAAGTTGATGTCTCTTGGAGGAGGACTTGGATGTAAAAAATAAAAAGAACAAGGACTTGAGGAGAAAGTGCGTTCTCTCACAGTCCAAGGACTCAAAAGTAAATATGGGAAGTTGGGGGTCCTTTGTGCATAAACCGAGGCGTGGCTAATGGTGGATAGGCGGCCCCGGTCGATTGATCCCGCTTGGATCGGTCGTGAGGCAAAGTATTAGGTAAGATGGGGGGCCACGTGTTGGGTTGAGGGCGCTCATCCGTCGCGAGCGAATCGAGGCGGAGGAAATAGATGGAAGGCGAGGACCTTGCTGTGAGGGCAAACTTAGGCCGTCGGATCTCGATCAAATCCTAATCTCGAGAGGGTACGTAGTCTTCCTTCCCAATCGCCATTTCGCCCGATCAACGCCATATTAAAGTGCGCATGGATTGAAGGCGAAGAAGGCAAGTGGGAGAAGGAGATTTGCGTACAATCTCGCCAACACAATCCGATCGCATGGAGATCATCCTCACGGCCTATAAAAGGGAGTGAAATTTGGCCGAAGGCCGGCGGCTACCAAGCGGTGATCTTCTCCACCTCTGTGAGGCTGGTAGGCGAGAGTCATATTCGAGTTGTAGCGAGGATCAAGAGGGATGAGTGCCAAAAGGTTCCCTTTACGGCGAGCTTCATAGCACCTCGGGAGAGGCTTCAAGGCGGCGAAGCATGCATAATCCGGCAAGCTCTCTGCCTCGATTTGTTAAATTCTTTTATGCATGCATGCGAGGGGTGGTAGGCCATAGATAGGGCGGTGGGCCAGGAGAAATCTCCGGCCAAGGGGCCAGTGTACGGTGAAGGAAAGCGGCCGGCGGGAACTGCAAAACCCGGGGAGGAGAAGAGGGAGATGGTTGCTTGCGGTCGGGAGGGGCCGAGGAACCTGTTTCAGTGCGGAGAGCTGCAAGATGGGGTGCGTCAACGGTCCTGGACGGGGCCGGAAGCCCACTGCAGCGGCTGGGAAGCGGGTCCCTCCTCAGGTCAGTAAGTCGCTGGGAAGAGAAGGCAGGGACGAAAGGGAGAGGGAAACAGATAAGAAAATTAGTTATTAACTAATTAGTTTACTAACTAATTGATTAGTAAGTTAATTATTGAAGATTAATTTAAACTAGTTGACTAAGTTAGTTAATTGACTGAATTGTTAAAGATTTATTAGTAAGGTAATTAGAAAATTTCACTAATTATTTGGTTGATAATTAAAGCAATGAGTAAGCTAGCTAATGTGAAATTCATCAAGTAAAATAATTATTTAACTAAATGGTTAGTTGGATGATTAATAGAAAGACAACTAATTGGGATAAATAGTTGGTTAGTCAATTATCGAATTGGACTTGGGCTAATCAAAAGGGTTAGTCGATTTGGGTTAATCAACTTAGGTGAAATAGTTTGATTAATGTGTTGACTAAAGAATGGTTGTAAATCAAAGTTTGGAAAGTTAATTAAGGATTTAGTTAACTAGATTGGCGATTTTGGATAAATTTAATTAATCTAATAAAATGTTTAGATTGATTAAAAGCATTCGCATGATTCCAATTAATTGTTTAGTCGAGAGGATAATCTAATAGTATGGTTAGAGTAATTAAAAGTTTTGTTGAGACTTGGTTAACAAATATTAAATTAATCGTTAAAGGCCTTGATTAATTAATTGTTAACAAAAGGATTAGTTAATTTAAGATTGACTAATGGGTAACTAAATAGACTCCATCAAGTATTAAAAAGAAGGGATTGGGTCTAGTCAAGATTTGGGCTAGTCTAGCAAGATTGAGAGAAAGAGATAAAAAGAAATAAAAGAGAACTACATAGAAGGATGGAAATTGGGATTCGAACTCAACACCCCCCACTTGTCATAGATGGGCCTTAACCATGAGGCCAACATAGGTTATTTATGGAAATAAATTGAAATAGTCATTTAAGGTAAAATGACATGGGAACGCAAGGGAAAGCTCGCAAGTAGAACCCAGGCCGTTAGAGCATGCATAGTAGATGCAATATTTATAGACTAGTACCTTATTGAGATAAGATTTATCTTTATCAGATTTTGACTTGGATGCATCGGGAAGTCCCGTGGAGCACGAGACTCTGTGACTTTAGGTAAGTACTTCTGCCTTGTACCCCCCAGTCATTTATTGATTGGTTTCTTGACTGTTGATAACATGTTTGAGCATGCCTTGTTCCTCTCTTCGGAGATCTTATTGACATGTCTTTGTTTTTGACATATTGCTTGTTATTCATACATGCTTCCATGATTTGTTGAATCTCTATATAGCATGTTTGATTATTTCGGGATGTTGGAATCCCTACTTGTTCTGTTCTTCGTCCCGGATTAGGTGGGCGGTGAGCTCAGAACTCTGCGAGCGTTGGGGGCCGGGACACCACGGCGTTCATCACGGCGGAGGGATTATATTACGGTTGTCACGCGTTAGTAGGGTCGATCGTGGCGGTGTCGACACGTAGAGAGGTGCGCTTACCGGCGAAATGACCGGGGCGTAGCGGGATGGTGCGATTTTCTCGGTAGGGTTATTGGTACCGACCAGGGAGACATTTGTGGAGCTTCTTTGGAACTCACCGCTAGGAGTCGAGTTTCTTGTTTTTGTGATAGACTCCTAGGGCTTATTTTTGAGGCGTGCAGAGCTTATTGATATTTATGATTGGTTGTTATCATATTTCTTGAACCTACTTGAGGGGTACTTACCGGGCTTTCCATTCAGAAGCTCATGCGTTTTCTTTCACATTTCTGAGATCACGGTATTAGGACTCTGATGCCAGTGAGCCGATCGTGGGTGGGTGATTTCTGAGAGGTCCGAGGACCTTGGTTATCTTTCTTGTTTGAGTGAGATATTTTATTTTGTAGGACCCCTTAGGGCTGGTATTTGTAAGGTATTTGAACCCTTGTTATTTATTTTCCTAAAACTACTGTTTATTTTGAATAAAATAAGATGTTTGCTTGCATTATACCGCTTACACACTTAGGCCTTGTATCCGAGTGGGGCGTCTCTACTGCTACGTCTGGGTACACTACGATGCGAGGGTCCCGAGGGATCAGTCGGGCGTTCTGATATCAACAACTCATCATTTCTTTTTTTTTTTTTTTTGATAAAGTGGATAAACCACATTCTTTTATTTATGTATTTTTAAGGTACATAGATAAGATCCTTAGACGGATTACATCGTGAATAATAAGCCCGTTAGGTCTAGTCTTCCATATCTTCTCTCAGTCCTTGGTGTCTTTAAAGTCATCCCCTAGGGAGTGCTGTGCTGGCTTTTCCTGTGTGAACGCTAGGCTTCTCTTGTCAATGGATTCCATTGTGATTAGCTTCGGCCTTTAGACACGTGAGCTACATCAAACCAAGAAAATGTTAGAAAGTCAATATCACGAATTGTTTTCGTGTAAACGCATTGTTTATTCTGAAAACATCTTATGTTTCGCTCCTTCCACAAGTTCCAAGTAATGGCTATTGTTAGGAGATACCACCCTTTGCGGGCATCCTTTGGCAGGAAATCAGGAAGCGCAGTTCGACCCTACAGATCTTATATCCATTTTTTTTTTTTGTGTGTGTGTGTGTGTGGTGTTGGGGGGGGGGGGCACCTAGTTGATAGAAATTTATGAAGTGTCGCCAGACGACTATCGAGTAGGGGCATTGGAGGAGCAAATATTCTACCGTTTCCCCTGCATCCTAGCATAGGTAGCACTGTGTTCTCGTGCCTTGCCAACCTCATTTCCTTAGGTTGTCTAAGGTTAGGATTTTGTTACCCAATACTAGCCAGACAAACATCTTGACTTTAGTAGGGCATGATTGCTTCCAGAAGCTCATTGTGATTTATGGTCCAGTTCCTCTGTCTATCTGGAAACGATAGAAAGACTGGACTATGAATGTTCCTTGTGCGGTGAGCTTCCATTATTTGATATTCCTTTCAATTAGAGAGCATTCCTGTATCCTTCTTGTAAGATGTTCCAGCTCAGCTTCACCTTCCCCGGGGAGTGGGTTATCATTGATTAGTGGGATACCTAGCGCGAGTTGTTGTCTTGCTTCATATACGGTGGATTGGGGCCGCTGTGCCATTCCTTACAGGGTAAGGTCGGTCATGTTTGGTGCATAGCCTTCAATCGAGAACAACTCATCACTTCATTAACTAGTTGTAGGATAAATATTTGTGAGGAGATTGATTCAACCATATTCATGTTGCTTCGAGATTAGTGCATTCAACTAGATGTGAATTCTGAGGCTATGTAATTTTCAAAGGCAAAGCATATATTCATAAAAAAAGAAAAAAAAATGAAATGAACGCTAATCTCATTTAGAAAGAGATTTGATAAGTACCATTATTTTTTTTTCAGTCTATAACTGTTAATTATCTGATAAAAGGTTGTGAGTTTGAACCACATCAGTGTCATATTTTTAGTGGCTTGTCCATCTTTATAAAACAACAACAACAACAACAACAACAATAATAATAATAATAATAATAATAATAATAAATACAACAACTGATTATCCTCAATGAAGAGCTTTGTGATTAAAATCTATCTCAACCTTGGTGTTGCGGCCGTGATCTTACATTTTAAGCAATGATAGAGTCAACAATCATAATTAAGAATGTTAGATTCAATTCAAACTCTAAGATTGTGGCTAATTTCATCAGTAACCAACACAAATTCAATCATGGGTGGCACTTTGATTCTTTCAACTCAATAATTTGAAGACCTAGAACCTTATCTCTGGTGTGCCATGGATTCCAAACATGAGATATGGTTCTTTTCTCAGGTTGCTTTCATTGTTTTGTCATTTGCATGCAGCAACATTAATATTGTAGAAGATGATGGGTGGATAAACAAGGCAGATATCATAAGTTCTTATGAGGTGTGTGTTTGGTTGTGAAGAAACATTTTAAGAAAATATGAGAATGGATTTTTATAATTTGTTTTATAAGTGAAGTAAATGAAGAAAAATTATTTGGTATGATTCACTTTATTTTAACTCATAATTAATATCTTTATAACCTAATTATGCATCTTTTAAATATTAATATAGAGATGCACATACAAAATAAAAATGGCTTTCATCTATATCTGTTGTCCGATAAACTAGGTCAATAAATTGTTCTAAGCAGTCTTCGGTACTCTATTTTCTGTTGAAAGACATTCTCACTGTCATCTTCTATTTCATCTACCTTCTTAATATTAACTTTGTAGACATTTTTATCAAAAACCCTATATTTCAACTATTGGTTCTAATCCTATTCTCATCAACTAACTTATTTACATTTACATGTACCCGTCTGTTGAGATGCGTGGACTATTTTCAATCTATCACCACATCCGGGCATCGATGTGGTGGGACTAATTTCTTTATCCACACTCGTCCATGATGTGGAAATCTTTGCCTATACTCTCTCACACCAAGACGATGTGATGAAACCCCTTGCTCATTTAACATTACATCCGAGTGTAGCGCGTACCTAGGTGGACACATCACAACGTTACATAGCAAAGAATCTATATCATAGGTGTGATTTGATTCTTACGTTGGATGTTAACCTATCACAACCCTCCTTTATTCGGGCTTGGGACTGGCTATGTTCACATAGATAGAGTTCATTTCTTTTTTTTTTTTAAATACAGAAAAAAAACATATAGAAACATATTCAAGAAGAACAATTTATATTCATCAAAATATTCTAGGCTGCATTTAAAGGAATCTAGTACATGAACTCGAGCCATTAATTTACAAACTCTGCTCCCAAACAGACGATAAACTCCAACCAAAAGGGAAAGAAAATAAAATGAAAACAGATACTAGTCCAGTGACTTTTCAATTATGGGATCTCAAACCTTTGTAATTTTCATTGCTCACTCCTCAATTGAGAGGATGTTTCTATACTTTGTAGTTATCTCCTAACAACTCATACTCATAGGACTCATTGGAGCATCAACATCTTCAATGGCAGCTCTTATCATCTTCTCCAACTGATAACAATCTAAGTCATCAATCTGCAATCAAATTCCAAATTCTAGTCAGCAAAAACCTCTAATTCAATATTGTTATATCAGATAGAATTAACATGATATAAATTAAATCATATTATTAATCTTTAGAAGAAAAATATCTATCCACACATTTGTAATCTTTACCACTTTGTCCGTTTTCAATGATTATCAAGAATCCCACATGAACAATTAGCCTTAGTGCTTGCTTGGTTCACATATATAGTGGGCCACTAGTCTGAGCTTGGGCTCGGGCTCAAGTTCAGGTTTGGGTTTGGTGATATCATTTTGGATCAAACATAAGAGCAAACAAACAAACCATCTTAACTCAATCTCAAAACGTGTTAAACAGTGTCCAAACATGTGATTCTTGATTTTTTTTCTTTTTTTTTGTTTGTTAAAAAAAATTCTAGAAAGGGTTCAACGTGAAGAATGATATCCAATTCATGTGTTCGAATTTTAGATCATGCATGTGTTGATTTACTTGTAATGGAGATGAACCTTTTGACTGGTAAAACATTTCACATCACTGATCACTTTAAGATATCTTTGATCATTGGTTTATCAAAGAAAAAAAAAGAAGTAGTTAAATAAGTGTGTTTAGAGAAAACATATCATGTGGCAAATGTGCTCAATGAACAAAATCCTAAAAGAGAAAACATCAAACAACAATTGTTCTTAGTCATAGGTCTGCGTCAACAGCCAACTCAACATTTCAATGTGAAGCTCTAACTTAATTTGGTCAACCTTTTAGTCAACTTGAGAGAGAGAGAGAGAGAGAGAGAGAGAGAGAGAGAGAGAGCTATATACCTCAACAAAGAGAGTGTGCAAGAGACTCCCAGAGAGAGAGGTGAAGTTGGCAGAGATGACCTTGAGGTTTAGAGAATCAAAGGCCTCACATACCTTGATCATAGTATCCCTTTTCTTGGTACAAGTGATGCTTATAACCACACATCCATCTCCAAACTTGCACACTCTCAGCTGCAAAATCATTATAATTAACCAAATTAAATCACAACATAATTAAATATTAGTTAATAATTAAAAGTTTGTGAGGTACCTCAATGATTTCAATGGCAGGAGAAAGAGAAGAAGAACCAGGAGAATCAGAAGAACTACCACTAAACTGCATGGTTCTCTTCTTCTTTCTCCGGTTAAAAAATGGGTTCACATTATTAATGAAGTCCATCCCAGTACTAACAAGTTCTTGCCCCTCTCTCTCCGTTTTCATCTCTGACATCTCCAATAACACCCTTTTCTCCTGTTCTTGAAGCTTTTGAATGTAATCAATGGCGTCCTTGATAATTGAGGCCTTGTCCAACTAAATCCATGCATGCAATGCACGTCAAGTACTTCATTAATTAATTACCAATTCATGATCAATTAATCTATATTTATATAAATATAGCAAAAGTTGGTTGTTACCTTGGTGATGGTGGGGACAACACTACGGAGGGCATAGAGCTGATCGTTGAGTTTCTGGCGGCGGTTCCTCTCCATGATGATGTTCTTGGCGGGGAGGGAGGAGGAGGAGGAGGAGGAGGCGCCACCACCTTCTGTCGAGTTTGAATCGTAGTATTGGGAGATGAGTTGCTCCTCAAATGGCCAACTGGTTGGATGGAAAAAGTTGAAGAGATGATTACTAATAATATATGAACAACACTAACAAGAATGAATTCAACTATAAACATGAATGATTAACAAGGAATTAATTAAACCACTACTTGTCAAGCTCCTCCTTCTGGAAGAACCTCTCCATCTCTGAAAATAAGTTGAAGTCTTCTTCCTCCATGGATTCTCTCTCTCTCTCTCTCTCTCTCTCTCTCTCTCTCTCAAGTGAAGAATGAGTTGAAAGTGTATATTTGAGTGTGTGTGAGAAAGAGAGGTATATATGTGGATATTTATAGGGGTGAGAGACAGAGAAGATGGGGCCATAGAAACATAGGGGGGAGAGAGAGAGTAGAGAATCGTTAGTTGATTGATCATAGTGTCGCTTTATGTTTTTATGATTTTTTGTTTTTTTGCTATTTCATTATTGGTTGGGAAGAATGATTCTCAACATTCCTAACTTCACATGGATTATTTATCTTTCAAAACCCACTTCAAATACTTCAATGAAAAAAATAAATAAATCATTTTTTTTAAATAAGTGGATAAATCACATTTATTTATAATTTAGATAACTGTGGTATATTACATAACTTAAACAAAGGAAATTAAAATACAACACATGCTAACTCGGTTCCTTGTTCAAGGTGCAATCTTCCCCTTCCTCCTTGATTTCTTCGTGCCTACTCATGCCCTGCCCTGGGTTAGAAGTGGGTTATCCTCAAACGCATCCCCTTCTCCATCATCCCATCCTGGTGTGTCCGAAGTGAATTCAAAGCAATGATGTTTGTGAGCTTCATAACTGCATAACCGCTTTGAGCATCTGAGTAGCTGCATTTAACCAAGAGATTATGAGAAAAAAAATATCATAGATAATTATTGAGAAAACAAGTTGTTAAAATGACTAAAATCGTTAAAATGATAAAGTAGACTTACTCCATAATAAATGAACAACTAAAATGATGAAAGTTAACCAATTTAATGACTTTTCTGTCATTTTTAATAAAATAAATGTTTTTTATATAATTAATATTTATACCTTTAATGTAAAGTTTAAGATAGACAAAGTTGATTAACTTAAAGAGGTAAAATGAATAACTTTTATTGGAGAGAGATGATGAGAAATAATAGTGACTTTTACTTTGAGGGGGCAGGACTGATTTTAGATTTTTTACTAAACTTACTTACAACAAAGTCTTGAAAATAATTGATAGCAAGAGAATATTCTAAGCTGCTTATTTTGTGTTTTCATTATTTGTACTTACAACCTATAATCTTAATTATTTTATATTTTAAAACGCTGATAATTATTTTACTTGATTATATAAAATAAAGAGGTTTTTTGTAATTTTATGATTAGTGTTTTGTTGTGGTCCATAAAGGAGAGAAGCTTATACACAAGTCTGCCACCAGCCACTTCTTCCAAAATCAAAGTCCTTACCATAGGTTGATTACATCATGGTTCATGACGCTTTGTTTTGTTTTTTTTCCGAAAATGCATGGGCCAATTTAAAGCAACATTCTCTTTGAAAATCTGTCCTCAAGTTTATATATATTAAGGCTTTTGTTGCAAAGTTATTTCAAAAATACCATTAATTTTACTTGTATGTGCATGTTCTTGAAAACTAAATTAGAGAGAGAATCTGAAGTTTATTATCTCAATTAAGAATATAGTTGAGATTAGTTAAAAACCAAAGTATATTACTTACTAAATCCAGAATGTAAAAATTTTCAAAAAATTTTTTTAGAGAAAGAGGATTTTTTTTATTTTGATAAAAATAAATAAACCATATTTCATTAAAAGAGAGATTGAGAGATTGACTTTGTCATTTAGTTGCATGTATTATTGTAAGAGATGTGATCATGTTCGGGTTGATGCACCACCCATGGATATTAATTGACAAAGATGGATGTGCCACATGAGCAAGTGTTAAAAAATTTGACCTAAATTCCTATTTAGAGGGGGGTAATCAGACGAGAAGAGAAAAGGGGAGAGGTGTTTAGTGAGTTGCAGAGAGTAGAGTGAATAGGAGAACTAAAGGAGAGAGCTCTCTGGGATGAAGACAAGCCTGGTCGAGAGGAAGGAGAAGCCCCCCATTTCCCTCTCTCCTCCTCTCTTTATACCTTATGGGTCACTATCGGATTGTTAATCGTGGGGGTCACGACTAACACCAGCACAGACCTGCATCCCTGCCTAAGTTGATTGTGGGGGTCGCGACTAACACTAGCGCAGGCACGAGTCCCTGCCCAGGCTCTCGCACGTCCCCCTCACGCTCTCTGCGTGAGAGAATTTCCATGTGGACTAGTGAGAGAGGGTTGGTTTGTTATGTGAATCTCACTACCTCAAATCTACAACATCATGCAACATGTAGGGCTTATTTTCCCCCCTAACACTTGCCCCGACTTATTAAGTCAACAAGCCCTTGGCTTGGGTGGACCTAGGAAGTCAGGTCGTCAGTGCATATGCTTGATCCGTCTAGGCAAGGTATTCACACTTCTTCCTGATTTCATCTGTTCAATTCTACTGAAGCCACTAGTCGGTCGTGTGGTTTAGTACGACCTAGTTTTATGTGCGGACCAGAGTTCTCGAGCTGTCATTTGTCAACCTGGTCGTGCCCATGATCCTTTACATCGAGATTTGGGTCACCGAGCTATGCTTGACCGTCTGCTCGGATTGGGAGTTCACTATCCCAGGCAAAGCGAACACGTTATGTCTGCATAGGGCTTCGAGCCCACATACTCCTGGTGATGGGTTCTTTATTAAATTAAGGCGGCGGAATGCATGATTAGCCTCGCCCTTAGATGATCTTTTCGAAGTGTCAAGGAGAACCATGGCCCACGTGTCGCTCATTAGGGAGGCTTTCATCTTTGAAGCAATTTGGACCATCGGATCATAACAACCTAGACACGGTGAAAAGACATTCCCCATGCCTTCCTTTTCAAGCAAACTTTTCAAATATCATCATCTTTGCACTTCGCCTCTCATGCACCAAAACTCTCGCAGAGCTTTCTTTCTTGCCCGTGCGCCTTTGTGTCTTGCTCTTTCAATCTCTCCAATGGAGGTGGAACCCTTGTTCTCTAAGAAGCCTGACCTTGGGGTGGATTCCTTTCCCAATGAGATCAGGGAAGCTGACCTAGCCGGGTATGCAAAGGATTTCAAGATTTATCCTTCTTTCCAATTCAGACTCCCCGAATCCTCCGATCGGGCAGACTGTCCTAAACCATAAGATATTGCCATGAATCTAGATTCCCTTAGAGCGGGCCTTCACTTCCCTATCAATCCCTTTTTCATAGGGTTCTTAAGTTTTATATGATGTGTCTAGACTAGCTTTCTTCGAAGAGTTGGAAGATCATGTGCTACCTCATGGTTATCTTCCATCGCGAGAAAGTAACCCTTTTCCCTTCGATGGCTCCAGCTTTTACTCCTCCTTAAGAAAATTTCCGGGTCTAAGGATTGGGTTTACTTTGCCTCCCAGGAAAAGATGACTTTTCTGGGCCCTCTCCCCTTAAAACTTCTAGACTGGAAGTCCTGTTTTTTGTTCATTTTTGGTGAGGGTGAGTGGGATGTCCCCATCTAGTAGGGTACTCCCTTCTTGGAATCAACTTTTGACCCCACCATGACTGAGGAGGAGGAGAAACAACTCGCCATCCTCCGTAGCTCCACTACCTTGGAGCTCTCCATGCCGATATCTATGGAGATTCTTATAGAAGTAGGGCTTTCCCTCGCAGGTAACATGATTTCTCCCTCTTATTCTCTTTGTTTGTCAATACGAGATTGCTTCTCCGGTCAGAAGTAACCCGTCTATTTTCTGGCAGTGATTGATATCTCATGGCGAGGCCTATCTACTGAAGATAATGGAGAAGGGCTCAAAGGTCTCTCCTTTTGGCACCTTCTTGTTGAAGAAGAGCAAGAGATCTGGGGAGGGTGGACCTCAATCGAGGAAGAGGTCGGAGTGCGTGGAGGACCAGCCTCTCCCAGCGTTCCCTTCCTAGGAGCCTGATACCTCTGCCGCACCTCTCCAGGGGAAAGAGGAAGTTCAACACGACGCCCGAGCTCTCCTCAACATGACAGGAAGTATTGAGGATACTCATCCTACCCCCGTGGAGGTCGTTCTTGCCCCAGAGGTCGTTTCTCGCCGCTCAAAGATAGTTGTTTACAAGAGGAGGGCTTCGGCTACGTCTCCAGGCCTTGAGTCTCCATGCTCTGACTTGACAAGACCCAAGGCTACACAGACCGAGCTTCTCGTGCCTGAGGTGAAGGTTTTCCCTGACTTCCTCTTCGTTACTAACTGACGACATGATGGCCACCAAAGCTTTGGTGGGCATCTTTTCGAATAATATCCCTATGACTGTCAACAACTGTAAAACCCATGATTTTTATTGAATAAAAGGGATTTAAAATTTTACTCTATTTAAATTTCTTAATATTTTTGCAAAAGGACATTTTAGGGATAATTAAAAGTCCCAAGGGCATTTTGCTAAGATGGTCATGAGAAAATTTAAAAGGAGTTAGTAAATTATAGAATAATTTATTAGGGATTTATTTAATTAAATTTGGAAGTGACCAATTTAATTAAATTAGGAAGTCCTTTTAAATTGATCATGGTTGGACTAAGAAAGGAAATGGGGTGAATTAATCAAGGTTGATTTTATTAATGAAGGAAAGTCCTATGTTGGTATGATTATGTTTAATTAGGAAAGAAAATAATAATAATAATAATTATTATTATTATTATTATAATAAATTAAATTGCAAATTTAAATCATTAGAGCTACCATGGACTTTTTGGTAATATAGAAAAGTATGGGGACTTTGCTGAAATAGTGCCCCTCTCATGACCAAGGACCTTCATGTAATGAATTAAATGGTTTAGAGGACCTAAAAGAAATTTGCAAGAAATACAAGGGGTACTTAACAAAAAGGCCAAGAGAGGCATGCATGAGAGTGAACAAACTCTACGCAATCAAGGCCGTCCATCTTATCTGAAGTTTAATCCCGAGGCAGACACTGTGTTTCTTCTCCAGCTTCAACGCGCGCCACCGGTTATGGAAGGTTGGGGGCTGATTTGCATGGAGGGTTGCAATCAGGGGATCTCGATCCACCCCCCAGCTCTCGATAAGAACAAGCCGTGAGAGCCTTTCAGGCATCAGCGCCACCCACTGTGACGACGAGTGATCCTTGGTGAGGGTCTAAGGAGGGGAGCGATACACCGAGCCTGCGACTGGAGCAGGAGGGAGGGGACGTAGAGAGGCTGCGAGGCGGCGCCACTGCTCCGCTTGGTCGCGTCATCACCACCGGAAGGCATCTGTAAGTTCCTCGCTCACCTCTGTTTTCTTTCAGATAATCGCCATTCATGAAATAGTTTAGGTCGGGGAAAAGGAGAAGGAATTCGACTTTGATCGTGGAGGCTACCGTCGGAGAAGAAGTGGAATCTCGGCCGGAGCGCTGCTCTGTCCGATAGTCTTCAGTTGGAGGAGAAAAGAGAGTGAGAGAGAAAGAAAGGGAGACGGGTAAGGAAAGAGAGAACAAAGTGGTTTATTATTAATTAATTAAATTAAAGGATAAAATCTGATTAATAAATTTGGATTCTCCTTAAAACTAATGGATAATTTCATTGATTTAGATTTTGAATTAAATAAATTAAATTGATAGATGAACCGGTTTGGATTAAAATTCTAAATTGGATTAACTAAGTTAGTTAATCAATTAAAGTTTAAATAAAACTATGGTTTAATTACTTAACTGTGGATTAATTAGAATCAAGTAATTTGATCATCAGTTTATTGGTTGAGTAATTAGAGAATTAGTTTAAATAAAAATTATGACAATTAAATTATTAAGTATATTGTTAACTAAATTAGTTAATTATCATAATCGAGTTGTTGTAGCTTAGTCATTTGACTAATTAGTCAGATAAGTATAGTTTTTAATCTAATTATTATTATCATAGATAATTAGATTAATTAAGGGATTAGTTAACTAATCAAACAAGTATGGGTTTGGTTAACTAGTTTTGATTATTAAATTTAATCAAATTAAAAAGGGTGGGATCAAGTATGATGGATAATAATCAAATAAAATATTTCTTTGATTAATCGGATTAGTTGATGAACTAAATTAACTAATATCTACTTGGTTGGGTAACTAACTAATGAATGATTAATTAATTGGAAAATTAATTAATTAATTGGTTTGAGCCAACTAGCTAAACTAAGCAGATTGAGTCCAACCAATCTATGGTTGAGTCCGGGGCTAGTAAGTTGGTTAATGGATGATCATTTAGGAGGTTAGTTAATTAGTTAATTTGTTAACTAATTAAGGGATGAGTTTAATAATCAATTAGTAAATTAATTAACTTGATTAGTTAGTTAAGTGGCTAATTGAAATAAAAGAGAAGGTGAATTGATTCGATAAATCAATAAGTTGAGATGGCTAAGAAGATGAGCTCAAGGTTGATTCGAATCAATTCTAAAGGGGCTGAACCAAGGTGGAATGGCATGGAAACGCGAGAGAAGGTCTACAAGTCGGACTTGGGTCCATTAGGGCATGCATTGTAAACATAGTATTTATAGACATGTACTTTTATTGAGAGTAGTCATGTCCTTGACAGATTTTGACTTGGATGCGTCGAGAAGTCCCGTGGAGCACGAGACTTTGTGACTTTAGGTAAGTACTTCTGCCTAGTACCCCCAATCATTTGTTGATTGGTTTCTTGACTTTTGATTTGCATGTTTGAGCATGCCTTGTTCCTCTTTTCGGAGATCTTATTGACGTGTCTTTATTGCGACATGTTGCTTTGTTATTCATACATGCTTCCTTGATTTGTTGAAATCTTTTGTTTAGCATGTTTGATTATTTCGGGATGTTGGGATCCCCTGCGGTTCCTCTTCGTCTCCGATTCAAGGGAGCAAGTGAGCTCCGTGATTTTATGAGATGGGGACGGGACACTCGACGCTCCGCACCCCAGCCAAAGGGAGAGTGTTCGCTGTCCCCGCTGGCTGAGTCGACACCGACCCGGTAATACGACGTGAGAGGTGGCGCTATCTCACATACCACCCGAGGGCCGTAGAGCTGCACCGGATGGTCGCTTTCTCAGGTTCACATGGTACCGACCGGGGACGCTTGTGGAGCTTTGGAACTCATTGCTAGGAGTCAATTTCTTGTTTATTTTGATAGACTCTAGGGCTTATTTTGAGGGGCGGCCCCAGCTTGTCTCTTGACATTTATGATTGGTTGATATCATATTTTGAACCCGCTAGGGTACTTTACCGGCTTCCATTCAAAGCTCATGCACTTGTTTTCATTCCTCAAGCATGTGCATCCCCGAGGCGAGGGACTCTAGTACACAGGAGCTGAGCCGATCGTAGGTCGGGTGATTTGCAGAGGTCCGAGGACCTTGGTTATCTTTCTGGTTTGAGTGAGATATTTTAGGACCCCTTAGGGCCTGGTATTTGTAGGGTATTTGAACCCTTGTTTGTTATTTTCCGCTGAAACTCTGTTTATTTTGAATGAAATAAGATGTTAATTGCATTATCTGCTTACACACTTAGGCCTTGTATCCGAGTGGGGCCCGTCTCTACTCGGCTACGGGCGGTTCCAAGACATTACGCGCCCGAGGTCCCGTGAATCGGTCGGGCGCTATAAACAACCTTGACAACATGGAGTTGGCATCCCAGTTCACATTGATTGGGATAAAGGTACACCCAAGCTATTATTTTGAGTTGTTAACTTTCCTTGATTGTACTTTAATTAGTTTGCCTAACTTGGGTAGTCTATACTTCTGATAGTCCACTCACCATCAAACTTAGAGAATTCGCAATATCTTTTAGTTCTACTTGGGAAGACCTATATAAAGTCGAGGCGGAGTTGGCCTAGCCATGCACTTGAATCAGGGGGCTCGAGTAGCGGTTAGAGGAGTCAACCGGAAAACAGGCAAGGGTTATTCCCCTCTTGACCCTCCGAAGGAGGATTATAGAGCGGTATAAAGAAAGTGAACCATATGTGCATGCAGGTTTCAAGAAGGAGCTCGATGAGTTGAGGGAGGCTTTGCTGGGCCAAGACCGATAACTTGAAGAGGCATCACAATGTCGAGTGCGAGCGCTAGGAAAGATTCTGAGGTTAGGCTCGAAAACCAGATGAAGGAGCACGAGGCAGAGCTCGAGGGCCTGAAAGAGGAGTCAGACTCCCTACTCCGACGCTCCAAAGAGGAGCTTGACCACTTTGTCAGAATGATGGCAGGCGAGTATGGCTAAGGCTCTCGTGTTAGACAAGGCAAGAGCCATCAACGAGTTTAATGAGTCTGTCGGGTTCCAGGAGTTTCTCAACTACGGTGAGACCAAAGCCATGGCTCATTTCCAGAGGTTACTGGACTTCAAGGCCAGGCTCATTCGTAAGGCCTTAACCATCGTGTTCGAGAGCTTCTGAATTTTTCAGGAACTTCTTTGTGATCTCCCAGACCTAGACCTTACAGCTCTAAGCTACGAAGACGCCTTAGAGTACCTTTAGAAGCCTGGTGGCAAGCTTGGTGGCGAGGGCAACAAGGAAGTAAGTGACACGGGGAGCTCGCAGAGGTTGATGCTGTAAGGGAGTCCAGGGACGTCATTCTTCTAGTCAACCCCCATCACGCGATGGAAACTCCTCCAATTATCAGGGGGTTGTCACTAGATGTTCCACATCTCGCTCCTAGGAGTCCAAGCTACCTAGGGGCGCTTGTCCACGAACCCGAGTCGACTCCGACTATGGCTGAGGTCTTGGCTCTGAGCTCGAGGTCTGATGCACTGATCCTTGATCCTTCAAGGAGTCCCCCAACTTGAGTCATGGCCTTCGTCTGTGCTGTGATTCTAAACACTTGTTACTTCATTCGCCACTTGTAATTTCTCTTTTTGACTTTTGTAGTGCACAACTTGTTTGACATCTCAGTTCAGGAACATAATTCTAACTTAGTAGATTTTCTAACTCTTCATGTTCGCCTCGAATGTCTTTTGACGTGTCGTTGCCCCAAGCTATTTTCTAGCTTTCTTTGATTGAGTGTGGTGAGATTCATGGTATTTTGAAACGCCTTAATGCTTGCCTTAATCATGCGTTGGTTTTTCTTTTTCTGAAGTATTGTGGATAATTCCCGATACTTCATCAATGCCACCTTGCATTACAATTTCCAAACTGTCTGACCATGCCTATAAATGGATGTAGGCGGGGCTTGCATTTCCATCTTCTGAATATCCAAAGGTCCCTCCTCCATCCAATCTCATGGAACCCTCACTTCACTCCAACAACTCTCTATTTTACTCACAATAGGCAGAGAGAGGAGTTTAGGCAAATTGATCTACTCTTTGATTCTTCCA
This sequence comes from Dioscorea zingiberensis, assembly GCA_026586065.1. Classification (NCBI taxonomy): domain Eukaryota; kingdom Viridiplantae; phylum Streptophyta; class Magnoliopsida; order Dioscoreales; family Dioscoreaceae; genus Dioscorea; species Dioscorea zingiberensis. Next base: position 19,017,278 of record CM048818.1, on the reverse strand, counting down.
GACATGGGTCACCCATGATATTGAGCTGGGAATCGACTCTTCGATCCTTTCAAACCTGCTTCCTAGGTTTGGAGCCGAAGGGGTCCCCCTCAGTCTGTGCTCGGGAGAGTGGCCTACGAACTTTCATCCTTATCCCTTGAGTCCGGGTGAAGAGCACTTTTTTTTTCATTCTATTATTTCCTGCCTTGGCCTTGCTATGGGGATTTCGACCCCCGGTTCAGAGGAATAGAGTTCTCTACTTGGGTTTGTGGCTTCAATTCATATTTTCCTCAGCTGTGAGGTCATCCTGCGCGCCTTACATCTCTCTCCGAGTCTTTTTGACAAGTGGATGCCCTTGTGTACCCTTCCAGGCTAGGTAGTGATTATGCTGCGGGCTAGTTGGATCCAAGGGGATCGCAAGGAAGACGACAAAGAACCAAGAAGAACTAGAGAATATCTCTGAAATTCAATCAAATTTCATTAAAACAAAGACTCTAAAATTCAAATCTAGTCCACAAGCCGGACTAAATAGCCTCAAACCCCAAAATCTAACTATTTTGGAAATTTCGCCAAAAAGTCAAAAATCCAAAAATTATTCAAAATAAAAATTTTAAATAAGAAAAGCTCTAAATAAGATAACTAATCAGCAAAAACTCTGGATCAAATCATATTCAAATCACTTCCTAATTTGACAAACGATTTATTACTAAAATTAGTTAAAAATATCTAAACGGCGATTTGCCTGAAAAATAGTGGGATTTGAATTTGAAGACAATATCCACTGAGCCTATTTTGGTGACTATGGTGTGTGTGCCGAAAAGAACTTTCCAGATTGGTGTCATATGCACGATTCCAACACCCGTAGCCAATGTTATGGCCAAATGACTGAAATACATCATCTGGCTCAAATCCTCCTACATCAGTCACCTCGGGCTAGAAAGAACTCGCCCTAGAGTTCACAATAGTATCTTCAGAATCCATGAAACAAGGACTCACCATATCCAATCTTCTAATCCTTGAACTTACTATACTCGCTAACAGGAAACGACTAAGAGTTAATATAACTCAAACAACATCATCAAATTAAAAAGTACATGCTTAAATCCATCCCGTGTTTCCTTGTTGTAGATATTCATGCTAGATAAACAATTGTCTACTTTCTCCTTCCACTTGGCCTAACCATAAGTAATGTACCACTGATATATACCACCGCTAGACTAAACAGCTGTCTTGGACCTCCTACTCTTAGATTTATCACGTGGAACTATACTGCTATTTTCAACATTGGTCTTCTCAGAAACTTCTGCAGTAGTTTCATCCTTAGTTGATGGAAATACTTGTGAATTTCCATATTTTTGGATCTCTCTGGCGAGCTTGTCAGTTGATGCTTTGATGGGCATCCCAATGCAATGGAAAACAAAAGGTAGGAGTACCTTGCTAGCCCCATCATCGTCATAGATAGGCTTGCCAATTTCCTCCTCTTAGTCGTCATAGATGGGAGGGATCTCCTCATCATAATCATCATAGATGGGAAAGATCTCTTCATCGTAATCGTTGTAGATGAGCGAGATCTCCTCCTTCTCATTATCGTTGAAGATGGGCGAGATATCCTCCTCCTCATTATTGTTGTAGATGGGCGAGGTCTTCTCCTCCTCATCATTATCGTCATAGATGGGTTTTCTAAATCTCTGATCGCTATGATCCTGGTGTTGGACTTCCTCAGCCTGACCTACCCATGATAACCACGATCAAAATCGATCGCCTCAAGACGCCTTGATAATTTTGTGACTTGCCTCTGTAAATCCTTAATCATCAATCGTCGGGTTAACTTTGCGTTTTGCCTCTGTAGATCCTTGATCATCACGTCCCGCACATCACGGTTACGATATTGGACTTCCTTAGTTGGAACCTGTCCACCACGTCGACCACGACCACCACGACCTCCAACCATTGATGCCGATACCATAGGAAGAAGACGAGCTCTCTTTGATACCAACTGACGCCGGGCGAGGTAGCGATTATCCCGCGGGCTAGCTGGATCCAAGGGGATTGCAAGGAAGACGACAAAGAACCAAGAAGAACCAGAGAATATCTCTGAAATTCAATCAAATTTCATTAAAACAAAGATTCCAAAATTCAAAGCTAGTCCACAAGATGGAGAAAATAGCTTGAAACCCTAGAATCCAACTATTTTGGAAATTTCACCAAAAAAGCAAAAGTCCAAAAATTATTCAAAATAAAAATCCTAAGTAAGAAAAGCTCTAAATAAGATAACTAATCAGGCACATATCTGGACCAAATAATATTCAATCACTTCCTAATTTGACAAACAATTTATTACTAAAAATAGCTTAAAATATTTAAATGACGATCTAGTCAGAAAATAGTGGGATTTGAATTTAAAGACGACATCCACTGAGCCTATCTTAGTGACTATAGCGTGCGCGCTGAAAAGTGCTTTACAGATTGTGGTCATATACATGATTTCGACACCAGTGGCCAAAGTTATGACCAAATGAAACATCATCTAACTCAAATCCTCCTACATCACTAAGGCAGCTAGGCTGGGGATGTCCTTGTTCCGGAGGGTGTTCTCTGCTTAGGTGCCATGCCCTGGGAGAGGCAGTGGAAGTTGGAGACGTTTGTCCAGCAGGGCATCGAAGTGTCAAGCAGAACATCTGATTGCCTCCCTATCACAGCCCCGCAGTGGTTTACTCTGGACTGTTCGTCCCAAACTGTCACCTAAGCCGAGCGACCTTTCACTTGAAGGAAAACACCGTTCAGGGGTTATCTCAGGGGTGCTCAACCTTGTATCATCTCAAAAAGTGGTGGGCACTTTTTGATAAGTGCATGATCATACACATTTTCATACAATATTTGTATTAACTTTTCTTATTTCTCTTTACAAAGATTTCTTTATTTTTGTGCTCTTTTGGGTATTCCGTGTTCATTGAACATGTAAATTGTTGATCAGAACAAAAGAAGCAAAAATCGACTCAATCCGGGGCAAACCACATTCCTTTATATAATGATGGGATGTAATTGAGTTTTTATATATTTATTTATTTATTTATTTATTTATAAAAGTGGATAAACCACATTCCTTTATTTAATGGTAAGAACGGTTAAATAGGAGGCCCATAGTTTGGTCAGATACATAGTGCATTCTCAGTCATCCCTGAACTCTATCAGCCCATATCCTTGATCCCAATTTGTGTCCCCTCCTATGATGTACCCTTTAGTTTGTTTGGGTGTCCTCGAAATCTCCCTCCGGTGTAGGTTGCTGGTCCTCATCCCTGGTGACCACTAGGCTGCTCTTTACTATTGACTCCATGGCGACCAGCTTTGGTCTCTTTGACGCGTGAGCTACATCAAACCAAGACAATGTTAGGAAATCAATATCGCAAATTATTTTTGTGAAAGATGTTTATCGTGAAAACATTGCATATTGCTTTCCTTCCACAAAGTCCATAAGATGGCCATAGTTAGTAGGTTCCGACCCATGTGATCATCCTTGGGTAGGGAGTTTGTAATTGTGGTTCTTTCCCACAGATCTTGTATCCGTGAGGGGAATTCTCCTAGTCGGAATAGTTGCGTGAAGTGACGCTAGATGTTGGAAGAGTATGGGCACTGTAGGAGGAGGTGTTGTATTGTTTCCTCTCTGTCTTCACAAAGGCAGCACATTGTGAGTGATCCGTTCCAGTCTCGCACCCTTAGATTGTCTAAGGTGAGGATTTTGTTATCTAGGGCAAGCCAAACAAAAGCCTTAATTTTGAGTGGGCAAGGTAGCTTCCAAAAACTTCTCCCGACCTCTGTCCTGATCCCCCCATTCATCAGAAAGTAATAATATGATCGCACTGTGAAGGTGCCTTGTATGGTGAGCTTCCCGTGCCTCTTGTCTTGCTCTGATTCTGGGCAATCCTGTATGTTCCTGGAGAGATGTTCTAGCTCTTTTGAGCATTCTTTAGAAAACGGACATTCTAGGAAGATTGAGGTTCCTTGTGCTAGGATTCGTCTCACTTCCTGCACGGTGTGTCTTTTGTCTCGAGCCATCTCGTAGAGAGAGGGGTATGAGATTCGTGGAGCCCTTCCTTCTACCAAATTGTCAGACCAACAATAGATGGTGTTTCCCAACCCTGGGATGACAGATAAGTTGTAGAGTTGGGGTAAAAGGGTCAAATTCCCTCGCTCTGAAATACTGATTTTTAATATGTTTATAGCAAGGCACTCCTGCCCTGTGAGTATCCTCCACCGCCACATCCCCATCATGGCCGTGTTGAAGCAGCACAACTTGATAATCCCCCATCCCCCAAATTCTTTTGATCTGCGTAGGCGATCCCAACTAACAAGTTTGTATACTTTCGAGTCTCCTCCGACCCCTCTCCATAGAAAGTCTCGTTTTATTTGGTCAATCTAGTGGATGGCCCATTCTGGCATTCGATAGATGGAGAGCTAGTAATTTGGAATAGCGGAGAGCACAGTGTTGAGTAATATGATGTGGCCTCCCAAAGATAATAGCTTCCCTTTCCAGGTAGCCAATCACCCTTTAATTTTGCCAATGATTGTCCTCCATTCCTTTTTCTTTTGTTTGGATCCGGAGATTGGCAGGCCCAAATAGCCCATTGGAAAAGTCCCAGTGCTACATCCCAACGTTTGCTCAAGATCCTAGGGGTGTAGAAAGTCGTTTTAATGGGGATGGCCATAAGCTTGTTATAGTTGATCCTCAGTCCGAATAGGCCCTCATATAGGAAGAAGATTGTTTTCAGGGCTCGGAATTGTTGCAAATCTCCCGAGCCAAGGATTAATAAATCATCTGCATGATTGAGTTTTGAATTAGAATAAAAGTCTCCTAATTGTTATTTAATTAGGTTGTTAAAGAAATTCCCCATACTTGGAATTTATTGGAGTTTATGAGAAAGAGCGATTAAATTGATTAATCTCTTAATTAGGGTTAAATGGGGTTATCTGGGACCTATCGATAATTTCAGGGAAAGATTGTGCTGGATGTGATTAAATCAACATGGTCAAATTCATCATGTCACCCGACTTGGGTTAACCTCGTAGGGATTGATATGAGAAAAAATAGAGAACTATAAAATTAGACTTCTCAAATATGAGTTGTGATGTGATCAGAATTTAGTATTAGAGTTGAATCAGGATTATCTAGTAGAAATAATTTACAATAGAGATTGTAAATTGATTAGGAGATAATATTCAAGTTGAATTAGATTTACCTCTTGGAGATAATTATAATTCGTTTATAATTGTCTTGAATTTAGATTTTATACAATTAAGGTTCAACTCGAATTAGATGAAGATCTATCCCATAGATATCAAGTACAAATCAGTCACGATTTATCCCTATCTCAAATTTAAAATTTGAGTAAGATTAGGATTCTCTCATCTATAAAAAGGGGATATGGTGAGAGAATTGAGATACAATTTGGTGAGAGATTTGCTCAGAAATATCGGCGTAGAGTGTGGAGACGCGCCAGGAGGGAGTCTTGCATGATTACAAACATCCTTGATAGAGGTAAGTACCTTCGCTCTCCCTTCCTTTAATTAATGCATAGATCAGGAAGGGATAAACTAAAGTCAACCTGTAGATAAGCCTTAGGATTTTTTTTCAAGATGACAGTTTCAGACCTACAGTCTCGTTGTTAGTTTTGAGGGATATTTGAGTCCCGTATTATTCTCTGATTTGAGTGTATAATACACCTTTAGAAAATTTAAGAAAAGAAATTTCTAACGATCCTAGATCAATGAAATATGACTTACGGATTAAGAGATATGAGGAGTTCTTTCGGACTACACACAATCTGCTACTAAAATTATGATGTTCTGGACTACCAGTTTCGAGGGACAGTTGAGTCCCTTATATTTCTCTGATTTAAGTGTATAATATACAGTTAGAAAATTTAGGAAAATAAATTTCTAACTAATCCTAGATCAATAAAATCCAATTTATGGATAAAGAGATATGAGCAGTTCTTTCAAACTGCGCACAATACGCTACTGAAATTGTGCAGTTCCGGGCGACCAGTTTCAAGGATGTATAATATATCATTAGAAATATATCATTTTAGGTAATTATAGTATCTTGATCAGGATGTATAATATATCATTTGAAATATTATGAAAAGAGCTTTCCGATGAATCCTTAATCAACAAAACTAGATGTCTGGATTGGAAGATATAGACAATCCTTTCCGACTGCGCAAAACCGAGAGAAATTCTACATTGTGTGTTGGCATATGAATTGATAAAATCCTCATGGGTGATTAAGTGGTTTGAGTTGTGCCTCTTTTAAAATCAAACCGGGTTAAGATCAATTGGGTTAAGTGAGTTAGTAGGTTGGGTTAGATCTATTTTAAAAGCAAATCAGGTTAAAGAAGTTAATGGGTTGGGTTGAACCGGTTTCCTTTTTAAATCAAATCAAGTTCAATCAATTTAAGTAAAGTGAGTGAGTTGATTTGGGTCGATCAAGTCAAGTCAATGGGTAATGGACTTGTGTCCGGTCAGGTTAGACTCATTTAGATAGGAACTGGGTAGGTTCAATCAAGTTCAATCTGGTTTGGGTTCAGTCAAGATTAAATGAGTTTGGTTGGTTTAATCGAATTCTAATAAGTTGGATTGGATCTAGAACTGTTCTTATTAAATCAGTTAAGTTAATCGGGTTAGGTTAGAAGGTTAAGTGGTTTGGGTCCAATTAAAAGAGATTGGGTTCGGTTTCCTTTAAATCAATTGGGTTCAATCAAGTTAGATTAATAAGCAAATTGACTTAGGTTTGGGTTTGATCAATTAAGTTGGGATGAGTATATTTTAAAAACAAATAAGGTTTAGTCAAGTGGGATTTTAAATCTAACCCTTTAAAAACAAACCAATTTAGATGGATGAGGGGTTTGGGTTTGATCAATAAGTTGAGTGAACCAGTTAATAAGGTGGTTGGGCTTAGCTAACTCAGAAGGATTGGGCCCAATCAACTAATGGATTGGTCCAATTAATTGAGGGAATTGGATTCATGCAATTGGAAGGTTGGTTCTGACCATGTTGTGAACCAGGTTGTTAAATTACAAAAAAAATAAAATGGATAAAATTGCAAGTGAAGAGATTAAAACCCAAGACCTCCCCAACCAACATGGTAGGTCTTAACCACAAGGCTATGGTAAGTATTTGGCTGAATAGTGGAGTTTAATCATTTAAAGATGAACTCAAGTTAGATCTAATCAAGTTTTGGAACTTGATTATAAAAAGAGAAATTGTAGGTGCTGTGATTCGAACACAAGCGTCCAAAGCCACAATGGGGAACCTTAACAACTAGGCTACAGTAACGTAGTCAATTGAAGGGTAAAGTTTATTAACTTAAAGGGTAATGGGCCCTCGACCCAATTAAGCATAGTAATAAGATAATGAGCTATTTGATATTTAAACAGATGCTAAGGAACCATTGTTATATTTACCAGATATTGACGTAGAGTGTTGAGCCCCATCCGGAGGGACGTCAATCGATTGAATAAACCTTCAAGAGAGGTAAGTACTTGTAAAGCCCCGACCCGATCCCGGGACCTCGGGCGCGTGTGCAGACCGGCCGTACCCAAGTAGAGACGGGCCCCACTCGGATACAAGGCCTAAGTGAATAAGCAGATAATGCAATAGCATAACTTAAATTATTCAAAAATAATACTTGAGTTCAAATGAAAATAAAATCAAGGGTTCATATACCCTAAACACTAGGCCCAATAAGGAACCTACAAATAATGCCTCACACAACATAAAAATATAAATGAGATCCTCGGACCTCAAAGAAACTCCCCGACCTACGCTGATGGCAGCTAATCACAAAGACTCCTACACCTCGGGATGCAGCGAAAAGGAAGAAAACAAGTCGTGAGCTTTTCAATGAAAGCCCGATAAGTACCCTTGCGGGGATCAAGAAAATATCATAATAACAAGTAAAATGATAATCAAAATCAAACTTGGGGACACGCCCCTCAAAACAAAGCCCTAGGAGTCTACCACAAAAAGCGGTCAAGGTTCGACCCTAGCTAGAGAAAGAGTTCCAATGGAAGCTTCTCAATCGTCTCCCCGTTGCTCACCATCAACCTCACGAAAAGCGACCATCCGGCTACGGCCCTCAGTGTCATTATGTGATAGCGCCACCTCTCTCTCATGTCGACATGGTCGATGATCGACCCAGTGGCGGGGACAAACTGCAGTATCGATCCTCTCGCATGGCAAAAGCCGGGCACTGTGTCCCGCCCCCAATGTCCGCAAAAGGAGCTCACCGCTCCACCGAAGTCCGGACGAAGAGCGAGAACACATAGGGATTCCAACGTCCCAAAACAATCACACATGCTAAAGATAGATATCAACAAAATCATAAAGCATGTATGAAAACAAGGCAATATGTCACAATAACGACATGTCAATAAAATCTCCGAAGAGAGGAACAAGGCAAGGGCACTTACCTAAAGTCGCAAAGTCTCGTGCTCCACGGGACTTCCCGATGCATCCAAGTCGATATCTGGTAAGATAAACCCATTCTCAATAAGCTATAGGTCTATGAGCAATAATTCTACTATGCATGCTCGCACGGGCCCTAGTCCGGCTTAGTGGGCCTTCTCTCGCGTTCCTAGGTCACATACCACCTTGGTTCAATTCATAGAAATTGATTCGAACCAACCTTGAGTTCATCTCATTAATTAACCAATTCCGGTTAATCAAGGAAATATTTAATCTAATTCCTTTTGATTAATCCAAACAAATTCTTTAATCACCATTGAATAATCAACTATTCAAAATTAATTAGTTAATTGAATATCAACTAATTTGATCATTTCATTATTTTCTATCCAATTAACTACTTAAGCAATTAATTATTAATCCCAATTAATTGACTTTCAATTAGTTAACTTGATAACCAATAGTTGTTCTTTAAATAACTGATAAATTAATTTATCAAAATTAATTAACCCATAATTTGTTAACCTGTTAACCATTAGTCAATAAATAATAACTATTTAATTGATGACTTAGTTAACAGTTAAATAAATCTAACATTTTTTTTACTAATCTATTAATTAGAATAACTAACTATTCTCACGATTTTCTCTCTCCCTCTCATCTCCGTCTTCAACCCCATGACAGAGCTTCTCCACACAAATAGTGATGCCCCCTTTCCTCGGCGGTACACGATCTCGTGGTGGTCTTCCCTCGCCTCCTCTTTCCCTGCCTAAAGACTCTCATGCATGCATAAAAGACAGAGGTAAGGAAAAGAGAGGCCTCTAGGGAAGGAGAGCTCACCGGTGTCGAAATGCTCTTAGCTCTCTCACGCCGAAATCGCCGTGGCCTCCTGTCCCGACTTCTTCACCCCACCCCTCGTGGCCGTTGCGGTGTCTAAGGCCGCCCCAGTCTCTTGGAGGCAATGTTACGGTTCCTTCGAGGCGATCTAAAGGGAGAAGGAGAAGGATGGTGATGGTAATTCGGTAACCGGTATTTGCTTATATAGAGGTCATGAGTGGAGATCGGGATTTCGAGAGTTTGGTATGTTATCGCTGATTTTTTTTTTCTCTTTTTCCTTTCCTTAAATTTGCTGATAATCGTTTGGAAATCTTCCATATGGAGCGGGCGGCGATCGCGGTGGCGCGCACTCGGGGAGAATGATTTGTTGCCTCGAGATCGGCACTCCCTGACCAAATCAATCTCCACCTAGTTCTTCCATACTATAGGGGTACATTCACCTACTTTTTGCACAAAGGCCCTCCGCTTCAAATTCATCATTTGGCCCCCTGAGAGAGAGACTTTTTCCTTAAAGTCCCTTATCTCTTCTAAATTACTCCTAGGTCCCTCACCGCAGGAGACAAACAACTTTACTTTGTAATCCTCCATTTTTATAAATTCTTATTTGGTCCTTGGCAGCCCTATAGTTTTAAATTTAAAATTTAAACTATTTCCCCTCTCCTGCCTTAATTAAAACTAATCAAATCATCTTAGGTCTTTCCCCAGATCATCCCGATTTCGATTAATTTTCTCCATTTCCATATTGACCATTCATGATCAATTAACCAAAGTTTCCATATTTAAACAGATTGGTAACTTCCAAATTATTTAAATCGATCCCATTGATTTTAAATAAATTATGAATAGTTTATTTATTCTTTTCAAACTTCCCCTCATGCCCTTATTACTAAAAATGCCCTTGGGACTTTTTACTAATCCCTATTTAGTTTTCTCAATCAATTTCTATTTACCAAAGTACCCTTGGTAACATTTTAATTCCATTTGAAGTCCTTAGGTTTAAATAGACAAATTGTTTCACCAAAATAATTAAAATCCATTTATTCAAATTAAAAGAAACTTCTTGCACAATCAGAGAGAAAAATTTAATCTCTAAAAAACCCCGGATTTTACAATCCTCCCCCCTTACAGAAATTTCGTCCCCGAAATTTATTACTCCCAAAAAAAACTATTCTTGGTCCTCAGCGCCTTCGCCAACATTTTCCACGGTCTCAAACGGTGCTTGTGCCTCTTCGGTGGTAAGATGATAGACTCGTCCATGAGTCATAGGTCTCTGATTGGAGGAAGACGGTTGACTTGTTCCAAATGCCTTCCCTTCCTGTCACCACCTTGTTGTCCACCGAGCGAGCACTTGGACCGCCGTGAGGCACCAAAAGACTCTGGGATCCCGAGATCCTGCTTGATTCCATGTTCGATTTGGGGCATGCTGTAACACGGTGTTCTAAGCTACCGCATGCAAAACAAGCCCAACAATGGACACCACGAATATAGCGGTCCTCCATACGTAGAACATTTCAATTGTCGTGACCCACCAGTGGAAGATCCTCCACCTCCTGAGGCTACTGATGATTCAAGAGGCTTGCCATATGGTTGATACTTATGTTCGACCTTGATTTGCTGTGAGCTTTTTCCTCCGCACTCTCCTCGTCTCTGTCCCTTGTCTTTCTTATCTTTCTTTACTGGCTGAGGATCGGTCTGGCAGGATGCGTCTATATACTTGGCGCGGCACACCACGTCAGCATAGGTGGTGCACAAGTGGCTGGATACTATCTTCTTCAATGAAGGCCTCAGTCCCATCTCAAACTTCCTTACTTTACTTTCCTCAGTAGGTACCATGTCAGGAAGGAATCGGGCCAGTCTATCAAACTCAATCTCATACTGTTCAACAGTCATTCCACCCTGAACCAGATTGTTGAACTCTTGAGCCATCAGTAGCAGTCTTCCTCTGGAGAAATACTTGGCATAGAACGCCTTCTTGAATTCCTCCCAAGTTTGAAATGGTACACCGTTCCTCAAGCGCACTTCACCAAGGTACCAGTCTTCCGCGACACAACACGCATCGAGATAGTATCCGACTAATCAACATCTTCGGCTTGGTACATCTCAAATGTCCTTTCCAGCTCTCTAATCCATAACTCAGTACTTTGTGGGTTCAAGGCTCCATCAAAGGTACGGTGATGGCCTTCTCGATCTCTCGCTATCAAACTAAGGCCGGCAGCACGTGTAGTGTGGAGGGGCGGCATGGTGTTGTTGTCTCCCCTGCTCTTGGATGTACCCCATCATTTCTCGCATGAGCTCAAGCATCCGACCGGGAGGCACCTCCTCCCTCCCCGGGCCCTCACCGAGGCCCTCCAACATCGATTGAAGCGGTTCCGCTCGACCTCCATCTCAGCCCCAAATGGTGGTGGTATCTCGTCCACCTGAGGCAAGGGTACATCATCCGTCTCGAGGTCGGGCACCTCCTCTCGTACAGGTCCGAATCGCTCCGCGTCCACCACGTCCACGTAACATTCTATCTCTGCAAACAGTTCACAGGGTTAGTTCCTCGTCAACCAATCAACTTCCTACGAAACGTTTAAGAAAGTGTCAGTCTAAACTACCCAACCCAACACTCAGTTCAGCTATTTGACTTAGTCACTAGGGCAACTAGGGTGTCCATTATCTGCATTCTCTGATACCACCTTAATCTCAGAATCGCCATCCCGGCCCTCGGACCCTGCCGAACCGGCCGCACTCCAAGTAGAGACGGGCCCCACTCGGATACAAGGCCTAGTGAATAAGCGTGATAATGCAATAGCATAACTTAAATTATTCAAAAATAATATGAGTTCAAATGAAAATAAAATCAAGGGTTCATATACCCCTAAACACTAGGCCCAATAAGGAACCTACAAATAATGCCTCACACAACATAAAAATATAAATGAGATCCTCTGGACCTCAAAGCAAACTCCCCTCACCTACGAATGCGGCATAGCCTAATCACAGCACTCCTACACCTCGTGGATCCTCATGTGAAAGGAAGAAAACAAGTCGTGAGCTTTCGGAATGGAAAGCCCGGTAAGTACTCATGGGATCAAGAAAATATCATAATAACAAGTAAAATGATAATCAAAATCAAACTTGGGACACGCTCAAAACAAGCCCTAGGAGTCTACCACAAAAGCAAATTCGGTTCAATTCTAGCTAGAGAAAGAGTTCCAATGGAAGCTTCTCAATCGTCTCCCCCGGTCAGTACTATCAGCGAACCTGCTGAGAAAAAACGACCATCCGGTCGCTACGGCCCTCAGGTCGTATGTCGGTAGCGCCACCTCTCTCTCATGTCGACATAGTGTGGTCGACCCACCGTGGACAACCAGAGTATCGATCCCTCTGGCATGGCAAAGCCGGAGCACCAGGGTGTCCCGTCCCTGAATGTCCGCAAAAAGGAGCTCACCTGCTCCACTGAGTCCGGGACGAAGAACAGAACACATAGGGATACCAACATCCCAAAAACAGTCACACATGCTAAAGATAGATATCAACAAAATCATAGCAGCATGTATGAAAACAAGGCAATATGTCACAATAACGACATGTCAATAAAATCTCCGAAGAGAGGAACAAGGCAAGGGCACTTACCTAAAGTCGCAAAGTCTCGTGCTCCACGGGACTTCCCGATGCATCCAAGTCGATATCTGGTAAGATAAACCCATTCTCAATAAGCTATAGGTCTATGAGCAATAATTCTACTATGCATGCTCGCACGGGCCCTAGTCCGGCTTAGTGGGTCTCAAGGCTCCTAGGTCACATACCACCTTGGTTCAATTCATAGAAATTGATTCGAACCAACCTTGAGTTCATCTCATTAATTAACCAATTCGGTTAATCAAGGAAATATTTAATCTAATTCCTTTTGATTAATCCAAACAAATTCTTTAATCACCATTGAATAATCAACTATTCAAAATTAATTAGTTAATTGAATATCAACTAATTTGATCATTTCATTATTTTCTATCCAATTAACTACTTAAGCAATTAATTATTAATCCCAATTAATTGACTTTCAATTAGTTAACTTGATAACCAATAGTTGTTCTTTAAATAACTGATAAATTAATTTATCAAAATTAATTAACCCATAATTTGTTAACCTGTTAACCATTAGTCAATAAATAATAACTATTTAATTGATGACTTAGTTAACAGTTAAATAAATCTAACATTTTTTTTACTAATCTATTAATTAGAATAACTAACTATTCTCACGATTTTCTCTCTCCCTCTCATCTCCGTCTTCAACCCCATGTGAGCTTCTCCACGGTGGTGATGCCCCTTTCCCTCGACGCAGAAGCCTCATCTCGATTCAGGGTGGTCTTCCCTCGCTTCCCCTCCTCTTTCCCGGTCTAAAGACTCTCATGCATGCATAAAAGACAGAGGTAAGGAAAGAGGCCTACCGGGAAGGAGAGCTCACCGGTCGAAATGCTCTTCCGAGCTCTCTCTGAGCTGGTGGCCTCTGTCCCGACTTCTTGATCCCACCCCTCGTGCGCTGGATTTGCGGTGTCGAGCCCCGTCCTTGAGGCAATGTTACGGTTTCCTTTCAGGACGATACGAAGGAGAAGGAGAAGGATGGTGATGGTGGGGCTGCGGCTGGCATTTGCTTATAGAGGCTCGCGAGTGGAGATCGGGATTTCGAGATTTTGGTATGTTATCGCTGATTTTTTTTTTCTCTTTTTCCTTTCCTTAAATTTGCTGATAATCGTTTGGAAATCTTCCATATGGAGCGGGCGGCGATCGCGGTGGCGCGCACTCGGGGAGAATGATTTGTTGCCTCGAGATCGGCACTCCCTGACCAAATCAATCTCCACCGTTCTTCCATACTATAGGGGCTGTTCACTGGCTTTTTGCACAAAGGCCCTCCCGCTTCTCAAATTCATCATTTGGCCCCTGGAGAGAGAGACGCCTTTTTCCTTAAAGTCCCTTATCTCTTCTAAATTACTCCTAGGTCCCTCACCAGAGGCAAACAACTTTACTTTGTAATCCTCCATTTTTATAAATTCACTATTTGGTCCTTGGCAGCCCTATAGTTTTAAATTTAAAATTTAAACTATTTCCCCTCTCCTGCCTTAATTAAAACTAATCAAATCATCTTAGGTCTTTCCCCAGATCATCCCGATTTCGATTAATTTTCTCCATTTCCATATTGACCATTCATGATCAATTAACCAAAGTTTCCATATTTAAACAGATTGGTAACTTCCAAATTATTTAAATCGATCCCATTGATTTTAAATAAATTATGAATAGTTTATTTATTCTTTTCAAACTTCCCCTCATGCCCTTATTACTAAAAATGCCCTTGGGACTTTTACTAATCCCTATTTAGTTTTCTCAATCAATTTCTATTTACCAAAGTACCCTTGGTAACATTTTAATTCCATTTGAAGTCCTTGCAGTTTAAATAGACAAATTGTTTCACCAAAATAATTAAAATCCATTTATTCAAATTAAAAGAAACTTCTTGCACAATCAGAGAGAAAAATTTAATCTCTAAAAAACCCCGGATTTTACAGTACTCTTGCCTAGTTCCCACCTAGTTTTGGGTTTTCTTTGGGTTTGCTGTTACCTTGTTGATATGTTCTTGTTTCATTGTTTTCTTGATTTTGTGCTTATGCACATTGTTTGATTGGCTTTGTTGGTTACTGTTTCTTGACAGCATGCTTTCTTGTTTCTTCCGATTATTTCTTGTTACATACACATGGTTGACTTCTGCTTTGTTTGGAATGTTCCTGTTATATGTAATGTTTGTTCCTTGTGAGATAGTATTTGCTATTACATGCCGGTCCGTTGATCAGCACCTGGCCATGGAAACACGTGAGGCTGCGCTTTGTCCGGATAAGAGTATATTAGTATTACTGTCTAATACTGTGTGTGCTCGCTAGACATGCTCATCTATTAACCGGCACTTGACCATGGAGACATATGTTGTTGTGCACTGGCCGGGTGTGTGTGTGCCAGTCTTTTGCTTGCTTATTCTGGTGGATTCTCTCGCACGATGAAGCTTTAATACGGGCGCCCAAGGGGAGGACACCTTGGTCGTCCAATTTTCCTGTCAGAGGGAGGATACTCTAGCTATCCAGCCATAAGTGGAATGATATGCTGCCCATATACGTACATGTAGAAGCTTACCAGACTCGAGGGTCTGGATGTGTCTGAGATTGAGGATCGGCCTAGGCTGATGACTGCCGCGGAGATGACTCGAGGGCTTCCTTCAGATGTTTTATGGATTCGTTGTTTGGTCTCTCAACCTTTTTGCCTTGTTTGTCGGATAGGTTGAGTTTTTGAATCATAATCCTTATTTGTTTAGTTTAATTGTGCACTTGATGTGCTTCATGTTTGGATTACTTTCCTTAATTGCTATTGTTGACTTCATTGTACTTCCTGTGGGGGTACTTACTGAGCTTTCTATTCGAAAGCTCATTCCACTTGCTTCCTTCTTTTTTTTAGTTTTTGAATAATAGCTGACTCGGATCCAGGAGCTGCACTTGGAATTGGAATATCGTTGCTGAGGTTTGAAAACCTCGTGTCACCTTGTATGTGAGGTTTCATTTGTAAAACCCCTGTAGGGTCGTGACCTTTGTAGTGTATCGAAAACCAATTTGTATTTTTAATTCCGCTGTAACTCTGAACTATTTATTTATGTTATTTGAGATATTATATTGCATGCTTTATAATTCACCTAGGTCTTGTATCTGAGTGAGTTGCGCCTCTACTTGGGTATGGTCGGACTGTGCACGTACTCAAGGCCTAGAGATCGGGTTAGGGCCTGACAGCACACCTGTGATTTGTAATTTTCCTGTCTATAAAAGCCCGTCAGATGCAAATTATCAAGGGACTTTTGGCAATTCTTCCGCTGATGGTTAGGGTTTCGGCGGAGATTGAAGGCGAAGGTGACATCGATTTGGGGAGTCCATCACCTTTCTTTATGTCTTCTTCTTTAGATCTTGTGATGAATTTCAATAGTATAAGAGGCTAAACCTTCTGTGGTGCATCGGATTTTAGAACCCCAGGATGAACTGGTAACTATTTTCCTTTCTAGTATATTGGTTTTGATTTGTTTTTGCGGACCATCTGTGTGTGCTTAATGCTTGCAAATCGCTGTGCGAGAGCTCTAATTTGCATATCTGAATTTCTTGATTTGTAGAGAGATCTCAGTCATGCTAGATCTAGGCATAGATCGTAGAGGATGAGTGCATGTCGAGAGAAGCCCTTCTGTAGAGGGTTAGTTAGGATTAGAACCATCACCTATATTTTTACGCTAGCTAATAGAAGGCAAATTAGTACTAGTAGAGTCGGTCCCTGTAGATTCGACCACCCTACCCTTTGGTTACTATATTATTCGATCGACCCCATACACTCGTGGGAGAAATAATATACATCACCCCTACAGGACCGGCATCTTGCTACCAGATTCAATGTTTTGGCTGGATCACTTTGACCTTCTAGCTTTTCTGAAGCCGGTGTTGTATACCCCCTTTTTTTGCTAATACTTTGTAACTATAAATCTTCTAGATTTGGGACCCGTCCCTGTTTGAGCGGCTGGTCTATCGACATACCCGGACCCGGGTTCAAGGCGTGACAGACTGATATCCATTTAAGTTTCAAGAAACAGTAAATCATCAAAAATCACTAGATGGCATACAAACCCGAACTTTACAGTGCTAGGGATTATCATTTTGTGATCATTGCAACTAATTTCATAAGATGGGGATATCTTTCTTATGAATGAATTTTTGGACATACAATTCAGCATGTATTTGATATGATCTCATAGATAAGAAGCTTTATATTAAATTATAAGAACAAATTGTAATATAGTACATATTTGGTCAGCTTTATCTCCAGCTTTTGGCCTTTATTTCCACGCAATTGATATCCTTCTGTTACCACAACTTCTTGTTGAACAATCAATTTGACATAGTTTTCCTACTTACGTTTGGCTATCTAGGCATCATATGTCATGATATAACTAGGAACCTTCAGATTGAAATGCAGTTTAATTGAAGAGCATATAGACATCTAGAAGCCACATCTTTAAGATCTGAAAACCTGAAGTAATTTCCATAAGATAAGATTGTATTAATGTTGAACCTGAATTCTTGATTCATTATGAAAGAACCTACACTTGTAGTCTTGAGGCGCTGAAAAAAAAAATCTATGGTTTGATAATCAAGAAACCTGCACTTTTAGTGGTTGAAAATCTGCAGTTTAGTCATTTAAAAACTTACAATTTGTATAGCTAAAAATCTATTTTCATGGCTCTGAAAATCTGCAACTTTTATTCCTAAAATTCTAGCTCTTATAGTCCTTGAAAATCTAAACAGGTATGTTCTAAAAATCTGAATTTCTGGCAATGGAATCTGTCCATTTCTTTTAGTAGAATTATGCAAATTTGGACATTAAAACCTGGCCAATTTATTATTGAAAAAAAAATTACAAGTTAAGGTTTGCAATGTTGTAGTCTTTCAGGACTAATTTCTGTTGCATTGTTGCCATGCATTTCTTTTTTAGCAAATGAATTGTATGAGATTATTCTGGATTAAGAGCTTGTGATTTATTTGCTCGAATGTATGAATTTTAAAACTGAGAAATTAAAGGATTGATCTGGGGTGTAGAAATGATGATTTAAGAGTTGCATGTTATGTGTTTGTTTAGATGCTTCAAAGAACCTAAAAGAATGCGACTTGTTCATAATAAGTGTGTTGTAGATGAAGGATGTCTTGTGAATGAAACACAATAGAGCAGCAGGATAGAGGCCTTGAAAATCTGCAACAATCTATATTTGAGAGCATAGATATAGCTTGGGTAATGATACAAAGGTTGAGTTGAAATTCCATGTTTATTTATACACATGAGATGTTTGCTGAAATTATGTAAATCTGATAGTTATATTGCAGGGGATATTTTGGTCCTTTATATGCCTCCAATCGAGGTATATAATATACTGTTAGAAAGGTTATGAAAATAGATTTCCAATGAATCCTATATCAGCAAAATCTGACTTGCAGATTAAGAGATATGAATAGTCCTTTCAGGCTGTGCATAATGTGATGTTGAAATTGTATTGTTCCAGGCTGCCACTGGAACAAATAGTATGTAGTTAGAAAGGTTATGAACCTAACTTTCCAAAAAATCCTAGATCAATGAAATCCGACTGGTGGATTAAATGATATGGATAGTTCTCTCTTACTGCGCAAAACTGTCACAATTCTATAATTATATAAATATTAATTTTGGCATCTTTCCAAACTACCCGGAATTCGATTCCAATCATCTCGATAGTTGGGGGCTTTTTTAAACTAAGGGAAATAGTACGGTCAGGTGTCTAAGGGTCTGGATTCGTCGGTTATAAATTAAAAAGCCGACATTTCAGAAGATTTATTATTAGGGAATTTAAATGCATGTATGCGTTCTTATTGTTGTGAATTGTTGAGTAATGTATAATTATCATATTTAGGGCCTAGGACCAGAGTGGAAGGATCGGGCTCGAGTAGGCCCAAGAATGATGTAAAATCCAAGGATTTTTGAAATGAAATGTGTTTAAATTTCTTAAAATTAAATTAAAAAATAATAATAATAAACCCTAATTAGGGTAAATTTGGTTGATGAAGGACTTTTTGGTGATTTTTGGAAAGTCAAGGGGCTGAGAGGAACTTGTCTCCTCTCTCAGAGAGGGGCTTAATTGTAATTTAAAAAGGTTTGACGGGTTTGTGCAAAAGTGCAGAGAAAATCTTATTTAAAAAGGATGAAGGGCTGAGATTAAAAGATCTCGAAGAAGTGCAGATCGCGGGGGGCATTATTCGATCATCCGTGTGGCAACGTGGAGAGCCAAGAACAGATCCATCTGAGTGAGAGTTTGATCCGAGGCACTGAGGAAAAGTGGGGTGGAGGTGACCTCACGGTGCGGGTGAATAGGAACAGTTCATTTCATTATCGTCTCAAGATCGAGACCAGATGATTAAATCTGGCCGTTGATTTGTTTTAAATCCCAACTCTTGATCTGAGCGTTGTCAGATCCGAGGCAGGCAGGGTTGGGTTATAGACCGTTGGATGTGAGGATGCAATCCTCACCGCCCGTTCATGAGTACTAATCACGAGGCAAGCCGCCTTCTTCTTCAACTGGCGGCGACCACCACCGAGCGTCTAGCCTCCTTCCCCGGGCGTTACGCGCGTGGATCCCGGCCGTCGCCAACGGCTGCGTTCACCAGGTTGGCACTACCCTCTTGTTTGTCGAGGCCTATAAAAGGGGAATCTCGGCTCGGGATTGTGTACTGAGCTTGGGAGTTTGAGAATCACGGTGAGGTACTCCGGCGAGCTGTGTTCGAGGAGAGGAAGGAACGTTCTGATCCTCGGGTTTGCTTCCGTCGTTGCGGTCATCCCCAGGAAGAGGAGGAGGTCAGGACAACGTGGGAGTTCAAGGAGCAGCACACTAAGAGCTCGCGGCTGAGCTCGTCGGAGAAGACAATCGAGCTCGCTAACGGCAAGAGGCCTTCTAGTGGTGTTGTAGGTCGTCCTCGGCTCTCCGGTAAACACTCTTACTTCTTTCTGTAGAGTTAGAGTCTTGTATGCAATGGGAGGGATTCGCCGGTGATGGAGCAGTGCTCGGCCGAGAGCCTAGGAGCTCTAGCGATTGGGAGAGAGATCAGCAACCCTCTGGAGGTGCCTGCCGTGCCAAGGTCTTGATCTTAGGGGCCACCCGCTCAAGTGGAGCTCTGCCGCTCACCGCCAGATTCCCGAGGTCTCTGCCTGCCACAAAGGAAGAGAAGAGCTGGAGAAGAAGAGGAAAAGAATAAAAATATAATAATACTTAGTTAGGTTAATTACTTAATTAACACAGTTAATTAAAGATTAATCTGGTTTGGTTAGCCTAATCAAGTTGGGTGGGTTCATTGAATTGGGTTAGTCCAATTTAAGTGGGCTTAGCAGAGTTATAAAGAAAATAAATAATAAAAAGAAATGGAAAAAAAATTAAAAGTTATTAATTTAATTAGATTAATTAAATTAGTAACTTAGGGATTTATTAATCAATGTAACGTTTGAGTAACTTAAATCAATTAAATTCGAATATTAATTTTGGTAACTTAGGTTGATTTAAGGGGATTATTAAAAAAATGGTGAAGGGTTGGGAGAGGAGGGGATTGAACCCACAACCTCCCAACCAACACTGTAACACCCTAACCGCTTGGACATGGCTAGCCACGTGATAAAGGTTGGTGGCCTTTTATTCAAATAGAGATGGGCCCAATTTAGCTAAGAAGAATAGACTTGACCAATTAGGGATTGTACCACGGCAAGCGAGGGTAAGGTTGACTAGAGTCGACTAAAGTTGACCAAGAGTAGGTTGCAAGTCCACTAAGGGTTTCAAGAATGAGGGAAATGGGCGGTAACCAAGGGAGGGCCTACTATAGGACTCGCTTGATGGGCCTAGGCCCATCGAAAGCGAGAGTTGTACATTTTCATCTAGAAATGTAGGGTTTTATTAGAACTTTGACACTAATTGAAACTCTACTATCAGATACCCTCGAGGAGTTGTAGAGACGCTACAAGAGCAGACTAGAAGGGTTTCCAGTCCTAGTAAGAGGTAAGTACACTTGCCTAGTACCCACTCTTCGGAGTTTCTTTGGATTTGCTTATGCTTTGTGATATATGTTTTATTGTTATCATACAAGAAAGAGTTTAATCAGTGGTTTTCAAATCAAGTGAGCTTTCTATTTATGCAATAAATTTTAATTGATAAATATATTCAAGTAACATTAATGTGGTTATAGATCAACCGAGATCATGACAAGCTTGAAGATCCTGACAAAAGTATGCTCGTAGCTCTTGCGCAAGGACCAATTAACCAAGCAAAAAGATACACAACATACAATGTCAATGGATATAAGTTCCATACTTTGGACCGTGAGAGAGGATTAAACCCACAAAACAGTCGACTTTTCGGCACCTTTGGAACTCATTAATAAATGAATGCATTATTTTTTTTCTTGCCTGTGCTATGGTTGTGCTATTCCTTGCCCCCCCCCCCCCCCGAGTCCAACTTGTCCTAGTTGGCTGAAGACGCCTTATGTCGCTTGGCTCTATGCCGACCCGATGCTTGGTGGTCCTCAATAACCGTTAGTCCTGAGTTTAATCTCACTCCTTACGAGCTGAGGGTATGACTCCCTGAGGATAAGATTGAGAGAGGTGTTTGGGTGCTCGTACTTGGGGAGGCGACGAGGTCATTCTTAAAGCCAAGGGATACCTCTTTGCGCTTTCTTAGTCACGCCCAATCCGGGTCTTTTTCCTAAAAGACCACGTTTTCCCAAGTGTGCCCCTTTCCGAAGGGGTTCAGAGATAATTGTTCATTTGAGCATAATTTTATACCATATTCTTGTATGTTTTTCATATAATTTTGAGAAGTTTTGGCCCACCGATACTTAAAATATGTTTATTTTTTTAAACAAGGAAAGATATCGAGACCCAGGAGAAAGGAAGCTTTTCAAGGGAAATTGAGACCGAAATGGAGCGTTTCTGGATAAAGAACCAAGGCATACAGGCTCCCATATGGCCCATATGGACCGGGAGAATCAGGGCCTCTGTAGTCAATCTCCTGGGCCGTATACCACCCCGTATGAGGCCATACAGGCTTTATACAGTTTGATATACTCCCTTATAGGTTCACGGGCCAGTATATGGCCCGTATATGGGTTCGTATGTCATAAGTTTCCAGCGAATCTGCGGACCTATGCAAGGGTAAAAATATAAATGACTCTCTAAAACCCTAAAAGTGGGGCATATAATCTGAGGATTGGGGGTTTTAGAGGGATAGAGTGAGCTTTGGCGGAAAATAGAGTTTGATTAGGGCTTTGGAGATATTCATCCCCAACCTTAGAAGGAAGAGAAAGGGGCAAAATCTTGGAGAAGAGTCAAGGAATCGACCAACGATGTATGTAATATCCTTGTCTATCATGAACTCTTTGATTTCTTTCATATTTGTATTGGATTGTTGTTCTCCTTTCACAGAGAGCTAATTTTGTAGATACTTCGGTGTTGATGAACCCTTGGATATGGTCTAATTGATGATTCTTCTCTATGTATGAATGCTTGGTTGAATCTATATGTTTATTGGATGTTTTAATGTGAGTTAATTCCTCTACATTACGAGATCCCGGAGGGATTTTCATACTCAATATGGGGAAGAAGTGAGCGCCTCCCCATGTATAGAGCATCTCCAATAGAGGAGATTATAAGTATATCGGGAGCCCGGGTACTAAGGAGAGCGAATCCTTTAGATGTATTATTCTCATAATCCTTCCAAGAATTAGGTTCCCTAGAACATCATCGGTAAGGGAATTAGGATTAGTAATTCACTTCGAGAGAGGGAGTGAAAGCACATTAGGAACCCTTGGCCAAGAATTCACCAAGTATCATCATAGAGAGTCTTATCAACATTTTAGAAATCCAAGGGGGATTCAATCACCCAAGTATCCCCTTTTCATGATTGCTTGATATTAAGAGTAATTTGACCCCCATTGTTTGTATTAGCAATTACTTAATTTAGATTTAGTATAATCATTTGCCTTAGGATCGACTAGATAGTAGACAAGTAGTGAGTACTAGTACTTCTTTCTCCCTGGGGATGGATAACCCGAATTTTGAGTCCACTTTTATTACTTGATTACGACCCGTACACTTGCGGTTTTATCACATCAAGTTTTTGGCACCATTGCCGGGGAGATTAGGACTACTATGAAAACTATAAGTTTACTAATTTAGTCATTTTACATTCTCTATTTGTTTCACTTTTTGTTCAATTGATTTCGTGCTTACTAATCTTTCGCACTATACCTTGTTGCGAGGTGTTGATACATGACCAGCAAAAACCCTAATGGATTGATTGAAGCGGATAGTGAGATTGAAAGGACAATACACCGAAGTTTGAGAGAATAGAAGGATCAATTCTGGGACCTTCTTCAGAATAAGAAAATTCTATACCTATTGAAGCTAGTGGTGAAGTGAGAGTAGAACCCATCATGGCCGAAAGAAGACAAACATTGTCCGACTATGAGAGATCTCACTACATAGGGGAGGAATTTAGTATCCATCCTCCCAATGTAAACATGAACAATTTTGAGATCAAGCTGAGCACAATTACCATGATTCAGAATTCAGCTCAGTTTGCTGGGTGACCCGATAAAGACCCCCATACTCACCTAGCAAAGTTTATTCAAATTTGCAATATGTTCAAGATTAATGGGACTTCCGACGATGCCATTCGATTGAGACTCTTTCAATTCAATTAAAGAGAGAGAGCTTATATATGGCTTACTTCACTCCCTTCTGGTTCTATTCATACTTGGGCCGAGATGCTTGATAAGTTTCTTGGCCGATACTTCCCACCAAGCAAGGTCACAAAGCTAAGAATGGATATCTCTGCCTTAAAGCAAGGTGCTACCGAGATATTCTTTAAATTCTATGATAGATATAAAGACTTACTCAGGCATTGTCCTCAATATGGCCTAGACTCTTGTGCCAAGATCTGAACATTTTACAATGGGTTAGACAATACTACAAGGTAATTAGTGGATGCCGCCGTCGACGGCTCATTGGGAAACAAATATCCGGAAGATGTTGAGCAAATCTTTGAAGACATGGCCGGTAATGATGTAACGCCCCGACCCGAATTCCGGGACCTCGGGCACGTCAACAGATCGGCCGTATCCAAGTAGAGACGAGCCCCACTCGAATACAAGGCCTAAAAATGATAAGCAGATAATATAAGAAACCAAAGTAATTGATAATAAAAACTATATCCTCAAAAACATCTCAGCGGAAATGAAAAATAAAAAGTAAGGGTCCACATGCCCTCTACATAATCCAGGCCCTACAAGGGTCCTAATATAATAGCAAATGTCCTCACGCACAAATCAATATCCTAGAGATCCACCGACCTCTGCAAAACCCCAACCAACTCTCGCACATCCCTGAGCTCGAGTCAACCTACTCCTCAGGACCTGAAATAAGAGAAGAAGAAAAGTCGTGAGCTTTCGAATAGAAAGCCCAGTAAGTACCCTGCGAGAATCACAATGGTCAGCTGAAAAAAATATCAATAACATAGGATCATCAAACATAGGGGCTACACCCCATACAAACAGATCCTAACATCCAGCTACGGCCCTCAGAGCCCTGGATGAAAAGTCCAAAGACAGCTCATCAATGGTTTCCCCCGGACAGCCAGCCTCAGGATGTAATCATGTAACGCAGCCTCGGGATCGCAAACAACAAATTTCGTCATGGCGGCGAACCTGTCGCAGTCGGTAGCGCCACCTCTACTTGTCGACAAGGCCAACAAATCAACCCTACTGACAGGGATACGGAGCCTCGGACTCCACTGCAACCGGGCGGAAGATCAGAACCTGGTTGGCACATACCTCCCGGCCAGCACACAAGACCATGTGCCCATGATCAAGTGTCGGCCCACGGGTGGGTAGTCCAAATAAGTATATCAACAAACGGTAGTCCTAAACTACCACAAGCAATTCAACCATGCACATAATAGGAAAGATTTCAATCAAATTATCTATGTGCATGTATCAACAAGAGTAAGTACAAAACAAGATCATGCTAACAGATAGTATCAACCAAAGCAAGAAAACCCATACAAGGGTAGAAACGAGGCAAGAGTGACCTACCTCTAACGCAATCCAACTGGTCGCTCCGAATCTGTCCCTTTGAAGAACCACGCTCCTCGACAATAACTGTAAACACGGATCCATACTCAACATACGTACGAGTATTTAAAGGAACCAGCATCATGCACGTGCATTAAATGGGCCCGGCCGAATAACTTAGATTAACTTAACTTGACCCACTTAATTAATTAACCACTTAATCAAATGTTTAAATAAGATAACTCCCTTCAATTGGGCCCACTAATCCGGCCCAAAGCCCATCTAAAGAAAAACCCAAACACAACAACACCACCCTTCAAACTTGATCAACACCCAAGTTGGGTCAACCTAGTAAAATCCAGAAATACAAGATAAATATTAAAGGCCACAACAATAACCAATACAGGATAATATCTTTCATCTATTACCCTTAGTCCACATCAATTCTCATTCTCAGGCTCTCATAGTTCTCCATTGTCCAGTACCCACGCACCCCCATTTCTTAGATCACAAGAACCCAAGCAACAAACTAAAACCACCACAAGGTCCTGAAAATTCACTGGCACTCATAGCATAATACTCTCATGCTATTAATACGATAATAAACCCCTCAAACCATTTATTCACTGTTCTTATATTCATACAAAAATGAAAGTTCTTTGAGGCCCAACTAGCATCAATAGTTATTCAATATTCCACACATGAGACAATACCAAAATACCTGATCATCCCAACTAGCTCATAGAACCCTTGCATACTAGGCCAACTCTCTCTCTATACCCATTATATGTGATCCTGGCAACTCTCCAATGTATTTAATAATTTCAATCAATAACTAATAAAACCATTTATTAGTCATCAAAACCCTTATGCCCAAAACATGTAGTTTTACTAACCAGAACCCCGCTAGGAACTGACCCTCAGACACCAACCAAACCTTTGAACACAACCAAGTAATCCCACATTAATCATAGCAACAATCAAGAACATCTTCAAGAAATTATCGAGAACTAACACTACCTAAACTCATATCTTGAAGTAAAACCCATGTACATACATACTTCTTCTCAGGTTTCCCTCCTTCTGTTAGCCCACCAGCCACAACCCAGGCCGATGAACACCAAGACAGGTTCCATGCCTTACACAAACCAAAGCTACTCGTTGATCAATCAACAACCCAGCCCCCCATCCATGCAACGAATTTCCGGTTTATAAATGTTCAAAATAGCGCAGGTTTACAGCAGTGAAGAAGAGAGCAGGATGCTTACCAGTTCTCTGACAGCAGTGAAGAAGAGAGCAGCACAGCCTCCGTCCACTGGTTGAGTACTCTCTATTCCCAAGCAGCACCACAGCGAGGGTGCTTCAATGTACTCCTCCAACCGTTGAGACAGAGGGAGGCAACCTGCGCTCAGGTGACAGCGGCAGCGCAGGAACAGACAAGGCTCAAGTCGGGCTACGGGGAGGAGAAGGTGATTGTGCGGCGCTAGGGTTTCAAAAGATCTCGATCCCTGTTATATAGACGATCCTCCACGCGTTCTGGACGTGATCTTCCGCAGCCATCTCTAATTGTTTTTATCCCTTCTTTTAAAAAAAAAAAAAAAACAAAACAAACTAGGAGCGCTCAGTCGATCGCACGGTGGCGCGCGCGTGGCTCGCCGGCGGAAGGAGTAGCACCGCCACGTACACAGCCTCAAGCCATCCCACCGCTCTTCTGTCTCGAGATGACCACCTGTTTGATCTCAATCGTTGAAGTTTAAGAATCAGCTCACGTGCATGGGTTGTGTCATTTTATCCTAAGACCCCCCTGAATTATTTGATAATTAATTCAGTTCAAAGCCTGTGAGAATAGAAAATTGCCTTTAAATCCTTTGAGATTTATTAATTTCTATGATGGTCCATTTCTCAGAGAGAGTGACAAATTCTCTCCAGTCCTCAAAAGAACAATGTTCATCTTTTGATCCTTAACAGCCCCAATAATCATTACATCAAATTAATCAAATAAATTCTCAAACTTTCCAATTTAACTTGTCAATTAGATAACAACTTTCTTCTTTTTTTCCCCATAAAATAATAAAATTCCACAATTAGTCAAAAAGACAAAAATACCCTTGGGTTTTACAAATGAAGCCCATTGGTCCACAAGGGCAAAACAAGTAAAGATAGTTTGGTCATTGGATGAACCCACAATTACAGATACTGTTTTTGGTAAAAAGTTAGACATGTTGACGAAGAAGATTGAGCTACTTACTTCCAACAATAGCTCAAGGCTGGCTACAGTCATGTTTTGCAATACATGTGGAGGAGGATATGAAGTGTCTAATTGTCCCATTGCAAGCACAAAAATGGTTCCTATAGAGCAAGTACAATACATGGGAAATGCACCAAGGTAACCGGATGGCCAACATAGATCCTATGTACCCAAGTGGAACCATCTTGCACTATCCTATGGGAACCCACAAACATGCCAAATCCTCCCGGCTTCCAACACCCTCAGAAAACACAAGAGAGAAAACCCAACATGGAGGAGCTCATACTTAAGTACATGCAGAACAATGACACTATAATTCAGAATTTGCAAGATAAAGTTCATAACTTGGAAAATCAAGTCGGACAAATTCCAAAGACTCTATCAGAAAGGCCCTAAGGAAGCTTGATGGGTAATACGAAAGAGAATCCTCGGGGGGAAGAACTTAAAGCCATCACATTGAGGAGTGGGAAGGAAATAGAACTCCCTGTTTCAAAGCCTCAAGAGAAAACCTCCGTTGAAGTTGAAGATTTTGAACTCGTCGTTATTACTAAGGAAAAGAAGAAGGAGAAGGAGAAGATGGCGAGCACACCACCCCTACCTCCTTACCAACCTAAAGTACCATATCCGGCAAGGTTGAAGAAAGATAAGAAAGATGCTTAGTTAGCAAAGTTCACAAGTATGTTGAAGCAATTGCACGTAAACTTACAATCGGTAGATGTTTTGTCTCAAATGCCCATGTATGCAAAATTCATGAAAGAACTTCTATCCAACAAAAGGAAATTGGAGGATGCAGTTGCTGTCACTTTGAATGCCCATTGCTCGGCCGTTTTGCAACAAATTATGCCCAAGAAGTTGAAAGATTCGAGTAGTTTTGTTGTTCCTTGTATACTTGGTGAAGGGATTACAAAGAAGGCATTATCGGATTCCAGGGCGAGCATCAATGTAATGCCATATAAGTTATACATGAAGCTTGGTCTTAAGGATCCAAAGCCACGGGGATAACATTGTAACTTGCTGATCGATCTGTGAGGCGACCTATGGGATTCGCTGAGGATGTGCTTGTCCAAATCAATCAATTTGTCTTTCCAACCGATTTTATAGTCTTAGATGTTGATAATAATGTTGACGTCCTAATCATTCTTGGGTGTCCTTTCCTCGCCACCGCTCAAGCACTCGAAGATCATGCACAAGGAAGACTTGTTTTGAGAGTAGGAGATCAAGATGTGGTATTCAAGCTACTCGATACCATGCGACACACCATGGCTCAAGATGACACTTCTTATAGTGTTGATGATGTTGACCTCATGATAAGTGTTCATTTGAGCATAGTTTTATCATATATTCCTATATGCTTGGCATGTGATTATGAAGATTTATTGCCCACTGATACTCAAAATTAATTTTTTTTCATCAACAGGCCATAATACGAGGACCCTGGAGGAAAGAAAGCATTTCGGGAGAAGCCGGGAGCCCAGAGCACCTAGAAGGACCTATACGGGCTAGCATACGGGCTGACATACGGCCGTATACTAACCCCTGAAGAGGATATGGGCCAGTATACGGCCCGTACAACAACTGGCTTGATGATCAGCCCATATACAGGCGGTTATACAACCCGTATATGGGTCGTATGAAGGTGGCTGGCCCATATACAGGCTGACATACACCCGTATATGGGCCCGTACATCGTTAAATTTGGGCGAACTGCAGACCTAGGCGGGGGCAACTGGGTAAATCTCACCCTAAAATCCCTAGGGGTATAAAAGCCGATGAGAAGGGGGGTTTAGGGGGAGCAGCAGCTAGGGCAAGAGAGAAAACCTTGGAGAGAGCTTGGGGATCATCTCCTTCAAGCCATTGGAGCAAGAAGAGGGGGAACCAAAGGAGGCAGATCAAGAAGCTACCAACGGTGATCGCATAAGCTTTCCTTTCGATTCTTTCTTGTTTTCTTTCTTCTTTTTTGTGGATTGTTGCCCCCCTTTTATGGAGGGCTAATTTTGTAGATGCTTGGATGATTGGTGAACCCTTGGACATGTTTTAATCAATGCTATTTCTCTATTTTGATTGCTTGGTTGTATTGCTTGAGTCTATTGGATGTTTTAATGTAAGTTAATCTCTCTACGTTGTGCGAGCCAGGAGGGATTTTCGTAATCCATATGGGGAAGAAGCTAATGCCTCCCCGTGTGTAGACCATCTCCAACAGAGAGGATTGTTAGAATATCGGGAACCCGGGTACTAAGGAGAGCGAGTCCTTTAGATGAATTATTCCCATAATCCTTCCAAGACATAGGTTCGAAAACATAATCAGTAAGGGCACTAGGATTAGTAGCTCACCTCAGGATGAGGGAGTGAAAGCACGATAGGAACCCTTGGCCAAGAATTAACCAAGTAATTGAGATAGAGAAGGGCATTCATCCTTTAGAAGTCCAAGGGGAATCCAATTGTCTGAGCATCCCCCTTTCATGATCATTTAACTTCAAGAACACTCAATTCCCCTGTTTGTGTTTCCATTCAATTAGTTTAGAATTAGCAAAATCAGCCCTTCCCTTGGATTGACTAGATTGTAGATAATTGGTAGATACTAGTACTTCCATCTCCCTGTGGATCGACAACCCGACTTCTATGTCCACTATTATTACTTGATATGACCCGTAAACTTGCGGATTTTACGCATCATGTTTTTGGCGCCGTTGTCGGGGAGAATTGGATTACTAGGAAAGCTAGGAGTTTACTACTTTAGTCATTCTATTTTTATCTCTTTATTTTCTTTCTTTGTTTTGTTTGTTGTTTCATTGGAATTTGAGATACTAATTGTCATTTTCTGAATATCCTGCAAGGTACAAATTGCATGACCCAGAAAAATTCTAAAGGAGTGCTTGAACTTGATAGTGAAATTGAGAGAACCTTGCACCGGAGACTGAAGGAAATTGAAGAAACACTCCCGGGATCCTCTTAGGAGATGAACTTCATTCCTACCGAGATTATTGGTGAAGCAAGGGAAATTCTAATCATGGCCGAGAGAAGAAGGACATTGGCTGAATATGAGAGATCTCATTACACCGGGGAGGAGTTCAGTGTGCACCCTCCCAATGTCAACATGAACAACTTTGAGATCAAGGCAAGCACAATGAGCATGATTCAGAATACAGCTCAGTTTGATGGGAGGCCCGATGAAGATCCCCATGCTCATTTAGCGAAATTTATTCAGATTTGCAACATGTTCAAGATCAATGGGGCTTCCGATGATGCAATTCGATTGAGACTCTTCCCATTTAGCTTGAGGGAAGGTGCATATAGGTGGCTTACTTCATTGCTCCCGGGATCCATCCGTACTTGGGCCGAAATGTTAGACAAATTCTTGGGCCGCTACTTTCCACCAAACAAGGTCGTGAAGCTAAGGTTGGACATCTCCGCTAGGGCCCGCCGAATCCTTCTTTGAAGCTTATGAGAGGTACAAGGAGTTGCTACGGCGTTACCCACAACATGGTCTAGACCCCTGTACTAAGGTGAGAACATTCTACAATGGTTTGGACAATTCGACTAGGCAATTGTTGGATGTCGCCGCCGGCGGGTCATTGGGGAACAAATACCCGGAGGAAGCCGAGCAAATCTTTGAAGACATGGCCGGTAATGAAGCCCATTGGTCCACTAGAGACAAGCAAGTGAAAAAAGTGGGGTCCATCGATGAAGCTGTAATTTCTGATCCAATTCTTGGTGAAAAGCTTGATATGTTGACAAGGAAAATTGAGCTATTGACAACCGGTAGTAGCTCAAGATCGGCCACGGTGATGTATTGTAATACTTGTGGGGGAGGACATGAGGCATCAAGCTGTCCAATAGCAAGCACGGAAGTGATTCCCATGGAGCAGGTACAGTATATGGGGAATGCTCCAAGTCAACTGGATAGTCAATATCGACCATATGCTCCTAAATGGACCCATCCGGCCTTGTCTTATGGGAATCCACAAGCGGGACAGTACCCTCCTGGGTTCCAACATCCCCCAAAACCTTAAGAGAAGAAGTTCAATTTGGAAGAGGTGATTGTGAAGTACATGCAAAGCAATGATTCTATCATCCGGAATTTGCAAGCTACCGTTCATAATTTGGAAAATCAAGTTGGGCAAATAGCAAAATCACTCGCCGAGAGACCACAAGGTAGTTTGCCGAGCAATACGGAGGAGAACCCTCGGGGTGAACAATGTAAGGCCATTTCTTTGAGAAGTGGTAAAGAGGTGGAACTCCCGGTTTCAAAGCCTCAAACAAACACCCCCATCGAAGTTGAGGAGTCCGAGCCCGTTGTGAATTCCGATGAAGGAAGAAAGGAGAAGGAAAAACCTGGAGATGCACCACCCATACCCCCTTACCAACCTCAAGCTCCTTATCCTACGAGGTTGAAAAACGACAAGGAAGAAGCTCAATTGATGAAGTTCAAGGGTATGTTGAAGCAACTACACATTAATTTGCCTTTGGTAGAGGTCCTAGCCCAAATGCCCAAGTATGCAAAATTCATGAAGGATCTCCTCTCCAACAAGAATAAATTGGAAGATGTAGGTGCAGTGATGCTCAATGCCCAATACTCGGCTGTTATTCAACAAGCCTTGCCAAAGAAACTTAAGGATCCGTGTAGTTTTGTGGTCCCGTGTGTCCTTGGAGAAGGGGTAACGAAGAAGGCATTGGCGGATTCAGGGGCAAGTATGAATGTAATGCCCTATAAATTGTACATGAAGCTCGGCCTCGAGAACCCTAAGCCCACGGGGATGACCTTACAGTTGGCCGACCGATCTGTGAGAAGACCAAAGGGGATAGCTGAAGATGTTCTTGTTCAAATTAACCAATTTGTTTTCCCGGCAGATTTTGTGTTGTTGGATGTTGATGATGAAGTCGACGTACCCATCATTCTTGGGAGACCTATCCTCGCCACCGCTCAAGCTCTTGAAGATCATGCACAAGGGAAGCTTGCCTTGAGGGTTGGAGATCAAGAGGTTGTTTTTCAATTGCCCAATGCAATGCGACACTCAATTGCCCAAGATGACACTTCCTACTATCTGGACGACGTGGATGTAATCACTTCTGAATGTGTCGGGGACTTGCTCATGGTAGATCCACTATACCCCTACTTGGGGACACAAGAAAGGTACTCGGAGGAGATCCAAGAGAACTCCCCTTCATCAAAAGTGGAGATGGTGCAAGTCAAGCAGAAGAAGCAAAAGTTCAATTTTTCTTCAACATGTTGGAAGAAGGTAAAGGAGAAAGGGGTAAGCATGAAACCTTTTGCTCACAATACTTCCAAGGGAAGCCCAGGTATGAACAAAACTGATTGCTCAATTTATACCAACTTGGGATTTCGTTTATTTGGACAATGCTTTAAAGGAGGAGCCAATGAGAACTACAAGGTATTTGAACCCCCATGAGGTAATATCAAGGTACGTCAAGCTAGTGACTTTAAACAAGCGTTTCTTGGGAGGCAACCCAAGCCCTTGAAATTCTTTTTCTTTCGTTTTAGTGTAAACTCCTTTAGCTAGATTGTGTGTTTGAAATAAATGATTGAGATGTATCTTATCCATTTCCATGATATTTTGTATCATCATGCTGGTTGTCAATCCATTCATAGCCCTAGAATACTTGATTGTCATTAGGGAGCGCGAGAAGGACTCGGGAGCTGTCCTGGATTGGCTGTATAAGCCAAACCCAGGCCCATACGGGCATCCATACGGCCTTTCATACGGCCGTATAGAGCCCCCAGGGGAGTATGCGGGCTGTCATACGGCCCGTATATATGGCCGGAAGACACACCTTGTGCCTCATACGGGCTGTTATACGACCCGTATACGGGCCCATATACAGCCGGGTTTGGGCGTTTTAAGGGGGCACATTTTCCCCTTCGTTTTATCACAACCTAGCCGCCGCACTCCTGCTCCGCATAGATCCGAGACCTCTCCTCGCCGAGGCGAGCTCCCTCTTCGATTTTGGGCTTTATCCTCCCCTAGGTATGCACTCTAATGCGTTGATTTGTCGACGTTCTCCATCTTCGCCATTTAAGAAGCCTAAGAATTCAATGGATGTATTTTGAATGGATTTATGTTCTTTATGACAAATTCTTGCTTGAATGTGTTGATCTATGGCATGTATAGATGTTTGGAAAGAGATTAGGATGTGAATGAGTGTAAATGAGGGGATTGTAGGCTATGGGGGTCGGCGCCGTCGCGCCCCGACGCATATGGGTCGTATAGCAGCCCGTATGGCCCCCAGGTGCCCCCATACGGGCTGGTATACGGCCCGTATGAAAGACCATATAAGGCCCATTGAGGGCCGTAGTGCGCATTATTTTGTTAAATTATCACAAATTCTTGCTCGCACTAACACCCTTTTCGATTATTCTTTATAGACATGGTGAGGAAAGTTGTTGCCTCCAAAAAGAGGAGAGCCGGCGAAGGATCCTCCACCACACCTCAGTTCGAGGAGGATCGCTTCTTCTATCGATATTAGAAGCTGGTAGCCAAGCCCTTTGGGCGAACGCGGTATATAGATTGGGGCGTCTTCACCAAGTTGGGGATGGCCGACCGGGTACAAAGCATGCTCGGAGTTGGTGGATGGGACAAGGTTTTCTCCATCAACCACGAGATATTCAGCGAGGCGACTCTGGAGGTCCTCAGCACGTTCTAGGCCAATCGGAGTTCCGTACAGGAGCGGTCCCTCACAGTGATCTCCTTCCAGCTCTTCGGGGAGTGGAGGACCATGAGCTACACTCGGTTCGCCCTGCTCATGGGTTTCTACGACAGAGAGGCCCTCCACACTCGGGAGCATCGGGAGCTCCTTATCTCCTTCCCCGACCATATCATCACAGCCGCGCGCTATTGGGTTCAGCTTGGGGGGCACCACCGGAACAACAAGGCAAGCCTCATGTCTGACCCAGTCCACCGTTTCATCCACGCACACGTTAGCCGCTCCATTGCGAGACTAGATGACAGCACAGGGGTGGTCACGGTCACCGATCTTTTCATCCTCTATAGCATATTCGAGCGGGTACCTATCCATCTAGGGTATGTACTCGCCGATTATTTGGTGCACCAGGGGACCCACACCCGGCTGAGGACGATCACGGTGGGGCCCTACATCACTTGCCTCATCATCGGCATGGGCCTCGAGGAGAAGACGGAGGACATGGAGCGATCCAGCTTATGGCGGCCTTGGGGATGAGCACACTATGCCAGATGGGGCTCGTCAGGCACGCGGGAGGCCGCTACAGATTGGTTGGCCAGGGCGTCGACAGCTCTGGTGATGAGGAGGAGTCTGACTCTGAGGACTCCGACAGCCCACCTCCCGCCGATGAGCTTCCACCTTCCACGAGTCGGAGCCGAGTCGCGCACCTGGAGGAGCAGATCGTGGACATTCAGGCCACCCAGGACACCATTCTCACCGAGAAGCGCCGCTTGGGAGACCAATTCGCGGAGCTATCCATCTTTATCCGTGAGCACCCAACATTTGCATCTCCTCCAGCACCGGCCCCACCAGCAGATGATCTCGCACTCTGAGGACCTGGACACATCTTTTTCATTTGTGTTGATGAGGCTTATTTCATTATGCACATTTTATATTTCTTGTTTTGTGGACATATTAGTTTATTTGCCCACCGTGTATGGATAGCAAGGGACTCGCCCTGCTACACTCATTCTCTTGTTTATCTCTATAGACTCCTATGCTTTCCTCTTATCTTTTATTGAGCTATAATGATCTCCCCTTGGTTTGCAGAAGTGGAATTTGAAACAACAACCCGGTAGTGGCCATGCATCAAATTCGTAGACAACAATTGGCACACCAACATAACCGGGGAAGTTTTAGTTCACCTTTCTCCATGCATGTTTTGTATTTGAAATTATTGCGTATATTGAGGACAGTGTACAATTTTAAGTGTGGAGATGGGTAGCTACCTATCTTTTATATTTGTACACTCATAGCAAAACTTTAAGTGTGGAGATAGGTAGCTATTATTGAACTATTGATGAAATTCATTGCAAATAATTTTTTTACGATAGCATATATAACATGATTTTATTCCTAGTGCACTGTCATAGCACTCAAACTTTTTCACATTCTCCTATGACGTACCATGGACACCTAGAGAAAATCTTTATGAAATTCAAAATCTCTAGTGACAATAGGTAACCCATTACCATGTTTTGTTGACTTTAATTGCTAAGCATTACTCTCAATGGCTCTAAGAGGCTTCATGGTACTAGTTGACCTTCTAACCCTTCATAACTTAGTCTAGTAGACAAGTAAGAGAGGAATAAAATAGCATGTACATAGGAGTTTAGTTATTGAAGCAATAAAGACATGTTCAGCTACTTATGGGGATGAAATGGTTTGGGGTTCCGGCCCTTAATCCTCAATTCGAAAAGTCACTTCTAAGTATGAACACATCTAGGTGGAGCTGTAACCCTCTAAGTACCCAGGGTGTTCTGGTGCCTAAACAACATGTGCATCCTAAAGAAAAGAGGACCTACACTCTATACTAATCTTTAGTATGGGAAAGTCGGATCTATTAGAGATGCCCTACCCAAAAATAAAAAATAAAAAACGTCAAACTTGTCCACCATTTGCTCAATATATAGAGGGTCGGTTGTCTTGAAACTTAGGGCCTCAAGGATCTTCTAGAGTCCATTGAGGGTATGCTTGTCTTGCTTAGACTTTAGAACATGACATGTGGAGTGAAGATATTCATCTAAAGCCGCGTTGAACAGGGACACAAGATCGATCTAAGTACCGGTATCGAAATGGGTGAATGCAAATTTTGATTGTGAATTTGGAATGAAATTCATGTATAATTTTTATAGCCAAGAGGATGAACACTTATATTTTCTTTTGTTGATTGATTTTTCTTTG
Organism: Dioscorea zingiberensis; assembly: GCA_026586065.1. Classification (NCBI taxonomy): domain Eukaryota; kingdom Viridiplantae; phylum Streptophyta; class Magnoliopsida; order Dioscoreales; family Dioscoreaceae; genus Dioscorea; species Dioscorea zingiberensis. The sequence goes on along the minus strand of CM048818.1, from coordinate 18,981,182 downwards.
CTTGGGGACAAGCAAACATTTAAGTGTGGAGATATTTGATAAGTGTTCATTTGAGCATAGTTTTATAATATATTTCTATATGCTTGGCATGTGATTATGAAGATTTATTGCCCACTGATACTCAAAATTGATTTATTTTCATCAACAGGCCATAATACGAGGACCCCGGAGGAAAGAAAGCATTTCGGGAGAAGCGGGGATCCCAGAGCACCTAGAAGGACCTATACGGGCTAGCATACGGGCTGACATACGGCCGTATACTAGCCCCTAGAGAGGATACGGGCCAGTATACGGCCCGTACAACAACTGGCTTGATGATTAGCCCGTATACGGGCGGTTATACGGCCCGTATATGGGCCCGTATGAAGGTGGCTGGCCCATATACGGGCTGACATACGCCCGTATACGGGCCCGTACATCGTTAAATTTGGGCGAACTGCAGACCTAGGCTGGGGCAACTGGGTAAATCTCACCCTAAAATCCCTAGGGGTATAAAAGCCGATGAGAAGGGGGGTTTAGGGGGAGCACCAGCTAGGGCAAAAGAAAGAACCTTGGAGAGAGGTTGGGGATCATCTCCTTCAAGCCATTGGAGCAAGAAGAGGGGGAACCAAAGGAGGTGGATCAAGAAGCAACCAACGGTGATCGCATAAGCTTTCCTTTCGATGTCTTTCTTGTTTTATTTCTTCTTTGTTGTGGATTGTTGCCCCCCTTTTATGGAGGGCTAATTTTGTAGATGCTTGGATGATTGGTGAACCCATGGACATGTTTTAATCAATGCTATTTCTCTATTTTGATTGCTTGGTTGTATTGCTTAAGTCTATTGGATGTTTTAATGTAAGTTAATCCCTCTACGTTGCGAGAGCCCAGAGGGATTTTCGTAGTCCATATGGGGGAAGAAGCGAACGCCTCCCTGTCTGTAGACCATCTCCAATAGAGAGGATTGTGAGCATACAGGGTACTAAGGAGAGCGAGTCCTTTAGATGAATTATTCCCATAATCCTTCCAAGACATAGGTTCGAAAACATAATCGGTAAGGGTACTAGGATTAGTAGCTCACCTCGGGATGAGGGAGTGAAAGCATGATAGGAACCCTTGGCCAAGAATTAACCAAGTAATTGAGATAGAGAAGGGCATTCATCCTTTAGAAGTCCAAGGGGAATCCAATTGTCCGAGCATCCCCCTTTCATGATCATTTAACTTCAAGAACACTCAATTCCCCTGTTTGTGTTTCCATTCAATTAGTTTAGAATTAGCAAAATCAACCCTTCCCTTGGATTGACTAGATAGTAGATAATTGGTAGATACTAGTACTTCCATCTCCCTGTGGATCGACAACCCGACTTCTATGTTCACTATTATTACTTGATACGACCCGTACACTTGCGGATTTTACGCATCACCTGATCACCTCCGAATGTATAGAAGACCTCTTGATGGTAGATCCACTACATAATTGTTTGGGAGATAAAGATGAGGATTTGCAGGACATTCAAAAGGATTCTACTTCACCAAAAATCAACTCAGGAGCCGAGATAGAGAAGGTGAAGAAGAAGGATAAATTCACCCTTCCCACAAAAAGCTGGAGGAAAGTAAAGGAAAAAAGGGTAAACAATACTTTTTTTGGCTCACACCCTTTTGGAGGAAGGCCCAGGTATGAAGGAGAATACTTGTTCTATATACACAAATTTGGGCATGTTATTATTTGGAAAATATTTCAAGGATGAAGCCGATGAGGACTACAAGGCCTTTGAGCCCCCGTGAGGTAAGATGAAGGTACGTCAAGTTAGTGACGTTAAACAAGCGCTTCTTAGAAGACAACCCAAGTGTTTGAAAAATTTCTTTTTCTTTCTTTGAAATTTGCTTTTGTTTAGCTAGATTGTGTGTTTGGAATAAATAAATGATGTTTTTCATGTCCATGTTCATATTATCTTGTCGCATCATGCTGTTTGTTCTTAATTCATAGCCTTAGATTGATAATTGCTATTAGGTCACGCAAGGAGGTCGCATATGGCGTCCTTGATTGGTTGCATAAGCCAAATCCAAGTGTATACGCGGTGTCCTACGAGCTGATATACGGCCATATGACACCATCAGAACCTTATTCGGGCCCTTATATGGCCCGTATATGAGCCCGTATATGAGCCCGTATAGGATTGGTCAATTGCACAATTTGGGGAGTTATAAACCCATTCACTTCCTTTTAAACCCTAGCCGACCCCACTTGCTCTCCACGCCGATCTGAGCCTCCTCTATACCGGTGCAACCTCTCCTCTTTATTTTGGGCCTCCTTCTTCCCTAAACATGCCTAAGAAGAGGACTGTCTCCGCGCTTAAAGACGCCGCACGGGAGAGGGTTCGTCCTCCGGTGGCCCTCAATTCATGAAGGATCGGTTCTTCCTCCGCTACACTCGCCTCGCCAACCGACCGTTCGGCGACACACGGGTTATTGATTGGGGCGTCCTCAGTTAGCTTGGGATAGCTGATCGTGTCCGAGAGATGATATGTTTCTTTGGATGGGACTGAGTGTTCTCCCTAAACTACGAGGTGTTTAGGGAGCCTACATTAGAGTTGTTGAGCACCTTTGAGGCCGATAGGAGCGCTGTGGCGGAGCAGAGACTCACTGCCATCTCATTTCAGCTCTACAGGGAGTAGAGGACCATAAGGTATACACAGTTCGAGCTTTATATGGGGTTTTATGATCGCTATCACATCTATAGTCGCAAGTATAGTGAGCTTCTCATCTTCTTCCTGGAGCATACCATCTCCTCCATGTGCTACTAGCTACAGATCGGCGTGCTCTATGAAAACAACAAGGTGTCCCTGATGACCGACCTCGTGCATCGATATATCCATGCCCTCATCAGTCGCACAATTGTGGGTCGCGACGATAGCACCGGAGTTGTCACAGTAGCTGAGCGCTTCCTCCTCTACAGCATATTTGAGTGAGTACTGATTTATCTGGAATACATGCTCGCCGACTACTTGGTGCATCAGGGACAGAGCTCCCATCACAAGACCATCAATGCGGGACCTTACATCACCCGTCTTATCATAGGTATGGGTTTTAAGGACAGGACGGAGGCTGCACCACGGCTGTAGTTGATCACCACTCTTGGGATGAATACCCTCTGTCAGATGGGGCTTATCCAACACTCAGGCAGCTGTTACAACCTCGTCGGTCAGGCATCAGATGATTCCGATGAGCAAGAGTCCGGATCTGAGGACTTTGATCCACCATCGCCGGCCGGTCAACTTCCCTCTGCTTCCAGGAGCCGCCTTACGAGTTTGGAGAAGCAGATATCTGAGGTCTGTGCAGTCTAGGATACCATTTTTGTTAAGCAGCCCAAGATGCGGACCCAAATCCCAAGGAGCAAAGTCAGTTGAGGGACCAGTTCACTAAGCTCTCTCTTTTCATCAGAGGGAAGAGACCATTTGTACCTCCTCCATCTCAGGGATCCACCACCACATCACCCGAGGCACCAGCAGATGATTTGGCTCTATGAGGATTGAGACATATCTTGTTATTTGTGTTGATGTGTCCTTTTATTTTTCATGTGTTGCAATTATTTGTTTTTCGGTGTTATGTGGACTTATCTCTTTCGTTTGTGCACTGTTGTATTAGTTAGCAAGGGCACCCCCTGCTACACTTATCTTTATTTTTTACTTTCTGTGGATTCCCTTGATTTCCTATATTTTTTTTGTGGAGTTATGATTATTTCCCTCTCTTATAGATTTGGAACATGAATCAACATCCCCCGGTATTCGCCAAGCAATCAATTCATGGAAATCAACTGGCACAACAAATTAACCGGGGATGTTTTAGTTCACTTTTCTCCATGCTAATTTAATTTTTGGATTTATTAAGCACATTGAGGACAATGTACATTTTTAAGTGTGGAGATGGGTGGCTACCTATCTTTTTATGCATCTATGGTGAATCCTTAAGTGTGGAGATAGGTAGCTATAAGTGGAATTCATTGCAAATCTTTATTCATAACTAGCATACATCGATGAAGGCCCTAAGGAAAAACGTTGACACATTCTAATTCTAGGGCACCATCTTAGCACATAATTTTGTAAAATTCTTCTATAAAACACCATGGGTACTTAGAGACCATCTTTGTGATACACATAATCTTTAGAGACAATAGATAACCCATTGCCATGTTCTCTTGACTTTAATAGCCAAGCATCATTTTCAATGGCTCCAAGAAACTTCATGGCACTAGTCCAAATCTCTAATACCTCATAATATGACCTAGTGGAGAAGTAAATGAGAGAATAAAATAGTTTGTACATAGTAGTTATAAAATAATAAAGACAGTGTTCCGCTGCTTGTTATGATGAAATATTTTGGGGTTTTGGCTCCTAATCAAAGCGCTCCTCAATTCGAAAAGTTACTACTTAGCATGAACACAACCATGTAGAGTTGTAACCATCTTAGTAGCTAAATGCTCCCATGCCTAATAAGCATAAGCACCTTGCGAAGAGGAGCAACTACACCCTGCATTAGTCCTTAGTGAGGGAAAGTCGGATCTATTAGAGATACCCTACCCGAATAAAAATAATAATAAAAAAAAATAACTTAGAATCCTTCTTTGTTGTCCACCACTTATCTAATATAGGGGAGTTTCTTTGATCGTAGGGCCTCAAGGATTTTCTAGAATCCATTGAGGATATGCTTGTCTTGCAAGATTTTGGAACATGGCATGTGGAGTGAACAAGCTTTGTCTAGAACTATATTGACAAATTTCACGAGATCTATCTAAGCCCTAGTGTGGAAATGGGAGAACAAACACTTGGATGGTGAACTTGAAATAGAGTTGAGTAAAGAATTCTATGGCCGGAGGATGAACACTTATCATTTCTTTTGTTAATTTCTTTTCTTTGCTTGAGGACAAGCAAACTTTTAAGTGTGGAGATATGTGATAAGTATTCATTTGAGCATAATTCTATACCATATTCTTGTATGTTTTTCATGTAATTTTGAGGAGTTTTGGTCCGCCGATACTCAAAATGTGTTTATTTTGATAAACAAGGCAAGATATCGAGACCCTAGGAGAAAGAAAATTTTTCAAGGGAAATTGAGGCCAAAATGAAGAGTTTCTGGAGAAAGAACCAAGACATACGAGCTCCCATACGACCCGTATGGACCTGGAGAATCGGGGCCTCTATAGTCAATCTCCTGGGGTCGTACACCACCTCGTATGAGGCCATACGGGCTCTTATACGGTCTGATATACGCCCATATAGGTTCACCTAAAGTCTATACGGGCCTGTATATCATTAGTTTCCAGCGAATCTGCAAACCTAGGCAAGGGTAAAAATATAATTGACACTCTAAAACCCTAAAAGTGGGGCATGTAATCCATGGATTGGGGGTTTTAGAGGGAGAGAGTGAGCTTTGGGGGAAAATAGAGCTTGATTAGAGCTTTGGAGATCTTCATCACCAACCTTAGAAGGAAGAAAAGGGGAAAAAAGCTTGGAGAGGAGTCAAGGAATCCACCAACGGTGTATGTAATATCCTTGTCTATCATCAACTCTTTGATTTCTTTCATCTTTGTATTGGATTGTTGTTCTCCTTTCATGGAGAGATAATTTTTTAGATACTCGGGTGTTGATGAACCCTTGGATATGGTTTAATTGATGATTCTTCTTAATGTATGAATGTTTGGTTGAATCTATGTGTTTATTGGATGTTTTAATGTGAGTTAATTCCTCTACGTTGTGAGAGCCCGGAGGGATTTTCATAGTCCATATGGGGGAAGAAGAGAGTGCCTCCCCATGTGTAGACCATCTCCAATAGAGGGGATTATGAGTATATCGGGATCCCGGGTACTAAAGAGAGTGAATCCTTTAGATGTATTATTCCCATAATCCTTCCAAGAATTAGGTTCCCTAGAACATCATCGGTAAGGGCACTAGGATTAGTAATTCACCTCAAGAGAGGGAGTGAAAACACATTAGGAACCCTTGGCCAAGAATTCACCAAGTATCATCATAGAGAGTCTCATCCACATTTTAGAAATCCAAGGGGATTCAATCACCCAAGTATCCCCTTCTCATGATTGCTTGATATTAAGAGTAATTTGACCCCATTGTTTGTGTTAGTAATTTCTTAATTTAGATTTAGTATAATCATTTGCCTTTGGATCAACTAGATAGTAGACAAGTAGTGGGTACTAGTACTTCTTTCTCCTTGAGGATCGATAACCCGACTTTTGAGTTCACTTTTATTACTTGATTGCGACCCGTACACTTACGGTTGCATTGCATCATTCAACATGTGTCCTAATGGAGATCAATCTTGATGCCACATTTTCGAAGGAATTCAGGAGTCATCATATAGGGGTTACTCCCGATGCAGCATTTTTGAAGAACCATAGGGATTGCGGCCTTTGTGACAACCATCTATGAGGCTCCCCTTCCTAGGGCATCCACGTCCATTGGATTGCTTTGATCGTTCTGTCTTTCTCTTTAATAGCCGATTTTGGGTTGTTGTGTTCATATGTTCTTCTTTGTGAGTGCTTTCAAGATTTTTGCTTTATTTTTCTTGAAGACGAACCTTGAGCAAATTAGATGGATTTTGAGGGAGTATTTAGGAGAGGGTTTTCCTGAGTCGAGCAGAACAATTTAAATCTTTCCCGACTCATTGGACCTAGCCTAAAATATAGATGGTGTTATGGTAGTTTAATTAATTAACCTAAAGAAGAAATCCGGCATCAACAATTGGTAGATTCGGGTAATCAGAGATGAAACATGGCACTTCAGATCACAATACCCCTAGGAATCCCTTACTAATGATTGACTTCCTTATACTAGTTATCTGGAGAGTAGTTCTTGGAGGGTATGATGCAAAACACCTTCTAGATAATCACACCCTATCACCTGTACCTAACTGAGACCTAAAAGGTATGAAATCTTGGCTAATGCAATAATAACCACACTAATTACCACCAATAACACTCTCGTGATGAATTGTGACCTAACTAGGTGTATGATCAGGGGCTCATGCACATGAAACCATAGACATCACAAGCATAGGACTACAAAGATATTGTACAAGAGCTATCAATAAAGAGGGAACTAGCAAATAAAGAAAGTCAATAACAAATTTATCCTTGGGTTTATGTGTCCGAGGCACCATAGAAGGTTTAGTCTCACATACTATGAAAAATCATAATAAAGATACAAGAGGAGGATATAAGAAAAAACATAGAAACAATCCCTTGCTCGATGTCTCCTCCACCTTCAATCCTCTCCGAAACCCTAGCAGTTGCTGCGAAGATCGCCCGAGACTGATCTGCCAAAAGTCCTTATTAGGGTTAAGTGGATGGCTATTTATAGCTTTCAGATCTGTGAAGCACTGCCGTGTTGATCTAAAGCACGCCAGTGTTCTTAGCCCCCGATGCGGTTTACGCATTTTCAAATATCCGAGAGTTGCACGAGCTCGAACATGCCCGTGTAGAATGAGAGCACAACCGTGCACTTCTCTCCATGTGGCCTTTTTCACTCCTGTTGCTTTGGAATGCCCCGTTTTCTGTTCCTTTTTCCCAAGGAACCTGTTTACCTGTCCAATCACACAAACATACCCAAAGGAGTACAAAAAATTGAGAATTAATGCTAGGAAGCGGCATCAGTGCATGCAGATATGATAGAAATATATGTATGATCATGCACTTATCAATGGTACCATCCACCAGTTTTAGGAGGCACATTCCCAGAGGTTGGAGGTTGTTAGGAGGGATATTGAAAGGCTCCAGGGCGAGCTCGCTGCAGCTCAAGCCCGCCTTCAGGAGGCAGCTCTTACGGGAGTTGAGAAGGGCTTCCATATCTGCTAAGAGATCTTCCATAATCACCCAAAACTGGACCTCGCCTCTCTAAAATTTCCAGAGGCTCTCCAATATCTTCCTCATCTTCTCCCCTCTCTTTAGATTCAATTTGTATTGTTTTTTTTTTCTCCTTTTATGCATCTTCTTTGGTTGTAATGAAAACTCCTTTTGAATAAGTAGTACTTTTCTATTTCTTCAAGTTGTTTTGTGGCATGTTATAAAGATTAAGACGCTTCTTGCATCTCTTATCACAAGCACATCTTTGTTCCATCCTTCAACCAACTTATATCCGAGCAAGGTTGAGAGACCTACTTTGAAAGAGTAGTAGGGCAAGTGCTTGACAAAAAGGTCATGAAGCTCGTTCTTGTCTTTAGGGGCTCCGTGGCCGCATTCTTGGCCCCAGCAAGATGGTGGTGTAATGCCCGCTCCTACAAAGGAAGTTGGGACGACATTAAAAAATCCGTCCTTGAAGGACCAAGTTATGGGAGAGGTGCATATGGTCTTGTGGTCTCCCCCTCAATAAAGGGTGATCTTTCACTTAGAACTTAGCTAAATGCCACAGCTGACAGGAGTTTACAGTCTTCCCCTTGTGGGGATGATATTTTCCTTACGGTGGGTCAGCAACCGAGGTCAACAGGATTTTGTGATCTTCTCCGCAAGGAGGATGATCTTTTCCTGAAGATAAGACTGAGGCCGAGGTAGACAAGATTTTGTGGTGTTCTCCTTAAGGATGGTGATCTTTTCCTGAAGACAAGACCGAGGCCGAGGTCGACAAGATTTTGTGGTGTTCTCCTTAAGGATGGCGATCTTTTTCTGAAGATAAGACCAGTATCGAGGTCAACAGGTTTTTGTGGTCTTACCCTCAAAAGAGATGATCTTTTCTTGAAGATGAGTCTGGCGCTGTGGTTGACAGGACTTTGTGGTCTTGTCCTCAAGCGGGATGATCTTTTCTTGAAGATAAGATCGGCGCCAAGGTCAATAGGACATTGTGGTCTTCCCCTCAAGTAGGATGATATTTTCTGAAGACTAAATTGGCATCGGTGCCAATAGGACTTTGTGGTCTCCCCTCAAGGAGGATGATCTTTTCCTGCAATTTGGTTTCTTGGAGAAGGACCTTACACTCTGGGGACTTTGATAAGAGTGGAAAAATTCTCTCCATTAGGTCCTTTAAGGGTTTTTGTACGAGTAGTAAAGATTCTCTCCTCTCGGCCATTAACAGGGACTTTGATGAGCTTGCGCGAAGAGCTCAACCTATAAGAGGGACTTTGATGAGCTTGCAAGAAGAGCTCCACCCTTAAGAGGGATTTTGACGAGCTTGCAAGAACAACTTGGCCCATAATAGGGACTTTGACGAGCTGGTGTTTGCTTACCACAAGTGTACAGGTAGTATCAATTAATAAATTGGACTCAAAAGAGTCGGATGTCGAATCCACATTGACCAACAAGTATTAATACTGACTATCATTCTATTATCTAGTCTAATCCAAAGGGGGTGTGCCCTAAACTAATCCTAAACTAATCAGAACGCATGACTAATGACATAATGGACTCTTGAGAGCAATCAATCATAGAAGGGGGTATTCAGGAAATGAATCCCCCATGGGCTTTTATAAAGATATTGACAAAGATCTTAAGGTTGATAGTTGCAAGATTTTGGACCAAGGGTTCCTATTATGTATTTGATCCCTCTCTCGATGCGACTAATACCTAGTAACCTTAGTGCGTTAGTGTTCTATGGAACCTATATCTTGGAAGAGTTATGGGAATAAGACATATTAAGTACTTGTTCTCCTTAGTACCCTATCTCTTTGCGTACTCACAACTCTCTCTATTGATGTAGATCTATACACAAGGAGGCGTTCGCTTCTTCCCTCATTTTAATCATATTGGAAATCTGGGTTGTCGCAACGTAGAAATCCAATGTAATAAAAGAGCATTCAATAGATCTCAAAACAAAAACAATTAATCAACTATTAGGAATAAATATCAAGAACAATCATTAAACCGAGGGTTTATCACACCCAAATACCTAGAAAGTTAGTTTCCCATGGAAGGGGAACACAAATCCAATACAAAACGTTGAGAGAATATCAAAATAAACATAAACAAACTTACCTTTGATGTTTCCTCCACTATTGGCTGTGTGTGTGGATCTAGGATAAAGCTCCCCCTTCAAACCCTCGCCGTCAAGAGAGTGTTTTCGATGATTGGTGCTATCGGAGATGATAAGAGCCTCCTTTCCTAACCCTAGATGTTGGTATTTATAGAGTTTTTCACATCTGGAAAATATCCCACATGTTTTGTGTTCGTGTGGAACCAACTTGGGTGAAAATCGGGTGTAAATCGGGCTCAAATATTGGCCAAACAGGGTACCTATACAGTTTATCTGGGCAACCAGTACGGCTCTCAGAAAAATTCAGAAGCTGTTTAAAAATACTGTAGCTACAGTGCATACAGGCACTATAGCCTGTATGGATCATCTCATAAGCCGTGTTGAAGAAAAAAACACTAGTGCCTAAAATTACTGTAGTTACGGTGCATACAGGCTTGGCACCCTATATGCACTGCTCCGTATGCCATTATGGAGACCTCATTTTGACTCAAAATCTTCGGGGAACTTGTCCATCCTGTATGGGAGCATTTGTAGGTTCTTTGTAGCTCCTGACATTGACTTTTTAGTCCTTGAAATAGCTTCAAAAGTCCCCTTTTCTCTTGAAACGTCTTCATTATGCCTTGTTTATCAAAAATATCACCAATTAAGTACCAGTGGACTATATTTTCACCAATTAGCATGCAAAATATACGTGAATGAGATATAAAAATATGAACAATTGAACACTTATCAAACATCTCCACACTTAAGCATTTGCTTTTTCTCAAGCAAAAAAAACAATTTATATAAAAGAATTGATAAGTGTTTAATCTTCGGCTAAAGAACAAGTACAGTTCCACTCTACTCAAAGTTTTCACCTCTTATATGAGATCCCCTATTTCAACACCGCACTAATATCATTCCTGTGACATTTCAGTACGACTCTAGATATAAGTTTTCACTCCACATGCCATGTTCATGAGTCTTAAAATGACAAGCACACCCTCAATGGACTCTAGAGGTTTCTTGGGACTCTAAGTGCAAAACAACCAAACCCTAATGAAGAAATGGTGGAAAAGCTTCAGATATCTACAAAAATAACTTCTTCTCTCTGTCTCTGTTTTTTTTAGATCTCAATTCCGGTAGGGTATCCCTAATGGATCCGACTTTTCGGAACAAATGTAGAGTGTAGATCTTCCTTTCTCAGGGATGCTCATGCTGATTAGGCACCAGAACACCCAACTGCTCTGAAAATTACAATATCTACATGAATGTGCTTAGGCTCACAAGTGACTTTTCAACTTGAGGAATACTCTGATTAGGAGCTAGAACCCCGAGCTTACTTCGTCACCATGAATAGAGGAACACAGTATTGGTTATTTTAACAACTTCTATGTACACTATTACATTATTTTTTCTCTTACTTGTCCACTAAAAATTGAATTTATAATGGTCAAAAGTTTGAAATAGTGTTACGAACCACTTGGAGCTATTGAGAGTGATACTTAGCAAATCAAGTTAGAAGAACACAATAATGGGCTATCTAAGACTACTAGAGAGTATGATTGTCACAAGAGTTTTCTCTTAGTGTCCATGGTGTTCATAGGAGAAATTGAAAATAACTTGTGCTCAAATGGTGTAAACTAAGAGTAAAGCAAAACTAAAATTTCTCAACAAAGCCATCATAGATATATATTAAGCATGCATTTCACATTAAGATTTTCAATGAATCTAAAAATAGCTTGATATCTACCCATCTCTACACTTAGCATCGTACGTTAGCCTCAATGTATAAAACAAAACATGAAATGTGTAAAGTATGCAGTAAATGGGTGTAATACCCAATTTAGTCACTCTATTATACCGTTTTGAGACTTTAGGTCCCTCTATTATAAGTTGAGCCATTTTGGTCCCTGCACTTTCATGATTGAGAATTTTTAGTCCCTCCCTCAGTCGGACACCCACTTTTTGAATTGGCCAATCAAGTCTCTGGAGGGACTAAATATTCTAAATCGTGAAAGTATAGGGACAAAAAAGGCTCAACTTATAATATAGGGACCAAAAGTCTCAAAACGGTATAATAGAGTGACTAAATTGGGTATTAGATAAGGAGAATGGAAAACTGAAACTTACCCGATTTATTGATGATGATTCCAAGTTCGATTCTAATTTCGGGCCGCTATCCATGTTGGCCAATATGTTCACTCTCTCTATCCTTCGAGACAAGAAGTGATCAACATAGCTCAAGATCAACAAAATCCTAAAGCCACTAACAAACTATGAGACAGTGATAAGTTTAGCAGGGATAAGCCCTTGCTAACTAGTACAAACTACTCATCGACTGACTAAAAAGAAAAAAAACTAAGTTAAGTTAGTGATAAGTCCTGATCCTTCGGTGTCTGGCTACTCCTCGTCAGATGAAAAAATCGGTTTGGTGGTCGGTACGGGTGGTTGTCGTGCTAACGGTGTAGGGATCGATGCTGGCAACTATGGTACGCCTAGTACTGGTACAAAGGATATGAGATCGGAAAGGAGCGATAGTATTTGACTGACATCAACTCTCAATTGGCGCTTCTCCTCGATGATGGTACGCTAATTTGCTCACAGCTCATCAATCTTTTGCTCCATTCTTTGAGATTGACTGTAGGAGAGAAGTAGGGCTGTTACTAGAGAAGAGCCCCTGATCTTGCTATTGAGGTGTTTGGGCTCTCGCTCTCCTCACCCACTGGGTCCGGGCGGCGTGAGAGTCGTATGACTATATATCCCGGATTGATGCGCCTGATCAACCCCATCTGGAGGAGTGTGGTGTATCCCAGCGGCTCACAAGTGGATAGGTGTGTCATGTTTTGAGTCTGGATCAGTGCACATATCCCTATGACCAGTCTATTGATATATGGTCCTACGGATTATTGGAAGTCTCCTTTCAAGATGTGCTCGGTCCCTCTGGCTCGATGGTAAAATGATGGAGACAACGCCCTTGAAGTTCTAGTCGTCGCCCCCTTGAGTTCAACCCAAGCCAAAGATTAAAAAAACCCTATTGCAAAAACCTTATATAGGCAATGCACAAAAATCCTTCTTTAGTCCACAATGCGTCATAAATTTTTAGCCTTTTCAGAGATCTTTTCTGCGTTTTGCAACACGTCCTTTTTCAGTCCATGACGCATCATTAATTTCCTTATCTTCGCAGTCTTCATTAAGAGCTTGATTAGATGACCATTTAGCCTCGGATTGACCTAAAATTTAAACTGAGTTAATCTTCAATCTAAATGGTGGAGATTAGGTTTAGAATCTTGTATCTCTTCTAATAAATTTTTGGTCTTTGGTGCACTTTTAAGATTTCTGCAGCACTCTCTCCCTTCGTATTCGGCTCTTTTTAATGGAACACCCCTTCCTTTGGCCACATGGTCATCTCCAGCTTAGTCATCATCCGTAAATGTTAATAATACCTTTCATTAGTGAATAAATTTATCCATTTAATACAAAATCCACTAAAGCAAGTATTGATGCAACTTTACATAACAAATGCATGTAATTGAGCGAATTCATCATGAATACAACGTTATTTGCTCATTTTTGTTCTCAATCATGCATATTAAGCTCTCTAAATATGTATATGTTTGAGAGCTAACATCTAGAAGAAGGTTCAAGCCCAAAAGGTACCTTTATCGAAGACATAGTATATAGCAACACTTAATAGGACTTTCCGTTTTTTGAAATTTTGAATTTTTGGTGAGAGATTGTTATGCAAAAGTTCAAAATTTGGGGGATTGTTTTGCAAAACATTATAATTTGAGATATTGTAATTCAATGCAAAATTTTACAATTTGGGGAATAGTTTTGCAAAACTTTATAATTTGGGAGATTGTTATGCAATGTAAAACTTTACAATTTGGGGAATGTTATGCAAACCTTTATAATTTGGGACATTGTTATGCAATGCAAAATCTCATAATTTAATTGATTATTAGGCAAAACTTTAAAATTCCTGAATTTGACTGAATGAAATGATATCAAATGGATTCCATTGAGTAGAGAGTTACCTCTCGTAGAACGTGCGCAAGTGGACGCAACACGTTGGGTTTCTCTGTTAAAGAGGGAACAAGGTGAGTCCAATAGTGATAACTCTCATTTTTCCATCTTATCTTTTCCTTCTAGGAGAATCTATTTTTTGCTGTGCTGCAACTTTGCCGACCCTCGACCCCTTCTATGTCATACACCAACGGAGGGAGACAAGTATCTCCGTCGAATGTCGTCATTGAAGCCTTGCACAAGGCGGTGAAAAGTTCTTCTGGGATAGTGTTTCTGCGTGCTTCTCTATAGACTTTTGTTCAACGTTGCAAGGCAATTTGGTGAGGTAACTATTTTCTCTTTTACCTACTAGGATGATAGGTTTACCTACTCTATCCTGCGATATGTGTATTATCATATTAGTTACTGCTTATCTTGTTTTGATCCTGTAAACTAGTATGATGTTAGGTTTTATTTATGATGCCACTATATGTCTTATCATCTTAATATTTGAACACTTTATCTCTTTATCTGTCTCTCTCTCTCTATCTCTCTCGATTGATCGTTGGGGTTCTAGGGTTCTTCGATCTGTAAGGCTTGACCCAGCATATGCCAGCAACCTGATCGACGCTATCAGAGAGGTTCTCCAATGATAAGACTGCTAGTGATATCAATGTGATAGATCTGTGATTGGCTGGGATTTGGCCATCGATCGGAGATCTGCCGATTTCTTGATAATGTCTTGGCTGTATGGTTGGAATTCTTTCTCTTTTTTTTTGCCTTTTTAGTTTAGAGATGATGATAGAGCTTTTGTTGCTTTTTTTGTTGATATTTTTCATATCTAGTATGGCGGAGAGAGATTTGGGCGTGATAGGATGGTAGATATATGGCGGTTTATGGGCTTATAATGCCGAGGTTTTTCCTCGGATCTCTATCTATCGGTGGATAAGATTTGGGGATTGAGTGGAATTCTTTGGTGATTCGATCATTGATGCAAACTCTCTGAAATTTTCACCATGGATGCTCTTCTAGAGGTGAAATAACCAATCTTAGAGTCTTGTTTGTTTTCTTGATAGCTGGTATTTAGTTTCTGTTGAAATGTGTTACTGTTGTGTTCTGGTATGTTCATACGACCAAGGCCAACTACAGCAACTAAAAAGAAGCTTGACATTAAAAGGCCAAAATTTCAAGTTCAGCAAAAACAAAAAATATTTCAAAGAATACTGTTGCAGAGATACCACCATCAAGTTACAGGTATTTTAAGAGTGCAAGTTAATTGGCCAAGTTTACACAGCCTCCTAATGCCAAGAGAGCCAAAACTACATCGCGAATTGCACCTGCTGGAAGCACAAATCATTAAGTTATTATCATATATAATGGATATCTTTTTGTTCATGGAAATCATATTTTAGATATTTTGTTAGTTCTGAAATTTCCCCTTAATAGGATATCTCTTGGTTCATGAAAAACTAAAACCACATATCATACGTAATGGATATATTTTTTGGGAAGGCATTCAACTTATATGGTGTATTGATAGACTACACATGTTTAGTTGTTATTATTACCGTCTTTTGGTTAATGGAAGACATATTTTGGAATTATTTTGAAGAAATCAGTTTGTCCCTTGTTCTTTTTTCCAACCATATTATTATAAGAATCAGCAATTTATGTAAAACTATTGCATGTTTACTTGAACAACAAAGGATCCATTAGCTTAGACAAAAATGTAGTGCTTTCCATTAAGATATTTATATAAACACATTGTCTGCAACATTATATAATACATCCTAAACTAAAACATTCATAAAATGTTATTCCAATATTAAATAAGTATTACTAATCTTCAAACCTACCCCATTGTTTGCCTCTTTATCAATTCGGGGCTTATGGTTTGAGTAATGTTGATAAGACTAAAAAGGTGAATTCAGGCCCATTTTTATGCCACATCAGCAAGTATTAACAAGGTTAAGTATTTTGGCACCTTTTTGTAAGCGGTTTAGACTACAGGGTACTAAAGTGCCACAACTCAAACCACAAGCCCATAATTGATAAAGAGGCAAACCACATGGTAGTTTAGTGAAATTTATCCTAAATTTTTTTTACTGAAATGGCAAGTAGTGGCACATCATCACCACACGTGTCACACCACGCCAGCAAAATACGTCCACTTGTAAAAGATAAAAACAATAGAAAAAAACCTTGTATTTCATTTATATGCCATTTGGCTGCCACGTCAAGGTCAGGGACCAAAAGTGAACAAATAGATAATACACAGGGACCGTCTTGAACATTTTTAAAACACAAGAATAAAAGCAAACATTGGCATCTTTTCCAAGGATGAAAAGTGTAATTAACCATAAATAGCAAACATCAACTTTATCCATTTTAAGGAAGTCCCTCACCAAATATCTTTTTTTCATCTTGCTTAATCCCCTAATGTTCCATCAGATAATGTTCATATTATAACCTTACTAGCCCTGTGTTGGAGGTTTTGGGAGCCTAGTTGTTTCCCTTTCCCTCCTGGATGCGCTCTACCTCCATTTTGTGCAATTATAAGATAACAGGATTTGGGTTTATCATTGGCTCCTAAATCAATTCCCATTTGGAGTGCAACTGATGGTAGGTCCCTATCGGGACAATCAAATAATATAAGTGGAACATTTGATAAATTGGATGGCATACCTTGTGACTCCTATGGTTGTGGGCACTTCTGAACTATGAAGCCCTCTTTTTCAATCCTTGGTACATATGGTACTTTCTCCTTGATGCTCTATTGTATGGGGCCTTTGTTATTTCCTAGGTCTTGTGCTTACTCACTCTTCCTTAGTTGTTATAGTTCCTAATCTTGTTCATGTGCTAATGTCTTCCTTGGACTATCTTGTGCTTGTTCCTTGTCTGTCGAGCTAGATTGCCTTTTTGATAGGTGATCCCAGGTTGCATCTATAATAAGCTTCCGGACTCCTCATATGTACCTTTACGAGACATTACTTATGTCTAGCTCCACTCCATGTCTCAAACCTAGCCGTTTAGGTCCCCAACCAGGCCCATTTCTTCTTGGGCCCAACCTAATCCCATATACACTTGGTTGCTGACTATCACCTTAGGGATCTCCTAGACTTCAAAATTGGTAATGGGTTATTGAATTTTGCCCTACACATCTAGATTTGACTTTCTATTTTTATCTAATTGTGATCCAGGTCCTTGATAGGCTTTAGGTTCGTCATAGTGCATGTGTACAGTCTCTTCTAATAGGGTTATGGGGGCATATTCCTGCTGACTTGGCAACCCCAAATTAGCATTATGTGGGTCTCCCCAGGATACATCTCACAAACTTTTGGTCATAACACCTTAGCGCCACCTATCCCATATTGCGCCACATCATCTTCTTCTTATATGTCATTCGGGACTCTGTGAATGCACTTAGTTCCACTTGACACTGCCATGATAGCACAGCTTGCAATGACAGGACCACCTGTCATGTCTATTGTGCCATGTCAACTCCATGTATCTGCTTCCTTGCCATGTCAGCTCCATATGTTTATGCTAAGCCCGCACCATATGTCCTTTTTTTTTTACTACGTACGTTGTCCCCAAGTGTTTTCCTTTCCATATCATCATCACATGTTGCATCCACATCATCACCAGATGCAATCACAACATTGCCATGTGTCACTAAAACTGATTTCCCATCTGCTAGGGTAGACATCACAGAAGTGCCATGTGTTAAGGTGCCCATTTTTTTTTTTTTTTTTGCCATGTTTCACGTTGTATATCTCTCTTCTCTCCTAGCCACCACCACCTGGCCCCATGGATCTAGATGACATGTCGCCCACATCCTCCTCCTAGACATTAACCTCCTTCGACATGGCCCCTATTTTTCCCTACACATCATCATATAGTTCAACTATATATATAGTCATCCTCTACATCGTAAATCTCTTCAATGTCGAATGCTATCTGCTTCCCCTTAATAATCCCAAAGATGTTGTCCTTGTGAATGCTTGCCACATTTACTATGTTATACGAGGAAACCACATTCCCATTATGTGAACCCTTCTCAGCTCTCACCAACTAGCATTCATTTGCGTAGTTCCACACTGTCGTGTTGCCCACTGAGTCCTCTCATATGGAGACTCATTCATCCTTAACTTATCACAAGTTTATGGGCTGTGACAAGCAGTACAAAGCGAAATGAATATCGTTCCCAGAGGAAGAGGTTCAAGTACCAATTTATAAATCTCCTATATTATCTAGATGATCCAAATTAGTAATAGAACTAACAAAACAAAATAGTAATGTTCAGATATAGAGAGTTCCTAAAACTTTGATATCATCATTTGGCTTTATTCAACAAATTTAAACTTGGGTGCTTTCTTACCTTAATATGTTAGGCTTGAGAATAATTAGTTATGTTAAGGGTAGTTTGGTAATTTTATGTTATTAGGGTTTTACTATAAATATGTGACCGATCTAGATCTGGCGTTGGCTAATCCAGATCTGGCGCCAGCAGATCCAAATCTGGTGCATGGCGGGCGTGTGTCCAATTTGAGGCCGCAGGGATCTCCCCTATTTGGTGCGCACTCGGGTGAGTGGAGGACGAGACCAGTTGGTCAGGGAAGGCTCGGCCAAATCTGGCCGGAACAGGGCTGAAGAAGACAGGCCGGCGATGGGTTTTGGGGCATTGGAGTGTGGGGACCAGAATCGGGCCGATGGGACCTAGTTGGACGGTTTTGCATATATGTTTTGACGGTGTGTGACGATGAGGGAAGTAAGGAGGAACTCGAGACAACAACAGTTACCAGATTTTAACCTTGAGGAGGAGTAATGTTAGGCTTGAGAATAATTAGTTATGTTAAGGGTAGTTTGGTAATTTTATGTTATTAGGGTTTTACTATAAATATGTGATTAGTAGGAGAATTAGGTTTGGATGTTGATGCTAAGTTTGTTTTCTTTTCTTTGAGTAGCCGTCGTAGATTGGAAGAACTCAAGGACGTGGAGGCATGACTTGCTACAACAACAGTTTCCAGATTTTCACCTTGAGGACAAGGTGTCTTTTTGGGAGTGGAGTAATGTTAGCGCAATAGTAATAAGATATGTTAAGGGTAGTTTGGTAATTTTATGTTATTAGGGTTTTACTATAAATATGTGATTAGTATGAGAATTAGGGTTTCATTTTGATGTGGAGTTTGTTTCTTTTCTTTGAGTAGCCGTCGTAGATTGGGAGAGTTGGCCTTCCTCTCGAATAGTAGGCCGAGTTATCAATAAAATTCTTCTTGTTTCCTTGAGATTTACCGCTGGTTCCTATCAAAGTGGTACCAGAGCAAGGTCTTGGGACAATGGTAGTAAAGAAGGTAGATGCGCTTGAAGATAAGTTGGAAGCGTAGGTTGTCTCGCTCAAAACCACCATTGATAAGTGATTTAACTCCGTTCAACAACAGATCCAACAACAGTTCACTTCCTTCGAGACGATGTTGCAAAAACTGATCGACTTCCATGTCAATCAGCCATCGTCGGTGGTTCCTTCGGCATCCCAACAGGCGATGGTGGGCTTGTCTATCGTCTTAGGCGAACCCAAGGAAAGGAAAATTGTTTCCTTGGTGGCTAGAAAAGTAGGCATGGGCAAGGATCCCGTGGAAAACCCTGGGGATTCACGAGACGAGGACGGAGGACCATGGATGGGTCTGGATCCTGGAGTTATGTTAAGGGTAGTTTGGTAATTTTATACTATTAGGGTTTTACTATAAATATGTGATTAGTAGGACAATTAGGTTTGGATGTTGATGTGGAGTTTGTTTCTTTTCTTTGAGTAGCCGTCGTAGATTGGGAGAATCGGCCTTCCTCGCGAACAGTAGGCCAAGTTATCAATAAAATTCTTCTTGTGTCCTTGAGATTTACTGTTGGTTCCTATCATAATGCTTACTAATTGCAATGATTGAATTCACCTCATTCAGTGAGATCCTCTTTCAAAGTATAACACCTATACGTATATTTAATTCTGTATATATCTAATGTCGTGATCATAGATATTAATCTAGGTTCATTATGCTCTTTGGAATTCTTAATTACATGCAACACAGGTGTGCATTTATTTCTAAACTGCACAACCAATGTCTGATGAATTCACGAATTAATGTTGAACTTCAACTTTCGCTACTTCATTCAATATCTTAAACATGCAATTCATGGCCAGTAAATTTCAAGAATGAAAACTAAAATCATCAAATTACAATTAACAAAGAAAGATCAATGCACCCAAGTTCAAGTAGTATTAGGAATCCAATGAATCCAACACAGCCCTAAAATGAGAATTCTAGCAATTCATGATAAATAAAATAGTATTGTTATTGTTCAAACATGAAGAAAATCTCAACATCTAAAAAAAAAAATTTCAAAGTCTAAATACTAGAGAAGAAAAAGAAAAGCAAAACTCTTTGCTGTAGGTTCTACCCTTCGTCTTCCTTTTTCTTTCATAATTTCTTCCTCCTTTTGCCTCCGACTGGTCCTCCCCTCTTTTTGCCACATATCTCCTTTTTCTTATTTTACAGATCTCCCTTTTTCAAATTTCAAAATAGATTTTATCCTCCCAGATTCGGAAATCCTAGATGAACCAAATAGCCTACTTTAGATTAGGTTTTGTTTTGACAAAGGTGACAAGCGCCCCTTGTGTGGAAGTCAGGGGCAGGCAGTGCGACTCCTTGCACGTGTGCCTCATCTTGTGGTCGTGGGGGTTCGATCTTGGGTTCTTCCCAACCATCTACGCCTTACACAAGGTACTTGGTACCAATAGGCCAAGAGGTCGTTGGTTTAGATTAGGTTTTTGAGAACCTAAACAACGTCGTTTGTATTTAATTTGACCATCTCAAAATAGTTTTCGATCTTGCTCTCATCTTTTCGAAGCATCTAAGAGGCCCTCATTCTGACTGGCTCTTGGCTTTGGTATGCAAGGTTTGGGCATATAAATTTTGGTGCTCTCAATTGGCTTCTATCTAACAAGAAGATGGTGAAGGGACTACCCAGTGTCAATGTACCAAATGAGATATGTAAAGAATGTGTTCTTGGAAATGACTTAAGAAAAAGCTCTCTAAAAGAGTCTTGTCAATAAAGCAAAGAAGACTCTTCAACTTATCCACACCAACATATGTGAGTCAATCGCTTCGACCTATTTGGGGGTCGTCGATATTTCTAAAATTTATTGATGATTTTAGCAGCAAAACTTGGGTGTACTTCTTGAAAGAAAAGTTGGAGGCCTTTAAAAAATTTGAGTTCAAGGCTTTGGTGGAGAACCAAAGTGGCTATAAAGTCAAGATGTTCCTATAGATCATCGAGGATAATTCGCATCAAAGGAGTTCGAGGAAAATTGCAAATTCAATGACATATGGAGGTCATTGACGGCACCTTAATCCCCTCAACAAAATGTCATCGAGGAAAGGAAAAACTGCACCATACGTGACATGGATGATGGATCGAAGTATGATGAAAACAAAATAGTTTCCGAAGGAATTTTGTGTAAAGGCTGTCAATCTTGCAGTCTATTTGCTCAATAGATGTCCCACAAAGAATTTTGAATGACTAACACCTCAAGAAGCATGGAGTAATTTCAAGTTGGATGTTTCTCACTTGAAAGTTTTTGTAGCATATGCAAATGTACCAGATGAAAGAATAACCAAGTTGGAAGATAAGAGCATTCGATGCATTTTTATTGGATATGATTGAAGATTCAAGGCCTATAAGCTTTTTGAATAAAAGAATAAGACAATGATTATAAGCCAAGATGTGGAGTTTGAAGAAGATGATGTTTGGAATTAGAGCACCAATATGGTGGTGATGCAAGAAGAAGAGAAACTCAATGTGCGTGATGGAGACTCTTCACCACTATCTTCTTTAATATCACCATCATCAACATCATCATCATCAAAAGAAGATAGTCGAACAATACAAAAGACTATAAATATCCAAGGCTTATATGAGGTGACAAGTCCCCTTAATGTCATATGTCTTTTTGCTAATGAAGAAGAAGTTTCATTTGAAGATGCTATAAAAAAATGAGAAGGGGAGAGTGGCAATGGATGGGGAGATAAAATCTATTGGAAAGAATCAAACTTGGGAGCTTACTTCTCTACCAAAGGAGCACAAACCAATTGGCATGAAGTGGGTTTATAAAATCATGAAGAATGCTCAAGGAGAAATAGAAAAGTACAAAGGAAGACTCATCACAAAAGGTTACAAGAAACAAGTCGGCATCGACTACTAGAAGGTATTTGCTCTCATTGCTCAAAATGAAGACCGTTAGATTGATGATATCATTAGCCGCACAATCCCATGGCCAGTTTTTCAATTTGATATAAAGTCGGCGTTTCTCAATGACTTCTTGGAGGATGAAGTTTATGTTGAACACCCCATAGGATATGTTAAAAGGGGGAAAGAAAGAAAAGTGTTGAAGTTTAAAAAAAAAAAAAGCTCTCTATGGCCTAAAGCAAGCACCTAGAGCTTGGAACTCAAGAATTGATGCAAACTTCAAGGATAATGGCTTTATACAATGTTCTTATGAACATGCTATGTATGTGAAGAAAAAAGATAACAACATTTTGTATGTCACTTTATATGTGGATGATCTTATTTTTACTGGAAATTCTCCACGAATAATTAAAGACTTCAAGTATGCTATGGCCAAGGAGTTCAAAATGATGGACATGGGACATGTGTCCTACTTTCTTGGATTAGAGATCCAGCAACTTAAAGATGACATTTTTGTTACACAAGAATACTATGCAAATGAGGTTAGAAGAAGATTCAAGATGAAGATTGCAACCCAATTAACACACCAATATATCTTGGAATGAAATTATCAAAACATGATGAAGGCAAGGTGTTGGATCCTACACTTGTGTGGGTTGCTTGAGATACTTGACTTGTACATGGCTGGACGTTCTTTATGGTGTTGGATTAGTAAGTCATTTTATGGAGGAGCTAAAGGGAACACATTGAAAGGCGGCTAAAAGTATCCTTCATTGTTTCTAAGGTACTAAGCTTTGGTTTGCTCTATTCACACTTCACAATTTCCAAATCGGATAGCGATTTGGATGGAGACCTTGATGGGCTTGATGAGTAGAAAAGTACTTCTAATTTTGCATTTTTTTTTATTGGAGACACGGTATTTTCATGAATGTCAAAGAAGAAACCTATTGTTACCTCTAGGTGTCAAACAAGTCGGTCAAGCACGGCACGACACAAGCCTAACTCTTATCGGGCTTTGTGTGTGCTCGTACCGGCCCGGCACGTCTATGAGCCATGTCATGCCGGCACGACCTGCTAATTTTTGGGTGCCAGCCTGGCACGAGGCACAACACGAGCTATGTCGCACCGGGCCCGTCCGTGACCTGGCCCACAAAATTTAAAACTTAAAAATATCTAACTTTTAAAAAAAAAAATGCAAAACATCCCAAAAAATTTAAAAAAAAATTGAAAAAAATCACATAGAATTTAAAAAAATTCCCAGAAATGAGAAATTCCACAAAACTTTCAAGAAAATTCCAAACATAGAATCTCTAAAAATTCCAAAATTCAAAAAATTCCTAAAGAAACCCCAAAAAAACATCCCATAAAATTTCCAAAAAAATATAAAAAATTCATAAGATTCAAATATAGCATTTTTTTTATAGCTAGTATAATCCTCATTCTTGATGTCATATTCATAACATCCATACACGCTCATAGCCATCACTGAGTCAACCCACATACTCATTAAGATCTCACCCAATAAAAAACTTTTGTTCACTTGGAATCCCTAGAACTACATCATTAAAATATTTCCAAGAACATTATTCTCTTAAGCCTACTTGAGGGGCATACGCACTCACTATGTTGACTATCTCTTTCCCCAACACTAGCCTCAAATGTATAATCTTATATTTTACCATTTTCACTTTAACCACTTTGCCCTTAATTCTTGGTTCCACAATAATTCCCACAACTTTCCTATGTTTATCTCCTCTATAGTACCATAATTTATAGCTTGTGTTACCAATCTCTCTAGCCATGTTTTTATATCTATCTTCCTTGTTTTTACAGTGTCGACTAACTCCATAAACTTTCCTGTCAAAGACTCAATATTGCAACTACCGATCCTAATCCTACTCTTATGGACTAATTTCTTTATTTGTCCCCGTCCATTGAGATGTGAGGCCCCTTTCCCATCTATCACCACATCCGAGCGTTGATGTGGTGGGACTAACTTCTTTATCCACACCGGTCCATGATGTGGGAACCTTTGTCAATGCTCCCTCACACCCAGGAAGTGGTATGACGGAACAACTTGCTCATTTAACATTACATCCAGGTCCGATGTAGCTGGTACCTAGGTGCGCATGTCCCAATATTATATAGCAGAGAATCTATATCATAGGTTTGACTAGATTTTTACATTGGCTGTCAATCTAGTGCAATCCTTCCTTTATCCAGGTTTAGAATCCGCTACGCTCACATACACTCACAGAAGGCATATATATATATATATATATATATATATATATATACAGCAGTGATGTTATCAGGCCGGCCGGAAATTATATATTTCCGGTCGTCTGCTCATTCTGGCCCTTGGAGCATATTTGAACAATTTTCAACCGTACGGATGGAAAGATCATCGAAAAATAAGTTATTTGTCAATTTTCATACAATTTGGGAACTTGTAGGGTCTTCATCTTAACGGATCAAAACTTATAGAAATCTGAACGGTCCAGAATTTCAACTATTAAGTGGGAAGACCAAACGGTTACCAAAATAAATGAAAATTGACAAAATAACTTATTTTTAACAGATCTTCCCATCCATATAAAAAAAAAAAATACTCCAGGGCTCAAATGGGTACCAAAAAATTTAATGATTCCTAGTACATATATATATATATATATATATATATATATATATATATATATATATATATATATATTTCAATTCTTTTTAAATACAGTAAAGCAAAACATATAGAAACACATTCAAGCAGAACAATTTATATTCATCAAAATATTATAAGTTGCATTTAAAGGAAACAAGTGCATGAACTCGAAAAGGAAAAGAAAAGAAAATGAAAACAGACACTTGTCCAGTGACTTTTCAATTATGGGATCTCAAACCTTCATAATTTTCATTGCTCACTTATCGATTAAGAGGAGGTTTCAATACTTTGTAGTTATCTCCTAATAACTAATACTCATAAGACTCATTGGAGCATCAACACCTTCAATGGCAGCTCTTATCATCTTCTCCAACTGATAACAATCCAAGTCATCCATCTGCAATCAAATCCCAAATTCTAGTCATCAAAAACCTCTAATTCAATATTGTCATATCAGATAGAATTAACATGATATAAATTAAATCATATTATTAATCTTTAGAAGAAAAACATCTATCCACACATTTGTAATCTTTACCACTTTGTCCAACATTGGTTTTCAATGATTATCAAGAATCCCACATGAACAATTAGCCTTAGTGCTTGCTTGGTTCACATTGTGGGCCACTAGTCTGAGCACGGGCTTGGGCTCTGGTTCAGGTTTGGTGATATCATTTTGGATCAAATCTTAATTTACTATAATTAAAATCGATCAAGCTTAAATTGAGAAAAAAAAATTCAACTCTTAATTAGACCTTGAGCATAATAGAATTAAAATTAAGGATTCCAGTTATAGGTTATCAGATCCGGGCCATCTTAATGTGCTAAAACATAGAAGCAAATTAACAAACAAACCATCGTAGTTCAAGCTCAAAACGTGCTAAGCAGTGTCTAAACATGTGATTCTTGATTTTTTTTTTTGTTTCTTAAAAAAATTCTAGAAAGGGTTCAACGTGAAGAATGATATCCATGAATTGGTATTTCTTCCAATTAGATCATGCATGTGTTGATTTACTTTTTGACTTGTAAAACATTTCACTTTATTCGCTTTAAGATAACTTCGATCATTGCTTTATCAAAAAGAAAAAAAAAACATATCATGTGGCAAATGTGCTCAATGAACAAAATCCTAAAAGAGAAAACATCAAACAACAATTGTTCTTAGTCATAGGTCTGCGTCAACAGCCAACTCAACATTTCAATATGAAGCTCTAACTTAATTTGGTCAACCTTTTAGTCAACTTTAGAGAAAGAGAGAGACAGAGAGAGAGCTATATACCTCAACAAAGAGAGTGTGCAAGAGACTCCCAGAGAGAGAGGTGAAGTTGGCAGAGATGACCTTGAGGTTTAGAGAATCAAAGGCCTCACATACCTTGATCATAGTATCCCTTTTCTTGGTACAAGTGATGCTTATAACCACACATCCATCTCCAAACTTGCACACTCTCAGCTGCAAAATCATTATAATTAACCAAATTAAATCACAACATAATTGATCATTAATGACTATATATAAATATTAGATAATAATTAAAAGTTTTTGAAGTACCTCAATGATTTCAATGGCAGGAGAAAGAGAAGAAGAACAAGGAGGGTAGGAAGAACTCCTACTAATCTGCATGGTTTCCTTCTTTCTCTGGTTAAAAACTGGGTTCACATTAATGAAGTCCATCCCAGTACTAACAAGTGCTTGCTCCTCTTGCTCCGTTTTCATCTCTGAAATCTCCAATAACATCCTTCTCTCCTGTTCTTGAAGCTTTTGAATGTAATCAATGGCGTCCTTGATAATTGAGGCCCTGCTCAACTAAATCCATGCATGCAATGCACGTAAACTCCATTAATTACCAATTCATGATCAATTAATCTATATTTATATAAATATAGCAAGTTGTGTGTTACCTTGGTGATGGTGGGGACAACACTTCGGAGGGCATGGAGCTGATCGGTTAGTTTCTGGCGGCGGTTCCTCTCCATGATGGTGTTCTTGGCGGGGAGGGAGGAGGAGGAGGAGGCGCCGCCACCTTCCGGCGAGCTTGAATCGTTGTATTGGGAGCTGAGTTTCACCTCAAATGGCCAACTGGTTGGATGAACAAGTTGAAGAGATGATTACTAATTATTAACAAAACTAACAAGAATGAATTCAACTATATACATGATTCATGATTAACAAGGAATTAAACCACTACTTGTCAAGCTCCTCCTCCTGGAAGGACCTCTCCATCTCTGAAAGTAAGTTGAAGTCCTCTTCCACCATGGACTCTCTCTCTCTCTCTCTCTCTCTCTCTCTCTCTCTCAAGTGAAGAATGAGCTCAAAGTGTATATTTGAGCTTGTGTGTGAGAAAGAGAGATATGTAGGTATTTACTATTTATAGGGTGAGAGACAAAGAAGATGGGAACATGGGGGGCGGGGGAAATCGTTGTTGATTGAATGTTTGGCTTTGTCTACGACTCCATGTTAAGACTGATTTATTAAATATTAGGAAAAATTATTAAAAAGTCCTTGAAACTGTTTTAATACTGTTTTCAGGGACCCAACACACACTATAATCATAAACAATACAACCCCAGGGACTAAAAAGTAATTGCCAAACAGTCAAGGGACTTTTTGGCAATTATAGGTAAATATTATGATATCAAAATAATACCAAATTTCTCTTTGTATGGTATAAGATTTTTTTAAATTTTTTCTAAAACACACAATTATTTTTACAAGGGTTACTTAAACTACCCATTACAATAAAATGGCTGCACGCAATTCTTTTTTACTTTGATTTTAGGTAGAACACGGAAAATAATCCCCATTTTTTTCTCTTTATGGTCTCTCTACTAAAAAATAACAGGAAATAGTTCCTCTATTTTTTAAAGTGGATAAAACTAGTCCAAAACCCAAAGGGGTTACGGGGTTAACACTATCGTTTATTTATGTTGACGTGATTTTTCTAGAATTAAAATATTATTAAAAAATCATAAAAAAGAATAAAACTAACCTAACAAATTGCTTAACGGATTTAGATCCGGAAACACCTAGACCCGAATTGAAGGACCTCACCCTCACTCTCACTCTCACCCTCGTTTCCAGTACTGAACTGAAACCCTCTAATCCCCACTCACCATCACCCTCACCCTCCTTGTCTTTCTCGTCCCCTTTGCACAAGGACTAGCCGAACACGAACCCTAATCTTGAGTTACAACCCGACGCCACACCACTATTGCCTCCTTCTCTGCCTCCTCTGGTGCCATTAACAATAAGAGTAGTAACCCTACCAATAAAGGTCCAGTTGACTCTCGTTAGTGTATAACCAGTACAACCTTGGGATCCATCATGGAGAGCAAGGTGGGGAAGTAGTGCTCCTCCGAGTAGGAAGAGTGTTTCTGGATGGCAAGCAGAGCAAGCAAAACTTGGGCCAAAGGACGTGATTGTGGACAACGAGAGAGGCGTGATGGCATGCGTGGACAAAGAACTGGGAGCCGAGGCGAAAGCAAAAGAAGGGGATCTCAAGGAGATGGCGTTGGCGCCATTGGTCGATGTAGCTGGGCCAAAGGGAGGGATTGGTGGGGACGATCTTGATGAAGCTTTGGGAGAGGGAGGGCGAGGGGAAGAAGAAGGCATGGTGGAGGGAGGGGAAGGGGCGGAGAGGGATGCAGTACTGGGAAAGGAGGATGAAGAAGGCATTGCGAGGGTTGTCGAGGTGGTGAAGGGCGGCAACAATGAGGGGGGAGTGGGCTTAGGTAGTGTGCTTGGAGGTGATGAGGCGGAGGCAAAAGGAAGGGGAGAGGGAGGAAAAGGGTGAAGGAGGGGTCGACGTGGACATAGATAGAGAGGAGAGAGGCGTGGACGTAGACGCAGAAGAAAGTGGAGAGGTGCAATTAGTTAGGTTAATTTTATTCTTTTTTATGATTTTTTTAAAAATATTTTAATCATAGAAAAGCCACATCAACGTAAATAAACGGCAACGTTAAACCTTGTTGGGTTTTGGACTAGTTTTACTCGCTTTAAAAAGTAGAGGGACTATTTTTTACCATTTTTTAGAAGAGGGACCAAAAGGGTAGCGGGAGAAAAGTACAGGGATTAATCTGGGTATTCTACCTTGATTTTAACAACCCCTTTGTTATGATGTATCACCTAATTTCACATTGATTATTTTGATTATTCATTCACACAAAAGTGTCCATGGTAAAAACGTTGATGAAAGTACTACTTCTAATGTTTCTTGATAGGTTATGTGAAACCTGATCTTGGGCTAGATTGGTCAGGGGGTTAGGGGAGGTTGTATATTAGACCTGAATCATATGAAAAATCTAGTTTTCAAAAATGAATAGGGGTTATTTTGGTATTACAAATATATCCTGGTTTCCCTAAAATTTATTACTTTGAAAAATATGTAATTTCCTTATATCTCTTCTTGATAATAGTGAAGACAGCGACTATGATGGATTAGTCTATATTGGGTGAACCAACTAAAAATCTTATGTCTCTTTATGTGAGTTGGTTGGGAAGAGTAATTCCCAATATTCCTAACTTCACATGGATTATATATTTATATGTCAAAACCCGGTCTAATACCCAAATTGATTAGTCCCTCTATTATATCGAATCAGCCGTTTTGGTCCCTCTATTATAATTTGAGTCCTCGGGGTCCCTCTACTATTATGATTGAGAAATGTCAGTCCCTCACTTCGTCAACTTTAGGGGCTAAATAGGCATTTAAATATGCCTTTAGGGAGGCTCAAAATACAATAAAGGACAAAAATGGCCGATTCGGTATAATAGAGGGGCTAATTTGGGTATTACACTATAAAAACCACTTGCAGTAGTTTAGTGATAAAAAAGTCAAAATGACAAAGTAGCCTTGCTTCATAATAAATAAACAATTGAAATGAGGAAAATCAACCTACTTTAATGACCTTTCTTCCACTTTTTTGTGTGAAATAAACACTTTTTCTGCAATTAATATTGATACAATATAACTTAAAGTTTAAAATATCAAAGTTGATTACCTTATGAGATAAAATGAATAACTTTTATCTGAGAGAGATGGGAAGTAATATTGAGAAGTAATAGTGACTTTTACTTTGAGGTAGGTAGGAGTGATTTTAGATTTTTTTTACTTGGGCCAAAGCTATTTTTGGTCCCTAAAAGCAGGACCAATGTTCATTTCCATCCCAAAATTCAAAATTTGTTCAATATGGTCCCTATGTATTGCATATTTTGACATTTTGGGTCCCTATATATCCCGTATTTTGGCATTTTTGGTCGCTATTGCTGACTTGGCGGTTATGTGGAATACCAATGAAATGCATATAATCTTTTTATTATTATGTTTAGGTCGTTATTTTGCTGATGTGGAGTGATAAGTGGCAGTATATGCTGATGTGGACCGTATTAAACAAATTTTAAGTTTTTGGGATGGAAATGAACATTGGCCCAGTTTCAGGGACCAAAAATGTCTTTAACCCTTTTTACTAAACACACAAAGTCTTGGAAGGATTTTATTTTTATTTTTCTTTGAAAAAAGTGGATTGACCACATTAATTAATTAGATGGGAGTAAGTAGTACATTAGAATGATCATGATTCAAAGTAGACAATAAGTAGTAAGGGGTAGAGTTTTGTCGTTGGTGATGTGTTCCAGCTATGACTAGCGATGGTCCCTTTACTCAAAGTTATCATCCTCCTTGGAATCCGTGTTTGTCGAACCATCCCCTTCACCTTCTGTTCTTATCCTGTCCTCTTCCTTATTAAAGCTTTGGGCTAGGCTCCATTTGACGATGGACTCCGTCAGCACCAGCATCTATTTCTTGGCCATATGTGCTGCATCAAACCAAGACAACATTAGAAACATCATTGGTTCCTTTCGCACCAAATGCTCATGTTAATTGCCATAATTGCTAGCTGCCACCCTGCTTTGGCTTCTTTGTGAAGCCTTTTCCATAGGGTACCCACTTCCTCACCCCACAGGTCTTGTATGTTGTGAGGTGTGGTGTTGAGGCCGAATGGTGCATAGTAGTGTTCCCAAATTCTCTACATGACTGGGCATGTGGTGAAGATGTGTTTTACAGTTTCTGCTTGCTCGTTGCAAAGGTAACATTGCGTGTGAGTTCCCCTCCACCCTTTTCTGCACAGGTTATCTAATGTGAGTAGTTTATTATCCCGTGCTAATCATGCAAATAGCTTGAACTTTTTTTGTGAAATAGGTTTGACATAGATCCTTTTGTATCAGACAATGTAGCCCTCCATCGACAAGAAAGTTATATTGGGATTTGACTAAAAAACTCGATCCCAAATGCTAATGCCTTTCATCTTCAGTGTCTTCCGAGGTGGAGCTTAAGGTATTAGTGATTTCGGCAATTGCTCTGGAATCTTCCTTAGTTAGAGGCCCTTCCTTGAGTAGGGGAACGTTGTTTTGATAGTGGTGTCAGGCTTGCTGTACTGAGAGGCATGGATTTTTGATCATGTGAGACAATGTGTCTGATGTAGCCATAGGAGCTCTTCCATTCAACCATTTATCTTTCTAGAAGTTAACTGAGTTCCCCCTCTTGGCTCTGACATGCATACCTAGCTCAAGTGTTTTCCAGTGTGCCATGATTCTTTCCATTAGTGTGACGCCCTCGCTGGTGATTGCTTGTGTTGGTTGATATAAGATTGCCGAAAGTAAGAATGTTGTATTACTTGGCGACAGATACCCATCTGGTCATTCAATATGTGCCACCACCACTTGCCCATCATGGCTGCATTGAAGCAACGAAGGTTGATGATTCCCCAACCTCCTTGCTCTTTTGGCCGGCAAAGCCGGTGCTAGTTAAATAGCCTGTATGATTGTTTGTGGAGGTTTGGTCTGCGCAAAAGGAAGTCACGGTGTAGGGCGTCAACGCGATAAATGACCCATTCAGGGAGTTTGTATATTGAGAGCCAATAGTTAGGAATGGTTGAGAGAACAAAGTTCAAGAGCGTGATGCGACCCCTAGGGATAGAAGTCGACCTTGCCAGATGCCATTTCTTTTCTTGAATTTGTCGATGAGTTTTTTCCCAGTCTCCTTTTCGTGGTTTAGACCCCGAGATTTGAATGCCCAGATATGTAATAGGCAGGTTTTCTACCCTATAGTTAACAATATTCGCAAGTAGTGTTTTTCGGGGGTGGTCTTTAATGTTTATCAGGACAAGAGCGGTTTTGTTGTAGTTTATGCGTTGATTTTGTGTTTTCATTATTTGTAAGAGAATATTCTAAGGGGCTGATTTTGTGTTTTCATTATTTTTGCTTACAACCTATAGTCTTGATTACTTTAGATTTTAAAACTCTGATAATTATTTTACTTAATTATAAATAAATAAAGAGGTTTTTTTGTAATTTGATGATTAGTCTTTGTTGTGGTCCATAGGGAGAGAAGCTTATACACAAGTCTTTGCCACCGGCCACTTCTTTCAAAATCAAAGTCCTTACCAAAGGTTAATTACATCATGGTTCATGACGCATTGTTTTTTGTTTTTTTCGAAGGTGGGCCAATTTAAAGCAACAATCTCTTTGAAAATTTGTCCTCAAGTTTATATATATTAAGGCTTTTGTTGAAAAGTTATTTAAAAAATACCCTTAATTTTACTTGAATGTGCATGTTCTTGAAAACTAAATTAGAGAGAGAATCTGAAGTTTATTATCTCAATTAAGAATATAGTTGAGATTAGTTAAAAACCAAAGTATATTAATTAATTACTAAATGCCACAATGTAAAAATTTTCAAGAAAATATTTTTAGAGAAAGAGATTTTTTTTTAATTTTGATAAAAATAAATAAATCATATTTCATTAAAAGAAAGAGAGAGTGATTGACAGATAAGAGAGAGAGAGAGCTTTTTCACTGAGAAACATGTGATCATGTTGGGGTTGGTACACGCAGCATCCCCATTGATATTAATTGACAACTGGATATGTGTGTGTTAGAATGTGACCTAAATTTTTTTTTTTTTTTTTAACGATGGATAAACCACGTTTATTGATACTTAAATTCTTATTTATATTGTGTTTTATATTTCCTTCAAAAATAATTTAATTCATTCTAGTTCTAATTTTAATCACTCAGTTTGAGTTTTAACTATTTCAATAAACCCATTTATTTCTTCTAAAATTTTCTTTTTAACTAACAATCATATAGACAGTAAAAGTTTTTTCTTTTCTTCTATCAAAGAGCTCATCCAGCTAATCTATTAGACTCCCTAAGTGGAGTAAATATTCCTATTTATATTTTATATCTTCATTTGTGTATCTGAACCATCTCCCATCTTTGAATCTGCTGCAATGCCTCTCTGCAGTCCTCCTGTTGTATCCCTTGTTCTGCAATCAGTATGAAATAAAAAACCTAAGACCGCTTGGTCTGCCGGTACGCAGGTTCCGAGCCTCACACCCCGCGTGGCCGGGTTCGAGAATGCGGGGGGGTGTTTTCGCGGGCGCTCAATGGGCTCACCGCTTGTAGTTTCCACTTTCGGTCTTTGCCGTGTGGAAACTGTTGGGCTCACTGTTTGTAGTTTCCACGCGAGAATGCGGGGGGGTGTTTTCCTGTGGCGCTCACTGTTGGGCTCACTGTTTGTAGTTTCCACTCGGTGCTGCCGTGAGTCGATCCCAGGACGCTATTAGGGTTTCATATATTTATCTCTTTATATTTTTTGTATTTATCTATTTATATGTTTAGTTACTGTTTTACCCCTATAGTGGTATTATATATACCCCAACTTATTATCAATAATATTTAGTTTTTCTCTTATCATGGTATCAGAACCTAGATCCAAAACCCTAGATTTTTTCTTTCACGTCATCAGCCGCTCGCCGGCAACCAGGCATCTACCGCACACAAGCCTACCCGTGCCTCACAACTCAGCGCCCCTGCACGATTTTCCCTTTTTTTCTTCTTTTCCGTGCCCCTGCACGATTTTCAAAACCGTTTGATTCTCTTCAGCGCCATTGCGCACTTTTTGATTTTTTTTTTACTTTTGTCTCTTCCGCGCCCCTGCCCACTTTGCCTTTTCAAAATCTTTTTTTTTTTTTTCTCTCTTCTGCGCCCCTGCGCGATTTTCTGTTTCTTTTCACCACTCGCCCTCTTCTCTCCACCACCTCCGATCTCTCTCCAAATCTCATTGCTATCAATGTTGCGGCGCAAGTACCTCTCAAGCTGACTGCTTCCAATTACTGTGCATGGCGTGCGCAGTTTGATTCTCTGTTGATTGGGTATGATCTCTACGGTTATGTTGATGGCTCTCTTCCTTGCCCGTCCCGTACTCTCACTGTACCTGGTTCTGATGTTGAGTCTCCCAATCCGGCTTATTCTCTTTGGGTTCGCCAAGATAAGTTGTTACTTAATGCTATTCTTGGATCTCTCACTGCGAGTCTTGTTCCTTTTATTGCTTCCAAGAAGACATCTATGGATGCTTGGAAGACTCTCGAGAAGACCTATGCTTCCCCGTCTCGTGGACGAGTTATGGAATTGCGTCGCAAGCTTGCCACTCCTGTCAAAGGGTCTCGCACCATCACTGAGTATATGCAAGACATACAGTCGTGTATTGATTCTCTTGCTTTCATGGGCAAGCCTGTTGATTTCGATGAGCTGTCCATTCGGATTTTGAATGGACTGGATGATTCTTATAAGCATCTATCCAGTGCCATTCAAGCGCGAGAGACACCTATCACTTTTGAAGAATTGTTTGAGAAGCTGCTTCATGAGGAAGCTCAACAGCAGTTCCTCACTGCATCTCCACAGGCGCACCTTGCTACTGCTTTTGCTGCACAGACTCGTGGGGGTTCTCTCCCTTCCAAGCAAGGTAATTCTAGTGGCCGCTCTCACCACAACCGTCGGTCCTCCAACTACAACCGACCCTCTTCGCCTTTGTTTTCTTCCACTCCTTCTGTGCCACCTTTGGCTCCACGTCAACCATCTCCCGTGCTCCCTCCTGGTCGCGGCTATCAGGGAAAGTGCCAGATCTGTGGCACTCTCGGTCACTCTGCTCGTCAGTGTCGTCTTGTTCCACCACATACGTGGGATCACATTCCGGCGCCGCCTCGTGGTCCTCCTCGTGTGAACACCGCTACCCACTACCCTGCTCCAGGTGCTCCTACTGATTGGGTTGTTGATTCAGGTGCTTCTCATCATGTCACCAGAGACCTGTCCAACCTGTCACTTCATCAACCTTACGATGAGTCTGAGACTGTCGTCATTGGTGATGGTACCTGTCTTCCCATTATGCATACGGGATCTCTGTGTCTTTCGACATTACATGGCTCTCTTTCTCTCACAAATGTGTTACATGTTCCAACCATGCACTTGAATTTAATCTCCGTTTCGGCTCTTTGTGCAACTAATGCGGTGACGGTTTTATTTTTTGATGACTCTTTTCAGGTGCGGGATCGTCACACGGAGGCAATTCTGGTCACGGGATGCCGTAAGGATGGTGTCTACCTTTGGCCGACTACTCCATCACATCTATCAACTAAACAAACTCGCTTCCCCGCCCTCAGTTTGCTTGGTTCGTCTTCGTCTTCTCTTTCCTTGTAGCACAGTCGCTTTGGTCATCCTTGTGTTAAAGTGTTTAAAAATCAGTTGTTATCTTTTGGTATTCCCTTTTCCAATTCCCAATTACTTAACTTTTCTTGTACTTCGTGTCATATTAATAAAAGCCACAAGCTTCCTTTCTCTCAATCTTCAATATCTTCATCTGCACCACTTGAAATAATCTATTCTGATGTTTGGACATCCCCTGTCCTTTCTCTTGATGGCTACAAATATTATGTTATTTTTGTGGATCACTTTACCAAATATGTATGGTTTTATCCTCTTGTACGAAAATCTGATGTTCATACGACCTTTGTTGCCTTCAAAAGCCTGGTTGAAAAACATTTCCAACACCCCATCCGCACCTTGTACTCTGACA
Organism: Dioscorea zingiberensis; assembly: GCA_026586065.1. NCBI lineage: Eukaryota > Viridiplantae > Streptophyta > Magnoliopsida > Dioscoreales > Dioscoreaceae > Dioscorea > Dioscorea zingiberensis. Next base: position 18,945,447 of record CM048818.1, on the reverse strand, counting down.
ATGGTGGAGAGTATATTGCTCTTCGCCAATTTCTAACTAGCACTGGCATTACTCATCTCACCACTCCCCCCCACACTCCAGAACACAATGGGTACTCTGAGCGCCGGCATCGCCACATTGTTGAGACCGGCTTGTCATTGCTTCATCATGCTTCTCTTCCGACTAAGTTCTGGTCCTTTGCCTTTGCTACTGCGGTTTATCTTATCAATCGCATGCCCAAAGAAAACTTGCAGTCCCGCTCTTCCTTTGAACTTCTATTCAACAAGCACCCCACTCATACATCTTTTCATGTTTTTGGTTGTCTTTGCTTTCCTTGGCTTCGTCCATACACTACTCACAAACTTGACCCACGGTCCAGTGCTTGTGTCTTTTTGGGCTATTCTCTGTCTCAAAGTGCATATATTTGCTACAATCTCTCTACCCACCAACTTGTCATCTCCCGTCATGTTCGCTTTGTCGAGGATGACTTTCCTTTCCCTCGGTCCTCTTCCACATCTGCTGAAACTTCTGTCCCGACATTCCTGGCGTCCTCCCCGCTTCCGACCATCGCGTTGCCCCGAGTGACCTCTCGGCACCTGTGAAGTGACCCCTCCCTGCCGCCACCTTCGAGCAGACTAGCCTCGCCTCAGTCACTTCCTCTCTGCTCCGCCGAGGCTTGTCCGGCTCGCCGAGCATCACGCACCTTCCTCAGGTCCAAGTTCTTCCTCTGCTGCTCCCAGGAATACCACCAATGTTCACCCCATGACCACTCGGTTTAAAAATTCTATTTTTAAGCCCAATCCGAGGTACACTCTCTCAAGCTACGATTGCTTACGATCATCAACACACTTTCTGATGACTCAGGCTCTTCGTCATCCCCAATGGTTTCAAGCAATGCAAGATGAATATGATGCTCTGCAGCGCAACAACACTTGGGTCCTTGTTCCTCCTGCTCCACATCAGAATCTTGTTGGGAACAAGTGGGTGTTCCGTATCAAACGCCGCCCGGATGGTACCATTGAACGGTATAAAGCCCGTCTTGTTGCCAAAGGGTTTCATCAGCGTCCCGGTGTTGACTTTCATGAGACTTTCAGTCCTGTTGTTAATCCAGTCACTGTTCGCACAGTCTTGAGTATAGCCCTGCACCACGGGTGGTCTGTTCGTCAGCTTGATGTCAACAATGCATTTCTCAATGGACATCTCACTGAGGAAGTTTACATGGCACAACCCTCTGGTATGCGTGATCCTCACTTTCCCAATTATGTTTGTCGTTTGCAGAAGGCTCTCTCTGGTTTGAAGCAAGCCCCGCGGGCATGGTACCAGGAGTTGAAACTATTTCTTCAATCTCTTGGTTTTGTTACTTCGCGCGCAGATACATCCCTCTTCATTCTGTCAGCTTGCTCCACTATTGTTTATTTTCTGGTTTATGTTGATGACCTTCTGATTACTGGCAGTGATCCTCAACTAGTTGCTCTTATTATTCAGCAACTTACCACTAAGTTTTCCACCAAGGATCTTGGTGTGCTCTCCTACTTTTGTGGTGTTGAAGTTACACCGACGTCTGATGGTGTGCTTCTTTCTCAGCACAAGTATATTATTGTATTGATCTTCTTCAGAAACACAACATGCTTGACTCAAAACCAGTTTCTACTCCTCTTGCTGTTGGTGCCTCTCTACTTCTTCATGATGGGTCCTCTCCTGTTGATACTACCAAGTATAGACAGGTTGTTGGTGGTCTTCAACATTTACGCATGACTCGTCCTGACATTTCCTTTGCTGTCAACAGACTTTCTCAGTTCATGCATCAGCCTACTACGAATCATTGGGGAGCTGTTAAGCGCTTGCTCCGGTATTTGAATGGCACAAGATCTCTTGGCATTCGGCTTCGGGCGAATTCTCCTCTTCAGCTTCACGGCTTTTCCGATGCCGATTGGGGGGGTAATCCGGATGATCGTACCTCCACGGGTGCATATGTCATGTTCTTGGGTGCCAATCCCATCTCCTGGCGGTCTACCAAGCAACGCACTGTTGCTCGGTCATCTACTGAGGCGGAGTATCGTGCTATTGCTTCACCGGCCAACAAATTCAATGGATCAAAACACTTCTTCATGAATTGCATGTCCCTGTTCCTTCAGCACCCACTATTTACTCGGACAATCTTGGTGCCACGTATCTATGTGCTAATCCTGTGTTTCATTCTCGGATGAAACATCTTGCCATTGATTATCACTTTGTCCGCGATCTTGTTCAGTCTTCCCTTCTGCGGGTTGTTCATGTCTCTGCTGCTGATCAACTTGCTGATGCACTAACGAAACCTTTGCCTCGTCCTCGACTACTTGACATTTGTGACAAGATCGGTGTTGCTTCTCGTACACCATCTTGAGGGGGCATATTAGGGTTTCATATATTTATCTCTTTATATTTTTTGTATTTATCTATTTATATGTTTAGTTACAGTTTTACCCCTATAGTGGTATTATATATACCCCAACTTATTATCAATAATATTTAGTTTTTCTCTTATCAGACGCCCCCATCCTTTGATTCTTATCAGTGGCTGGCCTAGCCAGTTCGCTCATTCGGTCAAAAATCAGTATGAAATAAAAAGATGATCATTGTGAAAGGTCCACAAAAAAGCGACGAGATAACGATATATGTTTGCCTTCTACATTCAATTATCTTTGGTCAGAAGATCAAGTCTTTCTAATTTATTCTTCATGTAAAACAAAAGACTTGGAGAGGCAAGACTTTTTATTTCTATTTCAATCTCAAGTTAACATTAATGTTAGGGTTCATTAGAAGCTAAGTTGAACGTAAGTCTAATTAAGCTCATGTGTTCCTTGGAGGGAGCTTTGCAAGTAATGAACACCCACCGGCCATAAGTCAACAATCAAATGTATTCTTTGTTCACATTACTCATTCCTTTCCTTCTTCCTTCTTCAATCTATTTGTATTTGCAATCCAGGCTATGAGTTTCTTCCGGCGTTTCTTATTAATTATCCCTATCAAGTGGTTAGAAAATTAATGATGAGAAAGAAGTGTCAAACACCAAAGAAAAATTAAATTTAGCATGATACTTTTGATTATAGTTTAAGTGTTTAGATGGATAAGAGATAGAGAAACCTTGCGTAACAAAGAGACATATTTATCTTACTTTAAATTTGAGTCTGTTGGGCATAGACCCGCAGCGGAACAACGAAACGGATGCACAATTTCACACCCAAAGAATTAGGGCAACAAGCAATCACAAGAACACAATAGGATTTACGTGGTTCGGCTATCCAAGCCTACATCCATGGGCAAAGGCGACGAGAAAGTTCCACTATAACTCAAGAATGGAGATTATAAAGCTTCTCAAAACTTAGCCTAACAATGGCTTCACAAAAGACACCAAGAAGAGGAAACAAGAAGAGGCCTTACAAACTTGAAGAGGTGAACCATCAGGATCCTTGAATCCCAAGCCGATCTCAACCTTCTCAAGCTAATCTCAAAGATTTTCTTCTTCTCCCTTGATCTCAAGAGCTCTCTATCTTTCTTCACATAAGCATCCTCACTCGCTCATGTCTTCAAAACAACGAACATGTATTTATATACATGGTTGTCCAGGCGGGCCTAAAATGGGCCAGCTTTCTTTTAAACAACAAGTTCCTGCAGCTTATAAAGACAGTGAGCTGGGCGGGCCCATTTGCCAATGAAACGGGACCGCCTGGTTTCTGGTGTCCATTCAGCTCCAACATACAGAGCGTTGAGCGGGCCCGTTTGGAATCTGAGAGGGCCCGTTCAGTGCTCTGTTCTTCACAAAGAAATCGAAAGCACTAAAACAAATTTAGGTCGGTGCGAGGAACTGGACGGCCCGTTAGGTCAGCCGGGCCGGTTAGGTCTTCTGCCATTTCTGAAATTCTGGGAGCCATCTTCTAACAAATCTCCACCTTGGCTTCAAATTTCTGAAGAGCCAAACAACCATTATAGTAGACTTTCTCGGAAACAAGTCACCTTTGCCATAAACGCCCGCTAGGGCCATCAACTACTGCGAACTCCAATCAAGTCCAAGCAATGCTTGAACTTCCAAGTGGGGATTGGCTTGGTCATCATATCCGCCGGGTTCTCCTCGGTAGCAACTTTGTTGACACCAACATCACCATGTGAAACATGATCCCGAACAAAATGATACCGGACATCAATGTGTTTTGTTCGTTCATGAAACATTTGATTTTTAGTCAAATGTATGGCGCTCTGGCTATCACAAAACACCACAATATCATCTTGCTTCAAACCCAAGCCATTAACCAAACCTTTCAACCATAAAGCTTCTTTAATGGCTTACGCCCTTTGCCATATACTCCACATTTGTAGACAAGGCTCACGTAGATCGTAATGTAGCCTTCCAACTGATAGCACTTGCAGCAAACCTGAATACATAGCCTGTTAAAGATCTTCTCTTGTCCAAATCCCCAGCATAATCAGAGTCTACAAACCAGTAACACTGCTAGAACAGTCACTCTGATCATACACCAAACACATGTCCACAGTACCTCTCAAGTACCTGAGAATCCACTTCACAGCCTGCCAATGCTCTCTACCAGGACAAGACATGTACCTGCTCACAACACTGACTGCATGAGGAATATCTGGACGAGTACAAACCATTGCATACATGATGCTTCCCACTGCACTCGAATATGGGATACTATCCATCTGTTGTCTCTCATCTTCATTCTGTGGTGACAACTGTGTTGAGAGTTTGAAATGGGCTGCCAATGGAGTAGATACCGGCTTCGCATGAGTCATGCCGAAGCGCTCAAGAACTCTGCCAACATAGTTCTTCTGAGATAGTCTGAGCTTACCAGCTTTCCTATCTCTATAAATCTCCATTCCTAAGATCTTCTTAGCTACCCCCAAATCTTTCATCTCAAAATCACCACTCAACTGAGATTTCAACCTTTTGATTTTGGACATGTTCTTTGAGGCAATTAACATGTCATCAACATAGAGCAACAAATAGATACAAGATCCATCTTGGAGCTTCTTATGATAAACACAGGCATCATAGTCACTTCTCACATAACTATGATCAATCATAAAACTGTCAAACAGCTTGTACCATTGCCGCGGTAATTGCTTCAAGCTATACAGAGACTTCTTCAATAAACAAACATGGTCTTCTTTGCCAGAAATAGTAAATCCCTCTGGTTGATGCATATAGACTGTTTCTTCCAACTCACCATGCAAGAATGCCGTTTTAACATCCATCTGCTCAAGTTCTAAGTCAAACTTAGCAACCATGGCAAGTAACACCCGAATGGAGCTATGTTTCACAACCGGAGAAAATACTTCATTATAATCAACACCCTCCCTTTGACTGAAACCCTTAGCAACCAATCGTGCTTTGAATCTAGTTTCTTCAACCCCGGGGATGCCTTCTTTCTTCTTAAAGACCCATTTGCAACCAACCACCCTTTGGCTAAACGACAATTTAACCAACTCCCAAGTATGATTCTTCTCCAAAGATTCCATCTCTTCATTCATGGCAACCGACCACTGACTCTGCCACACTGAGTGCATAAGCCACTAGATTAACATCTGCATACCTCTGAGGAGGTTTAATCTGCCTTCTAGGTCTACTAGTATCAATGCAGTCCTAGTGTTGCTGAAGAGTGGTATCTTGAACATGAGATTCTTCTTCTTCAACATTTCCATCTTCTTGGACTGAATCTTCTACATTTGAAGTAGACTTGCTAGGAGTCTCTACCTGAAACTCCACCTGCTGCTCGACACCTTGATCACCCTTTTCAGTAGACTCTTCCTTTTCCCGGGAAACATTGGTGGACCGAAGCATGGATACCTCATCAAATGTCACGTCTCTGCTCATCATAAACTTGGGTGATTCCGGATCAGTGCACCACAACCTGTATCCCTTCACCCCTTGGCCATATCCAAGAAATACACATTTCTTTGCCCTTGCTTTCAACTTCCCTTCATTCACATGAGCATAAGCAGGACAACCAAATACTCTCAAATTTGAGTAGTCAGCAGGACGACCAGACCATACTTCTTCTGGAGTCTTCAGCTCAATAGCTGTAGATGGGGATCTATTAACCAAATAGCATGCAGTATTTACAGCTTCAGCCCAAAAGATCTCACTGAGCCCTGCATTCAAACTCATGCACCGAGCTCTCTCGAGGAGGGTTCTGTTCATACGTTCTATAACTCCATTTTGCTGTGGTGTATGCCGAACAGTGCGGTGTCTCACTATTCCTTCATCGTTGCAGAACTTGTTGAACTCACCTGAGCAAAACTCCAAACCATTATCTGTTCGGAGACGTTTGATCTTCTTCCCGGTTTGATTCTCAATCAAAGCCTTGAACTGTTTGAAGAAGACAAACACTTGATCTTTGCTCTTCAGAAAATACACCCATACTTTTCTTGAGTAATCATCAATGAATGTCAACAAATATCTGAAGCCACCCTGTGATAACACCGGAGAGGGACCCCAAAGGTCAGAATGAATGTAATCAACTGTGCCTTTAGTCTGATGAACTGCAGTGCTAAACTTCACCCGAGTCTGTTTGCCGAGTACACAATGCTCACAGAAATCCAGCTTGCCTGTGCACTGATCTGACAAGAAACCCTGTTTGCTCAACACTGACAAACCTCTCTCACTCATATGCCCTAATCGCATATGCCACAATCTGGTGGTGTCAGAATCTTGATCAACTGATGAGGACACTGCTGCAGCACCAATAACGGTGGAACCATCCAAGAAATAGAGCCCCCTGTCCAAGTGTCCACGCATCACTGTTAATGCACTGGAGGATACCTTCAAAACTCCACCTCCACCTGAGTACTTGAAACCTTTTCTGTCTAAAGAGCTCAAGGAAATAAGGTTCTTCTTCATTTCTGGGATGTGACGAACTTCTGTCAAGGTTCTAACAATACCATCATACATCCTAATACGAACTGAACCAATCCCCACCACTTTACAAGCATGGTCATTCCCCATTAGTGCTGACCCAGTACACTTCTCATAACTAGAGAACATCTCCCTGGAAGTACTAAAGTGAAATGTAGCAGCTGTATCAAGGATCCATTTCTCACTAACTTGTGACTCTGATACTGCTAGAACTGATTCATTATCATCTGAAGACTGAGCAATGACCACATTTGCATCATTCTTAGACTGCACTTGTGGTTCAATCTTATCCTTCTTCTTTGGACAGTCTCTCCTTATGTGCCCAAATTTCTTACAATAGTAGCACTGTACTCTTTTCCTGGACTATGACTAGGAAGTTTTCTGACTTGAATTTCCACCTCTAGATTTGGATCTTCCCCGAGTAACCAAGCCTTCTCCTTGATTGTTTTCAACTGCTTTTCCGCCCAACTGCTTTCTCAACTCATTTGAACCCAAAGCAGTTTTCACTTCATCTAAAGTGATTTCATCATGGCCATAAAGCATGTTCTCCACAAAGTTCTCATAAGAAGGAGGTAAAGAACACAAAACAATCAAAGCTTGATCCTCATCATCGATCTTAACTTCAATGTTGTTTAGATCCATAACAATTGAATTGAAATTGTCAAGGTGCTGAGACAAAGATGTACCTTCTTCCATCTTCAAAGTATAGAGACGCTGCTTGAGATAAAGTCATTTTGTCAACGACTTCGTCATGTACTTGCTTTCCAGCCAAAGCCATAAGCTAGGTGCGGTGGTAACATCTGCAACTTCCCGCAAAACTTCATCTCCAAGGCTAAGTACAATAGCACTATGTGCTCTTTCCATCATCTCGTCCTTCTGCTCATCCGTAAGCGAATCCGGCAGCCTATCTTTGCCATTCAAAGCCTTGACCAACCCTTGTTGCACCAAAATTGCCCGTATCTTGATGCGCCACAAACTGAAACTGTTCTTCCCGATGAACTTCTCAATTGAAGAAACATTTGTAGCCATTTCACTGAATCAACTCTGGAAAAACAGAACACACACTCCTCATATATGAACAGTCAACCCGAGGCAAAACCCTACAACGATTGTCCAAATCCTTGCCAAGGAATCTGTGACTATCTCTGATACCAGTTTGTTGGGGATAGACCCGCAGCGGAACAACGAAACGGATGCACAATTTCACACCCAAAGAATTAGGGCAACAAGCAATCACAAGAACACAATAGGATTTATGTGGTTCGGCTATCCAAGCCTACATCCACGGGCAAAGGCGACGAGAAAGTTCCACTATAACTCAAGAATGGAGAATATTACAAAGCTTCTCAAAACTTAGCCTAACAATAGCTTCACAAAAGACACCAAGAAGAGGAAACAAGAAGAGGCCTTACAAACTTGAAGAGGTGAACAATCAGGATCCTTGAATCCCAAGCCGGTCTCAACCTTCTCAAGCTAATCTCAAAGATTTTCTTCTTCTCCCTTGATCTCAAGAGCTCTCTATCTTTCTTCACATAAGCATCCTTACTCGCTCATGTCTTCAAAACAACAAACATGTATTTATATACATGGCTGTCCAGGCGGGCCTAAAATGGGCCCGCTTGCTTTTAAACAACAAGTTCTTGCAGCTTATAAAGACAGTGAGCTGGGCGGGCCCGTTTGCCAATGAAGCGGGCCCGCCTGGTTTCTGGTGTCTATTCAGCTCCAACATACAGAGCGTTGAGCGGGCCCGTTTGGAATCTGAGCGGGCCCGTTGGTCTTTCTCATTCTTCACAAAGAAATCGAGCCTTTGAAGCGGCCCGGTGAGGGTGCGAGGCCGGGCCAGACCGTTAAATTGTTGGGCCGGACCGTTAGGTCTTCTTCCATTTCAGAAATTCTGAAGCCATCTTCCAACAGAGTCAGTTTGGAAGATTTGAGAATGAGAATATATAGATGGAATAGAATGACCAATTTCAGTCGTAAGTACTATAGAATAAGGTTATGTTTTTCACTCTTGGTTTGTTTTCTCTTTGAAAAATGTTGGAATAAAATTGGCAATGTAATATTTTAAGACTATATATATATTTTTTTTAAAAGATGGATAAACCACATTTATTTATGATAGATAATAGTTCACATAAAGTATTACAATCAGCTTATTGCTACTAAAGGTTTATAAGGAATGTAGTAGCATACTCGACTCATTGTTGTCTCCCATCCCCTCGCTCCTATGTCCCTAACTTCCTTCCTCAGCCTTCTCGCCGCTAGATCCGTGAGGACTGTTCATCGAGAAGTGCAGGCTTCTTTTGACTATATTTTGTGCCTCCTAGAGCATTGGCTTCTTTGCTTGCGGGGCAACATCAAACCAGGACAACAAGAGAAAGTATCTCTAATGAGTTGACAGAAAACGCGTTGTTTGTCTTGGAAACATCTAAGATTTCTTTCGCCCCAAAGTGTCCAGATGACCTCCATCGTCATCAACTCCCATCCCTTTTCTGAGTTCATTGGGGACCGAGGCTGAGGAGGACACAAGATTACTGATTCGTTCAGTATTGCTGGTATTTGTGTGGATATTGAAGAGTCTCCCATAATGTTCCCATATATTCCTTACTAGGGGGCATTGGTAGAAGAGGTGATCTATATCGTCTCGTCTTCTGTGTCACATATATAACAAGCGACTCGAGTACCCATCCAGTTCCTTTTGTGTAGGTTATCAAGAGTGAGGATGCGGCCCTCTCTGGCCAACCATGTAAAACACTTTATATTTAGGGGGCAAGGGCGCTTCCAAAAGCTCATCTTTAGGTCCGTTCGGAGTCCACCATCAATTCTAAAGAGGTATAGAGATTTGACAGTAAAAGTGACCGATGTGGTAAGTCTCTAATTCCTTCTATCTTCCCTAGTTCCCAGGATATAGCTCAGGTATTGTAGGAGTGTGAGGTACTCTTCAGCTTCTCTTTGAGATAGTGGCCCTAGTCTTAACAGTGATTAATGCCCCCTAATCTTATTCTTTCACGTTCTTTGCTGATGGTGATTTTATGTCGCCCAATTAGCAGTTGTAGTATTGTGAAGCGAGTCCAGGTGAGTGTCCCTGAATCCACTTATTCGTCCACACATTCATGGAGCATCCATTCCCCGTGAGAACTCTCCACCACCATTTCCCCAACAATGCACCATTAAACTCTCTTATATTCAGAATGCGACATCCTCCCTACTTTTTTGGCTGACATAATTATCGCCAGCTGATCAGTGGGTAGGTGTGTGAATCCACATCCGCCCCTTTCCATAAGAAGTCTCTTCTTATGTTTTCAATTTGGTCCGCCACCCATTCAGGCAGTTTATAAATGGACATCCAGTATGTTGGGATGTTGGTCAGAACTGCGTTGATCATTGTGAGGCGACCCCCCAGAGAAAGGAAGTGCCTTTTCCAAGAACTTAGCTTGTTTCAGATCTTCGTGATCAGGCCTTCCTAGTCTTCTCTCTTCGGTCATCCTCCAATGATCATTACTCCCAGATATTTAATGGGTTAGGTAGTGATTGGACAATAAAGAACTTGCGCGATCTGTTGGGTTGTGTGTCCTTGTGATTTGATTGTGACCACCAAACTTTTATGGAAATTGATTCTTAGTCCTAAGAGTCCTTCAAAGAGGCAGAAGATTAGCTTCATCATTCTGAAGTGAGTAATGTTACCCGTGCAGAAAATAAGCAGGTTATTTGCGTACAAGAGGGTGGTGATGTTCTCCTCGTGGATGTCTCCCAACTGAACTCCCTTAAAAATGCCTGATATGGCTACTTCCTTGAACATTGTTACCAGGAAATCAGTGACCAATCCAAAAAGTAGTGGGGAGAGGGGATCACACTGGCGTAGTCCCCTCTTGTGTCTCACATATCCTATGGGGGAGCCGTTTACGAGGAATTCGGATTTTGATGATGAAAGAAGTGCTTGGAGCCATGCTATCCACTTTTGACCAAACCCTCTCATCCTTAGGATTTCCTAGAGGAAACCCCAGTCTACTGTGTCAAACGTCTTCTTAAAATCTACTTTGATCATAGTCCAGTTTGCATTACTATGTTTTATTAAGTGTATGAGCTCCTCAGCTGTTACAATGTTTCATGGGTCATTCTTCCCTTGATAAAGGTTGTTTGTGCTTCGTCGACCAGGCTATCTATCACCGTGCTTAATCGATTTGCATGGACCTTGGAGATGATTTTGGTAGTGCAATTCAGAAGGCTAATTGTGGGCATATAGTTATTAAGAGATATTGGCGTGTCATTTTTTTTTTGTATCAATAAGATATGCACCCAGTTTAGCCTTTCCAAGTTTGTTCTATCATGGTGGAAGGCATCAACCATTTTTATAATGTCCCCACTAATGGTTTCCCAGTTGTGTTGGAAAAAAGTCTTGGGTAAACTATCAGGCCCCGACACTTTCTCAGCACCCAACCCATTTATTGCTAGTCCGACTTCCTCCTCGGTGAAGGGCTTTTTAGGTGGCTAAGGTTTACTTGATCTTTCTGTCTAAATAGCCGTTCCCAGGAGGTTTCATGCCTCGGCCGCAGTTCTTCCCTAAAGAGTCTGTGGTAGTATGTCGTGTATGCCTCCTGAATCTCTCTTTGCCTTATGAGTGTGTTCTCCCCTACCTTCAGTTTGTGAATCTAGTTTCTATTTCTTCTCTAGTTTGCAACCACATGAAAAAATTTGGTGTTCTTATACCCTAGTTGCAATTGATTTTTGTCGCCATAATGACTCCTTATTTAGGATGATTTTCTCATACTCTAGCCTTTTCACTTCCTCTTCCTGAATTCATTGATAAGCCACCAGTCCGCTTCACTTATATAAGGTGCGCCAAGAATGCAAACCAGCCTGCTGCCAACGGCGGGGCGAGTCAAGTTTAGATTTGAAGGAGTGCTGAAATAGAAAAGGGGTGTTGTTGTGGCATGGTTGTTAGAATCTGTTAGTAGAATTGGGGCCTTTCTTACTTTAATTTATGTTTTGCTTTTGTGGATATAGAGGGTGTCCATGAGTCCAGAGAGGGTCGGGAATTTGTGGGTATTTTGTGGGAGAGAGCTAACCTCTCGAATATTTAGCAAGGACCTCTGTATCTTCTCTCATTCTTTTCAGCAGTAAAATAAGCTTTCTCTTCTTCTTCTTCTTCCATTTGATTTACTGCAGTAGATGAGTGTCTTACCATTCATCTATACTGATCCCCCTTCCCTCTTTGATAATGTCCAATCGATTGATGTCTGATAATAGAGATTTTTTGTTGTTGCATGACATGTATGGCTTGTTGTTCTTTATGCCATTGTTTCAGTTTGTCTCTCAGGAAGGTAATTTCATGGATAGGATGAAGGTTCCCACTCCCGTCCAGCTTTGCTGGTGCCACCAATCCTTTATCATGTTACCAAATCCTTCCTTTTTCACATAGTCTTTATTGAAGTAGAAAGTGGAGGGGCAGGGGTTATGGGTTCCGCACTCTAAGCTAATTGGGATATGATTCGATTTTATCCTTGGTAGTGTTGATTGCCAGAAATAGGGAAATATTATCAACCACTCGTTGGTAATGAGGAACTTGTCCAATCTGGCGTATGTGGGCATCTCCCTTTCATTCGTCCACGTATATTTTCTCCCGATGAGTGGCGGGTCAATTAAGTGCAGATCCCAAATGAGTTTTTCCAAACCCTCCCTACCTTTAGTATCCAGAGTGTACTGACTGGTACTAGTTCTCTCCTCAGGATTCTTGGTAATATTGAAGTCCCCACACATTAACCATGGTGTTTGTTGATCTAGTCCTAATGTCACGTAATTCCATCCATCACATGTTCCTTAATGGCTGATCACATGGGCCATACACAGTTGTAATCTTGTTCATCGTCCTTGAGGCCAATATGACTGTCATCGAGAACTAGTCAATGAAATGTCCTCGAAGATCATAATACAAGCTGCTCCAGCCAATAAAACATCCTCCCTTTAGTCCATGGCCAGTAAGGCTACCCATTTGTCATGTGTCTACCTCCAATCAAACTCCACAGTGTGTCCACAGTGTGTTGTTGATGCTTGAAAACTTGGTTTCTCCCAAGTAGAAGATGTCAGCTTTATGAAGCTTGAGGAAATCGCTGACCAGAAGTCATTTCTTCTGTTTCCACAAACCCCTTACATTCTAGGAAATTATTTTTATCATCAATATATCTTGGTTCCCCCTTCTTCCCCAAGCGCCGCTTAGTCGCACTCGCCCCCCTTTATTCTTGCGTTCTTGTTCCAGTGAACGCATTAGTGCTAAGCATTTTACTTTGAACATGTCATCATTCCCTAAATCTACCCGACTTTTAGTGCATTTAAGAGTATCTACCTATCGGAGCAATTAGATATGGTAGGGGTAAATTGGAAAGGGTAGAGTTGATACATTGTGCGGCAGGCCTCAAGGTTGTGGATCTTTTCCTGGTGATGGTGGATGAATCAATGAACCTTTCTTTCTCCATGCGCGAAACATACGTCTTCTGTGCACGCCCACTTGGATTCATATCTATTCTTCTCTTTCCTTTTGCCTTTGCCTGTCTTCTGTGTAATTGGGTTGGAGACTTGTTCAGTATTGACTCTCGTAGCTCCTTATTTTCCACTGTTGTCCTGATCTATTTTTGATATCAAACTCTAGGAACCATTGTTGCATGTGAGGTCCACAGTGGAAAGATCTAAACCACCCCATTCCCCATATTTAGAGATTTGCCATCTTGGCATAAGGGTGGCATGGTTTCTTGCCTTCCATCTTCCTGGCTTTCATCTTCAGGTTCCTCTTGATGTATCACTTGCCTTTTCTACCTGTGGGCCATCCTCTCCTATGTTTTCTACCCTGGAATGGTCAAGGACGTCTGTGCTGATTCTTATCAGTCAATCTTCATCAGAGCATGATTAAGAATTCCTCTCCAGAGATATATTATGAACTATTGTTGTTTGATTATCCTCAATGTCTTCTTCACATTCTATCTGATCATGCCAAATGGCATTAATGTCATCCTCCAAATCATTTAAAATAAGTGGCTGAATATGTAAAAATTTATATATTTATAATTGTAACTTACAAGACGTGAAAAAAAAACATATTATTCTATAAAATATTCCTAAACGGAAACATTTCAACTAATTTAATAGGATGTTATTAAAAAAATGTATAAACATTTAATCAGACATGATTAATGTATCTTATCACGATCATCGTTAATATTAATATGATATCTTACAAGGAAATATAATCACATAAAAATTTAATCTGACATGTGACACATATTGATTGCAAAATAAAAATAATTTAGTTAATTAGTAAATAAAAAATAACCACATAATGAAACAAAGACATTATAAAGATTTTACACCAATAACCAAGCAAGTCTTAATTAAAAAAATATTATAAAAATGCATAATTCTTTATCCGAAAATAAGAAATGTTAGTAGAGTCGAAAATACCCACCTGTCAACATTTCTGTGAAGAAACACCAAGCAATATATCAAATTACAAATGTCTGTTTTATTTTTTATTTTTTATTTTTTATTTTTTCTTTTTTTGAGTTCTTTCCTATTATTAATTATCCTAAATGTGGTTTTGGGAACCTCCGATTAAGGGCTTAAATACAAGTAAAGGCAATTGTTATTTCAAAAAGAATATAGTGATCATATATATATATATATAATCATGATAAGGTAAGGTCGGCCAGAAACACTGTTCATTTACAGTCGCCTCCCATTTGGCCACCTGGAGCATGTTTGAAAGATTTCCAACTCTATGGATGGAAAGAACATCGAAAAATAAGCTAGCATGTCAATTTTCATACAATTTGGGAACTTGTAGGGTCTTCATCTTAACGGGTGAAAATTTATAGAAATCTTACAGGTTCAAAATTACACCTGTTACGATGAAAACCCTACAAGTTCCCAAATTATATGAAAATTGATATGCTAGCTTATTTTTTGATGTTCTTTCCATCCATATGGTTGGATTTCCTCAAAATACTGTGCAAGTGGGCCAAAAAGAGGCAACCGTATTTGTACAGTGATAAGGCCGACCGCACCATATCATAACCCTATATATATCGGGCATGATATAGTGCGGTCGACCGTAAATGCGGTCGGCCCGCTATGTGAGATGGCATATCGGGCCGAGCCTCGGGCCGCTCGGAGCCCGGCCGGATAGTGTACTCACATAGCGTGCCGACCGCATTTGCGGTTGATCGCACTATATCATGCCTGATATATATATATATATATATATTGTTAGACATAGCTTTATATGTATTTTATATATACTTTTACCTATGAATGGCCTCACACCACACTTGTACATACACGGGGTATTCCTCTTCATGGTAATCTAAGGATTCCATTTCACCCATTCTTCTCCCTCACTCTCAAGTTCTTACATGGTATCAGAGCTGTGATTGATTCTTGGATTTGGGTTTGGGATGGAATCCTTCACCTGTGCTACCGCCAGGGAGTTCACAGAGTGCGTTTCGGCTTCAATGGCACTCCTCAGCATCATTCCAGAACCTATTTCCTGTCATTTGGGTTAATATTTTCGAGCAGCCTCCGTCAACTCCTCGGTGTTTAAGCTCACCTTTGGCTTCGTACTCTCAGCCCCGGCACATCATCTAGAGCCTATCACACTGTTTCTCGTTGAGCTCCGGCCCATCATCTCAGGTTTCCTGATCTTGCTCAACGTGTAGATGTCCTCGACCTGCAGTGGAGATCTGAGCAGCCTTATCACCACCACTGACTCATCACCTCGTTGCCAATCTGCTCTTGGTGAAGACACATGCTGGAGAAGATTGTGTTCTGGAGACTTGAGATTTCTTCTTGCAATAGTGGAGAGATGTAAGTCCAGGCTGGTTGCATTAGTGGAGAGACAAGCTCCATTGGATTTCTATGTGGTTTCTTGGAGAGAGGAGTTAAATATTGAATGATTTGTTGATTCACTGTGAATTTTTCCAAGATTTTGTGTCTTTTTTTTTTGGAGATTTAGTGGAGTTTTGGTGTTTTTATATTGAGATTTGATCTTGAATTGTGAGATTGTAAAAGCTTTCCATAAAGCTGCCATCTTTGGAGGTTGTGCCACTTTCTTTCTGTGAACTTTTGTGATTCTTTAGAGATTGTGAGAAGCTTTGGAGATTGTGCTATTTTTTTGGATGGCGCTTATGGCCGCTCATCACCATTGTTCTTTTTGTTGTTGTTACACAAAAATGCTTCTCACTTGGCATTTTGTCGTTACTGTAAACAGAGGGGGTATCTTTAGGACCAGTGCCTGAAGCTTTTACCGTGTTAGCATTTTATTTTTGATTTTCTGCACTGTCTATAAGACCAAGACTCAGGCCGATGGCAGTATTGAGTACTGTAAAGCGCGTTTGGTAGCTCATGGCTTTACTTAGGAGTATGGTATTGACTATGAGGAGACCTTTGCTCCAGTTTCCCAGATGAATATTGTGAATCTTCTCTTAGTTATTGCCGCTGCTCTTTAGTAGCCTTTTTTTTCAGATGGATGTAACGAATGCCTTCTTACATGGTGATTTATCTAAGGAGGTATACATGACTCCTCCGCTTGGTCTTCCTTCCTCCTCTCAACAGGTTTGTCGGCTTCATCGTACCATTTATGGTCTCAAACAGGCTCCTTGGGCTTGGCTTGAGCGCTTCTACAGTGCGGTACTTCCCATCGGTTTCACAGAGAGTTCATCTGATTATGCTATTTTTACTTATCGAACACCTTGGGGTATTACTTTACTATTGCTATATATGGATGATATGCTGATCTCTAGTGATGACATTGATTCTATTCTTTCACTGAAGCAACACTTATAACTGTAGTTTTAGATGAATGATTTGGGTCATCTATGTTATTTTCTGGGTCTTGAGATTGCTTATGCTCAGCGAGGTTACTTAGTTTCTAAGCAAAAGTACACCTCTGATCTCATCAGTCGAGCTTGCCTTACTAATACTCGGACTGCAGCCACGCCTAATTAGCTTCATTTTCAGCTTTCTTCTTGCGAAGGTGAGCTACTCTCAGAGCCTACTTGGTATCAGTAGCTAGTGGGTGCCCTTGTTTACTTGACCATCATTCAGCCTGACTTTGCTTACGTGTTCGAATTCTTAGTCAAATTGTTAGTGCTCCTCAGTCTACATATTATGCTGCCTTACTACATGTCCTTCGCTATCTTCGGGGTACCCTCACGCGTTCACTATTTTCCTCTACCTCATCTTCTCTGGAGCTTCGTGCTTACTCTGATTCAGATTTGGCTGGTCATTCCAGTGATCGGTGATCCACTACTGGTTTTTGTACAAGTTTTTCTAGGAGATTCTCTTATCTCTTGGAAGAGCAAGAAACAGAAGGGGGTTGCCCTTTCTCCTGTTGAGGCCGAGTATATTGCTATATCTGCTATTGCTCGAGAGGTTGCTTGGCTTCATCAACTCTTGCCAGATTTGGGTGTTCCTGTCATCAGTTTGACTCCTCTATATGGTGATAATCGGAGTGCAATTCTTATTACCGGTAATCCGATTTTCCATAAGCAAACAAAACACTTCAAGATTGCTCTTCACTTTGTTTGTAGTCATTATCTTTCGGGTCCTCTTTTTGTTCCTCACATTGCCTCCGTAGAGCATATTTTTCATGCCCCGACCCAAATCCTAGGCCTCGAGCACTTTACAGATCGGCCATACCTAGTAGAGACAAGCCCACTTGGCCGATAGAAGGCCTAGGTAATCATCAAGCAACATCAAATATAATAAGAAAACATAATTAAAATATCGGAGTTCACTTAATTGAAGGAAATAAAAAAGGACACCCTACAATGTCAAGTACATAAATGACCATATCAATAGAGCTGTAAAAACGGGCTGGCGGGGAGGGGCGGGCTGGCCAAGCCCGCAACCTGCCAAAACCTGTCATTTAGCGGGGAGGGGCAGGCCGCCCGCCATTTTGGTGACCAAGTAAAATGCCAACCCAACCCGACCCACCTTGGGTTGTGGGCTAGGCGGGCCAACCCGCCATAAATTAAAAAGAAATTAAAAAAATTAGGGTGTGTTTGTTCAAGATGGAAAATGGGTGGAAAAGAATATATTTCCATGGAAAAATTTTCCGTGGAAAAATTTTCTGTGGAAAACAAGATTGGGGCCTTTTGATTGCGATTATTTTCTGGCTAAAAAATTTACATTTTCCATGAAAAATTTTTGTTTTACTGTTTGATTGTTCTTATTTTCCATGGAAAATCTAACATTCTCTATGAAAAAATACATTTGATAACATAAATTTTCCATGAAAAATTAACCTTTTCCAATAAAAATTAACCTTTTTCATAAGTAATGAACCAATGAATCCCACCAAAATCTCCACTTTTGAGAGGAATCTCCTTAGATTTTCTTCATTTCCTCACAATCAATTGTTTCTTCATTTCCATCCCTCTATAGACACTTGTAACATTTTTGCAACTCACCAAAATCTCAACATCAAATTGGAATCTTGTTGCTTTTTCTTTATTTCCTCGTACTGAATTATTTGGATAGATTGAAGTTAAAAAACTCTTCTATGAGTTCTAAATGATTCCATCTCTCAAACTATTAGCACTTGTAATTTTTCTGCAGTCATCTTGAACTTTTTTTCATTTCCACTTTATTTTTGTTTCTTTTGATTGAAGTTTGAAAACTCTTTTAACTCCATGAGTACCAAGTGATCCAATCTCTCCATCAATCAAACACTTGTAAGTTGTAACATTTCTGCTACTCACTAAAATCTCAACTTCAGAGTGAAATATGCATACTTTCTCTCCATTTCATCATAATAATCTATTTCTTTGGACTAAAATTCAAGAACTCTTTTAAGTATTGCTGCAGAGACAAGAAACATTTCTGCAACTCATCAAAATCTCAACTTTTGAGTGAAATATACATACATTTTCTTCATCTCCTCATGATTTATGTTTCTTTGGATTAAACTAAAGTTGAAGAACTATTTACTCTATGATGAATTTTAAAAAGATCCAATTTTTCCTCTATTGATATTCCTTAGTGCTGCAAGGACAAGTTGAACAACCCCAACAACAAACAACACCCCAAGATCATCAACAACTCCAAGAACCTTCACACCAAACTAGAAACACTGGAAGCACTGAAAATACTGGAATTGGAGTAATTGGAGGTTAGGCCCTTCATGAACTAGCATCACCTCCCCTGACGGCAGTAATGGTGGCAAACTCCCACTGGATCATCACTCCATCAGCCTCCTCCCATGTTTTCTCCGAGAATGGTGAAGACAACGGAGATGTCGACCTGGACGAGTCAGGGTGACGAGAAAGTGTGGCCTCAGTGACGCAAATCACGGTTGAAGCGATGACAATGCTAGGAAGGGAGTCAATGCGCTCGCTGGTAATGTTTGCTGCGCCATCCTTCAGCTATTGCTATTGGGGAACTCGGCAGAGGGTTCTCTCAAGAGGATTATGAAAAATGATGTTTTTGAGCCCAAGTTTGTCCCTTTTTTTATTTTGGTATTTTCAAAAAAGCCCTTATGTTTTCCATGGAAAACTTTTCTTGGATCTAGGAGAGGAAACTATTTCCACCAATTTGGTGGAAAAGGGGTCACGTGAATGGGTTTGTATATTTGGGCAATCAAACAATTCAAAATGATGAAAAATCGGCCGGGAAAATATTCTCCATGGAAAAAAGGTTAATCAAACACAACCTTATAATAATTTCTCATAATGTAGTGACACCGCCCATCATCCTCTTCCACTCTCTATACTCCATTATACAATAAACATTCAGCCTTGCTAAGACAAAACTCCATTAAATGGGCTCAAAGAGCCAAGTTGTTGTGGTTAAGAAATGGAGACTACAACTCTAGCTTCTTCCACAAGCAAGCCAAAATGAGAGCCCATAGAAACAAAATCTCTTCAATATTAGATGATGAAGGCATTGAACATACAGATCACCAAAGAATAGGGCAGGCCTTTACTGCATTTTATACTAAACTATGGACCCCTTCTAATACCACATCAATAAATGATCTGTATGAGAGTCTACCCAGTGACTTGCCTACCATAGATGACAGGGATAATAATAGAATTTGTAGTCCTGTAACTATGGTAGAAGTGTATAAGACTCTTAAATCAATGCCAAAAGGCAAGAGCCCAGGTCCAGATGGCTTTAATGCTGAATTCTATTTATTCTACTGGGATATATTAAAAGATACCCTATTTTCAGCAGTCAAACAATTTTTTCAAACAGCAGAATTTCCAAAAAATTGGGGGAAAACCTTTGTAGTCCTGATTCCTAAGAAGGAGGTTTCAAATAAAGTTCAGGACTTCAGACCTATTTCCCTTTGCAATGTGGCTTATAAGCTAATATCAAAGATTATGACCAATAGGCTTAAAACAGTCATCTATAAGTTGATTGGTCCAGAACAAAGTGGCTTTCTTGAAGGAAGATCAACTTTTGATAATATTATTGCGGTACAAGAAATTGTTCATTCTTTAGACTATGATTCCCAATCTCTCCCTAGGATGATACTTAAATTGGACATAGAAAAGGCATATGATGCCATGGAATGGAACACTATCCTTGCCACACTCAAAAAGATGAATTTTTCTAGTACCTGGATATCCTGGATTAAAGCCTGCATTACTTCTCCGTCATTTTCCTTCTTGATTAATGGACAGCCTACTGATTGGTTTACAAGCCATAGAGGACTCAGACAAGGAGATCCATTATCACCATATCTTTTCATACTTGTCTCACAAAATCTCACTGTAATCCTGAATCATGCTATGGAATTGGGCATGATACCAGGATTTGACAGCAGACTCAACAGAAATTTTAATCACTTGTTATATGCAGATGATGCAATTTTAGTCACTAGAGCCACTAGAAATGTGGCAAGGAATTGCAGATTGTGCCTTGACATATATCACTATCTTACTGGTCAAAGGGTTAACTTGGCTAAATCCTCTATTATCCTGCCCAGTAGAATTAACAGGACCCTCAAAACATCCATTACCAACATTCTAGGTATGAATGTAGGGACATATCCAATTAAATACCTTGGAACCTTGATTTCACCAAAAAGAATTACCATAAATCAATGGCAGCCTTTAGTTGACAGGACAAAGAAAAACCTCAATGCCTGGAATCAGAAGTCTATTTCATTAGCTGGAAGAGCTATCTTGGTGAACTCCTCTCTCATGTCTATACCAGTCTACTCACTGTCATGTTATCCTGTTCCTGACTCAATTCTAGATCAGATATCCAAGTTGGCTAGAAAATTCCTTTGGGATAGAGGCACTGCTGGTGGGTGTTTCCATTCCATTAATTGGGACACTACTACACTTGATAAATCTGAGGGAGGATTGGGAATAAGGAATCTGAAAATAGCAAAAATTGCTTGCATGTCAAAAAATGTTTTGTCTGTTTTAAACAATGAAGATAAGATTTGGGTTCAAATCTCTAGAATCAAATATGGGACTTTTAATCCCTGGCATGCAACCAGTGCAGGAGTAAAGTCCTGGTTCTACCATATGCTATGCAAAACTGCAATGAATATCAGGCCATACCTTGACATAAGAAAATGCAATACTTTGAATTCCAGTTTCCTCAATGATATTTGGGCATTTGATATTCCAATTTCTCTTAAACCCACTTATATCAATATGGAAACTCCTCTTGCAAATTTGAGCATAAATGATTTCATGGGAGAAAATGGTATTAACCATCAACAGGTGACAAACTACTTTGGACCCTTGTATGAATGGGATAGAATCAACAAAATAATCTTTGTTAAGGATACCAATAATCAATGGATTTGGGGGGTAGGCAGTCCTACAAATAGCATGGTAAAGAGAGTGTATGACACTCTTCGACAAAAAAATACCCATGAGGATGAGAAGTGGGCTGGATGGCACAAATTATGGAAGCTTCCAGTTGCACCAAGAGTCAAAACCTTCATCTGGAGGTTGCTACATGGGAGATTGCCCACCCTGGAGCTTATGTATGCTTTAAACATAGGCCCACAAAGCACATGTCCAAATTGTGGCTTAGCTAGAGAAACAATTACACATATTATGTTTGATTGTAGAATTGCAGTACAATGCTGGGAATCTATTGCAAGGAAAACAGGTATTGATATCAACAGTCTTGAGAATATCTCTGAAGGAGATTGGTTACTGAAAACTGATTTCAGAGGGGGTATCAGCACCTTAGCCAACAAAGCCTTGGTGGCAAACTGTGCTTGGGGATTGTGGAAGGCAAGGTGTGAGAAAGTGTTTAAAAACACATATGCTCACCAAAGAAGCGATTGTGCGTAAAAGCATTACAAGACACACAAGAACACATTTGAAAATGAATGGACAGCTCAGGAGTATCTTAATAATGTATATATAACAATTCAATTACTATTATGTGTGATGCATCATGGTGTATCGATTTCTCTCTTGCCGTATAGGCTATGTGGTAATCAAGGGCTCAACCTTAGTGCTTTGTCAGCCAGTGTGATGCAAGTGACGGGAGACAACACACTTGCTGAAATTCTAGCCATCGGTAATCGGCAGCAGAAAGCAGTAGGAATGGATATGAAGCCGATAGATTTATGTACGCATAAAGATCCGTGCCTTGGAGTTAATCAATTCAAAAAGCCCCTCAACTTGACAGAGAATACAAAAGAGGAATACAACAAGTGCTTAGAGCAAATAAGTCGGGGTACCAATGGCAGAGTTGAGATATTGTCCAAGAGACCTTAATGTGATAGCCATAAACTAGCAAACTATGGCAGGAGAAATCCGGTTCTATCTCTATTCCATGGGAACCGACAAGCTTCTAGATGGTCGGAAGATATAATCACCGGCCGGTTAATATCTCTGAGAGTTAGATGAACTTGTTTTGTAATTGTAATTTTTTGCTTTCTTAATACAGCTCACCGAGCTCTGTTTACTGTCAAAAAAAAAAAAACATCCATCCCCATAGCCTCCTCTCATTAGTACTCTCTCCTCCTCCCTCCTCTTCCTCTCTTCAATACTCTTCCCTTTCTCCTTCTCTCACCCCACTCCACCTCTCTCAACATACATAGTCCAAGTTAATCATAGTGACACAAAGAAACAAAGTAAATGTAAACTAAATTATTGTTGGAAAGCAAATAATCCATTTCCAAAATAACCCAAAATTCATCAAAGATCTTAAAAATACAAAAAAATTGATATCTAAGTGAAAAATGCATCAAAAAAACTCTTGGAGAAGGAAAAAAAGGTGTTTTCTTTTTTTTTTTCCCTTCAAAACCATCAAGAAAAAAAAAAAGAATGAAGAGAATAAGAAATAGTATATGGATAAATCTATGAATCCATCACCAGAACTCCCATTAAAAATCAAAATTTTCATCCTACACGATGATCAGTTGGTATTGCTCAAAGAATGGCCTCCACATCTCCAAGAAGTTGAGGTTCCAAGTCGTTTGAATGACAATGTTGAGCTCATCATTGAGAAGCACCATGCTTGGGATCGATCTGCCTGTCATGGATGCCAAAGTTGAGAGCTTTCATGAGAGATAGATCTAAGAAAGGGGTGCTTATAGAATGATATGGAGTCTATGGGCATTTCCAACAACCATCCCAACATCCTCCTCTCCTCCTCTGTCGGCGCCTTCACTATCATCGACATCTCGACACCAGCATCCACCCTTGTCACCGGAGCTTCCACGATGACGGCCTCAGCCCCATCCCTTCTCACTAGACCCACAGGAGTTAGGGATTTAGGATATTCATATTTTTTATTTTTATTTTTTTAAGAAATTCAAGTGCGGGGTGGCCCGCCCAAAGCCCGCCCAAACCCATGACCTAAGTGGGCTGGCCTATTTAGGCCCGCTCCTAGGCAGGCCTATAAAAGGCTAGCGCAACCTACATATTTTGTTGGCGGGGCGGGCCAGCCTGGCTGGCTAGTCCTGAATTGACAGCTCTATCTATCAGGGTCCTAATAATCTCATCCTCACTCCAAATGAAAAGAGGTTTGTAAACCTCGGCAAATGATCTTCCAACCCACATACCGCTTTTGAGTATGAGTCAGCTACAACTCAGGAACTGAAAAAGAAGTCCACAAATAGGTCAGCTTTCGAAAGGAAAGCTTAGTAAGTACCCCTGCAAGGCGTACAATGAAATCAAGTAATAAAAAGTATGGTAACGAAATAAAGAAAGTCAACAAATTAGATGACTGAATCGATTAAGCGGAGACCACATCCCACACCATCCAATATCCGGGAGTCTCAAACCTACCCCAAAGAGTTTATGTCATGCCCCGAACCCGACCCGGGCACATGGACAGACTGGCCGCACCCAAACAGGGACTAGTCCCCATCCAGGCGCAAGGCCTCAGAGACTCCTGTACAACCAATATCTAGAGATAATATGAACAACGGAATTTATATAATAAAAAGGAAGGGAGTTTACGCAACTCCATACAAGTACAAGACTAAGGTCTACGCGACCCATACAAGAATCTAGTCAAGTCACCTCTAGTAATCCATACAACAAAAGAGAATACATAATGCAAGTCTCTCTCAAGATAAAAGAAGGTATGCAGACCTCAAGGGAAATACAATACGCCCGAGTCAACTACTTGGTATGTCCCCATCTAAGTCCGACCCTACTTCTCGTCGTCACTTGAGAAAATATCAATCAAGTGCATGAGCCAAAGAAAAGGCCCAGTAGGATCGCTAGTAAAGCAATAAATGTGGCGAAAGCCATAAACAAGGAATAGAATAAAGCAAGTGCAAACAAGTAAGTGAAACAAAATCACAAGCAAGTAACATGTCTCTGGGATGTGAATAAATTCACAGATGTACTCAATCTCCTGACATATATGATACTAAGATACCTATGGTATCGTACGATATCCTCCAGATAACATCTCCGGTCTACTTCGGATAGCGCTATATCAATCATGTATATATGGCAAGAAAATACACTCTTTTACTAAGTCTCCGTCAGATTTATTATGTCTGTACATAAGAGATTGCCAGTACAGATACCTAACAACAGGTATACATATATATCCAAGGCAGCTACATCTTGAATATATAATAAAATCAGTGACCTCCTCGAGATCGGAAGCCAATACGTATTTAAGGAGTGACTCAACTCAAATACGTATAAGAAAACATGGAAATAAATATCTCCTCGAGACGTAAAGCCAACACTTATGAGGATACTCAACTCGAATATGTATAGGAAACATCTCAAGGAAATAAAAGCACAAAAATCATAAGTACGGTAGGAGAAAGGAATACTCACAACCCCCGTGGGAGAGCCTACCTTTTTCGTTTATAAGACCTACTTGGGTCTGAGACTTCTAGTCAGGTCCTTGACCACCTCACCACGTCCTAAACATGATAAATAATCATTACCCAACAATTCATACCAAGAGGAATGCATTGTATGCATTAAAACACCCTACATAAGAATTCATCAAAATATCGGCTTTTCTTTTATAACTAACGAATCCAGGCTCTTAGACACTTGCCCTCATCATTTTTATTAGTTTAAATATAACCACGAACTATCGGGATGATCGGAATCGAATTCTGAATCGTTTGGAAAAATGTCGAAGTTCTGGTCCCTGAGTTAGTGCAACTGCTACAATAATTCCTGCAAAGTTTCTTCTAAATTTGGGAGCTCAAATTCTAATACATCTGCCATAATAATCATATACCATCTTTAAGAGAACTGATGGTCCAAATACCATTCTTCACAAATAATGTCTTCAAAACCATAATTATATCAATCAAATGCTAAGCTTAGCAATGGCCATGGAGTTAGACCTCACGATTATATTATTCCTGTCAGTACAGTGAGTACCAAGGAATCCCATACATTAAGGACCTCCAAGATTTCCTCTGATGCTTTAATATCAACTTCATGAAAACGTTATGGAATTGCAGTTTAAGGAGCTTCATCCAATTAATCTGAACATTATTCATCTTTCATCAAATCCATTCAAACAATTCACCACACAATCAAATCCATTCAATATTCAAAAAGGGTTGCAAACCCAAATTGACCATCTTGGAAACTAAACAAAATAGCTTCAGTGGAGTAAAGGTATCATAGGGGAGCTTGCCGAATCCCGGGCAGTTGCCTTAGCATTCGTAACATGAAACCATAATCTTTACAAATGCTCCCACTTATCCAGTATAAACTCCAACCACTCAAAATACAATAAATTCAAATAACTCAGACAATGAAAATCATATTGATAATCAAATATTAACTCAAGATTCACAGGGTGGTAACAAATTACATACCCCACAAAGCATCATGCAAACTCCATCGCAATTTCAGTTCGAATTCCCTAATTCTATTTTGTACTTGGATACAAGATCAAACCAAATACCTAGGACATGATGCTCCCCAAGACTTCAAGATCAACAACTCAAGGGACAGTATGTACATAACAAATCAAATCGGGATCCATGGGTTCAACTAAAAATAAAAAATAACAATCAGACATTTATACACTAAGAACCTCATAGTTTCCCAACTGAACAATTATCAGTACCAATAATCAATATGTATACTGAGCAACGCTGCATCTTATACAAAAAATCGAAGGAGAGAAGGGGTTGAGGAAACACCAGAAAAATGGAAGTGTTGGAGCTCCGGTGAGGTCAGATGGGGAGGTCGAGGAGGTAGTGAAGGAGTAGCAATACCCATTGTTAAAGCTGTATCTTTCTAGTGAGTAGCCATAGAAGGTCGCCAGTCATCCATTAAATCGTGTATGAATGGATCTCTTACCTATATATATATATATATATATATATATATATATATATATATATTATATTATATTATATTATATATATATATATACTCACATGGGACCTATTTAAATTTGAATCCTTTGATTCATGATGTCCACATTCCTTTCCTCTCATGCATGGTTTCATGCATTAATGCAATAAGGACCCCATTGATTTATTTATTTATTTTGAGTTATATGTAAATCCCTCTCCCCTCTAGTATCTTGAGAGGTAAATCTTGCAGTCAACCCCTCATCTTAACAAGATTCAAATCGCAACGTAGGAAGATTAATTAACATAATATAATTAGGGAAATTATTAAATTCATTAAGCAATAAAAGCACAACTTTTACAATCCTCCTGCTTTACAAAAATTTTATACTCAAAATTTATCCCCAATACATATCATCCAGTACCAAATAACTCTGGGTAACGCTCCCTCATGTCTTCTTCACTCTCCTATGTCACTTCCCGATCATAGTGGTTGTTCTATCTCACCTTGACAAAAGGAATGGCTCGGTTAGGCGTTGTTCCTTGTGGTCCAAGATCTCCACAAGGTGTTCCCCATAGGACATATCCTCATGAACCTATCAAGGATGTATTTCTTCAGCATAGAGACATAAAACACATCATAGACCTATGACACTCTCAAGAATACTAAGTCACTAACTTGGAACTCCCGCTCAGAGCGACGCTGATTAGCATAACTCTTCTGGTGACTCTGAGCAGCCTTCAACCACTCCCGGATCATCCTGACCTGATCTTCAGTCTGCTGGACGAACTCTTTTTTCTCGAGCATTCTCTTGCCACATCTCCCCAACTTATCGGTGATTGGTACTTCCTCTAGTAAAATGCCTCATATGAAGTCATCTCTATGCTCGCCTGGTAGTTCTCATTATCGGCAAACTCTGCTAGACTCAAACGCTTGTCCCACGAGTTTGTGAAGTCTAAGGCACATGCCCTCAGCATGTCCTCTAGGATCTGAATGGTCCTCTCTGATTTTTCGTCTGTCTGAGAGTGAAATGTTGTACTGAATACCAGATGGGTGCCTGGGTACCTAACGCTGTGTGCAAGCTCTCTCAGAATCTTGACACGAATCTGGTGTCATGATCGGAGATGATCGACACCAATACCCCATATAGTCGAACTATCTTATCAATTTACAATCATGCCAACTGCTCCAATGTAGTACCCGTCCTTAGAGGTATAAAATGTGCCGACTTAGTCAGTCGATCCACTATCACCCAAACTGACTCATGTCCCTTCTAAGTACGGGGTAGCCCTGTTATAAAATCCATATTGATATGTTCCCACTTCTACTATAGAATGGATAAGGGCTGCAACTTCCCAGCTAACCTCTGACGTTCTGCCTTTACAAACTAACAAGTAAGGCACAGTGCCACAAACTCAGTAACCTCCCGCTTCATACCTTTCCACCATAAGTGGTCCTTCAATTCTTTGTACATCTAACTGCCTTTGGGATGAATCGCATAACTCGAGTAATGAGCTTCCTCTAAGATCTCCTTCTTAAGTTCTGGGATGTTGGGCACGTAGACTCGATCATCGTACCTGAGTGTACCATCCTCATGAATCAGAAACCGTATTGGTACACCTTGCTCAACCTGATCCCAGATATACTCAAGATATGGATCCTGCATCTGAGTATCCTGGATCCTCCCTAATATTATGGGTCGTATGCACAAACTTACCAAGCTCACAACCATATCTGGCAATATGATCTCCAGCTCCAATCTCCTCATATCCTCCAACAAGGGCCTGTGAGAAGTCAAAAGTGCACCGACTCTGTAGTTGGACTTCCTGCTCAAACCATCTACCACCACGTTAACCTTGCCCGAGTGGTAATGGATACTCAGCTCATAATTCTTGATCAACTCTAACCATCGCCATTGTCTCATATTCAGCTCCTTCCGAGTGAAGATGTGCTTGAGGCTCTTGTGGTCAGTGTAAATCTCGCACGATATGCCATAGAGAAAATGCCGCCAAATCTTCAACGCAAACACGGTCGCAGCAAGCTCTATTTTATTGGGATCTACTGATACTCTGGCACCACTGATGACAAGAACTAAGAAGGCCACACTATCCATCCAGAACTCATACTTGGAGAACTTGGCATATATATAGCTGATGCTGCCTCAAAGTATCCAATACTATCCTCAAGTGATCTTTGTGTACTTGGCGATAGCAAGGAAAAATCAAGATATCATCGATGAAGAGACCACCATAAACCAGTCCAAATACTGTCAGAATACACCGTTCATCCAATCTATGAACATTGTCGGGCGTTGGTAAGCCCAAACGGTATTACCAATAACTCATAGTACCCATATCAAGTCCGAAAGGGGCTCTTCAGGATATCCTCCCTTCGGATCCGTACCTGATGGTACCCGAATCTCAAGTCAATCTTGGAGAACACCTGTGCTCCCTGCAACTGATCCATGAGGTCATCAATTCTCCGTAACAAGTACTTATTCTTGACTGTCACCTTGTTTAACTTCCTATAGTCTATGCAAAGTCTCAACAACCCGTCCGCCTTCTTGACGAATAATACTGGAGCTCCCCAAGGTGACATATTCGGTCAAATAAAACCCTTCTCCAATAACTCCTCCAGCTGCGCTTTCAGTTCTTTCAGCTCCGCGGGTGCCATCTTGTACGGGTCCCTAGACACGGAAGGCGTATTAAAAACCAAGTCAATAGAGAATTCAAACTCTCTTTTCGGGGCTAATCCTGGTAAGTCTTCAAGGAAC
Organism: Dioscorea zingiberensis; assembly: GCA_026586065.1. Taxonomy (NCBI): domain Eukaryota; kingdom Viridiplantae; phylum Streptophyta; class Magnoliopsida; order Dioscoreales; family Dioscoreaceae; genus Dioscorea; species Dioscorea zingiberensis. Next base: position 18,916,007 of record CM048818.1, on the reverse strand, counting down.
ACATCTAGATACTCGTTCACCACTGAGACGCCTATAACTATGGGGCCACTACACTGCTTAGCCTCTTAGATTAAGGTCAAATACCCCACACATCTGCTATCTAGTAACCTCCGGGCTTGAATAGCTGAAATCTCTTGAACTAGAGAGTAGCCCCGGCTGCCACGGAAAGTGAACTCCTCATCATCTGATATCCTAAGGTTTACTCTCTTCCTGCAACAATCCACCACCACGTACACCAAAGAGAGCCAATCCATCCCAAGGATCACATCGTAAACCCTCAGTACCATCACGTACAAATCAGCTGGTAACTCTTGATCCTCAATCAGTACGGTACATGCTGGTGCTATCCTGGTCACTAATTTAGCAGTTCCTACTGAGGTATCAATGCTCAGCTCATACGGTAGCTTTACAACCAGTAGCGAGTATCTCCGTGCAAACAATGTGGAAACAAAAGAGTGTGTGGCACCTGGATCAAACAAAGTGCAAGCGTAGAAAGAGCTAACAACAATAGTACCTGCGACGATATCGGGCAATGCATGTGCCTCCTCTGTAGTGAGATGGTAGACCAATCTATGGGTCAGCAGCCTTTGTTGTGTCGGTGGTTGGCTAGAGGAAGACGGCTCACCTGTCCCGGTTGTCTTCCCCTTCTTGTTACCACTCTACTGTCTCTACACAGGTGCACCTGATTGTCGTGAGGTACCAGAGGACTTTTGTGAACTCGGCGCTCCACCATTTATACCCTGCCCTGTCTGAATCTAAGGACACTGGGCTTTCCGGTGCTCCAACCTATTACAAACAAAACAACCCCCTATAATGATCGGCCATTGAGCCTTCTTGTGTAGCCCCCACATGAGTAGCATCAGATAGGTTGTGATATACAAGGCTACGATATACTCCCAGAAGAACCTCTGCCTCCAGATGCGGTTGATGATTCAGATGATCTACTGTATGGCCAAGACCTGCGCTCGGACCTTGATCGTCCAGAACTCTTTTTAGATAACTGACTGTGACTGTACTCTACCCCTTGTCCTTCTTCTTATCTTACTGGTGTGGCCCCTGTGAGTCTCCCTGACTAAAGGCATCGATATATTTGGCCCTAGCCACCACCTCAGCATAATTGGTGCACATGAACCCTGCCACGGCCTTCTTGTGTGACGGCCCGAGGCCACCCTCGAAACTCCGAACCTTGCCGACATCAGTCGGTACCAAGTCTGGAACAAATCGGGCCAAATGACTGAACTCATCCTCATACTACTCGACTGTCATCCCACCTTGTGTGAGGTGGATAAATTGTTGCTCCATCTGCAATAGTCGTCCCTGAGAGAAGTACTTTGCATAGAAGGCCTTCTTAAATTCCTCTCAGGTGTCGAAGGGTACTCCATTCCTGAGTCGTACCTACCTAAGGTACTAGTCCTCCGTTCTGCCTTGATGTAAGTAGGCAGTTGTCCTTACTCTATCAGCATCATTGGCCTGGAAGACCTAAAATGTCTTCTCCAACTCCTTGATCCACAGCTCTGCGGCCTGAGGGTCGGCAGCTCCCTCAAATGGTCAGGGTGATGGTCTCCTGGTCTCATCAAGTAAACCCTTGTTGGTGGGTGGTTCGGCGATTGGGGCTGGTGCCTACTGCTGATACTGCCTCTAATCCTGGATAAGGCCCATCATCTTTCTCATCAACTCAATTATAGTAATAGGAGGTGTCTCCCCCTCAAGTTCGTGCCTGCTGCTGTGGTTCTGCAACATCAGACGCAACAGGCAACTCCTGCTCTACCTCAATATCCTTAGGGGTACCTCCTCCACTAGAGGCTGAGGTACCTTCACTCAGCGAGGTTGTCCTCGTTGGTATAACGTCCCGGATTTTCTGAATAAACATCGAGTGATTTTCTAAATTCTTATTGATGTTTATTAGTAATTAATGAAGAATTAAATTAATAAACCTCATGTTAAAAAGTCATGTTGTAGATGGGTTTGAAATTTGCTCAAGTGCAAATAAAATTTTGAAGGCCCTAAGTGGGCCGGGCCACATTCTTAATCCCATCGGAATTTAAATAAAGAGAATTAAGATTAATTAAAGGTTAATTAATCCTTTAGTTGTTTATGATTTAATTAAAAAATCTCCATTATGAAGGGCATCAAGACAGTTTCGAGTTTTAAGGCCTTGGAGTTGGTCGGGTTAAAAGGCCGAAAGTTATGGATCTTGGTCGGACATTATGATCACCCGTGACACAATAGTAAGGAGCATGGGATAATTTAAATATAAAATAAAATAAAATAAAATAAAATAATTGTTGCTATTTTGATCCAGAGGAAACGGATTTGGTCGGTACTGATAATGCTTTGGAATTATTGAGCTTCTATAGCAGGCACCAGCTATTAAATCCATTGGTAACGCAATAGTGTAATGATAAGATTAAATAAATATTTAATAGATTATAAAACTTAGGTTGATTAGAGGGAAAAAATCATTCCTCTCCCTCTCTCTTACATTCCCAATTATTTTCTATCTTCTCTCCTGTGCCCTACTTGTGCCCACACCCTACTTGCGCCCGATCTCCACCTCCTCCGACCTCCATCTCTCTTCGCCGGTGAACCTTAGCTCTAGCCTCCCTCTGCCGTCAAGATCCGACCAGCCTTGCCGCTGCTTACCTCCTTTCCTTCTCTGATGAGGTTGTCCGCCCCTTCTTCTACTTCTCGCGGCCAATGCCTGGCCGCCATTTACAACCATGTCCAGTTGTCCTGCCGGTCTGCTCCGCCCCTGTGTGCAGCCCAGGTCGACCACCCCTTCTCCCCGGTGAGCTCTGTGGGATTCCAGCGAGCAAGCTCCTTCCCCCTCAGCCCGACGAGGCCCCAGCTCTGGTGAATAGCACGCACTCCTCCTCCAAAGGCCTACAGCCATACCCCCACACGTCCCCTCTCCCTTCTACGGCAATCAACCTCTCTTCTCTTTGGTGAGCAGCGAAGCCCATCGAAGAGCTAGGTATGGTGAAGGTGAAGGGAATTAGAAAATAATTGTGGGGGTTGTCCAATGATCTAACTAACTTCACTTGTTTGTTGAATGTTTGTTAGATGTGGTTAGAGTTGAAGAATGTGTCCATATATGGAAGTAGAATTGCATGGATGATAAATTAGACATGTTGTATATATGATTGTATAATTTCGGAAGCCTATAAATAGATGAGATGCTGCCTAATTTTCTTGGAATCTTATGTTGAGTTCTCTATAGTATATATGATATTTAATTGCCTTAAGAAAGCATGTTAGAGTCCTTAAATTTATATTAAGGAGGAAAAGGCTTAATTACATCTCCTGATATGTGAAGTTTTCCGTATTTTCATGCTCCTTAGAAACATGAAGTGTATGATAAGTGAAAACATGTTCTAGTTAACTAATATCTCCACTATACTCTTTCGAGTAGAAGTTAGAGTATAAACTAAGAATAAGATTTCAGTATTCATGAATTTTCATATTTCGATTATTAGGAAAAGGAAAAGGCAAAGGCAAGGCCGCAGCTGCTGAAGGACCTAACCAGCCTTAGAAGCTACCTAGACTCGGGTGAGGGTACACAATTGTACATCTCTCGTATTTCCATTGTGTTTTCATCGTAGTTATTTATTTAAAATGAATGGCATGAATTTTATTATTATCATGAAATGCCTTGAGTGTCGTAAAGCATGTCTTTTCTAATAGATTTCTGGATTCGAAACATGTTTTAGAATATGCATGCCAAAAGCACATAAACATATCGGAAATAGAAAATGAGGTGTTGATAGAGATATTGATGCACTGCACCGTACTCACATACTTTCCTGCACCAGTGGTGGCTCTATGACAGAGCCAGATAGTACGGTACTAAGTAGGGAAGGGGTTGATTTTATAAACACTGATTTTTTCCCAAACAATCTATTTTCAAAACCTTTTGTTTTCAAGAAATAAAACCCCCTTTCCTTACCCGTAGGGTGCCTACTACACGTATATATATTATAGCTCGACGGTAGTTGAATTATCTAACAGTGAGGCTATCAGGTATTGATTGGTCCACTAGTTTCAACTCTGGTTCCGCAGTATGGAAGTAGAGGTGTAGCTGATATTAATATTATTGATTATATGATATGATTTCACATATTGTCAACTTCCTGGTTGTTGATTGGTCCAACCGTGATGGTTACTGGCTTTGATTTGTTAACTAGGATGATTATGAAAATCATTCCTGGTACCGAGGATGAAGTTATTAAAGAAACCCTTATATGCATTTTACTTGGGTTTCTATTATTTTGGCATGATCCAATTTGATTGAAGATAATGCATTGACCAACATTTTTATATGTCGTATTTTATCTTCAAAATTTATACTTATTTATTTTATATTTTATTCGAGATTATTGTATGTCGATATTGCACAAGTATGTCTAAACCTGACAGTAGTGTTCATACCTCATTGAGCTCCTATAGCTCATCCTCTTTTTGTATGAAATTTTGTAGGTAGTAGGCAGGTACTTGATCATATTTAGAGTGGAGGAGAGAGTCCTGTCTACCCTTAGTTGGCTGACTGTCCAATTAATTATGTTGTTATTTGATTTGGAGTTTTTGATTTTAGGAGAATTATAAACTCTTATATAGACTTGTGTTGTATGACTTTAAGAATTTTTACGGTTGTTGTATTTGACATTAAGTTAATTATGATATTAGTGTTTGTTTATGATTAATTTGTTAGATTACACAGCCTTAGGGTCGGGGTTCACCCCCTTACCTGGCTGGTGTGACACTTGTCCCTTATTCGGAGATGGGTGTTACAGTCGGCCTCTACCTCTCATCATAATGGCTCCCAGACATCAATCAGGTTTAGTTCAAAACACAGCCCGCATGAAGGTAATAGTCAAACTGATAATAATTAAACAAAATATAGTCCAACACAATATAAGTAGTTCATACAACACATGTGGTTTGTAAGACTACTATGATGTCCTAGATAAACTCTAATATAAGCTTAACGACATGACTCAATCTAGTCCCTACGGTGACAACGGGTTGTACGTGTCCTGTATATTGTCCTCTGACGGTAGAATTTCTCAGCCTAGGGAGGTCCCTAGGGTAGTACATGGTGAGGTGATACACCTAATTGATGTTGTAAAGACTACCCCTAAATAAATATGCCTTTTCGGCAAAAATCTTAAACCGGAAATTTGAAGGGGTAAACGATGGAATTTTGAGATTTGAAAATGAGGCCTACAAAGTGTAACTGCATGAGCAAGATATCCGCAAAGGAATAAGCTTTCCGAATTGGGATTAAACGCACGATTCCGACACCCGTAGCCAAAGTTATGGCTGAAACACGAAACCACTCACAATTGTGGAGTTATGGAGGGTGTATTATACAAGTGCAAATAAACGAGGGCTTAATAGCAAAAATTCCCACTCATATGCTTAATTAGGTTGATTAGATTAATTAAGCATGATTAAGATCCTAACTAACCTAGTTAGACATTAAGCACTTAATGTCAAACATTGGAGTTAGAAACATCAATGATCTGCCCAAAGATTTCAGATCTGGACCCTAAAACTAAGCTTAAATAAGTGGGCACATGAGGACCCCGTGAGTCAACAAAACCCATGCCCTCCATCTTTTTAAAAATAAAAAGAGAAAGGAGGCCAGTCAAGAGACCAGCACTCACCATCTCTCCTTCTCCTCTCCACTCTGACATCTCTCAATTCTAGAAAAAAAAACTGGGGGAGGGGGGACTGCACCTGCTCCCTTTCCTTGCCCTAGCATAGACCTGGATTTTAGGCCGGCCCGGCACCAGCACGGCCGTGCTGGGAGAGTTTTGTGTCGGGCCGGGCACGGCCCGAAATGATTTCATGCCATGCCCGGCCCGAAAGGAATTTTGCTGGAGCCGGCCCGGCACGAAGTACGGCCCATGCCGGGTCGTGCCGTGCTGGGCCGATTCTGGCACGGGCCAAGCACGGCCCGTTTATAAAAATTAAAAAATTAAAAAAACTAAAAAAATATATTAAAATAAAATAAAAATCTAAATATCATCCATAAAAAAAATAGAAAAAAATCCCATTCACATTCACATAGAGGGAACAAGAAGAGAGGAAAAAAAAAATAGAGCAAAAGCTCTCAATGATAGAAATGAGATCATCCTTGCGGCTTGGCCTCTAACTCATCTTGGATGTCAAGAAAAGAACTTCAAGCCTTCATCCCACTGAACTACAAGCTCTAAATCAACATGGATGCCAATAAAGAGCTTCAACCCATGAGGAAGATGAAGAGTGAAGCAACGGCTCTCTTAATTATTTTTAAATAAAATAATATCTTTTATTGAAAGAAAAGAGGAGTTTGCAGCTTTACAGCCAACCCTCTAATAAATTTTGAAATGAGAGAGTGTTTGGCAGTTGTAAAGCTATCATACCTCTCATGTATTATATTTAAAATATATAGTTTTTTTTTTAATCCACGTGGCAGCATCTCATGCTGCTACGTGTTCTGATTTTGGGCTTTGTCGTGATGGGCCGTGTTGGCACAACCCGGGCACGAAATATTTCGTGCCCGTGCCGTGCCGACCGCGGGCGGGCGGTTCGCCCGCGACGCACAAAACCGGCCGTGCTAAGCGTGCCTGTGCATCGTTCATTCCGGGTCGTGCAGAGCATAGCCCGGATCGTGTTGGGTTGTGCCGCGTGCGAGCCGCACGACCGTAATCCAAACTCTACCCTAGCACACCGCCGCCTGCCCAAAGACTTGCGCCACAAAGATCCGCATCTGCGCCCTACTCCCTCGCCCGGCGCCCACGCGACCGCACTGCTTGCCTATGCCTACGCCTACGCCACGCTCACCACTTTCCCACGCCCGACGCACCTCCGCCCACAGGCTTACTCCGTCGCAAGAATCCCTCTCTGACGAGTAACAACCAGGCCAACCTTTTTTTCCCTTCTCCGATCAGAAATTCCCCAAATCGGTAAATTTGGGACTACACATCGAGCAAGCATAGTGAGCACCCTAACCATGTATGATGAATGGAATTATGATAATTGGTTGGGGTTAGGGCTGTAAAATGGAGGGTGATTTAGGGATTTTTGATGTATGCTTTCATGTATGATTTAATTGTTATGAAAGTATGGATCATGTTTTTATAATTTTCGGGAGCTGATAAATAGGGGAGATGCTGCTGCATTTCTCTTAGAATTCATGCACCCTTCATGGCTTTTGAGCATAATGAGTTTTAGAGGGATCATCACTTGATGATTTAATCACCATGTTAGGGATGAACATTAAAGTTCATGGTAGCTAGTTAAGTAGTAGATTGGTAATTATGCTTGTATTCATATATAGATATGAAATATCTAAGTGTAAAAATACTAAGATTTACAATCTATCTACTAGATCCTGATTCGTATGCGTGAGTCGCGATGTGGATTTGGAAATTGTTCCTTAAGCCGGGTAGGCTCTCGTACGAGTGTTGTGAGTATTTCTTCTTCCTACCTTGCTTATGATTCTTGTGTTCTTATCTCCTTGAGATGTTTGTTATACATATTTGAGTTGAGTGTTTTCCTTAAATATGTACTTTGGCTTGGTTTCTATCTCTTTGAGATCGTTATTTTACATATATATTCAAGATGTTGTTGCCTTGGATATATACATGTATACATGTTGTTAGGTATTGGGTACTAGTAGTCTCTCTATGACAGGCATGATACATCGAACGAAGGCCTAGGCAGAGGGCGATGATTTCTGGCCACGAGCATATGATGCTCATAAACAGGCTTAGTCAGAGAGCAAGATTTTCGGACCATATTTACATGATTGCTATGGCGCTATCTGGCATAGGGCGAAGACGATATAGAGTATATCGTAGTATCATATATGCCGGAGATATAGTACATCTGTGAATTTATTTCACATGCCTGAGATATGTTGCTTGTTCTGATTTTGCTTCACTTGCTTATTTGGATTTGGTTTACTCTATTCCTTGTTTATGGCTTTTCGCCATGTTTATTGTTTTAATTGGCGATCCTACTGGGCATGTTCTTTAGGCTCATACACTTGATTGATGTACTTCTCAGGTGACAATGAGGAGTAAGATCGGGCTTAGTTGGGAACCCCTTCAGAGTCGTTGGTCCTTATACTTTACTTTTGAGGTCTATGTACCTCGTAATATATTTGTGAGTGTGTGTGAGATTTGCTTTGTATTTATGTTGTATTGACTACTAGGGGTGACCTATCTGGATCTTACTATAGGTTGTGTAAACCTGGGTATTGTACTTTTATTGTACCATACTCGTACTTTGTATGGAGTTGTATAAACTCCCTTTTTATTATAATTCCGTTGTGTTCTCTCTAGATATTATCTGTACAGGAACTCTGAGGCCCAAATGGGGACCTGTCCCTGTTTGGGTGCGGTCGGTGTGTCGATGTGCCATGTATAGAGAGTGCTTTTGGATTTACTTGCCATGTATTAGTGAGGCCTTTCATTATGCACATTAAGTGATTGTTGAAATGCTTAAGAGAACATTGAATGCATGAATGTCAAGAACGTATTGTGATTGTGTCAATTAATGGGTTCACTGTGAGAGCTAGAATGTAATCCTCTTTGTATTAGAATGCTAAATTGTTAATCAGAAGGACTAATTAATGTTCTATCATGCATTGGTGGTGGATTAGAGTTTGTTGACTAAGTGTTCGATCAAATGCTCTTGTAGAGCATGTTTGTGAATTAGATGAAGATAGTTTCTCCTTAAGCTATTTCACTCAATGGAAACATGATTTAAGCTTTAGTGAAAAAGATATTATTTAACTTGATAGTAAGCCATCACCAATAGTGGCTAAGATGCTAAGTGGCGTGGCCGCAACAGCAGCAAGCTACTGCTGTGCAACAACAAGCTGCAGTTGAGAACAACAGTTGTTGTTGTCTTCTCCAGACTACCATATTAGAAAGTCATTTTATCCAATTATATTATTCTGATCAGGATGTGTAATATACCGTTAGAAAGTTTATGAAAAGGGCTTTCTAACAAATCCTACATCAACAAAATCTGACTTGCAAATTAAAAGATATGAACAGTTCTTTTCGGACTGCGCATAATATGCTATAGAAATTGTGTTGTTTCAGGCTACCAGTTCTGAGGGTCATTTTAGCCAATTAGAGTGTTCTGATTGTGATGTATAATATATCGTTAGAAAGGTTATGAAAATAAATTCTAACGACTCCTATATCAACAAGATCCGAGTTGCGGATTAGGAGATATGAACAGTTCTTTCGAACGGTGCACACCACCCAAAAGTCTGAGATCTTATGGACTGTTAGACTCGTATAATCGTGACTAGGCTAATTAAATGTACGTAATGTATTTGGGCTGTTATGTATGTATATGTGATGGATAGTATCCATATTTAGGATGTGTTCAAGCCGTCGATGAGCCGACTAGAAGGCTTGGACCCTACTAGGTCCTAAACGCAAGTAAAGGTGGGTAATCATACAGAAAAATGCACTGTATGTGCTTTCTATAAAACCTTGAATGTAAAGATTTTCTCTCAAAATGTATGATTATTTTGATGTATAGACATGAGTGTATGTATGCAAATGAATTTTCATATTCATGTTTTGGGGCTCGACTTGGTACGGGGAGTGGATTGGTAGTCGTGTAGATTCCGTCCACCTAGAATCAGGATTTGAGGGAAGACTCGATCCGTTGTACTACCTTGGCCCATTGCGGGATCGGGGTTCAGGATATGTGACGACACGGGTCGGGGTTCAGAATATGTGATGACACGGGTCAGTGAGCTACACCCGACAGGGTGACCCCTGGTGACCGAGGCGTAAGGCTTGAGCGGGCCTCTCAGAGACCGGGCGTGTCGATGACCGAGTGGCCACGAGGGGGATCGGAGATGTTTTGATGATTTGGGCCATATATATATATATGGTTACTTTGGGCCGTAGGCCCTATATGTACATAGGATGATGCTTTGGACCGTAGGTCCGACATTGGTGTTTATTGCATTTGCATTCCATTTTTGCATATGATTTATATGTGGTGCCCACTGAGCCTAGTTGGTGTGCTCAGTACCCCCTTTCAATATCCTTTACAGGTGACGAGGAGTAGACTAGTGCCAGGCGTGGTCTAGGAGGGATCGCGTGCGGACTTGGGACTTTGCTGATACCCCGGCGAGGTTGGTAGCGTCGTAGGGCCGTTGATGTCTATCTTTCATTTGTGTGTGAGGTGTTTGAACCCTGTAGGCTGTATGCATTTGAGACACTTTATGTGTATTTGTATTTGGGACACGATGAGTGTTGTGATTGTTATAGGGTGTAGAACCCTTTTTGGATTTCTGCTGCAGTTATGTATTATTGTTGTTGGATTATTATTATTGTTTGGAATATATAATCAGGTTGATATAACTTTGGCCTTGCATCCGAGCCAGGGCTTAACTTTGGTTCGGGTGTGGCCAGTCTGTTACATGCTCATGAAGAGGGGCCCGGGATCAGGTTCAGGGTGTAACAAAAAATACGGCAAGTACCGGGTCTAATCCACATGGAACAGTGTGTTAAGTCTAACTATGCACCAACTTACTAATTTTCTTGAAAAGTCAACAGATCACTTAATTGGAAGATGCCTAAGTCTTAATTAACTAAAAGAAAATATTAAAGGTTGCTAGAGATTTTCTCTTATATTCTGCAATGATAGTGTTGCGAAGGACAAGGGTTATTCAGTAGCCCGTAGGGGACTTTAAAAGTGTCGGAGCACTGATGCTAATTCTCTATACCTAGATAATACTTCTCTTCCACATATTCCGATGGATCGAGTGAGATATTATTGATCCCTACACGAAGCCCTAGACCATGGATCATACGGACATATTCCTCTACAGTAAAACTCCTGCTTGTCATGCCAGACTTCGACCCTATGAAGCTAATACGATACATACACACATATTCCTATGCATATAGATCTAACATATGTTTTGGGCTTTTGACGTACGATTAAAGATAAGTATTAGTCATAGGCACATTCATAGACAACAAAATCATGCAAAACATAGGATAAAATAGATTTCAAGTCAAAAAATCCATACAACCATAGAATATGAAGTTTAAGCTAACATCATGAATGGAGAATCAGAAGTACTACGCATTCTAGCGTCTATATCCATGAGTTAATACAAAAGAGGGATTGAAACAATAAAGAGCAATAGTTAATGATTTCCTCCTCTTGTGTCAACCTAAACCCCACTGCAAATGCTGAAGAAGGCCTCCAGATCTTCACCTAGGAGCGCTTGCTGCCCACCAATCTAAAGATGAGCTCTAAAGAAAACTTCCCAGCTTTTTATATCCTCTAAAAATAACATTACGACATCCTGGCAAACGTCATAATGTTCCTGAAAACCTGGAAATTCTACAGTCTCTCTCTGATAATTTACGTCGCGACATCTAGTAGAACGTCGCAACGTTCTCGAAAAATTGAGAAATCAGGACATTCTTCTGATAATTTACGTCATGACGTTGGATGAGTCGTGACATTCTCATCCAACATCACGACGTAAAGAATCTCTTGAGAATTAAAGCTAGCCTTTTGATAATTTACGCGCAAAGTTCCTATCCAACACTGCAACTTTTCCTTTAACTACTTCCAATGGTGATCTGCCTTCCAATTCTCCACTAAACCTTGTCTAGGCAGGATATCACCTAATACATATGGAATTTACTTGATTTAGCGGATATAAACACAAAACAAATGGAAAATTCAAGTAAATTAAGTGTGACGGCTAAAGTGGTCAATATATACACTTTGGGATCAAAAGCATATAATACTTGCTCTAAATCACACATTTTGGTCCTAAACATAGAACATACGCCTAACAAATTAGCTCTCTTTCTTGAGCTAACATCTTTCCCCAATACTAGCCTCAAATGTATAATCTTATCTCATACTCTTTTCACTTCAACCACTTTGTCTTTAATTTTTGGTTCCACAATAATTCACACACCATTCCTATGTTTATCTCCTCCATATTACCATAATATATAGCATGCGTTACCAATCTCTCTAACCTTGTTTTTATATCTATCCTCCTTGTTTTTATAGTGTCTACTAACTCTATCAACTTTCATGTCAAAGATTGTATATTCCAACTACCGATCATAATCCTACTCTCATGGACAATTTTTTTTACTTGTCCCCGTCCATTGAGATGCGAGGATCCTTTCCTATCTATCACCACATCCGGACGCCAATATGGTGGGACTAACTTCTCCCAAACTCGTCTATGATGTGGAAACTCTTGCCTATACTCCCTTACATCCAGGCAATGATGTGATGGAACCCCTTGTTCATTTAACACCACATCCACGTCCAATGTAGTGTGTGCCTATAGGTAGGCACGCCCCATTGGTATATAGCAGAGAATTCATATCATAAGTGTGACTAGATTTTTCTGCTAGCTATCAACTTACCGTAACCCCCCTTTTTTATTCGAGTTTCGGACTGGCTACACTTGCATAAGCTCGCATAGGTAGAGTTCAAATTTTTTTAAATACAAGAAAAAAAAACATATAGAAACACATTCAAGCAAAACAATTTATATTCATCAAGATATTCTAAGCTGCATTTAACGGAAACTAATACATGAACTCGAACCATTAATTTACAAACTCTGCTCCCAAACAGACGATATACTCCAACCAAAATGGAAAGAAGAAAATGAAAACAGACACTTGTCCAGTAACCTTTCAATTATGTGATCTTAAACCATCATAATTTTCATTGCTCACTCATCAATTAACAGGAGGTTTCCATACTTTGTAGTTATCTCCTAATAACTCATGCTCATAGGACTCATTGGAGCATCAACATCTTCAATGGCAGCCCTTATCATCTTCTCCAACTGATAACAATCTAAGTCATCCATCTGCAATCAAATCCCAAATTCTAGTCAGCAAAAACTTCTAATTTATTGTCATATCAGATAGAATTAACATGACATAAATTAAATCATATTCTTAATCTTTAAAAGAAAAATTTCTATCAACACATTTGTAATCTTTACCACTTTGTCAGTTTCCAATGATTATCTATAATTAAAATCGATCAAGATTAAATTGAGCAAAAATTCTTACAACTCTTAATTCGGCCTTGAGCATAGAATTAAAATTAAGGAGTCTAGTTAGGTTATGAGAACCTGGTCATCTTAACTCAATCTCAAAACGTGCTAAGCGGTGTCCAAACATGTGATTCTTGATTTTTTTTTTTTTATTTGTTAAAAAGAATTTCTAGAAAGGGTTCAACCTGAAGAATGATATCCATGAATTGGTATTTCTTCCAATTCGATCATGTGTTGATTTACTTGTAATGGAGATGAACCTTTTGAACTTTAAAACATTTCACATCACTCACTTTAAGATATCTTTGATCATTGGTTTATCTAAAAGAAAAAAACAGATTGTTCTTAGTCATAGGTCTGCGTCAAGAGCCAACTCAGCATTTCAATGTGAAGCTCTAACTTAATTTGGTCAACCTTTTAGTCAACTTAAGAGAGAGAGAGAGAGAGAGATACCTCAACAAAGAGAGTATGCAAGAGACTCCCAGAGAGAGAGGTGAAGTTGGCAGTGATGACCTTGAGGTTTAGAGAATCAAAGGCCTCGCATACCTTGATCATAGTATCCCTTTTCTTGGTACAAGTGATTCTTATAACCACACATCCATCTCCAAACTTGCACACTTTCAGCTGCAAAATCATTAAAACCAAATTAAATCACAACATAATTGATCATTAATGACTATATATAAATATTAGTTAATAATTAAAAGTTTGTGAGGTACCTCAATGATTTCAATGGCAGGAGAAAGAGAAGAAAAACAAGGAGGGTAGGAAGAACTCCCACTAAACTGCATGGTTCTCTTCTTCTTTCTCTGGTTAAAAAATGGGTTCACATTATTAATGAAGTCCATCCCAGTACTAACAAGTGCTTGCTCCTCTCTCTCCGTTTTCATCTCTGACATCTCCAATAACATCCTTCTCTCCTGTTCTTGAAGCTTTTGAATGTAATCAATGGCGTCCTTGATAATTGAGGCCTTGTCCAACTAAATCCATGCATGCAATGCACGTAAAGTACTCCATTAATTAATTACCAATTCATGATCAATTAATAATAGATAGCAAGTTGTTTTTTACGTACCTTGGTGATGGTGGGGACAATAATACGGAGGGCATAGAGCCGTTCATTGAATTTCTGGCGGCGGTTCCTCTCCATGATGATGTTCTTGGCGGGGAGGGAGGAGCAGGAGGAGGAGGAGGTGCCACCACCTTCCGGCAAGCTTGAATCGTAGTATTGGGAGATGAGTTGCTCGTCAATTGCCCAACTGGTTGGATGAACAAGTTGAAGAGATGATTACTAATAATATATGAACAACACTAACAAGAATGAATTCAACTATATATATACATGAATGATTAACAAGGAATTAATTAAACCACTACTTGTCAAGCTCCTCCTTCTGGAAGAACCTCTCCATCTCTGAAAATAAGTTGAAGTCCTCTTCCTCCATGGATTCTCTCTTTATCTCTCTCTCACAAACAATTGAAGAATAAGCTCAAAAAGTGTTTATTTGTGCGTCTGTTTGAGAAAGAGAGGTATATATGTGGATATTTATAGGGAGAGAGAGAAGATAATCGTTTGTTGACTGGACTTCGAATTTGACTGTATCCGACAACTCCGCGTTAGCTATTTGGCTTTTAAGAGTACTTGGTTTTTTCTTAAAAAAAAAAAAAAAAAATTGTTTTTCTCAAGTGTTAAAACTATCCATTACACTGAAATGACGGCAAACCTAAAATATTTATTTATTTTTATGATTTTGACAACCCCTATGTGTAATGATATATCTATGTTTTTGTAACATGGTATCTAATTTCACACGAATTATTTAGTATTGTTTATTTTATTGAAAATATCCGGAGGTCAAAAAATGGATGAAAGTACTACTAGTTTCTTAATGGGGTTGTATGTAGCCTGATTTTGGGCTAGATGGGTCAGGGATACGGGGACTAGCATATCGAACCTGAAATGTACGGGAAAAAAATCTAGTTTTCAAAACAATGAATAGAGGTTATTTCGTTATTACAAATATATCTTGGTCGCCATAAGGCCAATTACTTTGAAAAACATATAATCTAATTATATCTCTTCTTGATAATAGTGAAGGCGGTGACTCCGTTGGGTGTAGCCCATATTGGGTGAACCACGTTAAAAATCATGTCTTTTTATGTGCTTTTGAATTTTTTTTTTATGCTATCTCGTTGTTGGTTGGAAAGAATAATTCCCAATGTTCCTAATTTCACCTGGGTTATTTATATATTAAAATCCACTTCAAGCGCTTTAGAAATTAAAATGGCTAAAATAATTAAAGTGGTAAAATAAACTTGTTTCATAACAAATGAATAACTGAAATGAAGAAAAGTAACCCATTTTAGGGACTTTCTTGCTATTTTTGGTAAAATAAACACTTTTTATAAATGATAGGGGTAAAATTGGAAAGACATGTGACCTTCATCCGACCAGCCACGTGGAAGAACTATAAAACGTCCACTACTCGATGCTCAGCCTCGCACGAAAGAAGAACTTCGAGAAGCCTTTAGGAGTCCATCAATTGTTCGACCTTTAGGAGCTCATTTGATACTCGGCCTCTATAAGCTCACTTGTTATTCTGCTTCTCATAGATGAAAAGCTTCGAGAAGATTCCAGAACTCATTCCCCACTCAGCCTCTTATAGAATAAGAGCTTCGAGAAGAATCTAGAAGTCTAGTTGGCCTTCTAGAAGAACCCCCCGGCTGGCACTAAGCTGGAAATTCAGATGGCGCAGAGCTGGAGATGATGATCTGGAATCCAATTGGCTTGCAAGTGGCTAAGTGGATGGTAACTTGGACTCCAAGTTTCCTCCCAACCAAAGCCTATAAAAGGAGAGGAAAGAGGACCATTTGAAGGATTCTGAATTTTGAAGCTTTGATGCTGCCTAATTTTCTCCCATTTCTCTCTCTTAATCCTCATATCATCTCATTATCATTTCCACTTCTACATCTTTGTAAATGGAGGAATGTTTAGTGGATTTTCTCTCATCAAAGGGCACAGTGGCTTTTCCCTAATTTTCTAGGTTTTCCACGTAAATTCATGCGTCTCCTCTCTCTTGCCTTGATTTTGATTCTTTCTTCTACTGATCTAAGTCCCGCAATCCAAATAAATTCAACCGTTAGTGAAGAATTGGGATGAAACTAATTTCTAACAGTTTGGCGTTTTCTGTGGGGATCGAACACAGAAGTCATATGGCTACTAAGAGAAGATCGAAGTCAAGTCCATGAGTTGAAGGAGATCGCGCCGACCACTCTCTCGACGTTTGAGGAATTTCCCCCTACTCTGAAGGAAGCCCCCGTAACCGCTAAGGGAGCCCCACCTACCTGCCACCGGAACTAGGGAACTCCAGATGATCGGCTCAAGGCAATCGAGTAGAAAATTGAAGAGCTCGCTCGACGCTATGCTAGTGGTAGAACGCCATGTTTCTCAAGCAACGGTCCCGAATGTCGCTCCACCACCTTCGGAGAGCTGCGGAAGGTCGATAACGCGCTCCTCTAGGCGTCAAGCGCTACCTCAAAAGAGGAGTAGGAGTGTGACATCCTCTTCTAACCGTTCTGATTCGCCTAGTTCGCAATGAGGGCGCGATCCTCGATCTAGAACAAAGACTAGAAGAAGGAAATTGACCACATCTCCATCCGGAAGCTCAACATCACCTTCTTCACGGTGACAACACCGTTCGAGACTGCTCACCTTGACACCGTTCGCCGCAACACCACTCACAGAAACACCGCTCGTCGCGACGCCGCTCGCCGCGACACCGCTCACTGCAACATGACCCGCCATGACACTATTCACCTCAACACTGTTCACCACCCAAAGATCATCCTCCCGGTGCCATTACTGATCATAAAGAAAGAGTTATGGGGCATGTACCGTAGTTGCTCTCTCCTTTTATCTTGAATATTTGGGAAGCCTCTTTTTTAGAAAATTTCAAGCCTCCCAACATTCGGCATTATAATAGTTCCTCAGACCCACGCGAGCATGTGGAAGCATATAACATGCCATAGAATGTAAAGTTTAAAATAGATAAAATTGATTACCTTAGAAAGTAAAGTGAAGGACTTTTTTTTGGAGAGATGAGAAGTAATAGTAACTTTTACTTTGAGGAGGCAGGACTGATTTTAGATTTTTTTTACTGAACTCACTTACAAAGTCTTGGAAAGATTGATAGCAAGAGAATGTTCGATTTCATTATTTGTACTTACAACCTATAATCTTAATTATTTTATATTTTAAAACTCTGATAATTATTTTATTTGATTAAAAATAGATAAAGAGGTTTTTGTGTAATTTTATGATTAGTGTTTTGTTGTGTTCCATAACAGAGAGAGAAGCTTGTACACAAGTCTTTGCCACCGGGCACTTCTTTCAACCATACACTAGGTTGATTACATCAACCTTACACTAGGTTGATTACATCATGGTTCATGACCTTTTTTTTTAGGGTTCATGCCCTTTTTTTCCCTTTAGGGCCCACTTAAGATAACATTCTCTTTGAAAATTTATCTAGGCTTTTGTTGCAAAGTCATTCAAAAATTCCCTTAGTTTTACTTGAATGTGCATGTTCTTGAAAACTAAAATAGAGAGAGAATCTGAAGTTTATTATCTCACTTAAAAACATAGTTGAGATTAGTTAACAACCAAAGTATATTAATTACTAAATGCCACAATGTAAAAATTTTCAAAGAAATATTTTTCGAGAAAGAGAGGTTGATTTTTTTTTTGGATAAAAAAATAAATAAATCATATTTCATTAAAAGAAAGAGAGTGATTGATAGATAAAAGATAAAGCTTTATCACTGAAAGATATGTGACCATGTTCGGGTTGATGCATGCACCATCAACATCGATATTAATTGATAAAGTGGATGTGTGCGTGTTAGAATTTGACCTAAATTCCTATTTATATAATGTGTTTTACATTTCTTTCAAAAAAAATTTAATTCATTCTAATTGTAATTTTAATCACTCAGTTTGAGTTTCAGTTTGAGTTTTAACTCAGATCTTTCAGTAAACCCATTTTTATCTTCTAATTTTCTTTTTAACTGACATTTTCATAGACAGTCGTTCAAAGTTGAAATCAAAAGAAGATCATTGTGGAAAGTGCACAAAAATGCCAAAAGATATAACCAGACATGTTTGCCTTCTTTGTTCAATGGTTTTGGTGGGAAGCTCAAGTCTTTCTCTTTTGTTTTTTCCATGTCAATCAGAAGACTTGGAGAGGCAAGACTTTATTTCTATGTTAATCTCAAGTTAAGGTTGTTAGGGTTCATTAGAAGTTGAACCTATGTTTAAGCTCATGTGTTCCTTGGAGGGAGCTTTGCAAGTCAAGAACACCCACCGGCCATAAGTCAACATTCAAATGTACAATATTGTTCACATTAATTACACCTTTCCTTCTTCCTTCTTCCTTCTTCCTTCTTCCTTCTTCAATCCATTTGCATTAATTTTCAATCTTGGATATTGAGTTTATTACGGCGTTTCTTATCATCCCTACCAAGTAGGTAGAAAATGATGAGCAAGAAGAGTCAAACACCAAAGAAAAATTAAATTTAGCATGAGACTTTCCGATTATATGTAAATAATGAAGACCAATTTCAGCCAAATTAAGTATAGATTAAGGTTATGTTTTCCGTCCTTGTGTTTGTTTCCTCTTTGAAAATGTTGGAATAGAACGAGCAATATAATATTTTAAGACTATTAAATATGTAAAAATTTCTAAATATATGATTGTAACTATCAAGACATGAAAAAAAAACACATAATTCCATAAAATATTCCTAAAGGGGAACATTTCAACTAATTTAATAGGATGTTATAAAAAAAAATGTATGTACATTTCGTCAAACATATCGTAGACATTGTAAATAACTTAATTAATGAATCTTATCACGATCATCACTAATATTAGTATGATGTCTTATAAAGAAATATATTCAAATACAAATTTTATAAGACATGTGACACATATTGATTAAAAAATAAAAATAATTCAAAGCTGCCTCCAAAGGATAAAATCTTCTCTGGTTGGAGATGATGTCGAAGGTTTCCTCTTGAAGACTCCACCTGAAAAGGGACAAGAACATACGTTAGTGAGAGGGGGGAGGGCTTAGATGTTCAAGCCCGCTGCGACGGTGAAGTTAGCCAGGAGTTCACTGGGGAAGAAGGTATAAAAGGAGGAGGAGAATGTACTCTTAGAGGGTTTGTTGTTTAGAATCAGCTTACCCTTCTTCCAGCCAAGGTCTTTTCCCCTTATGCTTTTGGAGCTCCTTGGGAACCGGGCTCCATCCCACCACATTTTGGGGGTCTTATCCACCATCATGAGAGGGGATGTCTTTGCAACGCTTTTGCCTCTGAGATGAAGGTGATTGTACCTTGACATGGGGCGGTATGGCGGCTCCCTTCGAGATTTGTGTTACCTTTGGGTTGATAGACTCCGACACGTGGAAGTCGCAGTTTGGGGTGTATCACTATCCCCCCTCCCCTCCCCTCGGTTCCCGAGATCTTTCTGATCTCGGGGCATATCAGGCTGGGCGGGGACATTACCATGAGGTCTGAGTGTCAATCTCGAGACTCATCGTGTGGAGTGTAGATGGACTTGCACTCTTGGCTTGCCTAACTAGAACGGACCGCTATGGGAAAGAGCGAGGGACAATCCGAAAGCGACAGGCTGTTGTAGACGACACAGGATAGGACGCGTATCCGCTTTGTGTGCGATGCAGCATTTATGAGCGAATGCGCCCCCTAGTCTCCAGATGCCTTTTATCCGGATAAACGGAGGCCACGACTGTTTGAGGCAATGATGGGGATAATCTTAGTGGGCCACGTGTCGCTCTCTTCGGGGTAGCGCTTCAGGGCCGAATCTTGACCATTGAAGCAAGCTGGAAAGCAAGTTAAATTTGGGGGCCAGGCTAGGGCTATTTCCCTTTCATCGTTTCGCTTGCCTGCTTTGAGGCTCCCGAGTGTTCTTCTGCTTCTCCTTCCTTTGCAGTCCTTGTCTTCTTTAGGTAGTGGCCCTCTCTTCTTCAACCGTTAGGGTTGAGGGGGTGGATAATGCCGCAATAGGCACTATCTGTAGGTCTTTTTCCCTAACGGGGTAAACTATGTTTCCAGAGGTTTTTGTATCAGATCCCCTCCTTTTACTTGTACAGCCCCTGGTTCTGCTGAGAGAGCGAAATGAGATTGCAATTTACTTAGACGCTTTAGTTGCTGGTCTCCGGCTTCCCTTATCCTCGATCTTCCAAGAAATCTTAGAATACCACCAGTTGTGTCCAACCCAGTTAACTCCCAACTCTTGGAGAGTATTGTGTGGCTTTGTTATGATTTTCCAATACTTCGGGTTTACGCCAACCCTTAGATGGTTTTGTTCGCTTTTCTCGGTAAGGACTCACCCTTCTCCAGGCTGGTATTACTTCACCGCCCAAGGAGGTAAATCTTTCCTAGGTCCCAGTTGGTCCTCTATTCATAACTGGAAGGACAAGTTTTTTTTTGTCTCTTATGACCAACCTTGGGGAGTTATGACTTCCTACGGATCCCCACGACTGAAAACCAAGCCCGAGACGTAGTCAACAGAGGAGAAAGATCAATGGAAGGTTCTCTGAGGTTTTCCTAAGGTTCCCCTTGAGAGGATCCTCACCCTGGAGACGTCTAATGTCATGGCCTCTTCTTAGCGATGGGTAGAAAGTCTCAAGTCTTGTGTTTCGAAATCGAACTGACAATGCACTGATGTACTTTGAGCCTGCAGGTCCCTGGATGAATATCAACGAATTGATTAATTCTCTTCTTTCCCAAGCCAAGGCCATTCAAGTTGAGGCCTCTCCTCCGAGTTCGCCGGTCCGAAAGAAGAAGAAACCGATGGACGATCAAAGAAGAAAGAGGTTGGGGAATCAAGCCGCCTAAGAAAAAGGACTCGGGATACTTCTCCCGTGCCTCCCAAGGTTGACCCATCTTCTGAGACTGAGGAACCGGCTCCTGACTTGGTTTGTCGTCCCTGATGCACTCAGGTCATAGGAGCCGTGGACGAAGGGGATGACGGCGTGACATTTGTTCATTGTTCCACATATGACTCCGTCGGTCCCCAAGGTTCATTGTTCTGAGCCGACCTCAGGAGCAAGCTTTAGCCTCATGCTGGCAGAAGTGAAGACTTTGATCAATAGAGCCGAGATCACAGGTTCTCAAGATGGAAAGGATGGGTCAAGGAGTTCCTAAGGTGTTGAACAAACACCTTCCGCTAAAGCGGGATCTACTGCTCCATAGGAGCCTCAGAAGTGTATTTCTGAGATCTCTATCGATATAGAGTCTCGAGTCGAACGAGCTGGCAGATCATCTTTCTTCATTATCCTTGTCGATAAGCTTCCATGTTATCTCTCTCAATATCTGACTTGTGGACCTCGTTGTCATCTCCGTTGTTCTACTACAGGTTGGTTTCTTCATGGACCATGCCGCAAGGCGTCTTTGTAAAGGTGTGGTACCAGTGGACCAAGTTGACAAGTACGGGAGAAATATCTAAAAAGGTTCGAGCATGGTCTTTGGGTGGCCTTGAAATCTTATAAGCTAGAAAAGGAGCTCAAGCAGCGCGAATGTGAGAGGTCCTCTGCGGAGTTAGCCGCATTACACAAGCAAATAGATGAGGTGTGTGCTCTCGCAGAACTCTCCCTAGTCGAGAAGGCAAAGGTGGAGAAAGACCTTGTAACGCCCCGACCCGGATCTCGGGACCTCGGGCACGTTCACAGACCGGCCGTACTCAAGTGGAGACGAACCCCACTAGAATACAAGGCCTAAATATGTAATAGCAGATAACAATACATCAATAAAATATCTCAATTAAATCATATACATAATCGAGGGGTTATCAGGTAACTAAAATCGGGGTTCAAAATACCCTATACAACGATCTATACAAACTTCGGGGCCTATAAGGGTCCTAAAAGATGAAACTCTCACTCACTGGCCGAGGTCCTCGGACCTCTCCAACTATCAGTCCAGCGCAACTCCATATCACGAGTCATCTGTTCCTCTTAACACCGGAAGAGAAAAAGTGAAGTGAGCTTTCGAAGAAGCTCGATTAAGTGCTACTACTTGAGAGAAATCACGATGGCGCGTCAAAGGGTCAAGATAGACAAATTAGGACAATCGGTCAATACATGGATCATATCAAGAAAATAACCGGTCGGCACAGAAACCAAACAGCGGGGCCCCTAAACTCGTCCAATCATACCTCCCGCGGTGTGCTTGAAGTCTGCGTGCCTCGGATTGGTCAAGTCTTGGGACGGACGGTGGCTATGCTCCATGGGTACCCCTACCTAATCCGGACACATACCAGCCCAACCTAAACACAAGCACCACGAGTCTCCGCGGTAATGTCGGTCCCACGGTGGCATGCTCGGTGAAGCATCGAAAAGACAACTTGTCCAAACAACCAATCACCGGATGTGGAAAACATCAAACAAAACATGTATCGCAGGGAATCAACAGCGGATGCCGGATCATAGCGACAAACTGTCATGATAACAATCAAGAATATACCAAACCGGGTAATAAGAGTGCCAAGAGAAACCCATCTGCGGTGGGGCTAGCGCAAAGACACTTCTGAAACATGAATCAACAAAGTCAAGAAGCCCATCCTTTGGGTGGGTACTAGGCAAAGGCACTTACTTCTATGAACAAAGTTTGGAATCCCGGGATCTCCACTCCGGCGTCTCTACATTGATATCGAAGTTTGTAGGTTCCCGGCGGCCTTAGCGGCTTCGAGGAAAGGCTTTGGTGGCGGCTCCATAAATTGGATCGGCTCCATGATTGTGGGGCGATGTCGCACGTGGATGTTGAAGGGGATTTCGGGATTTTGGTGGCGAGCCGGTGGAGAAGACGATCTCTCTCTCTCTATATCTTTCTCTTGCTATATATATATATATATATATATATAACTATATATATATATATATAGTTATAAAACCTTATCATCACGGCCTGTATCTCTAACCCTTTTATATATTCATATATATAATATAGAATCCATCCACTGCCGTTTTATGCCTCTCTTATTTAAAGCCGAAGATACATACTATCCCTATATATATATTTGTTTATGTTTATCTATCTATATATTATTATTTATTTATTAACTTCGACTTTTTAATTAAGTTTTTATCATATTGTGAATGTATATATATATTCAAATTTAATATATAGATTTATATATACTATCCCCTCTAATCTAATTTTATCTCTTGTTTCTTTTTTTTTTTTTTAAACCAAATCAATATCACCCAGCACGTCCTCTCTCTCTCTATATTTGATTTAACTTATTTTATCTTATTTTAAATTCATAAATTCTGAATCCTTTATATATCTAGATATATATATATATATATTTAACTCATTATCTTATCTATCCACACTTATATCCAAATTGAAATAGAATTAAATATTTGGTCATATATATATATATATATATATATATATATATATATATATATACATTTTACATGTTTAAATATATCCATTATATTTCCCTCTCTATCTATATTTAAACATATAAGTTAAATATCTTCTTGCCCTCCATCCGTACTCATGCATGGTTTCCAATTCAAAACCTTATCTCATATTTTTATATATATTAAAATTCTAATCTAACTCACACCAATAAATATTTATATTTTGATATATCTTAAACCAAATAATATAAACTAAATTTATCCAAACTTAGGGTTTTAAATCTACTCAAAATATAATTAGAAAATAATCTTCATATCAAGTCTAATTATCTCCATATATGACAACCTTCTTTGAGTGCTTAATTAACTTAAGGGTAGATTGGAAAATTTTATTCCCAAACATACTTCAATTAGACCCAAATCTTGAGGCCTTTTATTCCTTAACCTAATAACTAGAAAATTTTAATAACCTAAAATTTTCGGGTTTCACAGACCTTGTCGGATTCGGCGAATCCATAGAAGCCTTGCAGAGGGCATATGACGATGAGAGGAACCGGCGATAGATGACCATCAAAGAGAAAGTGGAGGCCGGTGTTGAGAAGTATACGAATGACTACCAAGGTTCCACCGAATAAGTCTGGGACCTTGAGGATTTGGTCAAGCGCTACGTCGAGTCTCAGTCATTCTAGGCCTCCCTCCATGAAGAAAAACTGAAGGTGATGGAGCAAGTAGTGGTTGCATTCAAGGCTGACGAAGAACACAAGGGGACCCTCCGGAAAGCTACTATAGATGGGTTCTCTATTTTTCAGACATTGGCCCGAGTTTGGCCCAACCTCGAAATTGCCGACCTTGACTATGTTGAAGCTTTGGAGCTTTCGATGGATATCCGAGAAAGGGAGAAAGCGGAGAAAGAGAGGGCCGAGAAGGAGAAGGCGGAGGGAGCAGTCACCTGGGAAGTGGTACAACCAACCTTAAAGGAGCCGACCCTGACTGAAGTTCTCACCACTGAGCCTCAACTTTATGCTTTTTCTCTTTCACCTTTGTCCTTAGTCTTTGTATCTTGAGTTACTTTTGATCAGCCAAGTAATCATCTTTGTGACAAGTGATTTTGCTAACTGTAATGAAAGAAATGAACTCTACTTTTCTTTAATTGTCTTGTTCACTTTTCTCCAACTATTGTCGAGGTGGGGATCTGGACCGAATGTACCCATATCACAACCCCCCCCCCCCTCCCGCGTTAATGAGCTTGCGTTCGAAGCCGATGTGTACTCGAGTTCAGGTCGGTTCAGAGAGCTTGCGTCTATAAATTGGTGTTGGTGCGGTTAGCTTCTCAGTTATGTGAGAATCGAGAATTTATATATATATATATATATATATATAAGATGCTCATCTTAATTCATTCTTCAATTTGCAATTAAGTCCTTTTTATAAAAGGTTACATGCAGGTCCCCTGACTGAGAGAGGGGTATAGTTTTGTTTAAGTCCCCAGACTTTCAGATATTACACTTAGGTCCTTGGCAGTCCCTACTTTCTAACTTAGGAATTTAATCAATTTCTCCTTTCAATTAAGACCAAATAAGTCCAAATTGATGAATTCCTAAATTAATTCATTCACTAAAATAAATTATTCCACAATTAAATTTATTCCTTTTTAAATTTTCAATCAAGTCTAATTAATTCCAAATTTTGGGGACTTCCATAATTAAATCAATTATTAAGTAATCAAATAAATTTTATTATTCATTCTTTTCAAATTCCCCGATCACACATAATTACCAAAATGTGGTGACTCCAAATAATTCCACTTAAGGGATTAGCTAATTAAATCCCCCCTTTCATCTCCTAGCATGAGACATATCTTTAATAAACTAATTAATTAAAGGAAAACATAGAGGGTGCTTAGACATAACTTATTAATCAACTAAATTCTTAAATAATAAATAGGAATTTTCAAACGAAACCGACATTCGGAACATTCCCTTATTAACCACACCGCTGAAACAGAAACTAGGAAAGAAAGAAAGAAGAAAAAATTTTATCCTCAAAAAAAAATTTCTCGATTCTCACAATCCTCCCCCCTTATAAGAATTTCGTCCCCGAAATTCATTCTTGGTCTACAGCTACTGGACCAGCATCTTTGACATTATCGGGCGATGCCTGCACTTCGTCAGTAACAAGGTGGTAAAATCGTCCATGAGTCATTGGTCTCTGATTGGAGGAAGATGGTTGATTCGTCCCGGTCGCTTACCCCTTCTTATCCCCACCATGTTGCCCTTGTGTTGGCGCAGCCGACTGTCGTGAGGCACCAAAGGACTGTTGGGAAGCCTGAGTTCCTTGCTTGGTTCCATGCTGAATCTGGGGGCATTGTGCTATGCGGTGTTCGAAGCTACCGCATACAAAGCAGGCACCAGTAACGCGTCGACACTCAGACTTTTTGTGCGGTCCCCCACACATGAAACATTTCAGTGATCCTCCTCCCCTAGATGCAGCTGATGATTTGGAAGGCTTGCCGTAGGGCTAGTACTTGCCTTCAGATTTTGACTTTCTAGTGCTCTTCCCAAAAGACTGACCCTGGATGTTGCCCTGTCCCTGGTCTTTCTTCTTATCCTTCTGGGTGGTCCTTGAGGGTTTCCCTGGCTAGATGCATCAATATACTTGGCTCTAGCCACTACTTCTACATAGCTAGAGCACATTTGTCCTGCCACAATTTCTTTTAAGGATGGCCGCAAACCAGTCTCAAACTTACGGACTTTGCTCTCTTCCGTGGGGACCATATCCGATAGAAAGCGTGCTAATTTGTCGAACTCAATCTCGTATTGTTCCATTGACATCTCACCCTGAACAAGAGTGTTGAATTGTTGAGCCATTAGAAGAAGCCTTCCTCGGGAAAAGTACTTCACAAAGAAAGCTTTCTTGAACCCTTCCCAAGTCTCGAAGGGTACCCGTTTTCTAATTCGTATCTCCCCAAGATACCAATCTTCTGCATTCCCTTGCATCAAGTAGGTTGCCGTCCTGACTCGATCTGGATCCTCTGCCTGGTACATGTCGAAAGTCTTCTCCAGTTCCTGAATCCACATCTCGGCCTCTTTAGGGGCGGCAGTACCATCAAACGGACGAGGAGAAGGCCTCTTGATCTCTCCAATCAGGCCTCTATTAGGGGTTGGCGCAGCAGAGGGAGCGGTTTTGGAGGTTGTGTCTGTCGTTGTTGCCTCTCTTCCTAGATGTATCCCATCATTTCTCTTATTAACTCGATCATGGTTATGGAGGGTGCCTCCCCCCTTAAGTCTGGGCCCGCTGCCCGTGGCCCCGCAGTACCTGATTGAGCAGGCAGTTCCTGCTCAACCTCCATATCCACTGGGGGTGGGAGACCCTCATTTACCTGAGGTTGGGATACCTCGTCCACTGGAGGCTATGGTACCTCCACACGGCGTGGCCGTCCGCGAGGCTGTCCCGACACACCTCTTCCTCTCACCATGTTAGCTGCAAGATATCAACATATAAATCTATCACTTTCGAATACTATAATCCAAACAAGTATTTTAACGAAATGGTAAGAGATTCCAACTAGAATTTAAAACAATAGTCAAATTTTTAACACATCAACTTTGGGTGTCAAGTGACCCCAACTGACTAACATAACTCCTGACCCTATTCCAAGATAGAAATAATACTAACACTACACAGGTAGTGGTCCCCTCCTTCAAAACTATATCACAAAGTTGCGTTTTTTCCAAGGAAGAATATTCGGACAATTATTCTTGTGGTGGTCCGTGTTACCACAGTGACGACACTTAGGAAAAGGGTGTCCGCAATCCGCAATTAGGCCTTCGCAGCAACTACACCACTCGGCCACACAAAGCTTGTCTTCATCATGAGGGGATCCTCCACAGTAGTCGCACCTGATCTCGTCCTTATTCTTCCTCCCTGTGTGAATGAAGCGGCAGCTAAAATGTTTGTGGCATTTCTGAACTCGTGGTAGTAGCTCCTCTTTACGTTCCTTCTCCTGGGTTACTTCTTTTTCCGAGCTTTCCACCTTCACTATTTCCTCCACCTTATTCTCTCCAATGCTTTCCACATCTTCATCCACATCTTCTAGACGCTCCTCGCTTACTTCTATTACCTCTGAGCTCTCCACTTCTTCCTCTACATCCTCCAGGTACTCCACGTCGGATATAGTCGGTTCTCTGCCAGACAACAACACTCTATCAGTCCGATCTGTGAATAACCTAGTCTTCTCTAAGTTACTAGGGCATCTAAGGTGTCATCTATCTGGAGCTACTTTAATCTGAACACTTCAGATAATTATTTGCATGAACCTGGATCTGATACCATATTAATCTGTCACGCCCTAACCCGAATCCAGGGACCTTGAGCAAGTGAGCAGACCGGCCGTACCCAAGTGGAGACGAGCCCCACTCGGATACAAGGCCTAAGTAATCAAAAGTATGCAATAATATAATCCACTAACTTCAATAATAAGAGTCGTACAGAAGAACTTAAAACATAATTAAACACCCTACACGGGTAATGGCCCTATAAGGGTCCTACAAAATGAAATACGATCTCATAATCAAGTAAACCTAAGGTCCTCGAACCTCTACTAGAATATCTCGATCTCTCGCACAGCTCCTGATCCCGAGTTAGCTACACCTCAAGTCCTGGAACAAAAGAAGGGAAACAAGTGGAATGAGCTTTCGAATGGAAATCTCAGTAAGTACCACCGCAAGGAATGCGAAGAGGTCATGAAAACAATCGTGTAAAAGTGATCCACACAAAGCAATACCAAAGGAAAGACCAAGCTCAGAACACACGAGGATCACTATCACTAAGCACTGGCACAAAGCATGAAGTCAAATCAAACATGAAGAACAAACTTGTCATTTCCCCGGCAGCCATCGACCTAAGTCGATCTTGAATCTTATCATCCAGACCCTTGAGTCTGGTAGCGCTCCTGCATGTATGTACACGATCAGCGTATTGTCCGATTGACGGGTGGACATCCAGAGTTCCCTCCCCCTGGTAGGACTACAGGACATCCAGAGTGTCCTCCCCCTAGACGCCCGCAACATAATCTGCACTGAACCGGAGATTCCACAACACAAGAAAAAAACTGAAACACCAACCCGGGCGGAGCACCAACTCATGTGTTTCCACGGCCATGTGCCGATCAACGGGAAGGCTTGTTCAGTGTATACAAGAATGCCCAACAAAATTAACACATCAATATGCATACACTAACATGGAAACTCGATAAGGCAAGAAAGAGAATACGTCTATGCAAATCCAAACCACAAAGTACCAATCATGGTGATATCCAGGTCAACAGACAATGCAACATTAATTCAAGGATATTCAATAATATCAAGATCAATAAATGCTTAAGCAACGAAGCAGAAACAAAAGAACAAAATCAAGAAAACCCAAAGCTAGGTGCGTGTACGTACATGTAGGAGCGCTACCAGACTCAAGGGTCTGGATGATAAGATTCAAGATCGACTTAGGTCGATGGCTGCCGGGGAGATGACAAGTTTGTTCTTCATGTTTGATTTGACTTCATGCTTTGTGCCTGTGCTTAGTGATAGTGATCCTCGTGTGTTCTGAGCTTGGTCTTTCCGTTGGTATTGCTTTGTGTGGATCACTTTTACACGATTGTTTTCATGACCTCTTCGCATTCCTTGCGGTGGTACTTACTGAGCTTTCCATTCGAAAGCTCATTCCACTTGTTTCCCTTCTTTTGTTCCAGGACTTGAGGTGTAGGTGACTCGGGATCAGGTGCTGTGCAAGAGATCGAGATATTCTAGTAGAGGTTCGAGGACCTCAGGTTTACTTGATTGTGAGATCGTATTTCATTTTCTAGGACCCTTATAGAGCCATTACCCATGTAGGGTGTTTAATTATGTTTTAAATTCTTCTATACGACTCTTATTATTGAAGTTAGTGGATTATATTATTGCATGCTTTTGATTACTTAGGCCTTGTATCCGAATGAGGCTCGTCTCCACTTGGGTACTACAGGTCTGCTCATGTGCTCGAGGTCCCGGGATTCGGGTCGGGGCGTGACAAGTTAAACAGAGAGCTCAGTTCTTAATGGCTTCTCCCCGTCACCTGTTCTCACTCGAAGAGCTCCATCCATCTCTTAAGGATTCCACCTTCGTACCATAGGCACATGGCACAAATAGACGCCAGAATTATGAACCTGGAGGGCTCAAGTGGTTGAGTATGGAGTGTGGTATTGACCAAGGATAAAGCTTGTTGATCAAGGATAAAGCCCAAGGAGAAGTGTGGTTTGAGCAAGGATGGGAGGAGTTTGTGGACCATCACATGGCTGTAGGGGATGTTCTAGTTTTCACGTACACCGGAGGCGTGAACTTCAAAGTAATGGTCGTCGGGCGGCGTTCATGCCAAACGAAGTCAGCCTTTACCGCTCGGCCATACAATAGAGCGACGATTCTCAGTGAAGATAAGGGCAAGGAGGGAGTGCGGTTGGACGACATCTCTGGGTTGTCCGCTGGGTCATCTTAGAATGTTGTAGAATCTCTTTCCTCGTAATAGTCACATCTCTTTTTGTATCATGTGAGTGTTTTCCCAATGATATATTAAGTGCCTTTTTTATGCGTGCTTCTTTATCTGTCTTGAATGGGAATTGGCTATCATTATTCTGCTTGTATCTCTCCGTCGAGCCCTTTTGCTGATGTCTCACCATTGCTGTGTTAGCCGAGGTGTCTTGGATCTTATATTTTTCCCTCCTTTGCTCCCTTTCCCGCTATTCCCAAAGTCTTTTAGATCTTCGGGCCAGGTCTCGAGATGCTGATTATGCTTCTATTGACGAGATGTCGAGTCATAGTCTTTTCTTAGTCAGGAAGCCAAAGTTGAGGCCATCCTCATCTGGGAAGATAAGGTCGAGGCCTTTCTCATTTGGGAAGTTGGGGTTGAGGTCTCCCTTATTTGGGAAGTCGGGGTCGAGGCCTTCCTCATTTAGGAAGCTAGGGACGAGGCCTTCCTCCTTAGAGAACCGCGGTCGAGGCCTTCCTCATTAGGGAACCACGGTTGAGGCCTTCCTCATTTGGGAAGCCGAGGTCGAGGTAAAACCCGTACATAGGCCACAGAATTCAACCTTGAAAAGGTCGACCTTCTGTGAGGCCCGTCGAGTTGAGGCAAAACTTCCATGAGATCTGCCGAATTCGGAAACCGAATCAAGCATTAAGGCTCGACCCATATAGTAAAAGGACTTAGAAAGAACAAGTTTTGATAACTCAGTCCGTAATGTAATGGGACTTGATAAGAAAGAAATTTTTAGAGAAAGCGAGCATTATAACTTGACCCTTATAACGAAGGGACTTTTATGATGAGAACGTGTTTGGGAGCTCAGCCCTTATAGTTATGGGACATTCATGATGAGAATGAGCTTGGGAGCTCGGCTCTTATAGCGAAGGGACTTTCAATAACATATTTATAGATAATATGTGCTGTAGAAACATGAATTTCATTGATAGTACCACATAAAATGGCTAGGATGGTCAGGAAGGACAGATTGGGTAAGTTCCTTCACATCCATACCGTTGAGGTAATTGTCCTAGCGACTCCTTAACCATGCAAGTCTTTTCCTTGCTAGGAGGTAATTTCTCGAGTCTATTGCACCGTCCGAACGGGATTCGGGCTTGACTTCGAGGCAGACGGACCTTCTTCTTATGAGTCGCACTTGACGAATTGGTCGAGTCGTCCCTTCCTTACTTGATCCTCGATTTCGTCCTTGAGGTGCAGACATTCCACGTTATCATTGCCATGTTCCCGATAGATGGAATGATATTTGTATTTCCGGCTTTAAGGGTTCCTCAACTTGGCGGGCCACTTCAAGATCCTCTGGCTCTGCACTTGTATGAGGATGTTGGCCCTAGTGTCGTTGAGGGAGATAAAGTTCCGATACCTTATCGGTTCTCTGCTCTCGTAGTATCCCAAGGATGGGAGGTACTTCGATCCTTCGATGACCTGGGGGTCAATCTCGAGGGTTCCGCTGGCGCCCTCCCTTCCCTCAACTGACTTGCCTTCTTGTTCTCTTTCCATCCCTGTTGGATCTCCTCTGCATTAATGTACTTTTTGGCATGCGCGAGGAACTCAAAGAGGTATTCTTGTTGGTTCAGGGCTTGAGAGAACTTGAATGGAGACTCACGCAGACCTTTCATGAGTGCCATGACGGCGATGGACTGGTCAAGCTTCGGGATGGTGAGGGTTTTGTCAGTGAAACTGTTCACATACGTGCCTCCCTCCTATTGTTGCACGCTTATAAGAGTGACCGACGTCTTCTTTTGTCTCTTGTCGCTTACGAAGTAGCTGACGAAGAGTTTGGACAACTCTTAGAATGAGGCAACAGTGTTAGGGCGGAGGCTCTTGAACCATACCAGTGTCGCTCCTCTCAACGTCACCAGGAAGAGCAGACACATCATGACGTCGAAAGACGCATCTATGAGCATCAAGGTCTCGAAACCACCACCCCCCACCCCATATGATCATTTGGATCGGTCATACCGATATTTGTCTCCATGGCGGGGGGCTTAAGACCCCGAGGAAATATAGCCTCCAAAATTTCCCTTCTGAAGGGGGATGACAGGCGGCGGCTACCCTTCGTGTCTTCCCTGCTTACTCTGGGGGATGTATCTTGTCAAAAGAGCGACAAGGTCTTCGCAGATCATCGTGGTTGTGGTGATCCTGAGGTGCTTGCCTTAGTGGTCACTCTACACTTCCCCTTCGCAAATTTCTTGTCCAGCCTTCCAGTGCGAGCATATAACCTTTGGAGTGTGAGACCTAGTTCTCGATCCTCAACACAACTTGGGCTATGGCCTCCATCTGCCGCTCCAAATTACTATAGCACTTCTCTTGGAAGTCTACCTCGGGGTGACGGTTCGGTTCAGGGCCGAGGCTAGGGTTGACCTCCACTGGCATGTTTGGTTTGTCCGCCGATGCTTCACCAACTCTTGGTGATGAACTGCAAGATATCTTTTTCATGGTGCACACGGCTTTTCGTTCAAAAGTCCCCACAGACGGAGGCAATCTACTGGCCGAAAAACCAGTTTTGGTCGAAGCTGTCTCCGGTTTAGGCCAACGGATAAAATCTTCTCCGGTTGGAGATAATGTCGAAGGTTTCCTCTTGAAGATTCCATTTGAAAAGAGACAATAACATACACCCTTGATAGGGGAGAGGGCCTAAATGCCCAAGCCCGCTCCGACGGTCAAGTTAGCCGGGAGTTCACAGGGGAAGAAGGTATAGAAGGAGGAGAATTTAGTCTTTATTGTTTAGAATCAGCTTATCTTTATTCCAACCTTTGGCGGATGCAAGGGGGGGTGGGCAGGGGCCACTGCCCCCTAAATTTTTTGAAATTTTCCAATGCCCCCCTTCAAATTTTGCAAAATTTTCCTTGCCCTCCTAAATTTTAAAAAGTTTTCTAGATAAATATAGAATATATTAGGGTTTAAGTGAAAAAACTAAACTAAAATCTATCTTCCCTTCAAATTTTGCAAAATTTCCCATTGCCCCCCAAAGTTTTAAAAAGTTTTTTATATAAATATAAAATTTATAAGGGTTTAAGTGAAAAAACCTAAACTAAAACCTATATTCAACCTGTTAAGTTTCATCTCTAGACCATACCTCTTCTCTCTTGCTCATCGTCGCTGCCGCCTAATTCTTGTTGCCGCCTTGGCTTGGTGCTTTTCTAATTTTGGCAGCCCGTTGCTATGTATTTATCGGGAAGGTGATATTTTATTTTTGTTATATAACTTCAATTTTTTGGATTGTTAATATTCTTTGAATGTGAAAAATTGGCAATCTTGGATTCTTGATTTTGATGTATGCTTGGTAGTGAGTTATTTGTTCATGTAGGGTTAATATGGTATAATTGAATTCTGCTTCTTAATTTTATTTTTTTTTGTTCTTGGATTTATTTGGTTTTCATGAATTTTGTTTCATGATTTAATTCTATTGTTTGTTTCTATCCAATACTTTGCTTCATGAAGTTTGCTTCATGCTTTATATTACACTTGTTGATAAATAAATTTGTCTTTTGTTAATTTATTTCTTGTAATTTTAATTATAATCTTTATCTAATCAACTTTCATGTTAATTAATTTAGATAGTATTAATGAAGAATCAAACAATTGATTTTTTTTTCAGTAAAAAGAGCTCTTCAATTCATTAAACTTAGTTAAGGCTTCAATAGTAGATAATAAAACTATTGTACAAGAGGAAAAACACTCAACTAAAGTTCATGATTGGATGACAAAAAAAAAGATGATGATTTGTGGTAAAAAAGATGATTCGAAGAATTACATAATTATAATTCAAAATCGATGGTAAAAAAAAAATCTATATTGGACAATGACTTTAGTAATTCGCCCCCCTAGGACTAATTTCTGGATCCACCACTGATTCCAGCTAAGGTGTTCTCCCCTTATACTATTGGAGCTCTTTGGGAACCGAGCTCCATCCCATCACCATTTGGGGGTCTTATCTGCCATCATGAGAAGGGGTGTCTAGGCGACCCTTTTGCCTTTGAGGTGATGATGACCGTACCTTGAAATGGGGCGGTATGGTTGCTCGGTTTGGGATCCGTATTGCCTTGGGTTGATGGACTCCCGACACATGGAAGCCGCAGTTTGGGGTATATCATTAGTAAACAAAAATTACCACATAGTAAAATAAAAAAAAATATTATTAAGATTTTACATTGATAACCAAACAAGAATTATTAAAAAAATTATTATGAAAATGCATACTTCTTTACCCCAAATAAGAAATATTTAACTATATTTTAATTAAAATAATTTAAAATAGTTAATATACCACAAGCTTGAAACTAAAGAAGCAATGTAAATTTTTTATGATGTGGATCTTGTGAATTAAAAAAAAGATTACGGGAAACAGGGAAAAAGGATTAGCAAGGAAGAATAATTGATAAAATATTTATAGACAGGTAGGACAAATGTGGAAGAAAATAAGGAAGTGTTTATTAAGTTCTAGATTAATTGATAAAATACTTAAAAAAAAAACACATCTCATTTCCGTTATTCTAAAAAAGTCAAACCAGGGTATGTTACTGTCTCGCTTTCCTAGTTGCATAGATAGCATGTTGTGTGAGTCCCTACCTATCTTGGCTTTGCTAGATTGTCTAGAATTAGTATTTTATTTTCCTTAGCCAACCATGTGAAACTTTTAATTTTCAAGGGGCATGGTCTCATCCAGAAAGATATTGGTATCTCACCTCTTGTCCCCCCCATCTATAGGTGTCAAACATGCTGAGCAGGCACAACGCGGCATGGGCCCAGCTAGTGTCGAGCACTGTGCGTGCCAATGTCGACACGGCCCGACCCACAAACTTTTGGGGGTCTACCTGGCACGAGGCACAGTATGGCCTATGCTATATCGGGCCAGCCTACGAGCTGGCCCACCAAATTTTAATTTTTTAGAAAACTTAAAATATCTAAATAATTTTAAAAATCACATATAATCTAAAAAAATCAAAGAAAATGAGAATACGACCAAAACTTTTAGAAAATTCCAAAAACATCTTTGAAAATTCCAAAATCCAAAAAAAAACTATAAAATTTCCAAAAGAAATCCTATAAATTCATAAGATTCAAATATAGAAATTTTATAGATGGTATAAAAGTTTTTTATTTTAAAAAATTTATAAAATTTTTTTTTTGAAAAAAGACCTAGCAGGCCAAATAGGCCCGCCAAGTCATTGTGTTGGTTGTGTCTGGGCCGGCACAACACGCACAGGCCGCGTACCGTGCCAGCCCATGGGTCGCATAGGACCGGTCCACCAATTGGTTGTGCCTAGGCATGACCCATTCGTACTGAGTCGTACCGGCCCATAGGCAACACAACTCGGTTGATGCCTTTACCCCCATCTACTAGGAATTTGTATATTGAGTTGACCTTGAAGAGGTAAGGCGTTGTCAATTCCCACTTCTTAGAACCGTTAGCTAAGACGTCCATGCTTCCCAGTTTGTGACAGATGTTTTGGTATTCCCCTTACTCCCATCATGTTAGGGGCCCCTGCTTGAGCAGCGGCTTTCTTAGGTTGATTATTCTTCTGCCTCCATTATAGAGATGTTCGGCTTTCTTATCATGTGAACTAGTGAAGGATATTGTTTATTGGAGCTTTCCCATCCATCGAGTTGTCCTCCCACAAGTTGGTTGTCAATCAGTTCCTGACTATTATCTCTATGCGTTCCAGAAAAAGGATGTGTGGCCTGATGTTCGTTTGATGGGGTTGATGTAGCTCTTTTTGAAGTATGCTTCCATTATGGATTTGCAACACATCCCAGCTTCCTCTGATAAGATCCTCCACCACCATTCCCCTAGTAGGTACCCATTAAATTGTCTGAGATTTGTTATTCCCCATCCCTCTTACTCCTTTGTTTGGAAAATTCGTGACCAACTGACTTGTATGTAAGCTATTTTTTTTTTAAATCCAACCTCTTCTATAAGAAGTCCCTATAAATGGTGTCGATATTTTTGATGACCCATTGTAGGAGTCTGTATATGGACATTTAGTATGTTGAGATTACTGAGAATAGTGCATTAACTAGTGTTATTGTTCATCATCGAGAAAGTAGCTTATCCTTTTATGATGTCACCTATGGACCTTCCCCCGGAAGTTCCTCCTCTATTGCTCCCAGTGTTGCCCATGACAGAGTATCCTGGCAGCTGTTGTGCACTCTGGCCTCCAGCTTGGAATTGAGGAGCTGTATTACTTCTCTGAGTTAATAAGGGACATTGCTTCACATGGTGTCCCGGCTGCTGGCAGTGATAACAGATACCAACTCCAATGCCTGCTCTACAAACTCCAAAGTGATATCTCTTGCAGGTCTGGCATTTAGGCCTCTTTTGTCCCTGTCCTCCTGAAGAAGAGCCACCACTGCTGCTACTGTTGCTCTTCTTGGACGGCCTTGTACTGTCGCTCATCTAAAAACTGGGCGCGTTCCTCTTCTTGAATTTGTCCAGGCGCTTCTTTTGTCTCTCAAAGCTCATTTCTACTCTGAGAGCACCCTCAACTAGGGCAGTAAAATCAGTAAATCAAGAAACTGTGACAATGTTTCTCTCATCCCGGAGTCCTTGTTCGAGCCTCTGACATTTCTCATATTCCTCATTCATATAGGAGGGCGCATACCTCCCCAGGTCTGTAAACTTGGCCTCATAATCGACCACTGAGAGGTTCCCCTGAACCAGACGCAAGAACTTCTGATGCTCCGCATCTTGGTAGACTCGGGACACGAACTTCCGGTCAAATGCTGCTCCAAACTCGGTCCAAGAGAAAGCCGTTTGATCTGTACGACACCTCATGATGGTCAACTACCAATGTAGGGCCCCCAGTCCCAGCAACAATGTGACAGTAGTCACTTTCTCTTCTTCGGGGCACCTTAATACCTGGACGACTAGTTCCAGGTGGGTGATCCAGTTTTTGCCTCCGGTGGATCAGTGGTGCCATTGAATTGTGCTACACCATCTGCCAGGCTTTACCAACAGAGTCGTGTTCTCTAGGCCTCGACTGCTAGTAGTTGGGAAAGGCCGCAAATGACTATGCCATCTGGTCGAAGAATTGTTGCATTGCAGGGTTATACCCTGGTCCAGCTTGCATTATTGGTTGGTATCCTGGTCCATGCTGCGAATGTGATCCTTCCACATGGACTTCTTCTTGTTCCTGAGCCTCCACATCTGGCTCCTCCACGGGTTCCTCTCGTGGAACCACGGGGGGACTACCGCCTCTCTTGGGCGGCATTCTGAAAAAGGAAATGTGTCAGTAATATTCTTTAGCACTTAAAGCAATTATCAAGCTTTACTTTACTGGCACATACTCTCACCCTAAGGCTCTGACTACCCTAGGACTTCCTAGGATTGACTAGTCTCTAATACCACTAAATGTAACACCCATCTCCTAATCAGGGGACACGTACCACACCAGCCAATTCAAGGGTATGAACCCTAAACCCAAGGCTGTAAAACTGGAAATCAAAAGAATTCAAGTAATTGTGGAAGCTAATAAAGCAAATATATCATAACTTAAACTCAGAATACTGTTTAATACATCACCAAATAAGATACTAACTTAGACTTAGTTGTTTCAAATACAATACAACAATACATGATCAAGAACTAAATACAGGGAGTCAGAGCCAGCTATAGTAAATCTCGATAAGAAGTCACAATTAGACAAAACCCTCTATCCAGTCTCCTGTCTAGCCTGCATAAAAATATCACGAAAAAGAGGCTTAGCTACTGGAGCTCGATGATTTGGGAATAGTACTGTCGGGTATAAAACTATACCCGTATAATAAAATAAAACTGCAAAAGCTGAAGCATAAAACTATGCATATATAAGTAACTGAAAATAAATACTGAAATCTGAAAGTAATGCTGAGCAACTAGAGATATTGCTCAATGCATTATCTTCAATTTGTTTAAATCATGTCAAATACATAGAAATCTTATGTATGCATATATCTCTTA
Organism: Dioscorea zingiberensis; assembly: GCA_026586065.1. Classification (NCBI taxonomy): domain Eukaryota; kingdom Viridiplantae; phylum Streptophyta; class Magnoliopsida; order Dioscoreales; family Dioscoreaceae; genus Dioscorea; species Dioscorea zingiberensis. The sequence continues at coordinate 18,877,962 of CM048818.1, read as the reverse complement.
ATTTGTTTCTTTGTACTGTGAATGATTTTCGAAATTACCCTTGGTAATCTGTACCAATCGCCTCTACGGTGGATCTCTAATCGCTACCGGGAGGTGGGTAATACGGAGTCATCTGATCATCACAATACTATCATCACTAAATACACATCTACTTTAATACTGCAGGACCAACGACCAACAGGTAGATCTATCCGAGCTACACGGGGTCAACTTATATATGTACACTAGGCACTCCAAGAGTATGGAAAGGTGGTTTTAATTTCGTAAAAATGGAATGTTTTCAAACAGATAGTTCGGTAATGAAATTCAAAGTTTTAAATCACCCCTTTCCTAACCTAATATCGTACTCTCTGGCTCTCTACGAGCCACCACTAGTACAGGCAAGTATATCAATAAAGTGTAGTCTATTAATCTCTATATCTGTTTCTTTATTCTGTTACTGATTAATGTACATGAATGATTTTCCAAAACTCTGGAAAGTTTCATGAAAGTTCTAATTCTTGCTTTTCAAATTGAAATCAAAACTGTAATAAAATATGATAAAAATACGTACTGTACAGAATTCCCTCACCTGAGTCTAGTAAGAACTTAGGACTGGCTCGGTCCTTCGGCAGCGGCTGACTTGCCTTTGCCTTTTCCTTTTCCCTTTCTTGACAATCGAAATACGAAAATTATAAATAAGGAGACCATATTCTTAACTCATACTCTAATTTAAACTCGATAGAATACGGTAAACTCATTAAGCTCTCTAAGCATGATTCTTACTTAAAATCTAATACATGCTTCTAAAATTCTTAAATACTATGATTACATTTCATAGCTTTAGTTCTATAGCTTAGAATACGATATAAATACGAAGAACTATCACATGCTCATATTTCTCCATACTTCCAACTATTCTTTACTTATGCCTAATTATCACCTTAACTTGATAACTAGCACATTAAGCATGGAATGAGGATAATTAACTAAACATGAAAGCATGATACTAGAGATTAATAAATCTTTAACTCTTATAAATTTCTATGAAAAATCGGGCAGTATCTCCTCCATTTTTAGGCTCTCGAAATTATACAAATATTTATCAACTAACATCATGAACTTAATTAAATCACTATATATCTTCATACATGGCATAATCCATCATTCCCCTCTTAACCACCCTTTAATTTCACAGAATTAACTCTATTAATCCAATTAAACCCCATGCCCTAAATCATGAACAATTTAGGGTTTTCCCCCCAAATTCCAACTCACAGAAGGGAGAGAGACTCGCCGGAGAAGAACAAGGACTTGACTGGCGGCAGCTCCCCGGAGTGGCATGGTGGCTAGCTGGGCGAAGGGGGCACGGCCGGGCAGAGACGGCACCTGCAGAGGGGCACATCCGGGCAGGGAGCTCGGCGGCGCGGGCCGTAGGAGGGCGGCACGCATCTACCGCTCGAGTCACCGGCTCGCGCGTGTGTACGGGGGTGACCTGGTGACGCGGGGGCACAAGGACAGGGTTACCGACGGGGTGTCCGGTGCGACGCAGGGGGATTGGGGTCACCGGAGTTGGCTAGCGCGCGTGCAGGAGCGAGTAGGGGTGGTGAGAGTGTAGCTAAGGTCAAGGGAGAGGAGATGAAGAGGAAAGCAGGATCTCTTCAATTGAAATTGAATTTGAATTTGAAGTTCAGCCCTAATTTCTATTATATAATCATATGTATTATATTACTATTTATATTCTTATTTACATTATCCTTTAACTTAAGGTCACATTCCTATTAATTAAACTTATCTCTTTAATCATACAACCTTCCACTAACTTATGATAAATTAAATACTTATTTAATTTATCTTAATACTATACACTCACGCGGGCTACTATGGCGTCACATGCGTCATTGAACTAATTCACCGACCCAGATCCGAAAAATCCGAGTCAAATGACCCCAATGTCACGGGAACTATGTAACATCATGGGGTCTATCTCACACCAGACCAGATCGGATATTACCGGCTTTTGACTCAGCCAGATCTACTTTATCGGGACTCTAATTGTTGTCCGGTATCTCCCACTTATTTAATCTGAATTAATTAGTACTTAATTAATTTCTCATTTAATTAATCTGACTCCTATCCACCTCCAACTATCTATGTAAAAGTGGCCTTGCCCAATAAGGCCTTTTCTTAGCCCTATAGTTGCGAGGCTGGATTTCGGGTTTATTAACACCCGATTTTCGTTATTTGAGGTTAAAATAATTAATATGTTTTTTGTGCTAATTAACCTCATTTAAAATCCAAAAATTTACTGAATATTTATTTGGAAAAATTCGGGGTGTTACAATTATTTATTTAGAAAAATTTCGGGTGTTACATGATGCACAAAATATTCTAGTAAAGTTCTCATTTATCTTTCTTGTTATAGCTTCCTTGGTTTTTGCGACTCTTCCTTCTATCTGTAATTGCTTTATCTTATTCTGATTCCTCCTCTAGTTTGCCACCACATATAAAACTTTATGTTTGGTCCCCTTCCTTGAGCCAAGTTTTTCTTGAACATTGCTTATAGTATGACACTTTTTCCATTATAATATTATCATATTCCTTTCCTCCTTAATTTCCTCTTCTTCTACAGTCAGTTCCCAATCTTCTCTATTAACATCTAGTTGTTCAAGGTCTTCCTTGACCCGCCTCTTCTTTTCCTCACAGACTAATGAAGTTTTCTTATGCCATGATTTAAGTTTAGCCCTAAGATATATTATTTTCTTAGCTAGCTTAAAACCCCTATCCCTTGTTAGTTCCTCTTCTTCCCACCAAGATTGCACCATTGTCCAAAAACCCTATTTCTTTGCCCAATCCCTGTTGAACCTAAATAAACCTTGTTGCATGATGTGTGGCCCATGTTAGAGGCAGATGGGTGTATAATCAAATCGTATTCTAAGCGAACCAATTTGGATGATGCTTGGGAAGATTATGATTCATTCCACTGAGAAAAGGAATCTATCAAGTCATGCTTGCAATGGGAATGTTCCTCCGTTGTTCCATGTGTTCTTCCTCCCGAGGAGTGGTTTGTCAATCAAATTAAAATCTTGTATCAGCAGATTGAAGCCCCTGACATCCTTGTTTTTTGTGTTGGTGTTTAAGTTCCCATCATTAATCAGTCTAGTAGCATTGACATCCCCGCATAAGACCCATGTGTCGTTTCACCTTGTTCTTACAACCCTTAATTCATCCCAACATTGGTTTCTTAAGTTATGGTTTCATTGGTCATATCCTATGGTGCACATCCATTGTGTTTCTCTATGTGTGTCTTCTAGAATAATAGAGATGGAGTAGTTATCAAGATAACTTGATATTAGCTCAAATCTATTACTATTCTAGCTAATGTAACAACCTCTTCATGTATCATAACCTGGCCGACTTTCTTTAAAGTCATAGTTGGAGCCCCTTTTGGATCTCCATATCCGGTTGTTTAAGTCACTGATTTTTATTTCTTGTAAACTAAAAAACACAAGCTTTATGCATTTTAAGGAAGTACCTCACCAAATATCTTTTTTCTTGTCATCGTCAATCCCCTAATGTTCCATGAGATAGTATTCATATTTTAACCTTACTAAGCCTTGTGTTGGTGGTCTTGGGAGCCTAGTTGCTTCCCCTTGCCTCTTGGACGCGCTCTACCTCCATAGAGCACTTGTGGAAGGTAAGAAGATTTGGGTTCGTCATTGGGTCTTAAATCAATTCCCACTAGCAATGAAGCTAATAGTAGTTCCTTATAACGACAATTAGATAATATAAGCGGAGCATTTGATAAATTGGATGGCATACCTTGTGACTCTTGTGATTGTGGCCACTTCTTCTGTGATGTTGGTGGAGCTATGAAGCCCTCTTTTTCAATCCTTGATACATATGGTACTTTCTCCCCGATGTTGCATCTTATGGAGCCTTTGTCAGTTCTGAAGTCTTATGCTTAATCTTCCCCAGTTGTTGTGGTTCCTGAGCTTATTCATTTTCTCATTTCTTTCTTGGACCTTCTTGTGCTTTTTCCCTGTCTGTCGAGCTAGCTTTCCCTTTTGATAGGTGATCCCAGGCTGCATTCATAATAAGGTTCCAGTCATCTCATATATACCTTAAGGATACCTTGCTTAAGTCTAGCTCCACTCCATGTCCCAAACCTAGCAGTTTCAGGCCACCATGCAGGCCCATTTCTTCTTGGGCCCAATTTCGGCCCATATGCACTTGGTTATTGACTATCTCCTTAGGGTCTCCGAGACATCAAAATTGGTGATGGGTTATTGAATTTTGCACAACCCATCTTGATATGGTTTTCTCTTATTAACCAATTGTGATCCAAGCTCTTAATAGCGATTAGGTTCTTCACGACGCATGCGTGCAGTCTTTTCTTGGGTAGAGGGAGGGGGCATTAGTAAGGGCATCATCTTGTTGACTTGGTAACCCACGATTGGTTGTACATGAGTGGTCGGGTGTCCACATTAGTATCATGCAGCTCCCTCCAGCGATACCATACATCTCACCATCTTTTGTTCATAACACCTCAGCGCCACCTATCCCATATTGTGCCACATCACCTTCTTCTTCCATGTTAGTCAGGTCTATGAGAGTGTACTTAGTTCCACTTGACAGTGCCACGTCAGCATAACTCACTATATAAAGACCACTTGTCATGTCTATTGTGCCATGTCAACTTCATGTGTCTATGTCACGCCCCGAACCAAAATGGGACGTCGGCAGATCGGCCGCATACTTGTGGGGATGGGCCCCACTGTGTATGCAAGGCCTCATAACCTGTTTACAATTACTACAAATAACTGAAGAATATGAATTTATTACTAAATCTCAAATGTTCAATTTAATATTCAACATAATCTAACAGATGGGCAAAGTCTATGAAAATAAACCAGTACAACTTATTTTATTCAACACACTAGAGAAAATCCCTAAGACACTAAGGATAAGATCAGGCTCCGGTCATCTCATCTACCCACCGGCTAGCTACTCCTCGTGATCTGAAAAAAAAAGTCCAGAGATTAATGAGCTTGGGAGCTCAGTAAGTACCCACTAAAACAGTGAACCATGCAGTGTTTTAAGATAGTAAGTAAAACTGAAACAAAAACAGTAAAAGAAAAAAAAAATTCTCAAATAACTCAATAATTTGCAAAAATTATAGTTTCTGAAAATATCATACAAACATACTATCATAAGGTTTAGTTTTTTACTCAAAATACTAGAATCTCCCAAACTTTCTATGACCACTAATAACCCCGGTGGCACGGGTCAGAAAATGTAAGGTCGTTATTATAACCACGCGGGGAAATGTAAATGTAAGGTCGCTATTGTGACCGACAGCACGGGTTGAACTAGTTCATAATAGATACATGTCGACACGGTCAATGATTAACCCCGATTGACGAAGGTCAGAACACAGATAGTTTGGAGACGTACTCGAAAATCAGGATAAATATTGCAGGAAAAATAAGTCACGCAATCAGAATCGGAGAGTATGTCAAGCAAGCAAATGTCAATAGTTCTAAACCGAACATACATGCATGGTTCAGTTTTGTACAGAAAGTAGATCAATTACAGTTTCTTTGAAATATCAGATAAAATCAATACATAATATAAGTTATAATAACAAAAATAATTTCTACAAATTGATAAAAAAAAAAACCTTGCTTAATTTAGGTGGAATACTTACCTCCACACTCCAAGTTTAATCTAACCGTGCCTGAAGCCTCCGTGTCGAGATCTAATATAGAAAAATCTGGTCTTAGTTATTGAGTTTTACAAGTGTCACACACTACCGTACTTATCACCACATCTCTCTATAGGGACACCATCATGAGGTTCTATTATATATCCTACCCATAAGTTATCTTATTTAACCTATTAAATTTTCAGCAGCTAACTCTGAGAACAATCAAACGAAATCTTATTAATTATAAAAATAGTTTTTTTTATAATATCAGTTATAAAATAATTCCCCAAAAGAACAAAAATCTGTAGCAAGGGAACAATTGATTTGGTTGGTAAAAATAAATAAATAAATAAATAAATAAATAAATAACACAAAATAAATAAATAAACATCAAAACTTCATAATTGCCAAAACTTTGACACTAGCTCTAGAAGCTACAACTTGAACCCGTTTCCGAAAATTTCAAAATAAATAATAATAATAATAATAATAATAATAATAATAATAATAATAATAATAATAATAATAATAATAAAGCTTTCAAAATCAGAGAAAAGCATGAGATTGATATCTTCAAAATTGAAATCAGTCAACGTGTGATTCCATAGCTTGGACCATTAATAATATAATACTAAGTTACTAACCATTCACAAAAGGGTTTAATATTAATACAAAAGATTGGAGCTTTATCATTAAATCTCATAAAACCTATTTAAATAGTGAATTAGTGTAAAACAAAAAAATCAACCAATAATACAAAGAAGAATAAAGCAAGCACTCAAATTAAAACCTAGGTTGTAAACCACTTGCATCATAAATAATTTCTATTATCAATTCTAATTTAACCCAACAGATCACAACAAAGAGGTCTACAACACACCATTATCAAACAATCTAACCCTAATTCCCATAAAAGTTTCATCTAAAACAAACTAGGACGAGGATTAGTTGAGGGCTCACCTTGATAGCCTACTACTCAAAATTCGGTCAACTGAGGAGGTGATCTGAGAGAGGAAGAGAGGGCGATCAGGGTTTTCAGGTGTGAGGAGATAAATGATGCTTATCATAACCCAACTAAAATCATTTTTATCTCCTTATCAGTTTTATCTCCTTATTTATCTCCCCACATCTGAAAATATTATTTATCTCCTCACACCTGAAAACCCTGATCGCCCTCGCTTATCATAACCCAACTAAAATCATTTTTATCTCCTTATCAGTTTTATCTCCTTATTTATCTCCCCACATCTGAAAATATTATTTATCTCCTCACACCTGAAAACCCTGATCGCCCTCTCTTCCTCTCTCAGATCACCTCCTCAGTTGACCGAATTTTGAGTAGTAGGCTATCAAGGTGAGCCCTCAACTAATCCTCGTCCTAGTTTGTTTTAGATGAAACTTTTATGGGAATTAGGGTTAGATTGTTTGATAATGGTGTGTTGTAGACCTCTTTGTTGTGATCTGTTGGGTTAAATTAGAATTGATAATAGAAATTATTTATGATGCAAGTGGTTTACAACCTAGGTTTTAATTTGAGTGCTTGCTTTATTCTTCTTTGTATTATTGGTTGATTTTTTTGTTTTACACTAAGTCACTATTTAAATAGGTTTTATGAGATTTAATGATAAAGCTCCAATCTTTTGTATTAATATTAAACCCTTTTGTGAATGGTTAGTAACTTAGTATTATATTATTAATGGTCCAAGCTATGGAATCACACGTTGACTGATTTCAATTTTGAAGATATCAATCTCATGCTTTTCTCTGATTTTGAAAGCTTTTTATTATTATTATTATTATTATTATTATTATTATTATTATTTATTTTGAAATTTTCGGAAACGGGTTCAAGTTGTAGCTTCTAGAGCTAGTGTCAAAGTTTTGGCAATTATGAAGTTTTGATGTTTATTTATTTATTTTGTGTTATTTATTTATTTATTTATTTATTTATTTCTTTATTTATTTATTTATTTTTACCAACCAAATCAATTGTTCCCTTGCTACAGATTTTTGATCTTTGGGGGAATTATTTTATAACTGATATTATAAAAAAAACTATTTTTATAATTAATAAGATTTCGTTTGATTGTTCTCAGACTTAGCTGCTGAAAATTTAATAGGTTAAATAAGATAACTTATGGGTAGGATATATAATAGAACCTCATGATGGTGTCCCTATATGGAGAGATGTGGTGATAAGTACGGTAGTGTGTGACACTTGTAAAACTCAATAACTAAGACCAGATTTTTCTATATTAGATCTCGACACGGAGGCTTCAGGCACGGTTAGATTAAACTTGGAGTGTGGAGGTAAGTATTCCACCTAAATTAAGCAATGTTTTTCTTATCAACTTATAGAAATTATTTTTGTTATTATAACTTATATTATGTATTGATTTTATCTGATATTTCAAAGAAACTGTAATTGATCTACTTTCTGTACAAAACTGAACCATGCATGTATGTTCGGTTTAGAACTATTGACATTTGCTTGCTTGACATACTCTCCGATTCTGATTGCATGACTTATTTTTCCTGCGATATTTATCCTGATTTTCGAGTACGTCTCCAAACTGTCTGTGTTCTGACCTTCGTCAATGGGGGTTAATCATTGACCGTGTCGACACGTATCTGTTATGAACTAGTTCAACCTGCGGCCGCTCACAATAGCGTCGCTTCGCTTTCCCCGCCGCTTTGCTATAATAACAATGTACCTTCTATTTCAATTCGCCACCGGGGTTATTAGTGGTCATACAAAGTTTGGGAGATTCTAGTATTTTGAGTAAAAAAAACTAAACCTTCTGATAGTATGTTTGTATGATATTTTCAGAAACTATAATTTTTGCAAATTATTGAGTTATTTGAGAATTTTTTTTTTCTTTTACTGTTTTTGTTTCAGTTTTACTTACTATCTTAAAACACTGCATGGTTCACTGTTTTAGTGGGTACTTACTGAGCTCCCAAGCTCATTAATCTCTGAACTTTTTTTTTCAGATCACGAGGAGTAGCTAGCCGGTAGGTAGATGAGATGACCGGAGCCTGATCTTATCCTTAGTGTCTTAGGGATTTTCTCTAGTGTGTTGAATAAAATAAGTTGTACTGGTTTATTTTCATAGACTTTGCCCATCTGTTAGATTATGTTGAATATTAAATTGAACATTTGAGATTTAGTAATAAATTCATATTCTTCAGTTATTTGTAGTAATTGTAAACAGGTTATGAGGCCTTGCATACACAGTGGGGCCCATCCCCACAAGTATGCGGCCGATCTGCCGACGTCCCATTTTGGTTCGGGGCGTGACAGTCTACTTCCTTGCCAAGTTAGTGCCATGTGTTTGTGCCAAGCCCACGCCACATGTCTTTTTTCTTTCTACATCATTGCCAAGTGTTTTCCTTTCTATGTCATCATCAAATGTCGCATCCACATCATCACCACATGTCGCAACCACATCATTGCCATGTGTAACTAAAGCTAATTCCCCATCTTCTTGAGTAGGCATCACAAAAATGCCATGTGTCAAGGTGAGGGCCACTTTTTCCCATGTTCCACGTTGCCTATCTCTCTCTATCCTAGTTACCGCCACCTATCTCCAAGGATCTAGCTAATATGTCCCCCACATCCTCTTCCCAAAGATTAACCTCCTTCCTCATGGCCCCTATTTCTCCCTCCACATCATCATATAGGCCGTCCATGTAGTCATCCTCCATATGTCATCAATCTCAACCATGTCAAGATCTATTTGTTTCCCCTTAATCACCATCACGTTGCCCTTGAGAATGCTTGCCACATTCACTACATCATATGAGGAAACCAAATTCCCATTATGTAATCCCTACTCAGCTCTCGCCACCTGGCGTTCATTTGCATGGTTCCCCACTTCCATGCGGCCTTCACTTGGCCTTACTTTGTGAAATATCTGGCACCCTATTGCCGAAGGAGTCCTCTTACGTGGAGATAGTTCCGACAAACCCCTACGGGCCATATTTCCCATATTGTTCTTCTCCCCAAGCGACAACACATCCATATGTCTCCTATTTTTTATTCGACACCTTAGCTCTCCCCATTGTGGCTCCTTTTTCCACGTTAAATGACGATTGTGGTAAGGCCACGCCTCAGAGCCCAGTTGCGTGTGTTACTGTATTGCTCTCTCTGTCACCAAGGACCCTGCCTCCATCTATGGCCATACTCCCGTCGCTAGAGACCTTCTTGTGTGTTGACCTCTCCGGAAAATCCTCCCTTTCCTTCTGTTGAGTATTATGGTGAGCTTCTTCATTGTCATTTCTAATTTCTTCCTAGTGGGCCTCCCTATGATCCATCCACAATAGAGGTTATTGCCTCTCTTCCATCTCGACAAAGATTGTATGGTGTCTGCTCCTAAGCTAACTGAAGATGGTCACTAGAAGTCTCCCACCATGCTGGACCCTGAGAACTAGCCTGAGATTATCCTCATAGACTCCTCCTCCTTCGTTGAGACAGACCAAGTCTCTAATAGGCTTAAATACTTTGGCTATAGTATCTCTTTTCCAACATAAGAGTGGGATTTGCCTTGCAAACTGTTGGGAATTAAACTTAATTAATGAAGGGGAGTTTGAAAAGGTGCATGTATTAAACAAGCACTTGGTTAATGGATCTAGAAATGCATGCATCTTCAGAGAATGCTTAAACAAAGGTGCATGTGGTTTCATGAAGAGGTGTTTGAGAAAAATTAAGAGCCTTTTAATTTATTATAGATATATTTGGACTACTTGTAAAATCCTATATATACCCTTGTACTCAAAGTTATTTTATCATTGGAAATAGTTTTCTATTCATCATCTCTTCCTTCCTCTCCTTTGTGAGTGTGGCCCTATTACTATTTCCAACAAAGTTGTATCAGAGATAAAAAAGATCCTTTGGAGATGGCCACCGGTATGTTTCCCATCTCTCAACTTGCTAACAACTTTGAAAATTAGAATATCCGAATGAAAGCACTCCTTCAATGTCAAGATGTTTGGGAAGTTGTTGATTGAGGCTATGAGGAGTCTCAAGATGATCGTACTCTTACCACGAACTAAAGGATGGTGATTGCAAAGTTGAGGAAGAAATACAAGAAGGCGATTTTCCTCATTTACTAAGGACTAGATTAGGCCACTTTCAAAAAGCTTGCAGAGCTACCACCTCTAAGCAAGCATAGGACATCTTACAAAATTCATATAAAGGAGATGATAAGGTGAAAGAGAGTTTGCCTTCAAACCTTTAGAGGTGAGTTTGAATCGTTACATATGAAGGAATCGGAAGGCATATCCAAATATTTCACAAGGGTGTTGCCAATTGTGAATAAATTAAGAAGAAATGGTGATGCACTCGATGGTGGAGAAAATCCTTCAATCTTTGGATTGCAGGTTGGATTATGTAGTGACCGTCGTTGAAGAGTCAAAGTATATAAACCTTATGAAGGTGGAAGAGCTCATGGGTTCACTTCAAGACCATGAGTATATAATTCAAAAGAGGAGTAAAGAACCTTTTGAGCAAGTTCTACAAAAACAAGCTCTACATCAATAATAAGAGGAAAAAAATCTAAGGGTGAAACAAGCCAAGAAGGCCGTGGTAGTAGCTATGGACATGAACGTTGTCGAGGCCATGGTGGAGCTTTTGGTCATGGTCAAGGACGTGGTTACCTCAAAAATGAAGACAATAACATGCATAATGATGGGAGAGGATGAAGAGGTGGAGGCTAAAAGTATGACAAAAGTAATATTCAATGTTACAATTGTAAAAAATATGGTCATTACTCTTCATAGTGTTGGTTTAATCAAACTAATCAAGTGCAAGGGAGAGCCAATTATATAAAATTGGAAGATGAAGGAGATGATGTGCTTTTGTTAGCAAGAAAAGATTAACTTACAAATCAAAACATGTGGTACTTAAACTCCGGAGCAAGCAACCATATGTGTGGTCACAAAGGCATCTTCATGGAGCGCTTAGTAAATTAGTGGATGGTGATGTATTTTTTGAAGATGCTTCTAAAGTGAAGGTAAAGAGTATTGGTAAGATTCTCATCTAACTCAAAGATGGAAGTCAACAACTTATTTTTAATGTGTATTATGTGCCCGACATGAAGACAAATAGTCTGAGCTTTGGCCAACTTTTGGAGAAAGGGTTTGACATACAAATGATAGATGAAAGCCTATAACTAAGGAAGCAAAATAAGTTGATTGCACTGCTTGTACTAAATCTGAACCATATGGTTACTAGATGTATAAGTGCTTGCATGAAAGATGGCTCTTGGCTTTTGCATGCAAGGTTTGGGTATATAAATTTTGGTGCCCCAAGCTTCTATCTAGCTAGAAGATGGTGAAGGGACTACCCAACATCGATGTACCAAGTAAGATATATAAAGAATGTGTTCTTGGAAAGGACTTAAAAAAAAGCTTTCCAAAGGAATCTTTCAATAAAGCAAAGAATGCTCTTCAAATTATCCACACCGACATATATATGTGAGACAATCACTACGACCTAATTTGGGGGTCACCATTATTTTCTAACATTTATTGATGATTTCAACAAGAAAACTTGGGTGCTTCTTGAAAAAGAAGTCGGTGACCTTTCAAAAAATTTAAGGGGTACTAGGGAATTTGGTAGAGAACCAAGTTATAAAATCAAAGTATTACGATCCCATCATGGAGGAGAATTTACATCAAAGGAGTTCGAGGAGTATTGCAGATTTTATGGCATATGGATCATTGACGACACCTTATTCCCCTCAATAAAACGGCGTCACAGAGAAGAAAAATCACACCATACTTAAATTGTTTGAAGCATAATGAAAACAAAACAAATGCTGAAGGAATTTTGGGTGTGGTCTATTTTCTCAATAGATGTCTCTCAAAGAATTTGGAAGGGCTAACACCTCAATAAGCATGGAGTAAAAGCCGGATGTTTCTAACTTGAAAGTTTTTGGTTGTGTAGCATATGCAAATTTACCAAATCAAAGAAGAACGAAGTTGGAATAGAAGAGATTTCCATGTATTTTTATTGGCTATGATGCAAGATTCAAGACCTATAAGTTTTATAAACCAAAGGATAAGAGAATTATTATAATCCGAGATGTAGAGAGGTTCAAGTAGATGGTGTATGGAATTGGAGCACCAATATGGTGGTGATGCAAGAAGAAGAGCAACTCAATGTGCATCATGGAGACTCTACACCACTATCTTCTCCAACATCACAGACATCATCATCATCATCCTCAACATCAGAAGAAGATAGGCCAACAACACAAAGGACTAGTAATATCCAAGTCTTATATGAGGTGACAAGTCCCCTTAATCTCATATGTCTTTTTTCTAATGAAAAAGTTGTTTCTTTTGAAGATGCTATAAAAAATGAGAAGTGGAGAGAGACAATGGATGGGGAAATAAAATCTATTGAAAAGAATAAAACTTAGGAGCTTACTTCTTAACCAAGGGGGCACAAACCAATTGGCGTGAAGTGGGTTTCTAAAATCAAGAAGAATGCTCAAGGAGAAATAGAAAAGTACAAAGCAATACTTATCGCAAAAGGTTACAAAAAACAAATTGGCATCGACTATAACACCCCGGATTTTCTTAATAAATAATTAGATAAGTCTCAGGTATTTAATGAGGTTAATTAGCACAAAAAATGAATTAATCATTTTAAACCACAATTAAAGGAAAATCGGGAATTAATGGACCAAAAATCCAGCCTCACAACTATTGGGCCCAGGAGAAGGCCTTATTGGCCCAGGCCACTTTTATTTGAAATAGTTGGAGGTGGATAGATAGTAAAAGCCCGATTAATTAAATGAGAAATTTATTAAAGTGTTAATTAATCTAGTTTAATTGAGTTGGAGATACCGGACAAAAGTTAGAGTCCCGATAAAGTAGATATGGTCGGGTCAAAGGCGAGGAAAGTGGATCTTGGTCGGACAACTATTGGACCCGTGATACTACAATAAGGGTACAATATTAATTTAATATTGTAAATGGCATCTAGACAAGTTGAAATAGTGCCGACCTAATTTAGATCTGGGTTAATCAGATCCAGTCAGCTAAAGTATTCAAATTATCCACTCGTGACTCTATAGTATAAGAGTAAATAATATAATAATTTAATATGTTATATAGGGAAAGGGAACTTAGGGTTTCAATGAAAATTATTTCAATTCCCTTCTCCATCTACTCTCATGACCTTCAACTCGCTCTCGATCTCTCACTCCCCCACTGGCGAGCCCACAAGACCAGCGCTCGACCACCGACGAGATGCTAGCCGTCCGCCTCCCCCACGCGTGCGCGGCCCTCTCTCCCGACAGACGTGGTCAATCGCGCCCCACGACCGGCCGCCCCTCGCTCGGCACCACCCTCCTTCTTGTGCCCGACCGGTACCTGCGTGAACCTCCTCCCTAAGCCCTTCCCGATAAGCGGCGGCTCAGATCCGGAGAGCTTCGTGGAGATCTGGCGAGCTGTGTCCCCTTGCTGTCTGCCCGCACCACTCCGGCGAGCTTTGTGGGGGTTCCGGCGAGCAACAACCCAGGGCAGCCTTCCTTCTTCTCCAACGTCCAGGACTCCTGCAGCCTTCTTCTCCGGCGAAGCCTGCAGATGTCCCTGACCATCTTTGTCCGGCGAACAGATCTGGGCCTCCCTCTCTGCCCCGACGAACTCCGGCCGGCCAAATCTCGTTTGCCAATGAGTTTGCGTTAAGCATCGAGAAAGAACTCAGTCAAATTACTAAACTTCGGATGATGGGTTATGAAATGAATTGGTGGGGATAATAGGGCTGTGAAATGGTTAGATTTTGATGCCATGTATTGCATGTGTTTAAGTATGATGCTAATGTGAATGTTTGGAGAATAAATTAAGCCCTAAATAGAGGAGAGGTGTTGTCCAATTTTCATAGAAAACTATATGAGTTAATGTTCTATTATTTCTAGTTCGCATGAGTTTAATAAATAACACATGCTATTAAGGCTCATGCTAGAATAACATATTCAAGAAGTTGTTTAAAAGCATGTGAGGAGGATTTGTTAATTAATGAAAGATAAGTTAAGCAAAGCTATAGACCTTTCATGTGCTTAGGTAATGGATTTGAAGTTATCGGGTACGACCCTAGAATTATTCACAACTATTATTAACTCTAGGAAAAGGTAAAGGTCCCTCGAGAGCAGTAGAAGGGCCAAGCCAGCCTTAAGCTCAGCGAAGGACTTCATGTGAGTGATTACACTATACTTGGATGTTTAATGATCTGGTTTTATTGCCGGATTTGTAAATGTGAGATTTATATTTCGGTTTGTGAATACCGATGGTTTTACCGCTATTTTCGTATAGTGGCTTTCATGCTTATTATATGCAATATGATTTTAATAGCATGATTAAATATAAAGAGAAACCTGAAATGGTAAAGATTGTTATATGAGTATCGTAGGTTGCACCCTAGCTAGACATATATGAATGATCCAGCGGGGCTCAGGTTAAAGCCCATAAATGAAGTATACGATAAAGGGTAGGGAAGGGATTAGTTTTTAGATCGTATTCTTTCAAATAAATGTTTTTCAAAAATCATTTTTTATATAAACCCTTCCCAACTTTTGAAGTGCCCATATCGAGTACGAGATGCATGCTTGATGACAGCAAGTTCGGTAGATTGGTATACCACTGGTCGTCAGGCCCAGGTACAGGTTCGGTAGAGTTGTAAACCACTGTCAGTAGATCAAGATCGGTAGAGTTATATACCACTGATTATAGCTGGTGTTCATTTTGCGATATTCGAACTAGGGGATGAATGCTTATACGATACAAGGCTATTACATATTTATGATTATGATATGTTGTATGTTGATTGAGATTTCATAAGTGTTCTATTTCAAGATTTCTGAAATGCTTGTCATATTAACTTAATGAGAAGATAATGTATATGATTAGCATTATTTCATTACTCGTATATTTCAGCACATATACATGTATTTCCTTGTATAGTGAATCTCACCCAAGTGAAATGTGCAGGTGAACGAGATTGAGTAGTCCTATAGATGGCTCTGGCGTACCCTAGTTTGTATTTGTATTAAGAAAGAGACTTGTTATGTATTTATGTCTTCTGTTGTATTTGGGGCCACGTTGCCCAGACATTTTGAGTGTTGTACTAAGTTTGGATTTATTGTGTTTGATTATCTGTTTTAAACAGAATAAGTTTATTTTAATTTAAGAGTTTGGAGTATATCCTTTGTTATCAGGTTATGAATTGTACAGCCTTAGGCACAAGATACCCTCCTGACCTGCCTGGTTTGACATCTGTCTCAATAAAGAGATGGGTGTTACGTTGACTATAAGGAGGTATTTGCTCATGTTGCTCAGATAGAGACCATTAAATTGAAGATATCATTAACCACACAATTCAAATGGCAAGTTTTTCAACTTTATGTAAAGTCGGCGTTTCTCAATGGCTTCTTGGAGGAGGAAGTTTATGTTGAACAATCCATAGGGTATGTCAAAAAGGGGCAAGAAAGAAAAGTGTTGAAGTTGTAAAAAATTCTCTATGGCTTGAAGCAAGCACCTAGAGCTTAGAACTCAAGAATTGATGCATACTTCAAGGATGATGGTTTTATATAACGTCCTTATGAACATGCTCTGTATGCGAAGAAAAAAGATGACAATATTTTATATCACTTTATATATGGATGATCTGATATTTACAGTAAATGCTCCACAAATGATTAAATACTTCAAGTATGTTATGGCCAAGGAATTCTAAATGACATGGGACATATGTCCTACTTTCTTGAATTAGAGGTCAAGCAACTTAAATATGGCATTTTTGTTACACAAGAATACTATGCAAAGAAGGTTTTTGAGAAGATTCAAGATGAAAGATTGCAACCCAATTAGCACATTTGTAGATCTTAGAGTGAAATTATCAAAACATGATGAATGCAAGGTGTTGGATCCTACAAGAGTTTCGTGGGATGCTTGAGGTACTCGACTTGTACAAGGCAGGACATTATTTTTGGTATTGGATTAGTAAGCCGTTTAATGGAGAAGCCAAAAAGAACACATTAGAAGGTAGCTAAAAGGATCATTCACTACATCCAAGGTTTTCTAAACTTTGGTTTGTTCTATTCACACTCTAACATGTCCAACTTGTTGGCTATTAGATAGTGATTTGGGTGGAGACTTTGATGAGCGGAAAAATACTTCTAGTTTTGCATTTTTTTTTATTGGAGATATGGCATTTTTGTGGATGTCAAAGAAACAACCTATTGTTACCCTCTCAAATTGTGAAATAGAATATATTTGTGGTATAAACTTGTGTTAGCTATGCAATATGGGTGAGAAGTTTAAATAAGCCGCCTTTTTCTTTTTTTTACTGAAGAAGATAATGATTATTCAAGATAAACCTACAAAGATCAGCATTGATAACAAGTTAGCAATTGTATTGGAGAAGAATCCTATGTATCACCAATGAAGTAAGAATATATACGTTTTCTTTCATTCAATTCGAGAGCATGTCAAAAACAAGAATGTGGAGCTAGTTTATATAAAGACTCATGATCAACTTTCAGACATATTCACCAAGTAACTTGTGGTTGATTTTTTCAACAAATTCTCAGATCTACTTGGTATGAAAGATGGAAGACAACAACAATAACAACAACAACAACTAAGCCTTAATCCCATACTAGATGAGGTCGGATATATGAATTCTCTGTCTCCATGTATAGCTCTATCAAAGACAAGATCCGAATCAACATCTAATAAACATAGGTCCTTAGATACTACCTCTCTCCATGTAATATTTGGTCTACCTCTACCCCTCTTTTTACCTTCTATTACCAAACTATCACATTTTCGAACCGGGGCACCTAGGAGACTACGACACACGTGTCCAAACCATCTTAAACACCTTTCTCTTATTTTATCTTCAATTGGTGCAACATGGACCTTCTGTTGGATGCGTTCATTTCTAATCTTATCCAATCTTGTATGACCACACATCCACCTTAGCATCCTCATTTCTGCCACATTCATCATCTAGATATGTTGAACTTTAGTTGGCCAACACTCGCTCCAGTATAACATGGCCGGTCTAACTGCCGTTCTATAAAACTTTCCCTTCACTTTGTTAGACATCTTCTTATCACATTATAACACACTCGTAGCACTTCTCCATTTCAGACATCATGTTATGATTCTATGGGCTACATCTTCATCGATCATCCCATCCTCCTAAAAATTGGAACCTAGGTACTTAAAATGGTTGAAAGATGGAAGACAATTACGTCTAAAAGTAGGTGTTGGAAATTAAACTTAATTGATGAAGGGATGTTTGAAAAGGTGCATGTATTGAACAAGCACTTAGTTAATTCATCTAGAGATGCACGTATCTTCAAAGGATGCTTATGAAATTGTGCTTGGGGTTTCATGAAAAGGTGTTTGAGAAAAGCTAAGATCTTTTTAATTTATTAAAGATGTATTTGGACTACTTGTAAAGTCCTATATATACCCTTGTACTCAAAGTTATTTTATCATTGGAAGTAGTTTTCTATTCATCATCTCTTCCTTCCTCTCCTTTGTGAGTGTGGTCCTAATACTATTTCCAACACCAACACCCATCCTAGTTCGCCATCGGCATGATCGGGGTACCATAAATCCTCCGTGCATAAGCTAATATTCAAGGAGAAGCCCATCAATCTAATGGTCTCCTTTTCCTCAACTTTACGGGCCAACTCTGTTGAAGGAAAGCGCACTATTAAATGGTCATCGCATAGGGGTTTCTCCAACTATTCACCAATGTTGTAAAAGCATTCCTTAATTACCATAGGGACGGCCCGATGATCTACAAGTCTCGTGATTGTCATGAGCACCTTGGCAACAGAGAGTGACTTAATCTCCTCCTTACAAACAAGCATGGAGCTATCGAGTGACAATGAAACATGGTGCATCTCTGGTGTCGTCTTCGGCAACCGTTTCACCGTATTCTCCTTCTCTCTGGAGCTTCTTACTGGTTGTGCTCCTTCCTCGAGGTCTCTATTCCATGTCCCTCTTCCTCTGTGTGGTGTCTTGCCTTTGCTCCACCCTCTTGAAACCTTGGTTCTCTCGTCGAGGCCTTTCCTTAGCACTTCAGGCTCCGGTGAATCACTCCACTGTCCTAATGCATGTATCCATGCCATGTCATAGCCTCAAATATCGTCCACATACATGCTCAGTGCCTCTCGAGGCCAGCCAGGTTGGTGGTGGGTGTCATTGTCACCATTTTGTGTCTCCTTTGCCAGTTGGCTTGTGCCAACGGCAATTGGGAGTCATTCACCAACCTCTATTGAAGTGAATCTTTGTCGTCATCAACTTTTGATACTGATCCAGTCGGGCCCTCCAGTGGAGTCGCCAGTGCTTTGTCTATTACTTCTCCGATTTTCAGAGCGGTGGTGATGAGCGTGGGCCTCTTCCCGATGACCACCTCCATGTAGGAGGCCGCCTCTCTCCTTGGGTTGTTGAAGTTTTCCCGCCCTCCCCTCTTTTCCTCCTCAAGTGCTGCCTCACTCCGTTGTGTCAAAGCTTCGATACGTCACAAAACTCGTAAAGATGCCATTAAGAAAAAGGCAATGGACATTTTACTCATTCTCACTCTTAAGGAAATAATAGTGATGTTGATTTCAAAATCAATCATAGTGCTAATTATTTTAAGAAAATATTCATGATATTGATTGGAGATCATCATGATGCTAATTATGGAGATAATTAGAAGTAACTTGTGGAGAAAGTTAGGGTAACTTGAGGAAAAAGTTACGATGATATTTCATTTGTAATCTATATATATATATATATAGATGTAAACCTTCTTGTAAAGACACACACAAAAACCTACAATTCAATTCTCTTTTCATCAATTCAAATTCTTTTTCATATTCAATTTGCTTTTCACTCACCTTTAAAAATCAACAAAATGAGAGAATAAAAAAAAAATTATAACTTAAATAACTTTTTCATTCCATTCGTTCCCTTATATGTATCTTTTATTACTTTATAAATTATTTAATAAAATAATTGGTATTTCACTATTTTATTGTGTGAAATCTATTTTGGAGCAACTCTAATAACATGTAGTACTGTTATGCGGCTTTCCATGATGACGATTAATAAAAATAAAACCATTATAAAAAGTAAGCAAGTATTTGTCCAAATTCATAAAAGATTGACCTATTTTATCTCAGTAGACTTATGTACAATAAAAGACATCAATTTAAACCTTCCAACAAGAAATAGCGTTCCTTAAAGTGCTAGGAAGTAAAACAAAATAAATGGGAATTGAAATAGCCACCGCTCAAATGCATGTGCTGCTGTTGACCATTGAGTCATTGACATCAAGTCAAGCAAACGGTCTTTTGAGTTCGGTAGGTGCGCCCGCACATGAGAGAAATGATTCTCACGCATATTTCCCACGTGGTACACAACTAAGAATGGAATTTATCCGGGTTAATTACATAAATCGTCCCCCAACTTTCGACTTATTTCACTTTCGTCCCTCAACTTCAATTCGTAACAAAATCGTCCCCCATCTTTCAAAAAATAACAAAACCGTCCCTCCAGCCGGTTGCCGGTCTTCCACATGCCGACGTGGCGGTCACCAGCTGACTCACCCTACCAAGTCAGATCGCTGACGTGGCAGCAAATAGAAGACTTTTCATCTGCAAGTTTTTCTAGCGGTACCGGGTCCTCCAACTTTTATACGTTTCATTGATGGTCCCCCAACTTTAAAAAATTGCAAGTTTTTTCACCGCTGACTCACCATGCCCACTCTCTCAAATCTCTTTGTTGAGTCGGTGCGTCTTTTCCCCAAAGCCCTCATCGAGCAGCGCCAAAGCGTGCATTCGGCGTGAAAAGCCACCTCGCCGTGCTGCGCCTCGGCGGACACATTAACTCTCCGTGAATGCACGCTTCTATTAGCCCTTGGCTTTGGTCGAAGTCTTTCGGTTCACCGCCGGCGTCTTTAAACTTCTTGCTTCTCGCGTCATTCAGTTCCACTGGTGTAGGGTTTTTCGACGACAATGGGGAAGAAGAAGGAGCAACCCCAATTCTCGCCAGCAAAGAAGGGGAAAATGCCAAAAGGTATGTTGTTTTGGGCCCTAGGTCTGTTTTGGTCCCTCGATTTGGGGTTATTTTCAAAGTCAAGGGACTTGAGGTGTAATCTACCCACCAATTTCTGATGTTTAGATGGTTAGGGTTCTATTACGTAGGTTTAATTAATTAATTTTTGTGTACTTTTACAGAATTGGATTTTGCTCACCGTTTAGGGTTTAAATATATAACACTTCCCTAATTTTCAATTTCTACTATAACAGAGTATCAGAACGAACCCAAGAATTCATTTACACTGAAGTTGCACTACAATGGAGATATGGGGGAGTGGGGTTATTTTAATGGACAAGTGGAGGTTATGGAGGAGGTTCATTATGACCGAATGTCAATGGTAGTTCTAGATATGAAACTGCAAGATCTTGAAGTTGAGGGACTTCTTCAGTATAAGTGGAAGGTAGCTTCTGAAGAATTTTGAAGTAATCTTGAAGATGTTTAATTTATTTTGTTTGCATGAGAGGACATTATGCAAAACAGAGCAATGTTAATTTTTGTAATGTGAATTTTTGTAAGTTGTGGACATATTTTATTTGCAATGTAGCTGTTTACAGGACAGAATATAGTTGGAATGTGAATTTTTGTAAGTTATGAACATATTTCTTTGCAATACAATATATGTGTAATGTTTGCAAGGCAGAATCTATTTTGTGCAATGTACAATGTGTCTTCTTGTAAGTTGGTAGGGTCTGTGCACCTGTTCCCATGTAATTTGTTTGCAAGGCAGGAATTTGAAGTCCTTTCGTAGGGTACAAGGCAGGATTATATTTCATTTTTGTTGTCAATGTACAATATAATGTGTTACGAATTTGTAAACGTGCTTTGATTGCAATGTACAATGTAATGTAATGTGTTAACTGCACTGCACTTTTTTTGAATTTACAAAAAGATTAGGGACCTTTTATACAATTTCTAAAGTTGGGGGACCATCAATGAAACGTATAAAAGTTGGAGGACCAGCCGTGAAAAAACTTGCAATCGCAGATGAAAAGTCTTCTATTTCTTTGCCACGTCGGTGATCCGACTTAGCGAGGGTGAGTCGGTGGTGGCCACGCGTCGGCTGTGGAAGGCAGAACCGGCTGGAGGGACGGTTTTGTTATTTTTTGAAAGATGGTGGACGATTTTGTTACGAATTGAAGTTGAGGGACGAAAGTGAAATAAGTCGAAAGTTGGGGGACGATTTATGTAATTAACCCGAATTTATCCTGCCGTGTGGGCCCCGATAAGTTTAATGACTCAATTATTTCGGCCATAAAGCCACGTCATTTCTTCACGTTTAAATAATGACTGTTTGGGGAATCTCGTACAGACTTTACATCATTGTGATGATATATTTTTTTTTTCTCTAATTATATATATATATATATATTAAATGTATAATATTTTTAGTAGTGTATATATAAATCTGAGAAAATTGTGGAGGAAAAAATCTGAAGCTTTTTGATCCATTTTTATTTTCATTTATTGTGATTGAACCAACTCTATTATTTATCTGATCCAAACATTTCATTAATTTCACCATTTGAAAATAATTTGTTAATACCAACGACAACTAGGTCTATTAATACCGAGTTCTCTTGCAAAAAGATTGGGATTCTCTCTGCCAAATCGGGATCAAATTCCCCCTCTTGTAAAATGGGGCTTAAGCTCGTTGAGGTGGCTCCTCACCTGAGTCCATCCTTTGCTTCCCTTGTGGGGTGCTTGTCATCTTTGTCAAAAAAAAGAAAAAAAAAATTGTTAATGATGCAAATGTCGTGTGAAGAATTTCATGAAAAAAAAAATTTTAAGTAACATGATAGAGAGGAGGAAGTCAAGAAAACAAAATAAGGAAAGAATTGAAATATGATTGCGAGGCTGATTTTTATTTTATTGATATTTTAATTAAGAAAATAATTACATCATGATGATGTTAGCATAAAGATGGTCGAATGACTTTTAATATAGATAAGTTTGTAGGTTAAATCGATAACACATTCCGACAATTAAGTTGGAAGTTAGTTGTAAGTAACCTAATGAATTGGGTTAGGCTTTCATACCCAACACGCAACATTAAATACCAATATAGGATGAAAATATTATAAGTAATTTTTTTTCCTTTCTATGCTTTACTTCTTATATCTACCTGTCGTCTATATTAATTAGCGAATGCATTAAATATTGGTGTATAATGTATTTATTTGAACTAAATAATATCATAAATAAATGAATTTTATAAATAATATTTTTAAAGTTAAATTTAAAATTCTATCTTCAAATAAATTTAATATCTCCATCATTTTAAATATAAAAAGTAAAAGAAAACAAAAAAAAGAGGAAAAACAAGTCCATAACCTTTCACATTAACTTGTTATGGCAAAAGTAATAAATTTTAAGTAACCTGAAGAAAAGAAGTTGATATTTCAACTAAGAAATAATTACATGATGATGTTGTTAGCATAAAGATGATCGAATGACTTTAATAGATGTTTGTATTTTGGATTGATAACACATAGATCATTGAATACTTTGACGATATTAACAATCATAATTGCTTGACGTTAAGTTTTTATAAGATGAGAGTATAATAGGAAGTAATTTTTATTTTATTTTATTTCCCTTTCGATGCTTTACTTCTTATATTTATCTGTCATTTATGTTAATTACCCAATGAATTAAATATTAGTTTATAATGTATTTATTTGAACTAAATAATATAATAAATATTTTAATTTTATAAATATTATATTTCAAATTAAATTTAAAATTTTATTTTCAAATAAATTTAAAGGGAAAATTACTGTACAGTCCCCGACATATTTCTGAATTCCCGGACAGTCCCTCTGACTTTCCAAACTTCCCGTAAAGTCCACACTTTTGCAAATCTTCCCAAGAAGTCCCTCCCCTCTCCATCCCGCCTCTATTTTCTGAAAAATGCCCGTAATGCCCCTGTCCCTATTGGGTGATTTTGGCGGGAGATCTCCCGCCCGGTCACGTCGAACTCGCCATACCTTGCAGCTGAAGATCTTCACCCACATTCGCTTCCTTGTTTAGTATACTATCTCCTCGTTCCTTCCCTTCTAGCGTCTGCAGTTGAAGATCTTCACCTACCTTCGCTAATGGAAACCATTTTTGCTGTTGCAAGGTACAAAGAAGAAGGCCATGTTCTTGATTTCACCATGTTGTCCTCGTGGCAGTCTGTGTTGGAGGAAATCCTCAATCGTTGGAGCCTCGACGCTTCACGAGTGAGAGTGAAGTATGTCGTCCCAGACGAGCACAAGGCTATATGTTTAGTTGACTCAGATGGGGATTTCTTGCGGATGTGCGGGGTGCATCGAATATTCAAGAAGATGGTGGTGGACATGATCGTTGAGGACAAGGATGTGACAATAGGGAACCTGGCAGAATCATCTGTTGCCCCGTAATGAAGAATTTCTTTTGATTTGTTTCGTTTATGTTTTGTATTTTCGCTTATTATTATGTGTAAGCCTTTATTATTAATGGTTTTAAACTTATTGTACCAATCAGCGTTTAGTATTTAGGAGTTTGGTTGACTAAGCGACGAACCGTTTATTATTTTGAGTTTTCGCATATTATGTGACCTAAGCGTTTATTATTTGCGGTTTTCACTCATTTAACGGCCGATCGCGTTTATTTTATGGAGTTTCCGCTACTATCACGATCACATCGTTTATCCTTTTCTGTAAAGCATGTATTCCCGATGTTAAACGACTAAGCGTGTATTTCATGACTTTGGTCTTCTACACAGGGTTTCCGTCCCAATGCTGTCATCACAAAGTGAAGAAGTGGACTTGCGCATCATGCGTGCGAGCACTTGGAATTAGACTCCGTTGTGATCGGCACCGTCGGTCGAGAGATTTCACAATCTTTGAACACTTGAGGATTCTTTACGGGACTTTGCCATCAGCGTAATTTCGACTATCGGTTCATTAAGAATGATCGGCAAAGAGTGGCCCGATTGCATGTGCAGTGGATGATTGTCAGTGGCGTGTCCATGCATCGATGGTTGGTAATATTAAAGAATTCCGTATCAAAACAATAACAACCTCGCATACATGTGGAGGGGGGATTGGCACTACATCCCATCCAAAGGCTTCTAAGAAGTGGGTCAGCAAACATGTGATACAGAAACTCAAAGATCGACCACTCTATAGGGCCGTGGACATGCAACGGGACATATTACGTGACCATGGAGTTCACCTGCCGTACAAGCAGGCCTGGATGGGTAAAGAGGTCGCGAGGGAGATGCTCCACGGAAGCGACGCTGCAAGCTACGATCTGTTGATGTGGTATGCGGAGAAGGTGGCAGAGACCAACCCAGGTAGCATTGTGATTTTGGAAAAGGAAGGTGAAAGATTCAAGCGAGGTTTCTTTTGTTTTCGGGCCTCACTTGATAGTTTCAGGAGGGGGTGTAGACCCTTGTTATTCCTTGATGGGACTCACTTAATGGGGAAATACGGTGGCACGTTGCTTGGCGCAACTGGTAAAGACGGTAATGAAGGATTCTTCCACCTAGCGTTCGCCATTGTTGACAATGAGACTGATGATAATTGGACATGGTTTGTGTCAACGCTGGGTGACGCATTGTACGACAACGGCGAACCGTACGAGAAGATCCTTACGTTCATATCGGACCGATCGAAGGGGCTTATCAATGCCATCGCTAGGGTTTTTCCTTCCTCCCCCCATGCGTATTGCTTACGACATCTTCATGCGAACTTCTTGAAGGCAAATGCTTCGATGGGTAGGGCGATGAAGGATGAGTGTTGGAGCCTGTTGCTTAAGGTTGCATATGCCTACACATGGAAGGAGTACAATGATCTTTGTCGATGAGGTCCTGGCCGCATCATCGCAGACACACAACTGGTTATTTCACAAGTCTGACATGGAGCATTGGTGTAATTATTTGTTCAAAGGGCCTCGATGGGGTGAGATGTACTCCAACGTGGCGGAGTCATTCAACGCATGGATACGGGACGCCCGTCACCTACCTGTGACAAACATGGTGGACTCCATAAGGTTTTGCCCGAAGCGTTTATTTTTCCTAGTTTTCGCTTTTTATAACGGACTAAGCCTTTATTTATGAGTCTTTCCGCTTATTAAACGTCTTACGCGCTTATGGTTTGTTGTTTAAGCTTATCGAAATGACCTAATGTTTAGTTTTCGTTTTCACTTATTATAGCTACCGAAGCGTTTATCGTTTTTGAGTTGTCGTTTATTATGTTGTAGGTATAAGATGATGAGTATGATGTATCATCGACGAGAGCAATGCAAGCTATGGGAAGGTCATCTTTGTCCTGAGATACATAAGCGGATTGAAGAAACCGTGGAGCAAAGCAGGTACTTGAAAGTGGGTCGTTCAGATGGGGTTCAATTTGAAGTGATGGACAATCATAGTAATTGTGTGAACTTAAGCAATAGGACCTGCTCATGCCGTCGTTGGGAAGTTGATGGACTACCATGCAAACACGCATGCGCAGCGATTATGCAAAAAGACACAAGTGTGCATTCTTATGTTGATGACTTCTTCACTGTATCGGCATACAGCGCAGCATACCAGGAGCCTATATTTCCAATCCCGGATATAGATAGGCCCACCGGTGCCTCACGGGAACTTCGTATGAGGCCACCTTTGACCAAGAAAAGGGCTGGTCGACCCAGACGGAGAAGGATCGAGTCGCAAGCATTCGACATTAGACCACTTCATTGTAGTCGGTGTCATGAGGCCGGGCATAATAGAATTACATGCAACGCTATCGTAGCAGACTGATGAAACTGAAAGTTCGGGTCCCAAGACATTGCGAAGTTATTTTTTGTTGTCTGTTATAGTGAACGGGCAGAAAAATATATTAAATAGGGTTTCCGCTTAATATAAATATGAAGCGTGTCTTTCCGCATATTATACGGGACGATGTGACGGCTCACGACACTCGACAGCACAATACACTTAATCGCATAAATAATAAACGCTCAAACTCCCTTAGTAAGCGATAACTAAAAGAAAATAAACGCTTCCTCCGTATAATAAATGCCTCTGCCATATAATAAACGCTTCGGCCGTATAATAAGCGCTTCGGCCGTATAATAAGCGCTTCGGCAGTAGAATAAACGCTTCTGGCGTATAATAAGTGAAAAGAACAATATAATACACGCTTCTGGCGCTTGTTATCGAACAGATGTAAAATTAACAAAACATGTTTCGCCATACATAAAATATTACTTCTGTGCAATCCCATCTAATATTAACTTCGCCACCCACTTTAGCCTCACCCTCGGTACATCTTTCAAGTCGAGTTCAAGCTCTTGCCCACGGAGAATCTGATCCATGAAATGGATGGTAAAAATTCCACAATCCGCGCTGCCAGATTCTTGCCGGGGGCAGTTCCTCTTGTGTGTCAGGGGCCATTTCTCACTGTCAGTAACTCCTGTTGTGGAGGCAAGGTACTGGTCGCACAATTTACGCTGCAAACATGGGGTTTTATTGTTAGATCAATAGCATTACTGACTGGATAATAATACAAATAATAATAAGGGAAAGTCTTACCATGGCCATCGCGTCCATGTCGTAACTTATGCTCGTTAATGACGAGTAATGGAGATACTCTCGTCTTTCCCGTTCCAGCACCAGGAGGTGGAAGTGCTCATGGCCGATTATCGGCATTAGGACAACGTCCAGGTCATGGAAGTTTTCTATTCCTCTCTTCATCAACGACTCAGCCCCGCTGGTGCGATGATTTCCCGAAAATTGTGACAACAGATACGCTATGGGCCTGATAATGGAAGCCCTCCGTTTGTATGGGTTGTCCAGCTTCTTAAGCTCATTTTGCAACATAACTACGAAGACGTCGATCACGTCATCGGGAACGAACTCTCCATTGATCATGCAGTACAGTTGCTTGCGTGTGGCGAACGTCAAGTCGTTCTTCCAGACCGGGGTGCTGTTAAGGAGAATACGCTTATTTAACTTATAAAGCTGTTTAATAAGTTAAAAGTCGAGCAAATACGCACTGAATCAAAATAATGAGCGAAAACTGAAACATTTGCACGCTTAAGGAAACTAATAAGCGAAAACAGCTGATAATAAACACTTAATGAAAATAATAAGCGGAAACCTCCAATAAAACGCGCTTAAGGTAAATAATAAGCAGAAAACTATGATAATAAACGCTTAAGGTAAATAATACACTCAATAAAAATATGGGCAACAAAGCCTAAAACTAAAAAAAATCATATTCTCTTAGCATGTGTCTTACTTGTCCATCCTGTGATTCAAAAAGCGATTGAAATTGCCGTACGCTCCATCTGGTTCAGATGTTTGAAACCAAGAGGCCTCTTATTCGCGGGTAAATAGAAGTTTGTATTATCCACAGGCTCGGGAGCACTAGGGGCAAACGGGATAATGGCGTCTTTGGCTTTATCGGACAAGACACCTTCATCGTTGGTGACCTCCGGAATTGTTTCTTTAAGGGACTCAAGAACGCTCGAGATATCAGACGTCACCTGGTCCTCCGGATGAACCGCCTCCTTCGTCCCCTTCCCGCTGGGGCCAACGTTCGCCTCAGTGACTTTCCCTTTTCGCTGCCTCACCGGCGGAGAACGGGGACGCGTCACGCCGGCTGCATTTGTTTTGCGGGTTGCCCGTGCGCCACGTGTTCTTGCGGGCGTGGTCTTTTTGACACACGCCCGTGCGGGTCGTGTTGCTTTTTCTGGTTCCCCCTTCGCGGGCGCTGCTCGTCGTGCGATTCGTGGTTTTTTTGCCACTTTCCCTTCTGCGAGCAACGTATCCCAAGAGTCCGCCGGTGCGGGTGCTGCTGCTGAAACCGGTGGTGCTTGTGCTTCTGTTGCAGGTGCATCTTTTTCTGGTGGTGAAACCGGTGGTGCATCTGTTGCAGGTGCAGGTGCTTCCGGTGGTTCTCGATGCGGAGGCGTGGCAAGCTTATCATTGCTTGCAGGAGCTTCTGGCGGGTTCGTTGTCTGCTGGGCATTCACCTTCGCAGCTCTTTGCTTTGACCACCGATCAAGCGCTCTCATCTCCTCCATGAGGAACTCCGGCTTGTCCTCCTGCCGCTTCGGAAGCTGCGCACTGAACATTCTTGATTGGGACCTCCACCTCTTCAGTCTTCCTCCCTCTCTTCGAGGGGGGAGGTTTCTTTCCGAAGGAACGTCGCAGGGGCGCTGTTCTTTGTGGGTGGACTTCTTCGGACCCGATAAACTCAGACTCCGCCGAATTAGAGGGGGTGAGCGGGGACAACTGAAATACATGCAGAAGAACAGTAAAGAAAGACTTCATTCAGTGAACGGATAAGCGCTTAAGATAAATAATAAACGCTTTACCAACATAATAAGCGATTTACACGGAATAATAAAGACTTCAACGGAAAAATAAGTGCTTAAGTTTAATAATAAAAACACTTCAACGGAAAAATAAGTGCTTTAGCATTAAAATAAACGCTTTACGAAAATAATAAGCGATTATAAGTAAAAAGATAAGCGCATTACAAAATTCATAAACACTTCTCGAAAACAACTAACATTGCCCACCTTCTTTCCCTCCACTTTTTTCAGCAACTCGGATACTGATTTCTGCTTACTGAAGCTGTTCTCGCCGTAGCACAAAATGCGCGGCGTCTTCTTGAAGTGTATCCTCTTGCCGGTCCCTGTCAACTCGTAGAACCACAGATTAAGTGCGAGGACGCACCCTCGCAGGTAGCCTGACGTTTTCCGATTCCCTGCGGCACGGGCCCTCACACGACCTGCTGCATCGGGGACCTCCTCCATCAGCCACCTGTGGGTGGCCTGCGCCCATGCGTAGTCTCCAAGCGATTCCAGGTCGTTGGCGTACGAGGCAACCCAATTCGGGGTTGCACAGGAGGTGCTGATGAACAGAAAGCTCCCGAGGATGTAGACTACCAACATCTTGACGAAATTCTCCTCCTCGCCCTTGCCCTTCGTAACGAGATCGCGTAGGGTCTTCTGGATGGAGTGGCGGTTTCGGTCAGCCGCGGTGCTCAGGAACCTGCGCTCGAGATCACTCTTTGCGGCCTTCGTCTTGAAGGTTACCGCAGCACCGTGGCATCGGAGACCGAGGATCATAGCGACATCCTCTGCCCGGAACTCCAGCTGAGATGAACCAATGTTGAAGTTTCCGGTCTTCTCGTCGTACATCGAGAGGATGGAATCCAGGACCCCCCTCTCCTGGATGATAGGCTCCAGCTCCATGAAATGGGCAAAGGGAGTTCTCTCAAACAACTCCCAATGCCGGGCTGTCATCGACGCCTTCAGCTCTCTGAACAGCACCACGATCGGAACCAGGTAGCACCTGGCGTTGATGAGCGGGCACACTTCCCTTTTGACCTTTTTGACCTCTTTGACCTTTTTGAAGACCCTTTTGACGACCCTTTTGACATTTTTTCCCATCCTTTAGAGAACTGCACAATATGTAATCGCAACACACGTTACAGACAACAATAAATGCTTTGGAAACAAAATAAACGAAACCCCCGAAAACTAAACGCTTTGGCCCCGCTACTAATAAACGCTTTGTCTCACGAAATAAACGACAACCCCCGAAAACTAAACGCTTTGGCCAAATAATAAGCGCCCTCATATACAAAGCAGACTAATAAACGCTTATTTGCCTGTTGTTACAAATAGGCGATAAGCGCTACGCCTTGAAAGTAAACGAAAACCCCATAAAACTAAACGCTTTAGCTCAAGAAATAAACGCAACCCACAGAGAGAGACATTAACCAACTCCAAAATTACACGCTTTTAGCTCATGAAATAAACGCAACCCTGAGAGATACACACTAAACTCCAAAAAATACACCCTTTAGCTCTCACAACCAGTCAGGTACCCTAAACACTAAACCCTAAACACGGATTCAGAATCACGCACAGGTTGTGCCCTAAACCGGAACCCTAAACCCTAAATACCCAAAACCGTTGAGCATAAATGTGGGAGATTGTCACTCGCCTTGGAGATAGTCGCTGGAAGCTTTGCAAAGATGCTCTTCGACGGTGGCCGGTGGAGAGATGGGCCGCCGCAGGTGGGGAGAAGAGAAATGAACCTTTGTGATGAAGAGCAAGCGGCAAGCGGTTTTGGGATGCAAAGAGTCGGTTTTGGGATGCAAAGAGAGGCAACTCAAGTAATTTCACAGCTTTTCAAAGCTGCTGCGCGGAGGCGTGGTAGCGACGTGGGGTTCGGTCAAAAAGGAGGGACTTTTTGAGGAGTTGGAAAATTTGAGGGGTTTTTTGAGGATTTGGAAAATATCAAGGGTTTTTTTGATACTTTCCTCTAAATTTAATATCTCCATCATTTTAAATATAAAAGTAAAAGAAAACAAAAAGAAAAAGTAAGTCCATGATGTTCACATTAATGGGAAATTATCTAATAGTCACTAGCACTATTTGTCTTTATACCATACCCACTCAAAACCCTATTTACACTAAATCCCTACACACCCCCACCCAAGGACCCTAGGCAATTAAGTAACTATTCAATGGATGAATAGTTAAATATCTATTCCATATTAACTTGTTATCACAAAAATAATTGTCTTCAGAGTTGTTAATTTTAAAAGTATTTTCACATACCCAAAAAATAATAGTTTTAAAAATAGATAATGAACTATTGATTCCTAGCACTGTTTGCTTTTTCCCTTAGGGTCCTTACGGGGGGTGTATAGGGGCTTAGTGTAATAGTATTTTGGGTGTGTGTGTTTTGGGTGGGAAATAGTATCAAATAGTGCCAGAGACTAACAAATAATGACCTATTTTAAAAAAGTTGATGGTTGATATATTTTTATTAGTTATTTAACTTTTAGTTCTTTGAATAGTGCCCAAATTGCCTGTATAAGGGTTTAGTGTAATAGTGTTTTGAGTGTGTGTGTTTTGGGTGGGGAATAATGTCAAATAGTGCCAGGGACTAAAATATAATTTCCCCTATTTTTATTAATAGTAAAATGTCTCAATGCCAAATAGAGTAAGTGTTTGTGGGTACAAGTAATAAGGGTATAAAAAAATCTTCCAACCTTTTCACTACTATAAGAAGGATAAATAAAAAGTCACCAGTTTGATTATATTAATCGGAGATCTGGTTATGCCACATGGATCTTCACCTAACTGATGATGACTTCTCTAATGGAAGCCTTGAAGGTGGGTGTTTTCTCTTGGAGTTCACCTAAAATGGGGACAAAGAGAAAGTAGAAGCCGGTGAGAAGGGATAGGGCTATGTTGCCCGTGCCCGCTCCGACAGTCAAGTTAGTCAACTGATCGAAGAAAAAGAAGGAGGAGGTGTAGAGATGTTTTTAGGGTTTGTCTTGTTGCTTACCTTCCTTCCTGATCTTTCTTCTCTATATATGGAGCTTTTCCCTTTGGGATTTGGGCCCCTATCTAATCAGCCATCATGAGAGCATAGTGTCCCCTCATGCTACCTTTTCCCATATGCGGGTTTGTCTTACCCTATGGGGATAGGTTGGCGGGTTTAGGTTAGATTCCATGTTAATGCTTTGGCTGAAGGTTCTTAGGTATATCACTACCCTCCCTCCTCCCCCAGCCCCCCAGCCCCCCGAGTTCCTGAGGTCTTTATGGCCTTGGGTGAATATTAATTGTTGGGTGGTTAAGGGTCTATGTGAATGAGCGGGAAGCCGCAGGTTCCTACTTTGTTGAGGGATTTCGGTTTTTTGCTTCCGACGTCGTAATAGGGAAAAAACGATTTGTATTTTCTTTGATTATCGCGCCGTACTAATGGCTGTATGTATCTTCTTGTGTTTCGAGAAGTTCCTTTTCGAAAGGTCGCCAGCTGCTGCAACATGGTAAATGATGTCCTCAGTGCCACGTATCAATCTCTAAACGGATGGGAGGCCGCCAGAGGTTAATTTCGACTATTGCCCCTCGAACTTCTGTATTTAAAATATCGTTCGAAATTCATTTCTAAGTTTCTGACTTTTAACTGTTCCGTTGTTCTTCATAAGGAGTCCTTTTTCAGTCCTCCGCTTCAATTCCCTTCATTCTGCTGATATTTCTGATTCAAGTAATGATGCATCCTTTCATGGCTACAGGGAACAAGGGGGGGGAGGGGTGGCTAATCAGGCCGTCCTCCGTCGTACTTGAGGGGGCAGAAATTGCCTCGATTAGTAGTTCCTTGTCCCCAAGCGAGCTTGTGCGAGCGGCCCGCAAGTCCCTTCTCAGGTTTCCCCAGTTTACATGTAGGCTTCCTAGGGCTTACAAGAGGGTGAATAACCCTCTTAACAGTGAGATCACATTCCATATAGATGCCATATCTTCTAGTCTTCGACTTCCTTTCGCCCCCAATTTTCGTGAAATTCTTCTTTAGCACCAATTGTGCCCTACACAGTTGGTTCCCAATTCTTGGAAGGTCCTGTGTGGGTTTGTTATGATTTTTAAGTCGTTAGGGTTGGAACCGACCTTGAGCTGGTTCCGCCTTTTGTTCCTTATGATACCTTCTCCTTTTTCGGGTTGGTATTGCTTTTTTGCCCGTTCCGAGAAGTCTTTTTTGGGACCTCGGTCATCTCCCTCTAGCGAGTGGAGAGACATGTTCTTTTTTGTTTCTTGTGAGGGGCCCTAGAGAGTTCCCCTTAGGCGTGGGCTGCCGAATGTGAGAACTTCTTGTGAGAGAAGGGAACCAACCGAGGTGAAGGCTCAACTAGAAATTCTCCAGAGTTTGCCTAAAGTTTTACTCAATCATATCCTGACAATGGGTAAGGAGAGTTGGATATTTCGCCTTTTTGCCATGTTCCCTATTTGATGTGTTTATATTGTCTTGTTTCCGGCAGGTCCTAAGAAGGATCTGGACAAGCGGGTAGGCTCCCTTATTCCCATGGCCCACATTTCTCTTGTTGTTACACCGAGTCAAAAAAAGTGGAAGTCTGTGGGTGAGTCCAGCAACAGAGACGAGAAGCCTGATGATGATTGGCGACTCCTTGAGCAACGAAGAAAGGGAGATCCCGACTTTAGAGTCATGGAGACAAGCTTCTCCGGTTACGATGACCGAAGTTGGTTTACACCGAGTCAAAAAAAGTGGAAGTCTGTGGGTGAGTCTAGCAACAGAGACGAGAAGCCTGATGATGATTGGCGACTCCTTGAGCAACGAAGAAAGGGAGATCCCGACTTTAGAGTCATGGAGACAAGCGTCTCCGGTTACGATGACCAAAGTTGGTGAGGAGGTGATGTAATAATAATTAATTCCTCCCGACTTATTCCTCCTGCTCCAGGGATTGAAATCTCATAACCGGCTTTGGCAAGGACTTCCTGGGGTGGCGGAATTGTCTTGGCTAGCGTGGGAGGGATGCCCTCTCAGGATCATATTTCGGATACTTCGGGTAATGCATCGAAGGTCTCTACGGGCCTAGGAGGTGCTGATTGCCTGAATTTGGAGATTGAGCTAGACACTTTGTCCAAGCAATTATTATTAGACCGCGTTTCCTCTCTCAACTAACGGTATAATATCCGTCTCTCTTCTTGTTTCCTACACGTGCCTTGTTTCATGATATCATTGTCCTTTTCAGGCTAACCAGCTCTTGGATTATACCGTTCGGAGTCTCCGTCGCGAAGCCGATGAGGAGAAAACCTCCGATGAAGTAATGAAGTCGCTCAAAGCCGAGGTGATGGATTTTAGGAAGTCGGTAGAGGGACTTCTGACATCTTTGGATAGTACTGAGGAGGACTAAGACCGCTGGAAGGAAGGATACGAGGCCTCGAGTGGTTATGTAATGAGCTGGGGGCTCGAGCGGAGTTTCTCTTAGGTAAGAAAGAGGCGATAGCCAACGAATTGGTTGTCGCCAACGAGCTTGTGCGGACTCCTCAGAAGACAAAGGACATTGTCGTTCGGGATTTGGTCGTGACCCAAAAATACTTGGAAGCCACTGAGAAAACCAGTAAAGTCGAGGAAGCCTAGAGGGATGAACTCATTGGGGCTGGCATCGAAGATTACTTGGGTTTTCATTCATGGGCCAAGGATTTGCAACGGGCGATAGAGAATCATCACCAATCTCCGGAATTCCGGGCCTTCCTTGATAATGAACGTCAAAAGGCAGCAAACGAGGTTGTTGCTAGATTCAAGTCCAGTGAGGAGTTTGAGGAGGTCGCAAAAAAGGTGGCTAAGGATAGTTTCTCCGTGTTCCAGACTTTGGCTCGCATTCGTCCCGACCGTGATCTTAGGACAATCCATTATATGGAGGCCTTAAGGTTCTGGAAGGAGATACAGCGGGAAGAGAAAACCAAATATCCTTGCCTGGGCCCCTCTTATGGTGGATGATCGGTCTTTTGTTCTTTGTAGCATGTACAGTATGTCTGTATTTAGACTACTGATTTTAATAAAAAGTGTTCATGTCGTTGGGTTAGGTCTCTTTATGTCACTATGTTGCATAATTGCATTCTATCTTCCTCTACTTCTCCCCCGCTCATTTCCTGAGATGGTACATATCTTCGGGTAGTGCGCTTTGTCCATTGGTGGGGCAATGGCGGTCACTCTCTTGGGTGTAACTACGTTACTCACACTCCTATGTACCATGATAGCGGTCACGCTCCTAGGTGAGGCGTTAGTGGACACGCTCCTGGGTGTCGTGATGTCGGTCACGCTCCTACGTATCGCTACGCTAGTCACGCTCCCGGGTGCCACGATGTCGGTCACGTTCCTGGGTGAGGCGTTAGCGGGCACGCTCATGGGTGTCGTGGTGTTGGTCACGCTCCTGGGTGTCGCTAAGCTACTCATGCTCCCGGGTGCCACGATGGCGGTCACGCTCCTGGGTGAGGCGTTACCGGACACGCTCTTGGGTGCCGTAGTGTCGGTCACGCTCCTGGGTATCGCTACCCGACTCACGCTCCCAGGTGCCGCTGTGGTAGTCACGCTCCTGGGTGAGGCGTTAGTGGACACGCTCCTGGGTGCCATGGTGTCGGTCACGCTTCTGGGTGTTTCTACGCTACTCACGCTCCTCGGTGCCACGGTAGCGGTCACGCTCCTGGGTGAGGTGTTACCGGACACACTCTTGGGTGCCGTGGTGTCAGTCACGCTCCTGGGTGTCGCTACGCGACTCACGCTCCTAGGTGCCACGGTGGCGGTCACACTCCTAGGTGAGGCATTAGCGAACATGCTCCTGGGTACCATGGTGTCCTTTTGAGGGATTTTAATTAAGAGTGTGGGGATCCTGACCCTTATTGTGAAGGGACTTTTAGATGTAAGAACAATTTTTGGAAAATCGGCCCTTTGGAAAAGAGGGACTTTAAATACGGTTTTTGAGATCCCGGCCCTTGTTACGAAGCGACTTTCAAATGTAAGAATGATTTTTAGAAAATCTGCCCTTTTGAAAAGAGGGACTTTAAATACGGGTTGTGAGATCTCGACCCTTGTTGCGAAGTGACTTTCAAATGTAAGAACGATTTTTAGAAAATCGGCCCTTTTGAAAAGAGGGACTTTAAATACGGGTTGTGAGATCCCGGCCCTTGTTGCGAAGGGACTTTCAAATGTAAGAACGATTTTTAGAAAATCAGCCCTTTTGAAAAGAGGGACTTTGGAGCTTTATTTATAATATTTCTTTAAGTGTTCGGAATGAAAGGGCCGGGAAAGCTTTTGTTCCTCCATATTGGTTAGGTAGTAACTTCCCAGTCGGACAACCACTGTTATAACATAAGGTCCCTCCCATATTGGAGTTAGCTTGCTAGTTCTACTCTTGTTCTCTTGGAACTTATTCTGCTGTAGGGCTATGTCCTAGAGTTGAAAAGGGACTTCCTTGAATTTTGCATCATAAAATTTGCGAGTTCGTTGTCAATCTGTTGTTGCCCAAGTTTCTGTGACCTACCTTTTTTCCTCCAAGAGGTGCAACCCGGTGCGCAGTCGCTCGTTGTTTGTTTTTGGATCGAAACTTAAGATGTGCGGGGTCAGTAGTCTCACCTCCACCGGGATAACGACGTCGACACCATAAGTGAGGCTGAAGGGGGTCTCTACTGTAGGTGTTTGGCAAGTTATGCGATACGCCCGTAGGGTGCTATGAAGTTCATCTACCAAGCTTGACCTAGCTTGCATCACTCTAATTTTTAGCCCTTGAAGAATGGTATGGTTCGTGACTTCGACCTGACCATTCGCTTGCAGGTGTGTGACCGATGCTCATCTAGCGTCGATTCCCAGCTCCGAGCAGAACTCCTTGAATTCTCGGCTGTTGAATTGTCGGCCGTTATCGATAATGATGGCCACAGGTATTTCAAATTTGGATACGATAGCGTTGAAGACAAACTTTTGACAAGCCCTTTTAGTTATTGTGGCCAGTGGTTCAGCTTTGACCCATTTAGGAAATAATCGATGGCGACGATGTTGAACTTCTGCTGCCGTATAGCTATGGGGAATGGCCCCAGGATGTCAACCCCCCAAATGGCAAAGCGTCTGGGGTTAACCACAGAAGTAAGAGATACATTTGGGCATCTTTGGACTTTGGTATGCCGTTAGCAGACGTTGCATCTTTTGGCTATCTCTTTAGCATCTTTAGACAAGGTGGGCCAGTAAAATCCTTGCCTCAGAATTATGTGCCCGAGTGCTTCTCCCCTAATATGGTCCCCGTAGATGCCTTCATGGGTTTCCCGTAGGGCGTATTCTTCTTCCACCGGGTATAAGCACTTCAAGTAAGGACGAGAGTATGATCTTTTATACAATCATCCCGCCATGATGACATATCGGACCGATTTGTAGGCCACCCTTCTGGCTTCTTTCGGGTCCACCGGTAATGTACCATCCTGAAGGTATTGTCGGATGGGATCAACACAACAAGGTTCCGTTGCAATTTCCTACACTTCCTCCATAAAAGGAGCATCAATGGTCCTACTATCCAGGTGCTACATGTTGACAGGAGTAACGTCGCTGAGACTGAGGATGACGCTAGCTTGGATAGTGAGTCTACCACTTTATTATTCACCAGAGGAATTTTGACCAGGAGGAAGCTCCGGAATCCCTTTGCGAGACGTTGAACAATGGACTTATATCTAGCAATGATCTCTTCGCGGGCTTTGAATTCACCACTCCAGTGGTCGGCCACTAGCTGGGAGTCGGTGTGGGCTTGGAGGTCTTATACTTCAAGGCCCCGAGCAAGGCGTAGATGAGAAATGAGCGCTTCGTATTCAGCCTCATTATTGGTGGCCTTGAATGCAAAGCTAAGTGCAGTTGTTTTCCTCCATCCGTGGGTGAGTGTAGAATTATGCAGGCGCCTGAGCCTTTGTTAATCGATGACCCGTCAACGTACAGGATCCACCTAATTGCCGGGTCTAACTCAGACGCCTCGCTATCCTGCTGGACGCCTCCTTCTAGCCAAATCAGTTATGCAATGAAATCTGCCAACGCTTGGGCTTTAATTGCGGTTCACGGTTTATATTAAATATCATGCTCTCCCAACTCGATAGCCCATCTAATGGACCTCCCCGACATCTCGGGTCGTTGTAATATATGTTGCAAGAGTTGTTCAGTTAAGGCTATGATTTTATGGGCTTGAAAGTAGGGTCTCATGTGGCGAGCAGAGGTGACAATTGTGTGTACGAACTTCTCCATTGGTAGATATCGGATCTCGGGGTCAGTTAACACTTTACTAGTGTAATACACACGCTTTTGAATTCCCTTGTCTTCTCGGAGAAATATTGATCTAACCATATACGAGGCCGCCGCCAGGTATAGATATAAATATGAACTCTCCTCAAGTTAAGGGTTTGACAAGTAGCAGGGGGAGCTGAGGTATTCTTTAAGTTGTTTGAAGGCGGTCTCACATTCTTCATTCCACTCCGTCTTGGGGGCTTTTTGCAGGGCTCGGAAGAAAGGTAAACTTTTCTCCCCTGCTTTTGATATGAAGCGCCCCAGGGCAACTAAGCGGCCATTCAGAACTTGAATTTCTTTCAGGGTCGTAGGTGAGCTCATGTCTTACATCGCCTTGATCTTCTCGAGATTGGCTTCTATGCCTCTTTCAGTGATCATGAAACCGAGAAATTTACCGGATCTGACACCGAAAGCGCACTTTTCGAGGTTGAGGCGCATTCCATGGGCTCAGAGCGCCCTGAAGGTTTCGTGCTGTTCAGCGATGTGTTGGTATGCCTTTTTACTCTTCATGAGGATGTGATCCACATACGCCTCTATATTCCTCCCGAGTTGCTTCTCGAAAACCTTGCTTATCAGCCTTTGGAAGGTTGCACCTGTGTTTTTTAAACCGAAAGGCATTACTTTATAACAGTAAATACCTTTCTCAGTGGTGAAGGAGGTTTCCTCATCTTTTTTCGCCATATTGATTTGGTTATAACTAGAGAACGCATCCTGAAGGCTCACCATCTCATGGCCCGATGTAGCATCAACTAAACCGTCAATTAGTGGGACAGGGTAGTAGTCCTTAGGGCATGCTTTATTTAGACTCGTAAAATCCACACACATTTGCCATTTCCCCGAGAGCTTCTTTACAAAAACGACATTTGAGAGCCACTTGGGGTAATGGACTTCCCTGATGAAACTGACTTTGAGTGGTTTCTCCACCTCTTGATTTGCAGCATGTTGATACTCAGGGGCGAAGTGTCTCAGTTTTTGGATCACAGGCCTAAATTCTGGTTCTGTGCTGAGGCGATACTTGATGATACTGCGGTTTATGGTTGGCATGTCTTCCGGCGCCCATGCGAATATGTCCTTATTCTTCTAGAGGCAGCGCATCATCTCGGCCTGGGCTTCGAGTGAAAGCTTCGACCCAAGGTGTATAGTTTTTCCGGGGAGCTCCTCATTCAGGGGGATTTCTACCAAGTCCTCAACTAGTGCCGCCCGTTCTTTTGGCTTTTCAGCTTCTAGTCTTGCCTTTGAGAATCATGGCATAGCATTGGTGGGCATCCTGCTAGTCACCTCTTACTTCTCCACATCCATTTTGGGTGGGGAACTTCAGGAGTAGGTGATATGTGGAGACGATTGCCTTCAAGGCATTGAGTATCGGCCGTCCCAAGATTACATTGTAGTGTGCAGTACATCAGACCACTAAGAAATTGGCTGTGACAGTGGCCTGATGTGGATGTGTTTTGACATTGAGGGGGAGCGAGACCACCCCCTCAGGCTGTATTGTACTACCTATGAAGCCGACCAAGGGGGTCTTCACTAGTTGCAATACCCGGTCCGCGAGGTCCATCTGCTCCTATGCACTCCAGAAGAGGACGTTGATCGAGTTTCCAGTGCCAATGAGAACCTTCCTCACTTCAAAGTCTGCGATAATGACAGTAATGACCACCACATCATCATGGGGGTGGGCGACTCTCCTGAAGTCTTCGTCCGAGAATATAATAGGGGTGCCCACTTTAGATTTCTTCGATGAGTGCACTCAGATGGGTATGTAGGTGTATGACTTTCCGGCAGCGGCACTGTCCCCTTCCCCACTTGCCCCCGATGATGTGGATCCTTAGCGAGCTCGCTTCTTGGTTCCCGAGGATGAAGGCCCGGGGTGCGGATAGCTCTCAGACTCGCCCTTCTATCTCCTGCAAGGCTTGCGTTAGAGCCTCCACCTCTCGTTCCAAGCACTGACAGCGCTCTAGGGAGCCTTGTTCTCCCTCTGATGTTTCACTAGGAGCTGGGATGAAGCCTCCGGGTTTCTTTTCCCAGAATTTCATGGCTTTTCGTTCAGATAAAGTCCCCACGGACGGCATCAATCTGTCAACCGGAGATCTGGTTATACCACGTGGACCGCCTGGATCATCAGCTAACTGATGATGAATTCTCGGATGGAAGCCTTGAAGGTGGGTGTTCTCTCCTAGAGTTCACCTAAAATGGGGAAAAAGAGAAAGTAGTAGCCGGTGAGAAGGGGTAGGGCTCTGTTGCTCATGCTCGCTCTGACGGTCAAGTTAGTCAAGTGATCGGAGAAGGAGAAGGAGGAGGAGGAGGAGGAGTAGAGATGTTTTTAGGGTTTGTCTTGTTGCTTACCCTCCCTCCTGATCCTTCATCTCTATGTATGGAGCTTTGCTCCACGAGATTTGGGCCCCTGTATAATTAGCCATCATGAGAGCATGGTATCCCCTCCTGCCACCTTTTCCCTTACGCGGGTTTGTCTTACCCTATGGGGATAGGTTGGTGGCTTGTAGATTAGATGCCACGTTGATGATTTGGCTGAAGGTTCTTAGATATATCAGATTACATTAGTCCCTTTATTTGAATAAGAGTATATCAAAAATCTTGTTAATTACCAATAAAAATGGTATTGTTCTAAAACAATTCTTTATTACTTTATTTATCAATAAAATTCTAGTTCTCTCTTATTCTAAAGTTTTGGCTATCTTCTTACTTACTTTTAGGGTTAATCTCTAGTTTTATTATGAAATAGCTCATGGTCATGTCTTGCTTGATACATCTTTATTTTTTTATTTTTTATTTTTACAATTGGTGCATAAACCACTTTTATTAAGCTCAAATCAAGATATATATAGGTTACAAGGCTACTGATGACGATGATAACAATATGAATACAGTTGATAGTACTTGTCTTATATTTCCTTCTCATTTCTAGGGGGTTCCATGCAATGTGTTTTGCTATATTGCCTTAGTTACCCCCTCCCCCCTCTCCCCACCACCTCCATGGGTTTACTCCATATCTTCAAAATCAGCATCTGGCGGGTGTTGTACGTTGCCCCTCCTCTGCGTCCCTTGTGATCTCCAAACTTCGCCTTGAAATTCACTCTGTCAATATTAGCTCTGGCCTTTTGAAGCTATGTGTTGCATCATACTAGGAGAGTATGAGGAAATCAATAACACGGATGAGCTTCTTTTAAACAAGTTGTTTGTTTTGAAAGTATCTCATATTCCTTTCCAGCGATACACTCCATGTAGTTATCATCACCACCAAGTTCCAGCTCAGCCTGTCCTCATTTGCCATTTGTTTAGAGAGAGATTTGGTGCCGCAGAGGTCCCTGACCCACCTAGGCATTTCTTATCGATCAAATAGTTGACAAAAAAATATTCCCATATTTGGGTTGTGTAAGGGCACAGTGCTAATAAATGTGTTGTTGTTTCCTCTTCCCTTTCACACAGGCAGGGCGGACCATCGTATACATTTGGGGGGCCTTGGCCCCAAATGTTGAAAAAAACTTTGTATATTATTTATATTACGTATATATTTATATGAAAAATGTTAAATTGCCCCCCTCCCTCCCTCCCTCCACCCTCCATCCTCCACCCCCACAATATTAAAACAGACATTAGCTCAGTGGGTAGAGCATTGGACATAAAGCCTTACGTCTCTAGCTGCAGCATCACCTCTATAATACTGTTTTTTATACAATTTAATTTAATATTAATAATTTTCATTAAAACATATCCTATTTATTATTATTCATCTAATAATTTTGTTTTTTAATAGCCAAAGTATAACAAAACTAAGCAATCTCTTATCTCTTCTTTAAATTCCATTCTCAATGAAGATCCATCAGACAACCATCTCGAGAATCTTCATTATATTTTATTGTAACATTTTTCTGGATTTTTTTTTAAATATGGGAAAACCATAATTTATTAATATATTAAGAGTTTTACATAAGATCCCTTGTTACATGATCATTACAAATAGTTGGAAAAACCATTATTTATTATATAAAATAAGAATCATATAGGTACCAAATTTGTATTTTTTAATTATTTTTATTGATAATTTTAATGTTCACTTATTTTTAAAATTATTTATAATTTTTTGTATTTGATATATTTTTAAAATCTATTTCACAAACACTAATTATTTATATCTAGGCAACAAACACATGATATGGGTCTAATAAGTAATAACAAAGCATCTCATTTTATATAATTATGAAAAATTTCAAGGGGTCAAATAGAAATATAATTATTGTTTGTGAAATCATAGATTTTAAAATAAAATTTGGTCTAGGTGGTGATAAATAAAATAAAATTAAAAGAGATGCTTTGTTATCGTCACCGAATCCACTAGTGGAAGTGGCCTCTCGGTAACTCGGTTATCCCTTTTTTTTTTTAAAGCCATTGATTGTTATTATTGTTATTATATTTAACCCTATTTTTTAAAAAGAATATTGGAAAGATAAGAGGGGAAGACATAGATTTGAGAGGTTGGGACTAGGGATATAAACGGGCCGAGCTTGATCGGGTTGGGCCCAGCTCGAATTCGGCTCAAAATAGCCTAGCTCGAGCTCGAAATTAGCTCGAATAAGTTTGCTCGAGCTCGGCTCGATTTTAATTTCGAAAGCTCGAGCTCGGCTCGAAAGCTCGAAATTAAGAACTCAATTATAATTTTGAAATCTCGGATTTAGTTTGAAATTAAAAACTTATTTTTAAATTAATTTTTTATATTATATATTAGGAAAAATTATTTTTAGGTCCTTGAAAAGTTTCAAACTTCCCATACATTCCCTCTGACATTAAACTTTCCCAGATAGTCCCTCCTTTTCTATAAAGTTATTTTTCAACCCTGATGCTCAATCCGTCTGTTACTTTTTGTTCAAATACCATCTTTGCCCATTCTTTTGAAGCGAATTTTCTCTCCAAATCATGTCATAAGTTTTGAATTTTGTACTTCACCCATCACATCATCACTTTTGCCATCTTTTCACCTACTTTTTTGTACTTTTTCATAGCTTTTTTGTTGCAAGCTTCTAATCTTCTTCACCAATTTTCTTTTGTTGCAAGCTTCTGATCTTCTTCT
Organism: Dioscorea zingiberensis; assembly: GCA_026586065.1. Taxonomy (NCBI): domain Eukaryota; kingdom Viridiplantae; phylum Streptophyta; class Magnoliopsida; order Dioscoreales; family Dioscoreaceae; genus Dioscorea; species Dioscorea zingiberensis. The sequence goes on along the minus strand of CM048818.1, from coordinate 18,834,492 downwards.
TCATCAGGTTTTGATCCATTTGCTCTCCGGTGTGACGAGCTTTGTGTCCATCTCTTCCTCGGTGAGTCACCGCTTGTACTGGCAATGAGCCGAACTTGAACGAGCTGAACCCAGCTCGAGTTCGGCTCGAAATTCTATTATTCAGCTCGAGTTCGACTCGAGTTTGAATAACCTCAAAATTTTAAGTTCGAGTGCAGCTCGAAACTACATATAAAAGTTCGAGTTCGATTCGAAAAAACTCGAAATTATAAAAATATATACAATTATTATAAATTCACTATATAAATAATGAACATAATTAGATACCATTATTAAAGTATTCAAACAAATATTTTAATTGAAGCAAGAGGAGCACACTATTAATCTTTGGAAAAGGATAGAATAATTAGCTCCTTGCTCACCATACAAGTGAAGGTTAGATAACATCTAGTTATATAGAATGGTGATACTATCCTCTTTCTTCCTTGGACGATGTGGGACTAAAATGAATGTTTGTTTTGCTCACAGCCTCACACTCACACATTGACACTGACACACACATATATTATATATATATATTCTCACACTCTCTCTCTCTCACACACACACACACACACACACACACACACATATATATATATATATATATATATATATATATATATATATATATATATATTATATTTTATATTTTCTATAATCTATTTATATATATTTTGATTTACCTTTATATTTTAGATAATATTTAGATATGTATATATAATTTTTATAGATAATATGTATGTATATATGTATTGTGATGATAAGATAATTTGAAAATTATAAAAAACATATCTAAATATTATTTAAAATATATAGATAAATCAAAAAATATATAAATAGATTATAGAAAATATAATATATTATATATATAATAGCATTTAATACTGATAGGATGAGGCGGCCGCAAGTGTGGCCGGCCTCATCCTATCACTATATATATTCGAACTTCGAACCGAACTCAAACGAGCTGGCTCTGGCTTGAGTTCGACTCATTTATTTTTCTAGCTTAAATTTAAGTTTAAATTCAGTTTGTTATTAAAATAATCGAACTGAACTCAAGCCAATATAGAACCGAACTCGAGTTGCTCATGAACAGTTTGATCGTTTGCCAGCCCTAGTCACCGCCCAAGGCTAGTCGAAGAAACATTCACCTTCATCGTGAGTTCTTTTCTCGTTTTTCCAAAAGAAGTTTTTCATATCTTGTGCAATTTAAAACCATGCCAGTGTAAGAAGCTCTTACTACAGGTTGTGAATGGAGACCTTTTGTGTAGTAACCAGAGACAAGGGGAAGGGACAAGCGTTGCAGTTTACCATGTTGAACTTTGGGTATCAATACTAGTCGAGATATGTCAGCGATGGGATCTTAAAGTTTCCTAGGTAAAGGTGAAGTTTGTCATACAGGATGCACACCAAACTGTTTGCCCAAATTATACGGAGGTGGACTTTCAGCGTATGTGCCACATATACCACGTGTTTAACAGCACTGCCGTTGACCTCATTGTCGATACCGTTGAAGAGGCGGTGGACATGCCCTCCAGCTCCTCATTACCGTCATAAATATCATGCCTTATTTTGGATGAACCAACCAACAAGTCAGCGTGTCAATCCTCTATTTTATATTTCGTGTATTTCTTGTATTTTATGTTTCCGAGTAAATATATGTGTTTCCGCTTATTGTCTGTTGTTTCCATTTAAAGTCCATGACGTCATGGGGAACCAAATTCTTCCCCTCAAGCAGTATGTATAGATGGTCCCGAGTTGTGAATGACCACTCGTTCTTCCATACGATGGTCCTGGGTGGTAAACGAAATGTTAAACGGAAACCAAAAGTTTTCAACAGAAAACCCTTAAATTAAGCGAAAATCTTACATGGAAACTCATAATATTAAGCGAAAACTCATAAGTTTACACTGAAACTAAGAATGCTAAGCGGAAACTCATAATATTAAACGAAAACCGAAATAAATAAGGGAAAATTTTGTTAATGAACAAACGGAGAGGCTACTTGTCAGTTTTGTAGTTGAGATACTATCCAATTGCTACTTGCTCTAGTTCTTCCAGCCGCATGAAATCGGTAGGAGGTTTCATGAGGGTGTCGACGACAGTTCACTTCATGCTTTCAATTGTTAAGAGCAAGATGTCGACGGTTCACTCACCGCGGCCGGCAGATCTATGACGGTGGCAATGGATGGTTCAGTGACGGCGCTCGACAATTTGTGGTCGGCAGTCGATGGTGCGTCAGAGGCAGCGGTGGGTACAGGCACGGGGTCGGCCGGTAAATCTATATAAGCGGTAAGTGGTTCATTGATGGCAGGGGGTGGTTGAGCTTCGAGGGTCGGCAGTCGTTGGGTGGCGGTCGCTAGTGCTTCAGATGCAGCAGTGGGTGCAAGGAATGTGGGCTTTTTGCTCTTCATTTTTGTAGCGTTTGAATTATGTTGCCAAGGGTGACCATTTCATTGTCGTCAACATCGATTGACACGGTTATATTGCGGTCAACATCTTTAGCGGTTTTGCCCTTACGGGTATTCATCTTTAGATATTAAACGAAAACACATACACTTAAGCAGGAAGTCATTATATTAAACGAGAACTTACTATATTAAACGGGAACTTCCAAAACTTAACACTGACAAACTTAAAGGAAAGCCGGAGTACCTCATTTCCATCGAGCGATTTCAGTAGGGGACCAAGTGATGCTTGCTTTTTGAAGTTGTTCTCCCCATAGTTGAGGATCCTTGGTCGGTGACAGGGCGAGGGAAAGTGGTTGTTCAGTTGAGGAAACCGGTGGTTCTTTGCAGGTAATCGATGGCTCAACATCGGTGGTCGGTCGTTTCATGTGGGTCTCTTGTGGTTCAGAGTCCGTCGGCACCGAGGTATGTATGGTCGGTGGTTATTTGTTGACACTCGAATGTGGTCGGAACTTCATTGTCCACGGTCATTGGATCAGCAACCCATGTGTCGTCCTTCCTGGTGTGCTTTCCGTGCTTCTATTTTTTCAGTAAGTCGATTACACTGCTAAGCATGACAATGTCGTCATCGTCAACATCTTTCAATGTTTTGGCATCGCAGGAAATCTTCTTCTTATTCTATGGAGGGTTTCGGGGCGAGCGAACTGCGCAGACTGAGACCAGGTCACCATGCGCAGACTGCGGCGGGGAGATTTTCTTCACCAGCTTCCCCATGGGAGGTGATGATACCGGTGAGGAGCCAATTGTTCAGTTGGAGCCGTCGGAGCTGGTGCATCAACGACCTGCTCGGGATTGCAACTGCCCTAGCTGCTAGTGTGTGCCTTGGAGGGTATTTTTGTAATATTGAATATTATTTACCCACATTATTCTAAATCCATGCCTTTGGTGGGCCTAGCCACCACATTGTTTTAAAGTTTTAAATGCATGTTTTCAAGGGCATTTTCATAATATTGGATGCTATTTTCTCACAATATTTTAAATGCATGCATTGGGAGCTAGCTCTGACAACCTTTTTCAATTAATGCTTTGGAGGGCATTTTTGTCATACATGAGAAAAAGTAACTCTGTTAGTGGATGGAAGGTTTAAAAAGTCAAAGTCTCAAAAAGAAGGGATTTTTGGGATACTCCAAACTTTAGTGGATTTTTTGTGGATTTGTGGAACTTTGAGGGATCTTTTGTTCATTAACACTATATATTATATATCAATATTAAATATTAAATATTTTATTTATATATTATACTTTTTATTAATTTTTATTAATTTTTTAATAATATTTATATTATATATTAATATATTAATATTAAATTTTGAGCTTTCGAGCTGAGCTCGATCGAGCTTTACTCGGCTCGAAATTGAAGCTCGAACTCGGCTCGAAAGCTCGAAATTCCGAGCCGAGCTCGAGCTTTTATTGAGCCGATCTCGAGCAGCTCACGAACAGCTTGATCGTTTGACAGCCCTAGTTGGGACCCTAAGATTAGGATAGAAAGAGGGGAACAAAAGGGGAATTAGAAAGTTAGGAGCTTAATTACGTGCTTGTGAAATTTTACATAGCTCCTTTTCATTTCATAGAGATTTTTATTCACAATATTTTTTTGGGGAAATTTGATATAATTATATGTTTGTTGCATTAGTCATATTTTTAGCTTAATGCTTATAATTTATATATATTTTAGAAAAATTATATTATTTACAGAATATAATAAAGTATTGTATATTGGTTTAATTGAATATTTGAATTTTGAGATTGGAGAACTTTTTGTATATGAAAATTAAACTATAAATTTATAATATTGCAAGGTTTTGTTGTGGTTGGCATCATGACCTCTCAAAAAAAGCTAGACTCATTTTTTAAGAAGAGAGAAATAGAGGATGCTATTTCAGAAAGTAGTACACCTTGCAAGTCTCCAAGGGTCGAAGATCAATGCGTTAATGAATATAGTAAGTCTCCTATTGCAGTTGAAAAAGATGTAATTGATGTAGAACGAGTTCCCAGATTACGTCGACCAATATGGGAACATCCAGTTAATGAACGGGATAACATTCGGCGAGCTTACTTGATAAAGGGTCCATGCCAAATCCATCTTTCCAGTTATCCCTTTTCCTCAGAAAAGCATCTTAGGTGTTTCAATATTCTTGGTTTGCTCAATTTCCTTGGCTTGAGTATTCTCCAACAAAAGATGCTGCATATTGCCTATCATGCTACCTTTTTAACATGAAACCCAACGGGCGACCTGGTTGGGATTTGTTCACAGTTACAGGATTTAGAAATTGGAAAAAAGTTAACTCTGGGAAAGATTGTCCTTTTCTTAACCATATTGGAGATGATCCTTGTTCACTACACAGCAATGTTGTTAGATCTTGTGATGAGTTGAAAAGGCAATCTGGGCACATTGATAAGGTAATGCATAAGCAAAGTTCAGAGCAAATTTTGAATAATAGACTACGAGTAAAGACTTCTTTTGATGTTGTTCGATGGCTTGCATTTCAAGCTTGTGCTTTTAGAGGTCATGATGAGACACCAGATTCAAAGAAACGTGGAAATTTTCTTGAGTTGATTGAACTTATGGCTTCCTACAATGATCAAGTTAAGAAAGTTGTGTTATAAAATGCTCCAAAATCAGCAAAGTATATTTCACCTTCAATTCAAAAGGAGATTTTGCACATTTTTGCAAAGAAGGTGCGGAACAAGATTCGGGGAGATTTTGGAGATTCAAAATTTTGTATTATTGTTGATGAGGCACGTGAGAAATCCAAGAAAGAACAAATGGCTCTTATTTTGAGATTTGTTGATAAAAGCGGCATTATTAGAAGTGTTTCTTTGATATTGCTCATGTTAAGGATACATCAGCATTAACTCTTAGGAATGAAATATGTGCTATTCTCTCTCATCACACCCTTGATGTTCAGAACATTCATGGTCAAGGTTATGATGGAGCTAGCAACATGCGTGGAGAATGGAAAGGATTGCAAGCATTATTTCTTAATGATTGTCCTTCTACTTATTATGTGCATTGTTTAGCTCATTGTTTAGCTCATCGACTACAATTGGCACTAGTTGCTGCATTTAGAGAGGTACATTCTATTCATTATTTTTTCAATAATTTAACTTTCATTATAAATTCTGTTGATGCCTCATGTAAACGTCGTGAAGAATTGCAAGTTGCTTAAGAAGCTAAAATTGCAAGCATGCTAACTATTGATGAGCTTGTGTTTGGAAAAAGGTGCCAATCAAATTAGTTCTTTAAAACGAGCAGGTGATACTCGTTGGGGTTCTCATTTCAATTCTATATGAAGACTTATAAAAATGTATGATGCTACTTGTTCAGTGCTTCAAAATATTGAAAAAGATGGATCTACTTATTCTCAAAGAGGGGATGCTAGTGTTGCTTTGAAGATGATTCAATCATTTGAATTCATTTTCATTTTGCACTTGATGAAAGAGATTATGGGCATTACTGATATACTATGCCAAGCTTTGCAGCAAAAGGTTCAAAACATTTTGAATGCTATGCATTTGGATTCAAGTACAAAAATATTAATTCAAAATTTGAGAGAAGAAGGATGGAATAGGTTGCTTGAGAATGTGTTATCATTTTGTGAAAAGCATGATTTGAATGCTCCAGATTTGAGTTCTCAATTTGGTGAAGGTCGACGTCGACACCAACAAAGCGAAATCACCATAGAGCATCACTATCATTTTGACATATTTAATGAAGTCATTGATTTTCAATTGCAAGAGCTAAATAGTAGATTCAACGTGCAAGCCATGGATCTTTTGCACTTTAGCACAACTTTGGATCGAAGGGAAAAGTATAAATCGTTTAATATTGATAATATTTGCACCCTTGCAGAAAGGTATTACCCTTTTGATTTTAGTGAGCAAGAGAAATTGAACTTGACGTTTCAACTAAAGCACTTCTAATATGATGCAAAATGATGAGAAGATGCAAAATCTATCTTTCATATCACAGTTATGCACTATCTTGAGAGAAACAGGAAAATCGAAGACATATTATCTTCTTGACAGATTAATACGACTTATTTTAACTCTTCCAGTCTCTATTGCAAGTAGTGAGCGAGCATTTTTAGCCATGAAGATCATCAAAACAAGGCTACGAAACAAAATGGAAGATGACTTTCTTGCAGATAATTTAGTGGTCAACATTGAAAGGGAGATTGCAGAGCCATTTAGTTCAGATTCAATTCTTGAGGATTTTGTGATGTTAAAAGAATGTCGCTCACAATTTTAAGTATGTGAATTTTTTATTTGTCTGTTTATTTAATATATAGTTTTATGAGATTTTTATTATTTATCGTTGAATTTTTTGGCCCCCCAATTCTTAATGTCAATATCCGCCACTACACACAGGTAACACCTGTTCTCTCCCTTGCTAGTTTCTTTTTGAGAGGTTTTGTAGCGTTAGGATCATGTCATCTCATGCTAACCAAGAGCAAAATCTCACCTTTGGGGAGGCATGGGGTCTTCCAGAATCTTGCTCCTAGCGGTCATGTAAGACTTCCATCCACTTTGAAATTGTATAGTGATTTGACCGTGAATTGTCCATTTCCAGTAAGTCTTTACTACCTTATATCGATGCGGTCCTCCTCTTGGCTCATGATGTGTTAGGTGAACGTGTTTATATATTGACTCCCTGCCACTATGAGCGGCCCCGGCTTAAGAATTGGTGCTCCTCCCTGTATTTCTTGACATGCCACCTTGAAAGTTATATGCTCATTTTCTAGCAATGGAGGTAGATTTGGGAATGCGTTCATTGGTGTTTGCTCTTCTATCCAGTTTTCTCGCCAACAATTAATGTTATCCCCTTTACCTACCTGAACCTAAGCATTTAGCATGGTGCTTTCCCGTTGCTCCATTATATCCCTTTAGAACAGTGAATGTCTCCTTGGGAGTTCTTAGAATGGGTTTATGTTGGAGCCTCCATAGTACATGGTCACCAATACTTTCCTACATAGCCCAGATTCATCTTTTAAGGATTTTCTACCGCCATTTACCTTGTTTGAACACTCAAAGGTCAATGCTTCGGATTCGCGGTTGTTCTTTCTGCTCTTTCCCCTCGTTTGCTTTCCTTTTCATTTTGTTTTGCTGTTTGTGGCTTGCTTCCTCTCCAAGACTCCTAGAATGGCTGCGAAGAAGAGCGTGGGTGATCTCAAGGGCGCCAATCTGAAGAGCAAGCGGGTGTTTGTGAGGGTGGATCTCAACGTCCCGATCGATGAGAACCTCAAGATCACCGATGACACCAGGATCCGGGCTGCTGTGCCGATGACCAAGTATCTCCACCAAAGCCTAATCGTTTTGTGGAGCCGAAGAATGGGACTGTCACAAAGGCGGCGGCTAGGATTGTCTCAGACGTCCCAGCTGTGAATTTGGGGAGGAGGTACTATGATTCAATGCCATTGCGACCATTATCTCTGCCACTGCAGCTTTCAGCTGCTGAAATGTGAGTCATTGCTTCTGTGGAGCCGCAGCTGGGAGAGCCGCCGAGGGAGAATGGCCTAATTCTTGGTTTGGAGTTTGATCCGCTACCTCCCGGTGCATTTGAGGAGCCCATAGGTATCCTATTGAAGTAACTCTTTTGTGGTGATTCTTCTGTCTTTGTTGATTTTGGACTTGCGAAATTTTATATGAACTCAGGGGCATGAGAATTTTATTTTTTACTGCTAGATATTTTTATATCACAATTTTTTGCTAATGGTCTTAATTATGTAGCAGAGATTTACGGATTTTGTTGTGAAAATTTTTGGTATCTTGTTTCCTTTCTTCACAAACTTTTTGCACTGTTGAGAACTATGCAATGACAATGTTGAATTCATATAAAGGACTTAGTTAAGTACCTTAAATATTTTGAATATATAGAACTAATAATATTAAGATTACACCATTTGTAATTACCTGGTAGAGATAGGCTTTGTTTTGCTTACTGATTGTTTTTTACTGATTCTGTTGTTCAGGCATGTCACTGTTGCCTCTTGGACTCTATTTTCTATCCTAGAAATGCATTATCTATCTATCAAAACCAATAGATTAGGTTGCCAGAATAGCAATGAAGGATTTTCAAAATGCTTGGAATCATATGCTTCTCTCAGCTTGTTTTTTGGAATATGAAACTCATTTATTAAAGCAACATAACCAACTCATTTTGTTTTTTTGTCTTTTTTACTTCTAGAATGTGTTTGGTTATTTTTATTTATTTAGTTGTAACAATGTTGTTCTGCTCTTTGCACAATTTGGATCCCAAGAATCTGACACTCCAGCAGTTTTAACACGTGGACATGATGCAACTCATCAGTTTTTGGATGAAAATCTAGGTAAATTTCTTACAGTGTAGGACATTGTAGATTGTTGCATGTTTATCTCCAGTATTTGAGCTTTAATTTTTTAATCATTGGAAGAAAGCTACAGTATAAATATTTTTCACTCTCCAATTAAATTGTCAGATCAAATTTCTTTCTTTCATTCTACTCTAGCCGTGTATTGAAAACTGTAAATGCTAATGTGTGTCATTTTTATTTTCATTTGTTTGGCATCATTACTTGGATTGGTGCAGGATATATTTCAAATCTTTTTGTCATGCCAAATTGACCTAAAGGATAACATGTCTAGGAATATAAAAACATTATTGAGTTTATTGTAGACCTGAGTAACACAATTTGCTTGCATACAATTCTTTTCAGCAGTCATGATAAATTTCACAAATTCAACCTAAAATCAACTTCCAATTTGATAGAATTGCTTAAATTTATCTTTTCTCAAGAATGCGGTGATTTTTAGACATTATTATGCTATGAAGAGTTATTTTTTTTCATAGTGGTTGAGTATGCAATAGTTTCTTTTCATATATGGAATATTGTTTCAACTAGAGTATTTTGATTGTAGTTTCTGCTCATGTAAATGTTTGGGTAATGGTTAATCATGGTTAAATATTTCATAATTTGTAGTTTGTTATAGAGTATTGTATATAGTTTTTGTATTTTCCTTCTGCTAGCTCTTAAAGGTGAAGTCTTCTGATATCAGTCTTGGAGCTAGCAACTGAACATTAAGGGTACTCAATTATTGTTTCTAAAAGGGATATATTCAGCATCTCAGAGCCTCTGCATTTATCTTCTGTAAATTGGTAAGAATGTAACATTCCTTTTTTTTTTTAATAATTCGGCAAAGTTTGAATTTTCTTACCATATAGTACCATATACCTAATAATGAGGTTAGACCCACTCTTTTGTACTCCTGTAGAATCAAATTGTAGTAAGACGTTCATTCTTTTTCCTTACATATAACAAATACCCTTTCCAAATAACTTATGTGATTTTAATTTTTGTTACCATTTATATTTTTTGATTTTGGTTCCAGCAAATCCCCTGAGGAGTTCAAATATGGCTCCTAGTCATGCATATTATTTTATTTTATTTTATTTTTTTGCATATGTTGACCATAAGTTGAGTAATTCAGTAACACACACACACACGATTTCCATTATTATACTAATTTTGACCTCTAATTTTATTCATTTTTATATGTTGTGAATTACTACCATTTATGTGGTTGTTCTTTTTCATGACTGCTAACTTGAATAGTTATGCATTTGTTGCTCTTCCATCTATAAGATAATTTAAATTTTGAAATTATTGCAGAATATCGTTTTGCTGATTTGATTGGAGACGTATTTTCAAGCTGTCATTTTTTGGTCTTGGGAAATTTTTACGCAATTTAGTTGTTCAATATTACAATTACTAACCAATTCCTAACCAATTCCAGTGGTCTATATAACGCGATTTCAACTTAAAGTATACTTCCATTTGCATAAATTTTCAAACATCGCATAGTTATTTATGAAGCGACATTAGATGGCGCATATTTCTGTATGTTGGTGTAATTCTAAGCTGCTACTCTCCATGTAAGCAGCTATCTGGTATACATTTTGACATGATTTAGGGCCAACGTTTCTCATGTATTATTATTGATGATCATAATACCAAGTGGATATGCTACTCTCTATGTGAGCAGCTATCTGTCCCTAAAGGGATTGCCATTTAAAGTGGACTGCATCTAAAGATCAAACTAAATATATCCCTTGTGAATCAAAAATTTCATAGGTGGTGTTTGGTTAGAGTATAACTTGGAATATCCTAGGGCATCCCAAGTTATTCCAAGTTGTTTAACCAATTAGAATAATTGGAATGAGAATAATCTTTTTCACCAAAACTTGATTAATTATATTAACACCAAAGTTGATTAATTAGATGTAAACAATCATTAATTAATGTTAAACAAATCACCAATCATTCATTAGTATTAATTATTAATTGGACCAATATAACTTGAATTGAAGAGTATTTGCTTTTTATTAGGACTAGTATAATGCACGTGCGTTGCACGAGGGCACGTTGAATTGTTTGGTTAGGTTTTTTTAAATTATAATTGATATTTTATAACTTTTTTTTTATTAATATTGACTTAAAATAAATGTCAGCATTCTTTGTCTTTAAAACTAAGATATGGACAAATTGAAAAAATAAATCTTAAATCTAAATTACTATAGGAAAACAGTATTAAGTAAGCACAACCAAAAAGCATAACTTCACATTGAAGCCTAAATCCTAAATCCTAAATCAAATTTATTATAGATAAAGTGGCTATGCACATACAACCTATGAAAATGAATTAGTAGGAAAATTGTAAATCATAAATCATAAATCATAAATCCTAAATCCTAAATCCTAAATTGAAAAAATAAATACTAATTCAAAATTATTATAGGAAAATGAATTATCTAAGATCATCTTACAAGTTCTCGTTGAAGCTTTGTTTTCTTCTTACACACACACATACATAATACATACACACTTCCAAATTCAATGCTTGATCTTTAATTGGAAATGGTTGCTAATTGCTATTCCCAACCTTTTCATTCATTTCTCAAAATCAAAGATAAATTTCTCAAATTCCATAACTAACTTTTTTTAAAAAAATTTAATCTGGTTGGGCATCTCTTTCCCAATGAGAACTTTAAAACCATGCATTGTTTGTCAAATAAAAGTCATATCTTGATTCGTGAACCAAAATAAAAGTCATACATACAACTTTGGAAGCCTTCTACTGGCATGTTTGCCAAGAATTCCTAAATACTCATCTAGAGATTGCTATGACTAAATATGTATTCCTAAGTACTTGGCGTAGGAATGAAAATGAATTATCTAAGATCATCTTACTTCTGGTTGAAGCTTTGTTTGCTTTTGTGCGTGTGCACACACACATACTTAATAAATACATACTTACAAATTTGATACTTGATTGACAAAGAAGAAAGTGATTGGAATGGAGGGACGGAGGTCTCAAAGAAGGGACATGTTTGGAACACACTTTTGTTGCCTATAATAGTAGTTGAAGTTAATTGTGTTCCTTATGTATTGACTTTTTTTTCTACAACTTATAGCAAAAATGAACTTCGAAGAACTTGCAACATAATCTTGCAAACTGAAATGGACATCTAGCACAATTCTAAAAAAGGCACACCCTATGGGATTCACAAATCACCCACAAAATTCAAATACTAAAGGAATAGAACCATTACTGTCTAGAAATTCGAGAATACACAAGACAAAGAAAGTAAATCATGTAGAAGGTTTTGTAGCTAATATAGTTGCAAGTTGTTTGCTTTTATATATGGATGTCGTATTACTTCAGTACTTCTAAATTGATAACAAGACATCATGTAAACAATTTTTCACAAAATTTAGTTTTAAGATATAAAAAATTCAGCAATCTTGTTTAACTTGATAATAAACAAAAATAATTCAGTAACCACATTCCAGCATACGTACATCATAACACTCTAGATAACATCATATTAATCTTATTGATGCTTCAGTAAAAACAATTTACTGCTAAATGTACCTAAGATATAATTTTCTGATTCCATCAACATAATAGATGGTAATGATCATGAAAAATTAGGGTGTCTTCTTGAAAACAAAATTAAAATGTTAAGGACAAAAAGGCCTGCTCTAAGAATCACAAATTAATAGACATATATAATTTTGAATCAATATTCTTTGGTAAATAATACATACCTTATTCTTTCATCCAAACAAATGCTCTTGAAGGTTTAATGAACAAGGAACACACCCCTTGAAGAAGCAAACAACAAATGACCTTTATGATCTTAGAATTACTGCATTATTCGAGACTACAACATCATAAATAAAAGGGAAAACAAAGAAACTTTCATCTTAAAAATCACAAATGTTGGTATGATTGGAAGGTGAAGGAGAAAGTAATAAAGCATGTCCACATGTAATCATCCATAATTGTTTGCTAAATTGGAGAGTCCTCAAGTCAACTTTAGTTAAACAAGCATGACATTTCTGCCTTCTCAGAATGCAAGCTTTCAAGAGGAAGTGGATGAAATAGTCTTTGAATATAAATAATCGAAAACAATGTGCTAGATCTTATAGTCTGCTCTGCAGTTAATAATTGTCAATAATGTATAAATAATAAATAATAGATCAAATATGGGAATCTGAACTTATTAATAATCCCCTCCACTAAAAAAAATGCAAAAGATTAGAAGTACAATGTAATCATCACTGAAAATAAATTTAAAAGATTAAAGTACAAACTTATAGAATTAGATGAAGATAATACTTGCTTCTCTTCTCAATAATGAAAAGTGAACATCATTTAAGTGTAAGATCCATAGGATTAGCCAATGGCAAAATGAATTAACATTAATGAATAGGAAATGGAGCAGAACCCACGAACATCTCTAATGAGGGAAACCAGACAACAAACCATGATTAAGGGTAACAATAAAATATGTTCGCAATGAAAATTACATGATTAAACATACAAAAGCCACTACTTTGAAGTGCAAATATTTGAGAGAATAAGTCATATAGTTTAGATGACAAACCAATCAGATAATCTTCAATGTCAAGACAAAATTCCGAATCACCCACTGCACAGTCAATTGACAAAAAGAGGTTAATGCACAAAACAAAGTCCTTCATATTCACATTAACCTATCTCCAATCTTCAAAAGATTCAAGAGGCAGAAAACAAGAATGTAACAACATGTTTACAAGATAATTTATCACCAAAACAAAAAAACTAATGTGCAAGCCTTTTCTTTTCCTTCATTTTGTTAAAATATTTCAAGAATTTAAAAGTAAAGGCATTCTTATAACTGAAACTATCAAGAAAGAAAGAAAAATAAAAAATAAAAAACTGCACAGTCAATTGACAAAAAGAGGTTAATGCACAAAACAAAGTCCTTCATATTCACATTAACCTATCTCCAATCTTCAAAAGATTCAAGAGGCAGAAAACAAGAATGTAACAACATGTTTACAAGATAATTTATCACCAAAACAAAAAAAACTAATGTGCAAGCCTTTTCTTTTCCTTCATTTTGTTAAAATATTTCAAGAATTTAAAAGTAAAGGCATTCTTATAACTGAAACTATCAAGAAAGAAAGAAAATAATTAAAAAAAAAGTATTCAATAAACAAAACAACGCTCTAAATAACACTCTAGATAGCATCATATTAATCTTATTGATGCTTCAGTAAAAATAATTTACTGCTAAATGTACCCAAGATATAATTTTTCTGATTCTATCAAAATAATAGATGGTAATGATCATTCTAAATTAGGGTGTATTCAAGAAAACACAATTAAAATGTGCAAGGAAAAGAAGGCATGCTCTAAGAATCACAAATTAATAGACATATATAATTTTGAATCAACAATTTTTTTGTAAATAATACATACCTTATTCTTTCAATCCAAACAAATATATCTCTTGAAAGTTGAATGAACCAGGAACACACCTCTTGAAGAAGCAAACAACAAATGACCTTTAGGTTTAATGTTAGTATAGGTCTGTTGAGGTCCTCCATCAACTGTAAAATGGGAGAAGAAAAGATTTACCATTTAATGGCAATGAATTGCATTGATTTAGGTTGAAGGGTGGAGTATCCCATCAACAGTAAAATAGGAGACGAAAAGATAGAAATATGGAAGGGAAAGGTGATAAATAAAAATAAATTGCGATTTATTAGACTTACCGGTGGAGCTTGGTACTGGCCGGCGTCGAGGGTGATGTCGGAGATGGGGGATGGGGCGGGCTGTAGTGCGAGGGTGAGAAAGCAACGGAAACAATTAAAATTGAGTATATAAGTTAAATATAAATTAGAATATTTTGTACAAATTTGGATAAATATATTATAAATTTATAATACTATCTTCTAAATATTTTAAAAGATTGAGGATTATAAGTTAAATATAAATTAGAATATTATTTATTTTTATTAATGGTAAATAAATAGATAATGGCAGCATAGATTGTGGTAAATAATATATCATAATATTATCTTATTAATAATTTAGAAGATAACATAAATATATTTGAAATTTGAAATAAGAATAATTAAATTGAAGTAATTGTTGTCTTTTAATAGAAATTAATATATTCAACTGAAAATGATTAAAAACAAATAAATTTATATTAATGGTAAATTTCCACTATTAAAATGTAAATCATATATTAAATTAAATGGTAAATTGAAGTAATTGTTGTATTTTAATAGAAATTAATATATTCATCTGAAAATGATTAAAAACATATAAATTTATATTAATAAATAGAAATGGTAAATTTCCACTATTAAAATGTAAATCATATGTTAAATTAAATGTAGATTGAAGTAATTGTTGTATTTTAATATAAATTAATATATTTAACTGAAAATGATTAAGAACATATAACGTTATATCAATAAATAGATAATTTTAAATATTGTGGTAAATAAATAGATAATTTTAAATCTTATGAGAATTAATGAAATTTAAATAAGGTTATATGATAAAGAACATAAAAATAAATATAAATTAGAATATTATTTATTTTTATTAATGGTAAATAAATAGATAATTTTAAAGATTGTGGTAAATAATATATCATAATATTATCTTCTTAATAATTTAGAAGATAACATAAATATATTTGAAATTTGAAATAAGAATAGTTTAATTGAAGTAATTGTGGTATTTTAATAGAAATTAAGATATTCAACTGAAAATGATTAAAAACAGATAAATTTATATTAATGGTAAATTTCCACTATTAAAATGTAAATCATATATTAAATTAAATGGTAAATTGAAGTAAATGTTGAATTTTAATAGAAACTAATATATTCAAGAATTATTGATTAAAAACATATAAATTTATATTAATAAATAGAAATGGTAAATTTCCACTATTAAAATGTAAATCATATATTAAATTAAATGGTAAATTGAAGTAATTGTTGTATTTTAATATAAATTAATATATTTAACTGAAAATGATTAAAACATATAAAGTTATATAATAAATAGATAATTTTAAATATTGTGGTAAATAAATAGATAATTTTAAATCTTATGAGAATTAATGAAATTTAAATAAGGTTTTATGATAAAACATAAATTAAATGATAACATAAATATATTAAATTTAATAGGACATTTAAGATACATTTAAAAGGCTTGGGATATTAATAGAATTATGAAAACTAAGTGAGGGTAATTTGGTCCACACACTTTGAAATAGACTACCAACAAATCAACAATTGGCATATAGGAGTAGAATAGATTAATTGATTTAAACCTTGTAATAACTTGGAAGTTGGGATAAAACTTTTCCCTCCTTTTCAAATTTGAATTCCATAACTCTTATACTAACTTATCCCAACTTATTCCAATTAACAAAACACCACCATAATGTTTGTTTTTCTTCAAAAAACTTATCTGATATATTTTTTGGATTGCATTTATTTTTGGCTTCTATGTTAACTTGCATTTCCAGATCGAGTGGTCATATCAGACTCACTCAGCAGATTTGCTGATATTTTCCAAGGATAATGCTTTGTAAGTATGAGTTTGTTACGCTATTATCTCTTTGCTTTCACTAGATGGATGGTGTTTGATGGAATGCATGGACAAGTATGAGGTTGTTATTGTACGACCCGAATTTTTCTAGAAAATGGACTATTAGAGTGAAACCTCAAATGAGGGGTAAAGTAGTCCAATAAAGTTGGAAATTAGGGTCAAGAAAGATGTTTGCTGAGGCTTGGATAAGGCAGATTGAGAGGGTGTTCCAACTGATCAAGTGCGCGGAGGAAGAAAAAGTGTCACATGTCGCAATGCTTCTGAAGCAGAGTGCCTTTCTCTGGTGGGATACAGTGCTGATTAAGTATCCGACTCTTGAGTTCATTAATTGGAAGGACTTCAGAAGGGAGTTTGAAGAACAATATTTACCTTGGGTATATAGAGATGCAAAACAGAGGAAGTTTACTCGCTTGATACAGGGTGGTATGACTGTGGCACAGTATGAAGCGAAATTTCGAGAGTTGTCTATGTATGCCCAGTCAATGGTAACAAACCCTCATAAGAAATGTAGGAGATTTGAATATGGGCTAAGAGAAGATATAAGAAATATAGTCACAGCATCTGGCTTTAAGGAATATGGCAAGTTGGTGCAATCAGCACTGATGGCGGAGCAAAGCACACAAGCTCAAAGACTGAGAGCAGAGCAGTGGAAGAAAAGAAGCAACCCAAGCTCCCAGTCAGATCGAAAAAGTGAAGGATCTTCCAAGAGGGGCAGTGGTACCTATTTTGGAGGGAGGTCTAGCTCTGGTTACTGGAACAACAAGAATAGAGGTGCCAAGACTCGGAGTCAAGGAAGCCAAGATACAGTGCAACAGAGTGCACAAGGTAAAGTTAAGGATTTCACCAAGAAGCATTCAGGTGGTAGCTTCACAACTGAGGGAAGCAGAACCATCTAGCCTACATGTGAAGTGTGTGGGAAGTCACACCCCGGAGAGTGCCGTCAATTATCTAAGAAGTGTTTTAGTTGTAATCAGATAGAGGACATCAAGAAATTTTGTCAACTTCGTGCGCAAGGGGCAGGAGAGGCATCAGGAGCTAGGAGTTCCACATCACTACCAGGAGGAAGCTTTGTTGTAAGCTCTGGTAGACTAGGAAGCACCGACACTTTGAATCAGCTCACGTATCTGTGTCGGACACGTATCCGACACCGACACGCGCTGGACACTTGTGGATACGTGTCCGATACGGTAAAAAACGTATCCCTTTTTTTTAATTGTCGTCGACACGTCCGCAACATGTCGGCCTGTAAAGCTAGCATTGATCTGGTCCATGAGTACTAGTAAGTAGTAACAATGGTTTAGGGTTCTTTTGAAGTTCATAGTGGTTCATTATTTTGTGTACAAACTATATATATATATATATATATATATATATATATATATATATATATATATATATATATATATATATATATATATGAAGTTCAATTAGACGAGTTAATAGATATCGATCGAGATATCGAACTCTTTAGTACACATCAGCTCCTTCTCTTAAATCCTAAAGTACTTTATAAAACAAAATCCTTCGAAGTACATAATGGTCTATTCAGGCATTTTGGTATCAAAGCTAGTGTTCCTTTCGGATTAACTAGTATTCCTTTCGGATTAACAAAATTGCGTCCCCTTCATCTCACCTCCTGAACTCCATTTTGGAAAAATTAGATAAGGTAAGTACTATTTTCAAACAGTTAGAGGAAGTTTCTAGTAATTTAGATTTTATTAAAGAAACCCAAAGAATAATACAAACAAAATTAGATAATTTGCTTAAAAAAGTTAATTTCGAAGATTTCCCTACTTCTAAAATACGAAATATTTCTGAAAATATAAAAAATATTAAGCCTCCACCTGATTTAGACGATCTTATAAACCAATTCGATGGGTTAAAACTCGAAGGCAAAAAGGAAGCTAAAAGAAAACCATAGCTCTTTTACCAAGTTCCTCCCGAGCCATCCAAAAAATAGATAAACCTCGAGCTAGTTTTAGTGGAAATCGTTCTCAAAACTTTCTTAGTAATATTCTCCATAAAAATAATGAAGATGAAGTTCAATTAGACGAGTTAATAGATATCGATCGAGATATCGAACTCTTTAGTACACATCAGCTCCATCTCTTAAATCCTAAAGTACTTTATAAAACAAAATTCTTCGAAGTACATAATGGTCTATTCAGGCATTATCGTGAAGTACAAATAAGTTGTACTAGCATGGATATAGTAAGCTTAAATCTAGTCGAGGATAGTTCCCTTATTGAACTAGTTAAAAAGTTTAATCTAATTCATCTTGGACTTTTAGATATCGGTATTAAAGGTCTAGGACGAAAAGGTTTAGGTACTAAAGTTTTATGTTGTGCTTATGATGCCCGATGGACAAGCACCGAACAAGCAATGTTAGGTGTTACTGAAGTCGATATGAATAATAATGGTGGAATTTTTTATTGTAGCCCCGATTATATAATGAACATTATTGAATTTGCAAATAATATTAAAGTTGGTATGCAAACCAAAGGATATGAGCGCTTCAAAGGAAAAAATCTACTTGTCTGCATCGGCTTCTTAGGAAAGGTAACTAATAGTAGTAGTCCCTACTTTAAATTAAGCATCGACGACGTAGTCAATCTGATAGGAAATAAAGGTATTAAATTACTTAAACCAGCAAAATTCTCCTCCGAAACCTTAGCCGGGGAAGAATGGAATTTAGACCTCTTTTCTAAAAGAGATGAAATCTTGGTTCCAGAAGATTCCTTTATGTATACAAATAGTAAAGGAGAAACGTCATTGCGTTTCAGTCAATATAAGAAAAAGAACCATGACCAAGAGCAAGAGTCAGAGCTTCAACGGTTATCTGAAGATCTTGCAGCCGACTGTAGCATGGTCAACATTGAGTCATATGAAATAACAGAAGATCCAATCCTTTATCCAAGAGAACTAGAAATGCTATTATCACCAAACGAACTATTAGAACTCGAAGAGCAGTTAATTTCAAATGGACAATTAAATGAGTTAGAATCTTTATACTATGATAACACAGACAACATTAGAAAAGCATTATCTTTGGATGTTCTTGACGATACCATATCCCACAAGGACAACGCAAGCTTAAAAGAATTCATGGAAGGAGAAGGCAGTACAATTCACCACGGTCAAGCACCACCTTTTCCTACGGTCTATAATTATAGTCAGGTGCCCCGAATGCCTTACATTGATCGAATCCAAGTTCCTGACAATGTTAAACCAAGAGGCAAAAGAATGCCCTTAGAACAACCCATAAAATTTCAAGGCGAAAACAGAGGTCATATTTTAAATATCACAGCACATGATCCACAAATATGGTCAAATGTTATTGACGTATGGAAAGGTCAGGTTGTCTCTGATTATATACGAAATTTTAAAGACCCAGACACCGAAGAAATGTTTAGGTATTTAGAAACGTTCTTAGGGGAAAGTGTAAAAGCTTTATGGGAAAATTATAAACGTGAACAACATTTAGAGTTTCAATATATGATGAGTTTGGGACCAAATCCCTATAACTTTGTCAATAAAATCCATACTCTAATCACTGGAAGAGATCCAAACACTGGAAATATGGAACTTCAAAAAAATGTTGTCATACACTTAGAGCAGCTTAGCTTGGCAAATTGGAAAGAAATTAAACCATTTCTCTTAGAGTACTTTCACTTTTGTTGTATTTCTGGTAATGCGTTTAGTCAAGAATTAGGTAGTAAGTTAATGAGGAAATTACCTGGTGCATTGGGATTAGAAATTTCAGATAAATGGACTACTATGGAACAAGCTTTTCAACCTAATATTCCCCAGTGGACTATTGGTCAGAGAGTTCAGTTTATCTTAGATATACTCAAAGAAAAATGTACAAACATACAAATCCAAAGACAGCTCAAGAAAGGAGAATATTCATTCTGTAGTCAAATCTACACCAGCCAAGCTTATGGTTTAAAGGAAAAGAAACCTTACAAAAAGAAAATGGAACTATTTCGAAAAAATGTCAAGTTTCTTGGTATGGAAATTGGTGATGGAAAAATTAAGCTACAAGAGCATGTAACTAAGAAAATTTTAGATTTTTCAGTTGACGAGTTAGGCGAAACAAAAAAGTTACAGTCTTTCTTAGGACTATTAAATTATGCACGAAGCTTTATTAAAGATTTAAGCAAGCTTGCTGGCCCTTTATATGCAAAAACTTTTTCAAAAGGCCAAAAAACATTTAACTTAGAAGATAGAAAGCTTGTACAACAGATAAAAGATCTAGTAGTAAAACTCCCAGATTTACAGTTACCGTTAGACAGTGATTACATTATTATCGAGACAGATGGATCAAGCCTCGATTGGGGAGCAGTATTAAAAGCCAAGCCTCATAAGTATACTAGTCCCAGTGACGAAAAAATTTGTGGATATGCAAGTGGACAATATCGAGAAAAAGGTAATATTAGCAGTATAGACGCGGAAGTCTTAGCAATAATTTATACTTTAGATACCTTTCGTATGCATATTTTAGGTAAGAAAGAATTCTTTGTTAGAACAGACTGTGAAGCTATAATAAGTTTTTATAATAAAATGCATGAAAAAAGGAGTAGTAAGCGTAGATGGTTAAACCTATTAGATAGAATTAATGGTAATGGTTATAATATTAAGTTTGAACACATTAAAGGAGTAGATAATCAGCTAGCAGACGCCTTAAGTAGACAAATAATTGTTTCTAATACTAAACCTGTTTATGCAGACGATGTAGCAGTCGGATGATCGATCAGGTACGTCAAAAAATAAAGGCAGACAGCTGCCAGTTTCTTTTTCTTTTGAGCCAGACTTTATTAAATTTGGTAATATTCCTTTACAAAACTTTCCTACGTCCAATCTCTTTTTTAAAACATTATCGCA
Organism: Dioscorea zingiberensis; assembly: GCA_026586065.1. Lineage (NCBI taxonomy): Eukaryota > Viridiplantae > Streptophyta > Magnoliopsida > Dioscoreales > Dioscoreaceae > Dioscorea > Dioscorea zingiberensis. The sequence continues at coordinate 18,813,167 of CM048818.1, read as the reverse complement.
CATCTCAGTCTCTATAGAACAACAGTGTTTTTTAGATAATCTCTGGATAGCAAAAAACAAAATTAATACAGATCCAAAATATTTTCATACTTGCATAAATGCATTAGCTGAGCATTTTAATGTTTATAATACTAGACAGAATTTTAAATTTTATGCAGTTATAGCCGGTTTTAAAACTGGAGTCTTTTCCACTTGGTCAGAAGTCTTAGACAGTGTAAAAGATTTTAAAAATCCTCTTTATAAAGGTTTTGAAAATATTTCAGATGCATTCACCTTTGCGAAGCACCATCTAGGTCACAATTATTATATATCTCCTGCTATCAAAACCACTATTGGGGTTGACAAGCCAACTGCTAGTCCAATGCAAACGACAATTGGTAAAGACATATCAAATCCGTTGATGGCTGGATATTTGCCAAAAATATCATCAAGAGCTATCACTGAAGCTAAAATATCATTGGCTAGTCCTGTGCAACAGGTTGCAGGTAAAGACTTATCAAATCCTGTGATGGGTGTGGCTTTCCCAAAAAGCCAAGAGATAGGCAGTAGTAATTATAATCAGTTAGTTGAGATCATCCAGAAAATAGTTGATGATACTTTAATTAGGAGAGATACTCAGAGTAATTCATTAGGCATTAAGCTTAGCTTAAATCCAGACTTATTAAACATGGGACAAAAGAACCTTAGTCAGGAAGCCACTAGTCCTGATCAAAACCCTGTTGAGCCCGTCAAATCTGAGGAATCAGATTTAAAAAAGAAAAAGATAATGGAATAGCCATTAAGTGATTCTCTAGGAAGAACCTTAGCCACATTTTTAGTCTTTTACTTTGCATATAGCCACTTATAATGCATGATAGCTACTAAAGAAGCATATATTCTAGCCACTTTTAATTTTTAGCCACGAATCTTAATTTTTGGCCACTTATACTTTCTTTCTAGCAAGAATCTGAATCTCCTTTAGTCACATCCAAGTACTCAGCTCCCTATGACGAGTAAGATAAGAATCTCTTCTACTAACTTTCTTCTCTTATAAATTTGCAGGTTCAGCTCCACTAGAATTCATAAGCCTCTCCATGAAACATACTCCTTTTCTCAAAAGAACCAAAACCTCCAGCAACTTCCTAACCATGGAATTTCCCCAGCCTGCAGACACCTTCACTAATGAAGATCTCTTGAACCTTGACCAGAGCCTCAGCCGCCTCACCCAGACTCAGCAGAATGTACTAGCCTTCCTGCGCCCATCTCCTATCCCTGTTCAGAAACTACTTATAAACGAACTCCTTGACCTTAATTCTGAAATTAAGATCCTTTCTGACGTTGTACGAACCCAATACTCCGTAGTTGACTCCTTGCTCAAAGCCTCTGGAAAACCAGCTCATATTCAGATCTTTGAGTTAAAAGAAAAATTGACTAAACTCCAGATGGAGAAAGACGAGCTAGCCGTCAAATTCCATGCAGCTCAGCAACGCCCCTCCGGACTACCTGCTCACTTCTCTCGACTGCTACCTGATGTCCTTCGATTTATTTTCCATGATCCTGCGCTTCAGCATATCCCTCAATGCTCCAAAGATGGTAAGTGTCAGTGCCAACTGGTCCTTGTCGAAGCATCACTTGATACCATCCAGTATCAAACCAACCCAGGTGATACTTTTCTCCTGAACTACCTTCGGGATCAGGAACGTTACGAGCACCAGCAGCATTACAACACTTACGTCCCATATGGCTTTTCCGTTCCACCGCCCACTGACATTCCTGCACCTACACCAAACGCCGCTCCCGCAGCCGCTGACGCTACCACTTCACCTCTGTCGACAGATGAAGAACTTGACGATGAACCTTGTCTCTGCGGATGTCAAGGACCCCTTAGCCCCCATGTTCAGCTTGATGATGGCAAACCATGGGCATAAGGTTAATTTTATTGCATTATCATGCTAGTAGAGTACTACCCAAAGGCTGCCGTCCATGTGCAGTTAGCATGACCCATCATGAGATTCTCTCATGAGTATTAGTGTGTATTATCATCTTAATATTCTTTCTTGTCCTACAAGATAGAATATATTCCTTCTTGAGCCACGAGGAAGGAATATGATGAGTAACTAGAATAATCATCATGATTATGCTTTCTTGGGATACAAGAAACGAATTTCATGATTACGATGCTTAACTTGGCGTGCACTCCAAGTATACTTGAGGTGCAAGTCTTCTTTGTCTATATAAGAAGCTTATTCAGAGTTTCTAAGCATCGAGTTTTTCTAGCCAAAAGAAGAGACATCTTTTGGAGAGCTTTGTGAGTCTTTTTTAATGTATGTAATGAGAGTCTACATCCAAGTCCTGTAAACAATTTGCTGATGCAATAAAGCTTGGTGTGCTTTCAACTTTGGTGTAAGCTTTTTTCTTTAGTCCCCTCGAAAGGGAAACCTCTTTTATCTTAAAGGTATGGCCTGCCAAATTATTCTTTCTATTCTCTGGTACATCTTTGTGTTTGTAAACATTGCACTTATCATTTACTTTATACTCACACGAAAAGGATGCCGTTGTTGAATCTATTTTGAATCTCCTCCTTTACTTTATGTATGTGGTTTTTCGGTTCTTACTTAGTCGGGAAGATATAGCGGACCCGGATGTCAGTCCTGAGAAAGGTAAAGTCCCAGTAAGACACTTAAGAAGTAGGTGTAAAGTCCAGGCCTGAGGTTGTAAATTCCCAGTTTAATACCCGTCATGCCGTTTGAAGACCCAGAAGCCTTAAGAAAGCAAAGGCCGACACAAGAACAAAGTCATTACCTCTCGAACACCCAAAAATGAACCCTAGGCACCTTCAAACGGCATGACGGGTATTAAACTGGGAATTTACAACCTCAAGCCTGGACTTTACATCTACTTCTTAAGTGTCTTACTGGGACTTTACCTTTCTCAGGACTGACATCCGGGTCCGCTATATCTTCCCGACTAAGTAAGAACCGAAAAACCACATACATAAAGTAAGGAGGAGATTCAAAATAGATTCAACAACGACATCCTTTTCGTGTGAGTATAAAGTAAATGATAAGTGCATTGTTTACAAACACAAAGATGTACCAGAGAATAGAAAGAATAATTTGGCAGGCCATACCTTTAAGATAAAAGAGGTTTCCCTTTCGAGGGGACTAAAGAAAAAAGCTTACACCAAAGTTGAAAGCACACCAAGCTTTATTGCATCAGCAAATTGTTTACAGGACTTGGACGTAGACTCTCATTACACACATTAAAAAAGACTCACAAAGCTCTCCAAAAGATGTCTCTTCTTCTGGCTAGAAAAACTCGATGCTTAGAAACTCTGAATAAGCTTCTTATATAGACAAAGAAGACTTGCACCTCAAGTATACTTGGAGTGCACGCCAAGTTAAGCATCGTCATCATGAAATTCGTTTCTTGTATCCCAAGAAAGCATAATCATGATGATTATTCTAGTTACTCATCATATTCCTTCCTCGTGGCTCAAGAAGGAATATATTCTATCTTGTAGGACAAGAAAGAATATTAAGATGATAATACACACTAATACTCATGAGAGAATCTCATGATGGGTCATGCTAACTGCACATGGACGGCAGCCTTTGGGTAGTACTCTACTAGCATGATAATGCAATAAAATTAGCCTTATGCCCATGGTTTGCCATCATCAAGCTGAACATAGGGGCTAAGGGGTCCTTGACATCCGCAGAGACAAGGTTCATCGTCAAGTTCTTCATCTGTCGACAGAGGTGAAGTGGTAGCGTCAGCTGCTGCGGGAGCGGCGTTTGGTGTAGGTGCAGGAATGTCAGTGGGCGGTCGAACGGAAAAGCCATATGGGACGTAAGTGTTGTAATGCTGCTGGTGCTCGTAACGTTCCTGATCCCGAAGGTAGTTCAGGAGAAAAGTATCACCTGGGTTGGTTTGATACTGGATGGTATCAAGTGATGCTTCGACAAGGACCAGTTGGCACTGGCACTCACCATCTTTGGAGCATTGAGGGCTATGCTGAAGCGCAGGATCATGGAAAATAAATCGAAGGACATCAGGTAGCAGTCGAGAGAAGTGAGCAGGTAGTCCGGAGGGGCGTTGCTGAGCTGCATGGAATTTGGCGGCTAGCTCATCTTTCTCCATCTAGAGTTTAGTCAATTTTTCTTTTAACTCAAAGATCTGAATATGAGCTGGTTTTCCAGAGGCTTTGAGCAAGGAGTCAACTACGGAGTGTTTGGTTCGTACAACGTCAGAAAGGATCTTAATTTCAGAATTAAGGTCAAGGAGTTCGTTGATAAGTAGTTTCTGAACAGGGATAGGAGACGGGCGCAGGAAGGCTAGTACATTCTGCTGAGTCTAGGTGAGGCGGCTGAGGCTCTGGTCAAGGTTCAAGAGATCTTCATCAGTGAAGGTGTCTGCAGGCTGGGGAAATTCCATGGTTAGGAAGTTGCTGGAGGTTTTGGTTCTTTTGAGAAAAGGAGTATGTTTCATGGAGAGGCTTATGAATTCTAGTGGAGCTGAACCTGCAAATTTATAAGAGAAGAAAGTTAGTAGAAGAGATTCTTATCTTACTCGTCATAAGGAGCTGAGTACTTGGATGTGACTAAAGGAGATTCGGATTCTGGCTAGAAAGAAAGTATAAGTGGCTAAAAATTAAGATTCGTGGCTAAAAATTAAAAGTGGCTAGAATATATGCGTCTTTAGTAGCTATCATGCATTATAAGTGGCTATATGCAAAGTAAAAGACTAAAAATGTGGCTAAGGTTCTTCCTAGAGAATCACTTAATGGCTATTCCATTATCTTTTTCTTTTTTAAATCTGATTCCTCGGATTTGACGGGCTCAACAGGGTTTTGATCAGGACTAGTAGTTTCCTGACTAAGGTTCTTTTGTCCCATGTTTAATAAGTCTGGATTTAAGCTAAGCTTAATGCCTAATAAATTACTCTGAGTATCTCTCCTAATTAAAGTATCATCAACTATTTTCTGGATGATCTCAACTAACTGATTATAATTACTACTGCCTATCTCTTGGCTTTTTGGGAAAGCCACACCCATCACAGGATTTGATAAGTCTTTACCTGTAACCGGTTGCATAGGACTAGCCAATGATATTTTAGCTTCAGTGATAGCTCTTGATGATATTTTTAGCAAATATCCAGCCATCAACGGATTTGATATGTCTTTACCAATTGTCGTTTGCATTGGACTAGCTGTTGGCTTGTCAACCCCAACAGTGGTTTTGATAAAAGGAGATATATAATAATTGTGACCTAGATGGTGCTTCGCAAAGGTGAATGCATATGAAATATTTTCAAAACCTTTATAAAGAGGATTTTTAAAATCTTTTACACTGTCTAACACTTCTGACCAAGTGGAAAAGGACTCCAGTTTTAAAACCGGCTATAACTGCATAAAATTTAAAATTCTGTCTAGTATTATAAACATTAAAATGCTCAGCTAATGCATTTATGCAAGTATGAAAATATTTTGGATCTGTATTAATTTTGTTTTTTGCTATCCAGAGATTATCTAAAAGACACTGCTGTTCTACAGAGACTGAGATGTGCGATAATGTTTTAAAAAAGAGATTGGACGTAGGAAAGTTTTGTAAAGGAATATTACCAAATTTAATAAAGTCTGGCTGAAAAGAAAAAGAAGCTGGCAGCTGTCTGCCTTTATTTTTTGACGTACCTGATCGATCATCCGACTGCTGCATCGTCTGCATAAACAGGTTTAGTATTAGAAACAATTATTTGTCTACTTAAGGCGTCTGCTAGCTGATTATCTACTCCTTTAATGTGTTCAAACTTAATATTATAACCATTACCATTAATTATATCTAATAGGTTTAACCATCTACGCTTACTACTCCTTTTTTTATGCATTTTATTATAAAAACTTATTATAGCTTCACAGTCTGTTCTAACAAATAATTCTTTCTTACCTAAAATATGCATACGAAAGGTATCTAAAGTATAAATTATTGCTAAGACTTCCGCGTCTATACTGCTAATATTACCTTTTTCTCGATATTGTCCACTTGCATATCCACAAATTTTTTCGTTACTGGGACTAGTATACTTATGAGGCTTGGCTTTTAATACTGCTCCCCAATCGAGGCTTGATCCATCTGTCTCGATAATAATGTAATCACCGCCTAACGGTGAATCAGAAATGGGAGTTTTACTACTAGATCTTTTATCTGTTGTACAAGCTTTCTATCTTCTAAGTTAAATGTTTTTTGGCCTTTTGAAAAAGTTTTTGCATATAAAGGGCCAGCAAGCTTGCTTAAATCTTTAATAAAGCTTCGTGCATAATTTAATAGTCCTAAGAAAGACTGTAACTTTTTTGTTTCGCCTAACTCGTCTATTGAAAAATCTAAAATTTTCTTAGTTACTTGTAGCTTATTTTTTCCATCACCAATTTCCATACCAAGAAACTTGACATTTTTTCGAAATAGTTTCATTTTCTTTTTGCTAATGATAATACCATGTTTAATAAACTCAACGAAGACAATTTGTAGATGACTAATGTGATCGTCCATGTTTTTACTAAATACTAAAATGTCATCTATATAAGCTAGAACAAACTTGTCATACTTGGTAAAGATTTCATCCATTTTTCGTTGAAAGATGGATGGTGCATTTTTTAATCCAAAGGGCATAACTAACCATTCAAAATGTCCTTCAGGGCAAGAAAAAGCTGTCCATTCAATACTATCTGGATGCATTTTGACTTGCCAGAAACCTGACTTGCAGTCGAATTTACTAAAGACTTTGGCATTTTGAATACTGTTAATCAACTGGTTTTTGTCAGGAATATCATAACTGTCTTCCTTTGTATTATCATTAAGTCTTTTATAATTTATAACCATCCGAGATTTTCCGCGAACTATTTCACTGTGATTTCTCACAATAAAAGCTGTTGATCTATGCGGAGAAATGGATTTACGAATAAGCTGTAATTTTAGTAAATCTTCAATATGAACCTTAAAATCTTCCTTATCCAAATTTGAGAATTCTATTTTTCCTGTTTTAATTATATAACTTGGATTAAGGATATCTAATTTGCAGTAAATCTTATTATTTTCCCAATACTTAAGAGGATTTTCTTCAATTATTTCTAAGTAATCTAATCTTTTTAAAAGTTCATCAATGTCTTTTTTATTTCGAATAGAAGTTATTTCTCTATATATCTTAGTGTTGTCTAAGAAATTGACTTCTATCTCTGGGGCGTCAATATAACTAATGTCCACTTCCCATTCTTCATTATCTTCCAATTCAATCAAATCTGTTTTACATGTTCCTTTTACTAGGCACAAGCAAGGCTCTGCTGTATCTGTTTTAAGACGTTTAACTGTCGTAAGGCGAGGTTTTGCTGGAGTAATAGGGAGAAAAAGATAAGAACGGCTAAGTATAACATAATCTTTTGTAAAGATCATTTGTCCATTATCAGACAGAATAAAGTTTAAGCCTAAGACAAAATATGTTGTATTATTCATCTTTTTTGTCGTCCACACAGGAGGTAAAGGAAAGGGATCGGAAAAGGAGTTACAGTTTGTATAAAAACTAATTTTCATGTTGTCTATATAAGTCAAATAAGTATTGTAACTACCATCCATTTGTTGTCCATAAGTAACATTTTTAGCTTTCGTTAAGTACTGTGAAGGAATGTGTTTTTCATTTATAATGCAACGTGTACTACCAGTATCAATTAAAGCTTCTAAATAGATTTCTAACCATTCGAGGAGTAATTTGACTTTAACTGAGATATAAGACATTTTTGGATTATTACACACTTGTTCACTATCAACGAGTGAATATTCACTACACAATTGGTTGGTAGAGATAATCGGTGTAGACAAAGAAGAAGGGGTATTTCGGACTAAATTTTGTTTAACAATCTTTAATTCTTCTTCTACGATATTGATTCTACTTTCCAAAATCCGAAAACGACTTTTATCTATTCGGTGTTCAATATTAGTGGGAGCTAGAGATACATCAAATCTAGTCTGAATACACTTAATACAACCTTCTATATAGCATAAAGCACATTTTGCTCTATTAAACTTACTAGGGAAAAAATTGCAAATAAAATAAGGTATATTATCCAGACCTGTTTTAGTCTTCCAATCATGATCACAACTTTGTGCATCCATTAATTCATTATCAGCATCGTAGTCTAAAAAGCAATCAAAATTCAGATGTCATGGGTCATTAAGGTAATCGTAAAGAGATGACTGGAATAAACTAGGTTCTAAGACAAGTGTTTTATGATCAAAATACTAATAGAGTTCTAATTCAGAGATGACAGGAATATTGTCTAGATGTGCTATAAGAATTTGTGGGACATTTGGAATTTGCATGCATGTATTTTTCATGTACTGTTTAAAGATATATTCTAGGTAATAAAAATCTATTCGAATGTGCCATAAATCAGAAGTGTTGGGGAAAAGTTGTAAACAATTACTCTGCAATTTTGCAATGTTCAATTGTTAAAACAAATTTTGATCTATTCGGGGTAAATCAGGAATTTCAAGTATTTCCATAAAGTTGACATCAAAATTGAACATGTTATCTTTTTCAGCCATTTCATTCACAAATGTATGTTTATCACTATCATCACTATCAGATTCATAAATTTCTTGTCCGGATTGAATAGCAGAAACAATGCTGTAAATAGATTCAGTGTCCGACATGAAAGCATCAATAGCAATTAAATCTTCCTGAGTGGTTTTAATCAAAGTAGCGTTACGATCTCTACTATTTTTCTTTTTTGGACAAGTGTTGCTTAAATGATCTTCACTGCCACATGCAAAGCAAGATAAATTATTTTGGTAATTTCGATTAGGCCTAAACTTACGAACATGTTTATCCTGGACCAAGTAGGGCTTTCACGTATTGGATTTTCGCACAAAATAAGTTTTCTTGAAAGGCTTTTTAGATTTCTTTTTATAAGGTTTCTTTTCCTTTAAACCATAAGCTTAGCTGGTGTAGATTTGACTACAGAATGAATATTTCTTGAGCTGTCTTTGGATTTGTATGTTTGTACATTTTTCTTTGAGTATATCTAAGATAAACTGAACTCTCTGACCAATAGTCCACTGGGGAATATTAGGTTGAAAAGCTTGTTCCATAGTAGTCCATTTATCTGAAATTTCTAATCCCAATGCACCAGGTAATTTCCTCATTAACTTACTACCTAATTCTTGACTAAACGCATTACCAGAAATACAACAAAAGTGAAAGTACTCTAAGAGAAATGGTTTAATTTCTTTCCAATTTGCCAAGCTAAGCTGCTCTAAGTGTATGACAACATTTTTTTGAAGTTCCATATTTCCAGTGTTTGGATCTCTTCCAGTGATTAGAGTATGGATTTTATTAACAAAGTTATAGGGATTTGGTCCCAAACTCATCATATATTGAAACTCTAAATGTTGTTCACGTTTATAACTTTCCCATAAAGCTTTTACACTTTCCCCTAAGAACGTTTCTAAATACCTAAACATTTCTTCGGTGTCTGGGTCTTTAAAATTTCGTATATAATCAGAGACAACCTGACCTTTCCATACGTCAATAACATTTGACCATATTTGTGGATCATGTGCTGTGATATTTAAAATATGACCTATGTTTTCGCCTTGAAATTTTATGGGTTGTTCTAAGGGCATTCTTTTGCCTCTTGGTTTAATATTGTCAGGAACTTGGATTCGATCAGTGTAAGGCATTCGGGGCACCTGACTATAATTATAGACCGTAGGAAAAGGTGGTGCTTGACCGTGGTGAATTGTACTGCCTTCTCCTTCCATGAATTCTTTTAAGCTTGCGTTGTCCTTGTGGGATATGGTATCGTCAAGAACATCCAAAGATAATGCTTTTCTAATGTTTCCTGTGTTATCATAGTATAAAGATTCTAACTCATGTAATTGTCCATTTGAAATTAACTGCTCTTCGAGTTCTAATAGTTCGTTTGGTGAAAATAGCATTTCTAGTTCTCTTGGATAAAGGATTGGATCTTCTGTTATTTCATATGACTCAATGTTGACCATGCTACAGTCGGCTGCAAGATCTTCAGATAACCGTTGAAGCTCTGACTCTTGCTCTTGGTCATGGTTCTTTTTCTTATATTGACTGAAACGCAATGACGTTTCTCCTTTACTATTTGTATACATAAAGGAATCTTCTTGAACCAAGATTTCATCTCTTTTAGAAAAGAGGTCTAAATTCCATTCTTCTCCGGCTAAGGTTTCGGACGAGAATTTTGCTGGTTTAAGTAATTTAATACCTTTATTTCCTATCAGATTGACTACGTCGTTGATGCGTAATTAAAGTGGGTACTACTAGTATTAGTTACCTTTCCTAAGAAGCCGATGCAGACAAGTAGATTTTTTCCTTTGAAGCGCTCATATCCTTTGGTTTGCATACCAACTTTAATATTATTTGCAAATTCAATAATGTTCATTATATAATCGGGGCTACAATAAAAAATTCCACCATTATTATTCATATCGACTTCAGTAACACCTAACATTGCTTGTTCGGTGCCTGTCCATCGGGCATCATAAGCACAACATAAAACTTTAGTACCTAAACCTTTTCGTCCTAGACCTTTAATACCGATAACTAAAAGTCCAAGATGAATTAGATTAAACTTTTTAACTAGTTCAATAAGGGAACTATCCTCGACTAGATTTAAGCTTACCATATCCGTGCTAGTACAACTTATTTGTACTTCACGATAATGCCTGAATAGACCATTATGTACTTCGAAGAATTTTGTTTTATAAAGTACTTTAGGATTTAAGAGATGGAGCTGATGTGTACTAAAGAGTTCGATATCTTGATCGATATCTATTAACTCGTCTAATCTTCATTATTTTTATGGAGAATATTACTAAGAAAGTTTTGAGAACGATTTCCACTAAAACTAGCTCGAGGCTTATTATTTTTTGGATGGCTCGGGAGGAACTTGGTAAAAGAGCCATGGTTTTCTTTTAGCTTCTTTTTTGCCTTCGAGTTTTAACCCACCGAATTGGTTTATAAGATCGTCTAAATAAGGTGGAGGCTTAATATTTTTTATATTTTCAGAAATATTTCGTATTTCAGAAGTAGGGAAATCTTCGAAATTAACTTTTTTAAGCAAATTATCTAATTTTGTTTGTATTATTCTTTGGGTTTCTTTAATAAAATCTAAATTACTAGAAACTTCCTCTAACTGTTTGGAAATAGTACTTACCTTATCTAATTTTTACAAAATGGAGTTCAGGAGGTGAGATGAAGGGAACGCAATTTTGTTAATCCAAAAGGAATACTAGTTAATCCGAAAGGAACACTAGCTTTGATACCAAAAATAGACGGGGGGTACAAAACGTTATATTCAAGAGGGTGTATGCTCTACTCGGTACTCACTCAATTATCTTTTAGGAAATGGCCAATTTTTGGAGTTTTTTTAGTTTTTTGTTTGTTTGTTTTTTTTTAACAAGATATTTCACACGAGATCAACTATTTATCGCCTTCTTCCTTAAGGCTATATGTAGGGTCGTTCATCTTTACCTAGGTCAATAGCGGAGAAAGTCTAGCAACCAAGAAAGCAAAGGCCGACACAAGAACAAAGTCATTACCTCTCGAACACCCAAAAATGAACCCTAGGCACCTTCAAACGGCATGACGGGTATTAAACTGGGAATTTACAACCTCAGGCCTGGACTTTACACCTACTTCTTAAGTGTCTTACTGGGACTTTACCTTTCTCAGGACTGACATCCGGGTCCGCTATATCTTCCCGACTAAGTAAGAACTGAAAAACCACATACATAAAGTAAAGGAGGAGATTCAAAATAGATTCAACAACGGCATCCTTTTCGTGTGAGTATAAAGTAAATGATAAGTGCAATGTTTACAAACACAAAGATGTACCAGAGAATAGAAAGAATAATTTGGCAGGCCATACCTTTAAGATAAAAGAGGTTTCCCTTTCGAGGGGACTAAAGAAAAAAGCTTACACCAAAGTTGAAAGCACACCAAGCTTTATTGCATCAGCAAATTGTTTACAGGACTTGGACGTAGACTCTCATTACACACATTAAAAAAGACTCACAAAGCTCTCCAAAAGATGTCTCTTCTTTTGGCTAGAAAAACTCGATGCTTAGAAACTCTGAATGAGCTTCTTATATAGACAAAGAAGACTTGCACCTCAAGTATACTTGGAGTGCACGCCAAGTTAAGCATCGTCATCATGAAATTCGTTTCTTGTATCCCAAGAAAGCATAATCATGATGATTATTCTAGTTACTCATCATATTCCTTCCTCGTGGCTCAAGAAGGAATATATTCTATCTTGTAGGACAAGAAAGAATATTAAGATGATAATACACACTAATACTCATGAGAGAATCTCATGATGGGTCATGCTAACTGCACATAGACGGCAGCCTTTGGGTAGTACTCTACTAGCATATAATGCAATAAAATTAACCTTATGCCCATGGTTTGCATCATCAAGCTGAACATGGGGACTAAGGGGTCCTTGACATCCGCAGAGACAAGGTTCATCGTCAAGTTCTTCATCTGTCGACAGAGGTGAAGTGGTAGCGTCAGCGGCTGGGGGAGCGGCGTTTGGTGTAGGTGTAGGAATGTCAGTGGGCGGTCGAACGGAAAAGCCATATGGGACGTAAGTGTTGTAATGTTGCTGGTGCTCGTAACGTTACTGATCCCGAAGGTAGTTCAGGAGAAAAGCATCACCTGGGTTGGTTTGATATTGGATGGTATCAAGTGAAGCTTCGACAAGGACCAGTTGGCACTGGCACTCACCATCTTTGGAGCATTGAGGGCTATGCTGAAGCGCAGGATCATGGAAAATAAATCGAAGGATATCAGGTAGCAGTCGAGAGAAGTGAGCAGGTAGTCCGGAGGGCGTTGCTGAGCTGCATGGAATTTGACGGCTAGCTCGTCTTTCTCCATCTGGAGTTTAGTCAATTTTTCTTTTAACTCAGAGATCTGAATATGAGCTGGTTTTCCAGAGGCTTTGAGCAAGGAGTCAACTACGGAGTGTTGGGTTCGTACAACGTCAGAAAGGATCTTAATTTACTGAAGTCGATATGAATAATAATGGTGGAATTTTTTATTGTAGCCCCGATTATATAATGAACATTATTGAATTTGCAAATAATATTAAAGTTGGTATGCAAACCAAAGGATATGAGCGCTTCAAAGGAAAAAATCTACTTGTCTGCATCGGCTTCTTAGGAAAGGTAACTAATACTAGTAGTACCCACTTTAAATTACGCATCGACGACGTAGTCAATCTGATAGGAAATAAATGTATTAAATTACTTAAACCAGCAAAATTCTCCTCCGAAACCTTAGCCGGGGAAGAATGGAATTTAGACCTCTTTTCTAAAAGAGATGAAATCTTGGTTCCAGAAGATTCCTTTATGTATACAAATAGTCAAGGAGAAACGTCATTGTGTTTCAGTCAATATAAGAAAAAGAACCATGACCAAGAGCAAGAGTCAGAGCTTCAACGGTTATCTGAAGATCTTGCAGCCGACTGTAGCATGGTCAACATTGAGTCATATGAAATAACAGAAGATCCAATCCTTTATCCAAGAGAACTAGAAATGCTATTATCACCAAACGAACTATTAGAACTCGAAGAGCAGTTAATTTCAAATGGACAATTACATGAGTTAGAATCTTTATACTATGATAACACAGGCAACATTAGAAAAGCATTATCTTTGGATGTTCTTGACGATACCATATCCCACAAGGACAACGCAAGCTTAAAAGAATTCATGGAAGGAGAAGGCAGTACAATTCACCAAGGTCAAGCACCACCTTTTCCTACGGTCTATAATTATAGTCAGGTGCCCCGAATGCCTTACACTGATCGAATCCAAGTTCCTGACAATATTAAACCAAGAGGCAAAAGAATGCCCTTAGAACAACCCATAAAATTTCAAGGCGAAAACATAGGTCATATTTTAAATATCACAGCACATGATCCACAAATATGGTCAAATGTTATTGATGTATGGAAAGGTCAGGTTGTCTCTGATTATATACGAAATTTTAATGACCCAGACACCGAAGAAATGTTTAGGTATTTAGAAACGTTCTTAGGGGAAAGTGTAAAAGCTTTATGGGAAAATTATAAACGTGAACAACATTTAGAGTTTCAATATATGATGAGTTTGGGACCAAATTCCTATAACTTTGTCAATAAAATCCATACTCTAATCACTGGAAGAGATCCAAACACTGGAAATATGGAACTTCAAAAAAATGTTGTCATACACTTAGAGCAGCTTAGCTTGGCAAGTTGGAAAGAAATTAAACCATTTCTCTTAGAGTACTTTCACTTTTGTTGTATTTTTGGTAATGCGTTTAGTCAAGAATTAGGTAGTAAGTTAATGAGGAAATTACCTGGTGCATTGGGATTAGAAATTTCAGATAAATGGACTACTATGGAACAAGCTTTTCAACCTAATATTCCCCAGTGGACTATTGGTCAGAGAGTTCAGTTTATCTTAGATATACTCAAAGAAAAATGTACAAACATACAAATCCAAAGACAGCTCAAGAAAGGAGAATATTCATTCTGTAGTCAAATCTACACCAGCCAAGCTTATGGTTTAAAGGAAAAGAAACCTTACAAAAAGAAATCTAAAAAGCCTTTCAAGAAAACTTATTTTGTGCGAAAATCCAATACGAGAAAGCCCTACTTGGTCCAGGATAAACATGTACGTAAGTTTAGGCCCAATCGAAATTACCAAAATAAATTATCTTGCTTTGCATGTGGCAGTGAAGATCATTTAAGCAACACTTGTCCAAAAAAGAAAAATAGTAGAGATCGTAACGCTATTTTAATTGAAACCACTCAAGAAGATTTAATTGCTATTGATGCTTTCATGTCGGACACTGAATCTATTTACAGCATTGTTTCTGCTATTCAATCCGGACAAGAAATTTATGAATCTGATAGTGATGATAGTGATAAACATACATTTGTGGATGAAATGACTGAAAAAGATAACATGTTCAATTTTGATGTCAACTTTATGGAAATACTTGAAATTCCTGATTTACCCCGAATAGATCCAAATTTGTTTAAACAATTGAACATTGAAAAATTGCAGAGTGATTGTTTACAACTTTTCCACAACACTTCTGATTTATGGCACATTCGAATAGATTTTTATTACCTAGAATATATCTTTAAACAGTACATGAAAAATACATGCATGCAAATTCCAAATGTCCCACAAATTCTTATAGCACATCTAGACAATATTCCTGTCATCTCTGAATTAGAACTCTATTAGTATTTTGATCATAAAACACTTGTCTTAGAACCTAGTTTATTCCAGTCATCTCTTTACGATTACCTTAATGACCCATGACATCTGAATTTTGATTGCTTTTGAGACTACGATGCTGATAATGAATTAATGGATGCACAAAGTTGTGATCATGATTGGAAGACTAAAACAGGTCTGGATAATATACCTTGTTTTATTTGCAATTTTTTCCCTAGTAAGTTTAATAAAGCAAAATGTGCTTTATGCTATATAGAAGGTTGTATTAAGTGTATTCAGACTAGATTTGATGTATCTCTAGCTCCCACTAATATTGAACACCGAATAGATAAAAGTCGTTTTCGGATTTTGGAAAGTAGAATCAATATCGTAGAAGAAGAATTAAAGATTGTTAAACAAAATTTAGTCCGAAATACCCCTTCTTCTTTGTCTACACCGATTATCTCTACCAACCAATTGTGTAGTGAATATTCACTCGTTGATAGTGAACAAGTGTGTAATAATCCAAAAATGTCTTATATCTCAGTTAAAGTCAAATTACTCCTCGAATGGTTAGAAATCTATTTAGAAGCTTTAATTGATACTGGTAGTACACGTTGCATTATAAATGAAAAACACATTCCTTCACAGTACTTAACGAAAGCTAAAAATGTTACTTATGGACAACAAATGGATGGTAGTTACAATACTTATTTGACTTATATAGACAACATGAAAATTAGTTTTTATACAAACTGTAACTCCTTTTCCGATCCCTTTCCTTTACCTCCTGTGTGGACGACAAAAAAGATGAATAATACAGCAGATTTTGTCTTAGGCTTAAACTTTATTCTGTCTGATAATGGACAAATGACCTTTACAAAAGATTATGTTATACTTAGCCGTTCTTCTCTTTTTCTCCCTATTACTCCAGCAAAACCTCGCCTTACGACAGTTAAACGTCTTAAAATAGATACAGCAGAGCCTTGCTTGTGCCTAGTAAAAGGAACATGTAAAACAGATTTGATTGAATTGGAAGATAATGAAGAATGGGAAGTGGACATTAGTTATATTGACGCCCCAGAGATAGAAGTCAATTTCTTAGACAACACTAAGATATATAGAGAAATAACTTCTATTCGAAATAAAAAAAAACATTGATGAACTTTTAAAAAGATTAGATTACTTAGAAATAATTGAAGAAAATCCTCTTAAGTATTGGGAAAATAATAAGATTTACTGCAAATTAGATATCCTTAATCCAAGTTATATAATTAAAACAGGAAAAATAGAATTCTCAAATTTGGATAAGGAAGATTTTAAGGTTCATATTGAAGATTTACTAAAATTACAGCTTATTCGTAAATCCATTTCTCCGCATAGATCAACAGCTTTTATTGTGAGAAATCACAGTGAAATAGTTCGCGGAAAATCTCGGATGGTTATAAATTATAAAAGACTTAATGATAATACAAAGGAAGACAGTTATGATATTCCTGATAAAAACCAGTTGATTAACAGCATTCAAAATGCCAAAGTCTTTAGTAAATTCGACTGCAAGTCAGGTTTCTGGCAAGTCAAAATGCATCCAGATAGTATTGAATGGACAACTTTTTCTTGCCCTGAAGGACATTTTGAATGGTTAGTTATGCCCTTTGGATTAAAAAATGCACCATCCATCTTTCAACGAAAAATGGATGAAATCTTTACCAAGTATGACAAGTTTGTTCTAGCTTATATAGATGACATTTTAGTATTTAGTAAAAACATGGACGATCACATTAGTCATCTACAAATTGTCTTCGCTGAGTTTATTAAACATGGTATTATCATTAGCAAAAAGAAAATGGAACTATTTCGAAAAAATGTCAAGTTTCTTGGTATGGAAATTGGTGATGGAAAAATTAAGCTACAAGAGCATATAACTAAGAAAATTTTAGATTTTTCAGTAGACGAGTTAGGCGAAACAAAAAAGTTACAGTCTTTCTTAGGACTATTAAATTATGCACGAAGCTTTATTAAAGATTTAAGCAAGCTTGCTGGCCCTTTATATGCAAAAACTTCTTCAAAAGGCCAAAAAACATTTAACTTAGAAGATAGAAAGCTTGTACAACAGATAAAAGATCTAGTAGTAAAACTCTCAGATTTACAGTTACCGTTAGACAGTGATTACATTATTATCGAGACAGATGGATCAAGCCTCGGTTGGGGAGCAGGATTAAAAGCCAAGCCTCATAAGTATACTAGTCCCAGTGACGAAAAAATTTGTGGATATGCAAGTGGACAATATCGAGAAAAAGGTAATATTAGCAGTATAGACGCGGAAGTTTTAGCAATAATTTATGCTTTAGATACTTTTCGTATGCATATTTTAGGTAAGAAAGAATTCTTTGTTAGAACAGACTGTGAAGCTATAATAAGTTTTTATAATAAAATGCATGAAAAAAGGAGTAGTAAGCGTAGATGGTTAAACATATTAGATAGAATTAATGATAATGGTTATAATATTAAGTTTGAACACATTAAAGGAGTAGATAATCAGCTAGCAGACGCCTTAAGTAGACAAATAATTGTTTCTAATACTAAACCTGTTTATGCGGACGATGCAGCAGTCGGATGATATATATATATATATATATATATAACGTGTCTGTGTCCTACTTTTCTTAAAAATGCCGTGTGGGCGTGTCCGTGTCGTGTCGTGTCCGTGTCCCGTATCCGTATCGGTGCTCTATAGCTGGCAAAGGTGGAGCTGGTAGAGCAGGGTCAAACAATGTTGGATATCGGGGCAACCGTTCTGGAGCATCAGGAGTTCGAGCTTAGGCCTTTATCATGACTCAGAATATGGCGGTTGAGACTCCTGACGTTGTCGCAGGTATAATGAAGATTTCAGATTTTGATACATGTATACTTATAAACCTTGGATCAACTCATTCTTATATAGCTGATACATGTGTATCACAATTGAATATGATACCAATACCTCTAGAAATCACAATGAATGTAGCATCACCTATAAGAGACTCTATGATAATCAAGCAAGTATTCAAGAGTTGTTGAATACAAATAGGTAATCATGTGTTAGAGGCAGATTTGATTCCTTTAAGGATTACTGATTTTGATGCACTTTTGGGAATGGATTGGTTGTCGAGACACCATGCCATAGTAGATTGCTTCAGAAAGGAAGTGAGCTTCCAGAAGCCTGGTGAGAAGGAGAGGTTTATATTCAGGGGAAGGAGATCATCATCCATGATTAGCATGATCTCCGCACAGGCTGTAGAGAAGTGTATGAAACAAGGAGCAGAGGCTTATTTGGCCTATGTAATTGATACAAGGATGCCCGGTGATGATATCTCTAATATCCCTGTAGTATGTGAATTTCCAGATGTGTTTCCTGAGGAGCTACCAAGATTACCACCGGATCGGGATATAGTGTTTGTGATTGATTTGATGCCAGGTGCTGCTCCTATATCAAGAGCACCTTATAGAATGGCATCAATGGAATTGAAAGAATTGAAGATTCAACTTGAGGAACTGATTGATAAGGGTTTCATAAGACCCAGTACATCACCCTAGGAAGCCCCAGTATTATTTATCAAGAAAAAAGATGGGTCACTCATATTATGTATAGATTACTGGAAGCTTAATCAAGTAACTGTCAGGAATCAGTACTCTTTACCTCGTATAGATGATTTATTTCATCAGTTGCAAGGATCAACAATATTTTCAAAGATAGATCTGAGGTCGGGGTACCACCAACTAAAGATCAAGGGAGAAGATGTGGCGAAGACAACCTTCAAAACTAGATATGGGCATTATGAATTTTTGGTGATGTCGTTTGGGCTAACCAATGCCCCAACAGCTTTCATGGATTTAATGAATAGGGTGTTTACACCCTATCTTGATCAATTTGTGGTGGTGTTTATAGATGACATCTTGATTTACTCAAAGAATGTGGAGGATCACATTGAACATTTGAGGATAGTGTTACGAATTTTGAGGGAGCAACAATTCTTTGCAAAGTTGAGTAAATGTGAATTTTGGCTTGAAGAAGTGATGTTTCTTGGCCATGTCATCTCGGCAGAAGGAATCTTTGTGGATCCCAAGAAGGTTGAAGCTATTGTGGGTTGGAAGGCATCGACTACGGTGACAGAAATCAGAAGTTTCTTGGGTTTAGCTGGGTATAGGGGGCCTTCCAATCAGCTGAAGCTAGGTCTTTTATAGAAGATTTGTAGAAGGCTTTTCAACAATAGCCCTTTCAATAATAAAACTATAGAGGAAGAATGCAAAGTTTGTATGAACTGAGGACTGTGAGAACAATTTTCAGGAGTTGAAAAATAGATTGGTGTCAACACCAATACTTACTGTGCCTAAATGTGGAAGTGGTTATGAGATTTATAGCAATACATCATATCAAGGCCATGGATGTGTGTTAATGTAATTTGGCAAGGTGATAGTATATGCATCTAGACAGCTGAAGCCAAATGAAATGAATTACCCAGTTCATGATTTAGAACTTGCCGCGGTGATATTTGCATTGAAGATATGGAGGTATTACCTTTACGGTGAAACATGCAAAATTTATACTGATCATAAGAGTTTGAAATATATTATAAGCCAGAAGTAGTTGAATATGAGGCAGAGGAGATGGGTGAAGTTACTCAAGGATTATGATTTCACATTGGAGTATCACCCAGGAAAAGCCAATGTAGTGGCTGATGCCTTGAGCAGAAAAAGTATGGCTCATATTCTTATAAGCAATAATACACAGATGAGGGAAATTAAAAACTATGGGAGTTAAACTAGAAGTGGATGGGTTGGGAGCTCTGCTAGCTAGCTTCCATTTGAGGCCAACACTGATATCACAAATTAAAGAAGCCCAAGGACAAGATCCAAAGTTTAGAAAGATAATGGAAAGATTTAAATCGGGGAACCAAGGCGAATTTGTGATGACTGAAGGAGGGACACTGAAAGTGGGAAACAAAATATGTGTTCCAAATGTTGGAGGCCTCAGAGAAAGCATTATGGAGGAAGCACATAGCTCCGGATATGCAATGCATCCTGGTACAACTAAAATGTATAAGATCCTAAGAGAAAATTATTGGTGGAAAGGCATGAAGAAGAATGTAGCTCAATTTGTGGAAAAGTGCTTGATTTGCCAACGGGTCAAGGAGGAGCATAGAAGCCCGGTGGGATTATTGCAATCTTTAGATTCCTGGAGTGGAAATGGGAAAAGATTTGTATAGACTTTGTTACAGGACTGCCCAAGACCCAGAAAGGTAATGACACAATATGGGTGATTGTTGATAGACTCACCAAATCAGCACATTTTCTTCCTATGAAGATAAACTATACTCAGGAGCAACTAGCAAAGTTGTATGTTGATGAGATAGTGAGATTACATGAGGTGCCAGTGTCAATAGTGTCTGATAGAGATCCTAGATTTACGTACCATTTTTGGCAAGGATTACACAAGGCCATGGGGACTAAGCTGAAACTTAGTACGGCATTTCATCCTGAGACTAATGGACAGTCAGAGAGGACTATTCAGACACTAGAGGACATGTTGCGAGCATGTGTCCTAGATTTCACAAATAGCTGGGATCGACATTTGAGGTTGATTGAGTTTGCATATAATAACGGCTATCAACAGAGTATAGGCATGGCACCGTTTGAGGCTCTATATGGAAAGAGGTGTAGAACACCCTTATGCTGGGATGAGGAAGGAGAAAGAGTATTGTCAGGGCCAGAGTTGGTACAGACCACGGCAGACAACATCAGAACAGTTAGAGAAAGGATGAAAGCAGCTCAAGATCGACAAAGGAGCTATGCAAATAACAGAAGACGTGATCTAGAGTTTGAAGTTGGAGACAAGGTCTTTCTTAAAGTGTCTCCATGGAAAGGGGTAATGAGATTTGGAAAGAAAGGGAAATTAAGTCCGAGATATATTGGATCGTATAAGATAGTGGCTAGGATTGGCCCAGTTGCATATAAACTAGCACTATCGGATGATTTGTCAAGAATACATGTCTTTCATGTATCTGTCTTGAAGAAGTATTAGCCAGACCCCTCTTACATATTAGAGGAACAGCCGGTTGAGTTGAGAGAAGATTTATCTTATACTGAGAAACCGGTGGAAATATTTGATAGGAGAGAACAAGTTTTGAGGAATAAAAGCATTCCACTAGTGAAGGTACTGTGGAGAAACCAAGTACGGGAAGAAGTTACGTGGGAGAGAGAGGAAGATATGAAGATTCAACATCCCCACCTCTTTGAGACTGGAGGTATGTTAATTTCGAGAACGAAATTTATTTAGGCAGAAGAGGGGGGGGGGGGGAGTTGTAACGACCCGAATTTTTCTAAAAAATGGACTATTAGAGTGAAACCTCAAATGAGGGGTAAAATAGTCCAATAAAGTTGGAAATTAGGGTCAAGAAAGATGTTTAGGTGAGAATAAAATTGATTAAGTTATTTTTGAGGATTAAATGAGTTAATGAAGCTTGAGACACAAAATGACCATTTTGCCCCTCAAGTAAACAGTTGTGAATTTAAGAGATAAGAGTGAATGGTTTCATTCATCTCTCTCTAGAGCCTGAATCTAATCTGGCTCACTGTTGGTGTCCAAATACTCCTCTATTAAGACCAATCATCTCAACCAATCTCTTATTCATTGATTTAGATTTGCTTCAATTCCAAGGAAAAGCACATGTTAGCGTCAACACCTTCCTCATTTTTTTTATATATAAAAAAATTTCCAAAATTTTTTATGGAATTTTAATTTTTTTTTCCTAATGGATTCATTTCAATTGTTAATAAAAAAATATTGAACAATGATTTCAATATATTGATCTCAATGGTTAATACATTTTAAGTTAAATGATATTTTAACCGGTCAAATTTAAAAATACCATTTAATTGTTCAAAATTTATATTAACAGTACCTTCTAACCATTCATTCAAACACAAGTAAAAATAAAAATTCTAAAAAAGAAATTCAAAATAACAACATTTTTTTGTCTTTTTTTCTGTGAAAATCTAGGTAGTTTTCTATATATATATATATATATATATATATATATATATATATATATATATTTCTTTTTAAAAAATAGAATTTATGTATTCATGAAAATAAAAAGTCTCCAGTAAATAATAATAAAAAAAAAACATAAGAATATAAGGCAAGCGGATTAATACTATAAATCAGACTCTTATAGTCTTATTCATCCTTATTCCTTAACATCATAAGATTCACCCATTTTGGCTTTACATGCAACTGGAGCAAAGTTTTATGGCTTTTACAATACGAAAAAAAGTTTTGTGGCCATAGCGTTATAACTTGAGTAGTTTTGTGGCCATGGGTGCAATTAACCCCCTATGAACTTCCTTTTGATCTTCATTATCCAGGGCTTGTTTTAAAGAACTTGAATAATAGATTTTGTATTTTTGGCAACAAATGCTAAAGATATTATGATAGGTGGAGAGAAATAATTTGGTGTAGCAAAGAGGTTTTGTTAGAATGCTAGAGTAATGTTGGTTGGGAGATTCATCTCACTTATGTTAAAATAGTTAAAACTAGAGTTTTTTACTTGTCACCCCCTAAAAAATAGTCAAATCACTTGCCACTTCCTCACTTTTCAATGATACCCCATAACTTACTCCTCTATTTTTATTGTACTTACCATCCCTTGAATTAGTTATCCTAACCAAAGGTTTTGAATAGTTTTTAAAAAATATTTAAAAAAAACAAAAGACAAAAATACTTTTTTTTCATAATTGTTATTTATCTATGATTAATAAATAATTAAGAAATTCTGAAAAGGGTTATAATTACTACAAATAAATTTATATTAAATATATAAAATAATATATATATATATATATATATATATATATATATAGCAGTGATATGCTGCGGCAGGCCGGAAATTTG
The DNA here is from genome assembly GCA_026586065.1 of Dioscorea zingiberensis. Classification (NCBI taxonomy): domain Eukaryota; kingdom Viridiplantae; phylum Streptophyta; class Magnoliopsida; order Dioscoreales; family Dioscoreaceae; genus Dioscorea; species Dioscorea zingiberensis. The sequence continues at coordinate 18,789,956 of CM048818.1, read as the reverse complement.
TAATTTCCGGTCGCTTGTTCATTCTGGATCCTGTAGGATGTTTGAACAATTTCTAACCGTACGGATGGAAAGATCATCGAAAAATAAGTTAGCCTGTCAATTTTCATACAATTTGGAAACTTGTAGGGTCTTCATCTTAAGGGATCAAAACTTATAGGAATCTGAACGGTCCAGAATTTCAACCGTTAAGTGGGAGGACCAAACGGTTACCAAATTAAATGAAAATTGACATGCTAGCTTATTTTGAGCAGATCTTTCCATCTATGCTTTCAAAAATCCTCCAGGGGTCCAAATGGGCCCCAGGAAATAAATAAAGATTCCGTACTGCATTTATATCACTACTCTATATATATATATATATATATATATATATATATATATTTCTACATTAAAAATTTATTTGTAAGATATTCAAAGTAAACAAAAATAATTAGATTTTCATTAAAAAATTATATTTTTTATAAAAAAATAATAATAATTATCACCAGCAAAATACATCTTTTAGAATTATTGAAAATAGAAAAGATGAGAAAATTTATTGAAAATGTTATTGTATACAAAAATGATAAAATTGTTAATTTACATAAATTATAACCTTAAGTTTTTAACCCAAATTAAAGTATAAAACTTTAGTTAAGGGTTTGGCAAGTAAAATAAAAATAAAGGAGGGGTTATGGGGTATTATTAAAAAGTAAGGGGATGGCAAGTGATTTGGCTATTTTTGAGGGGCTGGTAAGTAAAAAACTCTTAAAAATACTAGAGTTTAGTTAGTAAGAACTTTTTTCAAAGCACTTGATTTTAGGGTGTGCAAATCTAACTTTTATGGGTAGGGCTATCAAACGATTAAGTTGTTCGTGAGCAGCTCGAGATCGGTTCGGGAAAAGCTCGCGCTTGGCTCAGAATTTCGAGCTTTCGAGCCGAGCTCTAGATCGAGCTTTGCTCGAAAGCTCGAAATTTAATATTAATATATTAATATATAATATAAATATTAATAAATATTATTATATTTTATTATATAATATAATATATGAATAAAATATTTAATATTTAGTATTGATATATAATATATAATATTAAAAAAATAATTTATAAATAAGTTTTAATTTTAAATTAAATGAGATCGTAAATTATAATTGAGTTCTTAATTTCGAGCTAAATCGAGCTGAGCTTAAGCAAACTTATTCGAGCTAATTTTGAGCTCGAGCTCGAGCTAGGCTATTTGAAGCCGAATTCGAGCTGGGCCCATCCTAATCAAACTCGGTCCGTTTACAACCCTATTTAAAAGACAATGAGTACTTTTCTCCACACTCTATTTCTTTTGTTTGTCTAACTTATATTCAATAGAACACAAATAATTTTCCTTTTCTTGGAATATGCTCTCCTGATGAACTCTTAAACTTAATGCTTCACTTTGTTTTCATCTGTAGAGTTTAATTTGGATTTTATTCTATCTCTATTCTAGCTGACTGCTCTAAATCATGGAAGTTTTGAATCAGAAGGGCATTCAATGAGCAAATGTCGCAATTTTCAATTCAAAGTGAAGGAAAATTGTGCAGCATTCTTTTACCCAAGGAGTAAGAAGACTTGAAAAATATGGCATCATTCGTTATATTATTAATGATTCATAGGCTATGCTTGTGGGCAAGCAACTAATGTATAATTGTGTGCTAAGGAAGAATTTTCAAAAACTTTATTACAAGTAAATTTTGATTCAAAGCTCTTCAATGTATAATTGTGAGTTTAATTGAAGGATGCTAAATCAAATAAACAGTTTGTTATGGTTATAATGGTGTGCATTGTCTTTACAGATGGAGCCATTTAGACAGGGACCAGGATGAAGAGTATTGACAGTTCATTTTTAATTAATATATTGGTATTCAAAATTATATTATTGGGGATTGATAAATAAAAAAATATATTGGTGGGAAATATAAATATAAGCGAGGGAATAGCAAGGGAATTAATTTTAAAAATTTAACGAGGGGAAAGAAGCCCTTGCTAAATAGCTAGCGAAAATCCATAGCTAAGTTCTCGCCAATAAAAAAAAAATCAAGGAGGGAAGATAGATAGGGAACAGTGAGGGAATATGTTCCCTTGCTAAATAGCTATAGCAAAATAAGATCAAAATAGCGACTAAAAATTTTCCCTCACCATTCCCTCGCTAAAGTAATTTAGTGAGGGAAATTCATGATTTAGCAAGGGATTTTTCCCTAACTATTTTCCAGATTTCTTGTAGCGGTGGGGGTCATATAGTTGTAGTGTGTGGATGATATCGTTGAAATCCTCTTGCTCACTCTAGTTGGTTGTACCTAAGTTTTGCTTATTGCTCCCGCTTATACAGTTGAATTCTCTGCCTATCAACCATAGTCCCTGTTATGTGAGATTGATTTCTTCAAGCTCTTCCCAGAAATCGTGTTTGTGTGTTCTTGTGCATGGCCCATAAACTGTTGTATATGTCCTTTTGGTATTTGTTGTTCTATCCTCTAACACGGTCGCAATAGAGAACTTTCCTAACTAAATGGCTTCAAGTTTAAACCTTGTGCTTTTCCAGCCTATGTAACAACCATCTCTTGTATTGTTAGCCGACAGGGTTATTCTTTCATCATATAAAGTGCCCCCTATTGTCTTGCAGGTGAGGTCATTCATTGCATCAAGTTTTGTTTCTTGTAAACAAGTCACGTTCGCGCTATGTTGTTTCAGAAAGTCACGCACTAGGTATTGCTCCCTCCTTTTTCCTAGTCCTCTAACATTCCACTATATGAATCATGGGGAATGTATACTTGGCCATGACTATGATTAGCAAAGCTGGGAGATTAGTTGCTCTATAAGCATCTCTTGCTATTGTCTGATTCCCTTTGCCTTATTTGATTAAGGACTGGGAGATCTTGGCTAACCTCGATCCCCGATCCCAACTTGAGTTGTTGTTGCTATGAGGTCCTTGTCTAGCCATTTAGATAATGTTAGTGGAACTTCAAACTGGGAGGAGGGATCTCCTTCTTCATACTCCTTTCTTATGTTTGTTGTTGTTATGTCTCCTTGTGTTAGTGTAGTGGTTGTTGTTTCTCCAGTCTTTTGTTTTCTTGGCCTTCCATTAGGTCTTGGTTGCCTTGTAGATGGAGCCTTCCCTTTCCCTTTCGTTGCTATAGTTTGTTGTTCCTTACTCCCTTTGACTGTAATTTCCATTTTTTTGTGTTACCATGGCTTCCTGTGGTTTGTCAATTGTTTTGTATCCCATAATTAGAGTTTATGTCTCGTTTGATATAGGGGTCCATGCTTCATTGATGAGTCTCAGAGCAATTTTGTTAGTATCCAAGCACATGCCTAGTCCTATATGAATTAGGTTATCCATTTTTGGGCTTGAATTTAAGGTGGAATATGCTTGAAATTAAGATGGAATGGGTTGTCGGGGGTTATATTAGAAATTGGGCCTTGATTAGCCTCAGCTTGTTGTAGTGATAGGAGGGTTTAGTGGGTCATCGGCTTGTTAGGCTAAATTGTTTAGCTGGTTATTGGGCTTGTGCGAGTCAAGTACCCGACCCAGATCCTGCCCGGCCCTCTCTGTATGCTTGGCTGAAGTTGGGGTCTTGTGGGTCCCCTCTGCTCCCCGTGGTTATTCCTCATTGGCCCTTTTTGCATTTGAGCAACTATGATTGGTTGGTCTCTTTATCAAAGAGTCCTACATTGAAGCACCTCCACTGCTCCACACGTCCCAATAGAAGGCTTCCACGCCCGCGTCTTCTACAAGCTCGACTATTGGACCCCCGTGACCAGCTGAGCCAGCCACCTATGTGGGCCCCTCTTTAGGGGACGAAACACACCCTTGTACGGTTCCTATTCCTTCACCTTTTTTTCGGGTTATCATGGTGGTCATACCATGTGGTTGCCACCACAGCTCCTCCTCTGGCACCTTACTATGGCGGTTTGAGGGGGGTCTTGGATACCGCAATTTTCTTGGGCCCGTATTGCTATCGGTCTCTGATCATCACCCTTTGTCTTCTATCACAATTCTCGGTAGTACTCCTTTTTCAGTCATCTTCTCTTGTGCATACTTCGCCCTATTCTTTGCAATTATCTTCCTTTTCTCCTCCAAACGAAACCTCTGTGTACCATCGTCCCCCTTTGCACCATTCTCCTCCCTTGGGATATGCTCCTTGTAATCCAGAGCTCCAATTTTTCTCTTCCCTGTATTCCGATTCTCAACGCTCTGGTGGCTCCACGGCAACCCTTCCTGGCCTTCTTCTAACACCACTCTAAAAATGTGCTTCCTGCTCCCGATGTTGCAAGCAATCACGCATGGGAGTGTCTTGCCCTGGTGAATTCACATAACAATACGGGCTTCATCGGCAAACCAGCTACCGTGACCATCGACGTGTATAAGCTCCCCAATAGGTTGTAGCATCCTAGATACTGTCTCTTGTTGCCAACAAAATAGAGGTAATCTTTGCACCTCCACCCACCTGGTCACCCCGTCTGCTCGTTGTGGTTCCCAGAGGTCCGGCGACCACTGTGAGCATCGCAAGGTAAATTCTGACAATTCAATATCACGGTGTCTCTTCAAGCTTTGTGCAACCTCCGACGAGGGACAAATAGTGATTAACTGGCCATCCCGGAACGGTTTAGTGCTCTAGTCCCAGTTTTCATCTTCAATTTCCTTCAACGTCCTCGTAATTCGGCGAGCATCCATTACTCCCTCTCGAACAACCATAGCCTCCACAATAGTGAATCTCCGCATGTCCTCTTTACCTTTTAACATCTAACTATCAAGAGACAACGCGGTGTGTATATCTTAATCTCCCAGGTCCTCTTGCGAGGTCTCCAGTGACCGGAGTGTAGAACGTGTTGCAGTGCTTGGGGTGCGCACAGACTTCCTTCCATTCCCTTTATTGGACTTTGGTGATGCTTTTGGAGTATTCCCTCGGCGCTTCTGCTCCCTGGATTGCCGGGGAGGTGGTATCAGCTGGTAGTTGGCTCCCCGGTGGCCCACTTCCCCGTAATTACGACAGGTGATCTCTCGCCAGCATTCGAAAACCCTATACCCCCTTTGCAGGCACTATCTGTACACTTCCTTCACGTTTGTTGGTGTGCGAATGAGTGGGGGTGATCTCCGTCCTTGAATTGGCCAACGGTTTTGGTGGATCGCCGGACTACATCTTCTTCCCCTCTTAGCCTGGATGTCTTGCCATTTTCCTTCCTCCGTGTTATCCAGTGGTTGTTAAGGTAGCGGGATGACCAGATTGACCTCACTCTGCTCCTGGTGTCCTTTCACCACCCCCATGTAGGTGACGCTTGGAGGCTTGGGGCTTAGACATGTTACTAGAGGCTGTGTTTCCGTTAGGGACCATCAAGTAGTTGGCCTGGTGTGTTTCAAGCGGAGAAGGGCTTGGTTGTGTCCCCCTTGATCGCTAGATGCTCCTTTTCTTTGCCAAATTTTGACCATCGTAGTCTCCGATAATCTTTGTTATGCTGCCGCCGTTAGCTCCGCCCAGCTCCTTTCGGGTGTGAAGCCATTTGTTGTAATTGGGCCTTGATACATCATACACCTCTAGATTTAATATCAAGTAAACTTTTTATTTTTTCGGATCAATTTCCAAATATTCAATGCCATGTGTAATCTAGTATATGTACATCATTGAATAATCTAATTATTCAATTATTTTATTTTATCAAGATCTCCAATGGACAATAAGGAGATTGTATTTATAAAATAAAAATAAAAAAAAATTCTGTAATAGAGGAAATATGAGATATTAATGAAAGGCTTAAATACCCAATGTTCATTTTCGTTCATGTACTTTAAAAATGTTCAATACGGTCCCTATACTTTATATATTTGTTAAATACTGTCCCTGACGCTGATGTGGCAGCACATATAAAATACAACCTAATTTTTTTAAAAATAATTTATTTTTAAAAAATTATTATTTTGCTAATGTGGCAGAATACGTATGCCACGTCAACAAAATACTGCCACGTGTAAATAAAAAAAATCAAAAAATTATATTGTATTTCATCTGTGTTGCCACGTCAGCGTCATGGACGGTATTGAACAAAATATGCAAAGTACAGAAATCATATTGAACATTTTTAAAGTACATGATGAAAATGAACATTGGCCTATAGTACATGGATGAATAGTGTATTTAGGCCTTAATGAAAAGGCCAAATCTTTGTATTAAATTGGGCTATGGAGCCAAAGGTGTCACAAATAAGGTAAGGTCCTCCACACACGGTGATAGAACCTGCAGTTCAATCTCCTCTCGCATGTAGCGAAAGGCGCGATGGTGGGTCACCCTAAAATGGTGGGTTACGCACACCGCAAGCTCAAGTGGGATTGTAGTCATGGTCAGAAAGACGTAAGGCTCAAGACATAATAATGTATCCCGCAGTGGCCAAGTCGCGTCTCGAAGGAAACCCGTGATACCCAATCCGTATGTACGCCCCATTCAACATAACGCTTTTATCCCCTTGTTTCAAAAAAAAAAGGGGCTATGGATTTCTATTTAAACTGGGCTGAAATCATTGATGGGCCTCTTTGCATGAGTAAAAAGAAAAGGTGTTGATTTTTTTTAGATTTTTATTCTCTTTAAGCTTCATATAAAGCTTAATTAATAATTACTTGGAAATGCCAAAGACCTGTCGAGTAGAAAGCGTCCTCCGCACTCTGTAGTAGAATCAGTTCAATCCTCTACACGGAGTATCGCGCAGGATTTGGTAGTCACCCGCTTATTCAAAAAAAAAAATAATTACTTGGAAATAGAATTCTTGTTATTTTTATTTCTATTTTAAAAACTCTTTTTCTTAATTATCAATCTTTAATTTCACCACATTTTTTTTTTGATATGGATATCATTTTAGTAATTTTAATGTGAAAAATAATTATACAAGTAATTTCTAATAAAATGAAGAAATATATATATATATATAACTGAAAATAAATTCTAAGATTGCTTCCTGTCCCTCGATCTTATCCCCAATATCAAAAGAGCTTCATCCCCAAATTCTCAATTCTCCCAATTTGGATGGGATTCTGCTTCTGTTTTCTCAATTTCATCATCCAGGGCAATCCGATCTTTAATCAGTTTTCTCCATAATTTTCTAGAATTTTCGAGTATTCTTTTAGTGTGGGATGAGCGAGAACCCTAGCGTCACCGGAGAAGTGAAGCTGGGGCCGGCGGAGGCGATGGACGGCGCTGACGGTGCCGGGAATTCTCAGGCCATGGCGTTGTACGGGCATGAGAGGCGGGAGGGCAATGGCGAGGAGGAGCAGGACGGAGTGGCCGAGGTGGAGGGCATGGATGCCGATCAACCGACGGATCTCGCCAACCTCGGCGACCACGTCGGGCTTATCGTGCCGCCTGTGGGGAGTAATCAACTCACACTCTCCTTTCAGGGCGAGGTGTATGTATTTGATTCCGTTTCCCCGGAAAAGGTGAGATCTTGCTGAAGTTCTGAGCTTTCTTGTTGGATTTTGTTGTTGTTTCTGTGATTATTGGGAGGTTTGTTGCAGGTTCAAGCCGTGCTATTGCTGCTGGGAGGGCGTGAGATCGCCGGAGGGTTGGGTTCTATGCCATCTTCTTCGCATCCTTATAAAGTACTGGCTGGTTGTGCTTGCTGTTGCTATGTTAGTAGAATTGTAGTTCTTTGTGAATGGTTTGATGGATAGTTGTTTTATCTCATGTGATTTGTAGCGCTCCAACTTCCCCCAAAGAGTTGCCTCATTGATGAGATTCAGGGAGAAAAGAAAAGAGAGGAATTTTGACAAGAAGATCCGGTACACTGTTCGGAAAGAGGTTGCTCTCAGGTTAGTTAGAGTTTAATTTCTTGACATTAATTCTGTTTCCTTTCTCTATGTGCCTCTTGATAGTTTTTTGGCAATCCAACAGTACAGATTTTTTTTCCTTTTCTTTTTTTTTTGTTGGGTGATTGGTTTTAGGGTTTCTTATACTTTCCAGAGTGTGTAACTGGATTTGCTTTCTGAAATTTGATTGCATTGGATGACTTAAAGATAAATACATTTCTAAGAGGTTGTGAGATCAAATAATGCTTGCAATCTCTTTATTGGAGATTATGTGTCTAATTAGTAATATTTTGATGGGGGGCATTAATGAGTTTTCAAAGGTTTGTACTTTGTTGTGCCCACTGCTAGCTAGGGCAATTCTCAGAGGTGATATTCAAGCTTCTTTAGCCTACATAGGTTCACAATGGAATAAATGTTTTTTTTTAGGATATCAAATTGGTTGGTCTCCATCATCCCCTGATCAATTGCTTTTCCTCCTAACATGATTTCTTTTTAAATGTGTGGGATATACTCAAGTTGTATATTCAGAGCCTATAAGTGAAAAGCACTGAGGTTTTGGATAAATGGCTGATGGATAATTATCTTGGATACAACCTCATATGGATAGTAAACCCCTACATTTAACTTCTATTATATGGCCACTTGTACATTTGCTTAGTCCCCTGATTGGTTTCAGATTTATCTTCTCTTATTTTATTGTGCATTGTTACAATGATTTTCTATCTGTGACCTCTTTTTTCCGGCTTGGAGTTATTCTGACATTTCTAAGTGTGATGAAAGTGTCTTTTGTTTTCAATATTTTAAGTAATGATTAAACACCAGTGCCAGTCTGATTGTCTTTAAAATAAAATATTTCTTTTTTATGATGTATTAATTCCTGTATGTCTGGTAACAGAATGCAGCGAAACAAGGGCCAATTCACATCATCGAAGTCAAGACCTGAAGATGCAACAACTTCTGTTACAACTTGGGATGCTACTCAACGCTGGAGTGCTGATGATCGGCCACAAGCATCAGCTGCGTAAGTTCTTAAAAGTATCATCTATTTTTCTGTTTCCTTAGTCATGAGAGAATGTATTCCTTAGTTAAATTTTTTTCAGCCAGGCAGCATTGTATTTAACTAGTATTCCAGTTCATATAACATATGGTTAGTTCTAAGTTTTTCGCATTTATTAAGTTTCATGGAAGGAATCCCTTGATACCTCTAGCATATGTAGCTTCACTCTTCTAATTAGTTGCACTCAGCTGGCCCTTGTCATGGCTCCTCTTGCATTCTATCTCAAACTGTGCCTTTAGCTATTCTGAATCAGAGTTTATTGAATGTTTGTTGTTGCTTAGAAGATCCGGCACTGATGTTTCCTGAATCCTTTCAGATGCCATCACTGTGGGATTAGTGCAAAGTCAACTCCAATGATGCGCCGTGGACCTGATGGACCGAGAACCTTATGCAATGCTTGTGGACTCATGTGGGCAAACAAGGTTGGCAGTTGGTCCTTAATGTTACATGCCACATCTTTCTTTTAACTCAAAAAGTTTTACTTTACATTACCTTCTTGCCTTAGCATATGATTCATGGTATCACATATGGCATCTTTTACTCTATTCAAGACGATGGTAAAAGAGGCCTTTTTTGGTAGAAACACACCATATTAATTAATCTCATTTTATTTATTTCTTTGAAATAATCTAATTTATATCTGCTCAGGCTACATTTTGAATTCACTTTCTTCACTATACTAAGCATCCTGGAGTTAGATAATTGAATGATTTAGCATCAGGTGAATTACATAGAGTATTGAAATTAGACTCCAATCATATTGTAATGCACATTTGGTCTCTAATTATTCTGAACCCTAGCAGATCTTCACAATAATCAACTGTTTGTGATCTTTACTGATCAACACATCACAAATGCATGTGATCATGTTGCTTCAGATCAAGTGATGTGCTGCCAATGATGCAAGGGTTGAATTGATATCATCTAATGGAAGATATTGACGCCTTACACTGTGAAGATTTAAGAGGACTATCCAATTAGCTCCACTTTTCCACACGTTGCATCCTGACACATCAAGCTTTAATATTCCATCATCTTTTCTGATTCAATGATGCATTCTTTGATTGTTATGGGCACAATCCATGACAACATCAAACTATTCTTGTTGGTTTCAAATTCCACAATATGCCTGATTAATTCACAGTAGATACCACAGCTAGAATTTCATGTAAAACTCTGTGTTTATGGGATCTTTGCAGGGAACACTAAGGGACCTTTCGAAGAATCCAACTCCGCCCCCTCAACATTCATTTCCTGAAGCAAAGGAAGGGGTGAGCCTTGAATTATCAGTTGAAATATCAATGTCCTTTGTTATCACTTTTCTTTGTTTTCCTGAACTCTTTTCCACACATATTTCAGAACGGAAACTCTGAAGCTGTGGGCGAGCAGCATCCCCTGGCAATCAACGCCAATGGTCATAATGCATCATGATAATAAGGCTTTGTGCACTTAGGAACTTCTGGCAGAGAAGATAACTTATATCTGGAAGCCTGTCCCTTGAATCGAAATCTTATGAAATTCCGCCATACTTGTATGTACCATATAGTTCTATCTAATCTTTAGATGTTGCATTCCCTCCATCTTCTTCTCTCATCCTTTGCACATCGGTACCATGATATGTATTCCCCCCTTTTCTGTAGTTTTTAGTCCCGGGTGGATGAATTGATGATCCTGTAGTTCATTGCATTTATCTGTTCCTCAAAGTTTGAATTCTCAGTGAAGATGAGGTTAAATTTCTTAGACATTTCAGACCTCTTTGTTATTCCTATGTTATGCTATGGAAAATTTATGTAATTTCTTTCTTTATTTTGTTAACTTATTTTGCTCTTGATACTCCTTTGAACAAGCTACAAGAGAGAAAAGAATGTGAGGAATTTTACATATATATACTCATAAAAGGTTATAATCTTGGACATAACCTGATTAAAAATTATATTTTGCATATATCCACACTCTTTTTTTTTTTGACAATGGCCATAAAGACTGAGGAGGCCTGCACGCGCGTCAGCCTTCCCCATCACTTTGTAAGGAGAGAGCCTCAACCCGCTGCCGTCTGGCAGACACGCAAGTCGAGGCCAACGCCTTTAACAAGCTATGAGGAGCCGATGCCGATAGGCCGTGGGTCGTTGGTATATCCACACTCTTTTATCTAAGTTATATCACCAAAAAATATCATTTTTATGAGATATAATTATAAATATCTTGATATATTTGTGCAGTGAAATGCATGTAAGTTTCCCTAATAAATTTGATATGAGAGAGAGAGAGAGGGATGCAGATAGAATTAATGCTAAAGACATTCCCTGCACTCAACCCAAAGAAAGGATGGACAAAAAGAGGAGCTCCGAGTGTCAGCTTTGGCTTTTTACTGCAAAGACAGATAGTAAAGAAAGAGAGGTGTGGTTAATTCCATTTACTAAACATCAAAAATATATATAAAGAAATAACTCCAAAAGTAGAAAGATGGCCATGCACTTGACCCTTAATTTACTAAACATTGTTTTACCCAAACTCCCATGCAAAATATCACAACTTATAATCACTTTATACTGCAGTTAAACAAATCAAACATACAAAGAGTACAACCTCTCTTTGATAAGAGTGATGGGTCTTTTACTGACAATGAGAATCCCTCCACATTAGTCTTCAAAAGTAGTGCCTAATATCTAGAGAGAGAGAACTAGATCACCTATATATAATTATATATAAAAAAGTATGTAATATACAATGTTGTGTGTGTGTGTCTTTGAGTGCATGTTCCAATTAGAAGCGCACACACACACACACAAAGATTCAAACACAAACTAAGCCTCCAATCTCTTTTTTTCTGTTGTTTTTGCTGCTGTTGCTGTTGTTGTCTTGTGCTGTGACACTGCATTCACTGCATTGTGCTTTGCAAGAGTGAGGAGAAAAAATTTCAGCAGAGAGGACATGATGTGTGACATTAGCTTTGCTTTTTTCCTTTCATTCTGATTCCTGGCCCCCTCTCCATGTCAACATTTTTCTGACATTCATCTGACATTTGATTTATGCCAATTTTTACTGTTAATTGTAATTCTAAGATGGTGTTGTTTGTTTGTTTTATTATATTATATTATATTATATTACTTGATTGGTTTAAATGAGAGAATGTCAGGTGGAGGCTTTTGAGGAATGCTGTTCCCCACTTTCCCAAACTAAAGTGTGTGTTTATGTGTATATAAATGTGGATTAAAAGTGGGTAAAGTGGGAAGAGAAAAAGGGCTATTTTGGGGATTCGGAAAGTAGTGTGTGCAATCATGTTATGCTCTACTTCATTCCCTTCAACCTGAAACTAAGAATAATTCAAATTAATATGATTGATTGAATGAATGAATGAATGAATTCTTTGTTGAATTCTCAAAATCCCCAACTAGTACTTGTGAACTCCTTTTTAGCATCAAGCTCTGTTTAACTTCTTCATTTGTCTTATAAGATGAACTGATTGAGGAGTTTATCATTTGTTTCCTGCTTTATTGAGACCAGCTCATCAATGTTCCAATCTTCTCACTATTTGCATATGCATCATGTTCTACTCATATCAACTTCTCATCTAGGAGCTTCACAAGCCAATGAACACTTTAAAAACTTGCTTATATCATCTATGATATAGCTAACCTTTAAATTGTTCATCATAACATGGGTGTTTATGGCCATGGCCTTCCACTTTTGATCATTCTCTTTTGTTGCAAACTTTAATCACATATAAATTTTATAGAAAAAGAGAATGCTACCATGCTAGCACCCACTACAATGTACCACTACTCTAAATAGAGAGAAGAATACAAGCACAGAGAGGAAAGGTATTACACTGAGGTGTGTGAGTTCTTTCACAGGTTTCAAGTAGTCTGAGCTTAAAAAGTTAAAAAGAGATGGTCAAAAAGCTCCCACTTATAAAAAGGGGTGGAAAAAAAGCCATTAACAAATGCAAATCATCCATCTCTTTCTCTCTCTACACTTTGCTTTTCTATTCATTCAAGTCTAAATCCCACACTTATACTGTCCACTTGATCATGATATGCTTTATCTGATTGAGTTGTTTATTCTCTCTTTGGTGTAAACATTGGCAACTATATATGGTACTCAAATTATTGTACTCAAATTATTTAAGTTGGATTATGCTTGTTTCACAGAAGTAAAACATAAGAAGAGGATTTGTGTGTGTGTGTGTGTGTGTGTGTGTGTGTGTGTGTGTGTGTGTGTGTGAGAGAGAGAGAGAGAGAGAGAGAGAGAGAGAGAGAAGTTGAATGGCTTTTTGGAGGGGCATGAAAAGGACTAATGGTAATGGAATGCAAGAGGAGCAGAGACAGCAGAGACAGTGGCTTGCTTTTTGGGTACTTGGGAGGAAGGGAGGGAATATTATTAACACTGTCCCTCTACGAGGATTGGCGTGATGAGATGAGAGCATTTCTTTTTCTCCTTTTACTCTCTTTTGAGACAACGAGATAGCATGCATTTGCCTCTCCAAAAGCAAAAGAACACAGTCACAGTGTCACACTCACAAGCATATTTGTTTTTGTTTTTGTTTTTGTTTTTAGAGAGAGAAATACCTTTGTCTGTCCCTTCAAAGAATGCATGCTAGGAACGTTAGGAGGGAGGGAAACTCTCTCATCTCATTTCAAAAACAGGGGCCCATTCTTGCCACCTTTCTCAAAGCATGCCAAACGCTTTACTAATTATAGTTTTTTTTTTATAGTGGGATTTGTTGTTTGTGAAGAAGATCTTTGATCTTTTCAACAGCTTTTTATCATCTTGGGAACTTCCAAAGCCCCTGTTTTTCCTCCATAAAGCTCCTCACTCTCCACTGATTTTAGGGATCACAGAAACAGTTGGGGTGGTGGTGGTGGCGGTGGTGGTGGTGGTGGTGGTGGGGGTGGTGTTTGGGGGGCTAAGGAATGCGAACAGGAGCTCACAGTGTGCAGCAGGCCCTCACTGTAGAGGCAGCCTCAGTGCTGAAGCAGTCTTTGAGCTTGGCTAGAAGAAGAGGCCATGCACAGGTCACTCCTCTACATGTTGCTGCAACCTTGCTAAGCTCTTCCACATCCTCTCCCTCTTCTTCTTCTTCTTTTCCTTCTCCTAATCTTCTCAGAAGAGCTTGTCTCAAGTCTCATCCTCATCATCCTTCTTCTCATCCACTTCAATGCAGAGCTCTTGAGCTTTGTTTCAGTGTGGCTCTCAATAGGCTCCCTACAGTCCCTCCTCCTTCTTCTGGTCCTTTGACTCATCCCCACCCTTCTCTTTCCAATGCTCTCATTGCTGCTCTTAAGAGAGCTCAAGCTCATCAGAGAAGAGGTTCTATTGAGCAACAGCAGCAGCAACAGCAGCAACAACAACAACAGCAACAACCACTTTTGGCCATTAAAGTGGAGTTGGAGCAGCTCATCATCTCCATTTTAGATGACCCTAGTGTCAGCAGGGTGATGAGAGAGGCTGGATTCTCTAGCACCTGTGTCAAAGCTAACATAGAAGAGTACTCCTCTTCTTCTTCTTCTTCTTCTCCTTCTTCTCCAGCTTTTCTCTTCGAGACACAGAGAGAGATCATCAGCCAGGTCTTGAAACCATGCACATTTCCTTCTTCTTCTTCTTGTCAGAAGGAGGATTTGAAGGTGGTTTTGGATGTGATGCTTAAGAAGCAGGGGAGGAGGATCAATACTGTGGTTGTGGGGGACTCCCTTGCAAGCACTGAGGGGCTTGTGAGTGAGTTGATAGGAAGAGTAGAGAGAGGTGATGTCCCTGATGAGCTCAAGTGCTGCCATGCTATAAGGTTCCATCTCTCATCACTTCATCTCAGGCTCATGACCAGAAGTGAGATTGAGATCAAACTCTCTGAACTGAAGAAAAAGATTGCATTCTTAGCAAGTGGTGGTGGTGTGATTATCTACGTGGGTGATTTGAAATGGGTGGTTGATGAGGAGGAGATTGAGGTGTTAGGATTCAAGCCAGTGGAGTTCATGGTTTTAGAGTTGCAGAGGTTGTTGCTAGAGCTTAAGAGCTTCAAAGTTTGGTTAATGGCTACTGCTAGTTACCAGACATACATCAAATGCCAGATGAGGCAACCATCACTAGAAAGCCAATGGGGTCTCCAAGCAGTGGTTGTTCCTTCAGGTGGTCTTGCATTGAGCCTCCAAGCTTCCAGGTTTGTGCCTCTTAAGTGTCATTACACTTTCTCATATCTCTTTGATTCTGCTTTCTTGTTTCTTTGATTATGATGCATGTTTTTTTTTTTTACTGTCATTCAGTATGAAGGAAGAACAAGATAAACTCATCTGCTGTTTTGAGTGTACTCTCAACTATGAAAAAGAAGCATCACTTCACAAGCATAACAAGAAGAATGACACCAACTTGCCTTCTTGGTTGCAGCCTCATAGATTAGATTACAACCAAAAGGTATGTATTTTGATGTCATTAGAATAATTTTTCAAACATTGAAGTAATATGAGCTAATGAATTGGTTTCGATTTCAGGATACATTGGTTGAGCTGAAGAGGAAATGGAGTCGGTTGTGCCAAACTCTTCATCACAGCATGAATAAGCAGATTCATTTGTATACTCCATTGTATGGTTCATCAACTCCATGGTGGTCAAGCAACTCAGTTAATTACCAGAAGAAAACATCCCCGGATGGACCGATCAATTCCGCGAAGCACTGGTTGTCTGAATTGAGCTTGTGTTCACTAAAGAAGTGTGCAAACCCGGATGTGAGGACTACTCTTGCTTTGGGTAATCCCCTCATTTCTGATTCAGCTACTTCCAAGGACTCATTAAGAGAAGGAATGGATGATGACCGAAAAGAAGAACTCTGTCGGCGGCTGGAAGAGAACATCCCTGGTCACTCCGAGACCATTCCTTCAATCATGGATGCATTACTAGATTGCATATTGATTGCGAAGAAAGGAGGTTGCTTATTGATAGAAGGGACTGATCACATTGCTAAACAAAGGCTAGAAAGAGTACTCACCGACTGGTTTGGTGGCTTTGCCGATAGGATTATCATCAACATGAACATGAAAACATCAGCAAAGAGTGAAAGAGAATTCACTGAGGCCATGATCTCAGCCCTGTCAAAGCACTCAAAATGTGTGTTCTTCATTGAGGACATTGATCAAACACATGTCAACATGACAAAATCACTCTCACAAAGTCTTAGAAATGGAGTTCTTGAGGACCAAATTGGCAGGAAAACCAATTTGGCTAATGCCATCTTCATCCTAATCACTGGTTCTGATGGAGAACCCATGAATGTGCTCAAGATGAGGCTTTGCACCAAAGAGACTGAACACAAGAGGAAGCAAGAACTCGAACTACAGAAGAAATCAAAACGAGTAAAGGTGGCAAAGATTGAGCTTGACCTCAATCTCAACATCAACGCAGAGGATGAACAAGATGTACCAAGCGACTTGACACAGGAGACCGACAATGGAGACATCGATCTACCGCGCATAACCCTTAATGCTGACCCTGCAAACAACCAGCAGATGTCTGAGAAGCTCATGTCTAAGCTCGGGCGAGCGTTCAAAGAGTTCCAGGGCGATAACGAGGCGGTCGGAGTGCTTTCAGTGGATCGGAATACAATTGAATGGATGGTGAAAGCTTGTGGATCCTTTACAGAGCAAGTGTTTGATGAATGGCTCAAACAAGTTTTTCAAACTAGTTTGTTGACAGTTAAAAAGGGCGGGAATGTTATGTTGTGTTTGGATTGCAACAAAGAGGGGGATGTTCTTGGGGTTGGTTTTCAAGGCTCATGTCTTCCTAACACTATCCATGTAGATTAGTCTCTCTCTCTCTCTCTCTCTCTCTCTCTCTCTCTCTCTCTCTCTCCAAGTTGGGTATGTAAAAAGGATGGAGATGTGTCATTAGATCAATGCTAGAATTTTATGATGCATAACTTATGAGTATAAGTAGATAAAGAATTAAGAAACCACACATGATAATGAAGCTAATAAGTAGTGAAAACAGAGGAGAAGAGCTCCTCAGTGTAGTGTTTGCTCTTGAGCCATATGTTTGGAATTGGAAGTGTGTGAGCATTGCATGCACGCCTAAAAAGAGTCATTGAAAAAGAGGCCAAAGGACAAACAAGAATCGTGTATCTCTATGGTTTCTTGCTAATCAGCTAAACAATTAGACCATATGTAATATTAAACTTTATATCAACAATATCAATTGTTTACTTCCTCTGTAAAGAGAAGTCACTTTTTGTCAACTTAGATATATTTTACATTCAAAAATCATTGTTTTGTTCACTTTATTTCATTTAAAGAAAAATAAAACAATACCAAATGCTTGAAATCTTTATCTTCTCCAATCAACAGTTGAAAGACCATTTGCAGCAAAGCAAAAAAGCTGAGGTTGCAATAGTGGATGATCACTGAAAAGAATGGCTTTCATTTTTGTAACTCAAAGCATTGATTCATTGGAATGCTTTGATTGATTCTCTAAACCACTCACACTATAAAGAATCATTAGGCTTTTTGCTTGATTAGACAACAACTTTCATTATTAGAAAAACTCATTACCTTCCATTTTTTCAGCGCACAAAGTTGCCTCTGGTGATCATCATCATTCTTAAGTATTTGTTTCCTCTGTTTTCTTGGAAGAGAGAGAGAGATAGGATAATGCTCCTCTGATAATTCTCTAGCAAATGGACCCCAAAAATGAATCACTTGAAGAGTACTATAAAGTGAAACAAAACCAAACCATATCATTGTTGAACTATAGTCAGAAGAACATATATAGAGTGATCTTCAAAACAAACTTTTGAGACTTTGATAATGCTCACATAAACAATGGCAATAATACTAAAAGTTAGTGAGCTTAAACTTTTCAATCAATCTTAAAAAGCTTGAGAAAAAGTCTTAATATTTTGGTTCCTAGTTCCACTTTTGATGTCTTTTTGGTTCAATGTTTTTGGATTGTTTTTTTTTTAAATAATTTTTTATGAATAAGTGGATGAACCACATTTTATTTAATTATAATAATAGAGGTTCATTATATTGCTTGGCTAGAACTAAAGTAAAAACATACATAGTTTGTGGCATCCCATTCCTTCTGACATCAAGCAGCACTTTTCTTATCCCTTCCTCAGGCTCGAACTGGATCTTCCCTGGAGGTGTCCCCTTCTTCACCAGCCCTTGCCGGCATAGCAGATGTGAATTCAGACTACGTTTCGCCAGGTTCGCTGCCGCCTCTGACATCAAGCAGCACCATTCTTTTTGGTTCTATGTTTTTGGATTGTTGACATCAAAAAGTGAAAGATATTGTTTAATATATACAATAATGACAGAAGGGTTACAATTTATAGGCTTCAATAGAAACCTCTTGAGTCTAGTGTACATATGTTTAGAAACTCATAATAGATATGATTCTAGTGTAAATATGTTTAGAAACTTTCAGAAGAATAAAAGACTATTATAGGGATGATTAAAAGAATATTCTAAGAGAATTAGAGAATATGCTATGAGAGATTTGGATACAAATCTTTTCTTTAATACGCCCCAACAAACTCACGGTGGACGAAGTGCCATGAGTTTGGAAGAGAGAGTCTGAAATTGGGCGATGGGGAGCGGTTAGGTGAAGATGTCAGCAAGCTGATCCTGGGATGGAACATGATGAACTTGCATGTGACCGGCTAAAACCTGTTCCCAAATGTAGTGATGATCGATCTCGATATGTTTGGTACGAGCGTGGAAGACGGGATTAGCAGTGAGAGTGATAGTTGATTTATTGTCTCACCACAAAGTAGGAGTCTCTCGAGGAGAGATACCAAGGAACTTAATAATCATGGAGACCAAGACTATCTTTGTAGCAGTGGAGGAAATCCGATACTCAGCTTCAATAGAGGAGCAAGCGACCGTGTCCTACTTTTTGGATTTCCAAATGATAGGGTTGAGACCCAGAAAGAGGCAATACCCAGTTATGGACTGACGATCAAGGGGGTTGCCAGCCCAGTCAGAGTCGGAGTATGCAGTAAGGGAGAAGGGTAGGCGAGTGAGAATAGCATAAGAGAGGGTGCCATGAAGGTAACAGAGAATCCGCTTGACAACAGTATAGTAAACTATGGATGGTTGATGCATGTGTTGGCACACATAGTTAGCGGAGTAATCAATGTCGGGGCGGGTATTAGTGAGATACTAAAGGGCTCCAATGATGCTCCTATAGTGGGAAGGATCGAAGAAATGGGGGTTGGTGGGGAAGGTGGGTGGGTGTTTGTAGCCAGTAGGTGTGGGAGTGCAGTCACCCATGTTGGCCTTGAGGAGGATGTCTCGAATGTAGTGGGCCTAAGAGAGAAATAGACCATCCGGAGTAGAAGTAAATTCAATACCAAGGAAGTGGTAAAGAAGACCCAAGTCTTTGACGACAAAGGCACGACTCAGGAGGTCAATAACATGATCAATAAGTTGGGGTGGGTGCCGGTGATGAGAATGCCATCAATATAAACCACAAGGATAGTGACCTGAGAGCCTGTCTGATGAAGGAAGAGAGAGGTGTCAAAAGGACAGGCTCAAAACCCAAGATTGATGAGGTAGGATGATACCCATACATATCGCTCGAGATGGGCTTGTTTGAGACTATAGAGAGCCTTGTGGAGACGACATACGTGGTGGGGGCGAGTGGGCTCAATAAAACTCGGTGATTAAGCCATGTAGAGTTCTTCCTCGATAGTGCCATGGAGAAAGGCATTAGAGATGTCCAGTTGCTTTATTTTCAAAGCTTTGGAGACGACAAGACATAGTATGATTCGAATGGTATATGGTTTAACTATGGAACTAAAGGTTTCATGATAGTTTTGACCTTCTTCTCGTGTGAAGCCTTTCGCCACGAGTCACGCTTTGTACCGAGGGATTGAGCCATTAGGTTCTTACTTAATTTTGTAGGTCCACCGACACCCAATGAAGTTGGAGGTGGGTAGCAGAGGAACAAGGGACCAAGTACCCTGCTTGAGGAGGGCCTTATACTCTTCGAGCATAGCAGCACACCATTCAGGAGCTTGAGAGGCTATGCAAAATGAGGTGGGTTTTGTTTGAGGTGGGGACTAAACAGTGAGGAAGAGTGGAAGGGGCAAAAAAGATGTCGGCTTTGATCATAGGGTGAGGGGGAGGGGGAAAGGGGGAGAGGGATGAGGGGAGGGTGTTGGGGTGGAAGGGAGAGGTGTACGAGGGGATAGGAGGGAGGATTGGTGACACATAGGAGGAGAGGAGGGAAATGAATCGTGGAGAGAGAGAGAGAGAGAGAGAGAGAGAGAGAGAGAGAGAGAGAGAGTAGGGGAGTAAGGGAGTAGGGTAGGAAGGGGTAGGGTTGAATGAGGGCTCGGGGAGAGGGGGGAGGTGGAAGGTGAAGGGAGGTGTAAGAAGGGAAATTCAGTTTCAAGGAACTGGACATGACGGGAGATGTAGACACGATTGGTTGTTGGATCAAGACAACGGTAATCTTTGGTAGTAGGACAATAGCCAATGAAGACACATGGGATTGAGCGGGGTTCAAGTTTGTGTTGGGAGTTGGGACAGGTCCACGAGTAGAACCGACAGTCGAAAGTACGTAAGTGTGTGTAATCTAGAGATGATAGATAGAGGAGGTCATAGGGAGAGACATGTTTGAGAGTGGGTGAGGGGAGATGGTTGATGAGGTAGGTGGAAGTGTAGGCAGTATTGACCCAGTAGAGGGGGAGGGGGGAGGGGAGGCATATAGGCAGATATGAGGAGGGCGAGGGTGGTTTCAATGATGTGGCGATGCTTACATTCGGCTATTCCATTTTGTTCAGGAGTGTGGGGACAGGAGAATTGGTGAGTGATGCCACAAGAAGTGAAGTGGTCGGTAAAATGGAAGTTCATGTACTCACGGCCATTGTCGGAACAAAATGAGGTGATCCGATGGGGGAAGGAGTTTTTCGACCATGGACTAAAAGATGAGAAAGGTCTCAAAGACGTCATATTTGTATTTAATTGGGTAAAAGCAGGTGTAGCGAGAATAATCATCAATGAAGGTAACATAGTATTGGTACCCGAGGAAGGAGGAAACAGGGGAGGGACTCCAGACATCAGTGTGGATAAGTTCAAGAAGGCGGGTGGAAAAGTGATGAGAATGGGGAAATAGTAGTTTATGAGATTTACTAAGATAACAGCTATTACAATCGAATATTTAGTTGGGGACAGAGGAAGGAAAAAATGAAATAATAGAATTGAAAGTGGCAAGGGCGGGATATCCTAGACGGTGATGCCAAGTGTCAGTGGAAATAATGGTCTGTGGTATAACTGGAGAGAAGGGGTAGACTCCGTTCCAACTCGGATCGTGGTAGGGAACGCGCTTGACCTATTGTCCTGTATAGAAATATCGGAGGTGGTAAATGTGAAAGAACAATCATTATCTTGATCAGCAAGTTTATGTGTGGAAAGTAAATTGTGAGCTATGGTGGAGGTCTAGATAACATTGTGAAGATGGAGTGTGATGTGAGGTAGAGGTAGGATGGTGCTACCTGTAGAGGAGACAGGAAGGGAATGGCCATTACTAATGTGAATATAAGATGGGTCGGGGAAAGAAGATGGGATGGTGATGTGTGCCAAATACGGAGTGATGTGATTACTAGCGCCTGAGTTAAGAAACCACTTAGAGGTACGAGGGTCACCTCCTTGAGCACTCATGGCCATTATGCTGCGGCAAGTCTAGGAAATGATGTATTGTAGCGCTGTCAACATTGGAGGGCCCCGTGACGGGATTCACTACAAATTTGACACAAGGGATGAGACTTGCGAGGGCCATCCTGATTGCGGCCAGGACAACGGTCCCCACGACCCCCTCATCAAGCCTGGGGAGACAAATGGAGAGACAGTCATGCGGGAGGGGTGGGAAGGAGACCGTTTATTGCATAAGCCAGGGGCCTGGGAAGTGCGAATAGGAGCAGGGGTTGGGATGGACAGAGGAACACCCGGGCGGGGGCCGAGGAGAAGTTGATCGAGGGTGACGTTAAGGGTGTGATGATGTCCAACGAGAGTAGGGAGGAGGTTAAGAGAGCAGCGGATATCAGAGGATGGGTAACAACAAGGGCAGTAGGTTGGGCCAGAGCGGGCCTACAGAGGCCGGTTGGTCAGAGAGAGAGAGCAGCTTCTTCTACAAGGAGAAGGTTCTAGAGTTCGACGATAGGCATGAGGGCACCTCGGGCTCGGATGCTGGCGGTGAATACGACATACCTCGGTGGGAGACTAGCGAGCGTTTGGTGAAGAAGACCGGCGTCTGTGATGTGAACGTTGACCACGGCTAATTGATCCACGATGAGGTGGAGCTGGTCTAGTTTGTTGGCCATGCTGCTGGTAACGAAGCGATAGTGACGAAGTTCACTTATAAGTTGAATAATGGCAGCAACAGAAGTTGAGAGAGAGTGAAGGAAATGAGCAAAGGAAATAACGGACAAGGGTGGGTTGATGGTGGCGCGGAGGAAGACAAGGAGGTGGTCATCGGTCGTGATCTAGTTGGAGTAAAAGGAATGAGCAAAGGTGTCCGCCGAGGAGGGGCATGGGAGTATTCCATCAACAAACGGAAGAAGGTGGTAAGCATCGATGAAGGATTGGGTGGTCGTGCGCCAAACGAGGAAATTGGTACCATCAAGGTGAACAGTATAAGGACCGTCATGTTGGTGAGCAAGAATTGGATGGAGGCCGGGACGGTGGCGAGGGAGTCAGATGTAGTGTTGACGGTCTGATGCAATGAAGGAAGGGTGGTGCCGGAGGTTGTAGAGGCAGGGGAAGAGGAGAAAGGGTCTATTGAGGATAGGTCGACTATGAGAAAGAGGAAGAGGGGAGGCCGGCTATGAGAGAGTGAGAGGGGAAGCTGACTGTGAGAGAGAGGGATGTGAGGTCAGTTGTGAGAGAAAGGGAGAGGGGAGAGGGATCAAGAGGCCAGCTGTGAGAGGAAGAGATAAAGCCAGAGAGAAGGGGATACAAAGAGGATGGTTGGTCGAAACGAGGACTGGGGAAGATGGCCGGTTGGTGGCTGTACAAGTCTCAAAGGGGTGAAGAAGGCGTTTGCTTGACTGGCTCGAATACTATGAAAAGTGAAATATATTATTTAGTATATACAATAATGATAGAAGAGTTACAATTTATAGGTTTTAATAAAAGCCTCTAGAGTCTAGTGTACATATGTTTGGAAACTCCAAATAGATTCTAGTGTACATATATTTAGAAACTCCGTGGAGAATAATAGAATATTTTAAGAGAATAAGAGAATATGCTATAAGAGATTTGGATACAAATATTTTCTTTATTAGACATATTTAGTTACATGAAGTTATTTGTAGCTCTCTTTTAAGGAAGGAGAGGAAGATTCATACTTTGTTTAAAGCATCATTAGTGGTTTGTCCATGTTCATTAAAATGGATAAATTAAAATCTATATCTAGTGGTTGTCTTTTAAATTTAGTATTTATTTATATAGCAAGTCTCTTTCTTGCACTCTTTTCATATTTATCCTTCATTTTCTATAATTTCATGGTATCAATATTAAAGTCAAATTTTGAATGAATAATAACCAAGTTCGAGAAAAGGGTAAACTTATGAACTACTTACATGTTCAATAGTCAAGTTTTTTTTTCTTTTCTCACTGCTCCCTTTTTGAAGAAAATAATGTTTGAAAATTTTAATTTTAATTTTATTTATTTTATGTAAATGCCTCCCTTTCTTAAGTGACTTTGTGAGTAATTAGTTGGTAGTTTTCCATTCAGGTGGGTTGTGTGAAAACGCTTATTATAAAGATAATTTATTCTAGAAACACCAACACAGCAGCTTTTAAAAACATAATAAAACGTTGGTTAACACAAACCAAAACAAACATTTGCAAATAACCTAAAAACATTTAACTTGTAAAATAATTATTTATGATCTAAAAAAAATTCAATCCAAACAAAGCCCACAATTACCATATTTAAATGTTTATATATTTTACAAGCTTTTACCTTTACCTTTACATTTTGGACTTGACTCAATTGGGTTGAGCCAAGCCCAAAAGTTTGATTGAGGAGCTACCGCTATTTGTCACTTGAAACCATTGTAAGAGTTCTACATCACACTCAGATTGAATGAGATAAATAAAACTCATTCTAGACTTTCAAATTTGAGTCATGGCATGAAATTAAGAGATAAAAATGAACAGAGATGAACTTATTGGGACCTAGTGCTTATGGTTATTTAATTATTTGATTATTTAATTTTGAGATAAATTAACTTATTCTGGAACTATTTAAATTAAAACAAGTCCAAAATGAGGATGAGAGAAACTGGGAGATGAATGTTGAGCCATTTGATGGTTCCTCTTCTCTGTCTGTTAAGAGCCATTTCTTTTATTCTCTTTTCTTCTCTGTTAAGAGCCATTTCTTTACCAAGACGATGAGAGATGAGAGAAGAGCTCTCTTATGTTTTACTTTTATATATATTATTGATGCAATGATCTGCTCTTGTTTGGGATCATAAGAGATTTTGATCAATGAGAGATTGATTAGAAATGGTGGAAATTTTTCAAAGGATTTCGTTGGAGAGGTCATCACAATTGGTGATCCTTCTTCTTCTTCTTCTTCTTCTTCTTCTTCTTCTTCTTCGCTCTGATAAATCCAAGACTACTTATGGGATTGGTCTTTATGAATTGAACCCAGCTATGAGAGAGAAGAGGTCCGAGCACTCGTGCTCTCGAAGCAGGGGGGCTCCGAAGGTCAAGTCAGAACTCCGAGAGAGAGAGAGAGAGAGAGAGAGAGAGAGAGAGAGAGAGAGAGAGAGAGAGAGAGAATTCCATAAGAGAGATTTCAAATAGAAGTTATCGTATGAAAAGAGGTTCCTTACTAGTGGGTTGGCAGCCTCCTTTTATAGCTTACCTAATCTGACTTGCTAAGTCTTGGCACCCTTCGAGATTCATCCTCCACCATCGAATAGCTTAGCAATTGAGTTGTTATCTTAATGTTCCGGATCATGCCATGTGTCCATGGCTATTTTTTACGCCATAACACTTGCCCCTACCTCTCCAAACTGACCTGGTTTTAGCTCAGTATGGCCTGGGTCGCCGTTTGGTCTTTGGTTGAAGCATGATCAGTTCAGAAAAACGTCTTCAGTTGCCTAACCATGAGTTGTCTTTTCTGGATAAAACTGAGTTGATAGGGGCGTCGTTGTGGGATCGAAAATACGCGCCTGGCATCGTGTGACACCAGACGATATATCGAATCACAAATATCATTTTTGTTTGTTTGTGGGTTCTTTTATTCCTAATAGAGGCAAGCCACTATTATTAATTACCCCAGACATTGTCTTGGGAACCTCCGATTAAGAGACAAAAGTACAAGTAGAGACAATAAGAAAGAATAATTGATTTTATTGCAATATAATGTGATCAGCATATGTTTATATATATAGATATATGTTTATTTGTTTATGACGCCGCCCCCCGCCTCAAGATCTGTGCCCCGCCATATGGGATCCATAATCCACCGGTTGCCTTGCGCTTGAGACTTGTGACCGAGGTTCAGATCGCCAACTGAGCCGCCTTTTAAGAGTTGCATTAGCCTTTTTCTCTATCAAAATATGCACTGCCCGAGCTGCAAAAAGGGCTTGTGCTATATACGACTATTGAAGATCTTGGTATCTAGTCTTCAGCGCCGCAAATTTCATTCCCATTGGAGTTTCCAGGCAGGAATTATGAATTTTTGAAAATAAGTCTTCGGCATTGTCAACGGCAGGATCGCTGAAATTGACTATTTTATCCGCCAAAATTTACACCGACTGAGCCGCCGAACGAGTCCGTGTTGTATATGACTATTGGAGATCTGGATATCTAATTTCCAATGCCACAGATTTCATCTTAATCGGAGTTTTCTGACCAAAGTTATGAATTCTTGAAATTGGGCGATCAACATAGCTAGCGGCAGAAATGCTGAAATTTACCCTTTTGTTTATCAAAAATCCACACTGATCGGACCACCGAATGAGTTTGTGTTGTATATGAATGTTGGAGACCCGGATATCTAATTTCCAACGCCATAGAGATTATCTCAATCGGAGTTTCCAGGACAAAGTTGTGAATTTTTGAAATTGGATGATCAGCATGGCTGTCGGCAGAAATGCTGAAATCTACCCTTTTATTTATCAAAATCTACGCTGATCGGGCCACCGAACGGATCTGCACTGAATATGAATGTTGGAGACCCAGATGTCTAATTTCCAACGCCGTAGAGATCGCCTCAGTCAGAGCTTCCGGGCCAGAGTTATGAATTTTTGAATATGGGCAATCAGACGAGGTTTCAGGAATTAATTTGTCGAACTATAGGGTTCATCCTTTTTCCCCATCGAAATAAGCACTGATCGGTCTGCCAAAAGGATCCGTGCTGTATATGATCGTTGAAGATGTGAATGTCTAGTTTCCAACGCCGCAGATCTCGTCTCAATCGGAATTCTCTGGCCGACGTTGTGAATTTTTGAAAACAGGTCCTTTATAACAAAAATCTGCAGCGACACAATTTTTATTTCTGCAGCAGCAGATCCATCAGCAGCAATACAGCAATTTTCTGCAGCAGCATCAGTTTCATTCTGATTTAATCCCAAATGCAAGAACAAATCAATGGCTTTATTTATTTTTGTGTGCGTTTGCAGCGGTAGCAACTCAAGTTCTTTGTTTTGCAACGACATGGCGACAACTCGATCATCTGCAGCATCAAAGGGCAGTGGCGTAGCCCCCTCTGATCTCAATTTTGCAGCAGCAGCTTTCTTGCAGAAGATCAGCTCAAGTAGCGACCAGCATGACATTAACAGTCAACAACAGCATCAATCAACTTCTGCAGCAGCACATTGAAGCGTAACTTCGTTGAGCAGCAACAATTTGTAGCAGCATCGCAGTCCTATAATTTCTGCAACAGCAGGCCAACTCTTTGCAACCCAGAAAAAAAAATCAGCAACCAATTCTTATTTCTGCAACCAAAAAAATTCGACAAAGTCTCTTCTGTATTTGGGGCTTTGATTTATACAAGCATTCACACATAGTTTCCATAATTCATTCATGACATTTAATCTTCATTGTCTTCTTGTCACACAGCTCCATCTTCAAAGGCTTGATGCATTTCGGTAAAGCGGCACACCATCACAGCAACCAATATCAGCAAACAAGTTCTTCATCTGCAACCATTCTTCCTCAATCAGCAACCAATCTTCATCGATCCAGCCTTCATTGAGCCAGCAACCAGTTCGGCGATCAGCAACCATGAATCAGCAACCAAGTTCTTCATCTGCAACCATTCTTCGGCGTGCAAAGAAATCAAGAACCAACAAAGATCGGCTTTTGCGGCGGGGATCAAGGCATTCTTTTGCTCCCTCTAACTTTCTTCTCTTCTTCTTTTGCAGCAGCAGGCATCGCATCTTTAGCGGCATCATCTTGGCTTCGATTTCTGTAGCGCAGCAACAGCGGCAACAATCTCCAGCAGCAGCATCGACGGCTTCCATCAGCAGGGGCAGCAGGTTGGCACATTTGCAGGTGGGCTACAGGGTCCGGGATTGGCTGGGGAAGGCTCTGGCGGAGCAAGCTGCTGCAGGCGTCGGAGGGCAGGAACATCACAGGAGCAGTTGGTGGAGGGCTTGGGCGGAGCAACACTCCGGCGGCAGCGACTGCACAAAGGGAGGCTGCTGGGCAGCATCAAAAAGGGAAGAGCTGGGCGTCACGGCCACAGCGCTGTAGCGGCCTACTTGTAGCGCGCTGCTTCTGCGCGCGCTGCACGCTTGCTGGCCCGTGGCCGGCGCTTGCAGTGAGGCCGAGGGCTCTTCTGAGAGGAGGAGGCTGGGTCAGGATCTGGGGCCGGAGGGTCAGGGGCTGCCAGCCTCCTGGGAGCGGAGGAGCAGGTAGCAGGCCGGTGGATATCTTGAGGTGTTTTCACGGGAGAGAAGAGAAAAGGAGTTTTTTTTTTTTTATTTAGATTTATATATATATATATTTTTAATTTTCTTTTTACCTCTTCTTTTCTCTCCTGGTGCCTTCTTGTCTCCTTCTTCGGATCGTCCTTTTTTCTTCGTTGTCTCTTCTTTCCTTGTTTTCTCCTCTTCTTTTTGTCTCTGCCTCCCCTTCTTTTAAAATCCCTGATTCCTTGATATCTCCCCCCTCCGCGAGATGGTCCGGGAAATCCCTCAACATCCCGACCATTGCTCCTTGAGGATAAGGTCTGCCCCTTTGAACTTATCCTCTAATTTTATTTATTTATTATATATATATATATATATTTTTTTTATTTCTTTATTTCTTTTCTTTCTTTTTTTATTTTATTTTTTTTTATTTTTTTATTTATTTATTTATTTTATTTTATTTTTTATTATTATTATTTTTTTTATTTATTTATTTTTTATTTCAAAATAAATTTTTTAATTTGAATTTAGAGCCATGAAATATTTTCATTTTGGCCCACTTTGAGATAATCTCATTTTTTTTTGCGTCATTATCAAATCCTGATTTGGCCAAGATTATGATATATTAAATTTCTTAGGATTAGAATTTTAATCCTCATGGAACCAAGACATGTATATTTTTTATATAAACAAATTGCCCCCTTCATACTTCTCTCACGAAATTTGTTTGAGAGAGAGAAGTAGGAACACTTGGATTTCTTCTTCATGATGGCCAACAATCCTCAATTCGAGCCTTTTCGGGATGTCAATCAAGATCATCATGAGGTTCCAAAGGTCGATTTTCCCCGCCACAATCCTATTATTGGTCCCGGGTCCGAGCCTGCAATGATCGGATCTGAAGGAAGGGAGCACTCGTGAGTGGGTGGAGCGTCCCCATCTCGCATGGCTACGTGACCGCCTTCAAATCGTTGTAATGAAGGTAGCACCATCAATGTAATTTATTTGAAACCCGGAAGGGGCAATAAGGGATTTGATCAGTATTTCAAACCTTAGGTCATAAGATCTTTAACCATTACCCGGGGTGGAGGGCTAGAAATCCTATTAGAATTGAATTGATAGATTTCCCTCAGTATTATGATTGGGCTAAGTATATTGTTAGTATATACTCACGAAAAATTATCCGGGTAGATTTGATTGGGGAATTGTGGCCTCTGTTGGTCGCTATGACCTAGATTTAAATTTTTTCAAAGCATTGGTAGAGTTTTGGTGTCCGGAGACAAATACTTTCCACTTCTTGCATGGGGAAGTAGGGATTTCATTGTGGGAGATCAAAAGTCTTGGAGGGCTTTCGATAGTTGGTGATGCATATGATGAGGTAATCCCACCTAATAGTGTATTGTGCAATAGAGGAGATTCAGAATTTTCTGTGTTAAGGAGTCTTTTTGACATCTTTCAATGGCTTGCAAAGCGGGATGCCAATAAGAACGTATTTTTCTTAGATTGGGTAGATTTCTTTAGGAAGTCAAAATCCAGTTCCCATTATGACTCGAGTTCTGATCCTCCTCCAAAACCCGTTTCAAACACAAATTTGGCCGCCTTTATATCATTGTGGATATGTTCCTTTATCATGCCGGATAATCATAAGGTGATTAGACCCGGGGTTTTTTTGATGGCGTGTAACCTTGTGCATGGAAGGCCAATAGCTTTTGCCCCCGCAGTATTGGCACGCTTATACTTAGGATTAAACTCCATGGTTAATCATAGGAAAGGACCCGGACATTCTACTAGAGTCTTTCCCTCCCACTTTTTGTATGCTTGGGCTAGTTGTCATTTTCATGGCGTGTCTCTTCGGAGGAAAATTGATGCAGGTACACACACAATCCCCGGCCTTTCAAGGGTACCGGAGATGTTGTATTACATGAACGCCTCTGCCTCTCCTTTTACTCCCTTGGAAGCTAGGAAATTTCTTAAGTTTGAAGCCAATTTTAAATGGCGTCCTTTTCCTTATCCTCTTCATAATGATGAGACGGTGCGGGATACTAGGCATCTTGCGGGACCCGATGTGCTGGATCTCCAAACTATGGGATATGTGGTGGGCCTTCGCTGCGGCATCCTTCCTCTTCGATGTGGTGGAGAGTTCTATGCAGAGCCCTACAATCCTCACCGTTTTGGGCGCCAGTTTGGTTACGACCAACAATGTCCGGCGTATATTGATGTCCCGCCAAAAGCTTCCTCCGCCTCGGTGCTTGCAGGTGTTATTGGCATCACTTTTCCCGCCAGAGGACCTCCAGCTCGTTTTATATTCCTGAAAAGGATCGAAGCGGGGAGCTCCTGTTCTTTTATGCACGGAAGTGGTTCGAAAACGTGCGAGCTTTCTTCCAACAGGACATCACATTATTAGTCCAAGAGGATTATGGTGATAGGGGGGACATTAGGAGGAATCGAGAGCAGGGTCAATCTTCAAAAAGGGCCCGATTCATCAATGAAAGTATCTTCATCAGTCAAAAACGAGGTCTTCCTCCTGCGGATCTTCCTGTTCCAGTGAAGCGGCGACAGACTCAAGGTATGTCAAATTCAAAATTTTTTTTTTTGATTCAAAATCTGAATTCTCATTCGATTCGAAGTCTGAATTTTTTTTTTTTAATTCAAATTCTAAATTCTTATTTGATTCAAAGTCTTATTTTCCATTTGAATCAAGGTCTGAATTCTTATTTGATTCAAAGTCTTATTCTCCATTTGAATCAAAGTCTGACTTCTTATTTAATTCAAAGTCTTATTTCCTATTTGAATCAAAGTCTGAATTCTTATTTGATTCAAAGTCTTATTTTCTATTTGAATCAAAGTCTGAATCCTTATTTGATTCAAAGTCTTATTTTCTATTTGAATCAAAGTCTGAATCCTTATTTGACTTGAAGTCTGAATTTTTATTTGATTCAAAATCTTTGGTCAACAGGTATACAAATTCGTGATGCCGCGTTGGCCAATGTCAGGGTTGCCCATGATCCACCAATTGGTAAGAGGATAATGCCCCCTTTCTTCTTCTTTTGTTTCTCTTTCCTTGATTTGACCCTTTTCAATTTTTCAACACAGCTCCAAGAATAGATGATATTCCTTTACCGAATCCGGGGATGCCTTTAGAGTCTCAAGTTGGTAAGAAAACACCTCCTTCACTCATACATCTTTAACAGATTTAATTTACAGATTTGGATCTCAGGTTCGGTGAATCCTCAAGATTTTAATGTTGGAGCTCAGAGAAACATTGAGGTTGAGGAAGCTCTTCCTAATCCTACGCAAGGTAGTATCCCCCTCTTCCTCCCTCCTTCGTTGTGTACATATGCTTTTATTTTACTTTCGATTTTTTTGTTAGGAGATATACCAATCGCGGAGAGTGCAGCACCCCTTAACTTGCCTGTAAACGAAGAAAGCGAGGAGCGTACTTCATCTTTTAATAATATTCCTTCTGCAAATTTCATAAGAGATGGTCCCTCCTCAATGGAGAAATTGGAGACTGGTGTCGGCAACACTAATGTTGAAGGTGCACCTTTAGTTGTACAAGATTTAACAGAGGGAGTAGAAAGTGGCGGTTCCAATGCTGATGCCGAAATCCCAGTTTCTCCAAAGCAAAACCAAGGTCCTCCCCCCTTCAAAAGGTGACGAACTTCCGCCTTCGGGGCAGGGTCCTTCAAAGGATATTATTGAGGATGCTCCTGCTCCTATTCCTGTGGAAGGTGACGGCGTCAATACTGATGTTGGACTTCCAACTTCATCAAAGCAAGAACAAGGTTTTTTTTTTGTTTTTTTTTTGTTTTTTTTTTGTTTTTTTTTTTTTGGAATCTTGAATTTTGATCGAATCTTGGATCTTGAGTTTCGAATTTTGTATCTTGAATCTCATTTATATATCCTTTTTGTAGGCCCGAAGAATATACCAAGTATTGTATTACGTCTGCGGGCTGAGGTGATTAGCAGTATTAAGTCTCTCAACTATGACAACTACCAAAGCGTCATCAACAAAGTGAAGGAGTCAAATTCACTCCTTGAACCTTTCAATGTTGGATTGACCAATCTTGAACCTTTCATAGAGAGGATAGCTCGATTAATGCGGTCTACGCCAAAGAAGCCTCGAGAGGGACCCCAAATGGCCCAAGCCTATATTCATAACCAACAAGCCAAGGCGTGTGTGCATGAGAAGGCTTTGGCCCTTGAACGTCTAAGCAAAAGCAGGGAGGGGTGGGCTAATGATATCAACGTAAACAATGAGGAGCTTCAGAGACTTGCGGAAAGGCAGCAGAAACTTCAAGCAGAACTTTGCGAGATTCAAGATACAATGAAGGCTTTAAATGAGAAGATAGCAACTTCAACAAGTTTCTTTGAGGCTTCTGGGCATGCGCAAACAGATCTTCAAGCCGAGTTGGATAAGGCAAAGGCACAGGTTATTGAGGACCAGGGAGATTATTCAGATGCTAGCCTCATGGCTATTTTTACAAAGTGGCTTGATGAGTTGGAAGAAGCAAAGAATTCATTACTGAAGCATGCTGGGCATTGAAGGCCCTTTTTTTTTTTTTTTTTTCTTTCTTTTTGTTTTTGTTTTTGTTTTAATTTTCCTAGTTTGTTCACGCTTTGGTAGTTGACTTTGAGACATCTGTTATGAACATTGAACTTGAATAAATTTTAGTTCCTTCCTTCCCTTATTCTGAAATTCGGAATTAATATGAGGACTCCTTTTTTTTTTTTTGATTTCTTTTTTTTTTTTTTGATTTTTGTTTTTTTTTTTTTTTGATTTTTTTTTTTTTGGTTTTTTGATTTTTTTTTTTTTTTTGAATTTCCGAAAATTTAGAATAAATGTGAAGACTATTCTAGAAATTCGGAATTCCTTTTTTTTTTTTTTTTTTTATAGAAAAAATAAGGGGTCAATGTGTTTGCCTCAAGAAGCACATTTAATCGTGCATGACCGATATGCCCCCAACTAGGAGCCGGACGTTCCATCATAGACAAACATATGCCTCTTTATTTCATTGAATAAGTTTGGTACAAAAGTACATAAAATTAATGTTTTGCCTCGGGAAGTACATTTAATTGTACATGACTAGTCTACCCCTATAAGGGACCAGACGTTCCGTCATAGGCAAACATTTTTTACATTAAGCATAATATTTTTTCAGAAAACGACCGTTGATAGGTGGCATTGGTCTTTCTCCATTAGCATCAATGAGCTGGTATGCGCCTCCTTCGTAGACGATCTCCACGATGTACGGGCCTTCCCAGTTTGCTTTGAATTTGCCCCCGGCCTTTCTGTTGGTGATGATGGGTCTTCTGAGGACGAGAACCATCTCTCCTTTGGTAAAGGTCCGAAGTCGAGCCATCTTGTTGTAGGCTTGTGACATTTTGGCTTTGTAGACTTCAAGATTCTCACAGACTCCCAACCTTTTCTCATCGAGAGAGTCCAACTCATCCAAGCGAAGCCGAATATTATCTTCATTTGAAATTTCATTTTGTACTGCCATTCTCAGTGAGGGTATCTGGATCTCGAGGGGTAAGACCGCTTCGGTTCCAAACACCAAAGAGTACGGCGTACATTGTGTTGGAGTCCTATAGGTGGTGCGGTAAGCCCACAGCATCTCCGGGAGTCTTTCATGCCAGTCCTTTTTATTCTTGGACACAGCTTTCTTCAATAGCTTTGAGAGGGTCTTGTTGAATGCTTCCGCCAACCCATTTGCTCTAGCATTATAGATGGAGGTATATCTCCAATCTATTTTATGGTGCTGTGCAAATCTCCCGACTTTGAAGCTTCAAGGCAACAAGTATCTGAAATGATTCTCCTTGGAGTTCCAAATCTGTATAAGATATTCTCCTTGAAGAACTTGATGACATTTTCAGTCTTGACTTCTCTCAGTGGAATTGCTTCTGCCCACCTGGAAAAGTAGTCTGTTGCAGCCAATATGAACCGATGTCCCAAAGATGATGGTGGTTCGATAGGACCGACTACATCCGTTCCCCATATCTCAAAGGGCCATGAAGAGACTGTGGGGTGTAGAGGGTTTGGGTGTTGGTGAATGAAGTCACCATGTATTTGGCATAGATGGCATCTTTTGGCGTAATTGATGCAATCTCCAACCATAGTTGGCCAGTAATATCCCAAGCGTTTGATCTTGAGTCGCATCTTGGGTCCGGATTGGTGTGCACCGCATATCCCGGAGTGTACATCATGCATCACTTCTTGAATTTCTTCATATGAGAGGCACCGCAGGAGTAGTTGATCATATGACCTGCGGTACAATATGTCATTTATGAGGGTGAATCTTAAGGCTCTTCGCTTTATCTGAAGACCTTTTGATTTATCCTCTGGGAGTTTATCATATTTCAAATATTCTATAAACGGTTGTCTCCAATCTTCCTCCGGCATTTCGAGGGTGAAGACTTCCGCTTTGCCCCCAAAGACTTTCCCTCTTGGCATCATCAAGGATCGTACTTATGGGCCTTCTATTTCTTATGGTTATGTGGATTTCTTCATAACTGGATTTGCCACTCCTTCGCAACTTTCGCCAAAGAATCGCCTTTCTCCATTTTCTGATCTTAAAACCCTCCTCAACTGTACTTGGGGGATTTTCTTCATCAGATCTTTGACCTTCTTGTGATATTTAAGAAGTTCGGGTTTATATATCTTGTAGTCTCCTTCGACTTGCTTGATTATGAGTTGTGAGTCTCCAAATATGTGTATGTGTTGGATTCCCATTTGTATTGCCAATTCCAAACCAGCTATGAGAGCTTCATATTCCGCCTCATTGTTTGTGCATGGCTCTGTAAGGGAGAGTGCATATCTGAGGATTCCCCCTTCCGGTGTGACGAACACAAGTCCTATCCCAGCTTTGATTTGTGGAATTTGGGACATGAGTGCCGGCTTTATAGATGATGCTCCATCAAAATATAATCGCCACCTTGATTCTTCCACTGTTAATGTCTCTTCATCGGGGAGATCATAATTAAGTGGTGAATCATCGGGGAGGGGGTGTGCTGCTAGGAAGTCTGCTAACGCCTGCCCCTTAATAGCCTTCTGTGGAGTGTATGTTATGTCAAATTCCATCAGAATGAGCGCCCATTTTGCGAGTCTTCCTGTGAGCAATGGCCTCGTCATTAGGTATTTTAGAGGATCAATTTTTGATATGAGTATGACTTTATGTGCTAGCAAATAGTGTCTCAACTTCTTGACTGCGAACACCAGAGCTAGACAATGTTTTTCAATGGGGGTATACTTGCTCTCAGCTCCTATCAACATCCTGCTGAGGTAGTAAAGTGCATTTTCCTTGCCTTCTTCATTGTTCTGGGCTAGCATAGCTCCTAATGACCCTTCCAATGCAGCAGTATATAGAATCAATGGCTTTCCGGGAATCGGGGCTGCCAACACTGGTGGACTCAGCAAGTACTGTTTGATGTCTTCGAAAGCCTTCTGACATTCATCATCCCATTTGAATGGTGTGTTCTTCTTGACCAGCTTGGAGAAGGGCTTACACCTTCCAGAGAGGTTGGAGATGAATCTTCTGATATATGCCAAACGCCCCTGAAAGGACCGCAGCTGCTTCAGTGTTTGAGGAGGTGGCATTTCCAAAATTGCTTTTATCTTGGAAGGGTCTATCTCTATTCCCCGGTGCCGTACTATGAAGCCCAGAAATTTCCCTGAGAGGACTCCAAAAGCGCATTTCATGGGGTTCATTTTCAACTTGTATTCTCTGAGGCGTGTGAAAACTGTCCTCAGATCATCAAGATGCTTGTCTTTGGAATTTGTTTTGACCACGAGATCGTCCACATAGCATTCGACAACTTTGTGAATCAGATCATCGAATATTCTGGTCATGGCCCTTTGATATGTTGCCCCCGCATTCTTCAGACCAAATGGCATTACTCTATAGCAGTATATGCCCATTGGCGTCCGGAAGGCTGTATGTTTTTCATCATCTGGATGCATTTTAATTTGGTTGTATCCAGAAAGTACCCGGCCCATAAAGGAGAACATCTCATACCTCGAGGTGTTGTCGCATCATGATCTCCATAACCGTAGGGGAAAATCATCTTTGGGACATGCTTTGTTCAAGTCTCAAGTCTACGCATATCCGTGATTCCGCCATTCTTCTTCTTCACGGGCACTATGCTGGCTACCCAGTCGGGGTATTTCTCTTCTCTGATGAAATTTGCTTCAATCAGCTTCTTTGTTTCTTCTATCACCCTTTCTTCAAGATCAAATTTCATCTTTCTTGGTGCTTGCTTGACTGGTGCGACACTAGGGTCGATAGCTAACCTGTGAATGGCTACCTCATTGTCCAACCCTGGCATTTCATTATAATTCCAGGCAAAACAGTCGATATGCTCTTTTAAAAGGGCCGTGAAGGATGCCTTTTCTTCTTCTGACAATTGTGTGCTTAGAAAGGTTGGCCTCGGGTCTTCATCGCTTCCCAAGTTGATTTCAACTAGCTCGTCAATCGTCGCTTGCCCCCCGTCTTCTAGTTCGAGCGGCGCACTTTTCATTTTAATTTCTTCTTCTTCATCCTGGGATGTTGTCATATAACATGAGTGCCTGGAAGGTTCGGAGTAGCCTATCCCTCTCTTCTCCACATGTGCGGGATTCCACAGCCGATGAAAATTCTGATATGATTTCCTCGACCATTTGATCTTACCCCCATACCTCTCAATTACTGTCTTGAGCTTGTCGGGATAATGATTGGGGAAGTTTATGGGTTGAGTTTCATCATCTTCTAAGTCTTCAATATTTATCATATTATCTTCCGAAATCTCATTGCTTTTGGCTTCATAGAAGAGGATGCCTCTTTCCTTTCTACGCCGAGCTGGGACATAAAATGTCTTCAACTGCTCAACAGTGTTAACATTCAGATCATCCAAGGATTTATAGAGCCCATCAGGAATCCTTGTAATATGGAATGCGCTTTCTTGGGCAGACCTTTTAGCTTGTCCTCTGCTTTGGTGTGTGTCTTCATCACTTTCATCTTCTGAGGACTCGGTGTCACTACCAAAGTGAGGCAGTATTGAGGCTTTCCCTTTGGAGACAGGAGTAGACTTGGGTATCTTCGCTAGAGACTTTACCTTTGGGCCCGGGAATTTGCCCCCTTTGGATAGCTTGAGGTAGTATCTCGCATCTTCATAGTGGACTTCATGGATGCCGAAGGGTTGAATTTCTCCATCAATCCTGAATTCTTCCCCATCCACCATGTATTTCACACACTGATGAAGTGTTGAAGGGACCATTTGGTTTTCATGGATCCATGGCCTTCCCAAGAGGGCTTTGTATGAGGCATCTGCGTCAATCACATGAAACTTCACATCAGATGTCATCTTTCCAAATTTAATTGGCAGAGTGATAGATCCCAATGCCTTCTGGCTATGCTGATTGAAGCCTTGAATAATGATCCTTTCCGGGGATAGATGACATATTTCAAGAGCCAATGTCCGGAGAGTATTGAGGGTCATCAGGTTCACAGAGGATCCTGGGTCAATCAGAACCCGGTTAATCTTCATCCCATCGCAATACCCTGTCACATATAATGGCCTATTGTGCTCTGTAGTTCCAAGTAACAGATCTTCATCGGTGAAGGACACTGAGGGCGCATGGAACGCATACAAAGCCTCTTTCATGTTGATTTCAGCAAAATATGCTTGATATTCCTCAGGGTTTTGCAGGGCATGTATTAGAGAATCCCTAACTTCCGCTGACATCATCAATGCGTCATACATGCTGAGGAGAGCCGGGACTTTCTTTAAGTGTGCCAGGATGTTATAATTTGGCCTTTTTGATGGCCTTTTCGGGGCGATATTCTCTTCTTCAACTTCCTTCCCTTTGTTTTTGTCGTTGAGTCAAGTACCGCCTCTACCAAGTACTTTCCCAGCTCTGAGTTGCATTTGATGCACATGCGGCGGCCCTTCATCTTCTTCGACTGGGAAGTTCAATTCATCTTCAGAATCATCCTGGACGGCTATGGCGTGACATTCACTTTTTCCTTTAAAATAGTCGTTGGTGAGTGTCACTTTCCCCATCTGCCTGCGATATGACCTTCTGGAGCTAGGTGCCTCCCACCCCACAGCTTGATTAAAGGACTCTCTCATATCCTTTGTTGTTTTTGTAGGGGGCATAGGCTTCACGACTTCTGGGTCATCGTGATTTGATGACCCTGGAGGGTATGTCTTAGCATCTCCAATGTGTAATTGCACCAGCCTGTTAGCTGACTCTTCCGTAACCCTTTGAATGAACGCCGGGATCTCTTCAGCAGGCATAGCTTTCCTCAAGACTTTATATTTTGGAGTCTTAGGGGTGTAATGTAGTGTCTTGGGCTTTGATGGTTGGTATGGTTTTGAGAGCTCAACATTCGCTTTCTTCACTCTCTCCCTGAATGCCATCTTCTTCTTACGCTTCTCACATGTAGGGTCGGCCATGTCGGTCATACGACTCTTCCGGGTTCGTAGAAGCTATCATCATTGTCGCCATCCGGTTATACAAGGGGTATTCTCCTCCTGAAATAACCCTACAAGTTTCCACTTGTACATTTTCATCATCTGCTGATTTCTTTTGACTAATTCCCGAGTAATTCTTCACTTCTTCGAAAATAGTCTCGAGAGTAATCAAGGCCCTTTCCTTCTACTCATATTCGCCAAGGGATTCATATACTCTTCTATGATGGGATTTTCTCGCGCTTTGATTACTCGCGCTTCTTCTTCTTGTTCTTCTTCTTTGTCAATTTTGTTTGGGGTCTTTTAGGAGGTTCTTGGGAACGCTTCCGTATGCATCCCCTCGGGAGCTCACCAACCTCTTCAACATCTTCATTGATTTCTTGGATATAAATACTTCCCACAACTCTTCCTCGGTACAAAGAGGGAGGCCCGCCATCCGCTTCGTGAAAGTATTACTTTGTTACCCACCACTATGACTTCTCCTTGGGATAATCCTTCCGAGTTTGGAGTTGTCACGTAGCGAAAGTGTGCTTTCGCTTGACTGCTCGACGTAACATTCTTTGAGAGTGTAATTTTACCCTCTTGGTATTGTCGCTCAATCCCAATCCTTGAAGACATAGCAGCCTTCAATTGTGTGTCCCAAAGACCCTATGATATGGGCAAGAATTGGGGTGATCTTTCTTGTTCTGCTCCTCCGGTCTCTTGCATTCGTGAAGTTGCGCACCTTCTTTCACAAAGATCCTTGAAGATCTTCATTACCTTATCCCTTCTAAAAGAATATTTCTTATTCATCCTTTCTTTCAAAGAGGGAATAGGCTTTGATTCACATTCTGGCCGGTATAAAAGTGGGTGGTTTGGCTTGTTTTGGCTTGTGAGACTCCACAACACCCTTTCCTTTGTCGATATTGAAGGTTGTAGCAGTATATTTGACACCTTCAGTCCTCTTTGGCTTTTCTCTGTCGTTTCTTGGGGCTTGAAAATTGGAGAATACCCTCGGGCTTGTCCGCTCCAACTTCTTAGCTTGTGAAATCAATTCTCGAATGTGGTAATACCTGGATGTGCTTAGAAAGGGCGCCATCCAAATTGCCGATGTTCCCGAAAGCAATAAACCCACCGCTATGGGCCGGGTCAAGGGGTTGTTCACATTTAATGCTCGATTCCTCCATCTCATAATATAATCAACCACTTTTTCATCTTTATTTTGGCGAAAGTGGTCATGCGAGATCGGCGGTGTGATTTTATCACTTACGCCTCAACCGTAATTCTAAAGGCATCTTTTAATTGTTGCCATGTTTGGATTGATTCGTTGCAAGCTTGCATACCACTCAAATGCCACTCTGTGAGACTTGCGTGAGAATTGTCTAAGGAGGAGGCGAAGGTTTTGCACTTGTGTCTCCACAAGCCGTCACGAAGTGAGCCAAGTGCTGATCAGGATTGCCAATCCCGTTAAATTGCTTAAATTTAGGGACGTTGTACCCTTTGGGGTAGGGTACCAGGTCATGATAGCTAGGATAAGGTTTGTCTCCATCAACCTTTATCTCCTTCCCTTTAGCTTGTTTCATTTCAGCAGCCACTATCTGTTGTATCTCCTCTCGAGTCATTACAGAATCGATCAAGCCTGAATATGGGCATATGGAATTCCCTCTTGGTCTCCTCGCCTAGGGGTTCTTCTTATAGGAGCATATGAAGTTCCCTCTCCCCGTTTCTATCGGTCTAGGAACTTCTCTTGGTGGTGAAGGGATTGTCCCTTGCTCTACCAAAATTTAGGGGTTTCTCTTGGTCGTGGATTTGGACTTGTCGGCCTTTGTGCTTTTTGGCTCTCCATTAGGGCAGCCATTTGTCTCTGCATTTTCACCATTGATTCCATCATAATTGTCATGTTTTCATTGAGCCATTGATATTCAGCTTCTCTATTCTCCATTTGTCGAAGCCTTTCCATTTGCTGGACTCTCCTTGTGATATCATCTCCATTATAAACAAAGGCAGGTTCATCCTCCGCTTCTTCATTTGGGGGGTCTGCTTCCTTGTAATTCGTTGGCCTGCGAAATACTGGAAGATTTCCTGTTCTCTGACCCTCATGTGGCATTTGGCTTGAACCTTCTTCTCCAACCCCACTGTGAGAGTCTGTGGCCCTTCTACGAGACCTTGTGAACACCCCTGGTTGTTCTGGTTCTGTCTTTGGATCTCCTCGGGCTTCAGTGACCATCCGGACTGTATGTACTTCTACATCCATATCAGACGTCTCTTCATCTTTCATCTCTCTCCTCCACTGAAACTTCGATCGGGAGGTCTTAACTTGATTCTGTGCAGAAGCTATCCTGTCAAACACCGTCTTCCGTGTATTCGATATTAACTGCTTCTTCTTTTGGTAGAACTCCCTCGGCATCATCTTCTCTGTCTGCAGCTTCTTTGACGCCGTGTAAGTTTTGTAGAGATTTTTGTTGAAAGAGTCTTTATGGTGGGATTTTGGGGGTCTGCCACCTTTGTTTTCATTTGGCTGAGGCCGCATCTCTGCCGTAGTTGAGTTCTTCTTCACCAGCTTGAGGTGCTCAAATGAGTTATTGAAGGAACCCATTTGACTATGTTTGTGCTCTTGGAAAGACACAAAATCCAGCTTCTGCTTTGGAATTTTGACTTTCCTTGGTGTGAGTCTTAAGAACACACTCTTCTTCTTGGGTGTGTCTTCATCAGATTGGAATATTCTACTCTCCCGTCCCTTTGTGGTGACAGTGAAAGTGGGCTCATCATCATCATCATTCAGAGAGACTATCCTCTTGGGATGGGACAATCTCTTAAAAGCAGATATTCTTGATGGTTCTTCATCAGCAACGTCTTCGCTGGTCTTTGGGACAATCACATTCGGGCGACGACCCCTGGATGGTAGGCGAGGAACAGTTAGGGCCTCCTCCGTTGGTGAAGCCTTCCTCACGAACTCTACAGATTCAGAAATTGTGCCGAATCTTAGTTCGGCTCCGGCGACTCCAGTGCTGAAGGTGCAATTGGGCAGTCGGACTTCAGCTCCCTCTCCGAGGAAAATGGTGAGCTTTGGGCTTCCGGGTGCAGTTGAGCTGTTGAATGCCATTTCGTTCTGCAATAAGAAAATAACCACGTTAGTTTTCTTTCACAGGATGTAGGAACAATGCCTCTACTTGTACTTTTGCCTCAAAGATGGGAGGAGGAATATGTCCCACCGGGCGTGCCAGAATTTGTGGGATCGAAAATACGCGCCTGGCATCGTGTGACACCAGACGATATATCGAATCACAAATATCATTTTTGTTTGTTTGTGGGTTCTTTTATTCCTAATAGAGGCAAGCCTCTATTATTAATTACCCCAGACATTGTCTTGGGAACCTCCGATTAAGAGACAAAAGTACAAGTAGAGACAATAAGAAAGAATAATTGATTTTATTGCAATATAATGTGATCAGCATATGTTTATATATATAGATATATGTTTATTTGTTTATTTATGACGCCGCCCCCCCGCCTCAAGATCTGTGCCCCGCCATATGGGATCCATAATCCACCGTTGCCTTATGCGCTTGAGACTTGTGACCGAGGTTCGTACGCCAACCGAGCCGCTTCTTTTAAGAGTTGCATTAGCCTTTTTCTCTATCAAAATATACACCGCCTCGAAAGCCGCAAAAGGGCTTGTGCTATATACGACTATTGAAGATCTTAGTATCTAGTCTTCAAATGCAAATTTCATTCCCATTGGAGTTTCCAAAGTGTGAATTATGAATTTTTGAAAATAAGTCTTCGCATTGTCAACGGCAGGATCATTTGAAATTGACTATTTTATCCGGCCAAAATTTACACCGACCGAGCCAACGAGTCCGTGTTGTATATGACTATTGGAGATCTGGATATCTAATTTCCAATGCCACAGATTTCATCTTAATCGGAGTTTTCTGACCAAAGTTATGAATTTTTGAAATTGGGCGATCAACATAGCTAGCGGCAGAAATGCTGAAATTTACCCTTTTGTTTATCAAAAATCCACACTGATCGGACAACCGAATGAGTTTGTGTTGTATATGAATGTTGGAGACCCGGATATCTAATTTCTAACGCCGTAGAGATTATCTCAATCGGAGTTTCCAGGACAAAGTTGTGAATTTTAGAAATTGGATGATCAGCATGGCTGTCGGCAGAAATGCTGAAATCTACCCTTTTATTTATCAAAATCTACGCTGATCGGGCCACCGAACGGATCTGCACTGAATATGAATGTTGGAGACCCAGGTGTCTAATTTCCAACGCCGTAGAGATCGCCTCAGTCAGAGCTTCCGGGCCAGAGTTATGAATTTTTTAATATGGGCAATCAGACGAGGTTTCAGGAATTAATTCGTCGAACTATAGGGTTCATCCTTTTTCCCCATCGAAATAAGCACTGATCGGTCTGCCAAAAGGATCCGTGCTGTATATGATTGTTGAAGATGTGAATGTCTAGT
This sequence comes from Dioscorea zingiberensis, assembly GCA_026586065.1. Classification (NCBI taxonomy): domain Eukaryota; kingdom Viridiplantae; phylum Streptophyta; class Magnoliopsida; order Dioscoreales; family Dioscoreaceae; genus Dioscorea; species Dioscorea zingiberensis. Next base: position 18,747,336 of record CM048818.1, on the reverse strand, counting down.
TTCCAACGCCGCAGATCTCGTCTCAATCGGAATTCTCTGGCCGACGTTGTGAATTTTTGAAAACAGGTCCTTTATAACAAAAATCTGCAGCGACACAATTTTTATTTCCGCAGCAGATCCATCGCCAGAATACAAAGCAATTTTCTGCAGCAGCATCAGTTTCATTCTGATTTAATCCCAAATGCAAGAACAAATCAATGGCTTTATTTATTTTTGTGTGCGTTTGTAGCGGTAGCAACTCAAGTTCTTTGTTTTGCAGCGACATGGCGACAACTCGATCATCTGCAGCATCAAAGGGCAGTGGCGTAGCCCCCTCTGATCTCAATTTTGCAGCAGCAGCTTTCTTGCAGAAGATCAGCTCAAGCAGCGACCAGCATGACATTAATAAATAACAACAAAGATCAATCAACTTCTGCAGCAGCGCATTGAAGCGTAACTTCGTTGAGCAAAGAATAATTTGTAGCAAAGATCGCGATCCTATAATTTCTCGCAATAAAGAAAGCCAACTCTTTGCAACCCAGAAAAAAAATCAGCAACCAATTCTTATTTCTGCAACCAAAAAAATTCGACAAAGTCTCTTCTGTATTTGGGGCTTTGATTTATACAAGCATTCACACATAGTTTCCATAATTCATTCATGACATTTAATCTTCATTGTCTTCTTGTCACACAGCTCCATCTTCAAAGGCTTCAGTAGCAGCTCAGCAAACAGCACACCATCACAGCAACCAATATCAGCAAACAAGTTCTTCATCTGCAACCATTCTTCCTCAATCAGCAACCAATCTTCATCGATCCAGCCTTCATTGAGCCAAAGAACGGTTCAAGGACAAGAACCATGAATCAAAGAACCAAGTTCTTCATCTCGCAACCATTCTTCTGCGTGCAAAGAAGAAATCAAGAACTAACAAAGATCGCCTTTTGCAGCTAGGAGCGGCTTCAAAGATTCTTTTGCTCCCTCTAACTTTCTTCTCTTCTTCTTTTTGCGCAGCAGCATCGTGATCTTTAGCGGCATCATCTTGGCTTCGATTGTACGAAGGCAAAGAACAGCGGCAACAATCTCCAGCAGCAGCATCAACGGCTTCCATCAGCAGGGGCAGCAGGTTGGCACATTTGCGTGGGCTGCTGTGGTCTGGATTGGGCCGGGAAGGCTCGCGAGCAAGCCGCAGCGCTTGAGGGCGTGAAACATCACAGAGCGGTTGGTGGAGGGCTTGGGCGAGTAACACCGGCGGCGGCCGCACAAAGGGAGGGCTGGCGGCATCAAAAGGGAAGAGCTGGCGTGCACACTGCTGCTACAAGGCTGCCAGCGCTGCTGCTTCGCGCTCGCTGCCGCTCAGCTGGCCTGCTCGAAGGCTGCTCAAGGCTGCTGCTCGCGCGCTGCTGGCAGCGCGGCTCGCTGGGCCGCTCACGACGCCGGGCTTCTGCTGCCGGCTTGCACGCATCATAGGAGCGGCTGCGCCGATCTTGCAGAGAGCTGAGGGCCAGCCGAGGGCTGAGGAGGCGGGGGTCAGCCGGATCTGGGGGTGCCGGAGGGAGGCAGCTCAAGCCTGAGCCGGAGGAGGTAGCAGCGTGCCTAAGTGGATATCTTGAGGTGTTTTCACGGGAGAGAAGAGAAAAGGAGTTTTTTTTTTTTTTTTTAGATTTATATATATATATATTTTTAATTTTCTTTTTACCTCTTCTTTTCTCTCCTGGTGCCTTCTTGTCTCCTTCTTCGGATCGTCCTTTTTTCTTCGTTGTCTCTTCTTTCCTTGTTTTTTTCTCTTCTTTTTGTCTCTGCCTCCCCTTCTTTTAAAATCCCTGATTCCTTGATATCTCCCCCCCTCCGCGAGATGGTCCGGGAAATCCCTCAACATCCCGACCATTGCTCCTTGAGGATAAGGTCTGCCCCTTTGAACTTATCCTCTAATTTTATTTATTTATTATATATATATATATATATTTTTTATTTCTTTATTTCTTTTTTTTTTCTTTTTTTTTTCTTTTTTATTTATTTATTTTTTTTATTTATTTATTTATTTTATTTTATTTTTTTATTATTTTTTTTTATTTTATTTATTTTTTTTTATTTCAAAATAAATTTTTAATTTGAATTTAGAGCCATGAAATATTTTCATTTTGGCCCACTTTGAGATAATCTCATTTTTTGCGTCATTATCAAATCCTGATTTGGCCAAGATTATGATATATTAAATTTCTTAGGATTAGAATTTTAATCCTCATGGAACTAAGACATGTATATTTTTTATATAAACAGAAATGTCATGTCCTTCGATCGACAAAGCATTCCAACTTTTGAAGCGTCTTCGATCGTAAAATAATTATAGAATTCAGCGGAGGAGATGATGCGTGTGGCTTCCCATAGAATTGTCTCGACCATGCCATATATATTGACTTATGTGTCACTGATCCGCTGGTGCATTCATTGAATGAGTCAATCGAGTCATAGGATTCCCATTAATTATTCCTAGAGAATCATATCTATTAGTACTGTCTATAAATAGGCAAACAAAAGGTTTCACTTTCATCATCCTTGTTTTTACTTGAAAGAACCTCTAACATCGCATGAGAAAATTATTTAACCTTTTACCGAGCAACTTCTCTTTGTCTTCTCCAACATCGAGTCAGTAGCCTCTACCCTTAATTTCAGTGAACTTGTCCAGAGAGGCGATGGCTTTACAATTTAGTCTCCTTTTAGGTTAGGGTTCCAAACCCTAGGAAATGGGTCATTTCTCCTCTACTAGGGGAACCAGCCTTGTACTTAGAGTCATTCTAAGCTGGTCTTCATATTCCCTTTCATCCACTATTCCATTAGATTTTATCTTTTTGTCATATGACTCTGACGCCGGGCGGGGTAGCGATTATCCCGCGGGCTAGCCGGATCCAAGGACCGCAAGGAAGAACAAACGAAGAACCAAAAGAACCAGAGAAAATACTCTGAAATTCAGGAAAATATTATTAATCAAAATTCAATAATGAAAAACTAACCCACAAGCCGGGTTAAATAGCCTCAAAAGATTAATCTAGAAACCTTATCATCTAATCTAAATTTGCTAAAATTGATAAATTATTATTTAAAACTAAACTTATCTAAATTTAAAACTCTAAACAAATAAGATAACTCCTAAAAATCCGAGATTAAATCGGATTTAAATCCTATCCTAATTTGGAATATGAAATATTACCAAAAATAGAAAAAAAGACTGAAAACCCTAATTCGGCGGATTAAATATTTCTAAAAATAGAAAAAATAACTAAAATTATCTCTAATATTACGTCCCCATGTCGTGCGCGCCGCAAAGAGCTTTCCGAATTGGGGTCGAACGCCCGATTCTGATATTGGTAGCCAAAATTATGGCCAAAATACCAAACCGACCCAATCTTGGAATTGACTTGATAACTTCTCATCTTTACGTTGACCCTCCAACCCGACACCAACATTTGACTCGAGCCTCCTACATCAGCCACCCCAGGTTGGAAAGAACTTGACCCCGAGTTCGACTATACCTCTGTTGGTAGGTCTGGATCTCCGTGTTTGATCTCAATCAAAACCCTAGAGACAGAAAGTAGGTTAGTAGTGTTGGTTATTAGGCCAGGAGGGTTTTCCTCCCATCGAGATACCAACACAACACTAGTCCCATTATCGTCATAGATGGGCTCACCAATCTCCTCCTCGGGCTCACCAATTTCCTCCTTGTAGTCGTCATAGATGGGCGAGATCTCCTCCTCCACATCATTGTTGAAGATGGGCAAAATCTCCTCCTCCGCATCATCATTGAAGATGGGCGAGATCTCCTCCTCCACATTATCGTCATAGATGGGTTGGTAGATGGGTTGGCCAAACCTCTGATCGCTATGATTATGGTGCTGGACTTCCTCAGCCGGAAACTGCCCACGACAACCACGATCAAAATCGATCGCCGTCAGACGCCTTGATAATTTCTTGACTTGCCTTTGCAAATCCTTGATCATCAAGCGTTGGGTTAACTCCACGACTTGCCTTTGTAGATCCTTGTTCATCGCCTCCAGGGTATTCAGGTCACGGTATTGGACTTTCTCAATCGGAACTTGTCCAACCCGACGACCACGACAACCATTCATTGATTTCGACGCTTCCTAGGAAGATGATGAGCTCTGATACCAACTGATGCCGGACGGGGTAGCGATTATCCCGCGGGCTAGCCGGATCCAAGGACCGCAAGGAAGAACAAACGAAGAACCAAAACAACCAGAGAAAATACTCTGAAATTCAGAAAAATATTATTAATCAAAATTCAATAATGAAAAACTAACCCACAAGCCGGGTTAAATAGCCTCAAAAGATTAATCTAGAAACCTTATCATCTTATCTAAATTTACTAAAATTGACAAATTATTATTTAAAACTAAACTTATCTAAATTTAAAACTCTAAACAAATAAGATAACTCCTAAAAATCCGAGATTAAATTGGATTTAAATCCTATCCTAATTTGGAATATGAAATATTACCAAAAATAGAAAAAAAAGTTCGAAAACCCCAATTCGGTGGATTAAATATTTCTAAAAATAGAAAAAATAACTAAAATTATCTCTAATATTACATCCCCATGTCGTGCGCGCTGTAAAGAGCTTTCCGAATTGGGGTCGAACGCCCGATTCTGATATCGGTAGCCAAAATTATGGCCAAAATACCAAACCACACCCAAAACCGACCCAATTTTGGAATTGACTCGATAACTTCCCATCTTTACGTTGACCCTCCAACCTGGCACCAATATTTGACTCTAGCCTCCTGCATCAGACTCCTACTCAGCTTCTCCTGAACTCATGGAGGATTCTCTGTGGGCTCGTCATCAAATTCCTCTTGTCTGATCTTGAGCCTTCTTTTTACTAATTTCGTCTTATCTTTTCATTGAAAAAGCATCACAACTTAGGGGATCGGTATTACTTTACCACAAGGCCCCTTAGGTCATTCGTAGGAAAACTCCCATCTGTCTTCCATAATTGGAAGTCAGGGTTCTTCTTCGTTTCTATTGAATCTGGGTGGACAACCTCGATCTCCTACACCCCCCAAATATCGATTCGACTTATAAGGCAGAGATGTCTTCTGTAAAGGAGGATCAATTGGTCTTCGTCTAAAGTCAGGAGTCTCTTCCTCTCGTTGCCTTGGTAACCATAGAGAACCTCCTAATAGCAAGGCTTCTCTCTCCGGCAAGTAGGCGGGTTTTTTTTTCTTTTTGAATTTATGAACTTTTTCAATCTGAGTACAACTAATCAAACTGACATTAGTTTTGCAAAGAACTGGATGGATAGACGGCTACTTTTACAAGGACTCAAAAAGAGGTCGAGAGGTTCATAGAGCTCCCCTGCTCAACGTCGGACCAATCCTCCTTTGGAGGTGTTGCCTTTTCCTGTAAATAATCCTAGAGCAGAACCAGGAGCCTTAGTGGTTCTAACAGCTTCTTTAACTAAGGAGCCGGACACTTTTGGGGACCTAGCTCCCCAAAGTCGACGTCGTAGAGTGATCTTGAAGGTGGACTCATACGGCCAGCCGGACACACCCTCCACCGTACAAGCTCCTATAACTTCAGAGTCAAGAGGCCCCTCTTCTTCTAAGGCAACCTCCTAATCTTCAACCTTGTCGAGGTGAAATCTCTTTTCATCGGTTACGTACCTGCAATAGAGGTCTTTGAGGTTGTCTCCTTAGAGTCAGATCTTGCAACTTTGAAAGGTCTCAGCAACGAGGAATTTGCCTCATGGATAACTCTATTAAGGATCAGGGTATGTCAATTCTTCTATCTTCCTCTAATTTTTGGTAACTTCTACTTTGTTGCTAACAAGATGCTTTTCCATGGTGCAGTCTAGTCTCCTTATGGCCCACATGGCCAAGAAGCTGAGAGAGGAGGCCATGCTTGGGGCCCTACTAAAGAGTTGTTGAAGAAGGTCGATGCTAGGCTGACCCATACTAAGGTGGAGAACTCGATCGAAGCTCAAGCTTCAAGTGACCTATCTCCAAACTAGAGCATAAGCTCTAGATAACAAGGTCAAGTTTGAGAAGAGCGGGAGACTTTGAACTCTTGATGAAATAAGAAGTGTTTGCGACCTCCTAGGAGCCTCGAAAGTTAAAGAATGAGCTAGAGGCCATGACACGTGAGATGCTGAGGAAGCTGCGAAGAAGGTTGTGGTGGGGTTCAAGGATACTAACGCGTACCATGAAGAACTTCAAGCTTTCAGCAAGGATGTTGTGGAGAAATTCAATGACTCGTAGGAGTCCTCAGAGGAAAGTGTTATTCAAGTCGAGATTAACAAGGTTTTAGCAAATAGCCTCTGTGTGACTTGAAAGGGGATAGTGTGACCTGATCCCTAGTGACCGAATTTGTGTCAAGGTCTTGTGGGCTTTAGAAATCAATCTATGCATGCCCTGAAAGGGGATAGGGACAATATGATCCTTGAGGACTAAATTTGTGCTCTGAAAAGGGTTGTATGGTTGAGCCCTGAAAAAGGCGCCAAATAAAGGGTCATTCGAGTCAAAGTCTTCGGGGTTTTAGCAATCATCCGCTGTGTTCTCTAAAAGGGGACGGGGGTGTTCTGATCTATTAGAACCAAATTAAATCTATGCCCTGAAAAGAGCGAGGGGCTCATGCAGGTATTGATGATAAGTCTGCTCGGCTCTAAGATGAGCAGAGGCTCTCAAGCTTGGGCTCGAGTCAATGATTATCAAATCACACACACAAAATATTGGTTGATTGATTTCAAGAAAACTTCCAAGACAATCATTGATAATATCTCTTCAAGAGCTCAACATGAAATGACCTTTTAAGCAACCTGCCCCCTAAGTCTGTTAGCTTGTATGTGTCAAGTCAGACAATCCCTATAACAATATATGGTCCTTCTCAATTCAGAGTGAGCTTTCCTGTCTAACTCTCATTTCCTTAGAAAATATTCTTCCATAAGACGAGGTCCCCGGGTAGAACTTGACCTCTCACACCTTGAAATTGTAGAAGCGTCGAGCACGTTGCTGGTAGGCTACTGCGCTGAGATAAGCTTTGTCTCCTTTCTCCTTCAGGATATCCAGCACTCCTCTAAAGGCCTCATCATTGGTTCTTTGGCCAAAGGCTCAGGTTCAATAGGTCAACATCAGATCTTCATTAGGATCATTGCTTCTGCTCCGAAGGTAAGGCCGAAAGGAGTCTCTTCAGTCAGACTCCAGCTGGTCGTCCTATACACCCATAGGGTATTGGGCAATTCATTTACACAGTTAGAGGTAGCTTGCTAGACCTTGGTCTTGAGGCTATAGAGGATAATCCTATTTGTGACCTCAACCTGCCCGTTAGCTTGGGGATAAGTTACAGAGGTTAGCCTCGCCTAGATACTCAGCTCTTTAAAGAATTCTTTGAACTTCTTTAAGTCCATTTGGGTCTTGGCATACCCGCTATGTAATCTTGGCCATCGATTCAACTTCTACATATTTGGTGAATCTATAGCGACGATCAGGAACTTTAGCCGACAAATCGCCATAAGGAAGGGTCTGGGGATGTCTATCCCCCACACCTTGAATGGTCGTGGGCTCATAATGGAAGTTGGGTGGTAGGTAGGCATTGAATCTGTGAATGATATTGTCATACCTTGCATTTATGAACCAGGGCTAGTGCGTCCTTTGTCAGTGTTGGCTAAAAATATTCCTGCCTCAAAATCTTAAGCCAATGACCTTCTCCAAGATGATTTCCATAGATCCCTTCATGAATCTCCTGGAAAACATATTTTGTTTCAGAGAGGCATAGACATCTCAAGTACGATAGAGTGTACAACCTCTTATATAACTAGCCGTCAATGACACTAAAACGAGCCAACCTACTCATGACCCATAGAGTTTCTTTCGGATCGATTGGCAGAGTGCCTCCTGTCAGGTAATCTCATATCAAGGTCAAGCTAGCTCGGGTCTTTCGGATCTCCTAAACTTGTTCTATTAATCAGCCGTCAGTACTCTGCAAGATAAGTACTAGAGATTAATAGGCTAACTCAGGTCAGCATATTGAGTGGAGGCAAGCTTCTAAAGGAAGTTGGCTTCCTCATTGTTCGGGAGAGGAATCTTCGTAATCTGAAACTGGTTAAACATCAAAGCGAGTTCCTTCATTATGACTTTATATCTAGCCATGTGTCCATCTCGAGCTTCATATTCCTCACTCATTGGCTCAAAAATAAGTTAGGAGTCTGAGTAGTCGCCCATCTGGACTTCTATATTAAGGACCATTTTCACTCCAATGATGAATGCCTCATACTCAGCCTCATTATTCGTCGTCTTGAAGTTAAATTTAAGAGCAATAGAAGTCTTCCACTCGTAAGGGGACTTCAAAATTTGGTCGGCTTCTTACCCATTCTCTATGGCTAATCCATTAACATAAAATGTCCAAAGATCAAGTGGGGTCACTTGGTGATCGCTACTGCATGTGCTTTTAACCACAAGTGCACGAGTCGGAATAGTAATAGAGTGGACTGTGAAGAGTCAGGTATCGATCCACAGGGAAAGAGAAATACTAGTACTAACTAGTTACCTATTATCTAGTCTACTTGAGAATTGATGAAGGTTAAACTAATATAAATTCTAGAACTAAAAAGCAAGATAAAAATTGCAACAAGGATGCGGTGAAGTTGTGAGGGCAATCAATCATAGGAGAGAGGTATCCGGGCAAAGAATCCCCCTCGGGTTCTCACAAAGATAGACAAAAGATGTTAAGGCTAATAATTGCAATAGATTGGACCAAGGATTCCTATAATGCTTTTATCCCTCTCTCGAGGCGATTAGTAACCTAGTAACCTCACTAATGATGTTCTAGGCAATCTACTTCTTGGAAGGACTATGGGAACAAGGCATATGAAGTAGTTGCTCCCCTTAGTGCCCGATCTCTCGTTCTTAATTAGATAAACTAGTATACTAAGTAATATTGAATATTATTAGTTTAATAAATTATATTATATTATTATATAGTAACTAATATAAATAAAAAATATGAATTAAAATAATTTATAACTAATATCATATTTACTATTAGTTATAAATCAACTAATATTAATTATTAATTATTAAAATAATTATCCAAACTAAACCATCTCCATCATCCAATGTTGCTAACATTTTATTGATATTATTATTTTGTTTGTATATAATTTAAGAAATATATTATAATTTATAAATTAGAGTTAATTTTAATTATAAAATTAATAATTTTGAAATATTTGATTTTTAATATTATTTAACATTACATAATAATATTACTATTTATTAAACTACTAATATTTAACATTAGTTTGCATATTAATTTACCTAATTAAGCACTTATCAAACCAGTTTATAATGGTATATTTTAAAGTTGGAAGTATGTTAACAATATATATTTTAAGTATTACATTACAACTTATTAATATTATTTATTGTATTAAGGAAAAAACACAAAAAAAAAAAAAACAAATTCAACAAAATCTTTATCCCTCGATATAATACCCAATTTAGTCATTCTATTATACCAATTTGTGACTTACGATTCCACTATTATAATTTGAGCCTTTTTATTCCCTTTCTTTCACAATTTAGAAATGCTAATCCCTAAAGGCATATTTAAAGGCCTGTTTAGCCCCTAAAGTTGATGAAGGGAGTGACTAGCATTTTCAATCATGAAAATAGGGACCCCTAGGGCTCAAATTATATTAGAGGAACCTAAAGTCACAAATCGGTATAATAGAGGGACTAAATTGGGTATTACATCTTATCCCTCCAAGTAAATAAATCAATCTAAACTTATTTCTATGTATATTCTCATCACTGCACATCAAGATCCAATGTATAAGAATTTACAAGCAAGCCTTCTTATCTCTAAGATAGATTGACTTGTGGGTGGCGCGATTCCTGTCTAGCGGTGGCGCGAGACTGTCATCCAACAATGGCGTGTGGCGAGGTGTTTACTTCGAAGGCATGGCTTGGGTGTGGAAGCGACAAGCTATGCCTGAGCGTGACAACGGTCGAATAGAACGTCAAAACGAGATCCGAAAGCTTCCGAGCAAGATAACCAAAAGCTCAACGTACGCAAATATGCTAAAGAGAGGAGAAACACAAAGCTTAATCGTATCGTCTCTCACAACCCCTTTCCAGTCACATGAAGAAGACTCCGACGGAGGAGAGTGGACGAAGGTTCACTTCAAACGTCATCGAAGAGACATGGAGAGTAATCCTCCGATGGCCGGTGCAGCGCCCTGACCCCACGAGATGATCCCCGTCGACGATCCTGACGACGGTTGGTCCCCATCACGTCTGCTGCCAGTGCCTACGACTAGGGCATATGGTGGAAGACTGTCAACGTGAGATTGTATGCTGACCTGTGATAGCACTAGACATAAAGCTCAGAGGTGTAACCCACCGAGAGCGCTACCCCGAGACTTTAGTTCACTGGGTCAACACAGGGATAGCGCCGTTGCTCCGCAAGCATCTCCGGTGTAAAAGATCAACTTGAAAAAGCCTAGCTCCCGACGAGAACCTGAGCAATGTTGAAGCCCTTAAGGTGACCCTCAACCTCAACCAATGGCACTCGATTTCGAAGACGTTCCTTGATGGCCGCTTCATGGTAGCATACCCATCGTCAGAGATAGCACGAGAACAAGAGAGCTTCGGAGTACTGCACCACCCCAAGTGTAGCCTTAGCTTCGCCCCGATGATGGATGACCTATGGGAGCCCAAGCAAGTGGAAGGGGTGACGAGGTGGGTTGCTATTCATCGGCTACCACCCTTCTAATGGAACAGGGACTTGACAGGGAAGCTTCTGAAACTAGTTGGCGACCTCGTTTATGTGAACGAGTAGGGCTAAGAGATGGTATACACCATCCGAGAAGCGATAAGGGTAAGACAAGGGCAACACCTGCCAACGAGGATCAGCTTCAGTACCGGTTACCAAAAAACACACCTTCACTGTGGAGCTCGTCAAGGGGGAGCCTCCATTGCCATGGGACGACAATGTGGAACCCCGACGAGATTAGCCGCAGTCTGAGGCATCTAGGGCACAAATGGGGATCCCTTGGAGGGGAGAGAAGCGCTCATGAGAGCTACTAGAGACTATGAACTAGCGGTCATTGCGAGAGGACAAGGGTAAGGCAGTCATGACGAAGGAGGGGACATTACCGGAGCCCCAAGCTCACCAGAAGTTAACAAGGTTTCATATCGAAGTCAGGGGCAAGGAGAACAAGTTTGGACCGGTCTGTAGAAACTCGTTGCACGCTAGTCCGGATGGAGACACAGACTACAACAACGCCATTGACAGACCAGTCTGGCAGGTCCAAGGAAAAAACAGGGTACAAGGTTGTCAGGCTGGAAACTTCGGTCACGCCAGCAGAGGGCCTAAAACGCATGCGCTATCACATTTACCTCGGACGAGTAGTGTAGAGTGACCGGCTCACTCACTCATCCTGCTGAGATGTCAACTGGGGCCCGATCAACAGCCTCTCGTGTTGCAAGACCGCGAGTCCTCCAGGACGCACGAGAGCTTTGGGCTCAAATAATCATAGTTGGGCACCCGTCAATCAACTAGTGCCACGTCACACCTAGTACCCACTACAGGAAGGCAGATTTGAGAATCCACAGGCTGCGAATACTGGCTGGGCTTCGGAAGGCCTGCTTGGCCCGGAAAATCATCTTAGCCACTAGTCACAACTAGGCTTGTAAACACTGCATCGAATTCGGCCCATATGTCTGGCCCAAACATTGTAACAAATGATCGTAATAGTTTGAATAAAGGCCCAGTAGGCCTTTGCAACTATATAAACTCTCCAGCCCATGATTCACAAATTAATTCACCAAATAAAACCAGTGCAAGTAAGGGGAACCATGAAAAAAAAGGAAATTACTAGTAGATTGCATCAAAAGATGACACAAATGCAATGCAGACATCCACAAATAATCATGGAGAGGATATCCCAATGAATGATGGGTGCCCTACCATCACCCAAATTGGAATGGACCTTTCCATTGAAATTACTAAGTGAAGCCCAAAATGATACGCGGCTCTTTGAACTTGGCGATCGATGAGGTATGGGAATTATTAGAGGAAAACGAGGCTCAGACTACTCAGGAGGATGTCAATGACATCATGATTGCCCTGTCCACCTTGCAAGCAACGACGAAGGTTCCAAAACCCAATGGAAGACTGAGAAAGAATCCACTAACTAGAGACTCAAAAGCAGGTCAACCCACCCACTAAATCCATCAGAAGGCGAAAGACTCAGTCCCTCACCAAAGGTATAGACCCAACTCTAAATACTATGACGCTAACCCTCATTGAATGGCCAAACAGGGAGATGTTAGAAGCAACGATAACAGTTGCCATGGACCCAAATCAATCAAGGGACGACATAGATACCTACCTAGAACACATATGAAACCACGAGGCCGAGAGGGCCCACGAAGGACCCAGTGGTAGCAAATAAGCAGCCATAATCGTACAACCTAGAGAAGAGCTTCCAATCGTGTTGATTATGAAGCTTATCTCATGGAATGCATGAGGCATGGGAAAGAGGAATAAGAGATTCCTCATCTGGGACTACCTGCTGACCTAGAAAGTGGATATTTTTTTTATCTACAGGAAACAAAACTATCCACCATCGATAAAGGTACCTAGAGGTCGGTAGGGGAAAGCACATATAGTGAAAGATTATTTCTCACAACCGACAACACTAGGGGGTGCTCCATCGAATGGAACCCCATAAGGTTCAAAGAAATCATGAGATTTGCAGACAAATTCTCCATCACCCTAATATGGAAGATGCTACCAACCAATATAAGTGGATGCTCACTACAGTTTATGGTCCTTGTGATAGGAATCTCAAACCTAGTTTTTGGGAGGAGCTGGATCTCATTAGATCAAGATAGAATGGACCGTGGATAGTGTTCGGAGACTTCAACGCCATCAGAGAACGAGGGTAACGCAACAAGGGACAATACCTGAAGGAGGACCTCCACAACTTCGACTAGGTAATCCAGGCGCTATAGCTATTCAATCCCCCACTCCATGGCCAAAGGTTCATGTGGACAAATGGGCAGGTCAACCCGATGATGGTCAGGCTTGACAGATTTTTAATATCTATAGAGTAGCTAACAGACTTCTCTAGGATCTGGCAAACGACACTCCTGCGTATTTGTTCGAGCCACACCCTGATCTACCTACAATGCGAGAACTATGACATGATCAAACCCCCCTTTAGGTTCAATAGAGAGTGGGGCCGCAAGGATGGATTCTGGGGGATGATAAAAGATTGGTGGACAGGGATGACCTTCGAAGGAAATGGGACCTTCCTCATTGCCAAGAACCTTACCCTAGCTAGGAGAAGGCTACACAATTGGAGCTATGAGAACTACCAACAATCTAAGGGCTAGAAGGAAGACATACTGAGCAAAATAAAGGAGCTAGACCTGTTACAGGAGGAGAGGGACCTCCAGGAGCAAGAATGCACAGATTATATCATATTGTAACATGCATACGAGGACATCATTCGAGCAGAGGAAGCGTACCAGAGACAATGCTCAAGAATTACGTGGTTGAGGGAGAGGGACAACAGCACTAGATTCTTTCATGTAGTTGCTAACCAACACATGGCCCATAACTGGATCCACAACCTCGAATATCTGGGGCACACCTTGGCGGAGATGTTTGAGATCGGGGCGGCAGACACGGCCCACTTCATTAGACTGCTGAGCATAGCGCGTAGAGACAACTATACCATGAACTCAGACAAGGCACCGAGCCCCGATGGAGCTTCCTAATTTCCATTTATCAAATGGGATAGAGTTCGTAAAGGGGGATCTGAACATTCTTTTCAAGATATATACCAAGGCCAAGCACAACTGGAAAGGATAAACATGGCACACATTATCCCCATCCTAAAGAAGGAGACCCCTAAGGAGATTGTGGACTACAGAACAATCAGCTTAATCAACTGCTCCATGAAGATAGTTACCAGGTTGCTAGCCAACAGACTCCAAAGGGTAATCACGAAGCTTGTCGACGAGTCCCAAACCACCTTCATCAAAGGCCGGTCCATACATGATAACATAATAGCAGCAGAGGAGTTGATACAAAAAATGAAGTCACAGAACCATGGGGGAGTCATGATCAAAATTGACTTTGAAAAAGACTTTGACAGAGTTGACTAAGAATTCCTCTTAGAGGTACTTGAGGCAAGGGGATTTGGCCACAGATGGTTGACCTTGATTCGTGAAATCCTGTGCTCATCCAAGTCAAAAATACTAATTAACAAGCAAACTAGGGGGTACATCAGACACAATCGAGGACTGCGTCAGGGAGACCCACTCTCCCCTCCTATTTGTACTCACAACTGACACCCTTACCGCTATAATTACAAGGGCAACCCGAAGGAATATCTATAGTGGAATCCGACATGGGGATCAGAAGGATGATGAGATCACCTCACTCTAGTACGCCGACGACCTCTTGGTCTTCTACTCGAGGGATTTGAACCACATGAGGATTCTGAAGCTCATCTTCTATCTCTACGAGGGTTTAGCAGGCCTCCGCATTATACTCAATCCAAAGGCCACCTCATCCCCTTCAAGTTGGAGACCACAAGGGGAAGGTACCAATGAACTACTTGGGTATTCCAATCTTGGGATGCAAGCTTAGGAGACCAAAATGGGAACAACTCATAGACAAGATCAGAAGAAGAATCAACACATGGAAGGGTCACCAACTATCTATGGTCGGGAAAATCACACTCAACAACTCCGTTCTCTGGGCCATCTCGAGCTACTTGCTTGCAATCTACAAACTGCCTGGTTGGATGATAAAGCGAATTAACAACTTGAGAAGGGACTTCCTCTAGTGTGGGCCAGAGCCCAATGCAAAGCATAAAGGCCAGTTAACTGGCATCGCATTTGTAGACCCAAGGAGTACGGGGGTTGGGGCACTATAAACATTGAGTGTTTCAACATAGCCATGATTGGAAAATGGTGGTAGCGGCTACTCAACGAACAGGCCAACCTATGCAGCCGCATCATACTTAACCAGTACTACTAGAACTTCTATCTCAACCCCCATAAGAGGTTACCAGCACGGGTGTCATACTTCTGGAAAGGGGTTGCGAACCAATGGCGGGTGGTGAAGAAAGGCATTATAATCCAAGCTGGGAGAGGAAACACCATAAACCTATAGCAGGGCAAATGGATACAAGGCTAGGCACCGAGGATTCTTTTCTCCTCGCTCGCACACTCAGCACAAGAGCAACAAATGTACGTTGTTGGAGAGGGCGAGAGGCTACTTGGCACGACCCAATCACTCATGCTTAAATGGCTGCTAACCAGAGAGGGGACTCAGGAACTGGACGACCTGCCGCGGCCAATCAATGAGACCCGAGCAGACATAGAAGATGTACGGAGTTGGGTCCTTGAGGCAAATGGAAGGTTCTCGACCAATTCCCTCTACACTTTCATGGTAAATGGTGGAGCCAGAGTCAGTTCCCTAATTATCTATGGAGACTCCCATGTCCAAAGAAGATACAACTCTTTGCATGGGTGGCATTGAAAAACAGAATCCTCACCGTTGATAACCTCATCAAAAGACACTAGCAAGGAAGTCACACCCAATGCTACTTATGCCCCGAGCAGGAGGAAATGGTGCATCACCTATTGGTAGCATGTCCCGTCACCAAGCGGATCTGGGAGTACTATTGCCCACTGTTCGGCCTAACTACCCGTCCGGAGTCGACTCAGAACCTTTGGGGGATTGACAACCTTGGGAAGTATTTGCACAAAGATGCGCAAATGGGTTGGAACCTTGCCATCATAACCATTGTATGGAATACTTGGCTGGAAAGAAATTATAGATGCTTCAGAAAAAGAAAAAAAAACACCGCATTTGCTTCAGAATCATACGTGGGATCACGTTCCTCCTGATCACTTGGTATGATGCAGCCAACGACGTTATAAGAAGTTGAAGCTAGGTCTGATGGTATCCATCGTACGAAGTTCCTTGGCTTTTGCTCGTGAGGATCAGTCATAGGCGTCGCAGAACGGGGATGACTTTGATGAAGGTTCACAAGAGTAGTCCAATACCATGTAACCCTGGAACCCCGAAGAGGGGGACCAAAAGGTAGCTCACTGAGGAGCATCATTGTACCAATCTATTTAATCAATAAATGAGTGGTTTATCCATTTTTTTTTTTTAAAAGAATATACAAGCAAACAAATGTCCATTGCCATGACTTTATAGTTCAATGTTATCTTTTAAGATATGTTTTGTTACATGGAGATACAAATAGAGAGAGAAAAGAGTTTATTATTTTTTTGTAATATAAAATTATTTCATAAGTGAATTAAATTAATGATTATGAAATTTATATGTGGTTTATAAATTATACGACCTTTTTTAAAGAAAAATTAATTTATCAAATTTATTCCCAACCATTATCATATACTCCTTTTTTTTATTACATTTTAGAAGCTTTCATTTCTTGATGTGAAATGAAAAGGTGTGTTAAAATTAGGGAAAATTATCTATAGGTCCCTGGCACTGTTTCAGGGACCTTAAAGTCAAACACACACACACAACACTAAATAATAAACAAACACCCCCAAGAACCCCAAGGCAATTAGGGCACTATTTCAGGGACCAATACTGAATTAACTATTAAAATTATTTGCTATCTCATGTTATTCTACAGCATTCACTTGGAATAAGTTGAAATAAAAATAGTTATTTTTTACATTGATTAGTTAATTATCATATTAATTTTTTTTTTTATTATATTATTAATAAATATAAATTTATAATTATAATAATATAAATTCAAATACTTATTTGGAGAGAAATAATAAAAAATATATAATAAATTTTGATAAAAAAAGAATTTGATAAAAAATAGTTAAAAAGCTTTTAAAAAAAATATGTTACCGAAATTTCATTATAATACCTTATAATTCCATTAGTTATTTAATTATTGATCCCTGACACTGTTTCTTTTTTGCCTTGGGGTCCTTAAGAGGGGTGTGTAGGGGTTTAGTGTAATAGTATTTTGGGTGTGTGTGTTTTGGGTGAAAAATAGTGTTAAATAGTGCCATGGACCTATAGATAATTTGCCCTAATTCCATACATACTCCTATAAATTTGTAATTGGTTATGTACATCTTTTTATGTGCAAGAGTCTTTACTATATAAACCAATAAACAATTACTGGAAGATATATATCCATTGAAATTTTTAATAGAATTACATATATATCTTCATTAAAATCCATATTTGCATATAATTCTAATATTTTCACTGCCAAAATGAAAAAAAAAAAAAACAGAATTGACAAAGATTGTTTTAAGAAGATTTGGTTAGTTTTTACAAGCAAATGTTGATGTTTTATGGGATATATATTCAAAGTTCCCTCTTTATTTTTTTTCAGTGCTATGATAATAATTGTTATCATAATTGTTAAGGCCACCGCAGTACTATACTATGAATTTAAACATTTTAATTACGTGAATTTGTACAAGTTATTTATCACACTTTATGATGTAATGAAATTATTAATATATAAATGAAGGGCTTTATGCAGAAGATCCTGAAGAAGGGATATGTGCATAAATACCTTGGATGCAAAATATTCAATATATTTAGGGGAGGGTGTTAGAGGTGCGTGCTACAATATCATGGGATTTTTCCCACGGTATGAGACCACTGGATTCAAAACTTCTTTATTTGGGTTCTGAGTTTTTGTTTTTAGGTCCAAGTTACTATATCAAAATGACAGCGTTACTGTAGTAAAAACAACACCCTGTAACCCAAAAACCTATACATTAGAACCGAAAAAACACTACCCTAGAACCCACTGTGGTATGATACCTTGTGAACAGTGCACAGGGGATCATAGAATTCATCGAGTGTTAGATAAAATGATTAAGTGGATTGGAAATTTGGCTTAATAAAAGGTTTTCATAAGGATTGGATTGCAAAATTTACTAACAGATGAACTAAATGATAGTTCATGAAGTCATTGAGTTGGCTTAAGATTTAATCAAACAGGATTTAATCCTTAAACTTGAGAGGAAAGAGTCAAAAGACTTAAAAGGGAGAAGGACTTTCTCGTGACCCTGTGAAAGGGGGATCTCGGTCGGCTTCTGATGCGCTAAAACCGCAAGTGGACGGGTCGTATCAAGTAATAAGAGTGGACATAGAAGTCGGATTGTGGATCCACAGGGAGAAAGAAGTACTAGTATTTACCAATTGTCTACTATCTAGTCAATCCGAGACGATGAGTAGTCAACCTAGTTCTAAATTGATTCAAGGAAACTTAAACTTGGGGAATTGAATGCTTCTGGGAGTTAAATGATCATGAAAAGGGGATGCCTGGGTAATTGGATCCCCCTTGGACTTCAAATATATAAATGCCCTTCTCTACTCTAATTACTTGATTGTTCTGTTGGCCAAGGGTTCCTATCGTGCTTTCGCTCACTCTCTAATCCCGAGGTGAGCTACTAATCCTAGTGCCCTTACCGATGATGTTCTCGAACCTATGTCTTGGGAGGATTACGGGAATAATACATCTAAAGGGGTCGCTCTCCTAAGTACCCGGGTTCCCGGTGTACTCGCAATCCTTTCTATTGGAGATGGTCTACACACGGAGGCGTTAAGCTTCTTCCCCAAGATGGACTACTTAAGATCCCTCCGCTCTCGCATACGTAGAGGGATCAACTTACATTAAAACATCCAATAGACTCAACAATGAAATCAAGTAATTAAAGTAGAGAGAAAACATTGATTAGCACATATCCAAGGGTTCACCAACTACCCAAGCATCTACAAAATTAGCCCTCCATGAAAGAGGGGCAACAATCCACAATGAAGATACAAGAAAGCAAGAAATACATGATAAATGAGATTTGCGCAATCACCGTTGATAGCTTCTCGCTTCTCCTTCTTCGATCTTCCCTCTTCCTGCTCCTATGCCTTGAAGAAGATCAACCTCCAAGCCCTCTCCAAGGTCTCTCCCTTTGCCCTAGCAGCCAAGCCCCCCTAAACCCTTCTCACATTCGCCTTTTATACTCATGGGGTTTAGAGGGTGCAATTCTTGAAGTTACCCTCGGCCAGCCTGCAGACGCCCAATTTTAACGATGTATCGGGCCCGACGTATATCTGAGGCGTATGTCACCCGTATCGGCCAGCCCACCTCCATACGGGCCCGTATATGGGTCGTATATATGCCCGTATACGGGCTACTTCTCAGCTTGCTTGTTGTGTGGGCCGTATTCTGGACCGTATGTTCCCCGGGGTCTAGTATATGGCCGTATGTCATCCCGTATACTAGCCCGTATGAGTCCTTCTAACTGCTTCGGGGTCCCGGCTTCTACTAAAATGCTTTCTTTCCTCCGGGGTCCTCTTATTTTGGCCTGCTGATAAAAATAAGCAAATCTTGAGTACCAGTGGGCAACAAATCCTTAAAATCTCATGCCAAGTCCACAAAAATATAGTATAGAATTATGCTCAAATGAACACTTATCAGCTTCTTCCTCTCTTCCATGAACCAATAGCGCCATGCATGCTCCGCCGTGAACCACCAGTGGCCGGCGAACCCATCTATAAGAGCAGTCGATGTTGGAAGCTCATCTCAAATTTTGGGCTTTAAGTGGGCTTATTATAAAGTTGGTTTCAAAATATTCAAAAATACTTTTGAAGTGTTTAGTCCCACATTACCTATAGAGAAAACTTTCACTCACTTTATATGTATTTGACGTAAACGTGTGGGAGCACGTCATACAGACACAAATGTCAGATCGATTTGAGGCTCCCCGCGCCGGTTTGGTTTTGCAAAATCTTTCAATCATACTTTAACATTTTGGAATTTATTCTTTGATTGAGATTCCACAATTAACGAGATTGATTATTGAGATTTCATGCAGATTGATTCAACCGTTTTGGAATTATTCTTTAATTGAGATTGATAATTCGATCTCATGCTGATTGATTGATTCGTTTTTAATTTGCATGCAAATTGATTGTTGAGAATTTGGAATTTATGCTAATTGATTGATCCATTTTGAATCTCATGCAAATTAATTGATGAGAATTTGGAATTCATACTTATTGATTGATGAGAATCTTGAATGTTTTTAAAATCTATTCTTTAATAGAACCTACCATCCTCTCATCTTTAATGATCTCTATAAATAAAACTGGTTCCTTTTGAAAAAATATAAGAAAAATTTCTTATCTTCTTACTCCTCACACCCTCAAGTGTTTTTTTCTTCGCTATTTTCATTTTCAGAGCAATCTTGAGCACTCGATGTTCTCCGGTTCGTGTGTATGGAACGAGGGACTTAATGACTGTTGTATCCTGGGAGAAGTACGCCGACGAGATCCTTGTTGGACCGAGTTACAAACTCCGAGGACACAAAATACTCCTTAAAGTCAGTGCATCAGTACGCCTCAATCAACCCTCAACTTTACAGCCGATCATCCTCAACTCCAACTCCAACAGTCGAGCAGCAAGCCTCAGCCACACCACCACCTCTCTTCCCCTTCCACCATAGTGGAGTTCGAGCCTTGAGAGCTTCGCAGTAAGGCTGATGAACTGAGAGAGTAGATCCAGTAAAGCCTGAATAGAAGGTAGGCCGCGGTGAGTGTTATTGTTCAATAGTTGATTGGGAGTCTCCTTAGCACTAATTGATTTCCATGCAACGATCCTCTCTTTGTCATTCCCGGATGTTGTGAAGCTATTCCGATTATTGAGGCTGAGGTGAAGCTTGGGCGGCCAGAAGCAAACCAGGCCCATCAGAAAATCTGGGAACCACCACCAAGAACTCGCTACAAGTTTGGTGAGTAGCTCCACACCTCATGTGAGTCAAGTGCGATGAATTAGAGGGTTCTGTTATTTGAAATGCATGCTAAGGAGTTGTTAATTAAGGGTTGAGAACCGTTAAATTTCATACAAGTAGAGCAAATCAGTATAAGAAGAAACTGATCTTGTTCTAGTTTTACATTTTAATCCCTGATTTATGTTCTTAGTGAAAATGAATGAATGGATTATATTGACAATTGGTTGTTAAGCCTGAGGTTAAGAGTAAGGTTAATTGCCTGACTAATTTGGTATTGAAGTGTTGTTATATAATAGAGGATTTTAGAGTTGTCCGGATATGTAGAGATGATGGATTAAAGTATGCATGCAATATGCTCAATGAAATGCTTCAAAGAGCTTGTTATGCATGCATTTAAAGTATTTTAGCATTTGATGTACTGGATTGGTTGCTATAAAAAGCTCACTGATGAACAATTCCAACTTTAATCGATTAAGACCTAAGTAACCCTTATTGTTTGTTAGATAATAGTATATGCTTTGAAGTGTCAATAGGTGTTGGACACTCTCCCTTTAGTTCATTATATACACTACAAGAAAATAGTAAAATTGCGAGGGAAAAGTCCCTAGCTAAATTAGGAAATTCCCTCGCTAAATTACTGGTATTTAGCGAGGGAAATTTTCCCTCGTTAGTCCTCGCTAAATTCTGGAAAGAAATTCTCAAACTATGTAACGAGAGAAGATTTTTGCCTCATTGGTCGTGGCTAAAATCCCTCACCATTTCAATATTTTTTTTTTATTCGCGATGACTTAGCGAGAGCCAATCCCAAGGTATTTAGCAAGAGGAGTTTGTTTTTTCATGTTGGCCCTCGCCATTCCCTTGCTATTGTGTGAATTGCTTTCCATATAAAAATCAAATTTATCGGTCCCTGCATTAAGCCACCTATAATTTCCAAAATACATACATGTATCATGCAATTGACTCCATATATAAATTAATATAGTAAATTTTTGTATTACGATTTAAGTATACAAACAAAAAGTTTAACATATCTGGTAAGCATTAGTAATACAAGAAAAGTGTACAACTATGTTCCAAGATGCAGTACATAACGGACAATAGTATATAATCATATCCTGATAGTGTATGAAATACACCTGTAGATGATTTTGGCAATTGTATTGAGGAAATTCATGCTCTTATAACATGAATTGAGACATGGTGTTGAACACACTTGCAGTACTAAGACAACAACAGTATTTTATAATAAGAATGATGTATGCATTACTAAGACATTGAGTTATATTCCTCGCTTTGGATTTTGATACTTCTTGTTTATCTCTATTTAGTAAGCATCGATTGAAGTTTTCTTTAGTTGGGAAATATTTTTGAACATACTAAATGTGCAAGTCAACTGTATCTGCTGCTTGCTAAGAGCAAGAAGTCACCGGTTGTTGTTGAGCTAGGGCAAAGAGTAAAGAATCTCACCGTCACCGCAGCAGCAATGGTTGCAGGTTTAATTGAGGTTAATTCTCAAATTGAATTTTTGATTGGATAGCCATACACATTTAAATGAGTTGCTAAGTGTATACACTATGGTTTAGATATTGATACGGAGCTTTAAGCCTTGACAAGGAGGATAAATTGAATACTACTAAAGGTGGGTTATCACGCTATAAACACACAGTATGTACTTTCTTAAATACCTTGCATGTGTAATCTTGAAAGGAAAAGTATGTTAGATATTTATTATTATCAACCTCTTAAACTGGCTTACTTTTATATGAAAACCAAAGATTAGTTTATGGTTTTTGGGTTTTTCATAAACTTTGTCGGACATTATTATGAGGTGTTTATATGGGCGGACACCTTCTGATGCAATGTGGAGTTTGAGTTTTGTGAATGGTTTTGGCATTCACTTATGAGTTGTTAAAGTGTCTTAACAACTTTGCGATGTTGATTGATTCTTGTATGAGTCATTTTCATGGTTTATACGCTTTGATGATTTCAACATGTTTGCTTTGGTTGAAACATGTTTGTATTTGAGATGTTATCGGGTTTCACGTGTGTTATATTTGGGGGACTCGATCTAGTTTGGACCTGAGCGATTATGCTTCTATGCATTCGGATATGGCCGTGTCGACATGTGTGTGCATGCTCATCGGAGACCGAGGTGGGGCTAGATTGGCTTACTTAGAGACCATGAGTGTTTGATGCCTTGATAGCATTTTTATGAAATGTATTTTATTGGCGAGTTTTAGGAACTGTGAGTTCCTGTTTTGCTACGATAGCATTATTCCTAAATTGTGATTTTGATGGTAGGGCCGATGTTTATACTTATTGATATTTTGTTGCATTCATGACAGTTTTTATATGAGTCTGGGGTTGGTTCTTACTTAAACATGTTATATATATATATATATATATATATATATATATATATATATATATATATATTACAATTCTGCCGGACGGATGTCCGGCCAGCTGATTGTAACATTTTTATTATATCTAATATATATATATATATATATATATATATATATATATATATATATATATATATATATATATATATATATATATATATATATATTTAAAATTATATGCACATGTATACATATATTCTGAAGATAAGATAATTTAAAAAGTATATATACATATCTAAAATATGTTTAAAATATATATATATATATATATATATATATATATATATATATATATATATATGTTACATTTTTTTTATTATTTTAGATATATTTTGATTTATCTAAAAATTTTAACACCTCTGTATATATATATATATATATATATATATATATATATATATATTATGTGTGTGTGTGTGTGTTTTGTTTTGCTGCTACAAAAATGCATTTGGCAGGCTACCTATGATGTTAATGAGCGCTCGTTAAGCTTTCTAGCTTACCACCATTTCTTCCCTTTTTTTGCAGATCAAGATGAGTAGGGGAGTACCGGGCGAGTAGAAGGGGATTGCCTGCTACTTGGGGTAGTGCTGATATCTCCACGAGGTCGGTAGTACCCTACAAGGGTGATGATGTATGTTATGTTATTTATGAGTGAGGTTTATGGAACCCTATTAGGAATTATGTATTTGAACACATTATGTATTATGTCGTATTGTAGGGTCATGTCGTATTCTTTATGCTTCCGCTGTTATTTCTATGATATTGTTTTTAGCTTTAGTATTATGCTTTGTTAAATGTAATTAGAATATCAAATAGGCCTTTGCATGCAAGTGTGGCTCGTCCTTGCACAGGTGTGGCTTAGGTCTATTGGCCACTGGATGGTTCCGGCTTGAAGACTAATTTACTTAATTTACAACAACAACAACAACAACAATAATAATAATAATAATAATAATAATAAATAATAATAATAATAATAATAATAATAATAATAATAATAATAATAATAATAATAATTTCTGAAATATTTTTTAAGTTTTTTTTATTCTTTTAGAACCATGGCCATTTACTTGTTATTTGTTAAGGCTCTCGGGTGTTGACTATATACTGATTAAGATAGAAAATAATATTTAAATAATTTTAGGGTTTAATAAAAAACATAAATTTTTTAATTAACCCCCATATTTCTGGAACCATATAGAGTTAAACTACACTTCAAAGACTATTTAGCTCCGAATCTAGTCTAACCTAGCTTTCTGGAGCAAAATGACATTTTAGCTCCAAAGAGCAAACCACCCAAATCTTTAGAGTTAAATGGTCTTTTACAAGTTGTTTAGCTCCAAAGATAAGGTTTCTTAAAGCAAAGGGACTTCGAAAGATTGTTTAACTCCCAAACTGAGCTAACTTAGCTTTCTAACTAAACAACCTTTTTAACCTGATTTTAAAAGGCTTTTTAGCTATAAAGATGGGCTAACCTAACTTTTTGGAGTTAAACGACTTTTGAATTGTCTTTAAAAGGCCGATTAGTTCAAGAAAGTAGGACGATTTATTCTCGGGAGCTAAACGACCTTTTATGATGTCCCATTGGTTCAGTCTATGGAGCTAAATGGCTAGTCTTTGAAATGTTGTTTACCCCTATAAAGCTCCAAAAAATGTGATTAATTAAAAAATTTATTTTTCATTAAAACCCTTAAAAATTATTTAAATTTTATTTTTCATTCTAGTCCGTACACCAGATGATGATGATTAGGCAGCTCGGGGTTGTTTTGACAAATAAAATATCCTTAATTTTAAAAAGTAAAAAAAATAATAAATAATAATAACTAAACCTCGATCAGTTTGTAATCGTGAAATGCCTTTAGAATGCTAATTAGCTCAAGAGAGTGGGACTATTTATTCTCCAGAGCTAAACCACTTTTTTGGAGGCCTCATTGGCTTGGTCTTTTGAACTAATGATTGGTCTTTAAAATGTTGTTTAGTTCTAGATAGCTCTAAAAAAAAGGTTAATTATAAAAATATATATTTATTTTTCATTAAAATCTTTAAAAAAATATTTAAATTTTATTTTTCATTCGTCACTACCTTAGATGATAATTAGGCAGATAAGCGTTATTTTTTGACAAATATATATAATGTCCCGGGAGAGGAATCTACTCAAGCTTGACGCGGAGCGAAGAAAGGATTGGTGGAAACAGTGGCTAAAAGAAGCTTAGCTCTCACTCACGAGGAAGACCCCCCTCGACCACTGGATGCAGAGTTCGAAGACGAGGAGACCATGATCCCACCGGAGGCATCGATGCAGTTGGCCAACCAGGGCACTAACCTGCACACTACAACATCTCAGCAAGGAGGGCCATCAAACGAAGTGTAACTCTGACGGGAATGAGCTACCCCTCGCTCAGGCCAACGAAAGTCACTCTTAGTACTTACTCTTGCAGGTAGGAGAGTCCTCCTTAGGACCATGACTCCGAGTTTGAGTTCATATGTCTTATCGGAAACGTGCACGCGGAGTGGAATTGGATTAGGACATGAATCCCACAAGCAGTTGAGTAAGCCCACGTACTTAAGGGAGATCGCAATGATTAGGGGGACAAGTGAGCTCTTCAAACATCGGGGTGGCTCTCATATAAAAGGAAAAAAAAACAAAAACAAAAACAACATGAGAGAGTCAAAAAGGTGGGAGCAATAGCTTACCCTAATGATTGTGTCCTCTATACGCAGCTGTTAGGGGTACAAGTGAGCTTTTAAATATCGGGGCGACTCTCTTGTGTAAAATAATTTTTTTTTTTAAAAAAAAAGAGTGAGCCAAAAAGGTGGGAGCAATAGCTTGCCCTAATCATCATGTTCCCCTACTAGTCTAGTTGGTGCCTGAAAGACTTGCCACTGCGGACCCATGGATCTAACCTCTACTCCACCTCGCGTGCACTTACCCATAAGACATATGACACTCAACTTGGAACCTGCGTTCCTCAGATATTCTCCTACATCAAGAGTACGTGCTAAGTGTGATGAGTATCAGGCCGAGCAACCACCCCATTGCACACTGAATTGTAATAGATACTAATACTGGCTCTCCGTGAAAAACAGAACTACTTGTCATCTCGATTCAACCAGGAACCGGTTTTCTCAGAAATTAATATATACGTGATTTATCCATTTTTTCAAAAAAAAAAAAGTAATGTGCTACAATTTTATTTTTCTTTTATCTTGTTTTGACCAAGCAATGTACTACAACTTTAGTATAATTTAAATAAAATGTGGTTTATCCACTTATTAAAAAAAAACAAAAAAAATATATATATATATAATGTCCCTGATTTTAAAAAATTTAAAAAAAAGAAAAATAAATAATAATAAGTAAACCTCGGTTTGTAATCGTGAAACTAATCGAGGGTTCTTGGCGTCGCTCTCGTTTCGATCGAACGCCAGAAGGAGACGAGCGCGAGCACTGGTTTTAATGCGTACATCCTGTTTGTTGTTTTGCCTCCGTAAGTCCCTCGTCCTCTCACCTTCCCCTTCGCAACATCCGCTCTCAATCCTTGCCCCCATCTTCTCTTCTTCCTCTTCTCGCCATCCCTGCCTATTTTCCTCCACTGCCCACAACTACGAAGACGAGCCATCGCCATCGCCGTCCCCGTCACCATCTTCATCGTCGCCAGCATCGCCACCGTCGCCACCGTCAGTGCCAGTCCATGTCCTCCGCCTCGCTCGCTTCTCTAGGGCTCGCTCCACGCTTTCTTGTGGCCCCGCCCCTTCTGCGACTCTATCCTTTGCTCGCCGTTAGCATTTGCACACAAACCCTACTTTATTTTGTTTTTTTTTGTCTGTTTGGTTTGTTCATCTGATTTTTTAGATTTTGTTCTCGTTTGTGGCTGCAGAGTATTCGCTTAGAGTCGCCAAGGTCAAGCGCACAGAGTTTGATGATGATGCTAGGTATTCTCCTTTGATTTTGATAGCCATTGTTAGTAAAAAGAACTGATGTTGAAGCATAAAAATTACGACATTCATGTTTGCCATGATCTTCATGTTCTTTGTCACTAGTTGGAAGATAGAATAGGCCTGAAAATAGATGGAAGGGCAATGTTGGGTTTTAAATCTTTTGATGAAGAAGAAAATGGTCACACACACACACACACACCAACTGCTGTTTATTATGGAAGAGCTTTTGTTTTCTTGTCAAGATGATGAAAAATTGGGATGCGATTCTGTACCTCTCACTTAAATGTTTTTGATCATGCAAATATTTGTTTGGCACTTAAGATGTGTGATTAGGTTCTTTTTTTGTTTTCTTAAAAATGAGTGGGTTGTTGTTTCAGCCAGAAAGCAGTTAACACCGCACTATGGTGCAACTTTCTTGTCTTCTCTCTCAAGTTTGGGGTGTGGTTTGTGACTTCCAGCCATGTTATGCTTGCTGAAGTAGTGCACTCAGCTGCTGATTTTGCAAACCAGGTACTTTTGAACAACTGAATATTTATTCATCACAGGCCATATAACCTAATGATCTTGATTCTTGAGTTATTGCTGCTTCGACTCATGAACTGTATTCTATCCATATTGTAGGCCCTTCTTGCATATGGTTTGAGTAGCTCGAGACGTGCTCCAGATGCTTTGCATCCGTATGTCTCTCATTCTTTGTCTGTTGTTAAATACCTCCTTTAGTACATGTTCAAAATTAAGATGTTCTTCTGAAAAAGCACAAGATAAACAGCCCTTGATGAAGTGAATAAAATATGCGTCTTCCTTGTTTGTTATATCTTTCACTTGTGAATGGTATCTTGTAAGTTTCCACAATGTGGTGAGGAGTTTGAAGGTAGTAGTTGATGCTCCCAGCTCATAGTTATTGATCAAATCTTCCTTTAATACCATTCATTGTCACAAGTCTTTTTGCAGTTATGGCTATTCGAAGGAAAGATTTGTTTGGTCATTAATATCAGCTGTTGGTATCTTCTGTTTGGGATCTGGTGCCACAATTGTGCATGGATTTCAGAACTTGTGGAGTTCTCATGTATGCCAGTTTTCAACATTTTGTTTATTTTAAGACCCTTATGTTTATTTCATCAAAAAGATTAAAAATTTTAAATGGTGCTTAATGCTATACTTTCTCGTTATTCAAAAGTAGTTAATGATGACTTTGAACTGTATGGTACAGCCTCCTGAAAATATTCAGTATGCTGCTTTAGTCATTGGTGGTTCATTCCTCATAGAAGGTATAACTATGCATATTCACAGTTTTTTTATATTTAACAGTTCAAATATCTCAATTTCAAATGAAAATTGTCAGGTGCATCATTGCTTGTTGCCATAAATGCAGTCAAGAAAGGTGCAGCTGCAGAAGGAATGAAAATGAGGGATTATATTTGGCGCGGGCATGATCCTACATCGGTTGCTGTGATGACTGAGGTGATTCCTCAAAAGATAGTTATCACAAAGTTGGCTAGCCATATTTTACTTTTGCATTATGATGTCTTTTCATTGGTTCTGGTTGAGTATTCCCTTTTTCCATTTATTCTTTGGTCTAAGGAGTTCTCATTGGGCAGGATGGTGCTGCAGTTACAGGTCTTGCTATTGCTGCAGCATCATTGGTTGCTGTCAATTCCACAGGAAATGCTATTTATGATCCAATTGGTTCGATCATTGTAGGAAATTTACTTGGGATGGTATGCTATTCTTCCAAATGCAAAATAAACTCTGAAGCTTCATATTTGTTTTGTGTTGTTACTCTGATTGCAAGTGCATTTGCAAAGTTTGCATTTTACTCCAAATGGTTTACTTTAAGATTGATAGACACATAAACAGGAAATAGAGGATATGATAAATCCAAGTTTTAACATAAGAGTTTTAATCAATAAACCTTCTCCATCTTCTCTCCTCTCATATTCCTTTAGAAAGCATTCCTTTGCTATCCTTCTTCTATATTTTCTCTATATTGTCTTTGCCATTCTTATGATTTTCTATCAATAGGATATCAAAGTGATGTTGGTTTTCTGAATCCAGGAAGCTTTATCTGTTTGTTATATCCCTAGACATGGATTTCTTTCCCAATTTTGTTTCCGTCTTTTCATTGGATCTGACATATCTAGTTTACATTAGAAGGTGATTTTATTGTTTGCATAATGCTGATGCCACATGAAATTCTGATATTAATGTTGTATCTTTTGTGCCCAAAACTTAAGATAACTCGGTCTTTTCTATCTACTTGCAAATAGCAATATTGAGAAGAGTTTCTGAAGAAGAGCTCATGGTATAAGGTAGTTTGGTTGGTTGCTTCTTTTAGTTTGGTGAGTTGGCTTCTATATACTGTTGATGTTCAAGAATGCGCATCATTTAGGTAGATACTGCTGTTATGTAACAACTTTCCTGCTGCATTGACTAAGCTCTTATCATGGTGAAATCAGTTATAATGTTTCTCATATGTTATAAGAAGTTGCTTGAATTTCATATTGCAGGTTGCTATATTTCTCATTCAGAGGAATCGACATGCTTTAATTGGCAGGGCAATTGACGATCATGACATGGAAAGAGTGCTTGAGTTTTTAAAATCTGACCCGGTGAAGATTGTGGCCCTCCAGTTTCTATGAAAAAACGTCAGGCATATATACTAACGCCTGAAATATTTGACAGGTTGTAGATGCTTTGTATGATTGTAAAAGTGAGGTGATTGGTCCTGGATTTTTCAGATTTAAAGCAGAAATAGGTAATTTTTTTTCTCTTTTCTACATAACTTTTAGAGGTAGGATGGAAATGTCTCACTTAGTTGTTTTGATGTTTATTATAAATGTCATAAGAAATTAGAGTTGAATCCGTGGTGGATGGATTAACCCAAATATACAATGATCACAAGGATTTCAGGATTTGAGATGGAGATCTTTTTCAACTATTTAGACAATATCAGTTAATTTGATAGATGAGTTGGCTTTAGAGCTTCGGGTGGTTTCCTGAAATTTTATGGAATTTATGTCCCTACTTATGTTACTCATGAGTAATTCTATTGTTATATCTGCTCCTATATATTAAATTGACATCATAATTTCACTCATCTATAGTTTGTTCAGAAGAAGAAGGACGTGAAACGAAGAGAATGCTTTGTACTCTTTCTTTTTTTTGATAATTGTGGACAAGCCACTTTGCCATGCTTGAATGCGTTGTACTTTTTCAGTTGTTAAATGTTAACAAGTATAACACATATCTAGTGATTCACTTTCGGAGTCATATTTCTCGACAATTTGTTCATCACTTTTCCTTGCGGCATATATTTATGCCAATATGAAATAGTTTGTTACTTGTGGCAGATTTCAATGGTGTTGTTGTGGTGCAAAATTATTTGGATAGAACTGGTCGGGAAGAATGGGCCAGACAGGTAATTGATTGTTTTATGAGCAATTCTACGCTCTTTGGGTTAATTGTAGATTGTTATATGTGTTCATCCACAAGCCAAGTTTTACATGTTGTTGAGAAAGTTTGAGCTTTCAGTTGGCTTTCATGAGAAGTAGCATGCACTTATTCATTTGGATTCTTTCGCCTGTTTAAATTGTTATGCTTCTGTTTTAGGAAGTCTGATGCTTACTGAAATTAATTAAGACAGGCAAAATTGATACTTGAGAGATCTTTATGGTTTGTTTTGTAATCTTATTCATGTCATGGTTATACTTTAGAGAATGAGTTGTGGTATAAATTAAATTAAGCTTGGTCTGTGCTTATTTTGGCAAAGAGTAATTTTCTTCTCATTGTTGAACTTTAATTGATTACCAAGAAGTTAGCACAAGAGTAATGAATCTGAGCACCTACACTCAGGGCTCAAACTCATGTCAGATATTCATCTGATTTGCTTAAATGAACGACTTGTTTTTGGTTAATGTTCTAAAATTCTAAATTGCTGAATTAGAATTCTATATCGATGTCTTCCATGGAGGTTGTGTTCCATCTAATTCTTTGTTATGGTGATTTTGGTGTTACCAACAGTTCCGAGAGGCTGCAAAATGCGAAGATGATTCAGAACTTCTCAAGGTCATGGCGAGTTATGGTAAGTGCCAGACAAACATGCATTGTGTAAGTCAGCTGTTTCTTTGGTAAGACTAAAAAATTATGTGTTTTCAAGGTGAGGATGTAGTTGAAGCTCTCGGCAGTGAGGTAGATCGTCTTGAATCAGAAATTCAGAAGATCGTTCCAGGGATCCGGCATGTTGATATTGAGGCGCACAATCCAGAGGTTCTCACATAGTGTCACTCAGCTTATATACATGATATATACTGAATCAAATTGTTTTTCTTTTCATCGGTTGATTGAACATTTATATTCTGAGGTTTCACTTCTAATTGTTTTGTATCATGTCGAACAGTTTGGAAGTAATCTTAGTCCTGTTGTTGTATTGGACCTCAAATAGAATTGATCTTCAAATATATATCTATATATTTAAAACAATTGCAGAGAGAACACCACGCACTGATCCATAAAAAAGAATTCCATCCGCATAAATTGGATGGATAAGTGCGTTATGTTCTCTGTAATTGTTTTAAATATATATTTACCCTGAAACTAAAATTATTGCATGCTTAATGAGCATATATTGGCATCTAAACACAATATGTTTCTAATATTAAATCTATGTTTTCGTTAAACTATAAAAAATCTATTTTTAGACCCTGTTAGAATACTAGGTTTGCCCATGATTATTTAAAGAAATTAATATCAAGCAAAATAAGGTATATTGAATAAGAATGGAAAAATAAATTTTTACTGAATATTTACTTTAATTAAAAAGATATACTGATATACTAGTTAAAGTTTGTTAGTTCGTTGTTGGCAATTATTCCTTATGACTTAAATATTCTTTTGGATAACACAACTGTTCCCAGCAGTAGTAACAATAGGATTATATTCACTTTTATGTTTATTTTGTTAAACTTCCACAATTACCCACAACATATAAAAATGTGTAATTCCCTAAATGGTCCCTTTCTTTTTGTCCCTCTATTCGAATTTGATCATGCCAACTCCCTCTATTATTCTAATTGGAAAATCTTAGTCTCGAGCTTGACGTCTGTTTCTTGTGCCATTTTTGGTTGTTGAGGTGGCATTTTTTAATACCTAAAATATATTAAAATATTAATAATTTTTATCATTGACCGCTATGGTATTTTTTATATTTAAAATATATTAAAATATTAATATTTTTTTTATAATCCCCATCACTCACCCTCATCCCCTCCCCACTCCGCAAACCCTATGTGGAGGTGGAGCTCGTCTGGGAGTACCAACGCACCGCCACCGTCTTCAACTCCCTCAACCCCTCATGGCGTCAAACCCTCGTCTTCTCCATTCCCGACCCCTCCTCCCTTTTTGACCTTACCCTCGACCTCTCCCTCTACCACGAACCCCACCCACCTTCCCCCTCCCTCTGTCGCCATTTCCTCAGCCGTATTCGCCTTTCCGTTGCCTTCTTCTCCCCCTTTGCCTCCTCTGCCCCCGTCCTCCGCTTTCCCCTCGAAAAGTGCGGCCTCTTCTTCAGCTTCAGTAGTGATATCTCCCTCAGGATCTACCACCTCCAGGCCGACGACAAGCGGTCGGAGATGCCACAGATGGAGAAACCAACGATAGAGAAGCGGTCGAAGCCGTCGATGAGGCTCTTCCATTCGATCCCCGCCGATGGAGAAACCAATGAAGAAGAAGAAGAAGAAGAAGCCATGGGTAGTAGTGTAAGGAGTAATGGAGAGGTAGAGATTGCAGTAATGGAGATTATGCACAAAGTGGAGGTTCCTCCACTAAGCACCATGAACAAACTCAAGCTAAGGTTCAAGGAGACATTCTTCCCTGATGATCCTTTCAGGAAGTTCAAAGGCCAACCTTTCTCCTCCAAATGCATTCTTGCTGCTCAGTTTCTCTTCCCCATTCTCTCCTGGTCTCCCAACAACTCCCTCTCCCTCTTCAAGTCTGATCTCATCTCTGGCCTCACCATTGCCAGCTTATGTTGGGTTTCAGAAAATCGAAAGTATGCATCACATACATGGCACAACGGAAAAATTAAAATTTCCAAAACCCTAGCCTAAACGGATCTCCCTATGTTTATCAAAACACAAGAAAACAGGGTTGAAGAGCATGTACCTTTTGATGTCTATGCCAAATTTCTTTCTCTTAATCGAAGGGGACGTTGCATCAACCATAGTAGCCCGTAGAAGAAGTGCCTCTAATGGTGATCCACGCGAAGATCCGCAGAAGTAACCTCAAAGGCAACATGGTGATCTTCCACACAAGGTGCTAGCTATGGTGGAAGTTCTTGAGAAGATTTTTGGAGAGAAGAGAAAAGGCTATTGATCTCTATCAATTGCTAAGAGGTGGTGTGTCTTTTCTGACCTGGAATATCATATATTTATAGGCCTCCCTAATTAGATTAAGGTTTGTTTCGAATTGGGTCTTTGATTGAAGCCCAAATTAAATTTGGCTTACAATCTAATCAAAATTTGACTTATAATCAAATTCGACTTCCAAGCAAATTTGATTTATAATCAAATTCGACATATAATCAAATTTATCTTATAATCAAATTTTACTTATAATCAAATTCGACTTACAATCTTTCTCTTCCCATTAATTTTCTCGTTTGAGGATCTATCCCCAAAAACCCGTTTTATACCTCATTGATATCTTCTATGCTTGTGACCCATTAGGTTCCCGGTTATGTTGGCCATTCATAATCAACCATTGATTACGAATAGATAATGAGTGGCATCTAGCAATACATCATGACCCCCAATTGATTGAAAAGTCAGGTGGTCTGACTTGGAACCCTTCAGCAGCCAATGTTATTGTGCAACTTGTCCCTTACCATCTTATACCAACTTGGTTTGGAGTATGGCTTATGTGTCAACTCCCACTAGACTGACTATGTCACACCTAGCCCAAATATTAGTTCCTCGTCCTATGGGATCTATTACTCAAAACTTATGTCATCGAAGACCATCTTCATGACAAGTTACTCTAGCCAAAAATTCCTAAGCAATGACCCGACAAGTGGCCATGGGTATACTCTCCTTCTATCAGGAGTGGTAAATCCTCTGTTAGCTACCCAAATACATTCGAATGCTTCAAAGTTGTACCCAATCATCACCCTGTAAGTAACCCCTGAAGGGAAACGTAAGAATGGCGTCAAAGCACAGGATCCATATCCATGATGACTTGTTTACCTCAAGTCTAAGGATATTTGTAGCATTGCTGCAATGAGATCTTCACTGACATTTTAATAGGATAACCATGTGAAGACTCATGGTAGGTCATCCAATGAACTTGCTACCTTTAGCAAGCATCCACATGTTCACTCAAAACATCTCCATGCTTCCAGCTTGTGAGAACAACTGCTTGATCGGATCAAGGAGCATAACATGTGCTAGTCTTGCTGGATCAATGATGTCCAGTCTCATTGATCCTTCGACTATGGATATTTAGATACGTACATAATTAGACATGATAGGAATCCCACATTATGATCTCTATCATAATTTCCTTCATGCTATGTGTTGTATCATGAACTTCATTAATTAGATTTAAGATCTTGTATTATAGTGAACATCCAAATAATGAAGAAGTCTTTTATCAAATAATTAAATTTGTACATAAAGTGCCAAAGGTGATTGTCTTTAGAGCACCTCTCCAGCAGCTTAGCCATCCCTCAGGCAATAATTATCTCAGTTAATTAACTTGATCTCTTTCTTTTTTTCCCCTCTAACTCTCTTGTTCTTCATCTTGTTATAATCAGGGCATCAGCTATACAAAGCTTGCCAATCTGCCTCCCCTTATAGGCTTACGTAAGCTATTTCAAGCTTGCATGGCACTGCATGCATGCATATGATACTCATCAATGGCTTTTAATTCATGGTTTCATGGTTTCAGATTCAAGCTTTGTTCCTAGTGTATGGCGTGCTTAGGAGTTCTAAAGACCTTCCAGTTGGACCTGTCTCCATAGCTTCACTGATTATGGCATCAATGCTTGGTCGGCGGGAGTCGAATGGAAGAGCCTTACTGGCAGCTTCGAAGACTTCTCCATCAGTGGCATCTCCGGCAACTTGTCGTCGGCCTCAAGGTGGTAGATGCGGAGGGAGATATCACCGCTGATGCGAGAGAAGAGGCTGCGCTTTTCGAGGGGGAAGTTGAGGATGGGGGCGGAGGAGGTGAAGGGGGAGAAGGAGGTGACAGAGAGGAGGATACGGCCGAGGGAGTATGGCGAAGGGAGGGGGAGGATGGGTTTAGGTTCATGGTAGAGGGAGAGGTCGAGGGTGAGGTCGAGGAGGAGGGATTAGGAATGGAGAAGACGAGGGTTTGACGCCATGAAGGATTGAGGGAGTTGAAGACAGTGGCGGTGCGTTGGTGCTTCCCGGAGAGCTCCGCCTCCACGTAGGGTTTGCGGAGTGGGGAGGGGATGAGGGTGAGTGATGGGGATGATAAAAAAATATTAATATTTGAATATATTTTAAACATAAAAAATGCCACATCAATAATCAAAAAGTGCAAAAGAAACAGACGTCGAGCTCGGGACTAAGATTTCCCAATTGGAATAATAGAGCGAGTTAGCAGGATCAAATTCGAATAGAGAGACCAAAAGGGCACTATGGCCATAATAGAGGGACCATTTAGGGAATTACACCCATATAAAACCATGTTGAAAAAGAGAAGCATTTAACTGGTGATGATGAGAGATATTGTATTTATAACATATAAAAAAATTCATCAATATTGTATTTATGCAATAAATTTATAATTAGTTTTCTTGGATTTTATTAAGATTATTTTTATCCCCTTTGATATATATATTTTTCAAATAAGTGCCTGTTCAATTAATATTTTAAAAAATATTATTTGGTCAGACAAATATTAGGGAGAAATTATAGTTAGAGAGGAAAAGTGGTGGCAATGATATAAAGATATAATAAAATGTGGTATAATGAAAAAAAACTAAATAAATAAATCCCAATTCTTTAATTTTAAGGATTAAATGAATGAAAAATCATAGCCAAAGGAATAGTAAAGTCATTAAAATAATTATGCATTAAAGGATTGATAATTTTATAATACTAAGTTGCTATACTTTGTCCGCATGTACGTAGTTTGTTTTTGTAGATTCAAATAAACATAAACTGAAAACTCAGAGATTGATCTGCAAAAATTCATATTATTGATGTAAAATTCAAAATGACAGTGTTTGCAACACCCTCACTTTTTTTTCACTCATTTTGGTAAAGTTGTTGCCCCCTTTTAACACACTACACCCACCATCTTACATCTAATAACTTATACATATCCAAAGACAACTTAAGTAGATACTGACTCAGCTTACAACACAGCTTATATCACAATAAAAAAACTAAACTAATGACTCTGTTACTGTAGCAAACCAACTGATAAACTGTTACTTGAAAGTGAATTAATAACTAACACTCCCCCTTAATGCACTTTCTTTTTTTACTCCAATCATTTCTCTAAGATAGACAAACCTCTCTTTTGGCTACGCCTTAGTGAGTATATCAGCCAATTGATCTTCAGATTAACAATATTTCAACTCAATTTCCCTTCTTGCAATAACATCCCTGATGAAATGATATTTAAGAGCAATGTGTTTAGTTTGATCATGATTTACTGGATTCTTTCCCATGGCTATAGCAGATTTGTTGTCACAATACAACTCAATGCCTCCATTTTTCTTGTGTCCAATGTCTTCAGCAATTCTTTTCAACCAAATAGCTTGTGAAGTGGCTTTAGCTGCTGAGATATATTCTACTTCAGCTGTGGACTGTGCAACAACTTTTTATTTCTTTGAAATCCAGCTACACATAGCAGAACTAAGAGTAAATAAACATGCTGAAGTGCTTTTCATATCATCTAAGCATCCAGCCCAGTCATTATCTGAATAACCAATTAAACTAGGCTCTTTTGATGATTCATAGAAGAGTCCATAGTCAATTGTGCCTTGCAATTACCTTAGCACTCTTTTAGCTGCCCCAAAATGATTCTAACTTGGCTCTTGCATGAATCTAGATAGCAAACTTGTAGCAAACATGATATCTGGCCTGGTTGTAGTAAGATATAAAAGAGACCCAATAAGACTTCTATAGACTGCAACATTTGTTTTGCTTGCTCCATCTTCTTTCTTTAACTTGGCATTCATAGTTAAGGGAGTAGATACAAATCATTTGCATACATTCATGTTAAATCTGTTGAGAACTTCAGCATATCTTCTTTGAGAGAGAAATATGCCCTCTTTATCTTGATTTAATTCGATGCCCAAAAAATAGTGTAATAGCCCCAAATCTGTCATTTCATAAGCTTTCTTCATGTCTTGCTTGAACTCACATACGAGCTTGTCATTGTTTCTTGTTATAATGAGGTCATCAACATAGATTGAAACAATTAGTATGTCATCTCCTTTGTGTAGAACATAAAGAGTTGGCTCATTTTTATTTCTTTTAAAACCTTTTGAGAGAAAATAATTATCAATCTCACTATACCATAGTCTAGGAGCTTGTTTGAGTCCTTAGAGGGCCTTATTCAACTTGTAAACTTTGTCTTCACTCCCTTCCACCAAGAAACCTTGAGGTTGCTCTACAAAAATCTCTTCCACAAGAGTTCCATTCAAGAATGCAGATTTAACATCAAGTTGATGAACTTGCCAATTTTTTTGAGCTGCAAGAGATATCAAAGTTCTGATTGTTTCAAGTCTAGCTAGGTGCTATGGAATAACAGATTCTAATGTGTTTACATCTTGGTTTGAAGCTGAATTTTCATTTGAAGAATGGGAAATTGGCAAGATGACTTGATCTTCTTGGACAATTGGCTCACTGCTTTGTTCATTAACAACATAAAAATCAGATTGGGCTTCACCTGCTTTCCAATCCCAAGCTATCTTTTCATCAAATACAACATCCCTACTAATGAATATCTTTTGAGCATCAACATCATACAAACGATACCCTTTTGTATAAGAACTATATCCAAGGATATGCTCCTTTTGCATTTCATATCAAATTTTGATCTTTTTCAGCAGGGGTGTGAGCATAACATATGCACCCAAAAACCTTTAGATGTCTCACTGAAGGTTTAACACCATGCCAAGCTTCAATTGGAGTCATATCCTTTACTGCCTTTGTTGGACACCTATTCAGAATGTATACAGCTGTATTCACAGCTTCAACCCAGAAATGTTTAGGTAAAATTTTCTCATTCAACATTGATCTAGCCATCTCAACAATGGTTCTGTTTTTTCTTTCGGCGATGCCATTTTGTTGTAGACTATAATCAGCTGTGAGTTGCTTGTAAATGCCTTCATTCTCACAATATTCTTCAAACTCCTTTAAAGTAAATTCCCCTCCTCTGTCACTTCGAATTGATTTTATAGAACACCCACTTTGTTTTTCAACAAGAGCTTTAAACTTCTTGAAAATAAGTATTGTTTTTTATTTTTCCTTTAAGAAGTACACCCAAGTCATTCGAGAGTAATCTTCAATAAAGATAATAAATATCTGTTTAGATTCAAAGAGAGTGTATTTACCTTTCCACATAAATCTGTATGAATGAGTTCTAATGGTGCTTTGGTCCTCCAAGAGCTTTGCTTTGGAAATGAAGCTCGATGTTGTTTTGCCATCATGCATTCTTCACAAACATCAGTCTTTTTTTCAATATTAGGAAGTCCATTCACCATTCTCTTCCGTTTCAATAATTTAAGTCCAAAAAAATTCAGATGACCAAATCTTTTGTGCCACAACCAACTTTCATCTAAAACTTCACACTTCATGGCCATTGGTTCATATTTAAATGCAATAGAAAAATTCCTATTTTTCTCCATTTTAACATGAACAATCAGTGAACTTTTATTGTTTTCATCCAATGTCTTACAACCTCCATCTTCAAAGTGTAGACGATAGCCATTCTCCATCAATTGTCCCACACTAAGTAGATTTTGCTTCAAATTTGGTACTAGCAGGACATCATGAGTAAACTTGGTTCCTTTCTTAGTCTTAACAACAACCTTTCCTTTTCCAATTGATTGCACAATTCTCTCATCTCCAAGCCGAATCTTAGAGATTGGTGTTGAATCATCTATATCTAGAAATAATTGAGCATTTTCTGACAAATGATGACTGCAGCCACTATCAATAAACCAAGTGGAATCTTCTTCAATAGCTGAATTACATGCATAGAACAAGGCTTCATCACTTGTTTCCTCCTGCTCAGCAAAATTGGCTTGATTATTTGCCTTCGATTTGACATTCTCTCTTTTAAGCCAACAATTTTTCTCTAAGTGGCCAAATTTAAGTCAATGGTGATATTGAGGTTTTAAACGATGCCAACAGTCTTCAGTAGCATG
The DNA here is from genome assembly GCA_026586065.1 of Dioscorea zingiberensis. Lineage (NCBI taxonomy): Eukaryota > Viridiplantae > Streptophyta > Magnoliopsida > Dioscoreales > Dioscoreaceae > Dioscorea > Dioscorea zingiberensis. The sequence continues at coordinate 18,707,754 of CM048818.1, read as the reverse complement.
ATTAGACTTTTTGCATATCTTCCATGATGAACTTGAGCAATCAGTTTTATTGCTAGCATCATTCCTTCTCCATTCCTTGCCTTTTGTTTGGTAATGTTCTTCATATCTCTTGACTTCATTACTTGAATTGCCCTTGTTAAAAGGCATTTGTGGCTTAAAAGTCAGCTTAGACTGAAATGCTGTTTCAATTGGTTGCTTTGCAGGTTTTAATCTCCTTTGTTCATGGGATACTAGAGAAGCCATCAGCTCTTCAATAGACAAAGTAGTGAGATCTTTGGATTCTTCTATAACGGTAACAATCTACTCATATTTTTCAAGCAAAGAGATTAAAATTTTCTGCACTACTTTTTGATCTGAAATAGATTCACCATAGGTCTTCATTTGATTCACTATTTCAATAACTTTACTGAAGTAATCATTCATGCTTTTAGACTCATTCATCTTCAAGTATTCAAATTCTCTACGTAAAGACTCTTAATAGCCATTACCTTACTGTTGCCTTGAAATTGTTGTTGTAGAATTCCCTAAGCTTCTTTTCCTGTTTTGGCCTGCATAATCCTTGGAAAAATTGCTTGTGAGACTCCATTTTGTATTTTTGACAAAGCCCTTGCATCCATCATTAGATCAGCTTCATATTTCTTTTGATCTGCATCAGAGAGTTGGCTCACATCTTCAACTTCTTTAAACCCTTTATCAACTATCCTCCACAAACCTTCAGACAGAAGAAGAGTCCTCATCTTTACTTTCCAAAACTCATAGTTTTCCCCTCCAAATATTGGAACAATTGAATAAGAAACCACCTGGCCTTCTTTTGCAGAGAAAGCCATCTTCCTTTGAATTTTTTTTGGATTTGAAAACACCCAAATGCGATGCCGAACAGTAGCTCTGATACCACTTGTTGATTCAAGTAAACATAAACTGAAAACTCAGAGATTGATCTGCAGAAATTCAGATTTTTGAAGTAAAATTCAAAATGACAGTGTTTGCAGCACCCTCACTTTTACTCATTCATTTTTGTAAAGTTGCTGCCCCTTTTTAACACACTACACCCACCATCTTACATCTAATAACTTATACATATCCCAAGACAACTTAAGTAGATACTGACTCAGCTTACAACACAGCTTATATCACATTCAAAAAACTAAACTACGGACTCTATTACTGCAACAAACCAACTGATAAACTGTTGCTTGAAAGGGCATTAATAACTAACAGTTTTATGTTTTACTATATATTTATATATAACATTTATATATTTATAAAATAAAAAAGATTTCCCAATAATAATGAAACAAAAGTCCTTGGAGTGGACCAGACAACCTATATATTGTCTATGCAAGAACAAGGGCGAATCTATCATAGACCTACTACTCTTATGCCTATTTGCAAGAGATGTTGGGGGCATTTTCGCAATCTCTTTAGAATAACAAGAAAGCCCTAATCAAAGCAAGATGTTTGGAGATCAACCCCTTAACATTTGAGTGGACAAAACTGTTCAAATGGGTTGGGACTTGGCCATCATGGTCATTGTATGGTGTTGATGTTGAGATTTGTCCCTCCTGGGGATCAGGATGGATCAAGATCAATAGATGAAAGATGATGTGATTGAACGAAAGTTTGGGAAGGGAGGATGTTGTTGTTTTCTTCTTCTCTGTGAATTAGACCTCCAAGGGTTGTTCCTCACCGAAAAGGGAATTTGTAGAGAGAAAGAAGGTAAAAAGCACTAATTCCCCGAGGTAGGCTCCAATGCTCAAGTCAGAGGGAGAAAAACACAGGGCAGGAGAAAGCACTGGAGATTTAGGGAGAAAGTCAGTGGATTGAGTACCGGATGAAGGATTTTGGATCCCTTGTTTTGTTGCCTCTTCGCCCCTTCTATAGCACGAGCAATGACTTCGCTATTACCGCGACGTACTCTTGAAATAGCAGGTGGTGACTTTAGCCATTATCGTGACATCCAATATCTACGATCCTGTAACGCTCATGACCCTATGAATGCTTAAGATCAGGCCACATGTCATATAATGATTTTACCCCATAACACTTGCTCCACAACTTTTGAGGCCGACTAACCTTCGACACCCATGATTCTTGGAGGAGTCCTTGCTCCCCCAGAGTAAAGAAGAAGTAGGATTACCGATCATGACCTAGTTCTTTATCCAAATCCTTTGAAGAATTCTTACTTTTTCCATCAATCTGTCTTGTTGATCACGATCTTTTCTGATCACTAGGAAGAATGAATCCTTGCATCAACAATTTGGTGTCATTTGTGGGTAATAATTATCTTCTTGATCAAGAAGCTATGAAGCTCTCAACCATGGTTAAAGGCAAGCGGAGTCAAATCCCTAATACGATCGAGGACAATACCACAAGACGCATTGGTGTCCAAGAAGCTGAAGAAACTTGCCTGGATCAGCCCACGATCCTGGGAGGAGAAGTTTATAACTCAAGGTATTGAGCTCTTGAAAAGAAGAACAAAGGGCTCACAAGAGCTTTTCAAATCATAGAGCAGTAAACATCTTAGCTCCCATAACCACCAAAAAATATTGTGGCGGACTCATCTAAGGAGGCGCAACGCTCGACTACATGATCCCTAGAAACCTAAGGGAAGGCCCATATACGAAAGGTACACTACCAGAAATAAGGTGTTTTGTGGCGATTTTATAAAACCATCGCTAAATTCAGCATCGGCGACGAATGCCGTGGTGGTTTATTGTAGGGTCGTTAAATAGATGAATTTAGAGGCGGTTACCTAAACCGCCGCTATAGGAATGTATTTGGTGGCGGTTTAAGCGTAAACCGCCGCTAAATTAGATGCAGTTTTGGAAACCGCCACTAAATTCATAGCGTTAATGGTGGTTTAATAATAACCGTCGCGAAAAGAAAGGGCGGCGATTTTATTAAAACCACCGCTAACTTGAAACCCTAGCCGCTAACGGTGGCGCCCCCACTCTCCCATATTCTCCCTATCTAAATTTAATTTTCTCGCAAATCTCTTTCCCACTCCCACGTGAGATTTTAAGATTTATCCATCTTTGTTTGTGCTGGAGGCGCTCTCCTAAAAAACCAAGGAACGAGTGAGGTACGTCACCCGTACGATCTACTCTTTTATTTTCGAGATTCTTGTTGTCTCGCTCCCAACAAGATTCCAGATCCCATCAATTGAGACATACAACGACAACTCGGATCCAGTTAATCATCTAGACTTCTTCAAGGAAATGATTGCTCCATAGAGCTTCATATGACATCATGTGCAGGGTGTTCCCGGCTACCTTGCGGAGCTCAGCCCAAATGTGGTTATTCCATCTCTTCCTTTGAAGAGCTGAGCAAGCTCTTTATCAACCACTTCATTAGGAGTAAGAAACAGAGAAAGACACCAACCATGCTAATGAAGATGAAGCAACACAAAGGGCAAAGCCTTCAAAGCTTCATATGCCATTTCAATATGGAAACGCTTGAGGTCCGTAGCCTCAACCAAACCTTTGTTGATTTTCCTTCAAATTCTCTCTCTTCAAGAAAAAACCAAAAGACTTGGCTGAGCTCCTAGCCAGAGCTGAGAAGCACATCAATACCTAGGAGATTCATGTGGCTATGTGAGAAGAGGTCAAGCAAGAAAAGCACAAGGGAACAAAACTAGAGCCAAGAACCTTAGAAACATTCTAAGAAGCTTTGGTTCCATCCTAAAGAAAGCAACTAGAATGGGGTAAGTACTCAGTTCCGCAACTATACCTTGTTGAATGTCAACCGAGGAGTGATCCTTATACAAATTAAAAAAATGAGAGGATCGTCAAATGGTTGGCCAAGATGAAGTACACAGGTGGCCAAAAAGAAGTCAAAAAGTACTGTAGGTTCCATCGGGATCTAGGCCACGATGCCTCTGTATACAGCTGAAAGATGAGATGAAGGACTTGATCTGTCGAGGACACTTCTCTTAATTGCTTCAAAAAGACATGCAAAAAGAGGGCCCATCTTCCCCGAAATGAGGCCGACCTCCTGTTGGGGTCATCCACTACATCATTTGAAGCCTAGTGAGTGGGCGTGAAAGCAACTCAACCTGCAAGAGTGATGCTCAAATATCTGCCTAAGGTGAGCAACCGAGAAAGAAACCATGAGTCGAGCAGCCGATCACCTTCTCTAATTACGATCTCGAGGGGATCCATCACCCCCATGACGATGCCCTAACGGTCACAAGGCATGTCCGAGGATAGCTTCCCACTTCCCATGATCGATAAGTTAGTCCACTCTACTGCCAGGCATGAGCTCTTGAGTTTCCTAGACACGATCTTTGGATACATTCATATCAGAATGACAAGGTCAAATGAGGAGAAGACCTCATTCATTACTGATAAGGGAACTTACTGTTATAAAGTCATGCCCTTTGGATTGCAGAACGCCTACACAACCTTCCAAAGATTGGTAATAAAGTCTTTTAAAAATAGATCAGAAGGAACGTTGAGACATATGTTGACCACATGCTCGTGAAGAGAGAGAGAGAGAGAGAGAGAGAGAGAGAGAGAGAGAGAGAGAGAGAGTTGAGCAACATACTAGTGACCTAAATGGGACATTTCAAGTCCTCCGAGAGTATGAGATCTTAACCCTTGTAAGTTCTCTTTCAGAGTCTGGTCAAGCGACTTTATGGTGACCCAAAGAGGGATTGAGGCGAATCCCGAGAAAATCAAGGACATCTTGGAGATGAGTTCTCTCAAGACCATCAAAGATATCCAGTGGCAGAAGGGAAGGTTGGCCGCCCTAGGCCGATTCATTATGAGATAGGGAGATAAGAGTCTTCCTTTCTTCTGAGCTCTCCGAAAAACCTCAAAAATTGAATGGATCGATGAATGCGAGAGATCCTTTCAACAGTTGAGAGAGTATTTGAGCTCTCAACCTTTGCTGATGATCGAGTTGTATGTGTACCTGACCTCCACAATGCATGCGATCAACTCAATTCTACTAAAAGAAGAAGTGGCTCAAAAGCTAGTGTACTATACCAGCAACCTCAACGACCCTGATTAATCCAGATACCTTCTGATAGAGAAGTAGCATAAACCTATAAGTCACCTCATCTCTCCGACTGAGGCCCCACATTCATACTCATCTAATTACAGTTTTCACCGACAAACTATAAACCAATCACATGCATGCAATCATGATGCATGCTGGGTTTGGGCAAAAAGAATTACTATAATTTCAGGTCTTCGGTGAAAAGGTGAATAGAGCTCTTTAGAGTACTCAATTTTTACCATACAATTTATTTACTTAATTCGACTCACAATCTCTCAGCCTTTTCTTATTTTCACTCAGTCTTTCATCCTTAAAAGACTGCAGAAGAGCTGAGTTTGCTTTCAATTAAGGTAGCGTTTGGCAACCGGGATATTGTATCCCATGGACAGGGGATATATCCATAGATGAGGAAATTTTAAGTGGGTGTTTGCATGGTGGGATGAAGAGGAGGGATAAAGATTTTTGGGTGTTTGGATGGATGGATGAGGATTAAAATAATATTAATTAATGATATTTATATTAATTAATAGATAATAATATTTTTTTAACTCTAAAATAATATTATCTTATATTTATAATAAATATATAATTATTATATATTTTAATTTTTTTTTTAAAATTATAAAATAATTTTTATAATCATTATTCTAAATTATAAAATTATTATAAACATTTAAATTTAATAAAATTAAATATTTAAATTAATATAATATATAATATATAATTATTTTAAATTAAAATCATTAATTAATATTTATATAATATTTAAATAATAAAATATTATTAAAATACGTAACCCACATGGGCTCTCCTCATCCCTCTCACCGCCCATCCAATTTTGTGCGATGGGGGCCATCCTCATCCCTTTTCATCTGGTGTCTAAATGTCCGGAATTAATTATAGTTTGGGATATCCCATCCCCATTTCAAAATATCCCAGCTACTAAGGGGCCGTTTGGTTGCTGGGAGGTCCACTTGAGGATGCGGGTTCTACTGGGAACTCATTCGCTCAAGTCGAAGTTCTGAGTGTTCGTCAGACTAAGTCTCGAGTCACTTCCTCTCGCTTGGTCGACTAAGTAGTCGCATCAAGTCTTAGTTTCCCACTTCGGTGGTTGTTTTACCGGCATGTAAGTCGCTTTATGGACACCACTTCCATAGGTGGTGAGGTTACCTATGTTAGTTTTTTGTTTTTTTGTTTGTTATCAATTTAATTAATTAGTTTAATGAAGAATTATTTTTAGAGATATTTATATAATTAGTTAAGGGATCTATAAAAATGTAAATTGTGAAGTGTTGATTATTTTGAAAGTATATATTTTGGGTTTATATAATGTTAAAGTAAATAAAAATACTTAAAAACCAATCAACTTTAAACTAATCAAAACTATTGGATGCCAACAAGAATGAAATTGTATAAGTCCTAAGTTTGAAATAATTTTATGGTAATCAAATCATTAAAGTTCATCTAATTAACTTTTAACTAATCAAAACTATTGGAAACAAAATTAAATTAAAGTTCATCTAACTATCTTTAAAATAATTTTATGATTGAAATAATTATATACTAATGAAAAATCTGCTAATTTAATTAACCTTAAACTAAAACAAAATTATCTCTTCTGCCTTGAAGAAATTGGATACAACTTGGTTTGAAAAAATTGGATATAACATTCATCTTGACAGAATAATGTGTAATACATGTTTACAAAATTCACTACAAACTGTTTCGAAATTAAAAAAAAAAAACAATAGAGTTACACAACAACCACAACAATTCAGCAACAATGGACCTTTTTTCATATCAAAAGATTTTATAATCACATACAATTCACAGCTCTAGTTCAGTTGGACACATGCATGCTGTACAACATTGGTTTTGTACAAAATTTTACAAATATGGAGTAAAGTGCATTCATATGGACAAAAGAACCCAACATTTTTTTTTTTGGTAATTTTAGCTAACACTAGTTAATTTGAACATTAGTAAATCCTCTGAACATCCAGATTAAAAGCTCCCCGAGTCGTTGAGGCATCTCATCTATGCTTTTTGAAGTTATAACTTCTTCCTTCTCTTCTGCCCATTCTGGCGAGATGATCAGCTATTTGATTTTGATCTCTTGGGAGGTAGGTGATCTCCCAACTTCTCATTGTATTCAGTAATCTTCTGCATTCTTCATTGATAAGGCTTTCCCTAACACCACACAGAATGAAACAATGAATTAACAATCAAATGCATACCGCAATGCAAGCAAATTGAGCAAAGATCGAGAAAACCTAAGCTAATTCACTTGAGAAGCAAATACATAAAAGATCCATAACAATAGTGGTTTTGCAGCTTACATGAGTGTACCGACACGCTTTGCACCCAATACATACCGAAGTCAGCTTCTTAGCAAACTTCATTATACCACTAGTTGAAGGAGTTGAAAAAAGAAATGTACCGGTGTGGTTTCCATGAAGTTCTTTACTTGCATTCTTCAAAATATGCTCAAATATTCTAAGTGGGTCAGAATTAGCAAAAGAAATTGTAATGAAATTAATACCACTAATATAAATTATGCAAGAAGAAGCGTTCTTACCTTGCTAATTTGGTTTTCAAGGTAGTATTGAGGATCTATAGGAATGTTATTCTCCAAAACATAAATTGATCTTCTCGGCCTTCCTCATAAGCCCTGCGGACAACAAAGAAAAAATTAATGACAAATTTAGAAACCGCCAAATATCATTAATACATAAATACCTCATGCTTTTATGGCTTTTAATTATCACATATGGAACACGCATCTCCCACATTTGGAGCAAGAGTAAAGATCTCTCTATTCAATAAAAAGGAAATTCAGAAAGGACCAACTGTGAGAGAAGTTCATCATACTCATTTATTATAGGCGTAAATGATTGTCGTACTAAAATGTGCGTGATCAAGTATGATTTTGTTTCTTTTTTTTTCTTTTGTGTTTGTGAAAGAGATGGTATGTGTACATCTTTTCAAGTGTATATGCAAGTACCGGCCTTTGATGGATTCTCAATGAAAACCATAATGTGCAAATTCGCAATCACAAACTGTGAAAACTTCAAGAATGCTAATAGCTCATCAGGAAAACAGAAACCAATTAACTGAACAAAATGCTGCTACTTAAATGCACCATGACACTCCAAAATTTACCAGGAATAGGTAAAGCAAATTTACCAGGCAAATAGGCACAAAGGTGGAGCATATGATCAAATTAAGAACTAATGTATAGCAACAATAGATACCCTTGCTTTCAAAACCGAGGTTTGAATTGATTCCTTTACCTGTCTAACGCATCTATGCCAACATAAACGAAGAGAAAAATCTCAGTGATAAATGACAGTGTTCAGATCAAGAAGAACTTCTCACCTTTTGAAGAAAATGAACAGACATAAAGGTAAGAATAGAAGCTCATTCCTTCCTGACTATAATCAAATCATCGCTTTGCGAATACCCAACAATAGAAGCAAACAAAGATATGAAAAAGATATGAAACCCTCGCAGAACTTGATCCGTTTCTTCCTCGCTACAATATCTTCATTGATCCGAACCTCAAGGACTTGAAGGACGGTGCTACCGATGTTGGCTCACTACTAGTATAAAATCCCAAAGACATTCATCTACATTGGGTTCTACATTTTTGGTTTCAGATATGGTCGCAAGTTGGTTGCCTAATTATGGTCATCCACTGCCACGCTACACAACAGAACCAATACATGCATAAAACACACCCATATAATAAATTGAGATAATCGGAAACCTGAGAAATCAATGCATGTTTGTGCTAGAAAATGTTTTTTCAAGTGCATCACATGAAAGAAACTATGAAAACAAAGTGAAGTGAACTCATATAAAATAAAATTGTCAAAAAAAGTGCCCGGTATCGCTATGGCTGCAGTGGTTGCCTAATTATGGCCATCCACTACCACGCCACACAACAGCACCAGGACATGCATAAAACAGACCCAAAAGACAAATTGAGGGGAATCAAAACCCTGAGAAATCACAATGCCTCACAGTTACATGGGATTTTTCAAGTGCATCATCATAGCCACCATCAATGAATACCTGCAGGGGAACACAAAAATATGAAAACATAATACATAAAACAGTTAGTTCTAAAGTGCAGAAAAACAACAAATAACAAATACAAAAAGTAATGTACCAAAGTCACAAAACATCGTAAATAAAATGATAAAATGTAAAAGATTAGCTTAAAGTGTCGTAAGAGGTCTCCGAAAAGCATGCATCATTATAGTCAAGAAGCCAAGACCATCAAGCAGTCACTCCATCTGACAAAGGAATCTCTCAGATCCAGCAAAGACGCATGTCAACCCTCTTTGCCATGAACCTTCTTCCTCATGCTCGGTTCTCCGTGAAGTCAATACATCTTCCCGCTCCCTCGCCGCTGAATCCCTCCACCTCCATAACCCTTGAATATAGCAATTCCACCAAATGCTTGGGTTCTTGATGGCATCACCCATATGATCCACCGCCAGAATGAGATCCACCATGACTTCATCATTTTGAACTCGAGACCTCCTAGATGCACGCGGATGATCTCTGCTTTTTAGATCTACGATCCTACCGGTATCCACAACCGCGTGCGTAATTACCAATGACATCATCATCACTCGGGTCCACCGCAGGGGCAATCATTGCCTCTCAGGTTCCTCATCATTCCTAAGCATAGGACCAAAATCTCGAGAATATTGATGTTGCAGATGACCCAGCTTGCTTGATCTTCGCCACAAATGATCCTCAAACCTTCATAATTGTTCTATCGGCTTGTTTATATATGGCTTCGCAGTTAGGTGTGCCTCAGAATGGAATTGAAAGTAAAGATCTTTGTTAAAAATGGAAATGACAACTTAAAATCGATGCACCTACATTGGGATTGAAGATACTTACATCTCAGATATACTTTGCAAACTACCGTCTAAGACAATCATCTTGAGTTCATCGCTCCAAACAAAGACTACTCGATCTTCTTTGCCTTCGATTCCTCGAGAACCTTGACTTCAATGTCCCGTGAATGGTTTTCCACATTCTCTAGGGGTGAAATTAGTCTTAAAGTGGTTATTGATGCTATTAAAAGACATGCAAATGCCGGCCTCTTAAAGGTCTTGTCAAGATATTTAAGACCTTTGTTAGCTTGTTCAACTAACAAAGGAATCAAAAATTGTCATACTCCGCTTCCAACGCTTGTTTGTTTGAGTTCCTTCTTTGCTAGGTCCACTCCTAGAAGAACTACCCCCAAAGATTCCTGCAACCATGTCCATGTCCATCCTCCTTCATGTTAATTCACATAAAAAATCCACAGTAGCATTTGAAACCACTTTTTAAAATACCAAACAATGAAAAATCTAAGATGCTAGCCTCTTAAAATACCACTCATCAAGAGATCAATAACACAAGAATAGATTTCCAAATTTATTATGTATAAAAGCTACAATACAAAGAGCACCAAAAATTAAGATGCTTTCAAAGAAAGTGAAGTAATTTTTCAAAACTTTCAAATCCCAAACTCCTAAAACTCCAAATACCAATCTTGCCTCTTAAAATACCACTCTTGAAGGCATAAAACACAAAGATATATTTTCAAAGAAAGATTATAAAAAGATACAATACATAAGAGAACCAAATAATTTAAGATGCTAGCATGGATTATAAAAGATTAACAATGAAAAACCTAGATATGAAAAACACTATTAATAATGTGAGTTAGTAATAATCGAAATCCACTTAAAAAACACAGAAACAATTCACAAAAAACATTAATACTAAATCCTACAAATGTATCACTAAACTCAAATCCACAAAACAACACAGCAGGTGATATTGTTAGTTAGGTAATTTAACAAGCATTAAGGGACTTGATTGCAAACTAATGCACAAAACCATATTGGCAATTAATTACTAAAATGCCATTATAATCGAACCATATATGTCTTCATGATCTTATCCCTTAGCGCAATCCATTGCATGTTTTCTTCCCTTTGTTCTCTTTGTGATCTTGCTTGGGATGTGCTAATGGCTCTGCATGAGTCAGGTCTCTTGGGTAATCATATCATTAGGATCAACACCGGCTATGTAGTTGTGAATGACACAACCGGGCATGCACCTAGTTCCACTCCGTGGTCCTATATGGGAAAAAAGGATGAGAGGTAAGTATTTTGAAACGCATTCTTAAGGGTCCCAAATGCGCCAGCTTCTACTCTTTAGATCAGAACATCGAATGCCTAAGGTTGAACAACTCTAGGGTCCTGTGGGGACGCCTAATTATGCTCCTTCGTGATGATACCAAGACACCTCGGTACCTGAGCGATGAAACCATTCATCGTTGTGTACCCAGCATCTACTAGATAATATTTACCTACAAAATAGAAAAAAACAAACTAGCAAATTCATGAAAAAATAACTAAATAATTTTTAACGTTGTCGTTATTTTAAAGATTTATGCCCGACCTTCTATGACCCTAAGGCCTTCTGGGGGGGGACGTGACAGGGCATCTCTTAAGACAAGAAATCATTCACGACCCTTCCCAACCGCCCCAACACATAGGTGAATTTCAAGTCGATTGATAACCAGCATTATTTTATGTAGGGTCTTTCGACACCACCTGCAAAACGCTTACATCTCATTTTGTGGTAATGTATGCAACATGTGAGTGCCATCTAAGAGTCCAATACAATCCTAAATAATGCATAGAAATGTCAACTTATTAACCTAAGATGCAATGCAAAGAGAAAAACATACATAAGAAAGAAATTAAGACTCACTTTGAAAACGTGGGTTCCAATTGGGGTTACTTTCCAATCTCTGGATGGCGCTTAGGTAGGAGGTCGCACAAAATCATCACTAAGGTGCAAATGGCACTAAGCACACAATTAAAATATCTACTAATTGTTTCTCCTGACCAAGAAACATGATGCGATTGTCCTATTTTTGTGTTATGGCCGCATAATATGCAAGAGAAAATAGCTAATTGTTCTTCTATTGAAACATGCTTTGTGTCTTGGAGCAAGTGTCGATCACGCAAAATTGATGCTAGATGCATGAATGGGCCTACATCCATTCGTAGATAACTAACACAAGAATCACTCCTCCCTAAGAATGCTAGCCGCATATGTCTTCTCCTTGTTAGGTCTCGAACATAGATGGATCAAATACATCTTACCGCCTCGCTCGCTCCTTTCCCTTAAAAGACAAGCTATGATGACAACGATGGTAGTGAATGCCGCAGCAAAAGCCCTCGCCCTCTCGTTTGTTGTCCAATCATCCATCTACATAATGTTTGCATTGACTAATAAGGGGATCAAACTTTAATGTTTTAATCCATGTAAAAACTGCTCGTGCTAAACTTTTTATTATGACTGGCAATATTAAAATAAAAGATTTGGGAACAAGGCAGGGACCCTATATGATGCAGCACAAGCTATTGGCCATCGTTTGAACACACAAGAACCAGAACTAGTTCAAATTGTATTTTGTAATAAAGCTAAACTCTATGTCATCAACAAAAAAAAAAAAAAAAAAAAATTATTTTTATGTATGGTGTTCACTCTAACCAACCTCTTTTTCCTTTTCAATAATTAGATCTCCACATTAAAAAATGAATTGCAACTAAAACTCCACAAAGACAAATGAATTGCAAATACAAATCCCAAAAATTCACACCACTGAAACCCTAAAAGATTAACTTAATTTGAATAGAAAAATGAATTGCAAGATCATATAACCAAAAATTAACAATCAAATAAAAAAAACCCTATAAAAATATTCCAAAAAAGCTAAATTGTAGTATAAAAATAAATCCCCTCAGAACAGAAGCCCTAAAACATTGATAGCAAACAAATCACTAAAAATTAACAATCAAATCCCCAAACATTAATCCCTAAAACCATAAAAACACAGCTTTTATTGTTGCAAAATTCAGATTTTGTTATTTTATCTACATTGATAATTTCTATTGTGCCTTTGCTGACCATTTTCTGAAAATAAATAGTTTGCTCATGATTCAGTAATTTTAGATGCTCCATTTGCCAATAAATGTCACAGATATTGAATTATGTTGTCTTCTCTATCTCATCTTCTTATCATCTTCCAGTGGGTTAATTGAGTTTGGTGTCTTGTTTTCAATGCTTCCACAATTTCTAGTAATCAATTTATTTTCTGGTGTCATGTTCTTTTCTTGAGTGATAATCTTCAAGTTCTTTGTTGCAACTTTAAGTTATGATTTTAAATAGAAAAATGAATTGAAAACAAAAAAACCCCAAAAACGATAATATACAAACCCTAAAAAAAAATCCCCTCAAAACATAAGCCCTAAAACATTGATAGCAAACAAATCACTAAAAATTAACAATCAAATCCCCAAACATTAATACATACAACCCTAAAAAACACAGCTTAATAGAAAAATTAATTGAAAACAAAAAAACCCCCAAAATGATAATATGCAAACCCTAAAAATAATATGAACTCCCAAAGGGACGATCGGATAGAGATACTCACAAAGAACACAAAAAATCCAAAGATGATAAACAATTAGCCCTAAAAATTAACATCAAAAACACAAAAAATACATGGAATAATATAAAAATCTAAAGGGAAAGAAGAAAGAGGAGAGCAAGCGGAGAATCAACTGGAAACGAAACCACTGCTCGGGTTTCGGGGGGAGATCCGCTGACCGAACAAGGAGGGACTTGTCACCACCTGAAGCAGGAAGTGGGCTGTGAGCAAGGTGAAAAGCCTGGAGGGAGACGAGCAAGGGGAGAGGAGATCTCGTGAGCAAAGGGAGAGGTCAACTCTCATCGGAGCGGTAGAGAGAAGAGATCGTGAGCCTCGAGACGCAATTTAAGAGAGCACTGAGCCAGAGACGCATTTAAGAGATCACGGGTGGGTGGGGTGGGTGGGGGTGACTCCAACACCCCCACGGATGTTTTTGTGGATTTTCGAGACGTAAGTCCCATTTCTGAGCTGTGCAAAATTAACTCAAGTCCCACTCGCCATTTTCGCATCTGGGCGGAATCACGTAAGGCACTGTTAGAACTGTGAGATCTGACTTCCAACAGTGATTTCCGTAAACCAAATGCGCGGAAGTGACGGAAGTGAGCCCACTTCCGTCACTTCGGTCCCCACCCCCAGCAACCAAACGGCCCCTAAACATAACAAGTATCCACACTTGGAGCCATATCTGCCTATCAGCTTGTTTGCTTACGGTGGGTTTCTAATAGTACCTTGTCCTTGTGTAATATATCAAAATAATCAAATTTTTTCAGACGGTTCATGTAGCTCTCATCACGTCCATAATGTTGATCTCATATTAAATTGTTGAAACTTTTGTCCTAAATTAGTTTTTGGCATGACATGGTACTCCTATCCTTTATTTTATTTATTTTATTTTAATACTCTGAAAATGATAGTCTTGAATTTTGGTTTTTGTTGTTCACTTGCTTTTTATTTTTCAGAATCTTTTAATAAAAAGAAAACTTGAAGCAATACCTGAAAATCCGGCAATACTAAAAATTTTGGGAAGTATATTCATCCAATTATTTTTATGATTATCTGGATGTTATCAAGGTTTCCCACCATCACGGATGGATTTGCATATTGTTGTTGAGAAGCAAATTAAAAGAGTGAATGCACGCTGTTGGATATCATGATGCTAGGAACCAACCAGCAGTCAGGATTATATGTTTTATGCAGCAACGGATAGCCAGGCAAAACATTTTATATTACTGCACATGACTACAGGGCACATGCTACGAATGCATGGCATTACAAGCAACATTAGAAGGAAAAACATTAGAAGAAACACTGCTAATTAAGTGGTACTGGAAACATGCGCAAGAGGCCGGGAGGACTGAGAGTGACTGCGCTTATTTATCCATTTCATTGAAGTAGTTTCACGTGGATTATCAGTTGTTGACGAGCATGGCAATGCGTGCAGCCCTTGTTGCATGGTGTGTAGCATTAGCAGGCAAAGAAGCAACCTTAGTGGAGGCCTTGCTCGTGATGAAGATAGCACCAGAGGCCCCAACGTGGGTGTTGGTCGCCCAGATAGCACCGCCGTAGATGACGACATTGCGATCTTTTTGGAGGATGAGGACGTAGTATCCTTGGTCCCTGTTGGTGTTGCTCGCCCACACGGCGTTGTTGTTGTTGTCGTAAATGACGAGGTTCGCGTCACTCTGCAAAGTGACGTAGCAATTGCTGGCAAGGCCGCCGGTGTTGGACGCCCACACCGGGTTGCCAGCGTCATACAGGACTAGGTTGCAGTCAGACTGCATAATGAAACTGTAGCTCGCCCAGCTCAGGGCTTGCCCAGTCCAGAGGGTTTCCCCAGAGTAGAGTATGAATTTCGCAGTGCAAAGAGGAGACACGACAAGGAGAAGGGTGAGAGAGAGGGCTACAACAGTTCTCGGGATAGCCATCATCACCATGTGTGTGCTACTGCTAGCTAAAAGATGATACTTGATCTGATCAACTAGCTAGCTACAACTTGAGTGCATTGCTCTTGCATGCTTTCGGCCTCTATTTATAGAACAAGATATTTACTGTGGAGTACTAGTAAGTGTTCACTGATTCATTTTAGGGATGCATGCATGCATCCACCTACCGCGTGCCAAATAATAGTTAATTCCTTGGATAAGAATCATAAGATGTAGTCTTGGGAGGGTTAATTAATTAACCGTGGTTCTCCCATGTGATACAAACTTAATTAAGTGTTTAATATTGATCAGTAGGTTTCTGGGGAGCTACACCAAATATGAAGAGATTTGATAGCACTAATCACTTTGTATAGACATCACGTGAGAAGGGGACAACCATGGCCTATCCCATGTCCTTTTTGTGTATATAAACTCCATGCTTATCCATCCATTGTCATTTAAAAGGAAGGATTTTCAAATGTTATCAACGAGCTTCACACCTAATAATATAAAATGAACGATTATCATCAACCTTCTTCTTTAAGTGAATTAATTCCTTTACAATGAACAAAGTCCTTTAGCCGCAGCTCCAAGGTTTAAATGCGCACGTGTCTGAATATGTGTCTGAATACGCACCATGCATGGCTTTAAATGCACGCATTTGATAAATCGGTGATTGTTATATAGTTAACCAAATATGGTCTCACGTTTATGGTTGCTTATTAGGCCAATGGATAAATCTAAAGCTTTAGTTCAAAGCTAGGTAGCTAAGTGAAGCAGGAAAATTGCAACAAGTTTAAGGGCTTGTTTAGATTGACTTTTGAAAAAAAAAAAAAGTATATATATGTATATATATACATACATACGGGGATGATATTATAAAGCCGACCGAATTTCTGTGCAAGTAAGGTTACCTCCCATTTGGCTACTTGCACAGTGTTTAAAGGATTTCCAACCGTATGGATGGAAAGAACATTGAAAAATAACCTACCATATTAATTTTCATACAATTTGGGAACTTGTAGGGTCTTCATCTTAACGGGTGAAAATTTATAAAAATATTACCTATTCAAAATTTCATCATTTAAAATGAAGACCCTACAAGTTCTCAAATTGTATGAAAATTGACATACTAGCTTATTTTTCGATGTTCTTTCCATCCATAAGGTTGGATTTCCTCAAAACACTGTGCAAGTGGGCCAAAACGAGGTGACCCCACTTGCACAGTGATAAGGCCGGCTGCATAGTATCAACCCCGTATATATATATATATATATATATATATATATATGGACATGCTACTGTGCGGCCGGTCGGATCACTGTGCAAATCCGGCCGCCACCCATTTCGGCCTCTGGAGCATGTTTGAAGGATTTCCAACCGTACGGATGGGAAGATCATTGAAAAATAAGCTTGCTTGTTAATTTTCATACAATTTGATGACCGTTTGGTCCTCCCACTTAATGGTTGAAATTCTGAACCATTAAAATTTCTCTAAAATAAGAACAATTAAGTGAGAGGACGAAACGGTCACCAAATTGTATGAAAATTGACAGGCTAACTTATTTTTCGGTGATCTTCCCATCCGTACTGTTGGAAATTCTTCAAACATGCTCCAAGGACCGAAATTGGAGGCCGACTAGATCTACACAGTGTCCAGCCGGCCTGATACTAGCACTATCATGTGTATATATAATCATGATAAGGTAAGGTTGGCCGGAAACACTGTTCATTTGCGGTCGCCTCCCATTTGGCCACCTGGAGCATGTTTGAAATATTTCCAACCATACAGATGGAAAGAACATCGAAAAATAAGTTAGCATGTTAATTTTCATACAATTTGAGAACTTGTAGGGTCTTCATCTTAATGGGTGAAAATTTATAAAAATCTTACTCGTTCAAAATTTCATCCGTTAAGATGAAGACCCTACAAGTTCCCAAATTGTATGAAAATTGACATGCTAGCTTATTTTTTGATGTTCTTTCCATCCATACGGTTGGAATTCCTCAAAACACTGTGCAAGTGGGCCAAAAAGAGGCGACCGCACTTGCACAGTGATAAGGCCGGCCACACCATATCATGACCCGATATATATATATGGGCATGATACAATAAGGCCGGCTGGAACACTATTCCGGTAAGGTCGCCTCCCATCTTGGCCCTTGGAGCATGTTTTAAGGATTTCCAAGCATATGGATGGAAAGAACATCGAAAAATAAACTAGCATGTCAATTTTTATACAATTTGGGAACTTGTAGGGTCTTCATCTTAATGGGTGAAAATTTATAAAAATCTTACCGGTTCAGAATTTCACCCGTTAAGATAAAGATCCTACAAGTTCCCAAATTGTATGAAAATTGACATGCTAGCTTATTTTTCGATATTCTTTCCATCCATACGGTTGAATTTCCTCAAAACACTATACAAGTGGCTCTCCCAAATATTTAAATTTTTTCATTTGAATTATGTACTTTCTTATTTTTTGTGTCTTTTATTATTAATTTTTTTGGAAATAATTGTTCATTCAAACTTTTTATTTAATAGATAGTTCTACTGCTAGGTTTCCACATGTTCTACGAAGGGAAAATCATTAATTTTTTTAGATAAATTTAATTATAATCCTAATATTTTAAAATATAAAAATTACTTATTTGAAATTTAGTAACAATTTTTTTTAATTCAAATTTCATGAAGACTTTAATGTGGAATCACATGCCAAACCAACTCAGTATAAAGATACTCCTTCAAATACTAATTATAACAATTTAAATAGAACCTGCACACTACGCACAATTAATTGGTAAGGATAACATACAAATATTGAAATCAAAAGAAATTTATTATTATGAACTTAGAGTAAATCATAAAGGTTAAGAGATAATTAGTTCAAAGGTTTATAATGAGCCTTTTGAATGGGCTTTTCAAGGGAACTCTATATTTTAGTGGGCCTTTTAAGTGGTCAATTAAGGACTGTACAGACTACAACATAGGGAATTATGAGTGTGCTCTTGGTGCTACTGAATTTTTTATGTTATGGGGTAAATAATCTTAAAGTATATGTGACATAATTATGAGGGCTCAGATAAAGATCTAACTGTCATCCGACCGCCTAGTCATCTGACGGTGGAGATCAGACTTTCAGAAGGCACCATAAAGTTCTGATAGATGGCATATAACTGCCACTAGCCCGGCTGGTGCCCAGCTATCTCCGAGCTAAAACCTTGTTGGAACCCTACTGGATTTGAGCTGGCACCCTGCTGACATCCAAGTGGATCCTAATTGCCTAACCGCCTCAACATACTACAAAAGGAGAACCTTCACTTACAACGAGATTTTAAACCAGCAATCTGGTACACCATTCTAGTCCCGTTGAGACTGATTGCTTACTAGTGCTTCTCTCTCACTTGGAATCCTCTCCACCCTCTCTCCACTCTCCTACTAGTTCTTCCCTTATTGGAAGTGCTAAGAAGGCATAAAAGAGGAATAGCTTGGAAGATAGCTGATATCCGAGGGATCAACCCCTCGTTCTCCATGCACAAGATTCTCATGGAGGATGACTACAAGCACAAGGTACAACCTTAGCGGAGATTGAACCCCAACATGAAATAGGAAGTGAAAGCAGAAGTGAAGAAATTACTAGATACCAGGGTGATTTACCCCATTTCCGACAGCGCTTGGGTGAGTCCGATTCAAGTAGTTCCAAAAAAGGGCGACATGACAATGGTGCAAAATGATAAGAATTAGCTAATCCCAACAAGAACCGTCATTGGATGGAGGATATGCATCGACTACTAGAAGCTCAACGATATGCCACACGAAAGGATCACTTCCCGTTACCCTTCCCTTCATCGATCAGATGCTGGAATGATTATCAGGCCACATGTACTATTGTTTCCTGGATGGGATGTTAGGATACCTACAAATTCCCATCGCTCCGGAGGACCAAGAGAAGACCATATTCACATGCCCATAAGGTATATTTGCTTACCGCAGAATGCGTTTTGGTTTGTGTAATACTCCTATTACTTTCCAACACTGCATGATGTCTATTTTTGATGACTTTATAGAGGATATTATGGAGGTTTTCAAGGGTGACTTTTTTGTTTTTGGGGATTTATTTGATTTATGCCTCCATAACTTAGAAAAAGTATTACAGCGTTGTGAAGAAACAAACTTAGTTTTGAGTTGGAAAAAATGTCATTTTATGGTCCAAGAAGGCTTAGTTTTGGGACATAGAATTTCCAGACATTTGATAGAGGTAGATAGGGCAAAAATCGAAACCATTGAAAAATTACCACCACCCGTATCAGTCAAAGCCATTAGAAGCTTCCGAGGACATGCCAGCTTCTATCGCCGATTCATTAAGGACTTTTCAAAAATTACCAAACCATTAACTAAGTTGTTAGAGAAAGATGCACCCTTTGAGTTCACAAATAAATGCATGGAGGCTTTCAATGTTCTGAAAAACAGGCTAGTAAATGCTCCAATCATGGTAGCCCAAGATTGGAACTTATCTTTTGAACTAATGTGTGATGCAAGTGACTTTGTTGTTGGAGCAGTTTTAATTAGGGCAAAGGCGGGACAAGCATTTCAAGCCTATCTACTACGCCAACAAAACATTAACAGATACACAAGAAAACTACAACACAACTGATGCAGGAAAATTCGAGCCAAATGATGTGTTTCAGTCATTTGGCCATAACTTTGGCTACGGGTGTCGGAATCGCACATATGACTGCAATCTGGAAAGCTCTTTCGGCGCGCACACTATAGTTACCAAGATACATTTGATGGGTGTCATTTTCAAATTAAAGTTCTGCTATTTTTTTAACGGATCACCGTTTAGATAATTTTAGCTATTTTTAGTAATAAATCATTTGTCAAATTAGGAAGTGATTTGAATCTCTTTTGGTCAAGATTAGGAAGTGATTTGAATCTGATTTGGTCCATATTTGTGGCTAATTAGTTATCTTATTTAGAACTTTTCTTATTTAGAATTTTCATTTTGAATATTTGGGATTTTCGCTATTTTTGGCGAAATATCAAGTAAGAAAATTTTAGGCTATTTAGTCCGGCATGTGGACTAGCTTTTGGATTCAGTTTTGTTTTGAATGAAATTTAATTGAATTTCAGAGAAATTCTCTGGTTCTTCTTGGTTCTTTGTCATCTTCCTTGCGATCCCCTTTGGATCTGGCTAGCCTGCAGGTTAATTTCTACCCCGCCCGGCGTCAGTTGGTACCAGAGCTCAGTATCTTCCTGGAGAGCATCATCACCGACATCAATGGCAAGTGGCTGTGGTAGTCGTGGTTGGCGAGGTGGACAGGTTCCGGCTGAGGAAGTCCAGTACCGTGATCGTGATGTGCTGGACGTGATGATTGAGGATCTACAAAGGCAAAACACGGAGTTAACCTAACGCTTTATGATTAAGGATTTGCGGAGGCAAGTCAAAATGTTATCAAGGCGTCTGGCGGCTATCGATTTTGATCATGGTTGTCATGGACAGGTTTCGGCTAAGGAAGCCCAGCACCATAATCATAGTGATCATAGGTTTGGCCAACCCATCTACCAACCCATCTACGACGATTGTGAGAAGGAGATCCCATCCATCTACGATGATGATGAGGAGGAGGAGATCTCGCCCATCTACGACAATTACGATGAAGAGATCTCGCCCATCTATGACGATTACGATGAGGAGATCCTTCCTATCTATGACGACTACGAGAAGGAAATTGGCGAGCCCAAGAAGGAGATTTGCAAGCCCATCTATAATGATGATGGGGCTAGCAAGGTGCTCCTACGCACCTTTTGCTTTCAATTGTACTGGGATGCCCATCAAAGCATCAGCTAACAAGCTCGCCAGAGAGATCCAAAAATATGGAGATTCACCCGTATTTCCATCAGCTGAGGATGAATCTACCGCAGAAGTTTTTGAGAAGGCCAATGTTGAAAATGACAGCACGTAATAAATCTAAGAGCAGGAGGTCCAAGGCAACTGCTAAGTCTGGCGGTGATATATCAGAGTGGTATACTAATTATGGTTAAACCAAGTGGAAGAAGAAAGCAGATGATTGTTTATCTAGCATGAATCTCTACAACAAGGAAACACGGCATGGATTTGAGCAGGTATTTTTTAATGTTCATGATTTTGTTTAGGTTATACTAACTCTTGGTTGTTTCCTGTTGGTGAGTATAATAAGTTCAAGGATCGGAAGATTGGATACGGTGAGTTCTTGTTTTACAAATTTTGAAGGCGCTATTGTGAACTCGAGGGTGAGTTCTTTCCAACTCAGGGCGCCTGATGCAAGAGGATCCGAGCCAAATGATGTGTTTCAGTCATTTGGCCATAACTTTGGCTACGGGTGTCGGAATCGCATATATGACCCCAATCTGGAAAGCTCTTTTTGGCGTGCACACCATAGTTACCAAGATACACTTGATGGGTATCATTTTTAATTCAAATTATTCTGTTTTTTCTCCGGATCACCGTTTAGATATTTTTAGCTATTTTTAGTAATAAATCATTTGTCAAATTAGGAAGTGATTTGAATCTCTTTTGGTCCAGATTAGGAAGTGATTTGAATCTGATTTGGTCTAGATTTGTGGCTAATTATTTATCTTATTTAGAACTTTCTTATTTAGAATTTTCATTTTGAATAATTTTAGGATTTTCGCTATTTTTGGCGAAATACCAAGTAAGTAAGTTTTAGGCTATTTAGTCTGGCCTGTGGACTAGCTTTTGGATTCAATCTTGTTTTGAATTAAATTGAAATCAATTTTAGAGAAATTCTTTGGTTCTTCTTGGTTCTTTGTCGTCTTCCTTACAATCCCCTTTGGATTCGGCTAGCCTGCGGGTTAATCGCTACCCTGCCTGGCATCAACAACAGAGAAGGAACTACTGGCAATGATTTATGCAATAGATAAATTCCGTCCTTATTTAATTTTTTTATCAAAAGTCATTGTTTATACTGATCATGCAGCATTAAGATATTTACTAAATATGGCTGATACTAAACCTCGCTTGATCCGTTAGATATTGTTACTACAAGAATTTGATTTGGAAATTAGGGATAAACAAGGATCCTAAAATGTAGTAACTGACCATCTGTCAAGATTGGAAGGATCAATTCAGGCCAAAGACGGAGAAGGAGAAGTGTATGATGCTTTTCCCGATGAGTAGCTCTATTGTGTGGATGAAAAGGAGGATAATGAGATCCCATGGTTCGCTGATTTTGCCAATTATTTGGTGGGAAGATTCCTACCATAAGGATTGACCACTCAAGAAATAGTGATAATAGTACAAGTGATTAAGGTATGCATATAAATTATGATCATGTGTTAGTAATTACCTTATAACTATACACTTTGATTAAGAGTTGACTTATAAGATTTGATGTTACATTAAGCTTAAGAGATAGTGATAATATAGTTGCATTTTATTGAAAATTAGAAGAGGCCCAAGTTGTAAATATTTATTCCTTATACTTATATAGGACAAGGAAAACAAGTAAAGGACCACACATGAGGATCCAGTTAAGCTTAGGTAGTGCAGGACCACAGGTGAGAGACTCTCACTGTACTTGGATGCTTTTATGATCGGGTTTTATCTCTGGTTTTGTTTACATGCTTTCGCATGAGTTTTCATATCGAAGGTTGTCCAATGTCGTTGGTTTTATACTATGATCATATTATTAGCAGACTGATTGTTTTATCCTTGCACTGTGAGTTGCAAATGCATTTGTAAAAAGAAATAAAGAACATGAACAAGGTAACATGGATATTGGAAATATTGTCATAAGTGCACACTACGTAAGATATGCCTGATTATACTAGAAGGTCGCTGTAGATTGATATACGTTCCACCCAGGACTTAGATGGCATTATTATGGGGCATTGAGATAGGGTGCATGCAAGGTCGATATGATACCGGTATTGTATATCCACCCTCTCACATGTGATATTGGTTTTATCTGGATTTGGTTTTTTGAATACTTGCCATAATACCTGACTAGAAGATAATGCATATGATTAGCATTATTTCGGGATCTACATATTTCCAGTATATTCATTTTTATGCTTTCTTGTATTAGTGGTTTTCTCTCACTGAGCACGTGAAAACTCATCCCCCTTTTCCCGCAAAAATTGCAGGTACAACCCAGGTCAGCCTGGCTAGACCTAGTGGAGTGCTTGAGCAGGGGTGACTATTCAATAGATGGCTCTGACGTACCAATTAGCGGGTTGAGGTTTAGGACATATGTTGTATCTATAGCAGTGCCTGCCAGATACTTTTATGAGATCGAAAATACCCGCCTGGCATCTTGTCTGTGAAGAGAAACCAGACGACATATTGAATAAAAAATGATTTTTATTTATTTTATTTATTTTGGTTATTGTGGGTACTTCCATTCCTAATAGATGCAAGCCTCTATTATTAATTACCCCAGACAAAGTACCTCCGATTAAGGGCAAAAGGTACAAGTAGAGGCAATGAATAAATGTAATTTATTTATTTGAAAATCATAACTTTTTATTACATATATATATATATATATATATATATATATATATATACGGGCATGATACAATATGGCTGGCCGGAACACTGTTCCAGTAAGGTCGCCTCCCATTTTGGCCCTTGGAGCATGTTTTAAGAATTTCCAACTTTATGGATGGAAAGAACATCGAAAAATAAGCTAGCATGTCAATTTTCATACAATTTGGGAACTTGTAGGGTCTTCATCTTAACGTGTGAAAATTTATAAAAATCCTACCGGTTCAGAATTTCACCCGTTAAGATGAAGACCCCACAAGTTCCCAAATTGTATGAAAATTGACCTGCTGGCTTATTTTTTGATGTTCTTTCCGTCCATACGGTTGGATTTCCTCAAAACACTGTGCAAGTGGGTCAAATGGAGGCGACCGCACTTGCACAATGATAAGGCCGACCGCATAGTATCAGGCCTGTATATATATATCATATATATTATTTATTTATTTATATTTGTGATGTCGCCTTCCGCCTTGGGGCTTATGTCATTTCGAGGTTTGTATTTTATCGAATGCTTCATTGCCACCTCGAGATTCGTATTGACTTGTCTCGAGATAAGTGCTATATCGACACCACGAAATCCACGTCGTCTTGTGATTTGTATTATATCAGCCACCTTGAAATGTATATTCCATCACCATTTCGAGATTTGCCACTTTTGATTGGATTTTAGCAACCGCCTCAAGGTGAGTGTTCCACCATCGCCTCGAGACTCGTGCCGCTTCAGGATTTGTGCTGCTTTGAGATCTGGATTTATCAACCATTTCAAGATATGTGTTCTTCTGTCATCTCAAAATTCGCGTCATTTTGAGATTTATATTTTACCGATTGCCTTGAGATGAGTGCTCAATCGCAACCTCAAGACTATGTCATTTTGCATGTTTTGCGTCTTATTAGCCTCCCCAAGATGTGTCTTCCTTTGCTACCTCGAGTTGCGCACCATTTTGGGATTTATATATCATCGGCCGCCAGTGATGTGTGTTCTATTACCGCCTCAAGATGCGTACTTCATCGAGGCCAGATTTTATCTTTCATCAAATGGAATTGCCTTTCTTCTTACTTACATGGCTTGATATATATAAATATGGATATATTTTTCTTTATTATTATTATTATTATTATTTATACTTTGTATGGGAATAATTATGGTTGTACTTGGATGGGGGATATCCATAGATGAGGAAATTTTAAGTGGGTGTTTGGTTTGTGGGATGAAGAGGAGGGATAAATATTTTTGAGTGTTTGGATGGATGGATAAAGATATGGATGAGGATTAAAATAATATTTAATTATTTATTTATATTAATTAATAGATAATAATATTTTTTAACTCTAAAATAATATTATCTTATATTTATTATAATATATAATTATTATATATTTAAAAAATATTTTTTAAATTATAAAATAATTTATATAATCATTATTTTAAACATTTAAATTTAATAAAATTAAATGTTTAAATTAATATAATATAAAATATATAATTATTTTAATTTAAAATCATTAATTAATATTTATATAATATTTTAATAATAAAATATTATTAAAGTACATAACCCATGAGGGAGCACGTGGGCTCCCACATGGGCTCTTATCCCTCATGAGATGGATGAGCAGCGTCCCTCCAATTTGGAGGGATACCACCCATCCAATTTTGAGGGATTCGGGTCATCCCCATCCCTCTCCATTTGGGTGTCTAAATGTCCGAATTTAACTATAGTCTAGGATTTCCCATCTCCATCTCTTTGTTGTTTACTTACTTTTTATTTTTCAGAATCTTTTATTTAAAAGAAAACTTAAAGCAATACCTGAAAATCCGGCTATACTAAAAATTTTGGGAAGTATATTCATCCAATTATTTTTATGATTATCTGGATGTTATCAAGGTTTCCCACCATCACGGATGGATTTGCATATTGTTGTTGAGAAGCAAATTAAAAGAGTGAATGCACGCTGTTGGATATCATGATGCTAGGAACCAACCAGCAGTCAGGATTATATGTTTTATGCAGCAACGGATAGCCAGGCAAAACATTTTATATTACTGCACATGAATACAGGGCACATACTACATGTATTGCATTACAAGCAACATTAGAAGAAACACGGCAAATTAAGTGGTACTGGAAACATGCGCAAGAGCCCTTGTTGCATGTGTAGCATTCGCAGGCAAAGAAGCAACCTTAGTAGAGGCCTTGCTCATGATGAAGATAGCATCGGAGGCCCCAACGTGGGTGTTGGTCGCCCAGATAGCACCGCCGTAGATGACGACATTGCGATCTTTTTGGAGGATGAGGACGTAGTAGCCTTGGTCCCTGTTGGTGTTGCTCGCCCACAGGGCGTTGTTGTTGTTGTCGTAAATGACGAGGTTCGTGTCACTCTGCAAGGTGACATAGCAATTGCTGGCAAGGCCGCCGGTGTCGGACGCCCACACCTGGTTGCCAGCGTCATACAGGACTAGGTTGCATTCAGACTGCAAAATGAAAGGGTAGCTCGCCCAGCTCAGGGCTTGCCCAGTCCAGAGGGTTTCCCCAGAGTAGAGTATGAAGTTTGCAGTGCAAAAAGGAGACATGGCAAGGAGGAGCAGGGTGAGAGAGAGGGCTACAACAGCTCTCGGGATAGCCACCATCTCCATGTGTGTGCTACTGCTAGCTAAAAGATGATACTCGATCTCAACTGGCTATTTACAATTTGAGTGAATTGCTCTTGCATGGTTTCGGCCTTTATTTATTGAATAAGATATTTACTGTGGAGATTCATTTTAGGGATGCATGCATGCATCCACTTACCGCCTGCCAATTAATAGTTTTAGTATACTTGTTAATTCCTTGGATAAGATGTAGTCTTGGGAGGGTTAATTAACGGTGGTTCTCCCATGTGATACAAACTTAATTAAGTATTTAATATTGATCAGTAGGTTTCTTGGGAGTTACACCAAATATGAAGAGATTTGATAGCACTAATCACTTTGTATAAACATCACGTGAGAAGGGGACAACCATGGCGCCCTATCCCATGTCCTTTCTGTGTATATAAATTCGATGCTTATCCATCCATTGTTATTTAAAAGGAAGGATTTTCAAATGTTATCAACGAGCTTCACATCCAATAATATAAAATGAACGATTATCATCAACCTTTTTCTTATAGTGATTTTTTTTTTCTTTTTTCCCCAGGATTTCTGAAAAGAGTGCTTGTGGAGGTTTGTCAACAACCCCATCACTCATGTGAGCATATGAGTTGTGATCCCATGGTCTCGGTTCCATGGGATCACCCACGGAACCGAGACGTGGAGCCTTTATATCCACCCACCTGTTCAACTTTCTTATTGTATTAAAATAATATAAAGGTTTTTTAGACATTTTATGCATGACAAATCATCAGAATCCCTCATCTTGATTCGAGCCTCAGCTTTTCTCCTCTTCTCTCTCGCGACGCCATCAAATGGAGCCCGCCCGAGATCGTCGTCAGTGGAGCCCGCCCGAGTTTGTCAGCGCTCAAGGCGGTCCGCCGTCAAATGCCGCCATCTCCAATGTCATCCCCCAGTGGAGCTCGCCCGAGTTCGTCAATGCTCCCGGCGATCCGCCGTCAAATGCCATCTGTGGGATCGAAAATATCCGCCTGGCATCATGTCTTTGAAGAGACACTAGGCGACACATTGAAGCACAAATCATTTATTTTATTTATTTTAAATATTGTGGTTCTTCCATTCCTAATAGAGGCAAGCTCCTATTATTAATTATCCCAGACGAAGTCTTGAGAACCTCCGATATTAAGGGCAAACGTACAAGTAAAGGCAATGAAAATAATTTTTTTATTGCAGTACATGATAATTTATTACATATGAATATAAGTATTCATATCTTATTTATTGATTTATTGATTTATTTATTTATTTATTTATTTATTATTATTTTTTTATGATGCCGCCTTGTATGCCTCGCCATCCCCTTTGAATTCATGTCGTAGTACCACCGCCTCAAAATACACATCATGGTCGCCAACAGCCCATAAGTTTACAGCGGTCTTGCCCTGCCTTGTAACTGAAAACCAACTGGGCTATCAATATGGGCCACACCATATATGGTTAGAAAGCCCTGGATGTCTAGTTTCCGATGCCGCAGATTTCATCTCAATCGGAGTTTTTTTAGCAAAATTTATCAGCGCTTGAATAGAAGGTGATCGAGCTAATCAAACTACAGGAATTGCCCTCCTTTTCCCTCGAAATCTGTACCAACTGGGCCATTGATAGGAACTATACCATACATGGTTGGAAATCTCTAGAAGTCTAGTTTCCAATGCCATAAATTTCACCTCAATCGGAGTTTCCTATCAAAAGTTATTTGTACTTGAGCGAAGGGTGGTCGAGCCAGCAAAACTGCGGAAATTTGGCTTCCTTTCTATCAAAACTGTACCAGCTGGGCTGTTAATAGGAGTTGTAACATACATAGTTGGAAAGATCTGGAAATCTAATTTCCAACGCCGCAAATCTCGCCTTACTCGGAGTTTTCTGGCAAGAGTTGTTGATATTTGAATAGAAGGTGGTCAAGTTGGCAAGATTGCAGGAATTAGCCTCCCTTTCTATCAAAATCTGTACCGACTGGGCCGCTAATAGGAGCTGTACCATACATGGTTGGAAAGCTCTGTCAGTCTAGTTTCCAATGTCGTGAGTTTCGCCCCGATCTGAGCTTCCTAGCAAAAGTTATCAGTATTTGAATTGAGAAGGGTCAATATTTACTTGAACTTCCTGCCTTCTGTTTTGCAGCAGTCCTCTTCATCATTGATCCCCATATTGATCTCACATTAACTTCTCCAAATGCTCTGATCATCTCACGTTTATCATATACAGACAATCAAACCATTAGAAGATATACTTTTTTTATCAATGCACTTGCATACAAACGGTGTTGGTTGGTTTATAAACTTCAGCCACTATTATTGCAACATATCAAGTATATCTTTTTCATAACTATCCCATGGCTTCTGCAGCCAAAGACAACAATCATAATACAAAGAAAAGGGCAACAGTAGAAACTCTTTTTGGTGCTTCAGTTCTTCCTTGAGCTGCAACAGCATCGGTTTAACAGTTTCACAACGGCGGCGCAGCAACGGCACAGTCCAACAGCAGCAGACCAGCATGGGCAGCAGCGCAACATCGGCACAATAGCATCAGCGCAGCAGCCTTCATAGTAGCAGCATGGTAGCAGTTTGGCAGTCCAGCAATCAGCACAGCAGCAGTGTCAGCGCAGCAGTGCGGCAGCAACGGCAGCAACCTTTTCTTTCTTTCCCACATTCATTTGTTTCGCTTGCAACAATATCATCTTTTTTGTTTCTTGTTTTGTTTTTGATGCAACCCGGCAGCAACAACACAATGCCAGATCAACAGCAACCCCAGTTTAGTTGCACAGCAATTCTTTAAATTTCTGATGCAATACAAGCTTCTTTCGCCATTTCCAAACAAGGAAGCAGTGCACACATCCCATGCCCCATGTGTACCCATTCTTTCCAAATTATATGGCCAATACAGAATCATCAAGGGGGCTAGGTCACAAAGTGCACCAAAGAATTTGAGATTAAACCAAGCAGGCAGAGGCCATCAATGTCAAGATGCAAAGATCACCTTCACATATCTAGCACGCCCCTCATAGAGAATGAATGTGGTTCAACAAGCACCATATCTCTGGTAGCATATGAGGTATATGATTGCCAACAAAAGCTTTCTAAATCTTATGTTTCGAGATTGACTAAATGACTCAGTTTTCATGATTTCAGATTCAAAGGAGTAGGCATTAAATGTCAACTCCTCCATCATTAGAAAACTTCAATATTAGATCACCAAAGCTGGTTGGAACAAATGGCAGTTATGCATAGTCTTACAAGAAAGGAAGTGCAGAATATTAATTAATTCATTTCACTGAAACGTGAAAGACCAAGTCCAGTATTAAGAGCTCTTTGCTTTAAATAAGAGACTTGAGACAGTGAATAGTTGATGGGGATGGGCAATCTTCCCTAAATTCGACATCAGAGGATTGTTAGAAGCATAAGCTAACTATCTTGGACCAACAGCCATGGGTTTGTAGCCAATGTCAACTCCAACAGCTCCTTGCAAAGGATAAGTTAGTACACTTAACTTGTTCTCAGCATCAAAACAGTATATTTGTGCTGCAGGAGCAATAGAAACTATGCGAGGGCTGCATCGAATCATGTATACAGCAGATTGAAATCTCAGAACATGCACATAATTGTGAGATTTTAGTGAGAGGAACCCAACGACAGTAAGAGTGGAAATGCAACTTGAGGGTTGAGGTTCCCCTATCAATACACTCGGACAATCACCTTGAACCATATCCAAGCCATTGGTTTCATCACCAGCTTCAACTAATAGCAAAGGATGAAATGCTCTGAATCTTTCACCGTTCTCAGGTTTCAACGGAATGGGATGCATTTGTAAGAATGTAACATGACCATCACACTTTGAGACCAGTTTACACACATTGGAAGCATCTTCAACAATATTAAGCACTTGAATCCATTAGAATAACTAAGTCGTAGAACACGTTTGAAGGAAGAAACGCTAGACTGTGTTGACATCGCAACGGCAACTCCATTAATCATCAGCAACAATTATGCAATCTCCACCACTTTTCCTGTGAGGTTTTGACCATGGATAGCTTTAGAATTGGTTGCTGCAGGTACAAAATCTGTCCACATTTTAGAGTTCTTCAGTCTCTTTTTGGCACTATCTCCAGCATATTTGCACTCCATAATGGCAACAACAGGTCAGCGGCGGCAACACATAAGCGTCAGCAGCACAGCGGCGGTATGGCAACAACACATTAGCCAAAGCAGCAGCTCAGCAGCGTACAGCTTCTTCAGCAGCAACCAATTTGGAACAACAATAATCAGCAACCAATCAGCAACCAATTTGGAACAGAAACCAATCAGCAACCAATTTGGAGCAGCAACAATCGACAACCAAATTTGGAACAGCAACAATCAGCAACCAAATTTGGAACAACAGCTTCTTTTCTTCATGGCAACAGCAGCTTTGATGGCAGTGATCAGCAACCATGGGGCAGCATCAGCCTTGAGGCAGCATCAGGCTTCAGAGACGGCTGGGGGCGTGACGGATAGGCGGACTTCATCGAAGAGGGTCTTCTTCTTCTTCATATAGTATATATGATATATAATATATAATATATAATATATTGTATATATTGTATATATACCTTTCTTCTCTGTCTCACTTTCCTTCATCTCTTTCTCTATTTCTTTTTCTCTCCAATCGCCTTCTTTTATCGCTTCCTTCTCTGTCTGTCTTCCTTTCTCCTCCTTTTCAATCGTCCTCCTCTGATCCCCTCTGCCCCTTTTGAAAACTTTCTTGTTCTTATCCCGGAAGAGAGAATTTGTCCGTGAAATCCTCAACCTCCCGTAACCATCTCCCGAATAGATAAGATTGGATTCAAACATTTAATTAAATTTTAAACTTTAAAATTTAATTATTATTTTTTTTAATAAATACTGCCTCGGGATATGTATTTGGGTATCAAGATATATTATGCCTCGAGATATGTTCTCGGGCTATTTTGAAATTTAAGATCGCCTCGGGATATGTTTCAGGCTATCTTGAGATTTGAGATTGCCTCGAGATATGTGTTCTTAGGGGCAATTTCGGGATTTGAGTTTTGCCTCGAGATATGTGTTCCGGGCTATCTTGAAATTTGAGATTACCTCGAGATTTGTTCTCAAGCTATCTTGGAATTTGAGATTGCCTCGAGATTTGTTCTCATGGCTATCTTGGGATTTGAGATTGTCTCGAGATATGTGTTGTCGGGCTATCTATTTCAATATATATATTTCATCACAATGAAATATTTCATATTGGCCCTTGAGACATTTTGTATTTTCAAGGCTCATATATATATTTTATATATTCCCCCTTTTATTTTATTTTATTTTTTTTAGGGTAAACACCACCATCTCCAATGTCATCCCCAGCGGAGCTCCCCCGAGTTCGTCAGTGCTCCCGGCTGTCCGCCGTCAAATGCCACCATCTCCAATGTCATCCCCCCAGTGGAGCTCGCCCGAGTTCGTCAGTGCTCCCGGCGGTTCGCCGTCAAATGTCGCCATCTCCAATGTCAACACCGGCAGCCTGGCAGCGTTCATGGGGAAGGGCGGGGATGACGATTTCGAGAATGATCTGGTGCTGAGAATGAATCTCGAGAGAGTTCAGACCCGCACTGTAGAGGTTGGTGGGCCTTTCTTTCGTCGATTAGAATGATGAATCTTACTTTGGTTCACTTAAGTTTTTATCAATCAATGTATTAGTTTTGATCATTAGTCCCTAATGTGTTGTTCTTAATAGTATTTATCCATTTCCCTAAAGTTTCTAGTGACCACCACCATCTATTTCTTCTTATGATGATGAGCCTTTGATAAATCAAATGTTGCCTATGTGTGTGCGTGTGCCCTTGTGCTTTTAATTTCAGTTTAAGTGTTTGTTTCATAATGTTCATTATTTTATATCTTAATTAATTTTTTTTTTTTTTTTTTGCATATTTGTGCTTGTAAGCCACTTAATCATAGTATGTAAAAAATTATAAGGGTGCATTTGCTTGATATTAGTAGATAAAATTTATTTTTTCACAAAATTGCATGCCAACCTGTTATTCCATCTCCTAGTATGTAACAAATTATACACCTGATTACTTGCAGATTAATGAGATACATAGTTCTGATCCAAAAGTATGGGAAGTGGACGAGCATATATATAATGCAAACGAATTTGAGTTAGAGAAAGAAAATGAACATGAGCCTTTGGTTGAAGATGAAGTCCAAGAACAAAATGAAGGTCAAGGAGAAGATAACCATGAAAACATTAGTGAAACCATTGTTCATCAAGAAGAAATTTCTCTTAAGCCACATGTTGGTATGATTTTTGATTCTGTGGATGAGGCTTATGAGTTCTATAATCGTTATGCATATGAAAAGGGGTTCAGTGTAAGAAAAGCAGCAACAAGAAAATCAGAGAAAGATGGAAGTGTTATTGGGCAACGCTTGTACTGCTCTAAAGAAGGTTATAGAGAAGACAAATTTAAGAAGAATGAAGATACCAAAAAAAAAACACATCGGGGTGAAACACATTGTGGTTGCAAAGCTAGACTTTTAGTAAACAAAAGCGAGGATGGATGTTGGGTTGTCTCTATGTTTGTTGAAGAACATAATCATATATTAGCAACTCCAAGGAAATGTCATCTTTTACCATCACATCGGAAAATTGATGAAAGTCATGGAGGTATGATTCATAAAATGCGACAGTCGGGCATTAGAACTAATCTTATGATTAATTATCTTTCACAAGAGTCTCAAGGGAGTCGAAATGTTGGATTCATTGAGCTAGATGCAAGAAATTATGTGCGCACTAGAAGAAAAATAGAATTTTCCGTGGGAGATTCACAAAGATTGTTGGATTACTTGAATGAAATGCAAATAAAAACCAATCACTTTTCTTATGCTATTCAACTTGAAGTCGATAGCAAATTAACAAGTATATTTTGGAGTGATGCAAGGTGTAGAATGGATTATAGCTACTTTGGAGATGTAGTATGCTTTGATCCAACATATGGGACAAATAAATATGGAATGCCATTTGTTCCAATTGTAGGGGTTAATCACCATCTACAAACTATATTATTTGGGCATGCATTGATTTTGGATGAAACAGAATCTTCTTTTGTTTGGGTACTTGAAAATTGGATGCAAGCAATGAAGGGATGTCATCCCACAGTAATTCTCACTGATCAAGATTCAGCTATCACTGGTGCAATTGCGCAAGTCTTACCAAGGACTATTCATCGATTTTGCTTGTGGCATATTTTTCAAAATGCTAAAAGGCATCTAGGTGGTCTATTCAAAAGGGGAAACAAGTTTGGACAAGATTTATCTTATTGTGAAAGGAGTCCCGAAAGCATTGAAGATTTTGGAAAAAAAATGGATTGAGTTGCTTGCTAAATATGATTTGAAAGAAAATGCTTGGATGTTGAGAATGTATAGAAAGCGACATCAGTGGGTTCCTGTATATTCACGTGACTTCTTTTGTGCAGATATGTCTACCACACAATGAAGTGAAAGTATAAACAAATTTTTTAAGGGATTTTTGAATAGGGAAATGTTGTTGTTGGATTTTGTTCAAGGTGTTGATAAGGCACTAATCAGACGTCGAGAAAAAGAAATTGAAGCTGATTTTAAAATGAATAATGTGTGGCCATCTTTAATGCTTCATATGCCTATTGAAGAAGAGGAGAGTAAATTGTACACACAGCTATGTTTGCAAAATTTCAAGAAGAATTACTTGCTAGTCTTGGTTACAAGTGTGAAAAAATTGAGGAGAATGAAGGTATAGCTTCATATAAATGTTGGGTGCCAGAAAGAGAATTCAGACTTGTTAAGCTTTATTTTGGATCAAGATTTCTTGTGAATTGTACTTGTCGCAAGTTTGAGTTTACAGGTTTATTGTGTTGCCACATATTGAAGGTATTCATTGTAGCTAATGTGGATATGATTCCAAGAGAATATAAGTTAAAACGTTGGACAAGGGATGCAAAATGTGGAGAAGTTATTGATGAAAAAGGTAAAAAAATAGAAGAAGACTGTCATACTCATTTGACACTTAGATATAGCACTCTTGCACATGAAGCATCAAAAGTTGCAACCAAGGGATCTTGCTCTGTAGAAGTTTATAAAGTAGCTTTGCACTGGTTGAGAAGGCAAGAGAAGAGGTTGAAAAGGCTATTAAAATGCAAAACATTGAAGTTCCAAATAGTAACAATGATGAGTGCTTATCACAACAAACAATTATGTCAACAGAAGTAACAATTCGTGACCCTTCACTAGCAAAATGTAAAGGAAGTGGTGGAAGAAAGAAAGCATTTTGGGAGAAAAATCAAAAGAAGAGGAAGCACAAATCTACAATTGGAAATAATTCCAAAAATAGTGTAGCTCAAGCAAGCAAAGGTACTCAATGATCTAAAAAATGTTGATATGTATGACAAATACTTTTACTGCTACTGCTTGTATCTTTTGGTACTTAATTCCATGTTTTGGTTCTCAGGTTCCATCCTTGTAATCTCATACTTTCTTGTCTCCATGTATTGAGAGATGATCCTTTAGATTTTTTTTGTTTGGTTGAATGTGAAGTGGATATGATCCTTTTGAATTCTTTGTTTGGTTGAATGTGAAGTGGATTGGAAAGTACTTCAGGTTTACTGTGAAGAATTATTAATTTGGAGAGATTGTAAAGTTTTACTGCAGGTTTGCTGCATAACAAATTGAGAAGCACTTTGAGATAATTTCATTATCTTATCATAGTGAGATGCAGGTACAAAGAGGGATGAGATATAACCATTAATGTATTAATTAATCAAATCAAAACTCATTTAATTAAATTCATCAAACCAAGTCCACTCCTTAACTTTGCGAGATTTAAAATCTAAACAAGAAAAAGGAGACTTCATGTCCACAATTCAAGCTTCCATTAGAAACTCAAACCATTTTATCAACACCTTTGCTCATTAGTTTTGGAATGGATATCTAACAGCTCCAGTCTCAATCCATCACTCCATTTCTTAGACCTCATTGATCCTGAAATTGATGAGTATAGAGTAGTAAAGTTTGCTTAATCCATACTTCAAATGCACCTTTATAAATCTATGAACAGTATAGCCCCTCTTCCTCAAGCATTCCTCAAGCAAATGCACCCTTAGTTTTATTCGGTCTTCGGGAATCAGATTTTTCAATTGTGTCATGCTATATTTGTCAGCTGGATGTGAGATGACCCTATGAGCTCTTTTTATTGGTTCAGCAACAAGGCAACCGACAATCCGATGACCTGAAACACAAAGGTATGCCTACAAGAAAAGCATTGAACATTAGATGAACTGTTCAAGATTTAAACATAAACATTAAAAACTTTACTTTGCAAAGTTTATGAAGAAGCTCTCCATCAACAAATCCAATCTCCTTTTCCATGAACTTGATCAGTGTTTGAAGCTGAAAACATCTGAAGGCATCAAACAGAGCATGTTTAATCGGATAAAGAACATCAAGATCATCAAACCTTGCTCTTGTGAGACTGTGGGTCTTCATCGACAATCATCAGAATCCGGTCTCGGCGATCACCTGGTGCAGAGCAGTCAACTCTCTCATCACGCAAACCCTTTTCATAGAACAAACACATCAGATAGAAAACACAAAATCCAATCAATGAAAGAATCATCATCACCACCTTAAATCGAACCCCCTCGTGGAACTCCTACTGGAACTCCTGGTGAACCTTCTCATCCTGCTCTTCACCCCTTACATACATCAATCCACACACATTGCAAATGTGGAGCAGGAAATCAGATTGTCCCAATTCCAAATGATACCGAGCATAGCTTCTCTTCTTGTTGAGAATCCTCTTAGAAGCTAGCTGCACTCTTTGATGCAGGTTTTGCTGGGTTTAGATTCAACTCCTCTTTTTCTCTATAATCAATCAAGATTCCAAGAACCCTAAATCATGATTTATGATCCCAATCATAAATCGACAATGCAGTGTTGAAGAGCTCACTATATATAATCATAAGGGAAATTTCACAAATATTGCAGATTTTCACTTTGTTGTGACCACTTGGACATGTTTGTATTAACCTGAAGAAATCTGTGTTGAATAAATTGTGTGGTATTCATATCCAAATTTTACAGAATCTTAATTCTGCAAGAATATATGTAAACATGAAGTCATGAACTCACAAATTTTACATGAGGAAAAAAAAGAGCAAATATAGTAATTAATTCAGATTTATACACAAAAACAGACTAACTAACTTGATTGGAACACAATAACTTTATTATGCCCTTTGTCACTAAAAATAGGATTTAAAGGTCCATCCATAGAGGGAGAGCATCATTTGAAATAAGAAGCCCAATTTACAATCAATATCAATAAAAACATCAACTTGTTAAAAATAAATGACCTAAAACGAAATTTCTCAAATTTAAGGGGCTTTTAAGGAAAAAAAAGAAAACCTTGACTGGCAAGCTGGGTAAGAAACGACCACTCCCACGAACGGAGATCGTACGCCGCGACGCCCCTGTAGGTCAAGCCAAGCACGTCGGCGTAGACAGCGAGCAGCCGGCTGCGTCTCCTGTGAAAGGCGATCCCCAACGACCAGTTCCCCGCCACGTCAGCATCATAGAGCACCATCCTCTCCTCTAGTTCCGAACCGGCGTGGACCGGGATCTCGATGATGGAGCCGAAGGTGAAGGTGGAGACGAGGAACACTGCATTGTCAATTTGTGAAAATCAATCAATACCTAGAACTCGGGCGAGCTCCACTGGGGGATGACATTGGAGATGGCGGCATTTGACGGCGGACCGCCGGGAGCACTGACGAACTCGGGCGGGCTCCACTGACGACGATCTCGGGCGGGCTCCATTTGATGGCGTCGCGAGAGAGAAGAGGAGAAAAGCGGAGGTTCTAATCAAGATGAGGGATTCTGATGATTTGTCATACATAAAATGTCTAAAAAACCCTTTATATTATTTCAATACAATAAAAAAGTTGAACAGGTGGGTGGATATAAAGGCTCCACGTCTCGGTTCCATGGGTGATCCCATGGAACCGAGACCATGGGATCACAACTCGTGAGCATATGGAGTAACTTTAACCTAGTGAAAAGTATTTTACAAATTTTGGGATAAAGATTCTATGTTTTAGCCTAAGCTTATCAATGCTAGACCCAAATATTTAAATTTTTTCATTTGAATCATGTACTTTCTTATTTGTTGTGTCTTTTATTTTTTAATTTTTTTGGGAAAAAATTCTTCATTCAAATTTTTTATTTAATAGATAATTCTACTGCTAGGTTTCCTAATATTCTATTAAGGGGAAATAATTAAATTTTTTGATAAATTTAATTATAATCCTAATATTTTAAGATATAAAAATTATTTACTTTAAATTTTGTAACAATTTTTTTAATTCAAATTTCATGAAGACTTTAATGTGGAATCACATGCCAAATTAACCAACTCAGTATAAAGATACTCCTTCAAATGCGAATTATAACAATTTAAATAGAACCTACACACTACGCATAATTAATTGGTAAGGATAACTTACAAATACTGATATCAAAAGAAATTTGTTATTATGAACTTAGAGTAAATCATAAAGGTGAAGAGATAATTAGTTTAAAGGATTATAATGAGCCTTTTGAATGGGCTTCTCAAGGGAACTCTATATTGTAGTAAGTGGCCAATTAAGGACTATTACTGACTACAACATAGGGAGTTATGAGTGTGTTGTTGGTGCTACTGGATTGTTTATGTTACGGGGTAAATAATCTTAAAGTGCATGTGACATGATTGTGAGGGCTTAGATAAAGATCTAACTGTCATCCGACCACCTAGTCATCTGATGGTGGAGAACAACCTTTCAGAAGACACCATAAAGTTCTGATAGATGGCATCTAACTGCCTCTAGCCCGGCTGGCACCCAGCTATGTCCGAGCTAGAACCTTGTTTTAACCCTACTAGATTCGAGCTGGCACCCTCTCGGCATCCAAGTGGATCCTAATTGCCTAACTGCCTAACCGTCTTAACATACTACAAAAGGAGGACCTTCACTTATAAAGAGATTTTATACCGGCTATCTGGTACGCCATTCTAGTCCCGTTGAGATTGATCGCTTGCTAGTGCTTTTCTCTCACTTGGAATCCTCTCCACCTCTCTCCACTCTCCTGGTATAGCTCTCCCCTTATTGAAAGTGCTTAGGAGGCATAAAAGAGCAATAGCTTAGAAGATAGCCAATATCCGAGGGATCAGTCCCTCGTTCTGCACGCACAAGATTCTCATGGAGGATGACTACAAGCCCAAGGTACAACCTCAGCGGAGATTGAACCTCAACATAAAAGAGGTAGTGAAAGCAGAAGTGAAGAAATGACTAGATACTAGGTGACTCACCCCATTTCTGACATCGCTTTGGTGAGTCCGATTCAAGTAGTTCCAAAGAAGGGCGACATGACAATGGTGCAAAATGATAAGAATGAGCTAATCCCAAAAAGAACCGTCATTGGATGGAGGATATGCATCGACTACCGGAAGCTCAACGATATCACACATAAGGATCACTTCCCGTTACCCTTCATCGATCAAATGCTGGAATGATTATTAGGCCACATGTACTATTATTTCCTGGATGGGATGTCAGGATACCTACAAATTACCATTGCTTTAGAGGACCCGAAGAAGACCACGTTCACGTGCCTGTATGGTACATTTGCTTACCGTAGAATGTGTTTTGGTTTGTGTAATGCTCCTGCTACTTTCCAACGCTGCATGATGTCTATTTTTGATGACTTTATAGAGGATATTATGGAGGTTTTCATGGATGACTTTTTTGTTTTTGGGGATTCATTTGATTATGCCTCCATAACTTAGAAAAAGTAATACAACGTTGTGAAGAAACAAACTTAGTTTTGAGTAGGGAAAAATGTCATTTTATGTTCCAAGAAGGCATAGTTTTGGGACATAGAATTACCAGACATGGGATAGAGGTAGATAGGGCAAAAATCGAAACCATTGAAAAATTACCACCACCTGTATTAGTCAAAGCCTTTAGAAGCTTCCTAGGATATGCCAGCTTCTATCGCCGATTCATTAAGGACTTTTCAAAAATTACCAAACCATTAACTAAGTTGTTAGAGAATGATGCACCCTTCGAGTAGGCTACTAAATGCTCCAATCATGGTAGCCCCAGATGGGAACTTACCTTTTGAACTAATATGTGATGTAAATGACTTTGCAGTTGGAGCAGTTTTAGGGCAAAGGCAGGACAAGCATTTCAAGCCGATCTACTACGCCAACAAAACATTGACGGATGCACAAGAAAACTACACCACAATGAAGAGGGAATTACTAGTAGTGATTTATGCACTCGATAAATTTTGTCCTTATTTAATTTTATCAAAAGTCATTGTTTATATTGATCATGCAACATTAAGATATTTACTAAATAAGGTCAATGCTAAACCTCGCTTGATCCATTAGATATTGTTACTATAAGAATTTGATTTAGAAATCAGGGATAAACGAGGATCCAAAAATGTAGTAGCTGACTATTTGTCAAGATTCGAAGGATCCATTCCGGCTAAGACGAAAAGGATAAGTGGATGATGCTTTTTCTGATGAGTAGCTCTATTATGTGGACGAAAAGGAGTTTAATGAGATCTCATGGTTCGCTGACTTTGCCAATTATTTGGTGGGAAGAGTCCCGCGAAAAGGATTGACCACTCAAGAAAGGAAGAAATTCTTCTCGAACCTGAGGCACTATTTGTGTGGAGACCCATACCTGTACAAGGTATGCACCGACCAAATAATTCAAAGATGTGTATCTCATTGAGAAGGCTGGGAAATTCTGAACCACTTCCATGTTGTACTAATAGGTGGACACTACATTGCAAATCGGAGGATAGAAAAAATATTGGCATCATGGTTCTTCTGGCCAACATTGTTCCACGACACACAAAAATTTATACAGGCATGTGACAAATGTCAGCTCATAGGGAACATCTCCAAACGGGATGAGATAAGTCAATACCCAATCCAACAGTGTGAGATATTCGATGTATGAGGGATTGATTTCATAGGACCTTTCCCAAACTCCAATGGGAACGAATACATTCTAGTGGCAGCGGATTATGTATCGAAATAGATGAAAGCTCAGGTATTACCAACTAATGATGCCAGGGTGGTAGTCAAATTCCTCAAGAAGTTGTTCTCTCGATTCGGGACACGGCCACTAGCTATCATTAGTGATTGAGGGACACACTTTTGCAATAACCAACCTGAGAGAACCCTCCAAAGGTATGGAGTAACACACAAGGTTGAGATACCATATCATCCCCAAACAAGTGGAAAAGTTGAAGTATCTAACCGAGAATTAAAGCGCATTTCGGAAAAGACAATCCAACATAACAGACGAGATTTGACAGAAAGACTAGACGACTCACTCTGGGTGTATAGAACAGAATACAAGACCCCGATTGGGAACACCCCATACCGATTGGTATATGGCAAGGCGTGCTATCTGCCCATCGAATTGGAGCATCGCGCATACTGGGCTACTAAACTATTGAATTTTGATTTGGAATGAGCAGTACAGAAGAGGAAATTGCAGCTAAACGAGTTGGATGAATTGAGGCATAATGCATATAAGAATGTGAGAGTATACAAGGAGCACACGAAGCGGTTCCACGATAAGCTCATCAAGAAGAG
Source organism: Dioscorea zingiberensis (assembly GCA_026586065.1). Classification (NCBI taxonomy): domain Eukaryota; kingdom Viridiplantae; phylum Streptophyta; class Magnoliopsida; order Dioscoreales; family Dioscoreaceae; genus Dioscorea; species Dioscorea zingiberensis. The sequence continues at coordinate 18,666,438 of CM048818.1, read as the reverse complement.
CCTACAGTTCCAAATAGGAAATCAAGTATTGCTCTTTAAGTCACGTCTTCGTTTGTTTCCAGGGAAGCTTAAATCAAGGTGGCCAGGACCCTACACCATAACTCAAGTATCTCCTCACGGAGCAATCAAAATTACACACCCAACAAAGGGAAAATTCCAAGTGAATGGACAACAGTTAAAACCTTATGTGGTGGAAGGTGTTCCTCCTAGTGGGGAAGCCAAGATGTGAAACCCGGGATTTTTTCTTTTTGAATAAATGGGTTTTAATATTCTCATGGTGAATTAATCTTCCTAAAAACATAAATTATTTGGAAAAGGAAGGTTTTATAGTTAAAACCCTAATTGGGTTTAGTTATTTAAACCAAGGGCATTTTGGTAATTTAGCATGTTTGGAGATTATGAAGGGATATGTAAATAAATATTAGTTTGTTTAATTAAATGATCAATTTAATTAAAGGAAAATGCCTATGTTTGGGAAAATTCTTGGAGTTGATTAAAAGGAATGAATAATTAAATCATTAATTATTTAGTAATTGATTGATTTAATTAATGGTAAATTCTAAGTTTAGAATTTATTTGAAAAAGGATGAGAAAGGAGAAGAATTAGTAAATTCTTAAATTTGAACAATTCATGAAAATTGGATGATGATAGATTTAATCAGATTGGGAATTTTCCAAGTTGGAAACTATTTAGGCTTAATTAAAAAGGAAGGAGAAATTTATTTAAATTTAAAATTTAAATAAATGGGGCTGCCAAGGTTCTCGGTGTAATTTATAAAAGATAAAGACTGGAAAGTAAAGTAACTCTCTCTGGACGAAGGACCAAAGTGTAAAAATAGAAAGAATGTGGACTTAAAGGAAATTTGATGTCTCTCTGAGAAAGGGACCTGCATGTAAAGATGAAAAGGGCAAGGGGATAATTGCAAAAATGCACGATAGAGTCTTGCATAAAGGGGGATGGTGATAATGGACGGGTTGAGATTTGAGGATCCGAGGGTGATCTGATCGCGAGGAAGCAATCCAACGATCCACACTATATAAGAAAGGAGGATACGGGCACCCTCACCGTGCGGGCGTATCTCGCCCGTTTATCTCATCTGTTGTTTTAAGTTGGAGATACTAAAAATGATCTCAACCTTTAATGTAATCTCATCGGATCGGGAGGATCTCATCCGCTCATCTCTTGATGGTTTGGCAACGAGGCGAAGCAGCTCGATCGGGCCGCTCACTCTTATTCAATCAGGGCCGCTTATCTGCGAGAGGGCGAGAAATCTCGAGGCAAGCGACGTCGTCTTCTCCAGGAGCGCGCCACCGCGAGAGAGATCTTCCCTTCCGCAAAGTATGGAAACATCCGCATATGGGAACAAGTTGATTTCTCATCGCGTGCTGATCTTCATTCAAGGATCGCGATCTCCATGTTTGAATCCTTGGGACCTCTATATAAACCAGCGAGGAGAAGCCTTGGAGGCACACTGAGCGGCGATGAGCGGGTTCTCTGGTGAGAGTCTAAGAGTAGGGAGTAAGGCACCTCGCGTCTACGATCGGAGCAGGAGGGAAAGGATGCAGTGAGGTTGCGATGAGTTCCCGTGAGAGGGTTCTGGCCCACAGTTCCTCGCCGGAGATCACTGTAAGTACTATTCTCCCCCTTTGTCTTTTGATTGCATGCTGGCATATGAGAGTATTCATCGGAGGGATTAATAGACCCTCGTCTGATCTCTGATGAGAGGTTGGACGGCCGGAAGGAAATGAGGTTCGAGGTCGCCGCAGTGAACCTGGAAAACAGAAGGATGAGAGAGGAAGGTTTCGGCCAGAGGGGACTTTGATGTTGGTCTCTCCGGACGCAGGCCGCTTGGAAGCTTCAGCCGACCACCGTGACAGGAATGTAAGCTCCACCACCTACGGCCAGCTTTCTCTCTCCGAGGCTGAGAAAGAGAGAGGGAGATGATAGGATTAGTAAATAATTATAAGTTAATTATTTTAATTAGTTGGCTAATAACAATTAAGTTTTTATTAATTAATTTAGATTAATCAAGTTGGTTTAGGTCTGATCAATCAACATGGTTGGGTTCGAACAAGAGAAGTAGGTTGAGTTAATTTTATTGATTTGGGTTTGAGTCCAGATCCAAGTTATTGTGGTTAGATCAAGTCAAGTAAGAATTGATCCAGTTGATTTAAAATAAAATAAATTTCGTGTTGGGTCAACCTGTTAACTAGCTGATTGTGTTCAATCAATTAGGAATGGACACGGGTAAGGTCAAGACGATTTGGTTGGGTCAGGAGAAGTGGGTCTTGGATTAATCAACTAACAAAAGAAATAAATAATAATAAAAAAAAAGCTATGAGAGGAGAGGTTTGAAACCTAGACCTCTCTCATACCATGTTGGGCCCTAACCACCTTGGCTATGCTATCACTTGTGACCGAATAAACCAGGTTTGTCTAGTTTAGGCTATAAAAGGAAATAAAAGAGAATATATAAGGAAGTGGAGAGAATTGAACCCGCGACCTCTCCAAAGGAATTAGTAGGATTTAACGACCAGGCCACCACTTTCTATCTATGGAAATAAATAAATTTAGTCATTTAAGGTAAAATGACATAGGAATACAAGAAAGGCCCACAAGTTGGATTTGGGCTGGTTTGGAGCATCTTGCATGTTCAATTGGATAATTTAAATATTACCGACACTGATATTGAATTTATTATCAGGTTTTGAGATAGAGTCGTGACAGGCGGGATTTTGCCAAGTAATCCCGATCGACTTTGTTGAGGTAAGTACAATGCCTCGTACCCACTCTTCGGAGTATTCTTTGACTTTTTGATATATCATATTCTTGATATTATTGCCTTTGAGTCCATACATGCTTCTTTTATTAATTTGGAATTCTTTTGAGCATGCTTGGTTGTTTTCGGGATGTTGGTATCCATGTTTATTGTTTGGTCTTCCGCCCGGATTCAGTGGAGCGTGGGGGCTCCGTTTGGAAAAAGATCAGGGACAGGACACCCTGGCGTTTCAGCTTGCCATGCCAGAGGGACGATATTTTGGATGTCCTGCCCGTCAGTGGGGGTGATTCGCTGGCCGTGTCGACACGTACGAGAGGTGGCGCTACCGACATACGACCTGAGGGTCGTACGACCGGAGGGTCGAGTTTACAGCAAGTTTGCTGATGATGCTGGCCGGGGAAGACGATTGTTGAGCTTCCATTGGAACTCTTATCGAAGCTCGAGGGCTTCTATAGTTAGGGGTCGTACCTTGCTTGTTTTTTTTGCGGTAGACTCCTAGGGATTGCTTGAGGGGCGTGGCCCCAAGATTTGACTTGATTATCATTTTTACTTGATATTATGATTTTCTTGAACCCCCGCAGGGGTACTTACTGGGCTTTCCATCCGAAAGCTCACGCAATTATTTTTCTTCATGTTTTCAGATCCTGAGGAGTAAGAGTCTAGCGTACAGGAGCTGATCGAGGGTCAGGTTGATAGCAGAGGTCTGAGGATCTCATTTATCTTCATTTATTTGAGTGTGAGACATTTTATTTGTAGGACCCTTATAGGGCCTGTCTTATGTAGGGCATCTGGACCCACTTATTTGATTTTGTTTCCGCTGTGACCTTTTAATTAAGTGAATTATTTTTATTATATGTTATCTGTTGTTACTTACTGAGGCCTTATAGCCGAGTGAGATGCGTCTTACTTGGTTACGGCCGGTCTGTTCACTTGCTCGGGGTCCTGGAATCTGGGTCGGGGCGTAACACAAGAAGTACCACTTATTCGAACCTCCCTGAGCATTAAAGTACATCAAGCTAGTGACGTAAAAGAAGTGCTTCTTAGGAGGGAACCTATGTTTAGTACTTCTAGTTAGTTTTCTAGTTAGGTTTCATGATTCAGTTTATTTTAGGTTTAGGTTTAGGCATACATTAGTTGTGATACTATTTCTTCGATGATACTAGATGGTAACATGATTTCCAAGGTGTTTAACGACTAATTGTTGTCTTTAGAGTCTGTAACACTTTGGTACAGATAAGAACAGGGCAAAGAACGAGAAAGCAAGAGTTAACAGAGAGTTACACGCCCCCACACATGGGCGTGTGTGTAACAACCCGATTTTCCGAAAAACTGGAAAATATATTTAATAAAGGAAAAATAGGAAAATAAAATTGTGAGAGGATTAAAATAATTAAAGAGTTGGAAATAGGGAGCAAGAGTTAATTATGAGAGTTACGAATGCTAAAAATACATAACAAGGAGAAAATAAATTTATTTTGGAAAAGAAAGGACTTGCATGTAGATGTTTTTAGATAATAAGGACTAGAACATAATTATATAAGGATTTTATGGTAAAAGAAATATTGATAATAGGGACTAAAATGAAAAAGGTGGAGATCTTCAATTTGGGGTTTCAATATGGTGTGTTCTATAGTACCGTGGGATTTTTCCCATAGTATGAGAACTTTGGGTCCTAATGTTCATATTTTGGGTTCCAAGTTTCAAATTTTGGGTCCCAAGCACTGTAGTAAAAATGGCTATGATATTGTAACAGGAACAGTTCCCAGAACACAAAACCCTGTACATTAGAACCCAAAATATACTACCTTAGACCCCACCGTTGCATCATATCATGTGAACAGTGTACACGGTATGTTAGAATTCACCGTTTGAATATAGGTATTCTCTGGGAGATCTAAAGGTCCGTTGGCTGCATTGGTTGTAGTTATGCTTAGCTCTGAGCAACTAGTTCTTCTGCACAACATCTAAAAGGGTAAGAGCTTATGCCCTCAATAGTATAGTAATACCATAAGTGAAGGAATCCAATCATAAAGAATAAAAACCTATGGGGAAATCACATAATTGGAGGCCGGTGGCCCTTGTTTGATAAAGTTAAAGTATATGCTTATGTTTTCATGAGTTAATGGGCAGAAGTATGGAGAGCATAAGCTTTTCAAGTACCAATTAAGTTTGATGAGATGGCCAGTAATATATGCATGTGTAATCCTTTATGAAGATAAATAAATAGGAGATTTGGGTTACATTGTATAAACATGCAATAGTATAAGTGGTTAAGGTATGCATATAAATTCTGATCATGTTAGTAATTACCTTATACTATACACTTTGATTAGGAGTTGACTTATAAGATTTGATGTTACATTAAGCTTAAGAGATAGTGATAATATAGTTGCATTATATTGAAAATTAGAAGAGGTCCAAGTGGTAATATTATAAATATATATTCCTTATACTTGTATAGGACGAGGAAAACAAGTAAAGGACCATGCAGGAGGATCCCGTCAAGCTTAGGTAGCCCAGGACTACAGGTGAGGGACTGTCACTGTACTTGGATGCATTTATGATCGGGTTTTATCGTCGGTTTTGTTTACATGCTTTCGCATGAGTTTTTTTTATCGAAGGTTGTGCATATTCACTGGTTTTATATTATGATCATATTACTAGCAAACTGATTGTTTTATCCTTTTGTTGTGAGTGCAAATGCATATGTGAAAAAAATAAAGAACAAAAACAAGATAACAAGGATGTTGGAAATATTAATAGAGGTGCACCCTATGCAAGATATGCCTGATTATACCAGAAGGTCGCTGGGGATTGAGATACCTTCCACCCAGGACTTAGTTGGAATTATTCTTGGGTATTGAGGTAGGGGTGCATGCGACGTCGATATGATACCAATATTGCATAGGTGTTGAGACACTAAAAATGCATGTGATATTGGTTTTATCTGGATTTGGTTTTTTGAATGCTTGGCATGATATCTAACTAGAAGATAATGCATATGATTAACATTATTTTGAGATCTATATATTTCCAGTATATTCATCTTTATGCTTCCTTGTATTAGTGGTTTTCTCTCACTGAGAGCGTGAAAGCTCATCCCCCTTTTCCCCCCATAGATTATAGGTACAACCCGGCCAGGTCAGCATGGCTAGACCAAGAGGTGTGCTTAACCAAGGGTGACAATTCGATAGATGGCTCCGACATACTAGTTAGCGGGTTGAGTTTAGGACATATGTTGTATCTATGGCGGTGCCTACCAGATATTTTATGTTTGGTTCTGTTACAGACTGGTTGGTTCCTATATGATTGTTGATTATTTGATTATATCAGTCTGTATAGGTTATAGATATCAAGTTACACAACCTTCAAGTTGGGTGCACTCCTAGCCTAGCTGGTGTGACATCTACCTAGGTTGAGAGGCGGGTGTTACAATGTGACAGACCGTGTAGTTCTTAGGAGGAAATACAGAGAGTTACACGCCCTCAGACACGGTTGTGTCACGATGGATCGAGCACAAAGAAAATACAAAGAGTTACATGTCCACAAACACGGGTGTATGGAAGGGTTTGTTAGCATATACATGGTTCAAATGCTCCTTACACGCCCATGTGAAAAGTTTGAGCACAACTTTACAACAAATAGAGACATACCTACGTCGCAGACACGGATGTGTCGTGATTCACACGGTTTAATTGCTCGTTACACGGCCGTACACACTGACGTGTTCAACCCATGTGCGGCTAGTCGAGTCAAATTCTAAAGCTTTAAAAAAACATGATTTTGGGCCGCCGTCTTCAATCCTTTCGACTCCCCTCTCTCAATCCATACTCCGGCGACCCGATCCACATGATTTCCGGCCCTAACACGCAGCGCACCTCCACCACACACCATTGACGCCTTCGTTCAACATCTTTATCGATTATTGTCCACACCTCACACGGCTATGTCTAACTTCTTCTCCGGCAAGATCATAGGTTTGAAGAAGCAATGCGTTGAGGGGCCACCAAAGAGGAAGAGAGGAGAAGGGAGCTTGCACGAACCACCAGCACTAGTCTTTGGGATACGTATTTAGAATGATAGGTACTCATTCTTGAGGGAGGATAGGAGTGATTGTTGACCATCGATGAGATGGCATACCAAGAGCTGACATTGGAGGTCCTTGCCACCTTTATGATTATCAGAGGATTAGTGTCCTGGCATAGGGCCCACCAGATCCAATTCCAGTTAGGCGGCGTCATGTAGCAGATGAGCTACACCTAGTTCGCCCTTCATCTGGGTCTATACGATGAGATATTCTCTTGGACCCCTGAGTACGACGCCATCAATATTCATAAGCCGCTTAGGAGGACATACAGAGTGAGAGAGTACTGGAGCCGCCTCAGCACCGAGCCGATTGATGACCCGATGAGGTCGTAGGCCACTACACTTTGATCCTCAGTCCTCAGGTACATACACTATGTCCTTAGCTACTCTTTCACAGGGTGGGGCGACAACACAGGAGTGATCAGTACCAAAGACTTCTTATTTCAATCTAGCATGCCCAAGGGATTTTCGATCCACTTAGGATGGGTCATTGCACAATTTCTACTCCACCAGGCCACCTATAATTGGATCTTGTTCATCTTCGCCGACCCATACATCACAAGACTCACATAAGGAATGGGGGGTCTGTTAGCAGGAGGCGTTACGACGAGGATGAGGATGGTAGGAGGATCACTGGATATCACAGTGGAGACAATCCAAGCGATGGGATTAGTGAGGTTGATCCGTATAGCACGGGGCACCAAATATCGAGCCGCAGTCCCCGATAATCCCCAGGAGCACCAGGAGCGAGAGGACCTAGCAGAGGCAACAAGACCGACCACTACACCATTACCTCCACCATCACCACCACCAGTTTCTGCACTAACTTCAGAACAGACTCCAGCCGAGCGGAATGCACTCTTGGACTTATTGGTAAGGGTGGTTCATTTTCTCCTCCAACACAATGGGATTGAGTATCCACCCCCATCACTAGCTCCTATGCACACCACGAGGGATGTGAGGGTGGATGCCAGTGACGACTTCGAGACCGTCGACAAGGAGGAGGAGCAGTACAACGACTGATCATCATCAGTTTTCTTTTACTTTTTCACCACTTTTGTATTTTTTTCTTTTATTTTCAAATGTTGAGGGACCCACGGTTTAGCCTTATCTATATATCTCTTTCTGAGTATTACTTATGTGCCTTCGAAACATAGATAGGGAAACACAACAAAAGCAGCCACATATCACATATTGAGTAATGTCAACTAATCCCTTTTGTCCTTTTTGTTCTTCGTGCCATATCTTTTTATTGCATATATTGATTACATTAAGGAAAATGTACAGTTTAAGTATAAGAGAGGGATTAGCTATGCTTATATTGCTTATGATGACTACTGATTTAAGATGATCTATGATAGCTAATGATTGGGAGTCCTCTTTGAATCTCGGTTGACATTAACGTTAGGTGTGAAATTTTTCAAAAATATATATATTTAGTCTTGCCTTTACTTGACACCTCACAAAAATTTTGAGCACAAACCCTGACATTGTTGTCATTTGCCTGCTTAGGTTTGGACTCCAGTTAGTTTAACCTTTATTATTTTTTAAAAAAAAGGAGAAAAAGAAGTTAAAAGAAAAGAGAAAAAGAAAACGGAAAATATGTTAGAATTGCTCGAATAACCGAAAAGTCAGATCTGTCAAGGATGTCCTATCGGCCGGGAACTCGGATCCATTAAGGATGCCCTACCGGTATAGAAAAGATGGTAGAAAGAGCTATCACATTTGAAGAGTAAAAGCTGCTCTTGAGTAGTTAGATAATGCGCATCACAACTATTCACTTGATGATCTACTGGGGGAAAAGGCTACTTAATTGGATGTATGAGCTACTACCCCCAAGTAAAAAAGTTGAGAAAAGTAGTTTAGTCAAAAAGGTTTAGACTAGCTGGGCCAGACTTGAGTTAGTAAGAAACACCATAAGAAGGGTAACACACAGACACGTGGGGAGTTTGAGTGTAAGGTAAGACCTATTTTCCACAAAAAAACCTTAATGGCACTTAATACTATGTCACGCCTCGAACCCGGGCCATGGCACGTAGACAGACAGGCCGCACCCAAACAGGGATAAGTCCCTATCCAGGCGCAAGGCCTCAGAGACTCCGGTACAATCAATATCTAGAGATAATAAGACCAGCGGAATTTATATAAATAAAAGGAAGGGAGTTTACACAACTCCATACAAGTATAATACAAGTACGATACCGGGTTTACACAACCCAATACAAGGATCTAGCCAAGTTACCCCTAGTAGTTAATACAATATAAGACGATACAAGTCTCTCTCACACACACACAATAAAAGTAGGTACGTAGACCTCAAGGGAAATGCAACCAGCCCGAGTCAGCTACTCGGTATGTCCCCGTCTAAGCCCAACCCTACTCCTCATCGTCACCTAAGAAAACACAAGTCAAGTGCATGAGCCAAAGAAAAGGCCCAGTAGGATTGCTAACAAAGCAATAAATATGGTGAAAGCCATAAACAAGAAGTAGAATAAAACAAGTACAAATATGCAAGTGAAGCAAAATCACAAGCAAGTAACATGTCACTGGGATATGAATAAATTCATAGATGTACTCAATCTCCTGGCATATATGATACTAAAATACCTACGGTATCGTACGGTATCCTCCAAATATCATCTCCGGTCTACGCCGGATAGCGCTATATCATTCATGTATACATAGCTAGAAAATATCACTCTATGACTGAGCCTCCATCCGATGTATCATGCCTGTACGTAAGAGATTGCCAGTATGAATACCTAACAACAGGTATACATATATATATACAAGGCGGCAACAACTTGAATATATAATAATCAGTCATCTCCTCGAGATCGGAAGCCAATACCTATTTAAGGAGCGACTCAACTCAAATATGTATAAGAAAAAATAGAAACAAATATCTCCTCGATACGTAAAACCAACACATATGAGGATACTCAACTGGAATATGTATAGGACACATCTGAAGGAAATAAGAGCACAAAAATCATAAGTACGGTAGGAGGAAGGAATACTCACAACCCCCGTGCAAGAGCCTACCTGGCTAACGAACAAATATCTAATCCTCTTTGCGTCTCACGCGTCCGAACCAGGATCTAGTAGATAGATAATAAATCTTAGTATCTCTACACTTAAATACTTCACATCAACATATGAAATACAAGTGTCCTCGAGTCTATCTACTAATTAATTACTTAGTTAGCCACCATCAATAGCAAAATTATGAATTCTCTTAGAATTTGGTTAACATTATTATATTCTATCAAAATCACCTTCTTTAAATAAGGAAGGGCCTATGAAGCCCTAATCATCTCAAACAAGCAGATTAAATCAAGAAGTGGTGATTCCCTAAACTTAATCATGCTTGAAATCCTTAAGCAAGCTGTAACGCCCCGACCAGGATTCTGGGACCTCGGGCACACAAACAGATCGGCCGTACCCAAGTAGAGACGAGCCCCACCCGAGTACAAGGCTTAAGAAATCATAAGCAGATAATATGGAATAATCAAAAAATCCAATAATAATAATCAGTATCCTCAGGATAAGTCACAACGGAAATAATAAAATAATAAGCCATAAAGGGTCCACAAGCCCTGTACATGTCCAGGCCCTACAAGGGTCCTAAATAGAAATGTCCTCACACAGAAAACAAAAAGGGTAAAGAGATCCTCCGACCTCAGCAAACGTCCCACCCCGACTCTCGCACGTCACCTGAGCTGAGTCAACTACTCCTCAGGACTTGAAATGAGAGAGGGAAAGTGTAGTGAGCTTTCGAATGGAAAGCCCAGTAAGTACCCTACAAGGATCTCAAAGACATAAGATGAAACGTGATATCAAACATCAAAGAATCATCAATCAATGGGGCTACACCCTGCACAAACAGATCCTAGGAGTCTACCACAAACATCAGCAACGGTACGACTCCTATCCAACGTCAGCCCTCGGGGCTCTGGAAGAGAATTCCAATAACAAGCTCAGCAATGATCCCCTGAACAGCAACACAGCCTCGAGCTGCACACGACCCTCCGGTCGTACCTCGGTAGCGCCACCTCTCCACGTGTCGACAGGCAGGACAACCAGAGTATCATCCCTCTGGCATGGCAAGCCGAAACGCCAGGGTGTCCCGTCTCTGAACGTTTCCCAAACCGGAGCCCCCACGCTCCACTGAATCGGGCGGAAGAACAAACTCAGTTTGCGCACACCTACCCGGCCAGCACGCAAGTACTGCGTATCTCTATGGTCTCATGCCAGACAACAGGAGGCTATGCTCAGCGAGCCCGCTCACTCCACTGACGCATACCTACCTAGCTGCACACAAGCACCATGAGTGCCTACAGTCAAGTATCGGTCACAGGAGGGCATATCCCATAAGCACTCCAACAAACAAGTAGTAATAGCACTACCATAAGCACATCAATCATACACATACGAGGAAAGAGAACAAAACAAACATGTATGTGCATGCTTCCAAGAAAAACAAATACCACAAAGAAGATATGATAACTAATAGCATTCATTAAAACAAGAAACCTATACAATGGGTAGGAGCGAGGCAAGAGTAACTTATAAGAAACATGAATCAACAAAGTCAAGAAAGCCCACTACTGGGCGGGTACTATGCAAGAGTACTTACCTCTAAGCGCAATCCACCCAAACGCTCGGTATTTGTTCCGACGAAGTTCCACGCTCCTCATCGATAACTGGCAAACGCAGATCCACACTCAACACATGCACAAGTGTTTACAAGTAATATCACTTATAATGCATGTGCAACTAAATGGGCTCGGCCCACTAACCAACCCAACTACCTTTAATCATCTTAACTAATTAAATAGACTTGACCAAAACCCAACTTGGGTCTAACTTACTCAATTACAAGTATGCACTCCTATATAGTCAAAACAAAATTACCAAACAACCCCACATCTTTTATCAAAATCCATACCATCCAACATCATCAACCACAATTCAAACAATTAAGTTCACTAGCCTCCACTTTCTTCTATTACGCTACTGTTCAGTAACATGAAATAGAAGCACAGCCTTGATCCCTTAAAGATTCACACATTTGCAAAACTGTATTTCAAAGGGTCTAGTAATAATAACAACTAGGCTTATAGGTATAGCATGAGTTCAAATACAACATCATCACATCCTCTTAATCCAGGCCATATAGAGGCCTCAAAACAATTCAATAAGTATGCAAACAATACTCACAGGAACCTCAAACATCTATCAAACAAAGCCCTAATTTCATCAATTCTCACTGCCGCTCGAGCACTTGCACCTTTACAACTAGATCCAAAAATCCATTATACAAGCCCTCACTATAAACCACCAAGTTAACACCTTCAATCCCAATAGAATACTTGTACACACACCCTTCCTCATATCCTGTGTTTATACTAAATTATCCCATAATAATCATCCATATTCACAGCACCATACATGAATATAACTTATGTGTTCTCAGTTTCAATAACCCACAGTAACATCAATTATTGATTATACACAAATCTATGTACAAATATATATACACCCCCATTTCAAAACTAAAGATAATATCAAACTTTCAAGGGTTAACAGGACATTAACCACTAAATTTAAAGCGTGTATTTCATCATGATAACAACATGCATACATTATTCTCAGCGAACTCCCTCTCTATCAATGATCAAAAATCAAATTCTCATCTATATAAGATTATAAATCTCAAACCAAACACACATATGAATCCATATTACTAACGACTTCAAACCTAGTTCCACTAACCTGTGAAGCCGAGAAGTTGACCAGTCGCCCTCTGACGGTGCTTCCCCCCCACACGCGGCCGTGGTGCTCCTAGGTGACAGATCTCCCTGCGACTACCCATGAACGCTGGAACTCCACCAACGATGCTCTCAGATCGGAAGAAGGAAAGAGTAAGGATAATAGCGGCGTTAGGGTTTTTGGAGATAGGTCCCATATTTATAGTAGTTCACCGAAGGATCTCAGAGAATCTCCAGCCTGTAGATAATGTTCTAACGAGATTTAAAATCACTTCATGCCTTATCCGATCGATAACGAACACGGGGAAGCTGGCCTCACGTGCATGGATTTGGAACATTTGTAATAAGTCCCTCCATATCTCTATAACTCTCTCACTCTCTCTTTAATTTTCTCTCTCTTTATATATATATATATATATATATATTATGATAGGAATAAAAGTAGTGGAACACTTGGCATTCATCCAAGCAAGCCACATGTCAAAATAACAAGGCAGAATCTTCCAAACAATAGCATATTGGATCATTCTGATATATTCTTCTCACCAGATCAGGTTGACATGGTATGATATGTCTTACCGATCCGATGTGTAAAATCGGTATATCTGAACCGTTGTGAAACTCATCGGGACCGGGAAGAACTCCATCAAACCAACATGTGTCAATCAGAAAAGGCACTCCTGGAAAGATAGCTGTTCGTTTCGACCCCAACCTTCTAAAAGAAGTACAGCTGCAGATAGTCTGGCCTTCTAGAAGACTTACAGCTGGAGACAGCTCAGTCGATTAGCTGGCACTTAGCTGGCGCTTAGCTGGACAGACAGTTGGCGAACACGTGAGAATAATAAGGAGCGTGCTCAGCACGCAACCCAAGCCTATAAAAGGCAAGGATCTCAGCTCATTCAGACAAGTTGAATGCAAGTAGCGAAGCTCTGCCCATTTGGAATCAGGATCTACTCTTTCTCTCCTCTTCCTGCTTCGTGCTTTCCATTTGTGGAGTTCATGTAAGATCTTCAGTACTTTTTATGATTGATAGTGAGATCTCTCTTTCCCGTGGTTTTTTCCCCGTTGATTAGGGGTTTTTCTATGTAAATCTGGTTTCTCTTTCCTCCTTGGATTCTTGTTTGATTTCTCACTAGGATAGCCACCCAATCAATATAAATTCAATTGTTAAGTTGAAATTGGGTTCTCAATCCGATTTTAGCTCTAACAGTTTGGCGCCGTCTGTGGGGATTGTTTTGAGCGAAAAGCCATGGCTACCACACAAAGGAAATCAAAGAGATTCCAAACCCAGGAAGGAGGAAAAGGAGCTTCAGCAACCCCTCCAGTTGAAGGCGTACCGCCTCCTGGAGCTGAAGTTCCTCCAGCAAACGTTGGAGTTCAGAATGATGCCGATTGTGTCAAAAGGATGGCGCAGGAGATTGAAGAGTTGAAGCAGGCTCTTTAGGAAGCGCGTCAGCGTGCTTCCCAAACTATTGTTCCTCATGATGCACAACCTCTCAAAGAAAGTGGGGGAAGGAAGACAACTCACTCTCCCAGACACCAAGCACATTCTCCCGTGAGACACTAGAGTAAAGAGTCTTCTACTGGAAGCTCAAATCCAGTACATCATCATCGGAATCGCCATATTCGAGGGGGTGCGATCGGAGACCAGAGAAAGAGAGAGATCTCCCGTTCTCCAGATCGGTCGATAGATCAGAGGCGCAAAGCTCGATCGCCAACACACCGATCCCGGGGGCAATATCATTCACCAGATCGGTATCATTCCCCTCATAACCGATCTCCACATCGACACCACACAAGACGTCGATCTCCTTGGCACGATTCACCATATCGCCGTCATCTATCCCCGCGGTGATATATGTCAGAAAGGGAAAGAGTTCAACAACTTGTCCCACACGTTACTTCTCCCTTTATTAGGGAAATCTGGGAAGCCCCCTTTCCCGAACACTTCAGACCACCAAATGTACGTCCCTATGATGGGACATCAGATCCCCAGGAACATTTTGAGAGCTATCGTGACGAGATGATGGTTAATCGAACAACTGAGGTAGTCATGTGTCGAGCTTTCCCTCGAACACTCATTAATGACGCCCACGACTGGTTCAGGGGAATTGCCCCGTGAACTATACATAGCTTTCAGCAACTTTCTGACCTCTTCCTTTGTAATTTTGCCAGCAATAGGAGATTGAAGAAAAATCCCATAATGTTGTTGGGATTCAGGCAGAGACCGGAGGAGAGTCTACGCGGATATATAAGCCGCTTTAACAAGGAAATCAATGGCATGATGGACATCAACTCTGCTATAGTTGTGGGAATAGCTGTGAAAGGGTTGAAGGATGGGCCCTTTAAAGATTCCCTAACCCGAGAGCCTCCAGTCGGTCTTTCGGATTTCCAGGCCACAGCTATGAAGTATATAGCCTCAGAGGAGATGAAAGCTAAGTGGCAAGAGAGTGACCTCTTACAGTTGGAAGAAATCAGAAAGAAGAGTCACCACCCACAACTATATCGAGAATGGAGAGAAGGAGCTCCTAGAGGTGATAAACCTCGGAGAGAAGGTGGCCGGAATCCAAATCGAGTAGATCGGTTTGATGAAAGGAGACCCCCGCAACACCAGAGATACGATCCTGAAAGAGTGGAAAAGTACCACAATTATTCCATCCTTAATACTTCACTGGAAGACATTCTGTCCCAAATTCAGGATCAGAAGTTACTGAAACCCCCACAACCTATGAAGGACAATTCAAGGAGGAAGAAGAGTAAAAAGTTCTGCAAATTTCATCAAGATAAGGGGACTTTACAGAAAACTATATCTAATTGAAGAATGCCATTGAAAGTCTTATCAGGGAAGCCAAATTGGATCAGTTCCTACAAAAAGAGCAAGAACCGGAGACTGAGCATATCCCACCTCCACAGCACATTGTCCCGAGTGACACACATGTGACTGTTATTGCTGGAGGTCCAGGGTGCGGAGGAGAGAGTTCAAAATCAAGGAAAATTATGTGAGGGTGGTTGGATCCGTTCAGAATGTCACATCCTTGAAGAGACCCCGCTCGCCCATACAAATATGTTTCTTAGATGAAGATCTGAAGGGTGTCCACTACCCCCATGATGACGCTCTAGCGATCACTGCCCAGATCGGGATTTCCACTATGGAGGGAGTTCTCATCGATACTGGGAGTTCAGTAGATATCATATTCTCTTCTGCTTTTGACAGAATGAAACTTCCAGTTGAGAATCTGAAGCCGATAAAGTCTCCTCTTATCGGGTTCAATGGCAGCCCACTAAAACCCGACGGTATGATCTCTCTACCTTTGACTCTTGGCACTCCCCCGAGAACTACTACTGCTCTCATTAACTTTTTGATTGTCCGATGCCCTTCGAGCTACAATGTTATCATTGGGAGGCCATCGATCAATCAGTTGAAAGCTGTGCCTTCAACTTATCATATGGTGGAAAATTTCCAACTACCAATGGTTGCGGTGAGGTTAAAGGCAACCAACTGGCTTCTCGCCAGTACTATGCCACCATGCTCAAAGGACATGGCGAGGGGAGTAGCCGATCTGGGGAAGCGCTTACTGTGGAAGATATACAGCACGAAGATGAAGAGAGGGAAAGCTCCGCCCCACTCCGGTTGAAGAGCTGAAAACCATACCCCTGAAAGAGGAACAGCCGGAGTGCACTATTCAAATAGGACCAAACCTCCCATCGGATCAGCAGGAAGAAATATTAAGTCTCCTGAGAAGCAACTCTGACATATTTTCTTGGACCGTTGAAGAGATGCCAGGAGTTCCACGGGAGGTCATTGAACATCGACTCAATGTCGATCCAAGGCACAAGCCAGTCATACAGAAGCGACGAAGTTTCGCTCCTGATAGCCTCCAAGCTGCTCAAGAAGAAGTGGACAAACTTTTGAAGACAGATTTCATTCGAGAGGTGTATTACCCTGAGTGGTTGTCTAATGTTGTACTGGTGAAAAAATCCACAAGAAAGTGGAAATGTGTGTGGATTTTACTGATCTGAATAAAGCTTGCCCTAAAGACTACTACCCTCTTCCTCTTATCGATAACTTAGTAGATTCTACATCAGGGTATGAAATGCTGAGTTTCCTTGATGCATACTCTGGGTATAATTAGATCCGAATGGCAGAATCCGATGTGGAGAAAACCTCTTTCATCACCAGAAGAGGAACATATTGTTATAAGGTCATGCCATTTGGCCTGAAAAATGTTGGTACCACTTTTAAGAGATTGGTGAACAAAGTCTTTTAAGACCTGATCGGGAGAAATGTGGAAGCATATGTTAAGGACATCTTGGTGAAAAGTGATAAGGCTGAACGACATATCGCCGATCTGCAAGAAACCTTTACTGCACTTCGGGCACATGGGATGAGCCTCAATCCCAATAAATGCACGTTCAATGTCCAATCTGGAAAATTTCTAGGATTCATGCTCACACATCTAGGAATTGAAGCGAATCCAGAGAAGATATGAGCGGTCCTAGAAATGAGATCCCCAAGAACAATCAAGGAGATACAGAGGCTTAATGGTCAACTTGCAGCCTTGGGGAGGTTTATTTCGAAGTCAGGAGAGAAGAATCTTCCCTTCTTTCGAGCATTGAGAAAAGCTCCCAAGGTTGAATGGAATGAAGAATGCGAGAAAGCATTCATACAGTTGAAAGAATATTTGCAATCACCAGCTTTGTTGGCAAAGCCTCGACCAGGGGAAGAGCTTTATATTTACTTATCTGCAACTGATGCCATTGTCAGCTCAGTATTTGTAAAGATTGAGGATAATTTGCAAAAGCCAGTGTACTACATGAGCAAGGTCCTCACCGATACTGAGTCAAGATATCTTTCCCTTGAAAAATTGGCCTACGCTTTAGTGTTTTCTGCTCGCCGACTCTGCCCTTATTTTCAGTCACATCGGATAAGGGTGTTGACCGATCAACCGCTGAAGCAGATCTTACATCGGCCAGACACATCGGGACGCCTCACCCGATGTGTACTTGAACTTGCAGAATATGATATCAGCTATGAGTCGGGTACTTCTATAAAGGCACAAGTACTTGCAGACTTCATTGTTGAGCTTACAACCACCACTGGCGATGATCCTTCAAACATTAAACTATCTGAAACAAGGAACGATTCTTCATCCCGATGGGTTCTACACACAGATGGATCCTCTACAGGAGACAGTTCGAGAGGAGGACTGATCCTGCAGTCACCATCCGGATGGAATACTTCCACTGTCCTCAAGTTTGGATTTAAAGCAACCAATAATGAGGCTGAGTATGAAGCTATGATAGCTGGGTTGCAGTTAGCTCGCGGTCTTGGAGTACGAAATCTGCAAGCTAACACTGATTCTCAGTTGGTTGTGGGTCATCTGAATGAAGAATTTGAGGCAAGGGAAGACCACATGGTCAAATATAAGTCTTTGTTGCAGAAGCTCACCGCAAGCTTCGAGGAATGCCACATTTCTAAAATCCCTAGAGTGGAAAATCAGAAAGCAGATCTCCTATCTAAGTTGGCCTCAGCGAATGCCAGTATTGAGTAACCGGTCAACATTCAGTACTTGGAAACCAGGACAATCGATTTTCGACCACTTGAATAACTCATGGATATCGATCAGGAGCCATGTTGGATCGACCCAATCCTGAGTTATTTGAAAGAGGGGATCCTCCCGCAAGAGCCCAAAGAAGCTCGAAAGATTACTATTAGAGCTTCACGATATAGTGCGGTGGATGGACAACTCTATAAAAGGTCTTTCACCCTCCCTCTGTTGAAATGCCTCCGACCATCGGAATCAGAATATGTCCTTCGAGAAATCCATGAAGGAATAGCAGGCGATCACTTGGAAGAAGAGCATTGAGTCACAAAGTCCTGAGGCATGGATATTATTGGCCAACCTTGAATAAAGATACTATTGATTTTGTCAGGAAGTGTGATGCTTGTCAACGCCATTCCAATATTCAACGGCGTCCCCCGATACCACTCACCGCAGTTGTGAGTATGAGGCTTTTTGCGTTATGGGGAGTAGACATACTTGGATTGTTTCCTGTAGCTGTCCGACAAATGAAGTTCCTAATTGTGGTGATCGACTACTTTACCTAGTGGGTAGAAGCAGAACCACTTGCGTCGATCACAGGAAAGGCTTGCCAGAGTTTTCTATGGAAATCCATTGTTTGCCGCTTCGGCTTACCCGTGGCTTTCATCACAGACAACGGCCGCAAGTTTGACAACCCAGCCTTTAAGAAGTTTTGTAAAGATCTTGGTATAGAATCAAGGTTAACTTCAGTTACTCACCCACAGGCAAATGGACAAGTGGAAGTAACCAACAGAACTCACCTTCACAGTCTGAAGACAAGGGTTCTCAGGAATGGGTCGAACTGGGTGGAGGAAGTACTAAGTACTCTATGGGCATATCGGACAACTGCTCGAACCCCAACTGGTGAAACTCTATTCGCATTGGCATTCGGAGTTGAAGCTGTACTCCCAGTAGAAATCAATTTACCCACACCAAGAACGCAGTTCTTTGATCCAGTAAGCAATGAAGAACAACTTCTGGCCGAGCTTGATCTTCTTGAAGAGAAGAGGGACTGTGTTAATATTCGAGCAGCAGCATACCGGCAGAAGGTCAAGAGGTACTATAACGCCAAGGTGAAGGAGGTGACCTTCCAGGTTTGAGATCTTGTACTGAGAGAGAATATCTTTCAAGGTAACATGAGTCGGACAGGAAAGCTAAATACTAATTGGGAAGGCCCATATATTGTACAAGAAATTGTAAGGTCCGGTACATACTGGCTCTCTAAAATGGATGGGCGCAGACTCAAACGTCCATACCATTCAAAACATCTGCGAAGGTACTATCAATAAAATCAGTTACTTCCCATACATTTATACTCTTTCCTTTTCTATTGTGTTTCTAGAAAAATTGGTTTATTAATAAAGAAGGAAGGAATCAACACCAAGAGCCATACCGGCGCAAACAGATCATATCAATCGTAACGGATCATATCGATCTCAACAGGCCATACCGGCCTCAACGGACCATACCGGTCCCAATGGCCATACCGGCCTCAACAGACCATATCGATCCCAACGGATCATATCGGTCTCAACAGATCATTTCGATCCCAACGGATCATATCGGTCTCAACGGACTATATCGGTCCCAACAGCCATACCAGCCTCAACGGACCATATCGGTCCCAACGGCCATATCGGGCTCAATGGACCATACCGGTCCTAACGGCCATACAAGCCTCAACGGATCATATTGGTCCAGATGGCCATACCGGCCTCAACAGACCATATCGATCCCAACGGATCATATCGGTCTCAACAAACCATACCGGTACTAGTGGCCCTACCAGCTTCAACAGACCATACCGGTCTACAACATCAACAGACCATACTGGTCCCAGGAAATCAATGGACCATACCGGTCCCAAGAAATCAACAAAGACTATGCCAAATTACTACGAGGACAAATCATACCAGTCCTCAACAGAAGCAACCATACCAGTCAACTAATCACATCGATCAATCATCTCAAGAGTAATCACACGAGCCTATTAAATTGACAAGTTACATCAACTTCATACAAGCAAAACAAATCAATACGTTTCTACAGCAATATAACAATTTCTCACTTTGGAAGCAAAAGAAGAAGATTGACTCAACACAGGAATGCTGAAATATTTCAATTGATTAGAAGGAAACATGTTGACAAAAAAGAAATTCATTGATCACGAATATGAAAGTACAATGGAAATGTGAGAATTAAGAAGAGTCAGAAGAGACAGAAGAGTCAGAAGAATGAAAATCAGAAACGCCATCGGGAACTTGTGCTGGAGAAGCAGCAAGTACCGACACCTTCTGGCATCTATTGTTCCCCAGGATGTAGACTTCAAAACATACGTCCTCTCGAAGGACGAAAACAAGTAGATCCCCTTCCTCTAATCGGTGATCTCTCAAGAAGTCCGCCCAACCGTTAGTAAAATGAAATTCTCCGAGTTCTGGCGACAAGGACAACATCACTGACTAGAAATTTCCGCTTGGCCCACGCAGTCTAACGAGTCCTTCTTGAAAGATCATCCTCATGTGACCCTGAAAAGCCCTAGGGATCCACAAATAACGGGAGTTGTCGCTGAGGAAGAACTTGTAAAAAGAAGGACAACTATTATCACCCATGATAACAAGAAGAGTGATCCAAAAGAACCATCATCATCTCTATTTATACTACAGTCCATACGGGAAATCAAAGGCACTTAATGTGTGCCCCGAATATCAAGAGACTCCAGACGCTTCGTTTCAAACTAATGGAAACGCCTTTTGACTCCTCGAAGAGAATGTTTCATTAAGTCCGCCTTGGAAAGGCGTCAAAATTCAAGGCTCAGTAAACGGAAATAATTGCACCTCTTCCCAAGAGTCGTTTGAATGGAATCGAGACAAAGAATCCATTACTGTACAACACTTCCCTACCTACTCATATGAGAAGATTTGAAGGCATATCCGATCCGATATCAACATGGAAACAACAAACATCATCAAGTTTGACATAAAAAGTTCGGAATGGATAGACATCGAGGACAATTCTGATCCGATATAAATCTTCAGAAACGGATCGGTAACAAAAAAGTCATTTTTTAGAAAACATCGAAGGCAAATCGAATAACTATTTCATTCATTCTCAAAAAAGGAAGAAGAGACAGAAAGGCGGTCAGAGTGTCCTTATAAAAGACACAGCTGGAACCAGCTTTACAATTCTGATCAAGTCTTAAACAGCAAAATGAAGAATTACAAAAATGACTACAAGGTTTCTCTTTAAACAAGGTCCCAATTTCTTAATTTGGCGGCACTCTTCCGACGAGCCTCTGCACGTCGCTTTGCTTCAAGAGCTTCTTCAGAATTCTTCACCCGATCCCTCAGGATCTTCTCCTGAACAGCCTTCAGCTCTTCAGTTTCACTTCGAAGCAATCTTACCTCGGGACGATCTAGCAAAAAGAAAGAAAAAGAGTAGAATTATTAAATCTAAGTAAAGGAAGACAAAAAGAATCCATCTAACCTGCCCTCCTACGCACAACAATAGATGCGTTCCCTTGATCAATCCCCGAAGCTTCCTTTCCGATCGGAATGACAGGAGTGGCTTTGACCAGATGAAAGGAAGACAAGTGAGGAATCATTGACCTAAATAACAAAGAAAATAAAAGTTTGAACACACATGAACCTGTTGTGGCATCATCTTCAATGTCGACAACGGTTTGAAGAGTTTCATCGGGGGGAACGCATCCTCTCTCTTCAAGGATCGGCTCTGGGTTCGGTATCGTTGCCTCAGAAATCGGATTCGGACCCGATGTGACTACTTCACACTCTAAAGATTTTTCTGGGTCCGATGTGCTCAATGGGGGGATTATCTTATCAGTGGCATCCTTTTTCGATGTGACCACAGTATGAACTTCTTTCAAACATGGGACATCGGGCCTCATTTCTTCAGAAACAGAACCTTGGACTTCTTCTTCCCCTCCTTGACACTTTTCAAAATACATCTCCACTGCCTCATCATAGGGGGTCCGATAAAAATTCACCAAAGGGTCGACGGAGTGGATACAACTCAGGATTGAATAAACTTCTGATGATACTCTATGAACTTCATCAACAGATAATTCTCTCTTTTTTGCCGCGGCGAGTTTCACCTCCAGCTCCATGTATTTCTTCCAGCTATTATTCAAATCCGATAACAAAGATGACAATTCCTTGTTGGTATCATCCTTCAGCAAATGTGCACGAGAGACATCATCTTGGGCACGAGAAAGAAGATTATCTTTAGCCTGCAACTGTTCAGACAACCGATCTTTATCTTCTTTCAATATGCCAACTGATTTCTCGGCAGCTTCAAGTTTCACTTTCAAGACATCCTTCATCTCTCTTTCCAAGGAAATATCTCGTTCAAGAACAGAAACCTTTTCAGAGAGTCCCTTCTTTTCATTTACAGCGGAATCTCTCTCATCTTTAGTTTGGATCAAATCTTGTCTCAAACCAACAATAGTTTGCTCAGATAAAGAAAGAGAAGCCTGCAAACTCTCATGATCGATCTTCAGTGCAGCATATACTCCTTCGGACCTCCCTAATTCAGCAGTAATGGAGTCTTTCTCCCCGATCAGTCTCGCTATTTCAGCATCCTTGAGGGAAAGGTTTTCCAAAAGCTTTTTATTTTCCTCTTCCAACTTGGAGATGTGGGTCTTCATCTCAGGATCCCCCTGCTCACAGAATCTGGCAACCCTTTCTCCCCATAGAGCAGTCTGCAAAAGGGATTCCCATTTAGAAAAGCAAGATATGAAACTATAATATCAGCCAATGAGGAAGTCAAAAGCATAATGAAGCAAGGGACAAACGAAAATGGGCGCAAGGAACTTAATTTATTGAGATAATTGTTGACATGATCTTCTCGCCAAGAACGAAGAGAACTTCTGACGAGTCTAAGATCGACAGGCAAAGCATTATCTCTCCGATGAATGATCCCGCGAGTCCCCGAACCTTGGATGTTTAAACCACCAACCGAGGGATTCACAACTCGTGTCACTCCTGCAACCAAAATAGGATGGATGAATGAGTCAACACATAGGAAGGTCAAACAGAAATCAAGCAGTAAGAACACAACAAAGAACGCTAGAATAATACCTCATCCCTGACTACTACCGGGTCCCGCCTCCGAAGATATATTTCCTCCCGATCTGTGAGGTTCACCCGATCTGGAAACAACCAACAAATTGGGAATCTCGATATCGAAACCCGATATGATGGAGGGAAGATGAGGGGGGACAACAGACACATCAGGAAGTGAAACATTGGGGTCCGATGTAACAGGAAGAGAAGAAGAGGAAATCATGGGTCCCTCTTGAATAGGACCAGTCGAGACTTCAACAACTGTCTCTAGTACAGTATGCACAGGCGGAATAGAACTAGAACTGGATTTCTCCGCAGCCTTCACTAATCGCCTCTTCTTAACGATTGGAGCATCGCTAGGAACAGGAGGGGGAAGGCTAGCGATAATAGGAGCCGCTATAGTCTCGAAGTTAATAACCGCGTCAGGTCCAGTCTTTTGCTCCTGTCAACTTGTTGGGAAAGAATGATACCAAAAAACGTCTTCTCAACCTATCTTCTATCTGAGCCAGGAGTTTCTTCGCTCCAAGCTTCCTTCCCGTTCTTCTTCGATTTGTCTGCGCCAGAGATAGCACGCATCCTTTCCGCCAAAGTCTTTGGAGCCATATCGTCGTCTGGAAAAGAAAAATAAAAAAAGGAAGCAAATCAAGATCAATGGGTTGAAACCATCAAGTGATGAAAGCAGGAACTTCGAAATTGCCCTACCTAAAGCTAGATATAGTCCACACTCTTGAAGACGTTTATCGGATAAAAAAGATTTATCTAATGGAGTATCATGGAACTCCTTGAATTTTTCCAACCATCCCTCTTCAGTCAGTGTTATCTTCTCTTTGGAAGCCACATGAATAGGAGTACCCCATTTAGTACTGAAACCCCAACCCTCACTGTTGGAAACAAAAAAGTATTTGCTCTTCCAACCTTTGATTGAATCTGGAACAGAACCAAGAAAGACCCTCCCTTGCTTGGCACCAAAGTAAAGCCAATCGGATTGCCCATCTTGGTTCAGGGTAAAAAGGAGGTTGAATAGACAAGCAGATGGTTCTACTTCACAGAGAATTGAAATTACAACAAAACCACATAGAATCCTCCAAGAATTTGGAGTCGACTGAGAAGGATTCAAACTAAAATGACGGAAAATATCTATGAAGACCTGTGGAAAGTGTAATCTAAGACCAGCTATCAAGGCATCCTGATAGATGACTATATCTCCTTCCTGAGAAGGAGAGCAAGCACATTCAGAAGGGGAAGGAACCCTATAAGAAATGTTAGGAGAGGAAAGATTATACTTTTTCACCAAATCGTCTATCTTAGCTTCAGAAAGGGTATTAACAAAGGAAAAGGAACAACGTTTTGGATCTCTAGCAAGCTTAGGCATCCTGAAAGACCAGCAAAGGAAAACCCTATAACGTAGAAGGTTCAAACCCAAGAAGAAAGAAAAAGTCTCGTACCTGAGTGAATAAGATCTTTCTGAGAACCAAGAGATCGATGACTTCTTGAAGAAGAGACAACACGAATCAGAGAACGAGGCCAAGCAATCTTCACAGAAAAAGCGCCATTCTCAAATAGTTTTGAGATTCAAAACCGGTCTCCTCAATGCTACTTAAGAATGGTATCGACGGTCAAGATCAACTCAAAGGTCTGTGCAAAACCCTCCATCTGACGGTTGGGAATAGGTGAGGATTCGAAGCGTTTTGAATTCTCAATGTGTGGAAGATGAAAAGGTGATATCATCATAAACCCTATCTCATCACAGCCCCCAGAAACCGTATTTCGATAGTAAGGGATGGCGCATAATCAATGCCAAAAGGTGAGTCATTAAAGCCTGAAAGCCGATAAAGACCCTCTTACCCCTAGAAGAAGCGGTCGTACACAGATTCCTAAAAAAGTTATGTGCATGATTTGACAGATCGGAGGAAATCGTCGAGTTAAATATCCCAGGAAACAAGAAACGGAATGTTGGGACAAATAAGTCACAGGAATTCAGTACAATAAGAAAAAGAGTTATTAAATAGAAACACTGAGGCAGATATCGACATGGTAGGCTCCAGAACGATCTGACTACAGCAATGCTTAGCTTAATTAACTCGAACAATGATCAATAGACATTTGATTATCTTTCAAATTAATTCGCAAGCATACTTGGTGAGGGACTATTGATAGGGATAAAAGTAGTGGGACACGTGGCATTCATCCAAGCAAGCTACATGTCAAAATAACAAGGCAGAATCTTCCAAACAATAGCATATTGGATCATTCCGATATATCCTTCTCACCAGATCAGGTTGACACGGTATGATATGTCTTACCGATCCAATGTGTAAAACCGGTACATCTGAACCGTTGTGAAACTCATCGGGACCAGGAAGAACTCCATCAAACCAACACGTGTCAATCAGAAAAGGCATTCCTAGAAAGATAGCTGTTCGTATCGACCCCAACCTTCTAGAAGAAGTACAGCTGCAGACAGCCTGGCCTTCTATAAGACTTACAGCGAGAGACAGCTCAGTCGATTAGCTGGCACTTAGCTGGACAGACAGCTGGCGAACACGTGAGGAAAATAAGGAGCGTGCTCAGCACGCAACCCAAGCCTATAAAAGGCAAGGATCTCAGCTTATTCAGACAAGTTGAATCCAAGTAGCGAAGCTCTGCCCATTTGGAATCAGGATCTACTCTTTCTCTCCTCTTCCTGCTTCCTGCTTTCCATTTGTGGAGTTCATGTAAGATCTTCTGTACTTTTGATGATTGATAGTGAGATCTCTCTTTCCCGTGATTTTTTCCCCGTTGATTAGTGTTTTTCCACGTAAATCTGGTTTCTCTTTCCTCCTGTTTGGATTCTTGTTTGATTTCTCATTAGGATGGCCACCTAATCAATATAAATTCAATTGTTAAGTTGAAATTGGGTTCTCAATCCGATTTTAGCTCTAACATATTATATATATACAAATTTATAATCACGAATCACAATACCATGCACGACCCTATTTTAATATTATAATTCCAAGTGTCATTTTCATCCCTTCTTTCTATACATATTATATATTATATTATTATTATTATTCTCTCTTTTCCCACGTGTTTTAATTCTTTTGGTTTAAAACCAAATTAACAAACAACCATGAATGTTCTCTTTTATATATATATATATATATATATATATATATATATATATATATATATATATAATTTTAATTATTATTATTATAATCGATTTTATTTCCCTTATTCAACCCATTATATGCATGCATGGTTTTCCGATATTTTTGCACTTCAACCCTCCATATTTTTCCCACTTAACTCGAATTAAAAATTAATTCCATTAAGTCCCCTCTTTTCCAATTAATCAACTTTAGGAACTTTCTTTAATCATTCATATTTTAATATAAAATATATTATCTTATCCTCACAGCCTCTCATATGGGTATATAAGTATATCTACCAATATGAATTATCATTATCCCATCAACTTATTTATATATAAATAAATCCAATTAAATTCTGAATTGGGGGATTATTCATTAATTAATTAATCAAAGAATAACTAGAAAATATTTATTCCAAAATAAATAAAAAAAATTCTAACAAGTCCAACTTTGGAAATCTTCCCTTATTAACCAAACAATTAAAGAAAATAACTAATTAAAAATTAACCCCTAAAATCCATGGATTTCACACAAGCAATTAATGATGTATGAATTCCAAGTAAATTTTGACAGCACCTCCCCTATTTATCGGGCCCCGAAATTATACAATCATACAACCAAAACATCCATTACACATGGATTTCATAATCATTCATCAACATACATTTCTATGGCATCAAGCTTAACATTTTATAGCCTTAAAAACCCCAAGTCAAGTTAAGTAGTTTTCATCCAATAATTTCATGAATGTGTAAATTCCCCCAAAGTTAGGGCTCACATTCGCATGGTGATGACAGGCGGCGTCGTGACCAACGATGATATCTGTGAATTTGTAGGTGGTGATGGCATGCGGGCTGCAGAATAGCAATTTGGGGCTGTCGAGGCGCCAGGCGCGTGCAAGCGGTGGGCGGCGTGTGGCGTAGCGAGGCAGAGGCGGGATGCACAGTGCAGGCGGCGCTGGGGCAGATCTGGTCAGCGGTGACCGGATCGCGTCGGTTGAGTCACGCTTGGCAGCGGATAGGCGCTTGATCTGCGATGGGCTAGCGGCCGGGTGGCAAGCGACTTAAGCGGCGCTGGCGCGGCACGGGCTGCGTCGCGGCTTAAGGCTGCCACGGCGGTGGGGCTGCGTGCGCGAGGAAGCCCCGGGCTCGTCAGGGCGGCGCCGGCCTGGGCTACGCCGGTTGAGGCCGGGTGATGCTCGCAGGAAGATTGGAGAGGGAGGAGGGGAGGTTGGCGGCTAGGGTTTGGGTGATTTGGGGTTTGAGAGAGAGGGATGAGAGAATTAAATTTTCTCTCTCTCCTCTCAGCCTTTATTTAACATTAATAAAAAAAATGATTTAATTCCCCTTTCACTATGTAGTCACATGAATACTATTCATTCACGGGTGAATGAATTTATTCATAGCGGGGTCCCCCATAATAATTCATTTGTCCTCTCACCCGACCCGTATCCGCGAATCTCAGCCCTTAATTGATTCCTTTAGTCACAGGCTTACTGTGGCATCACGGTGTTGTCTAAGTCCTCGACCAAATCCACTTTTCCAGGGACTCAAACTTTTGTATGTTTTCCCTCAATAATTAATTCGAATTAATTAATAATTAATTAATATGGATTAATTAGTACTTAACAATTTTTCCCAAAATTTCATTGTTTACCATCTTAAATTTCCAGTTTAAGATTTTTGGGAAAATAATACACATTTATTCCGGGGTAGGTTTTACACACTATGTTTTCTTGGACGCCAGAGGGACTCCCAAATATTTTGTGAGATCAGAGATCATGCACTCATCTTCTTTCTTGTGCTTCATATTTTTCTTTAATTGAGGACAATCAAATGTTTAAGTGTGGGGGAATTATGATGAGTGCATAAATATACATATTTTCATATCACATGTACATGCACTTTGCATATCTTTTTGCATAGTTTCTTCCACTTTTGTGTTATATTGGGTGTTTTTGTGGTTGGACATGTATTCAGGAGAAAAGAAGCAAATTCTGAAGCTATTTGGAGCGAAAAGGGCTGAACCAAAGAGTGACACAGTCATCAACACGGGCATGTCCATGAGCGGGTGGATTTGAAAGATGATCAACAAAAGATCGCGCTCAAATTTCATTGACAAAGCCGTGTGTTAGATGACATGGCTGTGTACCAAATGACATGGGCATGTGACAGCCATGTACAAGACCGAGTACATATGAAAACGCGTTAAAGTAATTTCAGACAACTCCATAGAGTTACACGCTCACACACACACCCTCAGACACGGCCGTGTGACGTAAAATCAAGCTCTATAAAAGGTCGTCAGATCTATTTTACATGGGACTTTTGGGAAACCTTCGACCGGTGGCTAGGGTTTCGAAGAGAGGCTGAAGGCGGAGGAGACATCGGGCTAGGCAGTTTAAGATTATTATTATTTCTTCCTCTCTAGTTTTTGTGATGTTTATTGTTAGTATGAGAGATTAAACCTTCTATGGTGCCTCGAGTCCTTGAACATTAGGATGAACTTTTGATTATTTCCTGTTTTTTAATACTAGGTTTCCTTTTTTATTATTCTTGTGAATTATCTGTGTGTGCTGAATTCTTCCTGTTTGTTAGTGTGAAAGCGTCGGCCACATAATTAGAGTTGTTTAATGCATGATTAGAAATCACGGTCAAGCTAGATCCAAGTATAGATAATAGAGGGAGGGTACATGTCGAGAGATCGGGTGGTCGCTGTGTTGTCATGCAACACCAACTCACTCTCTAGATTAAGGTAAAACCTAACAGTTGGAACCACAGAACCTACGCTCAAAGTTAGAATAATGCAGTCATATGGCGAAGCCACTGTATGGGACTAGTGTTTGGCTGTCAAGAGAGATCGGGGTCAAATTAATTCAGGGTTCTCCACGGCCCAAGAATATATCAATTAGGTAGCCTGTATTAGAAAATTAATCACAAGGGATTCTTAGGTGATAAAGATCTGGTGTGCCATGTTCTCTTGATCGATAACCCTAGATTAATAACTGTTCACTCTAGTCTAGTTCTCTTTAGATCTTTAGTTAGGATAAGAACACATCATATTTTTTAGGCTAGATAATTGGATTCAAAGTAGTACTAGCTCTGCCGATCCTGTGGATTTGACTACCCTACCTTCAGGGTACTTTACTACTTGTATGACTCTATGCACTTGCGGATAGCATTACGCATCACATCACACATGGTCAAGGTAGTAAATCGAGGGTCTATATTGTCTCACTTTATTCATAGACATACGTTGTAGAGACCGTAAGCATATTCCTGAGACATTGAGAATCATCATTTTTGTCCTTACACTTGAAATCCCCTAGACTACCACTGAACAACCCTTGTCCATACATAGAAATCACCTATGAATCTTATATGAAAATCATTAACATGTCAGGAAGGCATACAACCTTAGTACTTGAATACTAAGACTTTTTCCCGTACTCTTTGTCATTTTCTTCTATTTTCTAGATTTAGATTTAGTCTACGTAAAACCCTTTTTTTCTGATTGATTGAATAAACATAGACCTAAAGTAGGTTGGTAATCAATTAGATCAACATTTCACTCAACCTTTCCCTTCCACCAGAATAAGAAATATAGGAGGTTAGTTATCAGCATTGGATGGCAATGGTGCCAAGATGTTTAGTCTTATTGTTTAGAGCCAGACTCACTTAATTTTTTTAGGTATAGGTGCTTTTCAGGGAATTTTGAATTGAGAGTCTTCAAGAGGAGATCCTTGAAAACTAATATTCAAATTATGCATAATATCCCGACCCTCAAGAGTTACATATAAGTCTATAGAGTATTAAAAAACAAGATGTCCATGACGGGTACGTGTGCGATGAACCAAATCCACATTGAATTTTATTTTTCCACTAGAAGAAGCTCGTACATGTTCGGTAGTATACTTTTTGGTAGAACAAGAACCCTAATTGATTATTTCAGTGATAATGAATCATCCTGAGGGATCATCATAAGGACTCATTTTTATTACTTTGACCACTTACACTTGTGTGCGGAGGTATAGTGTTTACACTCATCGTCCATCATCGGTCACTTGAAGCTGAAGTTCCGAGTACTCTGTCGTGCCTAGGTCAAGTCGGCTTTTGTCTTCTTCATCAACTCTTTCATAGGGCCCCTAAGCATGACCCCCTCTCTCAGTTGCTTAGCCATTTAGGCCATAAATAGACATGCTTGCACCATGAGAAAGCATTATATTAGCAACCGAGCAAGAGATATCAAAAAGCAAAAGAAGAAAGAAGAAATTGTATACCTTCATCCTTGATAATGTCAGCCACGAGGCCAACTCCTCTTTCCCAAGCCCTTGCAATCTTTCAAAAGCATCCTACTCTAAGGAGATGGCCTCGAAGGCCTCTACTGCGGCTATGTTATCAATAAAAAGAGATTTTACCTCATAAGCGCTAGAGATCGGGAGGTTGCCTTTGGAAGAAGGGGAAGCTCCCAACTCCGAAGCCACGAGAGCTTGCTTGGTAGAAGTCATATTCAGCTCAGTATATGACTCCACCGACAGGATAACGCGGCAATATCGAGCTTTAGGGCCAAGTCCCCCGAGGTGTCAAGCTCCTTGTCTATTAGGGCTATCAAAGCTGTCAAGGCCTCTGGTTGTGCTCGAAATTTCTTTGTTGGGCAAGCTGCTCCTTCGAAAGACGCTTGGTCCGACGAAGAACATGAGAGCTCGATGAACCCTCCAACTTCTTTTATATCCCTTGCAGAAGTAGTCACCTATCCATCCGGTTCTCTACAGGAATTAAATAAGTTAGTTAGTTATGTTCAGATCGAAGCAGTTCATAATTCAAAAGAGAAAAAAACAAAAAAAGAGGAAGGCATCCTACTCTCTAATGAGACAAACCCGGTTATGCAAAGGTTTTCTACAATTACTAGGATAGCTAAGGGAGGAGATTCTATGCTTTAGAGACGAGCCAATTGTTCCTCCTCCGCAAATGACATCTTTGCCTTAAAAGTTAAATCAGTGTTTGGGGGATCCAGGTAGGTCAAGATTGTCCACTTATATTCACAAGAGACAAAGAAGAAACCCAACTTTCAATTATACGAGGTCTAGTAGCAAACTAATACCAGTGTCCCCAAAGTTAGGGTGCTTCTTCAAGGCAAAGAGAAGGCGAAACCTATGAAAAGAAGGCTTAAGGTCGGATAAGAATAACTAGATGATGAACTTACAAAGTGTAAAACCTACCCAGGAATAAATATGTATTTTCCCCAGGGTAAATGATGGAATTTTGAGATTTTAAAATGAGGCCCACAGAGCATAGCTTGTGACTAAAATATGTGCATTAGAATAAGCTTTCCGAATTGGGGTTAAACACGCGATTCCGACACCTGTAACCAAAATTATAGCTAAAACACCGAACCACTTATGATTAACAAGTTATGGGGGTGTCTTTAGATAATTGAATTATTTGAATTTAATTAAGCTCAATTTTGATTAATCAGGATTAATTAAGGGACATAATATGTAGGAGGAACCAGCAAATGTTCGAGTCTTAGGAAAAGTGGATATGGTCGGGGATTGAGACAGCCCCGTGATGCCACAGTACGCTCGTGACTAAAGGAATCAATTAAGGGATGAGATTCACGGATCCGGGTAGGGCAAGAGGACAACGAATTATTGCAAAGACTCGTGATGCAATAGTAGCCATGTGACATGGGATAATGCAATTAATTTAATTACTTAAATAATTTTATAATATATATATATAAGAATATATATATGATGAAACTTAGGGCTTAAGATTTCAATTGAATTGAAATCAATTAAACCCTCATTCTCCTCTCCCTCTCCCTCTCCCTCGATCTGGCTTGATTGCAGCCTTACCCGCGCATTTTTTCCCTCCCACCGGTGGCCTCCCGTCTCCAACGAGTACCACCAACCCTGAGCACCACCAGCCGCCCCTCAACACCTCTCGCTTGCACGCGCGCCCTTGCCGGTGCCGGCCACCCAGCCACCACCTGGCCAAGCTCCACCAGGCCATCTCCGCCCAGATCTACCCACGCCCGGGCTGAGTCATCCAGCCGCGCCTGCGCATCCCTCCGCCGACGTCCGGCCGTTCTTTTCCCCCAGCTGCGATCGTGTGCGCCTCTGCTCAGATCCGCGGCCTGACCTCTGTCCGGCAGTGTGCCCAGTCACCCGCGGCCCAGCTCCGCCCGGCACCCTGCATCTACCTCCCGCACATGCTCACACCTCCGCGATGGTGAACCAACAGCAACCCCCTCTCTCTTCGCTTTCCTCCTTGCACGCAACCAGCATCTCCCTTCTCCTGCGAGAGTCACACGGACCTCCTTCTCCGTCTTTCCATCTTTTCCTCCTCTTCAATGCGTGGAATCAGTGAGTTGCAGGGTCTAGGACTGGCTGTTGGAGCCTCGATGACGGAGAATCCGGATAGAAGCATTCGGGCGACACCATTGATCTTTTGGCGAGCAACTAAATTCTTTTGGAACTCAAGTAGACTCGAACAGAAAGTCGATTGGTTGTTCATAGAATGTTGAATGAATAGACTAATTTAGTTAGAGGATTATATGAATGTATTATTGTATGAATTATGAAATCCATGTGTAATGGATGTTTTGGTGCAATGTTTGTATATTCTCGGGGTCCAATAAATAGAGAAGATACCACCGAAATTTACTTAGAATTCACATTCTTAATTGCTTGTTAATGGTTTTCAAGCATGCTTAATCTTAGAGAACCATCACTTGATGATTTAATCTCCATGTTAGGGATGATGAGGGCTTCATGGGCCCTTCTTTATTTAAAGAAGATTTCAATAGAATACGATAACATTAGTCCTATTCTAGGAGAATACGTGAACATTAAATTTCATAGTAAATATCTAAGTAGTAGATTTGTAAAGATACTTGTATTCATATATAGATATGAAGTATTCAAGTATAATGAAACTGAGAGTTTCAATCAATCTACTAGATCCTGTGTGGGATCGAAAATACCCTCCCGACATCGTGTCTGTGAGGAGACACCAGGCGATATATGAAATCACAAATGAGTATTTGTCTTATTTATTTTGAAATATTGTGGGTCCTTCCATTCCTAATAGAGACAAAGCTCTATTATTAATCACCCCAGACAAAGTTTTGGGAACCCACGATGTTATATATTGATATTAGCGACGGATTTCTCCCTAGCTACATAGTGATGGCAAAATCCGTCGCTAATCTCATAAATAAAATAATGATTTATAACGATATTAGCGACGGAACAATCCGTCACTAATCTCGTAAATAAAACAATGATATAAAACGATATTAGCGACGGCAAAATCCATCGCTAATCTCATATATAATTACACAATGTATATTGATATTAGCGACGACAAATGCCATAGCTAATCTCATATATAACATATTATTATATATTGATATTAGTGACAGATATTTCCCTAGCTATATAGCGAAGGTCAAATCCATCGCTAATCTCATATAAAACAATTATATATTACAGGATTAGCGACGGAAAAAGCCGTCGCTAATACCATACATAAAACAATTATATCCAATGAGATTAGCGACGGAAATTTCCGTCGCTAATCTCATTATGTAATTTCCCAATTATCTCTCCTCAAATTAGCGAGGGATTTGTTCGTAGCTAATTAGCTAGGGAAACCACCCTCGCAAACCCCTCGCCAACACCTTGAAGTGCAACTTTAGCAACGGAGTGTTTTCCCTCGCTATTCCCTAGCTAATTACAAATCCATCGCAAAGTTCTAGCTGATTTGCAATGAATTTTGTCTCTCGCTAATATCCGTCGCTATTTAGTCATTTTCTTGTAGTGTATTCAATCAAAGATATTAAGGACAAAGGGATACTGAATACTCGGTATTAATCCCAGGAACAAGTTATGTCTATTATGACATTTTTGTGGTTTGGGTAGCAATGATGTGTTGCTGGACACAACTCATTGCTTATGACATTAAAAGAAGTTTTATATCATTGCCAACATCGCAAGAACCTATTGGGTCACACTCAAAGGTTGATCTGGATTTAGAACTTCATTGACTGAGTCATGTTCTAAGAATCAGAATAATATAAGTATATAAGAGGGTCTTGTACATAGTCTAAACACTAATTCTACTTTGGAAATGGTTCACAAAGTAAGAGCATATATATGTATGTGGATGTATGGGTCAGGCCTCCATTTGATGGAACTCTAATTAATCCTATGTTCTAATTGTATTGGACACAAAGAATAGGAAAGAAGCTAGGGCCGGCCACATATAGATATGAAATATATAAAGATATATAGGGCAGTTATAAGTAGACTTATGTAAACTACTTCTAAACCTTAACATAGAGGAATGTTTCTCTTTCTTCTTCTAAAGAGAGGGAGAGGACGGTTTTTCTTTATTAATGAGCCCAATAGTTGGACAACCATTAGAGGAGAGTTATTGATGAGTTTTTTAAGTAGGCCATCAAGTCAATTCTTCGACAATGAGCGAGCACCGAAAGTCGAAGAATAAAAGTTCTGATTTTGTTTGTGAGACGAACAAGGCGATTCAGTTCTTCCGAGTGGATACTGATAGAGGCGAGGATCCGTTGATCATCGCTAAAATCGTGCTAAGGATCGCTGGAGTATGGTCAAATAATCAAGGGCATTGATATACGAGCATTGGCTACGGTTTGTTTTTCGAAACCTAACCTGATCGCGGTGTTTTCTCGCTTGGATCTTGGATGGGTTTTATCGATTTTTGTTCTGAATTTCCGCTGCGTACGTCTATAGTAGACATGTATAAACTCGTCATTTCCCAACACCTGGCTCTAGTACCATGCGAAGAAATATAAAGGCAAAGAAACAGCTAAAAACACAGAGATAATGTGCTAAGATTGAATTTTATTACTCAATAAGGACCTAAAGAAAATCTTCGATTACAAACTCTATAAATACTAGAAAATCTCTTAAAATATCTCAACTAACATTATTATAATATCCACTAATCACTAACGTGTCTTGGAGTTTATTCAACACTAACTCTAAGGTAAAAGAAAGATGGAGTCAAATTTCTAAGCAAATGGAACAAACTACTGACGTATTTAGGAAATCCTAAAAACTAGGATATATGGATCAGACCAATAAGTTTCACTAATTTGTAACATTCATTTCCAATGTGGTAGCCCGCCATGTATCTGGAATGCAATTACTCATATAATGTTGTGGTACTAGGATATAACGTCAGCCTAGCTTTTTGGAGGGTTGAGAAGGGTTTTGGGGGATTTTTCTTGTTTGGTAGGGGTGGGGGATTCAAACCGCTCCTCATCCCTCATTTTCCACTCCCCCAAATCGGGGTCTTTTGGGGGAGTGGATTTTTATTTTTATTTTTAAATTAAAAAATGACTTGAAAATACTAAACTACCCTCCACTTATTTTCATATTTCCATCTAAGTCCTATATAAAAGAATCCCTATCTCTCCCTTCTGCTCGCCCCCTCTCCTTTCGACCCACCGCTAACGTCAAAGCCACCACTGGTTTGATCTGCAATGGAGCAACCACAGAAGCCTCCCTTACAGCTCTCTCCTCTCCTTCGACCCTGACCCACAGCCCAGACCGAGGGTTTTGATCACGCTTGAGTCTCGAGAAGGTTTGATCTACTTTACTAAATACTCTCTCTCTCTCTCTCTCTCTCTCTCTCTCTCTCTCTCTCTCTCTTGAAGCTTTGTCTTCAGGTTTCCAACACTTTGAATCTCTTGTTCTTGAGAATTCGTGTGGTTTCTCTTGGTTATATTGTTGGGCTTGTTGCTCAGTCTCTAGTTACTCTCTAACCACAATGAAAACTACACTCAGTTTTGTTGTTTTTGTACATTTATTTGTTATGTATTATTGCCTACAAATATTTTGTGATTTTGATTCTGAGACCCAACTTTGCTGTTATTTTATAAATCTTCTTAAAACCAAGGTGCTTTATTAGTTGTTTAAGGTGTTACTTGTGTTACTTGTACAATGTTCTTGGATATTGTGTTGGCACCAAGATGAACTTATCTTTCAACCTATTATCTTTGATTTCGTTTATCTATGTTTATTGTATTTTGTTGCTCCTGGTATTGGTTGTGTATTTGAGTACTTTCTGATCATGAAAAGAAGGGCCATCCTCCATTTAGATCCTGGAAAAGACCTGAGCTGCGCGATTTCAGGTGAGCGGCGGAGAAAAACAAGGAGAACTCAAGATGTCAAGGGTTTGGCGACGTGTGGTTGAACGAGAGCAACGGGAACAACGACGAACAACAACAATTCCCGGGCACAATGAGGGACCGTTACGAACGACGACGGAACCTCAAAGGGAGGTGCCCAGGGGAAACACAGGGGGAGACCAAGTCCTAGAACGTCACCGGGCACTATTACCTCTGGAGGATGACCTCACGTACGCTG
Source organism: Dioscorea zingiberensis (assembly GCA_026586065.1). Taxonomy (NCBI): domain Eukaryota; kingdom Viridiplantae; phylum Streptophyta; class Magnoliopsida; order Dioscoreales; family Dioscoreaceae; genus Dioscorea; species Dioscorea zingiberensis. The sequence goes on along the minus strand of CM048818.1, from coordinate 18,629,584 downwards.
AGGTCACCTCCAGGAGGAGATCAAGCAGCCCAAGGATTGAGCTACGCACCGAAGAGATCCACAGAGCATCGTCACCAGGGAAAGACACGGAGACACAGCGGAAGGAGGCATCATGGGAGGAGGTGCGCCGCAAAAAACAACGAAGTCTTCCCACGACCAGCGACACTGCAAGATTGGAAAGGACCAGAGCAAACTACTACCCAAACCGCCCCTAGACGCCGACAAAGCGGACCTTAAGTGGAGTGGTGGAGGTCTATGGAAAATGTAGACAACCCGAGCACCACGCGATAGACTGCAGGAGGCTTGAAGTTTGCCGGAGTTGTGAGCGGCCGAGACATAGGGCTGCAACCTGTCCGATGCCCTCGTCGGAACTGAGCATGCCTCAGGCCCATGAAGACGAACTGCTCAAGAAGAAGGGAAAGAAGAGAAAGGCAAAAAATGAGGCGGCTCCCGATGGAACAACGAGGCGAAGGAGACGACCCCTTGCCAAAACGCTGAATCGAAGAAGATAGGCTCACACAGAGGATCTATCGCCATCGACGAGAGCACGGTGGAGGAGATCCGGCGGCTCAGGAGCTACACCATTGCAACAGTGACCAAAGGTTACGCCAGCTCTACTCCATCAAGGCGGGTGAAGGAAGAGGTCGGACTGGAGCTCACCAGGTCATCGGAACCCTTTGATGACGATCGAATCCTAATACACTGTCCATCGGTGGAACTAGCGAGGAAGCTGGAGAGCCTGGGAGAGCTGAAGTTCAAGACCTTCTCCATCCGTTGCCACCCATGCACGGCCGCCGCAAACTCAACGGGGATGGCCGAGGGAGAACTCCGGTGGCTCAACAAAAAGGGCCTTCCTGTCTTTGGGCGCCGTCTGGACATGATCGCGAGGATGCTAAAGCCAGTAGGGAACCTTGTGACCTGGCCAAGGGAGGCGGCCAGTACATCGGACATTGTAGAGCCGCCGTGAGACTGCGACGATGCAAGAAACTCCCTACCACGCTCTACTACAGCGCTCTCACATACGAGTTCACGGTGCGAGTTGAACTGGGAAGAGGGGAACCGCCTCTCCCATGGGATCTCGCACCGGAGAAGACGGCGCCGCTGGGCGGCGTTAGGGCTGATTGCATCGGGGAACGGCTGCGAACAAGGAAAAACCTGATCGGACAGATGGATAATGCCCGCGAGGAGACTGACAAGACCTCTGAAAAATAAGGGTACGGTGAACCGGAAGAACAAGCCATCAGAAGGGAAGGAGCGACGGTCGTACACAGCAAATCTGGCTGATCTGGCGCCGCTCGGATATCACGCCATGGAGGTTTCGCTGGCGTTGATGGAGAATCGACGGACGGTTGGAATAAGGAGGACCGGGTTAATGAAAGGGCCAGATCGCGACACTTGGAAAGCATACCAACTCCCTCGGACGCAAGAGATAGGACCTGTATGAGGTCACATGTTCCTTCGTCCGAGAGCAGCCGCGCATCACCCAGGGCAAGCCACGTGGCGCAATCTCATCCGCCCTCTCAAAATCTAGACAAATCTCAACCGCCCACACAGGTTTCATTACAAACCAAGACAAATCCTCAATCGCCCACTAAATCAACTCATCAGACTTTATTTAAATGCAATGAAGGGGAGATTAAAGACAAAAATGACTTCATTTTGTCTAAAAATGTTATTGATAAAAGCAAAGGAAAGGAAATCATCAATGAAAAATCAATAACAAAAATTAAGAATTATCCTGAAGATGGAAAAAATGAGAACATTGATATTGATGAGGGATATGATGATCAATTGATAAAAGAAATTGAACATGAGATAGAAAGCTTGTGGAATGGGGACCTGGAAGAAGAAGTCAACACACAACATCATCTAAAGGATGGAAGCCACAAGGAAAACCAAGATCAGGGAGAAGCCCATAATAAACTGGAACAATGGCAGGAACAAAAAGGTGGAAGCAAGGTCCCTAATGACAAAATTAATTGTAGCCACGAGCCACTGGTTGCGGAACAAAGCCAAACTGATAGGCCCGCACAGCATGGGACCCCGGACAAGCAAACACCTAACCCAAACAAAATGACTAGAGCGGAACCCATTGACCAAGACCAAGAACCCGACTTGGACCGCACCAAATACAAATGGAGGTACATCCACGGGTCTTGGAATTACATAGCGGAATCAGCTTGGGAAGGTATAAAGGCAGGAGCAGCGCAATCAAGAATGGAACAAACCACAACTCTGAAAACAGGCCGACCACCGAAGAGGAATGAACCAGGCTCCCCCAAGGAAGGGATCAGACGCAAAGGCTGTGGCCCAAAACCGAGAAAGCTGAGAGACACCTTTGGAAAAGGAAGGCTTTTTTGCTCCATCATCCCTACCAAAAAGGGAAGGCAACCGAGGACAATCCACTGAAAAAGGTAATGGTAAAACTCAAAACTCTACTTCCTTAACCTTTTGTGATTGGCCATGCAGGGAAATCTTGGAAAATGCCCTAAAATTTGGGGTTGATCTAGGAACCTTTGAAGCGGGCAGAAACTCATGCATCCAACACATTCGCCTATTGGAAGCAATAAGGGCAAAGGGAAAGGAGGAAACCAGCTAAGGTTTTCTCACCCTTTGGGAAACGGGATCGGGTCAAAAAGGTTTACTGATGAAAGTGATCTCTTGGAATGTAAGGGGACTTGGGAAAGAGTCGAAGCGGTATCTTATTAGGGACTTCCTCCAAATACACAAGACTGATATCTTCTGTCTCCAAGAAACAAAGCTGGAAAAAATGACTAATGCATGCTGGCGATCCATTGGGGGAGGAGTTTTTGATAAATGGGAAGAACTCCTGGCCACAGAGACACGAGGAGGTTGTTGCATTGGGTGGAATGGTAACAAATTTGGTCTCCAACGGGTGCTCATGGACCAATACGCGTTATCAGTAATCTTGGAGGATAAAGCAAATGGAGATGCCCCAAGAATGATAACGACGATATATGTCCCGTGCAATCCTGCACAAAAAATGAGTTGTTGGAATGAACTGAGAACAATCAGAAGACAATGGAATGGAAGTTGGCTACTATGAGAAGATTTCAACACAATACGGGTACGTGAGGAGGCAAACACTTCCTCCCACGGAACACGGGAAAAGGGAGGGTTTCGAGGAAATGATACAAGATCTCCACCTCGTGGTGCACCCTCATCCGAGAAAATACACATGGACCAATGGAAGAGAATCCCCGTTACTTTGGATGCATTCTTCCTATCAACAGAATGGGCCCATGAGTTCCCACGGATATGGCAAACTGCCCTTCCGAGAAAGGGATCTGACCACGTTCCACTAAGTTTGGAATGTGGGATACACACACCACAATTCCCCCCTTTCAGATTTAACAGGGAATGGTCGAAGGTGGAAGGCTTCTGGGGAATGATCAGAGATGCATGGCAAGGGCAAATATTAATGGGAAACGGAGCATATGTGTTGGCAAAAAAACTGAAACATCTAAAAGAGACACTACGAAGCTGGAAAAAGGAAACCCTCAACCAAACGATAGAAAGAAAGCAGGAACTCCTGAATGCAATAAGGATGCTTGACACCCACAAAGAAACAAGACCTCTCTCCACGGCGGACAAGGAAGAGGAAAAAACACACAGGGAGGAATACAACCGGATCATCTCTGAAGAAGAAGCATTTTGCTTGCAAAGGTCTCCGGTTAATTGCCTACAGCTAGGTGATCAGAACACGAAGTTCTTCCATGCGATCACCAATCAGAGAAGAAACATAAACTGGATAAAGCAGATCCATCATGAGGGCGCAATCATTACCAACCCAAGACAAATATCAACTGCAATATCCGGACATTTCACGGAACTTTTCGGAAAGGAAAGGGAATCGAGGTACAAAACCTCGTGGGACTGACTGTTCCTTAGAAAAAGGAGGGTGGAGCTCGGACATCTAGATCAACCCTTCAAAGAGAGTGAAATAAGGAGAGCAATAAATGAGCTTGGAGCCGACAAAGCCCCATGACCAGATGGATTCCCAATGACTTTCTACCAACAGGGATGGGAAATAATCAAGGGAGATATGCTAAAACTCTTCAAAGACTTCTACCAGGGAGCAGCTGATATAGAGCGCCTAAACTGGGCACACATCCTACTAATTCCTAAAAAACAGCACCCCGGAGAGCATCACAGATTATAGACCAATCAGCATTATCAACTGCTTGGTTAAAATCATCTCCAAGGTCTTAGCAAACAGGCTAAAAGTAATGTTGGGAGAACTTGTGGATGAATCCCAAACGACATTCATACAAGAGAGGATGATCCATGATAACATCATTGCGGCGGAGGAGCTAATCCATAAAATGAGATCAGGACACACAAATGGAACTCTGATCAAAATTGACTTGGAGAAGGCCTTTGACTCAGTGGATTGGGAGTACCTCCTCGATATTCTTCAAGCTAGGGGATTCGGCCCTAAATGGCTAGGTTGGATCAGAATCTTACTGTCTACATCAAAAGCGAACTTCCCCCTCAATGGCGCTCCCTCTGGTTATGTGAGAAGTAAAAGAGGCCTGAGACAGGGGGATCCATTATCCCCGCTACTATTTGTCCTAGCAATGGACGTCCTTCCAAAGATGCTCTCAAACACCGTCCAAGCAGATATCTACCACGGAGTACCCATTGGGAGAAATAGGGAGGACAACATCTCAACATTGCAGTATGCTGATGATATCCTGATTTTCTGCACGGGAGGACTAGCTGAGGCCCAAACCCTGAAGCTAATTTTTTACCTATTCGAGGGCCTCTCGGGGTTAAAGATAAACTACTCAAAAAGTGCCATCATCCCAATCAAGTCAACTAACTACAACATTGAGGAGTTTGCACAAGTGCGAAACTGTGCAATTGACAATCTCCCGATTAAGTACCTGGGGGTACCATTAACAGGGGGCCGACCCACAAAGGAGGATTAGGGAGTACTAATCGAGAAAATCAGAGGAAGGTTGGCCTCATGGAAAGGGAAACTATTATCTCTAGGAGGTCGTTTGACAATGCTGAACTCAGTAATATCATCCATCCCCACACACTAGATGTCCGCTTTTCGCCTCCAAGAATGGGTGATCAAGAAGATTGACAGGATTAGACAAAAATTCCTATGAAAAGGTGTGGACAAGGAGACACATAGCTACCACCTAGTTAACTGGGGGAGAATCTGCAGACCCAAGGAAAATGGGGGCTGGGGGATCTTGAATATCCGAGATTTCAATGGAGCCCTGTTGGGAAAATGGTGGTGGAGAATTCTAACCGGCCATGCCGGCATATGTCAGAAGATACTGCATGATGCATACGCAAGAAGAGGCCACATTGATCCATACAGGCCGGCACCGAGGTGCGCATCCACTTTTTGGAAAAGCCTGTGCAGGGAAGCCCTCCCAGTATTAGCCAACATACGTGTAAGCCCAGGATCTGGCGTCGACACAAACTTTTGGAGAGACAACTGGTGGGAGGGTCAGTCACTGCTAAACTTCTACCCCGGGATGAAAGAGCTAGTCACCTCCACTACCCTGACCATTCAAGAAGCAAGCTCAAGGATCCTAAAGGGACCCCCAATTCTTAATCCGGGCCCTCTGACGGCTAGAGATGCGGATGGACTGGAGTTGATACGCTGGATTTTAGAAAATCTAGCCACACACCCTGACGCTCCCGCTACTAGAGAATGGAAGCTCACAAATAACAACACATATACGGTCAAATCTCTCTACAGATTCAGGACCGACGGGGGCATCAGAAGCGACCTTAAGCAGGGGTTCTGGAAACAACTATGTCCTCTAAAGGTAAAGCTTTTCGCATGGCTGACCAGAGAAAATCAAATCCTCACCCTTGATAGCCTACACAAAAGGAAATGGAGAGGGGAACGTACCTGATGCTACCTATGTGAGACAGAAGAGGAATCGGTAACTCACATTCTCTCCTCCTGTCAATACGTGAGACATATTTGGCACCATTTTGGGACACTGTTTGGAGCACGAACAGGGGAGGTGGAGCTTTGGGAGATCTGGGGAACCAGGGCTCCCTCCTTGGGGGTGGACAATGCTCTGAGAGGAGGTTGGGAGATCGCCGCAATGGCAATCACCTGGAGTATCTAGGGGGAGAGAAATAGACGATGTTTTCAGGAAAAACAACGCATTTTCTTAAGAATTATTCGTGATATCTCTTTCCTCATCATCTCTTGGTTGGATGCAGCTCCATTGGCGAAAAGATCAAAGCTGGAGGGAGCAGCGAATCTGATGAAACGAAGCCTGGAGTTCACTTCCGATACACCAGGGAGGGTGGTAGAAGAAGGAGGCTTCTCAGGGGAGGGATCGGCCCCACCCTAAGACAAGAAGACCGGGAAGATTGCTGGTAGACAGGATGAACACTAAACCGATGTATCTTTTACTTCCTGTTTCCGTCTAAGCAATGTAAAACTTATTAACATATTTAAATAAATATGTGGTTTATCCACCTTATCAAAAAAAAAAGAAAACTTGTGTATGTGTGTGTGTGTGTTTTTTCTTTTTGTTAACTACTCTGAACTATCATAAGTTACTGCAATGGAAACTATAGTTTGCACTTTGCAAAGATATCATTTGGCTCAACTTTTGTTGTGTCTAGACTATTGTTGGGTGTGCATATTTCAACATTTTGCCACCAAATGTTCTTTCGAGCTTTTGATCTCGAGATACTATTTTCCTGTAATTCCATAAATCTTCTTAACAGTAAGGCACTTGATTAGTTGTTCATTGTGTTACTCTGCTAGCACCAAGAGGAGCATATCTTGCAACATCCTTGAATAGATGGATATAGGTATACCAAATTGTTGGAAAATATTGGTTAACATTATTTACAAGAATATTGGGTTTCCTATATTTAGCTTTAGGACTATGTATTATAATGGTTTCTGTAATTACTACAATTTTTTTTTTAGTTGTTATCGTGTTCTTGCTTACCTATGTACATCAAAGTTTACTACATGTCTAATAATTCTAATCATTTATATATCTAATGAATTTAGATGGATAATGGTGAAGTTATAGGCTGGTGGACTACAATTCAAAATATGGGAGCAAATGTGGTTTGTCTTGTTGCTCAATGGTACTTCATCCAAAGGCATTCTCATAAAAGGAAAATAACTTATAGTATGAGCTCAGGAAGAGAACAAAATGGAAATGAGATAATGAACCGCATTATGAATAGTAAAACAAGTCATAACATCATCAGAATGGGACCTCCTACATTTATAAGGTTGGTTGAACTATTAGAGACAATGGATGGTCTAAGACCTACACGATGGGCGAGTGTGGAATAACAAGTTGTAAAGACCCTATATATACTGATATATAGTGCCAAGAATAGCGAAGTAAATTTTTGGTTTCGACGTTCCAAGAAGACTATTAGCTGACATTTACATAATGTGATAAAAGCTATAATCTAATTAAAGATACCTTCTTTCTTTAGCTAGACGGCACAACTATCCCCTCTGAGATTCTTCATAGTGAAAGATTTTTCCCATATTTCAAGGTAAAATTTTATACATTTTAGCCTACATACATTCATTTGATGCATTTGATGAAACTAAGAAATTCAATAGCTCTGCATTATCTTTGTTGATATGTAAGGATTGTGTTGGTGCAATTGATGGCACACATTTACGTGTAAAAGTGGCTCGTGAAGATGCTAAGTACCGTGCACTACAGAAAATATAACCTATAGCGGTGGATATTATACGCCACTACATCCGTCATCTGTATAAGTTTTAGTGGAGAAAAATCTACCTATAGCGGCTAATATATCCGCCGCTATAGAGTTGCGGTAGCAACTATTAAGGCTTATAGCAGAGGATATATCCGCCGCAATAGGTTCCAGAAACAGCGGTAGAGTCCTATAGTGGCGGATATATCCGCTGCTATAGGGTCCCATTAACAGAACTTGAGACCTATAGTGACGGTTATATCCGCCACTATAGGTCACAGCTACGCACTACTACTACTAATATTAATACTAGTACTACTACTAGCAATAATAATAATAATAATAATAATAATAATGATGATGATGATGATGATGTCATCATCATCATCATCATCATCATTATCATCATCATCATGATAATAATAATAATAATAATAATAATAATAAGAAGAAGAAGAAGAAGAAGAAGAAGAAGAAGAAGAAGAAGAACAACAACAACAACAACAACATAAATAGTCACCTAACTATTAGACCTAATTATTAGTGATTTTCTATTTTGGTCACTCACCTAAAAAAAGTTACGATTCGGTCACTTAAATTTAAGATTATGGTTTTTTTTGGTCACTCGCACTCACGGTGTTAACGGCGAGCTGACATGGCTGCCACGTGGCAAGCCACATGGGATACTTTCTCGTTTATAACCAATGTGTGTACAACATAAATAGTCACTTAACTATCAGTAAGTTTCTATTTTAGTCACTCACCTAAAAAAAAGTTACGATTCGATCACTTGAGTTTAATATTTTGGTTTTTTTGTGTCACTCGCCCTCACGATGTTAATGGCGAGCTAACATCACTCGTCCTATTTGGAGGGGTTACATATAAAAAAAATCACTTTAATGAAAACAAAATAATTGGAGAGGTTGTGTGTAAAAGATTCTGTAATACTTGTACAAAAATTTTGCAATACTTGTACAAAAACTTGTACAAAAATTCTGCAACACTTCTACAAATATCCATACAAAGAGTATACAAGAATTGCATAAAATAGACATTCATATTTGGAACACTTATACAAAAATGATAATTTCTTTCCAACTAATTATGTCATTTATTTCCAAAATTACAAAACTTTTGTAATTTGATATTATAGAAATTTTTCCCTATAACCCCTCCAATTATTTTTGTTTTCATTAAAATATTTTTTTTACATACAACCCCTCCAAATAGGATAAGCCATGTCAGCTCGCCGTTAACACCGTGAGCACGAGTGACCCAAAAAACCACAACCTTAAACTTACGTGACTGAATCGTAATATTTTTTAGGTGAGTGACCAATATAGAAACCTTCTAATAGTTAGGTAAATATTTATGTTGTTTAACCTGTATAGAAGCCAGGTAAAGGCACAATGGAGGCCTTCATCTCTTGAAATCAGCTCATTTGAAAATATAAAGCCTAGCATGAGACCTCTCTTTTTCAGCCAAAATATAGCACAGAAACTGAGAACAAGAGAATGTGAATGTAGATGTTCCTAGAGAATGAAGAGAATATAAGTTTTAAAAAAATGAAGCCCAAACTCCCAGAGAAAAATATCCCCTCAACACAACTCTCTACAAATGAAGTGGTGCTACACATTAGTAAAAGGAAAAATGAGGTCAAGTTTTTATGCAAATTCAAAACACACACCAAGAAACCAACCACATTAGCACAAGGAATGGTTTAGAAAAAAACAAGAGGTAGATTTCAATCCAATCCAATGCAAACTTGGCCTTCCTTGCAACACATGAATGAAACAAGGAATGTTTTCAATGGCGTTAAACAACCTCTGCTTCTTATTAGGATCTTTAATAAATGTCTCAAGAAGTCCAGACCGTACATCTTTCTTGAGTGATGAAGGCATATGAATGAAACAAAAAAATACATTCAATTAACCTAACAACATTCTTATAAAGATTTACCATAATGAATGTTCTCCATGTCTATCTGAAAGCCATAAAATGCTAGCATTGTCATTGTTTCAATTGTCAAGTGGTGAAAGCCATGATTAAAGAACAGAAGGGTGCTTAATGACAGAAAGAGAATGGAGAAAGTTTAATCAAAACTGGCATGGCAAACTTTAAGTTAATTTAAAAAGGAGACAGAAACAGAAATGCATTGACAAATAATCATGTTCAATTGAAGTTTTGAGTCATAAAATAAACCTCAGGGATTTGAACATCCTTTAAGAATTTTGCTGCAAGGTTTCCCAGAACAATACCATCAGAAGCTTCCAAAAAATGCTAGCACATGTGACATGGCTTATATATGAAGTGCTTCTCAGACTCAGACAAATTTTCCCAATGCTGAACATCATATGAAAGGTCAACTTCCTCAGCTAAAATTTTAAATTTTCATTAGCAAGAAGGATACCAACGAAATATACAACTGAAAATTTTAAATCTATTAAAGAAGTAAATATAAAAACAGGGACCACAATTAACATTTCAGTACTATAACTACTTGCTGATACTTACTTTCCAATAAATTAATTTGATCACTGAAGTCTATGAGAAATCATAAAGACAAAAAGGAAAGGCAAAAAAGTGGTAAAAAGGGAGAAGAGGATGGATAAAGTTAGCAATGTCTTCTTATATATGTATCATCTATCATCCATGTCATCCATGCTCGTTTGTTAGCATGATACTCGTTTGTTAGCATGATACTCGCATGATTCTTGGAATAAAATCCATGTCATCCATGCTCGTTTGTTAGCATGATACTCGCAATTCATATTGCTAAAGTTGACATTCTTGAAACACCATGGCTAGCTTAGCATACTTGTCAATGAACCATAAAGGAATTTTCTCATAACCACCTTCATTACAACAAATAACAATTGTAAGTCTTTCCTTATCATGTTTCTTACCTTCAAGTTGCTCTGTTATAAGAGAATGATCGGTTGTAGCCGGTAAAACAATCCGCATTCATCCATATTGAAAACATCTTTCATGAGATATTGATCTAGCTTTTCTCTTATGGACTGCAAATTGCTCTCCATATTCCCCTCTTTCTTTAAAACGACGATATGTCTTGATGCTATGTCTTAATTTGAAGTTCTTGAGCCAACCTTGAGAAATATGGAATTATGGTATATCCACAGGGTACATCTTTGTTAGAATTTCCTTTGTCATCTCGGTGATTAGTTCTTTGGTTATATTCACACGCTCTTGGAGTTTAACAAACCACTCATAAAAAGCCTTCTCCAACTCTGGGAATTTTGTAGTTTTCTATCGTTTAACATCACCTATTACAATATTGGTTGATAGATACTCTGTTGACCTTTTGATCGTATTTGATATTGTTACTTAACTCACTTGCAAGTCAAACTTCTCTGACATCCACTGTTGCAATTGCTTTTGGGTGGAAGTTGGATTTTCTTTATTATATTCACAAAATATGTAACACCCATCTCTTTACTGAGACAGATGTCACACCAACCAGGTCAGGAGAGTATCCTATGCCTAAGGCTGTATAAAATAAAACAAGTACTGCAAGTGATGTACTTCAAAAACTTAAATTATCATAAAATATAAACATAACCTGTTACACACAGGAAGTTTAAAACTTGACCAAAGTCATATTGCAGTACTACATATTTAAAGTTTGGGCAACATGGCCCCAAATACAACACTAGGAAGTCAAATACAAAATTAAGACACAATAACAGTAGAGATACGCCAGAGCTAATCTAGACATCAACCCTCACACGATCGTTGTCCAGATCCTGCAAGGTAAAAACATAATAGGAGAGGAATGAGCTACGCGAGCTCAGTGAGTATAAACATTTCTGCCAGGTATTATACATACCTGTCTCTCGACAGAAAACCAGTACTAATATAATAGTACATGTACGTAATCATATACAAAACATGAGAGTCTACATATTTATCTTAAATCAGGATAAGCATGCGAAGCCAATCAGAAAACCCGAATAAGACAATATGCAATCTCAAACCATCACAAGCATATAATAATCATGTATATGCAATGACCTCGTATCATATAAGCATGCACCCCTAGTTCGAATGTCTCGAGAAGGACTCCAACAACCATCAGTGGAACAGTGGTATACAGTACATGATCCTGATGACCGGGGTAGCGGTATACAGTACATGAACCCGGGACCTGACGACCAACGGTATACAATAAATGTGCCGTCAAGTTTGCATCTCGTATCCGATACGGGCACTAATAGTAGTCGGGAAGGGTTTTATTTGAAAAAAAAAAAAAACAAAGTTCGCAAACAATTTTATTTTAAGAAAGACGATTTAAAACAAGTCTCTTCCCTAACCCAATATCGTACATTTCATATCTGGGCTCTATCCTGAGCCCCGTTGGATCCTTCATACAAGTCTGACTAAGGTGCGGCCTATGATACATATAATAATCAATCTTTACCAATTAAGGTTTCACTTTATAATTACTTATGTTATTTCAAAAATATTGTAATAACAAACATGAAATCACTATATTAACATAGCAATGAAATCCGGCTATCGGCATCCACAAACTGATATAAAACTCATACGAAACACGGGTAAACCGAATCGCGATACATACATGCATAAAACAATATTTATAGAGATGTCCACTTACATGAAGTCCTTGCTAAGTCCTAGGATTGACTTGGTCCGTCCGCAGCTCCTGTGGGACCTTTTCCTTTTCCTAGAAATCATAATCATAACTAGATAAATATGAGATTCGTATTTTCATATCTTTAGTTCTATCCTTTAAAAATACGATAAATGTATGGCATGCCCATATTACCCTTATTCATGCTTATAACATACTAACATGTCCCTTAACATGATTAATTAGCCAAATTCCACTTATCTAAAGCATTAAACAAGTAGGCATGTTAACAAGGAAACTAATAAGGCATTAACACTTAGAATTTTCATGAAAATTCGACGGCACCTCCCCTATTTATAAGGTCCCGAAATTATACAATCATACACCAACAATTTCTAATTTATTCATACAACCATTTAATTTAATTAGTACTTTCATTCAGTATCTAATGGTCGATAATTTGCCCACTGTTCTGCAGTTAGACAACTCCCAATTCATGCAATTCAATCCTGAAATTCCTCATTTCAAAACTCTAATTACCATTAAGTTTCCCTACCAACAAATCCCCAAATTACTCATCTCCATGATACTAACCGTGGATCATATTTTAGCTCGTCGGAGTTCTATTTGCTGTCCCTTGTCATCAAGTAGGATTTATAAGAGGGAGGAGCAATTTGCGCCACTCTGGCCAACAAGGTAGCTCCCTCATACATACGCTGACGGGAGGCAACAGCAACATACCGTAGCAGTCGGGGTGTTCACTGCATCTAAGCCACCACCTAAGGAATTCTAAAGCGACGGAGGAAGAGGCGGCTTGACGTAGGCCGCCACTGCAAGTGTGAGGAGAGAAACTCGGCCTACAGCCGGAGGTCGACGCATGGCATCTGGCTACTGAGGGGAGTTGCTATCGGGCTCACGGTCACGGAGATGTGATGCAAGTAGCGGAGCGGACTAAATTTTTTCTGCCAAAAATATCCCTATAATTTTTGTAAATACCAGCTTTACTTCAGTCTCCTTTTCTCTATACCAATCAAGGAACACCGACCTAATCTCCACCCAACAAAAGTCACAATTATCAAAATCATCCCTAATAATTTTTTTATATTAATTTATTATAATTTTATCAATTTTAAATTAACGAGTAACAATTTGATGTATATTTCGTAAGATTTTAATAAGAATTTTTTATACTTTATTTGAATTTAATTTTTGGGTCTTAAATCAATGAATTTAATATGATTTCACATTAATCTGTTTTTAAGGGTATTCTTGTCATTTTATTATTTATGCAACCATACCATACTATCAAAACAAACATAAACAACTTATAAACCATATCATACAATACCATCTTTCCAAACATGATAAACAATAATTACAATACCATACCAAACCATGACTGCAGGTCATCCAAACAGGGCCTAAATATTTCATTCGTCATTGTTAATTTCTTTAAAACCTTTGAAATGAGAATTCATTTTATTTAGTTTTACTGCTTGTAATGTTCTATATTTTTTTATAGCTATATTTACAATTTAATGTTCATGAGTTCTATTTAATAAGACTACAAATTAAATTGTTTTGAGACCATAAAAAATTAATAAAATTTATTTTAGTTTGTTAGAAAAATGAGTCTAACGTGTTTTGGGACCATAAAAATTTAACAAAATTAATTTTAGTTAGTTGGAAAAAAGAGTCTAACTTGTTTTTAGACCATAAAATTTTAGGTAGTATTTGGTTGGGGGATTTTTGGTTAGGATGTAATTCAAAATGAAATACTTGGATTTCATAATACACCATATACAAATCTAGGTGTGTTGGAGGTAATTGGAAATCTAGATTTCAAAATTTTGTGTTTGGTTGGAGGATTTGAAAATTTGGATTTGAGATATGGTCACCCTCTTTTGCATGGGTGAGCTTACCCCTTTATATGTTTAGGTATTATTTTAAATATATTCATTTTTATTTTTTTAAAAATCATCCTATAAATAAATTCTACAACGAATAATATGTATTTTTTTTTAATATAAGAATTTTTGGGGTTTTTGGTAAAATGTTTATTTGTTTTTTATTTTTTTTTACAAAGCACCCTATAAATAACTACTACAACAAACTATATAAATTATTGTCACAGATTTTTATTTTTATAACAAATTTATTAATAATCTTTGAAAACTAAACTACATTAAAGATTAAAAAATAAATTAAATTATATTATATTTAACAAAAATGTTTATATAATTAAGATTGAACTGCAAGAATAAATTCTTGGTTACCTGATGCATGTGATTGGAATTATAACTCCTTGGATTTTGAAATACAGCCAATTTGGACGTAATTCAAAATCCCTTATTTGGTGTATTTTCAAATACTCTATATTTCGAACTTCATCCAAAACTCGTAATACCAAACAACTATTTTTTAAATCCCATGTAATTCCAAATACAGCCAAACAAACACTACTTAAATGTAATTTAAAATATCGGGTTTTCATAAGCTAATGTTTGGAGACGCGCACACAATCGCGGAGGCAAGGCAACAACACCAAGCCGGAAGATCGCTCCTAAGACCAAGCCCCCTGTCTCAAGAAGCAACAATGATATTCCAGAGAATACAGGAGCACCTGAGTCAGGGTACCACAGAACAGCTAGACAGGAGGAAGTGGAGACTCACCCCCCCCACCAGAATTTTACTGTTAAATCATTGTATCCGTTCAATATTGATGGATGAATAAGAAGAGCCCTCTCGGCACACTTCTGGAAGCAAGTCTCCCCCATTAAGGTCAAACTTTTTGCTTCGCTAGCGTTCGAAGACAAACTTCCCACGCTGCAAAACCTAGAAAAAAGAAACTGGAAAGGGGAACGGAGGAGATGCTACCTGTGCGACAGCGAAGACGAAACTACAGAACACGTCTTCCTCAGATGTCGATACACATCGGAGGTGTGGGCACATTATGGACGTATACTGGGGACCAGGGCCAACCCCACAATGATACAAGATCTATGGGTCTCCTCAACAGTCTCCAAACAACTGAACAAAGACCTTCGCAAAGGTTGGAACCTGCTTGTGTTGG
Organism: Dioscorea zingiberensis; assembly: GCA_026586065.1. Lineage (NCBI taxonomy): Eukaryota > Viridiplantae > Streptophyta > Magnoliopsida > Dioscoreales > Dioscoreaceae > Dioscorea > Dioscorea zingiberensis. The sequence continues at coordinate 18,614,186 of CM048818.1, read as the reverse complement.
CAGTGACGTGGAGCTTATGGACAGAAAGGAATAGGAGATGTTTCAACGATAAACACCGTGTTTACCAGGAACTGATCCGCCATGCGGACTTCCTCTTCCTCGCTTGGGCCGACAGTGCGCACGCCACCCAAAAAACGCAGCTCCTACCAATGCATCACCTCATCAGGCATAGTTTAACACTCATAAGACTAGACACTACTCAGAGACCACCAAGGGATGACTTCGAGGATGAAGAAAACGGCTCACGCAATCCCCCTCCTCCCAATGTAGAAGACGATGTAACCACCCGATCCAACTAAGGATCCATGTAACAACTATCTTAATTTAAAATTCAATGAATGTGGTTTATCCACTTTATTCAAAAAAAAAAAAAGTTAATGTTTGGTTGGAGGGATTTCAAAACTCAATATGTTTAAAAATATCTCAAATAGATGATTTGGACGCAATCCGAAATCTGGATTTGGATTTACTTTCTCACGGGCATAATCCGAAATCCAAAATTTAGATTTACTCTATAGTTTTTCAAATCGTTCCAACCAAACAAAAAATTTTATAATATGGATTCCCAGTTTCGTCTAACCAAACACTAGATTTGTATGTGGTGTATTTTGATAACAAGATATTTACTAATACATTGTAATTGGAAATCCATGTATTTGAGATTACATCCAACCAAACATGACCTTAATCTAAAACTAATTTTACTTTGTTGAAAAAAAATGAAGAGATCCATATGTTCTATTTAATAAGACTACTTAACTTTTTTTGGGGCCATAACATTTTTTTAAATAATTTTAATTTATTGGCAATGAATAGATTAATGAATTATATTTAATTATACTAATTAATTTATTTTGATATCATAATAATTTAATAAAATTAGTTTTTAATTAAAAATACACTGATAAAAATTAAATAAACAACAATAACCACTGAGCCTTAATCCCATACTACATGAGGTCAGTTATATGGATTCTCTGTCTTTATGTTGCTTTGTCAAAAGTAAGATCCGACTTAATATTTAATACACGTAGGTCTTTAAATATTATCTCTCTCCACGTAATCGTAGGCCTACCTCTACCCCGGCCTCTTCTTATCTTGTATAACTAAACTATCACATTTTTGGACTGGAGCACCTAGGGATCTCCGGCATATGTGTTCAAACCATCTTAAACATCCTTCTATTTTTTTTATCATTAATTGGTGAGACATGCACCTTCTGTCGGATGTGTTAATTTTTAATCTTATCCAATCTTGTATGACTACTCATTCACATATGTTGAACTTTAGTTGTCCAACACTCACTCTCGTATAACATGGTCGATCTAAAAATATAGATAAATTAATAATTAATAATTAATTAATTAATTAATGTTTTGATTAATTAATAAATTGGGCTAGTAATTTACAGAAATTTTACAGTATACGAATCTTATCATTAATAAGGATGTGGGTCGGATCGATTTGATTTAACAATTAATAATATAATAATTAATTTTTTGTTAAAAAATTGCAAGTCTCTCATCCAAAAAGTTATCTACATTAAACAAAGGTACCCAAATGTGACTTTCCACTTACTTCCAAATTTATATAATAAGGTACTTATTTCTATTAAATATAATACTTAAATCTTGTCAGACTCCATAACCCATGAGAAATTATAAAAAATTATTAAGTTGAATCATTGGTCTTTATATTTATTTTTTATTTTTCTTTCAAATGCAGACTATGCAGTGGTTTAGCTATTTTCATAAAATATATCCAAAAAATAAAAATAAATAAAATTTGCACACATGACATACCTAGTAAAAAAAATGGATAATCGCATGCATACCCCTAGCTACAAAAAACTACATCTTTAAAAAAATCAATATTTATATTTACAAGCATAAATATAATTTTGTCATTTGTATATATATATATGCAAATTGCCTTATAATATACAAATGCAAGCGTGTGAGTGAAAGCAAACAGAGAGGTTGGAGATCAAGATGGAGAGGAGCATGAAGCGAAGTGAAGGTGAAGAAGTTGAGAGGCCTCATGCAGTGTGTTTGCCGATGCCGGCGCAAGGCCATCTCAACCCCATGATGGTCTTATCCACCTTCCTCCACTCCCATGGCTTCACCATCACCTTCATACACACTGACTTTGACCGGAGCCGCCTTCTCCGCTCAGGCGGCCCCGCCGCTCTCCGGAGCACCGAGACCTTCCGCTATGCCTCCTTCCCCGACGGCCTTCCCCCTTCCGACATCGAGGGAAACCGGCACACCCCAGCCTCTGTCAGTCTTTACACAACACTGGCTTTGCTCCCTTCCTTGATCTCTTGAAGAGGATCGACCAAGAGGGGCCTAAAGTCACTCTGCTGGTCTGGGATGGCATCACCAGCTTCGGCCGGCGAGCGGCGGAGGCGCTCGGCATTCCCAACGTCATGTTCTGGACTGCCAGTGCCGCTGGCCTGTTGAGCTATCTCCACTTCCCGGAGCTCGTAGCCAGAGGCATTGCTCCTCTCAAAGGTACCTATCTACTTGAGTTTCTTTTTTATCTTTTAAATTCTTAATTACTATTTGTAATTTGTATATTTTTATAATTGCAGATGAGAGTTATCTCAGCAATGGGTATCTTGAGTCAAGGGTGGATTGGATTCCAGGCATGAAGGACATCACTTTGAGGGACCTCCCAGGCGTTCTGAGAACTACTGACCCTGATGACATTATGTTCAACTTTGTGAAGGATGAGGCCATGAGTGCCCATGAAGCCTCCGCCATCTTCATCAACACATTTGATGAGCTTGAGCTTGAGGTACTAACCGCAATGGCTTCCAAACTGCCTCCCATCCACCCCATTGGCCCTCTCTCTCTCCTCCTCCCCAATCATCAAGCAGCTTCAATGGCGTCGAACCTCTGGAAAGAGGATGGCAGGTGCATGGAGTGGCTCGACCAAAGAGAGGCGGAGTCAGTGGTGTATGTGAACTTCGGGAGTGTGATAAACTTGACAGTGGAGACCTTCAAAGAGTTCGCATGGGGGCTTGTTGACAGTAAGCAGTACTTCCTGTGGGTCATAAGGCCGGACCTCGTCCCGGGGAGCGGGCTGCCGGAGGAGTTCTGGGAGGCGGCGAGGGGGAGGGGTTTGGTTGTGGAGTGGTGCTCACAAAGGGAAGTGCTCATGAAGGCATCTGTGGGAGCGTTTGTGACTCATTGTGGATGGAACTCGGTGCTGGAAGCCATTGCTGGGGGAGTGCCGATGCTGTGTTGGCCTGCGTTTGCTGAGCAGACAACGAACTGTTACTATGCTTGCAAGAAGTGGGGGGTGGGAGTGGAGATTGGTGAGGTTGTGAGGAGAGAGGAGGTGACGAGGCTAGTGGTGGAGGTGATGGAGGGGGAGAAAGGGAAGGAAATGAAGAAGAAGGCTGCTCAATGGAAGGAGAAAGCTCACCGGACTATCAAAGCTGGATCTTCTTTTACCAACATCAACAGGCTGCTGCTTGTTTGATTCATCAAACATTGTTTTATGTTTTTGCATTTTTTTAATTTTTAAGTCTCGTGGACCTGTCTAATCGTTTTGGGAGCTCCACTTACCTAGAGGAGCGTGTTCGCCTGAAATGAAGCCATAGAAGTGTCATTTTCATTTTTGTCATTGAAGGTAGAGGTTGGGGTGCTTGGTTCTTGGTGTGGTTTTTAATTATGTTATTTATTATTTAAATTATTGTTTTAAGGAAAAATTCATTTTCTTTCTGATATAGTTTAAGGGTGGGATCGGGCCGGTCCGGTCAGGGTTTTGGCTGGGACCGAAAAAAGCCCGATAGAGATCAGGCTCTGGATTTTTGGGACCGTTCGAGGGCCCAATTGAATCGGTCTGGGCCGGGTTTTATATCCTCGGTTTCGGGTCGGGTTCGGTCTGGGCCGGGCTAAAGCCTGATTAATTTTTCATTTAAAAAAAAAAACTGATATTTGCTTTTTGTATTGTTCTAATAGCTGCCCTGTCCACATAAAATAAAGATTCAGCCAACAAGGTGATAATTCATTGCTATCATTTCTTGTTCTACTACTAGTCCTCATAGCATGAACCTTCTCACACTAATCTATATATTTTGTACATCCTTCTCATTCCTACACATTGTGTGGAAAACACAGACAACAGAGCATCCAACCACCTGCATCACAAGCCCAACAAGAGTCTTCAAAAAGCAGTCCACCTGCATCACAAGCTCGAGGGTATGAGCTACAAAACTTGGTGCGAAATCTCCAACTTAAAAATAAAAACAAAAAACAAAAAAAAAAAAAAAACAAAGTAAAAAGAAATCCACTTAGATATGCGATTGCTTCAATGAATCAATGATCAAAGATGGGAAAACTAACCTAAATTCAAGCCTGGATCTAAGAGCGGCGCTTCTCACAAATCAGTGAAGTCACAATGCGCTTCAAGCCTTCAACAAAGCCAGCCGTTCGAGTCTCGAGAATCAGAGATGGTCTCTTGACTATCTTCCCTCTCTCCGCCTTTCTCAATTCTCAGAATCTCAAGATCTCTTCAGGCTTTCAGAGATTGGGGCTAGGGTTTAATTTTTTTTTTGTGTTTTTATATTTTAGTCCCTGAAATATAGTGAAATTTTATACTGCTACATATTTTTTTTATGCTTTTATATTTTAGTCGGGTTTTAGCGGTCCGGGCCGGGTTTTGAAAATTAGGGCCCGGATTTGGGACTGAGTCCCACGGGCCGGGTCGGGTTTTGGGCCCGAACCGATGACATCATGTTTTAAAACCCGGCCCATTGAAATTTTTGGGCCAGGTTCGGGTCGGTTTCCGGGTTTCAGGTCGGTTTTTCCCACCCCTAATATAGTTAACCTACAGTCTCTCTGATTTACGATAGTTTTATCAATTTTTTTTTACTGTTTTTTTCTTTCAGTTCTTTTTGTTAGATGGCTGTGAAATAATTTTTAATACTTCCATTTTTTATTTTTTTTGACTAAGGGGATAAACCATATTATATCAAGGTAGGGCGCGCGCATGGATATGGCTATCACGGGTTTCACTTTGAGGGGCACGTGCAGACCACCCGCGGGATACACTGGGTGCAGACCACCAGAAGGGATCTGACCGCCCCCGTCCTTTACCGCACGTGACCATCGATCCCACAGAGTTATCCCTATGCGCGTGGACCACACCCACTGGGTGACACATGTAATACGCGCTCACTCCGTCGCAGAGGAGATTCAAACTTGGTTCTACATCTCGTATGCAGGGGATCTTTGTCGCTCGGCTGTGAACCCTTTGCCTAATACTTCCACTTTTATTTTAGGGTGTTTCAGCTGAAGATCTTTCGTCCCGTCATGCCTTGGAATCATTAATTTCTTCCCTTTGCTTTTCCAGTAAGTTTTATCATCTAATCTAGCCATCTTGCTCTTTTGCCCAGTAAGAGAGTGAGAGCGTCTTTAGAGCGTTGAACATCTGTTCATTTATTCAAGGTTGTCAATGTAGAATTTTTTATTGTTACAAGGTACAACAAAAAGAATATTTTATGTTGTTGAATTTTACATATTGTCAAGTGCCACCTTTGGATTTTTAATTTTTTTTTAAATATATCTATAATATTATGTGTATTATGTGGGCCCTATATATATATAACTCCCAATTTTCTCTCTCTCACATCCCAAACTCCAAATTCTCTCTCTATTATCCCTAGTTTATGATTTTACTCATATTCTTTTCTTCTCCAATTATTTTTTATATTTCCTCTTATTTATAAACCACTCAATCTTCCAAAGAGAGCTTTTCAAAGACCAAGAGAAATAAGAAGTAAGTCATTCATCTTTACATATGTTTAGTTTTTTTTATTTAGTTAAAATTATTATTTTAAATATAATAAATTTGTAAAATCCAAGGATTTTATGGAAATAATATGTGCTTAAATTCCTTTTAAATTGCATTATTAGAGAAATTTTCCTAAGAAATTAAATGATTTAATGGGAGAAAGTGGGAATTGATGGGCAAAAAATCCTAATTAGGGTTAATGGAGTGTCACGCTCACCCTAATCCAGGGACCTCGCTCATCAGCCAATGAGGCCCGTACTCAAGAAGAGACAAGCTCAACTCAAATACAAGGCCTAAATGTGATAAGCAGATAACAATCCATAAATAAACTCAGGTTCAAAGAAACATAGAGCCATAAGGGTCCATAGGCCCTATACAAAGTTTGGTCCCTATGCGGGTCCTAAAGAAAATAAATAGCTCTCAAAATAAAGGAACAAGGAGACTCCCAGACCTAGGATCTCCTATCGACCTCTCCCCAGCTCCTCCCTTTAAACCTCGGAATCTGTAAAAGAGGAAGAGCAAAACACATGAGCTTTCGAATGTAAAGCTCAGTAAGTACCCCCGCGGGGCCACAAGACATAAAAGAGCAATATGTCAAATAAGGTCACATTACCAAAATACACAACTCTAGGTGTCTACCAGAAACAAACCAAAGGTAATGACCCACGTCACGTAAACCCTCGGGCTCTGTGATGAGTTTCAAAGAGAACTCAAGGATCACTCCCTACCAGTATGTCCAGCTACTTGCTGTAAGCACGCGACCTTCTCGATCGTTCACCCTCCTGGCCGTAATTGATAGAACTACCTCTCATACGTGTTAACACGGTTAGTGTATCAAGCCCACTGACAGGTAAGACCACCAGAGAATTTGCCTCTCTGGCAAGGAAGACAGAAATGCCAGGGGGTCCTGTCCCTGAACATTCCCCTATCGGAGCTCCCTAACTCCACTAAGTCCTGGCCGTAGACCATTGCAAACAGGGATACCAACATCCCGTAAACAAACCATACATGCTCAATAGGAATCTAGAAACATGGATGCATGTCATTATTGAAGCATAAGCATTTAAGGCATAAGCAAGTCCAAAGAAAACCCGAAACCGGGTGGGAACTAGGCAAGTGTACTTACCTGCTGATGAGACTAAAAGTCTTTCTAGAATCCCTTGGAATGCCTTACGTCTCCCCGAGAATATCTGGCATACATAGGCTCTATTAGAGTCAAGATTTCACCGAGTCTCTAGTTACATATGCATGTCTATCGTCTCTGTTGGGCCTAGGCCCACCAACGGGTCCTAAGGACTATCTCTAGTTAGTTTAGTCGAATTGGGCCTACTTCTAAGCCCTTTTCACAGTTTAGCTTGACTTTAGCCCTTTTTACCAAAGAAGGGCATTTTAGTCATTGGGATTGGGTTCTCTTTAAAATCGTTTAACAATACTAACCCACTCATGTTAGTAGTTTGTATCATATCCTGATTTGGTTGAACCCAATCTCCAATCTTTCAACCACGTTGTTTTGATTTAATCAATTCAATTTGATTATTCGTTGTCACACCATAAGGTTTATTAAAAGTATTAATAATCTTAATAATCTTTCAAATTATTCCAACGTTTATCAACCAAACTTGTCGAACATAGAATACTATATTATCCCCAAATTATTCTATTAATTTGTCATAATAAATTATTTCTGCTTTAAATTTGTTTAATCAAATAATTAGCTAGTTAATTACTCAATTAACTACTAATTATGATTAACAAATTAATTAGTAAATTTCCCAACTTATTTATCTCTCAACGACAAAATAATTGTCTCGTTAACTTCCTTAACTCAAACATTTCCTCATCAATTTAATTAGATAATTAAATTGTTAATTCACCTTAATTCCCTAGTTTATTTGTCGCCCAACTATTAACTTAGGCATTTCTTTTTGTTTATCAATAAGACCTTAATACCCTCCATTAACCATTTTGATTTAATCCCTACCAGAAGTATTATTTGATTAATACTTGTCACACTAAATAACTATTATTTCAGCCCAAGAGAGAAATATAAACTGATTAATCTTTAATCAATTATATTCAAATAATATGTCACACTATTAAAGTTTCACAATTAATTAGATAACTGTCACACTATTAAAACATTACTTTTTAATATTATTTTTATTATTTTCCTTCTCTTCTTCTTCATTTTTTTTTCTCTCTCTCGCGCGACTGAGCGCCAACCTCACTGTGTTTCCTCGCCGGCGAGCGCCGAGCGCCTGGCCAAGCTCAGTCCCCCCGTCGCTGAGAGTTTTACAACCACGGCCGGCCCCTCCGGAGCGCCGCCGGCCTCCCTCTTCTCGCCGGAACTCTTGAAGCTCTCGGCCGCGTGAACGGCACTCTCCGACAAGCCTCACCGTTGCATGCAAACGCTCTATAGACTACGTAGGAGGGTGACAGGCACTTACCGACAAGCTGATGACGAATTCCGGCTGCGCAGGCTCGCACCACCGCCTCCTCTGCCGAAGCTCGGCCGTGCCCTCAGGGCTCTCCTCCTTCTCCTTGGAGACTTGGTCTTCAGCTTCGCCTGAGAGCAACGCTGCCAGTCCCGCACTAACCCGTGGATGAGAAGAAGCTATTTCTCGCTGGAGAACCACTTCTCCTCCCCGTCTGGCAGTTCACCGGAATAGTGAGCTCTGGACTTCTCCTCTTTGTGCTCAGAAACAGTGAAGGTTCGGCCCCTTTTATAGTCCGCAGAGATCCAGACGAACGGTCACCACTCGCGACCCACCTCGCCGCCAAACGACCGGCGACTTGGCAGAATCTGACGGAGAAACGAAGCGAGGCTTCATACGCCGCCGTGGCTGGGGAAAAGAAGTGGGCTGCCTCGGGATCGTAACTCGATCCGATCAAACGGCCTGGGTTACTTGATCGTAATCGACGGTAGATACCCCACCATCTCGCCTAGAATCTGGCATCCCTAGTTGATCAATCGAGATTTAAAGTAAAATCAACGGTCTGATCCCATTACCATGCCTCGCATCCATTCCCCAGTAGATGGTTTGATCTTAGCATGCCACGTGGCTTCTGAGATCCGCAACCCTTGCCTCGTAATCTAACACGATTAGATGGATCTACTCTTATCTCAACAAGTGGCACCATCTAAGCCTTTATAATGCTCCTTGATTTGTTACAGTCAATGATGATATAATCTCAGCCGTTCTTCCATTCCCAAAAGAGTTTCCTCAACGAAAATTATCCAGAGGTCCTTCTCTTTTTTTTTGTGTTGCTTTTTAGTCCAAGACTGAGAGAGGGAATAACTCCCTTTTAGTCCTCCCTACTCTTAAAAGTTACAATTCAGTCCCTCTGTCTCCCATAAACCCTAATTAGGGTTTTTAAATCCCTTTTTAACTTAATTTTCCCTCACTTAACTTTCTAGGGAAAATTATTTAATTAACAAATAATTTGTAGGAAGATTTCAACACATTTATTTTCTTAAAATTTCCTTGGATTTTAAATGGAGAGTCCGGAGGACCTTTTGGTAATTTTGGGAAATACCAGGGACTAAAAGTGAAATTATCATCTCTCTCAGTTTTCAACTAGAGTGTAATATAAAAAGAGATAGGGATCTTTGGATAATTTTTGAAGAGAACGGCTGAGATTAGAAAATCTCATATTGTGATAGATCTCGAGGCGTTATAATGGCTCACATGAAGCCACGTGTCGGCCCTGGAATAAACCCATCTGATCGCGGATCAGATACGAGGCAGGAGAAAAGGTTGGGTGGGAGTGATCCCATGGTGCGGGCTCACAGGAGCCACCCGTCTAGAGATGAGTCCCAAACTCGAGGTGACTTGAGAAGAACTGGCCGTTGGTTGTGATGAGATCATGACTGTTGATCCAATGAGTGTGCGATCCGAGGTTTCCTAATCTAATCTAGGCCGTTGGATGCGATCTATCCGATCCTCGCCGTTGATCGTCGGAGTGACGATCCCGAGGCACCATCTCCTCCCTCTCTCAGCCGCCTAATGTCTCCGGCAGTCCCGCCTCCTTCGCCGCCCGTTACCGCGAGAAGATCGAACGCTGCCGGCGAATAAAACCACGCGAACGCCACTGTCGTTTTGCCTACTCATGCCTATAAAAGGGACAGCCGTGAGCTGTGAAGCATCATAGAGTTTCTTCTCCGGCGCCGGTGAACTAGCAGGAGGGATCTCGATAGCTTCCAATACGATTCCGAGCTCGTAATTCTCCGGTGGTGAGCGTTGGAAGAAGAGGAGGCCAGGAAAGAGGAGCTGCTGCCTGTCCACAGCCCGATCAAGCTCGCCGGAAAGTTTTAAGACGCTCGCCTGACGCCGGGAAACTGCCAGAGCGCGTCGTCTGTAGTCCTCGGTTTCACGGTAAGTTTTCCCTCCCTCTTTCAGTAGTGTTTGATTGGAGATTCATGCATGTTGATATCGCCGAAGACAATGGAGACGGGTGATAATGGAGAAGATGGAGGTGTGGCTGGTGCTCAATGGTGCGCAGGCAGAGCTAGGGTGGAGGCCAAGGCCGGCCACCATATGCACCGACCGGTTTCGGTCGTGGTGCTCGAAAGAGAGAGAGCAAAACGAAGAAGAAGATGAAGTAAAAAAAAATTAAATAAAATTTAAATTAATTATTTTCAGTTAAATAGTAACCTAGGGAATGGTTAACTAATGAAAATAATTTTGTTAAACTATGTGGTGTGACATAATCAGTTTGATTAATTAACTAGGTTAATTAAAATGATTATATGGGACTATATAAGTGTGACAAAATGAAAACGATTAGTTAACTAGTATAGTTACAATGTTTAATAAAAGTTAATTAGTTAATATAACTAAACTTAGTGTGACAAATAGTTTGGTTGAGGAATAAGTCTAAATAGACCTGGTCATGAATAATCAAGTTACATAGCAGACTTGGTTGGAACTAAATGCTGAAGGGGCTTGAAACGGGCCCAATTCAACTAGAATGTCTAGAGATGGTCAAGTAGGGTTCAGACCCGACAAATAAACGTAGAGTTGACTAGGTTTGACCAAGTTGGGTCCAGAGACAACTAAAGGACATGGAAACATAGGATAAGGACCCATAACCCGAGAGGTGGTCTTTAAGAGACGTTAGTGGGCCCAGGCCCAACAAAAACGAAGGGCATGTATGTGTAATTAGAGACATAGGGATTTATTAAGAACTTGACTCTAATAGGAACCCTATATGCCAGATACTCTCGGGGAGTTGTAAGACACTCAAGAGGAGACTAGGAGGACTTCTAGTTCCAACAAGAGGTAAGTACTTCTGCCTAGTACCGTTATCATTGATTGATCTTTGATACTTGTGTAAGTACACTTTCCTCATTCCTACCCTGTTTCGGGTTTTATTTGGTCTTGACTTTACTCTTACTTCAATGATGACATACATGCTTCCATGTCTATTTCTAATTTCCTGTTGAGCATGTATGATTGTTTACGGGATGTTGGTATCCCTGTTTGTTGTGGTCTACTGCGCGGAATCAGTGGAGCGTGGGGGCTTCGATAGGGAAGTGTTCAGGGACAGGACCTCCTGATATTTCTGTCTGCCTTGCCAGAGAGGCGATTCTCTGGTGGTCTTACCCGTCAGTGGGCATGATATGCTGACCGTGTTAACACGTATGAGAGGCAGTTCTACCGATTTGCGACCGGAGGGTTGAACGACCTGAAGGTCGTGCTTACAGCAAGTAGCTGCACATACTGGCCGGGAGTTAACCTTGAGTTTTCTTGAAACTCATCATAGAGCTTGAGGGCTTCTGTTATCAGGGGTCGTACCTTTGAATTGTTTCTGGTAGACTCCTAGGGTTGTGTTTTTCTTGGGTTTGTGACCTCATTGTTTGACATATTGTTTACTTATGTCTTTGTGATCCCGTAGGGGTATTTACTGGGCTTTCCATTCGAAAGCTCATGCATTTTGCTCTTTCTCTCTTTTACAGATTTCGAGTTTTAGGGGGGTGGAGCTTGAGGAAAGGTCACTAAGAGATCCGAGGTCTGGGGGGTCTCCCTTATCTTTTATTTTGTGAGCTGTTTACTTTATGTAGGACCCGTATAGGGACCAGACTTTGTATAGGGCCTATGGACCCTTATGACTCTATGTTCCTATGAACTTGAGTTTATTTTATGGATTGTTATCTGTTGTATCACATTTAGGCCTTGTATTTGAGTCGAGCTTGTCTCTGCTTGAGTACGGCCGGTTTGTCGACGTGCTCGAGGTCCCGGGACCCGGGTCGGGGCGTGACAAAATTTAACTAGATATTTGATTTTAAGTTCATATTTTGATAATTGTTGATGAAAATAATTATATTTAATTATGATATATGGATTTTATAATTTTTTGTTGAATTTATTTACCATTAAAAATATAAGTTTTGATTGTAAATACATGTCTATCAAGTGTTTTTTTTTTTTTTGACTAAGGCCATAAAGATCCCCAATCACGGGACACTCAGGGATGTGGCCATGTGCCCCGAGGAGTAAATTCACTCGATCGCCCCTGACGGAGTAAACTCTACTCAAGCTTGCTCACCCTACTTACAGGGTCGGGGATTCGATCCCGGGACCTTGCCCAAGGAACGCCCCAACGCACGGGACCCAAGTGATCTACCACTAGGCTACTAGCTCTTTGGTCCTACCAAGTGTTTGATAAAATACTTATGAGAGAATTAACTTCTTAAACCAAATATAAGTTGTATGATAACTATATATTTATATACAAATTAAATTTATATGTAGTTGACTAAAACAAATTATTTGAAATAGTTATCAAGTTATATAAAGATATTTTAAAATAAAGTTAGAATCAAATAGAAGAACACATTTAGAGGGTAAAAAAAGAGTAATGTGGAAATACGAAGAAATGTTGAGAACACAAAAAAAAAAGTAATTTTGAAGTCAACTAGATAAAACTACTTTTGTGTTCTTAATTTTAATGGAAATTTATGTAAGTTGTAAAGGTACAGCTATACAAGTTCTAGCATAGTTATTAGAACCAGACCGGAGATTGAACCTGTCAAGGTCTTGGGTCATCGGTTCACCGGTTCAACCGTTGGGTCAATTGGGTCAATGTCGGGTCAATATAAATATTAATAATAAAAAACTATATTAAATAATTTATAATAAAACTATTTGTAAATTATTATAAAGAAAACTATTATAAAAAACTATTTTAAATTAAAAAAATTCTATTTTAAATAATTTAATATTTGAAAATAAAAAAAATAAAAAATTGACCCGTTCAAGCACCGGTTTAATGACCGGTTCATCTGGTTCAACCCGGTACAGTCCAGTTGTAAAATCCGAGATATTTCTTTTTCTAGAATAAATGGATTTAATATTTTCATGATAAATTAATTTTCCCTAAATATTTGAAAGGAGGGATTTAATAATTTAAACCCTAGTCCGTCTTATATATTAATATCAAGGGCATTTTGGTAATTTAGCATGTTTGGAAAACATGAAGGGAATAAGTAAATAAACACTAGTTCATTTAGTTAAGTGATTTAGTCCAAACATGGAAATTCCTTGGAATTGATTATCAAGGGTACTTTGGTAATAAAGCAAAATTTAGAAACTTGGAAATAAATAAGTATTAGTAATGCCCAAGTTAGGGAAATTCTTGGAGATGACTAAGAAGGGAATATATAATTAAATCAATAATTATTTAGTAATTGATTGGTTTAATTAATGGTAAATTCTAATTTTAGAATTTACTCATGGACTAAACAGAAAATTTGTTTCTCTCTATAAGAAGGGGACCAAGATGTGAAAGAAGTAAGGTTGAGGACCGGGAAGAAATTTTGTTTTTCTCTCACGGGGTAGGACCTTCATGTAAAAGAGAAGAAAGTCAAGGGTCTAATCGTAAATAGGAATACAGGGGGAGTATAGAGAAGGAACAAATGGTTAGGATCAAAAGGATCAAAGTGTGTTGATCGCGATAGAGAAATCTGGCCGTTCGTTTCGAATAATGAACTAGCGGAACAAACACTTCTGCCGTGCGGGCAAATCTCACTCGTCCAGCTCAGAAGGTAGGACAAGTTCGAGGCATGATCGAGTAATCCTGCCGTCCGTCATGGAGCTATGGATACCGTCCATCTGATTAAAACACGAATCCGAGACAAGCTAAAAAGAAGGAGGTCATTGGATCATTAGCTGCTAATCTGGACCGTTGGTCCACTGTCGCCTGATCGCGAGGCATGAGCGAGGTCCTCTTCTCCGCGCGCTCCACCGATCGTCTCCGCGAGCTTTAGACGATCTGCAATATATATATTTGATTGATAATCAAATATGGTAAGAATGATATCGGCTCAAAATTTAGAAGATCGCGATTGAGAACGCGAGTTCTATATAAGGGGGAGGCGGTGCCAACCCAAAGATCCACCACTAAGCGGCGGCGAGTGTTTTCATTGTGAGAATTGGAGAGGGAGGCCGGTGCACTGCGTCGACGATCAGTGCTGAAAGGAGGGGACGTAGAGAAGTCTCGAGGAATCCTTACCAGCGACACTGCTCCACAGAGACACGACGCCACGACTGGGACCATCGGTGAGTTCTCCTTTCTATCCTCTGTCCTTTCCCGGCAACGGCAATGCATGCATGTAGTTTTAAAGAGCAGACGTCGAAAGGGGTTCCAGACCTTCGCCTGCCTTCGGTCACTGGACTGAACGCCGGAGAGGGAAAGCCAGACGGCGAGGAGGCATGCTCCAACGAGGAAGAAGAAGCTCAGTGGTTCTCTTCGCCTGGAGAGGCCCATAGGGTGCATAAGCTCTGACGGCAAGGACCACTGATGGCGGGGGACGAGCCGGCTACTATGGTGTCACCGGTGATTGCCGTGGAGGACCAGAGCACCCACGCCACTCCGGCGAGCCTCTGTCCAGAGGAAGGAGACGATAGAATTAATAGTTAGTTAAAAGTTAATTACTTTAGTTAACTAGCTAATTACAATTAGGAGTTAACTAATTGACTTGACCAAGTCAAGTAAGGTTGAGTTAAATTGATCAAGTCTTGGGTCTGATCAGGTAATTAGATTTGGGCTTGGTTTAATTCATGCTAGGTTTAGTCAAGTAACATTTGGGTTGGGCCAAACTACTAGCTAAGATGGTTGGGCTCAGTTAAGTAAGGTTAATTTGATTTATTTGATTAAACCTGGTTGGGTTGGATCAGATTAATAGAGATTAAGTCAAGAAGGGCATGGACTAAGTAACTTGGTTGGGCCAACCTGTTGGCTAGTTGGTTGGGTTCGATCAAATAGGAGTGGATTTAGACTTGGGTCAGGAGAATTGGGTTTTGATCTAGTCAACTAACAAAAAAATAATAATAAAAATAATAAAATAAAATAAAATGGTGGAGAGGAGAATAGAACCCAAGACCTCTCCCACCACCTAATATTGGGCCCTAACCAACATGGCCATGCTTACACATGTGATCAAATAAACCAGGTTTGACTAATTAAAGTTATAAAAGGAAATAAGAAATAGAATAAAACCCGAGACTTCTTTAAGGGACTAGTAGGCGCATTTAGAGCATCTTGCATGTCCAATCAGATAATTTAACTGTCATCGACACTGATATAGGATTTATTATCAGGTTTTTGAGATAAAGTCATGACAGGCGGGATTTTGCAAAAAAATTCCAGGCGACACTGTTGAGGTAAGTACACTGCCTCGTACCCACTCTTTGGAGTACTCTTTGACTTTGCTTATGTCGTATTCTTGATATCATTATTTTTAGACCATACATGCTTTCTTTATTCGTTTAGAATTCTTTTAAGCATGTTTGGATATTTTCGGAATGTTGGTATCCTTGTCTGTTGTTTAATCTTCCTCCCGGATTCAGTAGAGCGTGGGGGCTCCGTTTTGGAAATAATCAGGGACAGGACACCCTGGCGTTTCGACTTGCCATGCCAGAGGGACGATACTCTGGTTGTCCTACCCGTCAGTGGGGGTGATTCGCTGGCCGTGTCGACACGTACGAGAGGTGGCGCTACCGACATACGATCTGAGGACCGTACGACCGGAGGGTCGAGTTTGCAGCAAGTTTGCTAATGATGCTGGCCAGGGGAGATGTTTGCTGAGCTTCCTTTGGAAATCTTATTGGAGCTCGTAGGCTTCAACAGCTAGGGGTCATACCTTGCTTATTTTTGTGGTAGACCCCTAGGGATTATTTGAGGGGCGTGGCCCCAAGTTTTGACTTGATTATTTTTCTTACTTGACATCATGATTTTCTTGAACCCCGCAGGGGTACTTACTGGGCTTTCCATCCTAAAGCTCACGCACTTGTTTTCTTCCTGTTTTCAGATTCTAAGGAGTACTAGTCTAGCATATAGGAGCCGATCGAGGGTCGGGGTGATAGCAGAGGTCCGATGATCTCATTTATCTTTATTTATTTGAGTGTGAGACTTTTTAATTGTAGGTCCCTTATAGGGCCTGGCTTATGTAGGGCATCTGGACCCATTTATTTGATTTTGTTTCCGCTATGACCTTTTTAATTAAGTTATTTATCTTGATTATATGTTATCTGCTGTTACTTACTGAGGCCTTGTAGCCAAGTGAGATGCGTCTTACTTGGTTACGGTCGGTCTGCTCACGTGCTCGGGGTCCCGAAATCCGGGTCGGGGCGTGACACAGTTCATCCCGGTTCAATTGTTTGTCTATGCTAATTACAAAATCGGACCGGTTTCATGGCCTGTTCATCAGTTCACCCAATCGGACCGCCGGTCCGGTCCGGTTCTGAAAAAACACTAGATGCTATACACTACAAGAAATTAATCATTTAGCGGCGGTTTTAAAAGCATTTAGCGGCGGTATGCATACTGTGGCGGTTAAAGAACGGCTGCAAATCTCAGTGTTGCGACTGCATTTAGCGGCGATTTTAAACAACCGCCGGTATAACCGCCGCTAAACGATGATACATTTAGTGGCGGTTATAAACCGCCACCTGAACTGCTGCCAAATGCAATCGCCAAACTATGATTTGCGTTTTGCGACAGTTAGTAAAAGTCCGCATAAACAATCGTCAATACTATTTGCACAACATCCTGCCATTCTTCTTTTCTTTCACTAGATTGTTTCTTTATTTAGCTCTCAAGACTACTCTTTCTTTTCTTATGAAGCTAAGCTCCTTTTTGTCTATTTTTTTATAGGGTTGTGGTATATATATATATATATATATATATATATATATATATATATATATATATATATATTATGGAGAGAATGAGATTTGAACACTTGTTTCAGGATGAGACGTTTGCTTTTCAGGCGCTGAAAAGAGCGCCCTCCCTCTTTTTAGGGTTCAATCTTTACTAGATTTTATCTTCTGGTTAAAGCTTGTTTAAAAACTAACATAGGATGCTATTCTAGTCAAGAGTTAAGTATGATTATCACTATAACAACTAATTTTAGTACTATATATCTGCTGTCAGGATTCACTGAAAGAATATGCTAGATAGAAAAAATTAAGATAGCTGAACTTAATGTTTTTAGTTTTAGAGAAGGAAATGGAAGTTTTTTTTTTATCCATCTTTCACTCTTTTTTTTTTTGGGACATTTGAGCCAAGTGGTCAGCACCACCCAGCTAAGTTACCCACGGGCAGCACACGTCTTGGGATCGAATCCGCGCAAGGGGGAACCAACGCCATCCGTAGACTGGCTATCCACAACCTGCGGGACCCGCCACAAGAAATGGCTTCAGCGTAGACTCGAACCCACGCGGGGCTTGAGTCACGCGACCGGCTTGACCATTCGGCTGAGATGACCATCTTTCACTCTTTGATTGACATCCAAAATCAAATGCTCACAGATTATACCCAATGTCCAGTTGATCTTTTAAGTTTTCTAGATTTTGTTTTTGATTTCTTGTTTTCTAACAGAAGGATATAACGAAACTTTTATATGTGATTTTTCTATCAGTAATGTTTTGAAATTAATAAGCTTATGTTTCTGTTTATAGATAGCAATGGAGAATAAAATTATTGGTTAATAATGGGAGTAGAACATTGAGAAGAAAAGGAAGACGCTCACAGAAATAAATTAAGAATACATTGAGAATAAGAGGAAACATGTTCAACAAACTCATTAATAATACAACTAAAACTAACGATGGATACATTAAAAAAGAGGAAATAGAAAAATTAAGGGAACCAAACCTGAAGCAATTGGCGCTCAACTTCTCAATGCTTTACTATCAGCAATACTAAAAGCTTCTTATAGCTACCAATTGTAGCTAGCTATGGTTCAAAACTGCAACTTCATTTACAGAAGTAAACATCTGTTAATAGTTTCCCAGACTAAAATTAGCTTTAACGAATGAACAGATTCAATAACAAAATCAAACAGAAGTATTCAAATGGAATAATAAACAAAAATAAAAAATTAGGTTTGATAAAAACTTTCTTGAAAACAATAAGACAACAATTTGTGCTTTGATTTTCTAAAACAATCATTGACTTGGTCTATTTGTACACAACTCTTAAAAAGGTTAAAGATCTAAAATACTTCTTCATTCTTTCCATTAAACAAAAAGCCTTTATGTTGTTCAAAATAACAAACAGTTATGAGGAATAAAGTACCCAGGAATACCCAGAAAGAATGATTTACTTCCATTAGTACGGATGGCGATCCATTTAAAATCTTTGAGAAAATATTAGAATGAATTTACCAGAACATTGAAAGGAAAATACAGTATTATCCTGAGGATCTCACTAGCCTAACTAAGAAGGTTATAGTTTTGTCTCCATTATGTTGCATGCTAATTAACAAGATTAGGATCTCTTGGAATATAGTTATTTGGTACAAACAATATTAATCTAATTCCCCTTACCAGTATGCCAATTCGTTAAATTTAATCTCTTTCCAGCAACAGTGAGAGAATTGATCTTCAAATCAACACCTGCCCAAAAAATTAAAACCAAAAACTCAGAAAACCTAGCAGCAAAATCCCAACATAAATTTAATATCCAAAATGGCAAACCCTATTATTTCCATAACAAAAAACCAATCAAAACATCAAATTCAAAACCCATGGTTGGAGATGAAAGTAACAAGAAGACACCTCTTCCCAACGCCCATGTCTCCAATCAACAGTACCTTGAAGGAACCCACCAGATCAGGCGTCGAATCCCTTCTTTTCGCACCAAGGAGGACAAGATGGGTGAGTGAGGGCGACAAGGAACAACAATAGCGATTGAAATATCCCGTGGGAGAGTGGGGAAGGGATTAGCGGGAACTAAATTTGGATAGGGATTGAGATGGGAGAGTGGGTCGGCGCGGATAGGGTTTTAAAGAAATTAGCGGTACCTTATAACCGCCTCTAAGTAAAGCCATTTTGCGGCGGTTACTTCATAACCGCCTCTATGTAGATTACATTTGCGGCGGTTTATGTAAAAACCGCCGCTAATTCCATTCATTTAGCGACCCTCCAGCAACCCGCCGCAACAGCCGCCTCCTATGTTAGGTTTAGCGGCGGTTTAAAAAAACTGCCTCTAAATGTTCGACACAAAACGTCAGTTTTCTTGTAGTGATATTTGAGGAAGAAGTACTTATGTGGAGTTGTGGAGGTGTCATGTGTGTAGGGGAGAAGGGGAAGGAGATGAAGAAGAATTGCTCACTGGAAGGAGAAAGCTAGGAGGCTATCAAAGGTTGATCTTCTTTTTCCAATATCAACAGGTTGGTTGTTTGATCCATGAAAGAATGGTTTTACGTCATTGAAGTGCGAAAGTGTGCCAAAGTGTCACTTTCATGAAATTAAGAGTTCTTCGATCTAGAACTTGGTTTACCGAATGTTGTTTTGTTTATGGAAATAAATTTAGTGAGTGTGAATTACACACTTGGGGTGTTTGGCTAACTGCCAAATATGATTATGATCAGCATTTTCAAAGTGTAATGAGATCATGGGACTCTTAAAAGCTAGCCGTTAAAAGGAGGCCGTCCACCACATATATGTACACTATATGTTCTTTAATTAGTTGATGTGAGACTAAATTGTTACAATATCATACTCATTGAGAGCTGATGCTCTCGTTAGCCCATATTCTACCAACCGGACTTAGGGAACCGAACTTTGGGGTCTGTCCCACTCGACACCCTCAGGTCTGACTCTGGGGCTCTTCCCCGCTCGGCACCCCAATTCGATAATGACTTTGGGACTCTCCTCGCTTCATGGACCCACTCCGCGAAGGCGCTCCAGCACCTGATCGCAGGGGCCAACACCGACCACAGCCCACTTGGGCGAGCGAGTCCCCACATCGACTACTCTCAATGAAAGCACCATTTATAACACACATGTGATGGGTAGAACTCACTCTTAAAAGCTAGCCGTTAAGAGGAGGGACTAAATCTTTTTTAATTAGTCGATGTGGGATTAAATCGTTACAGATCACTACTTTCAAAAGTAGTGAGATTATCATCATGTTATTTATTATTTAAGATTTATTATTTTAACTTATTTTCAATAAAAAATTGTCCCTCAGCAAAAATAAATCTTCCTGTAATTATGTAGTTAAGTTTTTTTTTTAAATTTAAAATATTTTAATTTAAATCAATTTATTCAATTTTTATTATATATTTTTATGTATTTTTATGTATTGATTAATTTTTCACATATGGATTATGTAAATTTTTCATTTTTTAACACTCATCTCCTTATTAAATCTTACTTTCCTCTCCTTATAATATAAAATTAACTTTCTTCAATGTTTGTTTGTGGATAGGAAACAAGGCTAGAGAGATTGGTAACACATGTTATAAATTATGGTGTTGTGGAGGAGATAAACATAGAAATTGTGTGTGTATTATTGTGGAACCAAAAATGAAGGACAAAGTGGTTGAAGTGAAAAGGGTAAGAGATATGATTATACATTTGAAACTAGTGTTGGGAAATGAAACTATCAATATAGTAAGTGTGTAAGCCCCTCAAGTAGGCTTAGGGGAAGAAAATAAGGTTAAGTTCTGGGAAGATTTGGTTGGGGTAGTTCTAGGGATTCCAAGTGAATAAGAGCTTTTTATTGGGGGAGATCTCAATGGGCATGTAGGTAGACTTAGTGATAGCTACGAGCGAGTGCATGGAGGTTATGGATATGGCAACATGAATGAGAAAGGAAAATCTATATTAGATTTTGTTGTGGCTCATGACTTGGTATTGACCAACACTTGCTTTAATAAAAGAGAATCACACTTGATTACCTTTAAGAATGGGGGGTAATCGTAGCCAAATTGACTTTCTTGTTATAAGAAGAAGGGATAAATTTATTTGTAAAGATTGCAAGGTTAGACCTAGAGAAGCATTAACCACCCAACATAGGTTGGTGGTGTTGGATGTGAAGAAAAATGGTATAGTAAAAATAGAAAGAAGGGTTAAGCAAAGTAGGATTAGGTGGTGGGCTTTAAAAGGAACCAACCAATTAGCATTTAAGAATAAAATATGGGAAGAGAAAGGCACAACCATAAAAGTTGATGCAAACACCTTATGGAAGGAGATGGAGAATTGTATTGAAAAGATAGGAAGTGAGCTGTTAGGGGTCTCTAAGAGACTAGGACCTCGACCACAAGGATCATGATGGTAGAATAAAGAGGTTCAAAAGGTTATTAAAGAGAAAAGATATTGGTATAAGAAATTACCCACAGCTGGGGATGGAGAAGCCTTTGAAAAATATAAAAGGGCAAAAAAAGAGGCCAAAAAGCGGTTAGTGAGGCCTGAGGCAAATCTCTAGCTGATTTGTATCAAAAGTTAGGGACACAAGAAGGGGAAAAGAAAATATACAAGATAGCACGGCTAAGAGATAAAAAGGGAAAGATTTGAACCAAATCAAGTACATTAAGGATGAGTCTTAACAGGTCTTGACAGGAGATAAGGAAATCAAGGAGAGATGTAGAAGCTACTTTGATCACTTGTTCAATGCAAGTCATGAGGATAACTATAGATAGGAACTTTGGCTACGTAAGTAGAATCAAGCCTAGGGAAGTCAAGGAGGCACTGAAAAAGACGAAGGCTGGAAAAGCTTATGGCCTGGATGGTATCCCGATTGAAGTTTGGAAGTGCCTTGGAGAAGTGAGGGTAGAGTGATTAACCAAACTCTTCAACTCTATCCTAAAAGTGGGAAAACTATCAAACGATTGGAGAAAAAGCATTTTGGTTCCTATTTATAAGAATAAGGGAGATATTCAAAATTGCACCAATTACCATGGTATTAAGCTAATGATCCATACGATGAACTTGATGGAGATCTATAGAGAGAAGAAGGATCTCTATATTGTTTTCATTGACCTAGAGAAAGCATATGATAGGGTACTGAGACAAGCCCTTTGGTCAGTATTGTAGAAGAAAGAGATTCATGTAAAATATATAAATGTTAATAAGGATATGTATGAAGGAGAGGTTACAAGTATGAGAATAGGGGGAGACGATACAGAGGAGTTCCCTATAACAATGGGTTTACATCAGGGATCGGTCTTGAGCCCATACTTATTTACTCTAGTAATAGATGAGTTAACTAGTTATATCCAAGATGACATCCCATTGGTGTATGTTGTTCGCAGATGATATTATACTAGTGGATGAGACTAGAGATTGAGTAAATCAAAAGCTAGAACTATGGAGAAATACTTTAGAAAGTAGAGGCTTTAGGTTAAGTAGAAGTAAGACAGAATATATACACTATAATTTTAGTCTAAGTATGAGAGATAAAGGGGGAGTGAAACTAGGTGGGGTAGTAGTGCCTAAGGTTAACCATTTTAAGTATTTAGGTTCCGTTTTTCAGGAGGATGGGATGATAGGTGAAGATGTAACCCATAGAATCAAAGCTGGATGGTTGAAATGGAGAAGTGCCACGGGTGTGTTATGTGATAAGAAGATGCCTAATAAAGTGAAGGGAAAATTCTATAGGACGACAGTTAGATCGGCTATGCTATACGAGAGCGAGTGTTGGGCAACTAAAGTTCAACATATTCATAAGATGAATGTGGCAAAAATGAGGATGTTAAGGTGGATGAGTGGTCATACAAGATTGGGCAAGATTAAAAATGAACACATCCGATAAAAGATATATATTGCACCAATTGAAGATAAAATAAGATAATGACGTTTAAGATGGTTTGGACATGTACGTCGGAGACCCCCAGGTGCTCTAGTTCGAAAATGTGATAGTTTAGTTATAGAAGGTAAGAAAATTGGTAGAGGTAGACCTAGGATTACATAGAGAGAGGTAGTGTCTAAGGGCCTACGTATGTTAGATATTGAGCCAGATTTTGCTTTTGACAGAGCGACATGGAGACAAAGAATCTATATATATAGCTGACCCCA
Source organism: Dioscorea zingiberensis (assembly GCA_026586065.1). Taxonomy (NCBI): domain Eukaryota; kingdom Viridiplantae; phylum Streptophyta; class Magnoliopsida; order Dioscoreales; family Dioscoreaceae; genus Dioscorea; species Dioscorea zingiberensis. The sequence goes on along the minus strand of CM048818.1, from coordinate 18,591,069 downwards.
TCTAGTATAGGATTACGGATAAGTTGATTAAAAACCTCTCTTTCATTAGCTTTGTTTGTAAGGAATATTTTTTGCTTTTAACATTCTAATCTTTTATAGAATTATTTGTTACTATTATTACTATTTATGCATTTATTTTTTTTATTTTAATATATTCTATTTTATTTTATTTTATTTTATTTTATTTTCATATTTGAGAGCAACATGGAGACAGAGAATCCATATAGCCGACCCCATATAGTATGGGATTAAGGCTTAGTTGTAGGCGATTTATGAGATAAACTGCATGATGACAAGCAAAGGACCAAAAAATTGATGGTAGAATGCATCTTGTAGTAATGTTCATGCAGTTTCGATAATATGCTGTGATAGTGTTTAGCAAGTGCAACCTGTTGAGGTGCGAATAGAGGAGTTAAAAGATGTTCTATACCATTCGAAATGAGATATGAATCAAGACTTTTAAACTCTCCACCACCATCTGTATAAAAGGATAAAATTTTGGCATTAAAGTATTTTTCCACTAAAGGATGAAATTTTTGAAAACCCCATTTAAAGTTACTTTTATTTTTGAAAGTATATAACCAGATGTATTTCGTGTATTAATCGACAAAGATGCAATAATATAATTTTTAATCTAGTAAAAGAACCGGAGATGGTCCCCATAAATCACTAAAAATAGTTTGAAGCAGTTTAGAACTGGACAAAGTAATATGGGATCGAAAATACCAGCCTGGCATTGTGTCTGTGAAGAGACACCAAGCGACATATTGAATCACAAATGATTATTTGTTTTGGTTATTGTGAGTTCTTCCATTCCTAATAGAGGCAAACCTCTATTATTAATTACCCCAGACAGAGTCTTGGGAACCTCCGATTAAGGGCATAAGTACAATTAAAAGCAATGAATAAACATAATTCATTTATTTACAAATCATAATTTTTTTTTACATATATAAATGTATCATCACATATACATTATTTATTTATTTATATATTTGATGCCGCCTTCAGCCTTAGGATGTATGCTTTGTCGCCACCTTGATATTTGCACTGCTACAGAATCCATATTTTGGCCACCTCAATATGCGTGCTCCATCACCGCTTTGAGATTTGCGCCATTTTAAGATTCATATTTAATATCAACCGCTTCATGCTGCTTCAGGATTTATATTTCATTGGTTGCCTCGAGATGCGTATTCCACCATCGCATCGAGATGAGTGCCACTTTGAGATTTTTGTCATTTCAGGATTTGTATTTCATCAACCACCTCAAGGTAAGTGTTCCACTGTCGCCTCGAGATTTGAGTCATTTTCATATTTATATTTCATCGAATACTTCAAGATGAGTATTTCATCGCCACCTTGAGATTCGTATTTTCATCAGCCGTCTCAAGATGCATGTTCCATCGTTGCCTCGAGATACGTACTTAATGGCCTTACGGTTTGGTGATTTGATAATTTTCATATTGTGGAATATAGCCTTATATAGTATGCACTTTGAAGTCAAGTTCCCATATAGTGGTGACCTCGTCAAGGTGGACAGTGACAATTGACTCAAACCTTGTCATGCCCCGACCCAGATCCCAGGCCTCGGGCACGTGCACAAATTGACCGTACGCAAGTAGAGGCGCACCTAACTCGGATACAAGGCCTAGGTACGACAGATAAACATCAAATAACATAAGTGATTAATCTAGAGTTAACAGCGGAAATAAAATTTAAGGTTCAATAACTCTAAATAAATTAAGGCCCTATAAGGGTCCTATAAACATACATCTCTCACTCAAAGAAAATGCAAGGTCCTCGAACCTCTGTAAAGATCTCCTGTCCCTCGCGCAGCTCCTGAGTCCGAGTCACCAATTCCTCAGGATCTGAAAAAGAAGGGAGAAACAAGTGGATGAGCTTTCTAATGTAAAGCTTAGTATGTACCCCGCAGGGATCATAATGAAAACATATCCAACATGTAAGATGGTAAGTCAAATAAATATATCGAACAAACATCCAAATAAGCCAAGTAAGTGGGGACCATGCCCCGCACTACCCAAACCTTAGGAGTCTCAAACCTACCACGAGAACTAACAAAGGTAGGGACACCTAACACAACGACCACACTCACGCTCTGGAAGAAAAATCCAAAGAAGACTCAGCAAGCAACACCCAGTCAGCATCATCAGCCTCAGCTGGAACGACCCTCCGGTCGTGAGTCGATAGCGCCACCTCTCGTACATGTCTACACGGTCAGCGAATCAACCCCACTAACGGGCTAGACAACCAAAGTATCCTCCCTCTGATATGGAAAGCCAGAACGCCAGAGTGTCCTCGGCCCTGAATATTCCGTAACGGAGCCCCCACGCTCCACTGATTCGGGCGGAAGAACAGGACTCAGCTGGCACACACCTACCTAGCCAACACATAAGTACACATGTGCCCATGGTCAAGTGTCGGTCAACAGGTGGGCATGCCCAACGAGTATTCATAAACAGATAGTGAAACTGACGCACTTCTATCCTGAAGGAGCGCAGGCTCACGTGTTTTCACGGCCACGTGTCGATCAACGGATGATCATGTTGAGTAAACACTGCCTCTAAACACATCAACCATATACATATAAAAAGGAAACAATCCAACCAAAGCAAAAAAATCAAATATGTGTATGTAACAACGAAAAGATCAGAATCAATATGGAGGCATACTAACACATGGCAAACAACAAAGCCAATAAAACCCAAAATTAGATAGGAACTAGGCAAAAGTAACTTACCTCAATTCGAGACGACTGGGATCACACAAGACTTTCTCCTAACGCGTCTCCACGCTCTACGTCGGTATCTGGTAGTAGAGTCTATATCAGTAATGACAAAAGCTCATAAAGAAATATCTCTCTACATGATGGTTGGCACGTATCTAGGGCCCACTCACTCCCTCGCATTGGGCTAGTTTTAAGTATTTGACCCACTGTTATGACTCTCAAGCCCACTAATTGAATTAGGTCTCAACATGGGTTCATTGTACACACTTGACCAATCAATACCCATTAACACATTTACTTACCCATCAAACCAGGCCCAAGGTTGGTTGTAACTCGAGATGGGCCAGAGCCCAAAAATCAACCTTCAAGGTATTCAAGATTATGGATTCTTAAACTTACACCTTTCTTTTGCCCTTATTGCACTTCCAAATTAATGCACAAGAGTGTTGGGATTTATGACCCGCCTTTAACCGGGAATTACCCTCGTAGCAAATAATGCGGAATAAGAAAGAAATTGTAGAAACCAAAGTTTACCCAAGAACATTTACTGAAACAATCATGCAAAGAAATAAAAAAAATGACATAGATTTACCTTGGTTCGACCCAACAATGGCCTACGTCCAGCCTCCGGTGATCTTCATTAAGATTCGAGAAAGAAAAAGTTTACAAGATAGGTGGATACAGCTTTCAATAGGAACAAACCTCCTATCAAGCAATTTCACTCATTTTCTCTCTTGCCCTAACTTTTCATCTCTTCCTCTCAGTTCATTCAGTGTGTCCTCCTCTCTCTTATTTTTCCCTCTCTTAAAGACCTAAAAGCCCTTCTCAATTGAAGTTTTCCAACTCAGCACAGCGTTTCAAATGCTCTGTCTTGACCTTCCCAACACTGTAGTTCGGCCTCCTCTGCACCGTAGATCGGCTTTCTCTGCACTGCTGATCGGCCAGCCACCCTTTCAGCTGATCGACTATATCTTCCTTTCAGCTATTCGGCTAGCTTCCCTTTCAACTGATCGACCAGCCCTTCCTTTCAGCTGATCGGCCAGCCTCCCTTTCAGCTGATCGGCCAAACCTTCCTTTCAGCTGATCAGCCAGCTTCTCTTTCAGCTGATCGGCCAGACTTCTGTAGACTGTTGTTCAGCTCCTTAAAGGTATTCAAGATATGTCCAACATCTCACCAAACTCTGAGACATCCTCACAAATCTCCACATTGGCTCATAGTTAATAAAGAACAAGAAGAGAGATACCTGAAGATCACTAGTTTCCACTCCACCTCAAATGGTATGAGTCGTGACACTTATCAAGTCCAGGAAATGCTTGAACTTGATACTTGTCACGGGTTTTATCATCATGTCCGCCGGGTTCTCATCTGTGTGAACCTTCTCCACCAACACAGTTCCTTGGGAGATCACATCTCGAATGAAGTGAAGTTTGATGTCTATGTGCTTTGTCCTCTCGTGGAACATTTGATTCCTTGTTAAATGTATGGAGCTTTGATTATCACAGAAAACCTTCACCTTGTCACGCCCATATCCAAGTTCACTAATCAGCCCCTTCAGCCAAAGTACTTCCTTGACTCCTTCTGTGGCAGCAATGTACTCGGCCTCTGTTGTAGATAGTGCGACAACAGGTTGCAATTGAGCTTTCCAGCTCACTGTGAATCCAAACAAAGTAAAGATATATCCTGATAAGGACCTTCTCCTGTCCAAATCACCTACGTAATCAGTATCAACATACCCCACAAGTTTATCTCCATCATCTTCATATCTTTTATAGAGCATACCAATGTCAGAAGCACCTTGAATATACCGAAGTACCCATTTTACTGCTTCCCAATGCTCCTTCCCCGGGTTTTCCATGAACCTACTCACAAGGCTAGTCAAATATGCTAAATCGACCTAGTGCAGACCATCCCATACATAAGACTACCCACTGCACTAGGATAGGGGATCCTCTCCATCTTCTTCTTCTCTTCCTCAGACTTCGAAGACATCTTTGCAGAGAGTTTCAAATGACTTGCTAGCAGTGTTATTACCGCCTTACACCCTGACATGCCAAATCTGGCAAGAATTTTCTTCATGTAACTACATTGAGAGACAAACAATGTACCTTGTTTCTTGTCCCTAATGATCTCCATGTTTAGAATTTTCTTTGCTGCCGCCATGTCCTTCATTTCAAATTCATTCCCTAACTGAAGCTTGAGTTTCCGGATCTCCTCTTTGTCCTTTGAAGCTATCAACATATCATCAACATACAACAAGAGGAATACCCCCAAGCCTTCCTTCACTCACTTGACATACACACAACTATCATAGTTGCTCCGTACAAACTTGTTTCTAATCATGAAATCATCAAATCTGAGATACCATTGTCTTGGGGATTGCTTTAAACCATAAAGAGACTTCTTGAGCAAACATACCTTTCCCTCATCTCCCTCCTTGAAGAATCCTTCTAGTTGTGCCATAAAGATTTTCTCCTCAAGATTTCCATGAAGAAATGTCGTCTTCACATCCATTTGTTCTAGCTCTAAGTCATATTTAGTGACAAAAGCTAGCAACACTCTAATGGTATGTGTGCTTCACTACTGGTGAGTAGATCTCATTGAAATCTACCCCTTCGCTTTGTTTAAAGCCCTTTGCTACAAGTCTTGATTTGTACCTTGGTTTCTCTATCCCCTTAATGCCTTCGTTCAGCTTGAAAACCCACTTGCATCCAACAACCTTCTGTGCGTTTGGTTAATCCAACTAGTTCCCATGTGTGATTCTTGTCCAGTGATTCCATTTCTTCCTTCATAGCTTGTGCCCATAGTTTCTTCTCTTTACTCTCCATTGCTTTCTTATAATTCTTTGGTTCCAAGTCATCAAGATCTTCTGAGGCAAGCAATGCATAAGAAACTAAGTCTGCATATCCATACCTTTCCGGTGCTTTAAGAGTTCTTCTTGTCTGGTCCCTTGCTAATTGGTATCTCTCAAGGTCGTTACCTTGATCCTCTACCTCTAAGTTGTCTTCCTCATTAGCTATATCTTCATTCCTTGCAATAGTAGTCTCTCCCAAGAGCACACCCAAATCATTCTGTCGTTTCTGTTCCTTTGCCTTTAGAGCCCCCACAACATTACTGAGACTTATGGTTTCTCTTCCATGTTGTAGAATTTCCACAAAGGTAGCATAGGACTTTGGCAGTGAGTAAAGCAACAGCAAAGCCTTATCCTCATCGTCATACATGACCCCAATGTTCTCCTAGTCCATTACCAACTTGTTGAAATCATTTATGTGGGTATGGATATCTCTGCCTTCCACCATCTTCTATGTGAAGAACCTTGCCTTGAGATACAACCGACCGGACAGACTTTTGGTCATGTACAGAGATTTAAGAGTGAACCACACCTCCGCCTCACTCTTGCATTTCACTATTTCTCCAAGCACATTGCCACGAAGGCTAAGAATCAAAGTATTGTACATCCTCTCCAGGACCTCTTCCTTCTTCTCTGCCTCCATTAACTCCGGGAGTTTCCTTTCTAGTACCTTAACGAGACCAAGATTACCGAGGTGAGCTCTCATCTTTATCTTCCATAACCCAAAATCATTTATCCCATCAAACTTCTCAATATCCACCTTGGAGCTTGAGCTAGACATCTCACAGGAATTTCTTCAAACACTTGATGTGCAGAAGCTTCAACAACCTTGCTTTTCAACAGAAACACCACGACTTCCTCTGATTTACAACCAATAGCTCTGATACCAATTTGTTGGGATTTATGACCCGCCTTTAACTGGGAATCACCCTCGGAGCACACGATTCGGAATAAGAAAGAAATTGTAGAAACCAAAGTTTACCCAAGAACATTCACTGAAACAATCATGCAAAGAAATGAAAAAATGACACAGATTTACCCTGGTTCGGCCCAACAATGGCCTACGTCCAACCTCCGGTGATCTTCACTAAGATTCGAGAAAGAAAAAGTTTACAAGATAGGTGAATCCTGCTCTCAATAGGAACAAACCTCCTATCAAGCAATTTCACTCATTTTCTCTCTTGCCCTAACTTTTCATCTCTTCCTCTCAGTTCATTCAGTGTGTCTTCCTCTCTCTTGTTTTTCCCTCTCTTAAAGACCGACAAGCCCTTCTCAATTGAAGTTTTCCAACTCAGCACAGAGTTTCAAATGCTTTGTCTTGACCATCCCAGCATTGTAGTTCAGCCTCCTATGAACCGTAGATCGGCCTTCTCTGCACTGCTAATCAGCCAACCACCCTTTCAGCTGATCGACCATATCTTCCTTTCAGCTGTTCGGCCAGCTTCCCTTTAAGCTAATCGGCCAGCCTCCCTTTCAACTGATCGGCCAGCACTTCCTTTCAGCTAATCGGCCATCTTCTCTTTCAGCTCCTTAAAGGTGTTCAAGACATGTCCAACATCTCACCAAACTCTGAGACATCCTTACAAAGAGAAACCTAAAGCATTTCTTTGACATTTGAATCTATGATAAATTTTCTATTCTTAGTGGCATGCTATTGATGATCCTCACTAACATTTCATAGAAAATTAATCACTCTAGAAAATCATTAATCAAAACAATTCAACTAGACATTCACAAGTTTCTCTACCCATAAGTAGAAGATATAACATCTGTGGGATCGAAAATACGCGCCTGGCATCGTGAAGACACCAAACGATATATCGAAGCACAAATATCATATTTATTTGTTTGTGGGTTCTTCAATTCCTAATAGAGGCAAGCCTCTATTATTAATTACCCCAGACAATGTCGTGGGAACCTCCGATTAAGGGCAAAAGAATACAAGTAGAGGCAGCAAAAATATCTCATTTATTCGCATAATACATATAAATATCATCATAGGATATATACATATATGATTTATTTATTTATTTATTTATTTAAGTGACGCCACCTTGTATGCCTCGCCGGCGCCCTTTGAATTTATGTTGCAGTGCCGTCGCGTCATGGTTGCCAATAGCCCATAAATAGGTTTACAGCACTCTTCCCCCGCATTATAGCTGGAAACTGTACCAAATAGGCCATCAATATGAGCCACACTATATATGGGTAGAAATCCCTGGATGTCTAGTTTCTGATGCCATGAATTTCATCTCGATCGGAGTTTCCTATCAAAAGTCATCGGCATTTGAATGGATGGTAGTCGAGCTGACAGTTCCGCAGGAATTTGTCTTTCTTTCCATTGAAAACTGTACCAACTGGGCTATTAATAGGCATAGTGCCATACATGATTAGAAAGCCCTGGAAGTCTAGTTTCCAATGCCTCAAATTTCGTCCCGATCAGAGTTTCCTAGCAAAAGTTATTGGTGCTTGAGCGAAGAGTGGTCGAGCTAATAAAACTGCAAAAGTCGGCTCTCTTCTCCATCAAAACTGTACCAACTGGGCTGCCGATAGGAGTTGTACAATGCATGATTGGAAACATCTGGAAGTCTAGTTTCCAATGCCGCAAATTTTGCCTCAATTGGAGTCTTCTAGCAAAAGTTATCGATATTTGAAAATGGGTCTTTATAACACCTGCAGCTACCAAACCAAAGTTTGTAGCCCTTCTTTTGTTTCTTGCGAACTTCATATTGTCCAAGGAATTCTTCTGAGTTTGCAACAGCTTCTGGGTTCTTGCAACTTTATTTGGGGAGAATCACTATTAGCTAATTTTGGCATTACTATAGCTTGTGTCATCTATCCCATTGCTTTGACCCTGTCTTGTCAAACAAATGCTCTTTCAATTATTCTCTTAGTGCAGACTCATCATTGCAACAATAATTTTCCTTTTAATTTATCCTCCTCCTTATTGTAGCAATCTTTTCATCATGGGGTCAGTAAAGAACTTTTTTCATTGAGCAGTAATAATAGCCTCTCTTTATATCATCTTCTTCTTCATTGAACTGCAACAACAGCTTCATTGAAGTGAATGGGAGTTGTGACCCTTTGACGAATTTGATCAAACACCAGAAGGGCGTAACCAACTGTCTGAGATATCCCTTTCTTCTTAACTTTCTTTATTTTACAGCAATACAACAACCTCAATCATAAAACAGTTTTACTCTTGCTTTAATTGCTTCATGTTCTTGCATAGGCCGACCAATCTCCTCTTTTTGGGGGAATAACAAGCACATAAATTTAAGGCTAGCCTCTTTGTGACATTCAGGACTGGAGCATGAAACGTTTCATTACATGGCTTATATAGCTCTGCCATATCCAAATTGTGACTGAGTATTCACTCATTTCCCAAAATCCACATATATATCACCGCAAAATTAATGCTCTTGATCCTTGTCGACATGTTTCAAATTCATCATACATATCTCAAGACTTTGAACCTAGTCTCTTACCTTCCTTGCATTTCTTGCATTTTTTGCAAAAACTCGCATTGTCCTTTACAAGTTACTGCTTCCTTCTGATAACTCAATCCCTATAATGTTCTCTAAAATTTCTCACATTTGACTGCATCTTCTGTTGATGGTTTACCCAGTAGCTCCAACATCTTGGCACATTTCTGGATTTGTCGTCTTTGGCATATTCAACCAAGCTATGAAAATAAAGCCTCTCTGTGTCTTCACTCAGACAAATGGCAGTTCTTCAGCGTATTATTGCAGCAGTTTCTTAAGATCTCTATGCACATTTATCTTAGCTTCTTCTGCAACAGTTAAATGCCTCTTTTCCTTATATTTCATTTTGGACTTTTAGTGGCAGCATTTTGGCATTTGGAGCAATAGGACTAAGTTTTCTGAACTTCCAAACAAAATCATCACATCTTGTACAGCAACTTCCTTCATCTAATTCAACAATTGGCTTCCATCTTGGCGCAAATTGGACAGAACCTCCCTTGTATTTTAGGACTTCAAGCTTTCATACAAACATTCAACCATTCATTCACACATTTATTCACACATTCATATGTAATCAGAATCGCAATGTATCGCAAATAATTACAAGAACTTCAAAGAATCAAACTAGTACGCGAAGAACCGGCAAAGACAACGCATCTATAGCAACAACTAGATACTCTCATTTGTTCTCATAATTTCGCAGCAACATAGTAACATCAGCAGCAGCACGACAACATCATCAGCACAACAACGGCAGCATCCTATTTAATTTCATAGCAACAGCTTTGTAAAAGCGGCATCAAGAATACAAAGCGGAATAATCACGCAAGAGCAAAGAATAGCCAAAGAAGAACCATCGGCAACTATCTTTGGCAAATCAGCGACCATCAGCAGCAACTATCGGCAACCAATCTGGAGCAGCAACAATCGGCAACCATCTTTGGCAAATCAGCAACCATCTTTTGGAGGATCAGCAACCATCTTCTGGAGGATCAGCAACCATCTTCATCGGCCCGGCCGAAGCTTGGTGGGGCGGAGGCCGAGGGGGCATGTCTGAGTTGGTCTGTAGAATACGCTATAAGCTGCGTGGCGATGCAGCTTCCCAGGCAAGAAGAGGGAGGCAGTGGCGCTGGAGGGGAATCTAACACCCATTGATGTGTCAAGGAGGGGCTGGACCTGGCTTCGATGGCGTGTGAACAAGCGAAGAGAGGTCGGCTGCTTGGCTACAAAGGGCGACGGCCGGCAAGACTCTGCATGGCGCGGTGCTGCGGCTGTGCGCACGGCGGCTGCGCGCTGCTTGGGCGGCGCTAGGTCTGGGCACGAGGGCCGGGCGACTGTCGTGGAGGATGTGGCGGCGGGCCTCACGTGGGCGTCTTTGGCAGCGCCATGGAGAAGCCGGCTCAGGCTGGCGGTGGCTGGAGGAGGTGTTGGCGGAAGGGCTGATACGGAGGAGACTGGCTTTTCTCTCTTTTATTATTATTATTATTATTATTATTATTATTATTATTATTATATATATATATATATATATATATATATATATATTATTGAGAAATATAGTATAGAAGATATATTATACCCCTTTTTTTTGTCTCCTCTTCCTTTTTTCTTCCTTTTGTCTTGTCTCTGATTGCCTTTTCGATGTCTCAATTGTCTTCTTCTGTCTTCTGTGTCTCTTCCTTCTATGTCTCCTCCCCTTTTTTCTTGTCCTTTCTTCTGCTTTTTATTGTCCCTCTTTCTTTATCGAGATCGCGCCCACCTTCGTGAGATGGTCCGGGAATCTTGTTAACTTCCCGACCATCAAGGATGAAGGATGAGACCAACTCCTTCATCCTTATCCTTAGAGATAAGATCAACTTAAATTAATTAATTATTTATTTATTTATTTATTTTTATTTATTTTTATTTATTTTTATTATTTTTTTTTGCCTCGGGATATGTATTTTTTATAATGCCTTGGGATTCGTATTTTCTTGGGATTGTCTCAGGATGTGTGTTCCCGGATGATCCTGAAATTTGAAACTTGCCTCGAGCTATGTGTTCTCGGGCCATTTTGGATTTGAGATTTGACTCGAGATATGTGTTCTCGGGCTATCCTGAAATTTGAGATTGCCTCGAGATATGTGTTCTCGGGCCATCTTGGAATTTGAGATCGCCTCGAGATATGTATTCTCGGGCTATCTTGAATTTGGGGTTGCCTCGAGATATGTTCTCAGGGGCAATTTTGGAATTAAGATTGCCTCGGGATATGTGTTCCCGGGCTAATTTTGGAACTTGAGGTCGTCTTGGGATAAACTCATATTTGTTCCATTATCTCTTTTATCAAATCTTGATTTGGCCAGAATTATGATAAATTAAATTTATTAAGATTAGAATTTTAATTCTCATAGAATTGAGACATGTATTTTTTTTTTTTATATAAACAACATCCTCTTACATCATCATGACGCAAGTTCTTATAAAAACAAATACTATGTAGCAAATCAGATAAAGGACCCATCAGAATCAATTCAGTGTGAACTTATGAACCTAGGTAAGGTTTTCATGACATTCACTATGAGAACTTAAAACTTTATGTATGCCCATTAATGGAATCAATCCAACAATGGATATGAGAAAGTTCATTCTTATACAAGATAAGGTTAAATAACTATCATCCCATCATATATATTCATCTAGTATTCTTTGACACTAAACTCAATGTCACAAATATACAGCAACCAGTAAGGCATCCTTGTGAATTCAAGGCCAGGTATTACCTGTTCTTACTGTCAAGTATCAAGCCAGCTCCTATATATACTTATCATCATAAGGTCACCAGTTATCAACTAAACCATTACAATATTATTCCATTCAATCCAGCAAGGTCAATCAATCATGGCAAACGTGGGTCCAGCCTAATAAATCGGGTAGACTCTAAACAGCAAGACAAGCCCACTCAATTCCAAACTACCGTAGATTAACAGACCTATATGCCATATCACCCATTTTATTTGATTATGAACATTCATCATATACATATCATCCATTTGTTTGTTATTTGTATTAAATATAACCCATCCCATAGCACCCTTCTAACTACACATGTAGTCCTTGTATCCTAACAGGTTCACAACCATAGATCGAGAATCATGCACACCCCCATACCTACATGCTCCTAAGCTTTTACTGTTCATGCAACTAACTCCATTAGTTACCCAGTTTTAACTCCAAACATCTTCATTTAGTGTAAAATCCACGACATTTTAAGTAATAAATGTGTCGAAATTCTCCTCAAAATTATTTATTAATTAAATAATTTCCCCGAAATATTAAACAGAGGATTTAATAGGGGGGAATTAGGTTAAAGGGAATTAAAAACCCTAATTAGGGTTTATGGGGGATCTGAGGGACTAAAGTGTAACTTTAAAAGTCTTGGGGACCAGATGGAAAGTGTTCCCTCTCTCAGATAGAGGACTAAAGTGTGAACAATAAATTTTGAGGGACCCTTGGTTAATTTGCCAAGAGAGAAGGTCTCTTATAGAGGAGAAACAACGGCTGAGATCTAAAGATCTCAGATCATTGTTTATCTCAGAGCATTATAAAGGCTCACATGGAGCCACGTGTCAGCCCTGGAATGAATCCATCTGATCGTGGAACAGTTACGAGGCAAAAGAGATGGATGGTTTAGAAATGACCTCACGGTGCGGGTGACCGTGAGCCGTCCATCACGTGATCACTTATATCTCGAGTCAAAGGATGGAGATCGAGCCGTCGATCTTCAAACCATCTCGACGGTCGATCTCAACGAGTGTTTAACACGAGGATATAAAGATTAAAACCTAGCCGTTGATGTGATCAAATGATCACAGCCCTCCATCGACGGATGCTGATCCCAAGGCGGCGCCAGCCACCGGAAACGCCTCGCGGGAGCTCCGCCCACTTCCGGCCGTTACGAGCGAGGAAACCGACCGTTGGTCGGCGTGGCGTTCACGAACGTCCACCTGTTCGTCTGGTCATGGAGGAGTTTATAAAAGGGGGTTTTCGCCTCCCTGTCCTGGCACTGCAAACCAGAGGGTTTTCAGTTCCGGCGAGGTTGTAGACGGAGGAGGAGAGGGTGCCCAGCCAGGGAGCGCACGCTCGTTGAGTTCGTCGGCGTACAGAGAATCTTCCGGCGAGGAGGAAGTTGCAGCGGCAGAGGAAAACCAACGAAGCCATCCGCACGGCTGGGCTCGTCATAGAAGAGGAAGACCACGGCTGTTTTGGTGTCCACTGCATCGCCGACGTCGGAAAGCACCTGGTATGTATCTATCACCTGCTGCGTAGCTTTTAGAGCATTGCATGCGTGAGAGGAGTTCGCCGGTGATGGAGCAATGCTCAGCCGAGAGCTTCAATGGTTTCCAGCGAGGAGACGGAGGCCGACGGTGCTCCGGAGGAGACCGGTCGTGGTCGTGAGGCTCTCAGCGACGGGGACCGAGCACAGGCAGGCGCTCGGAATTCGCCGGCAGCCCCGGTGACGTGGTGGTATCGGTCGAGCGCGCGAGAGAGAGAAGAGAGAAATGAAGAAGATGAGAGTTAAAAAAAAAAACTACATAAATAAATAATTTGAACTATATGAGTGTGACATAGTTAACTCGATTAATCAACTAGATTGATTTAAAAGTCTTGATAAGATTTTAAATCTTGGTAATGTGACAAAATAAAAGAATAACTTTGGGATAATGTAGTTATTCTAAGTGTGACAAATTTAGTTGATTAATGTTGGAATAATTTGAGAGATTATCTAGGTTATTAAATATTTTTAATAAACCTTATGGTGTGACTACGATTAATCAAATTCAGTTGATTAAACTAAAACAACGTGATTGAAAGATTGGACATTGGGCTCATCCAAATCAAGACATGATATAAACTACTAACATGAGTGGGTTAGTTTTGGCTAAATGATTGTAAGATGAACCCAATCCAAATGACTAAAATGCCCTTCTTTCCTAAAAGGGCCGGGTCAAGCTAAACTGTGAAATGGGCTGGAAATGGGCCCAATTCACCTAACGTAGTTAGAGATGACTAAATAAGGTTTAGACTCGACAAGTAAACTAGGGTTGACTAGGTTTGACCAAGTTGGGTCTAAGGTCAACTAAAGGACATGGAAACAGGGGATAAGGGCCAGTAGTCCGAGAGATGGTCCTTAGGACCCGTTAGTGGGCCTAGGCCCAACAAAAATGATAGACATGCATATGTAACTAGAGTCTCGATGAAATCTTGACTCTAATAGAGCCTATGTATGCTAGATATTCTCGGGGGGATGTAAGGCATTCCAAGGGATTCTAGGAAGACTTTTAATCTCACCAGGAGGTAAGTACACTTGCCTAGTTCCCACCCGGTTTCGGGTTTTTCTTGGACTTGTTTATGTTTTCATATCACATGCCCTACTGTTGTCATACATGCTATTTGCATCTGTTTAGATTCCTGTTGAGCATGTATGTTTGTTTCGGGACGTTGGTGTCCCTGTTTGCTATGGTTTACTGCCCGAACTCAGTGGAGCTAGGGGGCTCCGATAGGGAAATTTTTAAGGACAGGACCCCCTGGCATTTCTGTCTGCCTTGCCAAAGAGGCGAATCTTTGGTGGTCTTTCCTGTCAGTAGGCTTGATACACTGACCGTGTTAACACGTATGAGAGGTGGTTCTACCGACTTACGACCGGAGGGTCGAACAACCAGAAGGTCGTGCTTACAGCAAGTAGCTGGACATACTGGCTGGGAGTGATCCTTGAGTTCTCTTTGAAACTCTTCACAAAGCTCGAGGGCTTCTGTAGCAGGGGTCATACCTTTAGATTGATTCTGGTAGACTCCTAGGACTGTGTTTGTTGATATTGTGACCTCATTGGTTGACATATTGCCTATTTATGTCTTTGTGACCCGCAGGGGTACTTACTGGGCTTTCCATTCGAAAGCTCATGTGTTTTACTTTTCCTCTTTTACAGATTCCGAGGTCTAGGGGAGACACTGGAGAGAGAGGTTGACTAGGGGAGGTCACTAGGAGATTCGAGGTCTGAAGGACTCCTTTATCTTTTATTTCGTGAGTTTTAATTTGTGTAGGACCCGTATAGGGACCAGACTGTTATAGGGCCTATGGACTTTTGTGACTCTATGTTCCTTGAACTTGAGTTTATTTTATATTATGGATTGTTATCTGCTTATCACCTTTTTAGGCCTTGTATTTGAGTTGAGTTTGTCTCAGCATAAATACGGTCGGTCTGTTGACGCGCTCGAGGTCCCGGGATCCGGGTCGGGGCGTGACATTTAGTTTCCCCTCCAACCCTTCTGTAAACTAAGTGTTCATTTACCCACTAGTTATGTAGACACGCATAGCATTGCAACATCCGTAACCGAGCAAATATAAACAAGTCCGGGCATGACTGAACTACCATCATTCATAACTTAGTTAACCCTAAACTACCTACAGCGATGATCTCATGCAACTAGGGATAAGGGCTCACCGGCGGTTCGCGACACCTCTGCACGTTGGTTCTAATCGTCGGCGTCGCTCCAAGACCTTTGGCACCCTATCCAGTCGCTCATCACCCTCAGAAGCCAACTCTGCCGATTTAAAGTCGGTCCTCGTTGGTGGACAACCTCTCAGTAGTACCACTTGACGAGATTCCTCCCTGATCCCGGCGTTACCCAGAAGCGTGAGTGCTTCATAGACCGGTCGTGACGGCAAGGCGGTTTCCTCTCTTTCTCTACCACGCTCTCTCTCTCTCTCTCTCTCTCTCTCTCTCTCTCTCTCTCTCTCTCTCTCTCTCTCTCTTCAGATGATAGTGACATTAGGGTTTAGAAACGAGTCTGTCTTTTATAGGAGTTTGTAGGGGTGTTTAAACGACTGTGATCCCATTGACAGAGGCGAAGATACCGTGATTTGATTGCTTGACTGGCCGGTGTGGGATCAACGAAAAAGATAAAGCTAGAGGTCTTTCTCTCTCTATATCTCTCTATATCTATGTATATAATTAAACACATAAGTAAAATATCTCCATCCACGTACATGGATGAAAATATCAATGTTTTTAAAACCAGACCGGGAAGTGAACCAATCTCACAATTAGGTCACGGGTCAGTCGGTCGGACCAAATGACCCATTTCAGTCAGATTGGATGACGTCATAAATAAATAAATAAATAAATCTGTAAAATCCAGGGATTTTGGGGATTATTTTGTTTTGTTTTCTAATTAGTTATTCTTTTAATTATTTGGTAAATAAGGGAATGTTCCCCAAGATTGGATTTGTTTGAATGTTTATTGGAATAAAATTTCATGATTTCTTATAGTAATTAGATAATTAATTAGTAAATTGAATAAATTTCCTAAACTAAGAATTAGTGGGACTTATTTATATATATGTATGATTAAATATTTTACTATATTTGGTTAAAGATAGGAATTAATGTATAAATAAATAAATATTTTATTGGTGGTTAAGGATAAGGATTAGATTTGAAATTAAATTGATCGATGATATTATATATATATGAACCAGATTCAAAGTTGAATTGATGATATTATATATATTCAAATGATTAAAATAGGATGTTACTTTGAATCTAATGTCCAAGAGGTGATCGGTTGAAACAATTAAGATTTATGGATTTTTATAAATATTTTTATTAGAGATTTGATTTTGATCAGAGTAGAGTTGATTTGATATACCTTTTATATATATATATATATATATATATATTGTAGGAGGTTTACACCTCTGAACTATGTAAGGTTGCTAGTGAGAGGTTGTTTACAATGTTTGGGGTTCAGTCACCTATTAATGAGAGTGTTTTACATCTATGTGTTCAAGAATTTCTAGTAGGATAGAAGAGGGATGGTGCTATGTTGGTGAGATGATTTTTGGCTTGGTTAGTGGTATGATAATAGATGAACGTGAGAGGGTTAATTTATTTAAATTCAGTTTGGGTTTGATTTAAGGAACGGATAACTCATGGGTTGGGTTTGGTAATGGGTCGAGCCCATTTGGTTAGGCTTGCATTGTAGGACAAATTATTTTAAATTACACGTGCGTATATTAAGAATAGACTTTTGGATACCAGATATCAACGTGGGGCATTGAGCTTTGTCGTGATAGATACACATCAGTCGGTTGGCTTCTGATTAGAGGTAAGTGCCTTTGCCTAGCTCCCACCCCAGATTTGAGTTTTCTTGACTTTGCTATTGCCATGTTTTTTGTAAGTGCACTTGTCTTGCTCCCACCCATTTTTGGGTTCATTGTGTTTGATAATTGCTATTTGATAGCATGGCTGTTCTTTCATGATGATCTGTTTATTGGTTAAATGCACATACCTGCTTGTTGTTTGGTTGCTGTGTGTGAGATAGTGTTTACTGTGCATGTTTGTCCGTTGGCCGACACGTGGCTGTGGAAATACGTGAGCCTATGCGTTGGCCTGAACGACGTGTGTCAGTTGCACTATTTATTATTGAATACTCGCTGAGCATACCCACTTGTGACCAGGACGATACTATGGAGACTCGTGGTGCTTATGTTTAGGTTGGGTAGGTATGCGTCAATTGAGTGAGCTGGCTCGCTGAGCATAGCCTCTTGTTGTCCGGCATAAGACCATTAAGCCACGCAGTATTTGTTTTGTCCGAGAAGGTATAGATAAGTTGCGGACGCTCGTAGGAGGAGGACACTCAATGTCCCTGTAGTCCCTACCGTGTGGGGAGGAAACTCGGATGTCTACCGCCCGATTGGGATGATACAGCGGCGGTAATGCGTTCCACGTAGGAGCGCCTACCGCACTCGTGGTTCTGGATGTGTTTAAGTTTGATGATCGGCTGAGGTCGATGAGCTCCGGGAAATGACGTGAAAGTTTTCTTATATATTGCTTGTTATATTCTTTGTTACGAGATTATATGATAGTGATCCTTGTGTCTGATCTTGTTTTTTTTTTTTTTTTTTGATATGTTTATGTTTCGATTGGATCACTTTAGTTTTGATTATCATTCTTAGTTTCATTGTATTCCCCTGCGAGGGTACTTACTGAGCTTTCCCTTCAAAAACTCATTCCATTTGCTCCCCATTCCTTTTTAGGTTTTAAAGAACAATTTTTTTGGATTCAAGAGCTGCGCGTAGGAAGGGGATAAGTTAGTAAAGGTTCGAGGACCTCAGGTCATCCTTGTGTGAGGAATTGTATTTCGTTTAGGACCCTTGTAGGGCCATAACTTGTATAGTGAAGTTTTAAATTCCGTTGTAAAACTCTGAGTTATTATTGATATTATTTGGATTTTAGTTATGATATGCTTTTGTTCATGTTTACTAAGGCCTTGTATCCAAGTGAGGTGCGCCTCTACTTGGGTACGGTCGGTCTGTGCACGTGCCCAAGGCCCTGGAATCCGGGTCGGGGCATAACAGATTAATACCAATAACCACTTAAGTTAAATTGATTAAACCCAATTTGATTTAAATGAAACCTATTCAACCCAACTCACTTATGTGATTAGACCCAACTAGTTAACAAATTAACTTGATCTACTTACTTACTTAATTTACTAACTTAACCCAACCCGAATCAACTCATCTAACCTGACTTACTAACTCACGTAACCCAAATCAACACACTTGTACATGGTTAGTGAAATTTACAAAAAAATATATATATATATATATATGTAGATTTGAACCCAAGACCCCACAACCACCATAAAGGCTCTTAACCACTAGGCTACAATAACATGTTTGGTTGAATGAAGGGGTTTGGTAAGTTAAGAATGAAATCACGAAAAAGGGCTCGGTCAAGCCATGTCCAACAAGTTAGGTGGACCAGTTTGATTACACTATGACCATTATTGGGACATACACGTGCATCTAGACATGTAGAGTTTATGCACAATTGCCATTACTGATATAGGTTTTGCTACCAGATTTTGACGTAGAGACGCGTCAAGAGAGAGACCCGTGGGATTCCAGACATTCCTAATAAAGGTAAGTACACTTGCCTAATTCCCACCCAGTGATGGGTTTTCTTGACTTTGTTGTTGCATGTTTCTTTGTAAGTACTTTTGCCTAGTACCACCCAGTGATGGGCTTTCTTGACTTCGTTGATTCATGATTTTTTTTTTTTTTTTTGTAAGTGCCTTTGCCTAGCTCCCACCCAGTAATGGGTTTCTTTGACCTTACTATTACCTTGTTTGGTATGTTCTTTGTTGGTTTCGTGCTTGTGCATGTTGTTATGATGCCTTGGATCTTTGTTGTTGATTCCATGTATATACTTGGTTTGTTGCTTCCATATCTGTTGATTGGTTATTGTATAAGTTGTTGATGGATGCTCACTTAGCATGCCACCGTGGACCGGGACATTACTGTGAGACTCATGGTGCTTGTGTTTAGGTTGGGTTAGTATGCGTCAGTGGAGTGAGTGGGCTTGCTGAGCATAGCCACCTGTCGTCCGACACTTGACCATCAAGGCACGCGGCACTTGTGCTGACAGTGGAGGTGTGATTGGTTGAGTTTAGGGGCCCCATATCATTGGTTTGTTGTGTTGACTGTTTCCTTGATATGTCATTCCTAACTATCTATTGTTATCAGGATTGGTTTTATTGTATTCTCTGCAAGGTACTTACTGAGCTTTCCTTTCGTAAGCTCACTCTACTTAATTTTTTTCTCTTTCAGGTTTGAGGGATAGTAGGTTCGAGTTTAGGAGCTGCTCGTGGGATTGGGATAGCTTGCCGAGGTTCAAGGACCTCAGGTTGTTTTATGAGTGAGATTGTGTATCTTGTAGGATCCTATAGGGCCTGATTATGTATAGATCATTGCAGGATACTTTGATTCCTGAATTTAAATTCTGCTGCATAACTCTGAGATTTGATTAGTGGTGTTAATGGATTTACTTTATTGCATGCTTTTGATTCACATAGGCCTTGTATCCGAGTGGGGCTCATCTCCACTTAGGTACGGTCGGTCTGTGCACATGCCTGAGGACCCTGGGAACCAGGTCGGGGCGTGACAAAACCAATCAAGGACTCCTTTAAAAACAATGATTTGCATTACTTGATTCATTAATTTCCTTCCAAACAAAAAGGGATACCATCAAGCCACTATACACAAAGACAGGATTGAATTTATTACTGTCCATTGTCTTAAGACTCTTAACCTTCCAAAAACAGAAAGGATTCATATAAATCCAAGAGCATTGGCCAACAAAGTTCTTATAAAACTAGAAATAACAATAGCAGTGCATGATCTAACTCTTGAATCCAATTTTGGTGAGATTGATGAACTAGATCACTATTTAACAAATAACTGAAAATAATCACCAAATTATTCATAATTTTCTACTTTTCAGGCCACATCCGGCAATCAATCGAAAGGACCAAAGAATTGAAAATAAAGATAAAGATTAAAACTTTCCAGCTGATAGTAAGTCCGATCACAATTGGTTCAGATTCTCAACCTAAAAAAATCATCAGATGGTCCAGTAGTAAAACTCGAAGATCAGAGCATTTGATAGTGAGGGTTGAGATACAGGTGCTAGTCGAGGCCGAGGATGGCTGTGATGAAGCGGACTGAAAGGACCTCGCAGAAGAGGGCAACGAGCATGAAGGCCAGGGAAGCGAGGAACTTGGGAGCGGTAGTGAGCTCCAGCCCCCAGTGGTGGTATGACAGGGTCCGAGACACCGCGACAAGAGCCAACACCACCCACAGCTCAGGCCGAAGTCGAGCGTGCCACTAGGGTTCCGACTTTTCAAGTTTCAAGCTCTTTCGATTTCGATCGAGTACTTGAGAAGTTAAGAAAAAAGATCGGGGTTTATCAGGTTCCGGTCCGACCAGCTGACCAGGTCGGTTCGGCTGGGTTTGACCGGTTTAACAACCGGTCAAATTTTGCAGTAAACCCGGACCGGCCTGCTGGCCGTCTCCCGGTTCTTCTGGTCCGACCGATTGGTCCGGTCCGGGTTTAAAAAAGCTGGAAAATATCATCATTCATCCATATTATATATATACAATAATATAATATTTGTTATTATATTATATATAATATAATATAAGTATGTATCTTATAAGATGCATGAAGGTGAATGGGTGCCTTCTAACATACCTTGGGCCTTGGGTTACCTTGGCTGCCACATCACCCAAAAAAACCCTACAAAAGTTAGACCCCAACCCTACAACTACCCTTGGTATAGTGCCCAAGGTAAGTTGCCTTGGGCTACAACCTAAGGTCTCTTAGAATTTACCAGGTGAATGGTAAAAAGAGATTTCCTCCTTTTTACAAAAAAAGCCTATTAATCTTTCTATTTTACATGTAAGTCATCCAATCATTAGAATTCGCAAGAGAATGTAATTTTACAACCTAATCCCCAAAATTTCTTGAAATTACAAAAAAAATCCCTGATGACCCGTTCACCCTAATTAGGAGATTAACCATTTAAATCCCTTTGTTACATAAAAATCCAATAAATTCTAAATATGAGGAACTTCTTTAATTAACAAATAGCTCAAAAAATTTATTTCCCTAAAATTTCCCGATTTTACAAACCTCATCATTTAAATTAAACCCAATATTAAACTTGGCCCATTTTAGCCAAAATAGCTTGGAATTTAGAGGCCTTCTTCCATGTTAAGAAGGATTCTCACAATAACAAACATGAAGTTGAAATTTTGTACATAATATCTAGTTCAATGCATTTGACCCATCAGTCAGCATCTATTTCTTTTATTATAATAATTATTATGTATTATTATAAGGAATATAAAGTTGAAGCAGGCTACATGGTCCTTTATTCAATGGATATCCGTATAAGATGCATGCATTGATAAAGGGAACTCTTTTCCAATGAAATTCTCTTATATGATGTCATTAACCAAAGGCACCAACAACCCTCTCATGAGCATCCTCATTATTGGTGCCATGACTACTTTTTTTTTGGTAGAATAGAGCTAATACTTAGCTATCTATTACATGGTTAATCAGCTTGAAAACAGAGTCTTTAAGATCAACAGTCATGTCCAGATAATCAAAATAAACCTGTTCACCATTCGTTCTCCCCACTCTAGCTAACATGTCAGCACATTCATTGCAATCTCTATTGATATAACTAACATCCCAATTCAGCAGCCTCTGTAGTAAGTTGCAGCATTCTTCAGTTAAAGCCTTAGTCTCGCAATTGCAGTCCGCCTTCTCCATATTCATCAGCCTTGTGATGAAAAGATTATTTGTACGAATTTGAGCTTCTTCAATTCCCAGCTCTGCCAGCTTCATCAATCCTTCTCTCATGGCTAGAAGTTCTCCTTCAAATGCTGAATTTGCCTTGGTTCTGTTGGAACCTGCACAACAAAATAAACCTGTATTAGATAAAATAATGTACCCAATACCTACTTCAAAAGTATTAGCCATCCATGATGCATCAGTAAATATCAAGTGGCTCAGATTATCCCTCATCCATTGTCTACTAGTCTTCTCTCCTAATTCCTCAATTGTCAGTTCTTGTTCTTGGTATTCCTTAGCCATAATGACTCCCTTTTGGACTATCATCTCAGGATCAAAGGGAATCCTTTGGAAGACCATATTACACCTAGCCTTCCAAAGCTGCCATAAGATATTTCCCACTATCCTCGTTCCTTCACTCAATTTGTTTCCTTTTAATCTCTCATCCCCAATTATCCATCCTCCATTCTTCAAAAAACCATTGTCAAAAATATTTGAAGTTAAGAATCCTTGATTTATTGCCTCAATCCATACCTTTTGTGCCATCCTGCAATCAAAGAAAAGATGATTAATATCCTCCCTATCAAGATTACATAATACATAAAGTGAATCAGGTCCAATTCTCAAAGCATATAGTTGTTGAAATGTGGGTAGTTTCCCATGGAGGAATTTCTACAGGAAAAGCTTCACTCTAGGAGCCACCTTCGTCTTCCATAGTTTCTTCCATCCTTGCTAATGCTCTTTAGATTTCCACCTCAAGGTATCATAAATCCCTGCAGTTAGAGTTTTACCTGCAATACCCTGTTTCCACTTCCAAATCTTCTTCTCATCTTGCTGACCAACCTGTTTTCTCTCAAGCAGTTCACTTATACTAGATGAAAAAATATCATTAATGATATCCAAATCCCATGTGCCATTCTCAATTAGTTGACTAACATTTACCTGTAACAGATCATAATCAATATTGATGAAGGTTGGTTTCATTTGAATAGGCAATCATCAGGAATAATATTGATGGGAGATATAAGATCTCTAATTTTAGTGGCAGTACTTTTCAAGGACCTAAAAATCCAAGAGATCTTATTATGTTTAGTACCATCCCATAATCTCAAAGGCCCATACTTAGAAAGCATAAATTTGACCCATAATTTATCATCACAGTTCAAAAGCTTAATGACATGTTTAGATAACAAAGCATATCTCATTACTCTAAGGTTCTTAACACCCAGGCCACCCTCAGCCTTTGGGGAAGTAACAGTACCCCAATTAATGAGATGGACCCGACTGTCTTTCCTGTTACTAGACCATATAAACATTCTAACCAACCTGGATATCCTATCAAGTATGGTATTATTGATAGCATAAGTATTGAGTCCATAAATAGGTAGAGCCATAATAACTAAATTGGCCAATGTCACTCTGCCAGCCATAGATAACTGCAAACCTTTCGAATGTGCCAATTTTCTTTCAACAGTTTCAATCATTGGCTGTGTGGGATCGAAAATACCCGCCTGGCATCATGAAGACACCAGACGACATATCGAATCACAAATGTCGTATTTTTTTTTTATTTGTGGGTTCTTTCATTCCTAATAGAGGCGAGCCTCTATTATTAATTACCCCGAGTAAGATTGCGGGAACCTCCGATTAAGGGCAAAAGAATACAAGTAGAGGCAAGGAAAAAAATAATTCATTTATTGCAGAATAATGATAATTATGAATATCATCGTGGGTACGTGAATATATATTCTTATTTATTTATTTATTTATTTATTTATTTTTATTTCTTTTATTTTTTGCGACGCCGCCTTGCATGCCTCGCCGCCGCCTTTGAACTTGCGCTGCTTTTGGAACTTTTGTCTTATAGATCGCCCCGAGATAAATGTCGCTTTGAGATTTATGATCATCGACCGCTTCAAGATGTGTGCTCTGTTATCATCGCATCATGATACATGTTGCTTCGAGATTTGGATCCTTGAACTATTTCAATATATATCCTTCAATGCCATCTCGGGATCAGCCCTCTTCCTTTTTCTATTCCATTTTGTTTTACTTAGAAAGTGGAGCCCAATTTTCTTTATTTTGAATGAGTTTTCTTAAATAAACTCTCAAATGGGCTTTCAAATGGGCCTAGCTCTTTCTTTATGATAATTTTACTAGCCTTCTCCTTCCAAATGGACTCTTTGACCTTCAACATGACATTAGTTTTGACTCGTATCTTTGTCTTCTA
The DNA here is from genome assembly GCA_026586065.1 of Dioscorea zingiberensis. Classification (NCBI taxonomy): domain Eukaryota; kingdom Viridiplantae; phylum Streptophyta; class Magnoliopsida; order Dioscoreales; family Dioscoreaceae; genus Dioscorea; species Dioscorea zingiberensis. The sequence continues at coordinate 18,566,570 of CM048818.1, read as the reverse complement.
CTGAGGGACTATTTCATATTTACTCATGCTTCCTCAACATTAATTTCCAAGCTCCTTTTTCTTTATATGTGTATCTTATTTAACACAAAAGATAATACCTAATCAACCTCATGTCACCAAAGACATTGATATGAAGCTATAATGTCACATCATATTAAATGAGCCCATTTTCATATGCCTTCAAAATTAGCTCCTTTTATAGACATTTTTTTGAATTATCAACCGGTCACCATATCGCCACTCTTTAAATAAGGGGAGAGTATATGTCATGATGCCCATGCTTTCACCCCATCAAATGTCACTTCAGCAATTTTGCAAGTATTTAAAGAGAGGCCTTGCTTCAAAGGTCAAGGATGACAATGTTGCCCCTTTTTATCTCATATTTTCATCTAGGCATAGCACCATTGTATTGCTCATTTGATGATTTAATTAAATCTTCCCTTTTTGACCCATTTACTCATTTGAAAAAAAGCAACATATATTGATGAGAAATGGAGTGTTACATCTCATTAAACAAAGCCATAATGGGCCTACTGTTATACTTCCATAGACTATGAACATCTTGATAGGGCTTTATACTAACCAATTCATGCTTTTTATTGAAATCATCCGTAATCCTATTGAGTACTTTGATTATGAAACTCCAAATCATGTCACAAAGCTTGGGTGATTCTATTGCATACACACAATCTGGACTATTCCAACAACCAATTATTGAGGCCCATGCGTTAAAAATATAAGGATGAGATAGCTGTTTGTCTTGGAGTCTCTAAATATTGAAGACCAAAATATTCTTGCAAATAAACTTTATCAAATCAACAACTTGAACTGGAGGGTTGACCACTTGGTGAATTATATAATCATAAAACTTGAGGTTCTCTCACTGGAATAAAGCACCTTGAGCTCTTATTTTACTTGGTTATTATATTGATGGGCACTCTTGGCAAGGTCAACAACCTTTCTTTGGCAATCACATGAGACACCCTTTCAGACATCTTCTAAAAAATAAAAGCCAAATTCTTCTTGGTTTCAAAAGAGATCATGATGACCAATTATAGACTTCAGCACCACTGCATTACAATGCAAACTGGGAATTTAAAGAAGATATGTTGCTCAGTAGATGAAGGCAGAGATTGTTCTAGCATATCTTGACTTCTTGCAGTAACCTATTTTCCTTCCTCATGAAGTCAACTCTATTCCACTTTGAAGAACTGCAACAGTAATGAGATGAAGCAACTTCCTCTTTATGGCAACACCCTCAAGACAAACTTTATGTTGTTTGCTTCAGCTATCTTGATGAGCTATGGCATGTCTGATATAAGCCCAAGAGAATTCTCTTCCATTGATACATTCTGTCGAACATTTGGAAGGGCATGAATATACACTGAATGAAATACAGGTCAACAAGAGAGAATCCTCCAATTTTCTCATCAAGTTTGGGGCAGCTCCATCGAGTGGATTTGTAGCTAAACCAATGACCTGTTAGATGATTGCGAATGAATAGCATTTGTCTGCCTCAAGTAAACTTGCAATCGTCTCCTCCTCATTTCTGCAGAAGCATTGGCAACATCCTTTTCTTTTCCACAAACTTTTTGCACAGCAGCAGCCGCTTAGTTTTTAGGGGAAATTACAAAAAAGTACCCTGTGGTTTGTGACTTTCTTAATTCGGTCCTTGTGGTTCAAAATTGAACCACAAAGACCCTGTGGTTTGTCCGTTTATCACTTTAATACCCTGTCACACTATGCATTCAAGGTCACGTCCCGTTTGGCCCCCTAGAGCATATTTGAAGGATTTTCAACTGTATGGATGGGAAGATCATCGAAAAATAAGCTAGCCTGTCAATTTTCATACAATTTGGTAATCGTTTGGTCCTCTCACTTAACGGTTGAAATTCTGAACTGTTCAGATTCCTATAAAATAAGAACCGTTAAGATGAAGATCCTACAAGTTCCCAAATTGTATGAAAATTGGCAGGCTAGCTTATTTTTCGATAATCTTCCCATCCATACGGTTGGAAATCCTTCAAACATGCTCTAGGGGGCCAAACGGACGCCAATCTTGAACGCATAAAGGTTATATAGGTACTCAAAGTTTATAAATCCGCAAACCATTGTGGTCGCTAGGTTCAAATTTTGAACCATAAGGACCGAATTGAAAAAGTCACAAACCACAGGATACTTTTTTGTAATTTTCCCTAATTTTTATTGAAGCATACCTTCCAAACAATAGGCATCCCATATAGCCAAGCTATTAACATGACATTTGAAATTTTTATGGACAAAATTTACAATTAGCATGGTCTTTCATAATCATCACTCAACATTAATCAGCTCAACAGCAACAATGAATCAATTAGTCACCATTGCTCCCAACTTTCCATATTTAAAACACAAGTCAAAAAAAAACATAACAATATTCACTAATGCATTGGATCTTCAGCAGCCTTATTCATTCTCTCATTCCTTGTTTTTTTGCGTAAAGAACATAGCAATAAATTTTGTGACAAAGATAGCAGTGTCAAATGGGTGAAGCACCATAGTAGCACGCAATGGCTACTGGCAAAGACAAATTTAGCATAACAAAGAAATGGCATAACCCAAAAACAAGTAAACAACTTGGTCTTCTACAGTAGCAACATCTAAGACTGTCTCTGGAGAAATCATCGCAGGGAGATGACAGAGATGTCCTTCGGCTTTCGATCCACCGTTGCCCTCCAAATTGGTGACGACATCACCTTCCCCAACAACATCGATGGGACTACACCAAGTAATCTCTATGGGTATTCCAGGAAGCAAGGATCCTATTTTGTCGAGCACCTTATGGGCGCTTTGTGTAACCAAGCATTTGGCCCAACTCTGGGATTTCTTCGACAAAATCTACAACATGAACCGAACAAACTGAACCCATTTAACCTCTTCCTTCATTATTTAAATAGCAGCTTTCCTCTCCTTATCTCATTCTTTTCTTTGTAGGAGAAATTGCAGCTCTTTCTCTTAAATCTTGCTATAGTTACTACTGCATCCTCTCTTGCTTCTGTGCATGTTCTTGAATCTCCAGAGCACTTTCTAGTAGAAAAGGATCGAGCTTCAGCAGCATCCAATGCACAACAAGCTTGTAAAGTTGGGCAAGCCTTATCTTCAATCGTGATCACCTTCTCTTTGTCCTCTTTGAAAGATTCTAACCTCCTTGATGACCCTTATGATATCATTTCTGGACTGCTTCTTTGATGTAATTTGGATTGATCTTAGGAGACATTTTCGAATGGGATGAATCTCCCACCTTCTTTTGCTCTTCTATTGGGTCTGCTGATTTGCAACACCTGTCTGTATTGTAGGAAGAAGGGCGCTTAAGAATCGGCATTCTCTCCCCTGCTCCCTCGATGTGTCTCTTAGTTTCAATAAAGCTCCCACTGAAGTACTCGTTGTCTTCAATCTATGTGATCAAATGCATGAACGAATTGGTAGCCTTCAACTTCGTCCTTGCGGAGCCATTCAACTTCGCCTCAGCTTTAATCAAGACTCCAGAGTCTGCACCTTCCCTCCAGAGGATGAGGTTGAGGCAGGTGACAGTGAAGTTGCAGCCCGGGCGGGGTGGAGATAAGTTAGTCACAGGCAGAGCTGGTGTGCAAGCCCGTGGTGACGTCGGGAGACTGCAGGTGTTGGGTGTGGCGGTTGCTGGTCGACGCGGGTAGGAGCCAGGCAGCGGTATGATGGTGAACTTCGGGATTTCCTTTGTGCTTCTAAGCCAAACGCTGCTGTCGAGGGAGAACAGAGAGGGTTAGCTGGAGGCAGCGAAGAGCTCGCCGGCGGTGGTTGGCGAAGTGCTAGAGTTTCCTCGATGGCGGCTAGAGTAGATCAAGAGCGGATCTTCAAGCGGATCGACAGATGCCATTATTGCTTGTTGGATTAAGCGATCTTAACGGATCCAAAGCCGGTCTGCTGGGATGGGTTTGCTACAGTCAAGGTAATTATATAAGTCATGACCTTCAAGTAGCATAGTGAATTGAGCCTTCCAAGTTGTGAAATGGAACTGTCGTGAAGTTTGATCGGCAATTGGGAAGCTGGATTAAATTGGATGATTTGATTGTTTGTGCACTACAAGAAATGTATAGCAATACAGACGGAAGTTTTCCAATGGTAGTTGTTTCGTTAGTGAACCAAACATCACTGACAAAGTAGGGGTATTATTTCCAACGGAGATAATTTGGAACCTATCAATATAGTAGCGACGAGATATTATATTATCTCCAACAAAAAAACACGTTGGTGATGATTTCTGTCAGAAAACCTGTCGGTAAAAATGAGCGGGACTGTATGCTTAAAGATACCCATAATTCAACGACGGATTTAAAGCAACAACTCCGTTGGTGAAAAGTATTTCTCTTTAAAATTAAAACCATGTTGTCAATATATTTTTGATGAATATGTATATATATTGTTCCACCAGAATTTCATATTTTAAGATATATCAAAATAAATTATTGTGCTTATTATTATTATTATTATTATTATTATTATTATTATTATTATTATTATTATTATTATACGTTCAAATTTAACTTTGACTTAAAAATAAAAAGTATTTTTATAACCCTTTTTGACAAATTAAGACCGAAGTTATTCTTAATTTTTAAATTCAATATATTAGTTTTTAAGGATAAACATGAATTTTCGAAACAAATTATTCTTGTTTTATCCGATTAATTGAACATTCACTATTAATATCAGGGTTTTCAATTTTCCAATTGAATCTGATATATAGTTGCACATTAGTTATAATATAATACGTTTTTAATCAGCAATCATTTGATTATTTCACTTAGTAAATGCAAAATCATACCTAAACAATACTTATCTTAATAAATTAAGATTTATTCGTTATTAAAATGTAAATTGCCATTTCATTGTTTATTATATAAAATAGATCCTAGTTAACCGTATAACTTAATATGTAATAATAATAATAATAATAATAATAATAATAATAATAATAATAATAATAATAATAATAATAATAATAATAACAATAATAATTGATTCAGTCTATTTCAATTTAAATTCACAACGGTTTTGGTTCAACCGCTTAATCTAGCAAGTGTGGGTTCATTTATTTGATCCAAGTAACACCCAGGTTTTGAAAAAAACACCCAAGTGTTTCCACTTTACAGGCATAACATTGAAGAGGGGTTTAACAGCAAAGGGTTCCCGATCTCTCACTCTTTGTCCCTCTCTCGGTCTCGGCGCTGGCAAGCTAGGGTTTCGACGTTCGCATCCAAGCTCGAGGTATGAGCGTAGATCCGTTATTCTCAACGATTTATCTCATTGTTTTGATGAGATTATTTAATAATTCCAGGGGTTTTTTCTACTTGCCTAGTGTTTCCAATCGATCATCCTTGTCGCTCTTCAATCGATCTCACTCGCCAGGGTTTCTAATCGATCTATCTTCTAATTTTGGTGAGTTTGCGAGCATTAATGTTCTTCTTTACGTTTTAGGTTTTGAATTTGGTTTTAATGGAATGTAGGGTTTTGAGTGTTCATTTTTTGGGGAAGATTCCTGGATGTTCTATCAACTAACATTCAAATCTATCTCTATTTTACATACTTATGAATATTATTGTTTCTAATTGTATGGAAAAAAACTTGTTTGGGAGTTCCTTTTTAATTATTGTTCTATTTGGGTGCCTTAGTTATCTTTTGATTGGATTGATGGAATTTATGCAAGAAATTGTGCTCATACTTGGATAGATAATGCGACTATGTAGTTATAATAATCAAATAGAGAAATATAAGAAGCATTAACTATGTTCAGAAAAATGTATGTGTGTATGAAAAGTGCAATTGAATAAACTAATGTTTCTTTTATGTCAAATTCTTCATATAGGTGAAAGTTCCAGTTTATGTGTCTGGTCCTAGTTCATCTCATAAGCCAGCACCTCCAATCACTGTAATACAAGCAGCCCCTGTTCCTGCACCTGAATTTTATACTGCTAGTTCTAATTCGACTGAAAGCAGCACCATCCAAGAGTCAAAAGGTTACATGAATATATCATGATTATGCATTTTCAGTGTATTTTTGGTTCTTAATGTTGATGAATGCTTTTTTTTTTTTTTTGTATTGTAAGACTTGTCTTCTTGTATTAGTTGATGGTCATTCCATATACATAAAAAATCTGCCATTGAATGCTACACCACCCCCAACTTGTATTACTTATTTTCTACAGATTCCTATAAACAAGTATTATTTATTTGTGAGAACATATGACTTGGATACTTTGTAGCAAACTGAATTATCTAAATTAGTTCAATTTTCATGTGTTGGTCATTGAAATGGCAGACAACTGAAATAGATGTAATCATTGTTGTTATCATAACATGCGATTATCCTTAGATGTTTCTCAACGTATTCATGTTTTCTTATTAGTGTGTTTGTCCCCACGAAAATGTTATTCGTGTTTCTACAAGTCTCTTATGCTAGATAGGATAAAGTATATGTTTGTACATGTCCTATAATTCATTTTGAATATATTTAATTAATTATGTGCAAATCCATCCATGATTTTATAGGCTTACTAGTCATGATACAATTGAGGAAACTTTTATAATTTTAATCACAAATGATAGACTGATGTACATGGGACAATTAATGAAAAATAACACTCTATGACATGGGATGTGGCAAGAAACTTTAAATTAAATAGTTTTAATTCTAAACATTGGTCCATGCTGTTTAAAACGATTCAGGATTGTACGACATGGCTAATTATGGATTTTTCGGATGTGCTCGTTTGGATGAGAATGGATATATAACTGAACAATATATGAGGGCAGTTGAAGATTACATAACATTTGCAACGAACGAACGATGGTTTATCAGTGCTGATAGAATTAGATGCCCGTGTCTGAAATGTCAAAAGTATTCATTTCTTGAACAAGATGAGGTGCGGCGACACTTGTACTATAGGGGATTTTGTAGTGAGCCATTGTCTGGAATTGGTCAATCATCCAGAAGAAGGGAGGAGGTTAGTGTGCAATTACCTAATGTGGAAGCAGAAAATCCATACGCTAACATGGTTAGGGATGCTTTTTACCCTAATATTGACTCTACCCTGGATGGTGATGAGTCAATGTCTATGGGGCCTCCTCCTAGTTTAAGACCAGCAACTTTTTATTCTTTAATGAATGATGCCGATGAACCAGTGTGGTCTGGTTGTACAAAGCACACAACATTATCGGCAATCTCGCAACTGTTAAACTGCAAGTCTGAATTCAACATTAGTGAATCATGTTTTGATCGTCTCATGGTTATCATAAAGGGTATATTGCCAGAGAATAACAATATGCCAGAGGATTATTATCAAATGAAGAAGAAGATGGCAGCATTTGGCCTTCAATATGTGAAGATTGATGTATGTGCGAACAATTGCATGTTGTTTAATAAGGAATCTGAAAAGTTGGAGTACTGCTCAGTATGCGGTCATCCTCGATATAAATCAAGAAATACAAGCGAAAGAAGGGCCAAGAAAATCCCCTATAAGATTCTGCGATACTTCCCTCTTATACCTAGGCTTCAGAGGCTCTTCATGATAAAAAAATATTGCAAAGAATATGACGTGGCATGCACATAATCGAGGTTCTCCGGGAGTGCTACATCATCCTGCTGATGGAGAGGCATGGCAACACTTCAATCATACACACGAGTCCTTTTCTAGTGAAGCGAGGAATATCAGATTAGGGTTGTGCCGCATCGGGTTTGCTCCTTTTAAGCAAGGTGCGAGACCATATTCATGTTGGCCAGTTATGCTCGTGATATACAATTTACCTCCTTGGATGTGCATGAAGCAACCATATATATTCCTTAGTATGGTTATTCCGGGTCCAAGTAGTCCATCTCAGAACATAGATGTCTTCTTGAGACCTTTAATAGATGAGTTGCTACTTTTGTGGGACTTTGGTGTGCGAACTTTTGATAGCTATAAGAAAGAACATTTCTTACTTCGGGCAGCATTAATGTGGACAATTAGTGACTTCCCTGCGTATGGTATGTTATCTGGATGGAGCACGCATGGGAAATTCGCTTGTCCTTATTGTATGACAGATTTGAAGTCATTTAATTTAAAACATGGCAGAAAATCATGTTTTTTTGACTGTCACCGACAATTCTTGCCTCTTGATCATCCTTTTCGAAGGCAAAGAGATAAATTCAGAAGGAGAGTTGAACATGATCTTCCTATTGAGAGATTGTCAGGTGAAGATATCTTGCGAGATATTGATAGCTGCCCGGATTTGACATATGGCACCAAATGTCCTGTCCAAAAACCAAGGGGTTATGGGTCGACTCATCATTGGGCAAAGAAGAGTATTTTTTGGGAGTTACCATACTGGCACACAAATTTAATTCGGCATAATTTGGATGTTATGCACATTGAGAAGAATGTTTTTGACAATATATTCAACACACTGATGGACGTTAAAGGCAAAACAAAAGACAACGTAAAGGCTCGCTTAGATATAGCAGAGTATTGCAAACGCCCAGCTTTACATTTGATTAAAAGGAATGGGAAAACATTCAAGCCAGCAGCTTCATACGTTTTAACGAAGGAGGATCGATATAGAGTGTTCAATTGGGTAAAACAGCTTAGACTACCTGATGGCTTCGCGTCCAACATAGGGAGATGTTTTAACTTGGAAGAATGCAAGGTTTATGCAATGAAAAGCCATGATTGCCATGTGTTTATGCAGAGATTGCTTCCTGTTGCTACTCGTGATTTGATTCCCACCCACATTTGGGATGCAATTACTGAACTATCCAATTTCTTCCGAGATATTTGCTCTACTGAATTAACTGTTGATCATATGGAATTGTTGGGAAAAAATATCATTCAAACAGTTTGCAAATTAGAGAAGGTTTTCCCACCTGGATTCTTCGATTCAATGGAGCATTTGATAATCCACCTACCTTACGAGGCTGAAGTGGGTGGACCGGTCCAGTATCGTTGGATGTATGTGTTCGAGAGGTATAACAGTTAGACATTTACAATTTAGAGCACCTCGGTAGTGTTCAATAACCTTTTTACTAACTCCCAGTTATTTTGTTATTGTACTTAGGTTTCTGCATCATTTAAAAAAAAAAGTGAAAAACCTAGCGTGTGTTGAAGGGTCTATATGTGAGGCATATATTATTGAGGAAATTGCATCCTTCTGCGCCTTGTATTTCGAAGATGATGTTGAAACAAAGTTTAATCGGGTGCCACGTAATGATGATGGCGGTGAGGTGGATCCCACGGGTCGTCTTTCCATTTTCAGACATCAAGGACGACCACTTGGACCGAAAAAAAATAACACTCGGTATCTGACATCACATGAGTATTTGGCTGCAGAAATTTATGTCCTGATGAACTGTGAAGAGATGATTCCGTACATTGAGTAAGTAATATTTATTTATGTATACAACTACATGATACATATGAATATGGAAAATAATGCTTACCATGCTTTATACATCGTACGAATTTAGGGCATTCGATGGAATGGTGAGGAGGAATAACCCACATATTACTGATAATGAATTGGAAAAAGCACGGGAGACCACATTTACATCATGGTTTAAGCAATATGTACGTATCAAACTTGGTGTCCTTCATTTGTTTATTCTTTATACAAGTAAGGTATATTTCAAGTTCGATATTTTCCTTAGGTCGACGTTCATTCTGACGAAATTGATCGTCGGATTGCTCAACTTGCTCATGGTCCATCTCGTCTGGTAATGTGCTATAAGGGTTACTTTGTGAATGGTTTCAAGTTTCATACTCAAGAATACAGCCGTAATCGGTCGACACTAAATTGCGGTGTATGCGTGAAGGGGAATTGTTACAATGATTACAATCGGGACTTTTATGGTGTCTTGCTAGATGTTATAGAGTTGGAATATTTTGGGGTTGGAAACCGCATTGTGCTCTTTAACTGCCACTGGTTTGATACAGATAAAGGAGTTCGTGTGGATCCTCGCCATGGGCTTGTAGAAGTTAATTACAAATCAGTACTTGCCAGTAATGAACCATTTGTACTGGCCGAGCAGTGTCACCAAGTTTATTACAGTCTTTATCCCTCAACAAGTCGTCATCGACAGAATTGGTGGGCTGTATTCAAAACCAAGGCAAGAAGTAGGTATCCCCTCACTAGTACCAATCAAGAAGTACCTGATTTAAATGAAGGGGTTTACCAAGAAGTTGATGGATCTAGACCAATAAATGCCATCTTCAGCCAAGAAGATCTTGACAATGAAGGACTGCTTGTTCATGGTGATATTGAAGAAGTAGATGATCAAATAGAGGATTCAGATGAAGTCAATGACAGTGAGGAGGAGGAGGAGGAAGAAGAAGAAGATGATGAAGCAGACGAAGATTTAAATTTTGAAGAGGACAGAGAAGCAGAAGGAGAAGAAGAAGAAGAAGAAGAAGAAGAAGATGCTTATGATGAAGCAGATAATGATGATGATGATGATGATGATGATGATGATGATGATGATGATGATGATGATGATGGTTAAGATGAGCACAGACGATTGTTTTGGATATTCTTTGGATGTTAGGAATGTCACTATATATTTGCGTGCTTATTGTGAAAACTATATCCTGTGTTTGTTACCGTTAATACTTTTATACATAATATTGGTGTACTTGTGTTAGATTATCTCCCAAGCTAGTTACAATATATTGGTGCACTTATGTTCATTGAGATACCATGCATGCTTCCATCTTTCTGTGTACTGTCTTAAATAATGGCACTGTGAATCTTATTCATGATATCTTATAGTTCATTCATGTGAGATACATCATTGGTTTATTTTTTAACAAAGAAATTAAGCAGTTAATTTATCTCACTATATAACCAAACATCACTTGCTTATATAGCGAGAAATTGCAATAACAGTCTCCATTATGTCTCTAAAAGATTGTTGCTGTTCAATTTCATTGGATGGGCCATTTAGAAAAAAGACATTTTGTTCTTTAGGTCTCAAAGTTGATGGATTTTGTTGTGTGGGTTGATCTAGTCAGGATTAAACCAAAGTTGGGTAATTCAGAAGGATTAAGTGTTTAGTGGTATTTGGCTTTATTGTATCTCAAAAGACCCTAAAAAATTAACTCTTGACAACACAGAGCTTCCGAATATTTGTGTTTTTCCTTGTTTGGAAATCAGAAATACTTTCACACGATATCCATCAAGGTTGCATAATGAAAATTATACTTTAATTTTTTACTGAAGTCTCCAGGACTATAATGCAAAAAACATTTAGATTGGTTCACTATCAAGTACTGTGAATACCTTGGGAAAATGGTTCCAGTTTTAGTCAACCCTGGAAGCAGTTCTGCAAAAACCTACCTACTATTATACTGCCAATGTTATCTTATACAAAGAGTTATGCATTGACCAAAGTAGAAATTATCCAAATATTATTACTTATTAATAGAGATGTTAGTATATGTAAGCTATACTAAAAATTGTATAAGGAATTCAAAGGTTTCAGAAGAGCAGGGCACTTGGGTTTATGAGGACATTATTGTGCATTCCACTTAAGAGAGTTTGAAAAATATAGATGCATTCATTCATTTTGAATGTGGAAATTTTTTAACTCATGATGGAAGGAAAAATTAGTGATTGTAAGAAGATATTAGAAGGTCAAATGTATATCTTTTAGGAAAATCATTGGTATTGGCCAGGTCCAAGGAAAATTATGAAACATTTTAAGTACAATGATGCAATTTCATTGAACTATAACATATTATATGAAACTCAAATTCCTTGTTACTGTAATAAATTTTTTTCTCTGTTTTGTGAAAATATCTTGATTTCTTATTGTCCTATTACAGTTACCATGCCTAGAGGAAAAGCAACAAAAAAATCAAAGGGTAGGAAAGCCTTGGAGGCCCAAATACAAAAGGATCTTCCAAGTGCAGCGGCATATCGAGCATGGTTCAGAGCGATGCCATCACCTGCACACAGTCCACCTCATGAGTCCATCCCCTCTTATGTTGCACAGAGGCCATCCATTGAAGACGAAGAAACACAAGACCCTAATATGGCAAATGAAGACGAAGAAACACAAGACCACCCTAATATAGAAAATGAAGACGAAGAAACACAAGACCCTAATATGGCAAATGAAGACGAGGAAACACAAGAGCCTAATATAGCCTCCGAAGCAACTCAAGATGATATCACACACAATGCAGGGAAAAGGAAACGCCAAAGAGGGCCTAACAAAGCAATACCCACACCAGCTAATCCAAGTGATCGTCATCTGATCACTACCACATTACATGATGAGTATGTTATTTTCACTTCAATTTAATCATGTGTGATCATACATGACTCCAATATTACTAATTAATATTATTTTATGGTATATGGTAGGAGATTTGTAGATCCTAAAATTGTTAGAACTATTACGAAGTCCATCCAAATTAACTTCAGCGATGCATGGCCAACGTGGAAGAAGATTCCTAATGCTATCAAAGAGGAGATGTGGGCAAAATTTCAGGTGCATTTACTTTTCTTTTATATTGTTTATGGTATTGTAAAGGCTACCTTAATATGACTGTTACCCTGCATAAATAAATATAATGAATATAATCTATATATTCCTGTTAATAGGAATATATTCCTGTTAACTAGTTTTCTTCACATAAATTTCAGTTTGGCATCCTTAATTTTTGGGTTCATGACTCTTAGATTATCCAACCAATGAATTACAAATTTTTCATATAGAATCCATAAGAACAGGGCTGATTTTGACCGCAAATGAAGTTGCCTGCCTCTTCTGTATGTTTGCATATTCTTTATCAGTTTCTGGTCATGTGTGTTATCCTATATATACAAATTTTTACATATGAATTTTTTTATAGGAGAAGTTTATGTGGCCTGCTGAAAAGGGAGTAATTGTCCGCCAAATTTGGGAGAGTACATGTAAGGAACGGTTGCGAGGAATGATGGAAGAAGAAAGGACACGGGCAATGAGACATCTAAAAGTTGATGATATTGCACAGTGCAAAGGTTACAAAGATGGATGGATTAGAGCTGACATTTGGGATAGATTGGTTGATAATGTGTGGAGTACAGATGTATGGAAAAAAAATTCGCAGATAGCCAAGAAAAATAGGAAAACAGAAAAAGAGGGCAGCATCACCAAACACACTGGAGGGTCGATTCCTTTCATGCTTCATGCGGAGAGGATGGTGTGTATTTGTCTTATAGTGAATAACTTATTCAATAGGCTTGATGTATCATTAATAATTTAATCGCACATATATCTTGCAGGCAAAGCAATTAAACAGGAAGCCAACGTATGGAGAAGTATTTGATCGCACCCACAAACGTGAACAAGGTCGAGGGGATTTTGTAGACAATAAGTCAAAATCTGTGAGCGTAAGTGGGTTATAGGATTTGCATTTAAATTCATGCATTCTAATTCACCACTCGTAGTTTAGTCGATATGTTATAGACTGGTTCTGTTATTTTCATCTTCGAAATATTGATTGGTTATCTCACTGTAATATAAAACAGGTATTGTGATGAACCACGCTAGCTAGGAGCATCAATTGAATATATATCTGCTCACACATTTGTTTTATTTAATAAGTATATATAGATATGTAACATCAGTTTGGAAAGCTCACTGAAATAGAAACTACAGCTAAAGTTTACTCGAGATTTTTCAATTACTTGAGATATTTTAATGTTGTCTATTATGTGCACAATTTGTGAGACATTTATGCTTGAATCTGTTTACTATTAAATAGAAACTTAGTTTAATTGATGCAATGAGTTATTATAATTTAACAAATTTTGAAGATAATATGTTTGAATATGTTATTAATTTTTCCTGTGAATCTGTGAACAAATCAATTTGTTGTTTGAAACACTAACAATTATTTGTTTATGGCTCTACTTGTCATGATTGTAATATTTTTACTATTAGGGAAGTTGTGTTCAGTTATACTTCAAACATTATTTGTGTTTATGTAATATAACACGATTGGTACATATTGTAGGAATCCTATACTACATCAATGTCTCAAAAGTATGGACCTGACCAATCTTCTCATCCTGAGTTTGACCCACAAGCATGGTGTGAAGCAATTGGAGGGGTAGATACTACGCGCACCCATGTATATGGGTTTGGAACCACGCCACGTGTGAAGAATTTGTTCTCTACTCCAAATCAACCAGGAGATGCATCATTCTCGGCTTGTAGTCGTTCCACACCTGAACATCCAAGATCCTCCACTGAAGTTGAGGCCATAAGAGAAGAAGTGACACTCATGAAGGACCAACTACAAAATTTGCAGCAGTCTCAATCAAGTTTTGAAAAAGTGCAGCAGAATTTAGTGAGCACCACAGATGAGATCAAGTCATGCCTTCATCAAATGATAGAGATGTTCAATCCTGCAAACCAGTTCTCAAACTTTTCATTAGGACCTTCACAAAACACCTGCAGAGATGTTGAACCAAGAGGGAAGGAGCTATGATGATTCTGACAGTGGTTGCTATAGCATCTGGTGGTTTCAATTGGATGATTCTGACAGTGATAGCTATCATCTGGTGGTTTTTATATGGTACTGTGTGAACTCTAACTTTCCCTTTCGTATGAACTTTCTTGGTTATGAAATGTGTTTGTTTTTTATGAGACTGTGAACTAGTTATCTGTGTGAACACTAACTCCATTTTTTTTGGAGAAATGGTATATATGGCACTGTTTGAACAATTCAACTTTGTTTATGTATATTCGTTTATAAACAGGTGACTTTAGACAACAATGTGTGTTTGTTAAATGGTTGCAATTGGATTATATGTAAAACAGGAAATATTGCAGGTTTTATAATATTAATAATAGTATAAAAGATTTTCAGTAACGAAATTCCGTGGGTAATAAAAAACATTCAGTGACAGATATTGCCGACCTAGTATAACAATTATAGGGATACAATTCCGTGGGCGATGAAGACTTTCAGTGACATGAAGGTTACTGCAGATTAATCCGTCGGCGATATGAGGATATCTGCAACGGAATTCGTGGGTGGTAAACACCATGTTATCAACAAAAAACCTTTTTAAATAATCATCACCGACAGAATATTTTGTCGGTGAATCATAACTTTCACCGACGGGCCTATTATTCCTTTTAATTTGAAAATTATCTTTTTTAATAACAAACACCGACAAACTATTCCGTTACTAATCCGTAAATATTACCGACGGAAATTTTATTACCAACGGAATAGCAATAGCGACTCGAAATTCAGCAACTGAATTCTCCGACGGATTTTCCTGTCGTTATAGATCATCACCAACTGTAAATTGTTTTTCAGTGACGGGATTTACCGTCTGTGATGGTACTGTTTTCTTGTAGTGGTGATGGTAAGGACAGAGGAGTCAACATTAACAATTGTGTTTGAATTGGAGGCCATGTGTTTGTTGCGTCGAGGTTAAAAAAATAGGATCTGTTTCATTAGCGAAATGGAGCTCGGATATATACCACATAGAAGATAGTAAAATGAAATCGAAGTGAACTATATTTTATTGAACCAAACTGCTGATTAAATACAAGGTGACAAACAAAAAAACTCCTTAAACCAAGGAGAGTTATTTAAAACATCAACAACCTAACAAACAAGTAAAGAACTTTTCAACAGCATATAAGATCACATGATCATAAAAGATCACATGCTGATAGACTTTCTCTAAACGTTGTTAAGTATAGGGTGGTATAGTTATCTATATTTTATAGGAATACAATCACTATATAAAGTGAATGTTGAAGTTACCCAATTATCCCTTGTCTTTTATTTAAAAATTTTATTTAATTTTTATTAAATCAAAAAGTTTATTTTTTGGAAATTATATATAAAACAATATTATTATATAATAATATTTTTTTAATTAAGAAAATTAATATTTAAGAAATATTTTATTAAATATGAATAAAATTATTAACATGAAATAATATTAATATTTAATAATATTAAGAATATATTATTTAAATATTTAATAATATTTATATAAACTTTTATTAATATTATATAAATATTATTAACATTATTAAATTTTATATAATATTTTAAAATTTATTAAAATTTTATTATTAAATTGGTTGTTTATTGGTGGTGATTATAAGGACGAGTTCTAAACCAAACAATGAAAAAGTTTAAATTGCATGCAAAACCACTTACTTTGCAAGTGCACTTGCATATAAGCTTTTTGATACATTTGCCGTGAAAATTCAATGTTTGCGATGAGTGTTATAATTTACCAAATACAAGTTGTAATCCCAAACTCAAGTTATTAATTTTAATTATTTAAAAATTATAAAAATATCTTGTTTTGTTGCATTACGAAGTTTAGATGCAAACATTAATATGTAAATTGATGACTTGCCTCAAATCAAATATAAAAAATAACCACTTACATATAAATGGACTTATGATACACCACCTTACACCATACCAAATCAACCCTAATAAAATGAAAGTGAGGTATTTGCTTCAACCATAACTCAACCCATATTAATTAATTTTAACAAAAATATAGCTTAGTTGAAATGAATCAAGGACCAACATAAGTTAATTTTGAGTCAACTTAATTAATTTTTTTTTGTGTATATTTTGACATGATTTTGCATATATACACACACAAAAGAAAAATATATTAATGTTTACATATATTAAAAACACTTTTAAAATCATTTATAATTTTAAATATTGATAAATTTTATTTTCTAAAATTATTTAATTTATTTGGCAATTATATAATAAATAATTTAATTTAAAATAGAATAAATTGAATTCATATAAATATTTTAAAATATAAATTTTTTAAGAGAATTCTACTTATGTGGCATTTGGTATATTTCTCATATTCTTCGTCATGATACAAATTGAAAAACTAAGATCTCATTGATACACACACAAACACATACTTTATTATGAAACCAAGATTTCATCGATACAAATAATCCAAAATAGTACGATTCCATGGAATCCCATTATCAACCATAATAATTTTATCGTGTACGTCCAATTCTAGGAATATACTTCCTTCCCCATATTTCTGTTCCTCTTATTGTAAATTTCGCCAATCTTTCTCCATTTAATAAAATATCAATGAGAGCTTGACTTTTAAACACGATTCTCCCATACATGGGAGTCGCTCTAGTAGGCCTGCGCTCCAACATCACTCTATCCACGCATTCCCCCATTTTCCTACAAAACAAAACCATTCACAAATGCAGCAAGAGAATAAAAAAATCATTCTAAACTATATATTGATACATACTCATTGAAGTACTCAGCAATCTCCTCTCTGCTCAAAGCAAATCCTATTGAGAAGGTGATGAATAATGAGCGATAATCCTCTAGTGGTGGTATAATGTCAGAGTTGTATGGTTGAGCAAGCTCTTGTGGCATGGTTGGTAGCCTCATCCCTTGTTCTCGAGCAAAACTCACTGTCCTCTCATAAGTATTCAACATATGACTCAAGTGGTCATTGAAGATAAGTGTGCCGACACCATCAAGCATTTTTGTTAATCCTCTCACCACCACTTCTCTGTTGAAATAAAAAAATCGAAGGTTGAAAGGTTCACTCACAAAGTCGGCAGTGAACGGTATAGCCACCAACGCATCATCATCAGAAGGCGGCGAATCTTGGCGAATGATATCGAGGATGGCTTCAGCCTCTTTGATGAAGTTAAGAAGCACATTGGGAATAGTAACATCCTTCAGGAAATGAACAACGTTGACGTCTATGAGCTCTAGCCACATCCACAATGCAATGATGTTGCGCGCCACAGTAGAAGCACGCCCCAATCCCATGACTCTCTCATAAAGTCTTCTATCCATCTTGTGGTAATTGAGAGTGTCATGAATAGAGGCCATTGGTGTCGACATTTAGAAATAGAGGAAGTAGAGGATATAGAGGAGATAGAGTGATGAGATGGTGATGATGGTGACCAAGGTGAGGCACTATATAGTGTTCTTAGAGACACCTTTTTGGAGCAAAGAACCGTTGGTCAGAGAGAAGCCACCATTGGTTGCTTCTTTTCAATTGAACATCCCTTCAATCAAGTATGATTTTGGAGAGAAGCCACCATTCCCTCCATAAGTTGCTTCTTTTCACTGTTGCAATGGTTCATGCATTCAGCATCCCTTCAATCAAGTATGGTTTTGCATTAGTTGGAGAGAAGCCACCATTAATTCTCTCCATTAGTTGCTTCTTTTCAATGTATTGGTTCATAAGATCATGTTTGCAGAGATGCATGGAATCAACTTTATTCTTTCATGACTTACACTTGCATGCTTGATCTTCCTAAAGTCTTTAAGGGTCAACCTGAACTCCTCCCATGTCTTGCATGCAGTTTTTTTTAATGAATAAATCATAATATATTAAAAATACATCTCTAGTTTCTTTGGTCATAAATTTAATATTTATAACAACTATTTTATCAATATTACAATTTCTTCGTAAAGAATTCAATCACAAATTTAATTTAGTTCATTAGTAGGGTCTTAATCATAAATTGAATTTAATGACTAATGAGTAAAATTATATATATTAAGAAAAGGAATAAAATTGTAAATTAAAGTTGAATAAGGACCTCAATATAAGTTTAATAGATTTCGGTGCGTGCTACAGTATCGTCCAATTCCCAATTCGTATATCTAACCCTAGCTTCTCTTCTTCAGTTTCGAACGCTCACCGTCGCGCGGCGTAGTCCTCGCGCAGGCCGAGTTTCGCGGCCCTCGTGATAAACAAGTCCATCTTTCTCTGTTAGATAGAGCTCTTGGGCATCGAGAAGCTCGGATCTAGTGCTTCAATGGCGCATCGGCTGCTGCGAGACGCTCAAGCAGATGGATGGGAGCGTTCGGACTTCCCCATCATCTGTGAGTCCTGCCTCGGCGACAACCCCTACCTCCGCATGGTACGATCCCTGCTTCTTCTTCCATCTTTTCGTTTTGATTTTCATCATCTCGATCTCTGCTGAGAGACCCATGGAAACCCTAAACCTAGCATGTTGGCATTAAATACTATCATTCTTCGTGGATGTAGTGATGCAGCGAGTCTAATTTTGTTTTAGGCTAAGATTTCTGTGTCTAGGGTTTGATGTTGCTTTTAGGAAATCAGCCTAAAAGCTTTTAGGCTAAGAAGCTGGAATTTGTTCTCAAGGACCAGTCTTGTGGGTAGGATTTGCAAATCGTGAATATTTGTTCCTTATTCCTTCCCTTCTAATTGCCCCTTCGGTTGCCAAAGAAATGTAATGATCAAAAGATTTATTTATTTATTTATTTTTTGTGAAGAAACTAATTAACATTGTGCCACTCAAAGAAGGGTGAGTGAGTTGGGCTTCCTATTCTGATTCATCTTCTTCTAAGTTTTTTTCTACCTGTTTGAACACTTGTTATGATCTACTACTTGTTGCTATGGGGTATCTTTCAGCTTTGCTTCAGTATTGGCATTGACTTTTTCTTGCTTTCACTGGATTACTTGTTGCAGACCAAAGCAGACTATGATAAAGAGTGCAAGATATGCACGCGACCCTTTACAGTCTTCCGATGGAGGCCAGGGCGTGATGCAAGGTACAAGAAGACCGAAATCTGTCAGACTTGCTGCAAGCTGAAGAATGTGTGCCAGGTCTGCCTGTTGGATCTGGAATATGGGTTGCCAGTCCAGGTCAGGGATACTGCTCTATCTATTAATTCCAATGATGCCATTCCGAAGAGTGATGTGAATCGGGAGTATTTTGCTGAAGAGCATGACCGGAGGGTACTTATTTTAAACTCTATTTTCATTTATTACTAATTATAATTGAATTTTTATATTCTTGCTACTCATTATTAATGGTTCCTTGTCTGTATTGCTTTATCATGATTCCTGTATAGACTTTCTTATGATTTGAGTATTATAATTTGGCCATATGGGTACGTTGATAAATAAAAACATTTCTGACATTGGCATGGGCTTGTGCTACCCATACATTGTTTGTCGTATCGGTGGCTATCTTTTTGATCAATTGTGCTTTGGAAAATTGTTCACTTCATTATGCACATTATTTAAAGTATAAATTAGGCTTTATTGCCTTTTTCTTCATCTCATTGTTGGTGTAAAGAAGTCTCAGATGGAATAGATTGATTGTGTTTCTTTTTCCCAAATATTGTTACCTAAGTTTCTCTATAGTCTATGGTTATTTTTTAAGATTTAGAATGTTCAAGATCGAAACTAATGTGTTCTAGGATATAATATGCATGTTTTGTACTTATTTTTATGTATGAATATGTTTTTTGAGGTTTTACATCTTCTGAATTTTATAAGGGAACATGAAATTCAAAATTTGACATGCAAAGCTTGTTTACCTGTTCATGGCTAACCAGAAGCAAATATGAAGTAGGGTAATCTTTTATTAGCATTATGGATTGCATGGCTTGTTTATGCTTCTTTATGGTAGACTTGTTTTGTCAGTATCGTTTTTGTCCTTTTATGAAAGTGATCAAATGCCATAGAGTTATGATAAAAATAATAGATTTCTACATCTTGTCCATGGTTTGCTATCAGGGATCAATATATCATGAGATTTTAAATGGATACAAATTTGCTTGTTTCTATTGTTTTCGAGAATATTGTTTTCCTTTTCCACAATTATCTAAATGTGTTGTAATCCTTTGGGGGAATCATTTAATGTGCATCATTTACTTGGTGTTGCTAATTTTTAGTTATTGATTTATATTTGCAGGCTAGAGCTGGTATAGATTATGAATCCTCCTTTGGAAAGGCACGTCCAAATGACACTATTTTGAAGCTTCAGAGGACAACCCCATACTACCAGAGAAACAGGGCACATGTTTGTAGCTTCTATGTGCGTGGTGAGTGCACTAGAGGTTCTGAATGCCCATATCGTCACGAGATGCCGCAAACTGGGGAGTTATCTCAGCAAAACATAAAAGATCGATACTATGGGTATGTATGAGGTCAAACCATTAATAATTATGTTACTTCTATCTCAGCTTTGCGACAAGTAAAGTTTTCCACTTTTAATTTCCTGTGCTGATGCTGTCCTGAAAATATACACTAGCAGGCAGATTGACCATACTAAAATTTATAGTTGGATAACACATGTTTGATTATGGAAGATGAAGTTCTGATCTGATTGTTATCCACATATGGTAATGAGAGTTTGCCCTGAACATGCAAACCATTAAAATTTACATTGACATTGCTTTTTGATGATACTATATCCATTTTTCACTTTTGGGAATAAGTTATTAGTTCTTAACTGTATGATAACTGAGTGATTCTAGGTTTTGCATTTATTCTTCTTAGTAAATAAATGAAAACATGAATAAAATTTGAATCTTGCTTTGTGATGCTTTATGATGCTTTTGCAGAATAAATGACCCCGTTGCCATGAAGCTCTTAGCGAAGGCAGGGGAGATGCCCTCTCTGGTCCCTCCTGATGATGAGAGCATAAAGACCCTTTATGTTGGTGGCCTGGATGCTAGGATCACCGAGCAGGATCTCAGGGATCAGTTTTACGCTTATGGTGAGATAGAGTCTATCAGGATGGTGCTTCAGCGAGCGTGTGCCTTTGTGGCATACACGACTAGAGAAGGTGCTGAGAAGGCTGCAGAAGAGCTATCAAACAAACTGGTAGTCAAGGGTCTTCGCTTGAAGTTGATGTGGGGGAAGCCACAGACTCTGAAGCCTGAAGGTGAGGGAGGAGATGATGAGGCTGCTCGGCAAGGGCTTGTGGCCCATGGAGGTATGCTCCCCCGTGCCCTTGTATCTCAGCAACAGAGCAGCCAGCAGCCTCTGCCTCCTGGCACCGAGGAACACTCACAGCAGCAGCAACCTGCAATGCCCTACTTCAACATTCCAGTGCCACCACCTCCACAACGAACCTTCTACCCATCGATGGACCCTCAGAGGATGGGAGCAATTGTATCTTCTGGTGAGGCAAGTGACAGCAAAGGAGGATCAGAGAAGCCGGGGCAGCTGCGGGGACCAGATGGTTTGGGACATTCTTCATATCCTTTGCCACCCCCACCACCGCATGGTCAGTACCAAAATTACTATCCGCAGTACGGGTACCCTACACCACCACCTCCAATGCACTATCAACATCAGTATCCACCGTATCAGTCAATGCCAGGGCCACCACCCCAACCACCTCCGGCAGCAAGGCAGTATCAACACCAAGGTGCAGCACCTTCTTCTACACCGCAAACCTGAGCTCCTAGCCCTTCCAACTTTTGTTTGTGATGCTATTTTCAGAAGTAAATCACCATATTACTGATCATCGCCTGTTGCCGCCATGTTTGTTGAGGTCGGTGCCTTTGAACGGCTCAGCCTGTATACAGAAGCATTTGATCTCAAATTCCTGCTGTTTACAACTGTTTTGGAATATAAAGAGTGTATGAACTCTTTCTGCATAAGATCTCAAGGTTTCTCATAGGAAAAGAATCTGTAGATTGTTGTTAATTAATTTTATTATTATCATGTATTTTAGCTGACATTGGCAAGCTGAGATCTGTGAGCTTTGTTGTTAATCTGTTTCTTTCTCTTCTTAACATATGGCACATTCCCCTCTTCTGTCAATTAAAATCAAATTGTGAATTGCCAATGCCATCATCCTTCTTTTTCCCAAGATGGCAAGCCAAATGTGGTTTGGATAGCGCTCTAATCATACCTTTTAATCATTTGTTTTCTCTCTTGTTTATCAACTTTATCTCCAATGTCCGGCATTAAAATCCATTACCAACTTTTTAACTCTGACAATTTCAACTTAAAAAATTCAGCCATCAAAGTTGATGAATATATTAATTACAGAAAGTTTCAGTATCTGTGTTCATTGTGAATTTGTAATCTTACGTGAAGTCACGACAAAGAATTAAAACCAACATGCAGGCCATTATATACTTTACATACTGTTATCCTAAAATAATAAATTAAGAGAAGGACGTAAGATTGAGTTTTGACTTCACAGTGGAGATGAGGTCCATGGTTGATCGGACGGACGGCAGGAGTACTAGCTGGCATTTTGTCTTTGGAAACAACGACAACAACAAGTAAATAAAGACACACCTTGTTACAGGCTTTCACCCATTTTTAACTTACTTCAATGTACCTTCTCATGAATTGGTATTCATTTACAAACAAAGAGACTTTATTGGATTCTCCAAAGAATCAGCCTTTTCTAATAATAGTGTACCATCCATCCCTTCCAATAAAAAAAATTATTGCCTTGCCTTTTATTTACTTTCTTTTTTTGAAGAAAGAAAAAAACTTTTGGATGTTCATTTGGATCCAACGAAGTTTGATATTTAGCCTGGTAATAAAGAAAAATAAAACTAATAATCTATATAAATGTAAATTTCTTGACAGTACGAGAGGTGTATAGCACATGCTAAGAATTTATTTTATTTATATAATAAGAGAGAGACAGAGACATTCCATGATGGGGACATGGGAACCAATATGTATGTATGTATATTCAACTGATAGTCCAATGTTATTATTGACTTCTAAGCCATCCAATCATAGACACTCAATTATACATTACATGTGATTATTAAACATATAATTAGTTCATTATTTAAATTTTTATCTATTTTTAAAAATTTTAAAAAAAGAAAATTAAAAGCATTCTTATTTCTTTGGATTTTAATTTAAATTTATATATTTTTTTGGAATATATTCACACAATCCAAAGTGAGATCTCAAAATATTCCATCTTTTTATAAAAAAAAAAATGGAATTTTGCATTTAAACCCCCTAAAATTTCAAAAATTATTAAAAGAAAAAAGACAAGGGAGGAGGACTAAGAAAAGAAATTTGTGAGTAATCAAACTGCAGACGAAGGTGCGAGGAAGCTACGCTGGGTGTGCGAGTTTATAGGGACGATGGCGATGGAGAGAGAGAGGGAGAGGGGGAGAGATAGTGGAGGAGAAGAAGCAACGAAGAAGGCGCTCTTCCATTGATCTTGCTCCTCCTCATATAAGCGTGTGAGTGGGCCCCATCTCTCCACTCCTCTTCCCCTTCTCGTACGGATCCCTCGCGAGGGCTGTAGCATGGACGGCGATCGCGGCAGCCCTTATGTGCGGCGGCGCGACATCGAGGCCGGCGCCGCCGACGAGGTATCCGACGAGGACGCCTTCGATATCCCTCCTAAGAATGTTCCCGTCGAGCGCCTCCAGCGTTGGAGGGTATGTATCTCTCTCCAAATCTCCAAATCTCCAAATCTCCAACAGTCCCTTTTTTTTTTTTTTTCCTTCTTGTTTCTCTCTTTCTTCTTCTGTGTTGTGTCTCTTGTGCAATGTGATGACTTGCTATGCTTCACGATTTTCTTCATTGGAGTTTGCGGGCATTTGATTTGTTTCCTGGTCGCAAGCGGTGTAATGTAAGCACATTGGTTATATTACTTTGGAATTCGGTTTTGTATGAATAATGTGGCTATTTGATGGGATTTTTACCGTTATTTTTCTCAAATTTTTTCTCTTTTACGTTTTCTAGACTTTTGGGCTGTGATGTTTATGAACGGAAATATTTCTCTTATAATTGGGTATATCAATCTAGGGTTTGTACGGATAATGTGTTCATGTGATGGCGTTTATCCTCAAGATATAGTCTTATTGCTTCCTAGAGTTTGTTTTTCAATGTTTGTGGCCGTAAAAAAAAAAAAGAAAAAAAAAATCTCTCATCATAGTGATTATCTAGATATAGAACTTGGGTTCTTGTAGATAATGTGCTTCTATGGTGGTTTTTATCATCAAAGGTTTCCATTTTTTAGTTTTTTATTTTATTTTATTTTTTATTTTTTTATTTTTTAACAGAAATTTGTTCATGTGTGTCTGCGATTGCTTTTATCATCAATTTTCACTTTCATTTTTTCCCTTGTGGAGTTCAGTTTGTTATGTTTATGTACAGATTTTTGTTTCAAATGTGGCTCTTTCTGGCTAGAAATGGCTATCTTTGAATGAACATGATTTGATAATATGAGGTGAAGGTGGTATTGATATTGATTGCATTGTGCAGCAAGCAGCACTTGTGCTTAATGCATCTCGTCGGTTTCGATATACGCTGGACTTGAAAAAAGAGGAAGAGAGAGAGGAGGTTAGAAGGAAGATCCGAGCACATGCTCAAGTTATTCGGGTATGTTTGTTTTTAGGCTCATGTTTGGTTTTTTTTTATTTTTTATTTTATAGATTATCTGATGTTTAGGACCCATCTTTGAAAATTTCTAGGCAGCATTCCTTTTCAAGGCTGCTGGGGAAAGAAAATTTCCTGGAGATTTTGTTTTCAATGAGTCTGGAGTACAAAAGTTACCAGGTATATTAGAGGCCTTTGCAATTTCCTTATTTGTCAGATTGGATAACCATTGTTTCTCATCTTGTTTCTATTTATCACAAATCGGCAAAGAAGGGTTGCTAAAATCATTCTCTTGATGTTGAGTTCTTCTCATTGCTTCCCTTGCTTTTTCATTGGATGTGATCTCTTGCATTGTCTTTTCTAGGTTGTGTTTCCTTATCTTTTCATCTTTATGGTATGGGATCTCAAATGGCATTCATATCCAAGCCAATAAATTTATGGCTGTTATTTTTTTAATCATTAAAACTTATCTTATTTGTTATAAATCATATTTAGTTTGCCTTGAATATATTTGTTGATACCAACATGATTCTCTTGTTTACGTAGTAATTTTTATTTTGAGAAATTTTACTGGCTAACTTTTGATACGATGGATATTTATCTCATTATATTTGACCATAGTATTCTTGGTAAATTTTAAATAAACTCCTAGGTTGTGTTCTGATCAGGAATAAAGGGTGGACTAAATGATGCCCCTTATTCCCTGATAATTGTTAGTTTCTAATTCTTGTTCATGATAGGTGACTATCTTTATTCCAACACATGTTTTTTGTTTCTGTCTAGTAGGTACATCTGAAGGAAGTGTTGCAGTTCCTGTTGGTGAATATGGTGTTACAACGGAGCATTTAACCTCAATGACTAGAGATCAGGATATTTCTGCATTGCATGGATATGGAGGGGCAAGTGCTTATGATTTTAAAATTTGGTTGTCTTTCTCTCTCATATTTTTCCTTGTGATGTTATGTAAAAGCTTTTTTTGATTTTACAAATCTTTCAGGTTGAAGGGTTATCAGCTATGTTAAAGACCAATCTAGATAGGGGACTTAGTGGTGATGATGTAGAATTGCATTCTAGGAGAGATGCTTTTGGGTCAAACACATATCCTCGTAAGAAGAGGAGGAATTTCTGGGTATGTTTTGTTCAAATGACGATATATAGTAAATAGTTTATATTTTTCAAAAATCACTTCCTCATGGGTTTTCTGATTCATTGGCATAATATTTTTGTTATCTATCTCTTGTAGATGTTTGTATGGGATGCTTGCCAAGATAAAACCCTCATCATCCTGATTGTGGCTGCCGTTGTATCTTTGGTTCTAGGCATAAAGACAGAGGTTATTTTGCATTCTGATGTTGCAGTTGAAATGTTTTAATTTCTGTTTCATATTGTGTTATTTCCTTTGCCATTTCCAAGCCTCAAACATGTCATTTATAGGGACTAGCCCATGCATCTTCTTCAGAACTTTTGCTGATACATGTTTAAGTCTTTGTAAACTTTTTTGTTTTAGATTTTGTACTTTTTCTTCTTGTCAGGGCTTGAAAGAAGGATGGTATGATGGTGGAAGCATTCTCCTTGCTGTTATTATTGTTGTGGTTGTTACAGGTATGTATCTCCTTTTTAGTTTGTAATCATGTTTGTTCAAATTTTCTTTATAAATATTGTCCTTTGCTGAAAAGGTGCCACACTTAAATCAGTTAGAATATGATATTTCATGGTTGATCTAGGATGTGTTTCCTGAAAGATTCCTCATCCTATTTTGATTTCTCCAGCATTAATACTAGCTTCATTTTGTTGCTGTGGTTCCTTTAGGGAGCGTGATGTTTTGATGTCCTGACATGAATTCTCCTGAAATTTCATCATTTTTTTTCTTGGTTGAATAGCCAATTCTATTTTTCTTTTGAGGAGAAATATTGCTCACTTGCAGAAGGCATTTTACTAATTTCGTTTGTTTTACTCAAGTTATAATGATTTTACTTGCTAAATGATAACTTACGGCGTAGGATGCTGAAGTTTGTTTTTAATTTTCATGGAATTGATATATAACTTAGGCACATACAATTTTATTTGTTTATTTACTTATTATTCTTTTTTTCTTCTTAGCTACTAGTGACTACAGACAGTCTCTCCAATTCCAAACCCTTAATGAGGAGAAACAAAACATACACCTGGAGGTTTGTAGTGATCGATTTCTGAGTTAATTTCCTTTGTGTCATTTTTTGCAGTCTTCTTAAGGTCTAATGTTTGTGCTGTGGGATATTCAGGTGATCAGGGGTGGTAGAAGAGTTGAGGTTTCAATATTTGATCTTGTTGTTGGGGATATAGTTCCTCTTAACATAGGTGATCAGGTAAGCAGTTAACGTTTATGTTACTTCTGTTGAAATCTGCATTGATATTAACATGTTATTATTCACTCTAATTTAACTGGTTGATTTGGTCTCTTTTAGGTTCCTGCTGACGGAATTTTAATTAGTGGCCATTCACTTTCTATTGATGAATCTAGTATGACTGGAGAGAGCAAGATTGTAAGTTACTAAGTTTTCTGTTTTATTGCTCTCATATAAATGAACCCGAGGATTTAGTTTCATAAAGGTGCATGTATACAGGTTCGAAAGGATCAAAAAGCTCCATTCTTAATGTCTGGATGTAAAGTTGCTGATGGCTATGGTAGCATGTTGGTGAGTCCCTTCTCATGTTGGTGTTTACTATTATGTTATCGATGTAACTTGTATTCTGTGTTAAACAATGATATCGAGTTCTTTTTTCTGTTGCTTGCTGTTTAAGTTTGCTGTCAATTCATGCATTGCACTTTTCTCCGTTGTCCTCTTGAGAAATTAATTATAACCTTCATTGGTCAGTGGATCTAAACTTGTAGCCTCTCCTTTGGAGTGGTTTGTTTCTGCATGGACCAGCCAATTGTGGACCACTTATCATCATGCTCATCATCCCTGTATCAAATTTCGCCACATCCTTTAGTGTATGGTCATAAATTCTGAGGAAAAAAAGTGTGCTTGTTAAATCAATATTATCACTGTCTTTATTGTCTAAGGATCATAGGTCAGGAGAAGATATAGTGAAACTAATGGTAAATTTTTAATTCTGTAAATTTGAAGGTTGGGTACAGATTCATATTTGACGCAATAGGTTATTCATGCTGATTTTTATCTAGTTGTATGAGGATTTCTGGATTGGATGTTCACATTGAGTAGTGTGGCATCATAATGATATGTAGTTTATTGAATGAGTTATTGTGCAAGAATGCATCCAGAAAGTTCAAATCACTTATTATTTTAGGGATTGAATGATTTTTATTGTACATATTTGGAATCTATGGATAGTTCCGGATTATAAAACTACAAAGAAGAGTAATAGAGCAATTCTAAAAGTTGTCAACTATTGGCTAAGAGTAGATCAGGCAATCAATTGAGGACTTATGAACTTACTCAACGTAGGTTAGATGTGATGCTCTCATTATGGGGATATCGGTTGTTAAAGTTCAAAGATTATGAGGGAAAGTAATTAAGTCTGTGGATCTATTCATTGGAAGATACCTGAAGCCACTTCCCTTTTTCTAGGACTTGATATTTGTATGGAACGATTGTCAAATTAGGATTTGAACTTTGACCTAGATAGATGCTATTGGGAATACTGTCCTGTCACCAAGTAACTTTAAAACTTCCAGCCCTATGCTCTAAGATGAATGATGTAGTAGGATTTGTTTTGATTATCCTATAACATGTACGTGAACTTCCCTGATGCTATCTCACGTCTTAAATTTGTTGTTCTAGTCGACAGATTACAAGATTCTATTTTATTCAAATTTTCACAGGTAACTGCTGTTGGAATCAACACGGAATGGGGTTTATTGATGGCCACTATCTCAGAAGATAATGGCGAAGAAACTCCCTTGCAGGTTTGTGTTGTTAACCATGACTTTTTCTTTAACTTCTAACAAGATAGCGGTTTCTGTCTGTCTTCATGGATGGTATTTTCTGGAATAGGTTCGGTTGAATGGTGTTGCCACTCTCATCGGACAAGTGGGACTCTTGGTTGCTTTTGCAGTTCTTTTCGTTCTCTGGACCAGGTAGATGACAGTGCTTTGTTCAATTATGTTGATTACAGACTAACATCTGTTCACAAATTCATTTAACTAACATCCACATATGTTCTGGTTTGAACTTTCAGATTCTTTTCTGGACACACCAAGAACCCTGATGGAACTGTTCAGTTTACACCAGGGCGTACAGGTGCAAAAGCTGCATTTAATGGAGCAATCAAGTTCTTCACTGTTGCGGTATTCATTCTCATCTTCAAATTTTCCTTATTGCCTGCTTGAATATTGTGGTTTCTAAATTTTGGACCCATTCACAACTAGGTTACTATTGTTGTTGTTGCGGTGCCAGAAGGGCTTCCATTAGCTGTAACCTTGACGTAAGTATGCCTTTGTCTTTAGTAGGCATTTCCAATATAAAGTCAAAATTCTCCTGTAGAATTAATGGCAATGTTTGATCATTAGCCTTGCATACTCGATGAAGAAGATGATGGCAGACAAGGCCCTGGTAAGTCTTTTTTCCAAACTCGATACAGTATATATGTATCTGTGTATGAATGTATGTTTGCATATAATTATATACGGGGCTGATAAAGTCCGGCCGGCTGCAAGTGCGGCCGGCCCGCTTTATCAGACCCCGTATAGGGGCGGGCCTCAGGGCCATGGAGGCCCGGCCCTATAGGGAAGTGATAAAGCGGGCCAGCCACACTTGCGGCCGGCCGGACTCTATCACTTCCCTAATTATATATATGCTCTTCATGTAGTAAATGATACTCCGCTTTTCAGGTCCGCCGTCTTTCAGCTTGTGAAACAATGGGATCAGCAACAACGATATGCAGTGACAAGACTGGAACTCTGACTATGAATCAGGTATGGTGCTCTGTAATTTAGTTGTGCAGTTTGCTTCATTTATGGATCTGATATAAGATGTTTTACTTTTACCCCATGTATTAAATGTAAATGTAAATGATTATTTAGCTGTTTATGCTTGTCTTCGTAACCTGTACTAATCATCATTATGTTGTTATAGATGACTGTTATGGAGGCATATATTGGCGGAATAAGGTTAGATGCTCCTGACAGTTTTGAACGGATTTCCTCAACCCTGACCTCGATATTGATTGAAGGCATTGCACTCAATACAACTGGCAGTGTTTTTGAACCAGAGGTAAACCTTGTGGTGTTTCCGTTTTGATATCCTTGACTTAATTTACTGAAGAAAGAACTAGTTTTCTAGCATATACACAAGATTGGATATATTTCAGATTAAGGTGTAAATTGTGTTCCTGTTCGACTAATGTTTAGTGTCACTTCAATAACAACAAACGTTTCTGATGTCCGAATGTTTTGTTTCTTTCTCTGTCCATGTGTAACCTTGTGAGGAATATCAAACCAGATATCACATTACCCAGATCAACTGAATTCAATTCACTACTCAATTAGCTATCCTGTAACTTTTAAATGAATGAGCCGTGCATTTCTGGTTAGTTTACCTACTTATACATCTAGTACTGGTTTTGGCATACTTAGATTTTTATGAGAAACATATGGGAGATTATTCACATGATAGAATCTTCATTCTTTTTCTGCACTTGTGTAACTTATCAATGTATTTTACAAACTTTTATTTTAATCCTGTTCCATATAATGGAATTACTTCATTAAATTTTCCGACTTCAACAGAATGGGGAAGCTAATGAGATTACCGGATCTCCTACTGAAAAGGCCATCCTTTCTTGGGGTTGTAAGGTATATACTATGTAGTTTATTTTCCATTTCACCATAGTTTCCTTGTCAGCGGCTGATCATAGACTCAATCTGAATGTCACAGCTGGGGATGAAGTTTGATAAAATTCGATCAAAAATTGCAGTTCTTAATGTCTTCCCTTTTAACTCGGAAAAGAAGCGTGGCGGTGTTGCACTGCAGGTAATCAAGCTGAATGCATTACAATGTTGTCCTTTTGATTTATTGTCTTTTATCTGGTATATTAGGATTTCAGTACATAAATATGTAATTTCCATATCATATAATTAAAATCCTATGCCTGTGATTTCACTAATCACTTTAGGATTTTGCAAAGTTGGCTTACTCATTTCTTGTTTTTGTTAACCTTAGAGTTTATGTTGAAAAGTAGCAAGTGGTTTTGAGGATGCACACAGTTGATGTGGTTTTAACAACACATGCTTGATTTTCCTTATTTGCTTTTGATTTGCAGTCAGATTCCAAGGTTCATATTCATTGGAAAGGCGCCGCTGAATTAGTCCTGTCTTCTTGCACAAGCTGGCTTGATGCAGATGGTTCACCTCAAGAATTGAATTCAGACAAAGTATGTTGAACTTCTTAACTTCATTTTCTTTTGTTTCTGGTTGTTGGGGAAAATAATTTCTAAATCATAATGGTATTGCAGGTAGATGAATTTATAAAGTCCATTGAAACAATGGCAGCACGTAGTCTGCGATGTGTTGCATTTGCATACAGACAATATGATCCTGCAGATATTCCATCTGAGGAGTTGAGAGAGAACTGGGATTTGCCTGAGAATGAGTTGATTCTGCTTGGCATAGTGGGAATTAAGGTATCATGTGAATATTGTTTCCCTATTTTGTTTTTTTTAAAGATCAAGCCACCTTTTGTTGTTAAACAGCTCTTCTTTTTGCCATGTAGGATCCATGTCGTCCGGGGGTCAAAGATGCTGTGCAATTGTGCACTAAAGCTGGGGTCAAGGTATCTTTTCATTATTTTGAGTTTATCCTACTAGAAATTTACACGCTACTTACTGGAATGTTGATTGTTTTCAGTTCCATTGGTTGTTTCTTATATCTGTGCTAATTTATATTTATACTTTGCAATTAAGACATCTCAGTAGCTAATGCTCCTTTTAGTGTACTGCCCTTGTTTTGGTACTTGACTGTTCAGTTTCTCTTTTGTTTGAATTGAAGAACTGTAGGTGGGTGCTTATATTCAGCACCAAATTGTTAACTTCTGAGGGTATTATGAAGTTTTTCTTGTCTTGAGTTTCTTGCCCCATTTGTAGCACATCTAAATTTACGTACTATTCTATCAAAACAATTTTAGCATTTCTCTAATCCTGTTGCTTTTATTGATCTTTATGAAAATTTCTGACTTATTGACCATTAATTCATAGGTGCGGATGGTAACTGGAGACAATCTTCAGACAGCTAAAGCTATAGCTATGGAGTGTGGGATTCTTGATTCAAATACCTCCATAAATGAGTCAACTATTATAGAGGGGAAAGCATTCCGTGCCTTATCGGAGAAATTAAGAGAGGAAATTGCTGAGCAGATATCAGTATGTATAGTATAACCTTTGAATCTTATTATAGATTTTATATAAACCAAACTGATATAATTTCAACTATTATGACAGAAAATAATTGGTCAATTCATATAAAACTTGAAAGTCCTACATAACATTCAGCATTGATTTTATGTGCATTCTAAGATAATGTTATATCACTATAATGTTGCAATCATTTAGTATATGTTCCTAGAAATCTTGCCATTATGTTAAGCATAACTAGCTCTTCTCCATTAGCAATTTTCTCAATGCTATCTTTGGTTTGAGTTATTTCAGATACTCCCAATGCTGGGTAAGTGTTTGCGTTCTCAAATTATCTAGTGTATGTTTATTAGTCAAGAACAAGAATGCTTCATGATTTGCTTTTTATTTTTTTCGTTTACTGTGTCCTTTAGAAAATGGGAGATTACTCTATTTGCTGTTTTAGAACATGCTTGCATGAAGCTCTATTAGGATGCTTCCTTGCCATCTAGATCTTACTGCTCTCTCTCTCTCTCTCTCTCTCTCTCTCTCTCTCTCTCCCCACACACACACACACACACACACACACACACACACACACACACAGACTATATTCTAGCCATGGTTAATTTGGAACTAATAGTTTGAAATTGTTCACAGGATGAAACAAAAGACAAGGGAACTACATTTTGTTATGTTGCATCTCATATAAATGTATGTCTAACTTGTGTAAATTCTTTTATAGGTGATGGCCAGGTCTTCACCAAATGACAAACTTCTACTCGTCCAAGCATTGAGGAAAAGAGGCCATGTGGTTGCTGTTACTGGAGATGGCACCAATGATGCCCCAGCATTGCATGAGGTTTCATAATCCACTTTTTCTCTTTTCAGTTCATCAGCATCCATCTTTACATTTGGCATTGGAAGTTAAAGCTAATAATAACATAATTCAATTGGTTGACTTGGTCTTGTATTCTGGTTTATAGGCAGATATAGGTTTGTCTATGGGAATTCAGGGGACAGAGGTTGCGAAAGAAAGCTCAGACATCATTATATTGGATGACAATTTTGCATCTGTTGTGAAGGTTAGTTCATAATTAGCATTTTATGTAAACACTCTACCCTTTTTATCAGATTATGGTTGTCTAAACAATGTTCATTTTCCAGGTCGTCCGATGGGGCCGGTCAGTCTATGCAAATATTCAAAAATTCATCCAGTTTCAACTCACAGTCAATGTTGCTGCTCTTATTATAAATGTGGTTGCTGCTATTTCAGCTGGGGAGGTTCCTTTGAATGCCGTGCAGGTATATGAATTCTCATTTATCTTATAGTTCACTATCAAATCATTAACCTAAATTAACATGCAAGACACCTTAAAAATGCTAGGTTTTGACCTTGCCTAATTTATTTATGCTCTATGCTATTTTCTTTTGTCTCTTCAATGCCAAGTTATGCATGTACAGAATCCATTTGAATCTAATTTGTGTTCATTTTGTTGTAAGAAAAGAGAGGACAGAACCTTCCCACCTGATGTCACCTTTCCATAAAATATAATTTCTTAACATAAATGATCTGATCAAAGCGACCTTAACTTTTTAAACAGCTCCTGTGGGTCAACCTCATCATGGACACTCTTGGGGCACTTGCATTGGCAACTGAACCACCGACAGACCAACTTATGAAGAGAAATCCTGTTGGCCGGAAGTAAATATTTTTTCTTTTGTCCATAATCTGCTATATGAATCTTCTCTATCTGAAGTTTGATTTAGATGATGCATGTTGATAACTAACTTGATTATTTTCCAGAGAACCTCTCATCACTAATATCATGTGGAGAAATTTAATAGTTCAGGTATGCCTTCTTTCTTCTATTTTCCTATGTTTGTGCAATTCACTCTTTTCATTGTTCATCGTGTTTTGCACTTGATTTTGTCTGGCTGATCAATTGAGCTTGTGTTATTGCAGGCATTATATCAAGTCACCGTCCTCCTCGTTCTCAATTTTGGTGGCAAGAGCATCCTTCACCTGAAGCATGAAACCAGAGAGCACGCAGATAAAGTCAAGAACACATTCATTTTTAACACATTTGTCTTATGTCAGGTGAGGAACAAAATAAGTCACTCGTACTCTTTTCGTCTTTATTGTCTTGGGAAACAACATCCTACTTAAATTTCATAGTTTCGCCTGAAAATTATGTCTTAGATGAATTTTGTTAAGGTGCTCAAAAGTTGGTTGTTTACAAATTGTCATTATTCTAATCATTTATTTAGATTTAATTGACATGTGATGACTTTGTCTGTCAGATTTTCAATGAGTTCAACGCCAGGAAACCTGTTGAAAAGAATGTCTTTGGTGGGATGACCAAAAACCGCCTCTTTATGGGAATAGTAGGAATCACCACAGTACTTCAGGTGAATAAAAGAAGACACCCTGCAGTTGAGGTCTCAATATATCTTCACATTGTGTTTTCATACAATTGTAATGATATTTTATTTACAGATCTTGATCATCGAGTTTCTTGGGAAGTTCACCTCAACTGTCAGGCTCAATTGGAAGCTGTGGCTGGTGTCAGTTGCCATTGCTTCTGTAAGGTATGTGTTGCTCTCATCTATAATCCTAATTTCCTAATTTCCTAAACCTCAAATATTCACTCTACTTTTGTACACATTCTTTTCCAAGTAATATGTGTGACTTACACACTTGGCTTGCTTCTGTTATCTTCTTTCAGCTGGCCTCTTGCTATTTTTGGAAAGATGCTTCCTGTTCCTCAGACTCCTTTTGCAGTTTATATCAGGAGGACTTTTTGTTGCAAAAAATCTCAAGGTCTTGTTTTCCCTCTTTGTTTATTCTTATAACTTTCCATTATGTTTTCTTTTTCTTTTCTCACACGATGGATGATGTAGAGCTAACAATTTTGACTGCCATTTCATGCAGGAGATGGAAGTGATGGCCCGAAAAACTAAACCATCTGAATCTGAGAGAAGTTTGATGAAATAAGGGTTCTATTGCCAAAGTGGCTAACCCTTAATATCTATCTATCTTTCAGAATGTAGATCCATCAACTTGAGCTCTCTACTTCTTCCTTCCCTTCGGTATCAATAACAGTTGTATATCCTAATTCCTAACATAGACCTTTTGTATATCCATGCTTCAATCCTAATCAATTTCCTCATGACTTTTCATTTTTATTATTGATGTACAAAGATTGAATTGTTTTTTTCTTTTTTTTTTCTTTTTATTCTTAATTTTCTTTCTTGCATGGTGGGCTCTTTTTGTGACAATTCCATTTGTGTTGTGCAACTTCATCAAATAATCTGACTCACTGTTTTTTTTTTATAATTAAAAGAATGGATAAACCACTTTTATTGAGTTATAAAAAGAGGTTCCTAGTTGAGTCTGCGGCACATTTGGTTCTTGGTTCGTGTATATATATATATATATATTTTTTGGACCGTGAGAGCCAACTGGCTAGGCCAGCAGCTATGAGGAACCAGGGGCGTGCAAAGTCGCGGGATCGAATCCCGGCATCAACCGTGGTAACCATCCGCAGACTGGTCAGAGTCCACGTGTGCACAGGGAAACGCCTCACGAAAATGCCCTCACCGCGACCTCGAACCCGCGACGGGGTTTGAGGCACGGGACCGTAATACCATCACACCACGTGGGTCTTGGCGGTTCTTGGTTCGTATTGACCCAAATGAACACTGACCAATTAGTGCTAACGAGTACAATGCAAAAATAATGCATAGGAGTGGGGCAGTAAAGCATCCCTCATGCTAGTACTTATCAACAAATATTGTCTGTATGCTTGCCGTAGGATGTTGGCGGTAGGGTTACTTTCCCAAGGGTATTGTATGGCATATGAGTAGATGGATGCAAGGGGGATAGGAACAGGAGCATGATCTATTTCTGTTTGGTCTTTTAAAACCTTCAACTGGTAGGATACCCAAATCATTAGGGTAGGTTATTACTCCCATTTTTTTTTATTATCTCTTCCAAAATCTGACTCACTGTTATCAGAATCAAGGAATCTCATCCACTTGGTGAAAATTAGGGATATTATTATTAAATCAAATGGAAACACTTGTAGGTTATTGTTCTTTAGAACAAATCAGGAAGATGATGTTGGAGATCCAGAAAAGTTGTGTCTGGGGTGAGGTTCTGCTGTTGCTGCTGAAGAGGTGGTGGTGGTGGTGGTGGTTGGGGTAGTGAATAATTTTGGCGAGAAGTGTAGATGGCAATGTGGGCTTGAGTCCTTGCCAGTTCCCTCTGAGCCATGTTGATCTCATGATGCAGCATGCTGATAATCCCTACACTCCCATACACTGGATCTTGGGCTCTCCAGTACGCCTCTCTTGAGATGGACTCTGCTGCTTCTCTTCTCTCATGCACTGCTACTTGCTGCCATCCAACTACAACCAATCAATTATCAATCTAGAGAGAGAGAGAGAGAGTGAAAACTATGATCATCATCATGTGTTCATTACTAATATCAGTCAATATGCTCATGTGTTCATTGATTGCTAGTAGGGATGATTTAAAAAATAAAAAAATAAAAAAATAAAAACTGATCCAATTGGTTGACTTGTATTGGATAAAATTTAACAGTTAGTTAATGATTTTTTTTTTTTTTTTTTTTACTTTTTACAAAGATGATAAGGGCCCGGGCAGCACAGCTCCCTGCAGGCACGCCCTCACCTTGTGGTTACGAGGGTTTGATCATGAGTTCTTCTCAACCATCTATGTGTTGCACAAGAGACCTAATACTAATTGACCAAAAAGCTATTGGCAGTTAATGGAATTGAATCAGTTCATGTGTTGCCCTAAAAAAAATTTGAAGTTATACACTTCGGTTATACGTTCAATTGAACATCTATAGTAGGTTTTGTTTATTGAAAAGGTTAAATCTTTCCATAGAACTGCTTTAGGTTTGTTTATTTATTTATTTACTATTTATTAATTTTTATTTAAAAAACTAACCAATGTATCTATTCAGTTTCAGTTCAGGTTTTTCATAAACCAAATGAATTTGATAAGCTTACAAAATCAAGGTAGCCATGTAATCTAATCCTTAATTATCATAATTATCATAAATAAATATGATTTATTTATTTATTAAAAAAAATGTAACAAAAGCATGCTGCATGCTCACTCTTATTAATAATTTGCACATACATACTTTTTTATCTTTTTAAAGTAAATTTAACCGGGATCAAACAAAATTAGTTCCTTGACATGGGATAATGAAAGATTCGGAATATATTCTATGAAAACAGGATTAATTAAAGAGTACTATAGAGAGAATGAATGGATATGGCAGACCTGAAGCATCCTTGCAACATTGCTGGCCCCAAAGATCCTGTGAACTGAAGCAAATCTATGTGGATCTGAAGCAGGGAAGTACGGAGATAGTATGCAATCTTCAGAGCATCTCCTTCTCAGATGCCTGCATGCTGCACATCTCCTTTGATTTGAATGATCACTTGACATTTGTGCTTCTATCTAATCAAAGATCTATACACTATCTAACAAAAGATTTCTACAAATCTTTGTTTAGATTCATCATATAAATATCAATTGGTAGAGAAATGAGAGAGGAGGCTAAGTAGGAAGGAGCAACGGCTAGATTTCTCCCTTCCATTCTTGTGTTCTTGGCTGCCAACTCATAGTAAATGTAATTTATTCACAAAGATAAAAGAAAAAGGAAATCTGGGCAAACTTTTATTGGAAAAACGAAACAAGTTTTTGATATAATGTTTTTAGGGTTTATTGAGGCTTTGGTGGAGGAGAAGGTGGAAGTGATGCATGGCCATTTCAACTGAGGGAGCATATCTTCCACTGCAGTAAGCTGGGGATTCCAGGCCTCTTTGGACTCCTTCACAGAGTATAATGTCTTCCATCTATGTATTATGTTCACAGAAACATATATACATTAGTGTCACTCCAATACATCAAACATGATGAGAAAAAAGAAATCACTGATATCGAGCTTTTCTTTACCTGCACTCGTTCGCTCTCTTTTAAACTTTCTTCGATGAACTCCTTATCATCCTGCAACAATTAGTGCAGTTGTGTTGATTTCTTCTATAAAATGCTTGATTGAATAGTCAATAGGTATGAAATTTTATTACCACTAGGTGAGCATCAAGAAAATAGTCAAATATAACTTGGCATTTTGTTGAGCCCAGAGGAAGAACTAGGTTTGTGTCCATCCAAGGACCATACCTACAGATCATTCAAACTTGATAAGGAGATTTGTAAATTAAAAAAGTAACACTGAGAACCATTGATCCGAAAGAGTACCTATTTATCATGAAGTTTGGATATATGAAAGCATACAATGCTTCTGACCCCAGCCTATCAAAATCATCCGTGTCTACTGAAGCACTTTCACATCTCTGAACACTAACCTTATCAAAAATCTAGCATGGAAGAATAGAATTAGCCAGGTATGCCACCCCATATTATTAATAGATGAAATGAGTCTGTAGATATTCTTGCATTTTAGAGTTTACTGGAATCACAACAAAGGAACTATAAAAACAAAGAACAACTAATGAGAAGTGAGTGTTGCTGGATTAATTTCATGGAATAGAGCAAATTCAGAGACCAAATCAGATTTTATGACTATATTACATGAAATAAAACAAGTCTTTCAACATTACCGAGTTCAAGACCAAATAAAGACAGGATCACAATGGCAGTTTAAACATTCTACAGTTGCCAAAATAGGGAGTGCAGTAACAACCAATCAGCAATTATGATCACGCAGAGGACATACATGGATAGAATAGGAATTGAGGTTTAGACCAGATGCGAGACCTCCATGTGCATATGGAACATGATAGCCACCATCTAGGTAGTTGTCACAAAAGACCTTCAATACAGACAGAGATAAATTCAGAAGTTATTAGAAAGAAAACAATTCTTAACATATTGATATGATGGGACATTACAAGTAAGCCAAAATATGAATCAAAAGCAAAATTAGAATCAAGGAACAGAAGACCTTCCAGTTGCATTGAATGGTATATTCACGTCGACAGACATGCTTAAGTGAGGAATCAATTTCGCCGGTGCTCAATATCTCTGAAGCATTTCCAAGCCATTCATTTTCCACTGTCTCATCAGGTTTGTTTTGTTGATGCAGAGAATCCTTGTCCAAGCTGATCAACACAAAAGGACCCCAGGTAGCTGCCTTCAATGGTATAAGCCCAAATTCCTGTTCTCCATAGCCACTAGACAACTGCATAAGTATATTACTTAGCACAAGGATGATAAATCTTAATATCCTAGTTCCACTTACATCCTGATGGAAGTTCTTAATTCCACTAATCCGAGTAGCCTTCAAGAGTGCACCATCTAACCCATAGGTCCAACCCTATTAAATAAGATAGCAACCATTATTAAAAGCGACTTTTCTCACCAACATTTATGAGGACAAACAAATGGTATGCTTAGACATATACAAGTCACAAAATAGCAACGAGAACATCATGGTCCTTGGTGCAGTAAATCCTTGGAGGAAGTATGAACTAGCACTTCAAAAGGAAGGTATTATGTGGGATTTATGAGCAAGAATGTGGATGATAAATTCCTTAATAAACACCACCACACAACCAATCAGAACTTCCAAATTGATAAGATTCACTACGTTTCTGGCACAATGCAAAAGATCAATAACCTGGTTATTTATCATCATGACCATTTGATAAACTATTAAAAGGCAGTATGCAAGGATAGCTTAGAGTTCT
This sequence comes from Dioscorea zingiberensis, assembly GCA_026586065.1. Taxonomy (NCBI): domain Eukaryota; kingdom Viridiplantae; phylum Streptophyta; class Magnoliopsida; order Dioscoreales; family Dioscoreaceae; genus Dioscorea; species Dioscorea zingiberensis. Next base: position 18,526,298 of record CM048818.1, on the reverse strand, counting down.
CTAGCATTACCTAAAAGTTCCAACTTGCTAAGATGCAAATGTTTCACCTACACTCTCCCATAACCAAATGATACATGAGGGTTCATAAATTCCTTTAATATGAAATCTTGGTTCCATTTGAAAGTAGCATATAAGTTTTTTAATCATAAAAACCAAGGGAAAGCCCAAACAAGAGTAATAAAGAAAGAAAAGGTTCTATTGCTTGAAAAGGAAGTAGCTAAAAAGTTGCAAGAATAAAACTTTAGAGTGGACTCCAAAACACAGATAGCCACTAGTATTAAAACAATATTGTTACGAACTATACAGGCAAATGATCACTTGCATTTGTAATATGTTCCCTTTGGTGGTCCAAAGACTCGGTCTTTAGTTTCAGAGAATTAGGAATCCCTTAACGGCACACTATAGTGAGCACAAAATCAGTTAGAAATTGTCCAGGGGAATGTGTGATATGTAGTCCATCAGTGAGACCACAAATTCCACTGAAAATATTTTAAAGCAAAAGCAAACAATTGGAATTCATGAACATGCCCGCAGAAATGCATCTTCAGAAAAAACTAGCAAGAGATTGCTCAAAAATATCCTGGAACTCACATGATAAGGGCAAACGAAGCAAGATTTCTGCCCACTGCCTGAGGCAAGGAGAGAGGCATGGTGGCGACATACATTGTGAAAAGCATGAAGGTCCCCATTAGCATCTCGACAGATCACAAACTCTACATTTCCCAATCTGTCGCTTTATTGAATTAGAAACCTGTAAAGTTAAAAGACTCTAGTGTTGTATACAACTTAAAAAGTACTTGCACTGATCCAACAGCCAAAGTAAGTACTTTCAAGTGGGTATCCTGATTGCAGCTATCTACTTTTAGAAACTAGTTTGCCAGTTACATTTGGTCCACACTACAATTTTCTAAACAGATCTTCTTGCAAACAAATGTAACATTTCATAATCTTCAGTGGAAACAAGAAAACAGCATAAAGGCCAGATTTCCCTCCACAAAGTTTGTCCATGTTCCAGACTACTTGATCAATTGTTCAACATTCTCGTAACAATGATGATTAATGGGTATATAGTAAGGACAAAGTTTAATGAATTGAAGTAAGAGGGTCTCTTGGAGAAAATAGCATGATTGGTCCAAGATATATTTTCACACTTCAAAACTTCCATTCAACAGTCAATTAGCAAGTTTGAGCTTTAAGTATAATGCTTTTACATGTTTGAGGTAGGATGACCAGACTTTGTAGAGAAATGTGACAAATCAGAAGAAGGGAAAATATTGTGTGCTCTTAGTGACTACTTGGAATTGACCATTGCTTCAGAATTGGCATCACTTGTGAAGCTGAGAGATCTTGTATTTGACATCAGTCAAAGAAGGTAAGTTTTCGTTTCCTCCTTTGTTAAGGATTACATATCAATTTAATAATGCTATTAGTCTGTCAATTCCTTGAACCTTATTTGAACCCTTGATTCTAACCTAAAGCATTGTGGGCATTGGATAGCATGACACTTGACAGGGGAGTTAAATGCCAAACCCAAGAAGAGGCTTTAGATATTGGTTTCTTTGGGAACATAAAAATTTCAAAATGACATATCTATACATAAACATGAATATACTACCAAATCGAGAAAAATGTCCGATTTAAGAAAAGATCCTACTCATTTGAGTTTGCTCTTAACACAAGCTTGTGTTAAATTTGGGTTTGCATATGCATTGTATCGATGAGAAACTAACCCTACAAGTAAATATCACCATATCATGCTCTAGAAATTGTCTCCATTTGAGATCCAGTTCTCCATGTCATTTACATCCACAACATATACCAATTTATCCATTAGTCCAAACAACCCAAGTTAGTTCTATGCCCCTGTTTTCTATGAATACAGCTCAATAGAGACTAGAAGAAATATGCTTAGTTTTCATCAAAAAGAGCCAGAAAAAGACAGCTCCCATCACACTGCCTCTTGGTGTTCTGTTTTGCTGATTTTGAATGAAGCACACAGCTAGAACAAAGATTAAAGGTACTAGATAGAATTCAAAATACACACAAGGGAAGCAGAGGTACCTTCCAGTGAAAAAATCGTGAGGATTCTTGACTTGCTCAGTGAAACCTGAAAATCAGCAAGCCAGAGAAAACCATGAATCATTGGCATCAATATTACTCTCAAAATTCAACATAATTATCATATCTAAGCATTAAAAAAACCAAGTCCTATCATTCTTATGCTTCCATTTCCATATGACCGAGTTCGATCAGTAACCTTGAAACAAAAATCACATTTTCAATTACCATCGTAGAAAAAGATTATAGAGAAGAAGATATGGAAGTGATTACCAGCGGCCAGCCAGCCACTGGAGAAGACATGGTCGAGCTCGAGGGCGAGGAAGGAGGGTTCAGTGTACCAGGAGCTGGGTGGGGTTATTGCCTTTTCAATTGGGACCTTAGGGTCGAAGGCGTCCACCAATCGAGGCAATGAATGAGCGGCGGTGAGCCTCCTGGTCTCCGGCGATTGCCGAGGAAATGATGGGCGCCAAGAGCTGAATCCGCGCAGGGAACCGAAAGCAGGAGGCGAATATGAAACAAGGGCTCCGCTTCCATGGGTTTTGGGAGAGCGAAAGAGAGCTAGGGTTCCGGCAATCGCCATGGCCGGCGAGTGAAAGCTCCCACAGTTAGGACAGTGTCTCCGGGTTGTTTCTGTTACTTGCGGTGCGGTGCATAGAAGCAGAAGCACTGCTCTTTTGCATGTAAGCCCCTAACTTTTCAAGCAATACATTTAGGCCCTTCTTTCTTTATAAATGAAGAAAAACAATAAAAATTTCCTTTTCTTTCCAATCCAAGGCACATTAAATTAAGTAAAATATAAGAAAAGAACAACAAAAAATGATAAAAATAGAAAGAAAATAGATTGTTTGTTTTCATAGATCATCCTCATCACAATTCACAACCAAACTCCTCTTTTGCATTTAAGCCCCTAACTTTTTCAAGAAATACATTTAGGACATTCTTTCTTTATAAATGAAGAAAAAAAGTTTCAATAAAATTTTCCTTTTCTTTTCAATCAAACGCACATTAAATTAAGTAAAACATAAGAAAAGAACAACAAAATAAATTGTTTGGTTTCATACATCCTCATCACAACCAAACTCCTCTTTTGTTCTATCCTCCATTGTTGCAGAAAGAGCCAATAACAAAGGATTGAATGCAGGCCAAATATTCTAAACAAAGATGAGATGAGATGAGACAATCCAAACATCAAAATATATATATATATATATATCTTGAGATTATGTAGAACTTCAGAAATTAGTTTTGATTGAGGCTCTGATGAAGAAGACAATGGAAATGGTGGACACTGGACAGCCATTTCAACAGATGGTACATATCTTCCACTGCAGTAAGCTGGTGATTCTAATCCTCACTGAACATTTTCAGAAATCTCAACATCTTCCACCTGTAAAGTAATAATCCACAAGGAATACGATTTCGATTACAATTACAAATACAAAAAAACAAAGGGATGGTGGAGAAATGTATGCATTTGTATACCTGGATTGCATGACTCTGTTCTAAGCTTTTTTCTATGAAAATCTTGTCATTCTAAAGGATTGAATTCACAAAGTCCAAATGATGAACATGAAAATGATGATATAGAAAAAGTACCCACCAGTAGTGTGGCATCAAGGAAATAGTCAAAAATCACTTGGCATTTACTAGGACCAATGGGAATAACTAAGTTAGTCTCCATCCAAGGACCATACCTGCAAGCTCATCAATGAGACAGATTAGTAAATACATCTTCTTATTATTCATTAAGATGAAGTGTATTAAATACATAGCATATATGATATACATGAACCTGCTGACCATGAAATTTGGGTAAACAAATGCATAAAATGCCTTTGACCCAAGCCTGTTGTTGTTTGTGGAAGCACTCTCACACCTTTGTACAAGAATCTTCTCATAAACCTAGTAAAGTTAATTGCACTAGTTGACGTTGATGAAACTTTATTTAATTGTTTCGATGTACTTCATAAGATATATATACCTCAGTAGTGTATGTGCTCATGTTAAGAGAAGATGAAAAACCTTTATGTGCATAAGGAACATGATAGCCACCATCTAAAAAATTATCACAGTAAACCTGCATATAAAAAATATATATGTATGTTTGTTTCATAACTCTATTTGCTTCTATAAACAAGAACAGCAGATAAGCTCCTCAATATATGAAGATCGAACCTTCCAGTTACAATCAACATCATATTCACGCCTCCGGATGTGTTTTATCGTTGAATAGTTCAAGCTCGTGCTCATTATTTCTGAACCATCTCCAAGCCATTCATACTCCACCTTCTCTTTTGTTGATTTCTGCTGAAATGGGATATCTTTGTCCAAATTTATCAGAACAAAAGGTCCCCATGCAGCTACATTGATTGGTACTAGTCCAAAGTCCTATAATCCATAAAATAACATCAATTGGAAAGCCAATGAAAGTAAAGCATATCTATATAATCATACATCTTTGTTGAAGTTCTGAATCCCTGCCATTCTGTTAGCCTTCAAGAGTGACCCATTTAATCCATAAGTCCATCCCTGAGAAATACTAAGATAAACTTTATATGTGTTAGATGATAACAATGGACAAAAGTATAGAGTTGGGAGCTTACATAATAAGGGCATGCAAAGCAGGACTTGCTCCCGTTGCCGGAGACAAGGAGGGAAGCACGATGCTTACATACATTATGGAAAGCATGAAGATCTCCATTAGCATCTCTACAAACCAAATACTCTACATTTCCCAACCTGTTGATTCATGTAACATGCTTCATGAATTCAAGAGATATCAATGGAAGATTATGCATGCATGCATGCAAGTGATCAAACATACCTTCCTGAGAAGAAGTTGCAAGGATTCTCCACATGTTCAGTAAAACCTGAAAAAATATTCCATTGATTAATGACAATGAAGATAGCTCCATTTAGTGTGTTGTTGTGTGTGTGTATATATACCAACAGTTTGCCATCCTTGAAAGAAGATACGCTGGAGCTCTAGTTGAAAGAGGGTTCAGTATACCAGGAGCTTGGAGGTGTCATGGCTTTGTTCAAGGGGACTGTGGGATCAAAGACTTCAGCAATGGAGGCTGGAGACCTGGCAGCAGGGACCAGTTTCCGGCCATTCTTCGGCTTTGAAACACACAGAGGAATGAGCCTTGGGGAATGAGTCGAGGGAGGGAAGGCCCTGGTGGTGAAGAAGAGAGATGGAGTTTGGGACAGGGCCATGGCTGCAGCGGAGTCCTTCACATTCAGGTATAGCTGAAAGTTGGACACAATTTGTTGTAGCATATGGATTAATTTAACATAAAATCATCTAAATGTGTCTAGTGTTTGGATAAGAAGATCATATAATATTTCAATTGAATGTACCCGAATTTCTTTTTGCAGAATATATAATTGGAGCCATGTGAGATCATTTGGGTAATGTCCAAAGATCCAATCCGCAGTTGACTCTGATATTTAACTAATCAAGTTGCATTTTCAGATTGATACTTGATAATAACACATTGTATAAATTCATACTTTCAGAAATTTGATACATTGCTTCTATAAAGAGAGATTCACTATTGCATACAAAGATGTTCATTTTCATTGAAACTGCAGCAAAATATCATGTGAGAAGGAAGTCTTAAACAATTTGTAGCAATTTCAAGAACCTAACATCTACATTTAAGAGCTCAACAGTAACACGAATATGCCAAATGGTTCTTCATGGTGACATAGGATGATATGAAATCTGAAGCTGGAGCAGATGAGCCAGAGATTTGAGCAGGAACAAGAATTTGACTCCTACCAGAAGCTATTCTTTTGCCTGTGATGCTTCCATAAAACATGCCGGAAATGGCAGGCACAAACACATCACTCTGTGAACAGATATACAAGTCCAGTGCCTTTTCTAGTCCTGCATTTCCTGATCTGAGGAATTGGCCTTTCTTGTCAGAAGGTATAATGTCATCCTGCAAGACAGAAACAATAGTCTAAGCTTAAGAATTCATCAAACATTTGATTCGATCATGACATTCAGCTATGAAGAAAAACCCATTCACCTTTGTATAAGTTTTAGGAAACATCTCCTTGAGAGGATTGAGACTTTCATGCCACCAAGTCTGAGTGAGATAGAGGGTGGCATCTCCATCAAATCCAATTTTCTTCAGAAAATCACCGATTTCTTGTCCATTATAACAACTTTTCCTTCCCGGGCCTCCAACTTCCTTGCAGCCTTTCTTCTCCAAGACATCAATCCTCAGGTCAACAGCGATGAACTTGCTGTCTGATTTGTGGCTGAGGGTTTTCAATCTTGAAATCATCTGTTCAGCCACTTCTTGAATTTCTGTTTTCAGTTCTAGACTGTCAAACATTGCCAAGCAGGTTGTTGAGTCCAGGTCATTGTTCTGTTTACTGTTCAGTTTCAAATTTACAGAAGGGAAAGAAATTGCAAGCCTCAAGTAGCCTTTAGTTCGGAAAATTGGATCAATATCTTTCACAATGAACTCCTCTGAAACTCTATTAGGAACTCTCACAACTGCTGGTTTTCCAGATGCTACTTCGGCAGGAATTTCCCTAGTTATCTTAACAATTCCATTCATGCTGCTTATAAACTTCTCAACATTGTACATATCTTGGAAATCCCTGCAAAAGCATTCAAAATGTCATTCCTTGAAAAAAGTCTCAAATTTACATGTTGAAGAAATGACTTATACTTGGTAGCACTCCACTAACTTTTCTTCAGTACAATATAAACAAGTGCACAACATCCAACATATCTTGGCTTACTAGTTGAAGAAACAAGTTTTTAAATTTTTAAAATTTAAATTTTGCACTACTTTACCAGAAACTAAAAAATGTAATTTTAGAAAAGCATACCTCTTTTGGCCCGGTTCGCCTCCTCTGATGTCAGGGAGCACAAGTGTAGCACGCAGATATCTTGCGATTACCACAGCATCTGCAATCTGATTCATAGAACTCATCAAATATCCAACACTAGTACAAGAAAGTTTGTCAGTAAGTGAAATTCAAGATGGATACAGTTCCAGAACCCCAGAGAAGAAAAGCAACTAACAGAAGGTCAAATGTTAAATCAAACTAAAACATAAATGAACTTTAACAGAAGTTCATAAGAACATAGGACATGGATGATTATCTGCTGATACTTGTGAGAACATTTTAACTCAATAATAATCACCAATTAACATTGCTTAATTATGTCCAGGAAAATCATACATAAATTTTTTTAACTGAGATAAGAAACGAAAACAACAAAAAGTAAAATTCATTATGCAAACCTGGGACATATGGTACTCCGGGCCACTTTTCAAAGAGAATGTAATAAAACCTGTCGATTCCTCTGCCACATCTGCAAGTTGAAGTCCGAAAGGAGAAAACAAAAGGCAGAGGTTGTCGTTCAACATCGAATATGGGAAAAAAAAAATTAACCCACTGCTTGCTGCTCGTAAATCATATGAGAAGTCTGTAACTTACTGGGGCTTGGTCTGGTCCAGCATGGTTTTACCTCGTGTCTGTTTTCCTCCCATGGCCCTTTGATCATTGGGAGCATGTCTGCCTCTTGTTCAATCTTTATCACACTAATCTGAACATCTGAAGCCTGTGAAATATTCTCCTGCACAGATGAATCAAAACAGCTTGCCAGATTGGTCTTCCAGTATCATTCACAGCAATCAATCAAATAGCAACACTCAGCATAAAAATTATATAAAAGAATGAGAAATATGACAAGCAAAACTACTACCAAACATCTGCAAATACAGTAGACCATAGCGGAGAAAGAATTAAATGATCGGCAGATAGGAATGGGATCAGATGTTTTACATAACAATGTTTCTAATGCTTGTAGCAAGTTATGTAAAGCAATTTGTTTGTAATGTGTTAGATTTTCCCCTAGAACAATCTCTTGCTACTTAAGATTAACATTAACTATGTATGATAGAAACTCAAATTCTCACTTCATTATCATATCTAGCATGTGTTGGCCATACACTTCCATCAGGATCAAATCATCTTATTGTCTTATTCAAAAAGTAAATTTATAAATTTAAAACGTTGCCAAAATCAAGCTCACAAAGTATCTGAGGAAGTACGTCAGTGGACATTATCTGACAACAAATCTGAAAGGCAAGAGATCTGAGTACAGGGCTTAAATATCTCTTTTAAAGTTTCCATCAGTCTATTGAATTAGTGAATCCCTCCCATTAAGCTAAGCAAATTAACAAGCAACTGAAGCGCAACAAACCACTCAAATCCACACGACAATGGAACCAAGCGCTATGCATCTCAAGATAAACTAAACGTTCAGCATTTTTTATGAGATCCAACCACAACTCAACCAGTAATGAAACTAAAATAGAAGAACATTTCCTAAAAAGAGACGAACTTTTCGGATCTTAAACCCACAAAGAAACTAGAAAAGTTGACTTTTTTTTCTTCAAAAGGTGTACCTCAACGGAATCAAAGTGATCTTGTTTAATCATATTGCCAAGCAAGGCGAACATAGAAATGGTCAAGAATCCCGCCAGTACTTGCCTTGGATCCACCGCCATTACCACTGCAACACAACAATGAACTGAAATAAAGAATCAAAGATGGAGTCTTTCCTCCAATCTCACGACAATGGCACTCACAATGGACTATAACTCAGAGATCTAAAGCCAAAAATCAAAGCTTTTTAGATCTCTAACCGGAGAGAGAGAGAGAGAGACCGACGCTTGTACTATGAACTGGAGAGCCGACACTCAACTTCAGTGTTTTAAGAAAATTTATTTTAAAATAATTATAAATTATAAATTAATGGGAATCATTAGGTTGTGTTTAGGGCTGTTAATTGATTGAGCTGCCCTGTATCAGCTCATGCTTGGCTAGAGCTCAGCCAAAAAGAAATATATATTATATATTATCATATGATATTAAAATCCTTAGCAAACACATGTCGTTGGATCTCAATGGAAGAGTGAGTAAACCACCTTTCATAAAATAAATTTTTGTTGAATCATTTTACATGTGTAGTGGTACAAGTTTAGACCAAAGATATTTTATAAATATAGTATAATTTTGAGTAAGTGAGTTGGAGGTGTGTTAACTGTCCTAGTAGATAGCAGTCTTTGTTAGTCCTGCTCCTTTGGGCTTACTCTTATGGTGCCTCATTCTCAAAGTCTATATTAAGGTCAAGTGGTAGTTGTTAGTTCTCATCTTGAGTGAACTCCAAGCTTCTTCTTTTGACGATAGATTCTATTGCCAACAACTTTGGGTTTTTTACTACATAAGTTGTGTTGGAATTGTAGTTGAGGATGATCTGCTATGAGGTTGAGTGTTGACTGAGGCGTGCTGACGCACTGTCCTTAAGAAGTATTTCGCCTCCTCAGAGTTTGTAACTCGGTGCAACAAGGATCTCTACGGCGTACTTCTCCCAGGATCCAACAGTCTCTAAGTCCTCCTTTCCGTGCACACAGATCGGAGAACATCGAGTGCTCAAGATTGCTACAAAAATAAAACAACGAAGAAAGAAAAAGACAATGGGAGAAGTAGGAAGAAGGTGAGAAATTTTTTTTGTTTTTTTGACTTGAGAAGAGAAGAGCCTTATTTATAGGGGTTTTTTTGAATCTCTAAAATTAGCAACTGCCAATCATCATGCATAAAATCTCATTAAATCAAAATTTTCATTTAAGGAGATAATTCAAAACGTTTCAATCAATTAGCATGAGATCTCAATCAATCTGCATGCATTCCAAAAAAAGTTTCAATCAATTAGCATGAGATCTCAATCAGTCTACATGCATTCCAAAAATCGTTTTGATCAATTAGCATGAGATCTCAATCAATTTGCATGCATTCTAAAAATGTTTAATTCATTTAATCAATTAGCATGAGATCTTAATCAATTTGCATGCATTCCAAAAATATTTTGATCAATTAGCATGAGACCTCAATCAATCTGCATGCATAATTAAATTCTAAAAACACTTCAATCAATCAGATATTTGATTGCAAAAATCAATGAATATTTAAAATTCAAAACCATCTAACACGTGAGATAGCATTTCCACAAACAAGCTTAGAAGCAATTAGATTAAAACATATATAAGGAGAATAAAGGTTTTCTCTATAACCAATGTGGGACTAAAATCTTTTGAATATTTTAAACCAACTTTAAAACAAACCCACATTAAAGCCCAAAATAAGTTGGGCTTCCAACAAGCTGCAACAAACCAAGAGAATATAAAGAAATCGATATAATGAATTAGTTTTGTGTAAACATGTTTAACTTGAAAGTATCTCTTATTTCGTTTCAACCATACACTTCAGGTTATTGCCAACTAATTTGGCAAGTGTGGTGTCTCCCCATAGGTCTTGTATCTGAGCGAGAAGGTTACTAATCGTAAAGAGGCCGTAGAACTGACCCCAGATTTCTTGTAAGTATGGGCATTGTAGGAGTAGATGTGTCTTTGTTTCCTTTTCTTCATCATAGAGATAACATCTTCTGCGATTGTCCTTCTAGTTCCTTTTTGCTAGGTTTTGTAGCATGAGGATTTTATCATCCCATATTAGCCAAGCAAAGAGTTTGACCTTCATGGGGCATGGTGTCTTTTAGAAGGAGATTGTCAAAGGGTCCTTAATCCTCAGTCAATCTTGAAACTATATAGTGATATAATACTGAATTGTCTATTTGGGGCAAGTCGTCATTCCCTGGAGTTTGGTCCCCAACTGAAGATTTGTTGTAGGTGCTATTGAAGCTTCTTAGTTGTTCCTCCGCTTCTTTTGATATTGCACCTTGTTTAAGCAGTGGTTGTCCTCTTTCCAACAGTTGTTTTGCTTCCTCTATAGTAATGTTCTAGTTGAGTAACATCGGTTGTATGTTTGGGAATAGGATATGTGGGGCTTGCCCCTCCACCTAATTTTCATGCTAGTAGTTTGTGGTGTGTTTACTCCCTAATGTGACGTTTATATTTGCAAAAATTATATCCCTCTAGTCGAGGACGCTTTTCCAGAAGTAGGGGCTCCGTGGGGGATGTCGTAACATCCCAAATTTTTTCTAAATAAATTTTCAGTAAATTTTTAAATTTTAAATTAGGTTAATTAGCTCAGAAATAAGATTAATTATTTTAACCTCAAAATTAAAAAAAAATCGGGAATTAATGGACCAGAAATCCAGCCTCGCAACTATAGGGCCGAGAGAAGGCCACATTTATATAGAATAGTTGGTGGTGGATAGTCAGCAGAGTTAGATTAATTAAACAAGAAATTAATTAAATATTATTTAATCTAGATTAATTAAGTGAAAATATCATACAAAAGTTAGAGTTCCGACAAAGAAGATCTGGCCGAGTCAAAAGCCGAAAAACATAGATCTGGGTCGGGAGAAGAGAAGACCTGTGATGCAACAGTAAGCATGTGTCACTAGGTCGTCTCACCGAGATTCCCGGATCTGGGTCGGAGATAGAGACGAGCCCGATACTAATTATTAGTCGCTCTCGTGATGGCACAGTAACAAGATAAGATCAATGAAAAGTTGTAACGCCCCGACCCGGATCCCGGGTCCTCGGGCACGTTCACAGACCGGCCGTACCCAAATGGAGACGGGCTCCGCTCAGATACAAGGCCTAAATGATAAAGAACAGATAACATTTTTCCATTAATAACAAGAGTTACACTGTAACGCCCCAAATTTTCTAAGTGAATAAATCCGAAATTTATTCTGTAAATAATGAGATTACTTAGCACAGGAAATAGATTAATTATCTTAAAGCCTAATTAATTAGAAGTCGAGGATATTAAGTTAAATCCAGCCTCGCAACTAATGGGCCGAGGGAAGGCCCCAATGGACCAGGCCACTTACATTAGAATAGTTGGAGGTGGACGGTGAGGATAACCTCGATAAATTAATTGGGAAGATCGTAAATGTTAATTAATCAAGATTAATTAAGAAGGAGAATCGGACAAAAGGTGCGTATTCCGATAAAGTAGATCGGGCGAGTCAAAAGCCGGAATTCACGGATCCGTCCGATGAGAGGCGAGCGTAACTGAGGGTACTGATGCGCCCGTGGCGACTAGGATCATTGGTAGAGATTTTGGATGCAGGTGGGTGAGTGATTGAGTAGAGAATATTTAAAGAAGAGGATGTGACATAAAGGGGAAATAAATGGTTCGATAAGTGACTAAATAATTCTAACCCATGTGATCATTATTGGGATGATGATTTAATTAATCAAAAGCTTCTTGATGATAAAGAGATAGAATAAAATAATCAATTAAATATCATATGTTTTGGTATAAGGGCAGCCCTAAGCTAGAAGGGAAAAATCAAAAACAAAAAAACCAAAGTGAAGGATTGATCGTGCTCCCTTCTCCTTCCTCACGCGACCTTCTACCCGAGCGTACTTGCGCTTGTCACCGAGCGGAGCAGCTAAGGCTTTGGCCAGTGGTTCGACGCCACCCCAAGTCCCCTTCGCCCCGCCGGAACCCCGCCATCCTCGCTCTGTTCAGGCCGCGCTCAACTCGCGATCAAGGCCGCCCACCGTCCGAAGGCCAACCACCTCTGCTAACGCCCAACGCCTCGCTGCAGGCCTCGTCGCCACGCCGGCTAGCTTCTCCGGCCTGCGACCTGCACCGACGAGCAGCCCTATTTGTTCCCAAGTAAATCCTTAAGTTGTTGAATGGGAAACCTTACTCTAAATTGCTAGTGATGATTGAATTTAATTAAAACCTAGATTTGGGTGAATGAATGAAATTGGGGACGGGCTGAAGGTTCTTAAGTTCATGTATGTGATAGAGGTTTAAATCATATTGATGAGTGTATGATTGTATAATTTCGGGGCATTAGAAACAGAGGAGATGCTGCCCGATTTTTCTTGGAATTTAAACGTGATTAATAACATGCTTAAGAGTAGCAAGTGATTATCTCTTAAGAACATGCCTTAGTCTCCAATTTTTGCTATTCATAAAGATAGTTAGTCTTCGAGTAGGTGTAAATCCGTATTTTCTCTCCTTGCTTTTAGAAACATGTTATGCAAGCTATGTAAAGGTACACTTAAGTCGATAAATGTCTTCATGGTACACTAATGAGGCTAAGTTAGAAGTTAGAAAGAATATGGGTTTCGTGTTCCTAAATATTTGTATTTTCGATCACTAGGGAGGGACAAAGGCAAAGGCACAGCGGGAGCTGTCGAAGAGTCAAGCCAATCTTAGAAACTTGCAAGGATTTCAGGTGAGGGGACTTCACCGTAGATCTAGAGTTATTTTATGTGAATTATCGGGATTTTGGCTTTATCATTTTATTGTGAGTTTCATTTCGGTTTGTGGTTGCCGATCGAATTATAGTTATGCATGTTTAATGTTTTCATGCGTGTACAATTAATTTAAACTTTTAAAGAGCATGAGTAATGACTAAGGAAACCCTAAGGGGTAGATGAAGATTAATTCATGTATCACAAGCTGTACCTTAGTTAGTTATGTATGGGGGACCCAGCGGGAGGGCTCAGGATAGAGCCCAGATTTTTCCTAGTTGATGAGACCTGGCTACGGAAGGGGATTTGTTTTCAATCGTTTTTCTTAAAACCAAAAATGTTTGCGAAAGTCGTTTTTCTTATAAAAACCCTTCCTGTCTCGTGAGAGAGAGCACAGACGGATACGAGATGCTAAATGACGTTCATGTAGATGTATGCCTCTCGCTCGTCGGTAGCCGGTTCATGTAGATGTATGCCTCGTTCACGGCATCGAGGATCGTGTAGATGTATACCTCTAATCCTGGTGATTGCTGGAGTCTTTACGGAGACATTTTAACTAGGGGTACATGCTTATGTGATATGAGGCCATGGCAGGTATACATGTTCACTATGTGCTTGCATGATTGGAGATTTCTTGTCGGGTTTTCTCTGGATTTTTGATCATACTAGCATTCTTATCAAGATTGAAGATAATAATGCTGACTTTCATGAGTTGTACTCGCATTGATTATGTTACCGCATTTTAGTACAGATTACGGGTATGTGTAATATCTACTGGGGTAGTTTATACTCACTGAGCTTGCATAGCTCAGCCCCTTTCTATACTGTTTTCTGTTACAGGATCTAGACTCGGACCTGGATAGGATTTCTTGGCTTGAGCAGAAGTCGAGGTCTAGATGGCTCTGGCGTATCTGTTTCTATATTTAATGTTGTTGGGTTGTATTAAACTTTAATTATGTTTTATTCCGCTGTATTTGGGGCCATAGTTGCCCATGACTCTGTGTGATGTACTCTACTATGACGCTTATTTGAATATGACTCCCGGTGTGTAACCGGTTATGTTAGATCATATGAACCTTGTTTATAGTACATGATCCATGATTTTCAGGTTTAACTGTACAGCTTATGGGCTGGGTGCACTCCCGGCCCAGCTGGTGTGACATCTGTTTCATTAGCGAAATGGGTGTTACATTTAGTGGTATCAGAGAGGTTTGCTCCTTGACCTTAGAGTTCTAGAGGTAGTCAGAGCCTTAGGGTGGGAGTCAGAATTAGTTGACATAAGGAATTAGCTGTATAATTGCTAAGTAGGGTTATGTCTTTAATTAACACTTATTGGATGTTGCAGGATGCCGCCAAAGAAAGGACGTGGGAGACCACCGAGGGTGCCACGTGAGGAAAACCAGGAGGAGCCACACGTGGATGCCCCTACACTTGAAGAGTATGGTGATGCATCACATGCACATCCTGCCCCGGGATACAACCCGGGTGTACAACAGTTTCCAGGGATGCAGCAGTTTTTCGAACAGATGGCTCAGTCGTTTGCTGCTTTCCCAAACTTCCAACAACAACAGCAACAGTACCCCCAACAACAACCTAGGGGTCAGGACTATGTGACTCTGGCCCGGCAAATGGGGATTAATCACTTTCTCGGGACACAGGACCCGACCGAAGTGGAGGCGTGGATTCATCAACTGGAGATGGTGTTCGAGGCCATGAGGATCCCGGAGGAGGAAAAAGTTATAACAGTACAGCTGTTGTTGGCACAAGATGCACTGATGTGGTGGGAGTCGACTCAAGTGTGTCTTCCCAGGTCGGGTGTCTGGACTTGGCTGGAATTCAAGAATGCGTTCGAGGAGGAGTACTCACCCCGAGTACACCGGGATGCCAAGAGAACCGAGTTTATTTATTTAACTCAAGGAAATTCAACTGTGGCCGAGTATCAGGCCAAGTTCACTGTACTGAGTCGATATGCACCAGAGATGGTGGAGGACCCCCATAACCGTTGTAGAATATTTGAAGATGGACTGCGGGATGAGATCAAGATCCCGGTCATGGCTCAAAGTTTTGAAGACTTTCGGGGAGTAGTTCGGTCTACACTCCGAGTTGAGCAGGGCCTGAACAAGCAAAAACAGAGACTTGATAAGTGGAATAAGAGAAGTAGCCCAAGCTCTCAAGGAGGAGGGGACACCAGGCCCACAAAGAAGAGCAACAGTAGCAGCAGCGGTGGTTCCTCGACAAGTGGAAACAACAAGGGAAAACCGCAGTGTACAGTTTGCGGTAAATATCACTTCGGGACCTGCAGTGCTAATGTATGCTTTTACTGCAAGCAACTAGGACACTTCAAGAGGGAATGCCCGCTACTGACCCAGGAGAGTGGAGCTACCCCACAAGCCATTACGGGGGACCGCATTGCGCACCAAACGCAGGGATTCTTTATGGTGGGTGGTGCAGGAGGCAGCCGAGGAGGGTCAACTAGTGGGCGGTCTCGTGGTGGAGGCCGTGGGACGCCGTCCCAGCTGCAGGCCCATGCATTTGCAATGACACAGCAGCAAGCTGTGAACACCCCTGATGTGATAGCAGGTACGATGCAAATCTTTAATGCCGATGCATGCGTCTTGATTGAGCCTGGTTCTACACATTCGTACATTGCTACAGCTTTTTTCTGTACCTGAGAATATGTATGCAACTAGATTAGCAGAACCAATGAGTGTAGCATCCCCCATAGGTAGTTCTATGATTGTTAAGCTAGTCTATGAGAGATGTGATGTAAAAATAGATGGTCAGGAGTTGATAGCTAACCTAATCCTGATGAGGATCCTTGACTTTGATGCTATCCTAGGGATGGATTGGTTAGCTTCCCATCATGCCTATGTTGATTGCTACTGGAAGATGGTGCGTTTTCAGCGTCCGGGAGAGGCGGAGATACTCTTCCACGGGAGACGACCCGAAACGGAGGAAGCTTATTTGGCGAATGTGGCGGAAGTGGAAGCTCCAAAGACAGAAGTGCAGGATGTAGCCGTGGCGTGTGAGTACCCGGATGTGTTCCAAGACTTACCCGGGCTGCCACCGCACCGAGGCGTAGAGTTTTCGATCGAGTTGTTTCCCGGAACAACCACGATTTCCAAGGCACCTTACAGAATGGCTCCGGTGGAGTTAAAAGAACTGAAGACCCAGATAGATGAGCTACTAGATAAGGGGTTTATTAGACCTAGTGTCTCCCCTTGGGGTGCGCCAGTGCGGTTCGTAAAGAAGAAGGACGGCTCCATGCGGATGTGTGTTGACTATAGACAACTAAATGATGTGACCATCCAGAACCAGTACCCGTTACCACGCATTGATGATCTGTTTGACCAATTGAGGGGAGCCTACGTGTTCTCCAAGATTGATTTGAAGTCAGGTTATCATCAACTGCGAGTACGGGAAGAAGATGTGCCAAAGACGGCGTTCCGAACTCGATATGGATACTACGAGTTTTTAGTAATGCCATTCGGGTTAATGAATGGACCGGCGGCGTTCATGGAAATGATGAACATGGTATTCGCGCCCTGCTTAGATCGATTTGTGGTGGTGTTCATTGATGACGTTCTGGTGTATTCACGGAACGTGGAGGATCACATCAATCATTTGAGGATAGTGCTACAAACTCTACGGGAGCAGCAGTTGTACGCCAAACTCAGCAAATGTGAGTTTTGGTTGGAGCAAGTCAATTTCTTGGGGCATGTTGTCTCAGCAGCAGGAATATATGTAGACCCCCAAAAGATTGAAGCTGTGGTGAACTGGCGAGCTCCTACCAATGCTACGGAGATTAGGAGTTTTCTGGGGCTAGCCGGGTACTACAGGAGATTTGTGGAAGGCTTTTCAGCAATTGCTCTGCCGATGACGAAGCTGCTGAGGAAGAATGCAAGGTTCGAATGGACCGACGATTGTGAACAAAGCTTCCAGGAGCTGAAGAATCGATTAGTGTCTGCTCCTATTTTGATCTTACCTGCACCCGGAGTAGGTTTTGATATCTATAGTGATGCTTCGTACCAAGGTTTGGGGTGTGTCTTGATGTAGCAAGGCAGAGTTATTGCCTATGCTTCCAGACAACTCAAAACCCATGAAGTAAACTATCCAGTGCATGATTTAGAGTTAGCTGCAGTGGTCTTCGCATTAAAGATATGGCGACACTATCTTTATGGTGAAGCCTGTAAAATCTTCACCGACCACAAAAGCTTGAAGTATTTGATGACTCAGAGGGAGCTCAACATGCGTCAGCGAAGGTGGATGGAGTTATTGAAGGATTATGATTGCTCATTTGAATACCACCCTGGAAAGGCAAACGTAGTGGCCGATGCCTTGAGTCGGAAGACGATGGCGCGATTGGGGACCACCAGCCTTGTTCAACTCCACGATCTGAGATCCACAGGAGCGCAGCTTTCTGTGGATGAGTTGGGGGTATTGTTGGCGAGTTTCCACATTCGACCGCTGCTGATTTCGCAAATCAAAGAAGCTCAACTACGGGACCCAAAGTTGATGAATTTAGCTAGTGAATTACAAAATGGAAGACTTTGGGGGCGAAGGAATGGCCAGTGTAACTACTCTCTATCTCCAGACGGAACAATTATGGTAGGTGCTTGAATCTATGTGCCACGCAACGAGACGGCTCTCAAACTGAAGATTATGGAAGAGGCGCATAGCTCCGCTTATACTATGCATCCGGGGAGTACCAAGATGTACCGGAATATCAAAGAAAATTACGTTTGGAGGAGAATGAAGAAAGACATTGCGGAGTACGTGGCTAGGTGTTTACCTCTAATCTATGCATTAATCTATGCATTAATTAAAGGGAGAGTGAAGGTATTTACCTCTATGTCTCGAATCACGCGAGACTCCCTCCTGGCGTGTCCTCACACTCTACGCCGACCTCTCTTGGCAAATCCCTCAACAAATTGTATCTCAATTCTCCCACTATATCCCCCTTTATATAAATATGAGAATTCTAATCTTACTCAAATTTTAAATTTGAGTTAGAGTTAAATTGTGTTTATCTAATTCGAGTTATAATTTAAATTCTAGATAAGGATTAATTATAAACGAATTATAATTATCTCTAAAAGATAAATATAATTCAACTCAAATATTATCTCCTAATTGATTTTCAATTCCCTATTGTAAAGTATTATTACTAGATAATCCTGATTCAATTCAAATACTGCATTCTGATTACAACACAATTCATATTTGAGAAATCTAATTTTATATTTATCTATTTTATCTCATACCAATCCCTACGAGTTTAACCCAAGTCGGGTGACATGATGAATTTGACCTTGTTGATTTAATCACATTAAACCCAATTTTTTCCTGAAATTACCAAAATATCCTTGATGACTCTTATTAACCCTAATTAAGGCATTACCCAATTTCATCTCTTATTTAATATTTGAATTCATAAATAGCATCTTATCTAAATCCCTTACCAATTAAATATTTCTTTCCACATAAAATCCACTTAATTCAAAATATAGGTACTTCTCAAAGTATTTAATCTTGGTCGTTGATTTCTTCTTAAGGCTTTCAATGCATGCTTATTATTTACATTTTGCAAATAACCCTTCTTATTCTATTCATTTACATGCAAGTCCTTCTCTTAGAGAGAGAGACAATTTTCCCTTAAGTCTTCAGACTTTCCAAAATTACCACTAGGTCCCTAAT
This sequence comes from Dioscorea zingiberensis, assembly GCA_026586065.1. Lineage (NCBI taxonomy): Eukaryota > Viridiplantae > Streptophyta > Magnoliopsida > Dioscoreales > Dioscoreaceae > Dioscorea > Dioscorea zingiberensis. The sequence goes on along the minus strand of CM048818.1, from coordinate 18,507,318 downwards.
GTCCCAAATAAAGAGATTAATCTTTTTAATTCTCCATTTCTAATAAAGTTCGATTAGATCCAACTTTGGGGACTTTCTTTTATTAACCAAAAATCTTCGGGCCTCACAAAAGTTGTTCGGCCTTTAGTAGGAGATAATTTAGTTAATCAAATATTTTTTTTTCAAAAAAAGATAAGTTATAATAATGGTTTAAATATTAAAAAGATTAATTAAATTAAAATATCTAATCTATATATATAACAGATGTGAGAAAGAGAGAGAGGAAAATTTTCAACTCTCTCTCTCTCTCCCTTTTTCTCTCGTGCTCAGAGGAAGCTCTCCTTGCTCTTGAACGCAGCCGCGCCCAAGCGACCAGCCAGCCACCGCCGGCTGGCCTCACCCGTCGCCGGTGCCTACCCGAACCAGTCACGCCAGCACGGAGCTACACACTAAGCCTTCTCCTTCGCCGCGCACGCACGCCCTTGCGAGCTCCTTCGCCAGCAGACGCCCTCGTGAGCTTCTCCGCCTGCAGCCGTCCAGCGAGCCACCATGGCCCCAGCTCCGGCCAGGCAGCCCCTCCTGCCTGCTCCTACGTGCTCCGGCGAGCCGCCAGCTGACCCAGTTCCGCCCCTCTACACACCCGGCAACCCTTTGCCACTCCTCTCCTTCAATCCGGCGAGGAATCCTTCAAATCTCAAGCTTGAACCCTCAGTGAGCCCTAATTGGGATTAATCTTACTTTTAATTATCTAATTGAAGATTAGGGTTGGGGAAAACCCTAAATGAAAGCATGATTTGGGTTTAGACTTGAAGAATTATATGCATGTATATAGGCTGTGAGAGTATTGATAGAATGGTTTATTTCAAGTTGTTATGTGTGTATGATTGTATATTTTCGGGGCCTTATAAATAGAGGAGGTGCTTCCGAAAATTCATTGATTTTACATGCTTAATTTTTTTAATTATGAAGCCCCTAATTGTTTAAGAAGAAGCATGTTAGAAGCCCTTAAAATTTTCATGAAATACATGCTTAACTTTCCAGGTTGGTATAGGAATTATTTGCTTTAAGAGGAAGAGCATGTTAGTAGTTTCCAAGTTATGTTAATGATAAAAATAAGTATAGTTGGTAAGAAGAGTAAATCTCATATTTTTACCGTATTCTATTGAGTTTAAATTAGAGTACGAGTCAAGAATACGGTCTCCGTATTCATAAATTTTGTATTCCGATTACCAGGAAAAGGAAAGGGCAAAGGCAAGTCAGCCGCTGCCGAAGGACCGAGCCAGACTTAAGCTCGGACCAGACTCAGGTGAGGGAACTAGCTGTACAGTACAAGTTTTCATCATATTTTCATTTTATTTCAGATTTGATTTCAGATTGAAAAGCATGAATTAGAATTTTCTTGAAAACTTACAGAGTTTTAGAAAATCATTCATGCACAGTAATCAGTAATAGAATAGAGAAACATATACAGAAATACAAAGACACATTTTATTGATATATTGCCGGTGCCAGTGGTGGCTCGTATAGAGCTAGAAAGTACGACATTAGGTTAGGAGAGGGGTGATTTAAATCTCTAATTTTCATTACCGAACTATCTATTTTTAAAACATTCTTTTTATAAAATTAAAACCCCATTTCCATAAACTTGGAGTGCCTAGTGTACGTATATAATTTGACCCTGTGTAGTGAGGATAGTTCTACCCGTTGGTTGCTAGTCCTACAGTATTGAAGTAGATGTGTAGTTAGAGATTATAGTCTTGTGATTATCAGATGATTCCGTATTTCCCACCTTCCGGTGATTGAGTATATCTCGAACGTGGAGGCTATTGGTACAAATTACCAAGAGAAATGTCGGTTCCAGAAATTATTCACAGGACTGAGAAACAGAAAATCAGATTCGCATACCTGAGATTTTTATGCATATTGACATGATTAAACAGATTGAAGATAACGCATTGATCAGCATATTATTTGCTCAGTATTTATTTCATATTTTAGTATTTTAATTTCAGTTATTTTATATGCATACTTTATGCTTCAGATTTACAGTTTTTATTCATTATACGGATACAGTTTTATACCCGATAGTACTGTTCCCAATTCACTGAGCTCCAGTAGCTCAGCCCCTTTCTCTTGACATTTTGATTGCAAGCGATAGACAGGAGACCAGGTAGAGGGTTGGTCTAATCGTGAGTCTAGTGGAGATGTCTTGTAGCTGGTTCTGACTCCCGTGTCTTAGTTATCCTTGTGTTATTTTATGAGTGTATTTAAGACCCTTAAGTTTAAGATAATATTTTATTTGGTAATGTATTAAACAATATTTGGAGTTTGAGTTTATAATATGTTATGTTTTCTTTAATTAGCTTCTACAAGTTACTTGATTTACATTTGATTAGCAATTTTACAGCCTTAGGTTTAGGGTTCATTCCCTTGACCTGGCTAGTATGACACGTGTCCCTTGAAAAGAAGATGGGTGTTACAGATGTAGTAGCGGACCGATGTTACTGCTTGGAAAGTAGGCTTGCATAATGACTTTCCTACAAATACTAACCTCTAATTGTAGTAATCTCCACCATCACTTCCCAATTAGTGCCTCGTTAAATGATTTGAGGTTGATGATTCCCCAACCCCCTTATTTTTGTTCTCTTGGTCTATAGATTTGATCCCAATTGACTAGTTGATATGCATTTGCCACTTGATCGACATCTTTCCACATGAAATCTTTGTGGATCCTCTCGATATTCAGAACCACCCACTCTGGGAGTTTGCACATTATCATCCAGTAGTTTGGGATGGTTGAGAGCACCTAGTTTAGGAGGGTTGTCCGGTCACTTGTTGATAGTAGCTTTCCTTGCCAACTAATGAGTCTTCCCCCTAATTTTGTCCATCAGGCATTTCCAGTCCTTTCTTTTTGGTTTGGCACATGATATAAGCATACCTAGGTGTTTGATAGGAAGGGTTGTTAGTTTGTAATTCATTAGCTGAGCTATTAGTTAGGGGTTGTAGTCTTCCATCTTGATTGGGATGTCACTCTTACTATAGTTTACTTTGAGGCCCGTGAGTCCCTCATATAGGTAAAAGATGAGTTTTAGGACACTGAGTTGTGTTATATCCCCGTCCCGTACATAGCACCAATAAGTCATCTGCATATTATAGTGAGATGATTTCTTTTTCCCCGTTGGGTTTGCATGGCACTCGGTTGAAAATGTTTGTTTTTGTTGTTTTTGATAGCATTATTGAAACGACGTTCAGGACTAAGACAAAGACGAGTAGGGAGAGGGGTTATTCTATCTTAGATTTCTTTTGTGTCTTAGATATTCTATGGAGGCCCCGTTTATGAGGAGGTTGCTTTTAAAGAACAAAAGGTACGTTTTCTTCATCCATCCTATCCATCATGTGTCGAAACCTAATGTAGGATTTCCTATGCTATGTGTTATTTGATTAAAAAAAAACACAAATTATACACTAGCTTAAGATTAAGCTCAAGCTCAATTTTATTTTGAGCCAAACTAATGTGAGCTTTAACTCTACAATTAAAATCTGAGTTAAGCTCAAGCAAATATGATCATACTAGTTAATACCAAGCTCAAACCAGCTTAATTCAGTACATAGTTAGTGCTTTGAAATTTATTTAATCAATTAAAATTTTCAATGAATGTGGTCCCAAATCTTTTTCTACACTAATTTAATGAATATATTTTATCCACTTTATCAAAAAAAAGAAAAAACTTAAAATTTTCAATTATTTCCAACAACTACAGAATAAGTTAGTGGACAATATCAAAATATCTAGATTAATGTAAAATTCCTAGTTCATAATAATGGATTAGTTTGCTCAATCAGTTATGGACCCATTTAATAATCTAATTAAATTAATCAAGTCAATGATCACCCAATTTGTCATGATAGCTAGGATCAAACATCAGATGCGGATTTGAGTCATTTGATCCGCATTTCAATCATTGCCTTTAAAATTTTTTTTTTAATATATTGGATTATTTTTTTTTATATAAAATAAATAAATCATATTCATTAGTAAAAGTTTTTTTTTTGAAAAAAAATTGGATAAACCACATTCATTTATTTGGGAGAAAAAGTTACTACAAAACCTCGTTGGGGTGAGTATAGAGGTCCATAATTGGACCGGCAAGGGTGGGCGCCCCCCCTGGTGTCATTAGTTCCCCAGGGCGGTAAGGTTCCCCGATGGTAGTCCGTCTGGGATCCTGTCGTCCAAGTTAGCATCTGGGGGTCTCGGCCTGTATTCTTCTCTGGTAATAGCGAGGCTGCGATTGATGAGGGCCCTTAGGCCGCCAAGTTGCATATGCCTGGAGGAATGAGCACTGTCAATCCACGAACAGATGAGGAAGTCCACCTGGCGGATGATTCGTTGATAAACACGTCGTTTATTATTGCAACATTGCATGTTTCTTTCTAGCCAAATATTCCAGGTGGCCATCGCCAGCAATTGCCATCCACTACTGAGACTCCCATCCAGGTTCTTTCCGATCAAGGTTTCCCCCTACAAATCTTGTATCTTGGTGGGAGGGATCGCGAACCCAGCAGCTGCGTATAGTGCCACTATATCCCAGCAGCGTATGGGCACTGGGTGAACAGGTGGTTAGTTGTCTCCTCCTGAGCGTCGTAGAAATAGCAGAGAATCTAGTCCCCTTGCCAATTCCACTAACAAAGGTTCTATAGCATTGGTAGCTTGTCCTCCGGCGCCAACCATGCGAAGAGCTTGACCTTACAAGGAGCCGCCTGCTTCTAGAAGGATGCTGGGATATTGCTCCTTGTGCCGTAATTGATACAGAAGAGATAGAGGACTTGACCGTAAAGTCCCGGTTGGGGGTGAGCCTCCATGACTAGACATCGTCCCACTGTGTTTCCTGGTGGGCAAGGCGCGCTTGAAGCCCTTGAAACATTCCCACTGCCCCTTGCGACAGGGGCCCCAACTTGAGAAGCGGCAAGCCCCTAGCTTGGAGCTATCGTGCCTCCTAGATCGTGTGATCCGCACTCATCCACATGGTTTGGAATTCCGGGAACAACATGCTCGGGCTATGCCTATTAAACCAGTTGTACACCCAGACTCTGACCGAGCCTCTGGCTCCCGGATTGGCAACAACATTCGCCATCATAAGGTCTCGTTGCGCCATAACCCCTTTCCAGGAAAATGAAACCCTACTAGGCGTAGGCCTATATGGGTTAATTTGCATATTCCTGAAGTAAGCATGCATGCATGATAATCCTACCACAAATGCCGGTTTGTCCCTTTAGAAGTCGCCACTACCGTTTGCTGAGGAAGGCCTCATTTTGAACGCCTTCAGGTTCAGGATGGCCCACCCTCCAAGATCTTTGGGTCTGGTAAGCACCTCTCACTTAACCAGTCGATAGGCCTTGGAGACAAGGTTTGCTCCTTTCCACAGGAAATCCCTTCGAACACCTTTAATGCGCCTGATTACCTAATTGGGAAGGTTGTATATTGTCATCTAGTAATTTAGGATTGTCGAGAAGATCGAGTTGAGTAAGGTTATACGACCTCCCATAGACATCAACGTCCTTTCCGAGGGGTGAGCTTGTTCCGAAACTTTTGAATGAGTTTACTCCAGTCCTGCTTTCTTGCCCTACTCCTGGCTAGGGGGATACCAAGGTAGTCAATAGAGAGGGGGTTCAGGCGGCAACCCATTGTAGCTGCGAGGCCCCTTGCCACCATCTCTGACAATCCGATGGGAATGAGAGCGCTCTTGTAATAATTAATTTTAGCATTGACATTCCCACGAAGAGGAAGAAAATGAGTTTCAGTGTCCGAAAGTCACTACTCCTCCCCGAGCTAAGAATTAGGAGGTCATCCGCATACAACAGAGCAGGGATTTGTTCATCCTCCACTGTGCTGACCCAAAAACCCTAAAAATGTGCTCACGCACAGTGTGCTTCACCATTTGTGGTGAAGACGTCTATTGCGAGGATAAAAAGCAAGGGTGAGAGTGGGTCTCTCTACAGTAGACCCCTCTAGTGTCAAACATAACCCCTAGGGGATCCGTTAATTAGGAATTTTGACTTTGATGAAAGGAGGATCTTCCTGATCCATCTAATCCATCGTGGGCCAAAACCCCTCGCATGCAGAATCTCCATGAGGAAATCCCAATACTACTGAGTCAAAGGCTTTCTCGAAATCTACTTTGAGCATTTCACTAACCTTTTCATTAGTAAAAGTTATTTTAATAAAACCCGATTACAAAGATTACATGAATATATCTTAATGTTCCGACACTACATTGATTACATTAAAATTTTAATACATGAAAACAGACGATATAGTTTGGGGCTTGGTTTGTCGTGGTTGGTTTGCTACTCCAGGTGTCGTTTTCAAGCGAGAGCTGTTCATCCTCTTGCACCATTGGATTATCAAACTTTTCAATTTCATTCAAAAACTTTAGTACTGGATTATCAAACTTGCTCAATTTGAAAAGTATTAAGTGTGATTCTTGTTCAAGAATTTCATTCCCATTATGAACAATTGATCCAATCAGTGACGTCAGAGATTGATAGAAAGCTCTCAAAGAAAAAGAAAATAAAAAAACTGTGTGCTGTCATTCATCAATGAGTTAAACGTTGACAGACAAAAAGAGCCAATCATGCACGCTTCTAAGATTCTAAAACAAACAAAGTCTATGGCTTCTATTTCAACAAAATGATTATTCTTCCCCAATATGTATACAAACGTTCATGTTTGAAGATTCATTTATATGCTTATGCTATATAATTAGCCAAACAAGAAGCCATACTCTGATGCAAGCATCGAATCTCATCAGGGTTATATAGTCATCGATTCTACACACTGTTTCTGTTTCTAGATGTTAAAAGTAGGATATTATTAGTCTTGAGTTTCCTAACAAATATATTCCACTTGGTTTCTGAAATTAACTAATTACTCTTATTTAGTTTCAATCAACTCCGAACATACAAATTATCAAAGTCTGTCACTCCCTTGAGAATAGGTGATTGTCGAGGAGGAGCACATGGTTGTTGACAATAGAGATCGATCATCTAGATATTTTATAATTATTACCATTGTATATCGATCTTTCGTATATCCAAATGTTTATAACGTGTTTATCCACTTAACTTCACATCATTATGATGTCTCAAGCTAATTGATGAAGAGTAGTTGTTCCATTTGTGTACTATATGCATTATAATTCAAACCAAAGTTAGCTCATCCTCTCTTTCTCTCTTTACTGCTATGTCTTATTAGGGTTGTTTAACATGGGATTGAACTGTATGCATTTATCAACAAGATACAAGATATAGTTAAGCAAAAAGTCAATTCAATGGTTGTCACCTTAGCAAGAAAGTCATGTAGTGTGCTATCTTATAGAGATGGTAGGAGCACATTATAAAAAAAATCAACAAGATATATAAACTAATTAAAGTTAAGTCAATGGTTGTCCCAAGTTATATATATATGTTCATACACCAAGCATAACTGTAAACATCCAGTCTCTTCTCTTCTTGGAAGTTTACATATGGTATTGTATTGTATAAGTGAAGTTAAAGCATATGCTGCATATATGACAAAATTTTACTCAAAGCTAACTTCAATTGTACAAGCACTTCATCTCTTTCAGTAAAATATAGACTATTTCTTATCAGAAACATAAAACCACTTGCCTAATATACTCTGATAAACTACTAGTATATTTAGTGGACTAGCTAGGTTGAGGGATTGTACAAGCAAGCAGGACTGGACTTTCTTCACAAGATAATTATCATTTCATTATTTATTTATTTATTTCCTTGCCCTAGTGTTATGTGATAGAAAACCTAACATTAACACTCAAGTCATGCACATCAAAGAGATTATGTCAGCAAAATAAACAAGAATAGAAGAAGGGTTGACATTTCAACGAGGAGACGTGCCGTGCAATGGTACAGAGGCCGTACATACTTTGGAAACTTGTGTGCTATGCCAAAACATAAATAAATAGGTCAATATTTATACATGGCTTCTCATGAAACCAGCTCTGTAATTTGGACAGTTTGTGCTTTGCCTTCTAATACCAAGCACTAGAAGCTAAGTAAGAGATGATCTAGCAACTAGTACTCTGTTCATGTTATATATAGGCTTGGAGTTAATTTGGAGAGGTTTCTAATGCTTTGTTTCTTTGTGTTTTGATCATGAATTAAGGAGATCACATGCATGAAGATGGACAGGAGAAACAGGGGAGAAGAAGAGAAGGAGAGAGAGGAGCACAAAGTGGATCTCAGTGGGATGTCTTTGGATTCATTTCCATACACTTCACTCAATCTAGCATGCATCACCAAGCTTGATCTTTCCAACAATAATCTTGAGGTATATATATATCTACCTTCTATATATTCCTTTTCAGAAAACTTCAAACTCTCATATTAATTTCCTCTCTTATATATTCACTATCTATCTTGTGATTTGGTGTCTGTGAGCAGAGCATCCCGGAGTCGATGATGGCGCGGCTGTTAAACTTGGTGGTGCTCGATGTGCACTCGAACCAGCTGCGTGTGCTGCCCAACTCTATCGGCTGTCTGTCCAAGCTCAAGGTGATCGATGTCTCCAGTAATATGCTTGAGTTCCTCCCTAAGACGATCGAGAATTGCCGGTAACACTTAAATCTCCATTCTCATGTGCATTTCATGGAACATGTTCTTCCTGTTTGTAGGATTGATTATCTCTGCCAGTCATTTCATCAAACGGTTTGATGATATCATTGAACACGTACATACTATTTGACAGGTCAGGACACTCCAAATAGAAACACTCTTTGACAAACAAATACATAATTTTTAAATTTCTTTGGGTTTTGTTGCATATGTACTCTCATGCAAGCAAAATACCTGGAAAAAGGTTTATGCTATGATACCATAAAGGCTGGGTACTGTGCAAAACCGAACACCCAAATTTATATAACCTAACATTCAATCCTTATCTTAGGAGCACCCCACGGTATGCTACTGTGCTTACTAATGCTAGCATAGAATTCATCCTCAGAAACAGTTCAAAATTGATCATTAGGCGATTGTAGATTTATTAGTTAATTTGGTCATCAAATTGGGACAATTGAAGTTAACCAATTTTTTATTTTATTAAACTTAATTGAATAACAAAATTGACCAGTTCATTTCTTTGTATTATATACCTAGAACTTTTACTTAATTTAATTAGTTTATCACCTCACCTACCTAAGAATGTTATGACTAGTTATAGATCATCAAAGATGGGATTTAAAATTCAATTAAATAACCTTTTTATATAATATGTGTGAGCACTGAGCAGGGCTTTGGAGGAAGTGAACGTGAACTTCAACAAGCTGACAAGGCTCCCAGACACCATGGGCTTCGAGCTCACCAACCTTGAGAAGCTCTCAGTGAACTCCAACAAACTGGTCTACCTGCCATTCTCCACCTCCCACCTCACCGGACTCCGGTACCTTGACGTGCACCTAAACTCTCTCCGATCCCTCCCAGACGGCCTGGAGAACCTCATCCACCTCCACACACTCAACATCTCCCAGAACTTCCACTTCCTCCACTCCCTCCCTTACTCCATTGGCCTCCTCCAATCCCTCACCGACCTCAACATCAGCTACAACTCCATCTCCACCCTTCCTCACTCTTTCTCCCTCTTGAAAAACCTCAAGAACTTCTCGGCTGAGGGTAACCCTATTGTCTCTCCTCCCATGGAGGTTGTTCTCAAGGGAGTGGATGAGGTCCGGGATTACATGACTGCAAAGATGACTGAAGGTTTCAAGGTTAGTGGTAGATCATGCAACACGAAGAGGTCATCATCGTCTTCATGGTGGAAGAGGATGGGACTCAAGTGTGGGGCTTTTGATGGCCGAATGGTGTATAGGAACGAAGGCTTGTTGATCACGCCGGAGCATGATCATGAAGAGCATGGGAGTAGTACTACTAGTGTTAAAACTCCGTCGAGGCTCGCCGGAATCATGATGTCTCCCCTCCGTGTGTTCTCTCCTGGCCGGAGGTCGTTCTCATAGCCGCAGAGTTGAGAGTTGCTTCTCCATCCTTTCATTTTTTTGTCCTCATTCATATATATATATATATATGGGTTTTTGGTTTCATGGTTTCATGTCATTATGTAGATATAAATATCTCCAAAGTAAAAGGTGTTTGTATGGGAGTAATGATATTTAGCTGAATTCTCTTTCCCAAATGATGTGTGTTCAACTTTCCTCGGGATCACCAACATACAAAATCCAGCTACCGGGGTTAGAAACCCAGCGAGTGGATTAAATTCAGAAAAGCAATTTAGAAAGTTTTGTCGGACTATATATCATTACTCTTTGTATGGACTTTGACTCTTTGGTTAGAGTAAAGCATCTAATGAGAAGTAGCTTTATGATCTAAACTCTTAATCTTAGAAGACTTCAGAATATTTAATCATCGACGTTTCTTTGTACCAAACAAGTGAAAATCTAGTCACTTTATGTATTTGAATAATTAACATTACAATTTATTGGATATAATGCAAATAAAAAAATAAAGTATTTCTTTTTTTTCCCTTTTATTTAGTACAATTTACATCTTATATATTTGTGAGGACTTGGGGGCACCACACACTTCGCACTAGTTATGATATTGTCTGCTTTGGACACAAGCTCTCACGGTTTTGTTATTAGGCTTAACCCAAAAGGCCTCACAACTATGGAATGTGTCCCTCTATATATATATGCCCCTCTCACTTTCTCCCATTAGGCGATGTGGTACTATTGTTTACACACTCAATAATCCTTCCCTCAAAGAAACGATCACATAATCAGTCTCCCCTCAAGCGAAACACCATGAACTTTGTTGGCTTTGTTCCAAGGACCGCTCAACATCACTACGTCTGAGGCACACATGCCTTACGTGAATCACCAGAGCGTCCCCGTGAACAAGCGAACTCTTTTTACATGCTATACTTAGGTCAGCCTCCCCTCAAACGAAACACCATCAACTGCTCAACATCACTACGTTGGGAGCACACGCCTTATGTGAATCATCCGAGCCCGTCAATCACACCTCTATACTTGGGGAACTTTCTTTTCGGCTTTTTCTCTCTTTGTTTGCCATTGGGAATCATCATACCGGGGATGCACTTCACCAGGGATCCGTCTACCCAAACCGCTGGAGAGACCTGATTCTAATACCGATTGATAGGAAAGAAGCCGAAAGATATGTCCAATGATGATTGGAAGAAAGAGAACCGGAAAGCCGTGGCTTGCATTAGACAATGGCTTGATGATGTGGTTTTTCATCATGTGTCTAATGAGACTAATGTGGAGAGCTTGTGGAACTAACTACATGACTTATATGAGAGGAAAACGGCGAGGAACAAGGCATTTCCTATAAGGAAGCTTGTGAACTTGAAGTATAGAGAGAGTGGCACAATTGGGGAGCATTTGAATGAAATGCAAAGTTTTGTGAATCAACTAGCATCAATGGAGATGGTCTTGGATGATGAGTTGCAAGCCTTATTGTTGCTAAGTTCTTTACTGGAGAGTTAGAAAACTCTTGTTGTCTCTCTTAGCAATTCTTCACTGCATGGAAAGTTGACAATGAGCCAAGTCACAAGTAGCTTTTTCAATGAAGAGGTTAGAAGAAAGTTGTCATTAGAGGTCCGAAAGGCCTTGTTACTGAGAAGATGGGTCAGATTGGCTGGGTATCAGTAGCCCCGCTGGATCCTTGGTGAAGTGTATCCCCGGCATGATGGTCCCCAGTGGCACACAAAGAGAGAAAAAGCCGAAATAAATTAGTTCCCCAAGTATAGCGGTGTGATCGACGGACTCAAGCAATTTATGTAAGGCGTGCGATCCCAACGTAGTGATGTTGAGTATGGTGTTTCGCTTGAGGGGAGGTTGACCTAAGCATATATAGAATGTAAAAAGAGTTCGCGAGTTCACAGGGACGCTCTAGTTATTCACATTAGGCGAGTGTGCCTCGGACGCAATGATGTTGAGCAGTCCTTTGAACAAGGCGATCAAAGTTCATGGTGTTCCACTTGAGGGGAGGCTGATTATGTGGTCGTTTGTTTGAGGGGAGGATTGTTGAGTGTGCAAACAATAGTACCACATCGCCTATTAGGAGAAAGTGAGAGGGGCATATATAGAGGGGCACATTCCATAGTTGTGAGGCCTTTTGGGTTAAGCCCAATAACAAAACCGTGAGGGCTCGGACCCAAAACAGACAACATTGTTGCTAGTGTGGAATGTAGGGTCCCCCCCAGGTCCTATCAATATTAAATACTATAATCATTTATGCAACTAGAGGGAAGTTATTAAATATAAACACAAGTCGATTTGTATATACGTAGACGTTATATATTTACTAAATATTTTGATGATCCCTAGCTTATTTTATTGACCGTAATTTTTGTATTTATTATCACCTTCATTGTTGCTGCTATCCGGCACCACCAATCCTAGCTAAGGTACAAAATGTCACTTAATATAAAATAAAAAATTGGTTTGAATTAGTAAAATTATCTATTTTCTTAGATATATATAAATGGTGTGGAATGAACATGAGCCACTTGGAAATAACCCCCAACTGACCAAAATAAATCAGATGAACGGGGAAGAAATGAAGTCTTTTTTTTTTGGAAAAAATGAATAAAACATATTTATTAATAATATAAAGATCAATTACAATAGACTCAGCTGGGATAAAATAATAAAATATAGTAGTTAATTAGGTATCGCTTTCCTAGCTGGGTCAGTATTGCCTTGGGTCCTCCCTCTAACTATTGTTGTTTCGTCCTCGAAGGTCTCGTCGCCTTTTTTTGGCCCATCTCAATGCTGCTAGTGAATTCAAGACTCCCCTTCACAAGGTTTTGCACCGTCTCCAGTTTTGGTCTTTTGGAAATTGGAGTTGTATCCAACCAAGATAATATGAGGAAAGAGATATCGCAAAAGTGGCTCCATATGTTTGTCACGTATGAGCATGAGATGAGCAAGTGTGTCATTGATTCATCTTCTGAGTCGCATAAATAGCATTATGTGTGTTCTCTCCACTTCTTTTTATGAAGGTTATTTAGTATAAGGATCCTGTCCTCCTTTGCCAACCATGTGAAAAGCTTGACCTTGAGAGGGTATGGTTGCTTTCAAAAGCTCTTTTGTAGGTCACTTCTCGTCTCACTGTCTACTCTAAAGAGGTAAAGAGATTTGATTGTAAATGCATTGGTTGGTGAGAGTTTCTATTCTCTTACATTTGGTGCCTGGGTACCATTACAGATTTCTAGGAGGGCTTGTACCAGGGGGGTTAGTCCTTCAGTTTCTTTCTCAGTTAAGGGCCCTGGTTTGAGGAGTGGTTTGCCTCTTTGAATCCTATCCCAGGCCTCTAGAATGTTTATGGATTCTTAAGGATTAGAGGTTGCAATCCCGGATGTGTATTACCGGGCAAGGGGGATGTACACCCTATAGCTGGTTTGTGAGAATTTATGAACCTTCACCGGGAGTATGCTTCTTTGAAAATTTTGAGGCATATACTTGCGCTCTCAGTGAGTATTCTTTACCACCATTTTCCTAACAAGGCCCCACTAAACCCCCGAAGATTTAGTATACCCCAACCTCCATTTTCATTGGGGATGACACAATCTTTCCCATTTAACTAGATGGTAGCTGCGTACTTCTTTATCGACTCCTCTTCATTGGAATTCCTTTTTGATTGAGTTGATCTTGTGTATGACCCATTATGGAAGATTGTTGAAAGTTGTCTCTGAATTCATTCCGGGTTCACCAATTTGAGTCCTACTCTAATTATGATTAGAGATAGATATTTAAATCCTATTAGAGATAGGATTGATTTAGAGATAGATGTTTAAATCCTATTAGAGATATGATTGATTTAGAGATAGATGTTTAAGTCCTATTCATATCAAAATAGGAGTTGTCTCTAGACGGCTATAAATAAGACTCTAGGTCATGAGTTCTCTGTGTGGTTGTGTAGTGGAGAGAAGGAGAGATCTGGAGGAGACAACCTTGTACCGCACATTGATTATAATGGATTGATCCTTGCATCACCACCCGTGGGATTATGCAATTTGCCGAACAACATAAATCCGTTTGTCTCTCTCCTCTTTTCTTGTGATTGTTTTACTTTTGATTGCCCTATTGCATATTGGTGCCTGGTAGATTAGAGATTGAATTGTTCTTGTTCATCCATTTTCCGCAATACTATTTGTTGAACAAAATCTTTGAGGAAAATCGAGGGTTTTTGCATTACAAGGCGGTAGATAGACATCCAATGAATTGACATGACATAGAGGACTGAATTCAATAGGGCAAGTCTCCCTCCCAGCGAGAGGAGTTTCCCTTTCCACGATATCAGCTTTCCCCTAATTTTTTTCTACCAGTGCCATCCAATCATCACTCTTTTGGGGACCTCCAAGATTGGCACTCCCAGGTACTTAATTGAGAAGGAAGTAGTTGAGCAGTTGAACAATTATGCGAGGTCCGGAGTTGAGTAATTGAGCAAAAGACAATTCAAATAGAGAAGTTTCATGAATTAGAGGCAAGTATTAGTGTGTATAGATATAAATTTGCATGTTTAACTTTATAAAAGTTTTTTTTTTCTAAAAAAAAAATTTATAAAATAAAATTATATTTTAGAATTATATTTATCTATATATTATGCTTATACTCCAAGTTAATATACTTGAAACAATAGAAATTTCATGGTTTCTAATTAGGGGGGTATAAAGGTTTTTTTTTTTAATAAGTCGAGTAAATGATTTAGCAGGATTATGTATATATATAGGGGTGTATATATGAAATAAATTTTTTGTAAGGCCATTATTTTTTAAGGATAAATAAAATATAAATTAAAATCCAAATTAAAACTCAATTAATTATTTGATATTCATTGAAACCAGTTACTCCTTCACCTACAACTAGGTTTGTAAACATGTAGAGTTTTAACCAACTAATAAATTATATTATACCTAACTAAAAATTGGTTCAAGCTCTAGTTAAATTAAGTTCTCTCAAAATTGGTTCATCGAAAACTAAACCATGCTGAGCTTCTCAAGCCCACACATCTCCAAATATAAACACTAAACATGGCTCACTCAGGTCTGGAAAATGAGGGACCTTGAGACAAATGTTCGCATGCTCCTTGGGCCCAAGGCTGATAAAAAGCTTCCGAAAGGGCCTTCTGCCCCCCACTTACATTGGTAGGTAGGGACGGAGTTAATGGCTCCAAGGGAAACTGGGCCTTTGCTACGCCTCCAAGCTAATAGTGTGAGTGAAAGACCGAGTTTGGTCTTAGTTCTTGTTGAATATAGGTCGTCTTCTCTTTTGCAGGGTCCTGTGAGTGAGAAGCAACAGAGAGGAGTGGTCAAGGGCAGGACATGGCGCTAGTGGTCACCAATCAAAAGCAGCAAGAAGTGATGATGGTCTGTGCTCATTCCCAGGTTGGTACTTGAGAAACTAAAACCCATTGTCTCCAATACGATAACCACAGAAGCAGAGGTTCTCAAATAGGCATATAACACCATGCGAGTTATTTTATATGACAAAGTGCTAGGTAAGGCCCCATCCTTTGAGATTTCTAGAGTGACACTCTCCAGGCTTTGGTATAGCCATGGGGATCTCATTAGCAGACATGCCGAACAGGTTTCCTGATATGGTGTTCATTTGAAAGTATGGCTAAAAATACTATTGACGAAGGGATCGTAGACGATAAATGGGATGGTCCTCCCTCTCATCCATTGGTACGAGCACTTCTAACCAACATTTGAGAGGCTGACTTCGGCTACTCTTTGGGTCTAACTCTATCATTTACCAATGGAGTATTGGACTCTTGAGGTACCATAATCAATTGTTGCTTTCTTCATCCTATTGGTTAAAATTGACGAGATGACACTCCAGATGAACAGCACGTTATGCAAGGGTGTGCATCGAATAGATCTTGAAAAGCCTCTCAAAAGAGGGGTATGGGTAAACTCTCTGAAATCAAAATTTTTTGATGCGATTCTATATGAAAAGTTATCTATATATTGTTACAAGTGTGGTGTTGTAGGTCATGGGTGCTAAGGCTTACAAAGCAAAGCAACTAGGAGTCGCTCAGGTATAGCCGGAAGTGGGCCAAAACTGTTCTACGTAAAAGGGAAAACAGTTTTGACCAAGGATGTCGACACACCTCTTCAGAATACATGTGCTCTGCAGGGCCAAGTACTAGACGAAGCGGTTCAGGAAAATATAGAGGAGGAAAAACACGACTTCAGGCCATGGATGGTGGTGCCATGTCAACAAGGAAGAGGAAGAGGAAGAGGAATTGTCACCGAAAACTACCAAGGATGTGGTGCAGGCCGCTTGGCATAGGTCATATGCATGGTAGAGGTAGAGCACATGCTGAATGACCGCTCAGAAGAACCAATGGATGAAAATTACATGGCTACCTAGTCACGTGGAGGAGACATTGGGCTTTTAGCACAAGGAGGTCATACCCGAGGCATGGCAGCTAGATGAAACATTAAGCCTTGTTAGATCACATGGGTTGAGGGAGAGTAGTGCGGAGGGTCTTAATGGCCACGCAGGCCAAGATCACCTTCACAAACCTTCCTAGTCAAACTACAAAGATAGGTGAAACCACATGGACCACTCACCAAGCTGGGGGGAGCCAACTAGATCTATCGTAAGGATTAAGGGACACGTTGGACAAGAGAAGAACAAGGAAATGCCACCTAGCAAAGCAGGCACACGTGGTGACTGATAGAAGAGAAATGACGGCCCAGATGTATATATACAAAGATTAGTGTGAGGCTCACATATAAACTTATGATATATTAGACTATAGACTAACATAGATGTATATCTAACACGCCCCCTCAAACTCATGGTAGATCATAAACCGAGAGTTTGCCAATAAAGAATTAAAAACAGGAGAGAGTGTGTGCCTTAGTGAAGAGGTATGCAATCTACAGAGGGAATATAAGGAAGAGAGAGAGAGAGTGTCAACAAGGTAACTATGGCGAACAAAGTGAAGGACAAACTCAAGATGCTTGGTCCGCTCATGAAAAACTAGATTACTTGCAATATTGATGGCATTCTGGTTGTCACCATAAAGAGGAGTCAAAGTAGTAACTGAAACACCAAAGTCCATCAAAAGCTGACAAAGCCAAAGGACCTCTTTGGTTGTAGAAGACATAGCACCATACTCATCCTCAGTAGTAGAAAGGGTGACAATATTTTGTTTCTTGCTTTTCCATGAAACAAGAGAATCACCAAGAAAAACACAGAAACTAGTGGTAGACCGTCGATCAGTAGCGTCATGAGTAGAAACCTCAGCAGAAGCTATATTAGGAGAATGTGGAGCACCAGGAGAAAGTTGTTGGGAATGCTGTAGTGGTTGTCGCCACTGAAGCTTGGGATACTGAGCCTTCATATGCCCTGGCTGCTTGTAGTAGCGGCAAAAAAGTTGAGAACCAGTAGATGAGGTCTGCTGAGTTGATGGAGCAGATAGGACAGGAGGAGCTCGCGGAAATGTAAGTGCAGGTGTCCTAGAGTGAGATGGAGCAACCACAACAAGAAAGTGCCATGCTTGGTCTCCCTAGAAATGCCACTACAAACCACATCACCAAATGAAGGCACAAGCTTCTGATTAAGCAAATGACTGCGAACCGACTCAAAATCTCAAAGATCCACTGTATCTGACGACATCACACACGAGTCTGACAACATGTACAATGAAGGCAAGTAGAAGGCTCCAAAGAGTCAAGCTGGCACCAAAGAGACTGTAGATCGGTGACATATATAGTCCCAAACTGATCGCTCCCAATGTTGAATATGAGTAATATCCTGCAGAACAACATACTGACAAGAAGAACTGGACTGCTCCAATATGTGGCGTAGATTTTCCCACATCTCACATGCTGTGTTAAGATATCCAGTCTTCATCCGAACATCAAGATCACACGACTGATAGATGGCGGCCATAGCTTGATAATCAGCAACATACCAAGCACGATGATCAAAAGAAACAAAAATATAGAACATAATGCCGTCCGAACTGAAAGTGGAAGACTCAGAGGATGGCGGAGAAGTACCATCAACATGCCCAAACAAATCGAGTCCAAGAAGAATGACTCTAATAGTAGTGAACCACTCTTTATAGTTTGCGCCATTCAACTTGACATTAACTGGGGTGAGAAAGCCAAGAGTGTGAGAAAAGGAAAACACCATTAACCCTCCAGCTCTCAACCAAATAGAAAAAATCCAAATTATCCCACTTATCCTCCACAAAAAAAAAAACACCGAAAGGAGCAAAGTCAAGCTCTTAATCTCCAAGAAGACAAAATGAAACCAACAAAGCACCTACTATCGCCACATGTTAATCAAATTCCAAAAACTACAGTAACTTCTGAGAATGATTCAAATAGACTCAAAAAGAAAAACAAGAAAAGTCCTGTTTAATGAGCCACAACCCCCATGAAATCATCACCCAAACAACCCTCGTAAGTCACACAAACAAGCTCCTACAACATGATCTTAATGTTGATCATGAGAAACCACAACTTATTCAACCCAATATCTCTAACCCAAAAAAAGCTCCCTAATCTATACCCTGCAAGAGATGAGAGCAAAGACAAAGGAATCCACTTGTAAAGAGAGAGACGACACTATAAGAACTCAGATCCCGGTCCGGATCCAACATTAGCCAAAAAAAAAAGAAACCCTAGCGCCCAAATCGGCCACCGCCGGGCCGACGCCATTCCCGATGTTGACGTCTTCCCCAAGAGGGCCTGAAAGAAGATCAAGATCTTGTGCCCGATCATGGTCTCTATGCCCAAGATCGCCGCCAAAACCGTAAAGATCACTGCTCCAAGGAGGGCAAAGTTGTCTGAATATGTCGACGGATCTGGGCGCTGAGGAATCAAAGTCGTCGGTGCAAAGGATGGTGGTTAGGCGCCGGCAGTAACGAAGCTCACGCTAGTGGTATGCAAGGGAAAAAGGAAATCACCACCGAGGGTTATGTGGCAGAGCGCTGTTGTATTAGTATATACTAACACTAGTATGAGGCTCACGCATAAACTTATAATATATTTAAGACTATATACTAACATATATGTATATCTAACAACAACAAAATAATTATCACATTATTGGATGAGGTGTGAGAGATATTGGATGAGGTGGGAGAGATAAACATAGGGAATAAAGAAGGGGATCCAAGCCTAAGAAAAGGTAAACAACTAAACCCAATAAATATTAATCATACTCATTTAGACTTGGTTAACAGGTTAAGCGAAGGAGTAGAAAAAAGAGAGATAGAGTCCTCAATGGAGACAGAAATGTCCGAGGATGAAGAACCACTAGACAAAGGAGATAATATGGAGTTAGAATTAATTAGAAGAAGCCCAATAAAGGAAGGTAGTGGAAAAAGAAGCTCAACAAAGGTTAGAAAAATTCAAAAGAAAGGACAGATAGAGCTTAGAAGAGAACCAAAAAACAACCCTGATATCTGTAACTTATGAACATGCTAATGTGGAACTGCAGGGGTGTATTTGGCAGACACAATAAGCCGAATAATCTCAATGATCAATTTTTTTAAGGGCAAAGTCACTAGTAGTCCTGGTACTTTATCACTTTATTCAATTCTATCCCTATACTTTAAAAATGTTCAATACGATCCCTGTACTTTGTGTATTTTGTTCAATACAGTCCCTGTTGCTAACGTGGCAACACAGGTGACATACAAATGAAATACAACCTATTTTTATTGTTTTTTTCATTTACAGCTGGTCATATTTTGCTGACATACGTTATACTTGGGCGTGATGCCGTGGACTGCCAAGTGGCTTGATAACGTGGCGTTAGACTACCACGTCAGTTTTTTTTTTAAGAGGGTTAATGTATTCTGATGTGGTAGCATGCCACGTCAACATTTTTTTTAAAGGCATCTTAACATAAAAACTTCACATAGAATTTGCACCTGAAAAATTATGTTTGGCGAGTGAAAAAATTCTGAAAATTTTAGGAAAAGTTTGTCATTCTATATGCATAACAAGCAACCAGTTGGAAATACTGTTGTCATCCAACACTATCCAAAAGCAACAACAGTTCTATAATATTATCCATCCAAAACCAACAATAGTCATCTTCCTATACAAACTGCAGACAAAACAAATGTCTTCAAATTAAAGCAACTTCCAAATTTAATACTATCCATCCAGGTTGGAAGTCTTGTCTTTCCTCATCATCAACTTCTCCCCTCCAGCACCCTATACAAAACGTAACTGTAACAAAGGGATTAAATAGAGTTATTGGTAGCCTCATCCATTGGTTTTCTTTTCTTCAAACTATTAGATCCCTTTGCAATTGTACAAGGCTAAAAGAGTAGAAGACAACTGAAAATAATCAACCACCTATTAGAAACATTTTATTTTAATGCAACATGTACAATGAGAAATTAACTGACATATACAATAAGAGATAAGGATCTCCATGGATGGAAAAAACACTCTCATATGAAATGACACCTATGAATAAGCATGTAAGAAAAAAAAACTACTTACTATGGGCATCCCACTTGAATGAGACATCAACACTCTGCTTCTTGTTTGGACCCCCATGGTGCCTTGCATGCTACCAGCAAGATCCCTTTTTGGGGGTTTTTTTCTTCCCTTTTAGCTCATTCTCCTCCAGTCTTCTTTTAGCTGCATTATCACTATTTGTTGGTTGAAGATAAACAATATAAGAAAACATGTGAATCCTACCATCATCTAAAAAAACAACAATCAACCCATACAAGAGCTTAAGGAATTTCAGTGCAACATATTGAAGTACTTGATGTACATCCTCTGACATTACACCAACTTGATCTGTGGTGCTCACCTACCAATGAGAAAATTAACTCTCACATTCAATCACTCCTAAGAATATGTCCTTGTAATTAATATGAAAAAAAGGTTAAAATCATTTTTGGTCCCTGGAAACAGGTCCAATATTCATTTTCATCCTAAATTTCAAAAGTTGTTCAATGCAGTCCTGTGTATTGTGTATTCTGTCACTTTTTGTCACTCCCCGACCTGGATTCAGGCACCCCGAGCACGTGAGTAGATAGGCCGTAACCAAGTAAGGCGCACCTCACTCGGCTACAAGGCCTCAGTAAGTAACAACAGATAACATATAATCAAGACAAATATCTCAAATAACTTAAAAAAAAAGTCTTAGCGGAAACAAAATAACTAAGTTGGTCTAGATGCCCTACAAAAGCAAGGCTCTAAATGGGTCCTACAAAATAAAATAGTCTCTCACACAAAGAAATAAAAGAGATCCTCGGACCTTTGCAAAATACCCCGACCCTCGATCGGCTCCTGAGATCAAGTCTCCTACTCCCCAGGATCTAAAAAAGAAAGAACAAGTACGTGAGCTTTCGAATGGAAAGCCCAGTAAGTACCCCTTGCAGGGTTCAAAAATCATGATATCAACAGAAATGATAAATCCAGTCAAAACAACGGGACACACCCCTCAAAACATTTCTTAGGAGTCTACCACAAACAAACACAACGGTACGACCCCTATCTACAGCAGCTCTCAAGCTCTGCAACGAGTTCCAAAGGAAAGCTCATCAAGACATCTCCTCTGGCCAGCATCATCAACAACTTGCTGGATCTCGACCCTCCGATCGTGCGGTCCTCAGATCGCATGTCGGTAGCGCCACCTCTCAACACTGCTAGCAAATCATCCCCACTGACGGGCAGGACAACCAGCGTATCGTCCCTCTGGCATGGCAATCCGAAACGCCATGGTGTCCCATCCCTAATTGTTTCCCAAACGGAGCCCCCACGCTCCACTGAATCTGGGCGGAAGACCAAACATCAAAGAAGGGATACCAACATCCCGAAACAACCAAGCATGCTCAAAAGAATTCCAAGCAAATAAAGGAAGCATGTATGGTCTCAAAAAGGCAATAATATCAACAATATGATATAAACAAAGCCAAAGAAACTCCGAAGAGTGGGTACGAGGCAAGTGTACTTACCTCAATAAAGTCGACCGGGATTACTCATCAAAATCCCGGCAGTCACAACTCTGACTCACAACCTGATAATAGGACTTATATCAGCGTCGGCAAAACTTAAAAATTCCTAGTTGTACATGCATGATGCACTAATTGGGCCCAGCCCGACTTAATGGGCTTTCCCTGAATTTCTAAGTCTTTCTCTTAAATGTCCAAGCTAGACTGTTTCTACAACAAGGACAAGGTGGCGAGGTGGTTAAGGCCCACCACTCCCTTTTAAGAGTTCCCTGGTTCAATTCCCCCTAACTTGCCTTTTATTCCCTTTATTTCCTTCTATAGCTTTATGTAATCAAACTTAGTTTGATTTATCACAAGTGAAAGAGGGCCCTGGTAGTTAAGGCCCACCAAGCCCACCTGAGAGGTCTCAGGTTCAACCCCCCTCTCTTACACCCTTTTTATTTCCTTTTTATTTTTGTTAGTTGATCTTATCAAAACCCAATTCTCTAATCGACCGGATCCAACCAGGTTACCTCAACCTGACCCGAGTCCAGATTTAATCTAGTTAAATCGAACCCAAACAAGTGAGTTAAAATTTCCAAATCAAGTCCCAATAGACCCAACCCATGATTTAATCAAGCTAGTTTGATTTAATTTCAGATTCGGACCCAAGTCATAAGGCTAATCGGTTGAAAATTAAAACCAACTCAAACCTATTTCACTTGATCGAATTTAACCATACTTAATGGACTCAATCTATTAACTCACCAATTTGGACCGGACCCAACTATTCTATTCTTAATTGACTCAACCTATCCAAATAACTAATTTAGAATCAACTTGATTTAATCAAATCAGCTTATTAAAATGATTAAAGCATAGCTATTAACTAACTTAATTGTTCTTAACTGATTTTAATTAACTCTTAATCTATCTCCTCCTTCTTCTGGACAGACGCTCGCTGGCGAGGCGTTGGAGCTCCAGTCCTTCGCGGCGGTCCTCGGCGGCTCACGGGCGGCCGGAGCTGCTTCTGTCACGACCCCTTCACCGGCCGACAGTAGTTGGCACGTCAGAAACACCTCCACACAGCAGCCTATGAGTACAGCTCCGCTATGTCTGAGAGCAGCGTTCCCAGCAGGGCCTCCTCCTTCTCTCCGACGTCCATCTACTCGACGGAAGACGACGAAGGAGCCACCCTCACTCTCCCTTTCTCTTCTTAACTACATGCATGCATGACAATCACTAGAAAAGACAGAGATGAGAGAGAGACTTACAGAAGTTTTTCCGTCCATGAAGCTGCGCCACCAGGGAGCAGTAACGCTGGAGAAAGGTTCATCGCGGCCCTCTCTCCGTCTTCTCCCCTCTGTTCCAATCGCAGACGTGAAACACCACCCTCTTCCTTCTCGGATTCTCACAGGTGAGATCGTTCACCACCGCTCAGTGAACTTCTAGGGTCCCTTTATACAGGTTTATATAGGGAACCGAAGGCTCAAACAGTGGAGATCGCGATCTCGATTGATAATTAGCATGGGAAGAGATCATCCAACTTCCTTATTTGGATGTTTCTATACTCGGCGGAGGAGAGCAACTCTCGCGGCGGCGTTCGCTGGCGGGGAGAAGATGACCTTGCCTCGAGATCAATTCTCCTTGAAAACGAGCGGCGGGGATTGTTCGCATGAAAACCAAAGGCGGAGATTACACGAAGAGTTCTCGGATCCGTCAATCGCTTAGATGGATGCTCCAGATCGAGTGCGGGTGGACTGTTAGATTAAGTTGTTTTGTCTCGAACTCAAACCATCGTTCTTGATGGGCGACCACGATCATCTCATCATCCGATATTGGATGAAGGGCTGGGATTACGTTCTGTACCTCGAGCTCACGCGTTTAACAGGGACCAACGGTGGAGATTATATTATCAAAACAATGGAATGGAGGGCCCAGATCGTCATCCATGCCTCGAGCTTAACACTATTTCAGATAAAGCGGTCCAGACTGCGCCATCTCAACGAGATTGGGTTAATGGCCAGGATTCTTCCCTGTGCCTAGAACTTATGCATCATCTGAGATCTTTTAATCTTGACCGTTCGTTTCTATTTCTATATTCTCTCTCACGTGAGGCTTTGCGAATAGCCCCTTGCTTTTTCCTAGGTTACACCCAGGTCCTTGGCCTGTGAGAGAAGGTAAATTCCCTCTAAGTCCTTAGTCATTTTTGAAATTACGGCTGGGTCCCTATCAGCCCCAATAACCCTAATTTAGGAATTTTAACTAATTATTCACTATTTTCTAATTAAATCCGAGTCATTCCAAACTTGGAGAACTCCTTTAACTAGATCCATCAATCACCAAGAAATTAAGGTTTATTATTCCATAAAATTTCTTTATTCCTTTCAAGTTTCAAATTACTCTTAATTACCAAAATATCCTTGGTAATCACCATTAAAACCAAATTAGGGTTTTACTAAATAAACCTTCCCATTTCAAATAATTTAAATTATTTCAATTATCGAAATATTAAAAATTCATTTATTCAAAATAATAAAAATCTTGGATTTCACACTTTTAATTCCTGATGCTGACGTGGGGTTTATGTGGCATTGACGTGGTGGCCAAGTGGCATACGAATGAAATATATGATATTTATTTGATTTTATTTTTATTTATAGGTGGCTATATTTGATGATGTGGAGTGACAAATGTACTGCTGACATGGCATGTAACTTGACACGTCAACACCATACTTTCAAATGAGGTGTATGACATGTTGATGTGGCCTGCAGACATGGCCAGGAGTTTTTTTTAAATACTTTTATTAGGTATGATGATGTGGCAATTTTTTAAAAAATTAACATAATTAATTATTTAACAAATAATATCAAGCTAATATTACAACCAAAACAATTCAAATTAACAAACAACATAGTTAAATTTGAATTTCAAATCTTACAATTCAAATTAACAAAAAACATAATCAAATTTGAATTTCAAAACTTTCTATTCGTCTTGATAAGGTTTTTATCAGTTAACCCTAACCCTTTTGTCAAATTTGAATCTCAACTTTCTATTCTTCGGATAAGATTTTTATAGTTATTCCTAACCCTTCTATCATCGTTTGTGATGCAAATAGCCATGGAGAGGGGTAAGGTTGCGGTGGCGGAAGTGGCGATGATTTCAACCTCGTTGCGGAACTCCTTGTCGCCCTTGAAATCGGACTCCAAGATCCGTTTGATAGTCACCGGCTTGCTGTCGGGAGAAGATTAGAGAGATACCTATGGCGTAGAGGGTGGTGAGGTGGAAATAGTTGGTGGAGTGGGAGGTGTTGCAATCGAGAGCGGTGAGTCTGGAGGCAACCTTGTTTCTGGCGGTAAAGCAAGGGCAACAACGTGTGAGATCGGAGAGGGGGCGGAGCACGCGGAGTTGGGAGCAGTGGTAGTGTAACGCCCCTAATCCGAAAGCTCCAGATCGGGTGCGTTAATCTCAAAAAATAGTTTAAACATACATAATCCTTACATAATTTATTACATCCCAAGATCATAATGATCAAAAGTTTAGGAGTTTAGGAGTTTAGGACATTAGATACAATATTACAAACTCTTATATATAAACAAAATACTAAAAGGCATAAACTTAAATTCTCTAGCACTGCCACGAGTTCTATTACGCAACTCCCTTCCTTAGACTTCTAGCTCACCTGGGGTTAGAAATCAAAGAAACAAAGCGGTGAGCTGAAATAGCCTAGTAAGATAAACATGAACTGTAAGTGTAAAGACATGAACTGTGAGAGTAAAGATATTGGTATAACAAAGTTACTGAGGGTATCAAGCGTCAAACATAAGCATCAAACATAGGATAAGATATCATTAACAATCTGGACGTCATAACATAAAATTGTCAGGGCTAATCGCCATGACACCATACTTATTATCCACTGGATTTACCTATTCCAGGGATATGCTTTACCCAATGCATTGGAGGGTTGTATAATTCTGTGCCCACCCGTCAACATAACATTCGTCCAGGCATAAAAATCAGAAATTAAGCATTTAATCACAAAGGAACATAAAAGGTTTAAAAAATTTCATGTGCATAAGGTGGCAAGAAGAATATAGCCATAAAAGCGTACACTAGAACACACATAAAGAATTCAACCATGGAAAGGCTTCAAAGTTAACAAATAGAATCTAAAAAGACTGCAAAGAAAAGGGTTAACTTTAGTCCAGTCAAGAAAGTGGATCCCTTATCTTTCTTCCTTCCTGGCTAAGATTTCCGGTGATTTCCTGTGTCACCGAAATATTCAAAAGTCATTATTTTGGAAAAGGTTTTAATTTCTTGCTTATTCATGTTTAATATATTTCATTTTCTTCTATTTTGTTATTAAAGTCTTGCTCCCACGTAAGAGGTCATTCCCTTGAAGGATTTTAATATCACATCCTTTGAGTCCATTTTTATATAAGCATAAAAAAATGGGAAGTCGCCATAAAATTATTATCCACTCACGGGACGAAATTATATATACACTTAGTATTTTGGGTCGGGGATGCTTAAAGAAAGTTATTATCCATTAACCATATATGTGTAATCGACCATGAAGGCGAATATCTACACATATATGTGGATATATTATATATGTATAACCGACCATATTTATATAAGCGTAAAAAAATGAGAAGTTGCCACTATAAAATTATTATCCACTCACGGGATGAAATTATATATACACTTCGTATTGTGGGGATGCTTAAAGAAAGTTTTTATCCGTCTAACCATATATGTGTAATCGACCATGAAGGCGAATATCTACACATATATGTGGATACATTATATATGTATAACCGACCATAAAGACGGACACCTATACATATATATATACTCCCACGGATAAAACTTCAAGGAAACAAGAAATTAAATTTAAGTTTACCTTTAACCCACGTTTTGATTTTGCTAGAACCTCTCTTAAGGAAACTTGAAGAATAAAAAAAATAAATAGGATTTCTTACTCTCTCTCTCTCTCTCTCTCTCTCTCTCTCTCTCTCTCTCTCTCACTCTCTCTCTTTCTCTCCTTAAAAAGCTTTATCCTTCCTATCCAAAAACTTTAAAAATAGCCCAAAGAAACAACACATCAATTTAAATAGAAAACCCTGTTTGACAAAATTACCTCAGAAAAGAAGAAATTTAATTGATAATTATACATGATTTATAGAAATAAAGTATAAAATAAGACAATTAATCTAGAAGAACTCTAATAAAATAGAAAAAAAAAATTGAGTTCTATAAATAAACTCTTTCTGATTATTTTATTAATTGAAGAGTGAATATATTACATTGATTGCATTAGAGTTCTATATATACACCAACCATGCTGAAAAATGATAGAATCCATGATGCGCTAAAAATACGCAAGTGTACGGGTCGTATCAAGTAATAAGAGTGGACATAGAAGTCGGGTTGTCGATCCACAGGGAGAAAGAAGTACTAGTATTTACTAATTGTCTACTATCTAGTCAATCCGAGAAAATGGTTGGTTATGCTAGTTCTAAACTACTTAAAGGAAAAATATAAACTGGGGAATTGAATACTTCTTGGAGTTAAATGATCATAAAAAGGGGATGCCCGGGTAATTGGATCCCCCTTGGACTTCAAATATATAAATGCCCTTCTCTACTTTAATTACTCGATTGTTCTGTTGGCCAAGGGTTCCTATCGTGCTTTCACTCACTCTCTAATACCGAGGTGAGCTACTAATCCTAGTGCCCTTACCGATGATGTTCTCGAACCTATGTCTTGGAAGGATTACGGAAATAATACGTCTAAAGGGGTTGCTCTCCTAAGTACCCGGGTTCCCGGTGTACTCCCAATCCTTTCTATTGGAGATGGTCTACACACGGGGAGGCGTTCGCTTCTTCCCCCGTATGGACTACGAAGATCCCTCCGGGCTCTCGCAACGTAGAGGGATCAGCTTACATTAAAACATCCAATAGACTCAAGCAATACAATCAAGTAATCAAAATAGATAGGAGACATTAATTAGAACATGTCCAAGGGTTCACCAATCACCCAAGCATCTACAAAATTAGCCCTCCATGAAAGGGGGGCAACAATCCACAACAAAGATAGAAGAAAACAAGAACGACATAGCAAATGGGATTTGCGCAATCACCGTTGATAGCTTCTCGTTTCTCCTCCTTCGATCTTCCCTCTTCTTACTCCTATGCCTTGAAGGAGATGACCCTCCAAGCTCTCTCCAAGGTGCCTCTCTTGCCCTAGCAGCCCCCTCCCCTAAACCCCCTTCACATTCGCTTTATATGCTCATAGGGTTTAGAGGGTGAGATTTACTAAGTTACCCCTCGGCTAGGTCTGCAGATCGCCCAATTTTAACGATGTACGGGCCCGTATACGGGCGCATGTCAGCCCGTATACGGGCCAGCCACCTTCATACGGGCCCGTATACGGGCCGTATATATGCCCGTATACGGGCTACTCCTCGGGCTAATTGTCGTACGGGCCGTATGATGGCCCGTATGTTCTCCAGGGCCTAGTATACGACCGTATGTCAGCCCGTATACTAGCCCGTATGAGTCCTTCTAAGCGCTTCGGGATCCCGGTATCTACCGAAATACTTTCTTTCCTCCGGGGTCCTCTTATTATGGCCTGTTGATGAAAATAAGCAAATTTTGAGCATCGGTGGGCAACAAATCTTCATAATCTCATGCCAAGTCTACAAAAATATAGTATAGAATTATGCTCAAATGAACACTTATCAAATATCTCCACACTTAAAGGTTTGCTTGTCCCCAAGCAAAGAGAATTCAAACAAAAAAAAGAAAGTATAAGTGTTCATTTTCTTGGCCATACAAGTCATACATGAATTTCATTCCAAGTTCACCATCAAAAGTTCGCATTCTCCTATTTCCACACCGGGATCTAGATTGATCTTGTGTCTTGTTTCATTGCAGCTCTAGATGCATGTCTTCACGCCACATACCATGTTCTAAAGTCTTAGCAAGACAAGCATACCCTCAATGGACTCTAGAAGATCCTTGAGGCCCTAAGTTTCAAGATAACCAATCCTCTATACTTTGAGCAAATAGTGGACAAGTTCGAGAGACTTTAAAGTTTGTTTGTTTTTTTTTTTTTTAGTTATTTGGGTAGGGCATCTCTTATGGATCCGACTTTCCCATGCTAAAGATCAGTGTAGAGTGTAGGTCCTCTTTTCTTCAGGGTGCACATGCTGTTTAGGCACCCGAACACCCTGGGTACTTAAAGGGTTACAGCTCTACCTAGATGTGTTCATACTTAGAAGAGACTTTTCGGATTGAGGAACACCCTGATTAGGGGCCGGGACCTCAAACTACTTCATCCCCATAAGTAGCGGAACATGTCTTTATTGCTTCAATGACTAAACCTCTTTGTACATGCTATTCTATTTTTCTCTTGCTTGTCCACTCGGCTAAGTTATGAAGAGTTAGAAACTCAACTAGTGCCACGAAGCCTCTTGGAGCCATTGAAAGTAATGCTTAGCAATTAAAGTCAACAGAACATGGCAATGGGTTACCTATTGTCACTAGAGATTTTGAATTTCACAAAGATGTTCTCTAAATGTCCATGGTATATCATAGGAGAATTCAAAAAAAATTTGAGTACTATGATGGTGCACTAGGAATAAAATCATGTCATATGAGCTATCATAAAAAAAATTTGCAATGGGTGTTCAAGATTTCTAACTATTAGCTACCTATCTCCACACTTAAAAGTTTGCAATAAATCTACAATTAGATAGGT
Source organism: Dioscorea zingiberensis (assembly GCA_026586065.1). NCBI lineage: Eukaryota > Viridiplantae > Streptophyta > Magnoliopsida > Dioscoreales > Dioscoreaceae > Dioscorea > Dioscorea zingiberensis. Next base: position 18,477,573 of record CM048818.1, on the reverse strand, counting down.
AGCAACCCATCTCCACACTTAAAATTGTACATTGTCCTCAATGTACGCAATAACATGAGAATTGAAAAATGCATGGAGAAAGGTGAACTAAAACTTCCCCGGTTATGTTGGTGTGCCAATTGTTGTTCACGAATTTGATGTATGGCCACAACCGGGTTGTTGTTTCAACTTCCACTTCTGCAGAGCAAAGAGGAGATCATTATAGCTCAATAAAACATGAGAGGAGAGCATAGGAGTCTATAAAAGGAGAATGAGTGTAGCAGGGCGATGCCCTTGCTAGCTAAACATGGTGCGCAAATAAACTAATACGTCCACAAAACACAGCCTATGAAAGAAAATGCATAGTAAAACAAGTCTCATCAACAAGAATGAAAGAAATGCGTCCAAGTCCTCAAGAGGCGGGGTCATCTGCTGGTGGTGCTGGTGCTGGAGGGGGTGCAAAGGCTGGGTGCCCACGGATAAAAATGGACAGCTCCGCAAATTGGTCTCCCAAGCGGCGCTGCTCTGTGAGAATCGTATCCTGGGTGGCCCGGATGTCCGCTATCTGCTCCTCCAGGTGGGCGACTCGGCTCCGGCTCGTGGAAGGTGGAAGCTCGCCGGCAGGAGGTGGGCTGTCTGAATCCTCATCGTCAGATTCCTCCTCATCACCAGAGCTGTCAACGCTCTGGCCAACCAATCTGTAGCGGCCTCCTGTGTGCCTGACGAGCCCCATCCGCGAGTGTGCTCATCCCCAAGGCCGCCATGAGCTGAAGTCGCTCCATGTCCTCCGTCTTCTCCTCGAGGCCCATGCCGATGATGAGGCGAGTGATGTAGGGCCCCGCAGTGATCGTCCTCAGCCGGGTGTGGGTCCCCTGGTGCACCAAATAATCGGTGAGGACGTATCCGAGATGGATAGGTACCCGCTCGAATATGCTGTATAGGATGAATAGATCGGTGACCGTGACCACTCCCGTGCTGTCATCTCGTCCCGCAATGGAGCGGCTGACGAGGGCGTGGATGAATCGGTGGACTGGGTCGGACATGAGGCTCGCCTTGTGGTTCACGTGGTTCCCCCCAAGCTGAATCCAGCAACGTGCGGGAGTGATGATGTGGTCGGGGAAAGAAGTGAGGAGCTCACGGTACTCCCGAGTGTGGAGGGCCTCCCGGTTGTAGAAGCCCATGTACATGGCGAATTAGGTGTAGCTCATAGTCTTCTTCTCCCCGAAAAGCTGGAAGGAAATTGCTGTGAGTGCTTGCTCCTGCACGGGACTCCGGTCGGCCTCGAATGTGCTAAGGACCTCCAATGTCGCTTCTCGAAAGGTCTCGTGGTTGATGGAGAACATCTTGTCCCATCCACCAACCCCGAACATACTCTGTACCCGATCATGGATCCCCAGCTCGGTGGCGACGCCCTAATATATGTATCACGTCCGCCCAAAGGGCATGGCAGCTAGCCTCTGATAGTGGTGGAAGAAGCGGTCATCTTCGAATTGGGGTGTGGTGGAGGATCCCTCGCCAGTCCTCCTCTTCTTTGAAGCGACGACCTTTCTCGGCATATCTACAAAGAATAATCGAAAAGGATGTTAGTGCTTGCCAGAGTTTGTGACAGTTTGAAAGAACAATGCGCACTATGGCCCTTAGTAGGCCCTATACGGTCTTTCATACGGGCCCTATGTCAGCCCGTATAGGGGTACCTGGGGGGTATACGGGCTGTTATACGGCCCGTATGCGTTGGGGCGCGACGGCGCCGGCCCCCATGGCCTACAATCCCCTCATTTACACTCATTTACATCCTAATCTCTTTCCAAACATCTATACATGCCATAGATCAACACATTCAAGCATAAATTTGACAAGAAAATCACAAATCCATTCAAAGCACATCCATTGAATCCCTAGGTTTTCTAAAATGGAGAAAATGAAGAATATCGACAAACCAATGCGTTACAATGCATACCTAGGGGAGAATGAAGCCCAAAATCAAAGAGAGAGGTTGTCTCGGTGAGGAGAAGTCTCGGGTCGACGCACCGGCGGGATGGGGCGGCTAGGAGATGATAAAAGGGAAAGGGGTGAATGTGCCCCTTTTAAAACGCCTAATCCCGGCTGTATACGGGCCCGTATACGGGCCGTATATCAGCCCGTATACGGCCCAGGGTGTGTCATACGACCATGTATACGGGCCGTATGACAGCCCGTATACTTCCCTGGGGGCTCCATACGGCCGTATGGAAGGCCGTATGTGTGCCCGTATGGGCCTGGGTTTGGCTTATGCAGCCAATCCAGGACACCACCCTAGTCCTCCTCACTCTCCCTAATGACAGTTATGTATTCTAGAGCTATCAATGGATTAACAACCAGCACGATGATGCAAAAATATAATGGATAAGGACATTATACATCTCAATCATTTATTTCAACCACAAGGTCTAACTAACCGAAGAAAAATAAAAGATTGCACTAAAACAAATGAAGAAACATTTCAAGAGCTTGGGTTGCCTCCCAAGAAGCGCTTGTTTAACGTCACTAGCTTGACGTACCTGGATGTTACCTTACGGGGATTCGAATACCTTGTAGTTCTCATTGGCTCCTCCTTTAAAGCATTGATAATGGTATGGTTTGAGCCGATGACCGTTTACCTTGAACGTGCCCCGAGCATGGTGATAAATCTCGACAGCTCCATGGGGGTGGACTTTGGTAACAGTGAAAGGCCCGGACCACCGGGATCGCAGTTTCCCTGGGAACAGTTTAATTCTTGAGTTGAAAAGTAATACCTGGTCTCCTTCCTTGAATTGTTTATCGTGCTTGAGTGCTTGATCATGGCGCTTCTTGACCTGTTCCTTGTATAATCTTGAACTTTCATATGCAAATAGTCTCGATTCTTCAAGCTCATCTAACTGGAACTTTCACTCAGCTCCCACAAGTGAGGTATCAAAATTCAAGAATTTGGTCGCCCAGTAAGCTTTGTGTTCAAGTTCGACCGGTAGATGACATGCCTTGCCATAGACAAGCCTGTAGGGGGTACTCCCAATTGGTGCTTTATACGCAGTGCGATAAGCCCAGAGTGCGTCGTCTAGTTTGTCTGCCCAGTCTTTTCGACTCTGCGCAACTGTCTTTTCAAGAATTCTTTTCAATTGTCTGTTGGACACCTCAACCTGCCCGCTTGTTTGAGGATGATATGGTGTGGAAGTGCGGTGGACGACGTTGTATCGCTTCAGGATTTTGGCGAATTGAGCATTGCAAAAGTGTGTCCCCCGATCACTAATAATGGCTCGTGGAGTGCCAAAACAGGAAAATAATTTCTTGAGGAATCCAACGACCCCCCTCGCATCGCTGGATGGTAGGGCCTGTGCTTCTACCCATTTCGACACGTAATCCACCGCCACCAAAATGAATCTGTTTCCGCGCGAAGTTGGGAAAGGGCCCATGAAGTCAATTCCCCACACATCGAATACTTCGCACACCTGAATTGAGTTCTGGGGCATCTCATCCCGCCTCGATATGTTGCCGAATCTTTGACACTTATCACACGATTGAACATATCCTTGTGCATCATGGAATAAGGTTGGCCTGTAAAACCCCGCATCGAGGATCTTCCGTGCTGTTTTATTTGCGCTGTAGTGCCCACCCGCAGGTCCTGCATGACAATGCTCCAGAATGCTCAGTCCTTCTTCCCTCGAGACACACCTTCTTATGACTTGATCGGCACACACACGAAACAAGTAAGGATCATCCCATGTATAGTATTTCAGGTCCGCGAAAAACTTCTTTTTCTGTGAGTAGTTATAATACTTTGGAAGGGATCCAACAACCAGATAGTTTGCAATGTCAGCGAACCAGGGTGTCTCCTCCTCTGCACTCATCACCGCTATTTGTCCCTGTAACACTTGAATGTTGTACAAGTATTCTTCTGGGAATTCTTCCTTGATATCCCTTTCCTTCAACAAATCTCTATTCGGATTCTCCAACCGGGATAAGTGATCGGCGGCTAGGTTCTCGGCACCCCGTTTGTCTTTTATTTCCAAATCAAATTCCTGTAATAGCAACACCCAACGAATCAATCTTGGCTTGGCGTCTGGTTTAGTCATGAGATAGCGCAGAGCCGAGTGATCGGTGTATACTATAACCTTGGAAAGAACCAAATAAGGTCGGAACTTATCAAACGCGAACACTATAGCGAGAAGTTCCTTCTCAGTGGTGGTGTAGTTTGCTTGAGCATCTGTCAGAGTTTTGCTAGCATAGTAAATTGGTTGGAAATGCTTGTTCTTTCGTTGCCCTAGAACTGCACCGACTGCATGATCACTTGCGTCACACATAAGCTCGAATGGGAGGCTCCAATCTGGGGTGATAATGATCGGGGCTTGTACCAGTTTCTCTTTCAATGTGGTAAAAGCCGCCCGACATCCGTCGTCAAACTCAAAAGGGACATCCTTTTCCAGCAATTTAGTCAACGGCTTGGCTATTTTGGAGAAGTCCTTTATAAACCTCCTATAGAAACCGGCGTGCCCCAAGAAACTTCTGACGGCTTTCATTGAAGTCGGAGTAGGCAACTTTTCAATGGTGTCAACCTTGGCTTTGTCCACTTCGATTCCCTTGCTTGAGATCTTGTGACCCAAGACAATTCCTTCCTGGACCATGAAATGGCATTTCTCCCAGCTTAGCACCAAGTTGGTTTCCTCGCATCTGATTAACACCTTTTCTAGGTTCGCGAGGCATATATCAAACGAATCCCCAAAGACTGAAAAGTCATCCATGAATACCTCCATAATGTTCTCCACGAAGTCTTCGAAGATTGCTAGCATACATCGCTGAAAAGTGGCCGGTGCATTGCACAACCCGAACGGCATACGGTGGTAAGCGAAGGTGCCATATGGACAAGTGAATGTGGTCTTCTCCTGGTCCTCGGGAGCAATGGGAATTTGGAAATACCCAGAAAAGCCATCTAGGAAACAATAATAAGAATGCCCGGCTAATCTCTCCAGCATCTGATCAATAAACGGTAGGGGGAAATGATCCTTCCTCGTGGCATCGTTCAACTTTCTATAATCAATACATACCCTCCAACCGGTGACAGTTCTTGTGGGGATTAATTCATCCCTTTCATTTGTGACCACTATCATCCCTCCTTTCTTCGGTACCACCTGAACGGGGCTCACCCATGCGTTGTCGGAGATGGGGTAAATTACTCCGGCATCCAAGAGCTTGAGTACTTTTGACTTCACTACCTCCTGCATGTTTGGGTTTAGCCTTCTTTGAGGTTGGATAGAGGGTCGGTAGTTGTCTTCCATAAGGATCTTGTGTGTGCAGAATGATGGGTTGATCCCCTTAATGTCGGATATTTTCCATGCTATGGCCTTCTTGTGTCTCTTGAGGACTTGAAGTAGCTTCTCTTTCTGCGAGCTCGACAAATCGGACGCAATGATGACCGGGAGTTTTGAGTCTTCGGCTAAGAAGGCGTATTCAAGATTACTCGGCAACTCTTTCAACTCTAACTGCGGCGGTTCAACAACTGATGGTTTTATCTTCTTCAAATTTTCATCTGTTCTTTCCGATTCGACTTCCGATTCAACGGTGGACTCTTCTTCTGAACCTGAAGGTGTGTTGTTGTGTTTTTCATCTTGAATGCGGTCGATGTTCATGGCTGCCCGACCGTGAAGTGCATTCTCTTCCAGAGTGAGTTCCCTGGAGTGCAAAAGAAATTCATTTTGTTCATTTAAAAACTCCGTTAACAGGTCGTCGTCATACGGTGCGCCTTCGTCGTATGACCATTCTTGAGTTATCTCTCCTGACGTTGGGCTAACCTCTGATTCCCACAAGGCACATACTTCTTCAATTGGGATGGTTTCCATCAACTGTTCCCCCGATGAATTCTTGGATTGATTGGCTAGTTTCTCTTCGATCCATCTATCCAGCGCTTCTAGCTTGTCTAGCAGTTCGCTCTTAGACATAACCATGTGGCCCCCTCGCAATATAGTTAAGGGATGAAAATTAGTATTTCAAATTCAAACGAAACGACAAACGAAACAAAACCAAGAAAAAGAAATAAAAGAGCAAGAAATAAAACGACTAAAGTAGTAAACGCCTAGCTTTCCTAGTAATCTAATTCTCCCCGGCAACGGTGCCAAAAACTTGATGCGCTAAAAATCCGCAAGTGTACGGGTCGTATCAAGTAATAAGAGTGGACATAGAAGTCGGGTTGTCGATCCACAGGGAGAAAGAAGTACTAGTATTTACTAATTGTCTACTATCTAGTCAATCCGAGAAAATTGTTGGTTATGCTAGTTCTAAACTACTTAAAGGAAAAATATAAACCGGGGAATTGAATACTTCTTGGAGTTAAATGATCATAAAAAGGGGATGCCCGGGTAATTGGATCCCCCTTGGACTTCAAATATATAAATGCCCTTCTCTACTTTAATTACTCGATTGTTCTGTTTGCCAAGGGTTCCTATCGTGCTTTCACTCACTCTCTAATCCCGAGGTGAGCTACTAATCCTAGTGCCCTTACCGATGATGTTCTCGAACCTATGTCTTGGAAGGATTACGGGAATAATACGTCTAAAGGGGTCGCTCTCCTAAGTACCCGGGTTCCCGGTGTACTCGCAATCCTTTCTATTGGAGATGGTCTACACACGGGGAGGCGTTCGCTTCTTCCCCCGTATGGACTACGAAGATCCCTCCGGGCTCTCGCAGCGTAGAGGGATCAACTTACATTAAAACATCCAATAGACTCAAGCAATGCAATCAAGTAATCAAAATAGAGAGGAGACATTAATTAGAACATGTCCAAGGGTTCACCAATCACCCAAGCATCTACAAAATTAGCCCTCCATGAAAGGGGGGCAACAATCCACAACAAAGATAGAAGAAAACAAGAACGACATAGCAAATGGGATTTGTGCAATCACCGTTGATAGCTTCTCACTTCTCCTCCTTCGATCTTCCCTCTTCTTACTCCTATGCCTTGAAGGAGATGACCCTCCAAGCTCTCTCCAAGGTGCCTCTCTTGCTCTAGCAGCCAATCCCCCTAAACCCCCTTCACATTCGCTTTATATACTCGTAGGGTTTAGAGGGTGAGATTTACTAAGTTACCCCTCGGCTAGGTCTGCAGATCGCCCAATTTTAACGATGTACGGGCCCGTATACGGGCGCATGTCAGCCCGTATAAGGGCCAGCCACCTTCATACGGGCCCGTATATGGGTCGTATATATGCCCGTATACGGGCTACTCCTCGGGCCAATTGTCGTACGGGTCGTATGATGGCCCGTATGTTCTCCAGGGCCTAGTATACGACCGTATGTCAGCCCGTATACTAGCCCGTATGAGTCCTTCTAAGCGCTTCGGGATCCCGGCTTCTACCGAAATACTTTCTTTCCTCCGGGGTCCTCTTATTATGGCCTGTTGATGAAAATAAGCAAATTTTGAGCATCGGTAGGCAACAAATCTTCATAATCTCATGCCAAGTCTACAAAAATATAGTATAGAATTATGCTCAAATGAACACTTATCAATCCATAACACATAATATACTTAGAAAAACAAAAAACAATACATATGTATAGCACATGTATAGCAATGTAAAATAGATTCAACAAACTAAGGAGCTCATGTGAACTATTTCTTGAGTTTCTTGACTTTTTTGACCCAAGTCATTCACTAACGCATGAGTCACATAGAAGCAAGAATAAATGTAATTGATAATTCTACATGTTTTATAGAAATAAAGTATAAAATAAAACAATTAATCTAGAAGCAATTGACTCTAATAAAATGCAAAAAGAAAAAAAATAGAGTTCTATAAATGAACTCTTTCTGATAATTTATTAATTGAAGGCTGAATGCATTACATTGGTTGCAAAAATCCATAGAGTTCTTTAATCAGCTTAAGTCCTATAAAATGTTGATCATTTGTTTGTTGTTGGGTCATAATCAGTCATTTGCATCCCTTCCGAAGCTACTAGTCTAGCTAACTATTTTATTAGATCATGAATTTTAATACAAACTAGCTAAGATAGAGGACTAAAGAGAGCTTGCAGTAAAACAAGGAACTCTTTCTGATTGTTTTATTAATTGAAGGCTGATTGCATTACATTGATTGCTTTATAGTTCTATATATACAACAACCATGCTGCAAAATGATAAAATCCATAACACATAATCTACTTAGAAAAATATAAAACAATACAGATATATAGCATGTAAAAAAGATTCAACAAACTGAGGAGCACAACTTCAACATGAAGTACAACAAAAAATACCATGTTTTTTATATCATTGATTATCACTCTGCTGATGCAAATTCTCTTGTGCTAAGAGCAATTTTAAAATTGAGTTTTTTTAATGAGATAATACTTTGATGCAATTACTTGATCTCAGTAGAGCAATGTTTCATCTTAATTAATTAATCTACAAATACTTCTAGAGTTAAATGATGGCTAATTATGATGCATTTATATGACTTTGATTTTAGCACAAACATCCCCCAATGTGAACTCTGAATGCCTACAGTGCTCTAGAAACCACCCTCTGATTTCTAGGGTTTCTCAGAAATCAGAATTTCATCCTAAAGAGAAACCATCATAGCTCTGCCTCAAAAACCATCATAGCTCTGTCTTATACATCTAAGGAAGAGAAACCCCTACAAGAAACAAGCTTTTTATGGGATATACCTGCGAATTTCTCCCTTTGCGCAACACCGTGGTGAACTCTAAATGAGATCCAAGACGACGACCGGTGGAGAGGAAATCAAGCACGCGAGGCGCGGGAAAACTTCTCGTCGGACCAAGGAAGAGTGCCAAGGACCACCAGCTGGGAAAGGGGACCACAACGTGAGGATGCCCTAACACTGGTGGGGAATATTGGTTGGGCTCTTTTAATGGCTCTCAGCCCTGATCCCGATCATAAGCCTTTTCTTGATGTAGCCATCGCCTTTTTTAAAAAAAATAAAATGCTGACATGACATGCTGCTATGTCAGCATACATTACCCTCTTCTTAAAAAAAAAGTGTTGATGTGGCAGCTATCTCCACATCAGCAAGCCATATGGTAGTCCACATCACCATATACGCCGACGTGTAACGCCATGTCATTAAAATACGACCAGCTGTAAATGGAAAAAATCATAAAAATAGGTTGTATTTCATTCGTATGCCATCTGTGCTGCCACATCAACAACATGGACTGTATTCAACAAAATACACAAAGTATAGGGATCGTATTGAACTTTTTTAAAGTACAGGGATGATATTGTACAAACTGATAAAGTACAGAGAACATTAATGGCTTTTTCCCTTCTTTTAATCTAACTTTGTTATGTCTAGTGGAAACACGCGTAGATGAACAAAGAACAAGACGTTTCTGTAAATAATTTAGAAGAAAATGGTGTTGGACAACGGTTCTAGTAATAAGATATTCAGGTTGTATTATTGTTATATGGAGGAGCACAATCCAAAAGGTAAAACCAATATGTAACTCCACGTATGTATTACATTTAGTAATGTATGGATGCTTTCAAACCTTTGATAATCTCAAAGGTATACAATAGACAAGTACTAGAAAATCAATGGGTCATATGGGAAGAATTAAGTAAACTAGCATACATCCTTGGGTTGTGGCTAATCATGGAGGATTTTAATGTTGTTCGGAAAGAAAGAAAGAAAGGATGGGCAAAACCTAAAACAAGTATGAAATCAATTTTATTCAATTCCTTTATATTACATAACAATCTTGCTAAACTTAAATTCTTACCTGGTGCAAAAATCAAAAAGGGAATTCAATAATTTGGGCAAAGCTAGATAGAGTTCTATGTAAGGATGAATGGAATGATGATGTAGTATCTAATGCCAGCGGGGTAGCGATTATCCCGCGGACGTTGGCAACCAGTGGATTGCCAAGAGAGCAAGGGAAGGGGAAGACGAATAGAGAAGAAAAGTCTCTGTAACTTTAAGGAAAAAACAATATCATTTAACTGAATGAAGAATCAACCCACAAGCCAGGTTAAATACCCTTCAAGACTAAGTCTATCACCTTATCCAAATTTGCCAAATTTGGCAAATTATTATTCAAAACTAAAACTTATCTAATTTAAAAATCCTAGAAAAAACAGATAACTCCTAAAAATTTGAAGTCAAATCGGATTCAAACTCTATCCTAAATTGACAAACAAAATATTACCAAAAATGAAAAAAAAAACACTGAAAAAGTAATGTTTGACAGGGATAATAGTGGACTTTAGGATGAAGGAAGGGGCTACCCAGCAACGCTAGTGGACCCCACGTGCGCATCGAGACGAGCTTTTCTGATTGGGGTTGAATGTGCGAATCCTATGCCTGTAGCCAAAGTTATGGCCAAAATACCGAATCATGTCCAAAGTGTTCCCCAATTCCGGACTTGGCTCGATTACCTTCCGCCTTTACGTTGGTCCGCCAAGTCATGGTATGCCATAGCTCTCATGACGCAATCAAATAGTTCAGCATCGTCTGACTCGGATTCTCCTGCATCAGTATCATATCAACTTAATCACCTAGCTAGGTGTCAATCAGATCACTCTCCACACTTACTAACATGAAGAAAACAAAAAATAACTAGAGAGAGGCCTTTTAGGTCTGATAACAATTGGATTTAGCTACCTGAATGTCATGATAGTGTAGAGTCAATTTGGAGAATTAGAGAGATAGGAAACCCCGTTCATAATTCAAGTTATAGAATCTACAACTTGAGGAAAGATTAACTAAGAAGTGTAAAAGTCAATTACAGAACCTAGAAGGAAAAATCAGAGAAGTTGATGAAGAAATAATGATAATAGAGAATAGGGAGCATAATATACTCTAACTAGAATGCACTAAGATCTCTCTATAACAAACAACAAGCCATATTAAGGCATAACACAAAAATTTGGGCACAATAATCCACGATGCAATGGTTACAAAATAGAGATAGTAATTCAAAATTTTTCTACCAAATGACTAAGAATTATAGATATAGTAACATAATACAACAAATCAAAGATAAAGAGGGTAAAAAGATCACAAACCTCTCAGAAACAAAGACATATTTCATAGAATTCTATGCTGAATTATGGCGAAACAACAATGAATGGTCCTTAAACAACATACTACAAGGTCTCATAGATGATTAATCAACTCTTAGTATAGAACAAGGAGAAGATCTAATCAAACCAGTAACAAGGTATGAAATATTTCAAGCACTCACTAGGGCCAAATGGATTAAATGTAGAATTTTCTAGAGCCTTCTGGAACAAAATAGGGAAGGTATCACTAGAGCAATAACACATTTCTTTACTTTTGGAAACTTACTAACTAGTTGGAACCAAATTTACATATGCTTAATCCCAAAAAAAGAGAATCGTCAAAAGGTTAATTATTGCAGGCCTATAGCCCCGTGAAATGTAAATTATAAGGTAATAACTAAAATAATTGCTAACAGAATTAGGAATGTACTCCGAAACTTGATTGGGGAAATAGTCAACCTTTATAGCTAGAATAAGCATTTTTGACAACATTCCAATGACACAAGAGTTTAGATCATTCCTTAGAACACAACACCCAAGAACACCCAATGATGCTAATTAAAATTGATATGGAGAAGGCCTGTGATATCATTAAATAGGATCCAGTCACTATTGTGTTAACTAGAATAAAATTCCCAACTAGATGTATCAAATGGGTTAAGGCATGCATAGAAACTACAACAATGGCCTTTATCATAAGTGGTAGAATAGGTAGGTGGGTGAAACCAGATGCATGTATAAGACAAGGAGACCCTTTGTCATCCTATTTGTCCATTCTAGTAGAACAAGTGTTGACAAATATTTTGAATAAAGTAGGTTATGCAATTGATCAATGAGATTAAAATCACTTAATCCTTAACTATTAATCATAGCTTATATGCAAATGACTTATTAATCTGTTGTAAAACATCTAGGAAGAATGCTAGGTCCATTAACATGTGCATGCAATTGTATAAATTTATCATATGGAAGAGATCAAATAACTCTAAATCTAAAATTTATTTCATAGGCTAGATCAATACCAGAATTAGAAGGTCAATAATTGAAATATTCAGCTTGAAGCAAGGAACATTTCTCTTTAAATACTTAGGATGTTGGATATCACCTTTTAAAATTACAGTGCATTACTTTAGATCGCTGATTACCAATGTTGAAAAGAAATTAGCTTATTGGAAAACAATGTATATGTCTATGGTTGGTAGAGTTACTTTGGCTAATACTACTATTATGCCACTTCCCATATATGGTCTTAGTACCTACGCCATACCAGACGCAATATTAGGTAGTATAACAAAACTGCTAAAGAAATTCATCTGGAATAACAATAGCAGAGGCAGTGGATTGCAACTCATAAGTTGGAGTATGGTATCCAACCCTAAGCCTAATGGTAGATTGAGCGTTGAGGACTTAAGAGTAATGAAAACAACTTTGCTATGCAAGCATGTGTTAGAATTAATAAATGAAGAGGATAAAACTTGGATTAAAATAATGTTGATATGACAAATTAGAACCTTGGCAACCAAACAAACAACAGAAGATATCTTGGACTTTTAGAGGATTTCTAAATACAACTAGAGAAATAAGAAGCAATACCCAACAAATATTATTGAATCAAGCTATGTGATGAATGATCCTTGAATGCTCAATATACCACCCAACAAAAAGCCTATTTTTATTCATTAATATGAATATCATGAACTAACATCTATGCAAGTTAGAAACTTGCTCTTAGGAAACCAGTGGAATTGGGAAATTGCATATGATAATTTCCCTAGAATCCATGGTAGAAATGTTAAAGAACAAACATGTGAGCATGGAAAACACAAAGCACGAATGGAGATGGGGCCATAAAACAGAAGGGAAACTACTAACATCAACAATCTCTAAAGAATACAGAATGAAAGAACACACCGAACACTAGAGATGATGGAAGAAGCTCTGGAGAATGAGAGTAAAAGATGTTCTTATGGAAGTTCATGGATTGAAGATTTCCTACAAATCAGTACTTATACACTATGGGAATTGACCCAACAGACCCTTGCCCCATATTGCGAGTAAAACCTGAAACAACTTAATATCTATTTCATGAATGCATATTTTCCCAACAAGTATGGACAAAGATTCAAAAAGATGGGTATTTAGGCCAATGGAATACAAGAACAGATGACATTACTAAAGGCAAATGGTTGGCAGATTGGAGACTAGGATATCAGAAGATATCAACTGAATAAGCATATATATATGGATGATATGGAAGAAAATGCAACCAAATTTTCAAAGCTAAAGCTTTTGACCCACAAGGGTGGCAAAGCTAGCCAGGGCAATGAACATAGAACAACAACAAAGCAGAGAGAGCATTCAAGAGCTGGAAGATAGGACTGAAAAAGAGTAGAACTTGGAAAACTTCAACCATCACCTATTTGTGGATGTAGCATGGAAAGAAGGAGAAGCCAATAGGGGTGGGATATATACTAATTAATCACTAACCTAGGTTTATTTTGCATTATAGGAGCAAAGGAATGTTGTGTACAATCGGCATATGAAGGAGAAATAAAAGCTGTGAAGGAAAGGATGAAGGTACTCTAGTAGATGGGGATTGAACAGGGCCAAATATACATAAATGATCATTTTATCTCATTTTATCCCAAAATGACTCACAACACCCAAAGAAGATCCAAATGGGAACCTCAGGAAGACAATAAGACAATGTAGAAAAATGCTAGACAGACTCAACAAATGGAACATTCAACTAGTTCCAAGAGAAAAAAAATGAAGGGGCAAATAAGCTGGCAAAAACTTTTGACGACTGAAAGGAGAAGCATATATTATGGTAACCAAAATAAATTGTCGGAATGACTTCAGATATAAGCTATTAGACTACAAAATTTTGTACTATGTTTAAATCAGAGAAGAATGTAACAATTTAGCTAAAACTTTAGCTCGTTGAGCTCAATATGAATTTAGTTCAAGCTAAACCAAGTTGGGAATTGTCCACACCCCCTCAACTACCACATACTTTATATGGTGTGTGCATTGAAATAAATAATCATTATATATAAATATTATTTAGAGTTGTAATTAATGTAAGATCAAACAAACCAACCACTCTTAAAAAAAAATTCATTACCTTACAAGACCTCAAAACCTAATCCCCTTGAGGTATTTGTCTTAATTTCTAACAAGGTTTATGCACTTGTACATACAGATGAGTTTCAAAAGATGTTTACATTATAAATATGCAATTAATTAAACCATGTACATTGAAGACACTTTTATTAACATGTATGCTACTAAATCTAGTGCAGCAGGGAGTTCTTTTGGGTTACATCTAAGAAAGAAAAAGTAACAAGTTGTCAATGAGAGTACACTTTGTATAATTAAACATGTTGGAGATCAGAGAGAGAGAAAGATCTAGGGGGCTTGAAAGATTTGTTGTAAATCTTTGTATCATGTTTAGATAGAGGAGCTAAAGATGAAGATGATGGTGTTAAAGGTGACGAATGATCTTCAACCCCCTTCTCATGATTCTCCTCATCCTCCCTCTCTTCCTCTACTGTGAAGTTAGAACACAGCAATGAAGGTAGAGATGAATTCTGAACTCCAATTAGTGAGTTGTATGAAGCTCTTCTAGACCAAGAGTTCTTGCTAGCCATTAGAATTCTCCTTCTTTTGTTGAAGGGGTTCTCTTGTTTCACCAAGTCTTCTGCCCTCCCAGTAATCACATCTGATAAACATGCAAATGATTTGGATTTCCCACTAAAGAAATTTGACAACCCTCTCCTACAAAACCAAAACAAGAACTACATCAGTTTAATTCAACTGAGCCTATAATTAAATTTACAAGTTTGATGTGCTTACTTGATGGGGAGAGCCTCTTCTATAGAATTCAAGGACATCAATGGCTTCTTGATCTTGCTCTGCACTTCATCCACTTCCTCCTCGTCAGAGGAACTCTCGCCGGGATGTCCAAGGGAGGAGCTCTCCGATGAGACCCCCTCGTCTTCGGCGGTGGAGGCGGCATGTGTTTTAAAGCAATCAGAAGTATGCATGGATTGTTCTTGTGTTTTCTTCTCAGTTTGCATGAAGAGTGGAAGGACGACGTATGGTGCTGCTGTTGCTGCTGAGTCGTGTGTCTTGATGCTCAGAGTTGATCCGGCAGCCACCAACTCCATGTTGGCCTTTGTCTCATAAATGGACAGAAGAATGGATCTTGCTTTAATTTGGAAAGAAGAAAAAGAAAGAAGAAGAATGTTACAATAACAAAGTGGTTGGCATCTATTGATCCATCAGAACCTAAATGTAAGATATTTGGATGATCAGAAGAAGAAGAAGAAGAAGAAGAAGAAGAAGAAAGAGAGAGGAAGGGAGGCAAAGCAGAAGGAAGGGAAAGAAAGAGAGAAGGGATAAGGATTTTATTCTCACATGGGTACGGGAGATGAAGGGAATGGTAGGAGGAGTTTGGAGAGTCGTCTTCAGCCACCCAAGACACGTAACTAATTAAAGAAATAGAGAAACAGTGTCAAACTAAACATCAGTCTCTCTTTCTCTCAAGTATCTATCTATGTATGTATCTTAATCACTTTCCTATATCTCTAAAATGTATGTATGTGAGTATATATGATGGTGTATAGATAAGACTTGGTCAAGGGAGTGGCATCCTCGTAGTTGGAGTGAAATTATATTGCATTTAGGAGTACGAGCTTGATAATAATTCTTTAATCTGTTTTCAAATATAGTCTATACCTTATCACAATTAGATATTCTAGTCTAGTATAATGGGTAAGGTACTCGATCCACCTTATCCTTGCACTGTGTGATCATAGAAAACATGGCAAAGATGACAGCTTTTGCTTTCTTCTGGTACACCATTAATCATGTTATCAAAATCCTTAGAACAAATTAACACCCACAAACACTACACATACTCTCTCTCTAGCTATCAATCTTTTAAGTCCTTTTGTCCTCATGGGATAAGCACAATGATTTTTGCCTAGGCTTAACGTACCCACATGTTCACAAGATCAATTGGCATGAAATTAATTATATATGTTCCACATATATATGCAAAATTAATTAGAGTCATATTGAGGTTGGCCTCACTAAAACAAGTAGCCTAGGATTTTATATCATTTAGTAGTACAATGCTAAAGATAAGGGAGAAGACTTCATCCTAGTCATAAGAACAGTGGCAATTGCTTTGAAGAAAAGGCAAAGGGAGGATGTTGGTTAAGCCTTCACATTGAAAAGGATTGGAAAGTTAATGGCAGACAAACACTTTAAGCAACCCCTTAAACAAATTTTATCTGCATGTAATATCCAATCACTTTGCAGATGAGTTGAATGTGGACCAAATGCATCGTCTCCACCACCAAAAATAAATAAATAAATAATATTCCACCAATTGCCATTCCACAAGGATGATCAACATATATTCAACATATTATATTATATTGCATATAATGTTTGTCAAGATATATAAGTTTATTGTTTGAATGATAACAAACAAGAACAATTTGGAATAATCCCACCACCATATCCTTGAGAGGGTAAAGTTTCTTGGAGATCTTTTGCTTATTGGATATGCATTGAATCCAAATTAAATTGTCCAACAAGAAAATGGGAGATTTTTTTCTTGAGAGAGGTAGGCGAGAGAGGATAAGGTGGGTGCTACTTTGTCCACATATAGCTTGTTTTATGTCTTATTACATATTTATAAAATAAAAAGATTTTCCAATAATAATGAAACAAAAGTCCTTGAAAAGGGACACCAACAACCTGTTTTCTATGCGAGAACGAGGACGAGTTCCTCATATACCTACTACTGATCCTATGTCTATTTGGAAGAAATGTTTGAGGCATTTTTGCAATCTCTTTGGAATAACAAGAAAGCCCCAACTGGTACAAGATCTTTGGAGATCAACTCCTATAACATTTAAGTGGACAAAACTATTTAAATGGGTTGGGATTTGGCCACTATGGTCACTGTATGGAATCTTTGATTTGAGAGATTGAAGATGTTTTCAAAATAAACGTATTTTCTCAAAATTGATTCATGATGGGATTATATGTTGTGTTCTCAATCTTAACTCATGGTCAATTAAATATTCTAAATCTAACTAATTACCTAATCTACGGGATTGTCTTCAAAACCAATTCAAAATAGAAAACCAATAAGATAATTACAAAAATACACAATTGAATAATGATGAATTCTCTAAAATGCCCCTTAAGTTGGAGCTCCTTTGAAGAGTTAAATCTTGATCTTGAAAAGTTGAAAGTGAGTGCATGGAAGAGGTTTGGTCAAGACATCGGCTAATTGATCTTCTAAGGATATATGGGTGACATGTAAAGCTCCACTTTATACTTAATCCTGAATAAAATGATAATTACTTGCAACAATATATATATCCCATTGTGGATATTTATGAATCAGTGGCATCTTCAAATGACATTGTGATTGTGTCGTCGGTAATCCCGAGGAAAAGATTATCAATCTTATTAATTATACATTAGAAAATTAACTAAGACTTGAAACCAAATAAAAAGATTTAAATAAACTAGTTGTAGTATCCTTAAAAAGTAGTCCCAGATACATATCATAGGAGGAATCAAATTACAATAGACGTAGCTTGATTTAGGCTTTAAAAAAATTATTCAACAACTATATATATATGATAGGGGTAAAAGTGAGAAGACGCGTGTCATTCATCAAGCCAGCCATACGGAAGAGCTGCAGACTATGCCAATCTGATGCTCGAATAGCATTCCTACCCGATACTTGGACGATACTCCAACCTGATGCTCGGTCGCCCATAAAGGAAGAGCTTCAAGAAAACTCTGGAAGAAAGGAGAACATCGAGAAGACTCTAGAAGTAGGGAGAACTTCGAGAAAACCATGGAAATTTGGCGAGTCTCCTAGAAGAGTCCCAAGCTGGTACTCGATTGGAAAGCTAGTTGGCAACTTGCTGGCAGCTTTACTGGCACCAAGCTTGCACTGAGTTGGCGCTTATCTAGAACCTAGCTGGCACACAAGTGGCCAAGTAGATAGAAAATTGGGCGTCAAGTAATTGGAGACTATGAAAGGAGAGGAAAAGCTCATTTAGAAGGATGATCACTCTACTACCCCAAAACTCTACCGCTCTGGAGAGTTTTTCCTATTCCCTCATTTGTAATCTCAATTTTCTCCCACATGGCTTTTGATCCTTGTAACCCTACCAACACAGTGAATTTGTTCATACTCTGGAGCACTGTTGTTTTTTCCCTTATTCTTTATGGTTTTCCACATAAATCTGCTCCTTCCTTGTTTGTTTGGATAATGATCTTCTCTTTCTTGTGATTTCGTCCCTCAAATCAAACAAATTTAACCGTTGGTGTGAGATTGGATTCAATCTCGAGGCAAAACCTATATATATATGTTTGGACCGTGATGATGGCCAGGGAAAACAACTGTCACCTGTACTGGACAAAAGAGAATAAGCGTGGGCGGGCTCATCGCCTAAAGGAACTCTGACGCTCAAGTCATTCGCGGTGAAGGTAGATCGAAGAGAAGGGATGTGGCCGAGTGAAAAGACTTACCCTTGTTTGTTGTCTTTCTCCCCCTCTTATCCCTATTCAGTTGACAGTTATGAATCCCAAATCCGTGCCCCCAATGCCAGACCACTCACCTAGAATTCCTCCTCCATTCCCCACATGATTGACTCAACCAACCATGTTTTCTTAAAGGGGGTTCGTTGCCTATGGATCATGTTGAGGAATTTAATTCAAATTCAACCCTCCATGAAAGCTTCAATCCCACACAATCCTTAATTCTAACAACCTGTCAAAGAATTATCTCCAAACGCATGCACAACTAGGGCAAAATAGAGAAAAAGCACAAACCACTGCACATACGATATACGTGGAGTTTGGCAACGTGCCTACATCTCCACGAGGGCAAGGAACAGGGAATCTACTAATATTAGTGCTTCGATGGCTTGAACAAATCTCAAGCTCATCTCCAAGAGAGAATATCTCATACAAGGACTACAACCACAAAGAAATAGGCTAAAACAAGAATGAACTCACTCCTCACTTGTCATTTGTGGGATCAAATTAACCAAGCAACTGGAGATTCCATGTCTATCTCAAGCCTTCCTTTCTTCTTGTTGCTCAAAGCTCTCAAATAAGATCTATTTTTTCTACACATGAATAATGAGCCAAAAATGTTTAAATCCCTAACTTATGCCTATGTACGCCCATGCTTCAATCTACACGAACGTGTTTCACCCTGATCTACAGACAAAGAATTATACAGAGATGTGCACGACTGTCAGCATGCTCGTGCTCAAGATTGTGTTCTGCAGATAGTCTTTCGCAGCTCATCAACAAAGAAGTACACAGCCATCATCACACTCATGCTCGAGGCCATGTTCTTCGGCATGCCCGTGCTTTGATTCTAC
The DNA here is from genome assembly GCA_026586065.1 of Dioscorea zingiberensis. Lineage (NCBI taxonomy): Eukaryota > Viridiplantae > Streptophyta > Magnoliopsida > Dioscoreales > Dioscoreaceae > Dioscorea > Dioscorea zingiberensis. The sequence goes on along the minus strand of CM048818.1, from coordinate 18,458,130 downwards.
ATGCCCATGCTCTACTACAATTTCTTGTTGTTGCTGTTGTAATGTACTTATGCTGCCACATCACAATTCTCCACCTCGTTCCTCATTTGAGTCCAAAATGTGGAACGAACAAGCTGCAATAAATCCCGAGCAATCCACACAAGTTAGCACATCTCCACCGCACTCATATAGATGATTCTCAACCCCAAAATTCCCCTTCATTAGCATTTTCCAACATTAAGCAAGTTCAAACAATGTTGAAACTTGCTTCTTGGTACCACTTTGGTGAATATATCTGCATGATTGTCGCTTGTATGCACCTTCACCACAGAAATAGATCCTTCTTCTATGACATCTCATATGAAGTGATATCGGACATCGATATGCTTGGTCTGAGCGTAGTGAACCTGGTTCTTAGCCAAGTGAATCGTACTGTGGTTGTCACATCCCAAGTCTACTATATCGTGCTCAATCCCAAAATTATCCAACAGACCCCATAACCACAATGCTTCGTTCACTCCTTCTGCCATGGCCATATACTCGACCTCTGTGGTAGATAGTGCGACTATGGCTTGGAGTATCGATCGCCAACTAACTGGAGCACCATATATCCTGAATATGTAACCAGTAGTAGATCGTCGTCTGTCTAGATTACTAGCATAATCTGAATCCACAAACCCACTCAACTGACACCATCCTCCACAAAAGCACAAACCAATGTCAGTGGTACCCTTCAAGTACCTCAGAACCCATTTCACTTCTTCCTAGTAAGGTCATCCTGAATTTGCCATAAATCTGCTGACCACACCTATTGCTTGTGAAATGTCAGGGCGCTTACAGACCATCGCATACATCAAACTGCCTACTGCACAAGCATAAGGAACCCGAGCCATCTGCTCTTTTTCTGCAGCTGTAGTAGGTAATGACTGACTAAAGAATCTGAAATGTGGAGCCAACAGAGCCACCACTGGCTTTGCATATTGCATCCCAAACCGTGCTATTACCCTTCCCAGATAACCCTTCTGATATAGGGACCATATACGGCTTGACCTCTCTCTTCTAATCTCCATGCCAAGAATTTTCTTAGCAACGCCCATGTCCTTCATCTCAAACTCTTTACTTAGCTGAGACTTCAACTTGTCTATCTCCACCTTGTTCTTACAAGTAATGAGCATGTTATCTACATATAATAGGAGATAGATAAATACACCACCACGGAGTTGACGGAACTGAAAACAACAATCATATTTGCTTCTGGAGTACCCATACTTGAGCATAAAAGAATCAAAGCGCTTGTACCACTGTCAAGGCGATTGCTTCATACCATAAAGTGATTTCTTCAAGCGGCACACATGTTTCTCCTTTCCCTCAATCTTGTACCCTCCAGTTGATGCATATAAATTCCCTCATCCAAGTCATCATGCAAGAAGGTTGTCTTCACATCAAGTTGCTCTAGCTCAAGATCACTATGAGCTACCAAACTCAACAATACACGAATCAAAGTGTGCTTCACTACAGGTGAGAAAATCTCATTGTAGTCCACCATTTCTTTCTGTGTGAAGCCCTTGGCCACTAGTCTTGCCTTGTACCTTGTGCCACCTGACTTGGAGAAATATTCCTTCTTCTTATACACCCACTTACGGCCTATAGCATGCTTCCCCACGGGAAATGGGACAACTTCTGATGTTTGATTCTTCCAAAGAGACTCCATCTCTTCCTCCATAGAAACCAACCATCTCTTGCTATTTGTATCTCGAATAGCTTGCTTGAAGGTGATCGGCTTATCATCCTCCACCGAGAGAGCATACTCAACCAAATTTGCCTGCCCATATAGTGTCTCAGAGGTTTGTCAAGACTAAACTTCTGAACAGGTTTAATTTACCTCTTTGGCCTAGTGGTAGCCAAAGACTCTGACTGTTGTTGTTGTAGTGCCTGGTGTATTGTCTTCCTAAACCTCCTCAAGTTCAAGCTCATTATCATCCTTATCATGAGTATCTCCCAGAGCTTCCTCTTGAACATAACTAGGACCTGGTTGGTCTTCAAATCCATTAATCTTCACCACTTGAGTTTTGGTGGTCAACTCATCATCAACACCATCACTGGGCATCATAGCTTTTGGCAAAGCTAGCATAGAGTTCTCATCAAAGGTAACATCCATGCTGATTATGAACTTCAAATCTTCCAGGCACCAAAGGCGATAACCTTTCACACCCTTAGCATATCCCAAGAAGATTGCCTTCTTGGCTCTAGGATCAAGCTTATTTTCCTTGACATGATAATAAGTTGTGCAACCAAAAATTCTCAACACATCATAATCTTCATGTTCCCCTAACCATCGCCAATAAGCCATATCATCATCCAAAGTAGAATGTGGAGCCCTGTTCACTATGTAGCAAGCTGTAGCAACTGACTCTGCCCACCATTCTGCCCATACTAGAATTGCCGCTCATGCATCTTGCTCTCTTAAGCAATGTACGGTTCAGTCTCTTTGCGACCCCATTCTGTTGTGGTGTGTCTCTGATTGTCCAGTGTCGAACAATGCCCTTCTGATCACATAACTCCTTGAAGGCACCTTTAGTATACTTTGTACCATTATCAGATCTAACTATCTTCACCTTCCTCCCGGTTCTATTATCAACCATTGCTCTCCATAGCTTGAATGTCTCAAATATTTTATTCTTATGCTTGAGAAAATATACCCAAGCATATCTCGAATAGTCATCAACAAATGAGACAAAATATCTGGAAACTCCCTTTGAAGCAACCTTAGCCGGTCCGCATACATCCGTGTGCACATAGTTTAGTAATCCTCTGCTCTTATGTTTTCTTGTGACGAACTTGAGTAGGTGTGCCTTTACATACATACAATGCTTGCAAAACTCCATGCAATGTTTCTTCATGTTCTTCAACAAGCCTTCTTTCTCAAGCAAAATTAGACCCTTTTCCGACATATGCCCAAACCGCAAATGCCAAAGCTTAGTGCAATCTGATGGGTTACTGCTTCTAGAGATCCCAACTATAGCATTATTTGTGACTGTCGTACCCAACAAAGCATACAAGTTCCTGTAACGAATTCCCTTCATCACCACCATGGAGCCACGAACAACCTTCAGAACTCCCTTCTCAGCCACAATCTTGCAATCGCCAGAATCCAATGCACCAAGTAAAATTAGGTTCCTCCGCAAGTCAGGGATATGCCTCACATCTGTCAATGTTCTGATCATCCCATCATGCATCTTGATCCTGATTGAACTTAGCCCAATTGTCTTTCAAGCATGATCATTACCCATCAAAATAGTTCCACCATCAATGCTCTCATAGATAGTAAACCACATCCTATTTGGACACATTTGGTGAGAGCAACCCGAAGAAGAACCCACATTGATATTTCTCCACCTTGATTCACCATGTAGCATTCATCAGTTTCTGCTTCTCCATCAGAAACAAAATTGGCTTCTTGCTTAACCCGCTTCCCCTTGTTGATGTTGGTCTTCTTCTTCTTCCTCCATTTCACCTTCTAGTTGGAACAGTCGGCATTATAATGCCCAAGTTATACAATTGTAGCATATTGCCTTTGCGGTAGGTCTAGATTTGGATCTTGACTTTTCGCTTTGCCCTTTTCCCTTTTCATTTGACCTTTCTCTTACAACCAACCCTTGTGCTTGCTCCTTGTTAACTCTTCCACCAGTTGCCATCTTTCGAAGATCATCGAATAACAAGGACGTTCTGACTTCATCCATGGAGAGAGTATCACCCACAAGCATAAACATTTGTATAAGGTTCTCAAATGAATGCGGTAAAGAAAGTAGCAACAATATTGCTTGATCTTCGTCATCTAATTTAACATCCATATCCTTCAAGCTTGAAACAATCCTCTCAAACTTGGTTATGTGATCCCGGATAGAAGTACCTTCCTTAATCTTGCAAGTATATAAGTTTGTATTCAAGTAGATACAATTCGTCAATATCTTGGTCATGAAATTGGACTCCAATTTCAACCACACGCCAGCCTCCGTCTCCTCATCAATCACCAACAAGGAGACATCCTTATCCAAGCATAGCATAATCGCCCTGCGTGCCTCCATATTAAGATCTTCCCAATCTTCATCACTCATGTCTTTGGGCTTCTTCTCCTTCCCCAAAAGAGCTTTGTGTAGCCTTTGTGATATCAAAAAATTCTTCATTTGCATCTTTTAATAGAAGAAATCATTTTTCCCATTGAACTTCTCGATCTCATATTTCCTAACCTTGGTATTACTGGTCGAAAACATCTTTCAGGAATTTCATCGAATAAATTATGTGTAGAAATTTGCCCAAGCTGCAACCAACAACTTTGATACCAATTATTAGGGAATTCACTACAAATTTAACCCTCCACGAAAGCTCCAATCACACACAATACTTGTTCTAACAACCTATCAAAGAATTATCTCCAAACAGATGCACAACTAGGGAAAAGACAGAGAAGAGGCACAAAACATAGCACAAACGATATACATGGATTTCGGCAATGTGTCTACGTCTCCACAGTGGCGGGGAACAGAGAATCCACTAATTGAGTGCTTCGATGGCTTGAATAAATCTCAAGCTCATCTCCAAGAGAGAATATCTCATACAAGGACAACAACCACAAAGAAATAGGCTAAAACAAGAATAGACTCACTCCGCACTTGTCGTTTGAGAGATCAAACCAATATTCTGGAGATTCCATGTCTATCTCAAGCCTTCCCTTCTTCTTGTTGCTCAAAGCCGTTTCACAAGATTTATTTTTGTCATCCATGAATAACGAGCCAAATCTATTTAAATCCCTAACTTATGCCCGTGCACGCCCGTGTTTCACCCTGGTCTGTAGACAGAGAATTATGCAAAGATGTACACAGCCATCAGCACGCCCATGCTTAATTTCATGTTCCCCAGACAGTCTTCCGCAGCTCATCAACAGAGAAGTACATGACCATCAACACGCCCGTGCTCGAGGCCGTGTTCTTCTGCACGCCAGCACATTGCTTCTACACGCCCACTCTTGCTCCTGTTGTAATACACTTGTGTTGCCACATCACAAATTGGTATCGCACGAATAGGGCCTTGGGTTATTCCATTTGTCCACCCAGCTGGAGGATACGTGTCTTCCCGATTTTACCTATATACATATATATAGAGTCCGTCTACTATCAGGTCGACCGGATCACTGTGCTGATTCGACCGCCTCCCATTTTGGCACTTGGAGCATGTTTGAAGGATTTCCAACCATACGGATGGGAAGATCATCGAAACATAATCCAGTCTGTCAATTTTCATATAATTTGGTGATCGTTTAGTCCTCCCACTTAACGGTTCTTATTTTAGTAAAATTTTAACGGTTTAGAATTTCAACCATTAAGTGGGAGAACCAAACGGTCACCAATTGTATAAAAATTGACAAGCTAGCTTATTTTTCGATGATCTTCCCATCCGTACGATTGAAAATCCTTCAAACATGCTCCAAGTGCCAAAATGGGAGGCGGTCGGATCACTGTGCGGATCCGGCCGGCCTGATCTTAGAATGACTCTATATATATATATATATATATATATATATATATATATATATATATATATAACGGCATGCTACTATGCGGCCGGCCTTATCACTGTGCAAGTGCGGTCGCCTCCATTTGACCCACTTGCACAGTATTTTGAGGAAATCCAACCTTATGGATGGAAAGAACATCTAAAAATAAGCTAGCATGTCAATTTTCATACAATTTGGGAACTTGTAGGGTCTTCATCTTAACGGGTGAAATTCTGAACCAGTAGGATTTCTATAAATTTTCACCCGTTAAGATGAAGACCCTACAAATTCCCAAATTGTATGAAAAATGGCATGCTAGCTTATTTTTCGATGTTCTTTCCATCCATACGGTTGGAAATCCTTAAAATATGCTTCAAGGGCCAAAATGGGAGGCGACCTTACCGGAACAGTGTTCCGGCCGACCTTATAGTAGCATGCCCGTATATATATATATATATATATATATATATATATATATATATATATATATATACCTTTTCATATAAGTTCTTAATTAAACTTTTCCATGCAATTTGATTGACATATTTATTATTTCTATCATAAGGATCTTGTTCTTTTAATCTACAAGGTGAAAGAAGACCAAAAAAACAATATTTTTTTTTAAAAATAACATATTATATTCGCTTTGAAAATTCTAGAAAGATATCGACATGCTTTAGAACTTATCTCTAATTTCTAATTTAATTCCATGATAAAAAAAAAACAAAGTCTGAATTATTTATGTTTGGTTGCCATCATTTCAAATTACAATGTAAGTGAAATTACATGCAAGTTGAATTACTGTATTTTGACTTACTTCAAGGGTTGTTTGGTTTCCCGTAATTATAAATATTGCATTGACCTTTCCATTGTTTGGTTTGATGTAAGTTGAGTGATACAATCACCCTGTAAAGTAATTAGTGGTGAGGTTACCCCATAATCCAATTTTTTTATATTTATATTTAATTTTGTATTAGAAATAATAATATGAATTTAACTCTAATCTCATGTTAAATTTAACACTAATTTATGTAATGTTATATCTTGTGCAACTTAAAAAAACCACATAATAAAAAATTAAAATAGAATTCATGATTGAAAGACAATATAGAACAACATAGAACATAATGTAAAAATCAAGATGCAAGTTGGTTATAGCACTATAATGTTTACATTGATTTTTAGATTAAACAAACTCAATAAAGAAGAGAAAGTTTGGAGAGTTCCCTGGTACAAAACATACATGTTCATACAACAAGAAGAAAGATCTCTACTATCTGTACACACCATCCATAAAAAAAACAAAAAGATTATTAAAGGGTTACAAAGCTCTACAAAATAAGGTTTAAAAGAAAAAAAAAAGAGTGAATAACTCCATCCAATATTGAAACATCTCTACATCTATACATCACACACCAATCTAAGAACTAAAAGCCTAACTAATAATCTGTACACCAAAACATTAATCAGACAGTGAGTTGTTTAGCTGCTGCTGGACTTCTCTTATATGAAACAATGGAACTTTGAAGGAACAGGAGGTGATTCCAAGTACATTTCTCTCTGTAGAATGGAGTAGTAGTTGCTGAAGGTGATTGGCATGGCATTCAACTCAAATCCCAATCCAAACAAGAGATCAACCTCCAAGAAGTTCATCTCCATCAAGCTAATCCCTCCAACCTTGGCAAAGTATGCATTGTTGTAGTATCTATAACCCAACAATACATGAAGAAAATTAGAATTACACGTCTAAAAATTTTCAGCTTCAAAATAATGAGAAGTTAGGAGATCGAGGAGTGTTAGTGCTTAAAAAAGAAAAAAAAATCATAATGTGTTTAAGAATTTGATGGTTTCATTCTCATTGCTCACATTCATTATTGATTGGATTGTTTACTTGAGGTTAGAGGGGACAATCAAGCCCCACCTAACATCTAAATCACTATCTATAGTGATCTATATCATTGAATTAATAACCTTCTTATTAAAAGCATGATTCAATCCTATTAAAAGATATCTTTTGATTAACACTCTGTTTTCAAACCCTCATCAAATAAAGACTTCAAGACCAAATATATGATGATCAAGTGATATAACTATCAAGATAAAAAAAATTAAAAAAAATAAAATAAAATGGCCTTCTTATCAAATCCATAAATAAAGAATTTTCAATTATCAATATGTTGCCATAGGATGGTTTTCCATGTAGAATTAGTGTTTGTGATTCACCTTAAATTCTTAGTCCTGAAGTTTCTGACATATAGGGTAATACCCCATGATAATTGACAATGTTATGAGAAGAAGTTTGTGCAGATGTATCTGCGGTATATCAAATGCAATGACCTTATAACCATTATCTGCAACACAACCTATGGAAACTAACAAGTAAACACTACATGCTTAGTATGTTTGGTGGCACTCTGTAGGACAAGTGGATCAAAACAAGGTAATAAATCAAACCTTTCCCTTACCCTAAACACCAATTATCTTCAGTCTTCAATATGAGTGAGAATCACATGTCTTCCATCTTCAGGTTTCAATGGATTGATATGATCCAGTTTCCCCAAAAACATAAGGAAAAATGAAAAGAAATCCTAAGATCAAAACTTTCAAATATTCCAAAACAATCCCAGAACATAATTTCAAACAAATGAATAGAAAGGCACCATTAAAATCAATCAAACCTAGAACGAAGAAAATCTAGATCAAACCCTAAAAAGAAACGAGAATGAAGCAAAGGGTGTGGTGGAGGTGGTGGAGTACTATAGTGGTTGACCCTCGGGAGCTGAAATAAATTGACTATGAGAGCGATTGGGCGCCGGTGACTAGAGGGCGGCAGTGATGAGGAGAGGCTGCGCGATGGGTGTAATAGTGGCGAGAGTATGCGGAGAGGCGAGCTCAGCGAGGCACGAGATTGCAGGTTCTCTCCCAAAGAAGAGGAGCAGAACTCGCAAGGACACGCGATTTGCGGGGGTGGAAAGCTGGGGAATCGAGGGGTTCGGCGTGAGAGTGGGCGCCAGGAGGAAAGGAGGCATGTGAGATGGAGAAGAGATGAATTTCCTTTTTCTCTAAAGGTGATTCTAAAGTTTTCCTGCATTTCAACTCACAGCCAATTTGCTGGGGAGTTGAAATGCAATAAAATAGGACTGAAATGTAAAACAAATAACATGTAAATTGTACTTTTGCAGGTAACCAAACACTTAAAAGTTGTATTTACTGTAAAATAATTTATTTCACGGCTACTTACAGGTAACCAAACAGTCGTTATATGTTTGCTTAATGATTACATTAACTAGTCGAATTAATGTTAATGGGCTTATTATCGGGCCGAACTGATAATTTTTATTAGTTATATTGGATGTTCTCCATGCTACTCACTGATGTTTCATAATCTAATGCATAGAAATATGCATAAACACCCTTTCAATTCAAATTATTCAACCATTCTATTAAAAGAAACATAATTTAATTCTAAAATCATGGCACTTTGTGTGTGTGTTTGTTGATGTAAATATTCGCTCTTTCGAGATCAAAGCATATCTTAATCAACGAGAGAGATTGCTAAAACATATATGAATTCTTCACGAGATTTGGATGGAGAGGTCAGTCACGATTGGTGATCCTTCTTCTTCTTCGCTAAACGGGATCAAGGTTTCCTCCGGGGATCAGTATTCATGAGTCAAACCGTGCTCATGGGAGCCTCCAAGGATCAAGTCAAGACTTAGTGAGAGAAAACTCAGCATGAATGGGTTTTCAAAGAGAGAGATCATATTTCAGAATGGGATGATGACATCATTTTATACTGTCGTGGGCAGGGACGGAACCATGATTCACTGATAGAGAGGGTTGAGAGAAAAACGTTAAAAAAAAAAAAATCCATCCAACATGACAATTATTTTCAATATAAAATAGTGCGACAGTATAATTTTTTATTAAAACAACCACAATTTAAATACACATATCGAAAAAAAAAACATAAAACATTTATATACTCACGCTCGAACTAGAACTACCACCAATCCTGCATTGGTCTTAGAGCAAATACAATGATTAGCATACTTGACAAATTTCAGAAGAATAATCTAAAGAATCAACAAATGAGCAATGGCAGATATATGTAACAAGAACATATATATAGCCATCAACCAATGTACTTTTGCTTGCTTTAACAACAAACAAGCTGACATTTTAGATTTATAAATTGTTGTCACGAGCATTAAGAGGGCAGTTGTACAAACTGAAAGAACAAAGGAGTATAGCACTAGCCAGCCTCAGATCCAATGCCCTGCAACCATTATCACCAAAAAATTGAAGTAAATAAAATGATAGAATATCAAGTTTCAAAAATCCTATCAAAGTGGTTAGCAGATATAGAGGGTAGGGCTGTAAACGGGCCAAGCTTGATCGGGTTGAGCTCAGCTCGAATTTGGCTTGAAATAGCTTAGTTCGAGCTCGAGCTCGGCTCAATTTTAATTTTGAAAGCTCGAAATTAAAAACACAATTATAATTTTGAAATCTCGGATTTAGTTTGAAATTAAAAACTTATTTATAAATTAAATTTTTATATTATATATTATATATCAATATTAAATATTAAATATTTTATTCATATATTATAATATTTTTTTAATATTTTTTTAATATTTTTTAATATTTTTTCTTTTTTTATTAATATTTATATTATTTATTAAGATATTAATATTAAATTTCGAGCTTTCAAGCTCGAAAGCTCGAAATTCCAAGCCGAGCTCAGTTCGAAATTAAAGCTAGACCTGTCCATGGGCTGGGCCGGGTCAAAACTTAATAATAATGGTAAATATGCTTGCTCAAGCTTGGCCCGACCCGGTATTCAGGCTTATATTTTTATCCAAGGCACACTCATATTTTTAAACACCTGACCAAGGCCCGCCCATATTAAATTTTTTAAATTGAAATTTATTAAAAATAGAGTTTATATTTTAAAATAAAAATAATTTAATAATAAATTAAATCTAAGTGAACTTTGATAGCTAATTAAATTATACTAGAATTTTACACCTTTACATTAAGGCACACAAATAAATTGTTCAACTTTATTATAAATAATTATAAATAACAAATTTATTTATTTTATTTGTATATAATTCAGGCCGGGCCGGGCAGAGTCCAGGCCTAAATCATCATACCCAAGGCCAGGTCCATTTTTTAAACTGGCCATTTTCTTTGTCCAAGGCCTGATGTTCGGGCCTAATAATTTTTTCCAAACCCTCTCATTTTTCGGGCAAGCCTTCGAGCTTGGGCGGGTAGCCCGGCCCTTGGACAGGCCTACTGGGGGCAGAGGACTCTAATGAAAAGGGGGCTTCTCTCTCGAGCTGTCGGGCAAACTCCAAGGCCTTGTCAATGCCAGGGGGGATGAAGCCGTCTCTAGCCCCCCTTGGTTCCATCCCTGACTATGAGAAGGTTAAACAGAATAAGATTCAAGGAACTACATTCAAGAAAGAGACTTGGGAGGCGATCAATAGAGAAGTCCGCCATGCGACCAATAAGGATTATGGATTAGATCGGTTGAAAACAAAGTGGAATCGGTTGAGACTTAGGTATTGACTTTTTGCTACACTGCTTGCTCTTACTGGGGTTACATGGAATGCGAAAATAAATAATGTTAATGCTCCTGAAGAAGTTTGGGAGGAGTTCTATATAGTATGATTTAACTTGCTTTGGTGATTAATATATTTGAATGTTTTGATTAATAGTGCTTGATGTTCTTATAATTATCATTCATGCTTATGCAGGAAAACAAGAAAGAGTACAAAATTATCCAGATGGAAGGTTGTGAGAATTATAATGTTCTAACTGAGATGTTTGATGAGACACTAGCTTCCGGTATGTTAGGGCATTCCTCCACACAGCCGCCTCCTGATTCAAATGAAGAAAGGTAGTTGGAAGAAGAGTTTTTGTATGGTAATTCTCAAGTTAGAAGTGCTCCCAGTGAAACTGATGGTGATAGTGATTATTTTAATGCTCCTTTTGAAGCTGGGGTTAGTAGTGATGGACACCCACTAAAATAACCATTTAAGTGTCGATCCAAACCGCGTGAGATTGATAAAATTGACTTGTTGGTAGATCATTGGACTTCAAATAATGAATCAATATATGAGGAGATCTTCTTGCAAAAGAAATACTTTCAAGGTATATTGGAAAGGACGTCTGAAGAGAGTGAAAAACAAAATGATCCATTCTTTATTAATGCTTGTATGGAAATTTTGCATGGCATGGAAGGTCTTACTAATGACATGTATTTCAAGACCCTATAACAAGAAACATGTTCATCAGAGTGCTAGAGGAAAGGAGGCTTGCATGGTTACAAAATCTTTAAAAGGATGATGTCGTTGGTTAAGACTTTTGTTCTATCGTCTGTTTGAACTTTGATTTTACTAATAGTGTTTGAACTTTGTTTTGTTAGTTAGATTATGGAAAAGTTAACTTTGTTATTATGACTTTTTTATGTAGATAATGGATAGGCAAAAAATAATGGATATGACATTTTTGGTAGTCCTTACACTAGGATCCAATGTGTTTATATGGTCATGGATTCTATGGAAGAAGAAGATGAAATTGAATTTCAAATGTTGATAATTGTGTTAGCATATCAAAGTAATGTTCATAGGACACCACAGAGAACGTCAATGCTAACTAGTATGATATATGTTAGAGAACTCCATCATCCGAGGATTTGTTATGAGAATTTCAAGATGGAGCCACACGTTTTCATGAACTTGTGTGATACATTAAAGAATAGAGGTTATTTTCATGATGACAAGAAAATGAATGTGGAGGAGTGTGTGGCAATGTTTGCAAAAAATTTCTTGCCCAGAATTCTAGGCATCGAGATAGTGCTGATTGAATTCAACATTCAATCTACACGGTCAACAAATGGATCAGGAGGTGTCTTCGACCTATTTGTAGCTTAGGCAATGAACTTATTGGACCACAACAACATCATGGAATCCATCCACACATCCAGGGTACCCCAAAGTATTTTCCATACTTTAAGGTTTGTATAGTTTCTTTGAATCACAATATGTTCAAGTATTACTAATTTAAAATATTTGGAGCCTTTGTTATGAAAAAATTTATTTCAGAATTACCTTGGAGCCATAGACGGGATGCACATTTCAGCTTGGGTACCCCCATCTAAGCATACAAGTTATCGAGGAAGAAAAACAACCATCACGTGAAATGTGATGGTCGCTTGTGATTTTGATAGGGTTAATTTTTTGGTGAGTACCGTACTTTTTCCATATTGCAAATCGGGTACTGAATTTTAATTTGTATCAAAACGGGTACTGATCTTTAATTTCATTTCACCGACTGGGTACTTTGGGGATTCCAGTTATATTGAGCCTACGTGGCCACCGGAGCTCCACGTCAGACAAAGCTAGGTCATCAACTTAATCCACGTGTATTATCTTTTCTTTTCCTCCTCTTCACCCCTTTCCTACCCGTGCCCTAACATTCCTTCTCTCTCGCGACCCCGACCCTGATCGTCCCCTCCACGCCGGGAGCCTCAGCCTCCACGCCAAACTCCAATCGAGACCTCCGCCCTAGGAGATGGGTCAACTCCTCCAGATTTTTGAAGCCGTCAGTCTGTAGCTGTGAGAATGGATGATGGTCTCCAGCTTTTTGAATTGGAGCTTGGTGACCGAGATTAATAGGGCTGAATTTGGTGACCTTCATTGTGTATCAGTAGATGTATGTTGTGTCGAAATTAGGAGCTAGAGTTACAAAGGTGTAAGAATGGAATGAATGTAAAATCTGGGGAATTCTCCAGCTGTTATGTTATATAAAACTGGAATGTTTGGGTATGCATACTGAGTGTTTGATATAATAACTTAATGACCTCTTGATAGAGCTGTGAGCTCTTTCCTACTATGATGTAAAACTGATGAACATTGAAGAATATTAATGAAGTGTAAACACTATTTTCACATACATTTTAAAGACTGTTGATGAAGTTTAAATACTATTTACAGCAAAAATATTCTGATGAGAAAAAAGCAGAGTGGCATATTTTAACTCCTACAGAAATACAGAGTTGCATACACAACTAGTTAAGATCATTTTATCTACAAGTTCACTTTGTAATCCAGATGATAAATCTTGTCTTAAATCCCCATTAACTTGTTGTACTGAAGACCAACTTTTCTGATAAAATAATTAACAAATGAATCACCTGCACTACCAGATCTTGGTACTACTTCTCATATAAAAAGTTGCATATTCAACTCATATAAAAATTCAAATTAACAGAAATACATATATATAATCCACAATTCATTCAATCAAGCTAGAACAAAATGGAGGTCAAATATAATCCACAATTCATTCAAAGTAGACTGAGTGTCACAATTCATTCAATGTAATGTAGAGGTACACAATTTATGAACAAAATGGAGATCATATTCTTCATTCAACTCCTGCAGGTTTTTTTTTACACAAAGTAGCTTTGTTTTAACAAAGTACATATAACCAAAAAAGAAACAAAAAATACTAATTGAAGTTAGCTGCTTGAAGCACCTGGTCCTCCAGATCCTGAAGGAACCCATATTTTTCTCTTCTTCTGTGGAAGTCTTTCTTTGTCCCTGGCTTCCACAGGCTTATCCTTCATCTGGAGCCTTAGCACAAGGATTGTTGGTGTTGCTGGGGGCTTCCTTATTGCCTTTTTCTTCTTTTCTTTTGGTGCATGCATATGCTTTTTTTTTTCCTTGCCATGTTCTTTTCCTCCACTTGTGATGTTTTTTCCACTGGCTCCCATCCTTCCACAAGCTGGTGATGAGTCGCGGACCACTCGCTGAGGCTTGTCATTAACCTGCATTGTTGAAAATCTTATTTAGATAATCCCAATGATGCCTTTGATGCCTTGATGCTGCTAAATAATATTAATTTCACCTGTGATGTATGCTCTGCTTGAGTCTGTTCAGGTGTTGCAGGTTCATGAGCTTGTTCAGGTACTGCAGCTTCATGAGTCTGTTCAGGTGCTCCACTCAGGAGATCAACCTACATTGTGCACATAGAACTAATTTGGCTTATAATATGGAAACAAAAAATAAAATAAAAACCAAACCATTCTAATACATGCCTGCTGGAAGTGTTCCTCTAGGGACCTGAGGGTCAATTGCATCCATGGGATCATTGGTAGTATCCTGTGAAAATTTAAAAATTAATGCATGAAGTTGACAGTTATTCCAATCTAGTAACCTAAGACACTCACCTCATTGTGTTTGGATGGTCCACAAGGGTCAAATGCACCCACAGTCCTTTCATTTTGCTTGTCACCCTGTCATATATTCATGGTTAAACATCATACAATGCAGAGAAAAAAAAAATTCAAATTGTTTAATTTACACATCAATAAGTATCGTGACCCATGAAACCTCTTGTTGTCGCCAGCAGCACCACATAAGCTGCAAGTGATTTTGCTGCCCTTCCTACTGACTTTTCCTTTAGTGTAACCAACCTCCTTATCTGGCTGTCTTCTCCTGAGCATTGTTTTCCTCCCTCTCTTTTTGTGGACAAGCTTAGGTGGTATCATAGGACTTTGGTTACTCCTAGGCCAGCAGTCCCTGCCTTGTGTAGGGTATAAGATAAGCCTATATGTGTCTAGATAGGTAGTCACCATTTAACAACTATCTATGTGGTTCTCAGGCTTGTTATGATTATAGTATATGGCTGAGATAGCATGAGAACAGGGCAGACCAGTCAGCTGCCATCTTCTACAAGTACATGTTCTCTCATGGTTGTCAACCACAAACTGCCTATCAGGGCCCATAACTTGGTACTGATGACCCCCTGACTATGTTGTGCTGTATGACCAACTCATTGTCTTTGCCTTCTCTAATTTTTTTAGGATCTTAGGGCAGTGCATAAACTTACATCTTTCCATAGCATCCCTTTTTCTGTATCCTGGTCATCAATCTTGTTCTAATTATTTCATTCATTGTAATTACCCCTTTGGTCCTAGCTTCTAATATTATGTTGTTAAAACATTCACAAAGGTTGTTCAAGAGCATGTCACACTTAAATTAAGTTTTGAAGTGTGATCTTGTCCAATGGTGGGGATCTATCTTCTTTAAGAACACAGAGGCCTCTGGAGACATCACATTTAGTGCATCTAATTCCTTAGTAAATGCAGGAATGTAAGAAGCTTTAGCACATTTCCATAATTAGTCCTTAAGGGCTTTTCCTCTGAATTTTTTTCTAAAGGTGGTGTGTATATATCTTACACAAAATCTGTGTTCACTATTGGGGAACAAGTGTTTGACTGGAGGTATTAATCCCTATAAATTAGAATAAGCAACCAAAGGATAAAGAGGAAGCAAGAAAAAAGGAAGAGAACAAAACAAAAGAAGATAACAATGCATTAGCAACTCATTTGAAAAAAAAAATTATTGAAACAAGTATTAAATAGACATGTTTGGGGACACACCTTTTGCCTATCACTCATGAAGCACCAATTGTGGTTGTTGATGATTCACAAATCTTCAGCCAGCAACTCCAAGAACCATCTCCAATTTTCATAGTTCTCCTTCTCCATCAAAGCCCATGCTATAGGATATATAGATGCAATCATTTGCATCTATTTCCACAGTAGAGAGAAGTTGCCCTCCAAATCAGGCTTTGAGGAAGTACCCATCTAAGGAGATTCCTTGTCTACAACCTGCTAGGAACCCTGCCTTCAGAGGTGCTAAACAGACATACATACCTTGAAATGTGCATTCAATGCATTTGAACATGATAGTTAACCCTGGATGTGTTCGCAAGAGTTCAAGTCTGTAATCATGCAACGTTTTTACTTGATCATACTCATCACCATCTAGAAATCTTCATGTTATATGTAGAAAAAAAAAACAGAACATAAAAAATAGAATATATATATATATATATATATATATATATATATATATATATATATATATATATATATATATTCTAAGTCAGACTCTAAAGCTTTTTAAAAGATGCAGTCAGACTCTAAATCTATATAAAAGATACATCATAATACAAAAAGTGTATGTATACCTTCTTGCAATACACCTGGCCCTCCAAGCTTTGAGCCTGCTGATGTTTAGCTCCTGATTATTCCTAACTGCTTGAATGATGCCAGCCATGGACCTTAAAGGATCTGCCCTGAATTGCTCCAAATAAGTATGTGCAATCCATTTTGCACTCACATGCCTAGTCTGATGGTCACTGGCACACTCATGCTTGAGATATTCTGACTTGATTTGAATTGTGTTCTTGTCTTTGGCCATTGGAGAAGCCCATAAATAGAAAGGGCAACCTCATACTATTGTTGGGACTAAATTTCGTGACAGATCTGTTTTTAATGCCGTAGTTTCAGAAAGCCTCCCTAAACTGCTTGAAGCTACTAAACTTCATTCCAACTTGGAAATGGGGGTCTTGCATATCATATTGTTAACTAAATTCTGCATACAGAGGCCTACATGGGCCTACCATCTCCTCATATGTTGAAGAGCATGAATACAACTCTTCTGAACCCCCATAATCAGTTTCAACTTCATCTCCATCCTCACCATGACCTTCTGCTCTTATGTTATCTGTTTGTGCATTCTTTTTCTTCCCATCTGCATCTTCACTGCCCACATGTACTTCATTCACTTCCTCTTCACTTCTAAAAC
Organism: Dioscorea zingiberensis; assembly: GCA_026586065.1. Taxonomy (NCBI): domain Eukaryota; kingdom Viridiplantae; phylum Streptophyta; class Magnoliopsida; order Dioscoreales; family Dioscoreaceae; genus Dioscorea; species Dioscorea zingiberensis. The sequence continues at coordinate 18,440,928 of CM048818.1, read as the reverse complement.
TATATTCTGAGTTACGAAGCTCACTGTCCTCTTCTAATTCTCCTTGGTTCTGATCTTGGTTATGTGCACTTTCTCCAATAGCATCTACACAATCTACATTAACTTCATCTCTACCACAGTCTATATTAACTTCATCCTTACCAACAGTCATTTCATCCCTGCTGTTATGTGCAAGTACCCTGGAAACCTAAGCATTAATTTCCATCTCCCTAGTGTTAAAGTCAACACACTGAGCCATTGCCAAAGCATCTGCATCATCTTTTATATCTCTCAAACCAACCTTGTCACTCATGGGATCCATCCACCAGAAACTACAGCCTTCTATATGTAAATTCAATTCCTTTGCCAGGCTATGATTTCTAACTTGGACATCTTATCCATGCAGCAATAGTCAACATATCCAGCTAATACCCTATCTTCCCACTTGAGCACATCCCCCACTGTATAATAGAGCAATATTGTGAAGTACTCTGAACTAGATTCTAAGATTAAATTGGCCAAATAGTTGTCAGATAACTCATGTAAATGTGGTACATTAAAAATTCAGGTTACAAATTCTGAAAACCTAAAATGAAATCAACATAGGTATGGCAAAATGAACCCTAAATTCAGAATATCTAAATTGTCTAAAATTCCCTATGATTCAAACATTTCACAATTTGCTTCTCCAGAAAAAAAAAATTAAACACAAAAAAAAGGTTCCAACCATCTACCAAAACAATCAACAAAATCTAACAGAAATATGAGAGAGGGACAAAGATTTGAGATTCTCATAGATTTACATTTCTTCATCCACAAAAAAAATGAAATTTCAACATATAAAAAAGGGAGCAGGATACCAATCTAAACAAACAAAACAGATAAGAGTGAAGTGAATCTGATGTTTACTAGAACAATAAAGTACCAAACTTTCTTGTAGCTTTTCAATTATATTAATCATCAATCAAAACAAAAAAGATAAAGATAGAGATTCAAGCAAAGAAACATTATGCATAAAAATAAGCATTGTTCATCAAGAACACATTGTGAATCTGATCTTCTCACATACAAATAAGGCAACAACACAAAACAAAATAAGCATAAAAACAACAAGAAATACCTATAAAGCTTGCTCCTTTTATGGAATTACAACATTCGAAAATTAAAAAGGAAAACTAACGAAATGTTCATCAAGAACACAAACACAAGAAGCAACAATACAAAGGGAATATTAAATGCAAGAAAAAAGCAAGCAAATGGAGACTTTGAAGTGGTCCACAAGGACCTAGTTGTTCTTTAAAGCAAACCCTAGTTTTATCACCCAATCGACTTACCGTAAAATGGCCGCTCTACGTCCGACGGTCTTATTGCCCAATCGATTTCCATGATGTGCCCAAGTTTCTCTCCCAAATTGCTCGGTGAATGCGTATCGGTCTTGGAGGGGTCGACAGGATCCCGGTGTGGAGGAGTTGACCTGTCTCCCGGGGCAGAGGTCTCGACTGGAGTCCGGCGTGGAGGGGACGATCGGGGTCGGGGTCGCGAGAGAGAAGGAATGTTAGGGCATAGGCGGGAAAGGGGTGAAGAGGGGAAAAAGAAAAGATAATACACGTGGATTAAGTTGATGACCTGGCTTCGTTTGACGTGGAGCTCCGACGGCCACGTAGGCTCAATGTAACCGGAATCCTCAACGTACCCAGTCGGTGAAATGAAATTAAAAGTCAGTACCCGTTTTGATACAAATTAAAATTCAGTACCTGATTTGAAATATGGGAAAAGTACAGTACTCACCCAAAAAATTGACCCGATTGTGATATGTTACTCACATTATTAAACGTTGGATAGGAGGATATTGCTAATGATGCAAGAGTGTTCGTCGAAGTTGTGACGAACGAGACTTTAGGATTCCGACTTTAGGATTCCTGAAACCAATCGAAGGTATAAACATGCTAACTCATTAATAATCATATGAGTTATTATCATTGGATTTAATATATGTTAATAGGATTAAGGTTTAATTGTAAACATACCAGTTCTATCTCATTGACTCTGGCTACCCAAATACACCTGGATTTCTAGCACCATATCGATCTCGTCGGTACCATTTGTAGGATTTTCGTAGACATGGTAGACTGCAAGGCAAGAAAGAGCTCTTTAATAATAGGCACTCTTCTTGTGGAAACATAATTAAGCAATGTATCGGGGTGTTGAAGGCAAGGTTTTCAATATTAAAATTGATGCCCAATTACCCGGTTAGGAGATTAAGATTAATTCTTGTCGTCTATAGTACCCTTCAAAACTTTATTAAGAGAGAGTAACGGCTGGACAATATGTTTATTGCATGGTCTGATGAGTCTATGGACATTCCAATTGCTGAAAATGATGGTGGAAATGATTATGGGGGTGTTGATCAACCCATACATATTGAGCTGCAGTGATGGTAAGAAGAAGAAAAAGAAGGACAACTCAGTTGTTATAGATATAGGTGACAGATAACAACATAAAATTACATTTGTTATGTTGGTTTATAGTTCTATGGAAAAAATGCATTTTTGGTCCTATACTATGGTATATTGTTCATTTTGGTCCTTGTACTATGAACATGTTCAATACGGCCCCCGTACTTTCAAACTTTTGGCAATTACGGTCCATTATGTGGCAGCCAGCTGGCATACGGGTTGAATACATGAATTTTTTAATATGACGTGGCATCCTACGCGGCATGCTAACGTGGAAAAATATTTAAAATTCTAAAATATTAATCACATAATAATGATGTAGCACGCCACATCAACATGCCACGTGTCAAAAAAAATTCTATAAAACTCCAAAATATCTACAAAATTCTTAAAAAATTCAAAAAAATAAAAAGGATTTTTTAAAATATTCTAAAAAATACAGTTAGAATTCTTAAAAATTCTAACAAAATCTTGAAAATTCTTAAAAATAAACAAGATTTTTTAAAAAATTCTAAAATATCCAGTTAGAATTCTAAAAAATTCTAAAATTTCTAAAAAAATTAAAAAATTAAAAAAATATAAAAAATTATTTAAAAAATTCTAAAATTTTCTAAAAAAAAATTAAAAATCTAAAAAATCTAAAAAATAAAAAGGATTTTTTAAAAATTTTACAAAATTCAAAAAATATTCTAAAAAATTCTATAAAACTCTAAAAGAAATCTATTTTCAGTCTATAGCATGCAATGTGGCATGCCACATGTCAAAAAAAATTCTAAAAAATCCGGTTAGAATTCTGAAAAATTCTAAAATAATTCTAAAAAATAAATAGGATTTTATAATGTAATAACAACAATCAACTTAGAAAAATAGAAAAAAAAAGTGCTTGTATTTTGTGATTGTTGTGATTAAGGTTATTAAGGTTACGAAGAAGTTGGAATGGTTTTGAAGATGTTCTTTTTATATTTTTTCATAAATTTTTTAATTAATTTTCCAAGTTGATTGTTGTGATTACAATGCCCATTTTCATTTTATAAATTACAAATCATTTTTTTTTTACTATTTTCCTATGTTGATTGTTGTGATTACATTATAAAATCTTACTTATTTTTTAGAATTCTTTTAGAATTTTTTTAAAATTTTTAATAATTCTAACAGGATTTTTTCAAATTTTTTTATTTTTTTTAACATGTTCCATCTAACATCTGCATGCCATGGACTAAATATAGATTTCTTTTAAAATTTTTTAGAATTTTTGAAATAATTTTTTAGATTTTTTCATTTTTCAGAAATTTTAGAATTTTTTAGAATTCTAACAAGAGTTTTTATAATTTATTAAAAAAATGTTTTTATTTTTTAGAATTTTCAAGATTTCTTTAGAATTTTTTAGAATTTTGTAGAATTTTAACCCGATTTTTTAGAATATTTTAAAAAATCCTGTTTATTTTTTCGAATTTTGTAGAATTTTTTATTTTTTTTTCTTAAATTTTTTGAATTTTTAATAATTTTCTAGAATTTTTTAAAATGTTTAAGAATTTTTTTAAAAAAATTTAGTATTTTTTATAATTTTTAGAATTTTTTGCCACGTGGCATGCTGATGTGGCGTGCCATGTCATTATTAAGTGATTAATATTTCAAGATTTTAAATATTTTGCCCAATCAGCATGCCACGTAGGATGCCACGTCATATTAAAAAATCCTTGTATTCAGCTCGTATGCCAGTTGACTGCCACGTCAGCCCTAGGGACCGTAATTGCCAAAAGTCTGAAAGTACAGGGGTCGTATTGAATATTTTCATAGTACAGGGACCAAAGGGACCAAAATGAACAATATACCATAGTAGAGGGACCAAAAATGTATTTTCGCCAAGTTCTATTTGGTGATTTATATATTATTTTATAATAATAAAAACAAAATTGTATATACATATTTGATAAAATCATAAGTAAACATACTAAACAGTTTTTTAATAAATAAAACAACTTTTCTATTTTTTGTTTTTGCAAACAGTTTCTAATAAACAAAATCAAACAGTTTTTTCATTTTTCAGTTTTTGAAAATGCAACAGAAAATCATTTTCCTGGTTATGTGTTTTCCTTTTTTTTAGAATACAGAAAACGGAAAACAAACCAACACCCTCTAAAATTCTTAAAACAAACTGCCCTAATGTTTTTTCCCCTAAATTTAATTTTGGTGGGCTTGTATTATAAGGTTCAACTGTTTGTAAAACAGGCCCATTTAGGGGGATATTTTGTATTTTACATCATAAGGCTTACTAGATCACTTGCAAATCCTTCATTAATAAAGGATAAAGTTTTATTTGGTCTAAAATTTGAGTAAAATTAAATTATTTTTATTTTATAAATAAATCAGCTAATTTATTTCTCATAGAAAAATTAATTTCTGTTATTTTATACCTCTTACAGATATTTCATGAATCAGGTCTAAATATGGGGTTTTTATTGGCACCTATACTCACATATACTCGTATAATTAGAAACTCTTGCAAAGAATTGATATCCCAATATGGAATATTTATGCAGGGATCTTGGTTTCAAAGGTATAGACTGTTAATTATAATTTTTATGTAATATAATTGTATTTATACTCTTATAAAATTCATACTTTAGTAACTATTGGTTTTCAAAAAACATTAATTGCCTCTAATGTGATGGTCAATAATTCTTTTAAGCTTAAAGTAATATATATATATATATATATATATATATATATAGAGGGATATGATACAGTGAGGCCGGCCGCAAGTGCGGCCATTTCACTGTATCATACCTTTTATATATTATATATAAAAAAAAAATATATATATATATATATATATATATATATATATATATATATTATGTTGACACAAAAAACAGGGAGATCCCAGGATTTAGGTCAACAATTGAATTTGTAGATTGATTGGGGATTGATTTGGACGAGTTTGAGAGAGATCGAAGAAGAATAGCTCAAAAAAGAAAAAGAAAACGCTAAGATTTACGTGGAAACCCCAAATCGGGGTGAAAACCTCAGAGGATCTCCATCAATGGAGATAAATTCACTATCAATTCAATGAGAATACATGATTTGTGGAAGATTTGTGGAATTTGGTTCTCTGGAGCGGCAAGGCTTCGCCGATCATCCAGAGCTTAAAGATGACTTGATGAGCTCCTCTATTTATAGGCTCCAGGGTGGTGGAGTTGCTTGGGGAGTAAGCTACCTTTAATAGGCCACGTGGAGGCTAGTAGACTAGCTCCTAATAGGCCACGTGGGTGCCAGCTGGAGCCAGCTAAGATGACAGCTCATCTTCCTTCCAGATGCTTCTAGATGCCAGGTTGGCATTCAGTTCGGTCTCAACGGTCTCAATAGTAATTCCTTCTAGAATGGGCTTAAGTCCTTCGGCTCTTGTCGTAGCTTATGAGCTCTGGGTTTGTTGCACCTTCTTCGGGTTAAGGGTGCAAAGCCTCTTGAATCCGAAGAGGTGAGCCTTCATTACCCTAGGGGGTCTGCTTTGACGGAACCGAGGCGGTTGCTCTTCTTTCGTTTCCCTAGGAGGATGATTCTAAGTGTAAACTCGAGAAAGTCACTGTTCTGGATGGAAGGATGAGATTAGTCCACGTGTCAGATGGCAGGCTCGGTTTTTACCATTACCATTCAGTCCCCCCCCCCCCCAAGTATGCTTGCGTTAGTTAAGCATATGGATGGATTGCTGCTTGGCTGCCCATTTCTTGGGAATCTTGCGTCATAAGGCAACGTTTGATATTGAGTTGATTTCTCTAACTGACGTGGCATCCATTCGTGCCTTTTGGCGGTAAGGTGCATTTAATGCGACGCGCTTTTTAGTGCATCATTGTGTCTTTCCAAAAGCGTGCGCCGTTCAAAACAATGATGATCTCTTAGCATGGTGGCCGGTCTCATTATTGACGACACGTGGCGTTCATCTGATGGAGCTCGAGTCCGTGCTCTGATCCTGACCACATGATTTTTTAATTTAAATGGGCGTCTCAGATTATCCATTTCTTTGAGAGTGAATCTGGTTCGTGGAGTCAGATCAAGATGGTTCAGATACCGCAACGCCGATTGAGTTTTATTTAAAGAGATCTCCCCCCAAATTGTCAAAGATTTGCTTCCTTCTTCGTCTCCTCTCTGTGCCTGTTTCTTGGAGCGGCCCGCAGTACGATTCATCTTCATTTCTAGAGAACTCACAGATAGCTCTAGGTACGACGCCCCCTTCTCCACCTGTTCATTCTCCGGTTTCGTCTCCCGAGTATGAAGTCGACGTAGTCCAGACTGCTCCTAAGAGACCTAGGCCAGATGCACGCTCGTCTGAGTATCAATGTCTTCTTCCCGTTGATATGACCAATCGAATAGCTATAGATTATAGTATCTCAGGAATTCCTTCTTCTTTAAGTTATAGGATTCCCAGAGCTTCTGAGCGTACTAGCTCTCCATCACAGGAAGGAGAGATTGTCGTTTATTACGAAGCCTTGATCGGTGGTCTTAGACTTCCTTTTCCCCAACTCTTTATTGACATCTTCAATGAGTTCGAGATCTGTCTGTCTCAATTAGCTCCCAATTCCTGGAGATTTCTTTGCGGTTTTGTAATAGTTTGTCTCCATTGCGGTATACAGCCCTTGGTAGATCGATTCAAGTTTTACTTCGGTTTGAGTCGCAAGAGGTCTACCGATTGGTATTTCTTTGGTGCTCGGCCGAACCGTCGTTTCCTTGGTCCTGTGCCATCTTCCCTTAAAGGTTGGAAATCTAAATTTTTCTTTGTCTCTAGTTCCGAGAATTTCCCCTTCCAAACCAAATGGGGCACTCCTAAATCTCACCCAATGGATAAGAAGGATCTTACTCCTGACGAAGAGGAGGAATACAATAAACTCTTAGAGTGCTCTAACCTTCGGGTTGATTCATACCTCACTCCGGAGATTCTCCAAGCCAGCGGCCTCTACATTGCCCTGGGTAGGGCTTATCCTGAAATTTCTTCCTTTTCTTGAGCCTCAGATCAAGTTCATAGCTGATTCGATTTTCTATTTTGATTCTGCAGATCAAAGACTGGTTAATTCCCGAGCCGCCACGAGCAATTTACTATCCAGCATTAGAGCCAAATAGGCACAATTAAGGGCATCAAAGCTGGAGAAGAAGAAGAGGAAGGAGAGCACCCGCGCCGAGCCAACGGAAGACCCCCCTCAGAAGAAGAGAGCTGCCGTGGGAGCGAAAAATCTGAACACCATTTCAGAGGCGCGTGATGAAGCTCTTCGGGTGGACTCGAGAGCCCCTGTGATCGAGGCAAGGGGTCCTGTAAGGAGGACTGCCGTGAAGAAGGTGAGTGTCCCGGTTGCTCCCGCTCCTAAATTCATCGAGGAGATCCCGATAGTGACTCCTCTTGAGGACGTGGATAGCGACGACGCCATACCGCTTTCGGCGAGGTAGTTTCGCACCCGTTCGACGGTTAATCCTCCTTCTGCTGCTACTGCTCCCGAAACCTCCGTTCAGGAAAGGGCCTCGGGAACAAGGATTGAAGAACTTTCTTATGCTCCTACCGCTCTCGAGGAGGCAAGAACTGTTCCCGCTCCGCCTGGTCCCCGAAGATGTTCAAACAGGGGGCAAGTGAGAATTGAAGAGCCGGTGGGGATCACAACTATTGCTCCTCCTGCGCAGAAAAGCTCCACAGCTAGAGAGAAAGAAAAGGGTTCTGCCGCCAGTAGTTCGGCAGGCATGAATATAAATCCGCTTAACAGCCTCTTCTTCAACCCAGAATCAGCGGCCTTCAGTTTGAAGTTGCTTCGTTCCAAGGACACAGAATTGAGGCTTTAGATGGCCGCTCACCATCGAATAAATGCGGTTTCTGTAAGCATTTCCTTACTTAGTTATTTCACTGTGTTTCCTCCCTTGCGTTGTTTGACTCTTGATACTTTACTCTCCGCAGAATAGTATTCTTTCTGACCGAGCAGCTCGCTTGTTAGAAGGGAGGAAGCCTCGCGCTTGCTCTTCGCGAAGGGGATTTCCAGAACTTGAAAGAAGAGCTTTCAGCCTTAAAGGCGGAGAAAGACAAAATTCAAGCTTCTCTAGATTCCTCTACTGTCCAATGTCAAAGTCTCCTAGATGAGAAGAAGAGGCTGGAGAGGAAGATTAAACCCCTGTCTGAAGAGATAAAGAGTTATAGGGTTGATGCTGATGTGATGATCAAAAATCAAGAAGCCCTAGAAGACAGGTGCAAGCTGGCCGAGGAGAAGTGGGTGCAGATGAGGGAGAAGTCCAACAAGGTGACCTCGGAACTGACCCAGAGTAAGGAGCAGTTGAAAACTCTGGCGGAAGAGAACAAGAAGCTCCTGGAAGACATAAATGAAAAATCTCTTCTTAATGAGGCGAATCGTCTGATCATATCGCTAAAAGAAGAAAAAGAGAAGCTCTCCTTGGATGTGGTTTCTCACCAGGAGACCTTAACTCTTTGTGCTGATCAGATCAAACAGGCTGAGGCCATCTGCTCCAGTGAGAAGTCCGGAGGGTACGACATTGGTTTCCTCGCAGGGGGGAGCGATGCCTTCCGAGTTCTTCGGGAGTTAGTTTTGTAGACCGTTCCCGAGGAAACACTGAAGTCCCTTCCAGTAGACTTTTCCTCCTTGACTTACAAGATGGGGCTCAAGATCCTTGCCGGGGAAGACCGCAATGCAGACTCAGATAATGACTGGCAAGAGGAACCTTCTTTCGACGAGGAGGGTGAAACTGAGAGAGGTAATAATTTCGTTTCAACCCTTCTCCTTTCCTGCCATACCAAGTAACTTTATTTACTTTAATTCTTTCTTTGTTTCGCTAGGTGCAGAGAACGCTCCCACCGAAGGAGTTAAAGACAGGGCTGGTGGCGACCTTGAGGTTGTGGTCCCTCCTGTTGATCCCTCTGTCGCTCCTGCTAAAAGAAACGACGCTCCTCAGTCTTGAGCTTAGTCATAATTCTTGTCTTGTCGCAATTTACTTTCTCCTCATGACTTGAATTGTAATTTGAATTACACGTGAATGAGAGTCTTTTGCGATGCTTCCATTTGTCTTCAAATGAATAAATTCTCTCGTTGCATTTTAATTCATGCCTTAATAGAGCAATTAAAACGTCTTATTGTTGAAGAAGTAGGTTGTAGCTAAGTGATCAAAGCACTTTAGTCTTGCCGAGGAGGGTTGTAGCCAAGCGACGAGGATCTTGTAGGTTTTCCCGAGGGGGGTTGTAGTTGAGTAATCGAGGTGTTTAAACCTTCTCCCGAATTGAGTTATAGTCGAGTGACTGAAGCACTTGGACTTTCCCGAAGCGGGTTGAAGCCCATCAATCAAAGCGCTTAAAGTTTTTTACCGAGGAGGGTTATAGCCGAGCGATCAAAGCGCTTAAAGCTTTTTCCCGATGAGGGTTATTTTTCCAAGAAGGTTTTTACTGAAGTAATAAAAATGCTACTCTTAAGGAATTGTAATTGATGGACCAATTTTATTGATAGTACCTTCGAAGATGTTCGGAGTGATATGGGCGCTTTAATCTCTTTCCATTCATCCTAGTAAGCCAGTATGTTCCAAGCCTTAAAATTTCTTGAACAATGTATGGTCCTTCCCAATTTGGGATCAGCTTCCCTGTTCGGCTTTTGTTCCCATCGAACTTGTTCGCCCTCAGGACTAGATCCCCAATTTGAAAAGTTACTTGTTTCACCTTCTTATCATAGAAGCGCTTCACTCAATGGCGATAAGTTGCCGCCCTGAGATTGGCTTCATCCCTCCTTTCCTCCAGGAGATCGAGTTCCACCCTGAGCCACTCCTCATTCGCCTCAGATTCAAAAGCTTGCGTGCGAGGCGTTGGTACTCTCGTCTCAGGTGGGATCACAGCTTCAGCCCCAAATATAAGAGCAAATGGGGTTTCCCCCGTAGGGGTGCGGGTAGTGGTCCGATACGCCCACAGGGTCCCTGGGATCTCCTCTACCCAGGAAGATCCATGACTAAGCACCCTTGTCTTCAAACTGTGTAGAAGAGTCCTATTGGTTACTTCCACCTAGCTATTTTCTTGTGGATGTGTAACTGAAGTCAGCCTATGCTCAATGTTAAACTTATCACAGAACGACTTGAAGGCTGCATTTGCGAATTGGCGACCATTGTCAGTTATGAAGGCTACTGGGATCCCGAACCGACAGAGTACCGACCTCCACAAAAATGTCTCGCATTTCTTCTCCGTAATACATGACAGCGTCTCAGCTTCGACCCATTTCGTGAAGTAATCAATCGCCACAATAATAAATTTCATCTGCCTAGCTCCCACGGAGAAGGGGCCAAGGATATCAACTCCCCACAAAGCGAACGACCTCGCACTTGCAATTGAAGTCAAGTGAGCTAATGGGCGCCGTTGGACATTTGAGTGACGCTGACACGCATCACACTTCTGAACAAACTCGACAACATCTTTGGCCAGTAATAACCTTGCCGAAGCACCTTGTGACTTAGGGCCCTTCCTCCGAGGTGGTCGCCGGCCTCCCCCCCGTGTATCACCTGCAAGACATATCTCGTCTCGTAGGGACGTAAGCATTTCAGGTATGGCAAGGAGAAGGACCTTTTGTAGAGTTGCCCTTCGAATATGCTGTAGCGAGCTGCTCGGACAACGATCCGCCGAGCCTCCTTCGGTTTCGGAGGGAGTATATCATTTTGGAGGTAATTTAATATGGGATCCATCCAACATACCTCATTGGCGATCTCAAGAAGCTCCTCGACTGGTCTACATTCGATTGTCCTCGCTGCTGCGAGGTACTGAATGTTGATGGGCTGCTTTACTCCTGCCTCAGATGTCGCCAATTTTGATAGGAGATCAGCTTCTTGATTCTCCGCCTTGGGGAACTTGTTGATATGAATCCTCTGGAAGCTACCAATGAGCTTCAGGACCATCTCCCTGTACTTCTGCATATTCTCCTCCCTAGCCTCAAACTCTTCGATAATATGGCCAACTACCAACTGTGAATCGATGTTGGCTTGCTGGTCTTGGACTCCTAGACCTCAGGCAAGCTGCAGTCCAGCTATCATGGCTTCATATTCGGCTTCATTATTGGTTTCTTTGAAGTTAAACTTCAATACCATCGAGGTACTCCAGCCTGACGATGATCGCAACACCACCCTGTGGGATCGAAAATACGCGCCTGGCATCGTGTGACACCAGACGATACATCGAAGCACAAATATCATATTTTGTTTGTTTGTGGGTTCTTTTATTCCTAATAGAGGCAAGCCCCTATTATTAATTACCCCAGACATTGTCTTGGGAACCTCCGATTAAGGGCAAAAATACAAGTAGAGACAATGAGAAAGAATAATTGATTTTATTGCAATATAATATGATTTGTTACATATCAGCATATGTTTATATATATGGATATATGTTTATTTGTTTATTTATGACGCCAACCCGCCTCGTAGTCCGTGTCTGCCATATGGGATCCATAATCCACCAGCTTGCAGCTTGAGACTTGTGACTGGTCGCCCAGAAATGACCTTTTAAGAGTTGCATTAGCCTTTTCTCCATCAAAATATGCATCGCCCGAAATGCAAAAGGGCTTGTGCTATATCACATTATTGAAGATCTTGGTATCTAGTCTTCCACAAAAATTTCATTCCCATTGAGTTTCCAGGGAATTATGAATTTTTGAAAATGAGTCTTATTGTCAACGCGGGATCGCGAAATTATTTTATCCGGTCAAAATTTACCGACCGGAGCGTAACGATTCTCAGGTTGTATATGACTATTGGAGATCTAGATATCTAATTTCCAATGCCATAGATTCCACCTTTGATCGGAGTTTTCGCCAGAAGTTATGAATTTTGAAAATGTGTCCTTTATAACAAAAATCAGCAAAGAACACAATTTTTATTATCGCAGAAATAGATCCATCACAAAGAACGACGCTACCGCAGCTAGCAGCTCCATCCATCAAGCGCGACGCATTGACAACGGTTTCTCTTATCATTGATCATAGATAATGAATCTCGTGCATTACACCAAAGCCATACTGTGGCTGCAAATAAAAATTGGAACCCTTTTGCATCATTCCCTTTCCATCAAATTCAATATACAATCATATTCAAAACAATTTAATAACTTTATATCCATTTATTTGAGATGCAAAGGAACAACTCAGAGATTTCACATTCATTTAACTGCAGCATGAGGTAACCCCGAGCATCTTCAGCACATGGCTTTTCTTTCTTCTGGGCTATTTCTTTCACAGAATACTTTCATCAAATTGTGATCATCCTCGACAGCTTGTGTTTCGTATGATCACTGATGCAGTTGATTACCATGCCATAAAGACTTGTTTTATGAGAAATAATCTCCAAGGGTGCACAATGAGTTCTTTTGGATGAATGTCTTCTATTCTTCAACAGTGAAGTACTTACTCAATGAAGGATCTTAGCTTCATGATTTTAATGGAGGTGCATACTTCCTCCAAGTTGCTTAATTTTCGCTCAATGGTTTAAGCTTACTATATAATTTGAAAGCCTTCATCATTTCTTCTTCATTTTCTGCAACAACTTTAGGAATCTCTACCTCTAGTTTGGAAGAAGTCAATCGATCTTAGAAGCTTCAAGAGAGATGTGATACTTTCCCATTACTTTGGTTCTGATGTGATGCACCGTGGCTGCACTCTTCACATAGATATCCTCATCCTTTTCATAGTGTTACTGTAGTCCTTTTCTTCATGAACCAGCAACTCCCTTGATTCGTTAAATTTAAAGAGCTACAACACCTTCTCCACATTGCTCTTGGTGCCGGATCTCTAAATCAGTTTGATTTTTCACCAATTGGAATTTGCAATTAACTTGAGTTATTCTCTTTGTACGGATCAAGCTTGTTGACTCAAGAATGTACAGCCAAGGCTCGAATTGCACGAGTTCTTTGCAGCAACATAGCATCACGGCACAGCATGTGGCAACATCAACAAATCAAAGCAACAACAATTTCATGGCATCAAGAACTTGACAGCAGCAACAACAATTTCATGGCATCAAGAACTTGTGACAAGAATAAAGAATCTTTCTTGTAGGGACACAAAGCAAAGAACCTCATGGCAATAGCAATGTTTCCATGGCAACAACACATCACATAACAACCCAATTTCAAAGAATGCAACAGCTGAAATGTAGCAAAGACAAAGAACGGCAAAATCAAGAACTAATATCAAGAACGCAAAAGGCTGGGTCTTGATAAAGAACCATTCTTGATTTAATCAAGAACCATCGTAGAAATATCACAACCAAAGGAACACGATCAGCAACCAGCAGTAGTATCCTTAGGCGAACCAATATCACAAGAACCAACAAAGCAAAGCATCCTTTCTACTAATCAAGCAACCAACAAAGATCGTTTGGGTTTCAAAGAATAAATGCAGACTCTTCAATTTTCAAAGCTTTTTGCAGAGTAGCTTCTCAAGATTCTTTTGCTCCCTCTAACTTTCTTCTCTTCTTCTTTTGCAGCAACAACATCAACTTCTTCTCTTTGCAGCTGACCCTTTTGTTTTATTTTGCTTCGCAGCAAATTGGTGCTCACTTCTCCTTCATCTAAAATGGCAGGAGCAACAAGTTGGTTGTCTCAACATCACAACAACAATCATCATCAACTTCTCGCGGCGAAGGACGGCATCGAACTTCTTCTCTTCAAAGATACTTCGGCAAAGAAAACAAAGAATGACGTGGCTCCCCTGGCAAGACATCATCGCGGGCGGTGGACAGCAGGCGGTACTCCTCCAGAATTTGATGGCATCCATGATCTTCTCTGGCAGCCGGCAAACTTCACAATGAAAGGGCGTGGAGCCGGGCTGGATAAAGGTGGAACCGGGCGCCGATCTAGACAAAGTTCGAGGTTTGACAACAAGGGGCGCTACGATGTCCTGGGCGGCTAGTCTTTGGGCGCGACAGGCCGGGCAGAAGCGGCGTAGAGCCGGGCTGAGGGAAGCTTCAGCAAGTGCCGGGGCGACTGCAGTGGTAGAGGCAGGTGCTGGGGCGAAGCGCTGCCTGCACTGCTGGGGCCTTGGCTACAGGTCCGGAGGCGGGCGTGGCAGCAGCCCGGGCTCGGCGTGGGGAAGTGCGTATAGGCGTTTCGTGCACGCAGGCGCTGGGTTGTAAATGTGCGTGGCGCGTACTGTGGTTCTCCCACTGCTGTGGCGCTGATCGGCTGCATTTGTGCACCGGACGGATCCGGCATACCTGGCCATGGAGCCGCTGGGTGCATGTCTATGGGGAGGCGGGCGACGCCGCAGGTGCGATCCGCGGCGAGGGAGGAGCAGTGGACTAGCGGTCGGGTAGGCTGTGGGCCTGGGAGAACCGGCACCTGCTGAGGAGGAAGCTGCTAGAGGGAAAGGAGGGTCATCCCCTGGTCCTCTTCCTCCTTTTTTTTGTATATATAATATTTCATATATATATTATATTATGTAATAGTAATATACCTTTTTTTTTCTTGATTCCTTCCTTTGATCTCCTCCTTGATGCTTCCTTGTCTTTTTCTCTGTCTGTCTATGCCTGGTCTTCGATCCCCTCTCTGTTTGTCTCCTCAATCCTCTTCTGATTGTCTTCTCTTTCTGTCTCTCTCAGATTTCTCTCTCAGACTTTTTTTTTTTTTTAAACTCCCATGCCTTATTTATCTTTTCTCCGAATAACTCCTTTCCCGTGAGATCAGAACTCCCTTCCGAGGAATCACAAACCTCTTCTGACGGTTCTTAACCTTATAGGAACGAGAGAAATCGAGGTTTTCTCTGGACTGGATAAGATCAAGCCATTTAATATTTATTTAAATTAATTAATTAATTAACTGATTAATTAATTAATTTTGTGTTTGGAATTTTGAGGTTGCTTCAGGATTTACATTTGGGCATATCGAGATTTGTGTTATTTTAAGATCGCCTCGGACTTTATATTTGTGGGCTATTATTTTCTTATTATTATTATCTTTTTTTAAATTGCCTCGAGATATGTATTCTCGGGCTATCTTTGAAATTTGTGTCTTTGGCCCGCCTCGATTTGTACCCTTGGACCGCCTCGGGATATGCCCCAAAAATATTTCGAGATTTAAACTTTTATGGGAAAGTTGCTTATATATCCCTCAAAAGTTTCATAATTATTGACCCCTTTGGAAATTTATTTATTTATATTTATATTTATTTTATTTTTATTTTTTTATTTTTTGGTATAAACACACCCCTGCTCCTGAAGTCTCAGAATTTGCCGACCCATCAGTGTGAAGAATCCATTGATGAGTAGAATGGTCGTTCAATTTGGCCTCTCCTGCCGAGGGGGAATCTCCCCCATCAGTTGTGGTGAGTTCTGCAATGAAATATGCAAGTACTTGGGCCTTTATTGTTGTCCGGGGATCGTAGCTGATGTCATACTCTCCGAGCTCGATTACCCACTTGGTCAAACGCCCGGAGGACTCTGGACAGTGGAGCACTTGCTTCAGGGGTTGATCAGTGAGAACTTTGATCTTGTGAGACTGGAAATATGGCTGAAGCTTCCGAGCAGATGTAACAAGGGCGAAAGCCAGCTTCTCGAGGGGAAGGTACCTCGATTCAGGATCTGTCAAGACTTTGCTTGTATAATAGACTGGCTTTTGGATCCCCCCTTCATCTTTGGTGAGGACCGAGCTGACAACCGAATCAGTAACTGCCAGATAGAGAAGTAATTCCTCCCCAGGCTTCGATTTTGCCAGGAGGGCAGGTGACTGTAAGTAATCTTTCAGCCAGTTTAATGCATGTTCACATTCTTCGGTCCACTCCACCTTAGGTGCTTTTCTCAAGGCTCGGAAAAATGGAAGATTTTTCTCCCAGATCTTGAGATGAATCTCCCGAGGGCGGCCAATCTTCTGTTGAGGCTTTGTATTTCCTTTATAGTCCTCGGAGATCTAGTTTCCATGATGGCTCGGATTTATTCAGGATTCGCCTCTATGCCTCGGTGTGTAATCATAAACCCGAGGAACTTTCCCGATCGAACGTCGAACGCGCATTTGTTAAGATTAAGGCTCATTCCATGAGCCCGCAATGCTGCGAATGTTTCCTTCAGATCCGAGGCATGGTGTTCGGCTGTTACACTTTTCACAAGTATATCATCAACATAAGCTTCAACATTCCTCCCAATCTGCTTTTTGAAGACTTTATTCACCAACCTCTGAAATGTAGCTCCTCCGTTCTTCAATCCGAAGCGCATTACTTTATAGCAATAAGTACCTCGGGAAGTGATAAAGGATGTTTTCTCTTCATCGGATTTCGCCATCAGGACTTGGTTATATCCCGAAAACGCGTCCAGGAAGCTAAGCATTTCATATCCAGAAGTAGAATCACCTAGATTATCGATGAGAGGCAGAGGGTAGTAGTCTTTAGGGCAAGCTTTATTGAGATTGGTGAAGTCTACACACATTCTTCATTTTCCGGAGGATTTCTTTACCATCACTACATTTGAGAGTCATTCGGGGTATTGGACCTCCCGAATGAACTCCGCTTTAAGCAGCTTATCTACTTCTTCTTCTGCCGCCGCGAGACGGTCTGGAGCATAGTTCCTCTTCTTTTGAACGATTGGATTGACAGTCGGATCGGCATTGAGTCGATGCTCAATCACTTCCCGAGGAACCCCAGGCATCTCCTCGGCAGTCCAGGCAAAAATATCAGCATTCTCCTTCAGAACTGCGAGGAGATCTTTCTGCTTTTTCATCCCCAGCTCTTCCCCGAGGCGCACAGTCTTCTCGGGAAGGCTTTCATCAAGAGGGAATTCTTTCAGACACTCTACTGGAACAGGGCGGCGGGCTTCTCTCTTCTCATCCTCGTGCTGGAGCTCTTCCAAAGTTAGTATTTCCACAGCTCGGCTGGATTCGCCCATCTGATGTCTTAGTAGAGTAGAATAACACTGGCGACAAGATTCCTGGTCGCCTTTCACCTCCCCATTGCCCTCCTCAGTTTGGAACTTCACCTTCTGGTGGTAGGGGGATGGCACTGCGCCCAGTTTGCATAGCGAGGGCCTTCCCATTATTGCATTGTAGCTGGAGGGACACCGCAGAATCAAGAAGTCTATCATCGTGGTAGCAGATCGAGGAGGTTTGCCGAGCGTCATCGGGAGAGTGATCATGCCTTCTAGGTGACGGGAATTTCCGTCGAAGCCCACCAGATGCGACCGAACATGTTTGAGATTCTCCTTCCCAATCTTCATCCTCTCAAAGCAATCCCAGAAGATGATATCGGTCGAGCTCCCCATGTCAACCAGCACCCTGTATATAGTGAAGACGCCAATATTGATATTTACCACCAAGGCATCGTCATGCGGTTGATAGATCCCACAGAGGTCTTCATCCGAGAAGCAGAAGGGAGTAGATGGACGGTTCCTCTTCAATGGAGATGCCTCCTGGACTGAGGCAACCATTCTCGCATACTGCTTCCTGGAGGAAGAACTCTCTCCTCCGCAGCCAGCGCCCCCCGCAATGAAGTAAAGCTTGATATCACGATTTTCTGGGTTTGGGGGGGTTTCTTGCTGTTGTGAGGGATTCTCCACTGAAGTTGGCTTCTTCGACGGGAATTGACCAAGCTTTCCCGCTTTGACGAAATCTTCAATGGCGTCCTTGAGATGGATGCAATCTTCAGTGTTGTGCCCTTTGACCTGGTGGTAGGCACAATACTTCTTCCTCTTCTTCATCGATCCAGACTCCTTGATTGGCTCTGGTTGCTTCAAGATTTTCTTATTCTAGATCTACATCAAAACATTTTCTCTTGAGGTGATGAGGGGGTGTAGTCCTCATACCTCGCCTTTACTGGTTGTTTCAGAGGATCTTGAGGTCTTCGATCATCTGAGCGAGGGGGTCTATCATCTCTTCGGGATCTTGGATCGCTTCGGCGGGAGCTTCTGTACTCTTCCCGTCATGGCTCCTTTTTTTGAAACTCCCTCACCCATCGTAGAGCCTCCTCCCTTCGCCCAGTCTTGAACTCCTCAGCGGCGATGAATTGCTCGGCCCTACTGATCACCTAGGACAGATTTCTAGGGACGTGCCCTGAAATGGAGTCTAGGAAGGGACATTCCCGAAGACCATCCATAACTGCGCCCACCACCATTATGGAGTCTTGATCGCTCATCCCAGCTGCTTCTTTGTTGAAGCGATCCAGGTAATCCCAAAGACTCTCACCCTCCATTTGCTTGCATCTGAGAAGCATTACAGGGTTCCACTTCTGCCTTCGGCAATTTGCAAATCGGCAAAAGAAGAGGTCAGTTAGTTGTTCGAAGCTTGATATTGACCCCAATAGAAGGCTTCTAAACCAGTCATGGGCTATATCAGTTAAGGTCTTCGGGAAGGCACGGCACAGAACCGCTTCGTTGATGCGGTTATCCATTATCTCAGCGCAGTACCGCTCCACATGCTCATGGGGATCAGTGGTTCCATTGTAGTATCTGATATTGGGGGCTCGGAAGTGCTTCGAGAAAGGGGCCTCCTAAATCTCCCTAATAAAAGGAGAATATAGCCTCGACATACGGGGGAGGGTTCTTCCCCTCCCATCATCATGGGCTCGACGAGGCACCCCAGGAGATTGATGGCGCCTTGGTGATTGGCGCCTTGTCGGGTGACCACCGGGTGAACGATACCCTCGGGAGTAGTCCTCTCGACGATGATGGGTTGGCGAGCGCCTCGGGGAGTAACGCCTCAGCGAAAGTCGTCGGGATGCCCGTTGCCTCCGGTGTGGTTCGGGTGACATGGAACCACTTGGAGAGGAGTCCTGCCTCCTTCTCTGTGAATTATCAGCTCGAGGATGTCGTCGACGTTCCGAGCGAGGTGAATCAGAACTTTTAGAAGAAGAGTTTCGACTCCTACCTCTTCTTGGAGAGAGCTCACGTCGGCGCGGCGAGTGTACGGCCGATCGTTCACGGCTCTCTGCCGATCGGTGGACGGCGTTCGGTACCGTCGCCTGGGAAACATGCCTTTCCACCGCTAGGAGCGTTTCTGTGAGATCTGTGATTTGGCGATCCATTGATTTGAACCTCTCCTCTGAAATCTCCATCATCTTGGGAGTAGGTTCAGCAACAGGCGGAGGTGGGCTGGATAAAAGGGGGGTGTCCCACCGGTGGAACGATCCCTGGAGCGGGGATTCTCGGTTCTTGAGCTTGGCTCTATCTTGATCTTCTCATCATTGTCATGGCTTCTCGTCCAAGGATCCCCACGGACGGCGCCAAATTGTTGACACAAAAATCAAGGAGATCCCAGGATTTAGGTCAACAATTGTATTTGTAGATTGATTGGGGATTGATTTGGATGAGTTTGAGAGAGATAAAAGAAGAAGAGCTCTAAAAAGAAGAAGAAAACGCCAAGATTTACGTGGAAACCCCAAATCGGGGTGAAAACCACGGAGGATCTTCATCAATGGAGATAAATTCACTATCAATTTAATGAGAATACATGATTTGTGGAAGATTTGTGGAATTTGGCTCTCTGGAGCGGCAAGGCTTCGCCGATCATCCAGAGCTTGAAGATGACTTGATGAGCTCCTTTATTTATAGGCTCCAGGGTGGTGGAGTTGCTTGGGGAGTAAGCTACCTTTAATAGGCCACGTGGAGGCTAGTAGACTAGCTCCTAATAGGCCACGTGGGTGCCAGCTGGAGCCAGTTAAGATGACAGCTCATCTTCCTTCCAGATGCTTCTAGATGCCAGGTTGGCATTCAGTTAGGTCTCAACGGTCTCAACAGTAATTCCTTTTAGAAGGGGCTTAAGTCCTTCGGCTCCTGTCGTAGCTTATGAGCTCCGGGTTTGTTGCGCCTACTTCGGGTTAAGGGTGCAAAGCCTCTGAAATCCGAAGAGATGAGCCTTCATTACCTGAGGAGATCTGCTTTGACAGAACAGAGGCGGTTGCTCTTCCTTCATTTCCCGAGGAGGGTGATTCTAGGTGTAAACTCGAGGAGGTCACTGTTCTGGATGGAAGGATGAGATTAGTCCACGTGTTAGATGGCAGGCTCCTCGGTTTTTACCATTATCATGTTATATTATATATATATATATATATATATATATATATATATATATATATATATATATATATATATATATATATATATATATATATATATATATTATGCATAGTGATAAAGCCGGCCGCATAGTAGCATGCCCGTATATATATATATATATATATATATATATATATATATATATATATATATATATATATATATACGGTAACATGGTAGGATCAATCATTATAATCCGGCCTTGATTTGACCCCTAGATAATGTTTGAAGGATTTTTTTTTTTTTTGTATGGATGGTAAGATCTACTAAAAATAAGCTACCATGTCAATTTTCATATAATTTGGTAACCATTTGGTCCTCCCACTTAACGGTTGAAATTCTGGACCGTTCAGATTCCTATAAATTTTGATCCGTTAAGATGAAGACCCTAAAAGTTCCCAAATTCTATGAAAATTGACAGGCTAACTTATTTTTCGATAATCTTCTCATCCATACGGTTGGATTTCCTTGAAACATGCTCCAGGGGGTCAAATCTGGCGCGACCGCAAATGAACATAATTGCGGCCGGCCGGACTGAATCAGTTCTGTATATATATATATATATATATATATATATATATATATATATATATATATATAGGTGTCCTCTATGTAATTGTTATTGAATTTCAAAAGAGTCATTATTACACCTCTAATCTTCATTAAATTTTTTGACAGGAAACCAGGTGCATTGGAATCCACTCAATTCCAATTTCAGCCATCCAATTCCGTTACCAAACGGGCCTAAAGTGTGCGCCCGGTTCACCACATGCGGAGTTCGAGGCGTAACATTCTCTCTCTCTCTCTCTCTCTCTCTCTCTCTCTCTTTTCCCCCCACCCCACCCCCCCTCGCTCTCTATCTTAGTCCGCATTTAATCGGCCAATTTCGTTACCAAACGGGCCTAAAGTGTGCGCCCGGTTCGCCACATACGGGGTTCGAGGCGTAACATTCTCTCTCTCTCTCTCTCTCTCTCTCTCTCTCTCTCTCTCTCTTCCCCCCCCCCCCCACTCTCTCTCTTAGTCCGCATTTAATCATCGGAGGCTCCTCCCGAGCACAAGTGCTCGAATCTCTTCTCTCTCATAGTTCTTTCTCTTTCTGAGCAGGGTTCAATTTGTTGGAAAATAAGCATTTGTGTAATGCTTATAACTTATAAGACATGATAGGTTGAAAAACTAAGTAAAAATAAATAAATAAATAATGGAGAAATTAAGTTTGCCAAATGTTGTATTCTTTCACTTTGAAATTGAGAGTGCCTTTTCACCAAAGGTTGTACTCTTTTCACTTGAAAGAGTGTGTGCCTTTTCCAAAGGGATGTGTTTTAGGACACCATTGGGTTATAAATACAATAGAAAACCAATGGCAAATATATACTACAATCACTCTAATTCCTTTCTCCATTCTTTAACCTTGTTCTTGAGTATTCTTTTGCAAGAACAAAGAAATTGTTGATCTTTTCTTCTTGGTTGGCTTTGGTGAATCCTGGAAGGTTATTTGTCATTCAAACCCTTCAACATACTCTTAGTAGTGGGGGGCAAATAACACTTTAAGGACAAAAACTATCTTAATTGTTTTGCATCCAAGCCATTGTTATTCTTCAACTTGTAAACCCCACTATCCACAACAATCTTAAAGTGTTATTGCTAGTTCTGAATTTGATCGTGAAGATGGACAACAAGGCTACAATCAAAGTAAAGGATCATGAATTCAAGTTGGACCGTTTTGATGGCAATGGCATGAGTTTCACTCGATGGAAGGACAAGATCAAATTTATGCTTACAGAGTTAAAGATCCAACATGTCATGGATGAAGGTCATCCAAAGCCTCCACCATTGGATGACAAGAGCAACGATGAAGACAAGGCCAAATTGGAGAAGTATGAACAAGATCGAATTCGGTGTCGTGGCGCGCTACATAATGGAGACACTTTCCGATCGATTATATGATCTTTTTAGAGGCTATGAAGATCCGGTGGAACTTTGGAAAGCATTGGAGACAAAATACACAAATGAAAAACAAGGTGTGGATAAATTTATTTCCTTAAAGTATTTTGAATTTGTGATGGTGGACCACAAGTCCATAGTACAATAGGTTGATGAATTGCAAGTCCTAGTATCCAAACTCAAGGATTTGAAGATTGAAGTTTCATATCAATTGTAAGTGGCGGCAATCATTGCAAAATTGCCACCATCTTGGAACAATTATAGAAAGAAACTCATGTATTCAAATGAGACCTCGAGTGTGGACCAACTCTTGATGCACATTCGGATTGAGGAGGAGACTCGGATCCGTGAAGGCAAAAGTGCACAAGTGAATGGTTCCAAAGTCAACATGATTGAGCATGGTGCCAAGGACAAGAAGAAATTCCAAAAGAGGAAATTTGTTGACCACAACAACACCAATAACTCCAATAATGTGGCAGGACCTTCGGATACTTCCAAAATGAAGAAAAAATGTTTTTATTGTGGAAAGAAGGGGCACTTCAAGAAGGATTGTAGATCCTACAAAAAGAGAAAGTTGGAGAACTCCAATCAAGCAAATGTGGTGAACAAAGAAGTTGAAGAATTGCTGGCCATGGTTTCTGAAATGCACATTGGTATGATTTCAGAAGTGAACATGGCAACCAATACCAAATCACTAGAATGGTGGTATGACTCCGGTGCAACCATTCACATTTGCAATGACAAAACTCAATTCAAGGAGTTTGACGAGACAAAGGAAGATCAACATGTAGTCATGGGCAACAATGCTATGGAAAAGGTTCTTGGAAAAGGAACCATAGAGCTTCACTTTACTTCCGGAAAGAAATTGACTTTGGTCAATGTTCTTTATGTTCCCGAAATTAAGAAGAATCTTGTATCTGCAACTTTGTTGTGTAGCAAGGGAATTAAAGTTGTATTAGAAGCTAAAAAAGTTGATTATGTCTAAGAATGGGATCTTTGTTGGGAAAGGGTACTCTTGTAATGGAATGTTCAAATTAAGTGTGGACATCAATAAAACTAGTAACTTTGCTTATATTATTGATTCTTTTTCTTTATGGCATAATAGACTTGCTCATGTTAGTTTTAAAACTATGAAACTTAAGTCTAAAGATGGTATGATTTCTTATGATCATGAGATTAATGAATAATGTGAAATATGTATGCAATTTAAAATGACTAAGAAACCATTTCCTAGTGTAGAAAAGGATAACAATATACTTGATCTTGTGCATTCTGACATTTGTGAATTAAATGGAATGATAACAAGAGGTGGCAATAAATATTTCATCACATTCATAGATGACATGTCTAGATACACATATGTATATTTGATGAGAACTAAGGATCAAGCATTAGAAAAGTTTAAACTTTATAAAGCTGAAGTTGAAAACAAGATGGAAAAGAAAATTAAGTGCTTAAGAAGTGATAGAGGAGGGGTATACTTCTCTATGGAATTTTCTTCTTTTTGTGAAGAAAATGGAATTGTACATCAAGCAAGTGCCCCATACACCTCACAACAAAATGGTTTGGCGGAACGAAAGAATAGAACTTTGGTGGATATGGTAAATGCCATGATCCTCAATGCTAAATTGTCAAAGAATTTATGGAGGGAAGCCTTGCTTACGGCTTGCTATGTACATAATAGAATACCTTCTCGAAGAACTAAAACTTCTCCATATGGGAAATGGAGAGGTAGGAAGCCTAACCTAAGTCATCTTAGAGTTTGGGGTTGCATTGCTTATTATAAAGTTGTCGATCCAAAAAGGACAAAATTGGGATCAAGAGCAAATAAAAGTGTATTTATTGGGTATGCTGAAAATTCAAAATCATATAGATTACTAGACATTGATTCTAACATTATAGTTGAATCAAAGGATGTTGAGTTTATAGAGAACAAGTTTCTTAATGACTCAACTACTAATGATCTAGAATCGGACAAAACACAAAATATGAAAACTACTTTTTATGGTTCTTCTTCTAGTAAAAGAACTCTTAATGACTTACCTATTGAGGTTAGAAAAATTCAAAGAGGAAGAGTAGAAAAGCAATTGGATCCTAATTTTATATACACCCAAGGGATAACATGTCTTGTGGAAGGGGATAGTAAATCTATAATGAATAAAATACCCATGTTATTGCTTATTAAAGGTGATCCTAAAACCTATAGTGAGGCTATGGCATCCAGAGATGCAGCCTTTTGGAAAGAGGCAATCAATGAAGAGATGGATTCCATCCTTTCAAACAACACATATGTGCTTGTTGATTTACCTATAGGATCAAAACCAATTGGATGCAAGTGGGTATTTAGAAGGAAATATAATACGGATAGATCCATACAAACCTTTAAAGCAAGGTTAGTAGCTAAAAGATTTCAACAAAAAGAAGGTATTGACTATTTTGACCCATATGCACCGGTAGCTAGAATAACTTCAATTAGAGTGTTGTTTGCATTAACTTCTTTGTACAATTTACATATTCATCAAATGGATGTAAAGACTGCATTTTTTAATGGTGAATTAGATGAAGAGGTGTACATGGAACAACCGGAAGGTTTTGTACTACCTGGAAATGAGAATAAAGTATGTAAGCTTGTAAAATCTCTGTATGTTCTAAAGCAAGCACCGAAACAATGGCATGAAAAGTTTGATCGGGTGATATTGCAAAATGGTTTCAAACACAATAATGCAGATAAATGCATTTATTCTAAGTTTATAAATGAGTATGGTGTACAGTGCTTGAGGGATATTCTGATGCAAGTTGGATTACAAGTGTGAATGATAATAATTCACCATCTGGTTGGATCTTTATGCTAGCAAGAGGAGCCATATCTTGGGCTTCAAAGAAACAAACATGCATTACTCATTCCACTATGAAGTCTGAGTTTATAGCCTTAGCGGCTGCAAGCAAAGAGGCAGAATGGCTAAGAAATCTTCTATATGACATAGAATTGTGGCCACGAGAAATGCCAACTATCTCTTTGCATTACGATAGTGAAGCTGCAATGTCTAAAGCATTCAACAAAGTTTATAATGGGAAATCTAGACACATTAGCTTGAGGCATAGTTATGTTAGACAATTAATCTCGGAAGGAGTGATAACAATTGTCTATGTGAAAACTATGAATAACTTAGCGGATCCATTTACGAAAGGCCTCTCGAGAGAAATGGTAGAAAGAACAGCTAAATGAATGGGAGTTAAACCCATTGAATTCTGCAAGAATCACCTTTAGTAGTAACTCGACCTCTCTAGTATATCAACTAGAAAAGGTTTAATGAGCAAACAAGCTATTGATTTGATCAAAGTGGTGTTTCCTAGTATTGTAGGAGGTTGAGCATTCGGGCTCTTAATGGAGTATTGATTCAGTAAAAAATCATGGGCATACTAATACTTATGCTAAAACAGAAACTCTATCTATATGAACATAAGGAATGGTGCCGTTCCAAGAAAAACAATTATGACTTTTGTAAATGTTCATGAAACCAGGAGGACGCACATGGCCACAACAGTGCTCCAACTACTGGTGAATATCTCAAGAACAATGTAATTTTAATGTGTGTGACTTTCTGGTTAGAACATTCTAAATTATGGTTTAAAGTTCATGTACTACCATCAATTTAGTTCTAACTTTGAAGGTTAGTGCAACTTAAAGATTTAAACTTAATAAGTATCTTTAAGATTTAAACTTACGGTGATTAGTTTTACAAGCTAAGTGGGGGAATGTTGGAAAATAAGCATTTGTGTAATGCTTATAACTTATAAGACATGATAGGTTGAAAAACTAAGTAAAAATAAATAAATAAATAATGGAGAAATTAAGTTTGCCAAAGGTTGTATTCTTTCACTTTGAAATTGAGAGTGCCTTTTCACCAAAGGTTGTACTCTTTTCACTTGAAAGAGTGTGTGCCTTTTCCAAAGGGATGTGTTTTAGGACACCATTGGGTTATAAATACAATAGAAAATCAATGGCAAATATATACTACAATCACTCTAATTCCTTTCTCCATTCTTTAACCTTGTTCTTGAGTATTCTTTGGCAAGAACAAAGAAATTGTTGATCTTTTCTTCTTGGTTGGCTTTGGTGAATCCTGAAATGTTATTTGTCATTTAAACCCTTCAACATACTCTTAGTAGTGGGGGCAAATAACACTTTAAGGATAAAAACTATCTTGATTGTTTTGCATCCAAGCCATTGTTATTCTTCAACTTGTAAACCCCACTATCCACAACATTATTCGTGAAGATCGATCCCTGGAGGAGTCTTTGATCCCATGGAGTGAAGAACAAGGAGAAGATCATCGATCATGATCGATCTCTCCATCAAAATAATATAGTTAGTGACACATGAAGAAAAAAAAAACAAACCTTTTTTTTCAAAGAAAAATTGTTATACCTAGTTCATTGTCCACATTCTTGAATCTGAGATGATTTGATTTTGCTACCATATGACTTGATATTAAATTAAGTATAAAATACTTGGAATGTTTAGTGTTCAATTCCCTTCTAGAATCAAACTAAGTCATGGAAATCTATTTTTCTTTTGAAAAGAAAATTCATATAGGATGACTCGGGATGACAAGGAAAGGAAAACACACCACATTGTTCCAGTCAAAAACATCAAACATTTTATAAATGAGATATGAGATAAATGAGATATGAGAAATGTTTGATGACTTGATATTTTCCACGAGTGCCCCAAAGGAGAAGTAATTAATAAGAGACACGGAAAAATAAAGGTCAAGCCATGGAATTCCACTTTGATGACTCGAAAATAATGTCCATAGACCTTTATTTCCACAACAATGACTTTAATTAAATCAAAGTATGGCCTTGTGTTTTTAGTGTTGAATGTTCAAAGGATGTCCAAAATATTGCACAAGTCTTTCAATGTTGGAACATCAGACTTCAATTAAATGAAAATGACATGACCACAATAATAACCAATCACATTCAAGCCTATTGATATCCGGGTCTCTTATTAAAATATGAGGTTCTTCTATAAAAGAACGTGTGATTGAATCCTCACTCTTACAAAATAAGGATTAGGCTGGTGATATTCTTCTGTGGACTAACACATGATTAAACTACTAACAGGTGATGTTCTAACACTAGATTAAACTGCCCCGTCTGTACACGTCCTCACCTTTATAAAAAAAAAGATATATTCTGATTAATGTTATTTGTACTAAATAACTTTATAAAATTTACTCATCTAATTTTTTAAAAAAATATATATAAACTCATAATTATGATTATCTTTACGATTATTTATATTTTTTAATTTTTAATTAAAATATAAATTATTCTTACAATAATAAAGATAGATGTTTTGGTGCTCTAGAGATATTGTAATATAGAAGTTAATAAAATAGTTTTTTTTATTCTTACAACATAAATTAATAATAAAAATAATTAAATGATATAAATATTGGATAGGGGAATGGGTTTTAAGAAGACGATTAAAGCCAACCTAACAAGGTTGACTCATTCTTTAAAAAACAATAAAAAGTATGCAATCCATTAACTCATGTAGTTGGGTCCACTCTTAACCATAGTTAGTGCGTAGCAAACAAGGAGACGCAACCTCAAGTTTGTCAAACGCTTGGTTTGACTTGCATGAAATGACCTATGGACTATTATGTGGTCACCAATGCATGGTGGTGTGCCCTTGATAAGGGTGGGAAGGAGTAGCTTTCAATGTATTTGCACCCTTTCCTCTTTGAGCTCAAGCCATAAGGGTGAAAATGGTGAGATGTTTGTGCCCTAGATGACAAGGATTGTATGTTGGATGGAGCCCACCACCCCACAATGAGTTAAAGGTTTATCTTATCTCGTCCACAAGCAAAGTCAATGGGGCTAGGGTTTCATTATTGTGTCACTTGACTCCCCTGACATTAGGTCACCTCACACCTAGAGGTTGATGGGACTTGATATTCAAAGACAAAGGTGGTGTTTTTCAATGGCATCTTCAACAAAAGCTCTTTACTCTTTTACTTTACTTGATTAGGGTTTTGTATTTTACATATTCTCATAAATTTCACATTCTTCTTTTTTGGATATTATTTTAATATCATATAATAAGTATATATATATATATATATTCAACTCATGATCATTTATATTAAAACTTGTTAGTCATACAAATAAATATAAAACTTGACTTCATTAACGCTGGTCTTAGAAAAATATAAAAGATTGATAATTGAAAACTTTTATTTATTATAAAATAAAGAAAAATGATTATTAAAAAAAAACAAAGAGATGGAGGGTCTTTGATTGATGCCCAATTGGACTCCTCTCCACCAAAATTAATAAGATAATATAATGGTTGTCAAACTCCACCAACTAGCATTAGATTAATAATATATAAGGCTAAGAGGAATCCAAGAAGATTAGTACAAGTTGAGCAATTTGGCAAATGATTTTATAATGTTTTTTCCAAGTCAAAATGTTCCAACACTGGAGAGTAAACAAAGACGAATGAATGGGTATTGATTTGGTTTGAATATATGCTGGCCAAATGGAGTGGAAAAAAAAGTGAGGATCGGTTCTCCCCACCATCCAATAATACTATTTTTTAAGTAAATAATAAATCCAACCAACGTTATGCCCAAAGTCCATTCAAACTTTTGAAAATTGTCATAATTTTTTAATTCCATTTAAAACAATAATAATAATAATAATTGGACTGTTTTTATCATGTTAGGTGGCAGTTGACCTGCCAGCATTAAACGGAGAGAAGTAACGGCGTTCAACTTATGAGGATACTGTTAAGAAGAGATCACGACCGTCAGAGGGGCCCAGTGATAATTTATATGAAATTCTACTTTTACTTCTTTTCCGAAATTTTTTACAGATCGATCCTCTTGGAAGAGAGGAGCCAAAAAAGAGGGGTGAAAAAAAAAAGGAAAAAGAAATAAAAATAAATGAAGAAACGAGAGATGGACGGCTGAGATTGGAGATCAGATGTCACGTGCGGGATCGAAGACGATGGGATCGGGAGCAGTGGAGGGAGTGTGGCGGTGCTCGCCTTCGTACGTGACGATGAGCATCGATGGGTCATCTGGGTCTCTTTCCACGTGCTTGCGCGCGGGGCAACCTCGCAAGCTACTGCACTTGTAGTAGCCCCTGAAGAGAAGGAGAGGTTCAGATTAGATTGATGATCGACCGTTTGATTAGAATCGGACGGTGGAGAGGAGGAGGAGGAGGAGCTTACCGGGGGTATGGGGAACCTTTGATCGGTTTTTGGCCGTACTTGCGCCAAGAGTACTCGTCAGACGGGATGTCGGCCATCTTGGAGCTGATGGCGGGGACTCTGATGGTCTTTTTTACCCTCGATTTCCTGAGAAATTACGGGAATACCAGTTGGTTGGGTGTGGATAGAGAGGGATTAACGTGACTCGTGAGCCGGATTTTGAGTGAGGGTTTGGGTTGTTACCTTCGTTTGGAGCAGTGGCAGCGGCCGCCGGAGGAGAGTTTTCCGGTGAGGTCGTCGGAGTGGGCGTGGCTGTGGCTGTGGCTGTGGCTGTGGCTGCTGCACTTCTTCTTGTAGCTGGAGGAGAGGGGAGGCTTACCACCGGCAGAGACGGAGGGGATGGGGGCGAGGAGGAGGGAGGAGCCTGTCTTGCCGTTGGAAACGCTACCATCGGTGATCGATGAAAGGAAAGAGGAGTTCGCGGATGAGATCGAGGTCGAGATACTGAAGCTCTCCTTCATGTATTGACTCGTAGACATCTCCGCGAGGCCGCCGGCTACGACCATCGGGCAGGATCCGACGTTGGGCTTGGTGAAGTCCAGCGTCAGCGTCTGAGGCGGTGGAGGAGGAGGAAGTAGCGGCGCGGGCTGGGGATTCATCGTGACTGTTGTTGGAGCGGGGGCGGTAACAAGGTTGAGGGTTGGAGGCTTCACCGGAGCACGGCGGAAGCGAGCGTGGCCAGTGCGGTCGAGAATGGAGATCACCTTCTTAAACTTGGAGACGGTGTGATCTGTGATCTCTCGGCAGTCCATCGGCGATGGCTGGTGGGAGAGCTGGAGGACGAGATGCTCCAGGCCACGGAGCCCCGCTGCGGCCGCCTCCTGGATGGCGATCTGGTCATTCATCTTGGTGTAGCCCATCAGATCAACAGCCATGGATCCTAGAAACCCTAATAACTCAAACAACCATCAGAGGGCAGACCAAAAGGAAGAAGAGTCGGAGAAAGTGGGGGAAATGGGCCGGAGACAAAGAGGGATTTATATAGAGAACGAAACGAGTCAATGGGGAGACTTTTGATCGAACGGCTCTGATCAAAGTTTGTCTTCCTTAACCTCGAGATACGGAACGAATCAATAGGTGAGCGGGAAGCTTCAGCCTTAATGCGCATCTCGAGGAATACGATCTCTTACAATTGATCATGACCGTTCGATGAAAGGGGAAAAGTCAAAACAGGGTGGGTTCGTTGAATGATGTTCATGTGCGCGTATCATTAGAAATCCTTTGGTTGGGATTTTAAATAATCAAATGGTTTTTTTTTAAGAAAGTCATAATATTCGTGGTTGGGGTTGACCAGTTTAGGGGGTTAATATTTCTTGAACTTTGACAAACTTATCCTGAATTAATTAACTAATTTGTTCTTTTTTAATTAAACTTGATATCTTTTGAAGGATTTTGTTTGGATTTCTAATTTTATTTTACAACGTGGGAGTTGTGATCCAGTTCAGAGATGAGTAGGTCGAGTGGGGTTGACGGATGGGTCACGAGAAAAACATAGCTTGGGATTATTTCATTCTGGTCCTCATAAATTTTAAAATTTCACATGAGTCCTTGATACTCTTTGACAAGTCAAAGCCAGAGATGTCAATATTGGACTGAAACGACACATTTATTATGATTTGAATTTTACTAAAATAAATAATAAAAAAAAGTTTAGAAAAAGTAGAAAAAAATCCAATTAAATTAAATGTGAGCCGATTTGAACCGATTAAAGTCCAGCTGTGGCTGTGGGTTCATAAATCATAATAGATTTAGATTATCTAAAAAGAAACAAAAGAGAAAAAGAAAAATGAAAAAATAAAGGAAAAAAAAGGGTGACCGGCTGGAAAGCAAGCGAGGGGGCTTTGGCTTTCGAGTTGAAATTGTTGACCAACCGACAAAAACCGGTAAGCAAATCGAGCCGTCCGATATTTGAGAAGTGAAATCCAACGAACAAAGTGCATTGTAGAGTTGACTAAAGAGCATTTATCAATTTTTTATTTTGAATTATTAAATAATGAAGGGCATCGTCAATGGTCATGTGCTGTGCTCCAATGAATTTAGCTTTTTCTTTATTTTTTTAATTATAAGTTTAAAAATTAAGAGACGGAGGGCCGGATATCTTGGGAAGTGATTATGTTGCCCTATGACTTTTATTTAAAAAGAGGACATAATTACTATTTATTTTGCTTTTTTTAAAAAAAAAAGAAGGTCAAGTTGTGTTAAATGTTGTGGGGTGACCTTCTTCTCAATAAAAAAATCATTTAAATCCTTTAAAATTTCAATTGTTAAAATTAGAGCAAGATTTTTTTTTGTTGCGTTTAACTTGTTTTGAAATTACTAAAAGAATTCTTATTTATTTAATTATTTTTAAAAAGTGAGCTGAAGGTTAGTTTTTGTAAATAAACAAATATTGCTTAAATTGGTCAAAAACATGAGGTTGATTATTATTATTATTTATTATTTATGGTCCTAATTGGTTTTGTCAAACTATCGATATGTAGTATGATTTAACTATGAGGAGGCTATTTTAGTAATTCCAATCCATAAAGTTAAAAATTTTAATTGTGATCAATTTTAATTGAGACCATAACTGCTAGCGATTATGATTAAAGGGGGTTTTTTGCTTGCATACCCCTATAAAACTTGGAAATTGCTTAAATACCCCCGTAAAAATGCTATTTGCTTGCATACCCCGTAAATCAACTATTTTTGCTTATATGCCCCTATGGTTAAGTTGCCCCTTGACGGTGTTAAATCAATGGATGGAATGGGGGTAAATTACTAAATTGGGTTTGCTTATATACCCCTCTAAATTTTTTTTAAAATTTTATAGATATTATTTATTTTATAGATGAGAAAGTAGGGTTGGAAGTCAAAATTATTAAAAATGAGGGTAATTGTGTAATTTTTCAACTATGGTTAACTTTAAACTATAGTTAACTCTGAAAAAACTAACGGTGACTAACGGTAACTAACGGCGGGGGTATATAAGCAAAAAAATTAGTTTTAGAGGGGTATGCAAGCAAATTGCATTTTTGTAGGGGTATTTAAGCAAATATATGGTTTTGGAGGGGTATGCAATCAATTTTCTCTTGTTTTAAATTTGACTAAGTTTTTATGATAGTTGACCAAATTGGATCAAGTAATGGGCTTGATTTCATGAAGCCCAAAGAGAAATAGTTTACTGTATAGCCCACCATAGTGTGTCAATTAAAATTCATGGGCTTTGAGCTTCTGGCCATTGTTCTGGGCCAACTTAATATAAAGTTTGAGAAATTGTTCTCTTGATTTATTTTATAGTTTAGTGAGCTAATCACTAGTAATTGCATAAGTGCCTAAATAATAATATGAGGTCTTTTGTTTGAGACATAATGCTCTGTAATATTTGAAATTAAATATATATATATATATATATAGTTAAAATTATTTATTTATTTTAATTAGTTTTAATTTAGTTTAGTCAAATGGTAATCAATTCATGGACTTAGAGAAGTGTCACTTTGCTGTCATATTTAGATTGAATTGAGAGAGGGGATGACCCTTCATCTGTTTAAAGGAAAAGAAAACCATATATATATTAGAGAAGGAGGAGACATTGCTCGTTAATTAATGTTCTAATTCACTAATTTAACATCATGACATAGAGTTATCATTAATTGCTTTCTTTCTGGTGATAAATAGTCATTAATTACCAATATTAATTGTTCATGCATATCATCCAAATGATCAATTGAAAGAGGATGTTCATGCATGCATGAACATGCATGGGAATGTATGCCCCTTCCACTGTTTAGAGAGAGAGAGAGATCCAAGAGAGTTGAATAGTTGAGTAAGGATGAGAGATCCAAGAGAGAGAGAGAGAGAGAGAGAGAGAAAGTACTTGTAATGGATCCAATGCATGCAATTGCAAAGGGGTACGTACAGTTCCATGCCAACGAAGATGCTTCCACTGAGTAGTTATTTTCAAGGCATCAATGGAAGCTGGTCCAGAACCCTAATTCACAGGACAATTAATTAATTAATTAATTAATTAAGAGGCCCTTGCTTCCTTTCCTTTTGTTATTATAACTAATTTGTACTCCTTTGGATCATCCATGCATGCATGCATGCATGCATCCCTGATCTCTGTCTCTAATCGGATCATCGATCCATGAGGACGTACGGATATATTTAACATGCATGACAAGCCAAAAATCCCCCTCCTCCCAATTCTTTGTATTTTTGTTTGTACAATATATTGATTGTACTACATCAAGTAAGCACGTCCAAGGGAAGGGACTATAATTTTAATTATAATATATACACACACAACACAAGACTGCACATCCTGGAAGCTGCTCTTTGTTGGATTTGTAGGTCCATCTTTTTCACTCTCAAATCGTTGACACTACTCTTATTATTGTAACATACATGCATGCATCATGGTTTTAAATCCTTTTCCTTTCAAGTTAGTACGTACCGGGGACTCTGGGGTAAAACTCAGTGAAGACACACGTGTGGGGTGTGGGACCTAAACCTTTGGGTTAATTAGCTTTTAAATTTTTTGATCTCAAAACACACATATAAAACATTCCCATGGATTCCAACACACATTTAATAATTATGAGTAATATATATATATAGGGCGCGGATTAGATGCGGTCGGCCGGATGCACTGTGCATTGACCCCTTAGAGTATGTTTGAAGAATTTCCAACTATACGGATGAGAAGATCATCGAAAAAATAAACTAGCATGTATATTTTCATATAATTTGATTATCGTTTGGTCCTCCCATTTAACGGTTGAAATTCTGGATCGTTCATATTTCTATAAAATAAGAACCGTTAAGTGGGAGGACAAAATGGTTACCAAATTGTATGAAAATGGACATGTTAGCTTATTTTTCGATGATCTTCCCATCCGTATGGTTGGAAATCCTTCAAATATGCTCCAGGGGCTAAATGGTAGGCGAGTGAGAATACACAGTATTACAGTCGGCCTGCCTATAACACGTATTGCTTAAATAAATAAACACAAAAAATTTAGTTTTGATTTCTTCTGTCACATACCAATATGATGTTTAGAAGTTCGAGTGATGATCTTGAAGCTCTCTATAAGTGTCCAATCTCCACCTTTTTATACTTGACGATTAGAACAAAAAAGAAAGATATTTAAAAGCTTTTTATGTTTCCTACAAGAAATCACTCAAAAATACTTTGAGTTTTTAATTAGATTACTCCACTTAATTCACATTTATCCGTATTTGAGATGGAGATGAATTATAAACAATTTATAATTATCTCTGAGAAAAATCTTCGTTTTATTTAAACTCAAAATATAAATATAAATTAATTTATAATTATCTCCTTTAATCAAATACCAACCTCTATGAGGTTAAACTAAGTCATCAGATGGCATGATGAATTAGACCATGTTGATTGAATTACACTGAATCACAATTATGATCTATTTATTATTTATTAGGTCCAACTAATTGACCCTAATTAGTTTATTCAAATGTCAATTTGGTCTTATATCTATGATGCACGCAAATCCCATATGAGTAACAACTCAAACTCAAATTAATTCCTCTACACATGTAATATATAAACAACCAAGGGTTAAGTAAGGGAATCATATGTGGAGCTATTGGTCATGTTATCAATTAAGGATAACTAAATAAACTAATATGAATCGCATCATATAAAACATAACCAAAGATGTCAAGATCTAGAAACTTAATTAGTATAGCATCTAAATAACTCTAGATTATCTTATATTTAGTGTGCAACGCCCTCTACTACAACATCACTGTACTAATTGCGGAGAAACCACCACATTATCAAACTCATAATTAATGCACATATAGTGAATTAGAGCCGATCAAGGTATTGACATAATTATATTACACCAATATATATTATCAAATCTCATTTGACATACGTTAGGTTTTGCCTTAATCATATTATATGTTTTAGATATTTTCCTCAATGGAAGCAGTAGATTCCTTGTTAAGCATCCTATGTTATCTTAACGTTGAACACAAGCGCGCACTCAAGGGATGACTTAGAGTGATACACAACTTAATGTTGGGAATCAAACGTGATTCCTGCAATCGTGAGAGAGAGAAAACGAAGAAACAAAGGACAATCAAGAGAGACACAGAGATTTACGTGGTTCACCCCAGAATAGGGCTACGTCCACGGCCGCCAGCAATTTCACTATTTCCTCAGATAATACAAAAATTACAAGGATGAACTATATATTAGAAACCCTAATACAGTGGAAATATGGACCACACATATAAGGTACTTTGTAATATCCCAATTAATTTCAGCAACAACAAGAAAAGAATCACCCAGGAATTCCAATCCAAAGTACAAATATTAACAGTGAAAATATGAAATCCCTAGCAAGCATTTAGTTCCAATCAAGATAAACATCCATAAGAGCATCAAGACAATAGTTAAGAAAAGGAAATATAAGCAGTAAATAACAAAAAACCCTAAAGGATTCCCAGCTCCCAACTCCTCCTCCGGCTAACGCCCGAGCATGCCTCAACCAAGCTTCTTCTAATTTCTTAATCCTTCTTCCCAGCTTCATCTCCCCTCTTATATCCCTTCCAGCCTGTCATGATCAAGTTCTTCTAACGATTATTGCCCTTCATTACCCTCTCACTCCTACGCATAGCCCCCATTGTTTCCTCCACACTAGGTTGTGCTCTGGCTCTAACAATTATCACGTGCTCTTCATGTGGTTGAGATTCTGTTATATATTAACACTGGTACTACTGGAGATATTTTATTTCCATCTCCATCAAGAGGAACCTGCTCTCAAGGTCCAGTTGCGGATATTCCAGCTGCAGTGAGTGAAGATCCTCCCAAGTTGTATGGTCTGGTGGATGGCCATCCCATTGAATAAGAACATGAGTAATCCAACACCAGTTCAAACAAATAGTGCGAGCATTTAAAATGTAAGAAGGTCGGATGATCGACCCTTTCTCCTTTGTAAACAATGGCAAGGGAATGGAAGCTTGAGTAGGATCGCCAATGCATGGTTTCAAAAGAGAAACATGGAAAATAGGGTAGATGCGAGGCTAATCCGGTAAAGCCAATTTATAGGCTGCAGCTCCAATCTTGGCAAGAACTTGGAATGGACCGAAGTACCTCATGCCAAGTTTCTGGTTTTTCCTCAAAGTAATTGAATGTTGACGATATGGTTGTATCTTAACAAAAACCCAATCCCCTTCATTATAGGAAGCCTCCTAGCATTGCGCATCAACATATTTCTTCATACGTGCTTGAGCTTTGCACAAATTTTGCTTCAACTGCTCTAGTATTATATCACGCTGGGAGAGTAATACAGCCACATAGGGAGGATCCTGCTCTAATGAAGAATAAGTAAGAAGAGGTGGGGATCACGGCCATATATGATTTTAAAAGGAGACATGCCCACACTAGTATGATGAGTTGAATCATACGTACAACTCAGTCCAAGGGAGTAACTCAACCCATTGTTTAGGATTCTTAGTGGAGAAACAACGAAGATAAAGTTCCAAACATTTATTGAGGGCCTCGGTTTGACCATCCGTTTGAGGATGATAAGCAGAGGACATAGCTAACTTGGTACTCATCTTGTGAAATAAATAACGGCAAAGTTGCTGGTAAATGTCCTATCTCTGTCGCTGATAATTGATTTGGGTATGCCATGCAATTTGACAATTTGCTGAAGAAAAACTTCAGCGACACCAGTGCTAGTGTAATCTGCTTTAAGTGGAATAAAATGACCACATTTTGATAAGTGGTCGACTACCACCAAAATGACGTAAAATCCCTTGGAAATAGGTAGGCCTGTAATAAAGTCAATAGATATATTTTCCAAGATTTGTTAAGGAACTGGAAGAGGGTGCAAAAGGCCTGCAGGATGAGTATTTATGTGCTTGGTCTGCTGACATATAAGACAGGACCGGACAAAATTCTAAACATCCTTCCTCATAGATGACCAATAAAATTGTAAAGATAATCTAGCATACGTTCTGAGAACCCCAGCATGCCCTCCCAATAAAATGGAGTGAAATTTCTGCAACAATGTAGATTTCAAATTGGAAGCATTGGGAATGATGATTTTACCTCTCAAGAGTAGGAAACCATTGTGATAAGAATAAGCAGAATCCCCAATATGATTGTTTTGAAAATAAGTAATGATAGGACCATACAAGGGATCAAGTTGTTGTTGTTGAATTTTAGATATTAGCTGATAGTGAGGAGTAGAAATTGCTATAAGGAGGCAACGGGATAATGCATTAGCTGCTAAATTATGCTTATCGGGTTTGTATTCGATAGTAAAATCAAACCCAAAAGCTCTGGTAGCCATTTCTACTGTTGAGAGGTTTGAATAGTCTGAGTACACCGATAATTTAATGTAGCCTATTGATAAGTTCGAATGATAAATTTATAGCTCAGTAAATAGTGCCTAAATTTACCCACTGCCTCAGTAATGGCAAAGAGTTATCTTGTATAGGAAGACTATTATTGCATCCTGGGAGACATCTTCTTGGAACAGAAAGCAATGGGGTGATTATTCTGACCTAGAACAACACCAACACCACTGCCAGATGCATTTGTTTCCAAGATAAAAGGCTGAGAAAAATATGGTAATTGTAATATTGGAGCAACAGTGATAACTTGTTTCAGCTGAGTAAAAGCCTGCTCTGCTTGATCTTTCTAGGAAAAAGCATCTTAATTTTTTAAGAGTTCAGTTAACGGGTGGCCCAAGGCTGTATAATTTTTAATGAAGTGTATGCAATAGCCGTTGAGACCCAGAAATCCTCGCAGTTGTTTGATTGAAGTTGGAACTCTCCAGTTCAAAATAGTTGTTGTCTTCACTATACCCATAGCCACACCTTTGTTTGTGACTAAATGGCCCAAGTATTCCACTTGTTGTAACCCAAAATAACATTTAGTATACTTTGCATATAATTGATTTTGCTACAGAGTCTGTAACACAATTTCTAAATGCTTTAAATGGTTGTTCCAAGTAGAACTATATACCAAAATGTCATCGAAGAAGATTAAGACAAATTTGCGTAAGGCAAATTGAAAAACAGGATTCATTAAAGCCTAGAAAGTTGCAAGAGCATTTAAGAGCCCAAAGGGCATAACTAACCATTGAAAATGGCCTTGATGAGTACGAAAAGTTGTTTTATACCTCATCAGGATGAACTAATATTTGATAATATCCCAATCTTAAATCAAGCTCTTTAATTCATCGAGTAATTCATCAACTGTTGGTATTGGTAAAGCATCTTTAATTGTAATAGCATTCAAAGCTCGATAATCAGTACATAATCGACAAATACCATCTTTTTTTCTGACTAATAACACAGGAGCAGAAAAAGGACTAGTTCTATAAACCCATCTTGCAACAATTGAGATATAATAAGTTCAATTTTAGACTTTTGGCTGTGTGGATACCTTTATGGTCGCACTTTCACAGGAGCAACATCTGGAAGTAATGGGATGTAATGTCATAGGCTTTGGAGGGAGGCAGTCCAGACGGAATAGAGAAGACTAGCTTATATTTAAGCAATAATATCTGAAGTGCCACGGGCATATCGACTGGAAAATTTAAATCCACAGGAGTCTGAGGTTGTGAAAGAGCAGTAGCAAGATGTGGTAAAGGAGTCTCAAGTGGAGTATCTAATTGCAAAGTAAAGCATTCAGTAGTGGCTTTAATGGAGCACAACCTGTGCAGCTGATGTAAGGAAGTGAAATTGGATGGTAGTGGTTGAACATCCTTTAAGGTAACCAACTGATTGTGTAAGATAAATCGGATCAATCCTTGACGTACTATAATTAGCCATATGAGGACCCAAAGTGGCTAACCAAGAAGCCCCGAGTATAATTTCAGCTCCTGAAATAGGTAAGAGATATGCAAAAAGAAAAATCCAACAGATGATCTTGGACCTTCACTTGCCAGTGTCTAATAAGTCCCTTAACTTGGAGGAAATTCCCATTACCCACCAAGACTTGGAAAGTTGGAGTGGGCTCAATAGGAAGATCCAAAAAAAATGAGCTAATCGAGGTTGAATAAAATTATCATCACTGCCA
This sequence comes from Dioscorea zingiberensis, assembly GCA_026586065.1. Taxonomy (NCBI): domain Eukaryota; kingdom Viridiplantae; phylum Streptophyta; class Magnoliopsida; order Dioscoreales; family Dioscoreaceae; genus Dioscorea; species Dioscorea zingiberensis. Next base: position 18,401,168 of record CM048818.1, on the reverse strand, counting down.
CTATCAAGAAGGATTTGAACAGACAAACCCCAAATATAGCTAATGTAACGCATAGTACCTGAAACAATAGCACTATTCATAGCATTCAAGGAAAGGTGTTGTAATTGATCACTAAGCTCATGTGATGGATTCATGTCCATTATAAATTCAGTAGCCGGACCTCCTGACGACTCCTCATACCATTGAAGAAGCAATATTTTTTTGTTGGGACATTGATGATGAGGAGAGTATTTTTCATCACAATTAAAACATAAACCTTTTGCCCTTCGAAGCTACATTTCATAGACTGCGATGCGTCGAAATTGCGGTACACTAGCAGGCTTCATAAGTGGCATAGAAGAGTTAGAAGTGGAGATAGCCGAAGATCGAGTAATTGGCAAGGAAGCATGAGCATTGGAATTAGTGGTTGGCTTTGTTACAGCAGAGATATCATACTGAAAATAAAATTTCTATTTGGTGGATCTGTCAATATTGTGAGGCTTCTCCTCATACAATTTAGCAAGAGTTACAGCTTTAGTGAGTCATTCCGGGGGCCATGGACCATGATATCTTGTTGCAAGCCTTTGTGCAACCCACTAATACAACAATAAAGTAAAGCTGCCAATAGAATGCCCTCCACTCAAATTGCCAATGCAGTGAAAGTGGCATAATAATAAGTAACAGAACCGTCTTGAGTTAGCTTGAATAAAGAATATCGAGGGTAGTCAAAAATGGAAGGGCCATACGTGGTTTCAATAGCTTTGGCCAAGCCGGAAAATGATGTAAGATTACCAGACTTCTGTAACATCTGAAACTATGGTACCACAGAACCATCAAAATGAATTGCAGCAATCTTAAGACGATAAGGATCAGAAATATCATAATAGTCAAAGAATTGCTCCACCTGAAAGATCCATTGTAAGGTCATGATTCCATCAAATCGAGGGAAGTCAAGCTTAACAGAACGCATCTGGACCGGCATGGGATTGCGTTGCTCCATCATAGAAGAAGAATTTGTAGGATATGGTGGAAAAGTAGGAAGAGGGCTGGAAGAGCTATGAGATTGCTCGATGGTTTGCATCCTTTCCTCTCTCTCTATTCCACTCTTTTTCTTCCTTTTGATCCAAAACAGTTAGTACGATCTCGATCTCTGCCGAGAGATCCTTGAGATGAGTATTATCAACCATAGTAACAATGGAAACGAAAGCACCAAGGTAATATCCTAGGAATTCCAATCCCAAGTACAATATTAATAATGAAAATATAATCAAATCCCTAGCAAGCATTTAGTTCTCAGCAATATAAACATCCATAAGAGCATCAAAACAACTATTAACAAAAGGAAATATAAGCAATAAATAACCAGAAACCCTGAAGGATTCCCAGCTCCCAACTCCTCCTCTGGCTAACTCCCGAGCAGGCCTCAACCAAGCTTCTTCTTTCTTAATCCCTCTTCCCAGCTTCATCTCCCCTCAATTATATCCCTTCCAACCTGTCATGATGAAGTCCTTGTAACGATCATTGCCCTTCATTACCCTCCCACTCCTACGCATAGCCCCCATATTGTTTCCTCCACACTAGGTTGTGCTCGGCCTCTAACAACTGTCACGTGCTCTATACGTGGTTGAGATTCTGTTATTAACACTGGTGCTACTTGAGATATTGCATACTTTACTAAGGAAACATTGTCATTACTCTTGTCAATGTAATTCAACAACATGCTCTCTCGGTTGTTCTATCAATGTGCAATAACACACCAAAACAATAAATTTCATCAACATGCCATAATCGAGAAACGTTATCACCATCAAATGGTCCTTTATTATTCTGACAACTATGTTAATAAATTATCGAGGTTCATCTTATCTAAGTTGTGATAAATTCAAGATATCAGGATATGGTCATTTAGTTCTCCCACAATCGTCTAAAATGATCAGCTGAATGTTCTACAATATCATCTTTGGATCTATTTTTATCTCATATAACTAGTCATTACATGCTAATAAATATCAATAAGTAAAATAAAGCTTGCATATCTAAGGTACAAAAATTTGTATTAAATAGTGTTCTTCTTTCTCATTCTAACTCTATAGTTTCCATCTAAATGTTTTCTCTCTCACGCATGTCTTTCATATTATTATACACATAACCACTGCTTTGGTTTTATTCTGAGTACTATGAAGTGATAGTCAAGCATCCTATGCTAAGTCCTCCCACTAGTGAAGATTTAATTATATGCATGAGAGGAAACATCAAACATGGCGATGCCTTGAAATATGTGTGAAATATTTAAGATATGTAAGACATTGAACAATAAACCAAATCCCTTTGCTTACAAGAGAGAGATAGAGAAAAAATTAAACAAGAAATCTTGGGATCTCACTCAACCACTTTTGTGCTTCCTTACTCCAAGACAATTCTTAAGAAGAACACTAAAAACTGTGAGTGTAGCTAGCACACACTAGTTGACAACCCACTTTCTTTGCTTTTCTGAGCTGAAGTAGAAAATGGTGACAGAAATCCACTAGGCCATCACTATACCATTCAAGTGATGAAGATCCCAATGCTTTATATTAATATATAGTGCTATAATCTTCTTCAAGGATTAATAGAAGATCGATTATCGATTACCAAAACTGTTAATTTGATCAATAATTATATATTTAAAAATAAATCATGCATTAATTCAAGATCACAGCAAAAGAATTCCTCAAAGTTAATTATCAAGTGCATGTTATTAGTTAGTGATCATATTAATATTTATCTCTCCCCCTCCCTCTAGATCTATCTAATTAATTAACATCTCTACCATATATATATTGTTTAATGTTTTTATATTCATGAAGTGGTCACCCTCAACGATGCAAACAAATGAAGAAGCAAACCTCCGTTCTTGGGATTTGAAAACTTTTAGAGCTTGCTATCATGTCCTTTTCTATCTTCCCTTTCTAAAACTCCATTGGATGCAATGATAAAGAAGAATAAACTATAGTCATATATATATAAACACACACATATATATATATATTAGATTAATCCAATCTGTGGGATATTAATTGCTTGGAGTGAAGGGTACGTACTCATCTTTTGTTTTGTTTTGTTTTGTTTTCTCACATTGCATGTGCATGGTGCTGTGATGTGATTTCTCTCTTTCTTGTTGTTCATATGTTTATCAAGAATGCCTGCCATGAAACATTTTAAAAAGAACAAAAGGAAGCCCTCCTCATGGTTCCTCTCTCTCACTCTCTCTCCATAGAGAGATTCTATTTAGTTGAATGAACTTCATGCAAGCAATAAAGGTGCAAAGGAGGAGGTACACATATATAGATAGATTGTTTGTTTTGGATTGCTCCGAAATGGAGAGAGAAAAGATTGTCTCTCCTTCACACTTTTAGTTCTTTCTTTTGATCTCCCCCTCACACCTTTCATATGTCTACCTTTTCCTCCATGGTCCATACTCACATTCTCAATCTAAGATTCCTCACACTTTTGAGAGTGTTTCTTTGTGTGTACTCATTCTCAATCTAAGTCCACTTTAAACAATTCACTTTTTTAAAAATATTATTTTATTTTATTTTGTTTTATTTTTTTTGCATAAGGTGATAAACACCCCCTGCAGGGACTTCAAAGAACGTCTACAAGGTGGCCGCTCAATCTCGCAGGCTTATCCCCGAAAAAACAACGTTACACTCGACCCTAAGCTTGCAAGAGTGGGAATTCGATCCCAGGCTCATCTACAAGAGAAACCCATCTCTTAGCAAGAGACACGGATACCAATAGACCCTTGGGTCGTTGGTATAAAATTAATTTTTTACCATCCATATATACACTCATATACTTTATATACACATATCGAATGTTTTTTTTAAAATACGTTTAAGTAAAGTATTTATTTAAATATCATTGATGTGAATTATTTATTGATGATATTTATACTTTTTATTTTTATTTTTATTTTTTGAGAAAATTGATATTGCCTTCATTGATTAACCAAGGAAATATATAAATGTAGAGATCTCATACAATTTTGGACTAATTTGGACAATCTAAAAATATTGAATTCATATTAATTTGAACCCAAAATTGAAAGAAAAATAAATATTCGTGATTGTCATGGCATTAACTGACATACTTTTCAGCCTTTTTTTTTCTCTTTAAAAAGAAAGAAGGATTTTATCAATAAATTAATGGCCCAAAAAAGCATTCTTGCTTAAACTTCTTTCAGCCCAACAAATCCCATGTGATTTGAGCAGCCTTTACAACTACACTAGAGATCTGGTCTTCTCAATGCCATTTTTAATAATCCCATGCATTAGATTCAGTGATTAAGCTTCAACAAAAAAGAAAAAAAAAAATATATATATATATATAATAATCATATTAATTTATTTTTTGGGATATTTAATTACTAAATAATATATATTTTTTTTAAAAAAAAAGTTGGTTAATTAATTTGAAAGAAAAAATAATAATAAAGTTATGAATCTTCAAATGATCAAAATCAAGAAAATTAAAAGGATTAATTAATTATTGAAAAATTAAAAATGCAGGATAAGGGGAACAACAAAAACTAAACAAAGGGGCCCCCCACAAAGGGTGGAGAGAATCCATTGCACCTCCCACATGACCAGCTAAGACCAGTAGAGCTGCCTTAACTCCTCTTTCTCATTCTCTATTCTATCATCTTCTCTCTCTCTCTCTCTCTCTCTCTTTCCCTACCTACTTAAATTTCTCCTCCTCTCATTCTTCACAATCATTTGTTCTCTCTCTCTCTCTCTCTGTGAAACAAGAACACATATCTCATGTGTTCATGCTTCTCTTTTTCTTTTTTCTAATCTCCTTGAATTAAGTACTCTTAGTTTGTCTATTGGCAACTTTTTCTCCACTTTATCTCTAGCTATAACATCAAGAACACATATATCATGTGTTGATGTGCTTCTCTCTTAGCTCTCCTTAAATTCAATCTTTTGCAGCTGTAATTCGTTATAGAAATTAAGCAGTTAACCTTTTAGTTTGTACTGTGTTGTAGCTAAATTTTAGTCTCTGGCTTGAAGAATGATGGTATCTGAGGCAGTGGTAGGGGAACTACTTTTGCTAGCACCTATACGAACAACGGTGACCACCACTGAAGAAAAGCATGTTGAGGTATCACCGGAGGAGTGCGTTACTCCCAAGTCTGAAGAGTGTGCGCTAAAGCCGGCCCTTGTTTGCCCTCCGGCACCGAGAAAGCCTAGGCCGATGAAGAGGAAGTCTCGGGCAGCCTCCCGGGGATTCTTCGCTGTTCCTCATGATCTCTCTTCGGTTTTTCTTGCTCTTCCTGAAGTTAAGAAGAAGAGGATCCGAGTTGGTTGATCTCTTGAAATTTAGTTAAGTTTCATATATAGTTTTGTACGTGCATGGAAATTGTCCATTATTTTTCTTTTTTTCCTTAATTCTCTCCTTTTGTTTCCCCTCTTTGGGGGATGAATTGGAGCAATACTTCACGGCCATGGAAAAGTTGGTATATATTTCATCCTATAATTCACAAACTAATATTATTGATCTTTTCATTGGCCTCTCATTTCTCCTTAGTTGATACTTTGAAGGAATCGAAGCTGTTCTTTTTGTTTTTGTTTTCAAAACTTTGTTTCAATAGAACAACAAGAATCAATTAATTTGCTATATATAGTTGTTAATTTGTTTTCTGCTCGATCTCTAGAGAAAGCAAACTGAATGAAAGAAAAACATAGAATGGAAAGAGGGAATTAAATCTTGAACAGTACTGTTTGTTTTCTGCAAGCAAGCAATCAATCTTGATGGAGATCGAATACATTCATGCATATACATTAATTGTTTACAATTACAGTCTTTGTATAAGCCAAAAGTTTAATTTGTCTTTCTTCTTCAAGTGTCTGTGCTAATTATTTTACTTGTTGTTAATTATATCAGGAAATATATATTATCGATCTCTAAGACTTAATTTACCTGATTAATTACAAAGCATGCTTTTGGTTTTCTTTTTTTTCTCTTGATGCATGTGTTTTCTCACATCAGCTCAATTACTAGTTAGACTTTGATACCAAGTAGTGGAGAAGACAACTCATTCAGTTCTATAAAGTACACTACTGTTCTTCTTGTTGTGAAGAGGAGAGAGAGATAAGATGGATGATGGATGGATGTGGGGATCAATGTGATTCTTGCATGGAGAGGTCAGACAAAAGCACATGAAGAAGTGCATGGTTTATGGGACAGGAAACAAAAAGGAAGTTTAATTTGATAAATCACAAGAAGGGCCTATATATATATTCTTATTATAATTAGAACTAGTGAACCATATCAGGCCACATGATGCCTAGTCCATTCTCTACTTTTTAGCATCTCAGATCAAAAGAGACCCCCCCAGTCTTCCATGTGTCTATCGACCTTCATCATTCCTATCTGTGTGTGTGACTCAAAGAGAGAGAGAGAGAGAGAGATTCGCGTGCACTCGAATTTTCAAGTTTGGCAGCTCGCTCGAATAGATCCGAACATATGTGGTCCTCATCTTATAAGAGGTGGGATTTGACCCCGGATCATTCACAGAAAAATTTCATTTCTTAACAAGCGATCCGGTACCAATAACGTGGAACTGGCATTAATGAAATGTTTATCAGCTGAAAAGGCAAGAATAGAGTAGGAGTTTTTAGCTGTTGTAGATCTGTCTCGGTTGATTTTTTTTCTCATTCTACAACTGTTCAATGCATATAAGGAAATTAAACATAATGGAGAGAGAGAGAGAGAGCTTTTGAAGAGTTGATGATGTATATATTATGCAATGACATTAGAGAAGACAAAAATAAATAAATAAATAAATAAAATAAAATAAAATAAAATAAAATAAAATAAATAAAATTTGATGATATTATGAGAACTTTAATTTAAAAAAAATACAAGAACTTTAATTACAACAGTTGATGAGAAAGAGCTAAAAGAAAAGTTTAATAAACCATATAAATGCCTTTTGTCCGAACCAAGGTTGTCAGACCCGGCCGTGGGTATTGACCCGGCCAAATCCAGGGATCAGGGGTTAAGGGTTCAACCTGGGTCAATAATAAAATATTAAAAAATAATTAATAATAATTAATAATGATGAAATATGATATAAAATAAAATTATAATAATAAAAAATATGATTGATTAACTAAATTTGATATTTATATTTAGTCCATGCTCAAAGCAAACACATACTAAAAAAAAACAAATTAATCAAAAATATTAAAATATACAATTAAAATATAATCATAGTTACTAGGTATACAAATACAACTTTTTGAAAACTCACTTCATTTTGGGCCTTATTATGGATTTGTTTTTAAAAGTATTGGAAGACTTTGAAGTATTTAGTCCCACATAAGCTTGCTTATGGATAAAACTTTTACTCTCTTTAAATATGATTTCATTCTATCAACTAATAGAACTTGGTGAAAAAACTCTCTCACGTGCGCGCGCAGGAGGGGTGCAAATGTCGGATTCGGTTGACTTGGACGTACGAAACTCGTGTGCGAGCACGTGGTGCGCACACGAATGTCGGGTCAATTTGCGGCTCCCCATGCACCCAAGGTTTTTGTTTATTCATTTTTTTTAACTTCCATTAAAAAAAATAAAAAAATTAACTCAGGCCCGGTTCACTCGGCCCGGGTCGGCCGGGTCCCGGTCCAACCGCACGGGTTGATGATGTGGCAGCCGGGCCATAGCACTCCGGTTTTAGGGGCTTACCCGGCCCGACCCATCCCCTGGTTCCCGATTTTCCCTGTTCAACCGGCCGGGGGCCGGGGCTGACAAGCATGGTCCGAACTTGATAGCTGTAATTCTGAAGGTAAAAAATAAAAATTGCATATATATAAGAAAACTATGAAATTGTTTGCTTGTCTTTGGAAATTTCATAATTGTGTTTATAGCCAGATTTCATATATGTTTGTTGTCAAAGTCAACTCTATGTTTTTTTTCATAAAAATTATATATATTTTTTTGCGTTTGGAGAGAGTGTGTGTTACAATACCGTGGGATTTTTCCCACAGTATAAGACCGTTGGGTTGAAAACTTTTTTATTTGGGTTCTGTGTTTGTGTTTTTAAATCCGAATTACTATACCAAAATGGTGGCACTACTGTAGCAGAAATACCACCCCGAAACCAAAGAACCTATTTATTAGAACCCAGAAAACATTACCCTAGAACCCACTATAGTATGATACCATGTGAAGAGTGCACACAGTATCATAGAATTCATCTTTGAAGAGTTGTTATATATATATATATATATATATATATATATATATATATATATATATATATATATATATATATATATATAGGTAATTATTTATTAGTCCTGGCACTATTTGGTACTATTTTCCACCCAAAACACACACACCCAAAACACTATTACACTAAACCCCTACACACCCCCCAAGGACCCCAAAAAGCAAACAGTGGCAGGGACCAATAGTTCATTATCTAATATATATATATATATATATATATATATAACACAAATGACATTCATAGTAACATTATTTCTATTAAATGATATTAGATAGACATCACAGTCTAATTAAGTCTAGGTAAGAATCATATCACAAAAAGAAAACAACCCTTTTTTTTATATAACAACAACGCCCCCTGAAGGATCAGTCAAATAGGACGTGTACAAGGGCTCGATTCACCCCGGGTTTTATACAATGCAGTTTATTTTACCGTCCGAAGGTTTCACATAGCATGTACTTATTTTACTATCTGGTCTACTATGAACCAACACAGAGAAAACTCACATGCTTGCATGGGCTACCCACTGGGTAACCCACACCTTGTGTCCTCACCTTGCTATAGCAAGGATTCGACCTTGAGACTTTTGTGTGTCAAATCCCTTATGCAAGAGACCCATGCCACTGACCAAGAGGTCTTTGGCAGAAAACAACCTTATTAGACATACATAAGCAATGTTTTTTTTTATTATCTTAGAAGCACAGCAAAATCTCTATCACCTAGCTCATTGCTTAAAGTAAAAGGGAGAGAGATTAATTATGATAAGCATTGAGGTGTTAAGTAGTTGTAGTAATTAGTGTTGTTGCAAAAAGATGTATGTTTGTAAGGAGTAAGTGTTGTCCTTGCGGTAGCCAAAAGTGGGGGAAAGAAATGGACAATATCTCTATAAAGAGCCGGTGATTGGCATTCAAGCCAGAGTAGACATAAAGGAAGCAATAATATTAATGGGTCAGGAACCAGCATGCATGCTTTATCAAGAACTCTCTTGTCATATTTCTCATTGCCCTACCAACCAATTTCCAATCATCAATTTCTCCTTGTTATTTATAAGGATTAATAATGTGGCAATAATAAATAGTAAAACAAAAATAAAAGGTGAAGACAGGGATATGTATGTTCATTCATTCATTCATTCATAGTAGGTTGGGAATTATTTATCTTTTTAGTTTTTATGATCAAAATCAAAAATTTCTTTTTAGTTACATGTTAGGAGTAAGAGAGGTGAAATGGCAGGTTGTAGTGAAATTATGTTTTATCGAACCAATTACATTCAACTTTGATTTATCAATTTGATAATCATGTTGCCCTGACTCATCAATGTAATTTGTTTATTTATTTATTTTTTTGACATAGATGACAAGCGCCGCCCAAAAGAAGTCAAGGATGGACATCATGTGCGGATCGGAACTCATTCAATGCAACTGCGTCCACACCTTGCAAGAGGCGGGGCTCGATCCTGGGACCTGTCCACAAAGATCGAGGCCCACCTCTTAGCAAGGAAACCCGGTACCAATAGGTCATCATAACTGTTGGTTCATTAATGTAATCTGTTATGGGGAAAAATATCTAAAAACAAGTGGCATGATCATAAGCACAAAAATGAGAACCCAACTGTCAAAAGAACCGTTTGGTCTTCCAACGATAGAGGATGAAATCCAGAGGCACTGAAAGCTGGCAGATAATGGTCTCCATGCTATAACAAGAGATTATCGGCTCACAAAGAAGATAACCTAAAATCAAAATTCAATTTGGATTCCACTAAGATTGAGTGCTAGCATCTCTCTCTCTCTCTCTCTCTCTCTCTCTCTGAATTCTCTCTTATTTCTCTCTCTTTCTCTCGCATTTTTCTCCATTCAAAGTCATTGACTTGAGAGTCGAAGCCTCCCCCAGCACGAGTGCTCGGATCCCCTTGCTCCACAAGTTCCTCTCTTTGCAAAGCCTGGTACCTAGAGGTTGATTTTGGAATGTGGCATTGTTCTTATAAAGCCGAAGGAACGAAGTAGAGTAATCTTCGATCACCAACAGATCTCTCCCTTAAAATCATCTGAAGCACTCCAACTTTCATCGATTTCGCTCACCCGTTGATCCTACTCTAATCCCTAGGAGGAGCAGATCTCCACATCAACATAATCAATTAATATATTTATATTTATTATATAGGGTTGTCGAATAAACCAATACATTCATCAACATCTTAAAGTTTGGTTAGAGTTTTGATAGGTTTGCTCAATAAATATTTGGAATAGGTATGTTCAAATTTAGCTTAATAAAAATTTTATAAATATTTTTAATAATATAAATATTATAAATGTAATTAGTATTATTTGTTATATATATTACAAATAATGTCTAACATAAACCATGTCTGGTTGTAGCTTGAAGCAGTTCAAACCATATTCTTCCCTCTTTTGGATTAATTTTTATTTTTTAAATTCAATTAATAAAATTAATATATTTATTAAATAATAAAAAATGTAATTTTATTAAATATTAATTATTAGTTTAAAATATAAATTAAATTAAAATTATTTATTTTTATTAGATCTAATTAAATTTCATTTAGTCGCCTCAATTTTTTTTTTAAAATCCATAAAAAGTTTGGTCTCAAACAATATTTAGTTTCATTTTTACAAAATACCGAAGAATAGTTCTTTGAATTGAGGTCACCGGGCCCAACCTTAAGCAAGCTGAGCCCAACGAAAACCACCCAAGCTTTAAGAGGGGTTTAACACTTTCAGACCTGGCTCATTTACAACTCTAATTATATTAAAAACATATTTAATTTTGATTTATTTATGATGGAGTTAAAAATAAATATAAAATGATAAATGTGATTATCTTCATAGTTATTTTATATTTTATTTATGATAAGAATAGAAGTTATTTTTAAAGGTTCTGAAATAGATATTTTTGTTCTATTTTTATTATAATAAAAGTTGTATTTAGAGGTCTATAAATAGTACTCTACTCTATTAAATTAGTTCTAGAGTATTGGGATGTAAACAATAGTACCATATCGGGAGTTTGAAAGAATCTGAACATGCTTAAATAGAAAGGGGTTCCACCATGAAATACCTAAGTGCTTGGGTTTTATAAGTGATGGTTACTCTCATATTAAAAATTCTTAACATAGAGGTCTATAAATAAATGTTTTTGTTCTATTCTTTAACCCTCCACTTTCAGGTCGAAAATACACATGGACAAATGGCCGGAACAATCCAACCATGATTCGTCTAGATCGCTTTCTCATGTCCCCGGAATGGATGACGGCTTACCCACAATATTGGCGTGATCGCTCTACCTAGGATATCGCTCAGATCATGTCCCTATAGCCCTAGGCGTGGCTTACACACTCCAAAGCAATTCCCTTTAGTTTCAACAGTAGTCGGGGAAGTTCGTATTTTGGAATATGTTGACGATTGGTGGTTCCGTAATGACTTCAAGGAAGCAGGCACTTATATGTGGTCCAAGAAGCTAACAACCGCTTACGTGGTAGGTTGAAGGGAATGGAACAAGGAAGACCAACAACAAGCGACAAAGGAAGGATGAGCTCTTAACCCTTATTACGAGTCTACACCAAGGAAGAGCAACACCAACTCTCCACTTGGAGGAAGAGGAATCCTCCCAAAACCACGTAAATGAATTTGATAACATAATAAGGCAGGAGGAAGAACATTGGAGGCAAGGTGCTCATGGGTCACTTGGCTTGAGGTGATAAGAATACGAGATTCTTTCACTCTATCGCCAACCAAAGAAGAAACACCAATTGATACACCAAATCACAACCGAAAACCAACAACACCATACCAAAACAACACTTTCCAATCGATATTGGTAGGCGATATGAGTACTTCAAGATGCTCTTGAATAGAAGCGGCCCCAATACAATGTGGATCGATGCGAATTTAATGGTCAGCGGGATGGCCCCCGTGACCTTTCCCAACTTGAAAACCCTTTCTGGAGATGGAAATCCTTACGGCCATTCGTGAGCTCAATCCAGAAAGCGGTACGGGACAGATGGCTTCCAATGAACTTATACCAGCGAGGGATGGCAATTCACTAAAACCGAAATAATAAGGACCTTCATGAGCTATACCAAGGCATACCACTTAGAAAGACTAAATTGGGCCCACATCATCCTAATCCCTAAAATGTGAGATGCCTTCCTCTATTAAGGATTACCAATAAGCTTGCTCAACTGCTCCATCAAAATCATCACCAAGGTTCTGGCAAACAAAGCTACTGTACCGGTAATTCATGATCTAGTCGATGAAAATCAAAGCGGCCTTTATTAAAGGTAGATGTCAAGATAGATTATGCATGGTAAGAAATTGTCTACAAGATGAAAACAAAGCGTGGGGCTCTAATGAAGGTCGACTTAGAAAGCTTTTGACACTGCACCGGGATTTCCTCATTTGATACTATGCGAAAGCTAAAGGATTTGGACCAAAGTGGATTGGATGGGTCACAAAGATCCCTACACTCCTCAAAATCTACTTTCCCTCATCAATGGCTCCCCATACTCACGTCGCTACCAAAGGGGCTGCGACAAGGGACCCTCTCTCTCCACTATTATTTATCCCTTGCAATCGACGCTTTCACCACAATGGTGAAACATGCTATCAGAAAACATTTACGAGGGCTTCAAATGGGTCGGTACGCGAGTGAACAAATATCGAACCCTCCTATATGCGGATGACCTCATCGATTTTCAAATTGGGAAGCCAAGTGACTTTCGCCAACCCTAAAACTTTATTTTCCATCCGTCAAGGGATTTCGGCCCGAAAATAAATTACGATGCCCATCATCTCCATCGGCCATCTGAGGCGAAGCTAACGACTTGGCCACAACAATGGGATGTCTCCTAAGCCCCTACCGCTAAACTACTACTTGGGTATCCCGTCGCAGGATGCACCTCAAAGATGGATTGGGATCAACTCATCTTACAAGGTAAAGAATAAGTCGGCCTCATGGAAAGGAAGGTTAATGTCCATGGGCGGCCGTGATCACTAGTCAACTCAAGTTATCTCCGCAATTCCAACTCACCGGATGGCAATGTACTCCTACAATGGGTGCTAAAACGCATCGAAGCAATCCGGCCGACTTCATCCGAGAGGGACCAACCCGAACTCCAAAGCTTATCGATCCGGCCAAATGGGACACCCTCACAAGACCAAAGGATTTAGGCGATGGGGCATTCTTAGCATGAAGGCTTTTAACGAAGCCTACTTGGAAAATGGTGGTGACTACTCAACGGTAAGACAGAATTTGTGGGAGAATCATCCAACAAGCATACTTCAAAAGCGAGCAATTCAACCCCTTTCTAAGCCAAAGATCGAAATGATCCTCCTTCTTCCGGAAAGGAATCTCACAACAACGCGTGACCTCGTCATGACTCAATGTGAAGGTTACCCCGACGGGGGACACAAACTACTGGATGGATAATTGGCTCAATGGACACAACCCATGTAGGTGGTTCCTCGAATTTCAAACCTTGTGGCGGAAGATGGATATCACGATCCATGAGGCACGCCTCCTGCGCATACGTGGAATCAACATCCTTAAACAGGGACCCATGTCACAGGGGGCATGGGATGTATGGCAGACGCTACAAGAACATCTGGAGCACGGGGAGACACCCCTGGAGGATACGAGGACTTGGGGTCTCACCTCCTGGATCCAGGGAGTTCTCAGTCAAATCCCTATACCACTTCAGGATGGATGGCGGAACGAGGAGCAATCTCCCAGCATCCTTTTGGAAGCAAGCGGCTCCCCTACAGGTTAAAATCTTTGCATGGTTGGCATGGGAAGACAAACTTCCCACGCTTCACAATCTGGCAAAGAGACAATGGCCGGGGGATAGAACCCGCTGCTACTACTGCAACACTTTCGAGGAAACTACCAATCACTTACTAATCCATTTACCTACTCAAATTTAAGTTTGGTCGTGATTTTGCACGCCTACTAGGATCGTTCGCTTACCCCACGGGATACAAGATCTCTGGGAAGAGCAACAATGGCCCTGTACTCTCCGAGAATCTTGAAAGGGATGGCCCCCTGGTGATGGCCGCCACTGGACCCTTTGGTTGGAAAGGAATCTCCGGTGTTTCAACGATAAGCGTCAAGCGTTTGTTTTAAACTCATCGGGCACATCGATTTCCTCTTCCTCAACCTGGCGTTGCTCTACCCAACAAAGCCTTGGCCCAATGGTTGAAATTATAAAACCGATCTTCTTCATTACACGATGACCAAAGGCGAAGCCTCATAGGAGATGACCCGAGGGCGTTGCGCCACTAGTCTCCGGACGGAAACCCACCCAGTCACCTTGTTAAATCCACTACAATTACAACATGTGTAAGTGTGTATCTAGATTCATACTATCAATAAAGGAATGTGGTTTATCCACTTTATCAAAAAAAAAAAAAAATTGTATTTTCATTTCAACAATTTAATCCACTAACTCATCCAACAAATAAACAATAATAGTTACAAAAATCTACACAATATATTCAATTTACGTGGAATATTCTACACCTTAGATAGATGGGCAGATTGAATGTCACATTGTAACGGACCCAAAATTAGTCCTATATCGGCTATTTTAGGAGTGTATTGTGCATATAAGTAGCGGGATAACCTTACCCACTAGGCCGATTTTTTGGGTACTGGCCCCACCACTTGTCTACCGGGCAGGGGCCTGTGCGCAGGCTAGTGCTTGCGTAACATTGGTGCTTTCATTGAGATTCAGACGAGAACTATGCCCAAAGTCAAAACTAACGGTCCTGTTAGTCACGAAGCGCCTTTATGGAGCAAACTGGGGCCCAGAGTCCGATTGGCATAGTCCGGGCCGACGAGGATGTCAATTATCGAGCGGGAGGCTATGTTATGGCCACAAGTTAGTCCCACACCGGTTATTAGTGGAGTAGTGGTGTGCATATAAGTGTTGGGTAAACCTACCCTTCAGATTGGATTTTGGGGTAGTTAGGCCTGGCACTTGTGTGAGAGTTGGGCCTAGAGGGCCCGTCCGTCACACACACATTGGAATTTTAAATGTTAGCACAAGAGTTCGACCCAAACCCATTTATATTGGATCCATATAAGTCGGTGCCATAGATAATGCCCAATATTTGATCACCCTCCTTGTGAGCAAATCATTTATGTTGTTGTTTCTCATTCCTCCTTTGAAATGATATACATGATACTTTTATGAATACTAATTTTCCTCTATCTTGGTAATGAAATTTAGGAAAAGGACTTTGTAAAAGTTTCATTTTCTTGCATAAAGCCAAACGTGACAAACTTCACGGTTGAAAAAGAAACAAAATCCAACATACAAATATATACTTATCAACATCACATGATACCTAATAGTCAAAAGTCCCAACGAAAACAACTTGTATATAGTTCATATAAAGAATTATGGGCCCTGATTGTCTTCATAACCCATTAATGATATTACTCCAAAAATTAAATGCTCTGATCTTTCAGGAATGGAACAACTCTGATCTTTGTCTCAAAAGCACTTTGAAAATTGAATTATTGTTGATAATTTAGTTTAGAAGAGGGAGATGACCACAAATTTCAATGAAATAGACACATACTTTTGTTGATATTTGACAATTTTAATTCTTGTGCATGCCTGCTAACAAAGCCTAGATATGGAAACAATATATTGTTTAACAAATTCACTGTTTCATGATGGATATCTTCAAAGCAACAATGACATTGAAGTTGGACTATATACAAGTAATTGCCTTCATATATTATATTATATGGGGCTGAAAGCAACTCAAAACCAACACAATATAAGAGTTTTTTTTTTATTTCCCTTTATTTTAAATTAAACTAGGGCATGTTTGGTTTTTAGGGTTCATACGGAAGTAATGCACAGTAATGGAAGTGGGAGTCCAAGTAATGTGAGTTCATGGAAGTTAACCATAATTTCACGGAACTCTTATTTTAATTTTTATTTTTAAGGTCAAAACACCGAAGTGGAATTCATAAAAAATCAAACATTCCATTTCCAAAGTGGCCCACTTCGCTTGGGAGAACCAAACATAACCTAAACATTTATCAAATTATTTTAGTTGATCTAAATTGGGTACTAAGGTTTAATAAAACACAAAGTGAAAGATCAAAATCTCTAAACAACAACAAACCAATCCTTAAGTAAGGTCCCTTAACATCGGCAGGGATACAACAATTAACGGCACTTAAGCAAACACATTATGCAGCGAGATGAGCAATGAGAAGATAGTCGCTGATGGAAACTCACATCATCAAGGGTGTTTACGGTCAAATCCCTCTACACGTTCAAAGTGGATGGAGGATTAAGAAGCCCATTGGGAAATAAATTTTGGAAGATTCCGTGCTCGCCAAAAGTAAAATATTTTGTCTAGTTAGCTTGGGATGACAAAATCCTAACCTTGCAAAACCTTGCCAAAAGATAATAGAAGGGGGAGAGGACTTGTTGCTACCTCTGCGACATAGAGGCGGAAACAACAAACCGCCTACTGCTCCCATTGTCATGCTTTGTTGGGTCTACGGGGTCAGCTTGAAAACACGGAGGACATCAGGGGCAAGGCATTCTTCTCCAAACAAATGGATGGGAAGAAACCTGGTGGCAATGGTAACAACCTGGAGTGTGTGGTTGGAAAGAAATAGAAGATGTTTCCAAGACAAACATCTTGTTTTCAACAAACTAATCCATTCAATTGATTTCCTCATGCTTTTCTGGTTTGATGCAGCTCCTGAAGCCAAAAGACACAAGCTACAACTGGTGGAAATAACAATAAAGTGAAGCCTGGAGTCTACCCGAGAGGAGGCCCCCCTCCAGCCGCTTGGAACCGATTTCGAAGATGGTGACTCCCCGACCCAAACATGAGCTCGGGCCAACCAAGATATGGCCAAGATGCAGTATAAGTATCCAACAACACATGTCTTGATAAAGCGGGTAGGCAACGTTGTAATAGGCAACACCGACCTAATTAGAGGAGTGACCTATCCTACTCTCTCATGCTTAGGAAAGTCACACATAGTATATACTCTCACAGTCAAGATAGTAGGCTTAGTTTTGATTTCACTTGAGTTTGTATGTCATATCGAAAACGTGTATGCATTGCAGAATAGGAATATAGTATGAACCTCTTGGGCGTCAAGTAGACCTGGATATATAGGGGAGAATGCAATAATTAGGGGTATAAGTAAGCTCTTTAAACATCGGGATGATTCTCTTATGCCACAAATGGGGGAAAAAATATGTAAATGGGTGAAGAGATAGTCAAAAAAAGTGGGAGCAATAACTTACCCTAATAATTGTTTTAACCTTTAGGGATACAAGTGAGCTCTTTAAACATCGAGATGATTCTAGTGTGTCATAAATTAATATATATAAGACGAAGAGATGGTCAAAAAAGTGGGAGTAATAGCTTGCCCTAATGGTTGTTTATCCTACTAGTTGAAAGTGTCAAAAGACAGTCTAGATAGGTTTTCATGCTACTAATCTTATTCCGCTCTGCATGCGCCTATCTATATGGCATAAAATACCCTTGTGAACCTAACATCACTTTCAACATCCGGTTGCAAGAGTATAGAAATTGTTAACGAGGACTACCATGAGGGACGATGCTTTTTCTTTTCCTCCACTCCTTTGCACAATCATTATGTATTCATCGGTGCTACATGGTTCACTACGAACTAGAACTATTTGTACTAGAGGTTCAACCATGAATCTCCGTTTGATAATCAATGAATGTGGTTTATCAATTTTATCAAAGAAATAAAAAAAAAAAATCAAAATGTCTTTTCCATTCTCACGAAAAAATATATTTGAAAATCATGTAATTTCATATGTTTGCTTAAAATGACTTATTAATAATCATATATAACCATAATTTTGAGATCAATTAGTGATGGTTCATGATCATTCAGACCTGACAATCAGCTTATCTATGGATCAGTGACACATCATTTACCACTCGAAATCAAGTATAAAAATTTTGTTTTCTTGTGTATAATTGACAATTGACGAAGTAGGGTTAAAGATATTTTCTTCCAATTTTCTATCAAATCAGAAACTAACGATACTAAAAAAATCAACAATAATAAAATAAATAAATACATAAAAATCCAAAAACCAAACAATGATGAATAGTTTTGATAACATCTCATTTCACTAGTTTTGGTGGAATACCAACTCATTTCAATTAAACGACAAGAGTTACAATCCGATCATCAATTAGAATTTTTGGCACCATTATTAGATTATGATAAATAGTTTTGCAATCCCTCCTCTTCAATCAATCAACAGTACAGACCCTGATCCAATGTGTAATTATCTACAGTGTCTGAATAAACCATCAAACATGGAAGAAGGGAAGGAGACTCGGTGAGCTAGTGAGTACCTGGATTGATGTTTTAGAGTACCTCCTCCTCCTCGGGATCCGCAATCTGGTTTGTGGCCGTCCGATCGGAGTGATGGTTGACACGGGAGGTGCCGGAGCGGAAGCTATTGCGCTCCAGGCGTGGCCGCGTCTCGACGAAGGCGGCGGAAGACATCTCCATCTGCGCGACTCTCACGGCGCCGATGAGCTTCTCCGGGAGCTCCTCCTCCGCCTGGGACTCGACGAGAAATCCCATGTCGATGGTGACCGCCGTCACATAGCCTAAAGCGAGATGGAGAATGGCGCTGGCGATGGCCGAGCTTCCGATGTCGACGTCGATCTCGAAGTAGTTCTCGCCGCGGTGGTAATTGCAGGTGAGGGCGCGGCCGAGGAGACAGGCGGCGTAATTACCGACGGCGGCCTTGACGATCCAGGGGCCCTTGACGATCCGGTTCACTATCTTGAACCGGGCGTTGCGGAAGGCGTCATCGCCGTGGACGAAGCGGTAGAGGAGGGATCCCGGCGGGATCGGGTCCTCGGAAGCGAAGTAGAACACGGCGGAGTGGGACTCGCGCCCGGGGACCTGGAGATTGACGGCGATGATGAAGGATTTCATCGATTTGCCCTTCGATTGGGCGTGACGAAGGGCGGCCATGACGCGGTTGTCGGGGCGGCCGAGGACATCATCGAGTCGCGACGGGGAGCGGAGCCAGTCGACGCCAGCGGGCTTCAGAAGCCAGTCGCCGGAGGGGCATTTCTGTCGGTGAGAGAAGTAGTTTGGTGCCCTAAGGGAGAAGAGATCGCCGGGGGGGGACGCCCAGCCGTTGGATCCGGAGTGGAGATCAACGCGGCGGAGGGAGCCACCGTTGATGGCCTCGTCGAGCCACTCCTGGGAGTGGTCAGAGACGGCTACGTCGGCGGACATTTGAGCTTGATCTCGGGCTTGGGTAGAGAGGGATCTCCGTCTCCGGCGTCGTCGCTCGCGGTGTGGGCGGGTGAGGCTTGGGGTATAGCTTCTCTGGAGGGCTTTTAAAACGAAGACTAAAGCTTTGGATTTGCCACCAGCTTCTGTGGATATTACGCTAATGCCATCCTAGGCGATGACGCGGTAGGCGTGGATTCGAGTCGACCTGTTATAGTTGGATTGAGCCCCACTTTATGGGTGGATATGCTGACGTAAAACAGCGAATTGGCAGCGGACTCGGAGGTCGGGTGCGGGTTGAGTGCGTCCTCCTCAATCAGAATATCAAATATTTGACTCTTTTTTTTTTAATTTAATTTTCAAATCTCTTTTTATTATTTTTATTATCACAAAGTCCGATGTGAAGGCTACTAGCTCATGAAGCATGGCTACATGAGTTATAGACTTCTAGTGCACAAAAGGAGATATTTTACTACAATTTCTTCTCTCCTTGGAATAATAAGAAAATCCAATTAATTACGTTTGTTCTTTTATATTTTTTCAAATCTCTTTTTATTATTTTTATTATCATAAAGTCCGATGTGAAGGCTGCTAGCTCATGACTCATGGAAACATGAGTTATAGACTTCTAGTGCACAAAACGTGATATTTTACTACAATTTCTTCTCTTCTTGGAATAATAAGAAAATCCAATTAATTACGTTTGTTCTTTTATATATATTTTTTGTCGAAAGGGTGGTGGGTGGATGAGTAAAGCACAGCCACAGAGAGAAGAGTCTAAAAAGTGTTGCATTATGAGGCACAAGTCTCGAGAGAAATTTATGAAGAAGAAACAAATAGAAATGGGGCACATCTTGCAAGAAGTTAAAATTAAAAAATTGAAGGTCACTCAAACAAATGACCTTTCTAATAAAAGAAAAAGTTAAAACATCCCTAAACATCAAAAAAATTAAAATTTTCTATTATTTGCTACCAAAAAAAGATAAGAGGCAGAGAAACAGAGATGACAGCAACTTGCTGATAGTAAATTGAGTGATTGTGGGTAGGCAGAAACATTGCAAATACTTTTGACTACCTATGGGAAAATGGTACTGAGAGAGAAAAATGAAAAAGTGTGAAATAGTTGAATCAAGGACTGGATTCTTTGGACCAAAATCTAAATGGAAAAATTATTTTTCAGTCCTTTAATATTTTCTTTCTGACTTTTCAGTCCCTTTGACAAAACATTATACCTGCCAGTCCTCCCTTTTAGAATGAATTACTTTTAGGTCCTTGTTGTGACATTTTCTTGTTAACTTTTAAATAAAACCCCAAAATACCCTTATATATTCCCGCCAAAATTCAGCTTTTTGGTTGAAAAGATAGGCCTTTTGTACTTTCATTCTTGCAAAAGAAGCTGTGAGTCCCTTCTCCTACTTCTTATCTTCTCCTTCCCTTCTTCTCCTTTATTTCTTCTCCTTCATTTCTTCTTTTGCAGAGCGATTGTGGTGTTTTTAGTTTTATAGAGAAGTTACGACGCGACAATAGGTTAAGTGGGTGGGAGAGTCTTGTACTGACAAACAACCAAGGTAAATCCACTTTCCCATTGTTTTTTCATAGCTTGCGTCGTATAACTATGTTGTTTTTGCAGAAGGTGTTCTTGTTGCAGGAGTTTCATGGAAACCATTTTCGCCATCGCGCAATATTGGGAAGAAGGTCTAGTCTTGGAGCTCGCAGTGCTCACTTATTGGGAGTCAGTAATGGATGACATATGTGAACGGTGGGACCTTGACCCCTTTGGTGTGAGAGTGAGTTATATCGCACCAGACGAACAGAGAACAACTTGTCCCATTGACAATTCTACAGACTTTGTGCGTATGTGAAACATTTTGCAATCGTTCAAGAAGAATATGGTCGACCTTATTGTGGACACAGGTGAAGTGATTGTTGGCGATGATTGTGGGTCTTCAATTCCAACGTAATTTACTGTCTTTGTTATCTAGTAATATAAGCCTTTAATATGTGCATGTTATTTCCCGCAACCGTGTATTACAAACACGTAAGTATTTACGATCTTCTTTAAGTTTTTAGAATTTCTCTTATCTCTTTAGTATCGACCAAATGTCTTTAGTAATTGCTTTATCTCTTTATTATAGATCGTAAAGCTTTAGTATTTATCTTATCTCTTCATTATTTATAGTAAGTGTTTAGTATTGCGTCGTTCTGTTTAGTATTGTCTTACTTAAAAGAATATTTTTTTAATCATCAGGGACCCTGTAGCCGAGAGCATGTTATTGAACATTGTGGGTTCTTCTCAATATCCCGAGATTGCGATTACTTTCGAGTGTGTGAGCGATTTGAAAATGTGGAACACTTCAGGGATGCCCTCCGTGACTTTGCTATCAAAAGAAAATTTGACTTTACGTTCATTAAAAACGACAGAGAAAGGGTGACGGCCAGATGTTCCAAGACAGACTGCAATTGGAGGGTCTATGCTTCTCGAGAGGGAAATCTGCAAACCTTTCGAATAAAGACATTGCAGCCCGCACATGTGTGTGGTGGTGGTATCGAGACGAGTTTCCACCCGAAAGCATCCAAAAAATGGGTTTGCGGTCGTGTGATCCAGAAGCTCAAGGATCATCCTTTATATCGGGCCGTTGACATTCAACGGGATATTTTGCAAGAGTACGGCATGTATCTTCCGTACAAACAAGCATGGATGGGAAAAGAGGTTGCCCCAAGCACACCGTTGGCTAATCCAAAAGTATGATGTGGCCCATTGGTCGAACTATCTGTTTAAGGGGCAAAGATGGGGTGAGATGTACTCGAACGTCGCTGAGTTATTCAATGCGTGTATCAAGGAGGCACGCCACCTCCCGGTCACTGAAATGGTCGACTCAATCAGGTAATATTCACATGTGACTAAAAATCCTATACTGTTTAAGGTTTAGGGTTCCCTATCGCCTCTAACGCTTTACTATCGATCTTAAAGCTTTACTATTTAGTGTAACTCTTTAGTATCCCGTATAACTCTTTACTATCAGGCCTAAAGCTTTATTATCGAGTGTAACTCTTTAGTATCCCGTATAACGCTTTATTATCAGGTCTAAAGCTTTATTATCTACTGTAACTCTTTAGTATCCCGTATAACTCTTTAGTATCTTTCTTAACGCTTTACTTTTTGTTGGAAGCTTGATTATCTCTTACAAACACTTACTGTTCACAGGTACAAGCTCATGAATATGATGTATGTCCGACGCGAGCATGTCCAACGCTGGGCAACACATCTTTGCCCAGCAATACATCAAAAGCTCGAGGATACTATCGAGTCAAGCCGCTCACTCCGCATAGGTCGTTCGGACGGTGAGCAATTCAAAGTTATCGAACAGTGTAGCTATGCTGTCAATTTGCGGACAAGAACATGCTCCTGCAGAAGTTGGGACGTCTATGGAATACCTTGCACGGATCCTTGTGCGGCAATCGTGACTTCGGAGACAAGTGTACATCGCTTCGTGGATGACTACTTCATGGTACAAATGTACGCCAATGCATATGCAGACCATATTTCTCCAGCACTCCGCACACCATAAGCTTCATTATATGCATCCCAAGGCCTTCTAACTACGACCACCTATTACAAAGAGATGGCATGGGCGGCCGAGGCGGACTAGAATTGAGTCGCAAGCTTCAGATGAGAGAGTTGCGGTGCAGCCGCTGCCAAAACACTGGCCATAATAGCAGGACTTGCAATGCAGTCATAGCTGATTAATCTTTTCCATCAAGGCTATAAGGTTACTTGTGATGAAAATTTTTTGCACATTGAACACTAATGTGGCATATCCGTTTACAAAATGTGACATATACGTTTACAAAATGTTTACACGAATACAAAAGATTATAAAGAGTTAGTCCGGATAGTAAAGACATAGCACATGATACTAAAGCGTTAATCCAAATAGTAAAGACTTAGCATATGATACTAAAGCGTTAATCCAAATAGTAAAGACTTGAAATAACTTGATTACGATGACTCGATCCAAGGGCAAAATGTATTTTCACCCCGAAAACGTTCAATCATGGGCCTTGGAGGAACCGCTCAAACCTCTGCAAACTGACAAGGGCATCTTCGTCTTTTCATACACCATATAACACCGTTTGGGAGACGTTGGACTGAAAAATAACTCCTTGGATAAAAGAGGGACTATATGGGAATAACAATACTTTCAGGGATTATATAGGGATTTGGATACTTTTGGGGGACTTTTTGTTACTTATCTCAATCTAAATTCACAGATCCCACAGGAAAATTGGCAGTTTGTATTCAAAGAAGACTGCAAATCCACCGCACTGAAATCTAGCACCCAAAAAATGGCTTCCTTAAGAAAATTTAATTACTTTCACAACATATATAAACGTTTCAGTAAAATTACCTGGACATCAATTAAGATAAGTTTTCTTAAAATAATACAAACTCTGAGCTCAAAGATATACTTGTCTTAGTGAGGGATTAAGAATGGATGAGTTGGAAAGCTTAAATACTAAGGATGGAGTAAGCAAATCCAAACTTTTTTAACTTTTTCTGCAGAGTTTGTGAAGTCCAAGCTTGCAAGCCACTATATAAACAGATTTGGACCCCATCATGTTCGGGATCCCAAAGCATTCCCTTTCAATTTCATGAGCCAATTTCACTAAAAAAAAAATTATAAACATAAACCATAATAAGGTTGGTCTGAACAACTAATCTGTATTTCTAAAACCTACACAATACATTATCTAAAATATATATATATATATATATATATATATATATATATATATATAAAGATTGGTTTTGAATATTCCAATCAATAGTAATTGTTGGCTGTGGATTGAATCTCTCTATTCTAAACCTTACAGAAAGTCTCATCAATACTCAATATACTTACCAACAATTAACCAATGAGATTCCTGAAGGGGAAAAAAAGGTGAAAAACTACTCAAGATTAATGGACCACCTATCTTGATTAGGGCTGTCAAACGATCAAACTGTTCGTGAGCAGCTCGAAATCGACTCGGTAAAAGCTCAAGTTCGGCTCGGAATTTCGAGCTTTCGAGCCGAGCTCGAGCTTCAATTTCGAGCTCGAAATTAATTTCGAGCCGAGCTCGAGCCGAGTCGAGCTCGATCGAGCTCAGCTCGAAAGCTCGAAATTTAATATTAATATATTAATATATAATATAAATATTATTAAAAAAAATCAATAAAATTTTGGGAAAATTATTTTTTAGTCCCTGAAAGTTTGCAAACATCCCAGACAGTCCCTCTGACATAACTTATGGCCAGACAGTCCCTCCTTTTTGGTTTAGTGACTTTTTGGTCCCCAAGCATAACTCCGTCAGTCTCTTTTACTGTTAATACCCATTATACCCCCAACTTTGCTGCTTTGTTTTCCCGCCAAATCAAAAGAAAAAATTTCAAACCTAACTTTTACCCATCACTTCACCTTTTTGACAACTTTTCCACTGACTTTTTGTACTTTGTGCCCAGCTTTTTCAGTTATTGTTCTTCTTCTTCATCAATCCATACCATATTGTTCTCTTTTGTGAGCCCTTTGTTCCATTTTGTTCCCATTTGCAGGAGAGAAACTTGGAGTTTGTATCATCTATTCCTCCAGGAACCGATGAGTTCTGTGACCTTCTCTCCCACGAAGAGTCACCGCCGAAGGTTAGTCGAAGAAACATTCACTTTTGCAGGTTGGCAATGGACACCGTGTTGACTTTGTTTTCAAGTTTTCTGCGTAAAGGTTCATTTTGTCACACCGGATGCACACTGAACTGTTTGCCCAATTGAAATGGAGCTGGACTTTCAGCGTATGTGCCACATATACCACATGTTCAACTGCGCCGCCGTCGACCTTATCGTCGATACCATTGAACAAGAGGTGGATGTGCCCTCAAGCTCCTCATTGCCAAATATTATGTCTTTCCTTTGGTTGAAACAACCAACACGTCAGTGTGTCCATGTGATATTTCTCTAATTTTTTGAAGAGAAATATTGTTGTTGTTGCTGTTCTTGGACCCCCTTCCTTCTGTCTTTTTCTTAATTTTTTGTTGTGTTGTTGAAATTTTCATCCTTTTTTTCTTTTTTGTGTCGGTGTTGTGCACTTTTATTTATTTTAATTTGTGTTTTGTGTTGTTTGAACGTTTATCAATGTCAATGTTTTCTTATTATCCTCCATTTGTGGATTGTGCTTAAACGACTACGCGTGTCAAGTCTCCGTTTAACATAAAAAGTTCCCGTTGAACATATAACGTTTCGGTTTAAAATACAAATTTTATGTTTAATATGCCAAGTTCCCGTTTAATATATAAGGCTTCAGTATAATATGTCAAGTTGGTCTTTATCATACGAGTGTTACACACCAAAACTTAATAACATGCATAATATATACATTGGTAGCATTAATTGTTAAACGAATAGTTCCTTATATTATCTAATCATATCAAATCATATCAAATAATTCTTGTATTCCGTGCATTTCATGTTTGCACTTGAATTATTTGTTTTCGTTTAGATATATTGGTTTCTGCTTACTATTCGTTCTTTCTGTTTAACATTACTACGTTCCGTCTTTCCGTTTAACATTACTACGTTCTGTTTAACATTCTCACTGGTTGGAAAAGCGATGGCCATCTCATTCTCACAAAGCCCTTTCCCATTTTTCAATGGTTTGCCCCCCTCCGGGTCGCATCCATTTAATTCTCCCTAATGCCTTTTCCGTTTACGAGGCTCTAGCGCTTCCATTCATTGGATCTAGACTTGACGAAATTATAACCACACTACCTGAGATACATTACCCAAAGTGTCAGCTCGTTCCTCTAGCGTCCCCTCATTCCTCTAGCGTCAGCTAATTCCTCTAGCGTCCCCTCGTTCCTCTTGCGTCGCCTCAATCCTCGTGTGTTGCATCAATCGTCGTGCGGCGCACTGTGCTCTTTAAATAGCCCTCCATAGGGGCACAACCTCCTCAATCTTTCATCTTCAGGAATGGATTCTCACAGGCTTCGCAAATCGCTAAGGGAATTCGTGGATGTGACCTCCACCTACTCGATCTCGGAAGTTCGAAGAGTCGCAGTCCGAGTCAGCGGAAGAAGAGCCACCAAACGAGGCGGAAAAGGATCTGGGGAGGACGCCTTAGTAGCTTCAGCATTACAAACGATCGGTTCTCTTTTGCCTGGATATTCGTCGCGCAGTGGAGAACTTCATCCTTTCGGATGAGAACATGGCCCCTTTCTTCTGTTTGTGTCGGTGTTGTGCACTTTTATTTATTTTCATTTGTGTTCTAAGATGTTATCAATATCAATGTCAATGTTTCCTTCTTCTACTCCATTTGTGGATTGTGCTTAAACGACTATGAGTGTCAGGGTTCCGTTTAACATAATAAGTTCCCGTTGAACATAGAATGTTTCCGTTTAAAATACAAATTTTATGTTTAATATTCCAAGTTACCGTTTAATATATAAGGCTTTAGTAAAATATGTCAAGTTGGTCATTAACATACGAGTGTTAAACACCAAAACTTAATAACATACATAATATATACATTGGTAGCGTTAATGTCTGTTGAACGGAAAGCTTGTTTGTAAAACGAATAGTTGGTTAACACACCTGTGGATCTGCTTGATTCCCCACTTTTGATTCCCCATCGCTCTGCCTGATGTCGTCCATCAATATGCGTGCGACGAAGCGCAAACGTAATAGCGGTATGTCCGTGTGGGGGAGGCGGATTCACCATTGAGGATCTGCTCTATGAACCGCATGACATAGATCGGGCAGTCGACGGTCCCATCCTTCTGTTGCGGGCATTCATGGTGGGAAACATTCTCTTTTTTCTTCTTCCCAATGAACAATAAGTTGTGATGAAGATCGTGTATATTCTATATATTTACATGAAACATCCATATAAAATCAAAATAAATTAAAAAAAATAAAATATCTTATCACATGAAACATCCAGTTAAGTGAAATCTAAGATACGAGGTAATTATCTATAGGTCCCTGCACTATTCATCCACTGTTCACCTTTTTCAAAACCACACCCAAAGCACTATTTACCCTAAGTCCCCCCCAAGGACCCTAGGGGGAAGATGGAGGTCCTTGGGGAGGGACCTATAGGTTGTGTTTGGTTGGGGGTTATCCCCACTTGGGATTAAGAATAAGTTTTGAAAAGTTTTGAAATTTTTGGAGGGAAATTTTAAAATAAAGATATTAATGATAAAATAGTGATGTGTTGAATATATATTGGTAGGTTATATTTTTAAATCTTAATTAAGGATTTTGGCGGGAAAAACTTTTTCATTGGAAACTGTGTTGGGTTATCCCTTGAGGATAACCCCCAACCAAACATGGCCATAGGGAATAACTTCACTATTGGGGGAGTGATAATTAATTAACTACTAAGATATTTATATTATTTTAAATTTAAAATTATGAGAATTTTAAAAATCTCAATTTTATTATCTATTTTTAAAAAATAATTTAATCCAAAATATTTTTTTAAATATGTTTGATTGCCTTATTTTATTCATTATGTAATATAAATAAATACTTTTTAAAATAAAAAAATCCGAAATTTTAAGTTCATTATCCATATTTTTTATATTCAAAATTATGAGAAAATTTTAAAATAAATTTTTTAAAATTAAAATCATCCAACTCATTCCTTTCGCCATGCAATATAGATAAATATTTTTTTTAAATTAAAAAAATCAAAATTCTGATATATTGGGGGCATTTCGATCAATTTACCGACTCATTCACACCACCCTAGTTACTTTTTGAATTGGGGGCATTTCGGTCAATTTATCTGTGATGTTTTCATACATTGGGAGATGGGCCTGATAATCATATGTCAAAGGGCATTTTCGTCATGAATATTTAAAATGGATGGTGTTAGTGGATGAAGGGACTTATAATTCATTAGTTGTAAAATAAGGGATGGTTTGGGAAAGTCAAACTTTAGAGGGACTTTTTGTTCATTTTGCAAACTTGGGGGGACTTTTAATTCATTACCAGTAAAATTTAATAAAATTAGTAAAAATAATAATTAATATTATAATATATGAATAAAATATTTAATATTTAGTATTGATATATAATATATAATATAAAAAAATTAATTTATAAATAAGTTTTTAATTTAAAACTAAATCTGAGATTTAAAAATTATAATTAAGTTTTTAATTTCGAAACTTTCAGTAGAGCTCATTTCGAAATTTATTTCGAATTGAATTTCGATCAAGCTCAGCCCGTTTACAGTCCTAATCTTGATTGTCCATGGGAACAGTAACCATGGCCCATTTATCCAGACATTGATCATCAAATAAAGAGAGGAGATGAAATTATTTAACACATGTTGGACATCAAATGCATATAGATCCACAACAAGTGCCAAACAAACGTTACCCTTCAATCTTTCAATTCAAATATATACAATTAATTCTAGGGCCCTCTTTTAGTCACTACATAAAAGTCACTGACAGGTGACCTAGCACATGAAAAGTAGACTTGAAGAGTTCCCATATACTGATCTGCATATTTACGTATAACCATTACCTGTTATTTTGAGGCACATGTCAATGTTAATCTAGAACTCTAACTATG
The DNA here is from genome assembly GCA_026586065.1 of Dioscorea zingiberensis. Taxonomy (NCBI): domain Eukaryota; kingdom Viridiplantae; phylum Streptophyta; class Magnoliopsida; order Dioscoreales; family Dioscoreaceae; genus Dioscorea; species Dioscorea zingiberensis. Next base: position 18,371,988 of record CM048818.1, on the reverse strand, counting down.
TTAATGATGACACATCAGTCCTGACAGGAAATGCTTCCTCCATGATTAAAAAAAATCTGAAGAATTGACACAATGGCAATTACTTAAATCTAAAATAATGCACTTGATAACCACTAGTCACAGGAGTTTAGTTCCTAAACTTAGCCTAAAATGAGCTAAACAGCAAGCCTTATTGACAAGCTAGTGGATAGCCTGATAATAGGACAGCCAAGAATACATTGATACAGTTTCCAACCTAACTACCATACGGACTATAGCCAATATCACAATAGGGAAATGCTCATAAACCGTACACACCCCATGGGGATTTTCAGGCAACAATGTTGTTGGCCATCAAATGTAGAAGCATAGTAACACAAAAAAAGGGTTGCAAGTGACCCATACTGAGGAAGAGCATTTCTCTGCAATTCCCTGGGAGAATGAAGTGTCTATATGGCCCAATATCATCTTTTCATAAGAGAAAAGACAAATTCCCAACCAAAGAAAGTGAACAATAGAAATTTGAAGAGAAGATTAAGAGTAGGAACCTTTGCAGGACAAACAATACAAATAGAATTCAACAAATTATGATCATTGAAGGTTCAATATGTTCCAAAGTTATAAATAGTTGAACAGTATCCATAATGCGAATAGTACCATCTTTAATACAATTACTCAATTTATGGTTTGCTGCCAAATTAAAGAAACCATACTTGAAAGGTAGACTAAAGAAAAAGCACAAAGAAGATAAGAAGAATAGGCCTGCCAACTGTATTCAAAATTCAAAAAAACAAAGACACATTAAATACTGAGCTTCTCAAATTTAAGACATCTGAACATAAAACATAATAAGAAGAACAAGTGTTGAGCAAAATATATGTTGAAAAATAAGGGTATACAATTCACATGAGATAAATAGGTTAAGTTAATGGTAATAGATGCAAATTCCATATTTAGCACCAATGAAATCAAATCCACTACATGGTAAATACTCTCACGCACAAACACATTACCCATGTGCTATAACTTAAAATCTAAAATAAAGAGCATAAGCAGTTCCATTAACTTCCAACATATTGCAAATAGTAGATAAGAATACCTCCTCACCAAAAGTGAAGTGATTTGAGACCCTGACACCAATGTGAACTTAAACTGAAATATAACTATCCAGATGTTTATGTTATCACCAAATTATTAAAAAGAAAAAAAAAGAAAAAAAAAGGTTGATTAACTGAACGATAACTATCTAAGTATTTATATAATCACCAAGCTGACAATAAACACATATGAAAATAATAACACCATGATAAACAAACCAAGGGGCCTTTTGAGCTCACATATTAAATTAATTTATCCTAATCAATACACCAACTTTTTTATAAAGATTGAGAACCTTCAAACAATTCAACAAAGAAATGAGATTTAGAAAATATAAAACCTAAAGGGTTAATTCTTCGATGTTTACTAGACAATTAGTGAAGTATTCACTCCTCAAGCAGCTAATATAGGGGAAAAAAAAGAGAGAATTTTACCATCACATTTTATTCCATTTTCCTATCTATCTTTTTTTTCATTCAACAAACACACACAAACTACATAAATAAATAAAAATAATTGTATCTTTTCTTTTTTTGCACTTTATTTTCAAAAGAAAAAAAAACATAGAACATTATCAAATATATTTGCTTTCATTTTCCTCTCTTTACTTTTAAGTGAACCAAATAAAAGAAAAACAAATTTCTTTTTTTCTTTTATATTCCTTTATTTTCCCTCAATCTGACGGGAACCTAAGCTCATGTTTGATAGGGAGATATCCCACTTGGGGATATCCCCAACACACTCCCCAATAAAAATTTTTCCCGCCAAAAACTTTAATTTAAGTTTAAGAATATAATAATAACCTACCCACCAATGCATGGAAGCCACGTAGCTATCTTATCATTAATACCTTTATTTTAAAATTTCCCTCCAAAAAATTCAAAACTTTTTAAAAGTTATTCCTAATCCCAAGTGGGATATTCCCCTATCAAACACAAGCTAAGGGAATAGGCATAAATAAGGCATTTCACCTCTAAAATTGCTATCACACCATTATCAATTCAAGAGAATATAAGGGGCACAAGAATGAGGCCAGATTTGAAAGCATGTCACTAAGTCTAAAGCAGGCTATTTTATTATGGTGAAATTGCTATATACAACAATTATTTAATTTACAAGAGAAAGCACACATCGTCATATTTTGACAACTGAGCTACATTTAATTTCCTATCTCATATTCTACAGAATTCATACGACTCAACACTAGTTAGAAGTAAAATTCCAAAAATTCAACCTTGGATGGAAGCAACATTCCAATATTTTTCAAGAAAAATACCCTCTCTTTAAACTCTCCAGCATCATTTTGAAATACAAGCAACAGTAACATAACCTATAACTTATTGATTTGCAATAATTCAATATTGACAAATTTAACGTACGTATAAAGGTGAGCAAACCTTTGTCTTTAACTGTGGTAGCATAGCTTCTTACACTGCAGTCAATACCACCCTAGCTTCCCATACCTTGTTCCTCCACTAAAATGATCAATACTCACATAGTCTACCTGTTGGTTTCTAATGTTGTTGATTCCAGATCAACCTTGCATTTTAAATAAAAGCTCTACAAGATCTGTGAGGTATGGTTTCAAGCCTTGGTCCTAAACCAAACTTCACACTGGTCAGGTAGTCATGGAAAATAAAAAGAGACCCATATGACTGGCCACAATTACAAAGCATACAGTGCAAAGAAACAAACATGAACCTGACAAAGGAGTACATCAAAGCTTGCATAAACCAACGCAAACTAACCCTATAGAGAACACATGTCATACACCTTATGTTTCTTCAATTGAAAATAACTTCCATACAAACCTTATTTGGTTTAAATAGAAGTAGCACAATAACCGTGCCATAAACTAGTAAAAATGGCTTAGCCTTGCATACCATGCTTCAAAAACATGAGGTTCTACAGTTTTGTCAATTTGTATAAATGCTAAAACAAGTCTTAGGCATAAGTCACGAAAAGAAAACACAATACATGATCACAGTTAACATCCATTGCCAAGTTGAATCCAATTGATCTACCTTATACCGCACTCGTAGAAAGCTACAAAGCCTCCAAATTCCGAACTTATTTTCCTTTAGGAACAACCCACCACCCGTTATACCTTTTCAATCACTTTACAGCCAGCTTAAAAACAAACCCAATTATTCATATTTTGTATCAAAGATCAGCAAAGAGAGACAAGCAAACAGCAGACACTGAAATGTTGTTATTTGATATACTAGTTAAATTTACATCCATGACAAATTACAAAGCCTAGAAAGCAGAAAAACAGAAAGAAAAACATATGTATTGGATAGAACCTCATGTACAGTATGAGCGTGAGAACAACGAGATCCCGAGATCCACTCTCAGACCGGTGGTATGTTGGCGAACGAGAAACCCTTGTACCCTTTATAAGCATAATAAGCAATCCTCGTGTAATAAAACCCCGGAATGAAGAGAACTGACCCAAGAATCGCAAAGAAAACCCCTAAACAAGCACCAAATCAATCAATAAACCAATCAATCAAGTAAACAAAGAATCAAGAAACCCTAAAACCAGTAGAGGGCTTAGAGAGGGAAGTAGACGGTGATACCATGGGCGCGATCGCCGCCAACGCGGTTGCTGGCCATGATGACGCCGATAATGATGCCGAAGCTTCCGAAGACGAGGAGGGATACAGCGAGAGCAATCTCGCGGATCGGAGGTCGGTTTTGGACAACGTATGGGCCTTCCATCATGATGTCCTCGTCGCTGATAGAGAAAGCGTGGTCCACGTACGCCATCGCCGCCGCTGGAGGCCAAGAACACCACCAGAGAGAGAGAGATGAGCGCGCAATAGAGACGAAGACGACGAGAGAAGCAAGAAGGATTCAAAGCAAGAAGGTTCAAAGGTTGAGACGTATGAGCCTTCGGCCATTCTTTTAATATATAGGCCTCTTCTCAGTATATGGGCCAAATTAAGCACACGCAAACATCTGGGCTAGTCTTTTATTAAACGGCGTGTTTGGATTGGTTTATATATACTGTTTTAAAATATCTATATATCGCCAAAGACCTTCTGGCGAATTGAGCAATGAGTCACTCTGCGTCAGGGGATGAGAACTTGGATTCAATCCCCTAGCGATGACGAGGTGAAGTCTTGTGGCAAAAAGGTGTGTAATTTTAATTTTAAAAAAATCTAAAAAAGTCAGAAAATTAGAATGGGGTTTCAGAATTTTCTTAGAATTTTAGAATTTTTAATTATAAAAAATCTATCTATCTATATTATTAAGTACGAATCTGTTTAATTTTAAAATAGATTTATCTCTTTAAATATTTATGGAAGTCTATCACATAATTGTAATTTTGAAAAAAAATTCAAAAACTACCAAATTTAATTGAGATTATGAAATTTTATGGTAGTTTTGAATTTAAAATAATATAAATATCTCAAAATTTTGGATTTTTTTAAAAATTTTCAAAAGTATCCATAATAATTAAATTGAGATTTTAATTTTTTTTCATAATTTTGAATTTAAAATAATATAAACATCTCAAAATTTTTTATTTTTTTAAAATTTTAAAAAGTATCCATAATAATAAATTGAGATTTTAAAATCGTCTCATAATTTTGAATTTAAAATAATATAAATATCTCAAAATTTTGGATTTATTTTTAAATTTTAAAAAATATCTATATATATATTATGATAGGGATGAAAGTAATAAGACACCTGGCAGTCATCCGAATAAACCACGTGTGGTCATCTAGACAAACCACGTGTCGGAGCAGCCATTCAAGAGATCATGCTGGTGTATGCATTCCGATATGAACAGCTCGTTAGATCGGATCGGCACCCCATGAAGGCCATACCGATCCGATATGAATGGTCGATGTGATGAAACTGTTGTGAGATATATCGGCATCGGGAAGGAGCTTATCGAACCTACTTGGACATAACAGAACCCAGAGTTATATGCATCGCCTTCGGTCTTCTAGAAGAAGGGCAGCTGTAGACAGCCTGGCATCTAGAAGATTCTAGAATAATTACAATTTGGAGCGGCTTCGGGCAGCTTATTTGGCACTTAGGCTGGATTGGCCAATTTGGCGCACGCGTGACTAAATTGAGAAGCGTGCTCAGCACGCAACCAAAGCCTATAAAAGGCAAGGATCACACCTCATTTGGATATTCGGGGATCCAAGCAGTGAAACTCTGCCAAATTGGAAACAGGGTCCACTCTTTTCTTTTCCCGCTTTCCATTTGAAGAATGGCTCTAAGGTCTTCTGTATCCTTGATCATACATAGTGGAAATTCTTTCTCCCGTGGTTTTTTCCCCGCTTCTTAGGGGTTTTTCCACGTAAATTTGGCTCTTCTCTGTCTCGCTTGGATTCTCTTTCGATTTCTCACTAGGATAGCTACCCTATAAATATAAATTCAATTGTTGGACTGAAATTAGGCCCTAAATCCAATTTCAGTACTAACAATTTGGCGCCGTCCGTGGGGACGTGAGCGAAAAGTTCATGTTCATGGCTGCTACACAGAGAAGATCAAAGAGATTCCAATCTCAGGAAGGAGGGCGAGGAGTCTCGGTAACTCCTCCAGTAGAAGGCGCGACGCCTCCTGGAGCTGAGATCACTCTAGCAAATGTTGGGGTTCAGAATGATCCAGAATGCGTCAGAAGGATGGCGCAGGAAATTGAAGAACTGAAACAAGCTCTCGAGGAAGCACGTCAGCAGAGTGTTTTCCAGACTAAGGTTCTCCCTGATGCGCAACCTATCAAGGAGACTGGAGAAAGGAAAACAGATCGCTCCCCCAAATATCAAGCACGATCTCCTGAGAGATATCGGAGCAAGGAGCCTTCACCTGGAAGCTCAGATCCGGCGCATCATCACGATCGCCGTAATCGGGGAGACGAAGGTAGAGAAGGGAGAAAGAGGGGGATCTCCCGTTCTCCAGACCAGCCTTTCGATCAGAGACGAAGGACCCGATCGTTAACGTATCGGTCCAAGGAGCAGTACCGTTCATTGGATCGACATCCCTCCCCTCGAGGACGATCTCCATACCGTTTTCTCTCCAGGCGCCACTCTCCACGGCGTGACTCACCATATCGCTGTTATTCTCCTTCGCGACGGTATATGACGGAGAGGGAACGAGTCCAGCAACTTGTTCCCCATGTTACTTCCCTATTTATAAGGGCGATTTGGGAAGCTCCCTTCCCAGAACACTTTAGACCTCCAAATGTCCGCTCTTACGACGGGACTTCTGATCCCCAGGAGCACTTGGAGAGTAATAGAGATGAGATGATGGTCAACAGGACCACTGAAGCTGTCATGTGTCGAGCTTTTCCTCGAACACTTAGTGGCGATGCCCACGATTGGTTCAGGGGAATTCCCCCAGGGACTATACACAATTTCCAAAGAACTTTTTCGACCTTTCCTCCTGCAATTTTGCCAAAGAATAGAAATCAAGAAGAATCCCATGATGTTGCTAGGATTCAGACAGAGACCGGAGGAGAGTCTTCACGGATACATCAGCCGCTTCAATAAGGAGGTTAATGGCATGGTAGATATGAATTCAGCTCTGGTTGTAGGAATAGCTGTGAAAGGGTTGAAGGATGGGCCCTTTAAGGATTCCTTAACCAGAGAGCCTCCGGCAGGCCTCTCAGATTTCCAGAGCTTAGCCGCAAAATATATTGCCTCTGAAGAAATGAAGGCCAAATGGCGAGAGAATGATCTCTTGCAGCTTGAAGAAATCAAAAAGAGAAGTCATCACCCACAGCCATATCGGGACTGGAGAGAAGGAGCTCCGAGAGGTGATAAACCTCGGAGAGAAGGGGACCGAAATCTAAACCGAGCAGATCGGTTTGAGGAGAGAAGACCCCCACCATATCGGGGGTATGATCTTGAAAGGGGAGAGAAGTACCACAACTATTCTATCCTCAACACCTCATTGGAAGACATTCTCTCTTAAATCCAGGATCAAAAAATCTTAAAACCCCTGCAGCCTATGAAAGATAACCCAAGGAGGAAGAAGAGCAAGAAATTCTACAAGTTCCATCAGGATAAGGGACATTTCACTGAGGAATGCATCCAGCTGAAGAATGCTATTGAAGGCCTCATTAGAGAAGGAAAACTGGATCAATTCTTACAAAAGCAACAAGAACCGGAGATTGAGCATACTCCGCCTCCTCAGCCTATTATTCCTTGTGACACACGGGTGACAGTTATTGCTGGAGGCCCGGGATACGGGGGAGAAAGTTCAAGGTCAAGGAAGAGCCATATAAGAGCAGTTGGATCTGTTCAAAATGTTACTTCCTTGAAGAGGCCTCGCAGTCCTATGCAAATCTGTTTTTCCGATGAAGACTTGAGAGGGGTTCATTATCCTCACGATGACGCTCTCGTGATTACGGCCCAGATCGGGGTATTCATTGTAGAGCGGGTCCTCATCGACACCGGGAGTTCGGTGGATATTATATTCTCATCGGCATTTGACAAAATAAAACTACAGGTGGAAAACCTGAAGCCGATAAGGTCTCCACTCATCGGGTTTAACGGGAGTCCACTTCAACCCGACGGTATGATCTCTCTACCTTTGACTCTCGGAACTCCCCCAAAATTTACTACTGCTGTCATTAACTTTTTGATTGTACGATGCCCATCGAGCTACAATGTTATCATTGGGAGGCCATCAATCAATCTGTTGAAAGCTGTTCCGTCAACATACCATATGGTGATTAAATTTCCTACACCCAATGGCTGCGGCAAGATAAAGGGTGATCAACTGGCTTCTCACCGGTGTTATGCCACAATGCTCAAAGGGCACGGTGAGGGGAACACCCGATCTGGAGAAGCTCTCACCGTAGAAGATATTCAACACGAAGATGATGAAAGGGAAAAACGCCGCCCAACTCCGGTTGAAGAACTGAAGATCATACCCCTGAAGGAGGAACAACCGGAACTCACCGTCCAGATAGGAGCGAGTCTCCCATCAGATCAGCAGGAGGAGATATAGAATTTCTTAAAGAAAAATTCCGATATCTTTGCCTGGACAGCTGAGGAGATGCCAGGAGTCCCAAGGGAGATCATAGAGCATCGGCTTAATGTTGATTCGGGGCATAAGCCAGTTATACAGAAGCGGCGAAGTTTCACTCCAGATCGGCTCCAGGCTGCACAAGAAGAAGTAGACAAGCTACTGAAGGCTGATTTCATTCGTGAAGTTTATTACCCTGAGTGGTTGTCAAATGTTGTATTGGTGAAAAAATCCACAGGAAAGTGGAGAATGTGTGTGGACTTTACTGATCAGAATAAAGCTTGCCCTAAGGATTGCTACCTCTGCCTTTAATCGATAACTTAGTAGATTCCACATCAGGATATGAAATGTTAAGTTTTCTCGATGCATACTCGGGGTACAATCAGATCAAGATGGCGGAGGTTGATGTGGAGAAAACATCTTTCATCACAGGAAGAGGAACATATTGTTATAAGGTCATGCCCTTTGGCCTGAAGAATGCCGGTGCCACTTTTCAGAGATTGGTGAATAAGGTTTTCAAAGACCAGATTGGAAGAAACGTGGAAGCCTATGTTGATGATATTTTGGTGAAAAGTGCTAGTGCTGAACAACATACTGCCGATCTGCAGGAAACCTTTGGCGCGCTTCGAGCGCATGGAATGAGTCTCAATCCCAATAAATGTACATTTGGAGTCCGATCAGGAAAATTTCTAGGATTCATGATCACACATCGGGGAATTGAAGCAAATCCGGAGAAGATACGAGCAGTCCTAGAAATGAGATCCCCAAGAATAATCAAGGAGATACAAAGACTCAACGGCTAACTTGCAGCTCTAGGGAGGTTCATATCCAAGTCAGGAGAAAAGAATCTCCCTTTCTTTCGAGCACTGAGGAAAGCTCCAAAAGTTGAATGGAATGAGGAGTGCGAGAAAGCATTCGTACAGTTGAAGGAGTATTTGCAATCACCAGCTTTATTGGCAAAGCCTAAACCAGGGGAAGAACTCTATATTTATTTATACTCAGAACTCTGCCGCTTGTCGGGCCTTACATCGGGTGAAGATCGAAGATAATTTGCAGAAGCCTGTATATTATACGAGCAAGGTTCTCACTGATACTGAGTCCCGATATCTTTCTCTTGAGAAGCTGGCCTATGCATTAGTGGTTGCGGCCCGCCGACTTCGTCCTTATTTCCAATCACATCGGATAAGGGTGTTGACCGATCAACCATTGAAGCAAATCTTACATCGGCCAGACACATCGGGACGTCTCTCCCGATGGGTACTTGAACTAGCAGAGTATGATATCAGTTATGAGTCACGAACTTCATAAAGACCCAAGTACTCGCCGACTTCATTGCTGAGCTCACAACAACTACAGATGAAGATCCTTCAAACATCAAGTTGTCTGAAGTTGGAAATGACTCTTCATCTTGCTGGACCCTACACACAGATGGATCTTCCACTGGAGAAAGTTCGGGAGGAGGACTGATCCTGCAATCGCCATCGGGGTGGAACACTTCAACCATATTGAAATTTGGGTTCAAAGCTACTAATAATGAGGCCGAATATGAAGCTTTGATAGCAGGATTACAGTTGGCCCTTGGTCTCGGTGTACGAAACCTGCAAGCTAATACTGATTCCCAACTAGTTGTGGGTCATCTGAGTGAGGAATTTGAGGCAAGGGAAGATCATATGGTGAAATACAAGTCCTTGTTGCAGAAGCTCACCGCAAGCTTCGAGAAGTTTCATATCTCCAAAATTCCCAGAACGGAGAACCAGCAGGCTGATCTCCTATCAAAAATTGCTTCGGCAAATGCTACTGTTGCACAGCCTGTCAGCATTCAGTACCTAGCAACAAGAACAATTGACTGTCGGCCACCGGAGGAACTCATGGATATCGATCAGGAGCCATGTTGGATCGATCCGATTTTGAGTTATCTGAAGGATGGAACTCTCCCGCAGGATCCGAAGGAAGCACGGAGGGTCACTATAAGAGCTTCCCGATATAGTGTGGTGAATGGGCAGCTCTATAAAAGATCTTTTACTCTCCCTTTGTTAAAATGCCTGCGGCCATCGGAAGGGGAATATGTTCTTCGGAGGTTCATGAAGGGATCGCAGGAGATCATTTGGGAGGAAGAGCGTTAAGTCACAAGATCCTTAGACAAGGATATTATTGGCCCACTTTGAATAAGGATGCAATTAATTTTGTGAAGAAATGTGATGCTTGTCAACGCCATGCTAACATTCAGCGGCGTCCTCCGGTACCACTCACCGCAGTTGTGAGTACGAGACCATTTGCTTTGTGGGGAGTTGATATAGTCGGCCCATTCCCCGTGGTTACCCGACAGATGAAGTTCCTGATTGTGGCGATTGACTACTTTACTAAGTAGGTTGAAGCAGAACCACTAGCATCAATCACAGCAAAGGCTTGCCAGGGCTTTTTATGGAAATCTGTTATTTGCCGCTTCGGCTTACCTGTAGCTTTCATCACTGACAATGGCCGCCAGTTCGACAATCCAGCATTCAAGAAGTTTTGCACCGATCTCGGTATTGAATCGAGGCTAGCTTCTGTTACTCATCCACAGGCAAATGGACAAGTGGAGGTAACCAACAGAACTCTCCTCCATAGTTTGAAGACAAGAGTTCTAAGAAACGGGTCGAACTGGGTGGAAGAAGTTCCGAATACTCTATGGGCATATCGGACAACTGCTCGAACCCCAACTGGTGAGACTCCTTTCACATTAGCGTTTGGAGTAGAGGTTGTGCTCCCAGCTGAAATCACCTTACCCACACCAAGAACGCAATCCTTCGATCCAGTAAGAAATAAAGAGCAACTTCTGGCCGAGATGGATCTATTAGAGGAAAAGAGAGATTGTGTTAATGTTCGAGCAGCGGCGTATCGGCAGAAGGTCAAGAGGTATTACAACGCCAAGGTGAAAGAAATAACTTTCCAGGTCGGAGATCTAGTATTGAGAGAGAACATCTTTCAAGGCAACAAAAGTCGGACTGGGAAGCTCAATACCAATTGGGAGGGTCCATATATTGTACAGGAAATTGTAAGGCCCGGTACATATTGGCTTTCTAAGATGGATGGGCGTAGGCTCAAACATCCTTACCATTCGGAACATCTACGGAGGTACTATCAATAAAATTAGTTGTTTCCATACAATTTTGTGCTTTTTTACTTCTACTTTATTTCTTGAAAAAGTATGTTCACTAACAAAGAAAGGGGAAGCCAACTCTAAAAGTCATACCGGCTGCAACGCCCATATCTGGCTCAACGGACCATATCGGTCTCGATATTCTCATCGATCTCCACAGACCATACCGGTCTCGTCAAGACAGACCATACCGGTCTCGTCATGTCAAATCAATCACGACAGACCATACCGGTCTCGTCATATCATATTAATCAAGACAGACCATACCGGTCTCGTCATACCGTATTGATCCCAACGGATCATACCGGTCACAATGCCCATATCGGGCTCAACAAGCTATATCGATCCCAACGGATCATATCAGCTCCAACACCCATACCGGGCTCAACAAGTCATGTTGATTTCAACGGATCATATCGGCTCCAACGGATCGAACTGACTCAAGCAGATCACGTTAATTTACCATATCAACAGAACGTGCCAGACTTGGAGGATCAACAAGCCAAAGCATCTTCAAAAAAGGAGACAACTGCACCAATCATTCATCGACAAAAATCATATCGGGATGATCGATTCCTCCAATCAAACAATCGAAGGAGTCATCGTATAAGCGTGACACATTCACAAACTGCATCAATTTCATACAAGTAAAACCAAATATCTCATTTTTACATGACTTTGGCGACTTATTGCTTTTAAGAAGAAAAGTTTGTTCCGCAACAACAAGAATGAGAAACTTCAAGAAATGAAGCAATCAGAAAGAGGTGAATTGCCGGAAGAAGAAGTTCATTAATTAAAAGTAGAGAAATACAATGACAATATAGGATTTAAGAGGAATCCGAGGAAACAGGGGGATCAGAATCAGAAGCGCCGTCAAGGATTTGAGAGGGCGAAGCTGCGAGTGTCAACACTTTTCGACACTAATTGTTCCCAAGAATGTGGACCTCAAAACGCAGGTCCTCTCGGAGAACGAAAACCAGCAGCTCTCCCTCCACTAGCTGATGATCCCTCACGAAATCAGCCCAACCGTTAGTGAATCTGATATCTCTAAGTTCGGGCAACATGGATAACGTAACTGTCCAGTAGTTTCCGCTGGGTCCGCGCAATCTGACAGGCCCCACTTCGAAGAATGCCCTCATCTGGGAATCCAAAGATAGCGGGAGTTGTCGTTGAGAAAGAACCTGAAGAAAGAGGGGCAACTATTATTACCCATGGCGAAGAAGAAAGATACTCTAAACAGGCTGCCACCTCTCTTATTTATATTGGAGATTTCACGAAGACAGTTAATGCAGGCTCAAAATACCAAAAGGCGCTGGACGCTTCTCTTCAAGTCCCAGAATATCAAAAGACGTCAAACGCATTGTTTCAAGTCATGAAGGATAACTTTTGGCTTTTTCGATGGAATGCCTCGAAACGCTTCAGAATTAAAAGCTCAATCTGACTAAGTTAATGTTATCTTTTCCAAAGGAAGGATTCAAAAACAAGACCGATCCGATATGAACGATCGAATGATCGATGCCAGTCGATCTGATACAAAATCTTCGACATTAACAAGTGCCAGAGATACCGCAGGATCCGATATAAATATCTAGAAACAGATCAACATCGGAAGGATTGATACTCAACAAATAAGAGAAAATTTATTAAGTGGCAATCTCATTCATTCTCAAAAAGAGAGAGGGAACAAAGAAACAATCGGAATATTCGCGTGAAAAATCTACCTTAGACAACTTATGCAGTTTGAGTCAAATTTTTGCATCAGGATGAGAAATCACAAAAAGTTACAAATTTCTTCATCAGACGAAGTCCCAGCTACTGTATCTTGCAGCGTATTCTCGACGAGCTTGAGCACGAAGTTTTGCTTCAAGAGCTTCTCTAGACTTCTTCGCTTTATCGTGCAGAATTTTTTCCTGGACAGCTTTTAACTCTTGAATTTCACTCTGAAGTTGTCTCATTTCGGGTGGATCTAATGGGAAGAAGAAGAAAGAAAGAAGTGATTAAAAAGAAGCGGAGGAAAACTAAAGGAATTTATCTAACCTTCCTTCCTACGCACAGTGGAAGATCTACTCCCTGGATCAGCTTCGGGAGCCGTTATTCTATTTGCCTCAGTAGAGACAGCTTTAGTACTTTCAGGATCTCCTCTTCCACATAGAATAACAGGATCTCCTCCTCTACTTGGAAAAACAGGAGCAGTTCCTCCACTTGCCACAACAGAAGCAACTTTAACTAGATAAAAGAGAGATGAATGAACGATTGTACAATTTGGAATATCAGATGAAAGAGAAACCGAAACTTACACGTTCCGGAGGGAGTGTCATCCTCAATCTCAATAATTGCAGGAGAGTCTCCAGTTGAGGCTTCATGATCCTTCACCTGGCGAATTGGTTCTTGATCATGACTTGTCCCCTCACCACCTCCCCTGCTTTCATAAGAACGTTTTGATTCAGCAAGAATAGCTTTATATATCGGATCGGGATCCGATATAACTTTTTCACACTCCGGAATTTCCTTTGAACCCGATGAAGATGGGGGAAGAACCATTACATCGGAGCCCCCTTTTTTCGATGTGGATGCAGCATGATTCCCATCTGGACATAAGGTATCAGACTTCACCTCCTTGGCAGCTAAAAGCTCTTTGACCTCTTCAACCACAGGACTTTTATCTCTTTCTTCTCCAGTATGGCACTTCTCAAAATAGAGCTCTAATACATCATCATATGAAATTTGATGGAAGTTAATAGAAGGGTCTATGGAATGAACGCAACTTAGAATTGAGTAAACTTCTGATGTCGTACTCCGAATTTCATCATCAGAAAGTTCTCTTTTCTCTGCCGCGGCGAGTTTTTCCTCCAATTCCATACTCTTCCTACAGCTTTCATTCAGCTTAGATTGCAGAGAGGATAATTCTTCCTTAATAAGCTCATTTGACTTCTGAGCAGTAAGAACTTCATTTTGAGCATTGGAGAGGAGGTTTTCTTTGGCCCTCAGTTGTTCGGACAATAGATCTCTCTCTCCCTTTATTTTCTCAGCCAGTCCTTCAGCATCTTTGAGCTTGGACTTCAGTATTTTCTTCAATTCATTTTCAGTAGAAGCTTCGCGATTGAGTTCAGATATTGTTTCGGAAAGCTTCTTGTTCTCATCAATAATGGAATCTTTCTCTTTCCTGCATTTATCTAGATCTGATCTCAGAGCATTGACAGCCTGTTCAGAAAGAGAAAGGGAGACTCGCAAACCCTCATGGTCAACTTTCAATGAGCCATGTGCCTTCTGTGAATTCTCCAATTCGACAGAAGCAAGCTTCTTCTCTTCGCTTAGTTTGGATATTTCAGCGTCTTTGAGAAGAAGACTCTCCGAGAGTTTTTTATTCTCCCCTTCTAGTTGGGAGATGCAGGTCTTCATCTCGGAATTGTTTTGGTTGCAAAAGGCGACGACCCGATCGCCCCATAAAACAGTCTGCAGAAAAAGTTGTTTTAGAAGGGAGAAGTATGGAATTACGCTCTCGACTAAGGGAGGAGGTCAAAAAACATACCGAGGCCATTGACCACTGAAAATGGGCACATGATTCCTCTAGACTGAATTGGTTCAAGTGATTTTTAACATCACCTTGCCGCCAGCTACGGAGAGAATCTCTGACAGCATTAACATTAACAGGCAAAACGTTATCCTTCCGATGGGCGAGCACCTTAGATCCAGAACCTTGGGCACTTGAGCTACCCGCAATCGGATCCAACATCCGAGTCGTTCCTAAAATCAAGATAGGAAAAATAAGATAACTGATATATAGAAGAGCAAAATGGAACTGAAAAGTACCAAAAGAACAGTGAAAGACACCAGGCACATACCTTTCTTTCGATGAACGATCGGTTCTGGTTCAGAAGAAATATTCCCTTCAGATTGAGTAGGCTCGTCCGGTCTGGAGGCAGTCGGCAGATCGGGAATTTGCATATCGAAGCCCGATCCGATGGGAAGTGTGTGAGGAAACAAAATGGGCGCATCGGGAACAGAAACATCGGGGGCCGATGCAGCTGGAAGCGGAGAAAAGGTAGCAGTTCTTTCTTGAGTTGGACCAGCCACATCCTCAGCAATTCCTTCTGAAGGAGCAGAAACAGGAGGGGGCGGGGATAGAACCTGCTTTATCCACAGCTCTCATTAATCTTCTCCTTTTTACAACGGGAACTTCAATCGGAATGGGAGGAAGGCTGGAGATAACAGGAGCAGTCACCACTTCATAATTGATAGGGGCCTCCAAATCACTCCTCTGATCCATGCCAAGTTGTTCAGAAGGAACATTGTCCGTTGGGACCCCCTCGGCTTCTTTCTTACCGAAACTGGAGACCTCTTTATCCAAGGCTTCTTTCCCTCTTTTCTTGGATTTATCCGTTTGGGAGATCGCCAACATCCTTTCGGCTAAAGTCCTTGGCAGCATGTCTCTCTCTGGCAAAAAGAAAAATGAACCCGGATCAGACAACAGATAAGAATCATTCATAAAGTATGGATCAAGGACTCAAAATAATCCTACCTAAAGCTAAATACAATCCACACTCTTGAAGCCTTCTATCAGATAGGAAGAATTTATCTAATGCGGTGCGCTTGAACTTCTCCAATCTTTGGAACCAATCAGTTTCAGCTGGCTTTTCTTTAGCCCTGGAGCCCGATAGAGTAAAAGGAGTTCCCCATTTAGTGTTAAAACCCCAACTCTCGCTATTAGAGACGAAGAAATATTTGCTTTTTCAACCCTTGATCGAATCGGGAACGGGACCAAGGAAAGCAGCACCGGATTTCGCACCAAAATAATACCAATCAGACTGCTTATCTTGGTTAAGATTGAAAAGAAGACTAAATAGATGAGCGGTTGGTTCGAACTCACAAAGCATCGAAACCACGACGAAACCACAAAGGATTCTCCAAGAGTTGGGAGTCAATTGAGAAGGATTTAAACTAAAATGACGGAAAATATCTACGAAAATTTGTGGAAAAGGCAATCTAAGCCCAGCTGCAAGGGCATCTTGATAAACAACCATATCACCTTCTTGAGATGGAGAACAAGCGTTTTCAGTAGCAGAAGGAACCCGATAAGAGATATTTGCGGAAGAAAGACGATACTTCCTCGCTAACTCATCTATTTTATCTTCAGTAAGGGTACTAACGATGGAATAGGAACAGCGTTTGGGGTCTCTAGTGAGCTTCGACATCGTAAAGAAAATCAGCAAATCAGGCCATAAAGCAGTAAAAATCCAAACCCCAAAACGATGGAGATCTAAACCCTGAAGTTTGAAGAAGGCCTCGTACCTGAATGGATAAATCTTTCCTGAGAACAAAGAGATTAATGGCTTCTTGAAGAAGAGCGGAGCGAATTGAAGAACGAGACGAAAAGAATTCTGCACGGAAGCCGCCGCTTTCAAACGATTTTGAAATTCAATGGTGGGCTCTCCCACACTATTTGAGAGTTAAATCGACGGTCAGGATCAATGTGAGCAGTAATACAAAACCCTTCATCCAACGGCTAGGGACAAATAGAAACCCAAAACGTTTCGGATTCTTGACGCGTGGAAGACGAGACGCCGGTATCATCATGAGCTTTGTCTCACTACAATCCCCAAAGGCCGTATCTTTGCAATAAGGGATGGGGCATAATCAATGCCGAATAGAGAACATTAAATGAGAAGGAATGTTTCGACAAATAAGTCGCCAAAGTACAGTACGAATAGAAGAAGACGCATTGAGTGAAAACACTGGAACTGATACAGATAAAGCTGGCACAGCCTGATCACAGTAATGCTTAGCTTCATTTCATTCGCAAGCATACTTGATGGGGGACTATTGATAGGGATGAAAGTAATAAGACACCTGGCAGTCATCCGGATAAACCACGTGTGGTCATCTAGACAAACCACGTGTCGGAGCAGCCATTCAAGAGATCATGCTGGTGTATGCATTCCGATATGAACAGCTCGTTAGATCGGATCGGCACCCCATGAAGGCCATACCGATCCGATATGAATGGTCGATGTGATGAAACTGTTGTGAGATATATCGGCATCGGGAAGGAGCTTATCGAACCTACTTGGACATAACAGAACCCAGAGTTATATGCATCGCCTTCGGTCTTCTAGAAGAAGGGCACCAGAGATGTACCGCATCTAGAAGATTCTAGAATAATTACAACAGGAGACAAATCGCTTAGCCGCACTTTTTTGGATCGACACCGCGTACACACGTGACTAAATTGAGAAGCGTGCTCAGCACGCAACCAAAGCCTATAAAAGGCAAGGATCACACCTCATTTGGATATTCGGGGATCCAAGCAGTGAAACTCTGCCAAATTGGAAACAGGGTCCACCCTTTTCTTTTCCCGCTTTCCATTTGAAGAATGGCTCTAAGGTCTTCTGTATCCTTGATCATACATAGTGGAAATTCTTTCTCCCGTGGTTTTTTCCCGGCTTCTTAGGGGTTTTTCCACGTAAATTTGGCTCTTCTCTCTCTCGCTTGGATTCTCTTTCGATTTCTCACTAGGATAGCCACCCTATAAATATAAATTCAATTGTTGGACTGAAATTAGGCCCTAAATCCAATTTCAGTACTAACATATTACATAGCAAAAGAGAATGTGTTGGATAATTTTAATTTTAAAAAAAATTAAAAAATTGAAAATTAAATTGAGATTTTAAAATTTTCTCATAATTTTGAATTTAAAATAATACGAATATCACAAAATTTTGGATTTTTTTAAATTTTAAAAATTATCAAGAAAATTAGGTTGGAGTTTTTGAATTTAATATATCCTATATCTATAGGAGATATTGATGCTTTTTAGGGCAAATGAATTATTGGTCCCTAGCACTGTTTGCCAGGGACCAAACCCTCCCACTATTTGCTACACCCCACCCAACACCACCCTAGGGACCCCATGGGATAAAGCAAACAGTGCCAGGGACCTTGAATTAATTATCCTTACTTTTTAATGTTGAGGTAATATTTATTTGTGAAAATTACTAATATTGAGGCAATATTTTTATATTTTCTATTATTTTAATGTTGTTTAAATTTTAGTGATATTGATATAATATATTCTATTTCTTTTTTATATTAGTGTTATCCCATTCCCATGATTTTTTTCATTTATCCTTTATTATACTTCGAATTGGTTTCCAATTAACATGATATTAGGGTGATTTTTAGATGATTTTATAAAAGATTGTGTTTGTTTTATATGCAGGGGTTTCATTCATTCGAAACGATTTGAGAGAAAGAAAATACACATACTTTCGAAAATTTTCCTTTACTGTATATTTATTTTAAAATTTCAAGTTTAAATATTTTATAATATATAATGTCGTTTAAATGTTAGTCGATTGGGGCATTTGAAATTTCTCAGAATTTTGGATTTTAAAATTTTACAATTGTAATTATGTTTTTTCCTGTATTTTCGGGTGTTTTTTTGTATCACTTTTTATCATGACCATATCTTTGGATAACAGTTTTCAAAATATATTGCAGAAAGGGTGGAAGATTATTGAGGAGGACCTCATGCGCTTATTCCGGGACCTATACAATAGGAAAGCGCAACTAAAAAGACTAAACTGGGCGCACATAATTCTCATACTAAAGAAGGAGGCTCCGACCAAAATCGGGGACTTCAGGCTGATCAGTCTTATCAATTGCTCGATGAAGATTATAACCAAGGTGCTTGTCAACCGGCTTCAAGCGGTCATTGCAGGCGTGGTAGATGACTCCCAAACCGCCTTCATCAAGGGAAGTTCCATTCAAGATAATATCATTGCAGCAGAGGAAGTTATCCACATGATGAGGACCAGGAATGAAGAAGGGGTGATGCTCAAGATTGACTTCAAGAAGGTGTTCAATATGGTGGATTGGGATTTTCTATTGGATATACTACAAGATAGAGGCTTCAGAGACAAATGGATAGCGTGGATTCATGATATCTTGGTATCCTCAAAGTCCTAGATCTTGATCAATGGACAGGTAGGGGGGTATATTAGGCATAAGAGAGGGCTCAGACAGGGGGACCCCCTCTCCCCTCTCCCCTCTCTTCTTTGTTATTGCTACGAATACCTTTTCCACTATAATCGCAAGAGCATCTAAGGGGAATCTTTACAGGGGAATTAGGTATGGGGTGCAGGACGAAGATGAGATTACCACGCTGCATTATGCGGATGATCTTCTGGTCTTCGGTTCTAGGGACATTAATCACATGAGAATCCTGAAACTCATATTTTATCTATTTAAGGGGTTATCTGGTCTTCGAATCAACTATTCTAAGAGCCACCTCACCCACTTCAGAGTGGAGGATGCAAGAGCTGAGGCGCTGGCGAATACCATCAATTGCCTTAGGAAGGAGCTACCGATAAACTATTTGGGCATCCCAATCTCAGACCGGAAGCCCCGACGACCAGAATGGGAACAACTTATTGATAATATTCGCAAGAGAATTGGAACATGGAAGGGTCAGCTACTTTCCATGGCAGGCAAGATCACACTCATCAACTCGGTTATCTATGATATCTCGAATTACTGGCTTACTATTTACAAGGTACCAGACTGGGTTATCAAGCGGATTGACAGCTTTAGAAGAGACTTCCTATGGCATGGTCCGGAGATGAATGGGAGGCTTATAGAATAATCAAATGGCAACGGTTATGTAGACCCAAGGAATTTGGGGTTGGGGAGTAACAGACCACCACTACTTCAACATGACTATGGATAGGTAAATGGTGGTGGAAAATATTCAATAGGCAGGTGCGCATTTGCAAAAGCATCTACAGATCATGGTATCAAACGGGCCGGGACGGCACGGGCACGGCCCGGTCCGACCCGTTATGAGCCGTGCTAAGCATGGCCCGGGTTACTGTAGCACACGGGTCGTACTT
Organism: Dioscorea zingiberensis; assembly: GCA_026586065.1. Lineage (NCBI taxonomy): Eukaryota > Viridiplantae > Streptophyta > Magnoliopsida > Dioscoreales > Dioscoreaceae > Dioscorea > Dioscorea zingiberensis. Next base: position 18,351,885 of record CM048818.1, on the reverse strand, counting down.
GGCACGGCCCGGGTGTGGGTCCGTGCTGGGCCACCACGCACTGCGGCCATGGGCCGGCCGACGGCATCGCGCACGCGCACGCGCCGGGCCGGCTCCGGCGGCAAAGCCGCACGGCCAAGAAGACGCTGCGTGGATCATCCAGCCGTTGGACCAACGACTGGATGATCCACCAGTTGGTCCAACGGCTGGGATGATCCTGCCGTTGGGTCTCCTAGGCTCCAAGCCGTTGGAAGCCTAACGGCTATCTTTTTTTTAAAAAAATTATATTTTTTTATTACTCTTTCAGTTTTTCTGTCTTTGATTATTTTTGGATTGTTTTTTATTTTTAATTTGTTTAAATTTTAAATCAAATCATCTGATGCAAGTTCCAACAATTGGGTCTCTCCAAGCCTTTTTTTTAATTTTTTATTATTATTATTTGTTTTTTTCTAATTATTATTTTTAATTTGTTTTTATTTTTTTAATTTTTTTTGTTTTCTAAAGTTGGAAAAGTCACTTATAACCCCTATAACAACTATAAAACGGTAATTTTTTGAGGGTATTTATGTCTTTTTAATAAAATGACATTTTTACCCTCTTCAACAACTATAAACGGCTAGTTTATGAGGGTATTTTGGGTAATAAAAAATTATTGAACAATCTATAAAAACCCTTCTATTCCATCAAAAATGTTTTCCACCAAGAATCTCATTGTTATCAAATTCTCAATTCTCTCATTCTCAATTCTCATCATCAACTCCAAGCAAACTTCTTCAAGTTCAAGATTCCTAAGTGCATTTTTTCATTAATCAAGGAGCAAGGCAAGCTTGTTGAATATTTGGAGGGTTTGAATCAAATTTTCGGCTTCCAACCTTTGCACTCCAACTTTGACGGCTTGGAGTAATTCTTTCGATTTTTTCCGGCTTTCTTCTATTCTTCACCAAAGAATCGAGGTAATTCGAAAATCTTAATTTTAGTAGCATAATGGCCGATTTTCGGATTTCCCTTCCGATAATACTTCTTTCTATCTTAATGAAGATGAACCCCTAAGTGTTGATGAATCTAATGACGGTACCAATGTTGGACCATCTTCGAGTGCTGGTACGAGTACCGCCAATAGGAAGAGAACTTCGGGGGTTTGGGCATTTTTGATATTGTCGAAATTGCAAATAAAGGCCCTAGGGCTATTTGCAAAAAATGTAAAAAAGATTTTACATGCCAATCTTCCGGTGGCACCGGTCACCTTAAAAGGCATGCCGATCGGCATGCTATAAATCAAAATGACCCTACACAAACTCAATTAAATATTTCTACTTCTCATTTAGAAACTTTTCATTATTATAATGAAGATGCAAGAAAATTAATAGCTAAATATATTATTCATAATGAAGAACCTTTTAATCTTTCCGAAAATAAGAAATTTGAAGAGCTGCTCATTAAAGGTTTTCGTCCCAAATATAAAAGGTTTCTAGAAATACTATGAAAAAAATAGCATTTTCAATTTATAATGAATATAAAGATAAATTAGTTAATGAATTATCTAATATTTATTCAAAAATTTCTATTACTTCCGATATTTGGACTTCCAAATATAAAGGAAGTTATATTTGTGTTACCACACATTACATTGATAATGATTGGATTTTACAAAAACATATTTTAAGTTTTAATGAATTAGAATTTAGGCACACTAGTTGTACCATTGCTACATGTATTATGAACACATTATTTAATTTCCAATTCTATTTTTTCTATTACTTTTGATAATGGGTCTAGTAATACCGGTGTAATTGAAATTTTAAAACACCAATTAAAACCTATATTTTTCGGAAAATTTTTTCATCTTAGATGTGCATGTCATATTTTAAATTTATGTGTGCAAGATAGTTTGAAACTAATTGATCCTCACCTTCAAAAAATTAGAAATTGTATTTTATTCATTAAAAATTCATCAAATAGAAGACAAGAATTTAAAAGATTTTATCTTTTACGTAATAAAAAATATAAAAAATTTATCATGGATGTTGAGCATAGATGGAATTCCACATATTTAATGCTAGATTGTGTTTATGAATATAAAGATGTTGTCAATGTTTTTTGTAATGAATTTTTTAAAGAAAATGAAATCACCGAATATGATTGGGAAGTAGCAAATATGATTAAAGAATTTTTAGAAGGTTTTTATGGTGCAACAAATTTATTTGCAATTATGAAGAGAAGTGTCGATATCAGATACATGATTAGAGTGCGCAGTAGAAGCGTAATGAGTCCAGACAATGGTCGAGGATATATGGATTTTTCAATTTCGAGGACGAAATTCCTATAAGGGGGGGGAGATTGTAAAACCCGCCCCGAAATAAATAAGGATTTTTATTTATTTATTTTCATAATTCATTAAATAGTAATTTAATATGGTAAGTGATGTAATTTGAGAAAAATTATAAAGGTCTAGTTAATCCAGATTTAATTAAGTACTAATTAAATCAGATTAATTATTGTGAAAAACAGACAAATATTCAAATCCCCGGAAAGGTGGATCTGGTTGGGGACCGAGACAACCCCGTGATGCCACAGTAAGCCCATGACGAAGGATTTGACTAAAAGTTGACATTCTCGGATTTGGTCTAACGAGAGACGGACCGTGTGAGATTTCAATACGCTCATGACACAGGGATCATTGACCAGAGATTTTAGGACCTGGGTCGATGAAGTATTTAGAAAGATGATTTAAATTAAAGGATCATGTGACACCAATTCATGAGTAAGTTAATTAATTGAGCTTGGGCTTTGGTGCAAAGGTTTTCAAATAAGAGGGATTTAAGTGCAAGTGGTAGGGACTTGCATGGATTAAGTTAACTAATCAAGGAACTTTGATTAGATGAGGACTTATGTGTGATGAAGTCTTAATAAATGGGTTGAGATGGTTCAATGGTGTGGTGCGTGATCGTTGGCTTGTGCCATGTTGGCGGTCCATGCATTAGGCTCTCAGATTTGGACACTTGTAGAGTTAGGATTATCCATGTGTCTTAGCGTAGAGATATGGATGGTGGTAGTGTGGTGTTGTTGTGTTACTATAGAGTAGTAGTAAGCTAAGTAGTGGGTTGCCATACCTTGTAAGTTGTGCTAGTACTGGCCTTCTACAAGGCTAGTTGACTTTGGTGGCCGGTTGCATGCTATGGGGCTCAGCTCCTTGGTTGGATTATTCAGGAGAAGAGAATGAGATATTAAGAAAAGGAACTAAGAGCTTAGAGAGCTCCTTTGTCCATACTTGTGTCCTGTGAGTGATCCTCATGTTCTCTACTTGAATCTCCACGTTCGTCTATCTCATGTGCGAATGCTTATCTTCATGGAATGTTATATATGAGAGCAGAGAGCAAGAACCTCCTCTCCTAAGACCCACTGTTCTTCTTCCAACTGAGACAAGAGAGTGAAAGTAAAGAGAGGATGATGGTAACGAGGGTACAAAACTTCACCGAACGGCCTTGCGGGAATGGATATTGGAGCTGGATATTCTTTTTCCGTGAGCGATGGTGGATCAGATAGTGAGGGATCCATCTGCTCCAACAAGAGACACTACAACAAAGTTAGTTTTTTGCTGCAGATATTAGCGGCGGATATGTAATCTGCCGCTAGTTCAGAATCTATTGCGGCGGATCAAAATATCCGCCGCTATATATTCTATAACGGCGGATATTTGTATCCGCCGCTATAAGACCGCTACCGAGGGAAGCAGCCTGTAGTTTATAGCGGCGGATAATAAAATCCGCCGCTATATATCATACTCTATAGCGGCGGATAAGTTTATCCGCCGCTATAAGCCCCTTCCCATTCCAGCCCGCCATCCCTTTTCATCTCCCAGCCCGCGATCTCATATCATCCCCTCCCAGCCCGCCATCTCAGATCATCCCTCTCCACCGGGGATCGACTCAGCACCGGGGATTGACCTCGATCCGACTCAGCACAGACGAAGACACCAGCTAGCGACGACGACGATCCGACTCAGCACCGGCGATTGACTTAGCTTCAGCGTTCCATTTTTTCATCTCTGCTGATTTTCGTGGATTTTAGGCGATTTTACACTGTTGTCAAAGGTTTGTTATCTACTTCAAACAACCAAACATTTTGATTCAAATGCAATTACATGCATTATAATGGTCTCAGAAAACTTAGTTTAAGTAAAAATCGGTAATTCCAAACCATTAGTATTATCAATTCCATCATTTGGATAGGTTCCATGTCCTTTAATTAACCTCTTCAGTTAGTGATAGGTTTTTACCTCTAATTGGTTTTTGTTATCTATTACTTAATTAGTTGATAAAATGTTAATTTTACTTCATGGCATCATTTCAATTTTTGTTCATGTACAAGTGGAGATTTCTTTTCCAGAATGGATTGTTTTGATGGTGGTGTTTATTGTAGGTTTTGCACAACTGGCCTTCCTAGTGATGTTTCTGTTGAAGTAGAAGAGATTTCTTTCCACCTCCACAAGGTATTCTTCTTTCCATCTTTGTGATTTATAAGAATCTTCGGTCAATATTCAGAAAATTTGGTGTTTATTTTTGTAAAGATGGACACTTCTCTACAGCTTTATGTGGAAAAATTTTATTTGCAATCAAAACCGATAAATTGTATATATGGAATAATCAAATTTAGCAAGATTGTTTGGTAGTTTTCTTTCAGTTATAATCTATCATTATTAAAAAAAAAAATTGAAAACAGCATGAATGTCATCAAAAATAGAAAGCAAACAGTTCATCCATCTATTCATCTTTTCTTTTTAAGAAAAGCTTATCAGATATGCTTTTTACAGCTATTCATTGAGATTCTTGCATCCTGATAATTACTGACCATTGATCATTGATCTCTTTAATTTGGACTACTGAGAAGCTAATCAGGTCTCTTAATTAAATGTTTACATTCTTTCAATATGAGATGATATATTAATTATGTTTACATTCTTTCTTTCTTTCTTTCAAAGACTAAATCTGATTTCAAAATTTGATCATTAAGTCTAGTTGTATTTCTTTTGGTCTTGGACTTGAAAGGAGGAGAAGAATGTCTCTGTATCTTCTTACAATGAGACTAGGATTGAAGGCAGGTCCTGTACAGTTCACAAGGCTCATTGAAGGCAGGTCCTGTACTAGGATTGAATGTCTCTGTATCCAAAATTTGATTGAAAACATGAAATCTATCCAAAATTTATCCTGTCATTGCTTTGGTACACTCATTCATGTGTAAGTGAGTGATAAGTTTTCAATTAACATTTTGTTATTTGATGAAGGTTGCTGCTTTATCAATTAACATTTTGTTCAAAGCACTTGAGAAGTTTAAGAAGGGTTATCATACTTCTTTAGATGCCACTGTTTCTTCAAAAGACACCCTGGTAATAAAAATAGAACATTTTATTTTCTTTTCCAATGAACTCTCATTCTAATGATCTAATTGCAGAATCATGTTTTGGTTCTTCATGAACTTAATTTTCTGCATGTAAAACAGGACAACTATCAAGAATATTTGATGCTTAGAGCACAAGTTGAATGTCTACAAAGATCTCAGAGGTAACAATAACTCTGAGTTCATTGCCTTTTTTTTTAAAAAAATTTTCTTTGAGTACTTGGTGTTGTAATGCTTAGGTTGTTTTTTCCTCAAACATTAAATTGTAGAAATCTCAAACATTAAATAGAAATCTCAAACATCAGCCAATCAGATAAGTTTGATAGAGATTTACATCATGTTAGTCTTATGTGACATGTTTACAGACCAAACGAAATGCTTCAAGCTTGAAGGAAGAGCTCAAGGAGATTAAGCAACAGTTAGAGGAAACTTGTGTCATTAGTATGTACATATATCATTTGAATTAACAAGGCTTAGGAGTGAAATTAGACATTGAATTTCTTTGTCAGAAATTGAAACCTTTTTATTATCTGCAATCTGTCATCATAAATCAAAGAAAAAACATTTCTATTACGCTTGACGATAAGAAAAAAATATATCTTGTAAATTGGAATTCAATTTTACCGCTCTTGAAGTTGGTTAAATGTTTGTTCATATTGGTGATTGCTTTCGAGAGACCATGCTTGCAGGGGTCAGGCAGAGAAGGAGTTCAAGGTGGAGGTTGAAGCCATTGGAAAAGTGAGGCATAAGAATCTTGTTGGCCTTCTTGGATATTGTGCAGAAGCTGCAAAAAGGTACTTCATCAGTTGCTTATACATTCTTGCTTCTTAGCTATGGGTTTGATTTTGATTTTGAGATTCTGCTTTCTAACTCATGGCCATGATTCAGGTTGCTTGTGTATGAGTATGTTGATAATGGCACACTTGAGCAGTGGTTACATGGAGATGTTGGGACTTTCAGCCCTCTTACTTGGGATATTAGGATGAAAATTGCCTTGGATCGGTCTTCAACATTGCTGAATGTTGTCTGTTGCCAATGTATTTTCCGAAGAAGTCAGATGAGAATATAGCTATTGTGTGGAGGGAAGAAGCCGCTGATCACTCTCCTGCTAATGTGTTGTCAGTAAGAGAGCTTCGAGATCAAGTCATGTGTGTTTGCCCATTGTTGGAAGCCTTGATTTGCAGCCAATACAGAATGTAAGGAAATGTTCATGGATTGAGACAAATCTCCAACTTTGTATAGCTACTTCAATATATTTTTTTTAAATTTCTAAATATTGTATAGTGAATTTTATTTAATACCAAACATTTCTTCAGCAATAAAATATATTTATTATTATTTAATTTGGTCTTCTCATATATATATTAAATAATAATAATAATAATAATAATAATAATAATAATAATAATAATATAAAATACTATATAAATATAACGCCTATAGCGACGGATATATCCGCCGCTATAGGTCCACATTAACAGCCAGTGAAGACTATAGAGGCGGATATATCCGCCGCTATAGTGATATAGCGGCGGATATAAAAATCCGCCGCTATAGGATCCCGTTAACGACGTTAGAGTGCGCTGTGACGTATAGAGGCGGACATATCCGCCGCTATATCCCTTAGTAGCTGCTGCTACACATTATCCTATAGCGGCGGATATATCCGCCGCTATAGTTGGATTTTCCGCCGCTAATAAATACACCGACCGAGGATTTAGCGGCGCCAAAAAAATTGCCGCTATATAAATATAACGGCGGGAAAATACCCTATAGCGGCGGATATTTCCGCCGCTATAGGGTATATTTCTTGTAGTGAGAGAAGGCTCTATCCATGAGATCCCCTATACTAGTGCCCAATCGGAGCTGAAGAGATAAGGATTGGCTATCAGTTCTTGTAGAGCATTAAAGGAGGAGGAAGGGCTATGTAAGGGAACATTTTACATCCTTCTTGTATTGTATAACTAGTTTAGTGTTGTTTATGAAGAAAATATAATAGAACTTATGCTTAGTGAGTTGTTGTCCTCCTTCTAAAATGCATGTGATCTGATTTTGTGGGAGGATGTTGGTGGTCTACAGCGTGATTAGGTTAGCTTTGTGATTCAAGCTTAAATTATGCAATACTTCGGTTAACTAGTATGAAAAAAACCAAGGATAGAATCAACAACTATCAAGTTGGAAGAATCTGGCAATAACATTAGCATGCTCATATACATTTTGTGGTTATCAATGTCATAGTACACACATTTATGTTTCTAAGAAAGTTGTATTGGTTTGACCTTAGTTGCGTGTGAGTCATAACATAAATTGACACTGTGATATAACACTTCAGGAACAGCCTTTGGGAAGGCAAAATAATGTATTTAGAAATGGAAAAGCACAGAGAGAAGTAGATGGATAATTGATGAAATTCGGATGTTACTGTAGCAGTAAATAGTACCCAAGAACCGTAACTTCGACAATTTTCCAAAAAGACTCAGAATTCGATTCCAATCGTCCTGATAGTTCAGGGGTATATTTAAACTAATAGAAATGGTGTGGACAGGTGTCTAAGAGCCCGGATCCATCGATTATAAATTAAAAAGCCGACTTTTCGGTAAACTCACGATTAGGGTAATTAAATGCATTTAATGCATTCAGATTGTTATGAAAGGTTATATGATGAACATTTACCATGTTTAGGACATGGTGAGGCGGTCTAGGACCAGTCTGGGAGGATCGGGCCCGAGTAGGCCCAAGAGCGAAAAAGGTAGGATGTCGCACGGGTGCTGTGAGTATTTCTAACTCATAGTATTCTATTGATTTCTGTTGTTATTGTGCTAGATGGAGGTTGGAGTCCATCTTTTGATTCCTGCTTTGTCTGTTGACATGTTATGCTTGTTGCATTTGTTTGAGCTTGTATGTTTCGATATGATCTGCTTTGAGGGAGTACCCCTTGACATTTTTCTTGGGTTGTTGTGGGATGGCCAGGAGGTGGTACTCCATGGCATATGGCCAGTGGGAGTGATACTCCATGGCATATGGCCAGTGGAGTACCCTTTGGCATCCTGCTTGCACCTGGGATGGTCAAGGGGGATGGTACTCCATAGCAGTTTGTTGATTTTCTATTCTTTGCATTGATTTCGTACTCTTATTTTTTGAGATGTTTCCAATACATATTCGAGATGGGTTTTCTCATATGTATCGGCTTTACGCCTCGAGGAGATATTTTTTTTCATGCTTTTATATACGTATTTGAGTTGAGACGTTCCTTAAATACGTATTGGCTTCCGATCTCGAGGAGATCACTGATTATTATATATTTGAGATGTTGCTGCCTTGGATATATAGATATACCTGTTGTTAGGTATTCGTACTAGCAATCTCTTACGTACAGGCATGATACATCGGACGGATGCCCCGGCAGAGGGTGTATAATATCTGGCCACGAGCACTTGGTGCTCCATCGGACGGAGGCCCCAGCAGAGGGTGTATAATATCTGGCCACCTGGCTCAGTCAGAGAGCGGTATTTTCTGGCCATGTGCACATGTTTATTATAGCGCTATCAGGCTTAGGCCGAAGACGATGTTGATGGCGTCGTTGATGTCGTAGATATCTTAGTATCATATATGCCAGAGATTGAGTACATCTGTGGATTTATCCGCATTCCAGAGACTTGTTATTTGCTTGTGGTGTTGGTTCACTTGCATATTTGCACTTGCTTTATTCTGTTCTTTGCTTATCGTTTTCGCCACCTTTATTGATTTATGTGCGATCCTATTGGGCCTTTCTTTGGCTCATGCATTTGGTTGCTTGATGTTTTCCCAGATGACGACGGGTAGCTAGGAGCGGGACTCGGGGAGGCGACTTCACGGACGTGACCTAGTAGCGTCGGGGATATTATGAGCTGAGGTCTGTGGGCCTCTATTCTTCTCTGAGTGAGAGTTGTACCATTCAGAACCTGTTAGGGTTATTTATTTACTTCCGTTGATATTTATATTTTTACTCTGTTTTAATTATCTGCTTGTGTTACTTAGCCTTGCGTGCTTCTAGGGATGACCCTATAAGCACGTGGCGTCTGTCGCATGCGTCGAGGCCTGAGACCCGGGTTCGGGGCGTGACAACAACACCTCGGCGCCACCGCTTGCCCTTGTCCTTGTTTCCTCTTTCTCGACCATCGCAGGCCCGGACCCCCTCTTGATCGTCAAGCACCCCTCTGGCGCTCTGTCTTCTCTCTCTCTGACTCTCGCTCCTCTCGATTGTCAAGCACCGCACGGTCTCCTCCTTCTCGACGCCCCGCTCGCCATCATATATCAACTCCCAAGAAGGTACACACACCTCCAAAGCCGAAGCTCTCTCCTTTTCTCTTCAATCTCTTTCTATTTTTCTGGATCTAACTTCTAAGCTTTCCTGTGAATCGACGAGCATGTCATCCGGCTTTGCATGCTTTAAGGATGCGGCTCAGTGATATGCCAGGAGTCCTGCAGAGCTTAGATCCATGACACCTGCGATGAAGACAACCAAGTCATCCGGTGATCCTACAGAGCTAAGATCCATGTCATCATGGTACCCTACTGCCATTACTCTTGAGAATTTCGATCAATTTGCTCTTTTTCTCAAGTTTTTGCCCTTGGATTTTAGGTCTACAAGGACAGAATCATCAATTGGATTTCCCGCAGTGTATTGTTTTGTTTACTTTCTTACAAATTTATACTGAAGGTGCTACCTATGGTCACTCATGAAATTGAGTAATTTATTAATAATTAGCAACACAAATCTTGACTAAATCTCCTTTTCCCCAAATTTTTCAGGTCTATTCACAAGCAATTTAGAGATTCTGAAAGGAGCATTCACAATCTCCTCTAGTACTTCTTCAAAAGGAGGTTTGTGTTTGTCGCATATGCAGATATGCTTGTTTATCTTACTCACCATCATTAGATTATCTCAACCTTTTAATTTATATTTAGAGAACTGAATTCTTGTTGATCTTCTCTTTTTTGCATACTCTTGAGGACTTTCTTATGGATGCTCAGCAAGATCAATTGTTGCAGCGCAGTCGTCAAATGATAGCAACACAACAACAACAAACACTAGCCCCATTTTGGATGCTACATAAGCTCATGGCAAGGTAAACATGCCCAAAACACAGGCACAGGGGATAAACTTTTCTGAATGTTTGTTGTAACTTCCTTAGCTATGCTTTGTTGAGGTGGAGGTGCTCTCTTTCGGAATGTTTTGTTGTAATTTTCTAATTATCTTTGGTTATGACAGGGAGAAGCCATTTAGGATTTTGATGGGTTTGCAGGGATTTGAGCAATTCCAACTCTCTGCCCCCTTAATTGGTCCTGAGCTCTCCCAACTCCAACACATCCAATACTTGTAAGTGCTTCAATTCAGGGAGCTTGATGGTTTCTAAATTAATATTGGTGTTTCCCTTGATGGTTTCTAATGGAGGAATGATTATTGGTGTTTATTGTTGAAATTTCAGGGAGCTTTTATAAGAACAATTTTTTTATCAGAGAAGCTTTGTTTCTCTTTCTCCTTCCGATGGCTCCCGGGATTTCTTGGCGGCAAGATCGGGTCGCTTTTTCAGCTCTTGAAGGATGAAGAGAATTGATTTTGTGTTGTTTTTACAGGGTACTTGATGATTTCCCTTCTTTTAATCTTGATGTTTAGAGTTTGATTGATCTCAAATGTTTAGAGTTCGAAGCAATGTTTGAATGTAATATTATTATGTATGTAAGGTGTTTGAATAAATGTTTGAATGATATGTTTTTTTTTTCCTCAAAACATGTATGCAAATGCTAGGTGTTTGAATAATTTTTGAATGAAATGTTTGATCTTTTTCCTCAAAAAATGTGTGCAACATGTTTGAATAAATGTTTGAATAAAATGTTTGATTTTTTTTATCAACTTATGTATGCAAGGTCAAGGTGTAAACATTTCTCCTCTTCTTTGTACGCATTTCTTTGTGCATTTTAACTTGAGATTTTTCACTTCCTTCAAAAGTTTACGATGGATTTCTATTTCAATAAGCCAACATTGGCACCAACTATGGAAACTTATAAAATTTGTAAAGATTTTAATAACTTTTTGTCTTTTTCATAGTTTATACTTTTTTTTTTTTTAGAATTTCTGGATTCTTTTACGATGGATTATTTTAGTTATGGTAAGAGTAACTTGGTAAGGTTGTATTTTTTTTCTTTACTATATTGAAATGATTTTCTTTATATTAAAAGATTCTCATTAGTAATTAGTAATTTAGATAAATGAAAAACATATGAGTTGAGAATAATGTAACTTGTCTTTTCTTTTGAAAGATTTTTCAAATGCTAATTTGATTAATTTATGAATTTTTAAAATTTTTATAAGTTTTCTCTAGTTTATTTTTTTTCCCTATCTTTTAGGATTTTTTTGGATTTTTTTTATAAATTTTTAGAAAATTTTAAGATGTTTTTAAAAAAAATTAAAAAGAAAAAAGAAAAAACCCGGGCCAGCACGCGGCCCGGCCCGGCCCGGCCCGACACGGCACGGCCCGCCTTGTACTGGGCCGGGGTCCCGGTGCCGCCGTGCCATGCCGGCACGACACATTAAGGGTGGCCGGCACGACACATTAAGGGTGGCCGGCACGGCGGGCCCATGCCGGCCCGTTTGATACCTTGACATACAGAACAAATAGTTTCGGAGTTCTAACATTAACCCGCATAAGAAGGCTCCCACAAGGGCATCTCACTTCTGGAAGGGGATGACGAAGCAATGGAGCTTGATATAAATGGGGATAACAACTACAACAGAAAAAGGGGATACGGTGAATATGTGGCATGACAGGTGGATCCAAGGACACGCGCCAAGTACACTATTCCCCTTGATCATGGGCTTAACAAGGGATCATCAACTAACCCTAAAGAAGGCAAGGGATAGCTTAACCCAGGGTCACCCTATCATCAATCAAAGCTCTCTTACTAGGGAGGGACATCGTGAATTGAGAGAACTACTAGAGGCACCTGCTAGGACCAATGAGGGAAGGGAGGACTCAAGGATTTGGACCAAAGAAGCCCAAAGGAGGTTCTCGGTCAAGTCCCTATATTAATTCATTATTGACAAAGGTACGTAGAGTCAGTTCCCCATTAACTTATGGAGGCTGCCTACCCGATGAAGATCAAGTTGTTTGCTTGGTTGGCAATGGACAACAAAATACTCACATTAGACAACCTGGCCAAACGAGGCTGGCAAGGGAGCCGCACCCTTTGTTATCTATGTAATGAGCAAGAGGAATTAGTGCAGCACTTGCTTACCACTTGCACAATCACAAGACAAATCTGGCTTCACTTTTGCCCAATGTTTAATTTGAGAGCGCTTCCTCAATTGATACGGTATTTATGGGGACACAACAGCCTAAGGAAGATCTTGCACAAAGAGATGCGCAGAAAGTGGAATCTGGCGGTCATGAACATAACTTAGAGCACTTGGCTGGAAAGAAACTATCGATACTTCCATAACAAACAATACATTTTCTTTGGGATCATTCGAGGGGTCGCTTTCTTTATATTAGCATGGTTTGAAGCCGCTATTGGTACCAAGCAACAAAATCTGATGCAGATGGAATCCATCGCTCACAAATCCCTGGCCTTTGATCCTAGAGGACCCCCGAATGGGGTGAGGAACCAGGATGATTTCGAAGATGAGATGACAGGGCATGATGTTCAGGGGTAATCCTCAGAGAGTAATTGTCGCGGGCCATAGGGCCGCTATTGTACCACTTTGTATCTTATTGTTTCTTGCCATCAATAAATGAATGTGATTTATCTACTTTAACCAAAAAAAATGTTTTGCAGAAATATTGCCTATTTCCTCATGTTAATATGTAATTAGCTTTATTTTATCATGAGATTATTTAAACTATTTATATCAAATTATTAATTATTTGGCAACTATGCATAATTTTTTTTGGGAAAAGTTTCAATAGTTGTACAATCTTGATGAACATATTATTCTTAATATGCAGCTTGAGCTTATCTTAGTTGTTGAGAAGTTGCAAGAGTTTCGCTCCATCAGAATTCAAAAAATAAAGAAACAAGGCAAGTTTCTTAGATCTTAAAATTCAGGAACAACAAAAACATGATATTAGATAAATGTTCTTGCTTTTCTTTTAGTCAAAATTACAAGAATATGGTAGAATCATTGATTATACAATTGTGAGTATGGAGTTTAGCTTTATAGTAGATTTGATTTTGAGTGGTATAGTATGAGTGCATCTATGACAGACAAAAGAGCATTATCTGTATCACTTTAAAATAAACTCAATAAATAGCTTTACTTTGGGATTTAGAATAGATAGATAGTAGATACTATCTATTCAATCTTCTTTATGATTTAACTATTCTCTCATATATTTGGGATAAGATTACTACACATTCTTACTAAAAATAGTCAATTCAAACCTATTGCAAATTTACTTTCAACTGCTTCTTTCTGCAACTTTGTGTCTCAGCTACCTCAACATCCTTTATCTGATTTATAATTTAAATTCATGACTTACTAGATTTATCATTTAAGACACAAGTAAATGGTATGAATATTGTAAAATCCAAGGATTTTATGGAAATAAAACGAGTTAAATGTTCCTTAATTTATTAAGGAAATACCCAAAGTAATTAAATGATTTAATTAAGTGGGAGAAAATGGAAATTAAAGGATACAACCCTAATTAGGGTTAGTGGTGTCAGGAGGACTGATTGGTAATTTTTAAAGTATTTAGGACTAAAGAAAAATTTCCCCTCTCTCTGAAGGAGGACTAAAATGTAACCAAAAAGAAGTAGGGATCTCTGGTTAATGTCTCAGAGAAAAGTTCTTATTGAAGGGAATTAATGGTTGAGATTAAAACATCTCAGATTGGTGCTAATCGCGGTGCGTTATTTAGCCATCAGTGGGGCGACGTGGCACACTGATAGGCGATCATCTGGAATGATGGTTGATACGAGGCAACGAGAAAGGAGGCAGTGAGGGCGACCCCACTGTGAGGGCACAATGAGGATTATCCATCTCTGGATTGGTCTCGAGTTCGAGACAGAGTGAATCCATTGGGCCGTTGGTTGAGATAGGATCTAGGCCATTCATTTGAAGGAGTGTTAGATCCGAGGCAAAGTTATTAGACACTGGCCGTTGGATGAGCTTCGAGAGATCCTCGCCATCCATCTGTGGAGAACCGATCATGAGGCACTGCCGCCTCCTCTGAAACGTTTGCGAATGCCGCCGCCCTCTCCGCCTCCTCTTCCGTCAGTTATGAGCGCGAAGGCCGGCCGTCGTCGGCGAACTGTTCCATGGAGCTCGCAGGCGTCTCGTCTTCCTTTGCCTATAAATAGGGTGGCCTCCTCGAAGTACAGAAGTACAGATCGAAGAAGGGGAGCAGGGAAGAGGGACTATCTCCGGCGAGCTTGATCGGAGAAGGCAAGAGCTGCTTCGGGTAGACCATTCCCACTGCTGACGTCACGAGAGAGACCGGAACGTAGGTACAAAGGTTTTCCATGCTCCAATTTTAGGTTTAATCATATATAGTGAGGTTGCGAGCTCGCCGGAGTCATTGAACTCAACCGTGAGAGGTGTGCGACGGGAGGAAACCGTGAGCCGCCGCTAAGGCCGACATCGACCAGGTGCGGTGACGGAGCTCGCCGCAGCTTGCTGTGCAACGGGAACCACCTGGCGGAAAGATAGCTTTCCGGTAAGCTTCTCCGGTAGGGCTCAGCTGCGAGAGGGAAAGGAAGAAGAAAGAAAAAATAATAATAATAATAAAATAATAATTAATTAATTAATTAATTAATTAGTTAATCACTGATTAATTAGTTAATAAAGCTTTATGTGACTTTATAAAGTGTGACAAAATAAATGATTAATCTAGTTAGGTTTTTAAATTTGATTTAGTTTAATCATTTGGGCTCATCTGTTGGGTTGGGCCCAAGTGTTGGGTTTAATCAAAAAGGAAAAAAACCTAGTTGTTGGACTAAGGATTAAAAAAATAATAATAAGTAATTAGTTATTTAATTAATTAATTCAGTTTTTGATTAATTAATTAAACCAGATAAATGTAATTGAACTTGATTAGGGTTAATCAAGTTTGGGTTCAAGACGGACTAGGTCAACCTAGTGGGTTTATTGGTTTGGATTAGTTCAATTTAAGTGGGTTTGGGTCTAAGTCGGATTAAATAAAATTGACTAATTTTGTTAAGATAATTGATGAAGATGATTAGATTTGTTCAACTAGCTAATCATTCTAGACCCAAAGGTAGATCATTAAATCAATTGATTTGATTGATTAAGTGGGTTAGACCTAGACCATAAAGTCGGGATAATTGACTAGTTGGTCAATTAAAGGGATTAAAGTAAACTTAGGTCTCACATTTGTTTTGGGTCTAATTAGTTGATCAAATTTAGAAAATCTAATGAATTAGATTGGCTAAATGGCTAAGGTAGACCAAGATTAGAATCAATTTGTTAGAAGGAGATTGAGTCCATTGATTTGGAGGCCCAATGAGCTGAGCTCAAATAGCTATGTCAATCAGGTTTTATTATTAAATTATAATAATAAAAATAAAGTGAAGAAAAATAGTAGTAGGTAGAAGGAGTTGAAACCTAGACCACCTAAGTAAAATGGTTGGGCCTTAGATCTTTGGGACATGGCTAACCATGTGGTAGAGATACTCTCTCTAAAGTTTAAACGGGGCAAGATTAAGCTAAATAATTTAGTGGGCTTAGGAGATGGGCCCAATTTGGCTAAGTTATCTAGAAATGAACAATTAGGGTTCAGATTACGACAATTAAAAGTAAAATTGACCGGGATTGACCAAGTAAGGTTAAGAGACCATAAAAGGACAAGGAAATGGAAAGATGGTCTATAGGACCTGTTTAGTGGGCCAAGGCAAATCGGAAGCGAGAGTGATGCGTGAGCATCTAGAAATCCAGGGTTTTATTAGAATATTGGTTCTAATAGTAACTTTGTCATCAGATATTCTCGGGAAGTCTTAGATACACTACAAGAGAAGACTAGGAGGGTTTTCTGATTCCAGAAAGAGGTAAGTACACTTGCCTAGTACCTACTCTTTGGAGTTTCTTTGGATTTGATTATGTTTTGTTGATTTATGCTTCATTGATGTCATATATGCAACCTTATCTGTTTTAGATTCCTATTGAGTATGTATGTTGTTTCCGGGATGTTGGTATCCCTGTTTGTTATGATCTACTGCCCGGACTCAGTGGAGCGTGGAGGCTCCGATAGGGAAATGCTCAGGGACAGGACCCCTTGGCATTTTTGCTTGCCGTGCCAGAGAGGCGATTCTATGGTTGTCTTACCCGTCAGTAGGAGTGATACGCTGACTGTGTTAACACGTATGAGAGGTGGTACTACCGACATGCAATCGAAGGGTCGAATGGCTAGAGGGTCGAGATTATAGCAAGCAGCTGGTTATACTGACCGGGGGTGATCTTTGAGCTTCACTTTCGAAACTCAACACAGAGCCTGAGGGTTTCTAATGATAGGGGTCACACCGTTGTCTTTAGTTGTGGTAGACCACCCCTAGAGATGTTTATCCTTAGGGACGTGGTCCCTTAGTTGACTAGTTGATATGATATGTCTTTATGACCCCGCAGGGGTACTTACTGAGCTTTCCATTCGAAAGCTCATGTATTTGTTTTCTTTTGTCTCTTATAGATCCCGAGGTTTAGAGGCAGTTGCTGAGGAGGTCGTGATAGGAGCCATTGAGGTCGAGGAGTCTCCTTGAGTTGCCTTTTTATTTTGAGAGCTGATATTTCATAGGACCCGTATAGGGACATGGTTTTTGTATAGGGCCTATGGGCCCTTATGACACTTTGTTCCTTTGAACATTAGTATGATTATATTATGGTTTGTTATCTTCTTATTTACACGGCCGGTCTGTTGACGTGCTCGAGGTCTCGGGATCCGGGTCGGGGCGTGACAAATATCTGAAATCTTGATGTGTTTGCAACTAATACCAATGAATCATATTCTTTAACTAAAAAATAACTAGCCTATTACATGTATCTCTTGAAATGTGTAAATTTTTTTCCATGATGCTTCTAACCATGGAAGAACTTTTGGCTATGGAAAAAAGAAATATTTGAAATATTTATTTTTTAAGTCTAAAACTACTACTTAAAATGAAGAATATTTTATCCCTTCAGAAAATCTATTCAAAGGTGAAATAAGAAAATTTAAATTTCATATCAAACAAAATATAAATTTCTATTATTTTAACCCCACAAACCATATTAATATCTTTTTTTTAAAAAATATAAAGATTATTTAATTAATATATTTCATAACTTTAAAAATTATTATCCAAATAATCTAACACTTCATTCAAAATTATTTGTTTCAAAAATTATCTTTTTTAATACTTCAATTAAATGACAAATATATTTATTTGGAAGCAACCTATCAAATGGAAATCAAACAAAAAAAAGGTAGAACTTCTGTATCTTTTATATTTCATATTCTATATATAAAAAAATACTAACATCTAACAAATTTTTAGGCATGTAATGTTTAATTTTATTTGTTTCACATGTACTGCACTGTACTACACCTAATTTGTTTGTAAGTATATGAAGGTTGTGAATTTTGTTATCTAATTTACAGCTTCTTTAAGTAAATTAAAAAAAAATACAATTCTTCCGGTTTATATATATAAAAACTATATTTTCAAAGTTGTATTGCTTAATGTAATCTACAAAAGTTCTACACATATACATATAAAAATTTACAATCCTTATATATCAATATCAGAAAATCAATACCATATTTTAAAAAAAATTAATATTATTTAAAAAATTTTGAGCAACGTGAGGGCCATTTGCTTGTATATACTGTTTCAAAGTGTGTGTGTGTGTCTATATATATATATATATTATATATATATATATATATATGAAAAAAATTAGATAAACCATATGCGTTTCGAAAAAAAGGACTTCTGAGGGTAAGTAAAGCGCTTATGTTTTTTTATGTTTGGATATGTTAATCCATAAATATTTTTATAATAATAAATAATAATAATAGTAAGAATGGTATTTTGGTAATTGACACTTTTCAAAATAGGTTTAAAAAGGTTTAGGAAGGGTGTTTTGTTAATGAACACTTTCTAAAACAGCTTCTACAAAACGGCTTTTTTCAGAAGCTACAAACCACTAGTTTGTAAAAAAAAGCAGTTTTTTAGCTTTTTTTTAGTGCTTCTGCTTTTTTGAAAAACCCATCCAAACATGTTTCTTTTCCCCAGGAGCACTTAACTTACTCTAGAAGCATTTTTGGAAAAAAAAAGGAGGATAAACCTCAGCTGTGGTCCTTGTATTTTGACCTAATGTTCATTTTCGTTCTTGTACTTTAAAAAATTTTGATACGGTCCATTTATTTTGGGGTTTTTGTTTAAATAAGTCCCTAGTGCTGACATGACAGCACATGTGGCTAGTATTTCTGACATGACGGCTTACGTGGCAAGGTTATGATGATGTGGCATGCTGACATGGATTTTGAATAAAGTAATTTTTTAAATTATGATGTGGCATGTTGATGTGGCATACCACCTGGAATAAAAATTTAATCGTATTCAGTTCGTATGCCACCTGTGCTGCCAGCCTGCCACGTCACCAACAGGGATGTATTTGAACAAAAACCCCAAAATACAAGGACCATATCGAAGATTCTTAAAGTATAAGGACAAAAATGAATATTGGGTCAAAGTACAGGACTAAAAATGACTTTAATAAAAAAAAGCCCATCCAAACACCCTTTTTATTTAGACAGATAGAAGCACACGTTAGCTTTTATAGCTAACAAGTAACATGGTACATTGGTATTAGATAGTTTGTTTCTTCGGATCTATGAAGAATCATATATATACCCTAATAAGAACACACAATATTGAAAAAAAAAACCTAATAAATTATATTCATGCATATATCACCATAAATCATTAGGCTTCAACTTGGAGATGAAATAGGTCTTTAGAACTACTTTTTATAATTTCATTGACAGTTTTTTAATGATCGTTGGAGCTATTGAATTGAAGGAGTTGTTGACCATCGAAGCTACTAAATTGATGGACCTTCTCAGTGTTGGGAGACAAAGAGTTGGTTCATTGTAGTCGCTCATCAGAGTGACTTATCAGAGTTAGGGAAGGTGTGGTATTGCAAGGCCTCTCCACAGCAAGCCAATGTTGTTGAACAAGCTCCCACATGTGATACTATGCAAATTCCAAGGGGAACTCCCCTGCGGGAAGGGACCTCTTATGCTTAAGCCCTAACAGGGAATAATGGAACTGTGAAGGATAAAAAAAATGTTGGTATGAACTTGGTCATCACCTCCGGCGGGGAGGGATGACCAAGGTTCATTTTAAGCGAAGAAGGAAATCGTAGGGGAACACTCCTATGCCAGCACTGTCCGAAGCTCACCAGCAAAGAAGAACACCACCAAAGACTAGGTAGAGTTGCTCAATTTTCCTATAAGAGGGGCACAGTACTACTAAGTGTCGAAGATTACCAACATGCAGAGTATGTAGAGTCGTCGACCATCGAAGCTACCACTACCCAATGAACTCACAAGAGAGGCAATCCGACAAGGAATTTAGGGACCAACAAAGCTTGCAGCACCCTCAATCAAGCCAAAGCTTAAAGAAAAAGAAGAGATCAAAGAAAAAGGGGACTGAGGAGGCTCACCAAGGTGATGTTGCAACAAGGGAGTCCTTGTCGGAGAAAGAAACACACAACGTGTCTATGGTAGTGGACTCCCTCATCATAGAGAGGAAGGGGGTCCTCAAGAGCTACAGTAGCCTCTATCAAGAAGTTTCAGTCATATTGGTAGATCCCAGGGGCGTCATCGTCGCGCTAAAGGAGAATCGCGGCCAGGAGTGGGTGTAATATCCAGATTTTTTATGGAATAAATGATTTCAAAATTCTCTATAATTAGTTAATTAATTATAAGAATGTTCAAAACTTGAATTTAATTGGAAAAGAAAGATTAAAATGCTCAATACCCCAATTATGGTTGATTGGGGCTACCAAGGACTTATTTGTAATTTCAGGAAAGTCTAGGCACTTGTCCAGAATTGTGCTTCTCTCACAGGCAAGGGACCTGAGGATAACCTAGAAAAGATCAGGGGCTAAGTGCAAAGTCACGTAGAGGCTCATGCATGAGTTGTATAAGAGTTGGATCAACGGCTGGGATTAAATCATCGCATGATAGAGGATAAGTTCGAGGCAAAAGAATAGATCCAGGCTTCTCAAAGACTGAAATGATCCCCACCGTTGATCTCAAGGATGGAATACGTTCGGAGCGTAGGAATGCCATCTAACCGTTCGTTTCAAATCTATGAGATAGATGTGAATACGATCCTACCATGCGGGCATATCACAACCTCTCATCTCCAACGGACGATCAAGTTCGAGGCGAAGCAAAATTATCTGACCGTTCAACCCCAGATGATCATGGGCATTCATTCGGAGGGATGGAAGATTCGAGACGTAACCGCGAACCCCATCGCGGAGAGCCATGTGGGCGATCCTGACTGTCCACCCGAGAGAAACCAGATCATGAGGCACGAATAGTGCCCTCTTCTCCGCCAGCGAGCTCGTCACCACTGCGATTAACGCTAGCTATGTTTGGAAGGGTGTCGATTGGCTCGTGATCCTTGGGATCACAATCACGTTCGCAGTCGTCTCGCGAGCCTCTTATAAGAAGGGTAGCACCTCTAGAACCCTAATCAACCACCACCGCGATCCGAGAGTAAGAGAAGCGTGGTACCCTACGATTGCGATCAGAGAAGAGGGGAAAGAAGGAAGAGAGGACCTTGAGCAATCCTTCACTATTGTTATTACTCCATGCGGACGCAACGCCACGGCCGGAAATCCTCGGTGAGTCCATCTTCCCTGTCCTTTCTTGAAGATCATCATGCATGCATGTAAGGATTAGGGTAAACGACGGAGAAAACTCTGGTAGCCTTGTCCACCTGTTATCGCGAGTCTGAACGCCGGAGGGAATCGGTACTACTAGCGTGCTCCGCCACCTGTCTTCAATTGCATTGTAACTCCCCGGTTTTTCTTGGCGAATATTGTAAATACTAAATAAATATTGGTGTTTAAGAATTTAAGCAAGGGAGATAGATTTTAATTACCATGTGAGATATTCTATCTAAATGGATTAAGTTAATAATCAAGGTGTGACTATTAATCTTTGTTAATGTAAGGAGTATTTGAATGATTAGTTAGAGTAGTGACAAATGAAATCAATATTAATGCCTAGGTTTTATTTAGAAAAGGGTGTGACAAACTAAATATAGTGAATATATTCCATTCTAATAATTTAACTTAGGCTTGTGACAAATGAATTAAAGGACCATGGGCTATGTAGCTAAGGGTGGCTGTTATGTTAATGAGCAGGGCTAAATTGGTCAGTAGAAAAGTAAGGAGAGGAGTAAGCCGGTCAACAAGCTGGAGGTGGCGCTGAAGGTGGTGGTGGCCCTGTGCATGTGCAGGGAGAGTGCAGGGTGGGTGAGGGTTATCCACGTAGCTCTTGAGATGGAGAAGGGAGCCAGGTCTGCTCGTGCTCCAGATTTCTGCCCCAACTGTCACTGCAACACCAGCAGGCCTGTTTTCTGGTCCCGGTTTCCCTGTTTCTGGCCAGCTCCTGCGCGTTCCTCAGCAGTGTTTCCGGCCAGCTTCTGCACGATCTCCATCAATGTCTCCAGCCAGCTGATAATCAGTCCACACGCCCGGTTCAAGAGAAGCAAGAAGCACAGCAAGGAGAACGAGTGTATTGTTTCAGCTTGCGAGATGCAAATAGGTGAGTGGTTTCATGCCTATTAAGTGTTCGAGGGATTGTCTAAGGGGCAAAATGGCTCAGTTATGGTTTTGTTTGCATGCTAAGTGTATAAGCTCCTGTTTAGCCAATGAATAACAGATTTTCTAAAAAGAGACTATCTTGTTATCACTTTAATAGTTGAAACTTGTTGGAAGAGAGTTGAAGTTTGCTTGCTTGGTATTTAGTTGGAAATAAGAGATCAAGACCATGCTTGATGTTGTTTGTGATGCTGTTAGTGTACTGTTTTGGGCCTGCTGTCCTTGTATTTAGGTGATGCTCTTGGTGCTGTAAGGGGTTGTAATTTGTTTTGTAATCATTGGAAATTAAGTGAGCAAAGAATAGAGTTGCTCTTTTGGAATTCCGTTATGCCCAACAGGTGTTTGTTGAATTGTCACTGAAGAGCTTTGTAGGAAGTGTGATTCATGAGGCTTCCATGTTAAAGATCAAGTTGTTAGTTTAGAATGAAGTCAGTGTTTTCTTAGTACATGGCTGGTCTGTGAATGGTAGGGCATGAGCAGAAGAATAAATCTTAACCAAACAATACGTAGAGGTTGAATAAATCAGCTAAGTACCCATAGACAGTCTTGCAGAATTCTGTCCTGCAGAATTCTGTCCACTTCGAGGGGCTGCTGCTCCCTGCTCACTACTCCGTTTGGGTTGTGTATACGCCATTGGAAAGATCTCGAGGTCTTCTTTCTAACAAGCTTTAAATGAGAGAATTTGGACTTACGCTTCAAAAGTTATGACTGATTCTTTCCAACCGCGCAGGGCAGCCAGAATTCTGCATATTCGTACTTTGGCTTGTAGATTATCGTATTATGTTTTTGTATTGCTTAAGGGTCTTAGAATACTACTTATTAGTTTTTATGATATTTTACACATCCTAGGGAAAGGAAAGGACAAGTCGGGGACTCCGGGAGGACCTAGTCAGACTTGAATTACTTAGGACTTCAGGTGAGTGGACCTACTGGACATTCTCGTATTCTGATCGAGTTTTATCGAGTTTTGATATATTACTTTCCGAGTATGGTTTTTATTCGGATTTGAGAATGATTTTGAAGTTTACTGCATTTGTAGAATAGAAGAATTCTGCATAAGAATGTAAGAGGATAAATGTATAGATATATGATGTGAGCATCGATAGATATGCATACTTATGATGACCACTGCTCCCTACAGATACGGCTCTAGTTGAGTTGATCCGACCAGTACCGAGTAAGGAAAGGGTTTTCTTGCTTTCAAAGGAATTTCTTTTACTTTGTTGAAAACCTTTCTTTTCAAATGAATTTACCTTTAAAACCCCTTTCCAACTCTCGGAGTGCTCGGTACTGAGGGATAGAGGATATGACGCGGTCCCCGCCCATCCTCTCTTCGGCCACAAGCCATTTGGCTTGTATATCTGACGACGTGAGCAGTGCATGGAGGTGCATTCTCTTCGATATGACGCTCCCCATATCTAGTACATATGATGAGATAGCCATACATGTTCATATTTACTGTTTTTATCGGGTTTCCGTCGATCTTGCATTATATGATTTCCAGATTGGAAGATAATGCATAGACCACATGCTTTACTGGCTTTTGCCATGTATATATGAGTAGAGTTATTCTTCATATACATGATTATATATATTATGATGCACAGGTCTTAGTTGACCTGACAGTAGGGGTCACATATCACTGAGCTCTGTAGCTCAGTCCCTTTTTCTTACTCACCTTGTGCAGGTAGCAGACGAGGTCCGGTTAGAGTTCGGTACCGGGCGAGGTGTGCTTTCTTTTAGTTGGCTCAAGGCCCCATAGTTGTTTCTTTCGTTGTGCACTCTGTAGATATATTTATTTTACTTTTGGAGACTAGACCCAGACGTATAGTCTGTGGAGTACTGTATCAGATATGACTTTTCATTTGGATGAGTTCCAGACTTATTACGTGATTTTATTACCATCTCCAGTTTATTCCGCAGGTTTAGTTTTCAGATTTGACAGCCTTGGGCTCAGGACACCCTCCTGAGCTGGCTGGTGTGACACGTGTCCCTATTGGGATTGGGGTGTTACATGCATAGCAGGTGCTTGGACGTCAGGGACTCGGTGCGGACAGCCGATGCTCCACCTTGCGACATTGACGGGAGGAGAACAACAGGAGCCCTGTTCGACTGCTGGCTTCGGCGCCACCACCTTGTCCGGTGGTCTGATGGTTATAGATGCAAAGGAAGCAATGTGGGAGACGGGCTCAGTTTAAGCACATGTGTACGTGCATGATTAGAATAATAAAATAAAATGAAAAATGATTAGTTAATTAGCAGAAGGAATTAGATAATGGATTTGATGAGATTAAATTGGTTAAGTCAAGGCTGATTATATAGGTTGAGATCAGTTGGGTCAAGATTGATCCAAAATCTATTAGAGATGGGTCTAGTCATCTTTAAAATCCATCCTGATTAGATCAAGTCAGATAAAGGAAACCCAAAGTGTTAGTTGATTAGGATAATCAACTTAAAGAGGGTGAAATGGTAATCAATTTAATTGGGTTGGGTTCATCAACCAAATATTGGATTGAGTCAAATTAAAGGATATTGGGTTCGACAATTGATCAGGCTAGGTCTAGCTAAGATTGAACCAGGTTATTAAAATAATAAAAGAGCTAAAATGGTAGGTGATGGGAATAGAACCCATGATCCCCAAAGGAAAAATATGTTCAAAGAATATGCTCAAGAATATTATTTGTTAGTATAGTTTAGTTGAGAATATGCTGAAGAATATTATTTGTTAATTAATAACTAATATAAGTTGTTAGGTACTGAGGAGCTAACAAACAAGTTACAACTTTCCAAAGGAAATATATGTAAACTGCAACTTGACCAAGGCATTGTCAATTAGTCTGTGAGAACATCAATTTCAAATTCTAATTAGAATATCCTAGTTAGCAAAAACCGGATGGTTGTTGGGGTTGTAAACTTTCAAAAAAATTATAAAACTATAAACTTAGTATAAACTGTAGAGGCGATTAAATGCAAAGATCTTGGAGGCTATTAACTGTTGCTTCCATGTGTTACGAAACATCAATATTATGACCATTCAACCTGATCTTCTTTGGAGTACAAAAATTTAATTTCCTTTGAGTAATTCATAATAACAAGATCTTGTGAATATCATTTTTATCTTGAAAGAAAGATGACCCGAGGAAATTGATGGTTGCCAATTCAGTTCATTTTCTTGTTAGGTGGGAGGGTTAACCTTCTTTGTTTTGTCTATATGGATAACCATTTAAACTAGCTCTCATTGCATCTGACATGGAAATTGATTATAATCTAACCTTATAAACTTAATTTCCAAGTCCTCCATTTGTAGGCTATAGCGAACGCTCTATTATATGTATATATAAGTAAATCCTACTGTTAAAATTTCTAGTTTTATTTTGTTTTCAAGTGCATTATGATATCAAAATATTGTTTTAGGATTCCTTTCCTTCGTCCAGGCTGCTTAAACAGATTTAGATAAAAAGGGCAGAGGTACTACATTAACAGAGATACACATAAAGAACTACTAGGAACTGAAAGCTAAACCTTATATTTGTTTCTTGAATTGCTAAAGAAAATATTGATGTGGTTCTTTTCTTTCCTTCTATTCTCAGGTCGGATCTTGTAGGCCTTGTCAAGGTATCCTTCTAAACCTCCTCCTAAATCTTAAGTTTGTTTAGATGAATGTACTTCTTTGCATCTGATTCATGGGTATTTTTGCTTTAATGATATCCATTGCATATTAATGCTCAGGGTTTTTCTCTGATATACACTAAGAAGGATTGCTTGTCTACTTGTCTACAAGATAGATTTTTTCCCATTTTATTCTAATCCAATGGAGTTAGAATCTCTATTGAGGAATCATGCCGTGATTCTTTAGTCTTCAACGCTTGTTTCAGGTTTAAGTAAATATTGTGTTCGGATCTGCAGCACCTCCATTAACAATTAATCTTGTTCAAGCATATAGTTCTGCTTCAAAGGAAGCTTCTCCTTTGGAAAATCAGGTAATGTGCTATAAATTTTCCTAGCATTTTATTTTCTTTGTGTCGTAACAAGTCATTTGCTTCTTATTTCCTGGTCTATTTTTTTAAAATTCATATGGTGGGCTACTATTTTAGATGTAAAAATCATGTGTTTAGTAAGCTGATTTTTGTATCTAGTTGAATGTAGAAATCATGTCAGTTAAAAGGTAAAGCAATGAGCAATTGTTGTTGAAAGTGAATCATATGGTTGTTGTCCAGCTTTAAATTGAAAGTTCCTGCCTGGCCTAATAGGAAATGACTTGAGATTGTTTTGAAGATGCTTGAAATGGATGAGGAATATCAGGGAATGTTGAGGTATATATTGTTTACAGGTATTCCTATTTTTTACCCGTTTGGTTTGAATCATTGATTACTTTGTGCAGGCCACTTGGAAGGACTTTTCAGTTGAGCTAGCAGAGCAGGAAGCCTTTCCGTGCTATCTTGGATATTGGTCTTGTTCGAACCACCACTAGAAATCACATATTTGGTGCCCTCAAGGTTATCTATAATTCAATATTCTATATTTTTTTATGTTCTTCTATGTATTCATTTTTAGTAATCAAGGCATATTCAATATGTCATTGTACTATTGATAGTTCTCGGGAGAGACACTTTTTTAATTGTATAGTACCATCTTCTATGGTCTCACCATTTTGCCATCAATTTGGTGTTATTTCAGGCTTTAGCTTGTGTTGATTGCATAACTTGTAAGCCATGTGTGCACTTTAGTATCCATAAAAGTATTTGTATTTCCTAGTTTAAAGTGAATATCAATGAAACTTTTATTATAGAACCTGACAGCTCTTTTGAAAACATAATTTGCTTGGAAAAAAATGCCCAGCTCTAGATGTCAATGCTGACAAAAATGACATCTATAGTAATAAGAAAATCTGCAACTTCGAAAATCATGAAGATTTGAGCTGTAAATATATTTTGGTGAAAGTGTGTAAGCAATATTTTTCATAATTTTATTTGAAAGAAAAGCAAGATTTCCATGTTGATTTTTCTGCTGGGAGATGTGTTTGATTCCTTTCAAATGGTTCTTCTTTCTTTGATTCTTTGATGCATATATCGGAGTTTTCAGAATCCAACCATAAAATCATTGTCTTGGTTTTGTTTCATTTGATTGAATAGAAATGCATGAACTTTTTGTGTTCCTTTTTAGGGACTGATAGGGAATGGAGGACAGCTTCTCAGAGAGGGAGGCATCCACAGTTAAGAAAAGCAAAACATAGAGAGAAATACCATCTCTTTGGACCACTTCTTTATGAACTGATAGTTAAATGAAACATTCTTATAAGTTTCATGAATTACATCCTCATATAGGTTTTCCAAGAAGAAGTCATATCAAATTAGAGGAAAGATTGATCTTGATGCAGCTCAAGTGACAGAAATACAAGATTACAGGTATTTTCATCATTTCTTTGGAGTTTTGTTGGTAATGCAAATAGGAAATTGATTCTCTTTATTGAATAGGATCTTATTGCAACATGGAATGTAGGTGTGAGATCCCCAGCATGTTGAATGAATCTTGAAGATTGGCTTCATGCTTCACCACCTGCAGATATTTTTATGTTTTGGGGTACATTTTGATTTTGTGAAGTTTACCATGCATGTACTTGGCACTGGAAATTTTTTTTTTTTTTTTGTAACCAATCAGCAATTTTTGTATGTGGTGAATGATCAAACAGTGTAAAAATGACATTGCAAGGAGGATTGGATAGGAATCTTATGTAAATATGAATTTTAGTTATTGCATTAATGGTATATTTTTTAATATGTTTATGTTGAATATTCAAGCTTAAATTTTATTCGAGATGTATATGAAGTTACAGTTGGTAGCTTGTACTACAGGGGACCAATAAATATAAATATATATTGGTGGCAAAAAATTATTAGCGAGGGAATAGCTACAGAATAGCGAGGGAATGAATTTAAAAAAATCAATTAGTGAGGGAATATAGCAAAAGAATAGCGAGGGAATAATTTCCCTCGCTAAATAGCCACACCATCGTTGCCCAAGTAATAGCTCGGAGAGGGAGTATAGCTAAGGAATAGCAAGGGAAAGTGTTCCCTCGCTACATAGCTACAACTAATCCGTCGCTAAGTCATTGCAAATCATCAAATAAAGAGGGAACTTGCGAGGCAGTTTAGCGAGATCCTCACTAAATAGCTAGGGATGGATTCCCTCGCTAAGCCGTCGCTAATATTACAAAAATTCATGATTTAGCGAGGGATATTTCCGTAGCTATTTTCCAGTTTTCTTGTACATTAATGTAGTGGGCCTTAGCCACCAGGCCACCTTGGCACATTTGAAGAAATAGTCAGGTTTAATTAATTAAGGAAGAACATACTTGCAATAAGGACTAGATCTAACCAAGTCATAAAAAGAAATAAAGGGGAAAAGTGGGATTCAAACTGAAGACCCCACGACTATAACGGGGGGCTCTAACCACTAGGGTATACATAACTTTTTGTTAAAGGGAGAGGTTCAAATCTTTAAAAAGAAAGCTACATGGATTATAAGTGTGGGCCCATCGAAGTAGACTAGGGCCCATCAGAGTAGACTAGGGCCCACTTAGTGAATCTTACATCGCATCTAGAGCTTATGAGATGTTGTTGATTCTATTATCAGGTTACGACATAGAGACGTGACATGAGGGATTCCTGAGTGATCCAGGACGTCGTTGATTGAGGTAAGTACACTTGCCTTGTACCCACTCTCCGGAGTATTCTTTGGCATTTTGCTATCATGATTGATGATATTATTATCGTATTTCCTTTGGCTTGATCTATTGATTACATACATGCATGTTTATTCCTGGTTGATTGGATTCCTGTTGAGCATGTATGATTATTTTTGGGATGTTGGTATCTATGATTGATTGTTAGTCTTCCGCCCATATCAGTAGAGCGTGGGGGCTCCGTTGGGGAATGTTCAGGTACGGGACACCCTGGCATTCCGGCTTGCCATGCCAGAGGGATGATACTCTGGTTGTCCTGCCCGTCAGTGGGGGTGATTCACTGACCGTGTCGACACGTACAAGAGGTGGCGCTACCAACATACGACCTGAGGGTCGTATGATTGGAGGGTCGATTCCAACAGAGGTTGATGTTGCTGACCGGGGGGAGATGTTTGCCGAGCTTCTTTTGGAAATCTTCTCAGAGTTTGAGAGTTGCTGTGGTTGGGAATTTTTACCTTTGTAATATTTATGGTAGACTCCTAGAGTTAGAGTTTGTGGGGCGTGTCCCCACTGTTTGATTTATGATTGTTGATCACATTATTGTATGATGGTTTCATGATCCTCATAGGAGTACTTACTGGGCTTTCCATTCGAAAGCCCACACACTTGTTTTCCTTTCTCTTTCAAATCCTGAGGAGTAGGTGACTCGAGCTCAGGAGTCGTGCGAGGGACGGGGTAGCTTGCAGAGGTCCAAGGACTTCTTTTATTTTCTTTATGTAAGAGATGCTTCTTTATAGGTCCATTGTAGGGCCCAGATTATTGTAGGGTACATGGACCCTGATTTTATTTCCAATGTGACTCTGACTATTTGTTTATGTTATCTTAGTTATTTGATTGTTATTTGTTATTTGCTATGGTCCACTAGGTCTTGTATCCGAGTTGGGGTGCGCCTCCACTTGGTTATGGCCGATCTATGCACGTGCTCGAGGCATGGAATACGAGTCGGGGCGTGGCAGTGGGCGTACGTCAAACCCCTCCAAGATGGGAGATTCTTGGTAAATTTCCATTAGTTGGAGTTTGCTAGAAGCACTGAGGAGCTCAGGAACTTCAATTTACGGTGATTTTGCCATGGACGCCAGAGCTCTAGTCAAAAACTAAGGTTGAAGAGGAGTGATGATTGGTGAAGATCACCCATTTTTCGCTCGACTACTCACCCAGGGACACTACGATGAGGGTCCTCAAGCCAATCGGGGATATGATTCACCTCAGCGCCAGGGGTTACTTAGCCGACGAGCTTCAAGCTTTGATTGGAGTCCAATGAAGGAAATCGATACCGGCGACCATCAATTACCTACTATTTCTATTCATTGTAATTCTAAATCTGTTATTAAATTATGTAAGCGTGAATGTACAAATGATAAGATGAACAGGCACTTGCGGATCAGGCACAAGTTAGTATAGAGGTACATGAAGCACAATGTTGTCAGCATAGATTATGTGAAGTCAGAGCTAAATCTAGCGGATTACCTGACTAAAGGGCTATCAAGGTCATTAATATTTGATGCGTTGAGGGTAATGGGTTAAACCCATAAAGGTCAATAATAGTAGTAACCCTACTCCTTTGAATAAAGATCTCAGAATAGAAGTTCAAATGGATCTCTAGTTTTGTTGAATGTTGATTCATGGATTGTAGTTCAAGACATAGTTTACTACACTTCCATCAGTTGGACACTCTATTAGAAAACTAAGGTTCAAGTCTCTAAAGAGACCTTAGTTTATGGTCTTGTGTAAGCCCAAGAACTCAACAAATAAACACTTCATCGCTTTGTTTGAAAGAATCAAAATCCTAAGTTTGAGGACTCATACGACTGGTTCCATATTATTTTCTAAGACACATGAAATTTTTAGTATAATTTTATTTTGAGTGTTCCACACATCATATACCATATTGATCAATGTTATGCTTGACTGTGAGTGTAGTGAGGGATTGTTGGAAATAAAGGGGTTGGGCCCAAGTCCCAACCCATTCCTTTCATACCCTCATAGCCAACCATCCCATTCTCAACTCCAACAATAGTCCCAAATCGGCTAAGAAATAAGGTAGAACCTGCTTAAATACACCCAAGTCCAAGCTCAAATGTTCAAGACTAAACAATGGGTTGGACCACATTCCACACACATGCACCGCCCCCATGTGGCAGAGGCAGGCTAGCGAGGAGGCGCATGCCGGCCCCTGATGAGACGTATCTTTTTCTATCTCTGTCTTTCTCTTTTTATTTTCACACTTTTATTTCTAGTCAATGGATCTGGGCCAACAGATCTTTTTCTGACCGTTGGACCATATCAGGATTTTATAACCCTTTCTCAAACCCGATAGTAAATAGGAGACAATTTCATCCTTTCTCCTTCATGGTTGAGAGCTTTTCTTCTTCTTCTTCTTCTTCTCCTTGTTGCATCATCACTGAGTTCTGGGTAATACTTAAGTTGCTCCTGCCGGAGACGTGCTATGGGAGGAAGCTGTCGACGTCGAAGGTTAGGATTCCCTACCGGCCGGAGTGTTTGCTTCATTCTTCGCACGTAAGAAACGAAAACGACTTTTAGGGCAATGCTTTGCATGATCCACCCAAGTTTTACATATTTCTAAACTTAAATGCTTTGATTACTTGTGTTTGAATGATCTAATTTTCATTATTGGTTGCATGTGTGTGTTGTTCTTTGATTTAATTAGTTGGCCTAAATTTACATCTGATTAGGTTTACCATTGAACTGTAGACTGTTTTTCTTTCCAACATAAACAAGTAAAAACTTAACTGTAATTTTTTTTTGGACATGTACATAAATCACATTTGTTGATATGATGTGAAAAGTTTACATGATACATAAGTGGTTTCCAGGGGCCCTGGTTGGCCCCAGGAACACCCTTAATAAGCAATACAAAAGTTGGGTCATCCTAGATGTTTTTTTGGAGCAGAGGTTGTATCCTCGAAGTCGTCTCCCGACAGTATTTCCATATCCTCTTGGGTGAACACTAGACTTCTTTTTGCTATAGACTCCAACACCACCAGCTTTGGCGTCTTGGACATGTACATTGCATCAAACTAGGAAAGCATTAGGAAATTAATGTTCCAAATGGTTTCCATGAAAATACAATGTTTTTCATGAAAGCATCTCTGGTTCCTTTCTCTCCATATGCTCCAATTAATTGCTACGACCGCTAGACTCTTCGAGCTTTTTCGCCTTATCCATCCGCTTTCGGATTGTGTTGTTACCCCAGAAGCCTTGAATCTTGATAGGCATGTTCCCTATCTCAAATAGCTGGCAATAGTGTTCCCATATGTGTTCGGTGTAGGGATATTGCGTGAGGAGATGCAAGACTGTTTCTTGGCCCTGTTCGCAAAGGAATATTATGATTATTTCTCTCTCCATCCTCTCCTTGTAAAGTTGTCGAGGGTCATGAGTTTGTTATCTCATACTAACCACGCAAAGATTTTGATCTTGTTTGGGTATGGTTGTTTCTAAAGTCCCCTTGTAGTTTGCTTTGTACCCCACCATCTGCCAAGAAGAAGTACAGAGATTTCACCGTGAACCTCCTATTGCCCATTCTCTATGGCGGGGGGTCTCTAATGTTGAATTTTTCAAGGTTGTTATGGTAGCTAGTTGTGCCTTGCCGTTATGGCTTAGTAGTCGGAGTGGGGTCCCTTGTCTTACCTTGTCTTACCATATCGGGGTAGACGGTTTGCGGCACGTGCCCATTCTTTGGAATCCTAGAATTGTTATGTATGTATTTTCAATTTGAATTCCAAACATCCACACATCATAGATAGATAGTGTCAAATGTTTTACTGTTCCATTGGTGCTTGTTTTGTGCATTTGCAGATTCTATGTGGATGGCAGGCCTATAAGAGTGTTTAAGAACATTGAATCCATAGGTGTTCCATACCCGAAGAACCAGCCAATGAGAATTTACTCAAGCTTGTGGAATGCGGATGATTGGGCGACGAGAGGCGGGAGGGTAAAAACCGACTGGAGCAAGGCACCGTTCACTGCTTCTTTCAGCAAGTTCAATGCCAATGCTTGTGTGTGGTCCTCTGGTGTATCCTCGTGTCCTTCGAGGTCGAACAACTCATGGTTGTCACAGGAACTAGACTCGACAAGCCTCGCAATGCTGAGAATGGTACAGAAAAACTATATGGTCTACAACTACTGTTCAGATTTGAAGAGGTTCCCTCAGGGATTGCCTCCTGAATGCTCCTCAAACACTTGATATATTGTCTATCTTGTTACTTGATAACACTAATCTTAAATAAAGCTCCAAAATTAGAAATCTCATATCTGAATTACTAGTTTCTGGATTAATTTTCTACTGAATTGCTGTGGAACAAACTTATATCATTCATATTATAATCAAATTACATATATTGATACATTATTCAACTAAACTGTAATCTAAAAAGAATAACAAATAGTCTCTTTCTTACACACTCTATATATCTCTGTATATATATATTATCCTATGAATGAATGAATGAAACAATTGAAGAACAAATGATCAAGGCAAAGAACACTCAGGGGGGAGTCCCTGAGAGAACCTCTTGAAATCAGTGCAGTAATTGTAGATCATGTAGTTCTTTTGCACCCATCTTAATCTCTCCTGGCTTGAAGAATCCAGCTCTTGGTTAAACCATGCTGAGGAGGAAGGCTTGGAATTAGCAGTACAGCTGGACTTTCCAGCTGAGGACCAAACACAAGCATCAGCATTGAAGTTTCTATAGGATGCCATGAATGGAGCCTTGGTCCAGTCTGTCTTGATGAGCCCTCCTCTGGTCGCCCAGTCCTCTGCATCCCATAAGCTTGAGTAGATCCTCATTGGTTGGTTCTTGGGGAAAGCCACACCCTTCGCCTCCTGGTTCTTGAAATCTCTGATTGGAGTTCCATCCACCATGAAGCTGGAATAGTAATAATATTACAACTATCAGATCATGAGCTTGATCAATCAAATATTATTCTAAAACCTTAAACTGATACTGATAGGAATTAAGGAAGAGGATTAAATAAGTACTGAAATTAACTTACATGACATGTCTGGGATTCCATAGGATTGAGTAAGTATGGAAGTCTTTGGTGGGATCAAACCAGAGATGGAACTGCTGCTCTCTATTGCCTTTCCCTTGAGTGAACACATTGGTGTGCAATGTGTAAGGTTGTCCACTCAAGTTTCCTAAGAACTCGAAATCTATCTCATCATGTGTTGCCCCTTGTGATGATAACTGCAGAAATAAAAAAGTTAAGACCATCATGATACATTCATTTGAGAATGAAGCAAGCAAAATTATGAATTGGTGGTGTGCATACATACATAATATGCGGTGACGGTGCCGGCGGAGTTGCCGGGGACGAGCTTGAGCTGCATGTCTATCTTGCCGAAGAGGTACTCGTTCTTGGACTGAAAGCCGGAGCCGGAGGTCTTGTCGAGAGAGAGAGTGAGGAGGGCTCCATTGTTGAGGATCTTAGCTCGGCCATCACCCCAAGTAAGGTCAAAATCTTTGTAGAAGTTGCCGGCATTGGCAAGGTTGGCCATGAAGGTGCATGCAAGCAGCAGAGTAACAAGCAAATCCATAATTGATGTTGTTGTTGTTGTTGTTGTATTGGAGGAGGAATGTAAGTAGTATATGTGTTGATGAAGTGGTGAAGAAGGGTGGTGAGTTTTTATAGGGCCGGGAATTGAGAGTGGGATGAAAGTAAGAGGATGTTTCTTCTTGTTATTGCATTGCTGAGTTGGCCACAGATGTAAAGAGACCCAGGAGGATGTCAAATGTGTGTGGTTGCAATTTGCATGAGGAGAGAGAGAGAGAGAGAGAGAGTGTGTGTTCTATGTATCTACAGTTCGAGAGAGAGAGAGAGAGAGAGAGAGAGAGAGAGAGAGAGAGAGGAAGGTTCCTTTGGTTGGGCCGCTTTATCATGACATGAGTGGGAGCTGGTCACAGCTATGGCTGGTGTGTATGGATTTGACAATTGACACCGACCACAAGGTCTCAAAGAGAGAGAGAGAGAGAGAGAGAGAGAGAGAGAGAGAGAGAGAGATGATTCAATGGTTCACACGGTCAAGGATAAACTAGAGTTATGAGTTATCACAATCTCAATAAATTGGAAAGTAGAACTAGTCTACTTATTGATCATTGGATGGGGAGAGTTGTTTTCTGAAATTGCTTTTATTTGGAGAAAAGATTGAGATATGACCATAAACAGCTGGTCAAAACTAACAGTTCAACTGTGAAGAAAAAAAAGAAGAAAAAAAAAAAGAAGCCAAGAACTCACTTAAGAGCACTTACACCGCTCCCCCTCAATTGTCAGGGTAAAAATTACCCTGGTAAAAATTGTCATGGCAATCCACTCATCCAAAAAAAAATTTTCACCCCAAACCTTCGATTGCCTCGACAATTACTATTTATAAATATTTTTTTATATTTTTAGTTGGTTAAATGTTAGTTTTTATTTGTAATAAACTTAATTAAAACAAATGATATTAATTAAAACAAAACAAGTACATTAATTAAAATAAAAAATTACATTAATTAAAATTTAAAAAAAGTACATTAATTAAACATGATAATCTAAACAAGTAGGAAGACATCTAATCAAACCAATCTGTTGATGTATGATCTTCATCCACATTGCTAGGAGTGCCCTCATTTATGTTGTTAGGGGTGCCTTCATTCATGTTACTAGGGGTGGCTTCATTAAAAAGACTTCTTCTCCTCATAATTTTCATACGTTCTGCTTTCCAAAACTTTTTCCTATCGGGAGAAAATGCCGAGCAATCCATGGCCATAACCTTTCGATCCCTTAAATCTTGCTGTAGTTGACGGGCATATTCTTTATCCTTTTGGAGTGTCTCAAATCTATATCTTTCAAATGCATCTTTTTCTCTATTTCTTTCAAGGTTAAGTTTACCTGTTGTGGCTAATTCCTCAAGATACTTAGCCGTGTCCGGATTATATGAACCGGCGGCTTGCTTAGACTTTTTTCTTCCTGCCGGTCTAGCCACTCCACCGGATTGTAATGCCCTCCTACGTACGAATGGTGATGTTGTAGCAGCATCAGTTGATGTCCCCTCATCACTTGGAGAATCAAATGTTGTTGGCTCTTGGGATGTTGGCGCCCATTCAGTCGGTGTCACATATTCAGACTGAAATTCTTGGATAATCATGAATCTTGGATAGTTCATAACAACTTCCCAACATTGAAAATGCGCGAATTCCTTCTTTGGCGTAGCATTGTACCAACGTAGTGCTTGAATTTGCTAATTCAAATAAGTAAATTAAGTAAGTATATCAAATAAAAAAAAATGAAGTAATAATTTTAAAAAAAGTATGTTAAAAAAAAATTAAATTACCTCATCCCCAAGATTGGTGCCACTTCGATAATTTTCCGACGCCTTTTTCAAAGCATCCCTCCAATATCCTAGCGATTTATTCAACATTTTCCATATACTAGAAAGACTCATTTCCGTGCGAGGAGAATTCGGTGCATTTGATATGAATCTTTCATGAATGAGGTTCCACAATTTTGCATTTATCTTCTCATTCCCCGTCACCGGATTATGAGCAATTTCGCCCCAACATTGGCACAACAATACATCTTCGGCGGTGGACCATGAGCTACCCGAAGACGCCATCGAATATAAAGAAAAAAATGAGAATGAGAGTGTAAGATGAGTTTTTGTTGATGTGAATGTGTGAAAAATTATGAAGTGGTGTGGGGGTATTTATAGAAAAAATTTCTAAATTTTTTGAAGAAAAAATATTATTATTTTATTTTAAAAATATAACCGTTAACTAGCCGTTGATATATCCGTTGGATTTTTAATATATTTAAAAATATTTTTTATTTAAAAAAACAGGTGGTCCCCACCCACCTGCCCCGACAACTTCTCACGCGGTGTGAGAAGTTTTTTTCTCAAAGTTTAAAAAGGGCACATTGCCCTGCCTTTGCCCGCTCGTATGTAAATGCTCTAAAACCATTTGGTTTGAATTCAGAGGTTCAAAATAATCATTCAAAAAGATAGATGGAATGGACCCTTCTCTCTCAAGTCTCAACTCAACTGAAGCTAGCTGGCCGGTCATATTGATGAGAAATTAACAAAGAAATATGGGATATATATATATATATATATATGTTGCTTGGTTGGAACTAAAGTATTGTGAGAAGATGCAGAGATGCAGAGTAGAGTTGTAGAGTTGCAGAGTCCATACGGGGTCCCATATGACCTCGTATGGGACCACCAGAGGCCGTATATAGCAGCCATGGTGTAACATCCGCCCCGAAATAAATAAAAATTTTTATTTATTTATTAAATGAAAATTTAATATAGTAAAAGATGAAATTTGGAAAAAATTTGTAAGTATTAATCGAGCCAGATTAATTAAATGTTAATTAATCCAGATTAATAATTGAGAAAGAAAACGGACAAATGTTCGAGTCCCGATAAAGTAAACCAGGTCTGGTCAAAAGCCAGGAAAAATGGATCGAGCCTGGTATGGGGACAAATCCCGTGGTTGATTCGTCACCACGTGACAGCATAGTGGAAAGATTATATTTAATAATGCTAATTGGATTTTAGTCGGAGATATTTTTGAAAAATAATATTGTTTAAACGAATAAAATAAATATTTATTTAAAAGATATTAGAAGGGAGAGATTTAAATCTCTCTCTCTCTCTCGTGTTAAAGGGGAGGCGCCCCCTTCTTTCTTCTCCTTCGCCTCGCATTCTGCCCCTCTTTTCCTTCTCCTCCACTCGATCAGCGTGGATCGCCTGTAATCAGCGCCAGCCCGGTGGAGGTGCTTTCGACGCCGCAGAGCCCCAACGGAGCCGAGATCCGGCCAGTGCATCGGTTCGCTGACCGAAGCCCCGATAAGCTCGGCCAAATGACCAAGACGCTTGCCCCTTTACGCCGCTGCACGCTGCTAGCGCCACCGGCTCGCGTCCAAGGCGCGGCCTTGAGATGCCGACTTTAAGCGCCCAGCCCTCGCCCCTTGCTCGTGTTTTCGTGGTGCTTACGACCTCCCATCCACACTGATCTGCAGCTGTCCGACGTCAGCCAGATCCAGAGCCCAATTAACCGAAGGAGAAGATGACCGGAGGAGAAGACGATCGGAGGAGAAGATGATATGAAGAGAGGCGGCTGCTCTAGATGACAATTGTATTCAACTAAAGATTACAAGATACAAACCCTAACAGAGTATATATATACAATTATTGTAATATGGATCCTTTAACCCGGATCCGTTAAGGACCCTAACCCGGATCCAATATGACTCACATTGACACTCCCCCTCAAGTTGGAGCATACATATCAACCATGCCCAACTTGCTTAGTGAGTCATAAAATGCCTTCTTGGAGACTCCCTTTGTAAGTACGTCTGCAAGTTGCTCTTCAGTAGGAACGAAGGGAAAACTGATAATCTCGGCATCTAACTTTTCTTTTATAAAGTGACGATCAACCTCCACATGCTTTGTACGGTCATGTTGCACG
Organism: Dioscorea zingiberensis; assembly: GCA_026586065.1. Classification (NCBI taxonomy): domain Eukaryota; kingdom Viridiplantae; phylum Streptophyta; class Magnoliopsida; order Dioscoreales; family Dioscoreaceae; genus Dioscorea; species Dioscorea zingiberensis. Next base: position 18,313,418 of record CM048818.1, on the reverse strand, counting down.
GGATTTTGTGATATATTGATGGCTGCTTTATTGTCACAATACAACTGCATACTATCTTTGAGTTCAAACCCCAAATCACCTAACAAATTCCGCAGCCACAGCAATTCACACACTCCATGAGCCATGCCTCTATACTCGGCTTCAGCACTTGATCGTGCTACAACCTTCTGTTTCTTGCTCTTCCATGTAACCAAGTTCCCTCCTACAAACATGAAGTGACCTGACGTCGACCTCCTGTCGGTAATACTTCCAGCCCAATCTGCATCCGTGAAGCCACAAACCTCAAGAATCTTGTTATGTTTAGAGAACAAGATTCCTCTTCCTGGAGCTGACTTCAAGTACCTCAAAATTCGCACAACAGCATCCATGTGACTCGCACTTGGGTTATGTACGAATTGACTTACTACACTCACTGCATATGCAACATCTGGTCTAGTATGAGCTAAATAAATCAAGCGTCCAACTAACCGCTGATAGCGAGCTCGGTCAGTGGGTGCTTGATCCGGATACTCAGCCAAACAATGGTTCTGCTCAATAGGAGTATCAATAGGTTTGCAATCCAACATACCTGCTTTCACAAGAAGTCAAGGACGCATTTCCTCCGCAAGTACAGGTAGATCCCTTCTCTCCCCCTGGCTACCTCGATCCCTAGGAAGTACTTTAGTTCACCCAAGTCCTTCATCTCAAACTCAGAGGCTAGTTGTCTCTGCAGTCTATCTATCTCAATATAATCATTTCCCGTGATTACCATATCATCTACATAGATGATTAGAGCAGTTACCTTTCCTTGTTGATGTAGGAGAAACAAAGTATGATCTGAGTTGCTCTGTCTGTAACCTATTTGGTGCATGAACTGTGAGAACCTCCCAAACCAAGCACGCGGGCTTAATCGCTTGAGACCATATAAAGATTTCTTTAACCTGCATACCAGTTCATCAGGAGAAGCAGCTACATACCCAGGTGGAAGACTCATGTATACCTCCTCAGCTAATTCTCCATGAAGAAACGCATTCTTGACATCAAACTGTCGGAGTGGCCAGTTTAGATTTGCGGCGAACGAGAGCAGTACTCTAATGGTGTTCATCTTAGCCACAGGTGCAAAATTCTCATCATAATCAACTCCATAGGTCTGGGTAAAACCTTTTGCAACAAGCCGTGCCTTATGTCGATTCACTGAGCCATCAACATTATATTTCATCAGAACACCCAAAGAACACCCTACAAAATTCTTCTTGCACGGTGGTAGAGATACTAGTTGCCAAGTACCATTCTTACTCTCAAGAAGCCTCCATTTCTTCCTCCATTGCCCTCCTCCACTTTGGATCTCCCAACGCATCCTGCACTTTGTTAGGTACTGATACAATAGATATGTGATTCACAAAAGATGCATATGACTTAGATAACCTCCTAGTGCACACGTAATTGGCTACTGGATACTTTGACTTTGCATGGACAGTGGGTTCATACCTTTTGGGGGGTTGACCACGAGTAGACCTATTTGGCAACACATATTGATCATTACTATTAGTACTAGTAGATGGATATACCTGAGATGAATGATCTTCTTCAATACCAGGGAGTTGTGGGTCGGGGTTAGGAGTTATAACTGAGGGAGGAGGAGCAGATGTATCTGATACGCCTTCAACTTCATCTTCACCAATTATAGCTTCGGGCTCTCCAACTGGACTTGGTGAAGTAGGAGAACCAAGTGACTCAACGGAGTCTGTCTCTGTTCTGAGTTCCTCACCATGATACAAATCTTCAAAGTACGAATTCTCCCCCTGAAGAGCAGTATCGGGGGAGGTAAAATAGCTCATATCTTCGAAGAAAGTAACATCCATGGTAACATAGTATTTTCGAGTAGGTGGATGGAAACACTTATACCCTTTCTGAGATCCTCCATAGCCAACAAACACACACTTAATGGCCCGGGCATCCAACTTAGTCCTCTGGTTCTTGGGAACATGAACAAAAGCGACACAACCAAAAACACGGGCAGGAAGAGTATGAAAGGATGGGATGGAAACATGAGATGCAAGAACCTCAAAGGGGATTCTTCCGTGTAGGACACTTGATGGGAGACGATTAATAAGGTAAGCAGAAGTTTCTACAGCATCACCCCAAAGATACTTAGGCATATGAGCACTAAAGAGAATGGAGCGGGCCATATCGAGAAGGTGACGATTTTTCCTTTCGAAAACACCGTTCTGTTCAGGTGTTTGTGGACAAGTAGTTTGGTGAATGATCCCATGAGTTGTGAAAAAATCTTGAAAAACACGACTAACATACTCTCCCCCATTGTCAGAACGCAAAACTCGGATGGTGCTAGTATATTGGGTTTGAACAAGAGTATGAAAGGCTTGAAAGGCAGGGAAAACTTCATCTTTAGTTTTAAGAAGAGCTACCCACGATAGTCTCGTACAATCATCAATAAACAAAGCAAAATATCGCATACCCAGATGCTGGACTCACAGAGGGACCCCAAACATCGAGTGAATAAGTTCAAAAGGAATAGTACTTCGATTTAAGACACTTGGAGAATAAGTAGCACGATGGCTTTTGGCCAAAACACAAGTTTCACAATGCAAAGTAGACTCAGTCACACCAATAAACAAGGTAGGCATAGACTTTTTCATAAGACTAAAAGATGGATGCCCTAACTGACCATGCCATAACCAAACATCACTGAGCCGATCAGAACTCGAAGTCAAAGCGGTGCGGGACTGCGCTCCTGGTCTCTCGCCGGCGTATGTTAGATCCAGATGGAACAGTCTGCTCCTCAGATACCCCCGACCAATTATCTCCCTGGTGAGAAGATCCTGAAAAATGACATACACAGGAAAAAAGGTTACAGAACACTTAGACTCAGTGTTCAGCTGGGGAACAGATATCAAGTGGTGGGATAGGTCAGGCACATATAATACATTATGAAGTTCTAAAGATGGTGTAATACGAATGGACCCTATTCCTAACACAGGAAAAGCTTCACCATTGGCATTTGTAACATATGACACAGGTGGAGGGGATAGCTTAGCAAAGTAAGATTTATCATAAGTCATATGATCAGATGCACCAGAATCAATTATCCAACTATCAGACCCAACAAAATTGGAAACCTTTAAAGCCATACCAATTCTACCGCGTCCAGCAATAGAGGCTATAGGAGTAGGAATCCCTCCTGGTGTAGAATGATCTTGCGCACTAATGCCGAAGAAATCTGGTTCTTGAACTAGTTGAACTGCTGCAGCTTTTGCCTTATGATGAGACCCCTGCTTCTTGGGCCGGAGATGTGGATGCAATTTCCAGCAAGTCTCTCTAGGATGCCCAACATCATGGTAATAAGAACACTGAGGACGGGGACGACGAGGAATGCCGGGTGAAGGTCCCCGCTGATGGGAAGACCAAGAGTCATGTTGTTGATGGAGGGGTGTTGGTGTCTGCGCTTGGATCGCAAGACTTGAAATTTCAACTTGTGCTTGATTGAGACTGTCTTGCTGTGACTCATCCTTACGAATATAGGTAAAGGCCGTGGTTAAGCTAGGAGGCTTTGACATGCGAAGTAACTCACCTTTAGCACTATTATGCTTTGCATCTAGCCCCCTCAAGAATACATGAACTCGCTCAACTTCTTTCTCCTTCTGGTACCATGTACGTGCCTTCTGATCCTCAATCAAGCATGGACGCTTCTGATCAATCTCAGCCCATATGTTTTTCAGTTTGGTGTAGAACACAGACACTGGTTGCCCATTCTGTTTCATTTCTGCCACTTTGCACATCAACTCATCAACCTGTATAAAATCAGATTCATTTGCATAAAAATCTTCTAATGTCTTCCATATTGCCTCAGCAGTTACACATTGGTCCACCAGCTGTAAGACATCATCAGTCACTGCCCGGAATAAGATACCCATTACAAGTCCATCACTATCTTCCCATTTGGCATAGGCCTCTGTTTCTTCCAGATCAGAACCTTGGAGGTACCCGGCCACATGCCCCATCGGATGCATTCCACGAAGAGTAGCCGATATGACGTTCCTCCATGTCCGATAATTGTCCCCATTGAGCTTGGGACCTCCATGATCCACCCTCTTTAACAGCAATGTCAAACTTTAAAGTCTCATATAATTTGGAATGTTCACCCATCACGACAACTTCACACTTCAACAGCACTTCAACAGCTCACGGCAGCACCACCAATAAGTCAACGAATCAACACTTCAGCAGCTCACGGCAGCACCACCAACAAGTCAACAAATCACCACTTCAATATAACAAACAAGGTACCCCTTCAAAAAACAAACAAATTATGCCTTCAAGACAAGAATCTCAGCTTCAACAAGTCAAAAAATCAGAAGTCTTGGACGGAACCCAAGAGATTAATTTTCAAACAAATTTCAAGCTTGGATGGGGCCCAATCAAACAACTCTTCAAGCTTGGAATTCCCCTACAAAGGTTCACCAGATCGTCAAGCTTGAGAACAGGTCTTCAAGAACCGATCTTCAGGAACAGGAGCTGGGGCAACTACTGAAGGTCTCCAAGAACCTGTCTGCAAGAACAAGTCTTTAGATCTGCAAGTATGCAGCCTGGAGGAGACTAGAAGCTTGAAAGCTTGGTGGAAAATCTGGGATTTGACGAGCGGCGGTCTTCAAAGCCGACGGGCTTGGACGGAGACGAAGCCGAGAGAAGGAAGGCGGTCTTGGAGGAGACGAAGCCGACACACCTCTGCAGAGGGACAGCTAGAGCAGCAATAAAAAAAAAAAAGTACCTACGGCAGCACGACGGGGACTCGCCGGAGATCGGTCCTCTCTGATACCAAGTTAACCGAAGGAGAAGATGACCGGAGGAGAAGACGATCGGAGGTGAAGATGATATGAAGAGAGGCGGCTGCTCTAGATCACAATTGTATTCAACTGTAGCAAAAGATTACAAGATACAAACCCTAACAGAGTATATATATACAAGTATTGTAATATGGATCCTTTAACCCGGATCCGTTAAGGACCCTAACCCGGATCCAATATGACTCACATTGACAAGCCCTAGCTCCGGCCAGTTTCCCTATACCAGCGGCGAACCGACGAGTAAAGCTCACGCATTAGTATCGAGAACCTCAAGTGAACCCCCTGTGAGCACTCATTTGGAGAAAACTCTGAATTTAATTGGTTAATCTAGTGCATGAATTGAACTATAAATCCCCAAGTTATGGATAGATGGGATTAAGAGGCGGTTAGGGGTTGAGGCTGTGAAATGATTTAATTTTCAGTTATGAGAACGTGTGTATGAAATGTATGGTTATGGATGTATGATTGTATGATTTCGGGGCCCTCCAAATAGAGAAGATGCTGCTGAATTTTCGTGGAAATGGATTTTTTTGATCCTTGGATGGGGCTGTATTTCTTCATGTTATATGAAGGTGTGAACTACTTAGTTTATGAATATAGTTTGTGAGCTTCCCATCTATAGTGATTAATGGATTTAGATTAATAAGTACCCTTTTGATATGGTTGCAACCTTTTGTTGTATCAATCACCTGTAAATTCATTGTTAGCATATGAATTTGAATGATGTTTGGACCTTGTATGAAACTTGTCAAGTATTTAATTTGTGGATCAGTGTGATCCTTTCTCCCTTGTGTAGCCTGTTGACTTGGTTTCGAGAATACTTTGATTTTCATATTTTTCCATGATGATTATGAGAGTAAAGGACCTTTTTGGTTGTAGTATCCCGAGCCACGAGGATAGGTTAATAGAAATCTGATTTATATAATCTGTTTTGGAAGTGTGCCTTGTTGGCTATTTCCATGGGTCGTTTGTTGCCTATCAACCCCAATTGTGGTGTTAATATGAATGGGCAAAATCAAGGACTGAACCATGCTAAATTAAAACTAGACAGAGTTTTACCTTTTCTTCCAATATTGTATTATATGGCTTTAGTGTTCAAGGGAACTTGGTGTTGTTTGTTTGAGGGTATGATTATTCTCAAGTTGTATGACTTCATGAATAAAACCAAATTGGCGGTGACTATTTGGTTCTAGAGGGATACTAATGAAGGCATGCAGTGTGTTAAAGTGGAACAAACAAATGTGTGATTAATTGTAAAGCTTGGTTGAGGTTTGAACTCCAAGGAATGGAATTTTTCAGGAATTACTGTAGCAGCTATAGTAACCCAAGGACCGACTTTTCGGTAATTTTTCAAAAGACTCGGAATTTGATTCTGATCGTCTCGATAGTTCGGGGATGTATTTAAACTAATAGAAATGGCACGGGCATGTGTTGTAGGGCCCTAACCTATCAGTTATAATTTAAAAGCCGACATTTCGATAAACTCCCGATTTGGGTAATTAAATGCATGTAATGCATTCAGATTATTATGAAATGTTATGTGATGAACATTTACCATGTTTAGGACGTGGTGAGGCGGTCTAGGACCAGACTGGGAGGATCGGGCCCGAGTAGGCCCAAGAATGAAAAAGGTAGGATCTCGTACCCGTGCTTTGTGAGTATTGCTTTCTCCTACCTTGCTTTTGTTATTGACACTCTTATTCCCTTGAGAGGTTCCCAGCACATATTCGAGACGGACATCGAATATGTGTCAGTTTTATATCTCAAGGGATAGTTGCTTTCTACATTTCTTATACAAGTATTGCTTTCTCCTACCTTGCTTTTATTATTGGCACTCTTACTCCCTTGAGAGGTTCCCAACACATATTCGAGACGGACATCAGATATGTGTCAGTTTTATATCTCAAGGGATCATTGCTTTCTATATTTTTATACATATTTGAGTTGAGTTTTACTCCTTAAATATGTTTGGCTTCTGATCTCGAGGGATCATTATTTTCGTATGTATATTCATGTGATTTGCCTTGGATGTACATATGTGTGTATACCTATTGCTAGGTATTTGGTACTGTCAATCTCTTACGTACAGGCATGATACATCGGACGGAGGCTCAGTCAGAGAGTGATATTTTCTGGCCATGTATACATGATTATAGCGCTATCCGGCTTAGGCCGAAGACGATGCTGATGGCGTCGTTGATGTCGTAGACATCCTAGTATCACATATGCCAGGAGATTGAGTACATCCGTGGATTTATCCACATCTCAGATGCAGACAGCTTGCTAGTGATTGTTGTTTCACTTGCATATTTGTTTATTGCCTCTTTTACTCATTGTTTATGGCGTTCGCCACTTTTATTGTTTTATGAGGTCCTACTGAGCCCTCTTCTTTGGCTCATGCACTTGATTGTGTTTCTCAGGTTCAGACGAGGAGTAGGGACGAGCCTAGGCAGGGGTTGTCACCGAGTAGTTGACTCAGAGCTTGTTGTATCTTGAGGTCTGCGTACCTCCTTTATTCAGTGTGTGAGACTTGTATCTCTTTCGTTGTTATGGATTGCTAGGGGTGACTGGACTAGATCCTAGTCTGGGGTTGTATAAACCCGGTATTTGTACTTTTATTCAGTACTTGTACGGAGTTGTGTAAAATCCTTTTTATTTATGAAAATTCCGCTGTTGTTATCTTTGAATAATTACTGTACAGGGACTCTGAGGCCTTGTGCCTGAATAGGGGTCAGTCCCTGTTTGCGTACGGCCGGTTGGTCCACGTGCCCGGGCCGAGGTTCGGGGCGTGACACATGGAAAATATACGGCCTGTCCGGACTCCGTATGGAGCGACCAGAAACCTATACAAGGTCGTATGCAACCCCATATGGAATGCCCAGTTTTCGGATGAAGGAGCATGCGGGTCATACGGGCCCGTATATGGTTCGTATACAGGTCCGTATGGCGCGGAGGTTTAAATACCTGTCTGATGCAGCTGAAGAGTTATAAAAAACCTAGAATTGGGGGTTTCTTGAAGAGGTCTTGAGGGCTTATGGAGAAGAAGGCAGGTGGAGAGGCTTTGAGCAACCATTAGAAGGGAGCTTGGGAGATCAACTTGAAAGCTCTAAGGTGATTAGGGTGCATAGTGAGTTGTTCTTATACTTCTTCTTCTTTGGTGTTGTATTCTTGTGATTGCTTTCTTCTTGATCCGAGCTTGAAATTTGTTCAAGCCTCGAAGGTACTCATACTAGTGGATTCCTTTTTCCCCGCCCCCATGGAGACATAGGCAAGGTGCCGAACTCCACGTATATCTTTGTATCGTGTTTGTGGTTGTTTGTCTATCTTTGCCCTAGTTGTACATGTGTGTTTGGAGATAATCTTTGACAGGGGTTCGAGCTTGGTTGTGTGTGTGTTTGGGCTTCCGCCGAGAGTTGAATTGAAGTGTTCTACCCCCAACAAGTACAGACAGTGGTCTTCACACGGTGTTACAATTTGTAAAGCATGCAGTGGATCAAAACCGTGAGATGTTTACAAAAACCAGGGAAACATGCTTCTACAAGGAGCTATGCCATTTTAATACCACCAAACTAGTGGTTTGGCTTATTTTATGATGATTTTTAATCAAATGGTTGGCTAGTAAGCCAAGATTAAGTGGTTTCAATCTTAAAATTGATTGATAACTAAAACGCTATCTCAGATTTGTACAATCCACGACTCAACTAGCTGCTAGTTGGTAAGTGCTGATTTTTGGGTTGAATAAGTGCTTATTTTAGAGGTACCTATTTAACAGTTTATAAGTATAAATTAAATAAGTGTTTTCGACCTTTATAAAAAAATCCATTTAAATCAAATGGGTCTAAATCAAGACAAATGTTTGATTTTCCATTACAAACTTAATTTTAATTTTTGTAGTTTTAATACTTGCTAATCTTAAACCAAACAAATTAGAAACGATCATTTCTGTATTAGTAGAGTGAAATTACATGAGCAACAAACTTATAATGTTTGTTTTTTGAGACATCATGTCTTAAAAGTTACGACTAGGTGTGGTTAAGGTGATCATAGGCACGGCTCTTGAGCCTTGCGTGTCATTCATCCACCGAGACGTCGGTCTCGGGACGTATTTTGAGCCATCGAATTATAACCGACTATTCAAAGGACCTTACCTATGAGTACAAATAGTTACGGAGGGTTAGGGTTTTATCCAGCAACCTTCTGCTTCTCTATTGTCGTTTCTAGAGAATTCTCAGTTTCTTCTCTGTGACCCTTCTTTGTCCTCCTTTACTAAGGTAATGGAAGTCACTCCATTAATTTCCAAGTAAGAGAAATTTGGAGTAGCCTCTATTAGTAGTTCTCTTAGTTATCATGAGATAGAACAGGCGCATGATTTCTTTGCCATCTGTCCTCCTTTTCATTGTAGACTCCCGACCTCCTTGGTACGAGTTAATTAATGTTCCTCGGCTCGGGGAGCTGACCATGCACATAGAGTGTTTTAGGGTCGATCTCCGACTTCCATTCACTCCCTTGTTCAGCGAGATCCTTGATTTCCATAACATTTGCCTTGCCCAGCTGCTCCCAAACTCATGGAGGATTCTTTGTGGATTTATCATCCTCTTCCAGTGTTCTAGCCACAAGCTCAACTTCCATTGGTTCCGACTCTTGTTTTCTTTGAAAAGGCACTGAAAATCTGACTAGTATTATTTTCTCCGCCCAGGGTGGTAGGTCATTCTTAGGCAAGACCTCTTCTTTCATTCATGACTAGAAGCCCCGGTTCTTTTTTGTGTTGTGAGTCTGGTTGGTTAGTCCCAACCTTATGGGACGTACCCAATACGGGTACTTCCTATAAGACCAAATTGTCAGCTACTAAGAAAGAGCAGCTAGACATCCACCAAAGTATATCTTCGGTTTCTTTTTCTGATGTAGTTCCAACAAAAAACCTCAAAAGCCAGGAAATTTGCATAGTTCCAGGTAGGATGCCCCTTAGGCAGTTCAGTTGTGAGGGAGTTAGATTGTGTTTAACTTGCTGATTTTGTGTTTGTAGAGACTCACATTGATCGTCATTGTCTAATCCAGACCTTGATGAGTGGGTCTACAGATTCTCCTTCCAGCTCCTCCGTTTATCAGAAAGGGAAGCAGCCCGCTGAGGAGGCAACTCGGTCGAGGAAGAAGGCTCGAGCCCACTCAAGGGCTTCCTCTTTCTATAGTTCCCCATAGGTTGAGGAGATGGATCCCTCCATTGATTTGATTCATAGGCCTCAATGACCTTGAGTCATCTCATTGGGTTACACCCGCAGCTGCAACCAACTTCTTTGACTCCTCGTTGATCTCTGAGGCGCTATCCTCTGAAGCACCTATCCTTGAGGTGTTGATTCCCAAGGTCTAGAGGTTGATGGATCCTTCTGTTCTTATGAGCTAACCCTCAACATTGGGTGGCCCCGAGGTGAAGTCGCTTTTCTCCAACAAGGTGGCAATGATGGAGGCCTTCAAAGCCATCTCTTTGGAGGCTAGCCTCGTGACTCAGTAAGGGCTTAGTAGGGAGGAGATGGCCTCCTAGCAAAGTTTGACCAAAATAAAGGTAAATCCCAATGGGTGGTGACATCATTGTTCTCTAGTTATTTTCATCTGATTACAAACTTGTCACTTGTCCATATAGTCCTAGGTGCTTTCCCAATTCTGAGAGGTGGCCTCATTTGGTGACCCCTCCAAGGAACTCCTACAAAAGGCGGAGGCAGATCTAGCCTAGCTTAACAATAGGGTTTCAGAGTTGGGGCTTCAGAATTCAGTCCTTTGGGTGCAATTCAAGGTTGTGGAGGAGGAGAAGGCCCACATCTTGGGTCATCTGGTGAAGTGTCAGAATCTCCTGGATACTTCACAAACTACTGCAGAGACTTGAGGAATGAGCAGGAGTTCAACATTAAGATGGGCATCTTGGCGGCGATCTCAAGAAGAACAACCGACTATGAGAACTTTTACGAGTTCGACGCAAAGCTCGACTGCGTCGCAATGGAAGTCGTGGAGAACTACTGGAACTACGCAGACTTCAAGGACATGCTTCAAGCTGAGAGACTGGAGGCAACGGCTAAAGCGGTAGCCGACTTCAAGAACTTTGAGGAGTTCAAGGTAACAATTGCCAGGGAAGCCACGATAGGGGAGATTCGAGAAGAAGGGCTTCGAGATTTTCTTGGAGTTGGCATGTAACCATCTGAAGCTGGTTCTTGCCACTCGTGAGTATCCAGAGGCCATGAAGTACTCTCCTCCGCTACTCCCGAGGAGGAGGTCGCTGGAGCCCAGGTCGTCGACATTGTTGACCTTGAGGGACCCGCACCAACAGATCCTGAAGGTTCAACCATAAATGAGGTCGAGGCATACCCTGTCCTGTCCGAGGTACCCCCTGCTATTGCTAAGGTGCCTCCTGCTGTCACGGAGGTGTCTCTCATCGAGTCGTCACCTAATAGTTCTCGGTTTTGAACACGTGTATTTTTTTCTCTCTACCTATGTAAAACTTTTTGCAAGTCATCAATGAAAAAGTATTTTTTTTTTAACATACTTATATTGTGGTTGTTTCCTAACTCTCTTGTATGAGTTATCTTTGACTCAGCTTGGTATGAAGCGTTCTGACACCGTCTGATGCCCCGTTTATTCACTTACAAGTTTTTTCTCGAGATAGGATTGCGATTTACATCGTACTATCCTTGTTCAAAATGTTGTGACGTTTGGGAATCATGATCCTTCGTCTTCTGAGGCATCCCTGCAACTCATGAAGGGTCAGAGTGTTTATGAGGCACAACCTATGTGTCACCCATCCATGGTCCTACGTATCGCCCATCCATGGTCTCCTTCTTCGGAGGAGTCTAACGAGCCATCGGATTTCTTTAAGGACCACGTTTATAGAAATGACCTATGAATAGGCTGACAAAGGGTCGAGATCTTCATTCTTCCCTCTACAATCATATAAAAGGACTTTTGCTTCATCTTCTTCCTTCTTATCCATAGTAATAAGGGCCTTTCCTCCAGCTTTTGGAGGGCAAGGCACCGATGCTGAGTCAGTAGCCTCCATTCATATCCTCCCACGATGCAGAGTCATCTTACCTCATAGTTTCTGTCTAGATTTTTCGAGGAGCAGATGCTTCTGTACGTTTGCTTTTATATATCTTAGTAAACATATCTTTGCAGAAACAGAAGAAGACAAAGGGAGGATAGATAGGGCGCTCCACATCACTATGATGTTGCATCAGTTGGAGCAGAGGTAGAGGATTTCAGTACAAGATGCTTCATCCTAATGAAGCTAATACAAAACCTGCTACTGAGCCCAAGAAACTATAATGGAGAACTCCACGAGCAGCTGGAGTTGATCCGTAAGATGCAACTTCATAGTGATATAGAGCTTCAGATGCTAAGTTTAGTGAGTAGGTGGGTATGATCCAGAAGCTACAACATATGCTCTAGGAGCCAAGTTTAGCGAAACCCATAGTGTCAGCCTTAACAGAGGTCAGGGTCCTATTGGCACCGAGATGTCCTCTATAGTCCCTCAAGCATTATCTCTGAGTGTTTTCTTTTCATACGCCCTTTGAATCTATAAATTTTCACAAGTTATCACAATAAAAATGCTTTTCTTTCGGTTACTTATGTCAAGCTTGTATGGTCTCTGCCCCCTAAGTTGGTTGTGCCAGCCTTTTAATCGTAGGTCTTAGCTTTTATATTGTTGATTTGAAGTCTAGCAACTCTCCGAGGTTCACCCTTGTAAGTCTAACTAGGACTATCATGAACTGAGGGCATCATTCTCAGAGCTTGGAGTCGAGGGGTTGCGTCATGCAAGAACTCTGCTTATCTAGCTCACCATTTCAGGTCTTGAAAAAGATTGTGAATTAGAGATCAAATCAGTGTAACTGACCATCATTTCTTTCCTTATTAGGGTGATAATCTGACCACAATGGACTCATCATTGCTCTGAAAAGAGACAAATTGTTAGACCTTAAAAAGAGCACCCTACGAGGAGGGCCATTCGAGTCAAAGTCGGCATGGTTTTTATGGTTTGCATATGCGTGTTTCGAAAGGGGACGAGTGCTACTTGATCCATGGCGATTGAACCCGTGCCCTAAAAAGGACACTCTAAAAATAGCCGAATAGTCGGGCCTTGAAAAGGGGGCTCTACAGAAAGGGTTGTTCGTATAGTGGTCAGTGGGGTATTAATAGTTACCATCTACATGCCCTGAAGAAGGGACTGGTGTTACTTGATCCCTGGTGACCAAATCCGTGTCAAAATCCTGAGGTTTTACCGATCAATATATGGATGTCTTAAAAGTGGATCGGTGTGACATGATCCCTAAGGATTGAATTTGAGCAGAAGAGTTAATCCCTAAAAGGACAGATAGGCTTCGCGCAAGCAGCAAAGACCGGTCTATTTGGGCAGTGATAACCCACCTGTTAGACTTCAAGGGGACTTCCGAGCAGTGATGACCTATCTGCTCAGCCCTCAGGGGGACTTTGATGCTAGCAACGAAGACCTACCTGCTCGGCCCTCAGGGGGACTTTGGAGCAAGTAGTAAAGATTTGTATACTCGACCCTATCTGGGACTTTAGTATGAGCATTAAAAACTTACTTGGCTTCATAGAGACTTTGGATAAAAGTAGTGAAAACCTGTCTACTTGGCCTTCAAGAGGACAATTAAGACTTACTTAGCTCCATAGAGACTTTTGATACAAGCAGTGAAGACCTACCGGCTTGACTCTTATGGAGACTTTGATACAAGTAATGAAGACCTACTCGAGGCCATAGAGATTTTTAATACAAGTAGTGAGAACCTACCTGCTTAGCCCTGAGGGAGACTAGTACAAGTAGTGAGCACCTATATGCTCGACTCCAAATAGACTTTTTAATGCAAGAGACTATAAATGAACAAAAATAACATGTAATTTTAAAAAAAGAAAATTAAATCTACTGGTAATAACACCTTTAGTAGTCGGTGTGGAATGATCTCTTCAGTAGCCTACCCCCCAAGTCGGTCAGCCTGTATGCGCTAGGTTGGACAACTTCTTTCACAACACAGGGCCCTTCACGGTTGGGGGTCAGCTTCCCAGTCCGGCTCTTGTTGCCATGGAAGATGTTATTCTATAAGACAAGATCCCCAGGTTAAAAAGTGACTTCTCATACCTTAGAGTTGTAGAAGTATCGAACTTACGGCTGGTATGTCGCTACTCTCAGAATGGTTGAGTCCTGCTTCTCCTCTAAGAGGTTGAGCTCGGCTCGAAGACCCTCATCATTGGCCTCCTGGTCGAATCCCAAGGTTTGATATATCAGCATCTCAATCTAAACATGAATCATTACCTTGGCTCTAAAGGTGAGGTTTAAGGGCATCTCCCTTGTGGGGGTCCGACTGGCCGTCCAGTATGCCCATAAAGTATTGGGGAGCTCATCCACCCAGTTGAACTTGTCTTACGGAACTTGTGTCTTAAGGCTTCAGAGGATAGTCATGTTTGTGACCTTGACCTGCCCATTAGTTTGTGGGTGAGTCACAGAAGTCAATCTCGCCTCGATGCCGAGCTTCGTGCAAAACTCTTTGAAGCTCAAGTTTTGGAACTGTCGGTCATTGTAGTGAGGAAAGGGAAGGGGATGTTAAATCTGCAGATGATAGACTTTAAGATAATATCTTGGAATACCTTCTCTGAAATCTTCGCCTGAGGTTCCGCTTCCACCAATTGGTGCAGTAGTTGATAGTGACGATGAGAAACTTTAGTTGTCGGACCGCCATTAGGAAAGGACCGAAAATGTCTATCCCCCACATAGAAAATGACCTCGAGCTCACTGTGGAGGTGAGTTATGTGATCTGTCGTCACTGGATCCTCGAATGGCACTAATATGCCTCGCATTTCTGGACTAGAGACATTACAACCTTGGTCAGGGTTAGCCAATAGTATTCTTGCTTGAGGACCTTGTAGCTTAGTGATCTTCTACTGAGGTAACTGTCGCAGATCCCTTCATGCACCTCTTGAAGGACGTAGACAGCCTCTGATGAGGTCGGCACCTCAGGTAAGGCATCATGTACGACCTCTTGTATAGATGCTCACCCATGATGGTGAAACAGGCTGACCTATTAATTATCTTCCAGCCTCTCTTGGGTCAGCTGACAGGGATCCTTCCTTAAAATAGTTTCACATGGAGTCGAGCAAGCTCGACTCTTCCTAGATCTCCTGAACTTCTTCTTCTGGTTGGCCTTTGACACTTCTAGCAATCATATGTTGGAGGTTGATGGGCTTGTGTAGGTCGGAATATGAAAAAGAGGCAAGCTTCGAGAGGAAATCGAACTCTTCATTCTTCGGCTGAAGAACTTTGGTAGTCTCAAAGTTATTGAGTCTTGAGGCAAGCTTCTTTACCATGGCTATGTACTTGGCCATGTTTGTGTCCCGAGCCTTGAACTCCTCACTCATATTGCCAGCAACCTTCTCAAAGTCAATATAGGTGTGTCAATTATGAACTTCGAAGTTGAGAGACAGTTGTATCCCAACGATCAACGCTTTGTACTCTACCTCGTTGTTCATCTCCTTGAAACTAAACTTGAGTGTATTAGAGGTCTTCCATCCAATAGGGGACCACAAGATCAAGTAGGCCCCGGATCCATTTCCTATAATCGACCTGTCCACATAAGGGTCTAGAGGTTGGATGATACAGCTCAACATTCTTCCTTGTCAACACCGTCAGGGTTGTTATCTTCTTGGGAGGTTAGCTTTAGAACAAAGTCAGTCAAAGGTTGAGCCTTGATCGTCGAGTGAGACTTGTAGGTAATGTAAAACTTGCCGAAGTTGATTGCCCACTTCGTTAGTCTCTCAAGTGTCTCAGGTCGCAACAAAACTTGCTTCAAAGGTTGATTGGTGAGGACCATGATCTTGTGGGCCTGGAAGTAAGGCCTCAGTCTGTGGGTCGAGGTGATGAGGGCGTAGGCTAGCTTCTCCATGGGGAGGTACCTAGATTTAGGGTCATTCAGTACCTTGTTGGTGTACTAGACAGGCTTCTGAACCCTTTCTTCATCCTTCAAGAGCACCAAACTTATTGCCTAGTGGTAGAGGCCTAGTACATGGAGCTTGTCTCAATGTCAGGGCTTGGTTAGTAGGGGAGCTGAGCTGAGGTATTCCTTTAGCTGCTAAAAGGCTCTCTCGCACTCCTTGGTCCATTTTACATTAAGTACTTTTTGGAAAGCTCAAAAAAAATGGGAGACTTTTCTCTCATGACATTGAGATGATTCGCTTAGGGCGGCTAACCTCCCATTCAGTCTATGTAACTTCTTGATAGTCTTCGGGGAAGTCATCTCCAATATGATCCTGATCTTCTCAAGGTTGGCTCCTATCTCTCCTTGGGTGACCATGAACCCGATAAACTTCCCATATCATACCCCGAAAGCACACTTGTTGGGTTGAGGCGCATCACATGTTCTTGGAGTGCGTGGAAGGTCTGCTCCATGTCTGTAGTATGTTGACTGACTTTCTCACTTTTCATTAGTATGTCATCAACATAAGCCTTGACATTCCTCCCGATCGCTTATATATGAAAGACTTTCATCACTAGCCTCGAAAGGTCTCTCTAGCGTACTTCAACCCAAAGGGCAAACTTATAACAGTAGGTACCCCTGTCGGTGGTGAAGGAGATCTTCTCCTAGTCAGATTTGGAATATGATCTGGTTGTACGCCAATAAGGCATCTAGGAAGCTAAACATCTAATCCCCTACTGTGGAGTCAACCAACTTGTCAATTATTGGGAGAGAAAAACTATAATTTAGGTAGGCCTGATTAAGATCTGTGAAGTCTATGTACATTCTCGACTTGCCAAAGGCCTTTTTCACCAATACTATGTTGTCTAGCCACTCTAGGTAATGGACTTCTCTAATAAACCCAGCCTTAAGAAGTTTTCCGATCTCTTCTTCTATGACCTACTATTGCTCCGAGGTGAAATGTCATCACTTCTGAATCACATGCTTGTCAGTAGGGTCCACGTTCATGTGGTGCTCGATGACCCTTCTGTTTACACCCTGGATATCCTTAGGTGTCTATGAATAGATGTCGGCATTGTTCAGTAGGAAGCTCAACATTTCTTCTCTTTGACCTCCCAACAACTCGGCACCAATTCTAGACAGTGCGCTCAGGTCAGTCCTCGGCCAGAAGCATTGTGTCTAATTCTTCAATTAGTATCGCGAGATGGCTTATCCTCAGACTCTCCTTGAGCCTTAATTTCTAGGGACTTGTCTTTCAGGAGAGTGACATAGTATTGTTGAGCAATCGATTGACCTAACCCCTTTGAGCTCTCCACATCCATGCTCTATTGGAAGCTTTATTAAGAAATGGTACGTAGAGATGGCTACTCTCAGAGAGTTCAATACTAGCCTTTCGAGTATGATGTTGTAGCAAGAAGGGCATCAGACAATGAGAAATCTTGCAATCACTATCGACTGTTGGGGGTAGCTCCACGCTATAAGGGGGAGAGTGACTATATCTTCAAGCTGTACTGCTCCTCCGGTAAAGCCCACTAGTGGCGATCTCATTGGTTGTTGTAGTTTTGGTCCAAGGGCTATCTTCTCATAAGTGTCCGAGAAGATGACATCAGTCGAGCTTCCACTGTCGACAAGGACTCACCTGACCTCGTAGTTGGCGACCATCACTATAACCACTAGTACATAGTCATGTGGGTGGTGGGCTCCCTCCATATCATCTTCTTAGGATATGATCAGTGGCTTGACTGGAGGCCTCTTCTTCAGTTGGTCAGCTAGGGCAGGCATCCGAGCATAACTTTTGTGGGATCAGGTGTTGTTGCCTCTGCATATCGAACCTCCAACAATGTAGTGAATGACCCCTATAGGGGGTCAGTTCCCTTTCGGTGAGGATGGACCTTATTTTAGCAAGTCTCGTCTAAGGTATTTGGAGAGATGACCACGTTGGAACAAGTCTTCAATTTCATCCTACAAGTAGATGTACTCCTCGGTATCGTGCCTGTAAGCTTGGTGAAATCTACAATACTTCTTACTATCTTTCCAACTAGTGGGATTCTTCATCCTGGTTAGCCACTTCATAATCCTCTGATCTTGGATCTGGATTAAGATTTCAGCTAGGCTAGTGTTAAGGGAAGCGTAGTTTTGGAACCAAGCTGGTTCCCATGTTCTTTGGACCTATCAGCTCTTGAACCTCAGCTTCTTCAGCTGCTTCAGAGGTTCTAGGCTCTTGTTCTGCTCATTCTTGGGTTTCTCCCATCTGACCTCCTTTCTCAAGGTGGCTTGAATCTCCTCAACATTAATGTACTTCTTGGCCCGGACGAGGTCGGCCAGATCTTCTAGTTATTTATTATACAAGGAAAACTAAAAAGGCGACCTGCATAGCCTTTCCATAATTACAACTACGACAAAGGACTAGTTGAGGTCAGGAATCCCCAACGTCTCCATGTTGAATCGATCGATGTAGCTACGCAAGCTCTCTCCATCCTATTGATTGATCCTTATCAATATAGCAGAGGTCTTGCTCTACTTTTTACTGCTTACAAAGTAGCTGACGAAGAGGTCGAACAACTCTTCGAAGCACACAAATGATTCCAATGGGGGGTTGGTGAACCAAGTATAAGCCACGTCTCATAGAGTAGTTGGCAAGGCTCGACACATGATCGTGTCCGACATCCCATGGAGCAACATCATCGCCTTGAATGACTCCAGATGGTCAACCGGGTCCGAAGTACCATTGTAGGACTCCATGGAGGGCATTCAGAACCCCAAAGGAGAGGTGCTTCCCGGATCTTGGGGACAAAAGGAGAGATCGCCAGAGGAGTATATCTTGACTGCTACCTTATCCCCTGGGAGGTGGCTCAATGCCAAGGTCACGAAGAAGTCACAGACTATGATTGAGGTCAAGGCGACCCCGAGCTACTCAAGGATGAGTTGGCTTTCTCTCTCTCTCTCTCTCTCTCTCTCTCTCTCTCTCTCTCTCTCTACTCGCATCTTTCCCTCAAGCTCTGGGGCGTGTATGTCCTATCTCCACCTTGAGTCTCAAGCGTCTGCCAAAGTGTTCTGTGGTGGTGGGTCGTGAGAGGCTTGTTGCTCTATCCTTTAGAGAGTTCGGGTGATTGCTTTAATCTTCTTTTCCAGGGCTCATTAGCGTGAGCCTTGTACATTTTCTTCAGCAACCATGGGTTGGTCTTGACGGACCTTTTCAACTTCTTATATGTCATTACGCCCAGTGATGGTATCATCCACCTGATCTTGAGCTTAGCTTCACTTTGCTCTAGCCATTAAACACAACTTCTTGGTCTTTTGTCACAGACGGTGCTAAACTATTGATGTTGAATTTGTCCCTCCTAGAGATCTTGACTAATCAAGATCAACTGGTGAGATGAGCTTCAGTTGAACTAGTGATTGGGAAAAGATCCAATGTTGGTGAGCATCTTCTTCTCAGGTGACAGTCTTCTCCTGGAACCAGGTTGTCAAAGATCGCTCCTCATCTAGAACAGGACCTGCAAAGATAGTAAGCAATATGGAGGGTGCTTATGCTCGAGGATAGCTCCAATACTCAAGTCAATAAAGGAAGGACCTAAATGAAGAAGAAGGCAGAACGAAGCTTCAAAGTGGAGTATACCACACGATAGAATTTAGTCCTTAGCATAATAACTTCTTCGTTCCTTCTTTAGACCCTAGAGGGGAGCATTGGTGTTGATTGTGGCCATTATCACAAGATGGCGAGTGGTGACCCCTGTCGTTACCATGATGCTCTCAATTGACGTTGAGTGGAAATAACTTTGGCCATCATTGTGACATGTAGGGGATTCGTAATCTCGTAATGCCCATAATTAGCTCGGACACCCAAGATTGTGCTACATGTCTACCGGAGATTTTATCCAATATCAATAATAATTTTTTTTAATGTATCCCAACATGATTTTTTATGAGAGTTATATATAACTCAACACTTTATTATGGTGTTTGTTTGCACATAACTTTAAAAAATAGGATGTATACTTTTTATGATTGGTTCTACTGATAAAGATGGATATGTGTTGAGGATTGTGCAGCAAACAAGCAAGAAAACAAGAGAATTACCGTGGTTCGAACCTACATCCACGGGAGCGAACTACGAAATTTCACTATATATAAATTAGGGTTACATCATAGGTATTTATACTAAAACCCTAATGTATGAAAATTACAAAATTGCCCTTTTCCGTACTGTACTGTACCACAGGGGCGTTGCCCCCATAC
The DNA here is from genome assembly GCA_026586065.1 of Dioscorea zingiberensis. Lineage (NCBI taxonomy): Eukaryota > Viridiplantae > Streptophyta > Magnoliopsida > Dioscoreales > Dioscoreaceae > Dioscorea > Dioscorea zingiberensis. The sequence continues at coordinate 18,293,377 of CM048818.1, read as the reverse complement.
CCCCAACCCTATTCGGTGTCCCCCGCAGTGCTCGCAGCAAATATGAGCCATACTTTAACAATTTGTATGTGAATATGTACTTTTGGTGGTTGTTAGTAAATCAATTTTGTTGGATGTGGGGGTGAAGTGACGAGATTATGTTTTTGTTAATCTTTTTAATATTTTAATTATTTAACAAAACAAAATATTTGATTATTTTAACAATTTTATTCTTATAATTAGTAAAATGGGTGGTTGAACGAAATGAATTATATTTTAATTATAATAATATATCTTAACTATATTTTTCTTTAATGAATTGAATTTATTAGGTCTTAATTATATTATATTTGATAATATTTAATCTATTTTTTAATTTAAATAATTAAAACATATGAAAATAATTGCATAAAACTATATAACAATAGTAAAAATTATTATTATTAAAAATATAATAAATAATTAAGAGCGGGACTACTACTAGAGGAGAAGGGGAGGGGTGACTATAAGAATACAAAAGAGATAATTGACTGGCTGAGAGAAATAAAGAATGGACATGGATTTACACTTAACTTGAGCTTAGGGCGGCATATAATCAAATTGTTCGTGAACTACTAAAATTCGATTCGATAATGGCTTGAGTTTGGCTGGATTATTTTAATAACAAGTTGAGCTTGATCCAATATTTGAGCTTCAATAATTTGGCTTGAGTTCAACTCAATTATTATTTGGTTCCCTTATACTCTTGATAATTTTATCTTACAAAAATTATAACTTACTAATTTATTAGTTTTATTCATAAACCCTATACTTTTTATAATTAATTTTGTTGACCTATTAATATTTTTTTTATTAAGTGAATTACATTTGATTTTAGTTAAGGACTCCATTTTTAGGGTGTCAATTGTTTTTTTTTTGTAATTTTGATATAAATTTGCTTATTTTGATGCTTTGCAATTGCAAATCAAGTTTTTATTTAAATTGTATCATTTTTATGATTTTATTTTATTTTTTATAAAAAATTATTCAATTTCAAGCTTTTTCAAATTGAACTTGAGATAATATCGAGCCGATTTTAAAATTTTGAGTTTATTTGAGTTAAACATTTGGAATTTTGAATAGAACTCAAGCTGGGCTTAGTTCGCTCTAGTTTGATGCCAACTTATTTAAGCTTTTGGATGTCCATATTCAAAGGTATTTAAGGGTATTTGTTTGATCGTAAATACTCATCCTTTGGATGGGAATATTGAGGGACGTTAATTTATAGGGATGGGATGTAAGTTTTTATTTATATGTTTGATTGTGTTTGGTTGGAGGGATAAAAAAAAGAGGGATGTGAAAATTTTTAATGTTCAGTATTTATGGTTTTTTTAATACAATAAATTATATTAATTATTAATAACATCATAATTATATATATATATATATATATATATATATATATATATATATATATTAATCAACTTTTAAAATATAATATTATTGGTTTATAATATTGTATTACATGATATAATTTAAAATACTTAATTAGGTAAATTAATATACTAAGTAATATTAAATATTATTAGTTTAATAATTATATTTTATATTATCATATGGTAAATAATATAAACATAAATTTTTTTAAAAATAATTATTAATTTAATAATTAATAATACTCTTATTTTTAAATAATTAATATTTTTAAATTATATTGAGTCAAAATAATAATACTAATAAAATATTAATAACTTTGGATTATAGAGATTGTTTAATTTATCTAATCATCTTTAATAAATAATAAGAGAGACTTCATTATAGGTCCCTACACTATTTATATATTGTTCACCTTTTTCCCCTACACACCCAACACCCTATTTACACTAAGTCCCCACACAAGGACCCTAGGGGATATTATGAACAGTGGTAGGGACCTATAGGGAAGTTGGTTACTGTAGCAGGGACCAATAGTTAATTAACTAAAATAATAAATACTATTTCATTTAATGATTAAATGATTTATAATATATTTATTAAATTAGTTAAAAGGGATGAGAAGGTGGATGATGATTTATGGTCATAAGTCCACATCCATGAAATGAAAGATATGGATATCTTGGAATATCCCATCCCTTGCCCAAACATACACAAAAAACACAAATACAAAAGTTTCGCATACCTTTTTATCATTAAAAACCAATGTTTTTAAATCCGAACTTACAGAATCGGGAATCAGGCAGCAGTCCTATCCAGGTTTTTATCAGTTGTTGACCGGAAGTCAACTTAGTCAAACCCACCCAAACCGGTCGAACCGACTGATTGGACCAGAACCGGGCAGGCCTTGGGATTTTTTTTTTCTTTTTTTTTTTTTTTTTTTTTATGAAGCGCTTGTAGCGGCGGAGCTTGCGTACATCCTTCATCAGCTCGTTGAAGGTGATGGCCCGGTAGTGAGGATGTTGGTCGGAGCTTGGTGAGACACGCGGGAACGCTTCTTTGAGTTGTGTAGAGGGGGATCCGGAGGTATTAGCGACGGTTTGGTGGTTGCAATAGCAAGGGAGAAAGGGTTGACGGCTGCGAAGCGGTTGGTGGAGGTCACTAGAGAGGAAGTGGGAAAGAGGCCGGTGATGTCGTTGGTGCAAGTGGGGTCTAGTGGGGGTTGAGGAGAGTGAGACCACGGGGTTTCTTAGTTTAGGAATGGATTAGGTGGTGAGCTTGGGAAGGCATCGTAGTAGGACAAGGTGTTGTAGAGAGAGGAAGGGGGGGTGGTGTTTGTGGTGGTTGGTGGTAGGGGGGTTGATAAGATGGTGCCACCGCCGGAGGAGTGCAAGATACAGTCATACTCTTCATCTCCACTAGATGATTGCAAGCTTCCACTATTCCCTAATTCCATGTATCCCTTCTTTCTCTTTGTTTCTTCTCTCACTGTGAATCCTAACCGTCAATATATATATATATATATATATATATATATATATATATATATATATATATATGATATCATTCGGTCCGACTGAAAAGGGTTATCTGGTCAAATCAACTGATCTATAACCCAGTTGTGAGACCGGTTCGCTTCCCGGTCCAGTTTTAAAACATCTTTAAAACAAATATCATGGTTGTTAGTTTTGAGGGATGAAGAGGGATGAGAAACTTATCATCCCTCACTTTTTACTTTTTGTGTTTGTTTGTGCTTTTAAAAAAATGGGTAGGATATCCACATCCCTTGTTTCATGGATGTGAACTAACGACCAAACTTACATAAGTCATCATCCACCTCATCTCTTCTAATTAATTTAATAAAAATATATTAATAATTAAATTATTTAATTAAATATTAAATATTAATTATTAATGATGATTAGATAAGGAGGCCAAGAAAGGAGAATTGGTGGAACTTGATAAACAGGATCAAGAGAAGGACATAATCTTGGAAGGGAAGATTCTTGTCCTTGGGAGGGCACATAATCGTCATAAATTCGGTACTATTATCAATCCCAAACAACTGGATGGCAATTTACCGTCTGTCGTAATAGGTGATACACAGAATTGAAGCTATGAGAAGAGACTTCTTGTGAAAAGGCGCGAGCATGGAGAAGCACACCTACTGGCTGGTTAGCTGGGGGAGGATATGCAAACTGACAGAACAAGGTGGCTAGGGAATACTGAATCTAAGCGCTTTCAATGAGGTAGTACTGAGCAAATGATGGTAGAGGATCTTAATAGGCGAAGCAATTATATGCCAAAAAATCCTCAAGGACTCCTACTTCTGGAGAAGCTACATTAACCCACACAAAACAATCCATGTGCGAGCATCCTTCTTCTGGAGAGGAATTTGACATAATAAAGAGGCAATATGCTTGAATATCACCGCCAAGGTAGGGGAAACACTATAAACATGTGGTTGGGCAATTGGATAGAGTGATCCCCACCTAGGAATATTTTATTAACAATATTATTTTGATTCTATATAATTTAAAAATGGGTTAAAGCCATTTTTGGTTCTTGAAAGTGGGACCAATGTTCATTTCCATCCCAAAATTCAAAATTTGTTCAATATGGTCCCTATGTATTGCATATTTTGACATTTTGGGTCCCTATATATTCCGTAGTTTAGCATTTTTGGTCTTATTACGACGTGATTGGCCATTAAATGGAATCTGGATGAAATGCATATAATCTTTTTATAATTATGTTTAGGTCGTTATTTTCTTGATGTGGGTGATAAGTGGCGATGTATATCTTCTTGTGGACCGTATTGAACAAATTTTAAATTTTTGGGATGAAAATGAACATTGGCCCTGTTTTCAAGGACCTAAAATGGCTTTAACCCTTTAAAAATATTATTATTTAAAAATAAGGGTTATTATTAATTATTTAATTAATAATTACTTTTTTAGTTTTTATGTTTATATACCATATGATAATATAAAAATATTAATTTACTTAATTAAGTATTTTATATTATATCATATAATATATTATTATAAACCAATAATATTATATTTGTTGTTTAATATTAATAAATTATATTAATAATATATATTTTAATTATAATACTATTTTTAATTAATATATTGTATTAAAAAAACACAAATACTAAATATTAAAAAATTTTACATCCCTCCAACCAAACAGAATCAAACATACAAATAAAAACTTACATCCCATAATTTCATGTCCCTAGATATCTCCATCAAAGGGATAAGTATTTATAACAAACAAGTGCTCCTTATTGGATGTTGTCATCGATTAATTTTAAATGATTACATCCCCACCGACAGAAAACCAAACAAATAAAAAAAAAAGTAAAACTTTTTTTCGATAAGCACATCCTATCCATCCGACCAAACAAACACTACCGATTAGTTAGATAATTAAAATGACACCATGAGTTACAAATACAATGAACCAATTAGTAGCTATTCAGATTATATTAGGTTTAGTTATGCAAGTAAAAATAAAGATATTTTGTCAGAATCTCATCTCAAGACCATCAATTGAGAACCAGCAGATGTGAGAGAACAAGAGTCAAATCAGTTATCAACAAACCAAAATAAATTCTCGTTCAGAACATTGCTACGCACCTAAGATCAACAACAAAATATTCTTCATAAAAATAATTACACTTCCTTACAAATTTATCAGGGGAGATCTTAATGGGCATGTGGGTAGTCTTAATATGGGTAGTCCCAATATAGAATTAGATTGTGGGCTTTAAAAGGAATAACCAATTAATATTTATGAATAAAATATGACAAGAGCCAGTTGGAAATATAGAAGACGATGCAAACAACTTATGGTAGGAGATGGCGAATCGTATTGAGAAGGTATGGAGTGAGGTCCTACGGGTTTCTAAGGGCTAGGACCTCGACCACAGGAATCATGGTGGTAGAATGAAGAGGTCCAAAAGACTATTAAAGAGAAAGAATATTGGTACAAGAAGTTACGCATGGCTAAATATGGTGAAGCCTTTGAAAAATATAAGAAGGCAAAAAAAAAAGAGGCCAAGAAAGTGATTAATGAGGCTCGGGGTAAATCTTTAGTTGATTTGTATCAAAAGTTGGGGACGCGAGAAGGCGAAAAAGAAATGTACAAGATAGCACGGTTAAGAGATAAGAAAGAGAAGGATTTGAACCAAGTCAAGTGCATTAAGGATGAGTCTCTACAGATCTTGACAGGAGATAGGGAAATTAAGGAGAGATGGAGAAGTTATTTTGATCGCTTATTCAATACAAGTCACGAGGATAATTTTGTAGATCTCTGTGCATCATTAGTGAGGTCAAGGAGGCACTAAAAAAGATTAAGGTTGGGAAAGCCTGTGGCCCAGATGGTATCCTGATTGAAGTTTGGAAGTGTCTTGGTGAATTAGGGGTATTATGGTTAACCAAAATTTTCAACTCTATATTAAAAAAGGGAAAAGATCCCAGGCAATTGGAGAAAGAGCATTCTGGTCTATATATAAAAATAAGGGGGATATTCAAAATTGCACAAACTATCATGGCATTAAGTTAATGAGCCACACGATGAAACTCTGGGAGAGGGTTATAGAGCATCGACTCAGGGATATTACGAAGGTGTCAGAGAACCAATTTGGCTTTATGCCTGGTAGATCTACAACAGAAGCCATTCATTTGTTAAGGAGTTTGATGGAGATCTACAGAGAGAAGAAGAAAGATCTTCATATGGTTTTCATTGACCTAGAGAAAGCATATGATAGGGTACCAAGACAAGTCCTTTGGTGGGCGTTGGAGAAGAAAAACATTCATGTTAAATATATAAATGCTATTAAGGATATGTACGGGAGCAGCTACGAGTGTGAGAACAATTGGAGAAGATACGAAGGAGTTTCCTATAACAGTGGGTCTACATCAGAGATCGGCCTTGAGCCTTGAGCCCATATTTGTTTATACTAGTAATTGATGAGTTAACTAGTTGTATCCAAGATGACATCCCATGGTGTATGTTATTCGCAGATGATATTGTCTTAGTTGATGAGACTAGAGATGGAATTAATCAGAAGTTGGAATTGTGGAGGAACACCCTTGAGAGTAGAGACTTTAGGCTCAGTAGAAGTAAAACTTAATATATGCATTGTAATTTTAGTCAAAGTAGGAGGGACGGAGGGGAAGTGATACTAGGTGGAGTGGTAGTGCCTAAGTATAACCATTTTAAGTATCTAGGTTCCATTTTCCAGGAGGATAAGATGATCGATGAAGATGTAGCCCATAGAATCATAATAGGATGGTTGAAATGGAGAAGTGCTACGGGTGTCTTATGTAATAAAATGATGCCTACCAAAGTAAAGGGAAAGTTTTATAGAACGGCAGTTAGACCGGCCACGTTATACAAGAGTGAGTGTTAGGCAACTAAAGTTCAACATATCCAAAAGATGAATGTGGCAGAAATGAGGATGTTAAGATGGATGTGTGGCCATACAAGATTGGATAAGATTAGAAATGAACACATCCGACAGAAGGTGCATGTTGCATCAATTGAAGATAAAATAAGAGAATGACGTTTAAGATGATTTGGACACGTGTATCGTAGACCCCTAGGTGCCCCGGTTAAAAAATATGATAGTTAGGTAATAGAAGGTAAAAAAAGGGATAGAGGTAGACCGAGGATTACATGAAGAGAGGTAGTGTCTAAGGACCTACGTTTATTAGATGTTGATTCAGATCTTGTCTTTGACAGAGCTACATAAAGACAGAGAATTCATATAGCCAACCCCATCTAATATGGGATTAAGGCTTAGTTGTTGTTTGTTGTTGTTTCCTTACAAATTTATCTCCCATAAATATCACATGCTAAAATATAACCTTAGCAGCCTCCCATGACAAATTCACAAAAAGATCTAAACGTGTTCTCTTTGTTGCCAACCATCCATTGGAGTCAGCGTCAACTTCCCCAAGAATTCTCTCTGTCTAAAACACAAGACAGTATCATCAAACTGAGTTGAAGAACAAAGATAGCATAGTGGCAAGAAACATGGTAAGTGTAAGAGAAGCAATGGAGAGCTGCAAGCCATACTTGGTGATGACCTTAGGTCAACTGCTCCCCGCAGTCTACATGGCCCTCCTCCATGTTGTGCTTGATCCTTCTCGCGGCAATAACGCTATCATCCTCGTTGTCTATGAGAGCATCATCTCTGTAATTTTCCTTGGCTCCTTCACTTTGATAGTTGAAAGGTAATGAATGAACTCACTCTGTACTTCCTCACAGTCATCATTCTTCTCATCTTTTAACAATGCATCTCAAGAGGAAGAAGGCCAAAACTCTCTTTCCATGTTGTTCTATGGGCATTGCTTGTAGGTTTTTTCCAGTGAGTCTTCTCCTTCTTTAGCATTGTTTATCAAATTCTCATGCAAGGAAGTTAATGGTTGGAAGAGGAGGGTGCCATTAGGACAGTTGATGATGACAGCAAGCATGCGCTTCGTAACAGCATCAATCCAAAGTGTGGCCATGAAGACAACCCCAGTGGTGGTGTTTGTAATGGCTGTAGTGTGCCGACGAGAGAGCTTCAGGTTTCTTGGTGTCCATGGCTAGGCGAAGCTCTTGCTTCTGCCACTGGTGCCACCATCATGGTGATTGTGTCCAATAGGGAGAGCTCAAACTCGGAGGAGTCAAGTGGTTCATCATCGACCACAGGGTTGTGGATTTTGGGGTGCTTGATGAATGGTGTTGCTGTTTTCTGCACAGCTGTAGGGGGTCTCTTGGTGGTAGGCTCTAAGAACTTGGACTCAAACTAAGATAAGCAAGATTTTTGTGTTCCTAAATTTCCCACTACAGGTCATTCATTGCTGGTGCAACCAATAGAACATTGAATGTATCACTTAATGTGCATCATCCATTGTAGGTAGTTGGATCTATCTATGGACCATGTCCCCTAAATTAAATCACTGATGTTTATCTTATGCCCATGTCCTCTAAAGACCAAAGACGGACTTGTAGGTTATAATTGGCCAAAGATTTCCATAAAAAAATGAATTGAGAAAACTCACTAACAATAAAAATAAGTGATAACTAGTAACTCATATTATAAAAGAAGTGGGATAAGGCTGTGTACAATAGACCCAAGTGGTCCGATTCTTCCCCGGACCCGTGCATAATGGAAGCTTTGTAACACCGGGCTGCCCTTTAGTAAGTCATATTGAATACACCAAGCTCTGTGAGAAAAAAGAAGACAGATTTGTAGCTTTTCAACATCAAAGGGACTCTTATTGTTTTGAAGAAATTTTCTATCAGAACAGGATTTGAGAGAGTGAATTTTTTGTTGCAGGAGAAAGTGTCTACAACATACCCAGCAATTCTTACCTTCACTACAATGATCAATATCTTTGGCACCATTCAAACAGCAGTTGCAGCTGCCTTAATAGAGAGAAAGCCTTCTTCATGGAGAATAACTTGGAGTGCAAATCTAAAAATCTTCACCATTTTCTATGGGGTAATATTACGCATTTCTTGCAAAGTTTCTTATCAACAACATAATAAAAAATTAGAACATGCTAATATTTCAGCTGCATAAATTTTGAGATATGAATTCATCATAATGCTCAAGAACCAGTTTTACTTCAAATAGGACTCTTATCTCGATGCTTTAGAGTGTCTCTGTATTGGGGAAAAACAATTGAAAGGAACGAAAAAGAAAAGAAAATTTTACAAGTACATGTTGTTCATTTGGTTCTCCATCTTATTTAATTCATTCAGCCATACACATACACCTTTCCATTTGCACTCAAGCCAAACAGTCTAAAAGACCCAAATAGTGGTTCCATTGAGAAATTTTGCTTAAGGAAAAACATATTAGAAGTGCATTCAGAATTTCCTAAAAGATGACTTACAAAACCATGAGGAGTTTTTCAACCATCCTAATAGGATTAGAACCTCTCCATTTACAGCGTGTCTTTCAAGTCAATGATTTGGATGATGTTCATAGGGAATTGCTGTCACTCGACTATCATTCTGGGCGCATATATGGTGTATCTACAAGAAAGGCCCAGTTTTCACTACAGCTTTCTCTCCATTGCTTATTGTTTTCTCACTTATGCTGGAAACAATCATCAGTGGAAGTGTATCTCATCTTTGGAGGTTGGTTTCATGGCTAACTTTGTGTGTTTGTAACTTATCAATGCCACACATTTTGTCCACCTATAAATAATAGTATAAAACAAGTCTTGAATTTTTCTTTTGCAGCAATCTTATTGGGGCATTGCTTGTGGTTGGGGGATTGTATCTCTTGCTGTGGGCCAAATCCAAAGACAAGAAAGATAGGACCATCATGGGCGAACAAGGTGCTCCAGGAGATGATTTGATTATAGAGCCGTTGCTTCCAAGCAAAGCTTAAAGCTGAAGTCTTTGGGTAATAGTGCAAACTATAAGAGTGTGGCATTGCTTGAGAAATATAGACTATATAGTCATGGGTTTGCTAAAGAGGACCTGGTCCAATGAATTGAGAACTAAAATCAAACCATCTATTATATGTAAATATGCCGATTTTTTTAAACTAAACTACATGAATCATCCTGCCATACATTATTTGTTTATTTCTTCTTGTATTTCTTGTTGATCTCCAACTTGTTTTAAAGTACAAGCTAATTTCACCAGTTTCAGAAATCAAGAGGGCAAGTCAAAAGTTCTTGATTGCATAATCAAGAAAAACCTTTCCCAATTTTATCACCAAATTTTTGCTGCACAACACCCTTGTTAAATATTTTACTGCTGGCTTTTGAAAATATAGATAGGTGTCATATGCTATAAATTAACCGGCAAACATTGCTAACTAAAGTTCTTTTAACATCCACATTCACAAGCTAAGAATCAGCATTCCTATCCTCTTTCTTGATAAATTTTCAATCTTTCAATTAAATGTAGGCCATGATACGGCCTAGAGCACCTATAGTAACAGAAATTCCTATGAGAGAAGAACAGAGAATAATGACAGGTAAAAGCTCCATCTTGTAGGTTCAGAATACTCATGATAATTAGTTAGCCATTGAACATTTAATAATAACTCATGAGCTTTTCCCATATAACTCGATTGGCTAGCCTATGGTGATCAGACAACAGTTTAATAAAATGGATTTTATTAAAAAATATGTAATTCTCCAATAAACAATTGATACATCAAATAATTATGCTTCTAAAATGAAATTAAAATATGAAATTTCACATTTATACAAATACAGAAGATGAAGTGGAGGACTTTGAGCTCAAACAGATATAGAAAAAATTCAGATGATTCATTCAATATCTTTTATTAAAAAACTAACGTACCACCGTTATCATACAAGATTAAGACAATACCCAAAAAGCAGCAATTTGTATACAAACATGCCAGAATTCAAGGTTTCTCCGATAATGCCAATAAACAAAGAACAAGTTTTCAATCAACAAGCGACACGGAACCAAGATCTGCACTTATCTACAAATCACTGTGTACAACTCGTAAAAAGACAGATAAAGGTTTGAGATGGAATTTTACAGACGCCTAAATCCAGATCGTAGGAAGATGAGAGAAAAAAAGATAGGCTTTTTTTTTCATAGAGAATATCACAAATTCAAAACACAAATACATCTAAGGAGAGATAGTGCAAAGAGAGAGCTCACTACTGAGAATTCAATGCAACTTTTTCTTCTGAGATTGCTTGTCAGTGGCCAATCGATACATCCAATAAACCTATCAAAATCCATGAAACACATGAAAAGTTAGTTCGTTCAAAAGATCTATTGATCCTTCGACATGGAAGGGTTTTGGAAGGTGCTAACGAGAGCCAGGACGTGGACGCCCATGAGGACGACCGCGAGAAGCGGCATGGCTTCCAGGATCCATGGCCCGGTCTCTGGTTGCTGCTGCTTAGCCATTGTTGGAGGATCAGGAGCTTGGGGGTGTTAAGATGGCAAATTTATGGAGTTATCTCACCTTCTAATCAAACGATATTATTATTATTTTTTTCACTTCTTAGCCCTTTTAAAGGTTTGAAATCTCCTTAAACTCCTTGCTTTCCAAAAGCTTTATTTTTTTAATATATATATATATATATATATATATATATATATATATATATATAATCGTGTTACATAGCAGCCGACCGCAATAACACTCAAAAAAAAATTTAAACCCAAACCCAACACTCCCCCATGTACATAGGTGATAGTATGGGCAGGCCGCATACTATCATCCCTATATATATATAAATCTTGGTTTTTTTTAAATGAAGATGAAGATGAACTCGTGCTCACAATTTTATATGAAGGTCATGAGGTACGTTATAAGAGAGAGTTTCATATGGTGCCTATTTTTCAAGCACTTGCTAATTGTTTAAACAAAATGTCTTTTCTTCACAACTCGAAAAGAACTACAGTCAATGAGACTATAGTTTTTCATTATGGTTGTTTCATCGTTTGTTATATTTTGTGTCCTAAAAATCAGTCACATATGTGATTCTTTGTTTTTTCATTATGGTTGTTTCATCTTTTGTTATTTTTCCCTTGGGATAAAATATCAGTACATGCTTGGGAAGCTTGCTTTGTTATAAGGACCCCATGAATCTGGGTAATGATTAAGGGTCATGATAAGATCATGCAAGTGAGACCCTAATTCATTGGAACCCAAGACTTTAAACCATTCTCAGTCAATGAGTCATTATGAGGGTTTAATGATATCAACAAGACTGACACATTCTATACATGCCCGTATAAGGGGATGATTGATCTCACAATTATTTGTGTGATGGCACTAATGTAAGAATGTGGTGATCATCAGGAAGGATGAGTTCATGGATTGATCCACAATGAGAATGACCAGTGGAACCTGATATGTTTATTAGTGGTTATTCTAAAATGGAAGGATACAAACATACCTTAGACCCGAGATCATCATGGATGTCTCATAGGTATGAAACTTTGTCTTGGTACATGTTCAACCAAGATTCGTAAAAGGTCTCGGAGAATGTGTACTGGACATAGTGAAGTACATATGGAGATAGTGAGTGATCAACAATGGATCTAACACCTCTAGTAGGAGAGGAGAATATCCCAGATATCTGGAAAAAGTCTTTGCCCAAAGGAGGATGAAAAGAAACAATTCATCAAGATACCAGATTAATTGAGATGAGTTTATTAGTAAGTCTGATAAATATCCATACTTAAGACTCATATGGGATATTGTATGTTAGAAGGATGTGTTGTATAGCAACTTCCATGGAAGGTTGTTGGTTTCTCCACCAATATTCCTATCTACCGAAATCATGATATGTTGCTAGTTGATCATGAATTATGAGTGGCTAATTAATATGGTGTATTACATACATATGGGAGCCAAACAATATATATATATATATATATACACACACACACTATCTATGCACAAACATGAGTGTATATTGCTTAAGTTTAGTTAGAAGGAGTTCTAATTAAAGATTATCTATTAAATAGATAAATTTCGGTTAGGTGGGATCCTAATGGGCCACACACTTACAAAGTTAAGTGTCACGCCCCGACCCGGATTCCGTGCCCTCGGGCAAGTGCATAGACCGGCCGTACCCAGGTAGAAGCGAGCCCCACTCTGATATAAGGCCTAAATGAATCATAAGCATGCAATAAAATAAAGTAACTATCAACAATATTCAGAGTTATAATACAATTTGGTTTCTAACATCCTACAAAGGTTAAGGCCCTACAAGGGTCCTACAATAACATCATTTCACACACGAGAAAAGACTTGAGGTCTTCGAACCTCGGTAAGCTAGTCCAAACTCTCGCGCAACTCCTGAAACCAATTCAGCTAATCCCTCAACCTGAAAGAGAGAAAATCAAGTGGAATGAGCTTTCGAAAGGAAAGCTCAGTAAGCACCCCCGCAGGGGGAATACAATGAAGCCAAAAGGGATAATCAAAACTAAAAGTGATCCAAACAAAAACATAAACATATCAGAACACAAGAACAGACACAAGGATCACTATTAGTCAGTCTCATAAAAAAGAATACAACAAGCAATAGACAAGAAAACTTTCACGTCATCTCCCGGTGCTCGTCTTAATCACATCCAGACCCTCGAGTCTGGTAGCGCTCCTACGTGCACGTACACGGTCAACGTATCATCCCACTGACGGGTGGACATCCAGAGTTTCCCCCCTTGGTAGGACTACAAGACGTTTAGAGTGTCCTCCCTCTGAACGCCCGTAACTTATCTGCACTAATTGGGAGAATCTTCAACACAAGGAGAGCTGAAACACCAACTCGGACGGAGCACAGGCTCACATGTTTTCACGGCCACTTGCCGATCAATGGGAATGGTATGTTCAACAATCTCAAGCATATCAACAAGCATACACTAACATGGGAATTTAACAAAATAGGAAAACGAATACGTGTATGCAAATCAAGCAATAACATACTACACATGGTGTCTTCAAGGCCAATGAGCAATGAAGCAAAATCAAAGAAAATCAATAATATCGATGCCAAACAACTTTCAAACAAGATCAAGGATTCAAAGCCAAGAAAACCCAAAACTGGGTAGGTACTAGGCAGAAGCACTTACCTTAATCGCGATATCTTGATTCCCACGGAACTCCTTCCTGACGTGTCTCTACGTCAAATCTGGTAATAAATTCTATATAAGGAATGATAATTATTTGTAAACCTAGATGTACATGAACAGTTCAGTATTAGGCCTCATTCTTTCATATCAACCCTTTATTAAAGGCCTGAGTTCTATTCTTCACAAAAGAATTGCTGTGTCTTAGTGGTTAAGGCCCAATGGCTTGGTTATGGAGGTGTTGGGTTCCATTCCTACCTTCTTCACATATTCTTTTTTTTTTATCTTTTGTTTTTATTTGCTTTTCTAACATGATTCAAGCTTTGGCTAAACCTAACCAGTTAGCCAACTTGACTAAACCTAAACTCTTATAGTTGACTGAATACAATCTGCTAATTGACTAAGCATAGCCTCTTAAAATTGATTGGACCCAACCTGTTAACCTATCTTTTGATTTGATATATTTATCAACCCAACTTGACTGCTTTTAACTGAACTGATTTCATTTAACTTACTATGATCGAACCCAACTTGTTTGATTAAAACCTAGCCCACTTTAATCAGTTAAACTTAAGCCCAACTAACTGGACCTGACTCAACCAAACTACTTGACTTAAATTCAGATCAGACTCAACTTGATTAAATTTAGATTCAATCCACTAGCTATTTGGTCTTGATCAAATCTAACTTCACTTAATCTAACTTGACTAAACATCTTAACTCCTCAAATTTGCCCCACCCAAACTTTTTATCCAAACAGACTTAAACCCTCTCTCTCTAGACAGAACCTCATCGGAGAGGAGAAGAAACGTAGAGGTCACCAGCGGTGCATGGGCGGCCGGAGTCGCCTCTTCCCCAAGGTCTTCGTCGGCCGGAGATGACCTGTGATGAGCGTTCAAATAAGCATATTTTTATATCATTTTTCTATATGTCTTGCATGCCATTTTGATGAATTATAGCCTTCCGGTACTTAAAAAGCTTCATATTTGTTAAACAGGGCATATAGAAGCCACTCCAGGAGGAAGGAAGCATTTTAAGGTGAAAAAGAGGCCGAACCAACGCCATTTTGGAGAAAACGGGAAGGCATATGGGGTGCATACGGCCGTATGCTACTGGCAAGAGTGAATGGCCTACACATCAACCCTCCTAGATGGTATATACCCCGTATGAATTCATATGGGGTGTTATACGGCCGTATACTAGGCCGTATACTCGCACCTACATCATATACTGGCTGTCATACGGCCATATACTGGGCAATGAGCTTCATACGGGCTAGTATATGGCCGTATACGAGCCCGTATGTCGTAACCCTCCCTTTTTATTATGGACCCACGCAGGGGTATGAGTGTCATTTTCACTCCTAAAACCCTAAGCTGAGGTATAAATAGGAGGCTTTAGGGTTTAGGAGGGGGAGGTTGGCTTTGGAGGAGATTATCATTGAGATTAGGGATTGGGGGTCTTCTCCCCCAATCTTGGAAAGAGAGAGAAGGAAGGAGATAGAGAAGGGGATCAAACTTGTAAAGCTGCAAACGGTATCATCTATCATGTCAAGTTTTGATTGTATTCTTGTTCATTTAGATTGGAGTTCTCCATTTATAGGGAACTAATCTTATAGATACTTTAGTATGAGAAACCTTTGGATATTGCATTAATGACATATTGATTTCTATGTTTTGATTGATTGGATGTATGCTTGAATGTCTATTGGATGTTTTGTATTGATTGTAATCTCTCTACGTTGCGGGATGCCCGAAGAGATTACTTGGGTGCGATACAAGGGCTAGAGCTAGCGCCTCCTTGTATTAGGAACATACTCCATTAGAGAGGGTTGTGGGTACGCTGAGGGATTCGGGTACTAGAAGGAGAGCGACTCTTTAATACGATTCAATCCCATAATTCTTCCAAGACGTATGTTTCCTTAAGCTTAAGACAATCCTAGGAGATTAGTTATTCAATTGCCTCTGGAGAGGGATTGGATATAATTTAGGAACTCTTGGCACAAGCATCTCCAATCATCTTCATAGATTTCTTTATGTATCCTTAGATTTAAATCCAAAGGGGACTCATGCTCAAGTATCTCTTTCTCATGCTATAGTTTTCTCTCAATTAATTCTCGATTTCCAAAGTTTGTCTCCAATCTTTTAATTCCTTAGATTTAGACTCAAAAACTACCAAATCTTTGACAAGACTAGATAATAGAAGTTTAGTTTACACTAGTGATCTATTCCTTGTGGGTTCGACACTCGACTATCATAGTTCACTCTACTACTTGATCACGACCCGTGCACTTGCGGATTCATCTCATCAACCTGCACGCCTTGAGGATCTCCCAAAATAGAGGGCTGTTGGGCTCTTTCCCTTACCGGAGTGTTTCTCCTCGGTCGAACTACCCCTCTGTTGCGCTCTGTCCCGTAGCAACAGACGAACGGAGGGTCCACATCTTTCTTACTCTCTCTCTCGACCTCCCTCAACCCTACTACTACAGGCATGCACATCAACTATAAAGAATCGACAAAGAGGAGGGAGGCTTACCGGCGATCTTCGTCCGTCGAGCTCTCTATGCACAGGAGCCCTTCTTCCCTTTCGTAGCTTCTCTGGAGATGTCTGCGGCTACCTGACGGTCGGTCTTTGGCCAATGGAGGCCCACCAGTGCTCCTCTCCTCCTTTCCATCTTTCTGTCTCTCCGGTGGTGGTGGTGGCGCTGGCTCTCAAATGGTGGCTGAGCTTTCCTGATGGCGTCTCTATTTATAGACGCTGCGGGAAACCTTATCCAATCTTGTATTTGAGTTTATCTCAAACTTTAAATTCTTTCCTTTAGTTTTCACTGGATCAGATAACCCTCACGGCGGTGTACGCGGTGGCGACACGTGAAGGAGATGGACGGGAGTTTGCCTCGCGATCAGTTTCCTCGTGTGGACAGTCTGGATCATTCGCTTAGCCATCAACGGTGAGCTGCCTGTTATAATGCCTTGGATCGCGCTCTTTGTGTGGATGAACGGCTACCATCGCCCGTCGATGGACGGTTGAGTGTCACTCTTGTGCCTAGAGCTTAATCACTAGTCAGGATGAGTGGTTACGATCAATCCGAGTGATGAGAGGCTTGGATGTGTTCTCTTGCCTCGAACTTAAACGAGGATCTCAGATGAGCGGATGAGATCAATTTATATAATCTGAAAGGATGGACGGTTTGATCAGATTTGTTGCCTCGAACTTACTTGATCTCACGAGATTATCTAATCTCGACCGTTCAATCCTCTCTACTACACTCCTTTGCATGGTTTGTCACGTAATCTTACGAATAAGTCCTCCTCTCTGTTTTTGTTTGCATGCAGGTTCCTCGGTTGAGAAGGAGGCACAAAATTCTCTTTAGGTCCCTTATTCTTCTGATATTACAACTAGGTCCCTGGTACAGAGAGAGACATATTATCATTCAGTCCTTAATTTTTCCAAAAATTACTATTAGGTCCTTAATGATCCCAATTAACCCTAATTAGGGTATTTATCATTTTACTCTCCAATCACGATAAGCTTCTCAAATTAGAAATTAACTAAAGAGATCAACTAAAAGATAAACCTTTATTCAAATAAAAATTCAGTTACATCCTATCCATAAGGACTTTTATTCACCAACCAACTAAAGAAGTGAACTAATTAAAGACTAATATAAACACATTTATTCTCAAGAGAAACTCTAAATAAACCCTAAAATTCGTGGATCTTACATTAAGGATATACTTAATGGCACCAGAAGAGTTGATATTACTACTTAATGGTTATGTTGTAAATACACAACAAGTAGAGGGGTTGGATGAAAAAATGGTACGCCCTAGTTATAAAACTAGCAATTAGGATTTCAAGATTTTCTTATCTCCATCTCCTCTCAAAACAACACAACCGCCACTCTCCACAAAATAACAAGACAAGAGAGTAAAGGGCCCAAGAGAGATTGGATCCATCTTCTAGTACCAAGTTGCCTTGCTTTGGTGTGGATAAGCATTGGAGGGCGTCTACTTTGGTGCCTAGAGAACTATATCATCGCCGAAACTCTAAGGTATGCCCACTAACCAAAGATAATCATGAGCATAGAAGCATGGTTTCCTAATACCTCAAAGAACTTCTTCCTTTTTCCTTGGTCTTTGCCACAATTATTGGCTATAGAACAAGAGAAAATCAGGTCCAAAATTAAGAAGAAACCTTACAGTGGTATCAAAGCTGGTTTTCTTTGAGTTTTATGAACCATTTGGTTCGAGTTTTGTGAGCCAATCTATGCTCAAAACTGGGTTGCAGTTATATTATGCCGGCTGAATTTTTTTTTTCAAGTTTTTCTCATGTGTTTTCAAGCTCTTATTGGCTGCAGTTTAAGCTACCTTTTATCATTAACATCATGTCTTAATCTTAACCATGATTCTTGGTCTAAAATTCAGCTTGATAGAGTACCAATGGTGTTTTTGAATGTGTCAAAACCGGGCTGCAGAGATGTGTTGACTGAAAAAGTTTTCAGATTTTTTCATATAATTTCAAGCTATAATTTGTTGAATTATCAGCTCTGTTTTTCCAATTATATCATGCTTCAATCTTAACCATTTTTATTGGCCTAAGATTGAGCTTGATAGGGCACCAAAACTGGTGTTGATTCTTACACAAAACCTAACTGCAGAAATGTCGAGGTGAGCTGAAAATTTCAGGTTTTTGTTGAAATTTTGAGCTACTCTTGGCTGTGGTTTTTTCCCATGTTTATCCTCATGTATGATACCTTGATCTTAACCATTATTGTTGGTTATAGATTGAGTATGATAGATCTTGTATCAAGTCCAATGAATCTGAAATTATTTCAGCATATCATGGTATTTCCCTCACGGAAACTTATGTATTGTCTAAGAAATTCTTGCATCTATCTTTAGAATTGTTTTCTGTTTTGGGAGTTTTATGAGAGAAGGCATAGGCATCTATTAAATTGTTTCATTACATGATGACATAGTTTATTGGTTGTTATTATCATCATTTGCTCATATTTGATGTTTAAATGACAAATTGAATGGTGATTCAATTTTATGTTATGGATGCTTAATGGATGGTTATGGACTATAGGACTTAAAAATGTAAATGGGTGTGCTTGTATTATTCTTAGAGCTTGCATTCTCTAAATCTTATTCTATTAAGTTGTAAAGGTCATTTATTTATTTTAATTCATGCACCCAATTTGATTTTTGTATGATTTTTTGTGTAATAATTAATATCAACTTTGTAACCCAAGACAACCCCAAGAGGAACAAGCATACAAGGCCAGTGAGGTGTATGGAGGCATCCAAATATCAAGGCAAGAATAGATTTTATCTTGTTTTAGATCTTAGTTGTAAAGTCCATAACCTCCATTAATTTTTTGTGAGTATTTCATTTGATGTGATGCATGTAGTGATGCATATTCATCTCACATTAATTGTTTTATGCATGGATAGTGTAACACCCCGACCCGAATTTTGGGACCTCGAGCACGTAAACAGATCGGCCGTACCCTAGTGGAGACGAGCCCCTCTCGAGTACAAGGCCTAAGTAATCAACAGCAGATAATAGATAATAATCAACAGTCTCAATAAGAATAATAAATATCCTCAGGATAATCAAAGCGGAAATAAAAATAAACCATAAAGGGTCCATACGCCCTACACAAGTCCTAAATAAAATGTCCTCACACAGAAAATACAAGATAAAGAGATCCTTCGACCTCAGTAAAATCCCACCCCGACTCTTGCACGTCTCCTGAGCTCGAGTCACCTACTCCTCAGGACCTGAAATGAGAGAAGGAAAGTGTAGTGAGCTTTCAAATGGAAAGCCCAGTAAGTACCCTGCAAGGATCTCAAAGACATAAGTGCAATAGGATGAAACATGATATCAAAATCCAAGAATCATCAAGCAATGGGGCTACACCCCACACAAACAGATCCTAGGAGTCCACCACAAACATTTGCAACGGTACGACTCATGTTCCGCAATAGCCCTCGGGGCTCTAGAAGAGATTTCCAAAAATAGCTTAGCAATGATCCCCCGGACAGCAACACAGCCTCGAGCTGCAAACGACCCTCCGATCGCACCTCGGTAGCGCCACCTCTCCCACGTGTCAACATGGCCAATGAATCAATCCCACTAACAGGCAGGACAACCAGAGTACCATCCCTCTAGCATGGCAAGCTGAAACGCCAGGGTGTCCTGTCCCTGCACATTCCCAAATTGGAGCCTGAATGCTCCACTGAACTGGGCAGAAGATCAAACTCAGTTGGTGCATACCTCCCAGCCAGCACACAAGACCATGGCCTATGATCAAATGTCGGCCCACGGGTGGGTAAGCCCAACAGAGCATTCCAACAAACAGGTAGCAATAGCACTAGCACAAGCACATCAATCAAACACATACGAGGAAAGAGAGCAAAACAAACATGTATGTGCATGCATCCAAGAAAAGCAGACACTACAAAAAAGATATGCTAACTAATAACATTCATCAAAACAAGAAACCCAAACAATGGGTAGGAGCGAGGTAAGAGTAACTTACCTCTAAACGCTATCCAACCAAACACACTGTATCTGTCCCGACGAGCTCCACGCCCCTCGTCGATATCTGGTAACAATAAATCCAATCTCAATAAACATACACGTGTTTATAAGTACTTTATCTATGAAGCATGTCTAACTAGATGGGCCGACCCACTGACAAACCTAATCATCACAACATCACTAACCAGACTTGATCAAAACCCAACTTGGGTCTAACTTACTCAGTAAAAATCAACTCAACCAACTCTAATTAGACTAATTCATCATGACTAATCCAACTGTTGGAAACCCAAATGAAACTGAAAATAATCACTTATTTAATTGAATTCATGGGTAACCCATCAAGCACAGAACTTCAAACACAACTTAGTCCCTTGACCCACTCACAATGGATCCATTAAATTAAATCAAAGAACCACTTAAATCACCTTTAAACTAAACCTTTATTGTCACCAAGATGCCAATACTAAACATTCAAGCCAAACTAGTCCCCAGGTCTCAAACAGAGGCTCACACACACAACCAGCTCAAAAACTTTCCTGACAAAATACTATCTCCTCTCACTCTCTGCTTATTATCCAGTACATCAAAGATAATCACAACACAACCCTAATTCAACCAATCATTCTTGTATGAAAGCCTCAAACAAAACTCAAAAAAATCTCAAATAACAATCTCTCAACTATCTACAATTATCATCCTCCCACCAAAAATTTAATCAATCTAATGAAACTAATGCATGCTTATTGACAATGAAAAAAAATCCATGAAAACAACCTCAGATGTAGGTACACATAGACTCATGATCATCATGCAAAGTTCAACCACTACCATGCTCACACATCTATAATCCATGGAGCCTCTTTAACATCCCCATACATGCATGCAGATAACAAACTTACAATATAACACTTCAAGGGTTAGGAAAACTCACCAGTGATGACGACCAAATGTGGCGCTGATCCCGTGGTGGAGCTCCGGCGTTGCCTCCCTTCCCAGCTACTTGGATCCTTAACCTCTTCTCACCGATAACGGCCGCCACCGGCGTTACCAGGACCTCTTTCAGGTCTGCACCGCCTTCAGAGAGGTTACGGCTAGGGTTTGAGGGACACGAGTTCCTATATAAGATTCACGAGGCAATAACTACACAGAGATTTTCGGATAAGCCTCTCCCCACTCGGATCGTGTTTATCTCTTAATTTAAACCTTTGTTACAACGGCTAACCGGAGTGGTTATCGTGCCATAAAATAATCAGAATGTTAATATAATAAAATCTTTGGATTTTACAGATAGATGCGGGAATATGTTAGAATGATCATAACAAAGATCAAATCTTATAAACTAGTTTGTGTTATCCACAATGTTTATAAGTAGATTTGATCCTATGGTCATTCTACTATATATATAAAATTTTCGGATAGTTTTGCCTTGTTGTGTCAACCACAAAAGGTGAGACTTGATGAAATTGTTATGTGGTTTTTGATATCCTTAATGATTGTTGTGCTATCCACAAAAATCATCATAAGGATAAAATTGCCTTGCATTAAAAACTAGATCGTGCTATCCACAAGTTTTTAATGAATTTAGAGGCTCATTGTGATTGTACAATAGTATTAATTAGGATGTTTATTTAATTTTTGTAGATTACCGGCATCCATGTGGAATCTTCGTTGTCTTTACGTTTCATTTTGGAAACGAATAGACTTACCGGTCCCAACTATGTGGATTGGTTGAGGAATCTGAGAATAGTTCTCACCCAGGAGAAAATATCTTACATTATGGTTGATCTTAGATCTAATAAGATTGGGTTTAATTCCACTAAACAAAATGATGCCGCACTTCTTAAGAGATTGGATGACAGTACCACTGTCAAATGCATTATGTTGGGATCAATGAGCAATGAGTTGCAGAGGCAATATGAGAACATGGATCCTTTATCAATACTGACAAACTTGAAAGAGTTGTATGGAGAGGAAAGTAGAACTGCTAGATATGAGATATCAAAGCAGTTATTCAGGACCATAAT
This sequence comes from Dioscorea zingiberensis, assembly GCA_026586065.1. Lineage (NCBI taxonomy): Eukaryota > Viridiplantae > Streptophyta > Magnoliopsida > Dioscoreales > Dioscoreaceae > Dioscorea > Dioscorea zingiberensis. Next base: position 18,270,806 of record CM048818.1, on the reverse strand, counting down.
GCAACCAGGAACCTCGGTCTAAGATCATGTTCTTAAGATGATTGATCTCATTACTCGTTTGGGACAACTTGGTTTTGTTATGGATCATGACCTCAGTCTTAATCTCATACTTCAATCACTCCTTGAATCCTTCTCCCAATTTGTTGTGAATGTTCACATGAACAAAGGCATTGTCTCACAATAGACTCCACCTGGAACACCTCAACTAATGGTGTGTCGGAAAGAAGAAATCATATCCTATTGGATATGGTGTGATCAATGATGTCTTCCACTGATCTGCCAATAATCTTTTGGGGATACGCACTTGAGATAACGACTTACCTGTTAAACAAGGTTCGCTCTTAATCGGTCCCAGTGGAGTCAAATGTTGGTGCTGGGTTGGCGGGTCAACGTAAAGATGTGAAGTTATCGAGTCAATTCCAAGATTGGGTCGGTTTTGGGTGTGGTTCAGTATTTTGGCCATAACTTTGGCTACCCATATCAGAATGGGGCGTTCGACCCCAATTCGGAAAGCTCTTTCCGGCGCGCACGACATGGGGTGTCATATTAGAGAGAATTTTAGTTATTCTTTAATATTTTTAGAAATATTTAATTTGCCGAATTAGGGTTTTCGATTTTTTTCCTATTTTTGGTAATATTTCATATGCCAAATCAGGATAGGATTTGAATCCGATTTGATCTCGGATTTTTAGGAGTTATCTGATTTGTTTAGAGTTTTAAATTTAGATAAGTTTAGTTTTAAATAATAATTTATCAATTTTAGCAAATTTAGATTAGATGATAAGGTTTCTAGGTTAATCTTTTGAGTCTATTTAACCCGGCTTGTGGGTATATTTTTTCATTATTGAATTCTCAATAAAACTATTTTTCTGAATTTTAGAGTATTTTCTCTGGTTCTTTTGGTTCTTCATTTGTTCTTCCTTGTGGTCCCTTGGATCCGGCTAGCCCGCGGGATAATTGCTACCCCGCCCGGTGTCAGTTGGCATCAGAGATCATCATCTTCCTGGGAAGCGTCATCATCGACATCAATTACTGGTGGTCGTGGTCGTCGGGTTGGATAGGTTCTGGCTGAGGAAGTCCAATACCGTGACCTAAGCGCACTGGAGGAGATGAACAAGGATCTACAATAGCAAGTCACGGAGTTAACCCAACGCTTGATGATCAAGGATTTGCAGAGGCAAGTCAAGAAATTATCAAGCCGTTTAGCGACGATCGATTTTAATCGTGGTTGTCATGGGCAGGTTCCGGCTGAGGAAGTCCAGCACCATAATCATAGCGATAAGAGGTTTGGCCAACCCATCTACGACGATGATGTGGAGGAGGAGATCTTGCCCATCTTCAACGATGATGTGGAGGAGGAGATCTCGCCCATCTATGATGACTACGAGGAGGAAATTGGCGAGCCCGAGGAGGAGATTGGTGAGCCTATCTGTGACGATGATGGGACTAGCTTTGTGGTTGTATCTCGATGGGAGGAAAACCCTCCTGGCCCGGTAACCAACACTACTAACCTACTTTCTGTCTCTAGGGTTTTGATTGAGATCAAGAACGGAGATCCAGACCTATCAACAGAGGTGCAGTCGAACTCCGGGTCGAGTTCTTTCCAACCCGGGGTGACTGATGCTGGAGGCTCAAGTCAAATGTTGGTGCCGGGTTGGCGGGTTAACATAAAGACGGGAAGTTATCGAGTCAATTCCAAGATTGGGTCGGTTTTGGATGTGGTTCGGTATTTTGGCTATAACTTTGGCTACCGATATCAGAATCGGGTGTTCGACCCCAATTCGGAAAGCTCTTTGCGGCGCGCAAGACATGGGGATGTCATATTAGAGATAATTTTAGTTATTTTTTTATTTTTAGAAATATTTAATCCACCGAATTAGGGTTTTCGGTCTTTTTTCTATTTTTGGTAATATTTCATATGCCAAATTAGGATAGGATTTGAATCCGATTTGATCTTGGATTTTTAGAAGTTATCTGATTTGTTTAGAGTTTTAATTTTAGATAAGTTTAGTTTTAAATAATAATGTCACGCCCCGAACCCGGGCCCGAGCACGAGACAAACGCCGTGTACTTATAGGGTTGCCCCCATAAATACGCAAGGCACAAAATCAGAATAACCTTGCTACAGACCTAATATAATACATGAAGGAAATCAAATCCTGATATTATATATATCAACTATTTGACTCAAATACAAAATAAGATCTTAGTTCATAAAACAACGGATTAAAGCCAATTTTGGTCCCTGTACTTTGACCGAATGTTCGTTTCTATCCCTGTACTTTAAAAATGTTCGATACGGTCCTTGCACTTTAGGGTTTTTATTCGAATACGTCCCTAGTGCTGAAGTGGCAGCACATGTGGCTAGTATTTCTGACGTGGGGGCTTACGTGGCAGGGTTTGAATGACGTGGCATGGTGACATGACGTGATAAAATGGATTTTAAATAAAGTAATTTTTTGAATGATGACATGGCATGCTGACGTGGCATGCCACCTGGAATAAAAAAGTAACCGTATTCTGTTTGTATGCCACCTATGCTGCCATGTCAGCACCAGGGACATATTCGAACAAAAACCTCAAAGTACAATGACCATATCGAAGATTTTTAAAGTACAAGGATGAAAATGAACATTGGTTCAAAGTATAGGGACCAAAAATGGCTTTAATCCTAAAACAACTCATCAAATATTAATATAATGCCCACACTAGACTTAGAGCCAGCTAAATAATAATCCGTCACATCGATCTTCGGTTCCATATCACTTCAAGTCAATTAAGTTGGCTACCCTGACCTATTCCTGTACACTAAAATAGTGGGAGAGTTGTGAGGTACAACTAGCCTAGTGATAGACATACATCACACCAGGGTTATATACAGAAAATAGCAGATAAATCTCATATATAATAGAACGAAACAATACACATACTGGTCTATGCGCATATCAATCACATCAGAAAGTCTCATACCAGTCAAAGATAATCCAGATGAGATGCTATTAAATCTCAACTTTTGCATTTCACAAACACAAGTAAATCACAATCTTAAAATATGACTGGCATATCAAGGCAACTATATCAATCACACCTAGTCTGTATGCACCCAATCTCAACAACACTAGCCGTACTCACATCTCATATCATACTCATATAACCAGCCATCAGGCGGTATTCAGAAAACCATTGGTCCCACAGACCCAAAGGCTCCTCACCCGAGCCCCGACAGGCATATCTCGACCAGTGCATACATGAGTAGGTATAGATTGATATACGAAACATGCAAAGTGGCTCTACTATGAGCAAATACAAGTACATATTGAAAATAATATTTTCATAATCCATCGATAAAGAAAAATCAATAAAACTTCAAGCAATCAAATCAAAATACTGGAGTTCATTTGCAGTCAACTCACCTGGCAGTCTTCCTAGTACTTAATCATGGTTGGACCTTCCTTCTCCTAATACTTGGACTGATTCTTACTAAGAGGGAACCTTAAAGAGAAGAACCCGCACAAGCGGTCACTTAACTTCTCCTATCGAATTGTATATCAATTCTCTAATTATGACTCTCCTTATATAGAGGGGAGTGTCCTAGTCTTACTCTAACGAGATAGAGATAAAACACAAATATTTTATAATTATCTCTATTATATAAGTCTTCATCCAATTCAAATCTAACCATTGATTCATAATCAAATTATAATTCATAATCACAACCAATCTAAAATTTTCTCTATGAGGCAAATCTTTATCCAATTCAATCTCGAATTTTGATTCTCAATCAAAATAAAAATATATATTTGAGATAAAGATCAATCATAAATCTTTATCCAATTCAAACTCAATTTTGAATATAATCAAAATAAAATCCATATTTGATACAATTCAAACTCAAACACATAATCAAATTTAAATTCATATTTGGATAGAGATCAAATATAATTATTTTCATGAGATAAGTCTAATTTAACTCAAATATAATATCCTATTCAAATTACAAGTCATATTTGAGATAAAGATAAATCATAATCATTTTATAATTCTCTATTTTATCTCATGTCAATCCCTACAAGGGTAACCCAAGTCGGGTGCGTGATGAATTTGAACATGTTGGTTTAATCACATTAAACCACTATTATGAAATTTTAATTAGGTCCTTGAAATAATAGGTAATTACAAACACTCTCTTCGTATTTTCATTCTAGTACCTATTTATGTATAGGTTCTGGGTGGGTTATTCCAAATAATTTATCAATTTTAGCAAATTTAGATTAGATGATAAGGTTTCTAGGTTAATCTTTTGAGGCTATTTAACCCAGCTTGTGAGTTAGTTTTTTCACTATTGAATTCTAAATAAAAGTATTTTCCTGAATTTCAGAGTATTTTCTCTGGTTTTTTTGGTTCTTCGTTTGTTCTTCCTTGTGGTCCCTTGGATCCGGCTAGCCCGCGGGATAATCGCTACCCACCCGGCGTCAACATTGTACTCACCCAATAACTTTACTAAATGAGCCTTTTGACTTTCATTCCATCTGGCTCTAGTTTCGTTCTTTTCTTGACTTGCTGTATGTTTTGATGTAGGTAGATAATCCAATTACAACTCCTAAAGTAATGTGAGAGATAGTACACAACAATTATAAAGATAAATATGCAATTCCATAATAAGCAAAATTTTCTATTCTCAATCAATTACATAATATAAGTAATTGCATATTTCTGCTTGCACAATTCTAGATTTTAAAAAGATAGTTTGTGAAGGTAAAGAAAGATTTGATGGAATAAGAAACATATGCTAAAGAAAGGTTATAGACATCAATATATATGGAAGACCTATGAGCTCCTAAACCATGAAGAAATGAGTGTATCTCTTTTACCACCTTGACAATGAAGCTTTGCTTCAAGGATCTTAGGGTGAAAGCCAAGTGAGGAGATCGAGGGCAAGAGGTACTAGGTCTCAAGCCTTAGAAGAACTTGGGGAAGGCCTTTCAATCGATCCTTATCTCCCTCTTTTCCCTAAAGGTTCGAGAGGGTGAGAGCTAAAAGGGGGACGCTTGAAAATCATAGGAAACTGAAAAAAAAAGGGCTCATCTCTTTTTCATATTACTATGGAATCCAAGGATTCCATATTAATTTTTCCCTATGAAAGTTGTTACCAAACAACATATAATATACTTTCCTATGTAATGTTGTATTCCATAGGAATGGGAGTCATTCCTATGGAATATACGCCCCATTTGGTTGCAAGGAATGGAATGGGAATGGGTATGGGTATGGGAATGGGATGAGGGGGAATGGAAGGTATGGGAATGAAAACTGTGTTTGGTTGGAAGGGTTTGGAATGGTAGTTTATTGGGAATGAGAAAAGTAAAAGAAGAAATATGTGATGGAATGACCCTTATGCCCCTCATAGAAATAAATATTATTATATATATAATAATGATATGTGTTAAATGGTAACTATTATTTAAATATTTAAATATTTTTATATAATTTTTTATTATAAATAAATATTTGATTTTAATATTTATTGGATTTATTTTTTTGTTAATAGGAAGATCCAACATATCAGCTACGGTTTAAAACTTTTGGGTGTTTAACAAACCCAATTATTAAATTCTTTTAAGATTTTCTTAAAGATCCAACATATGTTCCAATTCCATGATCAGTTATACAACATCAAACCTTGCTGTACAGGAAGCTCCCAAGAAACATCCTCATATTCATGGCTGTGAGAAATTTTACCAGTCAGAGTGTAGAACACTTCAAATCTTCTGTTGTACAAGCCTGTTGATCAGATAGGCAGTTGTAAAAGCTTGTTACAATTCAAGTGATCAGAAAACCCTCTTGGTACATTCAACTGACCACTTGAGCTCTTCAGTTAACTTCAAGTTGTTGAATATGCTTTATATGCATTTGCATAATCCTTGTAAAAAAGCTGTAAGCTTCAAACTTCTCAGTAATTCAAATCACCTCTTATACCATTATATTAGACACAGATAGATACCAAATTTCCCTAACCATCACCAAAATAGAGCTAAACAGGTATATCATATGACAAACATATCCAAACAACCATAGATGCAAATTGCAAACAAACATTCAAATGACTTCAACAACAGTTTTCCATGATTGTTCAGTTTCAAACATTGGAAACTACCCTACAAAAGACTTCATCGGAGACAACAAAACCACATACAGAAACCCAACATCATCAGTTCAAATGACTGAAACCCACAAGATTACATACTAGGTGGGCTAAATGACAACCTTGTTAAAAGTACACGACAGAAACGCAGTTTTTTGTTCTCAGGCAAGCTCAATAAAATTTTCAACTGATCATCATCTTTGCCCAAAACCTGTAAGATGAACATTGCCTCATCTATAGAAAGACCTTCAATCTCAAAAATTACTTGAGACAATAAATTTTTCCTTTCCTCAATGGCCTTCTCACGAGCTTCAATAGCCTTCTCACGATCGTCAATGGCCTTCTCACGGGCTTCAACAGCCTTCTCACGAGCTTCTTTACGGGTCTCTGCACGAATAGCAGCTTCAGCCAAGGACTTAAATCCTGGACCAACCAAGTCCACAAAATTGTGGAAATTTTGGGATATTTTCTCCATTGATGGATCCACAAGACTTTTCCTTTTTCGACGTGCTCTTAAGGTACTTGTCTCTGAATCCATAGGAGATGGAGGCTGAGTGGGTTCCTGCGTAGGCATAGAAATGTCATCACTTGGCACTTGAGAGAAGCCCGTGTTATCATCCAAAGTGATGTTCTCATTTAGATACTGCTCTGCATCATCTCCAATATCCCCTCTTGCACCTCCATGCGCTCTATCTCTTGCAAATACTGGGGCAAGGTCATTAAAAAAGTTGAAAACTTTTCCATAAAGACCGGCCGCTTCCTTATGGTTCTGAAGAGCAGTAAAAAATAAAGTTAGTAATGCAAATACCAAATAAAGCTTATTGCATAATTTGCATAATAACCAAATAAAAATAGGTATACCTTAACATACTCATCATATGCACTTTTCTCACATTCAATAGTACACTTCTCGTAGTTCCAAGTAAAACCACTTATTTGTAGTATATCGACGATTGCACTAGTCTTACTTCTAAATAATTTTACCCGAGACTCGATGTTGGGCACGGCCTTCAATGTGCTAGTCGGAATCTTTTCCTTCACCATTCTTTCCAACTGGGTAAGATATCCATTTTAAACCCATTTTCTGCTCGCCACACTGAATTTGCACTTAAACTCAATTAAGGCATCAATGAGTGCTTTATCTTCTTCTGCGGTCTAATAGTGTTTGTTTTGGCCCCTACCCCTTGTTTGTGAATCTGCTTCAATACTGGTTAAAAAAGATATGTCAATTCACGAGATCTTCATGACATACAAAAACATGATACAAAAATTATTATATACAAGCATTATATACAAACTTAAGCATATACAAGCATGATAAATTATTCAAACTTAAGCATGATACAAAAATTATTATATACAAGCATTATATACAAACATAAGCATGATACAAAAATTATTACATACAAAAACATTGGAATATATTATAAGGTAGGAGTTACACAGAGACATCAACATATCTATGTTCCAAAAAAAAGCTACTATCACATTCATTGTTAGTCTCTTTGAGGATTGAAATGAATACAAAGATAAAAAAGAGTAACAAAGCCATCCAAACAAAACCATCTAAAAACAAAACCATAATTTTGTCAAATAGATTCATTAAACCCCAAATGTCAAGTAGCCTCAACATACAATTTTTCACCAAAAAAAAACATACTTCAACATTTGAAAGATAAAGGTTTCGAAGGAAAATCATAATACAAAATGTTTCTTAACGGCTTTCAAATAACATAATCAACTTCACCGACAAGTATTAAATATGTTTTCAGCCATGTCAACCCTAAATTTTGTCCACTCGTCCGTTGGCTCAACAGTTGTAATGATGTCGATGTCATCTTGGGTGCCTTCCTCTTCGGGTAGATTGTCAACATCATCTTCTGCCTACCATCTCTCTTCTAATGAAGTTATGGAGTAGACAACATGCATTAATGATTCGCCGTTGGGTGTTTATGTTGTAAAAACTTGGACTAGATAATATTTTCCAACGAATTTTTAAAAGACCAAATGTCCTCTCAATCACATTTCTTGCACTAGCATGCTTCATGTTGAAAAATTCTTGAGGTGTTCGTGGTTGATGCCCATCGGCCCAAGAACTTAAATGATAGCGTTGTCCTCGAAAAGGCGCAAGAAAACCAGGACAATTTGCATACCCGGCATCCACTAAGTAATAGAAACCTGGTAGATTGTCAAACATTTCTTATTATTTAATTGTTTAAAGGACATTAATTCATAAGATCTATAAAAAGCACTAAAAAACACCTTTTATATTACCTTCCGGCACCTTCAATCCATTAGGCTTTGTTACGGCGTCCCTAAGGACTCTACCGTCATGAGCTGAACCTTCCCATCCAGATAAAACGTAGATAAATTGCATGTCTTGACTACAAACAGCGAGAACATTAGTGGTAATTATATCAGATTTCCTTGATCTATATCGTGGTCGATCAACTTTGGGCACATTCACCCGAATATGTGTCCCATCTAATGCTCCAGGACAATTCTACATTGAATAAACAATGAATTGTTTAGTTATATTCAATAACACTATAGGATCGTTTGGTAGGGTATTACCTTAAACCACTTCCACCTATGATCATTTGAATCTTCAGGTACAGGTTCTGGTATCTTCAAAAGAACAGTGTGGCAGAGAATAACAGACTTTAACACAGCATGGAAATGTCGACTAACTGTCTCGCCTGATCGGATAAAGTCAAATTTAATTACTCTATTCTTGGCGTGGTGTGCTAAAATGTTTAAGAACATTGCGGTCATCTCCTCGACACCAGTATTTATTGTGCCTCGTAACCCACCGGTTGTAGTTAACAATTGGCACAAATTATGAAAACAACGCCGATCCATGCGTAGTTTGTCAATACATTTAGTTTCATTTTCATAAACCAAGCGGTGGAGGTACTCTTGTTGCTTGCGGCGTCTCATCTTGACATAATCTCATGTTGAATCATTCGTTTTCTAAGATTGCGATGCTTCTTTGCACATATAGTGATCATGACGCTTAGTACGTAAAAGTACATCATGATCATTGCGAAATATACCCGGAGCTCCTTAATCTTGGTCATATTACCAAAATCTAAATAAACAAAAACACAAATTTAGAATTCAAAGATGAATGATTCATACATTCAATGTGTTTTTTTATTATTAACTGTGCAAACATTCAAATACAATCTCAAATATTAATTGAATTTCAGTAGTCTAATTGAGCATTTGACAAAGACAATCAAAACTCCAAATGGTTAAATTGATCATGCTTGAACATTATTCTTGTAATAGTACACAAAAACAAAGACTTGCGATAAAAATATAAAATCAAGAATATAATTATATATACAAAGAGTAGAATAATTGAAGTTAAGGTTACTTATCCCACACTACGAGGAAACAGAAAAGAAAGCCAAACATTAGAAATAAAAAAAATCTTGGACAGAGGACATGGACAGCCATATTATCTTATCTAGATTTCTTTTGTCATTGTCCTAAAAATTTTCACCATGAAAACATTCTCATGAATGCTTGGATTCTTCACTGTTTACCAAATGGTCCACTTAAAAGAACAAAATGAAAAGGACAACATTAAAAAGATTGAAAAGATGTTAAGCATGTATATAGAAATAAAACTCCATCAGGAAATTAATGGCACCATTTATTCCAAAAAGGAAAACACCCCCATATGTATTGCATCAGATTCTGCAGAGCTCTTTGTACAAAAATCAAAATCGATTCCATTCCATCACATGTATTATTTCCCTCTCTTATATATATTATATATAAATTAAAAGCAGTGGCATCTATTAACTAATCAGCAATCTGAAATCTGAAATCAAACACAATGCACAACACCAACTCCTGTCTCTGAATTCAGATTCTTCAGAACAAGAACAAAAGTTAAATGAATGCATGAATTATTTCAGACAATTACTCAGTTTGTGAGCATAATCAGAATGCCAGCATTTCTTTTCACTAGAGAAGTCAATTTTCCATTCATATTACATACAACTAGATCACTTACAAGTTACATAAAGAGCAATCCTGAAGTTAGAAAAAATCATGAAAATGCTCAGTTGGCAGTAATTGTTGGGTTTATTCTGAAAAATCCACAAACTGGCTTTCAACCAAGAAAGAGAAAAAAGAAGAAAAAAAAAAAACAGAAGAGGAATTGGAATGAATAGAGCGATCAAAAGGTTTATTTAAATCACAAATGATAAATGGGATAGGGGTTAGTAATTGGACAGCCAACTAGTTAATCAGAACAAAAACAACCAAGAAATACATCACTTTCCATGCCAAAGTGCCCTAGATATCGAGAGAAGAAGAGTGTTACCTCGGACTAGGTTTGGGATGCCGGAGAACGGAGAGAGAGGGGGCTGCGGCGGTGGACTAGGGATTTGGAGGCCAGAGAGCGGAGATAGAGAGGTGGAGTGGCGGTGAACTGGTTTGGGAGGCCGGAGAGAGGATGGAGCGATAGTGGCTAGGGTTCGCGCGGTGAGAGAATGGGCAGGGAGAGAGGCTGGAGGATTTGTTTCCAAGGGCAATTTGGTCTTTTTCCTATCCGGGAATCACCAATCCGCCCGATTTGGGAGGAATCCCACTCCTTTGGCTTGAGGAATCAAGGCCCTCTCTCCATTCCCATTCCTTACAATCCAAACATGGGAATGGGCCAATGTAAGGAATCATACCCATTCATTTCATTCCATTCCTTGCAACCAAACGGGGCCATAATGGTAGCTAAACAAACCCTAAATTTGTTTATATAACAAATGATCAAAATAGAGGAAAAATAATAGTTTTGTTTAAAAGTAAATCAAGGTCAAATAGTGGTCGACATATTTGGGTTATGTTCAATAAAATTCTATAAATCTTATACTTTAAATTATAGGGGAAATTGATTATATACCCCTCAAAAGTTTCATAATTGCATATTTACCCCTGAAAAAATCATAATTGCTTGTATACCCCTGAAAAACATGTTGAATTGGGATATACCCCTACTGTTAGGATCCGTTGACAGAAATTAACCAAGTAATCTTAACCAAGTAATCTTAACCATAGTTAAAACTTAGGTTAAGGGTTGGAAAATGTCCAAAATACCCCTCTTTATATATTTTTTAACTATTTTAAAATTTAGATTTTTAAAGGTGTATTTTTAAATTTATAGTCAAACAAATTTTTTAGGGGTATATATGTAAAGGGTATGATGGTCATTTTGCATGTCTACTGTTTGTTAACTTGATGGTTTTTCATTTGATTTAACCCGGGGGTATATACGCAATTATACCTATTATTCAGGGGTATGTATGCAATTATGTTTTATTCAGGGGTAAATACGCAATTTCAAAATTATTCAGGTGTACACCTGCAAAAAGCCCTAAATTATATTAATATAATTAGTTTATATACATATATCTATTTATATTTTAAAATAAAAAATATATCAATAGTTAGGCTTTTTTTGCTCATGATTGTACATTCTCTGGGATACCTGTTCAAACCAATACAATCTTATAACTCATAAATCTTTAATACTAAGTTTGACTTGAGTTCAAACCCTGATTAAAAACCATTGCAGTCAAGCTCCAACAGGATTTAGTTAGCTCATACTAAAATTTGTCTCAAGTCCTAGCCTCTTTAGCAAAATAACTCACATGAATTAACACATAAGTAAAAAAAAAAGTTTTTTTTTAATAAGTTAAGGGTTTTTTTATGGGTTTTATATGTGTTTGGATGTGCTTTTCTGAAGAAGAAGTTGTTAGAAAAGGAGAAAAATGATTTTTTTTTTTTTTTGTCAGAAGTGGTTAAGCTTATGAAAAAGTCTTTGTGACGGGTTTTGGAGTTTTTTAATTACAAAATACTTTTATATAACTTCAAAAATATAGTTATTGTTAATTATACAATATCTTAGGTAAATATAGTTATTGTTGATGTTAAATGTGATTATTATTATTATTATTATTATTATTATTATTATTATTATTATTATTATTATTATTATTATTATTCATTGAATGCCTTTTTTATAATTTATGAAAACTCTTTTAGGAATGAACATCCAAACAACTTCCTGACTATAAAAGCATTTTTGAATTAACATATCTAAACTAAAAAAATAATCAGAAACAACTTACTTTGAAAAATTATTATTAAAAAAAATCCTATTAAACTGATTTTTTTTTCCTTAAGTCACTCTAATGATTTATAATTTTGTTATATATATGTATGGGCAAAATGCACTAATTGTCCCTGTACTTTATCACTTTGTTCAATTCCTTCCTTGTACTTTAAAAATGTTCAATACAATCCCTGTACTTTATGTATTTTGTTATATATATGTATGGGCAAAATACAACCTATTTTTTTAAATTTTTTATATTTCCAGCTGTACGTATTTTGGTGATGTGGCTCTATAAGTGTTCGTATTCGTTGATTTGACTGACAGGTGGTATGTTGATGTGGCAATAGACTGCCACGCCAGCAAATAATTTTCAGGAAGGAGCAGACATGCTGACATGGCGGACATGCTGACGTGGCATGTATGCCACGTGGCAAAAAGTTTTTCCTGAATCAGCCATGTAAGATCCGAAGATTTTAGGTTATTAATTTTTTAGTTATTTTCCTAATCTTTGGTTAATAGAATAAAGTCCCAAGGTTGGACTTAATTAAATTCTAATTTGAATAAAAGTTTTCAAATTACTATTTAATTAATTAGTTGATCAAAGAAATTCTCCAATGTTGATTCCATGTGGAAAGAAGGACTAAAATGGATAATACCTTAATTTGGGTTAATGGAGGCTGATAGGGACTTATTAGTAGTTTCAGAAAAGGGAAGGGCCTAACTGGAAAAGTGTCTCCCTCACAACAGTAGGGACCTGCATGTAAACCTTTATAAAACAAGGACTTATGTGCAAATTGGAAGATTCAATTATATGAACATTAAATAAATAAATATATAGGTATATATATATATATATATATATATATATATATATATATATATATATATATATATATATATATAAAGTGTTTACAATTCTTCTCGGATATACCCATGTTTAATAAAAAGGAATTTTATGTGATTAATTCAATTTTTAGGTGATGATATCTCTACATGTATGTTGGCTGCCATTGATGAGTGGCTGAAGCTTCTTTTGTAAATTAGAACGTGGGGGGAGAGAGAGAGAGAGGCTTGTGTGTATATATATATATATATATATAACTATGGGGGAACATGCATGACGGCCATTATTGATGATTGGATGCCTTTTTATTCAAAACGCGTGAAACGCTTGGAGAGGAAACTAAGAGTGATGGCGGGAAACGCCAGGCGGTGCAAACTCTGCTCAAAGAATTGAATGGGAAAAGGTTTCCAAGGGAGAGAAACCAAAGTCTCATTAGATTAACTGTCACGTGAGGCTGATAGCTTGAGATGGGTGGTTGAGATTGGGGGTAATTTTTTTAACAATGATCCGACGACCTCTATTTTACCGCATGGCCACGCCTGGAGAAACCACGTGAGAGACGAAATTGATCGCGCTTGACTTCACCACCCGGAGGGCCCATCGCCGTTCATCGAGGAAGATGTTTGGATCTGAGGCAAGGCAGATGTTCTCAGCCATCCGTCTATGCGAGCGGACTCTTCTCTTCTTTACCGTGTCGCCAACACGTCGCCGTTGCGAAGCTTATCCGTTCTACAGAACAGCTGCAAGATAAAACTTAAATATGAGATAAACCTGGAATTCAAAATAGGATCTTATCCGTAATCTCTTCGCGGCTTCTATAAAAGGAGAAGCCTTCGGTGAACCCTAGCCACCACCCGAGTGCAGCCGCTGCCGTGACACGTTAGCGGCAGAAGGAAGACAGTTGAGGTGTTGGCTTGCACGGGATCACCGCAACCTTCCCGGAGTAGACGCGCAGGACCACAGTACAGGCACAGCGAACCTCTGGTCGCCGGTAAGCACTTGCTCCTGGTGTTTGGTTTCCAATCTGGTGTGCATGTATCATAGGAGTGAAGAAGATAATAGTTTAGTGGATGCAAGGGTTCTCTGTGATCATGTTAGAGTTTGATGAGGTTTGGGTTTTTGTTTAGTTCTGTACAGAGATTTACAAAGAGATGGGATGAGTGGTATAGATTCAGTGTATGGTTGGTGGGTTTCCTTTGTGGTTTTGAGTATGAATATAGGCTTCTTTGAATCTGTGAGAGTGACTATGAGAAACCTTAATATTTTGAGGATTGTTTGGATAATAGTATGCATGGTGAATTTCGGAGGACAATGCATGAGTTTGTGTTCATTTTGTCAAGTTTTGAGATCAATAGATCAGTCTAGATTTGTCATGGGGTTAAAGTGTACTTTTAGTTCTCAGATAAAACAAGGAGGACCATGATAGGTATTGGTGAGACATTAGTCTTGTCTAGAACTATGTCTTAGGGATTAATATGGTATGAGAATTATCACCGCTATTATGGAGAATTGAATTTTATGAATTCTGGAGTTCTCTGTGAATAAAACTAAGTGATAGTGAATGTGTGATATATGGAAACCCTAGTGTGTGATGATGGGATCCGATTTGAGATAAAGGTTTCATCAGGGTGTTGATTGGATGTGGTATGTGGGTTAGAGCTGATGAGGGTTTGATGGACGTTGATGGCTCGGGTTTAATTAGAATGCGAGTAATGTTTATGATTTTGGAGAGGTGAGCAACTGAGGTTGGTTGATATTAGTTGACTGATTCAACTGTCTTCTTTAATGAGGTTTGTGCTTAGTTGGGTTTGGGTTTTGCTAAGAGAGTTGTTTTAAAGAAGTTGACTTGGTTCAATTTAACTCGATTGGGCTTAGTCAAGCCATGTTTGGTGAGATTTGTTAAAGAGATTGTGTTTGATTTAAGGAAGGATAACTCATGGGTTGGGTTTATTAATGGGCCGGGTTTATTTAGTGGAGCATGCATCGTAAATGTAGTTGTTCTTAAATACAAGTGCGTTCATTGAGATTAGGCTTGTGGTTACCAGATATCGACGTGGAGCGCTGAGCTTCGTCAGGTATGATACAGATCAGTCGATTGGATTGCGAATAGAAGTAAGTTACCTCTGCCTAGTTTCCCACCCATCATCGGGTTTCTTGGTTTTATTGTTGCTATTTCTTTTAGCATATTTGTTGTCTTTCTGTTTATTAGAATACATGCACATACTTGTTATTTGCTCTCCTTTTTTGTATGTGCGTGGTTGATGTGCTTGAATTTTATTTCATCACCTGTGTTTGGTTTGTTCATTGGGCACTCCGCCCTGTGATTGACATTTGATCATGGACATGTGGTCTGATGTGCTGGCCAGGCAGGTGTGCGCCAGATGGGTTCTTATTCTGCCGGTTCAGTGGAGCAAATGCTCATGTGGAGCACTTAGGGCTGAGGACACCCTGACGTTCTGATAGTTCCATGCCAGGGGGAGGATACCTTGGAAGTCCAACCTGTCAGTGGGATGATATACTGACCGTGTCAACACGTACGAGAGACCGAGGTCAATTCCAGATGAGGTTGGGTGCTGACCGGAGAAGTTGTTGCTTAATCTAGGAGTTTCTTCTTTCCTAGTCTCCTAGAAATTTTGTTTGTGCGGGGCATGGCCCCGGTTGCTTGACTTGTTGACTATTGAATTATGATATACCCTTATCATGTTTATCGGTTTGATTTCATTGTGATCCCTGTGGGGAACTTACTGAGCTTTCCTTCCGGAAGCTCACCCCATTTGCTTTCCTTTTTGTTACAGGTCCTAAAGGATAGTTGTTTCAGATTTATTTAGCGGCGTAAGAGGTCAGAACACAACTTGCCGAGGTTGGAAGATCCCCACTAGTGTTGACTTGTAGGACCCCTGTAGGGCCTGGTTATTGTAGTGTGTATAAATTTTGTTTTTAATTTCGTTGTAACTTTGATTAATAATTTGTGAGTTATTTTGATATTTTGTTATCTGTTTCTGATTTACTTAGGCCTTGTATCCGAGCGGGGCCCGTTTCCACTTAGATACGGCCGGTTTGTGCACGTGCTCGAGGTCTCGGGAATCGGGTCGGGGCGTGACAAGCCACTTCAAACACATCTTCCACTTAAAAAATATATCTGACGTAGCAACATTCCACGTGGCCAAAGTTTTAAATTTTTTTAAAAAATTTAAAGATCCACATCAAAAGATCAGGGCTGAGAGCACTTCAAAGCTCGACCACTATTCCTTCCCATTCCTAGGGCTTTTCGCAAAGTGGTCCCCTTCCTCCCTGGTAGTCCCGGCGATCTTCCTCGGCTCAACGAGAAGTTTTCCCAAGCCTCTCGTGTTCTTCAATTTCTCACCATCATGCGTCGTCCCGACTCCGGTTTAAATTTCACAAAGGTGTTATCGGAAGGGACATTCACAGGTATATCCCGTAAAGAACTTGTCTCTCAAAGGGGTTTCTCTCTCTTAGATGTGTAATCGTCTTCCCAGTCTACATTGAAAGGTAGAACAACCAAATTTCTTTTGGCTGAAGTTTGGATTTCTGCGACGCCCTAGAAATCAGAGGGTGGTTTTTAGGCACTGTAGGCATTCAGGGTTCACATGGGTTTAATTCGACTCTATTTTGTTCATTTGAGACCAAGGCTAAAAAAGGGACTTACTCTTTCATGTTTATTCCCGCTTTGTAGAAGTATTTTGACTGTTGTGAAATCCAAACCTGTTAAAAAGTTAATTGAAAGTTAAAAAAGTATGTTGACTTGTAGATTAATTCTGTTGCTTGAACTATGATTCACCTGTTAAAAAATGTAAGTGAAAGTAAGTGCATAGAATTAATAAGAGGCAAATTACAGAGTAGATGAATGTAATCATGTAGACATGTACTTTCTGATTATTACTTGAACATCACTTTAATGAATAATGGGAAGGATCAAGGCTATAATCATGTACTCTCTGATTATTATTTGAACATCACTTGATCTATTATGCATGTTGTCTAATATCTAATACCTTCTTAATGATAAGATTCATAAAAAAGATTAGTTTTCTAATATTTAAATTATTTTAAGATTATTTCCTGTCTAAACTTTAAGCAGGAGGAATTCCTATGGGTATTTCTCTGAATGACTTTTTAACAAGTTACTAAGTCAATTCTCTTTCTTGTTTGATTGAAGTGGACCTTAATCTATAGCTCCATTGTATGGTTCATACAGATGATTTAAGATTTATTATGTAAATTCTTGAAGTGTGACTGAATTGATGGAGATTGGGCAATCCTAGACTTGCGATATGGAGGCCATGTTGCTACATCCTTATATATAAGATCTTGAAATAAATGGTGCACCTAAGCCAATATTTTAGAACTCTCCTATGCTATAATCTTGTGCTTTTTAGGAAATATTTGTTTTTTTCCTGAGCCACTATAGTTTATTGGTGAGAAAAAAAGTGTTTATCAGTAAGAACACATAGTTAAGAAAATAACTCCTTGGTATGACTTGGCCGTGTAACAGAATAGTTGAAATGGCTATCCATGTTCAGCTGTGTCAAATCAAATTATGCACTTGGTTTATTATTTATTATTATTTTTTATTTATTATTTATTATTTTTTTATATCACCTTATTGTTTTTGCGATTAATTCAAAACATTTTGTCTTTCATAAATCAACAAACTTGAGGCATTACACTTAGTACTTTGTTAGTGTTGAGTGCTTACCCATTGTGAATTGATTTATTGTTAGTGTTCAATGCTTACCAATTCAATGATTTGGCTGATTTAGTGTATAATTTTTTTCCTGTCATTTTTTTGCAAACTAAATTCATTGACCACCCAGAAAGACTTGCTTCCCTTGTCTGCAGCCAGTTTTTATTTTTTTACTATTTTTTATTTTAAATTTTTTAAATTTTTTATTTATATCAGCTTATTGTTTCTGCTATTAATTCAAAACATTTTCTCTTTCATAAATCAACAAACTTGAGGCATTATTCTTAGTACTTTGTTAGTGTTCAGTGCTTGCCAATTCTTAATTAATTTATTGTTAGTGTTCAGTGCTTAATTATCCATTCAATGATTACTGATAACTGTTTAGGGTAACTGTTCAGTTGACCTCAAATACAATGGAATCTTGTTTACTTGGTGTATAATCATCAAGGTCTCACATGTAGAATATCATCTTATTTCTTATATTCTGAGCCAATTTTGTCAAACAAGGTTTTCTGTTTTTATTGATGGGTTGTTTTTTCTTTCCTGTATTTTTCAGTGTTGGAAGAATAGGAAGGATCAGTCTATTTTTGGGTGGATATTTTAGTAGAGAGGACACGTTGATGTATAAAGGAGGGCGTCAAGACCTCTGGGGAACAGATCCAATGGAACTGTCATACAATGACCTGCTTGAATTTATTGGAGAAGTGGAAAAGGTTGAAATTAGCAAGATACACTTTAGAATACGTATAAGGGGGGCTTCCTTGGAGAATTCTCTAGCATTTATATACGATGAGGAGTCATGTGCTAAGATGATTGAAGCATTGAAAAGGATGGCAAGGTGGACATATATCTTGAACACTGTGAAATCCGCACAGTTTATGGAGTAATTAAACCTTTAATTATGATCTTAATTATTTTTTAGTTAATTAAAGGCCTAGTTGGGAGTTAATTAGATGATTTGACACTATATATATACACGGTTTGGGTGAGAGAGATATAAGGGATGCATAGGAGTATAGTATAGTATATATTATATTATATTATATTATATAATATCATATGATATTATATATATATATATATATATATTATATTATATTATAGTGTATATATATATATATATATATATATATATATATATATATATATATATATATATATATATATATTACACATGGCTTAGATGGGACATGCATTTGAAGGCATGATTGGATGGAAATTAAAGCATGAGTTGATGGATGAATGGATATTATATATATGATCATATATATATGTATATAAAATGAAGATAAGATGCGTGCATGGAAGCTTAATATATATATATATATATATATATATATATATATATATATATATATTACACATGGCTTAGATGGGACATGCATTTGAAGGCATGATTGGATGGAAATTAAAGCATGAGTTGATGGATGAATGGATATTATATATATGATCATATATATATGTATATATAATGAAGATAAGATGCGTGCATGGAAGCTTATGAAGTTTTTTTTTTTTTATAAAAAAAAAGGCATATTTGCAAAAGGACAATCATCTATGCATAAAACTAAGACTCATGCTCATTGATATCAACGATGAGAAATTGAAGCAGGGATAAGCCAGCGCCCATCGCATAGCTTGGAAAACGACACATGGCCACGGGGAGAGAATGAGTCAAAGTAAGCTATCTTAATTTTCAGGGAGACGTTTCCTCTTGAAAACGCGCATGAAACGCAAAGGGAAACCTCATGTTATTGAAGGAAATGCCATATGATGGTGCCCGGTCCTTTAGCCAAAAAAAAAGAAAGGGTAACGAGCTGCTTCTCTCGTCTTTATTGGCCCTGGATACGAATCTGAAAGACGAGGCCGTGAGTACGATAGAGCTGTGACGCAGGATTCACTATACACGCGGAGTGGGCGCAGCAGTGAGTAGTCCCATCGTTCTTGCCATCTCGAGCCCGCTGCTTAGCCCTTGCGACGATAAAGGAACGCCAACTCCTCCCACATAAGCCATCAAGCCATCACGACCAAGATGCGAAGACCTACTTGGTCCCCAGGGAACTTGCAGGAGAGCTTAGTCGAGGCTGGGAGGCGAACACGAGACGGGGAGAGGCGGGAAGGCCGGGCAACCCTTCATCACGAACCTCTCCTGTCCAAGTCAGGACTCATCGAGGAAGCAAGGAGGAGCCGAGACCAACACCAGAGCTTCATCGTGAAGGCGCTACGAGCTATTGTTTTCCCCGGTGAGCCTCCGACCCTTGTAAAGCTATTTCATAGTTTTAAACATACATATCACGAAGAGAAGGTGAGTCTTAATAAGCAAAATCCATGATAACTAAGGGTGTTAATAAGCACCAAGAGGACTCAAAACGTCACCTCTCAAGCTTAAGGAACCAAGTGGAGGGATACTTCATGAGTTCATATGGACTCTTAGGTGAAGCCACGTAAAGGAGTATTAAGGGGGCCATATTAAGGAGATTACATAGGTACAAGTGTTTATAGATGATATTAGGGAGAGAACATGTATGAATTAATGGGTCTAACGAGTTGATGGGTTGCAGCCCACCTAGCTCCAAGAAACTAACCAATTAAGTGGGCTGGAAAGTCATAATGGTTATTAATTAATCAATTTGTTGAGTTGTAGGTGGTTAAGCAATATGCATGTGGGGGAATAATCCCGTTATCTATGGTGGACAATGTCTGCATGAGTTGTTTGGCATGTTATTAAGTTGCTAACCTGTGGGGGACTGCTAGTGGGTTGGTCATGGTGATGGGTTTAGCACATCGGCACTGAGACTTAATAAAGATTGTTGGGGCCTAAACCCTAGTGAAGGATAGCCACATAAGTGATTAAAAATCATGCTAGTGGCTATACTTAATAGGTACCTCTAGGCTCTGGTGATAGGTGTTTGGCCTTTAATGCGATTAAAACTTAGCATTTGGGCAACGGCTCACTCTAGTGAATTATGGGCTTGAAATAATAAGGAAGGACGTGTAGAACCATTCCTTAATAATCCAGGACTTAGGCTTGGCAACATGGGACCAGTTGGTCTCTTAATAAGCTAAGATTCTCTAACGGGCCACGACCCAACCTAAGAATGTATTCTAGTCATGGACTGGATCCATTAAGGGGCATATATATATTCATACGGGGTTATGTTCTATCTACCAGATACTAGCATAACACCGAGAGCCATGTCGGGAGAGGCACCAACCAGCTATTAGACACTCCTACTTTTACAGGTAAGTGCCTTCGCCTCTCTCTCCTTTATCATGCTGATTCCTAATCTCATGCTTGTGCATGTAAGTACTTCTGTCTAGCTTCCCACTTATTGGTTGATTTGTTTCATTGGTTATTGATGTCATGCATGCTTATTGATGCCTATGATTATTGTTTCCTTGATTTCATGATCGGGCATGCTTGCTTGACTCGTTGGAGTATCGTTTCATTGATTCCATGCTAGCACATGTGTGTTTGATTGTTGTGTGTATGTTTCCACTCAACTTGTGTTATGCTTGTGGATTCTTCTACCTGGTATAGTGGAGCGAGGCTCCGGTGGACGTTCAGGGCCGAGGACACCCTGGCGTCCTGGTAGTCCATGCCAGGGGTAGGATACTTTGGTTGTCCATCTCGTCAGTGGGACGATTCGCTGACAGTGTTGACACGTACGAGAGGTGGCGCTACCGACTTCCGACCTAGGGTCGATACCAGCTCAGGCTGACGACTGTCCAGGGGATACTTTGAGAGTTTTGTTGGTTTATTCCTTCTCGGCCAGAGACCGTAGATGTGGTTAGGAGTCCCCACATTGGATGATTCCTTTGAGACTCCCAGGACTTGGTTGGCGTGGGGTGTGGCTCCACTTGCTTGGTTTAGTCATGTTATTGATTTGCTTTACTTGCTTATTTCCTGCTTATACATGACTGGTTTATGATCCCCGTGGGGGTATTTTCTTGGCTTTCCCTCGAAAAGCTCATACACTTGTTCTCACTCTTTTTCAGATCCCGTGGAGTAGTGGACTCGAGCCACCGGAGCGGTACATGGGGCATAGGGACTGTTGCTGAGGTTGGCTGCCTCTTATTTCATTTTGTGAGTGAGGACACTTTCGATTTGGTCCTTATGGGACCAGTTATGTACTTGACACTATAGGGTGCTTGTACGCTCAGGATTTACCTTCCGTTGTTATTACTCTGACTTTACATTTATATTTTGATTATTCTGTTGTACATGTATTATTGCTATATGATTTCATAGGCCTTGTATCCGGGTAGGGCTTGTCTCTACTTGGGTACGACGGGTCTGCTCACGTGCCCAAGGCCTGGGATTTGGGGTCGAGGCGTAACAAACACAATATGGAACAGGGGATGGATAATAGTCAACCTGCAGTGGCACGTGTTCCTGGAGGCTTAGATAACATGGGTGAGCTTGATGAGGCTGGAGAAAGGCATGCAAGTGATGGAATTAGTAGGGACAATAAAGATTCATACAACAATAGCTATGATGCAAGCTCGGGTGATGAGTATCATTCTATTTACGACGATGAAGAATACGTGGAAGTTAGAAAACATAGGAAGCATAGGGAGGAAATGAGTTGTCTAAGGGGGATGAAGTTGATGAAGGATAGTAGAAGGGAGACATTAGTTGGAGGCAGGTGTGAAATGGATAAGGGTCAGGAGCAACATGCAGTGATAGTGGGTACATATGAAGACAATGGATCAAGCAACATTATTGGGAGTTTTAAGACGACATCAAAGGAGGGCAATAAGGCAGAACATGGGAGAAAGATTAAGTCAAGGACTCATATCTTTGATCCAACTAAACTAGTGCCACATTTCTAAGTGGGGATGATTGTTGAGAACAGGGAGATACTCAAAGATGCAATAGTGAAGCATGCCATCTCATCGAGGAGGGAAGTTGATATAATCAAGAATGACAAGCTACGGGTAAGGGCCAAATGCAAGGATGCAGAATGTCCATGGCCGATACATGCAAGTTAGAATCAGGCTACCTGCAATTACAGGGTGAAAACTCTTATGGATAGACACACCTATAGTTGGACATTTAGGAACAAGAGAGTTACATCCAAGGTTTTGGCCAAACACTTGTTGCAAACCAGGCAGGGAATTGCCTCCATGATGAAGGAGGGGGACATCAAGCTGGCTGCAAAGAAGGAGTTGAAAGTCGATGTGTCAATTAGTCAATGTAGGCGGGAAAAGCTTAGAGTTTTAGAAGAATTAAAAGGAGACTACAAGGAGGATTTTCGTGTGCTTTGGGATTATGCTGCAGTGCTTAAGAGAAGCAACCCTGGGAGCTCAATATTCCTTGAAGTTGATAGACCCGACCCCTCGCAGAATCCAATATTCAAAAGTTTTTACATTTGTTTCGATGCTTTGAAAAAAGGGTTCTTAGCAGGCTGTCAACGCATCATTGGCATCGATGGATGCTTCCTTAAGGGACCATGCAAGGGAGAGCTTCTAGCTACTGTAGGTTGGGATGCAAACAGCCAAATGTACCCTATTGCATGGGCTGTCGTGGAAGTGGAGAACAAAGATCGATGGCGGTGGTTCCTGCAACATTTGATGGAGGACTTGGAGATTGAGAGTAGCAGTGGGATGATGTACACCTTCATGTCAGACCAACATAAGGTAGTGCATTCTTTGCTCATTTAATTAAGTATGAAAAAATTCACAGTTATACATTTCATATCTGTTGATTCTCACAGGGTCTAAAACAAGCAATGGAGGAACTTATGCCCTTGGCAGAGCATAGAAGATGTGCACAACACATTTACTCCAACTGGAGAAAAATTCACAAAGTCAAGGAGCTACAACGACTCTTTTGGAAAATTGTCAAGGCAAGCACACAACCAAAGTTTGAAATTTTATTGGAAAACATTGGGGAAGATCAGTGAGCAAGCAAGGGAAGATTTGTTAAAGGTCCTACTAACTGCATGGACAAGGGCCTTTTTCAACACAACATGCAAATGTGATGTTGTTGCGAACAATATGTCTGAAACATTTAATTCATTTATTTTGGAAGCAAGACACAAGTCAATCATCTCAATGTTGGAGGACATACGGGTGATGGTAATAAACAGGACAGTTGAAAGGAGGCAGTATATTAATAATTTCATAGGTCAGTTTGGGCCTAAGATTTAGGCAAAAATTGAGGAAAGCAGAAACTCAAGCATTAATACCTGCTTGGAATGGAATGGGGACAAAGGATATGAGGTATACCAAGAAAACGAACTATATATAGTAAATTTGGCAGAACATACATGTACCTGCAGTAAATGGGATTTGTCAGGAATCCTATGTGGACATGGTGTGTGTGTAATAAATTTCAGAAAAGAGGCAGTTGAAGCATATGTATCTGAATGGTACAAAAAAGAAATGTTTGAGCGATCATATGCATTTTCACTACAGTCAATCAATGGGAAGAGCTTTTGGGCCAAGATTGTTTATGGCCCAATAGAACCACCCCCATGTGGACCTATGCCAGGGCGACCAAAGAAGGTCCGAAGGAAGGAAACCTGAGATACAAATAGTGGGTCAAGGTTATCCAGAAGGGGTAGAAAAATGACATGCAAAAAATGTTCCATGAGTGGGCATAATTCAAGGACTTGTCTTATAAGGAATGCAACTGTTGTAAGTGGTTTTAACCTTATGGGTATGACTTAACCTTCTCTTCACGGCCACATATATAACTGTAAATGTTAATATTTTGACCAGGGTAAAGGAAGAAAGGTTGGTAAGCACCCTACTCACAAAGACAAGCAGAGCATAATGGATAAACATCAGGTAATTGAATTTGCTTCAGCCAGTTGCATTTTTCTCCCTTATTAATTTTAGATTTTGAAATCTGCGCAGGGAGTTGGTGCAAGTATACCTGTGGAAGGAGGTAACGTGAGTGCATCGATGAGAAGCCTCAATGAAATTCCCACAATAGAGGTAAGTACTTTTTTTTTCTTGCATTCAAATGCTTAAGAGTCTTCGGATGTGAGAATTAATTTTCTCATTGGTAGGTGAGCACAAATGATCAACTTCCCAAGCAAAGCATAGTGGATGAGCATCAGGTGATGGGATCCTTAGCAACCAGTTGCATGTTTTTTGTTTTTTTTCTTATTTTAAAGTTTGAAATATGTGCAGGAAGTTGTTGCAAGTATACTTGTTGAGATTCCCATACTAGAGGTAAGTGTTCTATTTTTTTTTTCCTTGCATGTAGATGCTTCCTGTTGCATGGTTTTTTTTCCTTATCTAAGAGGTTTTTTAAAAGTCTTTGAATATGAGAATCAATTTTCATTGTTGTAATGTCAGAGTAATCACACCAGGTAGTTCAATGTGTTCTTTTTTTTTTGAGTTGTATGGGTTGATTGTGTTTTTTTTTTGTATGTATGTTTGTGGAGGGGGGAAGGGTGGTTCACCTATTTTCTTATGATGTTTAGCTTTAGCCAACTGACAAAGCCAAGCAGACCATTCATTCAACAGATGATGCAATTAGATTTGTGGAACAAGACAGTGATAATGCAGCTGAAAGAACACTGAAGTTGATTGAGCTGAAAGGGAAAAATAAACCCCCAAAAAGAGGCCTTGCAGGTGGTATGCAAACTAGCATGAGGGTTCAGACTAGACGCATTAAGCTAATGTCGCAATCAAGTGGGATGCCCACAATTGATGTAAGTGTGTTTTTTCCCTGCATGCTTACTCTTAGGTGACATTGAATATGAGAGTGCCCATGTATAGTTGAAATAGATATTTATGTTCTATTGTGTCAAATAAAATTTTGCACTTGGCTTGTCACTTATTTTTAACTTGAACATCTGATTTTGATCTAGGTATTTCATGGATTTACCAAGAATTGTTTAGTTGAAAATATTTGGATATCCATCATGTTACAATTTTCTTAGTCAAAGAATGTGTTGGTAGCTATAGAAATTACTATTTGTATGATTTAGTGCATAATCTTTTTTGACAATTTTCTGCAAATTTAATGCAATAGTATAGACAAGTTTTGTTGGGCTCTTTTAAAGTTATTCTAATACTCTGTTTTGTATAGGGTGCTGGAGGGGTGAAGTTGAGGATTAAGAAAGCTAGGACTTCCAACCTGGATGGATAGTATTAAATTTGGAAGTTGTACTAATTTCAAGACATGTTTTGTGAATGTGAGGGATTTGCATTTTGTAGGGAGATGATAGTTTGGATGGATATTCTTATAACTTTTGTTGCTTTTTGGATGCCATATTTTTAGGTGGAAGATGTGTGTGAAGTGGTTATGTTAGGATTTATATAGACAAACTTTTCCTTACAGAGGATGTGTGTGAAATGAAGATCAAGTTGGTGTATTTTTGCTTGTTATTTATGTAGACAGACATTTTCAAAATTTTACTGATTTTTTTCAGCATCAAGTTGGTGTATTTCTGCTTGTTATTTATATAGAAAATGTTTGTGAAATGGTTTTTTATATAGACAAACTATGAGTTTTTTTCCAGGCGACATGATGTATTTTTTAAGTGGAAGATGTGTTTGAAGTGGCTGATTCAGGATGCCCGTTAAAAAAAAAAAACTATTTGCCACATGGCATGCTGACGTGGCATTTGCTCCTTCCTGAAAATTATTTGCTGATGTGATAGTCTATTGCCACATCAGCATGCTACCTGTCAGTCCAATCAACGAATACGAACACTTGTAGCGCCACATCACCAAAATACGTATAGCTAAAAATATAAAAAATTAAAAAAATAGGTTGTATTTAAATCGTATGCCATATATGCTGTCACATCAGCATCGGGGATTGTATTGAACAAAATAGATATAAAATATAGGGATTGTATTGAATATTTTTAAAATACAGGGAAGAAATTGAACAAAGTGATAAAGTAAGGGATGAGTAGTGCATTTTGCCCTATTTGTATAAGTTTGGTGTTAAAAGAAATGCAAAATTAATTTGAGGGGAAGAGGGAAGAGGGAAGAGGGAAGAGGGAGTTGCGTTTTGCGTGTACTAGACTACTATCTGAAGAATAAAGGGAAAAAAAAATAAAAATTCTGAGCGTGCCGTGTCTACTCGCACCGTTCGCTCGAGCGACCCGGGATGCTTACGTGTCATTATTATCTCTCCCCATCTCCGCCCTCGCCTCCACCTCCGTCGTCGCCCTTCTGATGAGATCCCGCGGCTTCATCGCCGGAGCTCCGTTTCCCCCATGAGGGATGCCTTTACTCGCATCATCCTCCGCCGCTTCGCATCGCTATGTATCTCTCCATCCCCTCTTTCTGCTCCCCAATCCCATTCTCCCGATTAATCTATTTCTTCTCGATTTCTCAGCTCCTATCTATGGAGGCACGCATGGAATCTTCCAGCCGAGGAGATTCCAGAGAAGGATCGATGCTCTCCGATGGTTCACTCGTCTTTCCTTTTTTAAAAAAAATTATTTTTTTTCTGAGTTTTTTGTTGTGGATTTTGGTGAAAATTTTGGGTTTCTTGTGATGCAGGTACTCGACGGGGTTCACGAGCGTGCACTGGGAGCGACCGTCGCCGGAGTATGCGAAGCGGAGGAAGGAGTCCTTGGAGAATGAGTTCAGGCAAATGGTTGGGACCTATGGCTCCAAGACGCTGTTCACCTACTTTCGATTGGGGCCTTTCCTGGCCTTGTATCGAGCTGCGATCATTTCGTTTCAGGTCGCTAAATTGACCATGTGGCATTTCTTTCTCCGTGATATCCATAAACGGGCTACTAAGGTGATCTTTATGTTGCCTTCTTTTTATCGATTGATTGTGATGCATTAACTGTAACTATATTATTTTGGACCTATTGTTTTTCCTTGATTGTTGCGGATGCTTTAGCTTGCTGGATGTTACAATGCTGGTTGTTTATGTGAATCTTTCAATTCTTGTTTCTTAGTGGATGCCCTGTTTTTGATTTATTGTTGCATTGTTCTTTCAGTTTCGGGAGACTTTAATACGTTTGGGGCCATTCTATATCAAGGTAATGTGAAGTGTGCTTGGACTGTTGTGAAACGATGTGTTTTCCAAGTCGAATTAGTATTATTTGGATGTTGTTTACTAAATTTTATCATAATAATTTTGTTCTGCTTAGTGGTTTTTGCCTGTCGTCATTGCATGATTGATTTCTACTAGTTTTTTTTTCCCTAGAGCATATGTCCATGCTCTGGAAGGGGAGCTTGGTGCAACAGTAAAATTGTCGCCATGTGACCTGGAAGTCACGGGTTCAAGTTGTGGAAACAAATCACAATAGACCCCAGTGGTCTGACCCTTCCCCGGATCCTGCACATAGCGGGAGCTTTGTAGCACTAGATTGCTCTATGTTCATGTTCTGACTCTATGTTGATTATGTGATTTGCAGCTCGGACAAGCTTTAAGCACGCGACCTGATATTTTGCCAACTGCCTACTGCCAAGAACTTTCAAAGTTGCAGGTACCCAATATTTAGAGTGATGGTTGTGCAGGAAAAGTTCAACAAAAAATAAGTGTTAGAACAACCATTTTCGCCTCTTTGTTTTTTTCTTTTTTTTTTTTTTAATTTGGAAGATTGATGTTTCTTTCTTTCTAAAATAGGACCAAATTCCACCTTTTCCAACTCATATTGCAATCAAATCTATCGAGTCTCAATTGGGTGCCCCTATTTCTCAAATATTTGCTGATATAAGTGCAAAACCTATTGCAGCAGCATCCTTGGGTCAAGTGTATAAAGGTTAGCTATATTTTTTAGACTATATTGATAACTCAATGGCGGTTTTAGTTTCATGCATCTCATCCCATCTTTTATTTTTTTAAGTTTTTCGTTAACTAATTACTTGCAGTTATTGATATTCATATGCTCTCCTTGATATTTTAAGTTATACAGCTCATCTACTTTCTGGGGAGCTTGTAGCTGTTAAGGTTCAGAGGCCTGGTATGACACTTTTTCTGACTCTTGATGCACTACTATTTCATATGATTGGAGGGCAATTGAAGCGATTTGCCAAGGCTCGGAAAGATTTATTGGTTGCAGTGAATGAGATGGTGTGCCTACTATTCTATTCTATTTCTTTTGTGTGTGGCTTTTTAGTGGATGTTGAATTGTCAAGTGTCATGTTCTCGGCTTAAATAATCAACTGTTTACATTAAAGAAACTATTAGTTGTAGTTAAAATGATGATTATTTATTTCCAGTATGATGTGGAAAATTTTATGTGATTGATTGTAACTATCAGTTGTGGTTAGACTGTGTATTTTGAGTGCTGAAATTAGATGATTTGCTGGTCCAGACATTGTATACAGAAGCACATTGTTTACTCTGGAAAATGAAGCATGTGAATGTGGAATCCATTTCCCGCCAATGTATCTTTCTATGAGTGTGTTGTTGCTAATGAGTAGCTATAGTCTAAGAAATAAAAAATTGACCATTTTATTTCAAATTATTAGATCTGCAGTAGTAAAAACACTAAGTCTTAGTTTCTCGGAAACTCTAGGAACTGATTTTATGGATACAAGATCAATGAGCTTTGCATAAAGCTTTTTCGTAGAAATTTTGATTCTTTGACCTCCTAATTTGCTTATTGTTTTAGATCCCTGCTGACATGATCTATTTTATAGAGCATCAATGTGAAAATTGGTTATATTAGAAGATTTATCATTCTCTTCAGACTTAAATATTTAAAATGGAATGTATCTCAGTATGGTGCTTTCATGTGTATAATCTGGTTTTTTCTGTATATCTGTGCTATGCTTTCTTCTCTGTGTTAATTCTTTAGTGGAGATTAAATATTACTATATATGACATCGTTTTCATTTGATGTCATCAGTCAAAAATTATGTTCAACTACAATTTTCCTAGCATGATTGTCTTCATAGTGCATTCTCAAATAATTTTCCTTGAACATATAGGTCAGACATATGTTTGATGAAATTGATTATGACCTAGAAGCCCAAAATGCAGAACGATTTGCTTCTCTATATGCTTATGGTCCAAGTAAGTACTGTTTGAGCCATTTCTCACATGCTTCTATCATCTACATGCATTCCTATGTTTCATCTTTGTGGCAACCTTTAAAATACGGGCATATATCATTTATTTATTTATTTATTTATTTATTGCGATTTGAAACTTCGAATCTCCATCATGGTGTATTTCTATATGATATTGTCAACTTCAAGACATCCATTCTTTTTTAATTTAACTTTTGCACTGTGAAAATATATCTATTTTCATTATCTTGGAAGAGTGCAGCTTGTAATTCTGCATCTGACAAATTGACATGAATCAATTAATATTAAGAAGGCTAGTACCTGGTTCACTGCTTATTCTTCACTCTTCAGCAATATGCCACTGCTAGACTTGATCTTGAATCTTCTCTACTGGTTAGCTTGAGTATTAATTGTGACATGTGATTTCTTTGATAAGGGTTATTGAAACTAATGACAATCATGCCTGAGAATTAGAAACAAGAGCTGCTTCCTTGTCTGGATCTGTGATAACCAATTATAGGCTTATGGTGGAACTTAGCTGCAGAGTATACAGAGTTTCCTAATTCCCCAGCTTTCCATGATATGGTTTGTTCAAATCTTCATCAAGAAAGATGCCTATTGAGTTATACTTGACGCATTTCCATGTGCTACAAGGACTAAGAATTTGTTTGTTTTCAGCTGATTTTAGTGAGCTAATTTTGTATCCTGTTTACATTAAGTATGATTTACATCTGAAGTATTTCTTCTTTCACTTCCAAATTCCTTTGGGCTTCCCATTTAATGACATCAGATTTCTTTCACCTCCTTTTGTCTTTTTATTTAATTAGTTGTTATGTGGCGCACTTTTATATGTTGTGTTGCATGTATTTACTTATCTTTTGCTTTTAGGCTGATGTTTAATTTTCATAACCATCATGGATTAACAGGTAATGCCCAGGTCAATTACAATAGAGGTTCAACCATTAAGGTTCCGAAAATATATTGGAACTTCACACGGAAAGCTGTGCTTACAATGGAATGGATAGATGGTATCAAACTCACTGATGCTGATCGAATTAGTGAAGCCTGTTTAGATCGGAAGAAGTTGATTGATCAAGTAATTGATTAATGTAGTTTCCGTATTGGCTTGCATATCTTATATTGTTTTATTTCTGTTGTTGGACTTGTTTTCAAACATGCTTCTTGGTCTCTTTTTGTTTTGCATGTAAAATGTTTTTGTCATATTTCGTTCATGCACCTATTCATTTGTTAAATGGTTGCTGATAGTCAAGTTTGACAAATAAAATATAAATGCCTCTTTTGATCATGATTCACTGGTTACTTTTGTGGCTGGTCATTTGCTGACAGTCAAAAGCATTGATATAACTGGTTTAGCAAATCATCCTTGCATGGTTGCTTCGTAGTTTGGTAACTATACTGAGCTTTTCTTAACACTATTAAGACACAATCCACTTGTCCTTAATCAACAATAAATGGCTAATTGCTTTATATTTTTGGTGAAAACTTCAGTCGATAAAATTTTATGCTTTGCATAGACTGTCTTACCAATTGTATGCAATTGAAAGCAAGTTGTATAGGAAATAAGATACTGCATAAATGACCTGACATGCATCATTATTTGTATGTAACTATATGTCTTTACCTTAATGGGATGTGGGTTGTAGCTCACAATGATACTTTTGGTTTTAATTTTTCGCCGCTGTCATTTCATTCTTGCTATTTGTCTATTTATGTGCGAACTTTGAAGGCTTTCTTATGTTTTTAAAACTGTGATTGCAGCAGAGACAATTATAGTGTATTATAAGATTCATTGTTTAATTTACCAGGGTGTTTATTGCTCTTTGAGGCAACTTCTAGAAGAAGGGTTTTTTCATGCAGACCCACATCCTGGGAATCTTGTGGCTACTGATGATGGATGTCTCGCATACTTTGACTTTGGCATGATGGGGGATATACCCCGTCATTATCGTGTAGGACTAATCCAAGTGGTTAGCTTTCTCTGCACCATAATTCTACATCAGAACCATTTCTTGTAATTTATTCAGTTGTCCTTTAATATGTTTATCCCATCATGTCAGCATGCATCTATATATCTATGAGTTTGCCTCTTTACCGTTTTCCCTGAATATCTGTTGCTATCCCTTAAAACCAAACAGAAAATACGATTTTGGCTTGTTGTGAACTTAATATGCAACCATTTTCATGTTTTCTTTTCCTTAATTGATAGCTATTCGCCTTCTGTTTTGGCAATCAGAATTTCTGGCACTACATCATTGATTGGGATGTCAGGAAGTTGACTTTTCTGTTGTCATCAGATGTTTTGAATTTGACAATTTGTGCTGTTATGTATGGTTATTTCCTGTTGACTTGAAAATTGATTTGAATTATGTTTGAGATATATTTTGTATCAGGCAAGTCCTCATGGGTTTCAATAATGAGTACTATAGAAGGTCCAATCATTGTCATCAGATGTTTTGAATTTGACAATTTGTTCTGTTATGTATGGTTATTTCCTGTTGACTTGAAAATTGATTTGAATTACATTTGAGATATATTTTTGTATCAGCTAAGTCCTGATGGTTTCAATAATGAGTACTATAGAAGTCCCAATCACATATGTGTTAGTGAAGGGTTGATAATAATTCTGGATTTAGTGGTCAAAACGAGAATTCAACCAGATGAGCTTCTGGTCTATTTCATACTGTTGTCTATTTCATCTTGGTTTGTGACTGTGTCAACAGTTTGATTACTCTTCATATGACCTTCAAAGTGGTTGCATGGGTATCGTGCCTTTGCACTTTGTTTTCAATGACAAACCAGCCTGATGTAATGTTCATTGTGTTTTATGAAATCTAACTCATCATTGCCCAACTTGAGATGCAAATGAAGTTCCCATTGAAGGATAAAATAATTGAGCTTGGATTTGATTACAAAGGGCTAAGGTTGTATGTTTCATTGATCAGGGTGGATTTGAATTTACTATCTGATAACCAAATTGTATGCTTTTTGGTTGAAAGTTTTAGCAAAATTCCTCATAAATTCTTAGCATTCACTCACTATCATAAATTATTGACCACATCAGTGTATATTTGAATCATGTTTCTCCTCACCTGCTATACAAGGTTAAAAGTCATTATGTTGCTTAGTTTTTCTTCTGGGCATATTTATCTGGTTCTTTTTTTTCGAATGATACTCTTGCTCTGAGCATTCGAAACAACTTAGCTGACATTTTATTATTCCAGCTTGTGCACTTTGTCAATCGTGACTCTTTGGGCTTAGCTAATGACTTCCTATCTCTGGGATTTATTCCTGATGGGGTAGACATACATTCAGTAGCAGATGCCTTGAGTGCATCATTTGGTGATGGAACCAGACAATCGAATGATTTTCAGGTTTGGTTGTTGCATTCCCTTTTTTTCTTGGAAATCATGTTTTATTTATTTTTTAATAACCTTTGCAAATTGTCATACCTGCTTAACTCAATATGATTCCTCCATCTAAGCATGTTAAACGAGCCAGGCCAGGTCGGGCCGGCACAACACGTGCCTAGCTTATGCTGGCACTATGTGTGCCTGTGCTGGTATGGCCCACCAAATTTTGGGGGCCGACCCGGCATGAGGCATGGCACGACATGTGCCTATCGTGTCGGCCCACCAAATTAAAAACTAAAATATCTAGAAATTTTTTAAAAAATCCAAAAAGTCCTAGAAAATCCCAAATTTTTTTAGAAGATTCCAAAAACAGGGCAGCCCGGTGCTACAAAACTTCGCATTGTGCGGGGTCCGGGGAAACGTCGGACCACATGGGTCTATTGTATGCAGCCTTACGCTGCTTTTAAAGTAAGAGGTTTCCACGACTCGAACCCGTGACCTCCAGCTCACAAGGCAACTTGCGCCAAGGTTTCTTTTCTATGGAAATTCTAAAAAGATTATGGAAATTCCAGAAAGCCAAAAATCCTCAAAAAATCTAAAATCCCATAAAATTTTCAAAAAAAAAAAATCTAAAAAATACCTAAAATTCAAATATAATAATTGTGCTCATTACTTCAATTAAGATAATGTAAAATAGTTAGTATAAAAGTTTTTTTTATTTAAAAAGGTGTAAAATTAAAAAAATTAAAAAATACCTAGCGGGCCGGTCTAACTTGTCAGGTCACTGTGCCGTACCGGTCCGTGGGCACATGGGACCCAGTATAGGCCGACGCCTAGCTAGGGCCGTGCCTAAGCACAACCCGACCACTATAGTTCCGAGCCATGTTTTAGCACGGCTCGGTTGACACCTCTATCTTCAGCTTTTCTTTTCTATTTGTGGGGAAATTTTTTTTTGTTTGTTTGACTACTCTATATATTAATCTATATGTATTGTGGTTGATGCAACCCAAGAACAAGTCGACTTATAGAAAATGCAGAGTAAATATAGAATAAGGAGAAAAGTGTGATAAACACCCCCACCAGTTGCTTGAGTTACACTAACTTGGAGATGAATTCAAACTTCTTTTTCTTTCAATGGGCATCTAGCCTCTTCAATGGAGAAGTAATACAAAATATGAAAGGAATGATCTTTCTTTCTTATTCTAGATACTATGAATACGAAATGATAAAAGGAATAATCATTTTTTCCTCTTTCAGACTCCTATCAATATGGAATCACAAAATACCAACGACCAAGTGGTTTATTGGTATCTCAGTCCCCGCAGGAATTCCAATGATCAAGAGGTCTCGGGTTCGATTCGCGGGTGAGAGGGCACATTTCTGGGAGTGTGAATAGTGGTTATGGCGTGTGGTCCTAGCGCCCACGTGTGCGCGGGCCCTACCCTCATGTCCGCTCCACCGAGGCTTGTGCACACCCTTGGTTTCTTAGCAGCTTGCTACTCATATTACTCTCCCCCCCCCCAAAAAAAAAAGGAATCACAAAATGAATGATTTCCTTTGCTTATTTTAGATTCTTATGAATAGAAATGCAACTCAATAACTAATTTCATCATTTCAAATGATATTGAATTTGAATTTCAAATGATCTTACCATATGCTGCATTAATGGTCCCATTATTTTTATTTAAATTATAAATCCTCAGAATACCCATTCTTTTTATGCATGGCTCATATGGACCATTGAAAGCCATGCCATAATGAACTACTGAAATGCTGAAGTCACTATTTGGTTTGCGTTAAAAATAAACTCAAATGTTGATACTTCCTTCTACAAGTCCACTATTTCTACCAGATATTTTTTTAATGATTTTCTAACCATATTTTGTAGAAAACAACACATGGTTGTATAGTTTATATATTTTCCTTAAGTTACAAGTAAAAATTGTGGGAAAAATGATCAGTTCGGATATCATCGAAGAGACATAGGTACCTAAATAATGTCAAATTATGTTGATATGAGTCAATCAAGATTGATCATGATTATTTATACATGAAGTGGTCTGACTGTGATAGGTAATACACTCCACAATATATGAAGTGGTTTGACTATGATAGGTAACACATATGATTATATATAGAATGCATATTTTTTATGGTTTTGTTTTTGTATAAACATTGACCTTAAAATGGCCAAACTCTAAAATGTGACTATTATTTGTTATTTTATCTGCAAATTTGCAAGCTTGAAATAATATATTATGTTTCCATAACATGGTTTTATGTACTTTCAGAGTATAATGAACCAGCTGTATGATGTTATGTATGAGTTCAACTTCTCCCTGCCCCCTGACTATGCTCTGGTGATAAGAGCATTAGGATCTCTAGAAGGAACCGCAAAAGCATTAGATCCTGGTTTTAAAGTTGTTGAATCTGCTTATCCATTTATCATTGGTAGGCTTCTTGCAGATCCAAATCCTGACATGCGGAAAATATTGAGGGAGCTTCTTATACATAATGATGGCTCCATTCGCTGGAATCGTCTTGAACGTCTGGTATGAAATTAGCACCTTAGATATGCAAATACTGAACTCTTTGGGTAAACTGCTGCATACCTGATGTCGAAATTATGCATTGCTTATAAACTCTTCTTGTGTATTATTCCATGCTAATAATAGTTAGTGCCATGCAAATGCTATATGTTTTTTGGATTAGTACATTTATTTTCTTGAGGTAAGAGGATTGACAACATCCCTTAATTATAGAAAAAAAATGATGAGTTTTACTAAAACTAGTTTAATCTTTATGAATCTGAGAAATCTACACAACATCCATTTATTTTATGACTTTGGCCAATAGCTACTTTAAGCATGTGCCTAAATTTGATTCACTTTTATTTATGATGGTCTTTTCCTTTTGGTTTGAATGCACTTTTGTATGGGCTTCTGTTATCTTTGCCATAGAAGTAGTTTAATGGCAAAATGTGCTAGTGGAGCAGCATGAAGAGCATGAAATATTAGCTTTCAAGTGGATTCTTCAAAGCTATCATACCACAGTGCATAGCTAATGCTTTGATAATAAAGATAATGAAACAAACCATGGAATACTTTTTAATCTGGTGCTTTTGAGCATCAAGCTGTTATGTGAAATCTCTCTTTGCTACTGGAACCTAATATCTACATGACTGCATTGTTTACAAATGACTTGGTTCAATTCCTTTGTATCTTCACTTTCTTTGATGCACCTTACTACTTTCTGAGTTCTCAAAATTTCTGATAAGAGATGAGAATTTGTTCCAGATAGCGGCAATTTCTGAGCAGTCATCTGAGTCAGATAATGAAAACCCAGATCACTCGGGCACAACAGCTCCAAATATTCCAGGGTGGAAATCTTTTAATATGCGTTCTGTGGTTGCTGCTAGCGAAGATCTCTTCAATTTTATCTTGTCAGAGAAAGGTCGAAGAGTTCGGGTTTTTCTTCTTCAGGACATCATTAAGGCAGCGGATGCCTTTCTAAATGAAGAGGCACTTTGTGGAGGAGGAAAATCTTTTGAGGTGATAGGAGGAAAATCTTTTGAGGTGAGTATAATAATAGTTATTATTAAGTTAGTGGACTTTGTCTAGATTGATTATTGAAACTATGAAAGCATCAGTAGGATTTTGTTTTCTTCCTACCTTTTTCTAAAGGAGGGAAACTATAAAGCTCCTAAATCTTAAAATCTTGTCTTGCATTCCTCTATGGATAATTGAGGACCAGAGACCCAAAGTTTACTATCGATAAGTTACTTAAGTGCAGTACAGTCCTATCTCCAAATGGTGACCCAGAGTAAACTTACTCTGGTTCTTCAATGTAACTCTTAATTTAGTTATTGGAAGGTAATCAACTAGAAGTTAAAAAATCTAACGCTTCATGTTTACATCATGATCTTGTTATTTATTTATTTATTTATTTTCCCATTTTTATTAGGACAATGCAATGATTGCAAGATTGTCAAGAGGTTTTCAATCTCTGAGGCGAGCTGTGAACTTGGCACCTGATGTATGGTTTGCGATGTTGATACGCATGCTGTTGAAGCCTGAGGTTCATAAGTTTTTTCTGGACATCTTCACAGCCTTGGTTAGACACTCGTGTTACAGGATACCGGAAACATTTTGGTTATGTCTGTCTAGGTTTCTTCACCAATTGGGGAACAATGAAGTTACAAGATCATGAATCATTCTTTTTTGCCTGTTCATTTTTATTCAAATGTGAGATATAGTCAATAGATAGCAGAGTTGATAAAAATTCTTTGCTGAGTGAAGTTCAACCACATGATCTGAAAGTTATTGCTTGTCCCTCTCTAATCCTGGTGCGGCACAATAATTCACAACCATTATTGGTCATAATGATTGATTGCTCTATAAAGCAGTATTGGAAGAAGGAATCAACATATGGTTGCCTTCAGTTGGACGGCGTATCATCACCGGCTCAATCTGTCTAGAGAAAGCTTTCTTAGGTGCTTAAACCATTTGCTTGTTGCACATGAAAAGTCAAGTGATTTCCATCCATGAACAACATTGATAGTGATTGGATGATGGTATGAAATAGCCACTAGTATTATTTCTTTCTAACATTCAAGCAGTACCGGGCTTGGTCTTCGCAGGCATCACCATATCCATATATTTTTGGTGTCACTTTCCACAAGCTACTTTGATGTTATCCTTAACCTTTTTTCTCTTCCAGAGCAGCATGCCAGAGTGGTACTGGATCTCTTCCTGAAGAAAAAAGGAGCTTCTAGCAGTCTTCTTAATTTGCTAAGATTGAATTTGAATCAAACCAGTTTTGGCATTTTTCTCGCAACTTCTTTTGATCCTTTTTGGCAAGTGGTAGCCATTGGGTACAAAACTGAATCAGTTGTGGATGGATATTCAGGTTGCTAACAGGCTTGTCTTGTCTGGTTGAATTTTATTTTATTTATTTTATTTTTCTCAAATATGTTCAATTATTTCACAATCAGATAATTTAAATAAAAAAGAAAAAAAAAGTTATTAAATTATTTTGAAAAATCAGACATTAAGATATCAAATGTAATGGAGAAGCACATTAATTGCAATTACAAGGTAGTAGGTATTTGTAGAAATCTAGAACCATCGCCATGTCTCGAAGAGGGAACGTGTCGGCCTTAGGCTCGCTGGTGCTCGCCTGGACCCGGTCCTCTGACTCACTCATCGTCCAGCAACCGCTATATGCAACCAATCAAAATTAATTAATATCCGAACAAAATAATTAGAAATAAATAAATAAAAAATCCCATTTTCTCTCTCTTCTCTTCTCCCTCTGTCCAGCCTCCACCTCCACCCTATAAACTAACTCCGAACCCAGACTCCATTCTTTTTCTCTCTGCCTCGGTTAGGGTTTTGTTCATCTCTTCGATCTTCTTCTATTCTGATTATTTTTTTTATTTCCTTGTAATGTTGTTGAATCGGAGTCTGAACTTTTCTACAGATATAGTTCTTCGATCTTTCTTGGTAATCGCATCGAGTGTGTCCTCCTTTAGATCTCGACGGAGATGGGGTATTTGAACTCGGTGCTGTCGAGTTCCGGGCGGGTTGAAGCCGAGGATGCGCCAGTCAGCGGCGGAGGACTCAGGTCTTGCTCTTCTTTTGAATTTTGTGATTTTGGTCTGATTAGTTTGGTTTTCATGCGAAATTTGAGAATATTTTGTGAAGAATTTTCATTAAATTTTGAAGTCTGGGAGTTTCCAAATCGATGAGCATGTTTAAATGAACTTGGTTTTGCTCCACTGCAGTCAGAATGGGAAGTTTAGCTATGGATACGCAAGCTCTCCGGGGAAGAGGGCTTCTATGGAGGACTTTTATGAGACTAGGATTGATGGTGTTGACGGAGAGATTGTTGGTTTGTTTGGAGTCTTTGATGGTATGAATTTGCTCGCTATCTAGAGATCGCTGAACTAATCTGAAGTTTTAGTTTTTTTGCTTTATTTTGCTAAAATATACTGATTTCCCTTTAACTCTTGAGTTCATGTTTGCTTCATTGTAATCTTAGGTCATGGTGGAGCTCGAGCCGCTGAATATGTTAAGCAAAACCTTTTCAGCAACTTAATCAGACACCCGAAGTTTATTACTGATACCAAGGCAGCTATAGGTTGTCTTTCTTGTCACTAGATCTATGGTTTATTCAGTAAGTTTCGGTTTGTGTTTATGTTATTGATTGTCTTTGTGCTTCTGCAGCTGATGCTTACAGCCACACTGACTCAGAGTTTCTGAAATCTGAGAATAACCAGAATAGAGATGCTGGCTCCACTGCTTCGACTGCTATTCTTGTTGGTGATCGCTTGCTGGTTGCAAATGTTGGGGACTCCAGAGCTGTTATTTGTAGAGGAGGAAAAGGTGAGTGAGTTATTGTTCTTTCATATCTTCCTAGTTAATGTTAGCCCTCCCTGCACAAAGTTACCTCTCCATTCTATTTCTGATGAACTTGATGGGATGGTTCTTTCAAACATCATTGTTTGTACCTGGAGTTTAGTTCTATATTTTCATCCAGCTATAGAAAGGTCACTTATGTTGAATTTAAATTGTACTTGCATGTAGGTGCAGTCTGTGATTTGCTATTGTTTCATATATATCTAGAACTATGTAGTGTCCAAGGAACATGAATGTATTTCTGTCTTTTGTTTAGCTTGATCCTTACAAATAAGGATGACAATGTATTGGTTTCATGGGAAAAACAAAATTCCTAAACCCCACTCAAACCTAAGTCTTTCTATCCAAACTTGTTTCTAATCCTTATCTAAATTCCCAAACCAATTAAATGTGTTAAATAAAAGTATTTGATTATATCTCTTAATGACTTTAATATTATATTTATTCAAAAAAATTAATTAAGAATAAAAAATAATATTTAGGTAAGCAAACAAAGAGATTTTTAAGATAATTAAATTTTTAAGTCAATTGGATAAGGCAAAAAAAATTGAGGTTTTTTTATTTATTTGAGGATGTGAATTTTAGGGTTAAGCTTTATAGTTAATGATATGGAAAGAAGAAACAAGTTAAGGATAGGGATCTTATAAGAACATCTTTGGAACAATGTGCCTGCCATTTCTCAAGAACAATAGTGGGGTGGGGTTCCGTCTATCAATCAGAGTAGAAATAACAAGGGAGGTCCTCTTTCAAATATTGGAGGAAATGGAAGCTATGGCTAGAATCTCAACTTCTTGACTGGGACCTTAATTTATCTTATTTATATAAAGCAATAATGATTAATTAATGTAATATTGACACACACATGACACACATATAAATGTAATATTCCATTTTTGGGTTTTACGGGTTCTATGGGTACACTTCAAAATGAAATATACATGTAAGTTTAGGTTTAATGTATCAAACAAATCATAAACCTATTTCATATTCACTTGGGTTTTAATTTTAAATTTCAATACAGTCCCCAACTCTAAAAGAATTTTCTAGGCAGGTCCTATTAGGGTGTACCCTGTACCCATCAAATCTATCAAAATTTCCGTCTCTAGTTACAAAAGATTAGTGATTTGTAAATTTAACCAACTTACCCCCCAACATTATGAAGCCTGATCTATTTCAACATTGATATGAAAAATGTTCCCACCTTGGAGTGCATCGGACCTTACAATGCCATGAAGGGTTCAACTAATGTTGGCCATCATAGGCTGTATTGTAAGACATAAACTAAAACTTTTCAGTTTTGGAAAATGTATTCAGATTGATCTCAGTTATGAACAGTTTTAGTTGATTTTTTTAATTAACTTTATTTCTGACTGATAAGATGATGATTAGTGTGGCATTTTTGTTTGGAGTTCCTTGTGGAAAATAAGTTTTCATAATTGACTGATGTAACGATGGAGTACAATAAAGGTATCATAGTGGTTTGGAAGTTATTTTTGTTCTTTGTAAACAAATTATGTTTAGTGCATTCCATGACCCATTTTGGGGTTCTTTTGAAGATTAGTTAGACCTTCCACTAGATGTCTATTTAATGCTAGATTATTATCTTGTGTATTCTGCAGCTATAGCTGTTTCAAGAGATCACAAGCCTGACCAAAGTGATGAGCGGCAGCGCATTGAGGATGCTGGAGGGTTCGTGATGTGGGCTGGTAAGTTTCAGTGTTTTACAGAAGAAAATTGGTTTTAGCATCTGTTCTTGTCTCTGACAGGCAAGCTTCTGCAGGAACCTGGCGAGTGGGTGGTGTTCTTGCTGTTTCCCGTGCATTTGGTGACAGGCTCTTGAAGCAGTATGTTGTTGCAGATCCTGAAATTCAGGTGAAGATATTTTACGGTTTCTAATAATAACATCTCTCTCTCTCTCTCTCTCTCTCTCTCTCTCTCTATATATATATATATATATATATTGAGCGGGTTCATGAATAAGCAAGCTTATTTATCACTATGGCATAAAATTCTCACTAAATCTTGTACTTGGAATTTCAAACTGAGGGGCTCATTCTGGCATCAAAACTTTCCTTGCTCACTTTCTTGTATCTCTTATAGTCCACTCTTGTATTAAATTTGTATTTACCAAGTCTGTTTATTTAAAAATTATATTTTTTTTGCTTGCAAATCAACTGCTCATTAGGTAACCATCTTCTCAATCGTGTGCCGAAGTTGAATAATATCCTATTTCCCACTTCTAATCATGCTTCTTTGATGCTCATACCTTGTACACCGGGTTATATCTATATATTGTTAATGCAGGAGGAGGTGATTGATGGCTCTCTAGAATTTCTTATCCTTGCAAGTGATGGGCTATGGGATGTTGTCTCAAATGAGGTATAATAACTTGTGGACTTGATTCTGAGAACCATATGTATGTTTGTTAAATTCCACTTTTAAAGAAACAAAGAACTGAACTTCCCGTGCTGTAAACCAATTCAGGAGGCCGTGGAAATGATCCAATCTATTGAAGACCCTGAACAAGCAGCAAGGAGACTGATGCAAGAAGCTTATCAAAGGGGAAGTGCCGACAATATCACCTGCATTGTCGTGCGTTTCTTGGCTGATGGTAGTAGTGATGCTTGATGCTTATAATAAGAACCCAGGTTCTGGCTCCCTTCTTGACCTATGCTTGTCACCAAGGCGAGGTCTGGAGACACGAAGTTGGAATTCACTGCTCATACAACCAATCACTCCAAACATGGACATGACATTGGGGTGGTGGCAGTGACACCGTTATAGTTTTTTTTTTAAATCTTTCTTTGCATTTCTTCCCACTTGCTTAGCTGTGAATCATGGAGACCAGTGTCAGTTCATGTGTAATTCTGAAAGAAAACAAGTGTTTGTGCCTGTGTAGAGTGTTCAAGAGGAAGATGTCAACAAAAACTGCACGCCTTAGCCAGGTTTTAACCTTGTGGATATGCCAATCGTCTTTTCTCTAAACCTATTTGCTTGAATTTCTCGTGTTTGGTTAGCAAAGGTAAGATGGACGGGCAAATACATATATGTTTAGGGGGCGTTTGGTTGGGGGTGTTTACCGTCTTTTCCATGTTTTCTGTGTTTTCCGCGCTGTGTTTTCCAAAACGCGGAAAACGCAAAAAATGTATTTGGTTGGACCGTTTTCTGGAAAAGGCGGAAAAAAAATGGGCTGGAAAACGAAAAATTGAAAAACAAAAAAAGTCGTTTTCTAGGTTTGAAAAAGGATTGGAAAAAGTGGTGGCATTGTTGTAAATAAACTAAACTTCAAAATTAATTATAAAAATATATAAAATATCATGTTTATTATTTTTTTATTTTTTAAAATAGATTTTCTTTAACTTTTATTATTGTAAAAAATATAAATATCATGTTTGTTATTTTTTTATATTTTGAATTTTATAAAAATATCATGTTTGCCATATTTTTATTTTTTTAAATATATTTTGAACTTTTGTTATTATATAAAAATATAAAATATCATGTTTGTTATTTTTATATTTTAAATTTTATAAAAATATCATGTTTATCATTTTTTTATTTCTTAAAATATATTTTTTAAAATTTTATAAAATATATAAAAAAATATTATGTTTGTTATTTTTATATTTTGGATTTTATAAAAATATCATGTTTGTCATTATTTTATATTTTGAACTTTATAAAAATATCATGTTTGTCATTTTTTTATTTCTTAAAATATATTTTTTAAAATTTTATTTATTATATATAAAATATATATAAATATTATGTTTGTTATTTTTATATTTTGAACTTTATAAAAATATCATGTTTATTATTTGTTATTTTTTATATTTTAAACTTTTGTTATTACAATTATTATGTTGGTTTATAGTTCTATTTTACATTTATTATATTGGTTTACAATAGTTAAAAAAACTGTTCATACATATTTGATAAAATCACCGGAAAACATACTACACAGTTTTCTATTAAACCAAACAGGTTTTCCATTTTCTATTTCTGAAAACATTTCCAACCAAACAGCTTTTCTATTTTCCATGTTTTTCATTTTCTGCATTTTCCACCTTTTCAGAAAACGGAAAATAGAAAACAAACCAAACGCCCCCTTAGTTTTTCCCTTGTATGATTTCTTTTCTAGCATTTGTTTTGAGGATCAGTAGTAAATTTACTCAAGTGAAACACATATATGGAAATCTCTTTTTTAAACAGGAGCTTAGCTTCCTGTAAAAGTTATAATTTAGAGCTTGTATAACAATAATCTATTTATTTTTTTCTATTAAGTTTTTAATAATCTTTTGAAAGATTTGGAAAAGCAATATCAAACAAACCCTAATGCCATTGAAATTGCAAAGCTGTATGATGATCTGTAAGCACATGAAACAAGTCAAGAAAAATGAGTTTTGCTTCTAAGCAAAGAGAAAAATGTATAAAATCAGTGAAAATGAGAGATTTTGTTGGAGAGGGAATCAGACAAAACACTTGTGATGATCATCAAGGCAATTGCCATTGTGATCGGCCAGCGAGCCATCAGGTTTTTATCATCACATTCCCTCTCCAAAAGGCACCACAAACACACTCAGAAAGAGAGAGAGAGAGAGAGAGAGAAGATGGAGAAGAAGCTAGAAGAGAGAAACAGTGAGGGACTTGAATAAGAAGAGAAACAATGATCTACTGTTGATCATTTCTTTATGAAAATTTGGTACATTGGATGAGTTTGCAAACACTAATTAATAGCAGCATAAACCACTAAAGTATGGTCAAAGTCTATTATTCAACTTTCTTTATCTTTTCTACATGGTGGTGTTTTAGTTAATAGTCCACTTGATAATGTACTTAATCACTCTCTAATCTTATAATCCAAGTACTAATCTTCCTCTCAATTTCTTTTCTAATTATATTTAGGACTTGTTTGGTAAGCCACAAATTCCATGGTAATCTGTGCATTCCTATGGAATTTGTTATTTTGCATAAAAAAAATATATTATGAGATGTTTGGTAAAAATTTTATGGGTGTAAAATTAATTGATGTGTATGTGTTCTGAGGTGCCGTGGGGTTCAAAAAGCATGGCATCTACCATGGGGTGTGGATGTGCAAACTTGGTGAGCTTCAAGGA
The DNA here is from genome assembly GCA_026586065.1 of Dioscorea zingiberensis. NCBI lineage: Eukaryota > Viridiplantae > Streptophyta > Magnoliopsida > Dioscoreales > Dioscoreaceae > Dioscorea > Dioscorea zingiberensis. The sequence continues at coordinate 18,226,120 of CM048818.1, read as the reverse complement.
TGCATGCATTCACAAATTAAGTGTGGATCTCAAGATGCGTGCAATTTGCGGACAATCTCAGGATGCGTGCATTCACAAATTAAGTGTGGACAATCTCGGCACCATGCTGTGGTAATCGTGACTGGCACAAAAAATAAAAGAAAAAAAAATCATATCAATACATTTGATTTGATTTGTTTATCCATCAATTTTCTCTTCATCCAACTAAACATGAGAACATGAGAAAATAATTTCCCATCAATTTTCTATTATTCAATTGTTTTGAATGATGGTCATATATATGGTGGAAAGAGGGATTCACAGGTACAAGTGGCTGCATAAAAATGCAGAATCAACCAACCAATAACCATGCTCTTCAGCAGAGAGTTTTGCTAATGCCTGCATAAATATTAACAGAGAAACCATCCTCACATGAAAAATAATAAATAAAAATAATAAAAAAACACCATTGGTGCAATATTTTCATTTATAATAACCCTACATCCAAATTTGAATTTAATCAGTGTTTGAGTTCATCCATTAATTCTCTTGACACTCCTGATATCAGATTATCAAAAATTATCATTGGAATGTTTGGTTGCAAGTTGATGGCTCATTCATTCATCCATCCTAGTTTCCACTTATAAATTCTGCAGGCCGGCCTCTCTTTTCCAAGCTCCCCGTCATTTAGCATCCGAACTACTGGCAGAGCTGCAGAAAGTTCAAGCTCAGTCAGAAAACCATGGAAAATGGCGGTATTATTATTATTATAAGCTCAGCAAGGTGGCCCTGCTGCTGCTGCTGCTGCTCCTCCTCTTCCATGCCCATCAGCATCCATTGATCCATATCTTCAGTGACAGTGGATCAACAAACACCACCCTCCCTTCTTGTTTTGTAGCAGTGAATCAGTCTCTTCACCTATATAACACCACATCTCTGTCTCAGCAGTGCCACTCAATTTATTCACTGCATGCACCATCTCTGTATTATTTCTTCTCATAATGTGATTATTCCACTTGCTAAACAGGGAACATTTATGATGGTTGCAACCAGAATTCTAATACCGCCGGACCATGTAGTCGGCCAAGTAAACAAGATAAAACCAGCAAGTAGTGAAGGTTACCAGCAAATAGAGAGATCATACATAAATGGTCCAAGTCTAATCCAAGATACATGATCTTTGGGCAACAGAATCTGAGGCAATTCAATATAAAGATTTCATGAAATGGAAGGCACACAAACCATCCTCACATGATAAATAATAAATAAAAATAATAAATACCATAAACACTGTAAAGAAGATGGAACAAACAGCAAGAAACATATCCATATTTGACAAGCACCATCACCAGTAAAATATGCTAAAATATGGAACTGATATGTCTTTCTGCAAAAAATGCCCAAGTTATAAATAATTATGCATTGACACAAAACCGACTCCCAACTAGACAAACTAAACCTTATCCATTAAAGTTATGAAGCACCAGATCATCAGTTTCTGTTATTTCCAACAACCCCCAAAAGAAGTCTCTAAACAATGAGTAATGCTATTCATCCTAAATAGCTTTGCCGAAAAGCCATCTCGAATGAGTGATATCCACTCATTTTTCCTTAGGATCATCAACATCGCCATCTCGAGAAAAATGAGTGGATATCACTCATTTGGGATGGCTTTTCGGTAAAGCTATTCGGGATGAATAGCATTACTCCTACACAATTACCTAATAGGGACATTTACTTAATGACCAAAAACTCTTTCAGTGAAACATGGTTGCATACCATAGGACAGAACCAAAAAAACCAGAAGCATGCACATGAGAAACCAAATTTTTAGACCATGATGCAGTCTATACTGCCAAAATAACATGAGTGATTATCAGGAGAAAATGCAGTGGTGCATAATTAGAATGTCATACGAACAACAGAGATACCAATCACAGTACAATAAATGCCATGTCCTGGTATGCAAATCAATTATTTCCATTTGCTTTTGAGACTACATTTGCTAAAAATAATAAACTAAATATTCATTAGTTAGATGTCCTATGTGTGTTCAATGCGTGATATGAAAGTCTGAACATCATGTCAAGAAGCTGAATTGCCTATCCCTTATACCATAAATGGTACATTCCAAATCCATTTATTTATATTGCTTCATAAGATCATTTTGTATACGTCTTTGTTAAACCAATCAGAGATGATCAAGTTCAAGGTCAAATCATTAGCTTCAATAAGAATGAAAATAAATATTAATCAGAAAGATATTTCGAGAAATATTCTGCAATGTAAGTTAGAGCACAATTGAATAGACAACACATCTATATTTTTCAGATTCACCAGAAGAACCAGAAATCTCTAAGGATGAAGCAAAAGAAGTTGGAGATCCAACTAATTGTCATATTTTCATGATTGAAGGGCAATTCGTTAACAGAAATCCAAAATATAGCTATTAAAGGTGTCCAAAAGATGAGAGATAAACAGAAAGGAGTTAGAAAGTGTAGATTTGCAGTGATATATATTCTACCATTCATACACTCCAACATGGGAAATGCAATCAAATTCACACATTGAGATCAGATCACAGTCCTACTGCCAAACAACAACATGGTGCTATTTTAGCCAAAAAAAAAAGGAAGAAGAGAGATTATCAGAAATGGACTCAAAAACAAAACAATAGATGAAAGAAGACCACAAATGACCAAAATTCTAGCCCCAAACTAAGGAACAGATCGAAAAATCCAACCTTTCCTTAGCATAGTAAATTTATATATTGGTGGTGGGATTCTTCGGAACCATTGGATCACGAACTTCTGCATGCGGATGGTCACACAGTTTTTCCTGAAACAGGTGGTAACTCTTGTAGTGTGTTAGCCAAGCGATCAAACTCGTTGTTCAATAACTGAAAACCCTCATTACTCTTAGAAGCAAGCTGACAAATGCTCGTGCACTTGGTCATCAATGAGCCATAACGGACCATTTCAACCATCTCATTTGTAAATCCAGGATGGTCGATATACTCGCCTATTTGGGAGGTGGTCACCCCTACTTTCCTCATAGCATCAACATCCATCTGATCATTATCTCTCACACGCCTGTGAGATGGGAGGAATTGGACCTTGTGCCTGAATTGGACCTGTGATAAAGGCACAAGGTCGTGATTGTGTTCTGGTGAGAAATGCCTTACAAAAAAGTTTCCGGTCTCACGACTGAAATTGACTTGGAACATGGCCTTGCAACTCTCTCGAGTTTCTGCTCGCGGCCGCCTTTTCCGATCAGGTTTGTTAACGTATGAATGATGTCGGACACCCTCCTTGGAACACACCCATCTGTACATCAACACATTGCCTTTGGTTGATTTCCTACAATCACGCCTGCGAACACCGAAGCCCAAATGTTTACTGTAGGCACAGTAAAATGATTCAGCCTCTTCCCAAGTCTCGAAGACCATGGACTTGACAGCATCTGCATTTACACCATGTTCTTCATTGCTTGAAGGCCCAAGGGGCCCGATTGGTGTGGTTGCCACATAATCACCATTATCAAAATCATTCGAAGAATATGCACCAGTGTTAGCATCATCAATGACAACCGGTTCCTCAATAACTGTTTTGCCTTTCGCAGACATTCCTCAATAACTGGGACCTCCTGAGATATAAGGAATAAGAAATTAAACACGTAAGGTGATGGAAAGTCCCATCTCATCTTTACTCAAACATAGATACCAATAAACTATCTTGAGTTGCAACATATAGATTACAAAAGGAAGATAAACTCTGAAGAGAATGCTGCGCGCCAGGAATCGGACAGATTCCTATTTTGAAATAACTAGTTTCAAAGAATTCATGAACACAGATATCAGCTGCCAAAGTAATCACAATAAAGCACAAATTTTGATGCATTATCTTGCGAAAAGAAACAGGAGGCACACCACAAAAGCAGTGATCATTGAGCTTCATAAGAAATTTATAACAAGTGGGAGATGGTACCTTCAGCCTGAGAACAATTCCATATCTGTTTATCAATATTCAAACACTTGGATAAGTATAAAATTTTCTTATACGGAAAAAAAAAACTTTTAAATAAATTAAATTAAATTAAACAGCTGAACATGTGTTCCTTCATTAAAAAATAAACCAACTCCCAAAGACATTGCGAGAAAGCTCCCAAGGACTGGTGTTCAAATAAACCTCAAGAGCCAATAAAATGATCATCAAAACTAGAAATATGCAAAGAAAATATAATTGAAACCAAAAAACATTATGTAAGGGAATGGAAATGCAACCTTCATCAACATCAACAATAACAACCAATTTCTCTGTCAGCAGGTGATCTGAGACATCAAGGAGGCTTCCATGTCTGCTTGCACCATGCCCATTCACCAATTTCAAACTCGCATCCTCCCCGTCTCGGAGAAAATTATCGTCGGATTCCCGAACCAATGAAATTCATGAGCCGTATCGAGGAACGAGCGGAACCCTAACCGACCGGAAGGAATCGAGAGAATTGTGGGAACGACGCGAGCGCTGATTAAGTTTCAACACAGGAATCCGGCGATCACCGGCCGGCGTTCTGATCGGAATCGGGGGAGAATTAGGGCAATATCAAAGGGGGATTTGCTAGAGTGGGTCCGCTTCGCAAGGGTCGGTGAATTTTAAGAATTGGGGAGCAAGCGAAGTCGAGACGCCTCGAGATTGATATAGTCTCCGATCTCGAGGCAAATAAGCTGCTGTGGGTGCACACTTGGTGGGCTCTGACTCTTTTGGGCCCAAGTGCGGGAGCTTATATGAGACGTGTTCCCGTCTTGGTTACAACGTACTTAATAACAAGTCACTGCAAGCTTGCTCATGTCACTGAAATTTATTAATAGTTTGGTTTGATTTTGGATTATTGCACCTTAATTTAATAATAGTTAAATTTAATAGATTTAATCCTTGAATGGATTAAATTTAATCAAATCATATAACTGAAAATTGAAATGGCAGTATCCTGACAAGTTTTGAATGTGGTAAAGTCAAAAGTTATTTTCTTTTTGCAGTGCATTTCCATAGCTTGCTACTCTTTTATTTTATCTTCATAATATTCATGATGATTTCTCATGCCTTTCAATTTTACTTATCAGAGGAATAGCGCAAAGGATGATACTGGATCAATGAAATGAAGTGAAATTAGTTAATTAACTTTTGTAGATTGATACTATTAATTTTTTGAATAATATGATGCCACCTATTTTCTCCTCTTGCCCATTTGTTGTAGATTATTTGCTTGGGGTGATTTTTAATTATGGTCACTCTATGGTTGGTGGTTTATTATCAAAGTTTTGTAAGTGATGGTTAAAGTAATCAGGCATCACTGAGATATCAGAAATGTATTAGTTTAGTAACGATCTCATGGGATCAGTCCCATAGTGAAACCGAGATGTAGCAACATCACAACGGTGGTCTTACTTCAGGATATGTTCTCTGGTTTAAGTTCGAGGTAAAACCACCGCTGTGATGTTGCCACATCTTAGTTCCACCATAAGACTGGTCTCATGGGATAATTACTATATTGTGGGGTGCTTTTCATTCTATCTATACCTTTGAGATTTTGGATGTACATTAAACTAAATGCCTGTGCTCCCGGTCGTAATGAAGAAGCATGATTATGTTTTACAATAACTATAAATCTCTTTGAGAAACTTTTTGTTCCTAATCACCAAGTTGTAGCAAAAAAATTGGTGCTTTAGGGTAGGTTGATCATGCATGGCCCTTTTTTTTTAGCAAACCCTCATTTCTTTCATAGAAAATGCTGGATGTGAGGGAGGTTCCTCTTGACTTATTTCTAAAGTTTATTTGTATTTTGTGGATGTCTTCTTTTTTTTGTGTTAGTTTTAGAGACAAGTGTAATGATCTCCAAATTGTTGTGATAGGGTTTGAGAAGAAATTTTCAGGTAAGTGCTGTGTTTTATTGAATTGATTGGCATCATTGTTTCAAATATGATATTTGTGTTCATGGCACAGCGGATTCGGAGACCTTGGATTTTGCTTGTGTCTAAAAAATATATATCTATAGCTATATATGAATTGAAAATATTAGGTGCCAATGTTTAGAAAGTCAATGATGAAATATTTTCAAATGAAATATATCTTGAAATTAAAATATTTTGATTTAAAATATATATATATGGTCTGATCCCGAGGCGAGCTAAGGACACAAATCCTGAGGCAAGTTAAGGACACAGATCTCAAGGCAGGCTAAGGCCACAAGACCCAAGATAGCCCGAGAATAGATCTTGAGGCAATCTTAAATCCCAAGATAGCCCGAGAACACATATCTCGAAGCAATCTCAAATTTCAAGAGAGCCCGAGAACATAAATCTCGAGGCAATCTCAAATCCCAAGATAGCCCAAGAACACAGATATAGAGGCAATCTTAAATCGCAAGATAGCTCGAGAACATATCCCGAGGCAATCCAAAAACAAGATAAAAATAATAATTAATAAAATATAAATGAAAAATATACATATATATGAATAAATGTTTGATTTTATCCGATCCCCTCGAGGATAAGATCAGATCGAGGGGATGTTAATTCAAAATAAATAAATAAAAACATGTAGCCTCTGAGGATACGATCTCCCACAATCCGAACCGCTTGGTGGTAGGTTGTTGTCCTTTGGTTAATAAAAAGGACTCAATGGGAAAGAAAGAGGGGGGAGGGGAAAGATGTAGCATTAGAAGATCAAGCTCCCTCACCCATATTTTCGTCGCCACCCCTTCTCCTTTCATTGATAAGCCACCAATGATGTTGATCGCCTTCTGCTGCCACTGTCGTCTCCGGCCTCTCCCTTGTGGATGCTGTTGTCGCCAGTCCTCACCAAATCACCGAGCCATCTTGTGGACGTCGTTGTCGCTAACCCCAAGCTTTCGGCTCCCTTGTGGACGCCATCGTCGCCGGTCCTCACCAAGCTTCCGGTCCATTACCGCCCACTCCAAGCTTCCGGCTCCCTTGTGGACGCCATTACCGCCGCCCCTCACCAATCTTCCGGTCCGTTGCCGCCAACTCCAAGCTTCCGGCTCCCTTGTGGGCGTCGTCACCGCCGGCCCTCTCCAAGCCTCCGGCTCCCTTGTGGACGCCATTGTTGCCGAACTGCCGAAGCCCCGATAGATTACTGCAAGCCGCCATTAAAGGCCCCCTTATGTGCCTCTGCGCCGCAAGCCTTGTCGCTATCTCTCTACCACCAAGAATGGGGCTTGCTGAATTTGATCCAACAATGAGTTACATGAAGCGGAGATCAAAGAATCAATGGTTTGCCGGACCTGATCCGCCATGAACGTGGCTCAAAAGTCAATGATAATGAAAGGAGATAACAAATAAGAAGAAGAAGGAAGGTCTTTTCATACAAAAGAGAAGGAGGAGATCAGAGTCCTCTACCCCTCTCCTCCGTGAGGCGAAGGAGTGTGAGGCGTCGTCCTCGTTCGAATCTGCTCTCGAATCTAAAACCGCTCGTCTCCTAATTATTACCGGCAAAGTGGAAGCTATCATCAGCTCTATGGCGATGATGCAAGGCCTGGCGATCGCCATTGGCTGGAAGATAAGAGCTATAGGCCCTCTTTTGATGGCAACAAGAACGACATTTGAAAGAGAAATTTGTCTTTCTCAAAGCATGCCCTTGGACTATCATTAAACCACATTACAATAGGATGCATCCAGATCAAATTGGACTATAGAGCTCCTGCATTGAGTCAAGGAGAAGCAAAGAATGCATCAACAAAGCCTTCAGTACAACATATGTCCCAGTCTTCCTTCAAGTTTGAAGAATAAGTATAAGTCCTCTCTAAGTCGTCGAAGTCCATCATCCATTATTGATAGCTACAGAAGCAAAAGAAGTAACCTATCGAAGAAAGTAGCCAAGCAAAAGTGAAATTTTGTTAGAGTGATTCTCTAACAAAATGGACAATTATCATATAGAAGCATGCTGCTACCTTTTCCTCCATTGCTTGTTTCAATATCGAGAGGGTGATAATGAATGTAAGGGAAAGTAGCAGTTAGTAGAGTGAATGTTAATATGATTGTAAAGTTTGTTAAAATGACATTCCAAAGTTATGCCAAACATTTAATTGTGTTGAATGCACACCAAATGTTTGATAAAATGCTTCTTTAGCTATATGTGAAAGAAATTTTTGAGTTAATGTTTAATGATGGACATTAATATGTCTCAACTATGAATCACCATTATGAATTCCAATTTTGAGAAGAGGTTATAAGAACAATGCTCTTAAGAGTGCCGCTGCTCATGAGACGAATGATGAGAATGTGAAGCCTTACACTTAAAAGCTTTTGTTCAAGCAGGAGATGTAAAGAAAATTGATGAACTGTTCAAAGATCCCAAAGCAAGTACTGTTACTTATAATGGTGTGATGAAACAAAATGGTCTCAGAAATGGAATCCGTGCTCAATATAAGCCTGGTGTGCTTACATTCTAACTATTAATTGATTCATATGGTAAGCGTCAGATATTTGATAAAATAGAGCAAGCATTTAAAAACCTATTGCCTCAAAGAAGTATCTTGGACCATAATTACATTTCCTAGTTCCAAATAATTCTTAGATAGTGGTGGTGGATACGAGTTATGTGACATTCTAGAAAAAGGGGAAATATTATAGTAAATTAGCATAAGGGGCAGATGAGAAGAATAGAAAGCAAGCAGAGATATCCTCAACAAGAGGAACAAAGATATAAATACAACCTCAAATTGATTCAACATTGGCATGGTCCATTCCCTACGGAACGAATTTAGGCTCTTGGCATAGTTGCTGCTGTTGTCCTGAATAAGAAGTTGTTGTTGTAATAATGGAGGGGCTGCAACTCCATGAAGAAGCTGTGGAAGAAAAGAAGATGAAGGGAAAGCTGCACTGCCCATAGGAAATAAATACTTTTACTAAAGGATTGAATTTCTTTCAGAAATTATATGGTGATATTGTGAGAAAGTATGTTGAATTGTTGCTAGAAAATGATGTAAAATCTATTCTAGAAAGCCCCATAAACACCCATAAACATGGTATAAATTTCTCTAACATGGAGCATGCACATTACCTCCTATCTTGTAAATACAACCAGTAAGAAAACAACCCGAATCACAGTTTTCCTATCATTTGGAATATATATTTTTCTGATCGAATGTGGAAATAAAATGAAATAAAATACAATAAATTATAAGCGAAGAAGTTGGAGATAAGAAATACAAATTCCTATTATTGTTGATGCCTATGTAGTAAAGTGACAAAGCATGTTGAATTCTAATGTCCAGGTGCTTCACTCATGTGTACCATGTGGCCGCAAATAAGAGATATATATTATAAAGACGCCCAAATATATATATACATTATGTGTAAGAAAGAAAACAATTACAAGGTCCCTATGTTCACCAATGCATTGATACTATCTATATGATTCTAAAGGATGGAAATGACTCATGTCTTTAGGTGATGAATTCCTTAGATGGATATGACTCCTACATGGTTCCATTTGACATTGAGTCAAACCCATTTTCAAGGTCATCCATTAGCCCGAGATGACAGTGAAGCATAAATCTTGAAGTGGGCATATCTTGAGATGGGTAATGAAATATAAATATCAAAGTGGCACGCATCTCAGAGCAGCCGATATGAGATACAAATCTCAAAGTGACACACATTTCGATGCGGTGATGGAACACGTATCTTGATGTAGTCGATGAAATTACAAATCCCTAAACAGCGAGTATCTCGAAATGACAATAGGATACACATTTCGAGGCACCTGATTTAATGCAAATCACAAAGCGATACGGACTTCGAGGTGGTGATAGAGCACTTGTCTCGAGGCAGCCGATATGAATCTCGGGGATGGTAATGAAGCATTCATCTCGAAGCATTCGATGAAATATAGATTTCAAAATAACACGCATCTCGAGATAGTCGATAAAATACAAACCCTATAGCGCTGTAAATCTCAAGGCGGCAACAAAATAGGCATCTTAAGGAGAACAAAGGGCAAAAAACTCCGAAGTGGCGAGACATACGTCCCAAGACGGAAAGCGGCGTCATTTAAATAAATAAATAAATAAATAATATGTATATACATCTATATGATGACATTTATATGTAATAAATGTTATAGTTTGCAAATAAATAAATTATTTTATTCATTGCCTTTACTTGTACTTTTTGCGATTAATTGGAGGTTCTCAAGACTCTGTCCGAGGTAATTAATAATAGAGGCTTGCCTCTATTAGGAATGGAAGAACCCACAATATCGAAAATAAATAAAATAAAATACTCATTTGTGATTCGATATGTCGCTTGGTATCTCTTCACAGACATGATGCTAGGCGGGTATTTTCAATCCCACAGATTTTAATGATTTACCATGAGAAATTATCTTGGACTGCAAAAAGTTGTTTATTTTTGGAATGTCTTAGGAAGAAAATCTGCAGTGTCGAATCTTTTTATTTATTTATATACAAAGAAATCATTCTCTTTCGCGAGTGTGCATTCTTTTGATATCGTTTAATATTACTCTATGAAAATTTAAATGTAAACTAGCTAGCATATTAGCTTAGGAATTGGGTTAATGCCCGCCCAACACCAATTCAAAGACAAGATGCATTTGTTGATCTTTTTGCTGGCTGGGGCTCATTGTTGCTGGCCTCAATGGCCAGAACACCTGGGAAATCCATTGTTTGGATCTTGATGGTGTTGCACTCAACTAGATGTAATCTATTCTAAGCCCTACACATGCATGATAGCCAATCACAGTTCACTAAGCCTTGTTTGGATCACTCACTCACTCCGCAATTGGCTTTTTTGCTAAGAGCATTGGTTACCACATTAGCTTTGCCCGGGTGGTAGTGAATACTCAGATCATAATCTTTAATCAATTCTAACCATCGTCGTTGTATCATATTCAGTTCTTTCTGAGTGAAAATGTATTTTAAACTTTTATGATCAGTATATACTTCACACGGTTCCCCGTAAAGAAAATGTCTCCAAATCTTCATAGGCCTCACGGTTGTGTGAGTATTCAAGCATTATCTAGATCATCTGTGGGGTAGTTTTTTCATAGGGCTTCAACTAACGTGAAGTATAGGCAATTAATCGCCCATTTTGCATTAGAACATACCCCAAGCCTATTTTACAGGCGTCACTATAGACGGTGTATCCGCACCCACCCTGTGGTATAGCAAGGATTGGTGCAGATATCAATCTATGTTTCAATTCTTGAAAACTTCCTTCACAAGCGTTTGTCCAGACAAATGGGGTCTCTTTCCGAGTCAATTTGGTCAAAGGTGCCGCCAATCGGGAAAATCCCTCCACGAATCTCCGGTAATATCCAGCTAATCCCAAGAAACTGCGAATTTCACCAATCATGGTTGGTCTCTTCCAAGCGACAATTGCTTTCACCTTCTTGGGGTCTATAGACACTCCGTCCTTGCTGATGATGTGCCCTAAGAATGCCATACTATCCAGCCAAAACTCGCACATGGAGAATTTGGCATATAATTGATGTTGTCGCAAGGTTTCCAGTACTATCCTTAGATGCTCTACATGGGCCTTACGGTTATGTGAGTAAATTAAAATGTCATCAATAAAGACCACAACGAACTGATCTAGATAATGCTTGAATACTCGATTCATCAAGTCCATAAACACTGCCGGAGCATTAGTAACCCTAAACGGTAGTACCAAGAACTCATAGTGCCCATAACGAGTTCTAAAAGCACTCTTGGGAATATCCTCCTCTCTGATTCGCACTTGATGATATCCGGATCTTAGATCAATTTTAGAGAACACCTGTGCCCCTTATAGGCTTGTAGATGATCCAGAAGGTCATCAATTCGAGGCAAAGGGTACTTGTTCTTGATTGTCACCTTGTTTAACTCCCTATAATCAATGCATAATCTTAATGTCCCATCTTTCTTTCTCACAAACAACAGTGGAGCTCCCCAAGGTGACACGCTTGGACGAATAAATCCTTTCTCCAATAATTCCTCCAACTGTTTCTTCAATTCTTTCAGCTCCGCAAGCACCATTCTGTAAGGGGCCTTAGAAATAGGGGTCGTACCAGGAACCAAGTTAATGGTAAACTCTAGCTCTCGCTCCAGAGGTAATCCTGGAAAGTCTTCTGGAATTACATCCAGATATTCATTTACAATTGGAATACCTGGCACAGTAAGACTATACTCTTTAACTTCAGAAATAGAAGCCAGAAATCCCAAGCAACCACTGTTGAGTAGCTTCCATGCTCGTATGGTAGAAATTTCCTTGATCAATGTGAAATTTTCATTGCCGCAGAAGATAAATTCCTCCATATTTGGTATCTTGAAGTGGACCCTTTTCTTGTGGCAATCCACTAATGCATATACGGAAGAAAGCAAGTCCATCCCAAGAATAACATCATAATCTCTGAGGTCCATCACATGCAAATCTGCCAGTAACGCACGACCCTTAATCACCATGGTACACGCAGGGGCCATTTTATTAACAACCCTCGTGATTCCTATTGGGGTATCCACACATAACTCGTAGGGTTGCTTAATTACTGGAAATGAATTTTTACGTGTAAATATTGCAAAAAAAAAAAACGAGTGGGTTGCCCCTGGGTCAATAAAAGTGCATGCATAACAGGAATTGACTGTAATCGTACCTGCAACCACCGCTTGAGAGGCCTGTGCATCCTCCTGAGTCAACGCAAACACTTGTCCCTGGGTCACTGGTCTTCCTTGTACAGATGGCTGAGTAAAAAAAGATGGCTCGTCTGTTGTGACCACTTTCCCTTTGCGGTCCCTAGCAGTTTGTCGTAACGCACCAAAAGATCTTTGTGGCCGGGACGATGCTCCTGCTGCTCCTTGGCAGATTTCCTGCCCTAGAGAGCGCTGAGGGCGTTGTGCTATAAAGCTCCCAGGGTTGCCACACCTAAAACACGTACCGACAGCTTTATGATATTCTGCCTGTTTGTATGGCCCTCCACAAGTATAGCATTTCAGGGACGCTGAAATACTAGCAGAAGATCCTTTATCTCCTATCCCTGAGGAAGTAGTTGTTGAGGATAGATTATAAGGTTGAGACCTATGCTCAGACCTTGATTGTCCAGAGTTATTTTCAGACGTCTATCTGTTTGTGTCGAAAAAATACATATGAATAAATATATATGCATTACCAGGTGCCAATATTTGAAGGATGCCAATGAAATATATACCTTGAAGTATCTTGAAATTAAGATATTTTAAATTTAAAATAAAAATATATTTGGTCGTATCCCAAGGCAAGCTAAAGACGCAAATCCCGAGGCAGACCAAAAATATAAATCCTAAGGCAATCTCAGAAGTACAGATCCCAAGATAGTCCAAGAACCCAAATCTCGAGACAAAAAAAAAGAATTAAATTTAAATTCAAGTTTTGATCTTATCTAGATTATGATGTTTAAAATTCAAATTCAAGGTCATAAATCTAGATTTTGATTATTAAAATTTAAATTCAAGGTTATACCTACATTTGGATTAAAATTCAAATTGAAGGTTACACCTAAATCTAGGAAATTTAAATTTAAATTTTTGATCTGATCTCTTGAAGATTAAAATTCAAATTCAAGGTTATACCTAAATCTAGATTATGATCATTAAAATTCAAATTTTTGATCTTTATCTAGATTATAATCTCATGATGATTAAAATTCGAATTCAAGGTTATATCTAAATCTAGATTATAATCATTAAAATTAAAATTTTTAAACTTACCTATATTATAATCTCATGATGATTAAAATTCAAATTCAAGGTTATACCTAAATCTAGATTATGATCATTAAAATTCAAATTCAAATTTTCGATCTTATCTAGATTATGATCTCATGATGATTAAACTCAAATTCAAATTTCAACCTTATCATCTAGGTTGTGAAGATCTATAAATAAAGGAGGGGAGACCTCTTGAGAAGAGAGGAGAGATCTCCTCCATGCTCTCCTCTCCGTAAAGCCAGAAGTCGTGCGGTCAGTCGAATAAGCGGACACGGGCTTATCTCTGATGGCTTTGCCGAAGGATATAGGCTCGGGTCCATCGATCAATTGTAATATTGCCGCCAATGCCTCACTACCTAAAGAAGAAGACCATGAACACCACCCCATGCGTGGCGGTATTCATGGAGCCGCCGCCAAGACACCGTCGCCCTTGCTACCTAAAGGAGGAGATCATGAACACCACCCCATGCGTGGAGGTGTTCATGAAACCGTTGCTGAGCCGCCGCCGCTGTCAAAGAACAGGACCACCCCATGCGTGGTGGTGCTGGTGATCATCCTCTACTACTGCTGAAGAACAGCACCACCCCATGCATGGTGGTGCTGATAATCATCCTCCGCCGCTGCCAAAGAACAGCACCACCCCATGTGTGGTGGTGTTGGTTATTATCCCCCGCTGCTGCGCGTGTCTCTCTTAACCAATGGGGATCCAAAAGGGAAGATGTCATTCTGTCATATACCTCACAATTGGAGTTGCTCATCTCTATGAATTGCACACTCAAAATCGCCAAAGATCATCTATGTATCCTATTAAATCACTCAGGAGGAGATAATCCCAGTATAGTGGCGTCATGTGTGGTGTTTGTAATTTGTAAAAGGTAATGATAAAAAAAAGGAAGGACGTTATAGAGTTGTGAATATTGGATTGCCTATGTCGTGTTCGATGTTATGCCCGAGTTGAACATCTTGCCAATCACCAAAAAAAAAACATAACAATGAGGAGATTTTTTATGATTTCTGCAGAATCTGGTTGTAAGTAGATGTCATCATCAATCAAGATCCTAAGGAATTTCTCCAGTTAATGCATCTAACTCTAATATGTAAGGGAGATTATTTGACACCCCATAGCTTGACATAGCCAATGGAAGACATGCCAATAATGTTGCTGCAGAAATTATGAGAGGAAAGATATAAAACACCAACATCACTGTTTGAGGTTTGAAGCCAAGAGGCAATGGCAAAGCAATTTATTGATGAACCAAAGGGCCACTGCAGAAATCAAAAAAAAAAAAAAGTGGGGGAGGGGGGGCGGGGAATTCAACTGCTAAAGATGAAGAGGGATGCAGCAGGGAAAAAGAAAAGGAGGAAAAAGGAAAGGAGAAAGAGAAAGTGATGAAAATTCAGCACCCAATTATAAATTTTGATAAAATGCTTTAAAATATATATATATATATATATATATATATATATATATATATATATAGGAATGATACTGTACGGCCGGCCGGAATACTGTTCATTTCCGGTTGACAGCCCATTTGAGCCCTTGGAATATTTTTTTTATATGAATGTGAAGATCTGTTAAAAATAAACTATCATGTCAATTTTCATATAATTTGGTAATCGTTTGGTCCTCCCACTTAACGGTTGAAATTCTGGACCGTTCAGATTTCTATAAGTTTTGATCCGTTAAAATGAAGACCCTACAATTTCCCAAATTATATGAAAATTGACAGACTAACTTATTTTTCGATGATATTTTCATCCGTACGGTTGGAAATTGTTCAAATATGCTCCAAGGGCCAGAATAAGTAAGCGACCGAAAATATATAATTTTTGGCCGGCCTGATAACATCACTGCTGTATATATATATATATATATATATATATATATATATATATATATATATATTTCAGTAATGGATCTTTTAGAATAATGTGAAAGTTATTTATGGGTTAACGTTTTACACCCATGCTTCACTATGGGATCATGCTAATTTTGGTTTTGGTGAAAATTTTGATTAAAAATGATGCTGATAATGGTGAAGGGATTCTATGAACCATGACTCCTATCTGGTCCAAAATAAAGTTGATTGCATTTCAAAACTATGCTCATTATTAGACCTTATAAATAAAGGATATAATATGTGAGGCATCAAAACCGCTAAAAGGACCCTGTACTTCAATGATATGGATGCTAAGCATGATTTTGTTATTAAAATAAAAAAAAATAAAATAAAGAATTATTATCATGGGGAAAAGGCTTGATGTTCCGTGATAATGTGCTCTTATGGAATGAATAATATAAGAAAAGAAACAATTCTTGTTACTTAAATCTTATGGATTCAGGCGGCCCATATGTTTACCAATCCATTTATAAAACCATGCATTGTATTTTCAATAAATGTTGGAGGCTATGTAAAGTGGATAATTCCTTTCTTATTATTAGAGAATGATGGTGACTATGATGTGATGGAAGCCACAAAGATTGATGGCATTTGACATTACAGACAATAAAATAAATATTGATATAAGAAGGAGGAGACCTGATGAAGTCACATGGCAGTGTTTGAAATGTCTGAACATTATCCAAAAATAAAGTGAAGTAAAATTTTGACAGATATCATATTTCAATAAGAGGCATCCAAAAGAGAGATGACTGATAGAATTCAAGTTTTAGAGCGACACGACCCTCGAGGCGGCGGCGACGAAATACTCATATCGAGACGGTCAATATAAACTTAAATTCTAAAGCAGTGCTCTCAAGACGGCGACAGAGCATGCATTTGAGGCGGATGATAAAATGTAAAATAAGACGGAAGGCGGCATTATTTATATAAATAAATAAATAAAATATTCATATGTATATGATGATATTTATATGTAATAAAGTATTTTTATTTTGTAATAAATAAAAATTGTTTCTTTACTGTCTCTACTTGTACTTTTGCCCTTAATCGGAGGTTTCCAAGACTCTGTCTAGGGTTATTAATAATAGAGGCTTGCCTCTATTAGGAATGGAAGAACCCACAAATCAAAACAAATATGACATTTGTGATTCGATATGTCACCTGGTGTCTCTTCACAGATCTGATGCCAGGCGGGTATTTTCGATCCCACACTATCCATGGAGGCAGTTCCATCCTTTATCACGATGTTGTTCTTTCTGCTCCAGTTTTTGAGTTTCCTGATAAACAACATCGATATACTTGGCTCGAGCAACCATTTCTGCATAGTTTGTGCTCATGAACCCAGCTAAAGCTCTTCGGATTGATAAGCATAACCCGTCCTCAAACCTACGTGCTCGGGTTACATCATCAGGTACCAAGAAAGAGGAAAATCTAGCCAGACGGTCAAACTCTGTCTCATACTGTTCAACCATTATTGCTCCTTGGATTAGTTGTCCAAATTGTCGTTCCATCTGTGCCATTCTACCTTGCGAAAAATATTTAGCATAAAAGCCTCCTTGAACTCTTTCCAGGTGTGAAAGGGGACTCCCTTCCAAAGTTGTACTTCTCCATGCAACCAATCTTCTGCACTTCCTTGTAAGAGAAAATTCGCAATTCTAATACGCTCTGCATCTTCTGTCTGCATCACATCAAATGTCTTTTCTATGTCAAGAATCCAGCGCTCTGCATCTTGTGGATTAGCAGCTTCCTCAAATAGAGCGGGGACTGTCTTCCAAAAGTCTCCCAATATTCCTTTACCACTTTCAGGCGTCGTGACGGGTGGTGGCAGCTGTTGCCTTTGGTGTTGTCGCTGATCCCGTACTAAACCCACTACTTCCCGTACAAACTCCATCATGGACAATGAAGGCACGCCCCCTTCTAGGTTAGGATTAGGTCTTGCCGAAGTCTCATTCTCAGAAGGGGCGGGAGCTTCCGGTTCCCAATTCATCTCCATAGGGAATTACCGAGATTGTCCTTATCTGTTGTCACACAATTTAGCAACAACATCACACAACTAGATATATAGACAACGCATACTAATACATAAATTTATACAAAAAAAAAGCAGTCCACACACATACTAGGTATGACGGTAGCATATCGCTTACCGTCATATACAAACGAGTCCATCTACATACACTAGACACGACGGTAGCGTACCGCTTACCGTCACATATAAAAGAGTCCACCTACACACACTAGGTACGACGGTAGCGTATCGTTTACCGTCAAGTATAAAAGAGTCCATCAACACACACACCATACTACAAACACTATCTGACAACATAAGAAAAGAACCCGTCAATACCATGGGGCTGATGGACTTTAGTAGGGCTGACCCTCCCTAGAATGGGGATACTGTGCATGTCCCCAAAATCGTACGTCTCTGTTGGTACCTGGAAGGTCTGTCGAATACTGTGCAGCCTGGTGGAACACACCGCCACAAATCGTACATGGCCCCAAAGCATACCTACAATCGGTCGTCTGATGACCGAATCGACCACACAAAGAGCACATATGAGCCTGACAAGGAGTCATGGGGTGGTATCCTCCACACTCCTGACATCTCTCAGCCACTCGGGCCTACGACCCCTCAGCCCTATAACCTGAAAATACATGAGGATCCTGGTCACGAGTCCGTATCTGGCTCTCAAGGCTAACTCCCATAGTCTGCTGGAGATATAGCCTGATCATCTGATTTAGCTGTCGAACCTCCTGTGTGAGCTCATGTACCTCCTGAGAAAGACTATGCGACTCTCATGCCAAGGTCGATATCACAGGGGATAGACCTACCCCTGCTCTCAACAACTCCTCTGTTGCCTGGCCTGCTCCCTGGTGAGCAGTGTTTTCTTGCACTTCCTCCATACCATCCGAAGAAGAAGATAGTATCAGCAAATAGCTGTGGCGCTGACGCTGGTTTCTTGACATAATCAACTACCAATATAATCAATCATAAGTCAAAATCTTAACCTACTCGCGCCCACACTCAATCTAATATATATGTGCCTAAGTCCATAGGGCAACTAGAGTGTCTTGTTCTCTGATACCACCTTAGTCTGTCACGCCCCGACCCGAGCCCGGAATGTCAACAGATCAGCCGTACTCGAGTAGGAATGGGCCCTACTTGGGCACAAGGCCTCAAATGGTTAACAGAAATATCAGAGTAATAGCGTAACATAATATATAATATGATAAGTCTGATACAGACACGTACATATGGTCAAACATACATCTAGGGTTCAGGTACCCTATACAACATAACTCTACCGAAACAAAACTTAAAGCTCTCTCACTCAAAGAAATAAAACAGAGGTTCGCAAACCTCAACAACAACCCAAAGACCACACGACGGCTCACATCACGTCACTCTTCCGGATTTGAAATTGGTTAAAGGGGGTGAGTTTCGGGGAAAACTCAGTAAGCACCCACTACTAAAATATGAAGTCATGTATCAGTAAAATATCATAAACTCGAAAATTACACTAATAACTTTACTAAGCAGAAATAAACCATAGCACTAGAAAATGATCAAAACAAAATATCAGAAAGTTCAAATAACTACGAAACCAAAAGCACACATAACCATAAAACAAAAAGCACAGCTCGCAGGTCATCTCCCCGGCAAAAACGGTTAAAGCTGACAACAACCATTGTTGAATGGGACTCACATGTCCTGTAGCGCTACGATCAGAAAATGTATACGTACACGGTCAGCGTACCACCCCACTGACAAATATATGGGACAAACAGACACCAGAATATCGTGGTATAATATAGTTAGGCAAACACCAGTGGTGTCCTCTCTACTGGCATAATGCCATATGGGAGAATCCTTAAAACCACACAAAACTAATTCCAACCGACATGCACGGTTTTCATACTGAAAATAGATCAATTAAGAGAGTGTATAAAAACACATATATAATTTTCAGAATAAATCTCAGCGTTTAATTGTTCAAAAATATATATATGGTGATATTGTGGTAAATACTTACTGTATTTCAGATAATATTTTCTCCAAGTGCGACCTTACTCTTTTTGCCAATCTGGTAGGCAAAATGTTAAGTTTAGAATATTCTCCACATAAATAACATTATAAATATGCTTATTTTGCAAATCTTGGAAATGGGCCATAATAGCCCACTTCATGCCATTCAACTCAAGGTAATGGGTTGCAACCCATTTCTTCTCTATTTTAATTATCACCCACCCATCTTTTAATATTTTAATTAATCACCATGTACTATAAAAGCCTATAGTATGTATAACTTTTCAAAAAAATTCCTTTCTTTGCTAATTTCGTGGCCCACTTTATCCTATTATACCCAAGAAATTAACTTTCTTTCACTAACCCAACTTCTTGCCCTTCTTTCTCTTCTCTTTCTATGAGCCAGGTTGTTTCTCTCTCTCTTTTTTCTTCTCATTCCTCCTATATTTCTTATTAAACCCAAGAGAAATAAAACAAAAATAAGTTCAAGTATGCAGGTACAAGTCTTCTTTCTTTAGCCCACTGCAGCCTTCCTTTCCTTGTTATTAAACCTTTCTAATCTTTCTATTTTCTTGCTCTTAAAACAGAGGTTCATGTATGTTTTTAATTTTATTTTATTGTTTTAGTTTCTTTCCTCTTTCTTTCCCTTTCTGGGTATTTGCTTCTTCTTCTTTGTTTTATTCATGAGACTATGTGGTTTATCTTCTGTGTTTCTTCTTCACTAATTCAGTGATGTTGGCTTAACATTGATGATAACTCACTTACCAGCAACTTCCTGTGCTCCTACGAGAGCTTTTCAATCTTCAGCAACTCCACGTTCACCTGAGACGTGTATATATATATATATATATATCCATTATTAAGAAGGAAAAGAGTGAAGAGAAGAAAGGCTTAGTTTTTACCAACCTCTGGCGAGGTTTCACGGCTTTCTACGGCTCAAAACATTCTCTACTATCTCTCGGATTAAAGAAACAGATGCTCACTCTTTTCGATAAAAGAGAGAACTTATACACAGAGCAAGATCTTTTGTGGGTTTCTCCTCCTTTTATAGACGCAAAGAGCCCAAAACAAAGCTTCAAGGGATGCAGTAGTGTGGCGGTAATCGAAGTGCCTCAAGGGTCCATGGTCCATGTGAGCGATCCGAGGAAGAGAATGTTTGTTGATTCTACACAAGTGGTATAGCGCCACGTGGCGTCGTCATTCACTCATCGAGCAACTCAGAGAACAAACACAGATCTCGGTTTCAGTTTCCCTTCATGATGGACGGTGGATCACATGCGTTAGATGGCGTTTTCGCTGAGGTTCCATGAGTTTGTGTTTCAAGCGTTAGATTTCAACCTCTACTTCTATCCAAGCCATTGGCTTCTTTGCATGAATAATGATAGAATTTTGTAAGGACTCCCAAAATACTTTCTTTATGATACATGCAAGCCCATTACTATGAGTTGATCTTTTTAGTAAGTACTCCCTATATTTCTAACTATTTACTACTTAAACTTTTGCTAAGGAAATCAATAAAATATTATTAAGGGCTTCATTACACCACAAAAGAGTGGTTCTTACAGCTAACATGAAGGAAGGAGATACAGAAATTTGGTAAACTAGTTCGGCTTCCAAGCTTACGTCTAGGGGGCCAAGCCCTGAGAAAATGATCCACCAAAAGAGAGGTAGAAACATGAGTACAGCTCCCTTGTCACTCATCTCACAACATACATAAGCACCTCACTCAAGATTGATCGATGACTACTATCACCTTACACACACAGGGATTCTCCAGTGGTTCATCCTAAACCCTCAAAGCTGGGCCTTATATAGACGCTCCACGAGCCTAAAATATTACCTGACTCTTTTAGGATCTCCGAAATCTCCTTCCAAATTTAGCCGTTGCAATTCTTGTTGCAACCAAACTTGTAGCCTAACTGTTGAACTGACTAAGGTTGCAGCTTGCGTTGCACCACGACCTCAAGACCTTTCAACCCTCCTGGTTGTGTCTAAGTAGACCTCCGTCGGATCCTCCCGATCATGACCATAGCAACTGGTTGGACTCCTCTTCGTCATGTTTGCAGTCTTCTTCAAAGTCGCACCTCACCAAGGCATGCACACACACCTTCCAAAGTTGATCTCCTTTCATCCAAGTTTGGGCTGCACAATCTTCGCAGATTGCTTTTAAGGATTTCTTTCCAAACGTATCCAACCTTGAGTCTTCATCAAATCATTTCAATCTTCAACATACCAATGTTGGTCCATATCATATTTAGTTCTTCAATCAACTCTAAATATGATCTTCAATCAAATCTCTAATCTAATCAAATCTTCAAGCCAAGCTTCAATCAAATCTTCAACTCTTCCTTTACTTGGACCTCTGCCATATTTAGACCTTACTCAATATAGCCTTCAATTTGAATCTTCCCTCCAACTTGGATCTTGTTCCATATTGGTTGCAGCTACTTTCCAAATTTAGCATGTACCAAAACTTACTCTCCAAGTTTGCAGCGCCCTTTTTCAAAAATAGCTTCAATAGAAACTCCAAAATATCTTCCGCTCCTTGCCAAACATATCTACGTCATCACTTCGCCATGTCAGCATGTTGTCTACATCATCAAGTTTGTCAAATTATGCCATCAAGGGGCTCTAACACTAACAATCTCCCCCTTTGGTAAGTTGACAAAACTACCTCTTCAAGATTGGACACGTGTTAAAACTCCTAGTTACACCACCAAATGTGAACTCCTCTAGGACTTCACTTGTTTTTGACTAGTCTTTCTGGAGTACAACTAGCTACTGACTACTAATAACTCATGACATAACAAGATGTGCATCTTTCACAAAACAATTAAACCATAACTACTAACTCTAGTTTTTTATTTTTCATTACGAAACATTTGCACCAAAATAGGACAAAAACACTTACAAGACACTTAAACACCAAATTAGCAGCTATTATTTCTCCCCCTTTGTGGCAAAGTATGCCAAGGTTTGCTATCGCTAGTCAGGTTGCAACTCCCCTTTTATTCCTCCCCCTGAACTCCTACTGAGGCTTCTCCTCGCTTCTTCTTGAGTGTTTCTAGACTAGCTAGGAGGCGTTGCTTTTGCTTGTTCATTAGGAGTAGTTCAGCTACGTGTGCCTATTGTGTGCGCGTTAGATCTTCTAACTGGTTAGTCAGTTGCTTCTTAAGTTCTTTAAGCGAGAGGTCTATTGAGGCAACTTCAAATAGTGGTGGTGGAGACTTTCTTCCAATTGGCAGATCAATCTTCTTGCTAAACATGAATAATTTTGGAGAGATCTTTACCTTCTTAGTGATGGATGTCAGTTCTTCTTGTCTTAGTCCCACCCCATGTTGCAACATAAATTGAGTAATTAATGCAAGATTTTCCAAATGTGCAACTGTGCTAGTGTTTGTTGCTTCTTTGATAATGTTCTGGAAAATAAATCTCCCCAGGTTGAACTTCCTTCCAGTTATGCGAGCATATAAGAAAACAACCATCTCCTTAAGAATGCTGGAATTATGAGCCGTAGGGAACCAGTTGAATATTCCCAGTCTGAATAGTGCATTATAATTTACTCTCAGAAGAGAAGCAGGCATTCGATATTCTGGTCCCCAATTCTGACATCTCCCTCCTCTTAATTCACTTATTACTGCATCAGAATACCTTAGACCATACTCGTAAACTTCGGTGCATTCTGTAGAAAATTTCAGGAACTTGTTCAATTCATCAGGAGTAAATTCTATCATCTTTCCTCTCACAAACACCTTCTGGTGACTCTCAGGAGATAAGACTTTTATGGTGGCGTTCACATTTCTATAAAACTCTTGGATGAGAGAGATACTGTAACAGTGTGCAAATGTTACAGATTTCACCATTCCTCTGTCAGATACTAGATCAAGCAACCCATACTTTCTAAAGTCTGGTTCATCAATTTTTCTTTCAACTACTAGTCCTCTTGTGAAAACTTTATCAAACCTCTCTTTGCACTCCTTGTTGAAAAACCTCTTGGTCTTCTCCTGAGCTTTCTTCTGGATTGGGGCTTTCTTGGGGACAAATGAGACAACCTCCCCCTTATTTGCGGATTAGGTAGTCCTCCGAGACTGGGCAACATTGCTCTTGGTTCCTCCAATTTCAGGATCAGTAAATGACCCTCTTCTTTGTTTCTTAGAATTCTTCTTCAATTTCTGGAGTTTAGATGATGTGGCAGTTTTCCTTTTCCTTGGTAGCTTCGACATCCTCTAGCTGATTGGATGTCATTATCCAAGCTTTCGGTTATAGCGAGTGCAATAGGTGTTGCAACTGGAGACGCTACAGATTCTTTAATTCATTCTGTGTTTTCTACAACACAATTGGTTTCTCCAATGATCTTCTCTACAAGATCATCAATAGTAATTTCTTTACTTGATGAAGGGCTATCAAAAGACGTATCAAGAACCACAGATTTTCCTTTAACTTGGACTGGCGACTTGAGTAATTGCTCTTGAGTGCCCAGCCTTTATGTCTTTTCTACTTTAGTTGCAACCTTGGTTGTATCTGGTGCCTCGGATTAAGTAACTAGCGGTTTAGAAATAGAGACTCCTTTTTCTTTACTCTTTGTGAAGACGGTTGGAAATTCGTCAACCATCTATCCATATGGATCTTCGTGCTCCTTTGAAGTTGCATCACTCTGGTTTGTAGTTGCAAGAATAATACCCAATGCAGATTCTTCATTTCTTCCAGCCATTTTGAACAGTTCTGAAACTCTTTCAAACAGTCATTTGTAGGGTGTTGAGTGCCTTCTTGGTGTTGCAACAGGTGCTAGTGCTTTTGTTTGAGTAGGACTAACATATGCAACTAGGGCTAGTGAATTTGTACCTTCTTCTTTTCCAATCGACAAGGATCTCCTTGGTAAGTCTGGTTCTCATTCTGCACCTTCTGCAACCGAGACTTCTGCAAGTTTCGTCAATCGAGACTTCTTCCTCTGTACTAGCCTCATCTTGTCTGTCAGTATCGCTCTTCTTCTTCGTCTTCATTAAAGAGACTTGGAACAAGATCTTCTTGAGTGGGAGATGAGTTTAATTCTAGGGGTCCCAAAATTTAAATCCTCTTTAAAATAGAAACCAACTGCCTAGTGCCTTTTCAAAATTACAAAATTACAAAATTACAAGGAAACTCTAAACGCTTGGCGCCTAACACAAACTATTTTCCTGGTGCCTTTACACAAAAGAAATTCAAAAAAGAAAAAGAAAAAGAAACCTAAAATGGTTTAGGGAATAAAATCAGTTTCCCTTCAAAACGAATTTCTTTTTTTGCTTTTCTTTCCCTTTTTTTTTGCAGCTCAAGGAACTCTTGGATCAATGATCCGATCAGACATGCCTACTTTTCCAACCTTCAGTGGTCCTTTGTCAATCACTTCTGGTTGTAATAGCCTGTTGTAGCATCCTGCTTCTTCATAGGTTTTGATTTCTTCTCCTTTGTAGCTGCTCTTTGTGAATCTTGCTTTCTGATCCATACCTTCTTGATCATAGTGGTCTTCTCTCTGATTCTCCTTTTGATAATTGTCTACAGATATCCAACTATCCTTCCACTTTGTAGGTCTTCCTTCAACTTGAGGCACCTTAGTCTTATGTGACCCTTCTCTCCACAATGAAAGCAAATAGGAACTTTATTCTTTTGTCTCTTCTGGTATTTGTTTTGTCTTGTCTTCTAAGTCTTTTACACCTAAGCTTGGACAAAGACAACTTCTGTGTGAGTTTTCTTCGTACCTGAAGAATCTCCAATGTAGCCAAGTCCTCGTTGATTTCCAGCTGGTCTTCGGCCAACTGCCAAAATTTCATCCAACTTGGCATTTCCTTTGTTTATGGAATCCATGGCCTTTTTGACATGACTCAACTTCTATTGACAATCTTCCAACTTCTTCATGGCTTCTTTCTTCTTCATGATGTTCTCTTTTCTTCTTCAAGGTGTTTGTTCAGCAAGATCATCTTGTTGGACTTCTTTAGTATGAGTTCATAGCCTTCGAGAAGATCTTCACCAGTCACTTCTTCACAGTCACTATCACTGTCACTATTTTTGAATGTTGCAATCGATGTTGAAACGTAATTTGCAACACTTTTGAACTTGCTTGATATCTCTGTTAGCTTCAACATAGAGGGAAACGTAGCATGGTGCCTGATCATACCTTCATTTTCTTCTTCCTCCAGACTCCCTTCAGAGTCTTCATCGCTCTAGGTAGTATTGTACAACTTGCCTTTCTTCTTGAGAGTGTTGGCGCACTCAGCTTGGAATTGTCCAAAGCCTTCGCATTCTCTACATTGGATCCTTCTTCTCCTACTGCTTTGATTTGGTTCCTCCTTCTTCTCTTCAACCTTAGAATCTTCCTTTTGAAGGACTTTTCTTCCTATTTTGCGCTGTTTGAACATTTTGTGGAGCTTTCTTGATAAGAACGTCATATCAGGATCATCTTCATCTTCCTGTAGGGGCTC
This sequence comes from Dioscorea zingiberensis, assembly GCA_026586065.1. Classification (NCBI taxonomy): domain Eukaryota; kingdom Viridiplantae; phylum Streptophyta; class Magnoliopsida; order Dioscoreales; family Dioscoreaceae; genus Dioscorea; species Dioscorea zingiberensis. Next base: position 18,199,997 of record CM048818.1, on the reverse strand, counting down.
TTTTTGTCTCTTTGCTTATGCTTTCAGTGCCAGGTTCTCCACCTTTTTGTCAGACTTCTAGTTCATCTCGTACACTTGGAGTGAACCTATCAGTTCATCTAGCCTCATGGATGTGATGTCACATGCTTCTTCTATCGCAGCCACCTTTGCATCAAACCTCCTTGGTAGAGATCTCAGGGTTTTTCGGATTAGCTTCTATTCTAAGTATTTCTTGCCGAGTTGGAAGGCTTGATTGGCTATGTCCATTAATTTGGCATTGAAGGTGCCAATGGTTCCATCTTCCTCCATCCTGAGATTCTCAAACTGGGTGGTTAGCATCTGAAGTTTGGAGGCACATACTAGATTCGTACTTTCAAGGATTCTTTGGAGTATATTGTCCAAAGATTCCTTGTGTGATTCGCATGTTGTAATATACTTGAACTAGTTCCCATCAACTCTACCAAATATTGAATTGAGAGCTTTCCCATTGGCGTTTGCTTTGCTTGTCTCTTCTTGACTCTAGTTGCTCTTCTTCTTCTTAACTTCCTTCTCCTAAGCATCCAGATACGTTGGGTGTGTCCAACCTTCTTCAATAATTGTCCACACACTCTCATTAATCGACTTGATAAAAGCCCTTATGCGCACCTTCCAATAGGGTTAGTTGGCTCCATTGAGTAGTGGTGGATGACTGATGGATGCTCCTTCTCTTCCGGCCATGGACGAAACTTCTAATGGGACCTCACCGACCTTGAATTCAAGGTACAACCGACGAACCCGCTCTGATACCACTTGTTAGTTCCTCTGAGGACTGGTGTATAGTTTCGTTGTAACTCAAGTTGCAACTCTTTCTCTCAAAGGAATACTCACACTCTCATACACACACAAACAAAACAAAGCAAACATGAAGGAAGGAGACACAAACGTTTGGTAACCTAGTTCGGCTTCCAAGCCTGCACCTGGGGGGCCAAGTCCGGAGAAAAACGATCCACTAAAAGAGAGGTAGAAACATGAGTACAACTCCCTTGTCACTCATCTCACAACATACATAAGCACCTCACTTATGATTGACCGATGACCACTATTACCTTACATACAAAGAGATTCTCCAGTGGCTCATCCTAAACCCTTAGACCTGGGCCTTATATAGATGCTCCACGAGCCTAAAATATCACCTGCCTCTTTTAGGATCTCCGAAATCTCTACGGGAACTAATTTCGACACAATCCAAATTTAGCTGTTGCAATTCCTGTTGCAACCAAATTTGCAACGTGGCCCGACTGTTGAACTGACTAAGGCTGCAGCTTGCGTTGCACCACGACCTCAAGACCTTTTAACCTTCCCGGTTGTGTCTGAGTCGACCACCGTTGGATCCTCCCTATCATATGACTACGGCAATTGGCTGGACTCCTCTACCTCACCAAGGCGCGCACACACACCTTCCAAACTTGATCTCCTTTCATCTAAGTTTGGGCTGCACAATCTTCCCAGATTGCTTTCAAGGATTTCTTTCCAAACTTATCCAACCTTGAGTGTTCATCAAATCATTTCAATCTTCAGCATACCAATGTTGTTCCATATCATATTTAGTTCTTCAATCAACTCTAAATATAGTCTTCAATCAAATCTCTAATCCAATCAAATCTTCAAGCCAAGCTTCAATCAAATCTTCAGCTCTTCCTTTACTTGGGCATGCGCCATATTTAGACCTTACTCAATATAGCCTTCAATTTGAATCCTCCCTCCAACTTGGATCTTGTTCCATATTGGTTGCAACTACTTTCCAAATTTAGCATGTACCAAAACTTGTTCTCTAAGTCAGCAGCGTCCTTTTTCAAAAATAGCTTCAATAGCAACTCCAAAATATCTTCGGCTCCTTGCCAAACATATCTTCAGTAGATCCTCTCAAATAGCATCTTTAAAGGCTTTCCAAAGATAGCCTCTTGCTAAAATAGTTCCATAAGATCTTCAAGCACTTGTGGGCTTCATAGAAATATCTCCCCAATGCTTTGTCCTTGAGACTTTGTCAACCATGCCACCACGTCATTAGTTGTCATGTCATTACTTCGCCACATCAGCATATTGTCCACATCATCAAGTTTGTCAAATGATGCCAACAAGGTGCTCCGATACTAATAGAGAACTTCCAATTTTGGTGCCACAGGTATGATGCTGTAACCACAGATGGTAAGCTTGGTTGGCAAGATCAACTCAACAAGAAGATCAAACCTTTGTTTGTTGCATATAATGGTACATTTGTTAATTACACATGGAAGGTTAGTGGTTTATTTTTATTGATTTTAATTTCTTTCCCAAACTTCTTAAAATTAGAGTTATTTTGAATGTAGAAAAATTATCCAAAGCTTTTAGCTGATTTTGTTGGTGAGAGGAGATATAATGTGTACATGGGCATTGATTTTTTTGGGAGAAACACATTTGGTGGTGACCAATGGAAAGTATGTTTTCTTGAACACTAAATTTTCATTTCCTACGGAAAAAAATTCTACATAAATTTTTATTTTGCAACTAAATAGGCCTTTAAGTAGATCATTTATTTTTTATTGGGCACCTTTGGAAAAGTGATATTTGCTTGTATATCGTATAAATATCTCTACAAAAATGATATTTGCTTGTATATCCTATAAATTTATTTATTTTATATTTTATATTTTATTTTACTTAAATACTCTTGTGGTTAAGTTGATCTTTGATGGAATGTGGCAAAATTACTAAGGTTGTGTTTGATTGCAAGATGGGAAAATGAGTGAAAAAGAAGACTTTTTCATAGAAAAGTTTGCCATGGAAAAGTTTTCCGTGGAAAACAAGAAAGTGGTTGTTTGATTGTACCCATTTTCCATGGAAAATTTTTGTTTTGCTGTTTGATTGCTCTTATTTTCCATTTTTCATGGAAAATGCCAAATTTGTTGTTTGATTACATCAATTTTCCCTAGAAAAAGTAACATATTCCTTAGAAAATTTTTGACTTTCTTCATAGAAAAAAATATATTTACCTATTTTTTGTCACTACTTAAATGCTATTTAACCTTTACACAAGAAATTTCGAATATATATATATATATATATATATATATATATATATATATATATATATATAAAACATAGATTTCAAACATAAATTTGAAACACCAATCAAACATAAATAAAAAAACAAAATCCATAAATTTCAAACTGAAATTTGCAACAATCCAATGAAAAGCATGTTCACATATTTCACCAATGAGGAAGGTTCACATATAAAAAGTTTGAGTAACTAAGGAGGTTCAGCGCCAGTGCGCGATTGCAGAGGTTTATTGGAGACCAACAAAGCTCGACGGAGGTTTGTCGAGTAGGGAGGTTGGCGGAGGTTCTCTCAATTCTAAGGTTCACGTCGCGTGAGAGAGTAGAAAAACCCTGATATTTTGTTATTTTGTTTTTTTTAAAAACCCCTATATTATTTTGTTATTTTGGTTTTTTAAAAAACCCCCCTCTATTTTCCCGGGAAACATTTTCCTGGAGTTGGGAGAGGAAAAGTTTTTCACAAATTTGAGGAAAATAGGGTCACGTGACAAGGTTTGTGGAAAACTTTCCATGGAAAATTTTGGCAATCAAACAGCCCAAAAAGCTGGAAAATCAACCATGAAAAAATTTTCCATGGAAAAAAGTGGCAATCAAACACACCCTAAAATGAGTTTGCTAATATAGGGGTAAATTACATAGGAAGTCCCTCAACGTAGGCTTCTTCCCAATTGCGTCCCTCATCTTAATTTTGTAACATGAAGGTCCTCCAACTTTAAAATCGTAACTAAGTCCCTTAGGCCGGTTGTTGGTTAAAGAGAATGTGACATGGTGGTGAAGAGGCTGACTCACTCCACCCATTTATCTGACATTGCAAGTTTTATGTTATATTTCATATACGGTCACTCAACTTATGGATTATTTTATAATTATTTCTAAATAAAAATAAGTTTTTTCAAAACCATCTTTGTAATTTAAATTAATTACTCCCCCATCTCCTTCCTCTTCCTCTCCTTCGCCATCAATCACCGACGTCCCTTCCCATCTCCACTGCCTTTTCCTCTTCTCCCACCGCCTCCTCCCGTCCTTCTCCCCTTTCCTCCTACCCCCTCCTCCACCCTCACTCTCCATCTCCCCCTCCTCACCGGCACCCAGCCCCCCACTGCCTCCTCCCGCCCCCTTCGCAACAAATTCCTCAACTCGAAGCCCCCTCCCAATTACGTCACTGGCCTCGTCTGTGATTCGATAAGCGGATGGATTCTTGGCGCAAGGACCGGAGAGAGGCGCGGTTCAAACAGGAGATTGAGAAATACCATGTATCTAACCCTAAAATCATCGAGCAATTCGCAGATCTAAAATGGAAGCTCGCCGATCTTAAGCCAAAGCAGTGGGATAATGAGCAAGGCAAGGAGGCACGACGACACGGTAGGGAGCGAGGAGCGGCAAGGCAGCGATGAGATTTGGGGATTTTAAAACTGGTAGTGAACCGACCAAGAGCATGCGAAGTCACGTGAAGAGAGGGGGGAGGGGGGAAGGGACTCAGCAGGGTGGGAAAGAAGTTAGTAGGGTGAGTAAGCCCTTTTACCGCCATATCACCTTCTCTTTAATCAACAACCGACTTGAGGGATTTTTAAGTTATGGTTTTAAAGTTGGAGGACCTTCGTGCTACGAATTGAAGATTAGGGACCCAAGTGGGAGAGAGAGTATAGTTAAGAGACCTCTGATGTAATTTACCCACTAATATAGCCATCTAAATAGGTTTTTACTAAAATACCCCTATAAAAGTTTGGAATTGTTTAAATGCCCATGAAAAAGCTCAAGATGGTTTATATATTTTTTTTTATAACTATGGTTAGGTTTTAATTATGGTTAAAACTCAGAAATTCTAAAAAAAGCTAACAATGAGTATGACAAGGTATCTCAATAATAAAATATGTTTTACAAGGTGATGCAAGCAAATATCATTTTTAGAAGTATTTAAGTAAATATACTTTTGTAGGCACATAATTTTTCTATTTTATTATATAAATAAAATAAATTTGATATATTAATACGAAATATTTACAATTTTAGGAATAGTATCAAGATGTGAAAAGTTAAAATTTCAAAATTACGCTTCCAGATCTCAACGAGAAGCTAGGGGTATTTTCGTCCGTAAATTTGCTCACACCCTGCATCTTCGGTCCACTCTTCCGGCTCTCTTCGATTGGATCGAGATCCGGCGACGGGTGTTCATGGCGGTGATGATGAGGAGTGGGGCGGTGGCGGCGGCGCTTCTGGCCACGTTGGCGGCCGCGTCCCTTTTCGGTTCCTCAATGGGGGCCTCTCCGGCGGCGTTCGTGAAGAAGACCGTGGCGGCTCACGAGATCGTCATCTTTTCCAAGTCCTACTGCCCGTAATCTCTTTCTCTCCATTTGATTTCCTTCTCGAAAATCTCTCCTTACCTTTTGTTTTAATGTTAATCCTTTGTTTCAAGTGATGTGTTTGGAGGAATGTTTGGTCAGTATGTATATAGATTAAATGCGTTCGACTATTGATAGGTGTTGTCCCCATTTGTATGTGTGTGACCATTGTGAGGTTGGTGTAGTTGAAACTCATTGTGGATCTCATGCCATGTTTCTCTTTGAGAATTGGAATTTAATCGAATAATTAGTTTTGGGTTAAGTGTGCGGTTAAGCTTAAAGTTGTTGTCTTGTGTTTGTTTTCTGTTGCTAATGCAAGATTGATTTTTCGAAAGATGTTGTCTTGGGCTGATTGTTATGTGTATTTTGAGTTTTGCTTTTATTCTCGAATGATCATTTTAAGGTATGTGTGGATGAACACTCATTTGGAGATAATTTTATGCTTGAATGCACATTTTGAGGTTTGTATAGTTGATAAACATCCATCAACTTATTTTTATGCTTCATGCTCATTGTAAGTTAAGTCCTGATGAGCATTCATTATAAGCCTCTTTTTATGTTTTAAAGTGCATTTTGAAGTTTTTTTTCGATGAATCCCATTGACTTAATTTTATACTTCACTGTGCAGTTTTGATGTTTTGCTGATGAATATTCACTATTGACTTACTTTTATGCTTGAATGTTCAATTTGAGGTTTGTGTTGTTGAACATCCATTATCAATTTAATTTTCTGCTTAAATGTGCATTTTGAGGTTTTTTTTATATGAACACCTGTTGTCAACTTTATGCTTGAATGTGCATTTTGAGATTTGTTTTAATGAGCGTCCATTATTGATTTACTTTGATGCTTGAATTTGCATTTTGAAGCTTGTGTTCTACCTCCGCAATGAACATAACATGGTTTTGAGCAGGTATTGCAAAAGAGCAAAGGGTGTTTTCAAAGAACTGAGCAAGGTGCCTTATGTTGTAGAGCTGGATCAAAGAGGTTTGTTGTTGCTTCCATCATGTCATCTTGGTTTTCTTATGAGCAGTTTTCTTGTGAAAGTTTTTTGTTTACATTTGTTAAGTTCTACAAGTTTAAAACATGTAAGAAACTCTCGAGAGAATCTTTGGTGGTACATTATGTAAATATAAAGTACAGTTTCAAGTCTAGGTTTATGTAATGTCTTGTTTCCCTTTCTTGTTTTCCCTTATTTATTCATGCTTTCTTTTGAAGTATTGAAATATCCACGGCTGTACTGAGTGTTACGTTAATTTTTCTATCTGGTGTCATTCTCATTCCAACTCCTCACCTATTGTTCGTTTCATCCACCAGAATGTTTCTCTGTCTTTGTGTAACTCCACTCTATATTGCGGATGCTAAAAGTTTGCTAATGTATCCATCAGCGCCAGAGTGTGACTTTGTTTGTTTTGACAACTTTTTCCTTGCTTGAAGCTCGATCTAGAGTTGTCTCCTCTACTATCCTCTACTATCAGAGAAGCCTACTTATAAAACTCCAGTCTCAATCTGATAGCAGAATAGCTCACATGTTCTTTGTTCATGAGTCCAATATGCTATGAAGGAATTCGGGTATGTTTGCCAAGGGTAGCCATAGCAGTAGAATGAGTAGTGAAATTTTTTGTGATCTCACTGAGCTAATAAGGACCGCCTTTTGTCTTGTAGATGATGGATGGGACATACAAGATGCCCTCTCGGAGATCGTTGGGAGGCGAACTGTCCCTCAAGTTTTTATCAATGGGAAGCACTTGGGTGGCTCCGATGGTGACAAACCTCACTTTCTTTTAATTCTCTTTGAATCGTTCTGCTATTTACCTTTGCTACAATTTCAGATACCGTTGATGCATATCAAAGCGGGAAGCTGGAAAAACTTCTAGGCGTCGAAAAGAAAGAAGATCTGTGAATGAAGATCACTAGTCTTGACTGTTAATTGGATTCATATCAGGAATCAGTAGAAAATGACTGAAGTGACTCTGGCTTATTTATCTCTTTGTTCAGAATCAGAACATGCAGTACTTTAGCATGAGAAATTGGAAGAAATTATAGCAAAAAACATTTGAAACTTAGTGTGATAATGTGCTTATTCATTCTCAGAGATTTAGTAGATATTGGCTGGCATGTTATCCATATCTACTTGTTGCTACAGGTTGCTTGTTGGAAATACTTGAAAGGGCTATCAATAATGTACAAATGGTTGTTACAGTGAAAAAAAATAAGCTAAATTTTTTATTACAATCAGCAGCTCAAAGTCACTTTTCCATGGCAATCAAGCGACATATTCTCTGTATAAACCTGAGTACATTTTGCTGAAATACAATCTTGTACATTTTTTGAACTTTTTGTTCCTTGGAAACCAATTAAACAAGAGCAGATGATTTCAGAGTAGATTGCAATACTGCATCAAAGTTCAGACCTGTGTCTGCCTCTTTAGAGACTCATTCTCCTTCCTCAGTTTCATAATCTTCTGCTTTAACGTCTCAATATGATGGATGGAGATTGCCTCCCTTTGCTGTTCTGCCTGCTTTGTCTTGAGGTTTAACACTGCATAAACCAACACGAAGGGATTAGAAAACATAAGGTGAAAAGTTTTATTTTATATATATATATATATATATATAGTTTTGGTATGCAAGCTGACAGATCAAGCAGTATGAATACATATCATGTAGTTTCCTCAGTAAAAGGTGGGTCTAAATATAATATACAAGCAATTTCTTTTGAGTGAAACATTCATTTGCAATCCCTTAATGGTGAAGCCATAAATCCATCTAGAAAAAAACCCCGCAAATATGTTTACCAAATATCCGGTATTGGGCAGGAAGGCTTACACTCGCATTCTGCATTTTGGAGCTTCTTTTGCAGCTCTTTTTTCTCTTCCTGTTCAACTAGAATCCAGTCTTTCAAATCCTGAATTTCTTGATGATCTGCCACATGATGCATACTGTGAGTAGCTATTAACTATGATCAGAAGCCAGACAGTTTTGGCCAAAGTTGTCTCAGAGACTGACATTTTTTATCAAAATCGGCAGCAATCTGATCAAGATTTGTTGTCAAAATTTCTATTTGAGTTCTGTGAGCGGCCAATTCTTGATGTAGCTGGTTTATCAGAGCTTTGTCTGCTGCTTGTTGAAGAAGAGAGCAACTGGTTGCAATCCAATTAGCTACATAACTAATGAATCAAGAAATAGCAATGAGAGACATAAAAGCGTCAATAGGCATACTTGAGCTGCCCCTCTAGATTATGGATCTTCACTTCACTTTCTTGTTTTAAATGTTCTATTGTTTTCCTATGTTCCTGCAAGAAACATCCTCTCTCTTGACAGTGATCATTGTTAGCTTAACTCAATCATGCAAAAAGTGCAACTTACATCTTTTAAACTGATGAACTGCACGTTAACATCTTTTAGTTCCTCGGTCACACTCTGAAACTTAGTATGGCATCTCATCTATCATAAGGCAATGATTTTAAAAGTAGAATTCCAAGTTTACAAGTTCAGAAGAAAGACTGAGAAACCTCATAAACCTAAAACAAATGAGTTTCATGTTTATACTTTTAATTTTTAAACAAAGAATGTAGTACAAATTATCAAATAGTAAAAGGGCAACCCGGTGCAACAAAGCTCCCGCATGCGCGCAGGGTCTGGGGAAGGGTCGGACCACTTGGGTCTATTGTACACAGCCTTACCCTGCTTTTTTTGCAAGAGGCTGTTTCCACGACTTGAACCCGTGACGTCCTGGCACATGACAACAACTTTACCGTTGTGCCAAGGCTCCCCTTCACAAATTATCAAATAGTACACATTATAAATGATTGTTCTTATCCATCTGCTCAGCAGATTAAAGATGAGAAATTGTGGAGATGATGGTTGAACTATAATTTGCCTTTCTTTTTCAAACAATCAAGATTCAGCAGATTAAGTCATAAGAAATCGTGCAGATGGAACTTCTGCCTGCCATTCCTAACAATACAGCCAACTGCAGATAATTTCTCTCATGACTCTGACCCTGGAAGAACACTTACTTCCCACCTAAATACAAAATTGGCCACTGGCTCCAAGAATGATTTACTGAACTCGTACTTGTTTCTCAATTACCTTCTCTAGTATTCTTGGAATCTCTGGCAAAGATTTTAAATTTGTTAACTGTTAAACACTCTGTGACCTTAATCAAACTCTTCATACAACTCCATAAATGATTTTCCTGAATGTGATCTTTTACTTTGCACAAAATATTTAACCCACTGAACCTTCTCCTTTCCTTTCTTGGAGGGTAGCATGAGACTAATTTTTCCGCTATAGGATTGTTTAGTTTAGAATCAGAATTAAGTAATAAGAAATTTACTTTCCAGTGAACAAGCAAATGAGATATTTTGACAAATTCTGTTACATTTTGCAGTACTCTGAGCAGGAGGACATACCTGATGAGTAAACTTGGTCAGGCAATTAGTATACAATTTCTTCAAATGGTCATTATCTACATCAAATCATTTCCAAAAATCACTATGGAGCTATATTATTCACTTAATATCTGCAGAGATATTCAAAATGTTGTATACTGATGGAATGAAATTAAGGTGAACTTACATGTGTCTGTAGACACACATTCATACATATTTCAAATTGTTCAGTATCAAAACTCAATCATCAGTATAATAAAATACAATTGGCTACATAAAAATTTATTGGGAAATGCTCCAAGGAACTACAAAACCTAAGAATGTGTTGGAAATGGAGTGAGCTAGTCCGAAGGCCCAGCCCAACGCTTCCATTTACTCTCAACCAACCACTGTTGAATCTCAGAGGTTTAGTCCCACATCAGCTGGAAACTCAACATCAAACCAATTTATATATCATCTTAGCCATAGCCACTTGATTAAGTTGACAAGTGGGCTAGGCTGGATCAAACCTCTATTCCCAGCCGATGTGGGACGAAACCTCTGAGATTCAAGAAAGATTAGCTGAGAGGGTGAATGGAATAGCTAGGCTGGGGCTTCAGACTAGCCCACTCCATTTCCAACAGTCCCCCACTACACTCCCTGTCAAGCATAATGCTAATCAATATGGTATATGAAGTGTAGAACACTGAGAACAAAAATATATTGAAAATTTTTATATATCTCAAAAATAATATGAAAGCAATCATATAAGTCATTAAACTAAGGATTTTGATTCTAGTCAAATAAAGAGATGAAGTGTTTGTTTTTTAAGTTCTTCGGCTTATACAAGATCATAAATTGAGGTGTCCTTAGGGACTTGGACCTTAGTTTTATAGTAGAGTCTCCAACTGATGGAAATATAGGGAACTAGGTTTTGAACTACATTCCTTGAATCAACATTCAACAAAACTAAAGATCCTATGCAATACTTAAGCTAGGCGGATTGGCGCATTACTTGGCCATGCGCACAATACCATTTCATAGACATTTTTAGAGAGTTATCTACCCTCACAACTGCGGCTTGAAAGTGATCTTCACATAGGTAAGATCTCTAAAGATAATACAACCATTGATCTTATTAAGAGTTACGCTCAACCATAAACCACTACACGAGAGCTCTCGCCATAGGAATGGGGTTAGAGTATACCTCTAATAAATATTATGCTCTCCCAGTCAACCAATCAGAAAGCTTCTCTTTGAACTTCTATCCTGAGATCTCTAGTTAAGGAAGTACGGTCACTATTGTTATTAACTTTTATGGGTTTATCCTCATTCTTCTTGATGTATCAGTTACCAATGATCTCGATAGCCTTTTTAGTCAGGCAACCCGCTGGATTTAGCTCTGACTTCACATAATCTATACTGGCAACGTTGTGTGCTTTAGGTGCTTCCATACTTACTTGTGATGGATCCCCAAATGCTTACACAATTCAATAATAGATTTAGACTCACAATGAATAGTAATAGTAGGCATATTTAGAGACATAACAGGAATTTTAGAAAGTAAATTTCTAATCAATTCAGCTTCAGTGCAAGTGGAATCTAGTGCAATAAATCTAACTTCTATGTTGCTCCTAGTATTGAGTTTCTACTAGGCAGATTTCTATTAGATAGCTCCTCTACCAAGTAGAAACACTTGGCCAGCGGTAGATTTTAAGTCCAAGGAATCAGATATCCAATTGGTATCTGTATATCCCTCTACAACATCAAGGAATCTTGTGTATCTCAATCCTTGGGACATGGTTCCTTTAAAGAATTTAAGAACTCTCTCAAGAGTAATCCAATGCTTAAAGTTAGGGTTACTAGTGTACCCACTGAGTCTAGTCACAACATAAGCGATGTTAGGTCTGGTTCTGATAGATATGTAGATCTTATAATTTATGCAAATCGATCTTGTTTTATAGGTTCACCCTTATTTTTTCTTAAGGTGTATGCTGGGATCAAAAGGTTTTCAATCTAGATATCCAAATTTTTCTTACACCTTCTCAATATAATGTGACTGATATAAAATTATTTCAGAGTCAGTTCCAGTGAGCTTGATGCCCAAAATAACATTTGCCTCTTATAAATCCTTATATCAAATTTATTAGATAAGAATTTCTTAATATTATTAATCAAGTTTATATTTGGGGCAAATACAAGTAAATCATAAACATGCACACATATTATGACACACTGGTCATTTATTTGCTTGCAATACACACATCTGTCATAATTATTGACTGTAAAGCCATAAGAGATAATTGTGGTGTCAAACTTAGCATGCTACTATTTAAGGGCTTGCTTCAATCCATATAGAGATTTTACAAGTTTACAGATCTTGCGCTCTTACCCTGGGGCAATAAAGCCTTAAGGTTGTTCTATGTAAATTTCATCCTTTATATCTCTATCTAGAAAAGTTGTTTTGACATCCATTTGATGAGTTTGTAATTTGTACACAGAAGCTAGGGCAATTAGAATTCTAATGATTGCAATATGAACCATAGGTGAGTAGGTGACAAACCCTTAGTGACTAATCTGGCCTTAAATTCTTCTATGGATCCATAAGGCCTTAGTTTCTCTCTAAAGGCCCACTTGCATCCTAGTTGTTTATTTCCTAGAAGTAAAGTAGTAAGAATCCAAGTATTGTTACTCAATATTAAATTTATTTCATTATCAATTGCCTCAATAGATCTCATAGCTTCTTGATAGGAAGTGGGAGTATCATCAATCAAGAACGTAACAAAATAATTTCCTAGGTTCTTCTAGGTTCTTCTACAAGTTTAGGAATAGGTCTACTAGAAGAATCATGGGCTATAGGAGCAAGAGCATGATACTAAGATATTGGAGTACTTAAAGGAAATATGCTTTCAAAATAAGATGCAACTCTAGCCTCAATAATTGTGTTGTTAGCAATTTGATTTACCTTTGAATTAATCACAAAGAAGCTACTAACATTACTGATTAAAGCATATTCCACAAATATAACATCAATTGTTTTAGGTCCAACTTTCCTAACCTTTGGTTCAAGTATCTTAACTTTAGCTAGACACCCCACACTTTAATGTAATTCAATTGTGGCGCTCTTTTCTTCCAAAGCTCATAGCTTGTGTTTGATAGGGGGATATCCCACATGGGATTATGAATAATTTTTGAAAAGTTTTGAATTTTTTAGGGGAAAATTTTAAAGTAAAGATATTAATAATAAGATAGCTATGTGGCTTCCATGTATTGGTGAGTGAGGCATTATTATATTCTTAAACTTGAATTAAAATTTTTGGTGGAAAAAAATTTCATTGGGAAATGTGTTGGGGATATCCCCCTATCAAACACAAGCATAGAGTGTCATGTCACGGTCTTTAAAAGGTACTCTGTTGAGTATAAAACAAGCTGAAAGTATGATTTCCCTCCACAAATTCTCGGGTACTCCATAATTTAATAGTATGGCACTTACTATATCCATTAATGTCATGTTTTTCTTTTCTGCTGCTCCATTAGACTCTGGTCTATAGGGAGCAATGAACTAGTGGATGATGCCGTTCTTTTCACAAAATTGAGTAATAGAGTGAGAGAGGTACTCACCACCTCGATCAGACCTAAGAGTCTTAATGGATTTCCCAAACTGGTTTTCAACTGTAGCTTTATAAATCATAAATTTGTTAAGAGCTTGATCTTTTGTTTTAATCAGATAGACATAACAATATATAGTGGTCCTTTATAAAGGTTATGAAATACCTATTACCGGCTCTAATAGGAGTTCTATTTGAATCACAAATGCCACTATGAATTAATTCAAGTAAATGAGAGTTTCTATTAATGTGTTGGAAAGGCTTTTTAGGAAGCTTGGCTTGAAAGCAAATCTGGCATTTAGAATTAGAGTCGATTTTTTATTTAGGAATCAAGTTTAAGTTTATTAATTTTCTTATTGTTCCAAGATTTACATGTCCCAATCAACCAAACCAAGTCTCATAAGATTCAATATTCATGATCACAGATGAAAAAAAAGTAGAAGTACTTTCATTGAATGATAAAGTAGAAGGTTCACAAACATTTAGCCTAAATAAACCGCCCGATACAAATATTTTTCCCACAATATGGTTTCTTTTAGTGATTATAACTCTATTAGACTATAATACAATTTTATAACCAATTCGAATCAAAAGTGAACCACTAATCATGTTCCTCCTAATGTCTAGCGCATGCTGAACATCCACTACAGTAAGGACTTTACCTGATATCATCTTGAGGTCTATTCGCCCTTTTCCCAACATATATGCAACTGATCTATTTCCCAGAGTCACATATCCTTCACTTGAAACCTGGTAAGTGGAGAACCAGAAACAATTAGTACAGACATGAACATTAGCACCAAAGTCTCGGCACCACTCTAGGTTTTGATAAGTCAAATTCACTGTAGGAATAAAGCTTACTAAACTAACTGAGTCTCAGTTGACTTGTGGTTTAGGAGGACCAGTACTCTGCTTCACTGGTGTAGTCTTCTTGAAAAAGCAGTCTTTTGCCACATGATTGGTCCTACCACAAACAAAAGTGTTTAGGGTTCTTCTTAGGGGGTGTTTGATGGCCCAGATATAGGTGGATGGGAAAAGGCCTATCCACTTAAACTTTACTTTGTCTGTTTGATGGGTCTTTAAAAAGTGGATAAGGAGTTTCAAGGGTTTTCTACATCCTTTCAAAACTAGATATCGACTTTCGGCCAAATCGGCCAAAACTTCTTATCCTGTCCAGTTGTCCCTTGAAGCTGGAATTCTACATCCAACAGCTAGAGAAGACTCGATCCCGCGCTCGACCGTTGGAGAGTTGAAGTCATAGCCTCATCGCCGGAGTTGATTGTTGTTGAAGATGAAGCAGAAGCAGAAACAAAATCAGAAGAGGAGGAAGATGAAGAGATTAAAAAAATGGAAATCATAGATGATGAGTTTGACCTTTTGGACATTGATGAGCTGAATAAAAGGTTTGAGGAGTTCATTGAGAAAGAGAGGATGAAGAGGAGGTTAGAGGTAGCCCTGCAACTTGCAATGTTTGAATGTTCATGGAGTGCTACTACTCACAGGAATAATAATAATAAGGGTTAAACCCATTTTTAGTCCCTGAAAACGGGACCAATGTTCATTTTCATCCCAAAATTCAAAATTTGTTCAATATGGTCTCTATGTATTGCATATTTTGACATTTTGGGTCCCTATATATTCCGTATTTTGGCATTTTGGTCCCTATTACTGACGTGGCGGTCATATGGAGTACCAATGAAATGCATATAATCTTTTTATTATTATGTTTAGGTCGTTATTTTGCTAATGTGGAGTCATAAGTGGAAGTACATGCTAATGTGGACTGTATTGAATAAATTTTAAATCTTTGGGATGGAAATGAACATTGGCCCTGTTTTCAGGGACCAAAAATGGCTTTAACCCTAATAATAATAACGTGAATTTTTGTGTATATGTGAAATCAGAATGGAACTTCGGGAAATTCTTGTTTTTATTAGTTTGTGTGCTTCTTTTAATAATGCCACATACTATACCTCGCTTTCCTACATGTATCTATCTTAGCTTTTGGTGTTTTTTATTTTTTATTTATTTTTATTTATTTATTTTTTTTATGAGAAGAACTTGTTCATCAAGATATCAATAATATTTCATTTGTGGATGTATAAAACAAATATGTTATGCTTTATATATGTATGATTTAAATTTTCGTAAAACAAATAAACAAATACTAAGCAGAAATAACTTTGAAGTAATATTCATTTTGTGGATTAGAAAAAGTTAAATTGAAAAAATATATATAATATTGTTGATTGGTATTAATGAAATCAAAGTTCATAATAATTTGGATTAATTTGAAGTAATTTTTTTCCATCGATACAAACTCAAATTCAAAAACATTTATTCCATTTTATCCCAATTTTATTTGGACCATAACTAAACACTATTTATAAATATTGTCCCAGAGATAGTAACAAGGAATCAAACCAATAATTTTTTTTTTTCTAAAAAAAAGAATGGAGATCAATTCAACATGTAATAATTCTAAAGAATGGAAATCAATCAAACCAATGAAAAAGTCCTCTTTTTATTGGCAGGATGTTGATTTGAAACCCTTAAAAGCTTAATAAATTAAATTAATATAATTAAAAAGTAATAATTCTAAAAATCATATCTATTTATATTATTATAAGTGAGAGTATATTAATCTTATTTTAAAAATTTCTAAAAAAATAAAAATATATATTAAGATTTTAGAATTTATGCACTTGGGGGTAACTTTACCATCTATTCAAGAGAGTCACCACATCATCTTATATCCATACAACCAAACACCAAAAGTCTATATCCACTTTTCCTATCCATCTTAACTTATCCACCAAAAAGTCTATATCCACTTTTTATATCCATCCAACCAAACACACTTATGTAAACTTACATCCTTGTCAATCTACATCCTTGAAAGTCCCCATCCAAGGGATGAACACTTACAAGCAATCAAACACCCCCTTTAGATGATTTGAGAATTAGTGGTCGAGGTTGGAAAGAGTGATGTTTGCGATTTGCCCCTCTATTTAAAGTTTTTGTCCCTAGGGGAATATTGTTTGTTCTTTGGTGAGTATCGGGGACCTCTAGGACTGTTGCTAGTTTTAGTCAGATAAACTTTGCTCTTAGATGAGTGTCTGGGCCTAGAATGGAGCCGATTTGCCTCTTCAGTCCTTAAGATCAAGGGTGTTAAATTGTTAATCTTGTGTCTAAGAGAAACAATAAAGTTAGACTAGGAGAGTGAAAATCTACCTAGAAATATAGACACAAAATGACTATCAATAAATTTTGAGCCATGTTTGTTAAAAGAAGACATGAACTCTTGAAATATGTGAATTTGATCTTGAATGGGTACGCCATCAATCATTCTAAAGTTGTCAAAATCAACAATTAGACAGCTGGTTCTAGTTGTGTTATTTGGACAGTACTTGGTCTCCAGAGAGTCCCAGATTTTCTTAGTGGCCTTACATTAATAATGCCGATTACACAGTTTGTTTGAAAAACAATTGAGCAGTCGATACTTGCAATAATAATTTATTTCATCTGGGGACCTATCAGGTTTGTTGGAAGTTTGGAATTGATCAGAAACAGATATTGAGAATCGACAAAGAGCATTGGGGCCGAAATCATTAGAATCAGTATCTAGGCTTCCCCTAAGTACTGAATCAAGTCCTTGGGTAGTTAGTCAAAATTTCGGCTTGGGCTTGCCATATTTTAAACAAAGTTTTCCCGTCAAATTTTTCAGGTTTACTACACATGTTTTGTTGATTAAAAGACATTGTGTCAACTAAGTGTGAATTTAGTTTCTTTGCAAAGTGATGATCAAGTAATTAATTTAAATAAGAGATCTACAGCAGAAAATGACAATTTCCCAAGAACTAGCAGCAGAAATTTCAACAATTAGGAAAGCAAAAACAGAATTAAATTAGCAAACATTTCAGCAGTTTAAGAAGAGTGAAGAATGGGAAATTTCAGCTTAGCAGTAACCATACAATTCCGTATAACAATGTTGAAGCAAAGTGATCAATTGATTCAAAGCACACTGCTGCAGGCTGTGAAGCAGTCAAACAAATGTATAGCTGCTTAAGTGTGATTGTGCAATGATTGAAATTCAATTCTAAAGAAATTCAGTGCACAGGTCTGCAATTTGAAGCTAAGGTTTTAAAATTTCAATTGATTATTGATACACTAACTTCTATGATCTGATCATCAGATTGATGCACTAATAAATTAAATCAGATTGAGTTGGTGCACTAGTGGATTAATTCAGAATTGAGTTGATGCATAGATTGATGCATTAGTGGATTGAATCAGATTAAGTTGGTGCACAGATTGATGAACTAGTGGATTAAATCATATTGAGTTGATGTACAAACTTCTATGATTTGGTGGTTCTCATGTGATAAAGTTCTGCATGTTTAGATAATTAAATCAAGTGATTAAAGCTCTGCAGTTGATGTTTCCGGTAAGGATTAAATTAGAGCAGATTAAGATCAGTGATTATACAATGTAAATAGAGTAAAGGTGCAGTTAAAATTAGTGAAGTGATTAAGATGTATTACAGCTGCAGTTAAAAAAACAGTGAACTGATTAACAACAGTGAGCTAAAGTTTTTCCTAACAGTGGAAATCGGTTTTTAGCTTGTTGGAAAAAACTATCAATCTATTAACACAATTTAAAAAGATTGATGCTAAACTCTGTGATTAAAGAAATCAACAATCTAACTTCAATCAATCAAATTCCACCAGTTTCTAACAGCCCTGATGAAACAATTATCACAACATATACTATGAAATCAATTAAAGTTTAGAATTGTCAAACAAGGATAGGGCATGCAAAAGAACTACCCTAAAGACAGATTTTGCCTCCACCATGCAAGGATTCCGGCGAACACTCCGGCCAGTAGGGTACTCCAAACCCCCGGCGTTGACAACCTCCTTCCTAGCACGTCTTTGGCAAAGTAGCCTAAGTATCAACCAAGAACTCAATGGTTTGACATGAAGAAAAAGGAAGAAAGAATAAGATGATGAACAGTGTTTGTTGAGAAGCTCTCTAGATTTAAGATGATTATCAGTAAGAGAAGAGATGAAAAAGTCAAAGATTCTTCTACCCATGTAAAAGGTTA
Source organism: Dioscorea zingiberensis (assembly GCA_026586065.1). Taxonomy (NCBI): domain Eukaryota; kingdom Viridiplantae; phylum Streptophyta; class Magnoliopsida; order Dioscoreales; family Dioscoreaceae; genus Dioscorea; species Dioscorea zingiberensis. The sequence continues at coordinate 18,181,516 of CM048818.1, read as the reverse complement.
TATAACCCTGATCTGGTCTAACGGATGAACAGAAAATGATCCGTTGGACCAGATCCAACGGCTAGATGTGGTGTGAGATAAAAAAGAAAAGAAAAGAAAAAATAAGCCTAGGAAGGAAGGCCTGTTTGCATGCCAACCGACAGCAGCTGGCGTGTGAGAGGTTTGATCCAACCAAGCCCACTGATCAAGGGCTGAAATGATATATAAATTGGTTTGAGGTTTAGTTACCAGCTGATGTGTGACTAAACCTTTGAGATTCAACAGAGGTTGGCTGTGAAAATAAGTGAAATGGGTGGGTTGGGCCTTTGGGTCAGTCACTCCATTTCCAACTGTCCTGATCTGGTCCAACGTTCAAAAATGATCTGTTTAACCAGATCAGGACAGTTGGAAATAGAGTGGGCTAGCTTGGGGCCCAACCCATCCATTCTATTTTTATCATAGGCAACCTCATAGAATCTCAGAGATTTAGTCCCACACATGCTATTGATGGGAAGTAAACCTCAAACCAATTTATATTTCATCTTAACCACAACCACTCAGTCAAGTTGATTAGTTGGTTGGGCTGGATCAAACCTTTCATATGCATGCCGCTCGCTTACACGCAACCGTTGTTAGCTCGCGCATGTGAGCCCCCTTCTTGAGGCCTATTTTTTCTTCTTTTCTTTATCTCCCACCACATTAACCATTGGATCTGGTCTAATGGATCATTTTCTGACCGTTGGATCAGATCAAGGTTATAGAACCCTTTTACATAGACTCTGACCTTTTCATCTCATCTCTCACTGATAATCATCTAAGATCTAGAGAGTTTCCAAGCAAACACTGTTAATCTTCTTTTTCTTTTTTCTTCTTCCTGTCAAACCACAGAGGTTTTGGCTAATACTTGCGCTACTCCCGCAGAAGATGTGCTATGGGAAGTGGTTGTCGATGGCGAGGGTTAGGAGTACCTTGCTGGAGTGTTTGTTGGAATCCTTGCACTAATGAGGTGAAATTAGTCTTTAGGGCAATGCTTTGCATGCCTTACCCAAGTTTGACAATTCTAAACTTTAATTGATTCATATTATATGCTCTTATAATTATTTCATCAGTGTTGTTAGAAATAGTTGTAATTTGATTGATTAAAGTTTAATAGATTGTTGATTGCTTTAATCACAGGTAGCATCAATCTTAATAGATTGTATAAGTAGATTGATAGTTTTTTCCATAAGAATGCTCAATAAAAATTTCATATTTGTGGAGATTAGCCGCAAATAAACACATGGAGTCTAAGTTTTATGCAAAATTATCTACCAACTAATTAACATCAAACAAATGCTTTTGAAGTATGAGTTAACTGAAAACATCAAATAGAGTTTTTCTCTTAAGAGAACTCAATTTGCATTTTAAATACCATTCCTAAACCTCAAAGCATCATCCCTCATTGATTCAATAGATGCTGCAGTAGCTATATTTCGTGAAAGATAAAGACAAATATACACATATAAGAGAAGATCCTCACCATTCTTTAGACCACTACAAGAAATTTCAAGGACTTCACGCCGTTTTGTCTCTGCACTATAACTCGATTTCAGTGACTGGATCTCCAAGACGGCATGTTTGTACCCCTAAAGTTCATGAAATTCAAACACCAAAATTGCAAATCATTCAGGGTAGAGATCTCAAAACTCCATTCTCAGACTACCAATTACGGTTTCCATCGATTAATAAGAATTTCGGGCACTATTTAACAAAAATTCCCCAAAAAACCCAATTTTCGCAAGAGAAGAAGGGATTTGGATCAAGGTTCTATGATAACAACGATGATACCTGATAGATCTGCTCGAAATCTCGGATTAGGGTTTCCAAACCCTCTTCACTCGTCGCCGCCGTGACCTCCATTCCCGGCGTTCCCGCCCCTTTCATTCCCTCACGCGCGCAGTTAGAACTTAGAATCTATACCGGTTCAAACGAACGGTCCAGATTAAATCCTCGTGATCATCTACATCATTTAATAATGACCATCGATCTCAATTCACGATGGACGGCCTAGATTGCATGATGCTTCACAGTAGAAAACCGGAGCCAGAGCCGGAGGACGGGAGAAACGAAGACATGGACGGAGACTACCTTGGCGGCGCCGTCGCCGGCGGTGGCGGGAAGAGAAAGAGAAGAAGAGGGAGGCCTAGTTCCTCGTCTCCTTCATTCAATCGTGTTTCGTTCCCTTTGATGCTCGCCTCAATTGCCAACCTCCATAACCCTCGGGCCCGTTCCCTCATCAAACGTCTCCTGCGCGCCCACCTCGCAGTCATCTCAACGCCTCTACCTCTCAGCCGTCTCGTCCCCAGTGGATTGCTCGCCCTCCTCCCCAGCCTGCTTGCATGATATGTAACAAAGCAAGCAACTTAGATAAATAGAAGAAAAGAGAGAAACAAGAAGGAAATCAGAGAAAAGCTGAAGAATTCATGGCTGTTACTCAGTTGAAGCAGAGAAGCTCTCTGATTAGCTAGAAATGAAATAGCTAATGAATTGGCAATCTTTGATCCAGGCCGTCCATTCTCTTTTATATCTCAACCGTAGATGAGCTCTTATAACAGCCTGGCCCAGTAAAATGTAATCTTAGCCATCCATTCATTTTACAAAGAGCATATAATTGTAATACTGATCAGAATCGTAGACAGTTTGAATGTTAATGAAAGTCTCCTCTTTTGTCTTGATCTCTCGTTCTCTCTCGTCCTCTTCTTCTGTTCTTCATCTTCTTCCTTTTCTCTCCTCTCTTCTTCCTCTTTTTCCCTTTAAATCCTAATTTCCCGCATCACTGGTATCAGAGAGTCGATCCTGCCCTGGCAGACGACATCGAAGACTAAGATTTCAAGTATCTTGAAGCTTTAATCAACAAAATGGATGAGAAGCTCACAAGGGCTATTCAAGAAGTTCGTGAAGAGCAGAGAAAGATCTCAGAATCTTTGGATGAAATCAAAAGGATGATCCATGGTCTGATCACCCCCAACCATGAGGTAACTGCTCCTATTCGCCCTTCAGCTGATAATTGGAATGATGGAATTCTAGGATCAGGTGATTCATCCATGGTGCATGCTAGTAATGAATTTTCCATGAGAGCTAATAGCTATGCCAAGGTAGAATTTCCTAGATTTGATGGATCTTGTATTACGGAATGGTTGTATAAAGCCGATCAGTTCTTTGAAATTGATCACACTAATGAATGGAATAAGGAGAAGATAGCATCCTTACATCTAGATGGGAAAGCTTTGCATTGGTATAAAGCATTCTTGGAAACAAAGGAAAAAGATAAGGCAATTTCTTGGAAGGAATTTGTGACAGCAGCCACAGATAGGTTTGGAGAACTATTAATTTTAGACCCTGTTTCTGAACTCAAGAATTTGAAACAAAAAGAATCCTTACAACAACACCTAGAAGAGTTCAAATATGCAAAACTTGAACCTATAGTTGTCTTGAAGGGTGATATATACACAATGTACCATGAAGCATTAAAAATTCTGCAGCCAAGCCTTATGAAATCAGTGGATGCACCACAACTGTTTGAAGAAATACCCCAGTGGGAGTTTGTGCCTTGGAATGCTAAAATTGGTACTGAATTTGAAAGCTTGGAGAAGGTAACCCATGTTTACCAATCTGTTTGTACTCAGATCTTGGTTTTTGATTCTGGCATAAGTGGCTGGAAACAGGAATTACATCCGGATGTTATGCCTTGGCGACCTGACTCTCTAACCATCAGTTTAATTGAGGGAAATAATACTGACGATGCTGTTGTTCTTCCTGTAACATCAACTACACATAATGGTCAACTTCAGAAGGTTTTGACTGTGATTGGGAAATTCTACAGCTGCTCAATTGCTATTGAAATGATTAGTCATGTTATAATTACGCCTCTTGTTGTGGAATACACCTCATCACTTGTTCCATGTCTACTTGAAGTTGTTGAAGAAGGTGAAAGAGATTTTTCTAATACATGTACATGTAGCAGCAGCAGAGTGGTTATTGCTTCTCTTGCAGTTATAGTTGCCACTTGTAGCTTGAACACTACTCTCCTTGAAGTAGATAGTGGCACGGATCATGGTATGCAGACCATTACAGATAACAGTTCAAGTTCAGTGATGCCTTGCCCCAAAAATGTGTCTTCAATGGGTACAAGTGCGAGCCAATATTCAAGTGTAACAAAGTTTATTGATGGTGATACGAGGAAAGAAGCAGTGACAATATGGACGAGCTTAGACAAGTTTTTAGTAAAGCATGTCTCCAGATTGGAAGGAGAAATACAGAAGGCCAAATCTCAAAATGATTGCCAAATTGTTACAAATGGAAGGGGTATGGAGAGTGTAATCACGAAGGACGGTATTGCTACACATGCACCTGAAAAACACTCCTCAAATGTAGAATTGGACACTGAAGGGAGGATGTCTGACATTCCACTGATAAAGGAATGCAAGGAGTCGAGAAATTCGAAAGGATTATCTGAGAAGTTAGAGCAACAAGTAGACAAGGTAAACATTGACCTTAACACCAAAGGGACACACATGCCACGAATTGAAGGAGCTAAGCTGGAGACACAAAGATCATTTTTAGCTCAAGATAGAGATGATGATAGCAATCAGATGAATGAGCGAATTGGGCTTGACAAGATCTTGGTCAAGCCTGTTCATAGGTTGGAGAAAGAGAAGATGCAAGCATTAGGAAAAGGAAATCAGGTTCCAACTCTATCTGTTGCCAGGACCTTCATCCACAGGAAGCTATTTGGAAATTGCTTAAAATCTTCAACTCAGATTTCCAAACTTCCCTTGAGGACAAGGGAATTTTGCCAGGGGAGTATTGATATGTAACAAAGCAAGCAACTTAGATAAATAGAAGAAAAGAGAGAAACAAGAAGGAAATCAGAGAAAAGCTGAAGAATTCATGGCTGTTACTCAGTTGAAGCAGAGAAGCTCTCTGATTAGCTAGAAATGAAATAGCTAATGAATTGGCAATCTTTGATCCAGGCCGTCCATTCTCTTTTATATCTCAACCGTAGATGAGCTCTTATAACAGCCTGGCCCAGTAAAATGTAATCTTAGCCATCCATTCATTTTACAAAGAGCATATAATTGTAATACTGATCAGAATCGTAGACAATTGGAATGTTAATGAAAGTCTCCTCTTTTGTCTTGATCTCTCGTTCTCTCTCGTCTTCTTCTTCTGTTCTTCGTCTTCTTCCTTTTCTCTCCTCTCTTCTTCCTCTTTTTCCCTTTAAATCCTAATTTCCCGCATCATTGCAGCCCCGTGAGATTTCTCTCCATCTCGCATATTCAGTTCGTCCTTATTGGATAAAAAAAAAAGTTATCTTTTTGCTCTGACTTACTAAATTTCATCTGTTTTTCTTTGGAAAGCAATTTTTTTTTAATATTGAAATTGAAAAGGTTCCCTTTGCAAGAATTTTCTTGTCGGTTTTCTCACCTTTGAGAAGAATGCAATCTTTTGATATGTTTGGACGTCAACAGAGGAAAAGGCCTTCTTTCTTCTTCCTATTTTCCATAGAAAGAGCAAAACACTATATTTTTCTGTTAGCTTCTCTTGATTTTTGCACTGCTGGTTTTGCTCACAAAATTTCGTCTGTTTTCTTTTCATAATTATCACATTGTTATCCAATTGATGTTGGAAAGGTTCCTTCTTGCAAGATTTATTTTCTCTTATTGAATTTCTCATATTTGAAGAGAATGGTGATCTTTTGATGCGTTTGAGCCCCTAATACCGTTCACTGAAGGGAAGTGTTTCTTCTCTTGGTTTGGCTCATCAGCTTTCCATCACTAGTGGTGCTCAGTGCAGAGGTGGTCAGCGCCATTGCTTTGCATTCCCTTGAAGCAAATGAAATGATTGCTTCAGATAAGGAGGTTGTAAAGTGCCTGGTGCAGGGGGCATTGGGGAGCCGGACCAAGCGGGTTGTTTTGGCAGTATGTGATACTGTTATGGATCTGTCTACTTCTCCTGTGGGCAGGGACCAGCTCAGAGAGTTGAATGCCATTGAGAAGCTGTTGTAAGTGTCATTTATCCTAACCTTTTTCTATATTTTAGTCGTAGTTCTTGTGACCTGCATTCTGTAATCTGTAAATTTGCCTACTTACATCCTTGGATAACCAAAAAGAATGCTGTGAAGGTTTGTGGTATGAACATCATGTATTGCCCCTTAGTGTTAGTAAATAGAACAGAAAATGGAAAGCAACGAGATAAAAACCATAGGCAATGGTGGATACATGCGTCCAACTGCGACTAGCTGGAGTGATCATGATCCTCAGCAAACTATGATGCTTGCAATTTGATGTAAACCAATACTTGTTCAAACAGTTAATCCCCAATAGACTCACGACAATGCCATTGCTTTAGGCTTTTCTCTGACCACTCTCTTTTATTTTGTAAACTGTTTAATTTTGATGCAGACTTTTTGTAGGCTTCTTTTTTGTCAGGTGTCATCTATTATGGTAGATTCTGTTTCACACGATCATAAGGAAGAAAGAAGCACCAACCATTCCAATTGGCAGTTTTCAAGTAACGATCTTTCACCTATACTCCTTGATGCTGTGTTGATACTCATCAATAGTTCAAATGAAGATTGCTTGGGCAGAATCCCTGAGCTATTGGTTGAGAGATTCTTGCATTTTTTGATAGGCCTATGGGGCAAAGTATGTGCCTCAACAATTTCAAGTGACAATTCTATAGGGCTATGTTCCCTGCACTGTACAAAAACTGGCCTTGCTGCTGCAATTTTTAGGCTTTCCATGAACCGGATTAACATTGCAGTTCACAACCCTGATGATGTCAAAGTAAGTTTATTTGGAAATGTGGATTCAGATTTTGAGAAGTTCACCCTTGATTATTGGGAGGTTCAACCCCTCCTCTTTAGAAGGGCCTCTGAGAAGATGGGTGGTAATATTATTTTTGATTCCTTAGGCCATTCCTTTGATCCTAAAGCAATCGATTCCTTCCTTCATTCAACTTTACAAGGGTTAATTTCCTGTCCTCCTATTGCCTCGGATGAATTAGACATTCATTATTTCTTGAATGAGGTGAAAGATATATTAGGTTCTCCAATTATATACGGCCAGGATATTCGTGTCCTGAGAACAGAAAAGATGACTGCTGGACCCATGATGGAAGGAACAAAAGAGGAGGTTCATTTCTTCAAAGACATTATGGATTCAGAAGTCATAGACGGATGCTTTGTTCAGAAGTGCAAAGAAGCATTACTGGATGGTTACACAATTGCTCTTCGGGGAATGGAGTTCCATGATGATAAAGTTGCTGCCATTGCAGATGGTCTAGCAATTTTATTTGGCCAACCATCAGCAGGGGCCAATATATACTTGACACCACCTAAGTCCCAAGGTTTGGCTCAGCATTATGATGATCACTGTGTGTTTGTTTGCCAACTCTTTGGGCGGAAAAACTGGAGAATATTACCTCGTCCAATGAATCTCTTTCCCAGGTTGTACGAACCTCTTGGTAGGTTACATAATTTGGAGTGTGATATATCTGGGGTCAAGCAGGTGCTACTTGAAGAAGGGGACATTTTATATATTCCTAGAGGTTATCCTCATGAGGCTCAAACAGGTGTTGATGAGGGTGAATCAACATCTGATGAGTTTTCATTACATTTGACTCTTGGGATTGAAGTTGAGCCTCCCTTTGAGTAAGTACGTACTTTATGGAATTATGCACAATCATTCCCATAAATTTTCACCTAATTTTTTTAGTATCATATATGATTGTCCAATGGGATGTTTCCATGGGGGGTTAAGCTTATTACAGTGGATTTATTTGGGTAAATCATGCCCTGTTTAATATTACTGTTCCATAATGTTTGTTTTTCAACCTTGTGTTCTCTTTTCCTAAAGATGCTAAGTTGCATATTTACATGAAAGTAATTTGCAGTAGTATCCTTTTCTGTTCTGCATCCTAAGTTCTCAATCATGCACTTTCTTTCTTAGCTGATGCTTCTGAGTTACTTGGATTACAGGTGGGAAGGTTTCACTCATATTGCTGTCCATTGTTGGAACGAAAAGCAGAAAAAAGCATCTGATCATGACTCTGATGCTAAATATGGAAGATGGAGGCGTGCAATTGTAATTTTGCTGCATGTTTCAATCAGGCAAATTGCTAATAGCGACCCTATTTTCAGGAAGGCTTGCATGGTTGCTGCACTTCCTCTAGCATCTAATACTGAAAGTGCAAATTCCCTTATGATGAAACAGAAAGCTACTTTCTGTTACATATTGGATAAAATAAATGTCAGCTCTAACTTCATGAAAACATTCAAGATTATAGAAACTGCTGTTCAGGAAAGAGAGATTGATTCTATGCAATGGATGAGGTGGTTCCAACATCTGCCTCAGGAAGGAAATGAACCTGGAAAAGTGAATTTCAATAACTTGTTAGGGATCTTGGAGGACGTGATTGCATCTTACAGTGAGTTTACTGAGGAAGCAATGTTTGAATTTGATTGTGTTAAGTTCAACTTTTGTAGAGATGTTGTATTTGAAGATGCTTGCAAGAGTTTCATGCTGCTGCTTGAGAAATACAGAAGAACCAGGAGGCAATACGTGCAGGGAATGCTGTCACTTCATTCTAAGTAGTAAGTCAAAATGGCAGGACTGTTTAGTTTTTTACTCTTCAATTCTTTTGATTTATTGCTTTGTTCTCTTGAGATCTAAAGGAGCGAACCTGAAAAAGTTGCCCACAACTTTTTTGTATGGATATCATTAACACAAATAGAGTGGCCTAATTTGCTGACTCAGTGATTGGTGACATATTATGGAGACAGCTGTGCAGTCCTCTCAAGGATAGACATGATTTGTGCACATGTTGCAGTCAAAGTTCTCGGTCATTTATTTTTTTTGCAGCTGATTTTATTGGGAGAGATTTGCGTATAGAGGTTGCACTGATGGTCAGACACATTCTGGTCATGCACCTTGTCTCTGGGAAGGAGGGCTGATGGTAAAATATGTCGGGCAAAGTTTAGCTCTTGCACATTGAAGTTGTCGGTGCATTATGAGACCATGTGTATAGCACAAAGGCTCAAACATGACTGAGATTTTACAATAGCATGGTTTTACTTTTTGGAGACATTGTGTTTGGTCCTAGTGGGGGCAAGCTGACCAGATTTTAATGACAATGAAGAGCTCAACACTAGGAGAACATGAGTGCTGCTTTCATTGTCCAATCTGTATTGATTGTATCCTCATTCCAGTTCTATTTTGTGTGCATAGACATTTAGTTGGCTTAATTGTATTATTGGTGCTACTACAATGAAATGTGAGATACTTTGATAAGGACAATGCATCTGGGCTTGTTGGGTTGCTCAGAGGCATGGAATGCTGAGGGCACCAAACTCTTTTATTCTGTGAATAAGTGAAGGTTGTGGGATACAATTCTTTTGCTGAAGTTTTCAAACACTGGTTCTGTGGGAAACTGTGGTGAAACTATCCTGCTTACTTGCCACTCCCTTTTACAAGGTATGGGTATACAGAGTTGTTTCCTATCGCTCTTTTAATACAATAAACTACAGAGTATAATAGGATCCTTGCACTGTCTTATCCATATTCTTGATGCATTCAAGTGGTTAAAATGCCCTCTTTCTTAAGAATTTAATTCCTTTTTGAACCATTAGGCTTAGACAAAACAGCTGAGTTTCCATTTCTGCAATGGACCTTAGGAAGGAAAAAAAAGAGATATATGACTCCTAAAGATTGGTTGCTGTTGCATGATAAGTTATTATAGAAAGCAAGGTTTAAAAAGGTGAAATCGGGAACCGAGGCGCTTTGCCTAATTGAGGCGAGGCGTAAGCCTCAAGGCGGATCGAGGCGTAAGCCTCAATCTAAAAATAGAATAACTTATAAATCAAAGATAATTGATAAAAATATCACGAACCATCAGCAATTTAACTTAGTTCTTCATTATAAAGCACCAAAACACATAAAAAGAAAAAGGAAAAAAAGTAAATCGCAGTTAGGTCATTATCATAACCACAAAAAATGCATAATAAAAAAAAAGCAAATCGCAGTCTTAAATCTTAAACTAATAGTAATACTCTAATTCTTAAAGAAAACTAGATTCAAGCTTAGCTAAGCCCTCAATTAAAACACAAATGCTCCACACTAAAAAAAAAAAAAGAAAGCAAATCTCAATCTTAAATCTTAAACTAATAGTAATACTCTAATTCTTAAAAGAAACCATCAACAAGTAGGAGTCTGGGAGATATATGATGTTATTACTTATTAGGGTTCTTTATCACTTTGTTTTAGGTTGGGCCACACTAAAAAAATCCCACAAGCCCCACACTAAAAAATAAATATTAAAAAGAAACCTAAGAGGGCTTTTAATCTGAGGCGAACGCCTCAAACGCCTCGAGACGAAAAGCCTTGAGGCGTAAGCCTCAAACAAAAAAAGCGTATTTGTATGGCAGACTCTTAAAACGTAAGCCTCATATCGCCAAATGGGCGCCTCATGGTGAGGCGAGCCTCGAGGCGGACGCCTCGAAAGCCTTTTTAATCCATGATAGAAAGTCTCTCTTTTGGTATTATAATGGATTTCCTAGCTAGCGATTTTTATGAAAAAATAGAATTCAATTTGGTTTGTTTATTAAATTGATGGTGTCTGCAGTTCTGTGGTTGTAAAACATTGACAAGTAATATTGGTTTCCCATGTTTTAAAAGTTAAATATCTGAGAGTATAGTTGCAATTGTATTGTTGGGGTAGGAGCATTGGAAACCCAACAGTGTGGTTTCATACTCTGCAATTGCATAAGGAGGGCTAGGACCATCAGTTATGAACTATGAAGTATATAATAGCTAATGCCAAGATTATGCTTTGGAAGATATTTGAAGCAGCTGATGATTAGAATTTTAATCTTGTTGAGGTTTGCCTTTGAAATGCCCTAGGAATTAGGAAACAAGATTGTTAACTATGAAATAAAATTATCATGGTTTGTGGTCAGATGAGGCTATCCAACATGGCAACATTTTTTTCTTCAAAAGCTTTGGCTGCCGCTACTTTTGTTGTTGACAAAATTGATATTGCTACCTTACTGTTTCTCTTGTTGGCATAGTTTCTAGTCCATTTTATGGGGTAGAGTGAATGTAACATAAAGAATGTTAGTAAATTAGACTATCAGAGTACCATAATCAACAAACAGTAGTCCAAAATGCTCCAATAATCACTAACATGATCAAAGTCTTAGTCTTTCCAACAAACACAATGCTTTTGATCTTGTATCTATATGAAACAACTCTAATAACAACTTCAGCAGGTTGAAATTCATTCAGTTACAAGATGGGAATTAATTGGTACATTCTTGTAGAACTGTGGCATGACAATTCTCAGAATAACACAACATAGTAGATATCTGTGGTGTAAACTTAAGTAAAAGTTCTATGGTTTTGGATGCTTGGGCCGCGGAGAAGGATGAGTTTCAACTCCATGATAATCTACATAGTAGATAAGTCCTTCGTCACCTCCATTGATTTCGGTGCCTGATCCATTCATTTTATTGACTACCTGTGGTGGATGCTTGTTAAAATTCTATTTCATATCTCAAGAGAACTAACAACAGTTTTTACTAACCTCTGTTTTCTCTTTGGCAACAGGTTCAAATGGTTGAAAGCTCTGCTTCATTGCAAGCTGTCTTCTCAGAAGACGGGATTCTGCCGTTGGAGATGGAGAGATGTAGAATGTCAGAATGAGAAAGCAACAAGCCAGACAAACCAACTTCATTGCGATGAATTGAAGAAAGATTTACTCATGATGAGGATGAGCTAAAGGCACATATAAATAGATGATATGGGTTCATGATCAATTATTGAAGTGATGGAGAACATAGCACATGGATGCAGGCATCCTCTGGAGCACAAATTAGGATGAAGTAGTTTGCTTGGAAATTGAAAGTTTGGGGACAAAGCAGGGCCCTTCATGGAGGATGGCGCATGGCTATGCAATTGTCTTTTATTGATGAAGAGGAGCAAAGCAGTGGACATGAAGTCTTTGCTTCATTGGCAGAGGGCCAAGCTTGTGGTTTAATTTGTGTTAATGGGATAGGACTTGTGTCTTTTCTTGTCCAATTTTTTGCAGATTGTAGGGTAGGAAGCATTTACTCTCTTGATTTGTTTGAATGGGAATTTATTTTCAGTTTTGGATGTCTCCATGTCCTGCTTTTTTTTCCCCTTTCATCAAGTATCAATTTTTATCCATATATGTGAAGCATCTCCCCTCATTGCTTGCCATATATGGTTGTGTTTAAAGTTCTTAAATCAGATCAAGAGAATTACAGGGTTTTACCATCAAGAGAGAGACCTCATTGTTATTATTATTATTATTATTATTATTATTATTATTATTAAGAGAGAGTTGCATCACAATTGCTTTGCAAATTAAGATCAATTTCAGTTACAACATTCTAAACCATGTACATTATATTAGTAAACTACATCTTAAGTTAAAAATACATGTATAATTTATTAATCTAGTCTATTTTCGGGTTGTGTTTTTTTTTCTTATGAAAAAGATGGATAAATCATATTTTATTTATGAAAATGTTGTGTTACAAGAGATCTCTTGTTACATTTGAGTTGAAGATTAAAAACAAGGGCTCTGTTGCTTCCCCAAAGATCAGAGCGGACCATCATCCCCCCTGTCGTAGGTGCCGCGGTTGTTCCTTTTTTATTTCTTGATGATTGTATGAAAGGGTAACTTTCCAAATCTTTATAATTTGGATCATCTTCCTAATGAAAAGTTAATGAGAGATATTAGAGAGCATTTTAGGAGAGGAAGATGAGGACATGTGTAGGTGATGAATCATAGGCTTATGGTAGGCAAACATAGTCAAAGATTGAGAAATCTCTGCATAAAAACAAAATAGAGAGAGTTTAACAATTAACATCCCTCAAAGTGTCAAGAAGCCCTCTGACTAATGACCATTGGTAGGTTTTGAAGGGACTTCTGGTCAACCTTCAAAGTCTTACATCTTGCCTCATCATTCTCATCCCAATACTTTAATTCACACTTATTACCAATTCAAGTTCACTAACACAATCAACAAAGTCCAAACATATATAGCACTCAAGAGGAAGTCAGTCTAACATTCTAAAAGTTTTTATTAGCTCTTTGGACAAGTTAGTTTCCTTCAACTACCCAGTACTTGGCTCTCTTCCAACTTCCCATATTTCCAACAATTAATATTATTGTATTTTCTTTTCTTTTATATTGATTAGGAATTGTTATCATAGTCTCTTATGGACTAATCAAACAAATATTGTTCTTAAATTATTAATTCCTATGCATGAACGGTGCATTTGATCAGTTACAACAATTAGTTGAAAGGGAAATTAACCTCTCTTGCTTGACTTGGTCTCTCTTCCTACTTTTAAGTGTTAAAGAATAATAAAACAAAGAATGAATTAACATTAAAAGAAAATTTTGCTAAATAATGGAGATTAATCTTCAGTTACTTATAATAATTCTCTCTCTTTCTAAAGTTTCATCTCATAATGGAGATAATATTAATAATCTTCAGTTACTCCTAATTAAGATTAACAATCATCTCTGTCTCTGAAGGAATGGTTTGAACTTTGAATATGAATGTTATCATGTCATTACCATATCAATTCTAAGAGAAGATAACAAGTGATAAGGTCTCCAAGAAACTGCCAAGAAAATTTATATGGTGCATTAAAAGAAAGATAGACTTTGTTTCCTTGGTCCATGCAAACCTTCTATAGTGAATTGAGATTTCCCCTCTCCCTGCCTCCCTCCCTTTAAAAGCTCTCTCAATCCAACACCTTCATTTCAAGACACTCACAATTATATTCATCATTCTTGCCTATTCATTCTCCCCATGTCCTTGTCCACATAGAGAAAGAGAGAGAGAGAGAGTAGTAGTAGGCATAGAATGGGAGGAGAGCCATGCAACATAGAGCTTCGCCTTGCCATTGGTAGTAGTCATCATGACTTCAGGCCTAAACAAGTCCTTCAAGAAGATATCAATTCAATCGAGTCTTTGAGATTGAGACCCAAGATTGAAAAAGACGAAGATAGTGAGGATTTTGGCAATGAAAAGCACGGCATGATCAGGAAGAAGCTCAAGCTCTCAAAGGATCAACTGGCTTTCTTAGAAGACAGCTTTAGAGCTCACAACATCCTGAATCCTGTACATATCTATCTATCTATCTATCTATCTATCTTTCTCCTCTTTCACATCTAGCTCTTTCTATTCTCTTATCGATCATATATGGTGTAACTAATGAAAATTTGGTATATAATTAACAGACAAAGAAGCAAGAGTTGGCTAAGCAGTTAAACCTGAAGCCTAGGCAAGTGGAAGTCTGGTTCCAAAATAGAAGAGCCAGGTATATATATATATATATATGTACATATATATGCATGAAAGAAAAATTCAAATCCTTTGTTTGATTTGTAGTATATATATATATGGAGCACTTACACGCATATATTGCATTGTATTGCATGACAGAACTAAGTTGAAGAAGGCTGAGGTGGATTGTGAATTCTTGAAGAAATGTTGTGAGAGTTTGAGCAATGAGAACCAGAGGTTGAAGAAAGAGCTGCAAGAACTCCTGAAGGTGAAGCCCCGATCATCGCCGTTCTTCTTTCCGGTGATGGCGGTGTGCCCGGCCTGTGAGAGGATGAAGGAGTCTTCTTCAATGGCCTGTTGAATGACCACCATGGCCATGGAGTCTCTGGTCTTTGTAGATAATAGCTCTCTAGTTAGACTTGTAGAGAGAGGTACTGTTAGAACTTTGAAGTGTAGAAAGTTTAAGGTCTTCTACCATTTAAAGTTCTGCTCTTGTGATACTTCGCTAGCTTTGAAATTAATACAGACATCTAATCAATAGAATAATAAAGAAGATATACCCTTTTGATTCTTGGGGAGATCTAGCCAGATCATAATCATTCATGAAAATTTGTGTTTTCTGCTCCCATATATGGATGTTATTTGTATCAAATTCTTTTTAAGGTTAATTAATTATAGGTCTCTGAAACAGTGCCACTTTCCCTTGGGGTCCCTAGGATGGGTGTAGGTGGGGGTGTAGCTAATAGTGAGAGGGGGAGGTCCCTGGCAAACAGTGCCAGGGACCTATAATTCATTTCCCCTTGTTTTTAAGTACCTATTCCATACATCTATTCACCTAAATAATAATAATAATAATTATAATAATAATAATAATAATAATAATAATAATAATAATAATTATTATTATTATTATTATTTTATAAATGTGGACAAGCCAATGATTACCCTCTCAACAATTTTTCTTGTAAAGGTTGGTTTATTAACCTAAATTAATTACTTTTAAAAAAATGGCATGATTATATTTAGAGTTTTTTATTTGTCACCACCCCCTCAAAAACACCCAAATCACTTCTCACCCCCTCACTTTTCAATAATATCCCTTAAACCCTTCCTTTATAAAGTTTCTCACCTTTTCTATTTTTAATAAGGCAAAAATGCATTTTTGGTCCCTGGACTATGGTATATTGTTCATTTTGGTCCATGTACTATGAAAATGTTCAATACGGTCCCTGTATTTTCAAAGGTTTGGCACTTCCGGTCCCTAGGGCTGAGGTGACAACCAACTAATATAGGGGTTGAATACATGAATTTTATAATAATGACGTGGCACGCCACATCAGCATGCCACGTGTCAAAAAAATTCAAAAAATGCTAAAAGAATTCTAAAAAATTCTAAAAAAAATTAAAAAACTAAAAAAAATCTTAAAAAATTTATAAAAATTCTAAAAAATTAATAAAAAATCTAAAAAAATAAAAAAATTCTTAAAAATTCTAAAAATTCTAAAAAATAAACATAATTTTTTAAAAATTCTACAAAATCCGGTTAGAATTCTAAAAAAATTCTAAAAAATTGTAAAAAATTCTTAAAAAAAACTATTTTTAGTCCGTGGATGTGGCATGCCGCATTGTCAAAAAAATTGGTTTTGACATGTGGCATGCCACATCTGCGGACTAAAAATAGATTTTTTAAAGATTTTTTTAGATATTTTAGATATTTTAATTATTTTTTAGTAATTTTTAGAATTTATTTTTTTATTATTTTTTTTACAATGTTTAGATTTTTTAAAATTCTAACCGGATTTTCTAGAATTTTTTAAAAAATATTGTTTATTTTTTAGAATTTTTTTAGAATTTTTTAAATTTTTAAGATTTTTGTTTATTTTTTAGAATTTTTTAGAATTGTTTTAGCATTTTTTGAATTTTTTTGACACGTGACATGCTGATGTGGCGTGCCACGTCATTATTATAAAATTCATGTACTCAGCCCGTATATTAGTTAGCTGCCACCTCAGCCCTAGGGACCGTAAGTGTCAAACCTTTGAAAGTACAGGGACCATATTGAACATTTTCATAGTACAAGGACTAAAATGAATAATATACCATAGTCTAGGGACCAAAAATGCATTTTTGCCTTTTAATAATTCTGAAAGATGTATTTTGTTGGTGATAAAATGTAATATTATTATTATTATTATTATTATTATTATTATTATTATTATTATTATTATTCCTTCTAAAAAATGTATTTTTTTAATAAAAATCTAATTATTTTGTTTACTTTGAATGTCTTACAAATAATTTTTTCAATGTATATTATTAAAATTTTATATATATATATATATATATATATATATATATATATATGTTAATCATATTTTTTATATAATTAATATAAATTTATTTGTAGAAATTATAACCGTTTTAGAATTTTTTTAATTATTTATTAATCATGGATAAATAAAAATTATTTAAAGAAGGTATCTTTTTCTTTTATTTTGTTTTTTAAATATTTTTAAAAACTATTCAAAACCTTGGTTAAGATAACTAACTCAAGAGGTGGCAAGTAAAATAAAATAAAAAAAATTATGGAGTATTATTGAAAAGTGAGGGAGTAACAAGTGATTTTGCTATTTTTAAAGTGTCGCACGTAAAAAAACTTATATATATATATATATATATATATATATATTTATTTATTTATTTATTTATTTATTTATTTACACACACAACCCTCAAAAGAAAGTAAAGTTGGGTATTAATTCCTTGAAAAGGGCATAAAAGTGAATTATTTGGTGGTAAGTAAAATTCCTTTTCATTATTAAATTGCTTGTAGAACTAAATGCATGTTTTGACCTTTTATGTGGACCTTTTGACTAGTTTATAATAATAATAATAATAATAATAATAATAATAATAATAATACACCTAAAACATAGTAAGTGTTGCACAATGCACATAGTTTGAAAATCATGGGTTTGAATGGACTTGGACAGTTGATTTGTTCTCCCAAACCTATCTTGGCAACTGAAAAGGCTTGTGTACCAATCAATCAAATACCAAAGTTGTTGGAATGCATTAAAGAAAAGGAAAAAGTGGATCTAATTTTCAAGGTTCTCTGTCTTTACCTCCGTGATTCTCAACTTGTTCGGCTGGAATGAAATAAAAAATATTTTCAAGATAGATAATGTATTTATTAAAAATTAATTCATGACATTAATTTCTTATTATTCTCTTAGTTTAACGCAACTAACACGACTAAACGAACCAAGCTAGCGATGGACTCCTTTGTTAAGAGAAGTCTAACAATCATAAAAAATGACCAACCACAACTCCCGAGTGATGAAGCTTCATAGGAAAGAGATCGGGAGTAGCAGTTGCTACTTTATGATGAAAATCGGGTCATATAAGGCATCTATATCACTTTTGTATCACTCTAACTAGTACTACTCTCTCTTCTTTTAACTAAACATGGTTTATCCACGTTTATTAAAAGAAAAAATTAAGTGAAAGATTGTGATATGTTCCCACGTCAAAATTAACACAAATTCAACGTTTGATAGGATTTGGTTGATATTAAGAGAAAAGGTTGCATATATTATGATAGTAACACCAATTCATAGTGTCTCAACTTTTCATACTCAACGATATTTCCCCAAGGAATAGCAGACTCCCTGGAAGAGAAAGAGGTGAAGTATGGGAATGAGAAGGTTGAATGGAGGTGGAGCTAAACTATAGTAGGAAAAGTTTGACTTCAAAACTATCTAAAGAACTTAGAGGAGCAAATCAGCAATCAATTTGGGAAGTATGACAGAAAATGTGGAGACTAAGGGTGACTCCCAAAGTGCAAATTTTCTTTTGAAATTTTTTTCATGGGAGATTACCAACAAGGAATCAACTATATATGATGGGAATTGGGCCAGATGAGTCATGCCCCCTCTGCAATCTAGAAACTAAATCTACTAACCAAGTATTCTACATGTGTAGGAGGGTGCAAATGGTATGGCAGGCTATCAAGAAGGAAAAGAAGGAAAGGTTCTTAACCAAATGGGAAATCAATATAGAGAATCCAAGAGAAGGCAAATGGCTGACAGAGGGTACTCTGGGCAGTCATAAGATGACAAAGGAGGGAGGAATTATAAGGTTTGCTTTATGGCAAGTATGGAAAGGCAGGTATTATAGAATTTTCAAGAATAACCAGTTCAATCAAGAGTGGGTTACAAGAAATGCTATTGCAACAACAACTAAATACTTTCATATGCAGCCTGATATTGGAGGAGTTGGAGAAATGGAAGTAAATAGGTGGAATATGTAAACCCCGAGAGTTTTATGATTTAAGATTTTTATGAATTATTTGGTTCGTTAATTGGGAGAATTCCATAAATTTGATTTAATTGGGATTAAATCTTTGTTGGAGTTATATTGTGTCTTTGAGGATTTAATGGGTATTTTATGAATTTTGAGGGACTGGAAAGGAATCTCCTCTCACTCACAAACCTTAGAACTAAATTAATTAAGAGAAAGTGCAGGGGGCTTTTAACAACAATGCGTGAGTAACCATGCACGTGAACTGCTATAGATTCTGAAGGCTGATTAAACGAAGTTTAGATCGCGATAAGATCGAGAAGGGATCCTCTGCGAACTGAATATAAGAGGAGGAAGTTTAGATCGCGATAAGATCAGGAAAGAATCCTTTGCAAACTGAATATAAGAGGAGGAGCTCCGAGAACCCTAGCCGCCTATTCATGCTTGTGATCGTCTTCATTTTTTTTTTCCCCGCTCCCGTCCTTCTGCCCTCTGAAATCCGGCCTGAAGGAGACGCGGAGGACAGTTCCGGCAGCCATCGAAGAAGGACGAGCTCCTTCCTTGTTGTATTCTCACGACTCGAGGGGTGCAACTCAATGGCTAGGGAGTCATTAGAGAGACGGATCAAGAGAGAGTGGGAGATAGGACCAGGCTTGAGGTACGCCATCGCCGAAGCTCACCGGCAGCCTACTTGATCCTGTGTAAGCTCCTTGTTCTCTCTTATTCTTTGTAGATCTATTCATAAGAAAGGCTGTGGGTGGATTATTTTAAAGTTCACAAGGTTTGTCATGATAGTATAAGGAATTATAGGTACGAAAAGCATGATAGATTGGGTTATTGCCTCTCTTCTTTTGGCTGTCTAGAGGTTAACATGGGATACTAGATAGGGTCTAGATAGGGTGTGGAGAATAGTCAGAGAGGGACCGGTTCTTGGTTTCATGTGCTGCAGTATTTTGGAGGTTTTTTTTTTATTTCTTTCATCTAAGTGATGGTAAAGAGAGAGCATGATGATATACTTGAGACCTCATTGAGATTATAGTTGTTGTAACATGGAGTCTAAGTTTAGAGTAAGGTATGAGTTATGTTGAAGGTGCTTTTGTGGGGCTTGCTTCAGCCTTTGTGTTCAGTGATACTGATGGGAGGAAACGGATGGTTTTAGTGATGAAGGGGATTTAGTCTTTAATTTGGTAAGGGTCCAAGAGAGAGGATTAGTTGTTCATCATGGTCTGGGTCCTTTAATGAACTAGTAACAGTGTGAGGGGGTTAACAAGGTTATATTAACGATGATTTATCAAATTATTTCATGTGTGGAAAATAGAATAACTATTGATTCTAGCAGGTCTCAAAGAATTTTATTTGTTGTAAGGGTATAAGAACAGTGAATAAATTGTTTTTATTGCATGTTTAGAGACACTATGGTTTACTAGAATGAAGAGTACTCCATGTTTTTGGTTTGCAATCTCCTGGTCTTTGTATGTATATGAATTTATATATATTTCATAGTTTTTGTGCAATAAGAATGAATAGAAGAGAAGTGTAGGTGTAATGGTAGGTCCTGGGTATTGTTATTTCATGTGGGGATCTAGTGACCATGAGTCATAGAAAAGTAATAGATAGTTTCATTAATTTAATGGTTAAGGATCGGGTATTTTCTGGAAGTTAACAGACGTGATGTTGATACATGGTTATATAGAGGAATTATTGTGATGATGTTGATGATAATATTTAGAGGGTCTTGAGAATTATTATTCTAGCAAGATTGTTATTATATTTTGACCAAGTGGGTTGGGCCTTTTGGACCAGTTTGGAAATTGAGGATAAGAGTTTATCCTAGTAATTATTCATTGGTAAAAAGTCTGGCTTTTGGAGTTCTATTAAGTATATCTGGATTCTTTTATTTGGAAGAATTACGTAAGTGAGGAGCTTGGTTTTGTTTTGAGTTTGAGATAGAAGAATGGTAGGCTGGTGTGGTAATTGGGCTTGGGCCTAGTGTCTAGTTAGACTTGAAAGAGTTTTGAGAAGGGTGGCTTGTGTAGCTTAATTAGGATAAAGAGAGTATTTATTAAGCGGGTCGTTAAGGAGTTGGTTACTAGTGGACAGAGCCCATTAGTTGACTTGCATTATAGATGAGTGTTTTTCGAACCTGTGCATTTCTGAGACGGTGTTTACGATTTCCAGGTGTTGTTTCAGAGTTTGGATTTGCGTCAGGAGGGACGCGAGGTAGTTGACTTGATTCGTTATTGAGGTAAGTCACTTTGCCTCGTTTTCACCCTTGTATGGGTTTCTTTGTTTTACTGTGTGCTATTAGTTAGCATGATTTGTTGCGAGTACCTGCTATTTGATTCCATGCACCTACATGTTTGATTGTTCCTTCCTGGTATGTGCTTGGTTGCTCTGTTTGGTAGTGTTTGATCTACCATTTGTTGAAATGCTTAGTTGGACTACCCACCCGTGGGCCGACACTTGATCATGGGCACATGGTCTTGTGTGCTGGCCGGGAGGTACGTGCCAACTGAGTTCTAATCTTCCTCCCGGTTGCAGTGGGGTCCGAGACTCCGTATCCCTGTCAGTGGGGTTGATTTGCTGGCCGTGTCGACACGTAGAGGTGGCGCTACCGACCGACATGTTAAATCGCTCACGGCCATTTTGTTGTTGCGATCGAGGCTAGCGTTTCTTTACTGACTGAGGTGTCCAGAAGTGTTTCTTTGGTTTCTTTGGACTTCTCATCCAGGGCTCTGAGGGCCGTAGCTGGATGTTAGGATCTCTTTGTATGGGGTGTAGCCCCTTTGTTTGATGATCCTATGTTATTTGATATCTGTTCCAGCTGACCATTGTGATTCTTGCAGGGTACTTACTGGGCTTTCCATTCGAAAGCTCACGACTTTTCTCTTCTCTCATTTCAGGTCCTGAGGAGTAGGTAGACTCGAGCTCAGGGACGGCGAGTGTTGGGACGGGATATTGCTGAGGTTGGAGGACCTCCCTAGTTATTTTATTCTTGTGTGTGAGGACACTGTTTTATTTTGTTAGGACCCTTGTAGGGCCTGGATTATGTAGAGGGCGTGTAGACCCTTATTTGATTTCATATTGTTTCCGCTGAGATTCTTATGGATTATTATTGATTATCTCTTGATTAAATATATTATTTGCTTATCATTTTAGGCCTTGTATTCGATTGGGGTTCGTCTCCTTTCGGATGCGGCCGATCTGTCGACGTGCCCGAGGTCCCTGGAACCGGGTCGGGGCGTTACAGATTAAAGTGGTATCAGAGCAAGAGCAGATAATTGACACCTTAGTTGCCCTAGTGACTTAGTCAATTAAATTTGATTGAGTGTTGGGTCGGGTAGATCAGGATTTGAATCAAGTAACTGACATGTGATTTACTTGGCAGGCATTATGGTGGGTTGGGGAGGCAGGCGGGGACGACCCAGACATGAGTATGTGCTTCAGCCTCCAGTGCGGGACATGCCCCAGGCAGAGGAGGTTCCCCTACCTCCAGCAGATATAGAGGTTGAAAGCGAGCAACCTTTCAGGGAATGCAGGGCCCAGCCGTGGGCCCCCGACACGAGGGGGAGGTACCCCTAGTACTATGTTGGGGCTGATCCGAGAGATGGCGGAGTACATACGGAGCGGCCAGCGGCATCGAGGACCACCACCGCCACCTCCTCTACCGCAGCTGCGGCACCATCCACTAGAAGTATCTTTGGGTGAGATTAGGAGGCCTGCTCCTAGATCATTTGAGGGTACTCAGCACCCTCTCAGCGGCCAGAGGCTTGGCTCAGGGAGCTTGAGAAAGCCTTTGAGGTGCATCAGACATATGATGAGGAGAGGATCAGGACTGTGGCTTATTTGATGCTAGGTGCCGCAGAGGATTGGTACTACGGTGAGATACGGGCCAGGGATGGAGCACCTTTCCATACCTGGGTTGAGTTCAAGAAGGCCTTCCTGGCGAAGTATTTCTCACGAGGGAGGATTCTACAGATGGAGAGGCAGCTTATGTTTCTCACTCAGGGCACCGGGGCAAGAGAAGCGATGCTGGTCGAAGTTTGATAGGCTTGCCAGATTTGCACCGAACCTTGTTTCCACCCAGGAGAGTAAGGTTCAGAGATTCATTGAGGGACTGCATCCATCACTCAGGGACCATGTTGCTGGGCATATGTGCACTACTTACAGCGATGCAGTATCTAGGGCCAAGTTTATTGAGGCCACCAGACTGGGGAGTACCTTTGTGCCACCACAGTTGAAGCAGGAGAAGAGCCAGAACAGTCAAGGGCAGTTCTCCGGCAAGAGTTCAGGTAGCAAGAAGTCGGGGAACAGGTACAGGCCGTATGGTAGACCATCTGGGTCTTCAGCCTCATCTGGAGGCGGTGGTTCATCTACTGGGGGTTCACAGACTTTGAGATGCTATGAGTGCAGGGGTCCGCACAAGAGATCTCAGTGTCCGAAGATCACTGGAGGGTGCTTCACCTGTGGCAGCTTAGAACACAGGAGGAAGCGATGTGTCCTTGAGACAAAGTGTGAGGCGAGGCTGATGAGTGGAGCCAGCAGCTAGCGGCGATCTTATAGGGCCTCTAGTCACTGTTGGATTTCCTACAGGCCACGGGGGTGACAAGAAGGGAAGGGCATTCTTTGGGCGACCTTCTACTTACAGTCACCACAAAGCGGCAGCAGCAGAGGCCCATGACTCAGGGGCGAGTTTACCACCTCACTACCGAGGAGGCACAGGCATCGGCTGATGTAGTCGCAGGTACCATCTCAGTCAGCTCCTTTTATGCTTGTACCTTATTTGACCCGGGTGCTACGCATTCTTTTGTTTCTTCTTTATTTGCTCGACGTCATTCTTTGCCTGTTGTGGAGTTGTCATATGACTTGAGGGTAGATACCCGGTGGGGCTGCCGGGGTAGTGGCGGGGATGTCACCGCATGCCATGATGATTGAGGGGCGGGGCTACCGTGATTTGCATGTGATGGACCTGAGGGATTACGACGTGATCCTCGGGATGGATTGGCTCTCTTCGGCATATGCAGTAGTGGATTGCCGTGGGAAGAGAGTGACATTCAGGATGCCAGGTGGCGAGGAGTTCACCTTCCATGGTAGCAAGGATTGCTCGTTGGTTCGAGAGATCTCAGCTCTCCAGGCGCGGAGGTTGCTTGACGGAGGTTGTATTGGGTATCTGGCCTCGGTCTCGGAGGCAAAGCAGGAGAGTGGACCCACAGTAGGAGATGTACCGGTAGTGAGGGAGTTTCCAGATGTATTTCCTGATGAATTGCCAGGACTACCTCCGGAGCGAGAGGTGGAGTTCTTTATTGATTTGGTTCCGGGTACAACCCCAGTGTCTAGAGCTCCTTACAGGATGGCGCCAGCTGAGTTGAAGGAGCTGAAGGCACAGTTGGAGGAGTTATTGGAGAAGGGGTTCATTAGGCCCAGTATGTCACCTTGGGGGGCACCGGTGTTGTTTGTGAAGAAGAAAGATGGGTCGATGAGGCTGTGCATCGACTATAGAGAGTTGAACAAGGTGACAGTGAAGAACAAGTATCCTCTGCCCAGGATTGATGATTTACTGGATCAGTTGCAAGGAGCGCAGGTATTCTCAAAGGTAGACTTGAGGTCTGGATACCACCAGGTGCGGATCAGGGAGGAGGATATCCCGAAGAGTGCCTTTCGGACCAGATATGGACATTATGAGTTCAGGGTGATGCCTTTTGGGTTGACTAATGCCCCTGCAGTGTTTATGGACATGATGAACCGGGTCTTTAGACAGTACTTGGATCGGTTCGTGGTGGTCTTCATTGACGACATCTTGATTTATTCCAGGAGTCGCCAGGCACACGAGGAGCACTTGAGGACAGTGTTGGGGATCTTGAGGCAGCATCAACTGTATGCCAAGTTCTCCAAGTGTGAATTCTGGTTGGATAGTGTGGCATTCTTGGGGCATGTGATCAGCGGCGCTGGAGTTTCTGTGGACCCTAAGAAGATTGAGGCCGTCGTCGATTGGAGGAGATCACCCACGCCGAGGAGATCGGGGAGTTTCTTGGGATTGGCGAGTACTACTGGGAGGTTTGTTGAGGGTTTTCCTGGCGGCACCCTTGACTAGATTAACGGGGAAGGGCACCAAGTTTGTGTGGTCAGAGGCATGTGAGAAGAGCTTCCTGGAGTTGAAGCAGAGGTTGGTGTCCGCACCTATTCTGGCACTACCACAGAGTGGACGTGGTTACACAGTATATAGTGATGCTTGCAAGATTGGCCTGGGGTGTGTGTTGATGCAGGACGGACGAGTGATTGCTTATACTTCCCGTCAGTTGAAGCCTTATGAGGAGAACTACCCCACACACGACCTGGAGCTTGCAGCGATCGTGTTTGCTTTGAAGATATGGCGGCATTTCCTCTACGGTATACCATGTGAGATTTACACAGACCACAAGAGCCTCAAGTACATCTTTACACAGAAAGAGCTGAATATGAGACAGCGGCGGTGGTTGGAGTTGATCAAGGACTATGATCTGAGTGTTCACTACCACCCGGGGAAGGCTAATGTGGTGGCAGATGCTTTGAGTAGGAAGTCCAACTATGGGGTTGCCGCATTATTGACATCTGAGAGGCCTTTGTTGGAGGAGATGAGGAGACTAGAGTTAGGGGTGATTTTGCCGCACATGGAGGTTAGTTTGGCCAGCTTGCATGTTCGACCCTCAGTGTTGGGCAGGATCAGAGATGCTCAGGGACAGGATCCAGATCTTGAGGAGATCAGGGGTCAGGTTGGTCAGGGTGAACCGTCACGGTTCAGGGTTCATAAGGATGGTACACTGAGGTTCGATGACAGACTTTGCGTGCCTAGTGTCCCAGAGTTAAGGGAGGAGATCCTTGAGGAGGCACATTATTCGGGCTATGCGATTCATCCCGGGGGTACCAAGATGTACAAGGGTTTGAAGGACCATTTTTGGTGGAAGGGTATGAAGCGGGATGTTGCAGAGTTTGTGTCGAAGTGCATCACTTGTCAGTTGGTGAAGGCCGAGCATCAGAAACCAGCGGCGACTTTACAACCCTTGGCCATTCCAGAGTGGAAGTGGGAACATATTAACATGGACTTTGTGACAGGGCTGCCCCGTACTCAGAGGGGTAAAGAGTCAATCTGGGTCATTGTGGACCGGTTGACTAAGTCGGCACACTTCTTACCGTTGAGGACGGGCGCTTCATTGGAGCAGTTGGCTCAGTTATATATTGATGAGATTGTGAGACTGCATGGAGTACCGGTATCGATCACTTCTGATCGGGATTCGAGATTTGTGTCGAGATTTTGGGAGAGTCTGCATGAGGCTTTGGGCACCGGTTTGGCTTTCAGTACAGCTTTCCACCCACAGACAGATGGACAGTCTGAGAGGACCATTCAGGTTTTGGAGGACATGCTCAGGGCATGTGCACTGGATTTCTCAGGATCTTGGGATGAGCGTCTGAGCTTGGTGGAGTTCGCCTACAACAACAGTTATCAGGCGAGCATTCAGATGGCTCCGTATGAGGCACTTTACGGGAGAAAGTGTCGAACACCTATTTGTTGGGGAGATGTGGGTGAGAGAAAGCTGGTAGCTGAGAAGACAATTAAGCAGCCAGATTTTGTCAGACAGACAGAGGAGCATGTCAGGATGATCAGGGAGAGGCTGAAGGCTGCTCAGAGCAGACAGAAGAGTTATGCTGACAAGAAGAGATCTGATCGGGAGTTTCAGGTGGGTGACGAAGTGTTCCTGAAGGTGTCGCCTATGAAGGGTGTTGTGAGGTTTGGAAGGCGTTGGAAGCTGGCCCCGCGCTATATTGGCCCATTCGAGGTTCTCGGACGAGTAGGGACCGTAGCTTACAGGTTGGCATTACCCCCGAACCTGTCACAAGTCCATGATGTGTTTTACATTTCCATGTTGAAGAAATGTGTACGAGATCCATCTCGAGTGATTCCACAGGTTCCAATGGAAAATCCAGGAGGATATGTCGTATGAGGAGCACCCGGTAGAGATTTTGGGCAGAGAAGTGAAGCAGTTGAGGAACCGGGTCATTCCCTATGTGAAAGTAAGATGGAACCGCCACTCGGATAGAGAGGCGACATGGGAGCGCGAAGAAGACTTGAAGGAGCGCTACCCGGAGTTATTTGCTTGAGGTATGTATTTTCTTGGGGTTTTTGATTTCTTTAAATTTCGAGGACGAAATTTCTGTAAGGGGGGAGGATTGTAAACCCCGAGAGTTTTATGATTTAAGATTTTTATGAATTATTTGGTTCGTTAATTGGGAGAATTCCATAAATTTGATTTAATTGGGATTAAATCTTTGTTGGAGTTATATTGTGTCTTTGAGGATTTAATGGGTATTTTATGAATTTTGAGGGACTGGAAAGGAATCTCCTCTCACTCACAAACCTTAGAACTAAATTAATTAAGAGAAAGTGCAGGGGGGCTTTTAACAACAACGCGTGAGTAACCATGCACGTGAACTGCTATATATTCTGAAGGCTGATTAAACGAAGTTTAGATCGCGATAAGATCGAGAAGGGATCCTCTGCGAACTGAATATAAGAGGAGGAAGTTTAGATCGCGATAAGATCAGGAAAGAATCCTCTGCAAACTGAATATAAGAGGAGGAGCTCCGAGAACCCTAGCCGCCTATTCATGCTTGTGATCGTCTTCATTTTTTTCCCCGCTCCCGTCCTTCTGCCCTCTGAAATCCGGCCTGAAGGAGACGCGGAGGACAGTTCCGGCAGCCATCGAAGAAGGACGAGCTCCTTCCTTGTGGTATTCTGTCGACGGAGGGGTTGCAACTCGCGGCTAGGGAGCTGTTAGAGAGACGGGATCAAGAGAGAGTGGGAGATAGGACCGGCTTGAGGCTGCCATCGCCGGGAAGCTCACCGACAGCCTGCAGTCCCGGTAAGCTCCCTTGTTCTCTCTTCGCTGCTGTAGATCTATTCATAAGAAAGGCTGTGGGTGGATTATTTTAAAGTTCACAAGGTTTGTCATGATAGTATAAGGAATTATAGGTACGAAAAGCATGATAGATTGGGTTATTGCCTCTCTTCTTTTGGCTGTCTAGAGGTTAACATGGGATACTAGATAGGGTCTAGATAGGGTGTGGAGAATAGTCAGAGAGGGACCGGTTCTTGGTTTCATGTGCTGCAGTATTTTGGAGGTTTTTTTCTTTTTATTTCTTTCATCTAAGTGATGGTAAAGAGAGAGCATGATGATATACTTGAGACCTCATTGAGATTATAGTTGTTGTAACATGGAGTCTAAGTTTAGAGTAAGGTATGAGTTATGTTGAAGGTGCTTTTATGGGGCTTGCTTCAGCCTTTGTGTTCAGTGATACTGATGGGGGGAAACGGATGGTTTTAGTGATGAAGGGGATTTAGTCTTTGATTTGGTAAGGGTCCAAGAGAGAGGATTAGTTGTTCATCATGGTCTGGGTCCTTTAATGAACTAGTAACAGTATGAGGGGGTTAACAAGGTTATATTAACGTTGATTTATCAAATTATTTCATGTGTGGAAAATAGAATAACTATTGATTCTAGCAGGTCTCAAAGAATTTTATTTGTTGTAAGGGTATAAGAACAGTGAATAAATTGTTTTTATTGCATGTTTAGAGACACTATGGTTTACTAGAATGAAGAGTACTCCATGTTTTTGGTTTGCAATCTCCTGGTCTTTGTATATATATGAATTTATATATTTCATAGTTGCTGTGCAATAAGAATGAATAGAAGAGAAGTGTAGGTGTAATGGTAGATCCTGGGTATTGTTATTTCATGTGGGGATCTAGTGACCATGAAGTCATAGATAAGTAATAGATAGTTTCATTAAATTAATGATTAAGGATCGGGTATTTTCTGGAAGTTAACAGACGTGATATTGATACATGGTTATATAGAGGAATTATTGTGGTGATGTTGATGATAATATTTAGAGGTTCTTGAGAATTATTATTCTAGCAAGATTGTTATTATATTTTGACCAAGTGGGTTGGGCCTTTGGACCAGTTTGGAAAATTGAGGATAAGAGTTTATCCTAGTAATTATTCATTGGTAAAAAGTCTGGCTTTTGGAGTTCTATTAAGTATATCTGGATTCTTTTATTTGGAAGAATTACGTAAGTGAGGAGCTTGGTTTTGTTTTGAGTTTGAGATAGAAGAATGGTAGGCTGGTGTGGTAATTGGGCTTGGGCCTAGTGTCTAGTTAGACTTGAAAGAGTTTTGAGAAGGGTGGCTTGTGTAGCTTAATTAGGATAAAGAGAGTATTTATTAAGCGGGTCATTAAGGAGTTGGTTACTAGTGGACCGAGCCCATTAGTTGACTTGCATTATAGATGAGTGTTTTTCGAACCTGTGCATTTCTGAGACGGTGTTTACGATTTCCAGGTGTTGTTTCAGAGTTTGGATTTGCGTCAGGAGGGACGCGAGGTAGTTGACTTGATTCGTTATTGAGGTAAGTCACTTTGCCTCGTTTTCACCCTTGTATGGGTTTCTTTGTTTTACTGTGTGCTATTAGTTAGCATGATTTATTCTGAGTACACTGCTATTTGATTCCATGCACATACATGTTTGATTGTTCCTTCCTGGTATGTGCTTGGTTGCTCTGTTTGGTAGTGTTTGATCTACCGTTTGTTGAAATGCTTAGTTGGACTACCCACCCGTGGGCCGACACTTGATCATGGGCACATGGTCTTGTGTGCTGGCCGGGAGGTACGTGCCAACTGAGTTCTGATCTTCCGCCCGGTTGCAGTGGGGTCCGAGACTCCGTATCCCTGTCAGTGGGGTTGATTTGCTGGCCGTGTCGACACGTAGAGGTGGCGCTACCGACCGTGACATGTTAAATTAAACTCCACGGCCCGAAATTTTGTTGCGATCCGAGGCTAGCGTTTCTTTATTACGACTGAGAATTTGTATGTCCGGGGAAGTGTTTCTTTGAGCCGTATTCTTTGGACTTCTCATCCAGGGCTCTGAGGGCCGTAGCTGGATGTTAGGATCTCTTTGTATGGGGTGTAGCCCCTTTGTTTGATGATCCTATGTTATTTGATATTTGTTCCAGCTGACCATTGTGATTCTTGCAGGGTACTTACTAGGCTTTCCATTCGAAAGCTCACGACTTTTCTCTTCTCTCATTTCGTGTCCCGAGGAGTAGGTAGACTTCGAGCTTTCGAGGGGCTGGCGAGTGTTAGGGACGGGATATTCTTTGAGGGTTGGAGGACCTCCCTAGTTATTTTATTCTTGTGTGTGAGGACACTGTTTTTATTTTGTTAGGACCCTTGTAGGGCCTGGATTATGTAGAGGGCGTGTAGACCCTTATTTGATTTCATATTGTTTCCGCTGAGATTCTTATGGATTATTATTGATTATCTCTTGATTAAATATATTATTTGCTTATCATTTTAGGCCTTGTATTCGATTGGGGTTCGTCTCCTTTTCGAATGACGGGCCGATCTCTGTCGACGTGCCCAAGGTCCACTGGAACCGGCAAGATTAGGGCGTTCTGAGAATAAAGAAACAGAACTTATGAACCGAAAACACAGGCAACTCATTAACACTACTCCATTTGCGCCCCTGCTTGGTATGAAGCGGGTAGTACAGGAAAGGGTCGTTCTGGACGCACTCATGAAGGCCTATGACATTCGCCTTCAAAAATTTAAAATCGGGCAAAGCTTGGTGACTTTCCGTCCAGAGGACGTCGCCATAATACTTGGACTGCGCTGCAATGGAACAGCCGTGGATTTCAAACGGCCCAAAGCCCGATCCGCATTCGAGGCAGAATACCTCGACAAAGCCTACTCTAGGAATCGGGACTGCATGAAGAACACTCTGCTGGATCTTGTTCATAGGAGAGGGGAGGAGGAAAATTTTGTCAAATTGCTAGTAGTGTATTTGATGGGTGTCTTCCTCTTTCCAAACACAAACTACACGGCCCCAAGTTGGAGTGCACATTATGCTGACAACCTTCAGGCGCTGGGTACATATGCATGGGCACAAGCCGTGCATAAATTTCTCATGGACGACGTCCAACTGATATCTGCTCGAGTAGTAGAAAGGTGTTCTAGGAAGAAGCCCAAGAACACGGGCTACCTCAGAGGCTGCTCGATCGTCCTCATAATCTGGTTCTATGAAGTAACCAGTGCTGGAAAGAAGCTGGAGTTCGGGCGGACTCCAAGAATTCTATGTTACGGAGAAACCAGCTGCAAGAAGACCACCACTGTAAAGACACTGATCGCATCATTCGAGGGGAAAGAGGTAAGCTTACTTCATCGTTTCAACTCTTAAGTTTTTACTTGCATGCGAAAATCTTCAGTTTTTTTTCAAAGTCTTTAGTATTACGTTAAAGTATTTAGTATTCGTACTAAGTGTTTAGTATTATGTTAAAGTATTTAGTATTGGTACAAACGTTTTAGTATGATGTTAAAGTCTTCAGTATTACTACAAAGGCTTTAGTATTACGTTAATGTCTTTAGTATAAGGCTACACCCTTTAACATTTTACTTTACTTTTGTAATATTGTTTTTGTAATATTGTTCAGTATTCTTACAAAGGCTTTAGTGTTACTAATGTTTTTGTAATATTGTCTCACAGTTTCAGGACCTCGTCCCAGAGAACGCAGAAGAGGCATCCCTCACCAACATCCAACTACTCCATGGCACGACCATGGAAGAGAAAACTAGTATCGGCCACGGGTCCACGCGCCGCAGATGATCGACGCGTACCGCCAGAGGAATGAGAAAAAATCCCGGCACCGGAGGGTCGTGGAGCCGCCGACCGTTATTCATCTTGCTCCGGTCGGAGGAGCCCTTCCCCACGCGAACGACGACGATGTAATGCGCGCTTGCGCATCGTCTGCACGATACTCTGCTGAGCGAGGTCTCTACAATGCGCGGGCAAGTAGATATGTTGCTTGCCAGGGAGCAACAGTCGGCTCCGGAGCAAGGAGCGACAAAATCTCCACAACAGGCCCCACCGACCAAACGAAGAAAGGCAACTGTTTCAAGGCGCCTGCAAGCTCCCCCACGATCCCCGGATGCATTGGCGGATATCGTCGATGAAATAAAGCCGATTGCCGCAAAGCTGCGGTCGAAAGAAGAGGAAATCTCCGGAACCAGCTCCGCTAAGAGGGAAGCCCTTGGCTACATAAAGAAGAACTAAGGCGAGGAACCAACTAAAAGTGTCGATGAAATAATCGAATCTTTTCGCTATTGAAGAAACGCGTCGGCCAACTCATGCAACGACGCTTGATCCCCATTGGCGGCAAGCTCCCATAGAAGGCCCCCACGTTATTGTGGGTATGGTTCCCGCCACAATTGAAGCCGAAGTGGGCCCCAAACCAGTCACTATGGAAGACGACAATCTCTTTGTCGGCGAACAGACCCCAGCCATTAGAGATTCACTCATTGGCGACCGATATCCCGCCGCGGTCGAGTGCGTGGTGGTTACCAAAGAAGCGAGGCGGACCCCTGCACCATTCTTGTTGAAGCCGATAGTATCCACAGCCGATGAAAAGACGGCCGCCATCCCGAACCCATCATACCAGCCGTCGAATTCGATGTCACGAGGCCCACAGCCGATGAAAATGTAGTTGATCGAGAGCGAGCCGTCTATCTTTGGAGAAAATGTAAGCGCCCGGTCTTGACAAATTTTATTCCTAAAAACAAAGCGGCCAACTTGAGGTTCAAGCGGCTCGACAAGCGAAAGCGGCGGTCATCGGCTTTCTATCTTAATCGCTTGATGGACAAGTGAGAACAATGTTCATACTTGTTGATCTGTTTATTATTTAACACAAAGGCTTTAGCATTACCCTAAAAACATTAATATTAGATGGAAGTCTTTAGTATTACACTAAAGACATTAGTATTAGACGTAAGTCTTTAGTATTACACTAAAGACATTAGTATTAGCGGAAAGGCTTTAGTATTTAACATAATTGTTTAGTATTTGACCAAACTGTTTATTTAATGTGTCTTCTGATTTCTCTTGTAGCACAATTATTTGGAAGAATGAATGGGCTTTTACTACTCGCGCCCACTTGTACCCACTGGTCTAGGGTAGAAATCTTGTCTCCGATGATATCATGGGCGTCTTAGATGCATATTCTTTGGAAGAACTGAAGAAGATGCCTTCCCCATTCAAGAGGTGTGGATCCATCACGAGGCCTTTTGCGTTGATACTCGCAAAACAGCACCACACCTCAAATGAGTCCCTCGCACTAATGGCCGATGCTGTCAAATCTTTTCACTCATTGGAAGTTGTTCTTATGCCTATTATTCGGGACAAGCATTTCCATCTCCTTGTCTTAGATAAAGAAAAGCGACAGTATATTCATTACTCATCTCTCAACAGCCGGACATATGACAGGGCTGCTATGGAAATGGTAAGTGACTCACTTTCATGTTTCGTATTCTCCCCTTCGCATCTAACTATAATTTTTTAAAACGCAGAGGGCACTTTTTGAATGTGGAATTAATATCGAGTATGGGGAGTGCTTCGGAATAGACAAGTTGGAACTCTCTCATGGACCAGGCGCCCTCAACGAGAGAGAGGGCGGTGTAAAATTTGCCCGGTTTACGTCATGCGGTTCATGGAGCAAATACTGAATGATAAAAATCTTCGCCTGGATCGCTCTGAGGTTGCACGTCTAAGGCTGGAGTATGTCGCACGCATAATTGCTGACGGATTCAGTCGAACAACTCCACCAGGGAAACGGGAGAGACCACAAACTGAGGAAGCATCATCGAAGAATATCTAGGTCTTTACAATCATAGGCCAAGTGTTTACTATCATGATTAACTGTTCACTAACTGGCGTAAGACTTTAATATCTTGTTATAAGTGTTTATTATCTGGACTAAGTCTTTAGGATTTTGAGTGCTTGCCATTTTGATCAGGTGTTTATTATCAATCATGTGAACATTTTATAAATGTATATGTGACACTTTCTACTTTAAAAAATGGTTAGAATCACAGATATTTACATTCAACGCCCAACTATTCATCAACCACAGATATTTACATTCAGCACCCAACCATTCATTAATCAGCTATTACTGCGTTGCAAGTCCTCCGGTTATGGCCAGTGTTTTTGCGGTAAATGGCCGGCCATCAAGTAACTCTCTTACGCCTAAGGCACAGGACTCAATTCTTGTCGCCTCGGCCGCCCAGCCGTCTCTTAAGTAATAGGTGGCCGTAATTTGGAGGACGCGGGATGCATCTGTTGGCTTATCGTGGTCGGGGATTGGAGAAATATGGTCTGCATACGCATTGGCGTACATCTGTACAGTGAAGTAGTCATCCACCAATTGATGTACACTTGCCTCTGAAGTCACGATTGCCGCGCAAGCATGCGTGCAAGGTATTCCATGGACTTGCCAACGTCTGCAAGAGCATATCCTTGTCCGCAAATTGACCGCGTAGCTGCACTGGTCAATAACTTCGAATTGTTCGCCATCTGAACGGCCAACGCGGAGCAAGCGACTTGACTTGATTGTGTCTTCAAGCTTCCGATGTATTGCTGGGGAAAGATGTGTTCCCCAGCGCCGGACATGCTCGTGCCTGGCATACATCATATTCATGAGTTTGTACCTGCGAACAGTAAATGATTGTAAAAGATAATCAAGCTTGTGGAGAAGAGTTATGTAGGATACTAAAGCGTTAAGCAGGATACTAAAGCGTTAAGCAGGATACTAAAGAGTTATGCAGAATATTAAAGACTTTATTCGGATACTAAAGCGTTAGCTACGATACTAAAGTGTTATACAGGATACTAAAGTGTTCCTTCTGATAGTAAGGGTTAAGCCAGATAGTAAAGAGTTATCTACGATACTAAAGAGTATCCCAAAAATAGTAAAGCTATCTAGTCGCGGGTCAATATTACCTGATTAAGTTGACCATTTCCGTGACCGGGAGGTGGCGCGCTTCCTTGATCCACGCATTGAACGACTCTGCGACGTTAGAGTACATCTCGCACCACCTTTGCCCCTTAAATAAATAATTCGACCAATGGGCAACATCAGACTTTTGGATTAGCCAACGGTGCGCTTGTTCCAATGCGGCCAGGAGATCCTTCACCGCGTCATCGAATTCTTTAGAAGTACATGCGTATGCGATGCGGGTAAAGAGGGCCCAACACTCCTCCTTCAATGCTTTCCCAAGACTTGTATTTCCCTTCATGAAGTTCGCCTCTAGGTGTCGCAAACAATAGGCGTGAGACGATGAAGGGAACACCCTTTGCGATGGCATTAACTAGACCTTTGATGCAGCCGGATATGAATGTAATGCACTTGTCGTAATCCTCATCGCCATATATTGTATCCCTGTGAGAGGTGAGGAACCAGGTCCAATTATCGTCAGTTTCATTGTCCACTATGGCGAACACGACGTGGAAGAATCCATCATATTGCCGTCTTTGCCCGTCGCTCCTAACAAGATGCCACCGTATTTTTCAAGCAAATGTGTTCCATCAACGAACAACAGCGGTCTGCAACCCAACTTGAAGCCAACGACACAAGCACGGAAACAAAAATAACCACGTTTGAATCGCCCGCCATCACTTTCAATTGTGGCAACGGCCTTCTGGGGATTTGTCTCCATCACCTTTTCAACGTACCATAACAGCAAATCGTAGCTTTGTACCTCACTCCCGTGTAGAACGCTTCGGGCAACCTCTTTTCCCATCCATGCTTGCTTGTACCGCATCAACGCAGAGATAGCTCTCGCGCAGAATATCCCGCTGAATGTCCCACGGACCGATACAAGGGGACGATCCTTGAGCTTTTGGATCACTGCGATTGCAA
This sequence comes from Dioscorea zingiberensis, assembly GCA_026586065.1. NCBI lineage: Eukaryota > Viridiplantae > Streptophyta > Magnoliopsida > Dioscoreales > Dioscoreaceae > Dioscorea > Dioscorea zingiberensis. The sequence continues at coordinate 18,146,090 of CM048818.1, read as the reverse complement.
ACCCATTTTTGGATGCTTTCGGGTGGGAACTCGTCCCGATACCGCCACCACACACATGTGTGGGCTGCAATGTCTTTATTCTAAAGGTATGCATATTTCCCTCTCGAGAAGCATGAACCCTCCAATTGCAGTCTGCCTTGGCACATCTGGCTGTCACCCTTTCTTTGTCATTTTTTATGAAGGTGAAATCAAACTTCCTTTTGATAGTAAGGTCAAGAAGCACATTCCTGAAGTGTTCCACATTCTGAAATCGTTGCCCGATACTGAGCACTGCAATCTCGTGAGTTTGAGAAGAACCCTCAATGTTTAAGGACGTGCTCTCGGCTAGAGGATCCCTGTTGATTGATAAGAGACTCTAAGTGAGATGGTACTAAACAGAAGAACAAAATACTAAACAGTTAAGTCGGATTTTAAACACTTACAGAGGATACTAAAGGGATAAGCATAATACTAAAGCGTTTGAGTCTATACTAAAGAGATAAGATCAATTCTAAAGACTTTAAGAAATTCGTAAAGTCCTACGTGTTTGTATTACACCTGCGGGGAAAATAATAAACACATACTAACAAAGAAAGTAACTTATGTTGAAGCGAAGACCAGCGGATTAAATTACTTCTGATCGCTTCACTTTGTGTCCACAATAAGATTGACCATATTTTTGTTGAGCGAGTGAAAATGTTGCACATACGCGCAAAGTCCGGAGAATTGTCAATTGGACAAGTTGTTCGACGATAGATGCGGTGCTATATAATGCACTCTCACGCCCAGAGGGGTCAAGGTCCCACCGTTCACATATATCACCTATTAATCGACTCCCAACAAGTGAGCACTTTGTGAGCTCCAAGGCTAGACCTTCTCCCCATATTAGCGGCCAGCGAAAATGGTTTCCATCAAAATCCACGCAACAAGAGCGCCGTTGCGAAAACAAAAGAATTATACTACGCATGCGCTATGAAACCACGTGCAGGAAATCTATTACCTTTGCGGTTTCTGCGTTGAAAGAGTCTCGCATTTAGCAGCGAGACTCACTACGCTCACGTAAAGCTACTCTACAAGACTAAAACCCAAATACAAGCTTTACGCAAAAGAACAAGAGAAAGGAGACGAGAGAAGGAGAAGAAGAGGGTGACTTGCTTAGCCTGCGGCAAGAATGAAAGTACACAAGTATATGGTCCGCAAACCAAAAAGCCTCTTGCACACCTTCACGTCATATACGGCCATAAGGTAGTTTTGGGGAAATGGGAGGGGTATTTTCGGGTTTTTCCTTAAAGTAAAGGGTTGTCTCACCAAGGGGACTAAAAAGTGAAGTTTAGAAAGGAGGGAATTTGAATAGTATAGTTTTTGTCGGAGGAATTTGAAAAGTCGAGAAAATGAAACAGTCGAGGGGACTCTCATGAATTTTCCCTATTTTTAAACATATTTCAAGTCAAATCCGTACTTTGTTTTTAATCTAAAGCTTTCATTCACATTCATGTAATATAATATATATTTAATTAAAAGGCATCATGATCCAACGTTTTCATTCAAAAAATAACTTAAATTCCATTTAAGCCATGAATGCATGTGAACCCCATCATATATATGCCATTTAATCTTTTTTTTATATTTTAATTCATATGGCTTTAAATTTCAAAACATAATCTTATCCTAATCATTTGCAAATATTAAACTATATCCATCCCATCCATCAAATCACACACACCTATATATATATATATATATATATATATCCCTTTTAAAACAGATTTTCATCTTTAACCAAATAATTAAATATCTATAAATATATGTATAAGATATTATTGACTAGAAATATATATATATATATATATATATATATATATATATATATATATATATATATATATATATAGATATATATATATATAAGCAAATGGCCCTCGCGTTGCTCAGGTTTTTTTAATAATATTATTTAAATATTATTATTTTTTAAATATGATATTAATTTTTTGGTATTGATATATAAGGGACATTGCAATTTTTTATATGTATATGTGTAGATCTCTGTAAATTACATTTAAGCAATAAAACTATAAAAATATAATTTTTTACATATATAAACCCCCAAGAATTGCATATATTTAAATTTACTCAAAAAATGTGTAAATTAGATAAACAAAATACACAAACATCATATACTTGCAAATAAATCATGTGCAGTACAATACAATGCATGTGAAACAAATAACATTAAAAATTACATGCTTCTATCTTCTCTATTTGAGCTTGTCATAGTTCTTCATTCCTTAAGCCTGTAAATTTGTAAGATGTTAGTTTTTTAAAAAACATTTAGGTGTATGGTGAACATGAAATATTAAATATAAATAAAGTTGTACCTTTTTTTGTTTGATTGCCATTTGATAGGCTGCTTCCAAATGACTATATTTATCTTCTTCATTTAATTGAAGTACACAATAAACTGGTGTCTCCAATTCGTTTAATCCTCTCGATAAGTCATTACTGGATATGACAAAAATATATCTTTCATACATGCGTGAAGCCAAATATTCCTCAACGCTCATATCTCCATTTTTCTGTTATTTACCGATATAATTTAATATAAAATGGAAAAAAACGTTTAAGATATATTATGAAAATAATTTTTGATTACCTGTTCCATGATGTTGCAAAACTCTTCAAGTGTTTTCCCTAATATAATATCAGCATCTTTGCCATATAAAGTAAGATCTACAACTCCTGAAGCATCACATATTTGTATATGTATGACATACCTGCCAAATTTAATAATGATGTAAGATAACACATGCCTCAACTAAGACTACAGTTATGAACATGAAAACTTTTATTGTTTTATGTTTTTTACATCCTAAAGAATAAATGACATGTAAAATAAATCATTCATTTCTTTTTCATATATAGTTTTCAGATTACCTTCTTTTTACTTGAGGGTTAACGATACTGCAACCATTGCATCTATTGTTGTTTTCTGGATCTAATTTTCGGTGACACCTATTACATGCGATTATATTGGTAGCCTTTATTGATGTAAATAAATGAGACATACTGCATCAATCTTTGAAAAAATTTTTCTGCATAAAATTTAAAAAACATATTGTTAGTTGTCCTAAGGATATAAACACATATAATTAACATACCCCCGATATTGAATCATCTTTGGTGTATCTTAATCGGTAGCGGATATTCTTGTTGATCTATCAATTAGATCGGCATAGAGTCAATTTTGCATAAAAGGAATGACATATTGAGCTCTTGAGTCATTTTAGGACCTGAAATTCACAAAGTACAAATTAAAATATACCTCCATATATTTTTAAATATCAATATTTATTAATTTGAATTAGAAATTTACCAGTGATATAACTCAATGCTCTCCTTGATAGATGGATTGATGTGGAATTTACTGAACATAATGGAGGACAATCCATAACCTGCAAATAATTTTTGTGATTAAAGTATCAATATAAAGTATAAACTATAAGTGAAAATATCAAATTAGAAATTACGTTATACCCTTATACTTTGTTGCTTTTACTCCGAGGCCAAGTAAAATTTGCTTAGTTTTGGAACTATCAACAAATTTTTCTCCTTCTACTTTGCATGTTGACCCCAAAGAGTCAAAGTGATGGGAGTATAGCTGTAAGTTACTAATTGGATTGTAAATTCAATTAATAAAATCATAATATATTTTAGTTATTAATTTACCTTTTATCAAGTAAAATAATGTCCCTCTTTAGTGACCTGTGAGATGTTGATATTTCCAAGTCTATCACATTCCCTACGTGGATGACGATTCCCATTACATCTACCAAGTTAAGTAAAACCAAATATTAGAAGAATTAACATTGGTGAATTGAATCATTATTCTATAAGTAATTATTTAGATAAGTACCTATCAATTCAAAATCTCTTGTTGCATAAGCTTCCATATCGCTAAAAGGGATAAGATGGTAGTTGTATTTTGGGATACGTGGCCATGAATCACTTATTTGTATAATTTCATTCTTGGCCGTGAGGTGCAAAACATATTCATTGTTAATCAACCTATTTTTCATTTGCGATCTTCTTGCATTCACACCCGAAATTTGATAAATCTTTCCTTCTTGAAGTATATCCTTTAATAATTGTATACATTCATTTCTTACCATGGCCTCCATCTCAAACCCCTAAATTGAAAATATAACAAATAAAAATAGAAATATTGTTAAATACAAAATGCAAACTTTTGAAATAAGTTGTAATATTTTACATACCTCAATATCCATAAACACCATCTTCCATACTTGATTAATGCCCCATTTCTTCTCTGTTTTGTGAGGATCCAGCATTTTGACAATTCTTCCTTTAATTAAACCCAGAGATCCTTCATTGCAAATCAACCTGAAGGGTGTATATTCCAATCGGCTCATCCTATAAAATATTTGATTAGTTCTTTTATTTAAAATAATAATTACATATCAATAGACACTTCATTCCCGTAATATTTTAGTATTTTATCAATCTGTTATGAAACATCATTTTTTTAAAACATGATTAAGTTAATCATAAATTTAAAATAGTCAATATACTATAGACAATAAACATACATGTTTTACAATAATAAAGCGAGGCATACCTTTGCACATTGTTGTACATATATCGTAGTTTCTCAAGCTCATTGTCATATGTGGCGACATCTATAGCATGTTTCCATCTATTAAAAGGAATATATAGTATAAGTTACTGAATTTATTGATTACGTGGCTAATAAGATGAAAATTGGTTTTTACATACCGGTATTGAAACGCATCAATGTCAATTTTATATTCTGTGGCTAGAAGTCCTTGTACCTACATTAAGAAAATATCTTTTATAATATTATTGTTTGGGATATGTTTTAAAAGATGTGTTTATTTTTTACCTCTCTAGTATGATGTATGCGTGCAAAATGCCTCAGTGTACTTTTCACCGTAGATGAAAATGAAGGTGAACTCACTTGTATTTTGAACTTATAAACTTATTAAGTGCATTTGATATTTCAGGAGACCAAAATAAATCATTACTCCCATGAATATTTCTTAGCACCTTGTCTTTACTATTATCCATGTCCGTATCAAACACATGGAAATTGTATATGTAAGTTAAGTCTTTGACAAATAAATATATCATTTTAAAAGTACACAACACAAAATTCATATTATCTTACCTCATTTGCATTTGTGACATAAACTTTTCATTTCTCTTAAAACCTCTTTGTACACAATATTTTTTGTATAGACAAGCGGGACAATTGTTATTGTCCAATATAAGTACCTTTATACCTTTTTACTTGTACATCTTGACAATGCAAACATATAAGCAGCCATGACTAAAAGGAGGTTTAGGTAAATATAAACCGACATTGTCAAGTGTTTGTCCTTGACTTTTATTTATTGTCATTGCAAATGCCAATCTTAATGGAAACTGTCTTCTTCTTAGTTCAAAGGGCACGTCAACATCGGATGGAGACATAGTTATTCGAGGGATAAGAACCACATTTCCTATATTTCGGCCAGTGATAACTCACTACAAGAAAACTGTAATTTTGAGAGGGAAAAATCTCTCGCTAAATCAGAAAATCCCCTCGCTAAATTACTTTAGCGAGGGAATTGCGAGAGCATACTGTCCGTTACATCGATTCTCGCAAATATTTTGCGAGGGGAAATTCCCTCGCTGAACAATAACGAGGGATTAGCGAGGGATTCTCTCTCTAGGTAATTAGCGAGAGAATTATTCCCTCGTTGGTACTTGCTAAATTCTCTCCCCAAATCCCTTCCTCCATTAGCATTTGCGATGAATTAGCGAGGGAACCTCTCTAGGTATTTAGCGCGGGAAAACACCATTTCTCTATTGTTATCACTTGCGACAACTTAGAGAGGGAAACTCTCTAGCTATTTAGCGAGAGAATATTTTTCCCTTGTTGGTTGTCACTAAAATCTCTAATAATTTTTTTACATTAGCGACAACTTAACGAGGGCCGATCCCTAGGTATTTAGCATGAGGAATTTTTTTTATTTGATGACCCTCACTATTCCCTCGCTAATGTGTGAGTTTATTCTATTTAAAAACCAAATTTATTGGTCCCCATGCTATAATTTTAAGCCACCTGTAATTTCCAAAATACATACATGTGTCCTGCAATTGACTCCATATATAAATTAATATAGTAAGTTATATTACAATTTAAATATACAAACAAAAAGTTAAACATATCTAATAAGCAAAGGTGTACAACCATGTTCCAAAATACAGTAAATAACAGACAATATATAAATACAAAAAAGATACAAAATAAGATCAACAAGCAAGTGATCATGTGCCATCAGGCGATGGATGAGCAGCGAAGTGGTCGATGAAATTTCGGCTAGTGGGCTGGCTTGCCAACATCATGCATCTGCTCCTCAAATTGTTCGTTGCATCTGCTTTGAAGCTTAGGTGTCTCAAAAGAAGCACGCATGTCCACTTCTCGCTGATGCATCTCCGCTTCTCACTGTTGCATCTCTATTTCTCGCTGTTGCATCTTCGTGCGTATGGATGAAATAGCAACATCCACCTGCTCATGGACCTCTCTGGCATTGTGTGCATTAGATGCATTACATGATGAAGAGGAAGCATCGGGATAGTAGTACCTCGCCTGTGTTCCTAAACCACACACCCGATTCTTCTTTGCCCCACCAGCGGCCTCATAATATAGTTGATTTTCATCCAATGTGGTTCCCTCTGATCTGCTTCTATCCTCTACCAAAGAGAGATATCGATCCTAAGAGAAGCATGCAATATAACCCAAAAGAAAACAAGGCAAATATGTGAGAACAAAGCAAAGATGACTAACAAAAATTCTAAAATTGACTAACAATTAATTTTTGTTGTTTTTCCTCCATAATTCTTCAAGATCGAAAACTAAGGACGCAAAGCACAAGATCTGTTCAAATGGCCCAAAAATGGAAGAAATTGTATCAAGACTTGCAGAATATTTATGTGGATGAAACGTTTAATTTTTAATTTAAAAAAAATCTGAACTTATGATTCTAATTTGTGTAGTGTTTCATCAAAGTGTCAAGTAATGCAGCTCCCTTTATAGTCATGGGCTTATTTGCCTTGGGGCTTTACAATTAGAACACAATAAGTTCCCATGGAATACTATTTCAACAGTATTAGAAATTCATATCCATAGAAAATTTTCCACTGTAGAGACTATGATTTCTTTCCTGGTCATACACCAGCAACATACAACCTTCTCAGCTGGAAATCTATAAACTTATTAATGAAGAATTATCAGTTCAGAATAAACAAATTTGCTTTTCTGAATTGTACTACCACCTCTTCGCTTGCTACTGCCTTATGATTTATATTGCTCACACTTTTCTCACATGGCTTATAATTTATATTGCTCTCACCTATTTCAATTTGTTTCTATTCATGCATTTTGTAAGTATACGATCACTAATGTATAAATTTTTCAATAAAAACAGTAAAATTTGCAAATGTACAAATTTTTCATTAATATATATAGATCTATCACAACTCTTCAAGTACCAAAGGTTCCTAAAAAATCTACATAATGTATAAGCGATAATAAAAGATAACAACATAGAACCAAGATCTTATGCTCAGAACAATTCCTTTTAAACAATCATAGAGAAAAATTTCCCCATTGGTATCCATCAGTTGCATAACCCCACAGTAAAAATCAATGAAATTCATTAAAAAATACAGAGAATTTTTTTTAATAGTGACTCACATTTATAGTGCGAGCTCTATCACTCGTAAATGTTTGACCATCACCCTTCTTCGTGTACGTGCGCCTAAAGACCTCGAAGGGTGTCGGGGGGTGGTCATATTGTTGCTCCTACACATATAGACCAATAAGAATGTAGTTAGCAACAATCACAAGTTTTTATGTATTTGTACAAATTTAACCCATATAAAAAATCTTACTAATCACTTCCCATGCTCAAAATGGGAGATAGAGCCTCCACTGTGGTTAGAGGGACAAGGCCCATCCTCAGATCCACCACGTCGGTTCTTTGCATTTTGTTGAGACATACGCAAAATATCTGGTTTCCTCCATGTCTCTTTCCACTTGGTCCACACAGATTCTGGAACATATTTAGGTCGGCTACTCTTGTTCTTCAATCTACAAATCATATCGCCGTAACGAGTGGAAGCCTTTGTTAGCCAAGCTTCCTTGACCAAGTGGTCAATCGCCGAATTCCAATAAAAGTATTTCTACATGATAACAAATAATGTTTCGTGATACAACCAAGTTCACAAATAAAACATACAATTATTTGCCTCAAAATTTGTTGCATAATTGGAACTTAGGCTTACCTTGAAATCCTCAAAATAAAACTCCTTGGTCTCATTTGATACCGACACCCACCTAGCCCCATCATCATCAAATCTCTCCTAAAAAATGGATCGAATACGACGAGAGCAATCAGTAGATGGAACTAATCTAAAAAAAAAGTAAAAAATGCATCAACAAGCACACAGAACCAAACTGAAAAACAAGGAATGGATAGTTTAGTTTTTGTATACTTACATCCCACGAGTAATTGTGACCCATTTAAGATTTGTTCCCAGAGGGTCAGCAGGTATTAGATGTCCCCTAGTTACACTAGCTTCTACTTGAGAATCACTCTGTTGAGATGATCCAGTAGGTGGCGCATTCTCAGCCATTGTAGAAGCAATATTCACTAAAGCTATTGATGGACCTTGTACGGGACGCATCACCTCGGGTTATTGTTCAGGTGTAGATTGCATCTTAATTGGTGGTGTAATGGTGGGAATATGTGGGGCTGCATTCAGATTAGGTAGTAATGGACCCTGTCTTGCACACCGTCCCCTCCCTCCAACATTACGACCAACTCCACCCCTATTGCCTCATCCTCGCGTCATATCTACAAAAATGAAACAACCAATGATGCACAACCTAATACAAAGGGACTGACAGCTGCTCCTCAGTAAGTTTCATCAAGTCTTCTAATTAATTCTGCTTTAAGATGTCACACAGTCACAGATTTTAACACAAGCACAGATTTTAATGACTTCATCCATGTTCCAACATTTTCAAGGACATACCAGATTTTTGCTGATTGGACCTTAATCTAAAATGCCATTATAAAGCATCAGAGTCAACAACATATATAAGTAGAAGCATTCTTTATTTCATTATACTTAGTTTGTACATGCTGTCACAGAAATAGCCTTTTGTAACAATTCTCCAACAATAGAAACAATAATTTTGTTAGATTATAAGACAACTTCCAATTAAACCTTACATACTAGACTTATAGACATGAGCTTATTTCTAATCTCTGGAAGACATTAACTTGTGTCATTTTTTATTCAGCAATTTTCCCCCAGTTCAATGATGAAGAAATAATTTGTTTTTGTTTTTCTAGAGTCCCACTAACATTTGTTAAGAAATGGGTCATTTTTATTGAAGTCCGGCTACTCTTTCATCAACCAAAGTTGAATATATAGAAACTACTAAAGCAATCCATAAAGCCACATGGTTGGAAAGAGATAACCTCCTATTAAGCTTGGTCTTCCTCTACTTAAGCTTTAGTTACTTGTATTACCAAGTAAACTGCAGGGTCTTAGATTAGCAAACATCAAATGTAGAAACCTCATCCTCTTATCATACTAAACATCCCTGCCATGAGCTATATCTGCAGTATATAAATTTGAACAGAAAATTATACACATCCATATATGTTTTCTGCAGTGTATAACTAGAAGGTTATACATTTCTATGACAAATAGGGTCATGGCTTCAATGGTATTTACTCAGTGTAGCTTAAAAGTCAATTACATCTAATGAAGCTAATGATATAACAATTTCCAAACTTCATAAATTCAAAACTTAGTCTAATTATCTGAAGTCTGAGTTGGCCTAGCAAAAGCCTTTGAATCTTCAAGCAAAATAAGCTTGCTACAACTCATGAAGAGCATGTGAAAGCTACAATTACTGAAATGGATGAGATTTGAATGGTAAACAAGGCTTTAAGTACAATGCCTATTATAATCCTGTCATCCACTGAACAGACTAGACAGTTTACGAATTTCAAACACCACTCATCACCTTGATGTTATAAAAAAAAATTAGCTCTTATATATAAATTTTAACGGTCAAAAGTTAATAATTTTTTCTTATGTATTTTGATAGCAATATTATGATGAAAAGTCAAGATAAGATGATGGAGAAAAACTCTCATCTTCTACAGATGATACAGATGAGAAAGATATGATTAAATGTTTTTTTTTATTGTGGGAAAAAATGCTTGAAAAAGAAAGGCTTAGTGGTTAAAAAAAATGTTTTTTTATATATCTTTAAGAAATTCTATTTCTAGAGGTATATTTGTTTTTTTTATTGTGGGAAAAAATGCTTGAAAAAGAAAGGCTTAGTGGTTAAAAAAAATGTTTTTTTTATATATCTTTAAGAAATTCTATTTCTAGAGGTATATTTTTCTTTTGAAAGATATAAGCAATTCATGTTCAGCAGAGCTTACCAATTTTATTTATTTTCTTGTATACATTTGCATTAAATTTGTAATTTATTCAAAACTCATTCAGGTTATGTATAATTTAAATTTATATAGTAAATGCATGCTGAGTTTTCAAGCAATTCATGTTCAGCAGAGGTTACCATTCAAAACTTGTACAGGTTATGTTAACATGGATCAAATCAGAACCATACTTTCCCAAAATAATAACCATATTTAATGAAACAATTAGTTAATCAAAGGACCATATTTCACTCAAACATAAATTCTCCTATTGTTGACTTTATATAGAAATTTTCAGTTGAAACTACAGACTAAACCCTAAAAATAACAAATAATTAACAATTGACAAAATGCATGAATACTTAAACATAAAACTGGAACTTATGCCAAGTTTGACGATATTATTGGGTCTATTATACGAAGTGGATTGGAGTTGAACCAACCTTAAACACTTTGAACTAGTTTTACATCCATTGATTATATTACTAGAAATACTCCTTGATTCTTAAATTCCTACCAAACATGGATGCCATTTTGTTCTCTGATAATATCTGAGGAAGACCATAATCCCTTTTTTTGTATTTTTTATTATATTTATTATCCATCACTTTTTAACAAAGAATTAAATAATTCAAAAAAATAAATATCTTATATAAGTTACACCTTGCTGTCAAATTGAAATAGCCATTTGGAACAACCTCCTTGAAAATGAGAACTCCTATTAGCCATGTCAGTAGCTACACATGACCTACCTAATTAATAGAGGAAAGTAATGAAAAGTCCCCCAAAACTTCTGAAATCCATAAAAAAATTCCTGTAAGTTTGAGTATTCCTATTTAGTCCCTCCTTTATCAAGGGACTTACTTTTTAGTCCAAACAGTACCAAACGGTGTTTAAAATGGGGCGAAAAGACGATGTTGCCCTTGGGAGTAAATGAGTTATTCAACGCCTTCTGCCACGCCCGTACAGTCACATCCCTTGGTGAAATGACGCAAATGCCCCTCTGATTGACTTCTCCTCTTCCCTCCTTTGTGTCCCTGCCCCGGCCTAAGGCTTTAGTATCTTGTAAGTAGCGTTTATTATCGGGACAAACCCTTTAAGATTTTGAGTGCTTGCTATTTTGACCAGGTGTTTACTATCATTCATGTGAACATTTTATAAATATATATGTCACATTTTGTATTGTAAAAAATGGTTAGAATCACAAATATTTACATTTAACACCCAACTATTCATCAATCACAGATATTTACATTCAACACCCAACTATTCATTAATCGGCTATTCTTTGCGTTGTAAGTCCTCAGGTTGTGGCTAGTATTTTGGTGCAGGTTGCGGTAGCAACTCAAGATACCACCGTCATTGTTGCCTTTGCTTCGCCGCCTCCTAACAAGATGCCCGTATTTCCCAAGCAAATGTGTTCCATCAATCAATGAACAAATACCGGCAAAACCCAACTCTTGAAGCCGACAACACAAGCATGGAAACAAAAAATAATTTTATGTGCTCTCATAAAATATCCCGCTGAATGTCCACGGCCCAATACAAAGGGGCGATCCTTGAGCTACGGATCACACGATTGCAAACCCATTTTTGGATGCTTTCGGTGAGAACTCGGCCCGATACCGCTACCACACACATGTGTGGGTTGCAATGTCTTTATTCCAAAGGTATGCATATTTCCCTCTGAGAAGCATGAACCCTCCAATTGCAAATGCCTTTGACACATCCGGCGTCACACCCTTTCTCTGTCATTTTTATGAAAGTAAAATCAAACTTCCTTTAGATAGCAAGGTCACTGAGCGCATTCCCCAAGTGTTCCACGCTCGGAATCGCTAGTGCGACATTTCGAAAGCACTGCAATCTCGTGAGTTTGAGAAGAACCCTCAATGTTTAAGGGCATGCTCACCATAGAGGATCCTCTGTTGATTGATAAAAGACTCTAAGTGAGACAATACTAAGCGGAAGAACGTGATACTAAGCGTATAAGTCGGATTTTAAACACTTACGAGAAGATACTAAAGGGATAAGCATAATATTAAAGAGTTTGAGTCTATAATAAAGAGATAAGATCAATACTAAAGACTTTAAGAAAAGTCAGTAAAGTCCAACGTGTTTGTAATACAGTTCTTTGGAAATAATAAACACATACAAAGAAAGTAATTTACGTTTGGAAGCGAGGAGCCTGCGATGATACGTCTCATCATTACTTCATCTGTGTCCACAATAAGGTCGACCCATATTTTTGTTGAATGAGTGAAAAATGTTGCACATACGCACAAAGTAGGTAGAATTGTCAATGGTACAAGTTGTTCTCTGATAAATGCGGTACTATATAACTCACTCTCACGCCAGAGGGGTCAAGGTCCCACCGTTTACATATATCACCTATTACTGACTCCCAACAAGTAAGCACTGTGAGCTCCAAGGCTAGACCTTCTCCCCCATATTGCGCGACGGCGAAAATGGTTTCCATCAAAATCCTGCAACAAGAAGCCGCTGCCGAAGAAGCCGCCATCGAAGAAGCCCCCGCCCAAGAAGCCCCCACTGAAGAAGGCCCCACTGAACAAGCCCCCACTGAAGAAGGCCCCATTAAACAAGCCCCCGCTGAAGAAGCTCCCACTGAAGAAGGCCCCACTGAAGAAGCCCCCACTAAAGAAGGCCCCTCTGCAATTGTGATTGATGCAGAGGCGTCTATCTACGACAGAGAAAATGTAGAACCTGTGAGGACAAATTTCATTCCTAAGAACAAGCGTCCTACAGGGTTCGGGCAGCTGAACAAGGAGAAGCAAGCACTCCTCAGTTTCTTCCTGAACTGTCTGATGGACAGGTGAGAACAATCTTCATAGTATTTCTCTTAACTGTTTTAGTATTGCACTTAACCGCTTAGTATTTCTCTTAACTGCTTAGTATTTGGCTTCACTGCTTAATATTTCGCTGAACTGTTTAGTATTCCTCTTAACCGCTTAGTATTTCTCTTCACTGCTTAGTATTTATCCCATTTGTATTTATCTTCTAGTACAATTGTTTGGAAGAATGAATGAGCATTTACAACTCGCTCAATTATACCCATTGGTCGAGGGGAAAGATCTTGTGGTACGGCGATGTCATGGGCGTCTTTGTCATGATCTTGCTTTGGGCGACTGAAGACACCGGCCGAGTACAAGAGGCGTGGATCCATCACTGTGCTCTTTTAATACGCGCTATCGTCGAGCAAGACCACACCACGTGATGACTTCCTCAAACTAATGACCAATGCAAGAACATCTTTCCAAAATTTGGAAGTTGTTCTTATGCCCATCATTCAACAAACATTTCCACCTACTCGTTTTGGATAAAGAAACGAGACACTACACTCACTACTCATCTCTCAATAAATTTGGACATACGACAGTGGTCACGAGGAAATGGTAAGTCAATCACTTCCATATTTCAGATTCTCCCCTTCGCACCGAAGATAACCATCTTTGTTCTAAATCACGAGAGGGTTCTTTTCAAACCGCACTTACCATCGAGCATGGGAACCGCTTTGAAGCATAAATATACATTCTCACATGGCCGCTGTGCCCTCAGCGGAGAGGGCGGTGTGTGGGTATTCTCCGTTTGTCATACGGTTTATGGAGCGCATATTGGATAGTGAGAAGCTTTCTCACTTAATCGCTCGAAGTTCCTCGTCTACGCTTGGAGTATGTATGTATGCCGCATACTTTCGGGACGGATTGATCGAACAACTCCAGCCGGGGAAATGGAAGGAACTCTAAAGACTTTACAATCATATTCTACATGTTTAATATCGCACTAATTGTTTACTAAGTATTGATTACTTTGTATTTCTCTTAATCGCTTAGTATTTTCCTAACCGTTAGTATTTTTCTTAATCGCTTAGTATTTCTCTAAAGTGCTTAGTATTTCTATTAACTACTTAGTATTTCTCCAAACCGCTTAATATTTCCCTTAAGCGCTTAGTATTTCTCCTAACCGCTTAGTATTGCTATTAATCGCTTAGTATTTCTCCAAACCGCTTAGTATTGCTATTAATCAGCTTAGTATTTCTCCAAAACCGCTTAGTATTTCTCTACACTCTTTACTAGTTCAACCAAATTTTTACCATCTTTGACTACTCATGTAAACATGTTATAAACGTGATATTGTCAAAACTTCATAAACTCGCATATATTTACATTTAGGCAATCTATGCATCACAACAAGTAATCTGAGCAAGCTAATCGGCTATTACATCGTTGCAAGTCCGCAAGTAGCTTCGCCCGGTGTTTTTGGTAAATGCCGCAGACCGCAACTCTCTCAAAATAAAGCTGCGACTCAATTACTCGCTTGGCGAAAATGGTTTCCATTAAAATCCCGCAACAAGAACGCCAAACAAGCGAGAATTATACTATGCATGATATGAAACCACGATCTATTACCTTTGCGTAGCTTCTCGTTGAACGAAGTCTCCCACCCAAATTGCCAAGCAGACGCTTCTCTACAACACTAAAACCAACACAAGTTCTCTCAAGTAAAAAGAACAAAAGAAAGGAGACCAAGAGAAGGAGAAGAAGAAGACTGAGTTGCTTCTGCTACAAGAATGAAAGTACACAAAGATGTTGTCAATCTAAAAGTCGCCTACCGCTCCCCCTCATGTCAACCAAAATGTGGTTTTGGGGGAAAAGGGAGGGGTATTTTGGGGTTTTTTTCTTAAAGTAACGGGTCGGTCACTAAGTAGGACTAAAAAGTCGAAATTTAAAAAGAAGGACCTAATAGTATAATTTTTGTCGGAGGACTAAAAGTCGAGAAAATGAGCAGTCGTGGATGCTACTGATATTTCCCTAATTAATAATCTAAATGTAAACAGACACTTGCATTGACTTAGGCCATAATCTTTCTCACCACCTTCAAATTATATATATATATATATATATATATATATATATATATATATATATATATATATATATATATATATATATAAAATTCGTTCTTATATATAAATTTTAATGGTCAAAAGTTACTAGTTTATTTTTTTATGTATTTTGATAGCAATATTATGGTGAAAATTCGTGATAAGATGATGGAGAAAAACTCTCATCTTCTACACAAGATGAATATAAGAAAGCTATTAAACAAGAAAATATTCAAAGAAGATGGAGATTACTCTGAACCATTGCTGGGATAAAATGCTTGAAAAAGAAATGTACAGTGGTTAAATTACTTACAAAATGCAAAATTGAAAGACTTGTACTGGGCACTGTGAGAGAATTCAAGAACTCAGATACTTAAGGTATTTTGCCTATAACAGCTAGTATTTCAGGTGCATCAACCACCTGCCATAGTTTGTATTATCATGTTAACCCCATGAAAAAGACAATATACATACAAGAATACAATACAAGTCAAATTACCTGCTATAGTTTGTATTATCAGGCCTTCATATACTTTCAACCGGTTTTTCCTCTCCCAATCACCTCCCTCCTCAAATAAGCTGCCAGTAGTTTGGATTAAATATAATGAATAAGGTAATATACTAGTATAACACTATCAAACAAAGTAATTATTTAAAAATTAAACTATTACTTCTTAGCTAACTCAATGCTTTTGGCCTACAGCAATTGTTTTGGTCTCAATTAACTTGAGATGGTCCAGAGCCTTTTCCTGCATTTGATAATCATACAGTTAGCAATCAACAATGCTTACCACAAGTTCATTTATAAACAATAAGCCTTTCCCTCCATGTATAAACAGCAATCATGATGAACAAATAAAGTCACAGAAACACAGCAAGATGCTAAGTTGATAACAACTTTTGGCTAGTGAAACAATCTTAGCATCATTCTTGAAGCTCACTAAAAGACAATCCTCGAAATTAACAAAACCAAAATCAACTAAGCCCAATTAAAGGGGTATAATCCAAGCAACCATTTTCAATGGAAACTTTAGACCGAAGTCTTGCCCAGATACTAAACAAACTACCTGACAACCAATCCAGAAGCAATATAGACCCGCCCTCCCGGCATCAACAAGCAATTTTGAAGCTTTAGGATTTCTTTTTTTGGTTTTCGATGAAGCCGATATTTCACAAATTAAATTCATATGTTATTTTTTGAAAACCAAAGTTAACTTTATGGTTTTGTTTTCTTTTAATGAAGCTGGTGTTTAACAAAGTTGACTTTAAAGCACCAGTATCTTTGCTTTTCCTATGTAGCTAGTCATTGAAATGCTGACTTAATTTTTTTCATGAAGCTTGTATTCCAAACACTAGCTCCATGAAATTGGCATAAATAATCATGAAGCCAATGTTCAAAACACCATCTTCATGCCATTTCAGCAACTTAAAACTGGTGGTATGAAACCATTGGACCCAAACAAGATCAAAACCCTCAATAAAGTTTAAAATGGAGTTGCTTTGATGATTTTTTTTTGTTTATTTATTTGTCTAATTGCCCTTGAAATAACATAAAAAATATGCTATCATGAAGAGCCAACCCAACTCATTTGCACCAATTCTTGCTTATACCTACTATAAAATTGAAAGGTTCCAACTGGAAACTAAAATTGTTCATCTTTGGAAGTATCATATGTGTGAGCTATCAAACTCATAAAATGCTGACGACTTCAAAGGAATTATGTTGATTAAAGAACCATGCAATGGACACGACCTGAAAATTATTATTGTCCGAGTCCCATAGTAGTCAGCTACATACAAGGAAAAGCATGAACTTGATTGACTAGAAAGAGTAGAGACAATGCTCATGCTTGACCTCATTTTAGATAATTCAATAGAGCTATTTGGGCAAACAAGTCAAGTTTAAGAAAGCAAAACAATCACAAGTAGTTAGTTACCAAGTGCATCAACTATATGGTTTTTAAGACACAATTCTCAGGCACCTACAAAGGCTATCCATAGTATATACTATGTAGGTAGGCTGTAATTGAGCACCATCATAAAGGCTGGAAAAGAAGGCACTAAATCAAGGTAATAAACTATTCAGTTTATAATGGATGAATAATACAGATCCTTAATTTAACAACAGAAGTAAAGAGATTGGAAATCAAAATAAAATAAAGTTGTTAGCCATAACCAATATAACCAGTACATAATTTAGGTTTCACCAAACTTATGAGCAATCTTTCATCTCAATAATTAATTTCGAAGATGTATATGGCATATGGAAGAGACAAAAAATAACCAAAAACATCAGTTTGATTGGAATAAAGCTAAGACAAGTGAAAAGCATGCATAGCAGTACCAAACTGCAGCAAACTCCACACAACAAAGCATCAATCCCTCACCCCCACCCCAAGAGTTCAGGCAAGCATTTGAACTGTAAAAACTAAGAATTTAAGACCAACTACTCTGTAACCATTGACGAAAATCCACTAAACTACACATAAAAATCAAATCTTTAGCTCCTCAAGTGAAGAAATGAGGATTCAAGCAAGCATTTTGAACCACAAAAACCAAGATTTTAAAACAACAACTTGTCCACTTGCTAACAAGCACTGTAAGAAAATCCTCTAAACCAAGAATCAAACCCACAAGAAAAAAAAAGAAATTTTTCAAAGGAAACCAAACAAAAAAGAAAGAAATTTAAGAAAAAATCTTGCTTTGGTGGATGGATCTGAAGAGAAAACTGTAAGCAAGAAGGGATCTACTGCGCAAGCTCACCAGAGATCCTTAGCTTTTCTCTGGAATCCTATGCAATTAGAATGAAAAGATCATCCCTTTTTCCTCCTTCCTTTCTCTCATGCCCTTCACTCTGTTGATTAGGTCTCTTCACGGTCCCTTACTTTCTCTGTCATATAATGTCAACATCACTGTCATATAAAGCAACAACAATGGAATTAAACTAAGGAAATGAATAACAAGTTCAGGATAATACCCTAGATAGTGAAGTTCAACTAAACAACTCGCCATCACTATCACATCAAGCACCAACAATGGCATTAATTTCAGAAATGAACAACATGATAGAGCTTTTAAATGCGCTATAAAGTGAGTTTCAACTTTCAAAATGAGGAACACACCATCCCAAACATAATTAATTTCAGAAAACAACAACAAATCAAGATAATATACTGGAAACCTAGTTTTGAACAAAATAACTCACCAAAAGATCCATTAAAAGCGGTAATTTAAGCAATTGATAAGAAATTCAAGATATTAAAGCATAAAAATGGAATTTTCTACATTAAAACTCACCATCTTTGTCCTTCCTTAAAGAAGGGGCAAATAGCCACAAAACCACAACAATGGCCACAGTCTTCCCCGCTTGTTGACCTAATTAGTCAAACAAAGAAGAAAAAGAACAAAATCATCAAGAGAAAAACCTAATTCGTCTCTAAAATGCAACAAATTTTAGTCTAAAATGGATGCACCTTGGTCAGCTACCTAAACGTCAAAATCAAAAATAGAAAAGAGATCTAAATGAAACTGAAACCCTAGAAATCAAAAGAAAAACCAGAAAGAGAAAGCAATAATCAAACCTAAGAGAAGTAATCCAAGCTCCCCAGTCGATCAAGCCAATCGAAGCTCCAAACCCTATCAAAGATCAAATTAACACTGCAAGAGACCTTCTTCTCATCAGGATTGGGCTTCTCCTGCTCTTCCTTCTTTAATTTCCACTTCCCTTCTCTCAGTCCGGATGGGTGGTGAAAACCCTAAAATAACAAACGGCGCGAGAGGGAGTGCGAAGAAAGTAAAAAGTAGAAGGAAGCGCGGGGGGTTAATGAAATTTTGGACAAAGATCCGTTTCAAAAAAAAAAAATAGACAATGATTAGCGAGAGATATTTCCCTCGCTAATTTCATTATATAAGTTTGTGAATATAATGGAATTAGCGAGGGACTTTTCCCTCGCTAAGTACACGCCAAAGGGCGCGCCAAGATGTTCGCACGCAACATTAGCAACAGATGCACTCATCCCTCGCTATTCCCTAGCTAAATAGAACATCTTGGAAGGAAGCTTTAGCAACGAAGTGGTTTCCATTGCTATTCCCTAGCTAATTACATATCTGTCGCAAATCTCTAGCTGATTAGCAATGAATTTATTTCCCTCGCTAATATCCGTCGCAATTTAGCTGTTTTCTTGTAGTGACTTTTGCTTCTAAAATCTTTCTGTCAATTCTTTGGATAACTAATCTTGTTCCATTACATAATCTAAGTGCTTGATTCAAGTTTCGTATGAGGATCACTGGTACTTCAACTTTAAGTTCCAAACAATATTGTGGTAAACCCCCAGCATTGAAGCTATGCAACAATTCTAATGGTTGTGCAATTTCTGTAGGATCATTTGTGTTAGATGAGGCAATTGAATCTGCGCTCAATAGTTTATTTACATCCCCTGGTAGCATAGACACAATCTTCTTATTTATATCATCAACATCTTCATTTCTCAATGATAAAATTGCTCGTTTTTTGTAGGTAAACACAATCAGTATAATTTTTGAATATTCGATATGTATGTGCAATCAAATGATTTATATTTGCCCCATCATGCTTAATTATGATATCATCCGAAAGTGATTAGATCTTCTTCATCATTTGTAGTTGTTGAGTTTTCTCCAACTCTAAACCTTCACCTATCTTTTCTAACCATTCAACAAATTCTAACGTTTCAATATGTGTTTGTGAATTGGTAGCTGTGGCAACTCTCATGTTAGTGTGTAGATTTAGTACGGTACATGCAAACCATATATTTGACCGTTGTAACCCTGCTGATACTGTTGCTTCTCGTCCACCTTTTTTAATTATAGGTAATATCTGCTTGAAGTTACCGCCTAACACTACTATCTTTCCACCAAAAACTGCATTCTTAGAGTTCACATTTTGTAATTTCATAAGATCTCTAAAAGTTCGATCGACTGCCTCAAAAACATTACGATGTACCATAGGTGCCTCATCCCATATAACCAAATCTGTTCTCTTGATTAACTCAGATAATTTTGACTCATCGTGGAAATGCCGCATTACCTAAAAGTTCTGATAGTTTCAATGGTATTTTAAATCTAGAATGTGCTGTTTTTCCTCCTTCCATAA
The DNA here is from genome assembly GCA_026586065.1 of Dioscorea zingiberensis. Classification (NCBI taxonomy): domain Eukaryota; kingdom Viridiplantae; phylum Streptophyta; class Magnoliopsida; order Dioscoreales; family Dioscoreaceae; genus Dioscorea; species Dioscorea zingiberensis. The sequence goes on along the minus strand of CM048818.1, from coordinate 18,125,530 downwards.
GCAAAGATGCAATTCCAGATGATGCTACTGCGAGAACTATTTTCTTTTCACTCCTTAATTTAGCAAGTAGAACTCTCTATATGAAGGTTTTACCAGTTCCTCCACTTCCATTTATGAAAAACACACCTCCATTACGAAGAAGAATTGCCTCTAAGATAGAATCAACCACCATACGCTGCTCATTGTTTAGTTTTGAAGATAATTGTTCATATTCATCTCTACATGCACTTGCATTATAGTCCAGTTGCTCACGTATGAGGCCATTACTAAAGTAATTGTTGTCACCATCAAGTACAGTTGGCATAGGTGGAAATTCATGGAGCGATCTTCCATTAGTATTCAAGATTTTCTCCAACTCATATAAACCTTTCTGCTTCAACCGTTCAGGATCTATATTTTGTGAATTTATTCCACCCTGATTGGTTGAAAGGTGTAAGAAATAATCTGTCATACTATTCCAATATCTTTCCCATAAAGAAGCTGGATTTGTAACATTGCAGAACATCAATAATGATGCAAACAAATGTCTTAATTGGGTTGATGTTGCCCAAACAATAGCTCCTAAAAGGATTCATGCCATTCATGATCATCCTCTAACAATCCACGTGCAATGCAAGCCTCCTTAAAAGTTTGGTAAGTAAAACCATCAACTGTACGTAGGTCTTCAAAACATGCAGCACATTTTACAATATTTAAAAAAATTCTCAGGTAAAACCTTTCTCCTGATGAAGGATGAGCGTAATACATTCTCTCTACACATAATCTTCGTTGTCGTATACTCCATTCTTTTTTTTTATACATTCCATACCCAGTTTGTAGGAAATTCCGCATAAGTCAAATTTCTCGCCATTTCATAATTCTTGTTTGCTTCAAACCATTGGGTTATAACTTCGTTCTGTCAATATTATCTCTCATTATGACCTCTTGTAAATTTTCATTATCTTCAAAAGCTATGCTTTGTTCATGTGGCAAGTGGAAAGGAAGTCTTTCAACTGGTGGATAATATCCATGCAATTCAAAAGCAAATATTCTCCAACACGCTTCTATTGCAGAGACATATCTACAATCAAGGTAATTTCTTACCTCATCAATATTTCTAAATTTTTTAACACCATGTCTTTCATCAGGGACACTGTTATCTTCAATAACAATAGTTGCTCGATCATTGCCTTTGTGGACATATTTGCATAAATATTTGAATATCTTCTGATGAGCAACTATTTCAGTATTGATGTGAGCATTAAATCTAGTGAGTAAATCAATATTGTACGGTACAACCCATCGGTTATCAATCACATGACCATTTTTTATTGCAGTACGACCATCATCTCGTCTTCTATATTTTACAAATCCACTTCCATCATATGTAGTTTCATGCCTAAATTCTTTAGGATATTTTTTGTTGCATCTTCCATCAACCATGCATGGGGCACGTGGATTATAAGCGCCACATGGTCCATGAATCATGTAATCAACAACCAAAGAATAAGCATACGGATCTTGACTTCTTTCAGGTAATTCAGCGGAGATTAGTAGATCTACCTCATCTGGGGTCTTCAATTTATCGTGGTTGCTAACTGTAACCAATAAATGAACATGTGGCATGAAATTCCACAACATGAAACCCTGTTTGTAAAAATATGTTAGATATAATTTAATGAATGTGACATAAACTAAATGATTGTTGACATAAAATGGCGTACCTGCCAAAACATTTGTGAACATTTTATTCTTTATATCTTTTAGAAATTGCTTCATCTTTATATGGAAAACACGTGCAACAATATCTGGTCTATCTCAACCCGTTGGTTCTGTCCAAGTGAACTTCTTATCTCATTCCAATTTGGATTTCAGATGAATGTAATGAAAAAATCTGGAAAACCCACTGCACGACATATAGCCATTGCATCTTGATAATTTTGATACATATGTCTTGGTCCACCATAGAAAGATGAAGGCAATATATAACGTTTTCCAATAGCTCCAGCAATTGTCTCTCCAGTGGTTATAGCATCTTGCAAACCTCGAAATAATTCAACTCTTAAACTTTTTTGATTTTGCCTGACCCATTGTAGACGTTCGGCTTCAATAGCAGCATAACTGTCAACAACATATTGCTGGAATAATCTTCCTAAATGGAATAACGTGTTCGCTTCATTGTATCGTTCATGAAATCGAAACAAATAAAACTCCCTGATTGATATGGAGTCTCTCCTTTTTTGCCTTTTTCGATCTTCTCTATATAGTATTGTATTTGACCAACCATCTTCTCCATAGGGAAATAATAAAGGATACTGCAATGCCATATAGCTAGGATGTGTTTCTCTAATTCTTTGTAATGGACCAACTTTTTGGTGAAAAATAATATCGCGTCCATTAACTTCTTCTGATCCATCTCCTATCATAATAGCTACAACCTCACTTGCCATTGGGCGGGAATATTGTTTTTCTTTTCTATTTTCAAGAAGTCGTATTCTCAGGTCTATACTACTATCAACAGAAAGTAGTTCTCTTGCTGATCGGAATACAGAAACATATGGATTTACAACATAAAGAATATTTTTCAATAATTTCATTACTATTTCTATGTCACGTGTTTTAGCTTCATCTCCTTTCATCCAATACATTCAACTGTGAAGTTCATATTCTGAATCAATAATATATAGCTGCGCAAATTTTGGATGACTTCCCTCAGCTGCTAGTAAAGATCCAATCTGATGATAATTTGCTCCACTAATACGAAAGCAATACGGACCTTTGCCATCAATCAAGTTGTAATCAATTTTGCCACCCATAGAAGTAAATGAGAACATATAATTAAAATTCCTAATCATATCTTTATATTTCATCCTTGGCGTGTCATATTTTCCATCAAGTAGTTCTTGCAAAATGTTGGGAGTCGAGGACAATAATGGCAATGACACTTTTCCATCTTGACAAAGATAGATTGAAAGTTGGGTTTCGAATACTTGAATTGCTAGTTTTTTCCTCAATCCACATCAGTGCCTGGCAATAGTTACATTCTACCCGTTCATTAGAGAATTCCCACCTTTGACGAAAATATTCTTTTCAATTACCTAATCATCGCAGCTTGTTTAACAAAAAATATATGACAATCGTTGCATGCCTAGTATAAACTATCTAAAACATACCTCGAGAATCTTGATTTGTTGTAGAAGTTCACAGTAACTCTCACAAGATTAATATTATATTCCACGCCTTCATCATATTCTAGAGATGGGTTTATTAAATTATATTACGTAAATATTACATTATAATGTAATAAAAAGATAATGTAGTACGGTTATACCTATCTGTATTTCATTTAATCGTTGAGGTGTTGACTCTGAAGATTACCATAAGATAGATCCATATTCATTATCCCCATGGAATCTTGTTCATGGAAAAGGTTCGAGTCTTGTATGTTTGAAGTATTTGAGTCAACATCTATCATCTTTTCTTTTCCTTTATCACGTCGTACAATTGTGCCTCTATTTCTCCCATGACATCCACCATGTTTATTAGTATGATGAGTTTGTGATTGTTGATAGTTCGTGTTGTAAACATTATCATATACAACAGTCTTTCCTCTAACGAAACTGGCATGATGCAATTGTGCCCTTCTTGACCGTATTTGTATCATTCTATAATAACGTAAGATTTTGTGTATTTTTCTAATACGGTAGTCATATTTATTTGTATGTTGTCTCCTCTGATTGTACAATAACAACATCCTATGTTGTCTGGCTAATTTAGTTAGTAATTGTGAACTAAATAACTCTCTTGATGTATTATCCATAACGAATTTAAACCTGCACAATCATATCATTTATCATATATCATATATCATGTATTGTATTATATTGGCATGTATTGGAATCCAATCTAAGTAATTTATTAATGACCTAATATACAACAAATTAAATAATAAAAAAAAAATAAATAATTACACAAATAAAGTAAATAGATAAGATAAATAAAATAAGTAATGAACATAAAAATCAATAAAATAAATTTATATAATAAAATTAAATAAACATAACATGGATGAATACATAAATAAATAAACATGCTGAAAAATATAATAACAGCTTAAAGCCACATGTTCAATACTATCCCTGATTATGACGTGCCAACATAGATGATATACGATCTATTTTTTTAAAAATTTTATTTATGCGTGACCGTATTTTGCTAACGTGGCAATTTTTTAAAAATAATTGGAAATTTAAAGTATGCAGATGTGAAATTTAAAATCATAATAATAATAATAATAATAATATAATCATTTTTCCAAAAATCATAAAAATTATTTTATGATTTTAATAATATAATTAATATTTTTTAAAATCATATTATAATTATTTATTTTTTAAAAAATTATAAATAATTAATTATTTTTACCAAAACTTCACGATTTAAATTCAAATTTAAAATTATATTATTAATTTTTTTTAAAAAATAATATTATCAAAATTTTTTAAAAATCTTAAAAATTATTTTTCAAAATTAATAATATAATTAATTTTTTTAAAAATAATATTATAATTAATTATTTTTAACAAAATTTATTTTAAAAAATATTTTTTTAAAAAAAATATAAATAATTAATTATTTTTACCACAACTACATGATTTAAATTCAAATTTAAAAATTATATTATTATTTTTTTTAAAAAAATAATATAATCATTTTTTTAAAAAATTCAGAAAATTTATTTTTCAAAATTAATAATATAATTAATTTTTTTAAAATAATATTATAATTAATTATTTTTTAAAAAATTATTTTTAAACAAAAATTATAAATAATTAATTATTTTTACTACAACTACATGATTTAAATTCAAATTTAAAAATTATATTATTATTTTTTAAAAAAATTGCCACATCAGTGTGATTTAAATTGAACATTAAAAATTATTTTCTCAATTGCAATTATTCTAGATGAAATTTTTTTCAGATCGTTTTCTAACGAAGCTATTCCAATTTCAATAACATGTTTAGTATTGAAAGCTAGTATTAATTGATTTGCAGGTCTTCGTTTTCACATGTATAGCCCTATAAAATTCTATTTTACATTCTCTTCTAAGTTCTTTATCCTTTGGTATATATTCCTGCTATTGGCCGTAGTTTAAAAATATCATGAGAATTAGTACATAGCATGTTAATTGAAAGAATAAAATATGGAGTTTAGACATCGGTTCTAACAAAAAGGATTTATTATTGGGACACTCGAATATATAAAACATTTACTCTGTTTGTTGTGTGATAGGGGAGTTGAGATGAAGCACTTTAAAAGACACAAACTAAGTAAATCATAAATATAAAAAATTTTAAAAAAACTTATCATGTCAACATGATAATATTGCAAACACTACATAATTTTTGAAAATAATTTCATTGATATAAAATTACCTTGTGACGTTCTGCACGGTTTCTAAAAAATTTCTCTTTCTTCTTTTTCCTTCCATATGATCTTCATCCAGTTAAAAAGAATTTTCAGTTAGAATATCTATGTAAAACCCGAGGGTTTTTGAGGAATTTTTGAGATCTCTAATTTTAAGTATTTTATGATTGGGAAAGGAATTCTCTAATTAAGAGTAATTAGAGAAAAGAGGGAATAAAAGAAATTTAAATCGTTTGGGGATTAATGAGGATTAATTCGATTTAATTTTGTTTAATGGTTTTAACGAATTAATTAAGGCTGTCAAGGACTAAATGGGAATTTAGTAAGATATGAAGGAACTGACAGAAATCATACTCCTCTCTCAAGTTTTAAACAGACAGGGACCTATACGAGATTCCCATGAAGAACTGGGTTTAGATGAAAATCGGTTTTCTCTCACAGGGAAGAACTAGTGTCTAAATTAAAAGCGGGCCGAGTGGATTAAAGAGAAATTTCCTTATCTCAAGAGTTAAAACTGAACGGAATTTTAATAAAGAAAAAGGGCTTAGTTGCAAAAGCCACGAGAAATACATGCACACAAGGATCGGACGGCTGGGCTTCAGTCTCCGCTGTGGGTTCGCGCGTGCCACCGTGGGTTTTCTCCGCATGGGATCGCGGATTTCGCATGATCCCCGGTTGGTGGTTACGATCGCGCTGAGACCGTCTTCGAGGATATATATAGAGGAAGAGGGGAATTCATAACCCTAGCTGTGACTGTGGTCCCCTTCACCGCCGCCCTGCAGAGGAGAATGGAGGAGCACCGAGGGTCATCTGAGCAAGGTGGGGCGTTGTTCCGTAGGCTGGTGACGCCGGAGAGGTGCTTTGAAGACACCAGGAGCAAGCAAGCTATCGGGTGAGTTCTTTTGGACCTATTTAAAACTTTGGCATGCTGGGATTATCTAGAATGTATGTATAAGCTTTGGGTTGAGGGTGGAGATCATTCAGGCTGAGAACATAGCTTAGATTATGTGGCAAAGTATAATGGTTCCCTGTTTATGCATGCAAGAAAAGGGCGGTTGGTGCTGAAGGATTAGATATTCGGTGTTTTGTCTTGGGGGTTTTGTTTAAAGGTTGATAAACAGGTTATGAGGTTTTGGTGGAAAATTATCAAATGGGTTTTGATCAGTAGCATCTCATGCCTGTTTCTATTTGATCTGTGAGGAAGTATGTGTGTTGTAGAGGGTGGTTGATTTGAGGAAAAAGGTGAAGGTTGAGTTCTCCTCTGTTGCGTTTCTGGGTATTGCCAGGAGGGTGGTACATGGCTATGTCGAGAGAGAGTGAGTGGGTTGATGTAGAGGTTTTGGGGTGATTTTATGTTAAGGCTCTCATGGTTGTAATTTGGAATGAAGGCTTTGTATATTTTTGAAATTCATAGGACTGACCAGTATGGATCAAAGAGAGATTTAGAAATTCACATCAAATGGTTGACAGAAGGTCAAGATGAAAAAAAAAAGGGGCAATTAAAAGCTGGGTTTTAGAAGAGAATCTTGTGTGAAACTCTTGGGGTTTAGCTAGAAATAATAACCTTTATTTTGAGACTTTGTTAGCCCTTCAATGGTTTACTAAAAGAGGTATTGATGATGGATAAATCGTGTGTGTCTTGCTGTCCAGGTTGTTGCATGGGCATAGAAGGGAGGAGTTAGGACTTGAGTGCTTGCAGGGCATGGTTTATATGAGTTGAGACCTTGGATCTGATGAGAGTTTGTGATGATAGAAACTCATGAATGATTAGTAGTGTTTGCTGAAAACCTTCCGTTGATGTTAAGTTATGAATGAGAGTGTGAATGGGTTTGGGTTCTAGTTATTTGGTGAGTAATGCCAAGGTGTGTGTGTGTGTAGATATAGTGTCACATATGGAATGTGGGGTTTAAAGGTTCCACAAGTGCACTCAAGTGAGCTTTAGTGTTAGTGACCAAACTAGTTCGACGAAGGTTTACATGAATCTTGATCCCAGGTTCTAGGATAGTTTGTGTTTGTTTGGTGAGAGATGATGAACATGCACCGGGGAATTCATATAGTAAACATGCATGGAGAGAAAATAAATAAAGTTTAGTTGGTTCATCATAGCCACTTTATTAGTTGGTGGTGGTTGGTAGTAATTTGACTTAGTATTGGTAGAGTTTGGATGATTCTCTGTGTGGGTGTTCATGTATAGAAGTTGTTTTGGATTTGTGAGAGTATTAATGGATGAACCAGTGTCTTGGTGGATTAAAATTTTAATTTTGGAGAGGTTCGATGTATGGGGCTTTTAGAGTGTGCTGGCTTGGGCCAAAAGTGGGTATAAAATAAGTTTGGAACTAATCAGTATGTGGGCTCATGAGGATTGGGCTTGGCCCATTAAATGGGGTTGGTTTGGTTGGGGCTTGGTTAATATTTGGACTGGTAGAAGGTTTGGGCCTGATTTTCTATTATGGGCTTGAGTGAGTGGTAGAGTTGTTTGGTTTGGGCCAAGATGTGGAGTTCATGATAGGGGTTTTCATTTGGGTGTTAGATGGGCCTTGGGCCGGCTTAATGAACTATAAATAAGGGGATTATTAATTGTTGTTCATAGACTCGATTGAGATTAGTTATTTGAGAGGTTAAGTAAATTGAAGAGATTGAATTGAGTTTAGTTATTGGGTCGGGCCCATGTGCTTAAACATACATTATAGACGGTGTTAGTCCTTGTAAACACTTGTGCGTGTGTTGATTATGGATTCATGCATGTTTGTTAGATATTGGCGAGGAGCGTGAAGCTTCGTCGGGACGGATACGAGTCGTCTGATTGGATTACGAGCAAAGGTAAGTGCCTTTGCCTCGTTTCTACCCTTTGTATGGGTTTCTTTGGCATTCTTATACCTGGTTTGGTATATCCTTTGCTGGTATTATGATTGTGCCTGTGATTATGATTTGGATATCTGTTGTTGATTCCCGGCATACATGTTTTGTTTGATGCTTCCATATCGGTTGATTGGTTGTGGTATGAGTTTGCTTTTGGGTGCTCACTGAGCATGCCACCGTGGGCCGGGACATTACTGTGCGACTCATGGTGCTTGTGTTTAGGTTGGGTTGGTATGTCTCAGGGATGGAGTATGCGTACTCAGGGAGCATAGCCACCTGTCGTCCGACACTTGACCATTGAGGCACACGGCACTTGTGCTGACCGTGGAGGTGTGATTGGTCGGGCTTAGGGGGCCCCGTTTGATTGACTCATTGTGTTGACTGATTGTCTTGATTTGTCTATCTTGACTATTTGGACTGTGCTTATCGTGATTTCTCTGCAGGGTACTTACTGAGCTTTCCTTTCGAAAGCTCACTTATTAATATGGTATCAGAGCAATGCAGATAACCGACAACCTAGTTGCCTTAGTGACATAGACAATTAGGATGAACTGAGTGTTGGGTCGGGTAGACCAGGACTTTGAATCTAACACCGATCGCGCCGATGTTGCGCAGGCTACGTGAGATGGGCCAAGACTAAAGGGGGGAGGTAACCCCATTACTCAGATGGAGTTGATGCACAAGGTTGTGGGTCTGGTGTGACCCCAGGTATTGCTCAGGACAAGGGCAAAGGAGCGGCCAGGGTAGTGAGTAAGATGTCACCGGCATGCCCAGTGATGATTGAGGGGCGGGAGTTGTCCGCCGAGTTGTGTGTGATGGACCTGAGGGATTACGATGTGATCCTCAGGATGGATTGTCTCTCTTCAGAATAGGCGGTGGTGAATTTCAGCGGGAAGAGAGTGTTGTTTAGGATGCCGAGTGACGAGGAGTTTACTTTCCGAGGTAACAAGGATTGTTATTGGTACGGGAGATCTTAGCTCTCCAGGCGCGGAAATTGCTTGACGGAGGTTGTATTGGGTATCTAGCCTTGATCTCGGAGGCTGAACTGGGGAGTGATCCCAGAGGTTCCAGTTGAGGTCCAGGAGGACATGTCATATGGGGAACAGCCGGTGGAGATCTTTGACCGCAAGGAGCAGCAGTTGAGGAACCGGGCCATTCCTTTTATGAAGGTGAAATGGAACCACCATTCGGATAAGGAGGCGACATGGGAGCGCGAAGAGGTCATGAAGGAGCGCTACCCGGATTTATTTATTTGAGGAGTATTCTTGGGTTATTTGATTTTAAATTTCGGGGACGAAATTTCTGTAAGGGGGGAGGATTGTAAAACCCGAGGGTTTTTGAGGAATTTTTGAGATCTCTAATTTTAAGTATTTTATGATTGGGAAAGGAATTCTCTAATTAAGAGTAATTAGAGAAAAGAGGGAATAAAAGAAATTTAAATCGTTTGGGGATTAATGAGGATTAATTCGATTCAATTTTGTTTAATGATTTTAACGAATTAATTAAGGCTGTCAAGGACTAAATGAGAATTTAGTAAGATATGAAGGAACTGACAGAAATCATATTCCTCTCTCAAGTTTTAAACAGACAGGGACCTATACGAGATTCCCATGAAGAATTGGGTTTAGATGAAATTCGGTTTTCTCTCACAGGGAAGGACTAGTGTCTAAATTAAAGCAGACCAGGGATTAAAAGAGAAATTTCCTTATCTCAAGAGTTAAAACTGAACGGAATTTTAATAAAGAAAAAGGGCTTAGTTGCAAAAGCCACGAGAAATACATGCACACAAGGATCGGACGGCTGGGCTTCAGTCTCCGCTGTGGGTTCGCGCGTGCCACCGTGGGTTTTCTCCGCATGGGATCGCGGATTTCGCATGATCCCCGGTTGGTGGTTACGATCGCTACTGCAGACCGCTCTCGAGGATATATATAGAGGAAGAGGAGAATTCATAACCCTAGTCAGGATCGTGGTCCCCTTCACCGCCGCTCACAGAGGGAGAAATGGAGGAGCACCGAGGGTCATCTCGAGCAAGGCGGGCGTTGTTCCGTGAGGGTCGGTGACGCCGGAGAGGTGCTTTGAAGACACCAGGAGCAAGCAAGCTATCGGGTGAGTTCTTTTGGACCTATTTAAAACTTTGGCATGCTGGGATTATCTAGAATGCATGTATATATAAACTTTGGGTTGAGGGTGGAGATCATTCGGGCTGAGAACATAGCTTAGATTATGTGGCAAAGTATAATGGTTCCCTGTTTATGCATGCAAGAAAAGGGCGGTTGGTGCTGAAGGATTAGATATTCGGTGTTTTGTCTTGGGGTTTTGTTTAAAGGTTGATAAACAGGTTATGAGGTGTTGGTGGAAAATTATCAAATGGGTTTTGATCAGTAGCATCTCCTGCCTGTTTCTATTTGATCTGTGAAGGAGTATGTGTGTTGTAGAGGGTGGTTGATTTGAGGAAAAAGGTGAAGGTTGAGTTCTCCTCTGTTGCGTTTCTGGGTATTGCCAGGAGGGTGGCTGTAAACTGTCAGAGAGAGAATGAGTGGGTTGATGTAGAGGTTTTGGGGTGATTTTATGTTAAGGTTCTCATGGTTGTAATTTGGAATGAAGGCTTTGTATATTTTTGAAATTCATAGGACTGACCAATATGGATCAAAGAGAGATTTAGAAAGCCACATCAAATGGTTGACAGAAGGTCAAGATGAAAAAGTGGGCAATTAAAAGCTGGGTTTTAGAAGAGAATCTTGTGTGAAACTCTTGGGGTTTAGCTAGAAATAATAACCTTTATTTTGAGACTTTGTTAGCCCTTCTATGGTTTACTAAAAGAGGTATTGATGATGGATAAATCATGTGTGTGTTGCAGCCCGTGTGTTGTTGCATGGGCATAGAAGGGAGGAGTTAGGACTTGAGTGCTTGCAGGGCATGGTTTATATGAGTTGAGACCTTGGATCTGATGAGAGTTTGTGATGATAGAAACTCATGAATGATTAGTAGTGTTTGCTGAAAACCTTCCGTTGATGTTAAGTTATGAATGAGAGTGTGAATGGGTTTGGGTTCTAGTTATTTGGTGAGTAATGCCAAGGTGTGTGTGTGTGTAGATATAGTGTCACATATGGAATGTGGGGTTTAAAGGTCTGTCAAGTGCGCACTCTGTGAGCTTTAGTGTTAGGCGGCCAAACTAGTTCGACGAAGGTTTACATGAATCTTGATCCCAGGTTCTAGGATAGTTTGTGTTTGTTTGGTGAGAGATGATGAACATGCACCGGGGAATTCATATAGTAAACATGCATGGAGAGAAAATAAATAAAGTTTAGTTGGTTCATCATAGCCACTTTATTAGTTGGTGGTGGTTGGTAGTAATTTGACTTAGTATTGGTAGAGTTTGGATGATTCTCTGTGTGGGTGTTCATGTATAGAAGTTGTTTTGGATTTGTGAGAGTATTAATGGATGAACCAGTGTCTTGGTGGATTAAAATTTTAATTTTGGAGAGGTTCGATGTATGGGGCTTTTAGAGTGTGCTGGCTTGGGCCAAAAGTGGGTATAAAATAAGTTTGGAACTAATCAGTATGTGGGCTCATGAGGATTGGGCTTGGCCCATTAAATGGGGTTGGTTTGGTTGGGGCTTGGTTAATATTTGGACTGGTAGAAGGTTTGGGCCTGATTTTCTATTATGGGCTTGAGTGAGTGGTAGAGTTGTTTGGTTTGGGCCAAGATGTGGTGTTCATGATGGGGGTTTTCATTTGGGTGTTAGATGGGCCTTGGGCCGGCTTAATGAACTATAAATAAGGGGATTATTAATTGTTGTTCATAGACTCGATTGAGATTAGTTATTTGAGAGGTTAAGTAAATTGAAGAGATTGAATTGAGTTTAGTTATTGGGTCGGGCCCATGTGCTTAAACATACATTATAGACGGTGTTAGTCCTTGTAAACACTTGTGCGTGTGTTGATTATGGATTCATGCATGTTTGTTAGATATTGGCGAGGAGCGTGAAGCTTCGTCGGGACGGATACGAGTCGTCTGATTGGATTACGAGCAAAGGTAAGTGCCTTCGCCTCGTTTCTACCCTTTGTATGGGTTTCTTTGGCATTCTTATACCTGGTTTGGTATATCCTTTGTTGGTATCATGATTGTGCCTGTGATTATGATTTGGATATCTGTTGTTGATTCCCGGTATACATGTTTTGTTTGATGCTTCCATATCGGTTGATTGGTTGTGGTATGAGTTTGCTTTTGGATGCTCACTGAGCATGCCACCGTGGACCGGGACATTACTGTGCGACTCATGGTGCTTGTGTTTAGGTTGGGTTGGTATGTCTCAAGGATGGAGTATGCGTACTCAGGGAGCATAGCCACCTGTCGTCCGGCACTTGACCATTGAGGCACACGGCACTTGTGCTGACCGTGGAGGTGTGATTGGATGAGCTTAGGGGGCCCCGTTTGATTGACTCATTCTGTTGACTGATTGTCTTGATTTGTCTATCTTGACTATTTGACCGCTGTGCTTATCGCGGATTTCTCTGCGAGGGTACTTCGAGCTTTCCTTTCGAAAGCTCACTTCACTTTCTTTTCTCTTCGAGGTTAAGAGAGGAAATGTATGGCTCAGTTTTGGAGCTGCGCATGGGACTGGGATAGGTTGGAGAGGTCCGAGGACCTCAGGTTGTGTGAGAGTTTCACTTGTAGGACCCCTATAGGGCCTGATTTTGTATAGAGCTTTGTAGGGTACCTGAAACCCTTCATGATTTTTAATTCCGTTGTATAACTCTGATGTTGTTCTTTATTATTAATGAACATTTGATTCTTATTGTTATCTGCTTATCATTTTTAGGCCTCAGATTCGAGTGGGGCTCGTCTCCACTTGGATACCACGGCTTGCAGGACGTGCGAGGTCCCCTGGATCCGGGTACAATCTATATTCTATATATTTCACATTATATCACATACAAAATTCAATAAAAATAAAATAAATCTTACCTTAAATTCAGAAGAGTAACTTGGAGGGTTTCATAGGGAATGCGGGGAAGAGATTGAAGAAAAGAAGTTTGAGGCGTGGGAGGAGTGTGATAATTGTTTCACTTTGGAATTCAAAGGTATGAGAAAATTTCATAAATTTTTTTGAAATCTAAATTAGTAATTTCATAAAATTACTATAAATACTTATTAAAATTTTCAAAAATGTTTATATTATTTTAAATTAAAAACTACCACAAAATTTCATAATCTCAATTAAATTAGGTAGTTTTAGAATTTGTTTTTAAAATTACAATTATGTGTTAGACTTCCATAAATATTTAAAGACATAGATCTCAATTTAATTATTATGGATACTTTTAAAAATTTTAAAAAATCTGAAATTTTTAGATATTTATACTATTTTAAATTCAAACATATGAGAAAATTTTAAAATCTCAATTTAATTTTTATGGATTCTTTTAAAAAAAATTTCAATTTCCAAAATTTAGAGATTAACTTTAAAATTATGAGAAAATTTCAAAATCTCAATTTATTATTATGTATACTTTTTAAATTTTTTTTAAAAATCCAAAATTTGAGATGTTTATATTATTTTAAATTCAAAATTATGAGAAAATTTGAAAATCTCAATTTAATTATTATGGATACTTTTTAAAATTTTTTAAAAATACGAAATTTTGAGATATTTATATTATTTTAAATTCAAAATTATCAGAAAATTTTAAAATCTCATAATTAGTATAGATACATTTAAAATCTAAATTAGTAATTTCATAAAATTACTATAGATACTTATTAAAATTTTAAAAGATGTTTATATTATTTTAAATTGAAAACTACCATTAAATTTCATAATCTCAAAGAGATAGACTTCCAAAAATATTAAATTTCATACCATTAAAAGATGTTTATATTATTGTTTTCAAAATTATAATTATGTGTTAGACTTCCACAAATATTTAAAGAGATAGATTTCATTTTAAATATTATGGATACTTTTTAAAATTTTAAAAAATATGAAATTTTTAGATATTTATATTATTTTAAATTCAAAGATATGAGAACATTTTAAAATCTCAATTTAATTTTTATGGATTCTTTTTAATTTTTTAAAAAATACAAATTTTTGAGATATTTATATTATTTTAAATTCAAAATAATAAGAATTTTTTTAAAACTCAATTTAATGAAATTTTTAGATATTTATATTATTTTAAATTCAATGAGAAAATTTTAAAATCTCAATTTAATTTTTATGGATTCGTTTTAATTTTTTTTCTACTTCCGAAATTTAGAGATTAACTTTAAAATTATGAGAAAATTTTAAAATCTCAATTTTATTATTATGGATACTTTTTAAAAATTTTTAAAAATCCAAAATTTGAGATCTTTATATTATTTTAAATTCAAAATTATGAGAAAATTTTAAAATCTCAATTTAATTATTATTGATATTTTTAAAATTTTTAAAAAATACAAAATTTTCAGATATTTATATTATTTTAAATTCACAATAATAATAAAATTTTGAAATCTCAATTTAATTAAATTTTTAGATATTTATATTATTTCAAATCCAAAGATATGAGAAAATTTTAAAGAGTAATGATATATAGCATGACTAGACTTTCCGACTAGACTTCATGAAATGATCTCAACCATTCATGTCATCTTGGGATCATCAATACCACCATCTCGAGATGACATGGATGGTCGACTCATTCATGAAGTCTAGTCTTGGAAAGCCTATCTTATAAATCATTACTCAATTTTAAAATCTCAACTTAATTTTTATGGATTCGTTTTATTTTTTTTCTACTTCCTAAGTTTAGAGATTAACTTTAAAATATTTTTCAAAATTACAATTATGTGTTAGACTTCCATAAATATTTAAACTAATAGATCTCTTTTAAAATTAAATATATTCGTACTTAATAATATAGATAGATAGTTTTTTTATAATTAATAATTCTAAAATTCTGAGAAAATTCCGAAACCCCATTCCAATTTTCTAGTTTTTTTAGATTTTTCTAAAATTAAAATTAGAATTCTATTCCTTTAGTATTATATATAGATTATTATATATAGATATTTAAACTAATATAGGAAATGTAACCATGTATTTATCCACATGCATGTTTTTTTAGTAAAGAGTCCCTAAAAGACTTTTATTTTCGTTTCAGTCCTCCGTCTCTAAAATAGTTCACATGTAAGTCCTTATTATGATAGAGAGGCACAATTATATTTTAGTCCTCAGTATTTTCAGAAATTACAACTAGGTCCTTGTTGACCCCAATTAACCCTAATTAGGTTATTAATCAATTTAATCATTAAAATCCCTTGTTTCTCATAACATCCAACAAATTCCAAATATGAGGGATTTATCTAATTAAAGAATAATTAGAAAACTCCTATTCCAACTAAAATTCGTTTAAATCCAACCTTGGGAACTTTCTTTTATTAATCACAGATTTTAGGAAAAATTTAATAACATAAAATCTTCGGGTTTCACAATCGGTCTCAAGGTTGACAAGAAGTTTCCCGAAAAGCCATCTACCCCCTACTTATATTGGCAGGTGGGGGACAAAGTTAATGGCTCCAATGGGGTTTAGGCCTATGTCACCCTTCCAAGCCAATAACATGAGTGCTAGACCGATTTTGGTCTCAGTCCCTATTGAGTATGGATTGTCTTCTCTTTTGCATTCTTCTAAGAGTAAGAAGATGCAGCTAGGTCCGACCGAGGGTCGGACATGGGTAATAGTGATCTCCAACCAAAGGCAGTAGGAAGTGGTACCATCGGTGCTTATTCCCGGACCGGTGCTAGAGAAACTAAAACTACCATAGATATGCCAAATGGGTTCTTCCTTATACAGTGCTTGTTTGAAAGTATGGTTGAGACATTGTTGACAAAGGGACCATGGACCATAAATGGGATGGTTCTCCATCTCATCCGCTAGAAGGAACATTTCCAACCAATGTTGGAGAGGTTAACTTCAACTATACTTTGGGTCCAACTCCATCATCTGCCAGTAGAGTATTGGACTCCAAAGATACTAGAATCAATGGTTACCTTCTTCGACCGACTAGTCAAAATCAATCAAACGACTCTCCATATGAACAGAGCATGTTTCGCGTGGGTGTGCATCAAGCTAGATCTTGAAAAACCCCTCAAAAGAAGGGTATGGGTAATGTAACGCCCTGACCCGGATCCCGGGACCTCGGGTACGTTCACAGACTGGCCGTACCCGAGTGGAGATGAGCCCCGCTCGGATACAAGGCCTAAGTAACAAGAGCAGATAACAAAAACAAATTCATAATAAATAAAAATAAAATCAGAGTTCGCAAAATAATCAAGTCTGGGTGTACATGCCCTACAATATCTGGACAACATGTCCTACAATGCCTCACTCACAATAAAAATAAGGGGTAAAGCCATTTTTGGTCCCTGAAATCGGGACCAATGTTCATTTCCATCCCAAAATTCAAAATTTGTTCAATATGGTCCCTATTTAATGCATATTTTGACATTTTGGGTCCCTATATATTCCGTATTTTGGCATTTTTGATCCCTATTGCTAACGTGGCAGTCATGTGGAATACCAATTAAATGCATATAATCTTTTTATTATTTTGTTTAGGTCGTTATTTTGTTGACGTGGAGTGATAAGTGGCAGTATATGCTAATGTGGACCGTATTGAACAAATTTTAAATTTTTGGGATGGAAATGAACATTGGCCCTGTTTTCAGGGACCAAAAATGTCTTTAACCCTAAAAATAAAGGAAGAGGTCTTCAACCTCAGCAATACCCTGCCCTCGTGCAATCCCTCTAGATCACACCTCCTGCTCCTGAGGACCTGAAAAGAGGAAAACAACCGAATGAGCTTTCAAAAGGAAAGCTCAGTAAGTACCCTGCGAGGAACATAGAGAATGAGATATGAACAAACATATCACACTACAATCAACAAACAGTGGGACCAATGTCCGTGATCCCGAATCCTGGGGTCTACCACAAAGGAAGAGTCAAAGGCAAGAACCCCTATCCTAACTGTGTCCTTCTAAAAGATCATCCCCCGGTCAATACTATCCCACAAAGATCACCGCCATGATAAATCCATCGCCCACGGTAGCGCCTCTCTCTCTACGTCGACATGGTGATCGACCCCATCGACCGGGCAAGGACAAACTGTAGTATCGTCCCTCTCGCTAGGAATGTCGGAACGCCAAGGTGTCCCGTCCCCAATGCTCTCACATAATCTGGAGCTCACCTGCTCCACTGAATCCGGGCGGATTACAAGCCAAAGCTAGGGATGCCAACATCCCGAAAACAAACATACATGCCCCAGAATCCAACCAAATCATAAGAAGACATGCATGTATCTAATCATAATCAAGTATGATATCAATAATCATAAACAAAATCAAGTTCAAGAAAACCCGAAACCGGGTGGGAAACGAGGCAAAGGCACTTACTTAAACTCGCAAAGTCTGGTGTTCCACGGAACTTCTTCCCGACGCATCCACGCCGATATCTGATAATTATAAGTCTACTCAATAGGTGCACGTGTATTTAGGAAGAATTATGCTTACAAAGCATGCCTAACTAAATAGGCCCAACCCATTTTCAATACCACTCTTAAACCTCACTAAACTCGATTTGACCAAGTCAACTTGGACTTAAGATGAATTATTCATCCAAATGATTATTCACTCTTTAATTAAATCTAATTCACTTAATTAATTCATCTCACCAATTTATTTCTAAATTGACCTAGTTTGGAGCTTTTAAAATAAATAAGTGAATTAATTAGCTTAACTTAATAAATTAGCCCAAATCCACTTATACACTTGATCAATTCCAACTCAATACTTCATTGGTAACCACCAATCAGACTTATGAACTATTAGCATCTCTTGGAAATCAAACCAATTTGACAGCCACTCCCTTTTTTTTTTTATTAAAGGCCCCCAAGACAATTATTCACCAAAACCTCATCAAAGATCTAATCCAAACCCAACTCAACAACCAACTAGACTAAGCTAGCACCCACTCATTCATACCCCTACAGAAGCCCAAATTTTGTAATATGAACAAAGACCAAACCATGAAATCAAACTCTATTACATCACCAGGTCTGAACGAGTCTGGGAGACTTTAATTCCTGAAAATCAGACTCTATTACACATCATAAAAGTCAAACCAAACCACCACCTAGCCTTTAATCTCAGTCAGCACCACTATTTAAACTACTTCACACTCTGAATCCTCCACAAATTCATTCACACAAGAGGCCTGAACATCCTCTCAACGAATCAGACTTCCATTATCATGCACTCCTGTCCGTGAGATCTCTCATACTAAATAAATACCCTGCAGATCTTTCAACTTCCTCTATAACTAAGACATCAGACCAAGGTATCATCCACTCATCTGAATTTTACCAAAGCCAAATACCAATAACACTAATCTACACATGAATCCTTTATGGAACATCCACACTCTTATCCTTTCCCAGATCTTCAAAAATCCTGTAACAACCCAGCAGCACCTCTGCCAAACTTTTGAACCATTAGCAAATAAAGACCAACCTCATTCAATCAAACCAATAGATTTAAAAATTCATGTCTGCTGATCATACACACAGAACTAAGGATCAAGAACTCTTCAAACAACAGTAACTAGATCATCATCAGGTTCATTTAACACCATGACCATGTCCCTCAAACACAGACTCACCCTTTTGAACTACCCTCATGACTTCAAGGAACTCAACAGCAATCACTACACCATCCTCCTTAAAATCCTGGGCACCTTAAGAATTCCTCACATAAAATCATAAAGAACAACACCTTTTCAACACCAACTCCAGCACTATATTAATAGTGTCCAACCAATCCCTTAATAACTTCTAAACCCACATATGAATGTAACTTTAATCAGATTCTTCAGAATCCTCTATACATGGTTCAGGACAGCTCCACAGGTTTATCAAATAACTCTACGATTCACCCCAACCACAGCATGCATCAGCCCCATTATCAATTAACAGAGAGACTCTACCCCTTATACTCACTACCAACACCTTTTCCATCATGCATGAGTTCATAGTTTCAAAGAAAAACCATTAACATTGTCAACTAGCAACAGGGATGGGGTTGCTCACCTGAACGCAGGCTTCCCACAACGCTTTGGATTACCGGTCGTCAAGTTCTCGTGTTCGTGGATGGTCGCGTGCACTCCTTTAAAATCCCAACTCGTGCTTCTCTCGCCCACGATCAATGGTGTGGAACTTCCTTGAGAGTTCTTCGTCCTTTAAAATGCTTGGCGACTTCCAACGGATAAGAAGGGATCACCCTCATCGTGGTGACGGTGGTTTCGGAAACTGCTCGCGTATCTCGGACGGGCGTCGCGCTCTGCTCAACGGTGACGAGCACCGCCTCCCCGTTTTTATTTTTCTCCAAACGCGACAACAGCCGTCCATTTTAAATCCTCGTGCATGGATGAGAGAAGACGCGTTAATCCATTTGTGTTTCTTTTTTTTATTTATTTATTATATTTCATATCATCTCACTACTGTTTCCACGCGTTTTGAACTTGATTCAAACCTTCTGCTGCATGATGTAATATAAAATATTTTATTAATTATTATTATTAAATCTTCTCGTTCTTTGAGCCTGACTTTGATATATCACTACTTCCTCTTATATATAGGGTTAAAGTCATTTTTGGTCCTTGAAAACGGGACCAATGTTCATTTCCATCCCAAAATTCAAAATTTGTTCAATATAGTCCTTATGTATTGCATATTTTGACATTTTGGGTCCCTATATATTCCGTATTTTGGCATTTTTGGTCCTTATTGCTGACGTGGCGGTTATGTGGAATACCAATGAAATGCATATAATCTTTTTATTATTATGTTTAGGTCGTTATTTTGCTGATGTGGAGTGATAAGTGGCAGTATATGCTGAAGTGGACCGTATTGAACAAATTTTAAATTTTTGGGATAGAAATGAATATTGGCCCTGTTTTCAGGGACCAAAAATGGCTTTAACCCTTATATATATATATATATATATATATATATATATATATATATATATATATATAATCCTCATATTACTTCAAATAAAAATTCAATTCAAATAAAAATTCAGCTTTGAGGAGTTTTATTAATTAACCCAAAATAATTAAGAAAACTAGGAAAACTAATCGAGTAAAATCCTTGGATTTTACAGGTAAGCTTTCTAAACTCAACAATTTTCATTGCGATTTTGTATGAAAAGCTGCCTATATTATGTTACAAGTGTGGTATCGTAGGTTATGGTGCCGAGGTCTGTGATGCAGACATCCTAGGTGTCGCTCAAGTGTCGCCAAAATAGGGCCGATAACTCCAGACTAGAAAGGGAAGGTTGTATTGACTGATGGTGTCGACATATCTCTTTGGAATATAATTGCTCTATAGTGTCAGGCACTAGGAGAAGTGCGTAGAGAAGCATAGAGGAGGAAGACCGTGGCTTGGGACATGGATGGTGGTGCGACACCAGCAAGGAAGAGGAAAGGAAAAGTCATTGGAAACCACCGAGCACAAGATGCAGGCCGTTTGACGGAGATCACATGCATGGTAGAGGAAGACCATATCTTTATCGACCATTCTGAAGAACCAACAAATGACAATTGTAATGCCCCGACCCGGATTTCGGGACCTCGGGCACGTAAACAGATCGACCGTACCCAAGTAGAGACGAGCCCCACCCAAGTACAAGGCTTAAATAATCAAAGCAGATATCAATTAATAATCAAAGGTCTCAACAATAATAACAAATATCCTCGAAATAACCACAACGGAAATAAAACAAGTCACAGAGGGTCCACATGCCCTAAACAAATACATCCCCTACATGGGTCCTAAACAGAGTGTCTCTCACACAGAAACAAAAGACAAGGAGATCCTCTGACCTCAGCAAATATCCCACCCCGACTCTCGCACGTCTCCTGAGCTCGAGTCACCTACTCCTCAGGACCTGAAATGAGAGAAGGGAAAAAGTGATGAGCTTTCGAAAGGAAAGCCCAGTAAGTACCCTGCAAGGATCTCAAAGATGTAAACCAATAAAGATGATATCAAATCCAACAAATCATCAACACAATGGGGTTACAGCCCGCACAATCAGATCCTAGGAGTCTACCACAAACAACAAAGAATAAAGATGACTCATGCTCACCATTTCTCGTGCTCGAAGAGGATTCCAAGAACAAATTTCAGAACGATCCCCTGACAAGAACACGACCTCGGGCTGCACACGACCCTCCGGTCATACCTCGGTAGCGCCACCTCTCCACGTGTCAACACGGCCAGTGAATCAACCCCACTGACAAGCAGGACAACCAGAGTATCGTCCCTCTGGCATGGCAAGCTGAAACGCCAGGGTGTCCCATCCCCGAACGTTCCCTAGGATAACCAGAGTATCGTCCCTCTGGCATGGCAAGCCGAAACGCCAGGGTGTCCCTTCCCTGAACGTTCTCAAACCGGAGCCCCCACGCTCCACTGAACCGGGCGGAAAAATAAACTCAATTGGCGCACACAAAAGTATTGCGTATCTCTATGGTCTCATGCCAGACAACAGGAGGCTATGCTCAGCGAGCCCGCTCACTCCACTGACGCATACCTACCTAGCTGCACACAAGCACCATGAGTGCCTACAGTCAAGTGTCGGTCACATGAGGGCATATCCAACGAGCATTCCAACAAACATGTAGTAATAGCACTACCACAAGCACATCAATCACACACATACGAGGAAAGAGAGCAATAACTAGGCTTAAAGCCACTAATGGTCCCTGTACTATAGCACTTTGTTCAATTCCAGTCCTCTACTTTATCAATGTTCAATACGGTCCCATACTTTACGTATTTTGTTCAATACAGTCCACTATTTTTGACATGGCAGCTGATTTGGAATATATAAAGTATAGACAATTCATTGCACATGTCAGCACGTTTGGACTATATTGAACAAATACACAAAGTACAGGGACCATATTGAACAAATACACAAAGTACAGGCACAGTATTGAACAAAATACATAAAGTACAGGGACCATATTGAACAAATACACAAAGTACAGGCACAGTATTGAACAAAATACATAAAGTACAGGACCATATTGAACATTGATAAAGTAGAGGACTGGAATTGAACAAAGTGCAATAGTACATGGACTATTAGTGGCTTTACATGCAATAACTATCATGTTTGTGCAACAGCAGGTATCACAAAGAAAGACATGCCAACAACCAGCATTCAGCAAAACAAGAAACCCAAACAATGGGTGGAATCTAGGCAAGAGTATCTTACCTCTAATCGCAATCCAATCGACTGATCCAAGAGTGTCTCGCCGAAGTTCAACTCTCCACGTCGGATATCTGACAAACATAGGTCCACACTCAAACACATGCATGAGTGCTTAATAACATTATCACCTATAATACACATGCAACTAAATGGGCCCGGCCCATTAAATAAACCCAACTTACTCAACTTAATTGACCAAATAGCTAACCCAACCAACTTGTGTCACACCACTTGTCTTGACTAGACTCAACAAGCCTTCAAACACAACTTATCTTCCGAAACAGCCAACCCAACCCACTTGAATAAAAAATCAACTCAAAACCAATACTTCATTAATGAACCTTAGTCATGTTAATGTATTATTATTACTATTTCTTGGCAGAGACTAAACACCTTCATAAACACTCACACATTGGACTCAATCACTCACAAACCATGATGAATACCAGACCATAAAACCAGCTCTAGCTCAGAGAAGGCTCGTGCCACTATATACTCCCTCTCCATCTTATCATATACACAAACTACCTCTTCTTCTTTATCTCTATTGCTAGACCACTCTACCAGACTTCATCCATGTCTCACAACTTAACAAAGACCGATTACCCATAGTGATCAACAGAAATCCTCCAAGACTTGACACCCATGAACACAAACTAAACAAGTAGCCTTCATGTGAAACCAAAAATCCAAATTCATTCTAGGTTCTCAGAAAACCAGCATCAATTCATAAATCCCAATAACCTAATCAGCTCTTCAACAAAGATGCATGTATCCTTACTAAATAGACAGATTCTCTTGTGTATCCATTACTGTCAACCCATATGGAACAAGGCAAAATCATATAATTATATGAAATCATGCATGCTAGATTGAACAAATTCTCCAGCACACTCTAAACACTATCTTTAGAGAACATATTCATATGGAAACTAAGCATGTCTACAAATATACCAATCATCTTTATACCTACCAATCATCTCATGCTCATCAAGTGCAAGCTATCCCTCATACTTACCCCAACCAAGTAATACATAGGATCTGAACCAAGAATAAAACAACAACACTTCAAGTGCTCACATATACACCCACCCATGCATATATGCCCAACCTTGAATCATAAATAACCCATCTAATTAACAACTTTAGAGAGTTATTAATCTTATTGAGCACACCTGAATAATATTCACTAATGAACTATTTTTACTAACTCAATGAACGGTGAACTCAAATAGTTTCTTAAGAGCACAGACACTCACCGGTGGTTCACAACGCTCTGCGCTCCTAAGAACTCTCCCCCTCTTCTTTCCTCTCTGCAGTGGCGGCGGTGACGGCGGCGACGGGGCAACGACGTTGTTCTCGTACAAGGGACTATACTAGGGTTTAGAGGCCTTCCCCTTCTTATAGAACTCACGGAGGCTATCGGATAAGGTTCGCCCAACGAACTTATCTTGTCGTTTAAATTTCTCCCACAGCTGGTCGGACGCGGTAGTCGACGGAGAAGATTGGGTTAGAGAACTCTCTCTCTAGATAATTCTCTCTATATTGGTTTAAATATAGATATATATCTCTTTCTATAACTCTCTCTCTATACTTATAAATATATCTCTCTATATACACTGTGTATTTAATATAAAATATCATTATCACGCGTTTTTCTTTAAACATGATTCAAAATCTAATTTTGACTTCAGCCTGCACATGAATCACGTATGTATTGGTATTATATATTATATTTATATATATAAAGATATATTTGAATTCACATCCAACTACCAATCTAATCCTTTAAACTTTCCCATTTTATCAAATCTTACTTTTAAATGCAACTTCGGTCACCCAACTTTTAAACATCAAATCAATTGTTTATATATATATAGTTCCTAATTAAAAATAAAATAAAAATAAAAATTAGGAAGCTTTTATTCCCAATAGAAAGTTTAATTAAATCCAACTTTGGAGAATTTTTCCTTATTAACCAAAGAATTAAAGAAAATAACTAATTAAAAGCAAAACAAAATAATCCCTAAAATCCTTGGATTTCACAACAACCACGTGGCTACCCAGCCACATGGAAGAGACATTGGACATTTGGCATGATGAGGCCACACCAAAGGTATAGCAGTTGGTCACATGATAAGCCTTGTTAGATCTCATGGCTCGAGGGAGCATAGTGCAGAGGGTCTCATAGACAACATAGGCCACGATCATCTTCGCGAACCTTCCCAGTTAACCTATAGGGATAAGTGGAACCATGTGGACTATTTACCAAGAAGAAGGGGGAAACCTAAATCCCTCGTGAAGATGAAGGGCCATGATGGAGAGGAGGAGAAGAAGGAAAGGCCACCTGACATAGTAGGCACAAGTGAAGGCCAAATAATGATTATGCCACTAAATGAGGAAGGGAAATAAATTTAGGGAATAAAGAAGCAGGTCTAATCCCAAGTAATGTAAACAAATTACTTCAATAAACAGTAATCCTATTCATTTGGACTTGGTTAACAAGGTAAGCGAAGCATTGAAAAAAGGAGAAACAGATCAGTTCTCAATGAAGACAGAAATGCCCGAGGATAAAGAACCACTTAGAAATGAGTAGAAGCCCAAAAAAGGAAGGTTATGGGAAAAGAAGCTCAATAGAGGTTGAAAAAATTCAACAGAAAAGACGGATAAAGCCTGGAAGAGAGTCACAAAACAACCCTAATGTTTGTAATTTATGAACATGCTAACATGGAACTGTACGGGTGTAACCGACAAGTATACAGTAAGTCAAATTTTCTCAATGATTAATTCTTTTAATCTAACCTTGTTATGTTTGGTGGAAACACACACAAATGAACAAAGAATAAGACAGTTCTATTAAAAATTCAGAAGGAAATGGAGTTGGGTAGCAATGCCAGTGAATATTCATACTGTATTATAGTTATGTGGAGGAGAGAAATCCAAAAGGTGACACCATAATGCAACTACAGGTATGCTCTACATTTCGTAATGTATGGAAATGCTTTCAAACTTTGGATTATATCAGTGGTATGCAATAGCCAAATATTAAAAAAATCAAAGGGTTACATAGGAAGAACTAAGTAAACTAGTATACATCTCTACGTCATGGCTAATTATGGGCGATTTCAACATTATTCAGAATCCTAGGGAAAGAAAGGGGGGACAGGCAAAACAGAGAACATGTATGAAGTCAAGCTTATTCAATTCCTTTATATTACATAATGATCTTACTGAACTTAAATATTTTGGTTCTCTATTTACCTAGCGCAGTAATAAAAAAAATTCAAGAATTTGAGCAAGGCTAGATAGAGCTATATGTAATGATAAATGGTTTGATGATGTAATATCATACCAAGTTTCTCACCTAGCTAGGTATCAATCAAACCACTTTGTACTGTTATTGATATGTAGAAAACAGAAAATAATTGGAGAAATACATTTTAGATTTGACAACAATTGGATCTAGCTACCTGAAAGCCATGATAGTATAGAGACAATTTGGAGAACCAGAGAGATGGGAAACCCAATGCATGATACTAGTTATAGAATATATAACTTGAGAAAGGATTTAATCAAAAAGTGGAAAAGTCAGTCACCGAACCAATTATAGAAGTTGAAGAAGAAATTATGAATATAGAGACTAAGGAACATAATGTAGTCTATAAAGGATCTAATT
This sequence comes from Dioscorea zingiberensis, assembly GCA_026586065.1. NCBI lineage: Eukaryota > Viridiplantae > Streptophyta > Magnoliopsida > Dioscoreales > Dioscoreaceae > Dioscorea > Dioscorea zingiberensis. The sequence continues at coordinate 18,099,265 of CM048818.1, read as the reverse complement.
GGAACATACTAAATCCCTCTACAACAAACAACAAGTCCTGTTAAGGCAAAACATAAACATCTGGGCACAAAAATCAAGGATGCAATGGTTAAAAAATGGTGATAGTAATTCAAAATTTTCCCATCAAATGACTGAGAACCATAGATATAATAACAAAATACAACAAATTAAAGATAAATAGGGGAAATAATTAAAAGACCCACTTGAAATAGAGGTAAATTTTATAGAACACTATACTGAATTATGACAATAAAAATGGAAGGTTCTTATATAGTTTACTACAAAGTTTTTTAGATGACTTGTCATCTCTTAGACTAAAACAAGGGGAAGACCTAATCAGACCAGTAACAAGTTATCAAATATTTCAGACAATTAAATCTATGCCTAGGGGTAAGTAACCACGGCCAAATGGATTAAATATAGAACTTTTTAGAGCCTTCTAGAACAAAATAGTAAAGGACATTACTAGAGCAATAAGTCACTTCTTTACTCATGGGAACTTACCATCTAGTTGGAACCAAACACACATATGCTTAATTCCAAAAAAAGATAATCCTCAAAATTTCTTATGATTATTGGCATATATTTCTATACAATGTAAGTCATAAGATAATAGCCAAAATAATGGCTAATAGAATTAGACATGTACTCCCATGCCTAATTGGGAAAGATCAGTCAACCTTTATAGCTGGAAGAAGTCTTTTTTGACAATATTCTAATGAAACAAGAGTTATCTCATTTTTTAGAGCATCACATCCATGAACACTCAATGATGCGAATTAAAATGGATATGAGAAAAGCCTATGATATTATTAAATGGGATGCAATCATTGGTGTGTTAACTAGAATGAAATTCCCAACTAGATGGATAAAATGAGTTAAGGCTTGCATAGAAACTACATCAATAGCCTTTATTATAAATGATAGAATAGGAAGGTGGTGAAACCATATGTAGGTTTAAGACATGGTGACCCATTATCATCTTATTTGTTCATTCTAGTATCTCAGGTGCTAACAAATATCTTGAAGAAAAGGGAGTCTATGAAATTGATTAAAGGAATTAAAATCACTGCATCCTTAAATGTTAATCACAATTTATATGCATAAAGCATCTAGGAAGAATGCTAGGTCCATTAACATGTGCATACAATTATACAAATCTACAGAACAGAGTTCAAATAACTCTAAGTCTGGAATTTATTTTCCAACATGAATCAATGGTAGTGTAAAGGCCATCTCTCTAAAACACTCAAACTATATTTTTTTTGGATTTTAAATAAAATAATGGGTTAAAGCCATTTTTGGTCCCTAAAAACGGGACCAATGTTCATTTCCATCCCAAAATTCAAAATTTGTTCAATAGAGTCCACATGCATATTTTGATATTTTATCACTACATCAACAAAATAATGACCTAAACATAATAATAAAAGATTATATGCATTTCATTGGTATTCCACAAGACCGTCACGTGGAATAGGGACCAAAAAATGCCATATAATCTTTATTATTATGTTTAGGACCCAAAATATCAAAATATGCAATACATAGGGACCATATTGAACAAATTTTGAATTTTGGGATGGAAATGAACATTGGTCCCTTTTTCAGGGACCAAAAATGGCTTTAACCCTAAAATAATTGCCATCAGTTCAAATGACCTGATTGACGGACTTATTCTGAACAAATGCCTAAATAAAGATTTAAAATCGATTGGGTGCTAATGTGAAGGCTTATGTGCAAATAAGAAGACTCGCATGATAAAGTCACTTATAAGGGACTGAATTGCAAATCAGGGGTATAAATGTAAAATTAGTGAGACCTTGAGTTAACTAAGATTAATTAGGATGTGATTAAGACCTTAATCACTATAGAAGTCATAACTTGAGTCAAGGGCTATAATGCTACTCAATTATGAGCCCAAAATTCTGGGATTTGGTTTGTTAAAGTTAAGCCTTGAATTGATCACAAACAATAAGAGGATAGCATCCCCGTGAACCTACAATTGAAGAGATGAAGGCTTTAAAGGTCTGAGAAGAGCCTAGGGCACAATCCTCTGGCCTCCTCATTCCTTCCTTACTTTCCCTTCCCTTCAACTAAACCCACCTTGAACTCCCGGATCGGGGGGAATAGTCTCTAAAGCCTTGTTGCTCTCTCCTCCTTCTTCGTCTTCTCGGCATCACCAACCACATTTTCCAGCGAGACTGGCCTATAAGACCCTCGTCCGAAGCTAGATCCTTGCCATTTGAGGAGAAGATAGGCCGAAGAAGAGACAATAGTCAGCCGTGCTCGGCGAGGAAAAGAGGAGACCACCTCCTCGGCAAGGTTCCCTAAATTTACTCCCCTCTCTTTTCCCATTTCTAAATTTTTTCAAGATTCTAAGCTTTGACCGTGAACCCATCCCCCACTTCGATCAGCCCTTTGATGCTTGCAACCTAGAAGTTCTGAAAGCTAGAGGTTTCGAGATGTTAATCCTAGCTGACGGCAACTTAATTGAGGACCTGAAAAGAAATGGAGATCAAGACAAAGGTGTGGATTCTCAAAGGGAAGTTGCTCAGCTGCTGAGGATGTCAACAAAATTATAGAACTAAAGAGGAGGTTTTCCCACACTTTGATTAGCAAATCTGTAGGCACAGGTAAGAGCATGATCCTTCACTCTCTATTAAGACTGGATAAATAAGCCTATGTGAAGTTAATGCCATGATAAGTATATGGGTCAAGGCCTGTTAGGATTATAATTGATAATGTTGTTGTGGAAGGCTTGCTTAGCAATTGTATAAATCTGCAATTTATTAATGTGTGTTAGTGAGAAATACTGTAGAGAACTCATAAACTGCAGCTTATCTTACACACTATGTGTAAGGAATTCATGATTACTGAAGTAATCTAATATAAGTGTGCATATCTTGTTAAGGGTTGACTAAGTGTTGACTATGAAATGTATATACACTTGAGTAAATCACTAAGTTTGTATGGTTATATATTTAGATTTTGACACGGGCATGTGAGTTGCGACGGAAGGTGACCTAGGATCTGTTTAACTACTAAACCATCTAGGCTCTCATACTAGTACTTTTGTGAGTATTTTCTAACTCAAAAACCTTTGGTCTTTCTGACATGATTATGATATTATGTATTATGCTCTGTCTTTCCTGAGATCTTCTGGATTTCTGTCGTTTGTTCAAGAATATTTTATTTTCTTGAACTCCTATATCTGTTTTGTATTATGTATTTTATACATCTCCTCTGTCTGGCATGATACTATTTTCTTGGCCCAGCTAGGGGGCATAAACCCTGGAACTCTTTCTGGTCCCCACCAGTGGGACCTAAACACTGATCATGTGCACATGTCTTTTCTGTTAGTAGTGCTACTGAGCATGCATGCCCACTCCAGCTTTGGTTGATGCCAGTATACTCTGTATTGATCGATGACAGCCGTGTTTTTTTATACCATAGTATCATATTGCCTGTGAGATGTATTTCCGTGATTCACTTCATATTTCTATATTTTGTTTTGTACTACATACTTCTGTCATTGAATGATGCTTGTATGGGCATTCATCCTTCAATGTTTGTAGATTCTATTACCTGACCATATATACTCTGATATCTGTTTCACGGAGATGTATATTATGATTTTATCCATATCTTCTGAGTTCTTTCTTTGATGTGCTCTGCTCTAATACATTCATCTCTATTTTTATGCGATCCTACTAAGCCTTCTTTGTTGGCTCATGCACTTTGTTCATATCTCCCGCAGGTGACGACGAGACTTAGGATCGAGGCGTAGGAGGGATTTCCCTGCATAGCTTCTTGGCCATCTGTTTTATTATCTGAGTTCTGTGAACCTCGTGCTTTCTGAGTGTGTGAGACTTGCACTTTTATTCTGTATTTGAAATCAGACACTAAGGGTGATTTGTATCTTTCTGTATGGTTGTGTAAACCCTTATATGGTACAATATGAATTTGTATGGGGTTGTGTAAACCCCAGCTTTATATTTATTATTATGTTATTTTCTTTGTATATTATATGTACCAAAAAATCTGAGGCCTTGCATCTAGGCGGGCACTCATCCCTGTATGGGTGCGGTCGGTCTGCCGACGTGTCCGGACTCGGGTTCTGGGCCTGACATATAGAATTAGAAAATCAATAATTGAACTATTAAGTTTTAAACAAGGAGCATTTCCCTTTAAATATTTAGGATGTTGGATATCACATTTTAAAATTCTAGTCAACTACTTTAGATCTCTGGCTACCAAAGTGAAAAATAAATTAGCTTATTGAAAAGCCATGTATCTATCCTTGGTTGGTAGAATTATTTTGGTTAATGCTACTATAATGTCACTCCCAATATATGATCTTGGTACCTATGCCATACCAGACTCAATACTAGATAACGTAACAAAATTGATAAGGAAATTCATCTGGAGTAACTATAGTGGCAATGGATTGCATCTCATTGGTTGGAGTATGGTTTCCAACCCTAAGCCAGAGGATGGATTGGGTGTTAAAGACTTGAGATTAATGAAAAAGGCTTCGCTTTCTAGGCATGTATTAGAATTAATGAATAAGGCAAATAAAACTTGGGCTAAAATAATGCTAGAAAAATATGGCAGGTTAAAACCTTGGCAACCAAACAAGCAACAAAAGGTATCTTGGTCCTTTAGAGGACTACTGAATGTAGCTCGGGATATAAGGAGCCATCCTAACTTAAACAAATATCATTGAATCAAATCATGTGATGAATGATCCTTGGATGTTTAATATACCCTTGAACAAAATGCTTACTTTTATCACTAAGGATTATGAACTAACATCTCTGTAGGTTAGAAATTTACTATTAGGAGACCGATGGAATTGGGAAATACAATGTTATATCTTCCCAAAACCTATGGTAGAAATGATAATAAACAAATAGGTTGGCATGACAAGCTTCAAGAATGAGTGGAGATGGAGCCACAAAACAAAAGGGAAATCACTTACATCAACACTTTATGAAGAATACAGGGTGAAAGAACACACCAAGTGTTGGGGTAGAACACTACAATTCAACCCTCGGCGGAAGCCCAATCACACACACAATGATGCTTCAACAACCTGTTTCAATATCTCCAAGCATATGCAAAGAACTAGGGCAGAAATTGAAGAAAAACAAGCACACACCACAACACAAGATATACGTGGAGTTCGGCACCTTGCCTACGTCTCCACGGGGGCGGGGAACAGGGAATCCACTAGATATGAGTATCTCCGAGGCTTGAACAAGACTCAAGCTCGTCTCAAGAAGAAAACATTCACAAGAGCAATACAACACCAAAGAAGAAGAAAGACAAGAACAACTCACTATGCACTCTAATCACCTTAGAGCTTTCAAGTTGATCTCCCAAACACCCTTCTAAATGTTGCTCAAAGCCTCTCCAATGTCTCTCCTCCACAAGCCCTCCAAGCCCTCTTCAAAAGCTCTCTCAATTTGGGGATTAAGTCTTCAGCAGCATCAGACAAGTATTTAAACCCGCGCACCAAAGGGGCCTGTATACGGACCCGTATGGCCCGCATACAACTCCATCCGAAAAACTGGACGTTCCATACTGGGTCGTATGCAACCCCGTATGGGTTTCTGGTCGCTCCATACGGGGACCGGACAGGCCGTATATTTTCCTGGCTGCTGCATACGGCCTCTGGGGGTCCCATACGACCCCGTGTGGGACCCCGTATGGACTCTGCATCTCTACATCTCTGCATCTTCTCACAATTCTCCACCTCGTTTCTCATTTGACTCCAAATGTGGAACGAACATGTGTACTTCATTCTGAGAGAGACCAACAAGAAATGGCATATCTTCCCCGTACTCATATAGACGATTCCCAACCCCAAAATTCCCCTCATTAGCATTTGCTAACCTTTAGCAAGTCCAAGCAATGTTGGAACTTGCTCCTTGGTACCACCTTGGTGAACATGTCTGCAGGATTTTCACTTGTGTACACCTTCAGTAAAGAAATGGAACCTTCCTCTATGACATCTCGCACAAAGTGATACCGGACATCAATATGCTTGGTACAAGCATGGTGAACCTGATTCTTAGCCAAGTGAATCGCACTCTGACTGTCACATCCCAAGTCCACTACATCTTGCTCAATTCCCAGATCGTCCAACAGACCCCATAACCACAAAGCTTCCTTCACTCCCTCTGCCAGAGCCATATACTCGGCCTCAGTAGTAGATAGTGCAACCGTAGCCTGTAGCATCGATCTCCAACTAACTGGTGCACCATATATCTTGAATACATAACCAGTAGTAGATCTCCGTCTTTCCAGATCACTCGCATAATCTGAGTCCACAAATCCGCTCAGCTGACATGATCCTCCACCAAAGCACAAACCAATGTCAGTGGTACCCTTCAAGTACCTCAAAATCCATTTCACTGCTTCCCAGTGAGGTCATCCTGGATTTGCCATAAATCCGCTAACCACACTAACTGCCTGTGAAATGTCGTAGCGTCTGCATGCACTCCGCATACATCAAACTCCCCTCGCACAAGCATCATACCTAACTCGAGCCATCTGCTCCTTTTCCTCAGCTGTAGTAGGTGATGACTGACCAGAGAGTCTGAAGTGTGGAGCCAATGGAGTCACCACTGGCTTTGCATCTTGCATCCCAAACCGAGCTATTACCCTCTTAAGATAACCCTTCTGATTCAAGAATAAAATTCAGCTCGACCTCTCTCTCCTGATCTCCATACCAAGGATCTTCTTAGCTGCCCCCATGTCCTTCATCTCAAACTCCTTCCCAACTTAAGACTTCAACTTATCTATCTCCACCTTGCTCTTACAAGCAATGAGCATATCATCCACATACAATAGGAGATAAATAAATGCACCACCACGAAGTTGTCGAAAATAAACACAACAATTGTACTTACTTCTGGAGTAACCATTCTTGAGCATAAAGGAATCAAAGCGCTTGTACCACTGTCGAGGCGACTGCTTCAGACCATAAAGTGATTTCCTCAAGCGGCAAACATGATTTTCCTTTCCCTCAATCTTGTACCCCTCCGGTTGATGCATATAAATTTCCTCATCCAAGTCACCGTGCAAGAAGGCCGTCTTAACATCAAGTTGTTCCAACTCAAGATCACCATGAGGTACCAAACTCAACAATACACGAATAGAAGTATGCTTCACCACCGGCGAGAAAATCTCATTATAGTCCACCCCTTCTTTCTGTGCAAAGCCCTTAGCCACTAGTCTTGCCTTGTACCTTGTACCACTTGACTCAGATAAATCTTCCTTCTTCTTGTACACCCACTTACAGCCTATAGCATGCTTCCCCTTGGGCAATGGGACAACTACCCATGTTTGGTTCTTCCGAAGAGACTCGGTCTCCTCCTCCATTGCAACCAACCATCTCTCGCTATTTGAATCTCTAATAACTTGCTTGAAGGTAACCGGCTCATCATCCTCCACCGAGAGAGCATACTCAACCAAATTTTCCTGCCCATAATGTTTCAGAGGTTTATTGAATCCAAACTTCTGAACTGGTTTAATTTGCCTCTTTGGCCTAGTGGGAGCCTAAGACTCTGACTGTTGTTGCTGTAGTGCTTGTGTACTGTCCTCCTGAACCTCCTCAAGTTCAAGCTCATCATCATCCTCATCCTGAGTATCTCCTTGAGCTTCCTCTTGAGCATGACTAGGACCTGGTTGGTCTACAGATCCATCAATCTCCACCACTTGAGTATTGGTGGTCAACTAATCATCAACACCATCATTGGGCATCATAGCCTTTGGCAAGGCTAATATGGAATTCTCATTAAAAGTTACATCTTTGATAATTACAAACTTTGAATCTTCCAAGCACCAAAGGCGGTAGCCTTTCACACCCTTAGCATACCCCAAGAAAAGTACCTTCTTGGCTCTAGGATCAATCTCATTTTCTTTAACATGGTAATAAGCTGTGCAACCGAAGATTCTCAACACATCATAATCTGCATGTTCCCCTGACCATCGCCGATAAGGCGTATCACCATCCAAGGGAATGTGGAGCCCTGTTCACTATATAGCAAGCTGTAGCAACTGACTCTGCCCACCATTCTCTGCCCATACCAGAATTGGATCTCATATATCTTGCTCTTTCAAGCAATGTGCGGTTCAGTCTCTCTTTCTGGTGTGGTGTATCTCTGACTGTCTAGTGTCGAACGATGCCCTCCTGATCACAGAACTCCTTGAAGGCCCCCTCAGTGTACTCAGTGCCATTATCTGACCTCACTGTCTTCACCTTCCTCCCATTGCTCTCCACCGCTTGAATGTCTCAAACACTTCATTCTTATGCTTAAGAAAATACACCCAAGCATATCTAGAATAATCATCAACAAATGAGACAAAATATCTGGAACCTCCCTTTGAAGTAACCTTAGCCGGCCCCCATACATCCGTATGCACATAGTCTAGTACTCCTCTGCTTCTGTGTTTGCTTGTAGCGAACTTGACTCTGTGTGCTTTTCCATACACACAATGCTCACAAAACTCCATGCAAGGCTTCTTCATGTTCTTCAGCAAACCTTCTTTCCCAAGCAAAGATAGACCCTTTTCTGACATGTGCCCTAGCCGCAAATGCCAAAGTTTTGTGCAATCTGATGGGTTACTGCCTCCTGAGATCCCAACTGAAGCATTATCAGTGACTATTGTACCCAACAAAGCATACAAGTTACCATGACGAATACCCTTCATCACCACCATGGAGCCACGAACAACCTTTAGAACTCCCTTCTCGGCCACTATCTTGCAACCACCGGAATCCAAAGCACCAAGAGAAATCAAATTCTTTCTCAAGTCGGGGACATACCGTACATCTGTCAAGGTCCTGATCATCCCATCATGCATCTTGATCTTGATTGAACCTAGGCCAACTGTCTTGCAAGCATGATCATTGCCCATCAACACAATACCACCATTAATGCTCTCATAGGTAGCAAACCACTTCCTATTTGGACACATGTGATGTGAACAACCCGAATCAAGTATCCACTTCAAGGAGATCTCTCCACCTTGACTCACATTGTAGCACTCATCAGTTTCTGTTTCCCCTCCCGAAGCAAAACTTGCTTCTTCTTGCTTGATTGACTTCCCCTTGTCGTTGTTCTTCTTTCTCCAATTGGCTTTCTTGTTGGTACAATCGGACTTGAAATGCCCTTGCTCTCCGCAATTGTAACATATAACCTTTGCGGTCGGTCTTGACTTTGATCTTGACTTGCCCCTTTGTCTCTTTCCCCTTTCATTTGACCTTCCTCGTACAATCAACCCTTGTGCTTGCTCCTTGTCAACTCTTCCACTAGTAGCCAACTGCCGAAGATCATCGGATAACAAAGATGTCTGGACTTCATCCATGGAGAGTGTGTCACCCACAAGCATCAATGTTTGTACCAAATTCTCAAATGAATGCGGCAAAAAAAAGTAGCAATAGTATGGCTTGATCCTCGTCATCTAGTTTGACATCCACATCCTTCAAGCTAGAAATTATCCTCTCAAACTTGTTTATGTGGTCTCGAATTGAGGTACCTTCCTCCATCTTGCAAGTATACAACTTGGTCTTCAAGTAGATGCGATTTGTCAAAGTCTTGGTCATGAAATTGGACTCCAATTTCAACCACACGCCGGCTGCCGTCTCCTCGTCATTCACCAAGAAGGCGACATCCCTATCCAAGCATAGCATGATAGCCGCGCGTGCCTCCATGTCAAGATCCTCCCAATCCTCATCGCTCATATCCTTTGGCTTCTTCTCTTTCCCCAAAAGCGCCTTGTGTAGCCTTTATGATATCAACAAATTCTTCATTTGCATCTTCCAATAAGAGAAATCATTCTTCCCATTGAACTTCTCAATCTCATACTTCCCAACCTTTACATTTCCGGTTGAAGACATCTTCTAGGAATTTCATCGAACACCTTGTGTGCAAGAATTGCCCCAGCTGCGACCAACAGCTCTGATACCAATTGTTGGGGTAGAACACTACAATTCAACCCTCGGCGGAAGCCCAATCACACACACAATGATGCTTCAACAACCTGTTTCAATATCTCCAAGCATATGTAAAGAACTAGGGCAGACATTGAAGAAAAATAAGCACACACCACAACACAAGATATACGTGGAGTTCGACACCTTGCCTACGTCTCCACGGGGGCGGGGAACAGGGAATCCACTAGATATGAGTATCTCCGAGGCTTGAACAAGACTCAAGCTCGTCTCAAGAAGAAAACATTCACAAGAGCAATACAACACCAAAGAAGAAGAAAGACAAGAACAACTCACTATGCACTCTAATCACCTTAGAGCTTTCAAGTTGATCTCCCAAACACCCTTCTAAATGTTGCTCAAAGCCTCTCCAATGTCTCTCCTTCACAAGCCCTCTAAGCCCTCTTCAAAAGCTCTCTCAATTTGGGGATTAGGTCTTCAGCAGCATCAGACAAGTATTTAAACCCGCGCACCATACGGGCCTGTATACGGACCGTATACGGGCCCGTATGGCCCGCATACAACTCCATCCGAAAAACTGGACGTTCCATACTGGGTCGTATGTAACCCCGTATGGGTTTCTGGTCGCTCTATACGGGGACCGGACAGGCCGTATACTTTCCTGGCTGCTGCATACGGCCTTTGGGGGTCCCATACGACCCCGTATGGACTCTACATCTCTGCATCTCTGCATCTTCTCACACTAAGCAATGGAATGGATGCAAGAAGTTATGGAGAATAAGGGTGATACCAAAGATTAAGATGTTCATGTGGAAATTTTTGTATGGGAGACTTCCTACAAATCAATATTTATATAATATGGGAATTGGCCAAGAAAATTCCTGTCAATCAAAACCTGAAAAAATTTACCATCTATTTCATGAATGCAGTTTTTCTCAACAGGTATGGATGGAGAATCAAAAAGAGGGATTCCTATTCCAATGGAATACAAATACAAATGACATTAATAAAGGCAAACTGTTGGTAGAAGGGAGGCTAGGAAGTCAGAGGATATCAACTAAAGAAGAAGACATCATAGGAACAGAGCTATGGATGATATGGAAGGAGAGATGTAATTGAATATTCAAAGCTAGAGCTTTTAACCCCAAAAGGGTGGTGAAACAAGTCAGGGCAATGAACCTAGAACAACAATATTAGAGCAGAAAGAATATTCGAGAGCTAGAAGATAGGACTGGAAATAGTGGAATTTGGAAAACTTCAACCATCACCTATCTGTGGATGTTGCATGGAAAGAAGGGGACGCCATTGTAGGGTTAGGTTACATTATAATCACTAATACCGGGGTATTTTGTATTGCATGAGCAAAGGAATATTGTGTACAATCGATATATGAAAGGGAAATAGAAACTATAAAGGAAGGGCTGAAAATACTCCAACAGATGGGGATAGAAGGGGAAATTATACACAGATAACCGCTTCATCCCAAGATGGCTTACAACAACCAAAGAAGACCCAAATGAAAACAATAGGGAGATGACAAGACAATGAAAGAGATTGTTGAAAAGACTTAATAAATGGAACATTCAACTTGTTCCAAGACAAGAAAATGAAGGAGCAAATAAATTGGCAAAACACAGTGTCAAAATGGCTTCAGACAAAAATTATTAAATTACAATATTTTGTTTTAAGTTTCAATTATAGTAGAATGTAATAGTTTAACTAAACTTTAGCTCTCTTTTTACAAACAACAACAACAACAACTAAGCCTTAATCGTATACTAGATGGGTCAGCTATATGGATTCTCTGTCTCTATGTTGCTCTCAAATATGAATATAATAAAATAAAATAAAAAAATAGAAATAAATAAATAAATACATAAATAGTAATAATAATAATAATAAACAATTCTATGAGAGATTGGAATATTAAAAGAAGAAAAGTATTCCCTACAAACAAAGCTACTAAAAGAGAGATTTTTAATTGACTTATCCGTAATCCCATATTAGATGGGGTCGGCTATATGGATTCTTTGTCTCCATGTCGCTCTGTCAAAAGCAAGATCTGGCTCAATACCTAACATACATAGGTCTTTAGACACTACCTCTCTCCACGTAATCCTAGGCCTACCTCTACCCCTTTTCTTACCTTCTATAACTAAACTATCACATTTTCGGACTGGAGCACTTGGGGGTCTTCGGCATGCATGTTCAAACCATCTTAAACGTCCTTCTTTTATTTTATCTTCAACTGGTGCGACATACACCTTATGTCAGATGCGTTCATTTCTAATCTTGTCCAATCTTGTATGACCACTCATTCACCTTAACATCCTCATTTTTGCCACATTCATCTTATGAATATGTTGAACTTTAGTTTCTCAACACTCACTCCTGTATAGCATGGCCGGTCTAACTGTCGTCCTATAGAATTTTCTAATCACTTTGCTAGGCATCTTCTTATCACATAACACACCCATGACACTTCTCCATTTCAACCATCCAACTTTGATTCTATTGGTTACATCTTCATCTATTATCCCATCATCCTGGAAAATGGAACCTAAATACTTAAAATGGTTAACCTTAGGCAATATCACCCCACCTAGTTTCACTTCCCCTCCATCTCTCCTACTTAGACTAAAATTACAGTGCATATATTCTGTCTTACTTCTACTTAACCTAAAGCCTCTACTTTCTAAAGTGTTTCTCCATAGTTTTAGCTTTTGATTTAGTCCATCTCTAGTCTCATCCACTAGTACAATATCATCTGCGAACAACATACACCATAGAATGTCATCTTGGATATAACTAGTTAACTCATCCATTACTAGAGTAAACAAATATGGGCTCAAGGCCGATCCCTGATGTAAACCCACTATTATAGGAAACTAACCACTCCTTCATACATATACCTGATAACATTTATATATTTTACATGAATATCTTTTCTTCTCCAATACCGACCAAAGGACTTGTCTCGGTACTCTATCATATACTTTCTCTAGGTCAATGAAAACCATATGAAGATCTTTCTTCTTCTCTCATTTTTACATAAGGAAAAAAAACACATCCTCCTACCATCATACATTTCTACTCTCATTTGTAGTAATCTCCAAATTAATTTTCAATGTTGACAGAGTCAGCAAGAATGAGATTGAATGGCTTCATTAGCATTGAATTAATCCAGAGACAAATATGGTCTATGAAAAATTGAATTCATGATTGTAACTTTATAATAAATTCAAACAGATAAAAAAAGGGGCATATATATCATATAAAATGGTTGGTGCTATCCACTCTAACAATGATTAATTGGTGTAATTCAATTCAGTTCTCTCTGTTTTATCCCAAAAAAAAAAAAAAAATCAGTTCTCTCAACCTAATTCTAACTAATATTTTCTTCAACAAAACTTTATGTTTTCTTTATTTTGTCTATCTTGCTTTTGTTTTTCACTTGTGCCAAAAGTTTAAGGATAAAGTCACACTCGCTGCCTGGCTTGCAAATCAATTAAAAATCTTAAAACAGTTGTCAAAACAAGAAATTAATGTCAATTGGACACTTTTTTAGATTAAGTTGAAGAGGCCCAAATGTCATCTACTCATGGAAATAGTTATTTTTGGTGCAATCTAATGAGCCTTATCAAATCTCAGATTTGATGAAAAGCCACCCTTAGATTACAATATTAGCTCTAATTCATGAAGGCATGAATCCAGTTATTTCTGCAGAGTTCTCAAAGTTCTACCAATGCATTCTTCAAAGCCATCAGTTTCAATTTCATTCTTTTTCCTTGGTATTGCAGTATGTTTCCTCATTGTTGTCATTATAGTGTTTGTTCTCTTGAGGTTTTTCAAGGCTGAATTGTTGCTGAAGATGCGGCAGTATAATGATAGCACACAAGGTAAATTTGAGTTCTTTGATTGTTGAATTGATTTCTTTTTTCATATGTTTGTGTGTTCATTGTCTTCTCTAATGGCAGGTGGAAACTATTTAAGTAGCGATCTCCATGCAATTACCCTTTTTGATTTCCAGACTCTAAAGAAAGCAACTAATGGTTTCAATGAAAAGAACAAGCTTGGAAGTGGAGGTTTTGGTCCTGTTTATCAGGTTGAACATATCTACATTTGCATATTCAAGTTGGTTTATAATTATTGAATTTATGAAGAGTTTGATATTTCTACAGGGAGTATTGGATGATGGGAGGGTGATTGCTGTGAAACAATTATCAGTTGGAAAATCAAAGCAAGGGGAACCTCAATTTCTTGCTGAAGTGAAGATGATAACAAACATTCAGCACAAGAATCTCGTCCGATTAATCGGATGTTGCTCAGAGGGATCACAGAGATTGCTTGTCTATGAATACATGGAAAACAAAAGCTTAGACTCCATAATTTATGGTTAGGATTATTTCTCATTAGTAATTTTTTATTCATTTAACTAGTTAATGCATACTAAAGCAGCAATTCATTTTAGAAACAGGAGACAATGAAACAGTACTCAGTTGGAGCACTCGGTTTCAGATAATTATCGGTGTAGCTCGTGGTTTACAGTATTTGCATGAGGATTCGCACTCAAGAATTATTCACCGAGATATCAAGGCCAGCAACATTCTACTTGATGGCAAGTTTCAGCCAAAAATAGGGGATTTTGGTCTAGCAAAGTTCTTCCCTGAAGACCAAGCTTATCTCAGCACAACAGTTGCAGGAACTCTGTAAGTTGCCAATGAGTTTCAAATTAGTGCATGGTCAAGTGATTTCTAAATTTAATTAGTTAAAACTTAAAATTCTCAGAGGTTATACTGCTCCTGAATATGCAATTAGAGGAGAATTATCAGAAAAGGCAGATATTTACAGTTATGGAGTTCTTGTCCTGGAGATCATAAGTTGCAGAAAAAACACAGACCTTGCATTGCCATCAGAACAGCAATATCTGCCAGAATATGTAAGTTGGAATTGGATTTCTGAACTATAATCTTAACTCAAACTGTTCTTCAAATTCAAGATTGATTAGTTTTGTTTTCTGAATTTCAGGCATGGAGACTGTACAAGAAGTCCAAACTGATTGATTTGGTGGATGAGAAACTGAAAACAGATGGGAATTTTACTGAAACTGATGTTCTTCATGTCTGTCACATTGCATTGTTATGTCTTCAACCTGAACCAAATCTAAGGCCTGCAATGTCTGAAGTAGTTGGTATGTTGGTTAGCAAGACTGAACCTACAAATATTTTCGAAAAACCGGCTTTTCTAAATCGGCGATCATCACCAATAAACAGTGGTGCATCATCGGAGAATATTATAGCCTCTGAACATCCATCTTCACCTTCATTGTCGATTTCAGTGTTGCAAAATGATCCCGCAAATGCTCCCCCTCCATCTGACCATTGTGAAACATAGCGGCATGCTGTGCCTGTATGTTGATGCTCTACCAACTTTCACAAGAAAAATTGACTAGTCCACTTCCTCTCACTTAGAGAGGTTGGCGTGTTTCTAATGGGTCGTCCACATTTATCAAAAAAAAAAAATACTAATTGTTGATGCTGTTGTATATCAAGCTAATTCATCTCCAGTTGATAATAAATTTATATATTGTTCACCAATTAGAATGTAACATTTGAGAAGGAAAAGGTCGTAAAATAAAGTTCTATTCTCTGTTTCCCATGCTCTGTCGTTTCAAGTCACAAGCCAAAACAGGCACACAGGCTTTTCTCTCAACTACCAATTTTGGAATTGGAGATGCAGGTTGGAGTTTAACTCACTGCATTGAGAGAATAAATTCTCTATTTCTGTGTATTAAGACGCTCACTCTTGCTGCATTGGTTTGAGAGGAAGAGAGATGTGTTTTTTTTATGGAAATATCATGTCATTGTTTAACCCACCAAGTTCCTTGTTTTTTTTTGTCCCTTGTGTTATATAATGTTTTTACTATCACAATTGGACAAATATATATATATATATATATATATATATATATATGAGTTTTTCAACATAAAAATAATTTCTTAATATTAAAATAATTCAGGTAAGGATAATTTGGATTGAAATAGGTGGCGGGTAAGGCTGTGTACAATAGACCCAGTCACCCAAGTGGTCCAACCCTTATCCGGACTTAGCACAATGCGGGAGTTTTATAGCACCGGGCTTCCTTTTTTACAAATAGATCGATTTGGATTTAAAAAAAACAATTAAAATAAATATGTTGCCTTAATTACTTAATAAATTAGATTCAGATAAAAAAAATAACATAGCTTCTTGATTCATGAAACATGCAACGCTATGATATATTTTTTGGTTTGCAGTTATGAAACATGTTATCCTGAAATCCAACACTACTGACAATCATACTTGAATCATTCATCCACACATCCATCTCTTCCCCCTGGGCTTTCCTTATCAGGCAGCAGCTTTGACTTTCTCTCTCTCTAGCTCTCTCTCTCTCTCTCTCTCTCTCTCTCTCTCTCTCTCTCTAGAGGGGGGCATAGAATTGAATGGCAGACAGGTAGGAGAGCAGGCCTAGATGTTGCAGAAAAAAGAAAGGAAAACATTCAATACAATGCTGCTCCACTTCAACCTTTCTCTTCTTCTTCTTCTTCTTCTTCTTCTTCTTCTTATCTCTCTTCTTTTCTGATTATCTGCATGCCTTAATGCTCTCCATCAACCCTCCTTTCACCCTTTTTCTTAACAGAATATCTAACATTAGATTTCCTCTCTCTTTCTTTCACATATATGTGTATGTATTTTGGAATATTTCTAGGTAGATTAGAAACAGAAGCACTAGAGCTGTTATGTGGAGCAATTAACATGAGCTCATTTAGAATGAAAAAAAAAGAGGAATTAGTTCAAAGAAACCACTGAAAGTTGGAAAAAAAAAATGAAGAAGAAAAAATGGTCATATATTCAGAGTTGGAAGAAACACCATTCTACATGAAACAAGAGGCAAAACAAAAAGAAGAAAGAGAAGTAGAAGAGCTAACTAACTAGCCAGACCTCTTCTTCTACTACTTGTGCTTCGATCTTCTCCATTAGCCACTGTTGGATGCTTGCATTCTCTACTTAAATTATAAACCTTTCATTAGTTATGCAAAGGATTCGGTCCAGTCGGCACTACACGGTCATCATCGACTAAGCTTGGATTCTTTGGCATCGTCGTCATCGGAGTACTGAATGGATCACTGAGTTTCATTGGCTTAGGCTTCCTATCATGAAGCTTAACTACTGCAATATTCCCTCTAGTAGCAGAATATTGCAATGAAGGGATCTCTCTAGAAAACACATTGGAAGCAATGAGAAGAACAAGGCATGCAAGAGCCCTCCACCTCATGGAACAAATCAAACACTTCACAGCTAGCAAATGAGACAAAGGAAGTGGATGAGAAGAAGATATAGAGGAGGAGAAGAAGAGAGGAAGGGAATGGAGTAGAGGAACAAGTCAAAAGGTGGGCAATAACTAAGGTTCCTCGGATTTACAGTTTCTTATGAGACATCCACATCTCAAGCTCAGTGATCCCACCAAACTACATTTATTTGCCTTCATTTCTCTTCCTAGAGATTGAGGAGATGGAGAGAGAGTTGAGGGAAAGCTAGGAGACTAAGAAATGAAGAGAAATGGAAATGTGTGTATAGGGTGAGGGTATCTAACATTCCATTCCCATGCCATTATTTCTCTCTGGGGGACAAAGAAGTCCTGTGGTTCAAATCTCTCTCTCTCTCTCTCTCTCTCTCTCTCTCTCTCTCTCTCTCTCTCTCTCTGAAGCCCTGAGACAATGAAGACCACCATGAGACAGAATATTAATGCCTAGAGAGAGAGATGTAGGTTTTGAGCTTGGGGGTTTTTAGGGTTTAGGGTAGTATAGAGGGGACAGAAGGCAAGGTGTTTTATGAGAAAGGAGGAGAGAGGAAACCTAACTATTACTCAGACTGTTCATCACCATCTCATTCAATGTGCTTCCATGTTGTTATAATAATAGAGCCATGATAATGTCAATGATTTCTAATTTTGGTTGCACCCACATACTATGTAATAAAGACTTGCATGCGTGCATGCCTGCACATAACACTGTTGGGGATTTATAATATATATTAATTAGAGATGTCAAAATTGATTAGTCTGGATCAGTTCAGTTATAATATGTTTCATAATTACAGTTAATTTTTTACTTGTTTATGTTGAAAAAAAGAAGAAGTTAACAGTTCAATACTAAACCATATCAGATATAAATTTCAACCAACTAATTAAATCATAGCACAACACATACAAGTAATCATTAATGAAAATCAGATCATTCAAGCACAAGTAACCAAGAGTTTAGAAATCGGTCAAACCTATGTAGGGCATGCAATGCATTGCCTTAAAAGTCGATTCCGTCTCCTTCATGCAAAAAATCCGACAAACACTCAGGCCAATAGGGAATCCTAATCCCCGGCGTCGACAGTCTCCTCCCATAGTACGTCTCTGACAGGAGCAACTCAAGTATTTCTCAGAACTTAGTGACGATGCAAGAAGAAGAAGAACAAGAAAGAAAATGAAGAACAAGAAAGAACAAGAAAGAAGAAGAAGAGGAAGAAGGTGAATATGAACAAAAGCTCTCAGCCGTAAAGGAGAAGATGAAATTATCCCCTATTAACTGTAGGGTTTGAGAAAGGTTTTTATAACCCTGATTTTGTCCAATGATTAGAAAAAGATCTGTTGGATCATGTCCGACGACTAAAAATAAAAGTGTGAAAAAAAGATAGGCCTCGCTAAGGGGTCGCCACGCGCCGCCACCAGCTTGTCGTAGCTACGTGCAGGCGGCGCGCTTGTGTGGAATGTGGTCCAACCCACTCTTCAATCTTGAATAACTAAGCTTGGACTTGCGTGTATTTAAGCAGGTTCCACCTTTTGTTCCCAACCGATGTGGGACTAAAGTTGGAGTTAAGAATGGTATTGTTAGCTGTGAGGGTATGAAAAAAGTGGGATAGGCCTTGAGCCCAACCCCTCTATTTCCAAGTGTTCCTCACTATACTCACATTCAATCATAACACTGATCAATATGGTATATGATGTGTAGAACACTCAAAATAAAGTTATACTAAAAATTTTATGTGTCTCAGAAAATCATATAGAAGCAATCACATGAGTCAACAAACCCGGGATTTTGATTATGTCAAACAAATAGATAATGTGTTTATGTGTTGAGCTTTTGGGCTTAGATAAGACCATAAACTACCATAAACTGAGGCATCCTTAGGGACTTGAACCTTAGTTTTCTAGTAGAGTCTCCAACTGATGGAAGTGTAGAGAACTAGGTCTTGAACTACATTCCCTGAATCAGCTTTCAACAAAACTAGAGATCCCATGCGATATTTGAGCAAGGAGGATTGGCACATTACACTTGGCCATGCACACGATACCATTTCATGGAGATTTTTAGAGAGTTGACCCACATACTCTCATAACTGCGACCTAACAGTGGTCTTCACATAGGTGAGATCTCCAAAGATATTTGTAGTGTAATATCTCGCTTAGATACAACCATTAATCTCATTAAGAGCTAAGCTCAACCTTAAACCAATACATGAGAGCACTCACCATAGGAATGGGGTTAGAGTATACCTCTAATAAATATTGTGGTGTACAAGTCAACTAATCAGATAGTTTTCCTTTAAACTTCTATCCTGAGATCTCGATTAAAAAAAGGTACGGTCACTGCTATTATTGACCTTTATGGGTTCAACCTCATTCTCCTTGATGCATCAACTATCAATGATCTCGATAGCCCTTAGATAGGCAATCCAATAGATTTAGCTCTGACTTCATATAATCTATGCTGACAACGCCATTGATTTGTGTTGAATCCGCAAGTGCCTGTTCGTCTTATTATTTATACATTCCTGCTTATACAATTCAATAACAGATTTAAAATCACAATGAATAGCAATGGTAGGTGTATTTGGAGACATGACAAGAATTTTAGAAAGTGAATTTCTCATCCATTCATCTTTAGTGCAAGTGAAATCTAGTGCAATAAGTTCAGCTTCCATGGTACTCATAGTACTGAGCTTCTGTTTGGAAATTTTCAATTTGATAGCTCCCCCACTAAGTAGGAACACTTGGCCAGATGTGGACTTTAAGTCTAAGGAATTAGATATCTAGCTAGCATCTGTGTATCCCCCTACAACACCAAGGAATCATGTGTATCTCAATCCTCAAGACCTGGTTCTATTAAGGAATTTAAGAATTCTCTCAAGAATAGTCAAATACTCAAAGTTAAGGTTACTAGTGTACCTACTAAGTCTAGTCACAGTATAAGTGATGTTAGGTATGATTCTATTAGACATGGACATTATAGATCTTATAATTTGTGCAAATCAATCTTGCTTTACCGGTTCACCCTTATTTTCTTTAAGGTGTACACTAGAATCATAAGTAACAAAAGGTTTGCAATCAAGGTAACCAAAATTCTCTAACACCTTCTTAGTATAATGTGATTATGATGAAGTTATTTCAGAGTCAATTCTTGTGAGTTTGATGCCAAAAGCATATTTGTTTCTTCTAAATCCTTCATGTCAAATTTACTAGACAAGAATTTCTTAATGTCATTAATTAAGTGCATGTTGGGGGCAAATAGAAGTAAATAATCATCATATCGGCATATTATGACACACTGCTCATTCACTTGCTTGCAATATACACATATGTCATAATTATTGATTGTAAAACCATAAGAGATAATTGTGGTATCAAACTTAGAATGCCATTGTTTAGGGGCTTGCTTCAGTCCATATAGAGATTTTACATGTTTACAGACCCCGTGCTCTTGTCCCGGGACAATAAAGCTTTCAAGCTGCTCCATGTAAATTTCTTCCTCTAAATCTCCATTTAGAAAGGCAATTTTGACATCCATGAGATGAATTTGATATTTATACATAAAAGCAAGCGCAATTAGAATTCTAATGGTTACAGTACAGGTAACAAATGAGTAGGTGTCAAAGTAGTTTCAACCTTTCTTTTGGGTTAATTACATAAATGGTCCCTCAACTTTGGGCCCATCCCTTTCGTCCCTCAACTTAATTTTGTAACAAAATCGTCCCTCAACTTTTAAAAAGTAACAAAACGGTCCCCGGAGCCGGTTGCCGGTTTTCCAAAGCCGACGTGGCGGTCACCATGCCAGCCTGGACGTCAACGTGGCAGAAATTTCACTAAATTTCATGTAATGGCCACTCAACTTTTACGCCTTTACACGGATAGTCCCTCAACTTTGGGTTGTTTCATGAAAGGTCCCTCATCTTTATATAAGTTTAAAAAAGATGCAGTTAATACATTTCACTGAAAATAATGAAGCAGTTAACACATTTACCTAATTTTAAACACATACAAATCCTTCTTATCATGATTTGGCGAAAATATTTACAACAACCTTGAAAATTCACATTACACCAATTCAAATTCACATTGCACCAATTCACATTAATCCAAATTAATCCAAATTCACATCTCACATAAATTGGGCAAACTGAAATTGAGCATTACAAGTCAATGAAAATTCATATAACTTAATCCTTCTTGCACATTACAATGAAATTTCACATTATAAGTCAATGAAAATTCATATAACGTAATCCTTCTTGACAGGGGTATACAAAACAGAAATTCTTGTATCAGAACTATTCAAACAAATTCTTGCTTGCCCTACACAAAATGACTTCACTACTTCATACAGATTCTTCTATATTTTCTTTGAACCCAACAAAAACCTGCAAATAGACCTGAAACTGCTTGCCCTGCTGCAGAACAAAAAATATAAATAGACTCTGCTTCAGAACTCTGTTAAATGCCCTGGTTGCCCTGCTTGTTCTCCTTGCCTTGCTTGCCCTGCTTGCTCTGCTTGTTCTCCTTGCCCTGTAATGCCCTGCTGTTGTGTCCTGCTGGAGCCCTGAAAAATTAAAACACCAAAGATAGTTGTCAGAACAAGATTTTTTCCACATAAAACCATAACAACAGAAGACTTACATCATTCACAGGGGCAGTTGATGATTCCCCAACTCTTGCCCTCTTGTTTTGACATCCCCTTTTATTGTGGCCTATCTGTCCACATATAGAACAGGTCATCTTGACCCTTCCATGTTTGGTGACCCTGCCCTTTGCTGCAGCTGCAGCAATCTCAAGTTCTTCATTCTCCTTCCTCCTAGCAAATGTTTTCCTTCCTTTTTTCTTCTCTAATGGCTCTGGGGGAATGATAGGGACTAGTTCTTGTGGATGAGGCCACTTGTCCATCCCATCTGTTGGCTGGATAATATGCCCATACACCTTGGCATATGTCCTTACATAATAACATTCATCAACATAATTTTCTGGGACCTCATTGTTGCCATATATGTATGCAATGGCATGCATACATGGGATCCCAGTGAGGTCCCATCTTCTGCATGTGCAGGTCCTCTCAATCATATCAAAAACACACTATGTTCCACATCCCCTAACCTGCACCTTGGGGCCTCCTGAGAACACAGGTTCCCATAATATTGCAAATTTTTTTGATTTATCCAGCTTCTTCTGAATTTTAGGGCACAACAACCCTCCCTTCCTTTGCATTTCTTCTTTCTTCTTCCACAACCTTGTCATGAGCTTCGTTCTTATAATTTCCAACATAGTAATAATAGGCTTCGTTCTAGCATCAAGAACATATTTGTTAAAATACTCACAAAGGTTGTTCAGCAACATGTCGCACTTGGCATGTGTCCTGAATGCAGATCTACACCAATTCTTACATGGCCTTTCCCTAATCCACTATCTAGCTTCTGGGGATATTTTCTCCATCTCATCCAAGTAAAATTGCATTTTCTCAGCATAACTGGTACTAGCAATATTCCATAACAGATCCTTCAGTCCCTTCCCTTTGAACTTCTCCCTGAAATTTTGATATAAGTGTCTTACACACATCCTCTGTTCTGAGTTGGGGAATAAATCTCTTATAGTGTTCAACAGCCCCTGCAAGAAAACACATGGCATGTTCAGTAAGCATAGATATCCAAATCTGTGAGTTGTTAAAAAGATTTAAAGATTTGCATTTACCTTTTGCCTATCACTCATGAAAGTCCACTATGAGCTGTCATAAATATCCAAATCTGTGAGCAAGCTAAGCATAAACCATCTCCAATTATCAGTGTTCTCTTTGTCCACAACAGCCCAAGCAATGGGGAATATACAGTCATTGGGATCAATTCCCACAGCAGACAGCAGCAAACCTCCATATGCTCCTTTAAGCTAAGCACCATCCAAGCATATTAATGGCCTACAACCACATAAAAAAGCATCCTTCAATGGTTTCAAGCATATATAAATTCACATCCATCTTCCCCCTTCCCATTTAAAATTGATAGTGCTGCCTATGTTTGTCCTCAACAATTACGCCTCAGATATGCATACAAATTCCTGTATTCTTTGGTACGATCACCATAAATTGTTTTCAAAGCCAAATCTTTGGCTCTCCATGCTTTCATCTTCGTGATTGTGTAACCTAAATCCTCCTTTACAGAGTGTATGAGTCCCTCAATGGTCCATATTGGACAGCTTCTAAACTTCTCCAAATATAAAGTGGCCAACCTCTTATAAGTCAAGTGATAGTTCTTATGCACCCTACCACAAGTATGTACAAAATTACATGTCTTAATCATCCATGTGGGATTGTTTTTCTCCTTCATAAACTGTGGAGAGGCATGAATCCTGAATCCACATTTGGAGAAGCATTCAACAATAACTCTCCTATTGTCATTCTTCACAAACTTTATTTCAAATCTATGTTTTATACTATGAGTCTTAGAAGTCCTCTCTGTTTCTAAATAACATCCCAACCTTCAACAAAGGATCAGTTATATCCCTTTCACTGTCAAACTCTGGATGCCTCAACTTTCTAGGTCTTTCAGCATCACTTCCTGAATCACTCCCACTGTCTAACTCATCAGAAGGAAGATAATCTGAATCATCACCAGCTGATTCATGTACTGCAGGTCCTAAAAGCATTGGGTTGAGAAGGTCCTCCAGCACTGCATGTCCTTTCAGCAAATGCCTGGCCTTGTTCAATATTCCTCTGAAGATCTTCATCCCCATCAACTAATTCATTATCAGAGTCATTAAAATCAAGGAATTCAAAATCTGTTGCACCCACATTTTCCCCCTGCTCATCCAAATTTGCCCCCTGCTCCCCCTGCTCCCCTTGCTCAGGCATAATTGTCTGCTCACCCATATATTCCCCCTGCTCACCCATATATTCCCCCTGCTCAGACATTCTCTGATTAGTAATGTCAGCAATATCAACAATAATAGCAGCTATACCAGCAATATCATCATTGTCCCCATGGGGTATGCCCTGCTCAGAAACAATACATTGATCATCCACATTAGCCAATTTGCTCCCTTGATCCCCATGCTCCTGCTCCTGCACAATTGTTTCATCAACCATATTTCCTCCCTGCTCCTGCACAATATATTCACCTCTATCATTGATACCTTTGGATTTACTCTTTCTCTTAGGCTCAGGCTCACTGCACCCAGCCCCATTTTTTTCTTCAATTTCTTCTATCACAACAGAAGACTTTGGCAGTTTTGAGTTTGAGAATGAGTATTCTTTTTCAAGAACAGGAAGTGTCAAATGCTGGGCATATACATCTATCTCACCATGGTATGACCCAAAAACACACATATCCAACACACTGTCATCATTGTCTAATCGCTTGAGTCCACTATAAAATTCTTCAGCAGCAACCTTCCACTTATACTGAATGAGTCCCTCAACTTCAAGTTCTTGCAATTTCATATCTAGAACTATCAATGACATGGTATCATAATGAACCTCCATGACCTCTACTTCTCCATTAAAATAACCCCACTCCCCCATATCACCATTATAGTACAAATTCAGTTTAAATGGATGCTTGGGATCCTCATCCCTGTGATGGTAGAATTTGAAAATTAGGAAAGTATTACAGCATTAACCCTAAACGATGAGCAAAATCCAAATCTTTAGCCGTAAACATAAATTAATTAATTAAACCTATGTAATAACTCCCTAAACATCAACTAGTAACGAAATTCGTTGGTAGATTTCACCTCAGGTCCCTTGACTTTGGGAAAAAACAGAAATTGAGGGACCATAGGGCTGAGGGACCTGATGGTAGGGACCAAAATAACAAATTTTTTGGCCTTTTCCTTTTCTTTGCTGATGACATTCCCCCTTCTTCTTCATCATCGTCGTCGGAAAACCCTACACCAGTGGAGAAGCGACGAGAGGCAACACAGCGAAGCAAGCGGCGAGGCGCGGCGAGTCGAGGCGGCAGTGAACCGAACGACGCAAAGCGAAGCGCGACACGAGAAGATGATCACTGCGCGGCGACGAGTCCGGCGAGGTGAAGGTGCGCGGTGGTTTTTGACAATGAAAAGACGCGCGCGTTCTCGAGGGGGAAAAGTCACTTGAGTGACTCAGCAGAGTGACTTGGGTGACTCAGCAATGTGACTGGGCATGGTGACCGCCACGTCAGATGTTTATAACTAGCAACCGGCTCCGGGGACCGTTTTGTTACGTTTTGAAAGTTGAGGGACGATTTTGTTACAAAATTAAGTTGAGGGACGAAAGTTGGATGGACCCAAAGTTGAGGGACCATTTGTGTAATTAACCCCCTTTCTTTTGTTTAAACCCCCTAACTACTAATCTGGCCTTGTATATTTTTTTTTATGGATCCATCATACCTTAGTTTCTTTCTAAACACCCACTTGCATCCTAGTGGCTTATTTCCTAAAGGTAAAGTAGTAAGAATCCAAGTATTGTTACTCAATATTAAATTTATTTCATCATCAATTACTTCCTTCTAGAAAGGAGAGTCGGCAAATCTCATGGCTTCTTGATAGGTAGTGGGAGTATTCTCAATTAGGAAAGTAAAAAAATCATTTCCTAGGTTCTTTTCTATCCTACCTCTCTTGCTCCTTCTAGGTTCTTCTATACGTTTAGAAATAGGTCTACTAAAAGTATCATGGGTCACAAGAGTAGGAGTAAGACAATGAAATATTGGAGTCCTTAAAGGAAATATTTTTCAAATTAGTTTCATCACTAGCCTCAATAATTATGTTGTTAGCAATTTAATTATCTCTAAATTAATCACAATGAATATGCTAACATTGCTGTCTAAAGCATATTCCATAAGTACAAATACAACATCAATTGTTTTGAGGCCAATTTTCCCAACGTTTGGTTTAGATATCTTAACTTTAGCTAGACACCCTTACACTTTGAAGTAATTCAGTTGTAGAGATCTTTTCTTCCAAAACTCATGGGGTGTCATGTCACGGTCCTTAAAAGGTACTCTGTTGAGTATAAAACAAGCTAAGAGTAAGGCCTCTCCCTATAATTTCTTGGGTACTCCAGAGCTTAATAGCATGGCATTCA
Source organism: Dioscorea zingiberensis (assembly GCA_026586065.1). Taxonomy (NCBI): domain Eukaryota; kingdom Viridiplantae; phylum Streptophyta; class Magnoliopsida; order Dioscoreales; family Dioscoreaceae; genus Dioscorea; species Dioscorea zingiberensis. The sequence continues at coordinate 18,072,886 of CM048818.1, read as the reverse complement.
CCATATCCACTAATGTAATGAATTTGATATTAAACTTTGGTGTATAGGGAGCAGTGTACTCATGGATGATATCGTTCTCTTCACAAAATTGATTCATAGACTGAGAGGTGTACTTACCACCTCAATCAGACCTAAGTGTCTTAATGGATTTTCCTAACTAGTTTTCAGTTTCAGCTTTATAAACCATAAATTTACTAAGAGCTTGATCTTTGGTTTTAATCAGATAAACATAACAGTATTTAGAGTGTTAATCTATATAGATTATGAAATACCTGTTACCGGCTCTAGTAGGAATTCCATTTGAATCTCAAATATTACTATGAATTAATTCAAGTAAATCAAAGTTCTATTAATGTGTTGGAAAGGATTTTTAGGAAGTTTGACTTGAACACAAATCTGGCATTTGGAATTAGAATCAATCTTTGATTTAGGAATCAAGTTTAAGTTCACTAATCTTCTAATTAATCCAAGTTTTACAAGTCCCAATCGACCATGCCAAGTCTCACAAGATTCAACATCCATTATCATAGATGAAGAAAAAGTAGAAGCACTTTCATTGAATGATAAGGTAGAAGATTCACAAACATTTAATCTAAATAAATCGTCAAATACAAATCCTTTTCCCACAAATTGATTTCACTTACTTATTACAACTTTGTTAACTCTAATACAATTTTATAACCAGTATGAATCAAAAGTAAGTCATTAATCAGGTTCCTCGTAATGTTTGATATATGTTGAACATCTAGTAGAGTAAGGAGTTTGCGTAATATCACCTTGATGTATATTTATCCTTTCCCTAGCATGTGTGCAGCTGACCTATTCCCCAAAATCACATATCTTGAGACCTGGTAAATGGAGAACTAGAAATGATCAATACAAACATGATGTTTGCACCAGAATCTATACACCACTCTAGGTTTTGATAAGTCAAATTTACTATAGGGATAAAACTTACTACTAACCTAAACTGAGTTTTAGTGAAAGATGCACCTATTTCAAGTATATTGACTTATGGTTTGGGAGGCTAGAATTTTTCTTCACTGGTGCAGTCTACCTGAAGAAGCAGTTTCTCACCGCATGATTGGTCTTACTACAAACAAAACTATTTAGGGTTCTTCTCATATGGTTTAGGAATTGGTGGCCCAGACAGAGAAAAGTGATGAGTATCTCTAGGGGACTACTATTTGTCCTTAGGAGAGCGTCAGGGACCTCTAGGGTTGCTACTAGACTTGGTTAGATAGACTTTTTCCTTAGAAGTGTTTACAGACCTAGAGTGGAGGCAATTTGCCTCTTCGTTCCTAAGCATATTATAAACTCATAGAAGGTCCAATGTGTTAATCATGTGTTTGAGTGAATTGGCAAAATCAGACCAAGATGGTACAAGACTACTCAGTAAAATTGACACAATGTGACTTTCAGAGAATTTGGAGCCATGTTTGTTAAAGGAAGTGATAAACTCCTGAAAGTTATGAATCTATTCTTCTATGGGTGTGTTATCCAAAAGTTATCGAAGTTTACTATCAAATGGTTAATCCTGGTGGCATTATTTCGGTCATAATCGGTCTCTAGAGTGTGAAATAATCTAAAGAAACCAAAGAGAACAAAAGAGGGAGAAGAAAGAGAAGAAAGAGAAGAAAGAGAAGAAAGAGAAGAAAGAGAAAAGAAACTAGGTTTTATTCAACTAGCATAATGCAATCTGAAAACAAAGTACAACAGAAATCCTAAATACAAAGGAACTATATATAGGCTAAAATAAAGAAAACTGAAAAGACTATTGTACCCTTAATAAAACAAAATAACCAAATCCTAATAAATCCCTAAATATGTCAACACCTCCCCTCAAACTCACGATGCGGCAGCTACAAGCATCGAGAGTTTGCTAACTAAATAACGAAAGCGGAAAATGGGATGTGCTTTGGTAAAGAAATCTGCAATCTGCGAAGAAGAAGAAACAAAGGGCAATGTGATGGTGCCATGCTTGAGATGATGGCGTGTAAGGTGACAGTCGATCTCAATATGCTTGGTTCGTTCATGAAAAACTGAATTGTGAGCAATCTGAATAGCACTCTTGTTGTCACAATACATAGGAGTGGGACGAGAAATAAATACTCCCATATCCGCAAGTAACCAACGTAACAAAATAATCTCTTTGGTAGTAGATGCCATAGCACGATATTCCGCTTCAGTTGAAGATTGAGAAACAATAGATTGTTTCTTGCTTTTCCAAGAAATAAGAGAATCATCCAGAAAGATACAGAAACCAGTAATAAACTTGCGATCTGTGGGATCACTGCCATGATCAGCATCGGAGTAGGCACGCAACTCCAAGGAAGAGGTGGACGAAAGTAGAAGGCTCTGAAAGGTTGTACCTCGAAGATACCGCAAAATACGAAGAACAGCTGCCCAATGAACTGTAGTGGGAGAAGCTACAAACTGACTAACAATATGAACAACATATGCAATATCTGGACGAGTAATAGTAAGATATACCAAACTCCCAACAATAGTACGATATAAAGTGGGATCCGACAAAGGTGTACCATCAGAAGAGGAATACTTTGCATTAACCTCAATAGGAGTATCAACAGTCTTATTATCGGTAAGCCTGGCCCGCTCAAGAATATCTGCAACATATTTTGATTGAGAAAGAAGATAACCTCTGGGCGAGTAGGCTACCTCAATACCCAAGAAATATCGTAGAGAACCCAAATCCTTCATTTCAAACTGTCTAGCTAACTCTGTCTTCAAAACTGAAATACCATCAACATCATCACCAGTAATAATCATGTCATCAACATATAAAGAAAGAATAATACGGCCTGCATCAGTGCACTTAATAAAGAGAGCGGAATCATGATTACTGGAAGCAAATCCAAGAGAAGAGATCACAACAGAAAACTTCTCAAACCATGCACGAGGTGCTTGTTTGAGACCATATAACACCTTCTTAAGCTTGCAAACATACCCAGAACTATGTGAAACACCAGGAGGAGGCTCCATATAAACTTCTTCTTGAAGATCTCCATTTAAGAAGGCATTCTTGACATCAAGTTGAGAGATAGACCACTGTCGAATCGAGGCTACTGCAATAAGAGTACGAATAGTAGTCATTTTGCAACAGGAGCAAAAGTCTCCTCATAATCCATACCATATTGTTGAGAATACCCTTTTGCAACCAACCTAGCTTTGTATCTCTCAATAGATCCATCAGAATTAGTCTTGATCTTATATACCCAACGACATGCAACAACACTCTTACCAGGAGGTAGAGGAACCAAATCCCAAGTACTTGTCTTATGCAAAGCAGAAAGTTCCTCATCCATAGCTTGCTGCCAACGTGGATCAAGAATTGCCTCTTTATAGGAAGAAGGCTCAGAGAGACAATGAATAGAAGCTAAAAAGGAAGTAAAAGATGAAGAATAACAAGAATAAACAAAATCTGGTAAGTTTGTGGACTTACGAATACGTGTGGATTAACGTAGAGGTGGATTCACAATCTCAGACGGAGCTTGAGGGACCATAGGAGAAGAGGTAGCTTCAAGTGTGCCAGTATCTGCAGAACTATTAGTACGACGAACCCGTCGAGGATAATGTAAAGGTAACGGAGGAAGAAGATGCGAAGGCATATCTGAAGTAGTAGGAATTTGAGATGACAAACTATCAGAATCCTCAGAAAAGGGATCAATACAAATAAGATCAGATCTAGTCAAACTATGAGTAGTAGATGGAATAGAAAAGAAAGGTATATGTTCAAGAAAAACAACATGACGAGACACATAAAGTTTTTGAGTAATCGGATCAAAACACCGATACCCCTTTTGACCTTCACCATAACCTAGAAAGACACAAATAGCAGACCGAGAGGACAACTTGTTGCGTTCTACATGAGGACGAAGAACGAAACAAGTACAACCAAAAACTCGAAAGAAAGAATAATCTGGGGCATATCCATATAATTTTTCAAAGGGAGAAATACTCAAAATATGAGAAGATGGAATCGCATTAATCAAGGTTACAGCAGTAAGAACAGCCTCACCCCAAAACTCATTAGGAACAGAAGCAGATAATAAAATAGAGCGAGCAGTGTCAAGAATATGCCTATGTTTTCTTTCAGCAACACCATTTTGCTCAGGAGTATCTGTACATGAAGTTTGGCGAACAGTTCCATCTAAGGCAAGCAACTCACATAATTTATTAGAGGTGTATTCCCCACCTAAATCACACCTAAAACATTTGATAATAGCAGAATGTTGAGTTTTGACAAGAGCTCGAAAAGCTGTGTATATCTCAAAGAATTCAGAACGATGTTTCATTAAATAAATCCAACAATAACGAGTATGATCATCAATAAATGAAACATAATATCGAGACCCTCCTTTAGTGGGAACAGGAGAAGGCCCCCATACATCATAATGAATCAAATCAAATGGAGAAGAAGAAACAGAAATACTTCGATTAAACGGTAAAGCTGAGAATTTTGCCAGTTTACATCCACTACAATCAGATATATCATGAGTTTGCAAATTTCCTAAAGCCCCTGTGGATGCTAAAAATTTCAAACGAGAATACGAAACATGACCAAGACGAGAATGCCATAAATAAAAACTAGAAGAAGAAGGACACAAACGAAAAGAAGACAAATCAGCACTAGTAGCAGCAAAGAAGAATCGCACTTTCAGCTCATCCAAAACATATAGTCCTCCTTTCCTATGGCCTATCCCAATCAGCTTCTGAGACTGCAAATCCTGCACATAACAAGAAGAAGAAGAAAAGGTGACTAGATTACCAGAATCACATAATTGACTAACAGAAGCTAGATTTAATGTGAGTTTCGGAATATGATAAACATTAGGGAGAGACAAATGAGGAGTAACAACAGAACCAACACCTGCCAAAGGCATAAGAGTGCCATCAGCAGTCATAACGGGAATAGAAGACGAAGGAAACATAGAAGTAAAAGATGAAGAATTTGGAGACATATGATGTGAAGCACCAGAATCCAAGACCCATGTGGATGATGACATACCTGAAGAACTATGAGGCAACTGACCTACAGAAGAAGAGGCAGACATAGCTTGGTGTTGTAAAGAGAGAAACTTCTGGAATTGCTCAGCCAGAGTACTAGGATCGGTGAAAGGACCTGAAGAAGCTACTGTTGCAGCGTTAGACTGTGATGGTTTGTAACCCTGAGATGGTATATTAGTATTAGATTGTGACTGGTTGCCAGGTTTCCAAGCTTGAGATTGTTGCTGTTATTGATTTTGTTGTCTCAACTTAGGACATTGAGCCTTCCAATGACCTTTCTTCTTACAAAAACTGCATTCGTCAAAAGAAACCTTTATATAAGGCTTATTCTGATTATTAAAGGGAGGCTTAGAGGGCACTACCAATACAGAAGGATTTGGGGTAGAAAGAATCCCTTTTTCAGAAAAAGATTTAAAACGAATTTCTTTAGCCAATAACTCACTAACAACTGAGTCAACAGACGGAAGTGGAGAACGATGCAAAATTGAACGTCTAAGTCCTTCAAAATCACTTCGAAGAGCCATTAAAAACTGCACCAACCGTTGTTGCTCTCTACGAGCAATATAGGCACCACATGCTTTTAATTCATCAGATTCTGTAAGAGCCAATTGATCCCAAAGATCCGTCATAGCAGAATAAAACTCCTGCACACTCATAGTCTTTTGCTGAAGGGCTCGTATATCGTTCTCCAATTGATACTGTTTTGCAAAATTTGATTGAGTGAATAACCTTTGCAGATGATCCCAAACCTCCTTTGTTGTCTCATACTTTGCCAACTGTGTGCCTATGGAGTGCTCAACAGAATTGTTAATCCAAGTAATGATTTTTGCATTATTTGCTTCCCAAACATCTATCGCAATAGCATAATTCACATCATTACTCTTAGGTTGCTCAGAAGTTCCACTAACATATCCCCACAATTTTTTACCCTTAAGAAAATTTCTCATCACATAACTCCAATACGAATAATTCTTTCCATCCAACCTCACACTCACAGACTGAAGCGAATCGTCTCTTTCAGTAGCCATAATCGAAAAACAAAGAAAACCAGAGTACAAAAGAAAGGATACTGAAATACCAGATGCAAACCCTAAGGCAACTCACTGCGAAGTAGGATTTGCGAAAACTGCTTTTGAGATTAAACTTTTCTTCAATGCAACCCGCTCTAATACCATGTGAAATAATCTAAAGAAACCAAAGCGAACAAAAGAGGGAGAAGAAAGAGAAGAAAGAGAAAAGAAACTAGGTTTTATTCAACTAGCATAATGCAATATGAAAATAAAGTACAGCAGAAATCCTAGATACAAAGGAACTATATATAGGCTAAAATAAAGAAAACTGAAAAGACTATTGTACCCTTAATAAAATAAAATAATCAAATCCTAATAAATCCATAAATATCTCAACATAGAGAATCCCAAATTTCCTTGGCGGTTTTATATTCATTATATCGGTTGCATAGTAGATCTGAGAGACAAATAAGTAATCAATATTTACAATAATAGTTGATCTCTTCTGGGACCTATCAGGTTTAGTTGATGTGATATCGTCTCCGATCTCACCATGTTTATGTCAACTTTGATGGCATACCTCATTTGAGCCAAATACATGAGGTATATGTCTATATATGGCATAAAATGTTGCCTAGACATGTTGTAGGCTTAATTTGGGTTTGTTTGCAATATTTTGAGTCCCTAGGGGGCTTTATGTAAAGCTGCCAATATGCGCCCCAAATTTAACCCGACCCAATGTAATGGAGGCTTGTACTTCTTCATGAGAGCTAGGGTTTGAGAGAGAGAAGAAAGAGGAGAGTTAGATCCCACCTAAATCAATACCTATAAAGTGTTTTTGGGTGAGATCCGTGAGGGGATTTGGAGCCTCTTCTCATTTGTTGGCTCCCACCTTATATGTCTTCTTCTCCATAGTGAATTTCTTGCCTCACCGCCGCTTGTGGTTTTTCCCACAAGGGTTTCCACGTAAATTTGGTGTCTCCTATTTTTGGTACTATCTTTACATTCATCTTGTTCAAATTTGTGGATTTATTGTTGGAGATTTGGTTGCTTGTGATGTGAAAATGTTTTTGTTGCTCTCTTGACTATGCACATGTTATGATCCTTGTGGCTATTGTCGTTTCCGCATATTAACAACAACAAATTCAACAGGTTATAATGGTTGTGATACAAGTAATGGTTGAAGATATGTTGATAATGCAGTTAATGAAGATGTAATTTATCCAATCACATAAAGCTACAGCTAAACCAAATAGTGGACTGATTTTATAAGTTTAAGATGCAATTAATGTAAACAGTAAACTGATTTTAATAAATTAACAATAGGATTACAATGTTAATCAAACTATTTTTTCTCGAAATTAGCAACAAGATTAAACAGTTAATAATAGTAAGGTTATAACATGAAATCACATTTTAGATTGTTGAAAAAAAAACCAGTTGATATTTCAATGCTAAACCAACTCAGATGTAAATTTTAGCCAACTAATTAAATCAGAGCACATCACACACATGCAACCAATAATGAAAATTAGATCATTCAAACACAAGTAATCAAAACATTCAAGTTTAGAAATTTGTCAAGCCTGGATAGGGCATGCAAAGCATGGCCCTAAAAGCCGATTTCTTTTTCTTCATACAAGGAATCCAGTGAACACTCCGGCCAGTAGGGAATCCTAACCCTCGGTGTCAACAGCCTCCTCCTGTAGCATGTCTCCAGCAAGAGCAGCTCAAGTATCATTTAGAACTTAGTGATGATAGAACAAGGAGAAGAAGAAGAAGAAGGTGAAGATGTACAAAAGTTCTCAGCCGTGAAGGAGAAGAGATAAAATTGTCTCCTATTTACTGTAGGGTTTGAGGAAGGGTTTTATAACCCTAATTTGGTCCAACTGCGAGAAATAAAAGTGTGAAAATAAAAAGAAAGAGAGAAAAAAAATAGGGGCGTTGCATGTGGAATATGGTCCATCCCACTATTCAATCGTTGCATTTGGGTGTATTTAAGTATATTTCACTTTGTTCCCAGCTGTCGCACTAAAATTGGATTTTATTTTATTTTATTTTATTTTATTATTATTATTATTTTTTTTTCTGAAAAAACGCACTAAAGTTGGAGTTGACAATGGGATGATTGGCTATGAGGGTATGAAAAGAGTGGATTCGGCCTTGGGCCCCTCCCTCTATTTCCAACAATTTAACTTGCTAATTAGTTTGGTACCACTTTGTCAAAATAAATAAACAAATAAATAAATAAATAATAATAATAATAATTAGTTTCGTACCACCAGAATTTTTGGAATTCCTATAAAATTTAACATTTTTTTAGAAAATCTTTACTACAGTTGTTTAATAAACTTTTCATTTGTGAAAAATAATGTAAAAGAGATGACCACCTCTCCCATTTTCCTCTTGAAATAGATAAGCTTGTTTCTCATTTCTCCTTTTTCCCGTTATTATTATTATTATTATTATTATTATTATTATTATTATTATTATTATTATTATAAACTAAGTTTACATATATAACCTCACAATTGTCCATAATTGTATATATACTCTAGTCACAAATTTTAGTAAAATGACTATTACAACCCTTACAAAATACTAATAAGTTCATCATGTTCCTATTAACTATATAAAACCAATTAAAAGAAGATGAAAGTAAAATGGTCATTTCAATAAAAAAAATTATTGACAATTAGTAATAGAGGTATATATATATGTAAATATTGATATGTGGGGGTACATAGGTTAATATAATTTTTATAGGGTATATGCAATGATGAACTTTGGTGAGACATATATAAAATTTTTCTTAATAATAACTATAAAAAAACTTATTATAGATCATCTAAAGATTCATTTCAAAGATAAAAAAAATGCATAAAATTTATGTTCATTTCACGTGGAAACTTTTTTTTATGTAATATGTTAGTGCTAAAACCGGTTTATCCAAGAGATTGAACTCAGTTCCGACCAACGGTTGTGATTTATTTGTTTGGGAGGACATTGATAAATGCCGGAGAAAACCGATGGCGGCTCCTGTTTGTTAGAGTGCATGTACACAGAGAGAGTCGGTCGGGGCGGACTTTGTGCCCTGATTCAACTCTGACGATCAGTGGCGGATCTTGACATTAAGTCTTGGGGGGCCAAAAAATTCAACGATAAATAATAAAAATCTCATAAAATTATATATTAAATAAAAAGGAGCTATGTACATTTGACAAGCACACAATCAAGCTCTTAACTTTATAATTCCCCTTTCTTTGTCAAAAAAAAAACTTTCTAATTCCCCTTTTGTTCCCCTCTTTCTGCCCTAATCTTAGGGTCCCAACCACTCCAATCAATGTCTTCCCCTCTTACCTTTCCAATATTCTTTAAAAAAACAGGGCTAAATATAATAACAATAATAACAATCAATGACATTAAAAAACAAGGATAACCGAGTTACCGAGAGGCCACTATACTTCCACCAGCAGATCCGGTGACAATGCAAGTAAGACCCGAGAGGGAAGGCAGCCGAAGAAATTATGAGATAAGCCTTAAGATGAGGAACAAGGTGAATGAAATTGAAAATTTAATGAGTTTTTTTGACTTTGACACCCCCTCAAAAACAGCCAAATCACTTATCATGCATTACTTTTCAATAAAATTCCGTAACCCCCTCCATTAATTTTATTTTATTTATCACCCCATAGACCAAATTTTATTTTAAAATTTATGATTTCACCATCAATAATTATATTTCTATTTATTCTTGAAATTTTTCATAATTTATAATTATATAAAATGACATGCTTTGTTATTACACCTATATCATGTGTTTGTTGCGTAGATATAAATAATTATTGTTTGTGAAATAGATTTTAAAAATATATCAAATACAAAAAATTATAAATAGGATATGTTTTAATGAAAATATTGAATATTTTAAAAAACAGTATTATAGATGGAATCCTGCAAATCTGCAATAAAAAAAAGAACAAAATTTAAAAAGAAAAAAACAGAAAAATTCTGACTTATTGGATTTGAACCAGTTACCCAAGCTCGTTAAAGTCAGCTACTTACCAACCCAGCTAATGGGGGGGAGGGGGGCAAGCTTCTAACTATAACTATATACATAATATTAATAAAAAAATATTTTTTGTTCAACATTTTGGGGGGGGGGGCAAGGCCCCCCAAATGTGTACATAGGTTCACCCCTGCTGACGATCAAGTCAAGGGGAGAGAACTTGGGAGAGGAGGAGAGTTCAGAGTAGTTCAATTGCTTATCTTATCCGTTGCTCTCTCCCTTCTTATCCTTCTCCTTTGGGTTCGGTGTCCGTCCCCTCCATGTCAGAGACATTGCTTGCCGTACTTATCTCCTAATATGATATCTTTTGCACTTTATCTCTCTGCCATTCCTTTTTCTCATGCCTTGATTTCACAACCACCTTTCAGTCTAATGGAGGTGTCCGAGGTGTCACAGTGTGTTGACAAGATATATTCATATCATAATATATTATTTTGCACCAAATATGCCCTAACTTCTTAACAAGTTTAGTAATTTCCTACATCAATAAATGGATCAACCTGGTTAGATGAAACCCTCCCAAGTTTTATCGGGTTCATGTCCAAGACCCAACTTAGGAAACTTTCTTCCAATATTTTTTATAATTAATATTTGGCTTATATTAAGTATTATGCAAAAAAAATATATGTGATTGGCACTAGAACGTATCCCAATGTATAAAATATGTTGGTATTTCCAACTGACAGTTGTTATAGCTTGGATTCATATTCAATATTATGCTAGCTAGCTGATCACTTCTGATCAATTGTTTAAAAGTGAGATCATAGTTTCTATTATAAAGGTAAAGACATGACAGTATTATGATATATTTTTGTGATTAAATATGTTTATAAATATTATAGTCTCCCCCGTGTCATACATTATCCAAAATAAGAGCAACACTAATAAAAAAAAACATTTATCCAAAATCTCTCATATTGTTTCAATAAAACAAGTTGTATCCAAACCATTCACACTATGTGCTATATTTAATTTGTCTATTTTTTTATCAAATGAAAATAGTTTTGTAGCGTGTGTTTGTGGTTTGGGGAAGCAGAGTTGCAACCCTATTAAATAATAATAAAATAAGATCAATAGCCCATGGATGAATTGATATCCGGGTCTTTTGTTAAGATGAGAGTTCTTCTGTAAACGAACCCGGGATCGAATATTCACTCTTATAAAATTAGAGTTAGGTATGGTGCTCTTCTCTTGTTGACTAATCATGATTGAATGGTCACGTTTGTGCACGTCCTTGATTTACCCGGGGCGTTGTCTTTGTCAAAATAATAATAATAATAATAATAATAATAATAATAATAATAATAATAAGAGATAGAGTCCAAATTTTCCATTAAATATATAAAACCTACTTAAATTGACTCAAAATCACAAGCAACCTAACACAACCAGCTGGATTCCATAGTCCTAAACAAAGCACGGTACCAAAAAAAGAAAGAAAAAAAAAAAACAAGAGCCCTAAATAAAGCATGCAGGCTTGCAGCATACCATTCCATTACCATTTCTCTCTCTTTCTCTAAAACCGCGTAGAAATGCATGAATTTCTTATTCCTGCCAGAACTTAGCCAACCTTTCCACCCTTCCACGCAGGAACTTTCCAATCCTCCTATAAAACCACACCCTCACTTATTCTCATTTCCTCACTCACATCTAGATCTCTTTCTCTCATGGCTTCTTCTTCTTCTTCTTTGCTTGCTTCTCTTCTAGCTTTCTCCCTCTTGAATTTCATTGCCTCAGCTACCAACTTCTTCCAAAACTGTGAGGTCACTTGGGGTAATGGTCGTGGCCAAATCCTCAACAATGGTGATCTCCTCACTCTCTCACTAGACAAGACTTCAGGCTCTGGCTTTCAGTCTAAAAACGAGTACCTCTTTGCTAAGATCGACACTCAGATCAAACTCGTCCCCGGAAATTCTGCGGGAACGGTCACAGCTTATTATGTAAGTAATTATACATAATAGTCTCACATCTGTCAATTAAAATGCATATATATATGCTGACATTTACTGCATTATTGCAGTTATCATCACAAGGTTCAACCCATGATGAGATAGACTTCGAGTTCCTTGGCAACTTGAGTGGAGACCCTTATATCCTCCACACCAATGTCTTCACTCAAGGTAAAGGCAATAGAGAGCAACAATTCTACTTGTGGTTTGATCCCACCGCGGATTTCCACAAGTACTCTATCTTATGGAATCCTCAGCATATCATGTAAGTATCTAAATTCATTCATTCATTTAACATGGTATCAGAGCAAGAATGAGTTAATTAATTCTCTACTATAAATATATGTATAGATTTCTAGTTGATGACACACCAATAAGGGACTTCAAGAATCATGAGAAAGAAGGCATTGCATTCCCCAAGGATCAAGCCATGAGGATGTACTCAAGTCTTTGGGATGCCGAAGATTGGGCAACAAGAGGCGGGCTCGTGAAGACGGACTGGTCTCAAGCGCCATTCACAGCGTCGTATCGGAACTTCAATGAAGATGCTTGCGTTTGGTCTTCGGGCTCTTCGAGCTGCGGTTCAGGCAGTAATTCTCAGCCATGGTTCAGTCAAGAGCTTGATTCTGCAAGCCAGGCAACAATGAAGGCAGTGCAGAATAAGTACATGATTTATAACTACTGCACTGATAAAAAGCGTTTCCCTCAGGGTTTACCTCCAGAGTGTTCACTACCTTAATTAGTTTATATGTACATGCATGTATAATATAAATACTTCTTGTATTCTTTAATTAACATGCAGTAAAGATGGATTCATTAGTTTAGTTTCTTGGAAACTATGCATGAAAGTAATGGAGAGGACACACACACACACACAGAGATTTGTTGGAAAGTTGGGGGAAGTTGTTTTGTGTCTTAATCCTAAGGGAAATATGGTTCAACTAATTAATGAACCATCTTTCTTGTGTACAGATTAAGAAGACACCTTTGTCTATCTTGGACTTTGGTATCATAGGTCCAAGTCTAAAGTTTTAAGTACTCTTTAAAGAGTTGGGAACAAGGAAGATGATAACCGAGACAATTAAGGCCAATCGAAGAGCATAACCTAACCAAGTTTTCAGAATACATTGATGTCATGGTAATTGAAATGGCCTGGTGTAATTAAGTCACACCAAACCATTTGTCCTTCTAGAAGTGGTTATGCCCCTTCAACGTCCATATTTTCATCGTGGCTTGAATGCAATAAAAGAGGATTTATTCATTTATAAAAAATAAAAAAAAGTTGTTTATTCTAAACTCATTCTTGAAATTGAATAATTTCTTCTAACTTGATTAAATGCAGTTCATAAATCTAAATGTTCTAGGTGTATGTAAAATCCAGGGATTTTAAGAAATTATTTGTTTTTATTTTTTATTTTAGTTATTTTTCTTTAATTGATGATGAATAAGGGAGAGTCTCCCAAGGATGGTTTGTTTGACCTTTTATTGGAATAAAGTTCCCTAATTACACTTAAAAGTAATTAGATGATTAGTTAGTTGAATAAAGAAAATTTTCAAACTTGGATGCAATTGGATTTTGTTAGAATAAAGCCTCTTAGTTATTTTAGTAATTAATTAAATAATAAGAAAAGTCCCTTGTGTAGGGAATTAATGGAAATTATTGGAAAAAGGGATCAAAATGATTAATCTCTTAATTAGGGATTCCAAGGACCAAACTATGATTTTAGAAAGTTTGGGGACTTAAAAGTAAATTTACCTTTCTCTCTGCTGGGAGGGATCGGTGTGAAAAAGAGATAAAAGGCAAGGGGGTTATTGCAAAGATATAAACAAACCATGCAAAGTAAAATATTAAAAGGAACGGTCGACCACGATTAAAAGATCGTGTGATGAGCGTAAGTTCGAGGAATGAGGAGTGATCCTGGCCTTCCTCACATTTCGTTTGGGTGAAATACAATCTCAGTCGTTCATCATGGATGGCAATTAAGTTCGAGGTGTAGGATTGTGATCTGACCGTTAATCAGAAAACAACACCAACCGTCCATCTAGGTGGAATGCATGATCCGAGACATAAAAGCATGATCCAGCCGTTCGTTCCCTTGCGACGCTGCCCTACCGTTTGATCGAAGGAAGCCTATCATGAGGCACCACAAGCCCTTCTCTTCACCAATGCGTCGCCGCCATGTACGCCACCGCGTGGTTTATCTGATTCCCTGGACAGCTGTAAAACAAAATTTAAAGTGAAGATAAACCTTATCATAATGCGCGTTGAATCTCCAAAACAAAATTTGAACCCTATCCAAACTCTATTGAGAGCCCTATAAGAACACATCCATTCCTAACCCTAACGGGATTCATCTGAGCGGCGGAGAAGCGTCATCCTCTTTGTGAGAGACTAAGAAACAAAGGGACAGAGAAGAGAGAGAGCGGCGAGGTGCGCGTCCATGGATCCGGGATCTTCTCCAGAGGAACATGAGGAGGGGAACAGAGCTTCATCGCGTAGAGAGCTCGTTAGACGGCATTCTGCTGTGAGTCTCCTCTCTCTGTCTATTTCGTCGCGCACGGTCATGCTCGTATCGGGCCGGCCCAAAAACCAGCTCTAGTGCCATCCAACCTAAGGATATGGAGAACCTACAACTTACCGACGGAACCTATCCCCGAAAGGTTACGGTGACCGCCAACTTCTTGGTGGTGAAATGCTTGCTCAACAACAACACCATCCTGAGGAGGTCGGCCCTAAATGCCATGCGAGCGGTGGTCTCCATGTATCATCTGGTGATGAAGTTTCCTACCGATCAGGGTTGCGAGGAACTTCACGAAGATCAAAGGGTAGCAACGCAGTGCTACACGACACTCCTAAGGGTGGAGACATGGGAGCTGCTAGATTTGGACAACCTAGAGGAGAATGGACCTGGGTCGGCCCCAAGGGCTACCTCGATCGAGGAACTCGTTGTCGTCCCCCTGTCCGAAGTTAGGCTTGATAAGACTGTACAGATCAGATCAGAGTTTCAAGGCGAGCTAAGGGAAAGCATCCTGACCTTAATAAAGAACAACACAGACATCTTCATGTGGGGGCCCGAAGACATACCAGGGGTGGATAGAAGTGTGATGCAGTACCAGCTGAATGTAGACCCGACCTACAAGCTGGTGATCTAAAAGAGAAGACACTTCGCTTTCGAGAGATAGGCGACCATTGAGGAAGATGTCAAGAAGCTGTTAAGGGCCAGTTCAACAAGAAAGTGTACTACCCCGAGTAGTTAGCCAACATCGTAATGGTGAAAAAGGCTAATGGGAAGTGGAAGATGTGCATTGACTTTACCGACCTCAACAAGGTCTTCCCGAAAGATAGCTTCCCCCTTTTGATGATAAACAAGCTAGTGGACTCCACCATAGGACACGAGATGCTTAGTTTTCTCGACGTGTTTTCTGGCTACAATCAGATAAGGATGACCTAGTCCAATGAGGAGAAAACATCCTTCATCACGAATAAGGGAACCTACTATTACCAGGTCATACCTTTAGGTCTCAAGAACGTGGGAGCAATCTTCCAAAGACGGGTAACTAAAGTCTTCCAAAATCAGTTAGGAAGGAACGTGGAGGTGTGTGTGGACGACATGCTCGTCAAAAGAACGATGATCGACCACTACATCGCCAACTTACAGAAAATGTTCCAGACGCTCCGCGGCAATGGGATGCGCCTCAATCCCAACAAGTGTGTGTTTGGGGTAGGGTCTGAGAAGTACCTCTATTTCATGGTAACACAATGAGGAATCGAGGCCAACTCGGACCAGATCTAAGCGGGTAATGGAGATGCCGCCCCCCCCCCCCCCCCCCCCCACCCCACAACCAAAAAGACTGTCGGCGAGATCCAAAAGCCAAATGGGAGGTTGGCGGCCTAGGGCCGATTTATCTCAAGATCCAGGGAGAAGAGTCTCCCATTATTCTAGGCACTTCGGAAGGCTCCGAAGATGGAGTGGATGGAAGAATGCGAAAAAACCTTCCAACAACTGAAGGAGTACCTGAGCTCCCCTCCGCTACTGACCAAGGCCCGAGAAGGAGATAAGCTCTTAGTCTATCTGGAGGCCTCTAACCAAGAAGTAAGCTTGGTGCTCGTTAAGAAAGAATCCAGGGTCCAACGACCTGTTTACTACACTAGCGGGTGTTAAACGACCTCGAGTCAAGATACCTGCCTATCAAAAAGTTAGTGTACGCCCTGGTTACCTTGGCCCGGAGATTGAGACCGTATTTCCAAGCACATCGGATCACCGTCCTCACGGATCAACACTTAAGGCAGATATTGTAAAGGCTAGAAACCTCCAAAAGGTTGTTGAAGTGGGCTATCGAGTTAAGTGAGTTTGACGTCGCATACAAGCCCCCGATTGCGATCAAGATGCAGACCCTTGCAGACTTCGTGGCAAATTCGGCCTCGACGGGAGAAGACCCGACCCTCGGCAGTAAAGACCCTTCGGGAGAGAGCCGGTTGGTAGACCCGTGGATCCTACACGTCAATGGCTTGGTGACGGGGAGCAGTTTCGTGACAAGATTGGTAGTGAAATCCCCAGATGATTGGAAAACTACCATGGCTCTCAGGTTCGGCTTTAAGGCTACCAATAACGAGGCCGAATACAAAGCTCTGATAGCCGGCATGAAGCTTGCTCTGGATTTGGGTGTGAAGTGCTTACACGTATACACCGACCAGCTTGTAGCCAGGCACTTTAATGAGGGGTTCGAAGCCAAGGAAGGAAACATAGCCAGGTATAAAGAGGCGATGAGAGGACTAACTTACTGATTTAGCCACTTCTGGATCATAGAAATTATTCGATCAGTAAATGAAGAGACTGACTCCCTGTCAAAGCTCCCTTCTTACCCGACATATCTCGTAAAGTTCCAGCAACTCCCAGACCGAAGCATCGACGTGCAGGAGGCACAGGAGGTGGGCAACGTCCACAGAGGGCTGTATTGGATGGATCCTAACCACGACTATCTGGGGAGTAGGGCACTACCCAGTGACCAAAAAGAGGCCAGTAAGGTCATAAACTATCAATCCAGTTCACCTTGCGGAATGACCAACTTTACAACAAGGCGTACGCGATGCTGTACCTAAAATGCATGCGGCCGTCGGAGGATGTCTGCGTGCCCTAGGAGATCCATGAGGGGGTTTGTGGTAATCACCTTTAGGCCAAGGCCCTAGCTTACAAAACCCTTAAGCAAGGGTATTGCTACTTGACCAAGGCACAGGATGTGGAAGCTCTCGTGAGAAGCTGTGAGGCTTTCCAGTTACACTCCCGGATCCAATGACGATTGGTCACGCCATTTACCCCTATTGTGAGTCCGAGAACCTTTGCTATCTGGAGGGTTCAACATCCTCGGCCCATTCCCAATGGCGATCAGATAGTTGAAGTTCCTCATTGTCGTCATAGACCACTTCATGAAGTTGGTTGAAGCGAAACCACTGGCCAAGCTTACACAGCAATCTTTCCAAGGCTTCCTATGGAAGTCCATTGTCTGTTGTTTCGCAATCCCCATAGCATTCGTATCAGACAACTAGAGACATTTCGACAACCAGAAGCATAAGGACTTCTATAGTGGGCTTGAAATTGAGGCCAGGCTCACGTCGGTGACCCTCCCCCTCAAGCCAACAGGCAGGTTGAGGTTACCAACTAGACCCTTCTTTAGAGCATTAAAATTTGGATGCAGAGAGCTAAGTCTAACTGGGTGGATGAGCTCCCTAACTCTCTCTAGGCTTACCGGACTACTAGTCGCACGCCTACTAGGGAAACACCCTTTAGCTTGACCTTCTAGAGAGAGGTTGTTATCCAGGTGAAGATCGGCGTGCCCACCCTCCGGACGCAGAGCTTCGACTCCGACAGGAACGAGGAAAGCCTGTGGGCCGAACTAGACCTCTTAGAGGAAAAAAGGGAGAGAGCTGGCGTACGAGCCGCCGCCTACCAATAGAGAGTCTGACGCTTTTACAACACCAAGGTGCGCAAAGTTACTTGCAAAGTAGGAGATCTGGTACTGAAAGAAATATGTTTCGAGGGAACGAGAGCCGGGTTGGCAAGCTAACTTCCAATTAGGAAGGCCCGTATGTTGTCAAGAGGATTGTCCGGCCCAGTACTTACCATTTAGCAAACCTAGAAGTGTAACGCCCCGACCCGGATCCCGGGACCTCGGGCACGTCAACAGATCGGCCGTACCCAAGTGGAGACGGTCCCCACTCGAGTACAAGGCCTAAGTAAATAGTAGCAGATAACAAAATAAATACAAAAGTTTATCAATCGAATAATATTAAAAAAAAAAACAAATCAGAGTACTAATGCGGAAAATAAAGTACAAGGGTCCAATACGCTAAACAACACCAGGCCCTACAGGGTCATAGACCAATATCTCACACAAGAACTGAAAAGAGGTTCTCCGACCTCGGTAAGTATCACACCCCGACTCTCGCACGTCTCCCAATACTCGAGTCACCTACTCCTCAAGACCTGAAATGGGAGAAGAAAAAGGTAGTGAGCTTTCGGAAGGAAAGCCCAGTAAGTACCCTGCAAGGTTCTCAAAGAAGTGTGAGCAACAAGACAAATCACGATATCAATAATCCAAGAGAACATCAAGCAGAGGGGCTACACCCCGCACAACCGATCCTAGGAGTCTACCACAATCATCAGCAACGGTTCGACTCCTATCCAACGATAGCCCTCAGGGCTTTAAACAAAGGAATTCCAAAGGTAGCTCAGCAAACGATCCCCCGGACAGCAACACAGCCTCGGGCTGCAAGCGACCAACCTGTCGCACCTCGGTAGCGCCACCTCTCCACGTGTCGACACGGCCAGCGTATCAATCCCGCTGACAGGCAGGACAACTAGAGTATCGTCCCTCTGGCATGGCAAGCCGAAACGCCAGGGTGTCCCGTTCCCAAACCTTCCCCAAACCGGAGCCCCCACGCTCCACTGAACCGGGCGGAAGAACAAACTCAGTTGAGGCACACCTACCCGGCCAGCACACAAGTACCGTGTATCTCTATGGTCTCATGCCAGAAAACAGGAGGCTATGCTCAGCGAACCCGCTCACTCCACTGACGCATACCTACCTAGCTGCACACAAGCACCACGAGTGCCTACAGTCAAGTGTCGGTCACAGGAGGACATGTCCAATGAGCATTAAAAAAAAACAGGTAGTAACAACACTACCACAATCACATCAATCATACACATACGAGGAAAGAGAACAAGACAAACATATATGTGCATGCTTCCAAGAAAAACAAATATTGCAAAGAAGATATGCTAACTAATAGCATTCATCAAAACAAGAAAACCCAAACAATGGGTAGGAGCGAGGCAAGAGTAACTTACAAGAAACATGAATCAACAAAGTCAAGAAAGCCCATCACTGGGTGGGTACTAGGCAAAAGTACTTACCTCAACTGATAAAACCAACCGGCGACCCCGCGTCTCCCCTGACGCAACTCAAAGCTCCAAACCACCACCTAGAAACCATAAACTCGGTCTCAAATAATGCTCACGCACCTATGAGTAACCATACTTACTAAACAAGTTCAATTAACAAGCTCGGCCCACTAATGAACTCAACTCGACTTAATGAGTCAACTCAATACTTCAACTCTCAATCATACACGAATCAAGCCCAAGCCTATCACTAGTAAGGTACTGAACCAAGCCTACAAACACAAAGCATAACAATCCCATTTAAACCAATTCCATTGCCCACAGATAACATGCAACTCTGATTTTTCAACCTTTTACTTACACAACAACCCCAACAAGTCCATTTCCAACTTCTAATTCCTCCAAGCCTTAACAGATCTATCAAATGCACATGAAATCATGGCTATCAATTCAACATAAATTTATAAGATCAATTACAAAAGCTCACATCTACACCACACCCATATCCTTCCAAAGAAAATCCCCCAATCAAGTCAAGCTCACCTCTCAAAATCAAGCCTCCATGTTATCCTGAACTCCTTAAACCCAAACCCCAACACACCCAAAATCATCATCACATGCAAGCAAATATTAATCATCCTACAATCTTCTCCTATAGCCCTACAATCAGAAGTCCACATATTAACCATCCTTAACAAATCTCTGTGAACATGCATGCATACCCTCTTGAAAAACATCACAAGTATCCCATCTCCTCATGCATGTTCATACTATCTAAGGACCCTAATATAAGATTAGTGGCTTACCGGATCCAGGAACTGTCAGTGAGCATCCACGGCGGCAAAGACCTCCGGCCCTCCCTATCTCCCTCTCTTTATATTTCTCTTTGCAGTAGCGGCGACGACGGCGGTGACTGTGTTGTTCTCGTACAAGGGACTATACTAGGGTTTGGAGATAGCTTCCTTCTTATAAGCTCGCGTGGAGATCGTAGAGAAATTTAAATTCCGTTGATAAGATAAATCCAAAAATTTTGAGTGCTTGTAATGCTGGCCGCCCACTTATTGCTTTCTCACTCCGCTTTTAATCCTCAGCCTTTGGATGTGCAAAACATAACCAACTTCAAACCTTGACCGTCCCTTCATTAGTGGATAATTTCATTCAAAGAGTTCACATGGGATTCTAAAACATCATCTTATATATATATTTAAGTGAATCCATCTTATCAAATCAACAACTTATCTAACCCATATATATATATATATATATATATATATATATATATATATATATCTAAACATATTATATACATATATATATATATATATATATATATATATATATATACATGAATCCCTCCACGTGTCAACCAATAATAATTACTGCATGGTTCTCACTCCTCTTTGCACATAAGTCCTCCTTTTGTAAAAATTTACATAAAGGTCCCTGTAACCCCAATTTATGACTTTAAATTCATTTAATCTTTCTTTTCCAATTAATCAACTATAATTAAGGTGTTTAAATCAATTGAATCCCCTTTTTCAATCAAACCCATTTTATTAAATTCAAAATCTTATCTTTATCTTTCGAAAACCATGAAAGATTCTTCAGTCATTCTCATCAAGTGATTGCAAGTTATTATTATTATTTATATATATATATATACATACATATATATTTATATTTTTTTTCTTTTGATTTTAAAACTTTAATCATATCAATATAATATATATATATATATATATATATATATATATATATATATAAAATATCCATCAAATCAAGCCCTTATCCAAATCATTCACATTTATTCAATTATATCCAATCTTATTATTTGAATATATCATCTAATTCCATCTTTAAATGTTAGATAAAATAATTTTATATATTCATATACAAGAATCTATAGCATGTCACATATATATTTACCATCCAATTTAATGCACAATAATAAATTTAGACCCCATACGTGGGGAATTTGTTCAATCAACTAACCAATTATTAAGAATAATTATAACCATTTATTCCATAATAATTGTTTAAAGAACATATAGAAAATCCTACAAGTCCAATTTGGAAATCTTCCCTTATTAACCCCTCAATTAAAGTAGATAACTAAAAAAAAAATTAACCCCTAAAATCCTTGGATTTCACAAGAAGGCTGAAAACTCGGCAGTCCCTTCCACTCAAGGCACCTGAAGAGATACTACCAATAGTTGTAATCGTATCATTCCTTAATGAAATTAGGTGCAACTTTTCCCCAAACATGATTTTCCTTTTATGGCTCAGACTCGTCCAATGGTTCCGCCTGCCCTCCTCAGGACGGGTTCTCCATTGGTTCCTTATCAAGACTAGGCACCCCGAGTGCCACGCGTCGGCCCTCCTCAGGGTCGAGTTCTCCAATGGATCCTTTTCAGGACCAGGCCCCGCGAGTGCCACGCGCCAACCCTCCTCAGGGTCGGGTTCCCCAACGGTCTCTCTTCAATGCCGAGCACTCTTATTGTTGTACAAAAATCCCTCTCAGGGCCAGACCCTTCTAGAAGACCCACTCAATTCCTTTCTGGGGGTCTCGATGCTTGCGTACAAACGAGACGGAGAGATATAAGGGAATTACCAAGGACACTCATCTGATAGCACACTAAGGAGTAAAAAGATAAAGAACACTTTTAAACAAAAGTTTCCATTTATTAAGCATTATAAGGAAAATGCGAGGGAACAACAGTACAAGGCAACTAAGGAAAGGACGTCGAGGAAGGTATTGGAGCGCCTACTAGGGTTTCAACAAGTCGAGGGCTATGTTCTGGCATAAACAGGAGACCTCGTGGCAAATCTTGTAACCTTCCTCTACACCAGCCTGGGTTGCTACGTCTAAGCTAGCCTGATACTCTCTCGACTCCAGAAACGCCTTTATAGAGCTCCTAGCCTTTTCTCGACCACTATTGCCTCACCAATGACCACCTCGAGCCGTTGTTGCAAATCCTCTTTTTTCACCCTCATCGCCTCCAACTTGTGGGAGTGCGTCTCTCTAAGCTGTTGAATGGTGAGGTCCGTCTGAGCCAGCTCCACCTTCACTCTCCGTAGATTGGCCTCTGTCTTTCCAAATCAAAGCAAGCGGCCTCCCACAGCCGAAGGCGGGCTTGGGGCTCCTCTCCCCCAGGGTCCTCCCCACTGGGAACTCCAAGGGAGTGGAAGCGACGGCCGAACTACTCGGCAGAGTTTCCTTCCTTACAACGCCTCTCTCTCCCCGATGAGCGGTAGCACCGATAGAAATACTCCTCTAGGGTCTTCAACACTTGCTAGTGGTCCATCTCTTCTGAGAGACTTTGAGAAGCTTTGTGAGGAGGGAATGTGAGCCCGTTAATTAACCCCAAGAGGGGTGTTTTAAAGAGGAGAAAGTCAACAGTCCCGAGGACCCCGAGGAGGAGCGCCTCGTGAACAGCTGACACGTGAGCCATAATCCTTCCAAGTGGATGGGTGAAACTGTTCCCCAAATGTAGTCGTGACAAGAATGCCTCCTCAACTTTCTCGAAAAGCTACGGCCAGAGGATGGCCCATTATGGTGTTGGCCGAACTTCCTCAAGAATAGAGAACCTCTGGGAAAATGTGCTCCCTCTTCGAGTAAGCCCATGTCTAATGGGCAAGGGATCACCGCATGGACTAAGAGGATGTTGACTGTCTCAGACCACCAGGAAGATGGTACGTTGAGGCGAATCAATGAACAAGATGGGGAAAAGAGAGTAAATAAAGTAGATTTTTATTTATTTTTCGAAGGATGATACAAGCAAAGAGCACGAAAATACAAGCTACAAGAATCTCTGCGAGCGCCCCGCCGTCCGGGCATACACATGATAGGAGCTCTCTGGACCGACGACTGATCCCCGAACTCAGCTTTGTGGAGTTGAAGGCTTGCCCCGACTGGACCTAGGCCAGTGACCGACCAAAACATCGCCGCCTGCAGGCCTTCAACTCCACAAAGTCGTGCAAAATGGTTGCACAAGTTCTTCCTTAAGAAGGTTGCCATTAAGGTGGGGCGTCCGCTTCCAAGGAGATAAGGAGGCCATAGACAAGTTCTCAGAACTACCGTCCTTGGTAGCCCTCCTTCAGAGGCACAAAGGGGCGGGATACCCTTGGCCTCCTCACCATGGGAGAGATTTATGGGGATCCTTATGGGAAGCCCCCCAGGAGGGTGCGGAAAACTAGCTCCCAGAGTCGCCTACTCTGCCGACAGTAACCCCTCGACCGCTTCCAAGGAAGGCGATGAGGATCCCTAAAGGCCACCTCCTTGGATTAGGCTTGAGGCTTGTCGTCCGGGGACGGCGTAGTCTCTCCACTCGCCTCTCAGTTTAGAAGAGACCACAGTACCCATCCCCAGTTCGGCTTCACAAGTAGCTTGCATTTTGAGAGACCACAGAACTGAGTTACTGGTTAGAACGACTCCCCTTCTGCTGATGGGACAAGGGCATGTTCAAATGAGTTAATGATAACTCCATAGTTGGTGAACAAAGAAAGCTATGGAAAGCTTGAAGGGATGAAGGCGTTGGGCCACTCTCACGACCCTTTATAGATAAAGGCGGGCTAGTGAAAGAACGACATACAAGGCGATATTAATGGGGTGACGGAAGTCCTGCTTGACCTTTTAGGAAGGAAGTCATCCCATCGTCCCAGTGAGATATTAAATCATCTTGCCATCTTAAGGGATATCATCAACTTGGTCAAACAAGACGCTAGACCCATGCCAAAAGGGGTACAACAAGAAAAAAGGGTTAAGGAAAAGCTCACAAAGGCAAAGGAAAAGCCGAACTCGACAAACTCTTCCCGTAAGAAAGACGGAAAGTATTCTTCTCATTAACGCTCAAAGTACAAAATCATAAAGGCAAAACACAACCAAAGCCTAGACCTACTACCAAGCAGAAGATGACTCGACAAGCCCTGAGACTAGGGCCGGAGACCCGGCTGAGGGTGGCCCGGACCACGCTCCTTCCGCAAATCCTTCTACGATCCCCTTTGGAGTACCGTACCCTGAACATTCCCCGGTATCGCCCGACTCCTAGTCCTCACCACCTTCTAACTAGTGGAGGAGCTCCACGGCCTCATCATAGCTGATCAAAGAGAGGTCCATGTCCGGATAACTACAGGAAAGCTCTTGAAGAATCCCGAAGCTCTTGCACAAGCTATCTAGCTCGTTGAGGATGCCCATAAACTCGGGTGACCCCTTAAGGTGCGTGATGGCGTCGACCTTACAATTATAATGTCTATCATCTTGAAGAAGGCGAATGACCCTTTAAACTAGCCAAATATCCTACTTGTAACGCACCTGTTTTTCAAGTGATCACTGAGTAATTTTTTGAAAAATAAATCGAGGGTTATTAGTTCATAAACAAGAGTTTAAAAATAAAGCAAATAAGATGGAATGGGAATGGGCAAACAATTTTGATTTGGGCCCAACCCAAATATAAGAGAGTGATGAGATTTAACAAAACTAGGCATGTGACAAAATACTATGCTGATATAGTATTTATCTCTAATTGATGTTATAAAGTTAGAGGAGTAACATATACATATCAATTATTAGAAGCTCTTATTTTACTAGAATAAGAAAGGAACTAGTTGTGACAATGGTTGATTTTTTATCTTAAAAGCTTAGTATATTTTGATTTAATCAAGTGTAACAGGGATGATTAATTAAATCTAAGGAACCCTTCATTCAAATTATAAGGGGAGAGAAAAGAAGCCCTAGATTTTGATTGTTCTTACACCATTCTCTCTCTCCCACTCTTTCTTCTTCGTTCCTCCAACCCGAGCGCCACCCATCTACTCTTCTCCGCCCATGAGACTCCGGCGAGGAGCGCGAGCAACGCCACTCTGGCTTGACCCCAGTGCAAACGAGCGGACCTCCGCCCCGGCGAGCACCAGGCGGTCATGACGCCACGAATGACCCGAGTCCAACCGCGCAGCAGCCGCCACCCCTTTTCCCGGCTTGAAGAGTCGCTCTTCTGCAATAGCCTCGGCCGACACCCTCCCCACTCCTGCGGTCGGCGTGGCGGAGCGGTCGGCGTTATCTTCAGATCCGCCAGCTCCGTCCCCTGCTAGTGCCCGGCGTCGTCAGGCCGCGATCAGGCCGCCCGCACGCCTTTGATCGCCTGTCCTCCTCCTCCCTTTGCTCTATCCGGCGGCCACCATCTTCTCCCTCTCCGGTGAACAGTCCAGCGACCCTTGTCTCCCGTAATTCCCGGCGATATCCCTGCAGCAACCACAGTTGGCAGCCATTTGATTTTCTGCCCAAAAGCCACTGTAAGTTCTCCTGATGTTAATTGAAATGTGATTGGAGATAATCTATGAAATGGGTAGTGATTTGGGGTTTATGGATGCTTATAGAGTTATATGTGTATTTTTGTGGATCGAAGAGTTCTGGACTAAGAGAATGCATGCGTTGGTGGGCTGTCCGGTTATAGAACAGTGGGGAATTGATACCTATGGGATGCATATGCTTGTAGTAATGAAGTTATAATTGTATGAATATATATGGCTAGTATTGGATGAATGTTTGTATGATGATCTAGAGCCCTAAAAACAAGGGGGACTCTGTCAACATTTTCGGAAAATTTATATACATCTAATTCATATTTAAATACTTAAGAATATGGATCCTGAACACATTTAGGAACTCATAAAAGTTTACTTACATTGTCATATTAACAAAGTAGATAAATTCGTATTGTTGTTATTGGAGTGACCGCTTATAAACTTCTTGCAATCGTATGAATTCTAGGTTATACATGATTAATGCTTCATGTTTAGGAATATCATTTGATTAATCTAAAGAGCATGATAGAATCTCCAATTGATTACCTTGAAAGGGCATTCTATTAGTTCCCTAGTTTTGCTAATGATCAAGATAATGCTATCTCTTAAGATAAGTACTTTCCGTATTTTCATGTGTCTAGAAGCACGTTTTATGTGCTAAGTATGAAAATGCTTGTTAATTAGAAGAGTTTTCAAGTTAAACTAATGAAATTGTTATGCTATAAGAATCTAAGTTAGAATGTAAGACATCTTGCTTAGAGAGCTTGATAGCATTATCGTATTTGTTTTATCGAGTTTAAGTTAGAGTTTAGAAAGAATTCGATTTTCCGTATTCTTAAATCTCAGTATTCTAAAGCAATAGAGCTAAGTTATGGAAAATATGAACTTCGTATTTACTTAGTTACTATTATTAATTTTAGGAAAAGGTAAAGGTCCCGCGGGAGCTTCAGCAGGACCGAGTCAAACCTAAGCTTGCTAAGGACATCAGGTGAGTGATTTCACTTTATTTGGATGTTATATGATCGGGTTTTTATCGTCAGATTTGTTTAGATGAGTTTTATCTCGGTTTGTGATTTGTCGATGGATTTATCGCTATACTTGCATAGTATTTTTATACTTGTATGATTGATTTAAATTTAAAGAGCATGAGATATGATTAAGGAAACCCTATGGGGTAGTTAAAGATTATTGCATGTATCATAAGTTGCACCTTAGTTAGTTATGTATAGGGGACCCAGCAAGGGCTTGGGATAGAGCCCATATATTTTAGTAGACGAGACCGGGCTAAGGAAGGGGATTTGTTTTCAATCGTTTTTCTTAAAACTAAAAATGTTTGCGAAAGTCGTTCTTTTTATAAAAACCCCCTTCCTGTCTCATGTGAGGGCCCGTATTAGATACGAGATTGATACTTGACGTACACATGTAGATGTATACCATTGGTCGTCAAGTACCGGACTCATGTAGATGTATACCGTTGTTTCCGGCCATCAGGATTATGTAGATGTATACCGTTATTCCTGATGGGTGTTGGAGTCCTTACGGAGACATTTTAACTAGGGGTGCACGCTTGTATGATACGAGGCCTTTGCATATGTAAATGATTATGATATGCCTTATGGTGATTGTGATTGCATATGTGCTTGAATCGGGTTTTCCGAAATGCTTGGCATGTTAATCTAATAAGAAGATAATGCATATGATTAGCATTATTTCTGGGATTTGTATATCTTTCATTATATTTATTTCTGTATATAAGTGATTTTCACTCAAATGAACTACTTGCGCAGGTAAGTGAGCATGATAATCCATTAGATGGCTCTAATATAGCAGATAATAATAGTGCTTGTTTGCACTTGATGTTTAGACTTCTAGAACTTTTCCGCAAATTTATAAACTCTGTATAAGATTAAACAGTTTATTTATTTCTTTTGAATAGTAGTTTGATTATTATGATTATTATCAGGTTTAAATTACACAGCTTATGGACTAGGTGTACTCCTGGCCCAGCTGGTGTGACATCTGTCTCATTAGAGAGATGGGTGTTACACTACTCATCCCTAAGAATAGCACATTCTTGAGCATCAAGGACTACATACCCATAAGCTTGCTAAACTGTTCCATCAAGATCATCTCAAAATTCCTAGTGAATAGTTTGAGAACTGTAATTGGGGACCATGTCAAAGAGTCACAAACAACATTTATAAGGTGAAGAATGATACATGACAACATAGTAGCATTAGAAGAGCTGATTAACAAGATGAAGCATAATAACTCCAATAGGGCTCTGATAAAGATTGACTTTGAAAAAGTTTTTGGCACAGTTAACTGGAACTTCCTCCTAGACATTCTCTGGGTGCGGGGATTTGGTCATAAATAGACATCATGGATCAATGCTCTACTAACAACCTCCAAAGCAAAATTCCTCCTAAACGAGGCCTTGATTGGGTATGTCAAAAACATGAGAGGCTTGAGACAAGGAGACCCTCTCTCCCCCTTACTAGCCACCATGTATAAGGAGGCATCAACATCAAACATATACAACGAAGTAAAAGTAGGCACAAATCTGGAGGATGAGATAATGATGTTGTACTATGCAGATGACATACTAGTCTTCTGCACCGGCAGTCTTAGCTAATTTAGAACATTGAAGCTCATCTTCTACCTCTTTGAAGGACTGTCAGGCTTGTGGATAAACTTCACAAAGAGTGCCATTATACCCCTGCATACAGAAGAGCACATGACAAGAGACATTGCACAAATCATCAACTGCCAGATAACCTCTCTACTAATCAAGTATATAGGGGTGCAGATCGCGGGAGGAAGACCAAGAAAGGAAGATTGGGCAAACCTCATCTCAAACATCATAAACAAATTGTGCTCTTGGAAAGGAAAGCACTTATCCTTGGCCGGAAGACTCACAATGGTTAACTCATTGTTATCAACAATACCCATCCATTGGATGTCTATATATTGACTACCTGAATAGATAATGAACCAAATAGACTCCATATAGACAGACTTCCTCTAGAAGGGGGTAGACACAGAGAAACATGCATACCGTCCCTTCAATTGGCAATGGATATATTAACCAAAAGCATTAAGGGGGATATTAAATTTTAGTGTTTTTAATGGGGCCTATTAGAAAAATGATGGTGGAGGCTACTAATAGGCCGGGCAGGGACATGCCTCAAAATCGTTAAGAACTCCTACTACATGCACTCCTTCATTGATGCACTCAAAAACGCCCCTACACATGCATCCTATTTCTCGAAGGGGATATGTAGGGAGAGGTTGACCACCCCCACCCCCCATCCCCCATCCCCCATCCCCCATCCCCCATCCCCCTCCACACACACACACACACACACACACACACACACACACACACACACACACACACACACACACACACACATACCCCGTGAAATCTATTCCCATCACTACAACCACTCATCTTAAAGAGAGCAACATAAATCAAAAGTTTCTTGGATTGAGAATCAAGGGGGATCCCCACTCAAAAGCCAAGATCATTAACCGAAAAGGGGCAGGATGAATACGAAATCCTACAACAACACTTATTAAGGATGCAAGGTACAGGGGAAGACTAGAAACTATGGAAGATCACAAGCTCAGGAGAATTCATAGTAAAGTCAATCTACAATTTTACTATGGATGGAGGAATTAGGAGTGAGTTGAGAAGGAGATTCTGGAAACGCTAATTTCCCCAAAAATCAAACTATTCATGTGTCTGGCAAAAGAAGATAGAATACTCACTTTGGAAAATCTACACAAGAGAAAATGAAGGGGCACACGGGTAAGATGTTTCTTATGCGATATTGAGGTCGAAACTACCTTCCACCTGCTCCTAAATTGCACAGTAGCATAAAGTATTTGGGATTATTACAAGAGCCTATATGGTTTGCAAGAAATACCCACCTCACTCGAAGACATCTCGGGAGCTAAGCCTATTACTCCCAAGGTACACAAAACCTAGAGAGATGGATGAGAATTCGTGACAATGGTCATCATGTGGAACATATTGATAATGAGGAATATTTAATGCTTTCAAGATAAACAACGTGTTTTCTTAAAAATCATTCTGGATACTAACTTCCTCTTATTATCTTGGTTTGATGCAACCCATTAATCGGAGAAATTGAGGTTGGAAGCGGGATAGAGCTTAGTCAAGAGAAGCCTCGAGTTCACCAGAGACCCCCTACTGTACGATACCGGAGATGACGAGGCCTCCAAAGACCTCTTGCCACTAGTAGGAGTATGCTAAGGCAACTACCCCTGTCACCTAGTGTTACTATTACCACTTCTCACCTATAATTGTAATATAAGAGAATGAAATGTACCAAACTCATATTATCATAAATAAATATGATTTATTTATTTATTAAAAAAAATAAATTAAATTCATAGAGGGGGATCAAACATTTGTTTGGATTTACACCACGTTTGAATGGATTTTTTTAAGGTCAAAAACACTTATTTAATTTATACTTTAAAAACTGTTAACTAGGTACCTCTAAAATAAGCCAAACCACTAGTTTGGTGGTATTAAAATGGCCTAGCTCCTTGTAGAAGCATTAGTTTTTCTAAACATCTCATGGTTTTGATCCACTGCATGCTTTACAAATTGTAACACCGTGTGAAGACCACTGTCTGTACTTTAGTTCCAACCAAGCAACAGCTATTAATATAGCCCATATTTCTTTATTTATTTCTCATGATTATGACCGAGACCAGCTGGCTTCAGTTGATCCATTGAGAAACAAGGGTCCATCTATCTTTTTGAATGATTATTTTGAACCTCTTAATTCAAACCAATGGTATGGTGCATCTGCATGCCAATGGATTTCACTTCCAATTCCAAGAATCCAAAGTCTAAATAATTGAATAATTATTTGCATGACTTGATATTATAATATATTATATATAAACAAGATAATAAGATTATATTATTAAATATTCTGTTTCTTCACTGATATGAGGTTCTACTTGCATTTCACAGTGGAGAGAGATGAGCATAATAACTTTTTAAGTGAGTTCTTGGCTTTTTTTTATTTTCATGAACAGTTGAACTGTTAGCTTTGACCAGCTGTTTATGGTCATATCTCAATCTTAATTTTCTCCATATAAAAGCAATTTCAGAAAACAACTCTCTCCATCCAAATGATCAATAAGTACTAATATGACTAGTTCTACTTTCCAATTTATTGAGATTGTGTGATAACTCATAACTCTAGTTTATCCTCCTTGACCGTGTGGACCATTGAATTGAATCATCTCCCTTTTTTTCAGACTCTCTCTCTCTCTCTCTCTGTCTTGAGACCTTGTGTTGTGGTCGGTGTCAATTGTCAAATCCATACAAACAAGCCATAGCTGTGACCAGCTCCCACTCATCTCATGATAATAAAGCGGCCCAACCAAAGGAACCTTCCTCTCTCTCTCTCTCTCTCTCTCTCTCTCTCTCTCTCTCATATGCAAATTGCAAATTGCAAATTGCAACCACACACATTTAACATCCACCTCTCTCTCTCTTTCCATCTGTGGCCAACTCAGCAATACAATAACAAGAAGCATCCTCATACTTTCATCCCACTCTCAATTCCCGGCCCTATAAAAACTCACCACCCTTCTTGACCACTTCATCAACACATATACCACTTACATCCCTTTACTTTCTCCATCCATATATGCATTCCTCCTCCAATACTACTACAACAACAACATCAATTATGGATTTGCTTGTTACTCTGCTGCTTGCATGCACCTTCATGGCCAACCTTGCCAATGCCGGCAACTTATACAAAGACTTGGACCTTACTTGGGGTGATGGCCGAGCTAAGATCCTCAACAATGGAGACCTCCTCACTCTCTCTCTCGACAAGACCTCCGGCTCCGGCTTTCAGTCCAAGAACGAGTACCTCTTCGGCAAGATAGACATGCAGCTCAAGCTCGTCCCCGGCAACTCCGCCGGCACCGTCACCGCATATTATGTATGTATGCACACCACCAATTCATAATTTTTGTTTGTATAGCTTAATTGCTTCTTCATTAATTCTCAAATGAATGAATGAATGAATGTATCATATGCATGATGATCAATCAATCTTAATTAATTTTGTTTATTTCTGCAGTTATCATCACAAGGGGCAACACATGATGAGATAGATTTCGAGTTCTTAGGAAACTTGAGTGGACAACCTTACACATTGCACACCAATGTGTTCACTCAAGGTAAGGGCAATAGAGAGCAGCAGTTCCATCTCTGGTTTGATCCCACCAAAGACTTCCATACTTACTCAATCCTCTGGAATCCCAGACATGTCATGTAAGTTAATTTCAGTACTTAATTAATCCTCTTCTTTAATTACTTAGATTGGATCGAGCTCATGATCTGATAGTAGTAATAATATTACTATGGCCAGCTTCATGGTGGATGGAACTCCAATCAGAGATTTCAAGAACCAGGAGGCGAAGGGTGTGGCTTTCCCCAAGAACCAGCCAATGAGGATCTACTCAAGCTTATGGGATGCAGAGGACTGGGCAACCAGAGGAGGGCTCATCAAGACAGACTGGACCAAGGCTCCATTCATGGCATCCTATAGAAACTTCAATGCTGATGCTTGTGTTTGGTCCTCAGCTGGAAAGTCCAGCTGTACTGCTAATTCCAAGTCTTCCACCTCAGCATGGTTTAATCAAGAGCTGGATTCTTCAAGCCAGGAGAGATTAAGATGGGTGCAAAAGAACTACATGATCTACAATTACTGCACTGATTTCAAGAGGTTCTCTCAGGGACTCCCTCCTGAGTGTTCTTTGCCTTGATTTGTTCTTCAATTGTTTCATTCATTCATAGGATAATATATATATATACAGAGAGAGTGTGTAAGAAAGAGACTATTTGTTATTCTTTTTAGATTACAGTTTAGTTGAATAATGTATCAATATATGTAATTTGATTATAATATGAATGATATAAGTTTGTTCCACTGCAATTCAGTAGAAAATTAATCCAGAAACTAGTAATTCAGATATGAGAATTCTAATTTTGAAGCTTTTATTGAAGATTAGTGTTATCAAGTATCAAGATAGACAATATATTAAGTGTTTGTGGAGCATTCAGGAGGCAATCCCTGAGGAAACCTCTTCAAATCTGAACAGTAGTTGTAGACCATATAGTTTTTCTGTACCATTCTCAGCATTGCGAGGCTTGTTGAGTCTAGTTCCTGTGACAACCATGAGTTGTTCGACCTCGAAGGACACGAGGATACACCAGAGGACCACACACAAGCATTGGCATTGAACTCACTGAAAGCAGCAGTGAACGGTGCCTTGCTCCAGTCGGTTTTTACCCTCCCGCCTCTCGTCGCCCAATCATCCGCGTTCCACAAGCTTGAGTAGATTCTCATTGGCTGGTTCTTCGGGTATGGAACACCAATGGATTCAATGTTCTTAAACACTCTTATAGGCCTGCCATCCACATAGAATCTGCAAATGCACAAAACAAGCACCAATGGAACAGTAAAATATTTGACACTATCTATCTATGATGTGTGGATGTCTGGAATTCAAATTGAAAATACATACATAACAATTCTAGGATTCCAAAGAATGGAGTAAGTGCGGAAGTCTTTGGTAGGATCAAACCAGAGATAAAACTGCTGCTCTCTGTTCCCTTTCCCCTGAGTGAACACATTGGTATGAACAATGTAAGGGTCTCCACTGAGATTACCAAGAAACTCAAAATCAATCTCATCATGTGTTGATCCCTGGGATGATAACTGCAAAACATCACAAACCAAAAACATCAGCTCAATGAACTTAAAAGATTTATTTGAGTCTCATGAGACATAAAGCTTCTTAGAGTATCAACGTCTCACATAGAAGGCAGTGACCGTGCCAGCGGAGTCTCCGGGGATGAGTTTGAGCTGCACATCAAACTTCCCAAATAAATACTCATTCTTAGACTGGAAACCAGAGCCAGAGGACTTGTCAAGAGATAGAGTTAGGAGTTGTCCATTGTTGAGGATCTTGGCATGGTCATTGCCCCAAGTTATGTCAACATCTTGGTAGAAGTTAGCAGCATATACTAAAGTAATGAAGGCCATTGCCATTGCTAGTGATGGAACAGAAAGAATACAAGAAGAAGAGGCCATGGTGAGATGGTGTGGCCTCAAGTGAGGTGTATGTGGTGTTTATAAAGTATGGCCACCATGAATTCTAGATTCTAGTACATGGCTTTCTAGAGTCTACCAAGTTCTGTAAAATTCAAAGGAGGGATGGATGTGCTTCAAGACCATGAACTGTTGTTTTCATTCACCAACTCTGTTCCACCATCTGTTGGTGGGTTGAGGAATCTCTGATCCTACTGAATTCTTTGTGCAATTTGGATAACTTACAGACATGGTTGCTTTTGATAAGTGTTGGTTAATTCAGTGTCAAACCTAGCATCTATTTTCAAGCTTATCCTGATGTTGAGTGGGATAGCATGTTGACATTGAACAATTGGGAGAGAGAGATTAACAATTAAAATCATTCAAAATTGTTGACATAAAAGTAGATGATAGCAATGATGGGTATGAAAATAAATTTGAAGATCAATTTCAAAATTGTCATCAAATAGGATTAAACAGCAAGAAACAAATATGCATCCCCATAAATAGGATGTCTGTTACATAGCTTACACTCTGATGTTAAGGCAAGGTCCCTATGATCAAAATTTTATCGTATTGTTTGTATGCCTGACCACATTGACTACTAAACAGAAACTGGAAGGGGCTGCAAGGACACCGATGTTCTCATGTGTTTCTCTGCTTGCAAACCACCATGAATTTATTCATCTTAAGTGGCGTTCCTCATCAACCAGAATAAATCAGTGAATTGACTCTCCAAGTGCATGAACAGGTTCTCTTCATTCCCCAAATTCAGCTAGCATGGTCGCTGCTCAATTTCTCCATCCTGACACGCAAAAGTTCCATCTTTGAGCTTGATTCTCTAAACAAAATCAGATCATTCAGTTCAGTAAAGATGATTTATTTGTGCTAAATGGTATCCTAACTAACAAATATACCGGTCAGTGTCTGTGGCACTTTGTTGAATTTCAAACAAGGTGTAAACAGTATAGTGGATAAAATGAAGGGCACAACAACAAACTGCATGTGACCATGAAAATTCTTTCTAATATTCATCAATAAGAACACAAATGGTTAGCCTGTGATCATGCTCGAAATGGAGGAATATGCACTTATTATGTATTTCAAAAATGAGAGCATAAAGCTTGGTTTTCTTAGATGAAAATTCTATTCCCATAGAAAAAAAAAAATGCTAGATGAAAGCGCAAACACTTTTGAATAACTGCTAGGGAATGGAAACAAGACATGAATACATTATACTATTCAAGGCTCCCAAATAAGCAAACAATCTCCTATCTGGGAACAAAATTCAACTACCATACTAATCATCTGAAAGCATGTACAATTAAGTCCAGGAAATTTAGATTTCTCTCAATACAAACTAGCCTAAAGCAAACCATGAAAAACTACTGAAAATTTTCAAAACTTTTCATGGAAAAGCATTACTGAAGTTGATTTTATCTAAAATTAGTAGTTCTAAAAATCTGAAAAAACTAACGCATGCATGCACATGCATTACAGACAATGCAAAGAGTCATATTATAACAGCAAGTATATACTCAAAGCATCCATGATTGGTTCTTAAGACCCACAGGAAACACAACATCCACTTTTGGAGAAAGAATTATCATATGAAAAATAAAATAGAAAAGGAAAAAAGCTGATATTGATTATATATAATGGAGAGGTTAGAAACTATGATATATCAAGAAAAAGTACTATACCAAACACATCCAATGACTTGATCTTCCAAATTAGTAAAATAATAATAATAATTATCATTATTAATATAAATAAATAACCTCCAAACTAAAACATACTCCAATACATAAACAGATGTGGTTTTTTAAAATTAACATCCACCAATAGCATACTTCTATTAATTAGAAGACAAAAAAAAAAATTTAAATCTCAGGCAACAAAAATCTGAAACAATAATACTTGAAGAAAACCAAACATAAAGCATGATAACATAAAAACATACTTCAACTAAATCAGACAGAAAGGTTTTGCAACTTCAAAAGCCGCTTAATTGCTGGAGAGACACTCTTTGCTGTCTTCCGAGCCTTCTTCACCTTAACTTTTTTGGTAGAAGAAGAGAATTCCCTAATGGGCCCAGGAGGTACACCTTTCTTCATCGCACTTCCTCTAGGAGTGGCAGAGGGCGGTAGTCTCAAGCTCTGTGGGGGCAAAGGGCTATGCGGCTTCCAAACCAAGTTGTTCTTCATAGAGAACCTAACCTTCTTAGTGCTTTTCTCCCCACTCTTTCCAGCTGTGTTTCCTCCACTGGCATCAATTGAACTACCAGCAGCCTGCATATCAACATTTTTTGCTCTTTTTCTCTTCTTTGGGACAGTATTAACTTCCAAAGATGTTACAGCATCAGCTGAGATTGTGTTGCCATTGACCAGCCCGGCTTCAGCAGCAACCTTCTCAAATTGCTTCTGGAGATTAGAAATTACAGATTCATCAAAATTAAAGGCCTCTGGGACATTGTCTTCATCCCCATTAACATTCTTGCAATCAGAACCAGAATCTGCCTCAATCATTGGTTCGGAAACAACATTTTCTGTGGCTGATTCTGATAGCCTGATATTCTTCATCTTTTTCTTTTTCTTCTCAACATCATCTGAGACCTTCACAGATTGATTCTTCTCCTTCTTCTTCTTCTTCTTCTTTGATGACTCAACATCACCAGTGCCATTTCCCTTGACCACCTCAGTCTCCTCCTTGCTTTCAAAGACAGCTTGCAATTTCTTCCTCTTCTTCAATGGTTTATTCTGACCTCCCATTTCCACCTTAGTCTCTAAAGATTGAGCTGCCTCTCCTTCATTCCAATTATCAAAATCATCACTGGAAATCGTCACTCCGGACTTCTCCAAATCCTTCTCAAACTTCAGAAATCCCTCATGTAACCCAAATAATACCTTCCTATTACCCTGCAGAGTCTCTGTCGATGAAGCCAACTCAAAGAACTTTTTGGAGAACCCCAACAAAAATGCAATCTTTCCAAACTTCTCCACATCTGATCCCGTCTCCACACACTCCCCCTTCTTTGCCAATTCCAGGAACTGCACCCCGCTCTCAAACAACCGATTAAAAATGTTACTCTTAATCTTATTAACCAAAACTTTATCTGGAGATTTCTCCAGAACTGAAAAGAATGGTTTCAAAAGCTCATCTAGGGTTTGCAAGGGAATAGGAAGGAACTCTTTGAGTTCGTCCAAAAAGATCTCGGCGACATGGTAGTTGACACCTTGCGCCTGGTGCTTATCGGAGGAAAGGAGGGACTTTTCGGAGAGAATAGTTACCAGATTGACGGCGAGGTCGAGATCCCAGGAACGGGAACGGAGAAGAGCGAAGACGGCGCGGATGGTGCGGCGGAGGAGGGCATAGAATTTGTCGAGGCGGAGGAAGTCGATACCGGGCCACTCGCGGCGGAGCGTGGCGAGGAGGGCGGAGAGGTAGCGGAAGGAGAGGTCGACGGGGAGGGATTCGATGAGCGAGGCGACGCGGGAGGCAAGGGCGAGCTGAACAGGGGGCTTGTCGGCGTGCCATAGTGCGTAGAAGAGGCCCTTCCAGATCTTGAGAAGTTCGGCGTCTGATGGGGGCGGGGAGACCGCAGGGAGCCACGAGACAAACAAGCGCACCGCACGGCCGCGGGCAGAGGTATTGCAAGAGGCTAAAAGGCGAGCGATAGCGGGGGCCGAAATCTCGCCGGCGTCCATGGCCGCCGCCTCCATGCTTGAAGGGAGAGGACGTAAACCCTAGACTTTAGATCGAAACCCTAAAGCAGATCGATGCTAAGAGAGTTATCAGAAATCAGAGCACTGGTGTTTGGGGAAACGGCGATCGAGCGGATTTGGGAAACGAGATGTCGGCAACATGGTAAAAAAAACGTCCGGAAATTAATTGCAAATATTAGATTTTGCTATCTGTTTATAAATATTATTCTGATTCTGTGTTTGGGAGTGGAGTTGTGCTTTCCGTGTTTATATTCCTGAAAGTGGGCCGTGTAAAAAAACCGATTAAACCGTAAATCGGACCGAACCGATGGTTTTTGAACCATCGGTTCGGTTTCAAATGGTTCAACCAATAATCGATCTTGTCTGATTTTGAAACCGGTTCAATATAGTTTAATCCGGTTCCAAGTTTTGGAACCACTGTTAAAATCGGACTGGACCGGTTTGGGTATGTATATATTTTTAAATTTTTTTAAATTTTTTTTAGAGTTATCATTGATAACTTATCATTGTTATCAACAAAGATTTTAATTCGAGGTTTTAATGGAAGGTTGGCTGAGGCTTTAATCTACACTCTATTGATAAATGGAATGTAGAGATCCTGTAACTTTCTTCTCAATTGGAAGACTGTCTAATTATTGTTAATTATATAAAATTAATTATTCAAAGTAACATTAAAAGTTTAAAACCATAAGACAATAAATATAAAAATACATTGTACACATAAAGTAAAAAAAAAGGAGATATTTCTAGATAAGGAATTAATTGATTTAGTTATATTTTAAAAATGTAAAGAACTTCTAATTTTAAATTCCTTATATTTAAATTTAGTTTGAGATATAAGATTTGAATTGATCCAACATTTTCAACCAAAAACATCTACTTAATAATAATAATAATAATAATAATAATAATAATAATAATAATAACTTCTTCATCCTCTTTTAGGATTGATTTTATTAGTATAACTTTGACTAATAGATTAGTTTCATAGAAATGCATCATTATAACAACAAATAACTTCACTTCAAATAATTAAGAAACTAATGTATAAAAAAACCTTGAAATTTGGATATTTTAGTTCATCTCCTATTTGATACCTGTTCATCTCTCTCTCTCTCTCTCTCTCTCTCTCTCTCTCTCTCTCTCATTTTTTTTTTGTTTCCCATACTACTTAATATTTATATTTCCCATGCTATTCTGTTGGACACTTTCCACTTAAAAATTAAATAAGGGTTTCATTTCCACACATAAATTTAGGAACTTTCTTCACCTCTAATGAGAATCCTTGGTTATGCTCCTCTCTTGATCGATTTATGTTGTCAAACGTATTTTAGTTTATCTACAACTTTTCCTTCCTCACTACAACTCTCATATTTTCTTCTTTCTCACCATTTTATTAATTGTTTATTTGTAGTTAAATGAGGACAAAAGAATACATAAAGGAAGAAAGAAGAAGCGATTTCATTTATTCAATTTGTATAACGCTTCACAAGCTAATCAAATTAATATTTTTTTAAATCCAAGACCCTCAGGAGCAGATTTCGAGGATGGGGAGACTAATGCCGGCTAGGCTGCAACAGTCGATTCTCTTGTAGCTACTTGAGCCATGAAGGGAACACAATTAACAATGGAACAATGGAACAATGTAATAATGGAACAAGCTTATTCACATTAATGAATGTGATTTAATCACTTTTCCAAAAAATAATAAAAAATAAAAAATAAATAAAATAAAATTGCCAAGGCCATTTACTAGTAATTACTAATAAAATCAATCCGCGTGCCTATATTTTTCAAAAAATCTTATGTTCTCAAACTATTTATATTTCTCATGCTACTTCGTTGATAAGATAATTTAAATTTTAAAATTAAGCCAACCTATAAGGTAATAATTAAAACGTCCATTAATTATTAATACTCTCTCTCTTCTCTAACATTAATTACAAGTTTCCAATACTTACTTCGGTTTCCAATACTAATTAGATTTCTCATGCCTTCCATTGTTGTGTTTGTGTGCTATATATATATTTTTTAAAAAAATTTCACTAAACTACACTATGATTTATCTCTATATCAATTCGGGATTTATGGTTTGACTTGTGACATTTTAGTACTCTATAGTCTAATTTGTGAGCAAATAGGTGCCATAACGCTTAACCCGTTAATATTTGCTAACATGACATAAAAAATTCAAAAAAATTTAAACAAAAATTAAGAAAAACTTATAAAAATCCCATAATATCACTCAAATTTGAAAAACAAAATAAAATAAAATCTTTAAAAACCCCCCCAAAAAATTAGAAAAGCTTCTAAAACAATCCGTAATCCATGAAATTCAAAAAAATAAAAATTAAATAAACTAAATAAGAAAAAAAAGGAAAAAAATTGAAAAACTTTGAAAAACAGAAAATCCTATATATTAGAAACATCAAAAACAAATTCAGAAAATTACCAAAAAAACACAAAATCTTTAAAAATAAAGAAAAAATTGAGAAAAGACTTATAAAACCCACATAAAATTTAGTTATCAAACCCGGCCTACGCATCAACCCTCCCGAGGCTCTAGGTCATGGGTCAACTGGTTCAACCGTCGGGTCATTCGAGTCAATGTTGGGTTAATAACTTAATATAAATATTTTTAAATGTTATTTTTAAAATTATAAATTATTTTTTAATGTGTAATAATATATAATATTCATTAATTATTTAAAAAAAAACAAATGTGTTATCAATTCTCATTTGAATTATGCCATGCTTAACATCCCTAACATAAAAATGTCTCTGAAATGCATATACTGAACAATGTGTACAATGACAGAGCAAATTACAAACCATATTGAATCATTTATGTAGGGATTTAGTTTTTAATTTTTTTTATTTTAATAAAATTACATAATTTTCCTTTAATATATTAAAAAAAAAGTTAAAAACTCAAGGATAAAATGGTCATTTCAGAAAAAACATTGACCCGACAGGGTCATAGAAACCCGCCCAGGTCACCGGGTTTGGTCGGGTCAAACCAGGTCAGGCCTGTTCAAAGCGAGTCACTTACTTAAACGGGCCAACTAGAGACCCGGATCGGTTTAAGCCCTGGGTCACCGAGTTGACCAGTTGGACCACCGGGCTGGCCCGAGTTTAATAACTATGCATAAAATCACTTAAATTTAAAAATAAATAA
Organism: Dioscorea zingiberensis; assembly: GCA_026586065.1. Classification (NCBI taxonomy): domain Eukaryota; kingdom Viridiplantae; phylum Streptophyta; class Magnoliopsida; order Dioscoreales; family Dioscoreaceae; genus Dioscorea; species Dioscorea zingiberensis. The sequence goes on along the minus strand of CM048818.1, from coordinate 18,032,062 downwards.
ATAAATAAAATCTTTAAAAACCCCAAAATTTTTAAAAAACTTCTAAAAAAACCAGTAATCCATGAAATTCAATACAAATAAAATAAACTTAGAAATTTCTCCCCAAAAAAAACAAAAAAAACCCACAAACTCTTTAAAAAACAGAAAAATCCAAAGAATTTGTAAAAAGTGCAAAAAAAACCCCCAAAAAAATCCACAAAATCCCCTAAAAAACTATAAAACCTAGAAAAATTTCTAAAATATCCAGAAAATTCAAAAAAAATCCAAAAAAAATTCAGAAAATTTAATAAATTTACAAAAAATCCGAAAACCCCAAAATATAAAAAATAATAATAAAAAAGTCAATTAAATAAATGAAAAAAATATCTGAAGTTTATATACAGATTTTGTGTTCTAATTTATTTATTTATTTTTCGATATTTTGAGATTTTTTTTAATTTTTTTTGGAAATTTATGAAAATTTCTGGAAATTTTTTTGGCAAAATTTGAGTTTTTTTTGGTGAATTTTATGGATATTTTACAAAATTTTATAGGTTATTTTTAGTTTTTTTAGGGGATTTTGTGGATTTTTGTGGGATTTTCTGCACATTTTACAAAATTTTCAGATTTCTTTTTTAAGAGTATTGTGGGGTTGTTTATGTTTTGTTGTTGTTGTTATTTTTTTTTAGGGAAATTTGTTCTTTAAAACCACCCTTCTTATATTTTTAATATTAGTTAGACTATGAACCCAGTTAGGGCAATTTGTCATTTTATTTAATTTTTTATATTTTATTATTTTTTTAATCTCAGGGCCAAAATATTTGTCAAAATGGCCCTGGGGTAGTACAGTCAGCATTTGAGACTGCTGACTAGGACAAAAAATTAATAAAAAAATATTTTATGATTCGTCCTCCACGGCGTTGGCGACGCTATGAACCCGCCTTCCGATCTCTCTGCCATCGACGACGATGAAGTAGTGCAGTCGAAGCAGCAGCGATGCACGACCCTCCACAACGCCAAGTAAAGGTTGGGCAGATTGCGATTCTAGTCTGGCCATGCTCAAAGATTTTCAAACATTGTAGTGACTTCTTTGAATCAACACTTTGCTCTCAGAAATAACCTTCCAATTCTTAATTTTCATAGTTACATACAGGAATGACAATCTACAACAATGGGATCAAATGAAAAACCCTAAATAGCACAGCCTCACAAAGCCCCTGCTCCACATTCCATTAACCACAAGGAATCAGCTGACAATCAGAAGAGATCCAAAGTTCCAACTTTATGAATCAAAAAGTCAAAAAACATGAAAAACAGATCAATTGAGTGCCAATTAGGTCAACAAGATTGCAAGCAAAATTATGCATACCCACATGAAGGTCAGTTTAAAATTTTTCTCAATCAAGGAATCAGCTTTCCATTAAAAACAGGCATTTCCCACAGCAAAGCGAGCTAAAACCCTAAAAGTGAGGATATTTGGACAGGCCGGAGACGGAGGACAAGGAGGGGTGGAGAGCGATGCGGGCGAGAGATTCGAGGTAGCCGAGGTTGGAGGAGATGGAGCCGCGGCGGGGGTGATGGGGAGGGAAACGGGAGAGAAAGCGGAGCTCGGCGTCGACGAGGCGGAGGAGGGTGAGCTTGGAGGAGACAGAGATCTTGGAAGAGGGAAGGGTTGGTCGATGGCGTTGCGGAGGGTCGTGCATCATTTGCTTCAAGCACTACTTTATGTAAATTAAATGCGGCGGCAGTGGAGAAATCGGAAGAAGGCCCGGGTTAATGCCAGCCGTGGAAGACGAATCATAAAATATTTTTTTATTAATTTTTTGTCCTAATCAGCGATCTCAAATCTTGGTATCAACCTCGAGCCATTTTGACAAATACTTTGGCCCTGGGATTAAAAAAATAATAAAATATTAAAAATTAAATAAAATGACAAATTGCCCACCCAGTTATCTATCCTCTACGGCTTTTGCCGAATATATGAATGTGTTTTTTTAATTAAAAAAAACTTCTTTAAAATTCCAAATTATGAAAATCATTCTAGCAATGTGAAGCTCCATTAAATCTATGAAATATCAAAGCTACTGTGAATAACAAAAATGGACTCAAACATAACCCTCATAGGTTTTGCAAATTTTATTTCTAACTAAAAGATTGATTGCCAAAGGCTTCACGGCCGAGTGGCAGAGGTCCTCCGCACACGAGAAGAGAACCCAGGTTCGATTCTCCTCTGTGACAGTCGCGATTACATTGTGTGGAGTCACCCAGGTGGGTGTGGCCCACATGCACCTGATTAAACTTGTGTGGGATTGGTAGTCTCAGGCGGATAACTTGAGGCGGTAAAGAAGGCGGGATTTGTAGCCACAGTAATGGTCGTAAATGCCGTGGAGTGAAACCCTGTTGAAACCCGTGGTAGTCCGATCCGTGTGTATGTCCTATCTTAGATTATAATGGGATTTATCCCCTTAATTCTAAAAAAAAAACTAAAAGATTGATTATGTCCCTGCACAAGTCATCAATTCAGGTTTTTTTGTCATTTCTCGTCTTCACTTGTGTTTGGTTTCTTAAGAGGTAATTAAAAGCGGGATTTGTCTCTATTAGAAGTCATCAACTTACTGTATGATTTGTGACTCGAAGTGACTATTTGATACAAGCACTGGAGTGAGTATTAACGATCAAACATTACCTATATATTTAAAAAGAATTAATGCAAAATCAAACTTGTTCTACTTGGATCCATCTAACATAAATTAAAAATATTCAAACCCAACTTATCTAAATGCGCTAAAGAGTTGCATGATGTTATATATTCCTAAGCATCATATCATCAGCAAAATAAAAAAAAAAAAACTTTATGAAACAAAAGGTGTGTGATTCTGAATTATCTGAAAAAGTGAATTGGAATTGGATAATAATTGAAGATGCAGATTAGATCAAGTTGTTGCAGAGAGAGAGAGAGAGATGCTGCTTGTTCTGAGTAAAGGTAGTAGTACTGGAGGTGGAAATGCTTTATTCTTTTTCTCCCATGGGATCTTATGAAATGAAGGTACAGTGAAAGCAACTGAGCTGATGGTCCAGCAAAAAGGCATCCTCAGTTAGTTATTATTTTTGGAACATTTGTGAATGCATCTACAGGAATGACAGGCCAGTGGATTGGTTTGTTTTGGTGGTGCTATCGTTCTAAACTTCTTAGGAGAGGAGAGGAGAGGAGAGGAGCATCTTCAGGATCACCACACATAGACAATAGATAAAGGACATGTACTACTTACTATGCCTATCTATCTATCTATCTATCTATCTATGATTCTTCATATATATGGCGCCATTGCAACAGTTTGAGTTTTGTCTTTCTTTATATTTATCAAGAAAAATAATTAATTGAATTGAGAATTGCTAAAAGAGAAAAGATGAATCATGTGCTATTTGATAGGGTTTCTTACATTGATTTCATGTGCGTAATGACATCATAAACCCCAAACCCGAACTGGAAAGCGGATTCAATTCCGACTCCTTGTCAGTTCGGATCCATTAAAGAACTCGGACCCACCACAAAACTTTCCACCCGAGCCCATTAATTGCCGACCCGCTCCGTTAATCTCCACCACACCATCTCCTCCGCGTTCCACCGTCCGATCGGAGGTGATTTCCGATCTCGATGAATCACGTGACTAGCACCACCCCCGAGTTCAAATATTCCCATTTGGTATCCCGCCGTACTCCTCCATGGGTGTTTCCGTCTTTTCATCACTCTCCCGCCTAGCCATTAGGATCGTTACCGCCGCCGCCGCTGCCGCGCCGACCGAGCCACCGAAACGTGCGGCGTGCGGCGAAGCCGAGCCACCGCCGCATCGTGCGCTCCTCCTCCGCCCTCCGACTTATAACTCTCCCGCCACGGCTCACCCCTGTGATCTCTGACACGCTTCTCAAGCCATTTACGATCCTGCCATCAGCCGAGGCACGCGCGCGCGATGCCGAGAACCTTCCACTCTCCGTGATGATCATCTCCGACCGAAGAAACAAAAGATCCGACGGTCTTAGATCGCTCCACCGCTCCTGAGTGGGATCACCGTTGGAGACGATGATCCGGTGAGCGAACCGCTTCTCCGCGTGCTCAACGGGGAGGAGGCCGTCCTTCCGGTGAGATACGGCGGCGGAATCGGCGGATCGACGAGATCGGGGGTCGATATCGATGAGGGCGGAGGTGGATTTCTCGCCGGCGGAGGAGTGGCGGCCGGAAACTCGACGGGGGGGTTTGTCGGATTCGAGATGGGGGATGGGGGGGAGCAGGAGGAGGTCGTCGGGGGAGACGGGAGAGCGGCAGAGAGGGCAGGTGGAGTGGGCGGACAGCCAGGTGTCGAGACAGTCGAGGTGGAACGCGTGGCGGCAGCGGGGGAGGAGGCGGAGGGGATCGGAGGGGAGGAAGGATGAGAGACACACCGCGCAGTCGAGGAGGGAGGTCTTCGAGCTAGGGCAACGGAGGGAGGAGAAGCGGAAGGCCGGGAGGGAGTCGATGAGGGCGGGGGAGAGCCCAGAGTTCCGGCGAGGGGCGGCGGTGGCGCCGGAGGAGGAACTCGGACCGAAACCCCCGGAATGAGGGTTGTTCTTGCAATGCTTCGCGTAGAGGAGAAGGAGCGAAGTGATAGAGAAGGTGGTTGTCAGCACGCCGACGATGATCGCAACGGAGGGACGGAGGGCAGCGTAGCTCGGTGAGGGTGCGGCGAGAGGTGTTGGCGACGGAACCGGCACCGCCACGTGCGGGAGTTCGGATAGGCAGAGCCCGAGATTCCGGCAAAACCCCATCTCTCTTTCTCTTCTCTTCAGAGACCGGTGAGCTTTTCAAAGAAACGGCATTCAAGAAGACGAGCAGAAAAGGACAAAGGAAAGGTACGAATATACTAAAACCTCCTCAATCTATTTTGATTTTTACTTCTGTGCCATTGAATCTTATTTAAATGGTGAGGGTATTTTGGTCAATTAGAAAGAGAGAGCAGATTGGTAGGTGATTATTAAATATTAATTAATAGAATGATTTTTTGCAAATCGGTCCTGAAATCCTATTTATTTATTTATTTATAAAAAAAAACCCTCATTTAATAAGAGGCGAGGAACCCGCGGGCGCCATGAATGCGCTCGATCTCTCGCTCTCAATCAAAGGAGCGCACGTGAGTTGCGTTCATTAATGCAAGGGATTAAGAGGGGATTAACGTTAAAAGGGATGGATTAGTTTAATAAAACCGTTTTCATTATTGATATTTAATTTAATGGGACCTGATTTGGACTTGAGAGGTGGAGAGATAGAGACAAGTGTGTCAATTATTCTCCTGTTGTGCTAGATCTGTGGGAGTGTCGCTAAAGAGAATGCACTGCATGTGCATTATTAGATCATATTGAATGTATTATTATTATTTTTTTCTTAGCTCTCATGATTAGTACCAGAAGAATTTCCTCTTGTCACTTGTTTCCATGGCCCCTTTTATCTCTTTCATGAAACTTAAATTAACAAGCTCTTTCCAAAAAAATGGAGGGGCGTGGTTACTAAAAACACAAAAATAAAAAATAAAAAAATATTTAGATTTTTTAGATATAAAATAAATTTTATTAAATTGTTTTGGTATATTTGAGTTAGAGGTGAATATTGTGCAAGTGTAAGTTCAAGAGTTTTAATTTATTTATTATTATTATTATTATAAAGAGCTATAAGACAGAATAAGTCAGGAGGTTGAAGGACAAGTTGCAAGTGTTGATAGGAAATTAGGTGTGGTTTCATTGTCACTTAAAACGAAAGAAAGAAGAGATGAAAAACAAGAACATTTATATACACGAGGGAGGGATTGATTCACTGTGAAGAAGGTAGGGAAGCAGAGACACGAAAGAATGAAGTCTAACCCATCGATGTCGATCGGCAGGGCCCCAGTGGGTGAGTGAACAGTGACAGCCCTGTAGAGCTTAACAGCAAACAATGAAAGCAATGGTTCAGTTGCAGTGTAGCTCTTTGCAGGCTGTCTTTGTCTCCGTATATTACTCGTCTGGCGTTGTGTCAGTGGGCTCTACACCATAGAAGAAGGGTTCACTGTTCCCCCATTGTGAGAGATCCAAGGATGATTCTGATTGATTCTCCGTTTCCGTCTTGCCCGTCGGCGTCGAGGTCCCCGACTATGTCGTTGGCCGCCTTTGTCTGTAGGTCCCCACTGGCCATTCATTTTTTTTTTATTATTTATTTTTTAAAATTAGATAAATCATGTTGTTCATTAAATCAAAAAAGGTTTCAATTTAGTACATAAAAAGCTAATAATACTGTAGAGGGGATATAATAATGCAAGTAACACTAGTTAGAGAAGTTACCAACGGTCACGAGGGTCTATTGGTACAAAGGTTCCTTGGTAAGAGGGGGTTCTTACGGATAGTTCGGGATCAAACCCCCGTTCTTATAAGATGAGGGTCAGATGAACGGATCTGTGTCTACATGCGCTGCCGAACTTGTACACGTCCTTTGACCTCCTTCGGGGGATCTTGTCGCCTTAGTCAAAAAAAAAAAAAAAAACACACTAGTTAGAGAAGTTGTGGTTCTCTCCTTCGTTGTTGGATGTCTATGGCCCTTCAAGCCAAGCTTCACTTGGTCAGTGACTTTGTCTCTACTAACTTGGCCCATATTAACACATGTAGTATATCAAACCAAGATAGAAGGAAAAAATTAATGTTAATGATTAACTTTGATATACACACGGTGTTTATGATAAAAATATTTTCTATTTCATTTTATCCATAGAGTTCATAAAATGGCGAAGATCACCAGGTGTCGTCCTATCTTTTGTGGTTTGTCCACTAGGTTGGAGGTCCATTGTCCTTTTATTACATGTGGTTCAATGTTCATCTCGAACATGTGAAAAAAATGATCCCGAATTCTATTGGTCACCCAGGTCGCCGTCAGAGCTTCGTTCTAGTATAGCGCAGGTTTGATTCACGGTTGAGGACACCTTTCATCACAGGTCTGTTTGGGTCTAAAAAAATGCATATCTTAAAATATCATGATATTAAAATATTTTCATGTGGCAAGCCAAGGACACAAATTCCAAGATAGCCAGAGAATACAAATCTCGAGGCGACCTCAAATATCAAGATAGCCCGAGAATATATATCTCGAGGCGATCTCAAATTCCAAGATGTCCGATAATACAAATCTCGAGGTAATAAAAAAATAGAAATCCTAAGATAATGCACGGGCACAGATCCCGAGACAAATCCAAGACAATCCACAGGTACAGATCCCGAGGCAAATCCTAAGATAATCCACGGGCACAAATCACGAGGGAAATGCAAGATAATCTAAGGGAACAAATCCCGAGGCAAAATGGGAAAATATAAATATAGTTCCCGAAAAAATAACAATAATAATAAAAAATCAATCAAATCAAATTAAAATTTGAAAGAATTAAGAAATAAAAAAAATCAATCAAATCAAAAATCAATCAAATCAAATTGGCCAAGAAAGGAAAAAATCAATCAATTCAAATTAAAATTAAAAGATTGATCTTATTGGTCAAGAAAGGAAGAAATCAATCAAATCAAAATCAAAATTAAATCAAATTTGAATAAAAAAAGGGAAAGGAAAAGAGGATTGATTATATATGGGAGAAAAGGGAAGAAGAAAAGGGAGAGATCAAGTACACCTCTCCCATTTTCCACCATCATCATCCTCGCCACCGGAAAGAAAGACCAAAATATAAGTTGTTATTGCCGTCCCGTAAGATCTCATCATTGTAGGAGAGAAGAGAAAGATGATATGTATCCCCTACCGTTGTCCTCTTGTCGCCGCCGTAGATAGAGAGAAGCTGTGTGGTTGATCTCGGTCGAACGAGCGGACATGATTCTGTCTCTGATGGCTTTGCCGAAGGAGACAGGCTCAAGTCCACTACCGACAAGATACCGTTGCCGACAAAAGTGCTATTGATGTCGTCGCTGTCGTTGCCGCCTTCAATCATCACTGCTGCCAGGATGGATACCATCCTGGTGCGCGGCGGCTCTATCGTTAAGTCTGCTAGCCCAGCCGTCGATGACCACTGTCATCATCCCGCCGTCATCGGAGAAGAAGCAAGGGACTATACAATAGCTTCTTGCTGCCCACCTTCATCAGAGAAGAGGCAAAGGCTATACAATAGCCTCCTTGCCGCCGTTGTCTTCAATGGAGAAGAAAGCAAATTAAAGGTTATATGATAACTGTTGGATAATCTCTTATTAATCAACCCAAAATCACCTCTTAATCCAGTAAATCAGTAGTAATTAAACACATTCAAAATAACAATTTAAATCAAACACTATGAACACAAAACCAGCCCCAAAACTGAAGAGAAAGATTAGAAAGATCAAGCCTGGGTAGGGCGTGCGATAGCACTGCCCTAAAAGCCGATTATCGCCTCCTTCGTGCAGGAATTCGGCGATCTCTCCAGCTAATAGGGTATCCTAACCCACGCTTCGATCGGCACCTCCCTGTGGCACGTCACCGGGAAGGCGTAGCTCAAGTATCCCCAAAATGAAAGTGGAGAAGATGATGAGATTGCCAAACTTCAAATTGAGGATGAAGATGAGTGAATGGAAAAAAGGCAGCCAGTAAAGAAGAAGTGCTGGAGAGTATGAAGATTAGAATTCACTGTCGGCTAGGGTTGCAACAGTGGAATTTATAGAGCTGAATTTATTTCAACGGTCACAAACATATTCGTTGGGATTCAACGGCTCAAAAGTTGTTGGTAAAAGATGCATTTTAATAACTGATGTGAGGGTACATCCAACAATCCCCCACTACACTCACAATCAGTCGTAACACAGATCAAAATGAGGTATGGTGTATAACACACTCAAAATGAAGATGATTAAAGATTTATGTCTCAAAGTAAATCTAAATCAGGATGTTGTTTTCCATCGAAGAAGAAAGAGAAAGTATTTGTTGAATAGAGTTTCTGGGATTACACAAGACCATAGACTGAGGTGTCCTTAGGGACTTGAACCTTAGCCTTGTAGTAGAATCTCCAACTGATGGAAGTGTAGTGAACTATGTCTTGAACTACATTCCTTGAATCAACATTCAACCCAACTAGAAATCTTGTGCGATACTTGAGCAAGGCGGATTTGGCGCATTATTGGCCATGCGCACGTACCATTTCATGGAGATTTTAGAGAGTTAACCCACACTCTCACAACTGCGGCCTGACAGTGGTCTCCACATAGGTGAGATCTCCAAAGATTATATGTAGTGTGATATCTCTCTTAGATACAGCCTTTGATCTTATTAAGAGCTAAGCTCAGCCTTAAACCACTACATGAGAGCACACGTCATAGGAATAGGGTAATAATGATAAATGTATCTCAAATACATGTAGGGTGCTCTCCTAGTCAACCAATCAGATAACTTCCCTTTGAACTTCTATCCTGGGATCTCCATTCAAAGAAGTAGGGTTATTACTGTTATTGACCTTTATGGGTTTAGCCCCATTCCCCTCGACGCATCAGCTATCAATGATCTCGATAGCCCTTTAGTCAGGCAATCCGCTAGATTTAGCTCTGACTTTACATATTCGATGCTTACAACGCGTTGTGCTTGGTGCCTCCACCGACTTGTCTTGGGATCATGAATTGCACTGTTCATCTTTTCATTTGTACATTCACGTTTACGGTTCAATAGCTGATTTAGAATCACAATGTATAGCAATAGTATTCATATTTGAAGACATAACAGGAATTTCAGAAAGTAAATTCCTAATCCACTCAGCTTCAGTGCAAGTGGAATCTAGTGCAATGAGTTCAGTTTCCATGGTGCTCCTAGCATTGAGCTTCTGCTTTGCAGATTTCCATTGGATGGCTCCTCCACCAAGTAAGAACACTTGACCAGAGGTAGACTTTAAGTCCAGGGAATCAGATATCCAATTGGCATCTGTATATCCCTCTACAACACCGGAGAATCCCGTGTATTTCAATCCTCGGGACACTGTTCCCTTGAGATATTTAAGAACTCTTTCAAGAGCAGTCCAGTGCTCGGAGTTCGGGTTGCTTGTGTACCTACTAAGTTTGGTCACAGCATAAGCAATGTCGGGTCTAGTCCTGTTAGACAAATACATTATAGATCCTATGATTTGTGCATATCGATCTTGCCTTACAGGTTCACCCTTATTTTTCTTAAGGTGCACACTAGGATCATAAGGTGTGGCAGAAGGTCTGCAATCAAGGTAACCAAATTTCTCTAACACTTTCTCAGTGTAGTGTGATTGTGACAATGTTATTTCAGATTCTGTCCTAATGAGTTTGATTCCCAAAATCATATTTGCCTCCCCTAGATCCTTCATGTCAAATTTGGTAGATAAGAATTTCTTAGTGTCATTGATCAAATTCATGTTTGAGGCAAATATGAGTAAATCATCAACATAGAGACATATTATGACACATTGATCATTCACTTGCTTGTAATATACACATCTATCAAATTATTGACTTTAAATCCATAGGAAATAATTGTGGAATCAAATTTAGCATTCCACTGTTTAGGGGCTTGCTTTAATCCATAAAGAGATTTTATGAGCCTACAAACCTTATGCTCTTGTCCTGGGGCAATAAAGCCTTCAGGCTGCTCCATATAAATCTCTTCCTCTAAATCTCCATTTAGGAAGGCTGTTTTGACATCCATTTGATGGATTTCTAATTTATGTACAGTAGCTAAAGCGATTAGAACTCTAATAGTTGCAATTCGGGCAACAAGTGAATAGGTGTCAAAGTAATCTAAACCTTCCTTTTGTTTAAACCCCTTTAGCCACTAATCTGGCCTTATATTTTTCTATGGATCCATTGGGCCTTAGTTTCTTTCTAAATACCCACTTGCACCCTAGTGGCTTATTTCCTGGGGGCAAAGTAGTAAGGATCCAAGTATTGTTACTCAAGATTGAATTTATTTCATCGTCAATTGCTTCTTTCCAGAAAGGAGAAGCAGCAGATCTCATGGCCTCTTGATATGTACTAGGAGTGTCCTCAATCAAAAAGGTAACAAATTCACCTCCTAGGTTCTTTTCTATCCTTCCTCTCTTGCTTCTTCTAGGTTCTTCTATAGATTTAGGAATAGATCTACTAGAAGAATCATGGGCTATAGGAGCAAAAGTAGGATACTGAGGTATTGAAGTCCTTAAGGGAAATATGTTCTCAAAATAGGTAGCGTCTCTAGCCTCAATAATTGTGTTGTTGGCTATTTCATTCACCTCATAATTGATCACCAAGAATCTGCCAACATTACTATCTAAGGCATATCCCAGAAATACAGTATCAATTGTTTTGGGTCCAATTTTCCTAACCTTTGGTTCAGGTATCTTGACCTTAGCTAAACACCCCCACACTTTGAAGTAATTCAGTTGTGGCGCTCTTTTCTTCCAAAGCTCATAGGGTGTCGTGTCACGGTCCTTAAATGGTACCCTATTTAGTATGAAACATGCTGAGAGAAGGGCCTCCCCCCACAAGTTCTCGGGTACTCCAGAACTTAATAACATGGCATTTACCATATCTATTAATGCCCTGTTTTTCCTTTCTGCTACCCCATTGGACTCTGGAGTATAGGGAGCAGTGAACTCATGGATGATCCCATTCTCTTCACAAAACTGAGTCATAGCATGAGAGGTGTATTCACCACCTCGATCAGACCTAAGAGTCTTAATAGATTTCCCTAATTGGTTTTCAGCTTCATCTTTGTAAATCATAAATTTGCTGAGAGCTTGATCTTTGATTTTAATCAAATAGACATAACAGTATCTAGAGTGATCATCTATGAATGTTATGAAGTATCTATTACTAGCTCTAGTGGGAGTTCTATTTGAATCACAAATGTCACTATGAATCAATTTAAGTAAATCTGAGTTCCTATTAATGTGTTGGAAAGGCTTTTTAGGAAGTTTGGCTTGGACACAAATTTGGCATTTTGAGTTAGAGTCAATTTTTGATTTAGGAATCAAGTTTAGGTTCATTAATCTTCTTATTGTTCCAAGATTCACATGTCCTAATCGTCCATGCCAAGTCTCACAAGATTCAACATTCATGATCATAGATGAAGAAGAAGAAGTAGAAGCAAATTTATTAAAAGATAAAGTGGAAGGTTCACAGACATTTAATCTAAATAAGCCTTCAGATACAAAGCCTTTTCCCACAAAATGATTTCCCTTAGTGATTACAATTCTATTTGACTCTAATACAATTTTGTAACCAGACTCAATCAAAAGTGAACCACTGATCAGGTTCCTCCTAATGTCTGGCACGTGCTGAACATCCAGTAGAGTAAGGACTTTGCCTGATGTCATCTTGAGGTCTATTCGTCCTTTCCCTAACACATGTGACACTGATCTGTTTCCCAGAGTCACACATCCTCCACTTGAGACCTGGTAAGTGGAGAACCAGAAACATTCAGTACAGACATGGACGTTAGCACCAGAATCTAAAAACCACTCTAAGTTTTGATAAGTCAAATTCACCATAGGGATAAAGCTTATTGATCTCAACTGAGTCTCAGTGGATGGCACACCCATCTCAAGTACATTTGCTTGTGGTTTGGGTGGACCAGAGTTCTGCTTCGTTGGTGCAGTCTTCCTGAAGAAGCAGTCCTTCGCCACATGGTTGGTCCTACCACAAACAAAGCAATGTTTAGGGTTCTTCTCAGAATTCTTTAAAGAAAGTGGTCTAGTCTGAGAAGTATGGTGTGTGTGTGGTTTGCCCCTATGTTTAAAGTTTTTGCCCCTGGGAGAGTGATTTTTGTTCTTAGGTGACTGTTTGGGGCCTTTGGGGCTATTACTGGACTAAGTCATGTAAACTTTTCCCTTGGAGGTATTCATGGCTCTAGAGTAAAGACGGTTTGCCTCTTCGGTCCTAAGCATGTTATAGACTTCTAGTAGGTTCAGTGTGTTAATCTTGTGTTTGAGTGAATCAGCAAAATCAGACCAAGATGGTGGAAGTTTGCTAAGTAAAATAGACACTGTGTGAACTTCTGAGAAATTTGTCCCATGTTTGCTAAATGTAGCAATGTACTCCTGAAAAGTAAGGATTTGTTCTTCCATGGGTGTGTTGTCAACCATCTTAAAGTTGTCAAAGTCTACTGTGAGATGACTAACTCTAGTGGCATTGTTGGGACCATATTCGGTTTCTAAAGAGTCCCAGATTTCCTTGGCAGTTTTACATTCATAGTATTTGTTGCATAATCTCTTAGAAAGACAACTAAGCAAACGGTACTTGCAGTGGTAATTGATTTCTTTTGCAGTTATATCAGTCATGTTCGAGGATTGAGATTGATCAGAGTAGGAGATCGAATGTCTACGAAGGCTATCTGTAAAATCCAAGAATTTTCCTTCTTTGGAATAAGTATTTTATATTAAAGAATAAGGGGTAATTAAAATAGTCCCTAACTTAATTAAGTTCATGGATTAAAGATTTAAAAGAAGGGAAAATTAATTTAAAATATAAATTAATGATAATGGGGTCTGTAAGGACTTTTTCGGTAATTTTAAAGGTTGAAGGACCAAGAGGAAATTTGGTCTCTCTCACAGTAGATGGACAAAAAGGTAAATTAAAAAGAAGTAGGGACCTCTGGATAATTGACCAGTGGAAACCTTTATATAAATAAGTGGACTGCTAAGATTAAGAGATCGTGGATGAAGCAGATCGCGGAGCGTTATAACGACCAATGTGAAGCTACGTGGTTTGTTGTGAGACGTTCATCTGAGAGTGCGCTTGATGCGAGGCAGATGAATAGGATCTGGACGTTGGTTCTCGGTAGATCTCAGCCTTCAATCTGGGTGTTTATGGATCCGAGGCAACTACTTAAGCGGTGACCGTTGGATTGGATCCAACCGATCTCCACCACCCATCTACGGGGTGCCAATCTCGAGACGATGGCCGCCGTTACCCCAGCCGCGAACGCCAACGCGCGCCGCCGCGAGGTCCGCCATCTTCTCCGACCTTTACCCGCGGGAAAACCGGACACCACCGGCGAAACTGCCATGCAAACGCTCCCTCTGCCTCGCCTCCTCTCAGCTATAAGAATGGCTGCCCGTCGTCTCACTGGGAGCAAGGAGAGACAGTCCCCGGTGAGCGTGTTTGGAGGAGAGAGAGAGGAGCTTGGCCAGTGATCGCCGTATTTGAGTCCACGGTTGAGCGCGGGACCGTCGCGGCTATCCTTAGGCGGAGAAGGAGATCGAGACAGGGTACGGAAGGAGGTTGCAGCTCGAGCTCGCCGGAAAGTCAGAAAGCCTTCACTCGACGCCGGGAGGCCCTCCGGTGGTGCCAGATATCATCCTCGGTCTTCCGGTAATTGCTCACTCCCTTTTGAGACACTTGGATACTGCCTGCATGCACCCGTGTCGTTAGACCGAGTTCGCCGAAATAGTTGCAGCGCTCGGCTGGGATTAGGAGGCTCTAGTGAACAAGGTGGCGTTGGCCACCACCAAGGAAGGCGTTCGGACTAATTGGTGATCGTAGAGGCGATGCAAGCCAACCCCGGAGAGCCGTATGCTCGCCGGTGACGGCTCCGGTAGAGCTCGGTCGAGAGTGAGAGAGAGATAGTGAGAGAAGAAAAAATAATAATAAAATAAATAATAATTAGTTTATTAATCTAATCAATTAATAGACTAAAGATTTATTTAATCAATTATAAAAGATTAGTTTTAATCTATTATAGTGTGACATCTAATAACTCAATAAAACAAAGGGAAGTGTGGGAAAAATTAATCAATTTAATTGGCTAAATAAATTGGTAGAGGATTTAGTTAAATTGATTAAACAAATTAGTTGAAATTTGACATTTAGGTATTTAAATAATTAATACCTAAGTTAGTTAAGGAAAAATATTACCAAGGATGATTAATCGATTTAATACCTAGGTATCTAGGTGATTAAGTTGATTCAGGTGACAAGGTTAAAAACAAAAAAAAAAAACTAATTGTGGGGTTCATGGTGTAACCTAATTAGATTGAGCTAGAAAAATAAGTGGGTTCGGCCGAGTTATAAGAGAAAATAGAAAAGAATGACGCAAGGGGTGGGCTTTGAACCCATAACCCCCCAACTAACGTAGTCTAGCTCTAACCACTAAGCCATGAGAGGCCGCAGGTATAGTGGGTGGCCTTTTAAATTAAATAGTGGTGGGTCAGGCCAAGTCTAATGGGCTTGCTAACCCATAAGAGTGGACCCAAATAA
Organism: Dioscorea zingiberensis; assembly: GCA_026586065.1. Lineage (NCBI taxonomy): Eukaryota > Viridiplantae > Streptophyta > Magnoliopsida > Dioscoreales > Dioscoreaceae > Dioscorea > Dioscorea zingiberensis. The sequence continues at coordinate 18,016,885 of CM048818.1, read as the reverse complement.
CCTTAAGCGGATAGATTCAATCTAATAGGCTTTTAAACACGGCAAAGTAGGACCAAGGAGGTCAGTAGACTAGACATAACCAATTAGGGTTCGTACCACGACAAACAAGAATAAGGTTGACCGGTTGACCAGAGTTGACTAAAATTGACCAAATATAGGTTGAAAGTCAATTAAGGACTTGGAAATGAAGGAATAAGATCGGTAACCTAGCAGAAGGCCTTAAGGACCGGTTAGTGGGCTTAGGCCCACCGAAAGCGAGAGTCTTGCATTTGCATCTAGTGACATAGGATTTTATTAGAATTTTGGCTCTAATAGGACACTCTGCTAGCAGATACTCTCGGGGAGTCTTAGAGACATTACAAGAGGTGACTAAGGAGGTTTCCAGTTTCTGTTAGAGGTAAGTACACCTGCCTTGAGCTCACTCTTCGGAGTTTTCTTGGCTTTGCTATCGTCATGTTGATAGTTGCTTTATTGATTCCATACATGCTATCTTCTTGTTTTAAATTTTTGTTGAGCATGTATGTTTGTTTCGGGATATTGGTATCCCTGTTTGTTGTGATCTACTGCCCGGACTCAGTGGAGCGTGGGGGCTCCGATAAGGAAATGTTCAGGGACATGACACCCTGGCATTTCTGCTTGCCACGCCAGAGAGGCGATATTCTGGTGGTCCTACCCGTCAGTGGGGATGATACGCTGGCCGTGTCGACACATATGAGAGGTGGTACTACCGACTTACGACCGGAGGAGAATTAATGCGAAGAATTAGTGTTCTGGCATGGTTTCTGTGACCGAGTGATCCTTGAGTTTTTCTTTTGAAACTCAACCACGAGCTTGAAGGCTTACATTGTAGGGGTAAATTACGTTGTCTTTACTTGTGCTAGACTCCTAGATTTGTGTTTTCTTGGGGGATGTGGCCCTATTTATTTGACATGCTGCTTTATTATGTCTTTGTGACCCGCAGGGGTACTTACTGAGCTTTCCATTCGAAAGCTCACCCATTTGTTCTTTCTCTCTTTTACAGATCCCGAGGTTTAGGGGCTGGTGCTGGGGAGATTGTCTAGGAGATCAGAGGTTTGAGGGTCTCTCTTGTCTTTTTCCTTTGAGAGTTGTTTTTATGTAAGACCCGTGTAGGGACCTGATTTTGTATAGGGCCTATGGTCCCTTATGACTCTATGTTCTTTTGGACTTGAGTATGATTTTATGGTTTGTTATCTGCTTAATTTCATTTAGGCCTTGTATTCTAGCTGAGCTTGACTCTACTCGGGTACGGCAGGTCTGTTCACGTGCTCGGGATCTGAAATCCGGGACGGGGCGTGACACTATCAGAACCAAAGTCATTTGAATCAGATTTAGGGTTCCTAAGAGCTGAGGCTAAGCCTTGAGTGGAAAGCCAATACCCAGCTTGTGCTTGCCATCTCCTAAATATAGTCTTCCCGTCAAACTTCTCGGGTTTGTATGCCATGTCGGTATTATTAAAAGACATTGTTGCTAGCAAAGTGTCAATCTAATTTCAGTGCTACAGTGAAGAGCTACTCAAGCGAAGGATTACAAGGCACCAATGCAGAAGAAATACAACAAATAAGCACAGAAATTTAAAGCAAGTGTTTCAGCAAGACGACAACAGTTTATAAGGTAAAGCAATATGTTGATTCTCAGTGGATGAACAGGTAAGCAATTAAAATGTAAGTATAGATGCTTCTTCAGTTGCTTTGAAATCTACGAATCAAACTTGTAAGAAGCTAAGGCAGATTCAAGACAATTCAAGTGGAATGTAATGAATGCTTCAACAGTGCATTGAGATTAATCAAGACATTGATAAATAATAAAATGATGCTTTTGAAAGTCAAAGTTTAGATTTGAATCTAGCTGTGAATATACTAGATCTGATTTTCAGAAAATGACCAACGAAATCAGATCAGATCAGTGACAGTATTTCCAAGAAATTAATTGAGATTTATCAAGAATAATCGGCTTTTAGATTGTTGGATAATCTCTCATTAATCAACCCAAAATCACCTCTTAATCCAGTAAATCAGCAGTAATTAAACACATTCAAAATAACAATTTAAATCAAACACTATGAACACAAAACCAACCCCAAAACTGAAGAAAAAGATTAGAAAGATCAAGCCTGGGTAGGGCGTGCGATAGCACTGCCCTAAAAGCAGATTATCGCCTCCTTCGTGCAGGAATCCGGCGATCTCTCCAACTAATAGGGTATCCAAATCCACGCTTCGATCAGCACCTCCCCGTGGCACGTCACCGGGCAGGTGTAGCTCAAGTATCCCCAAAATGAAAGTGGAGAAGATGATTAGATTGCCAAACTTCAAATTGAGGATGAAGATGAGTGAATGGAAAAAGGGCAGCCAGTAAAGAAGAAGTGCTGGAGAGTATGAAGATTAGAATTCACTGTCGGCTAGGGTTGCAACAGTGGAATTTATAGAGCTGAATTTATTTCAACGGTCACAAACATATCCGTTGGGATCCAACGGCTCAAAAGTTGTTTGTAAAAGATGCATTTTAATGACTGATGTGAGGGTACATCCAACAATAACCTCCCGGCTGCCCCTCTCGTCACCAGAGAAAAGGCAAGAGCTATATAATAGCCCCTTTGCTTCTTTGCAATCCTACTGGAATCCACAGTTCCTGTTGCTGCCGAAGAAGCCAGATGGCCAAGCCCTCTGTCAGATCACCACTGCCGCTGGCCAAACCCCCATATCCTGTATCCCTCTAACCAAAGAACCTGCCAGTCCGAGACTGTGGGGGCGATGTTTGAGGAAGTGGATAAACAGAGAACTCCTCATGATAGGCCTTCAAGATTTCAATCAACCCTTTTGTGGGCATCTTCTGGTTGTTGAAGAAGTGCTGTTAAAGGAGACAAAAGAGGGATACCTACCAGATGGGTGTACTTTTAATGTTTAAAACTTCCAAAGCATACGGTGGACCTTTTGCATCACAAACCTCACATCAAGGAAGCCACATGATGTTGTTGCTGATAAAAAAAGTCCTAATAAAGATTTGGAGAGGCATCTAATATCTCTTGGTTGCCGAAGAAAAATGAAATGTGCATAAAATACCTACACATTCATGCTTTTTTCAGTCCACTGTAAGGAGACCAATTTGTTGGTATGATAAGACCTTTTCAAATAAATCAAGTGTAATACCTTGTTCTTTTATATGCCTATGGAGTTGATACCTTGTTTAAAGTTTGGGCTGCAATGAAGATGAAGCAATAGAGCCTGAAGATCTTAAAGAAGTTGGAGAACCCCAACAACTTCTTGAAGAACTAAGGCATGATATGAAAGGACTGACTGTCTGGGAATCAAATGCATGGTTGATCAGGAGAGGCAAATCGCACAGACCTGCAAATTTTGAAAGTAAGTTGTAGAAGGTTGTGTAAGAGATTTACACTCAACAACATGGTTGTATTGATAAAATGCTATGGACAATGTAGAAATTGAAGCTGACAATGATAAAGACTTGTTTTCTAGAAATGTTTGATTGTATTTCATCGTTGTGCCAATGTATGTTTATTTTAAAAACGACATTTTTAAGAGCGCCATATAGATGCTTGATGAAATGCTTGAAGGACATTCAATGCTTGAAATTTATGTTCTCTTGAAAGAGCGATTCTTACTATCGTTGCCATGAAAATAACTGAACTTTTGAATTATAGCAAAAGCATTCAAGTGGATGGATATCTCACTAATATTAAGGAGTCTGAGCAAAGTATTTGCTTCATTGAAATGAATTGACAAACAAGGATGAATGATATTGGAGTGAAGGGTTTCACTTGGGCATTTAATTTTTCCTAAGTCAAAATGCAAATAATATGGTTCATCAAGAATGTTTAAAAAAAATGTTTGGCGTGGTGATTTGGCTGTCATCAGGAGATATATATATATATATATATATATATATATATATATATATATATATAAAGGGGATAAAATGTATATAATATATCCTTTCAAAAATATGATGTTTCTTGTTGAATTTTGGGAGAACTGGATCCACATCAAAGCTATCCTATATATATATATATATATATATATATATATATATATATATATATATATTTCTTCTCAAAATATCATATTAAAGGGTAAGTTGACAGGCAGGTTTGGTCAAGTTTGAAGGATGCAGTAGTGTTATTAAAGGCATGCAAAAATCCACAAGAGTCACACCAAAAGATATCCTGTGAGGGGTGAAGCTACAAAAAATTTATAATGAGCATTACAAGGTCATGGTTCATGGGCGTGTTTTGCTAAAAGATCTCCTGACATCTCCTGCATTCAATATCCATCTCTTCTTATAAAAGTATTATAGATGCATTACATGTATAATTCAATTTATACATGGGAATACTTGGAAGCAAAATATAATAATAATAATAATTATTATTGTTATTATAAGAAGGTAGCCCTTTTGGTTCTCCCAAACAATACATTATTGACCAAATTGACTTTTGAAGAAGCAGATGGGGATATGCTTCCTACTAGGTCCTTTCATAACTATTTCTATGGAGAATCTCAAAATAGCTTCTTCAAAGCTTTCATTGGATCACAAGTTATATCAAAATGCAATACTATTCCTCCAACTTATACAGTGTGAAAAATTTAAATAAATAAATAAATAATATATGAATCAAATATGCAAATCCTCAGAAGTGGACATCCTAATTCGGTGAAATATACTACTTGAAACAGTACAAATGGCACACATCTCAAAATAGAGATGGAGTACACAGCTCGAGGCGGCTAATAGATACACATCTCAAAGCGACACACATTTCGGAGTGGTGATGGAATACGCATATTAAGGTGGATAAAATACAAATCCCAAAATGGTGCAAATATCACGGCGGTGACGAAACACGCATCCTGAGATGACCGATAAAGTCCAAATCTCCGAACGGCACGAATCTCGAAGTGGCGATGGAGTACACATTTCGAGGCGGCTGACGCGATGCAAATCACAAAGCGGTACTCACTTTGAGGCAATTAATAAACACAAGTTTCAAACCGGTATATATCTTGGGGCGACGATATGACATTCATCTCGAGATGGTCGATAAAATGTAAAGCGGTGTGAATCTCAAAGCGACGATAAAGTAGGCGTCTTGAGGCAACCGATTGATCATAAATTCTTAAGTAGCGAAGCATGCAAGGCAGCGTCATAAATAAATAAATAAATAAAATATGTATACAGATATCCATGTAATAACATATATATGTAATAAATTATTTTATTCTGTAATAAATAAATTCTTTTTTTTGTTCATTGTCTCTACTTATACATTTTGCCCTTAATCGGAGGTTCCCAAGACTCTGTCTGGGGTAATTAATAATAGAGGTTTGCCTCTATTAGGAATGGAAGAACCCACGAATCAAAACAAATATGACATTTGTGATTCGATGTGTCGCCTGGTGTCTCTTCACAGACACAATGCCAGGCGGGTATTTTCGATCCCACAAGGTCTACAACCTGTCTCTGATACCATGTTAAATCTTTCTGGGGTAGGGTCCAACCATAACTACTATCGGGATAGTTCACATTTCCACACTAGTAGTGATATTGTTCGCTTTGGGCCTGAGCCCGCACGGTTTTGTTTTTGGGCATAACCCAAAAGGCCTCACTCTAATGGAGATATGCTTATTACTTAAGCCCTACACTTTTTTCTTCAACAGTCGATGTGGGACTATTGTTTGATTTCTAATAGTCCCAATGCCCATATGATGCGGGCCCTGTCCTCATGTCTGCTCTACCGAGAATTGTGCACATCCATGACTTCTGAGTTGCTTGCAGCTCATATTGCGAAAAAAAGAAGAAGAAGAAGAAATGATCCAGAATTCTGCTTGCCATGAGTCATTGAAATAGTAAATGATCTATTGACTCACTTTCAAGATTGCAGTTGAAGCATGTTGTTCATCATTGCCCCTCGTTTCACTTTGTAAGACATGAGAATCTTGTTATCCTAAATCAACCATCAAAGAGTTTGATTTTGTGGGGGACATGGGCGCTTTCACAAGATGACTATAGTCGGGATTTGGTCTCCATCTACCAAAAATGTGTATAGGGTTTTTGATAAATGTGGACTCTCATTTAGTAAAGGGATGCTTGAGAAATGCTCTAAGCATCTCACTATCCATTTTAACATCCATTTTAATTGGTCATGAAATGGTGCAATATAGAGAAAATTTAACAAATAATAATAATTAGAAATCAAATTTATGAATCAATTTTGTACATATGAAGGAGAGTCTTGGCGCAATGGTCAAGTTATCGCCATGTGACCTAAAGGTCGCAGGTTCAAGTCATGGAAACAACCTCTTTAAAAAAAAAACAACAACAACAGAATAAGGTTAGGTACAATAGACCCAAGTGATCCGACCATTCCCCAGATCCGACACATAGCGGGGCCGGGTTGCCCCTTAATTTTGTACATATTTCTTGTTGAGGTGTGTTTGATAAATAGATAAATCTTGGCGAAAGAGTTTTTCCAATATTATTTTCTTATAAATTGCTAGACATCATTTTGACAAATATAAATCCTCTTTTATCCTTATATTAGTTTGGATTACATGTTTTCATAATTTCATTTTAACAATAAATAGTTTATTCAAATTTTGTCTTTGATATGTTATCTACAAACAACAACAACAACTACTACTAAGCCTTAATCCCATACTAGATGGGGTCAGCTTTGATATGTTATATATATATATATATATATATATATATATATATATATATATATCATCGTATCAACCCATTTATAACCTGGATATATTCAGTCGCTTAATCAGTTTATGACTCATTTCTCATTTTAACTCGTTTATGTTGATAAGACTAGGAGCACCCCACATTCCACACTAGTAATAATATTGTCCGCTTTGGGTCCAAGCCCGCACGGTTTTGTTCTTGGGCTTGCCTTATTGCTGTGGAATGTTTGTAACCATATATATCCCCCTTCACTCTTCCCCTCAAACAAAGGACCACATAATCAGCCTCCCCTTAAGAGAAAGACCATGGACTTTGTTCGCCTTGTTCCACTGACTGCTCAACATCACTATGTCCAAGGCACACACGCCTTACGTGAATCACCAGAGTGTCCCTCCGAACCCGCAAATTCTTTTCACATGTTATACTTGGGTCAGCCTCCCCTCAAGCGAAACACCATCGACTGCTCAACATCACTGCGTTGGAACGCACGCCTTACGTGAATCACCTAAGCCCGTCAATCACATTGCTATACTTGGGGAACTCTCTTCCGTCTTTTTCTTTCATTGTTTTGCAACCGGGGATCATCATACTGGGGATGCACTTCACTAGGGATCCATCCACCCATACCGCTAAAGGAACCTGGTTTCGATACCAATTGATAGGACCGGGGGCACCCCACATTCCACACTAACAACAATATTGTCCGCTCTTGGCCCGAACTCGTATGGTTTTATTCTTGGGCTTAACCCAAAAGGCCTTGTTACTATGGAATGTTTTCAACCATATATATGCCCCTTCACTCTTCTCCAATTATCTGATGTAGGACTATGTTTTCGGTCTCCACAAATTTTAAGGAGATCTACAAGGACTCCTAAACCCATCCAAAGGTATTCTCCATCCTTGTGTTATGCTTTGTTTACCGATGCCGATGAGCCTGAATCTTTTCAAGAAGCACAAAGTTGTCTTGAGAAAGCTAGGTGGCAAAAGGCAATGGAAGAAGAGATGGGCTCTTTGCATCTGAACCAAACTTGGGACTTGTTGAAGCTTCCAAGTGGAAAGAAAACATTAAAGAATAGATGGGTGTATGTGATAAATCATGAAGCCAATGGATCAAGAAGATACAAGGCAACACTAGTGGTGAAGGGCTATGGTCAAAAGCATGGTATTGATTTCAATGAAATATTTGCTCCGGTGGTGAAGCATAGCTCCATAAGAGTTATTCTAGCTTTGGTGGCTAATCTTGATTTAGAGCTTGAACAACTTGACATCAAGACGGCTTTCTTGCATGGTGACCTTGAAGATGAGATTTATATGTCTCAACCGGAAGGCTTTGCTAACAAGTCTAATCCTAACTTGGTGTGCAAGTTGAAGAAGGGATTGTATGGCTTGAAACAAGTTTCTCGGCAATGGTACAAGAAGTTTGACACTTTTATGCAAGATGAAGGCTATTCTAGGTGTGATTTTGATCATTGTGTCTATTTCAAAGGTTCTTCATGTGACATGTTTACTTGTTTGTTACTTTATGTGGATGACATGTTGATAGGTAGCAATGATCAGAAGGAGATTAAATCCTTGAAGCTCCATATGTCAAGAATGTTTGCTACTAAAGATCTTGGTGCCGCAAAGAAGACTTTAGGCATACGTATTCACCGAGATAGAGAGCATGGGAAGTTGTGGTTGAGTTAATCCGAATACATTGGCAGAGTCCTTGAAAGGTTTGGAATGGTTGATTGCAAACCGATTTCTACACCGCTTGTGGCAAAGAAGAGTTCTCCAAAGGATGAAAAATTTGAAAATGTTCCATATACCTCTGCGGTTGGTAGCTTGATGTATGCAATGATATGCACAAGACCGGAGAATGCTTATGCAGTGGGGGTTGTTTCAAGGTACATGTCTAGTGCCTGTTGGGAACATTGGCAAGCCGTCAAATGGGTTCTTCGTTACTTGAAGTGTACACAAAATTTATGCTTGTGCTTTGGGGGTTCTTCATTGGTGGTTAATGGTTACGTTGATGCCGATTATGCCAATTGTAGAGAGACAAGGAAGTCCAATACGAGGTATGTTTTCACATTTGGTGGTGGTGCAGTGAGTTGGATGTCTAAACTTCAAGACATTGTTGCCTTGTCTACTACGGATGCGGAATATGTTGCCTTGACCGAAGGAGCCAAAGAAATGATTTTGAAATATGTGCTTAATCAATTTGAAGTGGTACAAGGAAAGTATGCGTTCCATTGTCATAGTCAAAGTGTAATACATCTTGCCAAGAATGCGGATTTTCATTCTAGAACAAAGCACATTGATGTGAGGTACCACTTTATTCGGCTTGCTTTGGAGCATGGATATTTGCATATTGAGAAGATCTACACAAATGACAACCTTGCGGATTTGTTGACAAAGGTTGTGCCTACAGAGAAGACATCTCAATGTAGGAGGCTTTCCGAGTTAGTGGAGATGTGACCCGGATGATTAGAGGACAATGCTTGATGCTTCATTGATGCTTCATTGAAGATTTGACTTCAAGTGGGGGGTTGTTAAATATTGGCTTTCCTTGGGATATGGTTTTATCATTGGGATGAAGCCAAATCTTCATCTCTTTTAATCCAACGGTCTAGATTTCTCTATGGTTGACATAGGGTTATGTTTGTGGGTTTTGAGAGGAGAGAGTATAAAACCTGCCCCGAAATAAATAAGAACTTTTCCCAGAATTTATTAAATGGAAATTTAATATAGTAAGCGAAGAAATTTCGGGAAAATTATTAAGTACTAATTAATTTTCTAGTCCAGGGAAAGGTGGATCTGGTCGGGGACTGAGACAGACCCCGTGATGTTACAGTGCACCCGTGATGACTGGAATCATTAACCCGGGATTCTTGGATCTGGTTCGGTGAATCATTGAAGAAATAAGATTTATCAAAAGGGCGATGTAACATAAAGATTAAAAGATAATTTAATTAATTTAAACTCATGTGGCAATAATGAGATGATAAGATAATTAATAAAAAGTTAGAGTTAAGTTAAAGTATTGATTTATATAATAAAATATAATATTATAAGCATATATACATATATGATCAGACTGAACTTAGGTTTTAGAAATTTAATGATTCAATTGATTAAGATTCAATCGTTCTCTCCCTTCCCTCTTCTTCTCCCCTCTCTCTCTCACGGCTAAGCTCGCTATGCCCCTACTCAAGCTATCTTGGCACAGTGGTCGTCACCTCGCCGCGACTTCCAAGCTGCGTCGTCCGTCCCCACGACTCCCTGCCACCCCTCTGCCCTCTCGCGCGTAGCTGCACGACCCACTCCGGCGAGGACCTGCTGCGCCCCGCCGCGAGCCCCCGCCCGGCGCCACCCCAAGCCATGTCTGCCCTCACCTCCCCCGCCCCTACCTGTGCCCGGCCGGCTTGCAGGTCACCCGCCGCCGGAGCCCCTCGCGCGCCGCCTTCTTCGTCCGATCGCGACCACCACCCGCCGACGAGCAGAGCTCCAGCCCTGTCTGCCCTCTTCCCCCTCCGACGAGCTCTTAACACTTTGTGAGTTGGAGATTGGGGTAAAACCCTACCTTAATGGATGGTTTAATCTATGAACACAACTAGAACTTTTCATTGATGGGGAGATGAATGGAGAGTACATGGGGAAGTGAATTTCATGATTTGGACTAAATTGGGGTTGTGTCCTGAAGATTAGTAAAAGGATTAGAGTATTAATGATGCCATGGACTATATGTTTGATGAAGTTAACTTTATATGATTAGTATGTTAATTATGGTGATTGGTTGTGTAATTTTTCGGGGCCCTATAAATACTGGAGGTGCCGCCGAATTTTTCATGAAAAACTCTAAGTATAAATGCCCTGTTAGTGTTCATGTTAACATGCTTAAGTGTTATTAGCTTTCATGATTAACATGCTTAATTGTTCATGCTTTAGATTAATTGATCTTGACTAATCAAGCATGCTTAGGGGCATTCTAGGAGTTTTGAAAGCATGATGTGCATGTTAAGTAGGAAAGCATGCTTTGAGTGAGCTTAATGTCTTCAAGCATGATTAAGTTTAGGGAGTCATGATTTGCTGAGTTAATCTCCATGTTAGAGATAATTGAGGGATTCATGGGTAATCGTATTTCGTATTTAGATAGGAGATGCTTAAGTGTAGACACTGAGATTTACTATCTATTTACTAGATCCTGATCCGGACGTGTGAGACGCGATGAGGATTTGAGGATTATTCTCTAGATCAGGTAGGCTCTTGTACGAGGTTGTGAGTATTCCTTTCTCCTACCTCATATATAATTCTCATACTTATATTTCTTGCGATGCTTCTTCTTACATGTCGAGTTGAGTTTACTCCTTATACATGTGATGACTTCCGATCTCGAGGAGATCTTTATTTCTTATATATTCGAGATGTTGTTGCCTTGGATATATATATATATATATATATGAATACCTATTGTTACGTGATATTGATGCTTGGCGATCTCTTCTTGTGCATGATACATCTAGGCGAGAGGCCGAGTGAGTAGACGCGTTGCTCACATACGTGGCTCGGTCGGGGAGCGATTTTTGTGACCATGTATACATGTTTGCTATAGCACTATTCGGCGTAGGTTGCAGACAGTTTGGGTGATACCGTAGTATCGTATATGCCGGAGACATAGTACATCTGTGAATTTATTTCACATACCTGAGTTGTAAAACCCAAGAAATTTTGAGAAAATAAAGGTAATAAAATTATTCGATGATTGAATAAGTTCCCTAGAGTTAAATGGGGAATTATTTGTGGGAAGAATAAGCAAAAAGGGATTTAAAACCCTAGATAGGGTTTATGGTGACCAAAGGGACTTTGTGGTAATTTAGGAAAGCCAGGAGGACTAAACAGAAATTTTCCCCTCTCACAGGCGTGGACCAAATTGTAACCTAGAAATAGATGAGGATCTCTGGTAAATTTTGCACAAAAAAAACAAAAACTCTTAAGAGAGAGCTTGGACGGTTGAGAATCATCTCAAATCGTGCCTCATCTCGGAGCATTATTAAGGCTCACATGGAGCCACGTGTCAGCACTGGAAGAGATCCATCTGATCGCGGATCAGATGCGAGGCAAGAGGAAAAGTTAAGGTGAGAGTGGTCCCATGGCGCGGGCTATCGTAAACCGTCCATCCTGTGATTGTTTAAATCACGAAACCGAGGACTAAGATCTGACCGTCGATCCTTTTAATATCTGGACGGTTAATCTAAGAGAGTGTTGAATACGAGGGAACTGGATTAATTTGTGACCGTTGATCGCGATAAATAATCCTGGCCCTTCATCGGAGAACCAATCCCGAGGCAGACGTTTCCTTCTTCACGCTTGCCGCTGCCAGCGAGAACCTCGCTGTCTCACCATGCGTTGCGGGCGGGGAGGCGGGACGGCGGGCGGGCGGCGTTAGCGGCAGCCGCTGGCACTTGGAGCCTATAAAAGGCGATGATGTCCACGGTTTCACCACACCCGCGAAAGCGGTGCAACCTCGGTACTCCGGTGAGCTCGGCGGAGAAGAAGGAATGACTTTCTTGCAACCGCGGTGGCTCGTCTTGTTTCTGTCGGGATTGTTGTCGCGAGGAGAAGAGGAGCGAGATCGTAGCGAGGAAGGCCGAACAGTTCGACCACTGAGAACCGCCACGCCTCGCCGGAGAATCAAACGCTCACCGTCGAGGCTCTGTCTCATGCTCGTTCATCTCCGGTAAGCTTCTCTTTAACCCTGTAGTTACTTTCGCTCATTTTAATAGTGTATTGGGCGCGTTAGAGAAGGAGAAGTTTCGGCCAGGAACGTTAGGAAATTTTGAAGGTGATGGTTAAGGCGGTGCTCGGTGAGGCAAGTTGAAGTCATTGAGACCCTCCAGCGGCCGAAAGGGGCAGGACCTCGGGGAGGTCGGAGGTGGAGCTCGGTGACGCCGGAGTCACTCGGTCGTGGTCGGGAGAGAAACGGAGAAGAAGAAGGAAATAACATAATTATTTAAATGAAATAATTATTATGAAATATTGAAATGTGACAAGTAGGAATTAATTAATTAATTAATTTTCTTAAATTTGAATAATTGGTTAAGTAAAGGAAAATATTTAGTAAGGAAGCTAAATAAATTCAAAAAGGACTATTAAGCCCTAAGCAAGGTGGAACCTAAAACTTTAGGGTCAAAAAGTTGCCAAATGACCAAAATGGCTAAATAAGAGTCAGACTCGACAAATAGACTAGAGTTGACTAGGTTTGACCAAAGTAGGTCTAACAGTCAACTAAAGGACATAGAGACGGGAATAAGGGCTGGTAACCCGAGAGATGGTCCTTAGGACCCGTTAGTGGGCCTAAGCCTAACAAGAACGTTGGACATGCATGTGAAACTAGAAGCTTGTTAAAAACTTGACTCTAATAAGAGTCTATGTATGCCAAATACTCTCAGGGGGGATGTAAGGCATTCCAAAGGAATCTAGGAAGACATTTAGTCTCACCAGAGGTAAGTTCACTTGCCTAGTTTCCACCCGGTTTCGGGTTTTCTTGGACATGCTATGTATTCTTATTACATGCCTTGTTGATGCCATACATGCTATTCATTATACATTTTAGATTCTGTTGGGCATGTATGTATATTTTCGGACGCGTTGGTGTCCCCTGTTTGCTATTGTTCTCTTTGCTCGACTCGGTGGAGCTAGGGAAGCTCCAATAAAGGAATGTCAGGAGAGGACCCCCAGCTTTCCGTGCGCCTTTCCGGAGAAGCAAATCCACGGAGGTCTTACATCGGGTGGGCGTGGTACACTGGCCGTGTTAACATGCGTAGGAGAGGTAGTTCTACCGACCGGTGGCCAGGAGGGTCAAATGACCATCAAGGTCATTATTTCTGACAAATAATTTGAACATACCTTGGCCGGGAGTGAACCTTGAGTTCTCTTAAAACTCATTCTGAGCCTAAGGGCTTACGTATGAGGGTCATTACCTTTGATTTGTTTGTGGTAGACCCCATGACTACTTGTTGATATTATGATCTCATTGGTTGACATACTTCCTATTTATGTCATTTGTGACCTGAGGGGGTACTTATCGGCTTTCCATTCAAAGCTCATGTGTTTTCTTTTCCTCTTTTCTGCATTCCGAGGTTTAGGAGGGAGAGGAGCCTGAGGGAGGACACAAGGAGACCAGAGGTTTTAGGAGACTCCTTTAACTTTTACTTTATGAGCATTGTTGTTTGTAGGACCCGTATAGGGACGGGACCATTTTAGGGCCTATGGACCGCTGACTCTATGTTCCTTGGAACTCGAGTTTATTTAATTTTATGGATTGTTATCTGCTTATCACATTATTAGGCCTTGTATTCGAGTTGAGTCTATCTCTACTTTCATACGGCCGGTCTGTTGACGTGCTCGAGGTTCCGAAATCCGGGTCGGGGCGTTACATGAGTTGTGTCGTTGGCTTGTGATTGTGTTTCATTTGCTTTTGCACTTAATTGCTTTCTATTCCTTGTTTATGGCTTTCGCCATATTTATTGCTTTACTAGCGATTCTACTAAGCATTTTCTTTGGCTCATGCACTTGGTTGCTCATTTTTTTCCCAAGTGACGATGAGTAGATAGGAGCGGGACTCAGGAGGGAGCTTCCGCGGGACATCCTAGCAGCGTCAGGGATATTTTGAGCTGAGGTCGTCGGGCCTCTATTCCTTTATGAGTGAGAGTTGTATCATTCAGGACCTGCTAGGGTTTTGTATAAACCTTATATATTTTCTTCCGATGATTAATAATTTAAACTCTGTATTAATTATCTGCTTATATTACTGAGCCTTGCGTGCTTATGGGGGTGACCCTATAAGTACGCGGCATTTGTCGCGTGCGCCAAGGCCCGGGACCCGGGTTCGGGGCGTAACAGAGAGAGTCTTGTGAGAGTGAATGAAGAGAGAAAGGAGAAGGTGAACAAGAGGTGAAGAAACCCTAGATCTCATCTTGTTAAGGTGCATTCCTTGGTGTTTGGAGGTGAGGGAAAAGTGGTGTCTTTTGTTAATCTCTTGTGGCTTGGTTTAAGCCATTGTTTTCTCCTTGTTGCTCTTGTAATCCCCCAAGTTCTAGTGAAGCATTGTCCTCCTGTGGATATAGGCTTTTCTTGGCCGAACCATGTTAAATTTGGTGTCTCCATTTTGTTCTTATGTGAATGGTTGTATGTGCTCTTTGTATTGCCCATCCATTGTGCTATTGCTAGGTGTTGGTGAAGTTGCACATCAAGTGTTCGATGAATTGCCGCACTCATTCCGTGCTTCCTCACTCACAACATGGAAGTCCTTTCTTCTACTAGTGATCTAATCCCATAATACAAACCATTGACCGTTAGTCAGGACCAATATCGATCCCTAAGCGATACCGATTTTCTGGTTAACAATAATCTTTTTGTTCGCTTAGTAATATGGGAAGGTATTTAAATACTATACACGCAAGCGGATCTGGAACTACACTTGACCCGAAACATTCTTAGGTGGTGTTTGGTTAGATGTATTTTCAAATACAGTGGATTTTCAGTTACATTGTATTTGTAAATCCTTGTATTTGAGAATTCTAGAGAGTCAAATCCAGTGTTTGGTTGGATGTATTTGGAGTGTTGGATTATAAAATCTTTTGTTTGGTTAGAGGATTTGTAAATTTGGATTTGAAAAGTATGTGTTTGGTTAGATGATATGGTTACCCATGGTGAGGTTAGCCCCACCCTGGGTGACAATTAGATTTTATTAATAATAAAAATCTAATTAAATTTTCCCATTAATACATAATTAAATAATACTTATTATTATTATTACTCTTATAAGCGGATTGTTGGTCCAACATTTCAAAGTGTGTGGACAAAAATATCCCTTGTAAATTCTTATAATTCTCATATATCAAAATCTTATTAAATATTTCATAAATAACCTATTAAATATGCAATATTAATGAAAAAATATATTATAAATATAATAAATTAATTTTTTTATATTTTAAAATATTTTTAAAATTATCTATTTCTTTACAATTTTTTATTTAAAATATTTTATAAGATTTTTATATTATAAATATAATAAATTTAAAATTATCTTTTTATTTACCATTTTAAAAATTATTTTATAAAATTTAACATTTATATATTTAAAAGTATAAAATAATTTTCAGTGTATTTTACTATATATGCATACATGAAAAACAATATATATATAATTATAAATTAATATTGATGAAAAGCAAAATACCTAAACTTTACTAAAAATATCATAAATAGCCTACTAAATATACAATGTTAATATAACATTAAAAAACAAAATAAATTATAAAATATATTAAAAAAACAAAATAAACTATAAATAAATTATAAATAACTTTATTAAAGATATCATAAATAACCTATTAAATATATAATATTAATAAAAATATATATTAAACAAAATAAACCCTTCGTCTTCTCACCTCCTCTTTTGCCGTTATTCACGGTTTCTCTCCTCTTTTGCCGTTATTAATCAAGACAATGATCTCGATGATATCCCGCTTAGAGAGCTCTAGGCGTGGGCTGATCAATCTCATGCTTCTTTTCTAAAGACTGTCAACAAATCTGAGTCCAATTCTGGACGTGCTCATAATAATAGGTTTTTATTTTATCGATTGATGTTAGATTCATTTGGTGCTTGATCATGTTCTTTGGCTTGGATTTTTGTTTTATTTCTTGTTTTTAATTCTATCTATGGTGAATTTGAAGGCCAATGGAGATATGTGTAGCAAAATGTCCATTGTTAGATTCAAGGAGGTCATCCAAGCACCCAAGAGAGTGAGTTCCTTTCTTCTGCCTCGTTTTTTTTTTATTTTTTTTAATTTTGTTCTTTTGTCTTGATAGTTGTCTCCAGTTTTATCATGAAAAAGATGTAAAGAGAGTAATGCTAGGGCAAACTGTAATTGAAATATCAATTCTCCTTTTTTATTGTCATTATTATTTCCTCTGTTAAGGGATGTAACCTATCTTCATTGAGTTTTTGGTTTTCTTTTCATGATAGGTTATACGAGATCCAAGATTTGAATCATTGTGTGGAACCCTTGATACAGAGGAGTATGTCTTGCTTTCCTATCCTTATACCATGTGTAACGCCCCGACCCGATCCCGGGACCTCGGGACAGACCGGCCGTACCCAAGTAGAGGCGGGCCCCACTCGGATACAAGGCCTAAGTGAGTAAAGCAGATAATGCAATATATCATCTTAATTATTCAAAAATAATAACAGAGTTCAACGGAAATCATAAAAGGGTTCATATACCCTACAAATACTAGGCCCTATGAGGGTCCTACAAAATAAAATGCCTCACACAAAATGAAAAGATAAATAAGATCCTCGGACCTCTGCAAATCCTCCCGACCCACGATCGGCTCCTGCGTGCTAGAGTCCTACGCCTCAGGATCTGTAAACAGGAAGAAACAAGTGCATGAGCTTTCGAATAGAAAGCCCAGTAAGTACCCCTGCGGGGTTCAAGAAAATATGATATCAGCAAGTAAGAATATCAAGAATCGAATTCGGGGCACGCCCCTCAAAACAATCCCTAGGAGTCTACCACAAAAACAAGTAAGGTAACGACTCCTAGCTATGAGTTCCAATGGAAGCTCCACAAATGTCTCCCCCGGTCAGTACCATCAACTCTTTGAAATCCGCGACCATCCGGCCGCTACGGCCCCTCGGGTCGTATGTCTAACACCACCTCTCTACGTGTCGACACCGGCCGAATCATCCCCAGCGGACGGCAGGACAACCAGAGTATCGATCCCTCTGGCATGGCAATGCCGGAACATTAGGGTGTCCCGTCCCTGATCATCCGCAAAGGAGCTCACCTACTCCATTGAATCCGGGCCGAAGAACAAACAAGTAGGGATCCCAACGTCCCAAAAAAAATCAAACATGCTAAATAAAGATTTTAACAAATCATAGAAGCATGAATGAATACCAAGCAGTATGTCACAACAAAGACATATCAAGAAAACTCCGAAGAGTGGAACAAGGCAAGTCTACTTACCGAAAATTGCAGAGTCTCGTATTCCACGGGACTTCTCGATGCATCCACGTCAATATCTGATATAGACAATTGTTCTCTCAATAACAGTACATGTCTATGAACAATACATCTACAATGCATGCTTTAATGGTCCAAGTCCTACTTGCGAGCCTTCCCTTATTTCCCTTCTAGCTTTATTTCCCATTAGTCCATATAAATATCCCAGATTCCTTCTATCACAAAAGAGGTTTGGGCCCTGGTGGCTAGAGCCTACCAAGCCCATGAGAGGGGTCTCTAGTTCAAACCCCCTATCCCACAATCCTTAATTCCCCTTCTTCTTTTTTTATTTTGATTTATTTTTATTTTTTATTTTATTTGTTAGTTGATTAGACCAAGTCTTTTGCAATTAGCCAGAAGAAAATTATTCTATTGAGCCCAAGCCCAATTCTAGCTAAGCCCAACTAGTTAATGGATCCAGGCCCAAACCGGTTGAATAACTAATCATTAAGTCTTACTTTAATTGACAGTAAATTATTCCAATTAATTAATTGAACCATACCCCCTTTAATTAACTAATCAATCATTAGTAAGGTCCGTTGATGAATTTTTAACTCTTAAATTAAACTTCTAATCTTAATTTAATCTTTGATCCACGACTTGAGCCCAACCCATCAAGCCCACTAATCCGGACCTGACCCAACCTTTCAGTTAACCCAACTCAATTAACTGATTTAATCAAATTAAACTTCCTTTAGTTGATTGACCATAACTCAATCTTTAATTAATCAGCTTAGTTAATTAAACTTTAACTAACTATTATTAACTTCTCCTTCTTCCTCGCACCAGGACTTGGCCGGAGAGACAGGCAGACCTCCCGGTCACACGTTGCAACAACCGTGGGCCTGGTGGCTCTCCGGCTGTCTGTAACGGTCCCCCGGTGACCCCGTACCCGAGCAAAACCTCCTCTACCGCTTGTCCGCCGTCCGAGAGCCTCTCCCCGCCGTCTAAGAGGGTTCTGTAGCTCTGCAGCCGCACCCGTCCTCGCTTGACTCTTGGCCAGAGACGACTCTCCTTCCCCTCCCCCTATCGATCTAATGTATGCATGATCACGTTTCAAAGAGACAGAGAAGAGGAAGAAGACTCACCGAGGTTCCTCCGACCGTGGAGCAGCGCCGCCGGGAAAACAACAACGCTGGAGGGGAGTCCCTCGCGATCCCCTCGTCACCTTCTCCTCGCAGGCTCGGTGTATCTCTCCCCTCCTCGGACGCTCACCAGGGATCACTCGCCGTCGCAGTGGATGGCGCTGATGCCTGAAAGGCTCTCACAGCCTGCTCTTATAGAGAGCTGGGGGGTGGATCGCGATCCTCTGATTTGGTGTCGAAATCCCTGCTTACCATATTTGATAACCAATCAAACCTCTCTATTTCCTTTGCAGGCTAACTGGAGATCGCGGAGGCGAGCGGTGACACGCGCTGGCAGCAGTGGAGCAAGTGCCTCGTGATTGATCGCTTCCCAGTTAGACGGATGAGATCGCATCCCACTGTGCGGTCATGTGCATTGGCATATTTGCTGAAGGGTTTGGGCGGTTGGATCTGCGTCTTGAGATCAGTTCATCTCAGATCATCCAATCTCAACCGTCTAACTATTTATACAGAGACCAGCCTTGGTCTTTTGCGCAAAGGTCCCTCCTCTTTTCCATATTTACGATTGGGTCCCTGGACTGTGAGAGAGACGCTATTTCTTTTAAGTCCCTCGTCTTTTCTATATTACATTTGAGTCCCTCACCAGAGACAACTACTTTTTCCTTACAGTCCCCAAATCTTTTTAAAATCTCTTGTAAGTCCTTGGCAGCCAAATAATTTAAATTTGCAATTTAAATTAATTTCCCTCTCCTTCCTTAATGAATCCTAATCATACCAACTTAGGACTTTTTCCCATTAATCAAATCAATCCTTGATTTAAATTAATTTTCCCCTTTTCATTATAGTCCAATCATGATCATCATCAAGAGTTTTCCATATTTAATTAAATTGATTATTTCCAAGTTTAATTAAATCAACTACCAATTAACTTAAATAAATTATGAAATAATTTATTAAGTCAATCACCACTTAACTTAAATAAATTATGGAACAATTTATTTATTCTTTCTAAACTCTCTCATGCCCATTTTACCAAAATGCCCCTGGGACTTATACTAATCCCCAAAATGCCTTTTAGCAAAATTAATTAGAAATTAAATAGGGGAAATTTTAAAGCCTTTTTTTTTATTCAAGAAAAATCTTGGATTTTACACCATGTCTTGGCAATATAAAAGTAAATTGATCACACTTTTGTTTAGGAATCTTGATATTAATTTTCTACCATGTACATTGTTCACAAAGCTGTTTGTTTGATCTGAAGATATTATTGTGGTTCAGAGGGATTTATTCCTTCATTTGAAGCAATGTAGAATACATGCTTCAAAATAATAATTCATGTTTCCTCAAAATCACACTTTTATTCTTTTGCAATTACATGTGTCATTTCTTTTTCTTTTTTGGTAATCTACTTGCTTATATTTGTATTGGCACCAATTCTGGTTCGGTTGAACATTTCTTATGACATCCCTTGTTAAAACCATAAGTTTTAAATACGGTTCATCTTCTTCTTTATCTATTCCATTCGTTCAATAAGAATTGTCTTTCTTATTTTGGTGGTTCTTCTATTATCTAAACAATAGAATGTGTGTTTCCTTATCTCTTATATTTGATTTTTTTTTAATTTGCAACTATATTCCTTTGCATTATATTTTATGTTATATATTGTTTTAATTTGTGTTAAGCATGGGCACCAGAATGCTGGAATTTCTATAGTTTAGGTTGCATAAAACTATTATTTGTTTATTTAGGTATATGGAGTGGTAAAAGACAGGGGAAAACATTTCAAACATAACTTATTTTTAGGGCTATGGAAGTTGAGGCTGTCATCATGTCTGCAAGCGAACTGGAATCAAAGAAAGCAGGTTAGCATGTACCTTTATCAGTGTATAATTCTAATCTTAAATTCTCTGGATGGTCTTGTTGCATTGTCTTCACATTCTCCGTAGCATAAGAAGTAATCTCAAATTTTGGATGTATCAGGCCTTCCATTTGTGTTTGCTTAGCCATTGATCAAAGCATTTATTTTTGTCAACTTGAAAATAGGTGCTATGAATTTGTATATGGAACACATCTTTATAAACCAAACTTTACTGATTTGGATTGTGTGGCTACAAGATTGTCAATCTATGCTCCTCAAATAATTATGAACTGTAGGGTTTTTTTAAAGACAAAAAGACACTGGATAACAATCATTTGACTCTCAGTAATGAAGAAGCTTATTGTCATAATTCATGGGACACTATTTTCCATGAGATTACATGAATCATTTATTTTTCAGGAGAACCAGGGAGGCTCATACGTGATTGATATAGAATAGCTTCACAGGTGATCCAAAACCAAGTAAGAAGCACTTATATTTTTAGCATCAAGTTTTACCTTCAATGTGCATTATTTTGTTTTACTGTTTTATGCCTTATGTTTACTCTCAGTGCAGTATTATTTACTCCATTGTGCTTATTATTTATCCTAAATTTGAGAATACCACCTTCTCTTTTTCATATATGTAATCTATAGTGATTCACCATATTTTTATACCCTTTTGGTTAGAGTAAATTAATTTGCCATATGCTTATTTTCTCTTGTTGCACCAGATATATATGCTTTTATGGTCACAACACTTTTGAAAATGATGCATTTAAGATAATATACCACCATAAGCAGAAGCCTTTCACAACAAGTGAAATTGACCATCTTTCAATGGATTAGTTTTTGAATATATATAACTTAAGACAACATATTGTACATGCTTCTTGACTCCATTTTTAATTTGTTGGCAAGGAAAGATGAGCTGTTTGATTTTTAACGATATTGATGCTGGGCTAGGGAGATTTGGTGAGAACTTCCCTTTTGTAGTTTCTATTTTTTTGTTAAACTTGTGAAGTTTTTTTTTATAGAAGTGTCACCTGGTTGTGAATTTTTAATTTCAAATTCAAATTTCTTTTATCCTTGAGAAATTTAATTGATGAAAGAAAATATCTCTAGATTTTTATTATCTGGGTATTATTTATTCTTTTCATTTTTATGCATGTAGGAAACACACAAATGACTGTAAACAATCAAATTGTTGTTGGAACACTGATGAATCTTTCTGATAATCCTACAAGAGTAAGCATTGGGAAAAAATGGAGAGAATTTGATATGACACACATAAAGTTCCTATCATAGTTATTGGAAATGATTTTTCAACACTTATGCTCCCTTGGTTCATGACGGGATTCTATTGGTGAGCATCTTTATGGATCTTTTGTGAGTTTTTCTACTAATAACTCCTTTGTTTTCTGGGGATGATTGTAATATCTAAGTGAATAGCATATTTAGTATGCTCTTCATGAACACAATATATGTAAATTCTAGTTGTACTTATTTGTTGCTTGAGTTCTTGGAATGTTGACTGCTATCTACTTGTAAGTTTATGAGTTAATTGTATCTCCTGACACTGAAAGTGTGCTGAATCAGGCAGCCAGACCATCAAGACATTGTCAACATTGTTCACAAGATGTATGCTAAGCATGATATAAGTAAGGAGGAAGTAGTGACCATTGTAGATACCTTTCCTAACCGAGGCATGTACTTTTAGTGTAATTTAGGTACTCATATAGAGATGATATCAAGGACAGTGGTATAGTGGTTAACTGAAGTTAGTTTTCTTTTGTTCTATCTCTT
The DNA here is from genome assembly GCA_026586065.1 of Dioscorea zingiberensis. Classification (NCBI taxonomy): domain Eukaryota; kingdom Viridiplantae; phylum Streptophyta; class Magnoliopsida; order Dioscoreales; family Dioscoreaceae; genus Dioscorea; species Dioscorea zingiberensis. The sequence goes on along the minus strand of CM048818.1, from coordinate 17,994,354 downwards.
AATACTTTTAAATCTCTTACTTTGTATTTAAGCAATTAATATTTGAAGTTAATAGTTACATTCTTGCTTGAGGCCAGACTATTAGATTATATCTTGTACACTTTTCTTTTGGTATTCCTATGGTATATGGCTTGTAGAGGAATTTCATGTATGATGTAGATGATGTCAGTACTTGCCTTTTCTTTTGTTCCTAGAGTATAAACACTTTGATCAAGCTATTTTTCATTTTTTGTTGTGCAGCTTTAGATTTTTATGGAGCTCTTAGATCCAGGACATATGATCAGTCAATGTCCAAGGTCTTCTTTGGCAAAAATAGATATTTCATGATCCTTTCTGAAACTGTGTAGATAAATATTGGATGCCAATCATTAGTTTGTGTTAAATGCTTTTAGAAGCAATTTATTGCCAACATTTCCTTCTCACTATTTCCTTGTGATTCTTTTATTTCTATCCTCACCAACATATAAAAGCTTCAATAGTCAATTTTTTGTTCTATGAAAGTATGTGATTGATTAAGATTTGATGTTTTATAGTGAAATTACTTTTCCTATTCAAGAGAATTGGAAACTTCCACCTTGTATTGTTTATATTCATTAACTAATTGTTGTTGTTGTGGATAAAATAAGTATTGCTCATTATTCATAAGAGCAACTCTGTTTGTCTAAACAACTTCTGAACAATATTAGTAGTGAGTTTGAAAGATGACTATGTATGTAAGTTTTGGATTCTTTAAGAAGCTGATATTTGTACCAACTTTGTTGCTTAGATGAAAATGAATTGAAAAACCATACCTTGAATTAACTGCTAGTTTACAGTGGTTATTGTGATGATTACATCATATTGATGGACTTGTTTTTGTGTGTTACTAATCATATTGTTCAATTAGTGTTTTCTTGTCAAACATTTCGAAGGGAGCAAGTTGAGATATGAACAAGGCTTTTCCCTATAAAAAATTAAAAGAGGGAGAACTCCTCTAATGTTATCAATTGCTTTTACTCTAGATATTGATACGGAATTCAAGTATGGCTTTGTATAAGCATATTGTTTTTAAGAATCAAGTTTGTGTATTTCTCTGATTTCTCTATTTTTCCATGTTAATATATGTTAGTATATTTGTCAAAATGTGAATATATCAATAATTAACTCTCAATTTTATATAGGTAAATTTTATTTTAGATAAATCCAATTATTTTTTTAAAAATAAATTATTATCAAAATTTTAATACCAAAGTACCATTTATTAAAAATCTTTTAATAAACTCTTTTACATAAACACTCTTTTACAATGGGATTTATATAGTTAATTTATTTTTACTATTTTAACAATAATCAACTCTTTTACCAAATACCAATTATTATGTAAAAGTGCGCTAGAATTTAATTTTTAAAACTATGAAGTGTGTCTAGGGTATATTTTGTAGTATTTGTACTTCTGCAAAATGGTCTCATAAAATGTAAAATTAGTTTTACAAAATTGTTGGTTTTTTCTACAAAGGTTGACACTTTTACAACTTCCCCCTCTTAAAAGCTAAAATTAAAATTTTAAAACTATCAGGTTTATATGCAAAAATGACCAAAAGTTCGGTACATTTGCAAAAATGCCATTGTAAAAAATTAAAATTAGTTTTAGATTATCACTGGGGGTTTTGCCTATTTAATTTTTAAAACAATGAGGTTTATCTACAAAATATACTTGTACTTTTGCAAAATGTCCTCATAAAATGTAAAATTAGGTTTAGAAAATTCTTGATTTTTTCTACAAAAATTGACAATTATACAAACCCCCTCTTAAAAGCTAAAATTAAAATTTTAAAACTACCAAGTTTATATGCAAAAATGACCAAAAATTAGGTACGTTTGCCAAAATACCATTGTAAAAAATAAAAATTAGTTTTAGATTATCACTGGGGTTTTTGCCAATTTAATTTTTAAAACTATGGGGTTTGTCTACAAAATATACCGAAAGTTTTGTACTTTGCAAAATGGCCTCAAAAAATGTAAAATTAGTTTTAGAAAATTGTTGGTTTTTCCTACAAAAAAATGACGGTTTTACAAATCCCCTCTTAAAAGCTAAAATTAAAATTTTAAAACTACCAGGTTCATATGCAAAAATGACGAAAAGTTAGGTATACTTCCCAATATGCCATTGTAAAAAATTAAATTTAGTTTTAGATTATCACAGGGTGTTTTGCCAAAAAGTGCAAATTTTGGATTTTTACTAAAACACCCTCTTAGAAATATAATTAGTTTTTAAGGATGGCAACGGTATATTGTGAGAAAACATCAATTTAATATCCCATAAGTCTGGTCAATTGTTCAATGAAAATCATAACGAAAGTCCTGACTAATATGTTGCAAGGGTTTATTACGAAACTGGTAGACGAAAACCAATTGACATTCATCAAAGGAAAATGCATACAGGACAACATAGTTGTTGTAGATGAATTGTAACGCCCCGAATTTTCTAAGTAAATAAATCAGAAAATTCTCTACAATTAACGAGATTAATTAGCACGAAAAATAAATTAATTATTTTAAAGTCCAATTAAAGAAAAATCGAGGAATAATAAATTTAAATCCAGGCTCGCAACTAATGGGCCTAGGGAAGGCCTTATTGGGCCAGGCCACTTACACTTGGAATAGTTAGAGGTGGACGGTAAAGATAACCTTGATTAGTTAGTTGGGAGATTTCGTAAGTGTTAATTAATCAAGATTAATTAAGTAGGAGAATCGGACAAATGTTAGAGTTCCGATAAAGTAGATCGGGCAAGTCAAAAGCCGCTATTCGCTGGTCTGGTCTGACGAGAGACAGACCCCGTGATACTACAGTCTGCCGTGATGACTGGAATCATTGACCCAGGATTTTCCGATTTGGGTCAATGAATTATTAAAAAGATAATATTAATTAAAGGGGGACGTGACATAAAGTTAGGAGATAAATTAAACTTAATTGATTGAGACAACATAAAGCTATAATGATAAGTTGAATTAAACTAAAGCTTAGAGATAAGTTAACTAATGGAAATTAAATAATAAACTTTAATGTTATAACATATATGTATATATATGTCTAAGTTTTGGCAGACCTAACTCGAGGGAAAAATCAAATCTTAATTGAAATCAAGAAGACCTTGATCTAGGGCATCACCCACGCTTGAGACCGCGCCGGCGAATCCTACCGGCGACAGTTCCAGCCAGCCAACAGCCGGCGCCCCCTGCTGCGAGACCCGCGCCGCCTGGAACAGCGCCTCCGCGCTGCCTGACGCGCGCCCCGCCCCGCAGGAAGCCGCGCGCCACCACAGCAGGCCGCTCCGCCCGACCGCCAGCAGCCGCGACCAACGGCTCCAGCAACGCAGGGCCTCTTTTTCCCCTTCACGCGCCTGCCCTGTCTCTGCTCCGGCGGGTAGCAGAGATCAGCAACCACCAGCGCCGCCAGCCGTGCCTTCCCTCTCGCGGCCTGCTCCACCGTCAGCCCACACGCACGCGGCAAGCGCCGGTACCTTTTTTCAGCAAGGATTTAAGGGTGAACGCGCCACCACAGCCGGCAGCCAACTCCAAATCTGGTGGCGTCTCCTCCCTCCGATTAGCAACAAGGGACTCCAAAACGAACTCCAGTGAGGTTCGAACAGAGCTCAAGGTGAGCTCTCATGGATTCGATGATTATAAGTAATTAGAGGATAATATGAGATTCGATGATTATGAGTGATTAGAGCATAATTGAAGATGTTCTGCCTTCAGTGAAAGAGATTAGGAATTATGAAATTGAATGGGGATTAGGGCTTGAAATAATGTAAATTATATATGTTCATAGGTGATATGATTAATTTCCATGTTATGGTGAATGTTTGTATTAATTACAAAACCTTAGAAACAAAGGGGACTCTGTCGAAATTTTCTGAAAATCTATATACATCTATTTCATATTTAAATACTTAAGAATACGGATCATAAACACATTTAGGGGCTGTTTGGTTGGGGGATGTGATCACCTTACTGGGAATGTGGTGGGGATGTAATCATATTTCCCCGTTTGGTTACTATAGCAGTGGGAATGTAGTGGAAATGCACATTCCTAACTTATCCAACATTCCTACCAACTCGAGAATCCACATTCCCACCAAAATAGATGTCTTTCTGGATTCCCAAGTTGGTGGGTATGTGAATACCTATTTTGCCATCACCTTATTATTATTATACTATTACTATTTATATTATTATTATTATTATTATTATTATTATTATTATTATTATTATTATTATTATTTCTATTATTATTATTATTACTATTATTATTATTATTTCTATACTATTACTATCACTATTATTATTATTATTATTATTATTATTATTATTATTATTATTATTTCTATTATTATTATTTTTAGTATTATTATTATTATTTCTATTATTATTATTATTATTATTATTATTATTATTATTACTACTATTACTATTATTATTATTACTATTACTACTATTATTATTATTATTTGATATTTGATGAAAAATTTAGATGCAAGGGTATTTTGGGAAACTGTGGCATAATTATTTTTTGGTATTAATTTAATTAGTTTTAATCTAACATTTAATTTTAATTTGCTCAAAATTTTATATACAAGGGTATTTTGGGAAATTTGGAACATTACCAAGTTGATTACCATGACCAAGCAAATATGAACCAAACATGGTAATGCAACATTCCCACAACATTCCCGGGAATGTAGCATTCCCGACTACATCCCCAGGAATGTCACATTCCCATGGTAATATCCCAAAACTTGAACCAAACAACCCCTTAGGAACTCATGAATGTTTAAATACATTGTTGTATTAACAAAGTAGATAAATCCGAATTTTTGTTATTGGAGTGACCGCTTATAGATTTCTTGCAACAGTATGAATTCTAGGTTGTACATGATTAATGCTTCATGTTTATGAATATCATTTGACTAATCTGAAGAGCATGATAGAATCTCCAATTGATTACTTTGAAAAGGCATTATAGTAGTTTCCTAGTTTTGTTAATGATCAAGATATACTTTCTGTATTTTCAAGTGTTTAGAAGCATGTATTATGTGCTAAGTAAGAAAATGCTTGTTAATTAGAAGCGTGTTCGAGTTAAATTGATGAAATTGTCATGCTTTAGATTGATCAATCTTGCTAATTAAGCATGCTTAGGGACATTCTAGAAGTTATGAAAGTATGTAATGCTCGTTAAGTAAGGAAGCATACTCGTATGAGTTTAATGTCATTAATATGCTCCTTGGAGCTTAAATAGGATTTTAAGTTAAGAATACGATTTTCGTATTCTTAGATTTTCGTATTCTAAAGCTATAGAACTAAGGTATGGAAAATACGAACTTCGTATTTACTTAGTACTATTATGGATTCTAGGGAAGGGAAAAGGTCATGCGGGAGCTTCAGCAGGACCCAGCCAGACCTAGAGAATCTACGAGGACTTAAGGTGAGGGGACTTCATTGTAGATCTAGATTTAATTCAAGTATTTATCGGGATTTCAGCTTTATCGTATTTTTATGAGTTTTATTGAGGTTTGTGGATGCCGATGGATTTATCGCTATACTTGCATAGTATTTTCATGCTTGTATAATTGATTTAACTTTAAAGAGCATGAGATATGATTAAGGAAACCCTAAGGGGTAGTTAAAGATTATTTCATGTATCATAAGCTGCACCTTAGTTAGTTATATATGGGGGACCCAGCAGGGGCTCAGGATAGAGCCCAGATATTTAAGTAGACGAGACCGGGCTAAGAAAGAGGATTTGTTTTCAATCGTTTTTCTTAAAACTAAAAATGTTTGCGAAAGTCGTTCTTTTTATAAAAACCCCCTTCCTGTCTCTTGTGAGAGAACGTATCGGATACGAGATGCTTGCTTGATGTATACATGTAGATGTATGCCTCTGGTCGTCAGGCGCCGGGTTCATGTAGATGTATGCCTCTGTTCCCGGGCATCAGGATCATATAGATGTATGCCTCTGTTCCTGATGGTAGTTGGAGTCCTTACGGAGACATTTTGACTAGGGGTGCACGCTTGTATGATATAAGGCCATCGCATATACATGTTTACTGTATGCTTGATATGATATGAGATTGCTTGTGTACTTTCTTCGGATTTCTGATTGTGTTAGCATTCTTATCAAGATTTAAGATAACTGTGCTGACCTACATGATTTATACTTGCATTGCTTATGTTCTAGTATTTTAGTACAGATGACATGTATGTATAATACCTGGCGGAGTAGTCCTTACTCACTGAGCTTGTATAGCTCAACCGCTTTCGATATTGTTTTTATGTTACAAAATCTAGACTTGGATCGGGATAGTAGCTCATGTCTCGAGCAGGGATCAAAGTCTAGCTGGCTCTGGCGTACTTATTCTTATGTTTAATGTTGTTGGGTTGTATTAGACTTTAATTATGTTTCCTTTCGTTGTATTTGGGGTCGTAGTTGCCCATGACTCTGAGTGTTGTACTCTATTATGACTTTTGTTTGAATATGACTCCCGGTGTGTAAACGGTTATGTTATGTCATATGGATTTTTGTTTAGAGTACTTCATTGATTTCAGGTTTAAATTGTACAGCTTATGAGTTGGGTGCACTCCCAGCCCAGCTGGTGTGACATTTGTCTCGGTAAAGAGATGGGTGTTACATGAATTGATCCAGCAAAGGAGGTGTAATGAACACTTATAAAAATGGACTTTGAAAAAACTTTCAATATGGTTGATTGGGATTTTCTATTAGAGAATATGAAAGCACAAGGATTTGGAGAAAAAATGGATAGGATTCAATAAAGGAATGTGGTTTATCCACTAATTAAAAAAAAAGGATAGGATGATAAAAACTATTCTCCATTCTTCAAAGGCAAACTTCCTCATAAATGGCTCCCAAGCTGGATATGTGACATAGGAGAGGATTGCGACGAGACAGCCCCCTACTTCACTTTTATTTGTATTGGTGACAGATGTTTTTATCGTCATACTATCCAAAGCATGGTTGCAATTTATTTAAAAAAAGAAAACTAAATTTTCTTATTAAAAAAAAACTAAACAAAATTTTCTTATTAAAAAAAAACTAAACTAAATTTTCATTAGATCACATCCAAAATTTATTTATTAATTTACAAAGGAAAAAAAATTAACTCTCTTATTTTTATTCTTATTATAAGAGCATGCCTTTCATAATTAACACAGGATGTACCTAAAGGCATATTCAATTAATTTAAATTTAAAATTTTAATTTTTTAAATTTGGATAATCAATTTATATTTATTCATTCATGTTATATTTATAGCTACAAGAGTAACTTGATGGGATAAATGAATGTTAAGAGGAGTTTACAGTAAAATTTTATAGTCATGTAAAATGATAAAAACAGACATGACCTTATTCTTTCATTACTTTTATTTGATTTTTTTTTCTAAATACATGTTTTATAAAACATTCTCTCTAACCAATGTGTTGAAAAATGATAAGAGATCAACGAAAATAGAGTTTTTTTTTATAGTGGACAAATATAGGAACTGGTATAAAAATATATATGTTGAAGAGGACCAAAATAGAAATCTAAACAAAATTTTTATAACCATCTGTATTTCTAATATTTTAATTAAATATTTAGATTTTTCTAAAAATAGAATCTATATATAAAAAAAATTGATTATTATTAATTAATATTATCGGTCTATATATAAACATTCAATATAAGTTATAACTATATGTAATATAAATGTTACTATGATAGTATATATATGCCCATGTGTGGATAAGTATATAAATCAATGTATAACAATTTTATAATTTTTTATATGTGTTATTTAAATATCAGTATATTTTACTATATATGCATAGATGAAAAATAATGTATATAAGCCAACGCTAATGAAAAAAATAAACTACAAAATATAATAAATTAAAATTTAAAAAATAACCAAACACTACAGTATATCGGTCGTGCAATGCAGGTGCATTTTGCTAGTAATTAAATAATTAGATATATATTTTTTACTAATAATAAAAAATGACTCTTGGAACCGTTTATGTAAAATGAACAAGATTTATAAAAAATTGAACTAAAATATGAGATTTAAATAAATAATTTACCCAAATTAATTCACAGGGTAAACTTTTATAAATTATTTTAATTATTTTAATTATTTTACCTAATATTAAGGGGGCGTTTGGTTAGGGGGAATGGGAATGGAATGAGCTGGGATCATTCCCATTCCCCTGTTTGGATGTCCAGGAAGAGGAATCCGCGGGAATGGAGGAGAAATCAGCCACCGAAAACTTGGACTATTGATTCCTCTCATTTTGCTCGGAATACTGATTCCTGGTTTGGAGAATTACTCATTTGCCCCGATTTCAAATCATCACATTCCTCCAATCCTCCAACCCTAGGTCTACTCGCGATCACGGCGCCTCTGAGGCCCTCGCCGGCCTGTCCTGTTCCTCCCCGCGAAAGCATCGCTTCTCCTCCTCCACCCCTCGCCAGCCCTCCAGTTCCATTTTCTCTCAGGTATGCATTTCTTTTTCTTCTTTTTATTTGGCTCATGTTGTTTTTTTCCTTGAATGCTGGCCATATTATTCCCTTGAGCGAAGGTTCAGGAGACTATATAAGAAAGTGTTAATATATATTCTAAATGATGTGCATTTTCTTTTTATTTGGTTTAAGTATGTTGTTTATGGATGATTGGTTTGTCTTTTTGGTTAATGTTTTATATCTTTTGAGATCTTTTATTGGTTTTGTAGAATGGGATGTTCTTTGATAGTATTGTTTTGTGGGTGAGAAGCAGCAGAAAATTATTGAGTTTTTTTATTCATTTTCTTGCTTTGGCTTGGAACTCCATAGTTGAATGGGCCTGTGTCTTTTGAGCAGAAAATTATTTATTCAAAGTTTGAATTGTTCTTAAATGGAGCAGTGTAGTTCAGTTTCCTTCAAAATTTGAGTTAGTCGATTGGAATTTTGAGCCAATGGATTGGATGTCTGTCTTTAAGATGATCTAGCAGAACCCATGCTTTCTATGGTCAGTGGAGAAGGGCCTGATGAATTTGGAGTAGCTCGAGTTGAGCCAGTAGTTTAGAATTTCCAGCAAAATTTGACTAGGATCAGGTTTGAATGTGTTCATTGCATTTACAGCAATAAATGTGTGTTAAGTGTATTGGCATGTGTTTACTGTTTTTAATCATTGACAAATGAAATTTCTTTCCTGATGTTTCTCTTCAGGGCCACAAGAGTTATGTGTCAAACATGATTAGTGATGCATCTCCAGCTGCTGTAGTGTCCTTGCAAATGTTTTCCTACCAGACCTTTTTGTTCACCATATCTTATGTTGTGTATAGGAATTCAAATATTCTTTAATACCCGGTTCAACCTTTGAAGTTTACATTATCAGACTTTGTTTTTTGTTGTTTGGATCTTTCACTGGATGTTAATTTGATCACTGCAAATAAGAAACTGTGGTATTTGTTATGATAAACAGACATCGGAATTCTAACTAAGGCCTTTTAATGAAAATTAGGACTCTGTGCGAAGTGATCATATCTTTGTATATTTCATTCAAACATTAAATTGCTGCGTGCATGTTCTACCTCCTTACTTTTATATGATGATTTCCAGTTAGGCTTTGGATTGTTCTTGGTGATGGAAGTATTAAAATGAAACCTGTTCAGGTCTGCACTAGCATATATATTGAAATCAATTAGGTTTTTTAGATGCCTATAAGTGTTTTGTAGTCGCTCCAGTTTTTGGGTATGGACATGGTTGGTTTCTTTCTCAAATAGGTACGTTTTAGACATAAAGCATTTATCTAATCCAAATTAACTTTATTGAAGATGCCCACTGAAGAATATTGTTTTCTTTTTATTGTTAACTGTCAAACTCCATCATGTCCGTGTGAAAAAACACTTGAGAAGCATATGATCAGGTTTCTTATACTCAGGTAGAAGTCTTAAAGTGAGCAAATGGGAAGTGGGAACACTCAAAACAATGGATAATGGGTTTAAAGTGAGCAAATGGGAAGTGGGAACACTTAAAACATGTCCATATGGAATACAATTCTTTATATCTAGAAAATTCTAAATTCTTTATATCTTGATAATTTTTTTAGGAATAACTACAGCTGGAGCACAAATTAACTTAGAATAATTATTGTTCATAACCATCATAAACCACTAGAAACACTCCATTAATATAGTTTTTATATACTATATTACAGGATATGCCATCAATTACAAGATAAGGATGAAAAGCTTCAGAATAATTATTGCACATGATTATTCTTGTTTTTCAGTGATCAATACTAGTCTTAGTTTTTTAGTGATCATGTTGATGCTAAATCCACTATTTCCAAGTTAATGACATAAGTTATTGTTTATTCAGATTTTGGTAATATGAAGAAGATTGAACAACTTCGACTATATTGTACAATGATGGTGTGCTACTTTTACTTAGTAATTATGATGATCAATGCATGTGCAACGAAGCAACGTAAAATTAGAAGAAGAATGATTCAACATGAGATTGTGTCAACATCTGTAAGACGCCGCAAACAACATGAATACCTCCACCGCTTAGTTTATGAAAGTGATGTTGGATGCATTGACAAACTACGCATGGATCGACGTTGTTTTCATTATTTATGCAAATTGTTAATTACAACCGGTGGTCTACGAGGATCCAAAAATGTTGGTATCGAAGAGATGATCGCAATGTTTTTAAACATTCTAGCACATCATGGTAAGAATAGAGTAATTAAGTTTGACTTTCTCAGATCAGGCGAGACAGTTAGTCGGCATTTCCATGCAGTCTTAAAGTCAGTTATTTTGTGTCATTCTGTTCTATTGAAGAAACCGGAAGCTGTACCCTAAAATTCAAATGACTATAGGTGGAAGTGGTTTACGGTAATAAACTCGGTCTACATGCTTTGTTAGTCATACACTTAAATAACATAACTAACAATTTTATTTTTTCTTCAATGTAGAATTGTCTTGGAGCATTAGATGGAACACATATTCGTGTGAATGTACCCATAGTTGATCGACCAAGATATAGATCAAGAAAATCTGAAATAACTACCAATGTTCTCGCCGTCTGCAGTCAAGACATGCAATTTACTTATGTTTTGTCTGGCTGGGAAGGTTCAGCTCATGACGGTCGAGTTCTTAGGGATGCTGTAACAAAACCTAATGGATTGAGGGTTCCCGAAGGTAAAAAAAATAAAATAAAATAAGTGGTTTGATTGCTTTCTAGTTCGTACTACACAAAAACTATTAACTTATTATGAAATATTTGATGATCTACCAGGTTCCTACTACCTAGTGGATGCCGGGTATGCGAATTGCCCTGGCTTTCTTGCGCCTTTTCGAGGACAATGCTATTACTTAAGTTCATGGGTTGATGGGCGTCAACCACTTACACCTCAAGAATTTTTCAACATAAAACATGCTAGTGCCAGAAATGTGATCGAGAGGACATTCAGTCTATTAAAAAGTCGTTGGAAAATTTTATCTAGCCCTAGTTTTTACAACATAAGCACTCAACGTCGTATTATTAATGCATGTTGTCTGCTCCATAACTTTATCAGAAGGGAGATGGCAGAAGACCCTGCTGAAGATGATGTTGACAATAAAAGCCAAGAGGAAAGCCCACAAGATGATATCGAAAACATTACAGTTGTTGATCTGACGGATGAGTGGACACAATTTAAACTTGACAAGACCAAAAACATGTTTAACACTTGGCGGTCAAGTTGATTGTGTTATTTGGCAACGATATTTTGAGTAGTGCTTATACATATGTTGACTGTGTTTGTTTTATTTTTTTTGATGATCTCTTCTGAAACCTTATATTTCAATGTTGAAGTATGAATCTATTATGTTAAAAATATATATTTCAAGCTACTTGACAATTTTGCATGCTTGACAATTCTATTTTTTTTTTTAATTTCCCTTTCTTTATGTAGCATGGAAACAGATTCACAAACACGGGGTAGGGGCCTAAACAAACATTATTGGACCATTGAAGAAGATAAAGCCCTCATCGACGCCTTAGTTGAGTTATCTACAAATTCAACGTGGCGTGCAGAAAATGGGTTTAGAAATGGATACGTTCTTCAGTTGGAAAAAATGGTGAAGGAAAAGATTCCGACAACCACATTGAAAGCCGTGCCCAATATTGAGTCTCGAGTTAAATTACTTAGGAACAAGACTACTGCAATCGACGATATACTACAAATCAGTGGCTTTGTTTGGAACAACGAGAGGTGTACTGTTGAATGCGAAAAAAGTGCATATGATGAATTTGTAAAGGTATTAATTATGCAATGACTTGTATGTGAATTTTGTCTTATTAACTATATTTTTTTTTTATGCAATGCAGAACCATAAGGAAGCAGCTGGTCTTTATGAAAAATCTTTCCCTTTCTTTAATGAGCTTGCCCGGTCTTCGCATGGGATAGAGCGCATGGTAATGCAAGGGGGGACATCGGAGATGATGCGGAGCAATATTTAAATGAGAACATAACTTTGGATGATGATACACCCTTCTTTCAAATGGCAGATGATGAGAATATATCTACACAGAAACCCATTCAAGCTCCATCGCCTATGGGATCGGAGACAGGTATCTCAAGAGCACGTGGAAAGAGGAAGAAAATTGTGGATCTGTCAATGGAGAAAATATCCCAACATTTTCTCACGTTTGTGGAAATGGTTGGTCCAAGATTTAAGGCACTAGCTGAGTCTTCGGCTCGCGAGACAGATCGTGATAAGGCCCGTGAAGAAAGGAAAAAATTACTTGGACGAGTAATTTTTGAGATTGAAGGTCATTCTGATGATGAGGCATTGTTTATGCTGCAGTTTTTTTTTTCCAAAGATGATGATCAACTACAAATTTTTTTGGACTTGCCTGAGGATAAGAAGTTGCGTTTCTATCGTCTAATTTTATCAAGATCCATATTTGTCCCAACTGATATGTAATCTGAAGTTTGTTTGTTGAAGTTTGTATTTTGTTGATTTACTGTTGTTTCAGTACTATCATGTTACTATCATGTTGATTTACTGTTGTTTCGTTTAATTTTACTATTGATTTACTGTTTGTATTTTGTTTCAAGCTACTATCATGTTTCATTCATTACTATCATGTTTCAAGCTACTATCATGTTTCATTCATTACTATCATGTTTTTGCATATTATATGCTATGCCTTACAGTGAACAGATCAAAATATTATAGCTTGTGATCATTAATGTGATTTTAAATTTTTATATGCTTGTGATCAAAATATTATATGCTATGCCTTACAGTGGACAACAAATGCCTTACAGTGGTCTGCATATTATAGCTTGTGATCATTAATGTGATTTTCTATTTTTATTTTTTATTTTCCTGTATGTGCATGCTACAGTGGACAGATCAATGCAAAGCCTTCTTAGTAGAAGCAGAGTGGTTTCACAATGGTTATAAGCTAAGTCTTCAGGAGTACCTTAGCCATGGAGCTCCTGATCAGGAGAAGAAAAAACAGATCAAATCTCTCTTCTTTAATATTCTAATAACACATAATTATTGATTCAATAATATTAGAATAGAATTGATTCAATAATATTCTAATAAAGTTATTGATTTAATTTTAATAATATTAAAAAATAATTATTTAAATATTTATTTATAATAATTACTTAATTATAATACTTAAATATTTAAATATTAATTATCATTTACCACACATCATTATTATATATAACATTATTATTTATATAAGAGATATAAAAGTCATTTTATATCATTCCTTTTTTTATTTTTCTTATTCCCAATACATTACTTTTTCTTATTCCTTCCAACTAAACACAATTTTCATTCTTATATCATGGCCAATCTCTGATTCATTCCCAATCCATTCTCATTCCGTAAACCAAACGCCCCGTAAGAAGCACAATTTGCTTTCCCCTTATCTTGGCTATTGGTGGTGGGGTTCACCGCCACCATCACGGTTGCCTTCTCTTATCATGCTCCTTCACCTTCATCCCTAACCCTATCTCCGGCCGCCGCTCGACGAACTCCTTATTCTCCTTCCAAACTTTGGCATCGTCGTAGACATCTTCTTCCAGTTCGGCACCAACGCCTTCACCTCATCGATCACGTACCTGCACGCCTCCATCGCACGAACACGGTCGCCTCCCCGATGCCCACCGTCCCCAGACAGTGGGCCGCCGCCACGCGCCGGACCGCCCATGTCTCCCTCCGGCCAAACAAACATGGGATTTAAAAAGCTGCTGTATTTGTAAATCCAAATCCATCCAAATCCGGTGAAACAAACACCACTTTAGCGGATCGGACCCTCATCAAGTCAGCAAGTCTACCAATAGATATCCGTGACGACCAAAGTCCGCATTGCAAGCCCGCTTCCTTTCCGCTTCGGATCATGGAAACGGGGTCGGATTCGGAGGAGCGACGGACCTCAGAAAACCCTCAGAGCTCCTCCTCCGTCATCGTTGGAGGCGCCGTCGCCGGCGTCTTGCCGGAGGCCGAGGCCTTTGCCGTCCACTATCCTGGCTACCCCTCCTCCTCCTCCCGCGCCGTCCACACTCTTGGCGGCCTCTCCGAGCTCTCTAAGGTTTTGTCATTTTCTCACTTAGCCCCCTCTTCTCTTCAGTATTTCTCATGTTTTAGTTTAGATGGTTCTTCATTTTTGCGTTTAAGCCCTTCTTTTTTGGCATAATTTGGTTATGGTCCTGGATGTCAGGTCCGGAGCTCGGACTCCAGCTATGTAGAGCTTCGCTTCCGGCCGGAGGATCCCTACTCCCACCCGGCCTTTGGTGAGCTCCGCCCTTCGTCTTCCCTCCTTCTCAAGCTTTCCAAGCCCCAGAACTCTGGTCCTGAGAGCATCTCCGCCAGTGTTGTCGCCCGCGTTCCCCGCGCCTACCACTTCGATGGTCTACAGATTGTTCATTTTTTCATGATTGGGCATTGGTTGGATCTCTCTCTTTTTTTTGTGCTTATGGAAGTGGTGTGTGGATTTGCAGGGATGGTGGATTACCAGCATGTGGTGGCAGTACATGCAGCAGAAGCGCGCAACAGGAAGAGGCCCTTGAATTCTGATGAAAGATCGGATTTTGGTAAATTTTTATTAAAATTTTTGCTTGTTTTGGATGAGAGATGTTTGCAGTATGAGTTTGAAAATATAGCCTACGTTATTTTTTTCCTTTTCTTTGGACGTTGTTTGGATAAGCAGTTGTTTGTTTGATTGTTTAGAGTTTTGATATTGCTCTATTTGTTAGTGTTGTTTATTATTGAACTTCTTGTTTTCCTGAGTTACAGAGAAAAGTGGTCTTTTGGACTCAGATGCAGGTGATGTTATCATGATGGTGCCGCCTCTCTTCTCGCTTAAGGACGCACCAGAGAAGATAGTGTGAGTTTCTGTGACTTTATTCTCAGCTTGTGATGGCATTTTTTGTTTCTTTGTTTTCAATGTGGATGAGATTATTGAACTGTATTTCCATTTGGTGCTATGAGCTGAAATCATGATTCGAACTAATGCCAACAGCCTGACCATGAAAGCTTGCAAACAACATCGGTGCTTGGATAAAATGTGACTTTTTTTTAACCTAACTTATCTCATAGTTCGGTTCCTTACTTTCTGGTCATATTGATTTACATAGAGATAACCTTGAGCTTTTGAGACACTTTCATTGGCCCTTGCTGCATAAATGCTTACAGAATCTGCATGATTTAGTCTTCTTTGTTGAAGATGATGATTTCTCTCCTCTATTGGCAGGCTCAACTACTTACTAACTCCTCTCTATTCTTGTTTTTACTGAACAGTCTGCCTGAAACCCTAAATTCTGTTAATTATACTACAACAACACATTCAAATAACACTATTCATTCTATTCAATAATATATTATTTGGTACATAATTAGAAAATTACTGTTGAATTTGCAAAAACCAATGACCATGATTGAAAGAGGATTGCTAAGTATGTTATACTCTTACAAAAATGACATAACAACATTTTCACATTTATCCTATTTCATTATGGATGGTCACAATAGTAATAGAATAGTATCTAATCCTATCAAAAGTTGTATTATCTTGCAGCAAAGTTGCATTATAAATAGCATGAATGACATATAGAAAAGGGTAGGATATTGGCTGATCAAAAGTTCTTAGGGGTCCTTGTATTATTAGTTTTTCTTTTTTTTTTAAACAAAAATTTTGCGACTAGTTTGGGGTTAAATTTTGCAAGTGCTGTTCAAGTGACTGTTACTACCAAGCTTAAATTTCTGTGTTCACTGTCATTTCTTTGCATCTATATTATTCTGAGACAACATAATGATTTGTTTGCAAGTACATTTTCAGAGGATATACATATACCCATCATGGTTTGGGGTGTTTGAGTTTATTCGATTTATAAATACATGTTCAATACGACCATATTATTAAGCAGGTGGATTTTATTCCAATTCTTGACTATTTGTTCTTGATCACAGGCTTAATCCATCAGCAAATTTATTCTCAAAGAACATGCAAAGGGGAGTTGTAGTGCACCGTTGGGAGGTAACTTTGTCCAATGGCTTTAATATTGGAGTCCTGCTTATGAAAATTGAGAATCTTGATGACTCTTCTATGTTTTTGATGCAGATGGATATAGAACCATGCCTTGCAATTGATTTCAATATAGAAAATATCCTTTTCTTGAGACTCTTCTACTTTTCTAAAGATATAGCTTTGCAACATCCACATAATTCTTTTTATTGTTATGTTTGTAGCTCCAGAAAGAAATGCCTGAAATCAGCTTTTTATTTTTTATTTTTTATTTTTGTCTGTTATGATATTAAAGGGCAATACATAAATTTATTTAGTATTAGCTGGAAAAACAATCATTTAATCTTCTATAATTAAGAATCCTGTTCATATGAATGATGGGGTAACATAAAACACAATATTGTCTTAAAGGACTTTTCTCAGTACTTTGGTGGAATTATACACTCCTAGAAATCATAGACAACCCCTAGATTTTTGGCAAATTTTCGTATTGGTTACCAGTTGTTGTTTGGTTTTTAGATGTTAATAAGTTTGCTTTGCACAACAGGTCTCTTAATTTAAAAATTTCTCCATGTGTTCTGTTGTTCTTGGTATCGATTTAGTCAAAGGAAGAAGTTGGATCACATTGTCTGCCATTTAGAGCTCCTTTTTTAGATCAACAAACAAAACTCCAGTTTTTCTTGCATGTTTAAGCTTGTTACTCATTATTGTGTCATCCAGTTCATGTGGTCTCTCAGTAAACTTCCATCTTGGAACAACTGATTTGCCCAATTGCTAAGTAATCTGTTTGTATTCAAAGTCTTGACATGTACTATTCCTATTTACCCAATCATGTCATGCCATGCACTTATTTTTATTCCTTAAGGTTTAAAGCAGAAACCTTTTCAGTTACCTGATTGCTTGATAACTGATTATAGTGTGGTCAACCATTAAAATAATAACAGAGCCTCTGAAGCCACAGCCTTATGCAATTATTCAATAACTAAATGGTAGATAGTTGGATTTTTGGAATTTCAGGCATCGACAACCAACTATTTTGCAGCATACTTTTTGTTCGTGTGATCCTTAATGTTCATAAAGGTTCCTACTAAGATTAATTGGGAAGAAAGCATTCCAGAAGGGACGACAGAATGGGAGTGGCAGATGGCTGTATCTAAACTATTTGATGAACGTCCTATTTGGCCTAGATGGTCACTTAATGAACACCTACATGATGATGGTCTGCAGGTTACTGGAAATCATTTGAAGAGGTCTTCATTTCCTCTCCTTTGTATCTTCAGTATTTTTATCCCCCTTTTCTTAATGTATGTATGCATTAGTAGTGAATCCAAGCTTTATGCTTGTGATTCTGCATTTCTGCACTAAATTATTCTTTAAGATATTTATTACTGTGCTTCTTTCCTCATTTGACTTGCATAAGGATTCTATTCATAAATTGTCTTCATTTGGTCAGGCTTCTGTTTAGAACTGGCTACTACTTCTCTACAGGACCATTTGGTCGATTTTGGATAAAAAAGGGATATGATCCACGCAAAGATTCTGAATCAAGGATGTAAGTTTTCTCCCTCCTAACTTTTGCGAGCTCATGTCTCCTGTCAGATACTAACTTTATTTTGTTTTAGTGCATTTTAACTGAAAATGGATTATTCATATTTTTTATAGACTTGTAAACTTATTTTTGCATCAACTTTAGCTTGACCAACAATCAATTTTCTTGTTGAAGACTCTTTTATCCTGTTAATTTCTCCCCCTTTTATCTGGAATTCAACCAATATATACTAATTGGTAGGATGAGGTTAAAACTCTTTCTGATGTAAATTTTCTACTTTGCCATAAAAGCAATTATTATTGATGGACTAAGATATGTAGCTAAGGTTTCACAATCATGATACGTGTTTTAACTATTTTGGTAATACTTCAGCGCTTGGCATCATTCACTTTTCAAAATTTCTGACTTCATACCATGATTTGATAATTAATTTTTGGGCAAGAGATTCATGTAGTGTAAGGATGATCTTAATTGACTGTTATGATTCTTCGGATGAAAGTTCTGACATTTCAGAGTATGGCTTCAAACAGATACCAAAGAGTTGATTTCCGCATGCCTTCTTCACTAAGAGATGCTGCTGATACAAATATGGACGGCCAGTGAGTTTTTATTTTAGTTTTGCACCTTGTTGTTTCATCTCTCTTAACCTGGCCTTTTTGGCTTTCTTGGACTGCCATTGCTTTCTTTCTATCTCACTTGATTCCATGATAGCTTTCAATATTATGCATGAAAGTTGATATACACAGTGCCAAACAGCTTTTGCACCCTTATCTTGTATGTTCTCGGTAATTTTGTAATGTTTGCAGTACTCTTCAAAAGTATTGTATGTATAACATACTTACCTAGAAGGCCCTCGATTTATTCCAAAATTGATCTTCCTGACTCATGTTGACCATGGACTACATCTTCCTAATCATTAAATTTTATTTACTTATAGATCAGTGCAGTCATGCAAGGATCTATACCAGTTTCAAGTGTTTCCTTCCAAACATTTTAACTCCTTGCAACTTTTTGAGCTCGAAGATGATTTCATTCAAGAAGAAATCAGAAAACCTACTTTGCAGACAGCTTGTACAGTAAGTTCTCACTTGCATTGTAATATAGTAGCCAGCCTCCTTTATTTGCGCTGATCCTATCTTGTAAAAATGGTATTTACTTGAAAAAATTGGCTTTGCTTAGTTTACAATTTAAAATTCCAAATTTATCTTACTGCATATACAAGGTGTGGTAATAATGAGCAAGTGTTCCTTTTGTTTTCTGTGACAAGGCTCCTAGAGGTAATAGATGTTTTGACCCCCTTAGAACTTAGGCTGAAGTCATGTGAGTTCCATGACAATTATTTGTAAAACCAAAGAGAAGGACTCCATATTTTTTTATGGTTATATTAGAAATTTGTTTACAGCTGTGTTTACCTATCTATTTTACATGAAAAATCAGCTTAAACTCAGCCTTCTATCTGATAATCAGAGTGCAATGTCAATGAGGCAAAAATGAGGAAGAGTTTTAGGAGAGAATGGCTTGGTTATGAAAGAATTAGGATCCGTGCAAAAGGGGTTACAGTTGCCTTTCACCATTCCTAATAGATTTTTCACTCTCTTCTTTCTTTATTTGTTCTGATCCCTCATCCCTCACAGGAAAGCAAGGGAGACAGTCTTTCTATTCCTTTCAGATAACAAGTTGTGACTCTTATTTATCTATCCATAATGCTTGATATTAGCATGTGTGATTTACCTGATCAATTAGTTTGCAGCGTGCAACAGGATGGTTCTCTGGGCCAATGATGAAACTGTTGGGGTTGCGTGTGAAAATAAGGTTTCTGTCCATATGCCCCCAAAATGGAGCTGTAGACTTGTTGAAACCAGCCAGTGAACTCTTTGACAGGATTAAGAAGGAAGAAATTCTTGGCAGAATTCGAAGGCCTGTAAAGGAGCTGCAGTCTAATGTAAATCAAGGTGTTTTTTTTTTCTTCTTTCAATACTCTAAATCCAAAATATATTTGAAGCTTCATTCCTCTTTTACTATTATGGATTGCATTTACAAGCCTTAAAAGCTCTATTGATTTCAGATTCTTGTGATCCTGCAGAGATTGTTACTTATTCGGAACCTAATGTTTTGGAATATGAGAATGAGAACCAAGAAGAGCCTATTAACTGTGACATTGAGGATGAAGACGAGGAAGGAGAGGAAGAGGAGCAAGATGGATATGACTCACCACCAATGGTAATTTTTGTGAATTTTTCTTTTAGAACTGTGTGGTTTTCAATTTATATTGTAATATTTACTTGTTGTCTACGTATTCACACTATTAACTTGGATTTCTTGTCTTGTCAGCCAAATGAAGATGATCATTTCTCTCTTGATGCTAATTCTTGTATCCTTCGACACTTTCTTTTCTTTGTGTGTGTGTTGTTTTTTTTTTTTTTTTTCTTGGTTGAGAACATTATATTCTGACTTAACAGAATTTCCTTCACTTTTTATTAGATCAAGTTGGAGAAGGCATCTCCGATGATTTCCTGCAGGATCTCCTGCGGGGTTTCCCGTTAAGCAATTGTTTGAAGGATCAACAGGCAAAGAATACCAACAGCGGTGGCTCAAGTGACGAGGAGTATCATATATATGAACAAGATAGTGATGACAATGATAATTATTATGATTATGATAATAACAGTATCGATTGACTAGATGAGCATGTGGGGTTTTAGGATCATGAAGACCTCAATTCAATGTAACAGTCTTGTTGTCTTTTAGGTTTTTTGTTTATTTTTTCTTTTTCTTTTGGCTCTAGTATTAACAAGGTGATGTTACTAAATGTAATGTACATATCTTAACCCAGACAATAATCAAAATTGAGTCCCTTCAGCTGTGCTGGTGTTCATGTAATTGCATGTAATTTGGTGATTTTGTTGTTCTCTGTGCGGACATGTTTATGGTTAGGAACAAATCCAAAGCTGCTTCTGCCTCTGGTTTGACGCTTGTTCTTCATAATAGTTCTTTCATCCAGTTTAGAGAGGAAGAGAGATTTTGTGAGGTTGTATTTTATTTTGGGGATACAATGGAGAGTGCCCGTCACATTCCTGGGCTCATGCCCGCCATGGCTGGGCCGTACTAGCCCATCTAATTTTGAAATATTATTAAAAAAATAGAAAATATTGGAAAATTTAAAAATTTAAAAATTTCAATTACAACACATTTCTTTCTTTTTTTCTTTTTTTCTTTTAATAAAGTGGATAAATTACATTTATTCATTGCTCATCAAAATAAGGTTCCTAGTTGAATCTATGATATAGCTTGTTCTAGTACATAGTGAGACCACTAAACTAAATATTGGTAGGTACAGATATGTGGTTGATTACTCTACCGATTATTCCCGGTACACTCAATCTTCCACTTGCCATCATCAAGCAAGCTTACTGCCACACATCCGACTAAGGGCCTGTTTGAATGCATAGTAATATTTTGTATAGGAATTCCATAGTAATAATGAAGTTATTTGAAATATAACTTCAATCTCTCCATTGATCTTTCTCTAAAATAGATGCAGAAGAAGTACAACAAACCACAATTTCCACAAATTAATCAACTTCAATTTCCTTTTTTACTTCCAAATAACTTTAATTCCAAAGGAAGGTGATGATCAATCACAAATTTTAACAAATGAATCCAAACCATTCTCCATTCTCACAGACGAACAAATCATATACATATTAAAACTACAGTATATATATAACTAACTATATTTAAAAATTTTAAAAAAATTCACAGATTAACAATGAAAACTTAAAATAAAATATCAAATTAAAAAAAAGATTAATTAATTTTTCTTTCAGGTTTCCAATATTAGAGAAGTGGCCATTACCAATAACACTAAATGTTCATTAGTTCCCCGAACCACATGCTGACTCCCAATACAAAATAATTCAGAACCATTAATATATATATATATATATATATATATATATATATATAAATATATATATAAATATATATATTTGAAACTACAGTATATATAACTAATTCTATTTAGAAAATAAAATTAAAAATTCACAGACTAACAAAAAACACTTAAGATAAAATATAAAATTAAAAAATTAATTAATTAATTTTCTTTCAAGTTCCCAATAATACGATTGAAGTAGTCATTACCCATAATACTACCCGTTGACTGATAAATGTTCCCCGCTGGTTCCCCAAACCTCAGCATGCTGACTCCCAATATTCAGAACCATTAATATATATATATATATATATATATATATATATATATATATATATATATTTTGAAAGTACCACTGTGTATAACTAATTATATTTAGAAAATAAAAAATAATTCACAGACTAACAAAAAAACCTTAAGATAAACCATAAAATTGAAATAAATAAATAAATTATTTTCTTTCAGGTTTCCAATAATATGAGAAAAACAATAACACTACCCATTAACTGATAAATGTTCCTTGGTTCCCCAATCCAGATACTGAGTCCCAATACAGAGTAATTCAAGAACCATTAATTAATTAATTAAACTATGAATTAATGAAGCCATTGTATCTCATTCTATAAATTCCATGAACCCAAGCCAAACCACCCAAACAAACATCTCATATAAGCACCACTCCCACCTGGAGCTTTCATCATTCCATCTCCAGCACCGCGGCCGCCATTTGATTTCCCACCACCTCCGCCGCCGCTGCCACCTGATTTGCCACCACTAGCACCACCGCCGCTGCCACCGCCAGTGTTACCACCTTTGCCTTCCATTGTTTGTAGGTTTTGCAAGTGAGGATGTTGTAGTGAAGTTCCGTGTTTGTAGTGAAGTGATTCCCATTATTTGCCATCTTGGCGGCGGCGGTGGTGCTGGTGGTGGGAAATCAGGTGGCAACGGTCGTGGAGGTGGTGGGAAATCAAATGGCGGCGGCGGTGCTGGAGATGGAATGATGAAAGCTCCAGGTGGGAGTGGTGCTTAATGGGAATCACTTCACTTGTGAGTTGTGAGTTATGATAAAAACTAGTATTAAATAAACTCTTATTTGAATAAATGTTGTGTGGTGTAATGCATGCAGCTATGGACTTTTGTGTGTTACTACTGAATACACCTATTAATGCAAGTGATATTATATGGTTATATGAGAGGAAACTAAAGAAGGAAGAGAAACATAAGCCTGATCAACCGGGAAAAATTTTCTTGTTTGGGAAAATAACTTAGTAAAATAAGTGTAGACAACAATTAGAACCACCAAAATGAAAGCTCAACTACCCGATCAACTATCTAATTTCAATCTGCCCATAAAAACGGTATTCTATTCTATTCTAATATCTCTTTTGAGTTTTCTCTCTATCCTCTCCTTGATAGTCCTAGTCGTGATCTTTACTTTCCCAAAGTTCCCCAAAAAAATATTCTCATTTTCCCGATCTCTCTTGTTGATAAGATGCTCTGAACTTTATGAAGAGTGAATCATTACATACACAATATTAATATCATAAATAAGTGATCTTTATTTTCCCAAAGTTCCCCAAAAACAATATTCTCATTTTTCCGATCTCTCTTGTTGATAAGATGCTCTGAACTTTATGAAGAGTGAATCATTACATTCACAATGTTAATATCATAAATAAGTGTTTATGTCCGAAGAAAATGAATGGCCAACCTTGTCAAACATATATATATATATATATATATATATATATATATATATATATTGATTTTGACTTACATTCAATGAAAAGTTATTTTTAAAACATTAAAAATAAAAATCTTCATTTTACTAAGACAACTCACTAAATCTATTTACAAATTTTCCATGGTTTCAAATTAATTTATAAAGACTTTAACAAATCTCCATATTAACTTTTAACATCATTCTCAAAATTTTGAAATTTTAACAAATCTTGGTATTAATTTTTATATCAAAATCTAGTATTTAAAAATTAAAACTTCATCACTAATTATTTTTAAAAGAGGATTATTTCACATATTTTCCTTAAAAAAAATTGGCCATATTCAAATTAGATGTGAATGAAAATCCTCCATTTTCACCCTAAAATGCAATTTTGAAATATAACTTCAATCTCTCCATTGATCTCTCTCTAAAATAGATGCAGAAGAAGTACAACAAACCACAATTTTCTATAGGAATGTTTGTTACAATAATAAACATCTCCAAACATAAATCTCCACATAACCATAAAATAACATTTATAACATCAACTTAATATATGTTCCAATATAATAAACATAAAATCCTACATAAAAGCTCAAATACATTGTTACAATAGTAAACATCACCAAATTAACATAAAGTTCATATAATCATAAAATCACATTTATAACATCAACTCAATATATTCCAATATGATAAACATAAAATCTGATAAGTGTTCAATTGAGCATATTTTCTTATCATTTTCTTGTATGTTTTACATGTCATTTTGATAAATTATAGCCTTCCGGTACTTGAAAAGCTTCATATTTGTTAAACATATATGGCACATTGAAGGTGTTTCGATTAAAAGGAGACTTTAAAGGCTTTTTAGGGGCAAAACCATCAAAGTTAGGAGCTACAAAGGACCTACAAATGCCCCATACATTAAGGACAAGTTCCTCAAAGATTTGGAGCCAAAACGTGGCTTTTTGAGAGGCATACGGGCTACTATACGGGCTATATACGGGCCGTATGCTACAGTAATTTCAGCCACTACAGTAATTTCAGCTTTTCCTATATGGGCCATACGGGGTAGCATACGGCCGTATGAAGGGACCTGTAGCCCATACGGGATCTTGTACGACCTGTATGACTCAGGGAGCAAATTTGCAGGTATATACGGGCCCGTATATAGCCGTATGGAGGCCCGTATAGGCCATTTTCCGAGCCTGATTTTTACTCGATTTTCACATGGTTTGGCCCCACACGAACCCTAAAGAGAAGACCCCTATAAATACCAATGTTTTAGGGTTGAGGAGGTATCTCTTGGCCTTTGGCCACCTTTTTGGCCGACTTGGAGATCTAAGGTTGGGTCTTGAGCAACAATGAAGATCTTTGGATGACCTCAACGGCTAGGGCTTGAAGAAAGAACATCTTGGGAGGCATCAATCATCCGGAAGAGGGGAGATCCGTTGGAGATTTGCCACCGGAGTATCGTGGATACTAGAGGGAAGCTTTTATTGTTTATTTTCATGTCTTTACTTTGTTATTGCTTGGATTTATGTTCCTCTTCCATGGGGAACTAACTTGTTAAGTACTTGGGTATGATGAACCCTTGGATCATGCATTAACTTGATATTAATTTCTATGTTTGTTGGCTTGGTTGGATGTTTGAATGTCTATTGGATGTTTTGTATTGATTGGGATCTCTCTACGTTGTGGGATGCCCGGAGAGATTACTTGGGTACAATACGAGGGCAAGAGCTAGCGCCTCCTTGAATTAGGGACATACTCCATTAGAGAGGATTGTGAGTACGCCAACGGATTCGGGTGCTAGAAGGAGAGCGACTCTTTAATATCACTCATTCCCACAACCTTTCCAAGATTTAGGTTCCCTAGATCCTAATGCAATTCAAGGAGATTAGTTATCCAATCAACTCGGGAGAGGGGTTGGATATAATTTAGGAACCCTTGGCACAAACATCCCTAATCATCTATATAGACATCTTCATCTATCTTTTAGAATATAATCCAAGGGGGATTCATTGACCGAGTACCCCCTTCCATGATCGATTGCCCCAAGATTTGACCCAATCTTTACTGAAAGCCGACCCTTAACTTTTCTTAGTTTAGTATTTAGATTAGGACATCACCAAATCTTTGTTTAGACTAGATAATAGATGGATAGTTTGTATTAGTATCTCTTGGTCCTTGTGGGTTCGACATCCGACTTTTCATAGTCCACTTTACTACTTCATCACGATCCGTGTACTTGCGGAAATCCCATCAAAATCCAACATAAAAGATCCAATAATTGTTACAATAATAAGCATCTCCAAATATAAAGTCCACATAACCAAGGGAAAAAATAAAGCACATAACATTGGTTTAATAATCAACCACTAATCGATTTTTCCAAACATTAGTTGAAGCCACGCTACTCTTCGATCTTCCTTAAGACACAAGAAGAATTCACTATTAACCTTGTCCTTAAATAATGTTGTAGTTTTGACCATATCTTCATCTGAAAAAAGAGCACACACATTGTTAAATGTCGCGACACATTCTCATATGGTATACTTTTCTTCTACTTGATTCAT
Organism: Dioscorea zingiberensis; assembly: GCA_026586065.1. Classification (NCBI taxonomy): domain Eukaryota; kingdom Viridiplantae; phylum Streptophyta; class Magnoliopsida; order Dioscoreales; family Dioscoreaceae; genus Dioscorea; species Dioscorea zingiberensis. Next base: position 17,968,008 of record CM048818.1, on the reverse strand, counting down.
CTTTATAGCACTGATATACTGATCAATCTCATCATGATGCAGATCTATGTATTTTTCTATGAATGCTTCTTATACATTTTTTCTCTTCCGGTCCTTTTTTTTTTCCTTTGTCTATTATTATCTCTCAACAACTGTTGGCTGAACTTTGAGGTTGTGAAGTAAATGATTGAGTGCATGGAGGTTCCACTTACATTAAATCACAATTCTCTGCCTCTGTTTCAGGTGTAGACAATGATTGAATGGGATCATGTGGACCCGGAATACTTGAAGATGGAGTGTCCTTGGTATATTAGCAATGTTTGCATAATATTCCACACCACGAGAACGTTTTCCTTCTGCATATATTCCTGCATAATGAATTTATAATCGATTAGAAAATTTGCAAATCTTAAGAGTAAATGTAACACCCCGAAATTTTCAAATAAATAATCAGAAAATTTCTGAAAATTTCAACGAGATTAATTAGCACAGAAAATGAATTAATTACTTTAAAACTCAATTAAGGAAAAATCGGGAATTAATGGGTCTAAAATCCAGCATCGCAACTATCTGGGCCAGAGAAGGCCATATTGGGCCATGCCATTTATACTTGAAATAGTTGGAGGTGGATTGAAAGGATAATCCCGGTTAATTAATTGAAAGATTTATTAAGTGTTAATTAATTTTGATTAATTAGTTGGAAGATATGGGACAAAAGTTGGGGTCCCAATAAAGTAGATCTGGCCGAGTCAAAAGCCGAAAAATATGGATCTAGGTCGGGTTCGTAAATGCGACCTGTGAAGTCACAGTGTGCCCGTGACTCACTGATAGGAAATAAAGAATGATTTAATTATTAAATGAATGAATTAACCACTCGTGATTAAACAAATCCGAAAGAAACGGATCTGGTCAGGTTAAAGTTATCGCTCGTGATCCTATAGTGTTTAATTAGAATATTATATGGATTATTAAAATAATCTATTGAATTAGATAATGATAATGAAATAAAATAAAATATTAAATTTTAATTAAACCAGATCCGAAGAAAACGGATCTGCTAGGATTAATGGAGTCACTTGTGACTCTATAGTAAAAGAGTCAAATAATATAATATTATTTGGTTATATAAGGGAGAGGGACCTAAGATAGAGAAAGAAATCAAATCAATTAAAGGAAAGCCTCATCTCCTCTTTCCATTTCCTTCTTCTCTCCAAGCTGAGCATTAGCCCTCACTGCGCCTTCTCCTCTCCATCGACGACCACTGAGCTCCGGCGAGGCCCAGCGGCTTCCTCCCCACCCCCCACCCCACTCGCTGCGACAGACTCAGGCGGCAACCCCTCAAGCGTCGGCCGCGGCACGGACATGTTAGCCTTCTCCATCGCCCTAGCTTGTTCGGCAATAGGATCACCTTTTGCGTGTTTATATATAAAATATACGACATGTCCCAATAGAACCCAAATCTTAATTTAAATAAAAAAAGAATATAGAATTCAAATATATCTTAATCTTGATATATTTAGAAATAAAATTTAAATTGTCCTTATCTTAATTGACTTACGACGCAAATTCCAAAATTGCCCCTAAGAACATATCTCGAGGCGATCTCAAATTCTAAGATGGCTCGAGAATACGTATCTCGAGGCAATCTTTCAGAAATACGAATCTCGAGATAGCGCGAGAACACATATCTCGAGGCGATCTTAAATTCCAAAATTGCCCCTGAGAACATATCTCGAGGCGATCCAAATTCTAAGATGGCCCGAGAATACATATCTCGAGGCAATCTTCAAATTCTAAGATCGCCCGAGAACACATATCTCGAGGCGATCTCGTGATCGCTTGAGAACACATATCTCGAGGCGATCTCAAGTTTAAGACCGCAAGAACACATATCCCGAGGCAAAAAAATAATAGTAATAAATAATAACAATAAAATATAATATAAACTGAAATAAAATATGGATAGGATCAAATTTAAAATCAAGTTAAAATTTGATCATATCTACAGTTGAGATGTTACAACGAAGTGATGATCTCCGGAGATAAACATCAACCTGGTTTATAAAAGGAGACAAGGATTAGCAGAGGGCAAGAAAGAGCAAAAAAAGCTTTGAAAAAGAAACAGAGAGAAAGCAAAAAAAAAAAAAAAAAAATAGAAGGTATTTTCTTTTCTTTTTTTGATCTACCCTCATGTAACCCTGCCATTGCCGCCCTCCGCCAACCACCAGGCCGGCCTCCCTTTTGGAGGCCGTCGTTGCTGCCAACCACCAAGCTTTGGCCTCCCTTGTGGAGGCCATCGTCGCCGCCAGCTGTCGTTTGCCGCCGCTAGCCCCTGTAGACGCCCTGCCGTCGTCCCCCCCTTCAATGTTGTTGTCGGGTCTCCCTTACGGACCCCGTCGCCGCCGGCTTCTTCAAGATCCCGGCCTGTCACCACAAAACTTCGGCTCCCTTGTGGACGCCGTCATCTTCGACCCGTCGCCGCTCGCTATCAGTGAAACCTCCGGCTCCCTTGTGGAGGCCTCGTCGCCGCCAGCCCTCATCAAATCATCGACCTCCCTTGATGGAGCCAATGTTGCTGAAGCAGTAGCCTTCAAACAGGCCGTCCAGCCAAAGCCTGATGTTTCCAAGGTTGCTATCAAGAAGAAAGTGGAGGGCAAGGCCAGAGGAGAGGAACTCAATGACATATTCAAAGTTGTCATCAATCCATGTTATGTGAGTTCTATAAGGCCAGGCAATGGCCAGATTGCAGGTGCTTGCATAATCTCTTCCAGATGCTCAGGAAAATGATCTGCAAGATGATTCGGGAGTAAAACCCAATACATACACTGATGACAAAGTTTTATATGATCATGTGGAGGGTGCTCAACATCAGCGTGCTATACGGAAACATCTACAATTTGAAAGTTTTTTTTGAGAATCATATTGGATGGAAAGAAAGCTATTTGATGCTGCCAAATTGTCTCTCTCTACTTGTAGAAAATCAAAAGTGGAGTCTCCTCTTTTGATGCTGCCAAAGCGAGTGGCTTCTATATCTCTGAATGATGACCTTATTTCTTGACTTGGTGCTTGGATGCTTACTTATTATAAGCCAATTGTTTGTTTAACACCTCAAGTTGAGTTTTGTGGTAGTTTGTATTTAAAATGGCATGTAAATTTGGTTGAGAAAATGTTCAGATGCCATGTCCAACACTATGTTTCATGTAATGTGCCTTTTATGTGTTCGATAAAATGCTCGAGAGACTTCTTATTATGCAAATCTCATAAAAAAAAACTCAAGTGAAGAAGTTCTTTCACTCAATAAAAAGACTGCAATTCCAGTTAATGTCTTCATGAAACTGATCAACTTGTAACAATGGTCAGGCTTTGAAAGCAAGTGCAACACATGTAACAATGATCAGGTTTTGAAAGTAGGTGTATACTCATAACAATGATAGGACTTTGAAGGCAAGTGCAATGCTCATAACAGAGAAGAGAACCAAATCAAAGCTATTCATTTCATTCTCATATTACCATGGTGTGACAACGCCAAATTAAGATTCCACATCAAGGGTGTTTTTTTTTTTTTTTTTTAAGTAGGGTTCTGTGTACACCCCAGCCAAACCAAGCATCCAAATAGCTGCTCATTTCTAACGCCAATGAGTTAGAACCTCTCAAAGCAATGAACAACAAGGTTATCTATATGGTAGTATCATCAGCAATAGCTTCATAAAAAACATATAATAAAATAAAAAAATTATGAACCAGAATGTCTACAGAGAGATATGTGTGAGCACTAGCTGGCCAATTTGGAAGATATGGAAGATATTTAAAATAGTAAAAATATGTTAGATGTTTTGAAGTCACAATGTCTTCCAAGCAAGCAAGGGGAGCTGCTGCAAATTAAAAAAATAATAAATAAAAAAAATAAAATAATAAAATATAAATAATAAAATAATAAAAGAAACAATGATAAGATTCAATGTTGCTGGTCATGGATGAATCACTGCCACGTTGATGATGGTCTAACCACCATAACAAAATTAAGATAAAAGTCAAAGAAACACTTATGGGAGCAAAAGGATGTTTTCAATGTCATTTCTTGGACTATGAGTGAATGAAATTGATGATGTGTTGGCATTGGCACACATCTCTAATAAAAAAAGGGAATGACAAGATAATAATAAAAAATGAAGGAAAAAAAAGGTGTTATTGGACCTAGATTTTCGTTAAAAAAATGGTGAAATAGAAAATGATGAAATGGGCCCAAATTTAGCAAAATTCAAAGTTGGAGTGTTGAAAGTCAAATGACCAACTGATGAAGTTTGAATAAAAATAATAATAAAAAGGGGAAGGGGGGGGGGGGGGGGAGGAGGAGGCAATGGCAACGGGCACGTATCTCGAAGCACTGATAAAATATAATTCCAGAAGCGGTATCAACCGTTCGATGAAAGTACGAATCCTTAAGTGGCGCACATCTCCAAGCGGCGTGCGTCTTAAGGTTACATTGGAACACTTACTTTGAGACGGCTATCCCAAATCATAAAGTGGCGAGTCTCGATGTGCATATGAAACACACATCTCGAGACAGTTGATGAAGTGACACGACCCTTGAGGTGGTAATGAAACATTCATCTCAAGGTGTCCGGTCAAAACATAAAGGCGGCGGCGAAGGTCGGCATCTCGAAGCAACCAAAGCGGCATAAATTCCAAAATGGCGAGCTATATATCCTAAGGCGGAGGGCGGCACCATTTAAATAAAATAATTAAATAAATAAATAAATATATGTATACATCTATGTAATGACATATATATGTAATAAATCATTTTGTTCTGCGATAAATTCTTTTTCTCCATTGCCATTACTTGTATTCTTTTGCCCTTAATCGGAGGTTCCCAAGACACTGTCTAGGGTAATTAATAATAGGGGCTTGCCTCTATTAGGAATGGAAGAACCCACACAATAAAAAATGATATTTGTGCTTCGATATGTCGCCTGGTATCTCTTCACAGACACGATGCCAGGCGGGTATTTTCGATCCCACAAATTCTGGCAAGCCCGGTGGGACACATTCCTCCTCCCATCTTTGAGGCAAAAAATACAAGTAGAGGCATTGTTCCTATATCCCGTGCAAGAAAACTAACGTTCTTATTTTTCTTATTGAAGGCTAAATGGCATCCAAGAACTCAACCACACCTGGAAGCCCGAAGCTCACAATCTTCCTTGGGGAAGGAGCCTAATTCCAACTGCCCAACTGCACCTTCAAAGATTGATTTGAGCCGGAGCCCAATTAAGGTTCGCACAATTTCGAATCGGTCAGGTTCGTGAAGAGGTCTCCACCAACTGAGGAGAACTTGATGGTCCCACTTCTTCCATCCAGGGGTCGCCGCCCGAATGTGATTGTTCCGGTGACTGGTGAAGACGTTGCTGCTAAGGAACCCACAAGGGTATCTGCGTTCAAGAGGTTATCCTACCCTAAAAGGATAGTGACTCTGAACGACGAAGATGACGAGCCTACTTTCACTGTTACTGCGAAAGGGAGAGAAAGTGGGATATTTGGATCTGATGAGGATACACCTAAAAAAAAAAGTGTATTTTCGAGACTCACACCTAGGAAAGTAAAAATTCCAAAAAAGAAGCTTGATTTTGTGTCATTCCAAGGACACGAAAGTAATCAAATGGGTTCCTTCAATAACTCATTTGAACCACTCAAACTGGTGAAGAAAATTCAACTACTGCAGAGCTGCGTCCTCAACCAAGTGAGGACAAAAGTGGCAGACCCCCAAGGTCCCATTATAGGGACTCTTTTGGCCAGAATCTCTATAAGACCTACGCGGCATCAAAGAAGCTGCGATCAGAAAAGATAACTCCAAGAGAATTCTACCAAAAGAAGAAGCAACTAATATCAAAAGCACGAAAGACTGTCTTTGATCGCATAGCTTCTGCAAAAACTCAAGCTACAACCTCCCGCTCGAAATTTCAGTGGAGGAGGGAAATGACAGATGAAGAAACGCCGGATATGGACGTAGAAATGCACACGGTCCGGATGGTTACTGAAACCCGAGGAGATCCCGCACCCGAACCAGAACAACTAGGGGTGTTCACAAGATCTCGTAGGAGGGCGACAGACTCTCAAACTGTGGTCGGAGATGAAGTTTCAAGCTAGATACCACATGAGGGTCAGAGAACAGGGAGTCTCCCAATATTTCGCATGCCAGCGAATTACAAGGAAGCAGACCCCCCAAATGAAGAAGTGGAGGATGAACTTGCCTTTGTTTATAATGGGGATGATATTACAAGGAGACTCCGGCACATGGAAAATCGGGAAGCTGAATATCAATGGCTCAATGAAAACATGACAATGTTGATGGAGTCAATGGTGAAGATGCAGAGACAAATGGCTGCCTTGATGGAAAGTAAAAAAGCACAAAGGCCTAAAAGTCCAAACCCACAACCAAGAGAAATCCCTAGGCTAGTAGAGCAAGGAGGAACCTTTCCACAACCGAGAGAAATTCCTAGGCCAGGAGAGCAAGAGGGAACTTCATATGCACCCGTTACTCTATTATTCCTTTCCAAAAGTAAGAAGCTCGTGCTGGTGCCTCCCTGAACGAGTTTATATGGGAGTTTCGGGAGTAGGCATGTGTGATGATTCTACCGCAGATCTCGGTCTCTCTTCTAAGTAGACGCCACCACCACTCGCCAAGTAATGCTTCGTTAAAAGCTTTCAGGTTGATGATTCCCCAGCCGCGTAGTTCCTTGGGTCTAGTTAATTTGTCGAATTGTACTAGGCGGTAGGCTTTTGATTCAGGGTTGGCTCCCTTACAGAGGAAATCTCGCCTTATCCCTTCGATTCGATGAATCACCCATGTGGCAATTTGTACATCGCCATCCAGTAGTTGAGGATCGATGAAAAGACAGAGTTGAGTAGCGTGATGCGCCCTCCTTTTGACATAAGCCTTTCTTTCCATGCGGACAGCTTGTTTTGTACTTTTCGGATTAGTTTTCCCCCGTTCCTCCTTTTTGGGTCTAGACCCTGCAAGGGGAACGCCTAGATATTTTATCGGGAGGGGGTTCAGCTTGCAACCCATGATCGAGGCTGCTTCTCCGGCATCATTATTAGAGATTCCAATCGGTACAATTACACTTTTGTTATAGTTTATTCTGAGACCTGAGAGCTCTTTAAACAAGTAAAAAATGAGTTTTAAGGTTCTGAAGTTACTTGGTTTCCCAAAGTTGAGGATCAGGAGGTCGTCCGCATAGAGTAAAGCTGGTATTTGTTCCCCCCCCCATCGGGTCCAATTCTGAGACCCTCAAAGAGTCCTGCCAGCACAGCTTTCGTCACCATAGTAGTGAATAAGTCAGTGATGAGGGTGAACAGTAAGGGGGAGAGCGGGTCTCCTTGGCATAGTCCTTTTCTATGTCTGATGTAACCCTCTGGGGTGCTGTTGATTAAAAATTTGGACTTTAATGAATGTATTATTGCCTTGATCTATCCCACCCATTTTGGACCAAAGTCCCGCGCTTGGAGTATTTCAAGAAGGCAATTCCAATCTACAGAGTCGAAAGCCTTTTCAAAGTCTACTTTCATGAGCACACCCCCCTTAGATTTCATCCTGTTTATGCACTCCTTTGTTGCCACTATACTGTCATGAATCACCTTCCTCTAATGAAGGCTGTTTGGTTTTCATTTACCAGGTATGAGATGACCAATTATAGTCTGTTAGCCTAAACCTTGGTGATAATTTTCATGGAGCAGTTTAGTAGACTAGTGGGGCAGTACTCAGTGATGAAGGCCGCGTCGCCGGATTTTGTGATAGTATGATGTGGGCCTATAATTCAATCTTTCTAAGTCTGTTGTATCTTGGTACAGATCCTGAAACATTTGTAGGATATCTTCCTTGGTGAAGTTCTAACCTTGTTGGTATAGGGTCATTGGGAAGTCATCTGGTCCTGATGCTTTTTCTGCGCTGAGTTCCTGGATAGCTGCTAGAATTTCCGTCTCACTGAAAGGATTATCCAATTGGGTCAGGTCTGGTGGTTATTCATGCAAACATTCGCATCCAACCCATGGAGTATCTGTTTTCCCTTTGAATTCCAAAGATTCGGGTAAAGTAGCCTGTTACTTCTCTCACAATGTTTGTTGGATCTGTGAGGATGGTCTCGCCTACTTTGAGTTGATGTATCCAATTGGTGTTTCTTCTCTGATTGGATATGGAGTAAAAAAATTTTGTATTTCGGTCTCCCTCCTTAAGCCAGGTAATTCTTACGCATTGCCTCCAATGTGCCTCTTCAAGTCTAATTAGGTTATCATATTCGGCCCTTTGCGTTTGTTGTTGTTCCCCCTCAATGGCTGAAAGTATCTATTGTTCGCTTTTAATGTCCACATGTTCTATCTCATATATTAGTTCTGTTTTTCGTTGGCATTGTGCTTGCTAATTTTCCTTGTTTCATCTTTGAAGTCTTCCTCTTGTTAGGGTGAGCTTTTTTTACCACTTGTAATCACCGCTTCCATTGAAGTCATTGTGCTCCCACGAAAGCTTCATCGTCTCCCAGAATCCTGCTATCTTTCCCCAACTTCTATTGTAGAGGAAAGGATAACGTTTTGCGTTCTGTTGTCCACATTACAGGGCTATAGGAACATGGTCTGATCGGATGCGGAGTAGTGCCAGTTGTCATAATCTGGGGAACGCTGCTATCCACTCAGGTAATAGGAGGAATCTATCCAATCGGATCATGGTCGTGGTCTTTCTCCCGTTTGTGCAGGTATATTTTTGCCTTGTTAATGGGGGGTCGAATAAATGGAGGTCCTCAATGAGGTTGTTGAAGTCATTCTACTCTTGGGTATTTCCGTTCCTTATGTTTCTGTCTGCCTGTGTTCTTGTCGAGTTGAAATCCCCTCCGATCAACCCTGGACTTTGCCATCTTTTGCAAATGGTGCATAGTTCCTCCTAGAAGGCTGTGTTGTGTTCCCGCTGACACGACCTATATACGTTGGTGATCATCCATTTGGAGTGATCTATTCTGTTTTCCAAGATGGCAGTTACGAAGTAAGTGTCCTGAATTTCCTCTATTGCTTGGAAGAGGGTGGCGTTCCAGCTAATACAGTATCCACCTCTTGTATCCGAGGCTGGTAGGATTGTTTTCCCAGTGTGGGTGGGTCCCCCTATCGAGCTCCAAATCTGGTTATCCATGACCACTAGTTTGGTTTCTTGTAAACAAAACACATCGGCCTTATGTGATGTTATAAAGTCTCGAACTAGGAAACGCTTTTTCTGCTTTCCTAGAAGCCTTACATTCCATGATAGAACCTTCATTATGTGCTGGTAGGTGGGAGGGGGATCTAGTTATCCCCCTTCCCACTTGTAGCCTTTTCCGCCTCAGTACGTCTCATATGATTGAGTATATGGTCCGCGTTCCCTTCTTCGTGCCCCAAGTGTACTCCTACCCTAAGTGTAGTAGCAATCATGCCTTGATCTGGCCATGTTGAGAAAATGAGAGGAACTGTGGTTTGGTTTGAAAATCTTTCCTCGGGGTTCGGTTGTTCCTTTCTTTTGTATCCCCTTTTAGTTGTCTTCTGTTCCTTTGGATGTTCTTTACGAGTTGTGGGTGCTTCGGCTTCTTCAAGTGGTTTGATTTTCTTTGGTCGGCCTCTTGGCTTCAAGGGTCTCCTTGACTGGGCTTCCATTTGTTATTAGGGTTCCACAGTGATTGCTTCCTTGTAGTTGGTGGGTTTTTATTAGGTCCCAAGCTTCCTTTGTGATCAGGTTCCATGAGTTGTCTATTTTAATTAAGGATACTTTCCTTAGATCTAATTCTATTTCATTTATTAGTGCTTTGATGATGCTGTTACTAGAGGTAGAGGGGTCCAAAGGGTAGGGATATGGCTGCAGTGGGTCAGCTTCACTATATTAATGTCTATTACATGTGCCCTACTTGGGCTAGTTGGTTAGATTTGGTTTTGGGCCGGTTCGCTCATTGGTGGATCAAGCTGATGGGAGTATGTTGTATGAGGCATAGTGGACACGGGTCAGCATAGTGCTCTACCTATGTCCGATTGAGCTCCACCGCTTCCCACTTCGTTTCCTGCCTGTGCGCCAGTTTGGTGGGGTCCACATGCTTCTCCGTAAGTTGCGCGTGGTCGGCTAGGCGGTGCCACTAGACTCGCTTGACTCAGCGGGTCCAACTTGTCTGGACCACTAGCTGAGCCCGAGTCACTTGTCCCAGTCGGTCTATCCCTCCACACGGCTGTGATTGCTTGGATCAGTGCTGCTAAATCTGGCTTGTCCGCTTCTTCTGAGAAGTCACCATTACATGTTAAGTCATCCGCTCTCGACGTCATTGCGTGTGTTGTCCCTTCAGTTACCACCAACTTGAGCCCCCCGTGTGTCGCGTCATCCACATTATGAACAATCTTTTCGTCTGCAGCCTTCGCCGTTCTTGTCGTCGTTTCTGAAGCCTGGATCAGGCTTGTCCCTCCTGTATCTGCTTCTGCGCGACAGTTCTCGACCGGGTAGGACTCAACGGGCTGGCAGTCCCATTGAGATTTTGGTCATTCCTGTATCACTATTCCTCTCTACCTACCGTCGGTTGACCTCGCCGGAGCACCTCAAATTCTGTAATTGGGTCTTTCCCTTTATCACTTCGACTGATCCGGGTCTTCGTCGGGCTAGGATGATCCTTCTGAGCAGGTTCAATTGTCATTTCACCACTTGTGTTGCTCTCAGTTCCTTTTTCTGTTTGATATTGATCGTTTCATGGCAGTAGGGGTTGGTCGGGCTTCAGTTCCATCAGAATGGTGTGTTGCAACGTTGATATGGTACAATGGATGACACAAGGTAGTAATCTCGGACGCCGGATGCGGACGAAAGCCCTGAGGTCTTCCGCGAAAATCCCGCTTCACTCTCCTCTGTGTACTAAGTCGCCAGTCGGTTTCAGCCACTTTGCCATCGAGTCGCGACTCCAGGCGAACATTGGGAGGTTTTTTATCACCACCTAGAGGCCCTCCTTTGTCTTCTTCGGGTGGTAAAGGTCTGACGACCAAGCCTCAAAACTGAGGGTGAACACCGGCGTCTTCAAAAGGCCCCCTGCTTCAATTCTCCTAGCCAGCTCCACTGATGGACACTCCATGATATACCTTCCATCTCTGAGCAGGTGAACCTCTCCATTCATGCCTTACCTTCAAGCATACTTGTATGTAGGGCGGGGGAGATGAAGTGATTCTCCATGTTCTCGATTTTATTCCCCTATATGATGGTTGTGTGAGTCACCTGCGGCCGGATAGGCTTTTCCGGGTTTTGATTAGCTTCTGAGCCATATTACTTCTTGTTGTTGGTCTTCTTGGTTGTCATTTCTTTTATTGTTGAGTTATTGTCCCTTGTTCAGGCACTGTAGGTTCCGTCGTTCGCCGATGTCCTCCTCTGCACAACGCTCCTTTGTGACCATTTTCGCCGCATCGCCGGTATATTATTTCCTAGACACAAGCATTGTCCGCAGACATTAATTGCCCGTTGGGGTTCGGATAGTTGGGGGTGAGCGACGGAGCGGCGGTGGCTTGGCTTCGCGTTCCCGTTGTGCTTCGCCGCTCATACGGTAAGCCCTTTTACGACGTACCTCCTTCCATCCCTCATCTTTCGATTTCTCCGCCGGAGAGGATGGTGGTGTGATGGATGAAGTTTGTTTCGTCGCCATGAAGAGCCCTTGCGTACGATAGTTGCCGCCTACAGTTCCGGATACCTTGTTCCCTCTATTGCTCAACCGATGGTTCTAGGGCTGGTTTTGTGTTGGTGCGTTGCACCTCTGGTGGGGCCTTGCTTTTCCAGGTCCCCTCTCTGCCCCCCTTTTGCTGCTCACCTTGTCGCCTTGTAGTTGGGGAGCATACGCCACCCGCCATTTCTTTCATACACCTATGGAACCAATCTATTCCTCCGCTAGATTTCCATGATCTTCCTCCGTCTTGGGATCTTTGAGAAGTATTGTTCACCACAGTTCGCCGGAAGTTTACAATGAATCACCCTCTGTTCGCCATGTCTGAGATCTCATCGGAGAAGGCGCTCACTTGTTTTTTTTAAGTATCTATTTATTTCCAGATTTATTTTTGTAGAAGTATTTCATCATCTTTCAAGCTGTTTGTTAAAGTTTGGAATAACATTACAATATAATAACACAAACATACACTAATTGCCCATTTTTAAGTATATATACACAAGTACAAAGTATAGCATTTCTAGTGCGTATCGTCTAGGAACCTTGTTTGGTTGTACTTTTGTATTAAATCAGAAAACTACTATTTAATTAGCTTAAAAGCTGTTTGGTTCCCCGTAAGTAACCGTGAAGTAAGTCATTTTACAGGTAAATACAACTTTTGGGTGTTTGGTTACCTGCAAAAGGACAACTTACATGTGATTTGTTTTACTTCTCAGCCCCATTTTACTGCATTTCAACTCACGGCCAAATTTCCAGTGAGTTGAAATGCAGAAAAACTAATGTTTAAAATCACCAGCCTTTGCCAAGCATCCACGCAAGCTGAGTCCCCGCGCTGCCCACCTCCTCCCTCCCATCCTCATCCTCCGCCATTGCCACCCTCCAACCTCACATGGAGACCCCCCCTTCCCCCTCCTCCTCCCCTCCCCGACTTCTCCCCGTCCCCGCTCCATCACGCCTCCATCATACTTTTACCTTCCAAGAAGTCCCCACTCCAGAGCTCGAACGGCGAGCTCTTAAAAGTGGACCAGGCAGTAGATGAGATCAATCTCAAGTTCACGAAGGCGCGGAAGGAGATCGAGGCCGCCATGGAGTCCAAAGTTCCTTTTTTTTAACATACTGAAATTGTTCATTTTTTGGTCGATGGGATTTACTCATAAGTTAACTCTTGGTGAAATTTGGAATTTGTTCATCTGCTGTAGTTTTGTTGATTTGGGATATTGTCATTATATTTGAAATGCTTTAATTTTTACTTATAATGAGATGTCAAGTCCTGTCATTCGAATTGAATTCAATTTGAAGGTTGCATTAGTGAAGTTGGTATTCAATTTGAAGGTTGTATTAGTGGAGTTGGTTGTGTCTGGAACTTGGTGAATTAGGATTATTGGGAATATTGTGAGTTGGCTATTATTGCGTGTGGCTTGGAATATTATAGTTGTAGCTTGTTCATTTTAGGATTAAAGTCATTTTTGGTCCCTGTACTTTGACCCAATGTTCATTTTCGTCCTTATGCTTTTAAAATCTTTGATATGGTCCCTATATTATGGGGTTTTTGTTCAAATACATCCCTAGTGCTGATGTGGCAACACATATGGCATACGAACTGAATACAATTAATTGTTTATTAATCCAGGTGGCATGCCATGCATGTCAGCATGCGACATCAGCATGTTATGCCATCATTAAAAAATTATTTTAATTGAAATCCATTTTATCATGCCTCGGGAAATAGCTTTAAGCGCTTTAATCGCTTGGCTATAACCCGCCTAGGGAAATGGATAACCCTCCTCGGGAAAATGCTTTAAGCGCTTTGATCGCTTGGCTATCTGCCTGGGGAAATGGCTTTAAGCGCTTTGATCACTTAGCTATAACCCTCCTCGGGAAAAAGCTTTAAGCGCTTTGATCGCTTAGCTATAACCCGCCTTGGGAAATAGCTTTAAGCGCTTTGATCGCTTGGCTATAACCCTCTTCTGGAAAAAGCTTTAAATACTTTGATTGCTTGGCTATAACCCGCCTAGGGAAATAGCTTTAAGCTCTTTGATCACTTGGCTGTTACCCGCCGCGAGAAAAGTCCAAGCACCTCGATTACTCAACTACAACTCAATTCAGGAAAAGGTTTAAGTGCTTCGGTCGTTCAACTATGACCTGTCTCGGGAAAACCTATAACATTCTGATCACTTGGCTACAACCTTCCTCGCGAAACCTAAAGTGCCTTGATCACTTACCTATAGCCTACTTCGACAGTGTTAAAGCATTTTGATGGCTTGATTAAGGCATGAATTAAACAAGCGAAATCATTCATTTGAAGGCAAATGGAAGCATCACAAAAGATTCTCATTTACGCGCGATTCAAATTTATAATTCAAGTTATGGGAAGAAAATGAATTGCGACAAGACAAGAATTATAATAAAACTCAAGACGGAGGAACGTCGCTTTTTTCAGTAGGAGCAACAGAGAGATCAATGGGAGGAGCACTAACATCAATATCGTCTTCAGCTCTGTCCTGAACTCCTTTGGGGGGAACATCCTTTGCACTTGTGAAACAGAGAAAGAGCTCGAGTAAATAAAGTTACTTAGTGCGGCAAGAAAGGAAAGGGAGAAGGGTTGAAACAAAATTATTACTTCTCTCAGTTTCGCCCTCCTCGTCGGAAGAAGGGTCCTCTTGCCATTCATTGTCCAACTCAATGTTGGGATCTTCTCCGGCAAAAACCTTAAGCCCCTTCTTGAAACTCATAGAGGAGCAGTCTACTGGAAGGGTCTTCAGTATTTCCTCGGGAACGGTCTGCAATACTAGTTCCCGAAAGACTTCGGAAGGCATCGGTTCCACCCGCAAAAAAACCGATGTCGTATCCTCCAGACTTATCACTGGAGTAGATAGCCTCGGCCTGTTTGATCTGATCAGCATAAAGAGTTAAAGTCTCCTGGTAAGAGGCCACTTCCGAGGAGAGCTTCTCTTTTTCCTCTTTCAGCGATATGAGGAGACGATTCGCCTCATCAAGAAGAAGAGATTTGGCATTTAGGTCTCCCAAGAGCTTCTTGTTCTCTTCTGCCAGAGATTTCAACTGCTCCTTAGTCTGGGTCAATTCCGAGGTCACCTTGTTGGACTTCTCCCACATCTACACCCACTTCTCCTCGGCTAACTTGCTCCTGTCTTCGAGAGCTTCTTGATTCTTGATCATCACATCAGCAGTAGCCCTATAAGTCTTTATCTCATCAGACAAGGATTTAATCTTCTCCTCCAACTTCTTCCTCTCATCGAGAAGGCTCTGACATTTTGCAGTAGAAGAGTCAAACGAAGCTTGAATTTTGTCTTTCTCCACCTTTAAGGCTGAGAACTCTTCTTTCAAATTCAGGAAGTCCCCCTCGCGAAGAGCAAGCGCGAGGCAGAGATCCTTCCTCTCTTCTAACAGGCGGCCGACTCTGTCAGAAAGAATACTGTTCTGCGGTGAGTAAAGCATCAAGTGTCTGTTTGCCCAAAGACTCGAGTGCAAGAACTTAAGCCTCCGAACCCAAGCGTACGTGGCCAAAAGTATTAACCGGTGAGTACCGGGTCGAAATCCCAAGGGAACGGTGATGATTTCTTATGCTTGAAGAAGTGAACGAAAAACTAGATAAAATGATGTATTATGAGTGTTGATGTAAAGTGTGTGTTTTGTAATAAACTTATGTCGAGTGTGAGTTGGTGTTCGAACAGATGATTTAATTAGAGGGGTAATTTCCCAGAGGAAGGACTAGGGTTGTAGAGGATACTAGATTTGTATAGGATTTTTCTCTAAGGATTGCTATACTCCATTGAAGATAGAAGTGGGTGTATATGTGATTAGTTATGTGCTTCTGTGCACTCCGGGTGCATCATACAAGACCTTATGTCTAAGGATCATGTACCGATATCCATATGTCTATGGTACAAACGATGCATTATAGGACAACAACTAATCACTACCGAGGAAGTGCCTACTCTGATGTCTCAGTGATAAACCACAACGATGTCATGCCGTCCACCCAATTCCTCTATTCTACTCACAAGTCTAGATGTCTCATAGAACTTGGAGTTGATATTACTCAATGTCTTTCAACAATTGAGGATTACAAAGAATAGATTCAAAGGCACATCCATACAATGAAATAAAAGCAATCCAAAGATAGTTAATATCAAATCATAGCATCCAATACAACCCTAGATGAAGAGTTTAAGCTCCCATTGTCATTGAAACATTAACAACAATGAGAACTAGTAAACAAACATCCATATGCTCCATATATATATATATATATATCAAAACATTCAGAATAAAGGAATGAAGATCCCCCTCATAAATGATCGCTTTCAAGCTCCAAGGGGCTGGAAATCGCCTTCTAGACCTTAGCTGCGCTTTTCAGCCGCTCCCCCCCAACCAAGATGATCCAACCCTAGCTTTCTCTCAGCTTTTATAGTCCCGCAGTCGACATCGCGATGTGACGTCGCGATGTCCTCTAGGACATCGCGATCTGATATGTAAGCTTCTAAGTGCCCCCAGACTGCTGAAGACATCGCGATGCTCATTTCATGACATCGCGATGTAACATCACGATGTTCCCAGAGAACATCGCGATCTGATAAACTTTGATTTTAAGCGCTCAGATGCCTCTCGACATCGCGATGTCTCAGACTCGACATCGCGATGTTGACCTTTGATATGCTTTCGGATAGACACATGTTGCAATACATTTCATTTGCTTTAGTATTTATCTTCACAAACAGGTGTAAAATATCGTAAAAATGCATATCAGGTCATTCGCACAACAGATAACGGAATTTAGAGCAAAGATATAATTGATTCAATTATAAACTCTCATTTTCACTCTAAATTCCCCAATAATTACTTGGTAGAATAGCTCATATTCGAGAACTATCAGTATCAAACAACGCAAGGGAGGAAACGCAGTGAAGTACTAAGTAAAAAATACTTACGGAGATCGCAGTTATGCGAAGATGAGCAACCATCTCATCCTCTTCCAGATTATCTAATCTCTATTCCGTGTCCTCGGAACGAAGCAGCTCCAAACTGAAAGCCGCCGATTCTGGGTTGAAAAAGAAGAGGCCGTTGAGTGGGTTTATATTCATTCCTGCCGAACTACTAGTGGCAGAGCCCTTTCCTTTCTCGCCAATGGTGAAGCTTTTCCACGCAGGTGGAGCAGTAGTTGCGATTCCCGCCGGCTCTTCAATTCTCACTTGGCCCCTACCTGAACGTCTTCGGGGACCAAGTGGAGCGGGAACAGTTCTTGCCTCCTCAAGAACGGGGGAAGACGAAGGAAGTTCATCAACCGCTGTTTCCGAGTCCCTTTCCCGAACAACAGATTCGGTGGCAGCAACAACAGGAAGAGGATTGATCTTCGGATGGGCACGAAACTGTCTCGCTGAGAGCGGTACGGTATCGTCGCTATCCACATCCTCGAGAAGAGTCACTGTTGGGATCTCCTTGATGACTTCGGGGGCGGGAGCAACGGGGACGCTCACCTTCCTCACTGCAGTCCTCCTTACAGATCCCCTTGGCTCTATTACAGGGGCTCCTGAGTAGTCTGCCCGAGGAGCTTCATCAAGCGCCTCGGGAATAATGTTGAGATTTTTTGCCCCCACGACAGCTCTCTTCTTCTGAGGGAGGTCTTCAGTTAGCTCGATGCGGGAGCTCTCCTTCCTCTTCTTCTTTTCCAATTTTGATGCTTTCAGTTGTGCCTCTTTGGCTCTGATGCTGGATAATAAACTGCCCGCGGCGACTCGAGCATTAACCAGTCTTTGATATGCAGAATCAAAGTAGGAAACCGAATCAACTATGAACCTGATCGAGTGTTAAATAAAAGGAAAAAAAATTTAGGATCAGCCATACACAGGGCGATGAAGAGGCCGCCGGTTTGGAGAATCTCCAAAGTGAGGTATATATCAACCCAAAGGTCAGAGCACTCTGAGAGTTTATTATATTTCCTCTCTTCATCAGGAGTAAGATCCCTCTTTTCCATTGGATGAGATCTGAGAGTACCCCACTTAGTTCTGAATGTGAAATTCTGAGAACTAGAGACAAAGAAAAATTTGGATTTCCAGCCTTTGAGGGAAGACGGCATAGGACCAAGGAAACGACAGTTCGGTCGAGCTCCAAAGAAATACCAGTTAGTAGACTTCTCCTGGCTCAGACCGAAATAAAACTTGAATCGATCTACCCAGGGTTGTATACCACTATTAAGGCAGACAATAACAAAACCACAAAGACATCTCCAAGAATTAAGGGCTAATTGAGAAGGACAAATCTTGAATTCATTGAAAATATCGATTAAAATTTGGGGAAAAGGAAGCCTAAGGCCACCGATCAAGGCTTCGTAGTAAACAACAATCTCTCCTTCCTTTGATGGAGAGCTAGCACGCTCGGAAGCTTTGGGAATCCTATAACTTAAAGAGGAAGGGATTCCTGAAATACCATAATCTACAGCTATTTGATTGATCATATCGGCGGGAAGAAGACATAGATACTCAGACGAGCGAGCGTCTAGTCTCGATCTCTTAGGGACAGTTTGAACTACTTCAACTTCACGCTCAAGAGACGAAATCGGAGAATGAACAGGGGAAGAAGGAGGCGTCGTACCTGGAGCCATCTATGAGTTCTCTAAAAATGAAGATGAATCGCAGTGCAGACCGCTCCAAGAAACAGGCGCAGAGAGATAACGAAGAAGAAGGCAAATCTTTGACAGTTTGGGGGGAGATTTCTTTAAATTAGACTCAATCGGCGTTATAATATTTGAACCGTCTTGATCTGACTTGATGGACTAGATTCACTCTCAAAGAAACAGATAATTTGAGACGCCCATTTGAATTCAAAAAATCAGGGGTCAGGATCAAAACACGGACTCAAGTGCCATTGGATGAACGCCGCGTGTCATAAGTGATGGGATCGGCCACCATGCCAGGAAATCATCATTGCTTTGAACGGCACACGCTTTTGGAAAAACACAACGATGCGCTAAAAAACGAGTCGCATTAAATGCACCTTACCGCTAAAAGGAATGAATGGATGCCACGTTAGTCAGAGAAATCAACCCTAGATCAAACGCTGCCTTGTAGCGTAAAATTCCCAAGAACGGGGCAGCCAAGCAGTAATCTATCTATACGCTTAGCTAACGCAAGCATACTTGGGGGGGACTGAATGATAGGGGTAAAAACTGAGGAGCCCGCCATCTGACACGTGGACTAACCTCATCCTTCCATCCGGAACAGCGACCTCCTCAAGTTTACGCCCAGAATCGTCTTCCTCGGGAAACAGAAGGAAAGCAACTGCCTCGGTTCCATCAAAGCGGACCTCCTCGGGTTTTGAAGGCTCACCTCTTCGTGTTTCAGAGGCCATGCACCCTTAGCCCAAAGAAGGCACAACGAACCCCGAGCTCACAAGCTACGACAGGAACCGAAGGACTTAAGCCCTTTCTAGAAGAAATTACTGTTAAGACCGTTGAGATCTAACTGAATGCCAACCTGGCATCTAAAAGAATCTGGAAGAATGATAAGCTGTCATCTTATCTGGCTCCAACTGGCATCCACATGGTCTATTAGGAGCTAGTCTACTAGCCTCCACGTGGCCTATTAAAGGTAGCTTGCTCCCCAAGCAACTCCCCCACCCTGGAGCCTATAAATAGAGGAGCTCACCAAGTCATCTTCAAGCTTTGGATGGTCGAAGAAGCCTTGCCGCTCCAGAGAGTCAAATTCCACAAATCATGTACTCCCATTGAATTGATAGTGAATCCATCTCTATCAATGGAGATCTCCCATGGTTTTCACCCCAATTTAGGGTTTCCACATAAATCCTGGCGTCTTCTCTTTCTCTTCCGAGTTTTCCTTCTTTGATTTCTCTCAAACTCATCTAAATCAATCCCCAATCAATCTATAAATTCAATTGTCGACCTAAATCATGGGTTCTCCCTGATTTTTGTGTTAACATAATATATACAAAAACAACCTTCCTGATTCTAACACCCCTATATATATATATATATATATATATATATATATATATATATATATATATATATATAGAGAGAGAGAGAGAGAGAGAGAGAGAGAGAGAGTAGTGATAGGATGAGGCCAGCTGCACTTGCGGCCGCCTCATCCTATCACTACTTATATATAGTAAATATATATATAAAATGGATATTATATTTTTTATAAGATATTTAGATATATATTGATTTATCTATATATTTTAAACAATATATAGATATGTATATATAATTTTTAAATTATCTTATCATCGGAATATATATATATATATATATATATATATATATATATATATATATATATATATATATATATATATATATATATATATATATATATATATATATATATATATATATGTATATATATATATATATATGTATATATATATATATATATGTATATATATATATATATTATATGTACTGTAGTTGTTGGTATGAACGGCTAAGGCC
Source organism: Dioscorea zingiberensis (assembly GCA_026586065.1). NCBI lineage: Eukaryota > Viridiplantae > Streptophyta > Magnoliopsida > Dioscoreales > Dioscoreaceae > Dioscorea > Dioscorea zingiberensis. The sequence continues at coordinate 17,947,881 of CM048818.1, read as the reverse complement.
TTGTTTGTTTCATGATTTCCCATGGTTTTGTAATGTGTGGTATAGTTTACTTTCTTGTTTGTTTTCATTTCCATTCAGATGGTATAGTTTTCCATAATTTTCTTGTGGTTTCTTGTGGTTTAAAAATTGCCATTTTTATTGGAGTTTTCAAACCACTGATTTGGTGGTTTCCCGTGGTTTTAATTTTTTTCTACCAAAAATATCCTTACCAAATTACTTCAATCCCCTCTTCTCCCTAGCAAAATCAAAGAAAGTCATAATCTCCACACAAAAAAAGTCGATTAAGACAATGATTTGTCTTATATTTTGTTAATTTTGTATATTAATTTTATTATAATATCAATTTTAAATTAATGGGTAATAAATTGATGTATATTTTGTAAGATTTTGATAAGAACTTTTTATCTTTAGTTGAATTTAATTTTTTGATCTTAAATCATTGAATTTAATAGAGCTTTTTGAAGGTTTACCGCTGAATAATTTTGAAATTGTGTATTTACCTCTGAATAAAACATAATTACATACATACATCTGAGTAATAGGTAGAATTACGTATGTACCCTTAGGGTTAAATTAGATGAAAAACTGTTAGTTTACACACGATAGATATGTGAAATGACAATTATACACTTTGCATATATACCCCTGAAAAGTCTATTCGATTGTAAATTTATAAATACCCCCTTTAAAAATATGAAATTTTAAATAGTTAATATATAAAGAGGGGTATTTTGGAAATTTTTCAAACCTTAACCGAAGTTGTAATCATGGTTAAAATCATCTAATTAACTTCTATCAAGAGAACTTAACAATAGGGCATGTCCACAATTCAAATTTTTTTTTTCAGGGGTATACAAGTAATTATGATTTTTTTGGGGGGTACATATGCAATTATGAAACTTTTGAGGGATATATAACCAATTTTTACAATTTAACATGATTTCATATTAATTTGTATTTGAGGGTATTGTGGTCATTTATTATTTCTGCAACCATACCATACTATCAAAACAAACACAAACTGCTAATTAACCATACCATACCATACCATCTTTCGAAATATAGTAAACAATAATTACAATATCATACCATTCCACATCATACTATACCATACATTACGAAACCATAACAACCAGTCATTCAAATAGGGCCTAAGTGATTAGTTGATGGACAGATTAAGAGTATGAGGTAATATATTAAATCTGGATTGACAATTCAAGGTTGATATTGAAAGGTTAAGAGAATTCATGCCTTTCTGGACATGACATTGTGTTATAACTAATTGATTTTGAAGTGTTAATGATTTCGATTATAGAAATGCAAATTTTGAGGATGAAATTTATAGAGAGGGTGGATTGTAAAGGCCACCCCGGAAATTATGTAATTATTTAAACTTTTAATTGCTCGCTAACTTGGTTGGTTTTAAACACCAAGTGAAAGACCACATGTAAAGATTTGTCTTGAAAGATGGATTAAAAATTCGAAGTGGATAAATTAATTGAGATTTATTAAGGTTTAATGAGGGGTTAAGACACTAACCTTAACCTTAACCTCCGCGAAGCTACAATCAAGGAAAAGGAGAGAATCTCCTTTTTCCGGACATAGCCTCAGCCACTCCCTCTTAACCTTTCTTTCTACATGACATTCAGCACCTTTAGCATTAGTTTAATGTTTGCTTTTGTTTTGTCTCACTGGAAAAGTAAGGGAAAAGTTATGAGGGGGAATGGAGAGGAAATTGGAGGTTTCTCTCTTCAACCCTAGTTCTGAGATTGTGCAAAAAAAAAAAGAGCTCCCTTCTTTCAATACTCTGGATGGATTTGAGGGAATGGTGGGGGTTGAGATGGAGAACATCAGTGGACAGCCTTAGGAGAAGATGAAAGAGAGATCGAGGGAGATAATGGCCCAGCAGCAGTAACAATGGCAAGGAGATGACCACCTTGGACTCGTACCCGACTCCGAAATCTCTCAAGGTTGCTACTCCCCACTCTCTCTCTCTCTCTCTCTCTCTCTCTCTCTCTCTCTCTCTCTCTCTCTCTCTCTCCTCTCTCTATTATATTTCTTTCACTTATTAGGGAGTGTCTGACCTTCCAGACCATGGGTGGATTAGGACATAATTAGGTCCCGAACCATAATGTTATTGGGGTAGTTATCTATGAGCACATCCAGCCTTAGATTGTGTTAATCTTCTCACCTTTGAGAGGTTGTTGATCAAATTTGATTCCTTTCTCTAAATTCATGCCTCTGTTGTATTGATGGGGTTGTTGTTGTGGTAAATATTGTTGATTCATTCATTCATGTAAAAAGATGCTTTTAGAGCTGAAGTTGTGACTAGTTACATCTGGTCTAAATTGTGGACTTGTTTTGGTGAACATTTGAGCTCTGTTAGTAAAAGAGAGGTTCTGCTGATCCTTTGTATGTTAGTGGAAAACTAAATTGTGATTGTGGCTGTATGGATCTATCGTTAAGGAGTGGCAATGATTGGATACATGCTAAAGAAGTATAATGTGGAAAAAGGGGAAGATGAATGAATAATGTTAGTTGATTTTGAATCCAATAAATGTAGTTGTATTTTGTTTAAGGTTCATCTAAAACCACAGGGAGGTTAACGTATTTATTATCTTGGTTGGCATAACCTATTATTTTCTTGGTGATAATCTGTGCAAGTATTTTGGGTTTAGTAAATATTTGCTTTGATGATCCTTAGGTGGTGAGAATAGCATTGTGCGCAGTCTATATGATATTGGACTTCTACCTGGACATTTCGCAACTAAAATGTATGACACTTCTGGGAAAGACCTCTAGCATAATTCTCACAAGGTTCTAATAATGAAAGCAGGACTTATCTAATATTCTACTTGGGTGTTAGCAATACTGAAATCCTCATGTGTTCTTTTTGAACTGGTCTGGTGCCATAGAGTATAGACTATGAATTTCATGCCATCTGAGTCTATGTGGGATTAAGAATCTAGTTGTTTTATAACTTAGGAAGGTTATATTGTATTATCAGGGGATTATAGGAATGTTGCATTGGTATCAGATTTGAAAGAAACAAACTGCAGACCTACAGTCTGGCTATCCCTTTCGAGGGATAGTTTAGACCATGATACTGTCCTGATCGGGTGCATGATATACCGCTAGAGAGATTATGAAAATAGCCTTCTAACATTTCTTAGATCAGGAAAACCAAACTTCTAGATTAAGAGTAATGGCCAGGTTTCTCTGACTGCGCAAAACCATCAGATCTGCATTTTTGTAGCTTTCAACTTGTTGAACTTGGATGTTCTTATTGTTGTTGGTGGTGTGATTAAACCTGGTATTAGCATTCATATAAACATGAGGAAACCTGCATCTTATTAGGTGTTATATACTTGTATTTTGTGACTGAAGATATGCAGAATGAGTGGCTAAAAATCTGCATTTATAATCTCAATTTAGTTGCAGCTACTATGATTGAAAATTTGCACCTATAGTAGTTGAGTTTTATTTATTAGAGCTGGAGCCACAAACTATAGTGGTAGTCTTTGTGAAGTATTTAATGCTCCAAATTACAACAAGAATAACCTATATGCATACAAGTATATGGTAATTATAATTTACCCAAATAGAAACTTCTTACATATTTAAAATATGCCTAGACATCTAATATAAACTAAGTGTGTTATGATATTGTAAGCAAAAAGATGTCACATATGTATGGAAATATACACACAAGAATATATTACATAAATTTAGACATTTGGCTACGATCTAAGTACGTACACATATTTTATAGATCTTGATTCGGGCGTGTGAGCTGCGGCGAGGTTAGGAGATTTTGTACTACTACTATTAAGCTAGGTAGGCTCTTGTACCACCGTTACGGTGAGTATTTCTAACTCAACCTTTGGAGCCTTCTTTTGAGATGTTGTAACATTCTTCTTGCTTCTCTATCTTGTTGGATTTCTATATACTTGGCATTGTTCGAAAATGATGATTTTTTTTAGCCTTTGTTCTGCTTTGTGTTGTATTCTGTATTGGTAGCATCTTCTCTATCTAGCATGATACTTGTTGTTTTATCCTGTTGTTGGCGCTGCCTGGCTTAGGACGAAGACGGTGTACTCTGCCTTGACCGACAACGGCCCAGTCATGTTACACTAGAACGGTATACTCTGCCTTGATCGGCAACGGTCGCGTCATGTTATACCGTAGTATCATATATGCCTAAGATGCAGTACTCTGTGATTTTATTTCACATTCATGAAATATACTGCTTGCTTGTGATTTTGTTTCACTTGCTGATATTTTACTCTGTAGTACATACCTCTGCAATTGGAGGATAGTTATATGTCTTCGATATGTGTATACTTATATTCTGGTTTGATTATTGGCATTTGATACATATACTCTATCTCTTTGCTTATGACCTTTCGCCTCATTTATTGCTTTCTTGTAATCCTACTGAGCCTATTTTTTAGGCTTATATACTTGGTTGACTCTTTTTCCTAGGTGACGACAAGGAGTAGGATCGAGCGTAGGAGGGGACACATTTGAGTAGCTAGTTTATTGTATTTATTCGAGGTCTGTGAACCTCGTTCCTTTGTGTGAGAGACTTGTTGATGTATTTGTATTGTTGTTGGACACTAGAGAGGATGACGGTTTTTTTCTGTAAGGTTGTGTAGACCCGTACTGTATATTGGGTTGCGTAAAATCCTTTGATGTTTTATTTATCTGTTTGGGGTTGTGTATATATATATACGGGAGTGATAATATAAGGCCTGCGGGATTACTGTGCAAGTAAGGTCGCCTCCTATTTGGTCACTTGTATAGTATTTTAAGGATTTCCAACCGTATGGATGCAAAAAACATCGAAAAATAAGCTAGTATGTTAATGTTCATACAATTTAGGAACTTGTAGGGTCTTCATCTTAACGGATGAAAATTGATAGAAATCTTACCAGTTCAAAATTTCACCTTTTAAGATGAAGACCCTACAAGTTCCCAAATTGTATGAAAATTGATATGCTAGCTTATTTTTCAATGTTCTTTCCATCCATACGGTTGGATTTTCTCAAAATACTGTGCAAGTGGGCCAAAATGAGGCTACCTCACTTGCACAGTGATAAGGACGGCCGCATAGTATCAGCCACATAGTATATATATATATATATATATATATATATATATATATATATATATATATATATATATATATATATACGATGGTGCTAACATCAGGTCTGCTGGATCACTGTGCTGATCCGGCCGCCTCCCATTTTGGCCCCTGGAGCATGTTTAAAGGATTTCCAACCGTACGGAATAGAAGATCATCGAAAAATAAGCTAGATTGTCAATTTTCATATAATTTGGTGACCGTTTGGTCCTTCCACTTAACGGTTCTTATTTTAGGAAAATTTTAACAGTTCAGAATTTCAACCATTAAGTGGGAGGACCAAACGATCACCAAATTGTATGAAAATTGATAGGCTAGCTTATTTTTCGATGATATTCTTATCCGTATGGTTGGAAATCCTTCAAACATGCTCCAGGGGCCAAAATGGGAGGCGGCCGGATAAACACAGTGATCCAGTCGGCCTGATGTTAGCACCACCGTATATATATATACTATACGGCTGGCCTTATCACTATGCAAGTGCGGTCGCCTCGTTTTGGCCCACTTGCACAGTATTTTAAGGAAATTCAACCGTATGGATGGAAAGAACATTGAAAAATAAGCTAGCATATCAATTTTCATACAATTTGGGAACTTATAGGGTCTTCATCTTAAAGAGTGAAATTTTGAAATGGTAAGATTTCTATAAATTTTCACATGTTAAGATGAAGACATTACGCTTGTGTTTGATAGAGGAATATCCCACTTGGGATTAGGAATAACTTTTGAAAAATTTTGAATTTTTTGGAGGGAAATTTTAAAGTAAAGGTATTAATGATAAGATAGCTATGTGGCTTCCATGCATTGGTGGGTGGGTTATTATTATATTCTTAAACTTAAATTAAAGTTTTTGGTGGGAAAAATTTTCATTGGGGAATGTGTTGGGGATATCCCACTGGGGATATCCCCCTATCAAACATAAGCTACAAGTTCCCAAATAGTATAAAAATTAACATGCTACTTATTTTTCGATGTTCTTTGCTCCAAGGGCCAAAATGGGCGCAGGCCAAATCTACACAGTGATCCGGCTGGCCGCACAAAAGCACGACCCTATATATATATATATATATATATATATAGGGTCATGTTAGTATAGGGCCGGCCTTAACATTATTCATTTAAGGTCGCCTCCTATTTGGCCACTTGTACGGTATTTTAAGGATTTCCAACCGTATGGATGGAAAGAACATCGAAAAATAAGCTAGCATGTTAATTTTCATACAATTTGGGAACTTGTAGGGTCTTCATCTAAACAGGTGAAAATTTATAGAAATCCTACCTGTTAAGAATTTCACCCGTTAAGATGAAGACCCTACAAGTTCCCAAATTGTATGAAAATTGACATGCTAGCTTATTTTTCGATGTTATTTCCATCCATACGGTTGGATTTGGAAAAAATACTCTCCAAGTGCCTCAAAATGAGGCGACCTTAAATGAATAGTGTTAAGGCCGGCCCTATACTAACATGACCATATATATATATATATATATATATATATATATATATATATATATATATATATATATATATAATAACTATCTATATATATCTAATAATTATGGTACAATCAAACCGGCTGGATGTCCGGCTGCCTGATTGTATCATATATATATATATATATATATATATATATATTAACTATCTATATATATCTAATAATTATAAAAAATATATAGATAAATACATTTGGAATATTTGGCCTCCTGATCCTAACACTTATAATATGTGTTAAAAATATATAAAAACTATATATTATATTTTTTTATAATCTTTTTAGATATATTTTTATTTATCTATAAATTTTAAACAGATTTTAGATATGCATATATACTTTTTTAAATTATATGTAATTTAAAAAAGTATAATACATATCTAAAATCTGTTTAAAATTTATAGATCAATCAAAATATATCTAAAAACATTATAAAAAATATAATATATAGTTTTTTTATATATATATTAAATAGAAAAAAGATGTTACAATCAGCCGGCCGGACATCCGGCCTTCCTGATTCTAACATTTTTCATATATATATATATATATATATATATATATATATATATATATATATATATATATGATACAATCAAGCGGCCGGACAGCCGGCCAACCTGATTGTATCATAACCATATATATATACAGTAGTGCGGTCGCATTTACGTAGGCGACTTTATGGCTGCAACATCGGGCGGGCCTCACCGCTCCTACCGAGCCATTGTCTCACAAGTCGGGCAGGCTACAAGTGCGGCCGGCCTGACTGTATCACCAGTATATATATAAAATATATATATTATATATTTTATAATTTATATATATATATATATATATATATATATATATATATATATATATATAACTGATGGTATGGGCCCATACAATCAATCCCCATATATATGAGTGATAGGATGGGTCGGTCGCAATTGCGGCCAACTATGACGATATGTATAATTGAATGACTAGATCACAGAAGGAAAAATAAGCATCCAAGCATAATGAAAGAACACCCAATATATGTGGAAAACCCCATAAATCCAAGGAAAAACCATGGGGCCCTGTCGAGGGGGCAATCCACTATATAGGGGCGATTACAAGCCTTTGGATACATTTGGAGAGTAGTACAAGTCCGTCGAATGGAGAATAGTGGCTCACGAGCCTCATACAATCAGGAGGGCGCACAGGCCTCATACAACTTGGAAAGGAAGTGGTGTTGGATTTTATTATGCAATATACCTAATATGCATATAGACAGGATCTTATTCTTACGAATTGCAAATTTTAAAACTATAATTTACTTACTTGTAGTTTGGTATGTCGTATCATCAGACGTAGCCTCATAAGCACAAATAATCTACAACGTATTAGTGTCACGATCTACTTGAGGTCGGTGAGCTTCTGATCTTTTCTCCCTCACTCTCCTTAATCAGAATGGGGAACTGATGGATGTTCACCCCGCTGCTATTTGCCTTTGGAGATTCCAAGATTAGGATGTTGTGGAGATAGGAACCAGAGTACTTTATATAATTATTGGGATAAGGGTATCTGTCCATCAAGATTCCCAATCCAAATCCAATTTAAACTTTGTGGCTTTATCCATAAGTAACTAGAATTTTTTCACTTTAATAGATTGGGTTTATCCGTTATATGTGAATCTAACTTTATATAAAATCAAATACATTGGAACACTTTAACCAAAGTGGTTAATATCTAACAAGTGGCTCCTAGGCCTCATGTAACCAAGAGAAAAAGTGGAAATACCTCACTGGTCAGAGAGGGAGTGAGAACTCTATTATTGGTTGTAGGAACACGCCGATTGGAGGAACTCGCTGACCTCGTATCACCACAATAGAGAGGCTCTTGTCGGCTGCTAGATCCCGTCAGAGGGGAGGAGGAGGACTCGCTAGTTGGAGTCTATAGGAGGAAGGTTCTCATCGTCGTCGTAGAGTTGAGCTCGTTGGTCGGAGCCCACCGATGAAGGAGAATATAGCTTGTCAATCGTATACCAACGACGGAAGGAGGCACGTTGTTGTCAGATATCGTCAGAGGGGGAGAAAGAAGCTCACCAGCCTCCCGAAGCTCATGCAGAGAGAAAAAAGGCTCGTAAGCCTTCCACGGCCGGGAAAAAGGTAGAGTCCACCTAACCGGGGAAGAGAGTAGCTCACTGGTGGCCTAAACCCATCTGAGGAGAAGAGATGGTATGAGAGTCGTTAACGCATGAGAGAGCCCCTGATAGAAATCCCCCTCTCAAAACCTACTTTTGGAAAAATAGGAAGAAATATAGGGAGGAAATGGTTGAGTTAGTTACAAGGCTAAAATAGCAAGGCATATGTGGCAGACCTCTTGGGTTGTTACAATCCATGACCAGCACCTTGCAGCTCCACTTTCCCCATTATCTTCCTAAGTTTCAGCAAGTATTTCCTTGTGGTTTGCAAATAATACAGCCTAGGATATTGCTATAAATATCTGTTAAATGGTCCTTTGTTAGGCAGTCTAGTTTTTTAGTATTCAGTTTGTAATAGGAGCCTTGTCCTCTCCATACAGACAGCTTTATTAAGGTCTAAGTGTTGAGATCCTTGCACAGAGACTCTTCAATAAAATTTCTTTTTCTTCATCCTTCTTTTCCTTCCACTGCGTCTATAATTTTGGTATCAGAACCTGTCGATCCCAAATGGTGCACACACGAGCTACCACTTCCTACTCTGACCCTCAAACCAAACTACCCAACCAACCTCTACAGATTCACATCTTGTTTCCCTGAATACTAAACCGATTGCTCCTATTACCCAACAGTTATCCACCATTATTGCTCGACTTGAGGCCATCGACACTTTGACAGCGGAAGTTCCAGCCTCGGAACATCAAGCAAATTGAAAGCCAAGGAAATTCCAGCCAACTCCCGGGCGAAGGGCAAATCGGTGTGGCCTAAAGCAGAGGATGACGACTCTCACAATCCATAGTGGCGTCGCAATCCTTCACAGAGGTCGCATACGAAGATGGAGTTTCCTCGTTTTGAAGAAGGTGACCCCTGCGGCTGGATTCTTAAAGCGGAAAAATATTTTTGCTACTACCAAACAACCGAAGAGCTGAAGGTTGACATTACGGCGATGTATCTCAAGGGTGACGCCCTGGACATGTTCACCTGGATGAATAACGAGCACACTCTTGTGTATTGGGAGAAACTCGTGAGAGTTCTTTAGGAGAACTATGGATAGGCAAAATTCCAAAATCCGGATGAGTATCTATATGGCATTTGACAAACTAGATCTGTTCAAGAATACTGGCAAGAATTTGTCAAGCGATCAGCTCGGGTATCCAACTGACAGGAGCATTGCCTCCTTGGTGTGTTTCTTAACGGATTGAAGGAGGAATTACGAGCAGATGTGAGAATACATAAACCACGGACGGTTTACAAGGCGATGAGCCTTGCGATTGAGTTTGAATCCAAATTGGGCCCAAGCCCAATAGTGGTACTAGAGGATCAACTTGGTCCACCCCAAGTAAACCCACCTTCCCTAACCTTAACCCACAAATTCCTCTTCCAGCAAATCAGCGGACCACAACCTCAACATCTCAAGGGATGATGTCATGCCCCGACCGGGATCCTGCAGACCTCGGAAGGCCTAGGCCATTACCCAAGTAGAAGCGAACCCAGCTCCGGATACAAGGCCTAATGAAATCATAGCAGATAACAAATACCTCAAAATTTAATAATCAGATAATATCAGAGTCACAACTAAAATCTAAATCAATAAGGGTTTACATACCCTACACATGGTCAAGGCCCTATAAGGGTCCTACAATAACACCACCTCAAGAACAAGTGTGACACGAGGTTCTCGAACCTCTTCAAAATCAGCCCAACCTCTCGATCAACTCCAGAGTGCTAGTCACCTACTCCTAGGGACACGAAAAAGAAGAAGCAAGAGCAGGCGGGCTTTGAGAAGGAAAGCCCGATTAAGTACCCCGGCAGGTCTAGAGACATAAATGAGCAATATGTCAAATAATAAGGCCACTGGCACCAAGAAACACAACTCTAGGAGTCTACGTAAAACAATCCAAAGGTGCGACCCACAGTAATGTAAGCCCTCGAGCCCTTGTGATGAGTTTCAAGAAAACTCAAGAATCACCCGAGTATGTCGGCAAATTTCTTTGTAAGCCGACCTTTTGGTGGATTCGACCCTCCGCAATTCGGTAGAACTACCTCTCTTACGTGTTGCTGCGATTGATTAGCCCATCGCGTAAGACCACCGGAGAATTGCCTCTCGGCAAGGCGGCATGAACGCCCGGTCACGTCTCGAACATTCCCCTATAGGAACTCCCTAGCTCCCATTTTGAGTGTTAGAGGCTGATGGGAACAAACTCAACCCTATACACACCCACCCGACCAACACAAGCACCGTGTGTCTCTATGAACAAGTGCCCAGGACAATAGGAGGCTATGCTTTCAATGAGTACACATACTCCTCAGGGCCTTGTACACATACACGCACACAAGCACCACGATCCTCCATGCAGATCACCTGGTCATAGGTTGGTATGCTCGGTGAGCATCAACGAAGAGGATAGTGAAACCACGCACTTTCCTATCCGGATGGAGCCGCGGGCTCCACGTGTTTCCCGACTTACGCCATTAGATCAAAGGATCCTCGTGATCGATTAACACTACCTCTAGCACACCAATCACACACATACCGGGGAAAGACATCAAAAGAATATGTATGTGCATGCATCCAAGAATATCGGTACCAAACAAAAGACATGCTAACAAATAGCATACATTAAATCAAAGAAACAACTAGCCAATAAATAGGGAACTAGGCAAGAGCACTTACCTCTTGTTGGAACTAGAAGTCTTCCTAGTATCCTCAGGAATGTCTTACAACTCCCAGAGTATCCGGCATACATAGGCCCTAATAGAGTCAAGATTTCAATAAATCCCCATATCTCTAATTACACATGCATTACCTATCGTTCTTGTTGGGCCTAGGCCCACTAGCAGTCCCTAAAGACCATCTCTCGGGTTATTAATCCTTATTCCATGTCTCCACGTTCTTTAGTTGACCCTAGACCCAACTTGGTCAAACCTAGTCAACTTTGCATTCATTTGTCGAGTCTAAACCCTATTTGGTTATCTATAGTCATTTTATTTAAATTGGGCCCACTTGCTAAACCCTTTTATTGACCTTTGCATGTATAACTCTTTAACAGTAACCAAGTTCTCTAGCCCTCTTATCAAACAACACCTATGCTAATCCTTAAATCATTAGCATAAACCAGTAACCTCAAGTTACCCATGTTTATGCTTTCATGAACCTTCAAAGATAGGGATAGATTGGATTTACACTTTTCATGATCATGTATATAAATTCAATTCATGAAACCACCCATGGAGATCAAACTCCAACCCTTGGACCAATTCTTTACTCATTCATTCCCCCATCTATCCTTATAACCCATGCATTCATACATATATGAATCCTCATATTTAGCACCACACATAAGTGAGATGCAGGAATTTAAAGAAACTCACCGAGTATAGATGTCTATAGACACTGAAGACAAACTGACCGTCCAAACCAGATCTCCACCGTTCCGATTGAGTCAGGACAAGTTGTCACTATGCTTACCAAAAATCAGCTCGATCAGATTAGAAATGATCATCCGATTGAAGCAGATGATGAAACTAGTCGGTGCAGGAAATCAGCAGTGATAGGTTCTGTTTCACACCCCAGAAACCTACTCTACCGGACACCAAAAACAATCTTAACCGTTCAAAATGAAGAATAAAGAGTCATGAATAATCTCACCAAAATTTCAGCACGATCCAACGGTGAAAATGGTCGGAATGGCAATGAATATATAGAGCATGCTTAACAACTCCTTTGAGCGAAATTCCTAGTCTCTCGAAAGCTTTCTTACTATTTTTCTTCCTTCTTCTCACCTCTCCTCTTGATTCCCAAATTGGCCATAAACTTTCTCAACTTACTTTTTATGCTCTATGCCAAGCTTCAAGATTACATGCTTTTATATAAAGCCTCCTGAGTGTAACTCTACAACTCTTCACATTCTAAACCTCCCCATAAATCCCAAGATAACACCCAAATTATTCCAACCTTTCAAATTCATAACCCCCATGGCACCCTTCCCATTCCAAACCTCCCTCATAAACCCCAAAGACAACACCCAAATAATTCCAACCTTTCAACTTCATAACTAAGTTAACTTGACCAAGTTTCATTTAACTAATTCACCAATTAATCCAATTAATGGGTTAACTTAACTCCATTTATTTAATTCAAATCAATGTCAAGCTTAATCAGAGTCATTGATTAACTTAAATTTGGATTAAACCACTTTACTCTTGGACCAACCCAAAGTCATTTGATTCAATCAAATTAATTTAACTAGCTTGGATTCAACCCAATCCTCTTTGTTACTTGACTAACCTTAGCCACTTGATTAGTTCACCCATAAATTCAAATAATGGTGTAGAACTAATCTTATTTATGATCCAGCTCCAAGGTTCAACTTAATCAAGTTGACTAACTCAAATTACCCACTAGACTAAGCACTAGTCATCCGCGTTAAATCAACTTAGTCTAATTAATTTGATTTTCTTAAGATTGATCCAAGCCCTTGATCCAAATTAAGTTGATCAAACTTACATTCAAGAGTTAAGGTTAGATCAATTGATTAATAGACTAATCCTAGTCTTCTTACTTAATTAATCCAATCACATCTTATTAATTTGCTCAATCTCAATTTGGGCCTCAAGCCCACGGGCAAACAAGGTTAACCCAAGTTTAATCACCAAATGATTAAATCAATTGAACCTAATCCTTTTAACTTTCAAACCCAAGTTGTTTGATTTAATCAACCCAATAGATTGGTTCAACTTAATTGATTAATCGTTGTCACATTAGACGGTCTATTAACAATACTTAATAACCTTACTAATCTCTTAAATTATACCAACCATTAATCAATTAAATACGTCACACATAATAATAAATTATTCTATTATTTTGTCACACTACCAAGCTTCCCATATAATCAATTTAATTAACCTAGTTAGTTAACCAAACTGATTGTGTCACACCTATAATTTCATAGGATTATACTCAAGCATAATAGTTAATTGATTTTTGTCACACTGCCAAAGTCCCATATAGTTATATCAACTATACAAATCAATTAATCAATTAATCAATTAATTGTCACACTAAGGTTTTAAACCCTTTTTTAAAACTCTTAGTTAACTATAATTAACCAAGTTCCTTATTTAATGATTATTTCGTCACACTACTATGTTCCAAAATAATTAATCAAATAATTGTCACACCTCCATACAAATCATTTTAATCAACAGTGATTAATGACCTTAATAATGTCACACCACCTAGGTTTTTAACATTAATTCAAAACAGTTGATTAACCCCCTTAATGTTTGTCACATCCAAAGTTATTAATATTCACTTAAATTTAACCATCACCTAAGTTAATAAATATTTTTTTTTTATCTTCTCCTACCTCCAGTCACGGCCAACCCTACCGGAGAGCTCGCTAGGAAATCCATCTCTCCACACAGGGCGTTTTATACTTGCGCCAACGACCAGCCTGCCTCGTCGGCGCCAATAGCTTCTTGCGCATCAAGTAGTTCCCAATTCCCTCTCCCCTGGAGCCTCCCCCAACCCGGTTCCGTTTCGCTCCGGCAAGGCCCTAAAACCGCACTATCAATGCATCAAGCGAAATTGAAACCGTAGAGAATTCATACCTTAATTCCGGTTCTTAGGGGTACCAACAGTGCAGGAGACCCATGGCGAATCCCCTTCTCCCGGAGCCAACCCTGCCGGCGTGACCTTCTTGATTTTCTCTTTCTCCTCGGGCAGCCAAGGGGTGGGGTTCTTATAGAGAGGCGGCGCATTTGCTGCCGTTGATACGCTCCGGCTTTATTAAATTAGACGTCGGGTTTGGTACTTGCTCCGAAACTCCCGGGAGAAGAAGGCGGTGTCCAAGGCCGGTGAGCTGCTTCCGCCAGTGATGGGGTCGCCAAGTGCTTGGGATCGGCACTTCCAAGCAGATGGGCCTTTGAGATCACATCTCTTATTTCCACGATCCAGTTAAAAGCGGTTGGCCTTGAGTTCGTTATCATCAAAGATGGCCGGTTGAGATTTAATCTCACTCAACGCCCGATTTCTCTCCATTTTCCTAGCATCCACCACCCACTTAGATGGGCCGGTTATAAACTACCCACGGTAGGATCATCCTTACCCAACCCTTTCACCTTGCATGTATTTGGTATACAAATGAGATGGATTCCATCTCAACTTCATCGTGGCTCTATGAGAGCCTTTATAATGCCTCGAGATAAAAACGGTGTAGATGGTCTAATCTCTACCGTTCATCCTCTTCTAAATAGATTTTCTCTCACTAAAATTATCCGAGAGGTCCACTGAAATATTTTTAGTTACACGAGCCCAAGCACATGAAGAGGACAATTCCTGCTAAGTCCCTAATATTTTCTTAAGTCACAATTAAGTCCTTCAACTGTGAGAGAGAAATTTCTATTTGGTCCTCGGTACTTTCCATAATTACCAAGAGGTCCCTCGACTCCCAACTAACCCTTCTAATTAGGGGTTTTAAACCTTTTTATCCTTTATTTTTCCCTCTCTCCTTTAATTAAATAAATCACCAATCCTTCCTTTATTTAATGAATTCATCCCAAGAATTCATTCATTCCTCTTAATTACCAAAATACCTTTGGTAGCCCCAATTATACCCAACTAGGGTTTTCTCTTATTTCTTGGTTTAATTACCAAACTAATTAAAGGGAGTAAATACAAATCCATGTATTCAAAGTTTGTGGAATTTTCTTTAATAAAGAAAATTTAGAAATTTGTTTCTCCATCAAAATTTCATTTTGATCAAACCTCGGGGGTTTTCCTCATTTGCCAATTAAATAAAACCCAAAAAGAAATTTTAAATCCCTAAAATTCTTGGGTTTTACAGATGATGCACACCATGAACATTACCACTAAGTTACCGATTTCATCCAACTCGGTTCATAATTGGGATACAAAAAAACAAAGTCGCTTCTCCAAGGGACCATGCTTCAGATGTAATGAAAAATTTACACCCGGTTACCATTGCAAGATGTCAACCCTCTCCCTCTTGGAGCTGACCGAGAATAACGAACCAATGGAAGACAATCCAGCAGTAGTCAATGTCAGGGATGAGATTACAAGGGACCTGGCTGAAATTTCTCTGCACGCCATGTAAAATCCAAGGATTTTAGGGGTTAATTTTTTTTGTTATCTACTTTAATTATGTGGTTAATAAGGGAAGATTTTCAAAGTTGGACTTGTTAGACTTTTTATTTATTTGGGAATAAATATTTTCTAGTTATTCTTTGGTTAATTAATTAATTAAAGAATAATTCCCCAAATTCGGAATTTAAATGTATTTATTTATATATAAATATTTTAAATATTAAAAAAATGATTAGGTGTTTACACCAAAAAAAAAATGATTATGAAATTTTTGAGGGGTATATAACCAAATCTCTCTCTCTCTCTCTCTCTCTCTCTCTCTCTCTCTCTCTCTCTATATATATATATATATATATATATATATATATATATATATATATATATATCCGGCGATATCCTGAGGCAAGCCAAGGACACACCCAAGGCAAGCCATGGAAACAAATTTCAAGATAGCCTGAGAACATATCTCGAGGCAAAACTCAAATTCCAAAATTGCCCCTGAGAACATATCTCGATCAATCTCAAAGATAGCCCGAGAAAACATATCTCGAGGCGATCTCAAATCCTAAGATAGCCTGAGAATACATATCTCGAGGCAATCCCACCAGAGAGCAGATCTCGAGGCAACTTAAAGAATGCAAATCTCGAGATGTTCAAGGGAAACATATCCCGAGGCAAAAATAATAATAATAATAATAATAAAATAATAAAATAATAATAATAAATAAATAATTAAATTTTAAAAGTTTAAAATTTAAACCTGATCTTATCTGGTCAGGAGATAGCTACGGGGGGTTGGGGGATTTTACGGACAAGTTTTCTCTCCCGGGGATAAGAACAAAGAAGCTTTTAAAGGAGGGAGAAATGACAGAAAAAAGATAATAGAGAAAGGAGGAGCGGAAGAGAAGATGGCAGCCCCACAGTGGGAGGAAGCCCTTAAAGCCCTTGAAGAAAGAAGGAGAAGACCCCCTCTTGCCTGAAGCCTTCTCGTTGAAGCTCCTCACCGACCTCGACATCACAGACGCCGCCTCGGCCGCTATTCGCCTGGCCCACCAAATTGTCAAGCCCGCTAGCCAGCCCATTCTCGCCAGAGGCGGTCGCGTCCGCTAAGGCCAGCGCGCCCCCGCTTAAGCGGCGTAGCGTCTGTAGCCGCCGCTTGCCAGCGGCTAGCGCCTGTGCACAGTGAGCGCAGAACCCCCTTTGCTTAGCTGCGGTCGTGCCCTTGCTCTCACGCCTCTCGCATCACAAAGCCCAGCTGAAGCTCCCCACCAAGCTCGCTGTCGTGCTGATCCTCCACAAGATGGTTGCTGATCCTCCAAAAGATGGTTGATGATTTGCCAAAGATGGTTGCCGATTGTTGCTGCTCCAGATTGGTTGCTGTCTGTTGCTGATCCGGTCGCTGATGGTTGTTGTCCCAAGACCTTGGTTGCTGATGGTTGATGTCCCAAAACCATGGTTGTTGTTTCAAGACCCCCTAGTTGCTATCCCAAAACCTTGGTTGCTGCCTGTTGCTAATCCGGTCGCTGATGGTTGCTGTCCCAAGACCTTGGTTGCTGATGGTTGATGTCCCAAGACCATGGTTGCTATTTCAAGACCCCCTGGTTGCTATCCCAAAACCTTAGTTGCTGCCTGTTGCTGATCCGGTCGCTGATAGTTGCTGTCCCAAGACCTTGGTTGCTGATGGTTGATGTCCCAAGACCATGGTTGCTGTTTCAAGACCCCCTAGTTGCTATCCCAAAACCTTGGTTGTCGATGTTGCTGATCCGGTTGCTGAAATTTGCTGCAAAGATGAAGGGACTGTTGGTTGTTGCTTGATTATTGCTGCCGATATTGATTGCTGCCGTTGCTACATTGATGCTGTCAAAGAGCAAAAGAAAAAAAAAAAGAGGAGAAGAAAGTTAGAGAAGTTGCTGTGTTGCGGCTTGGTAAAGCAACTGAGGACTGGTTGTTGTCCAAGACTTGTTGATTGGAACATCACTTTGTCTTGTCATTGGAGATGGTATTAATGTATGAGTTATGCGATGAATGCTTGTATAAAAGAAAAGCCCAAAATATAGAGGAAACTCTGTCAATTTTTTTTGCAAAAAGAGAAGAAGAAGATAGTGGCAAAGAGTTGCTAATTTGAACCTAAGTATGAAGAATTAACAAGCTACAATGATTCCATGAAAGAAGAGAAACAAAGAACAACGATGAAGCGACATTCCAAATGCAAAGCGCACACAACTTGTTCGATTTAATAATGGATACTCAAGACTTCAAAGTTCATTCATATTTCTGAAGCATTGAAATGCATGCCAAAGACTTCCCAAAAGGGGATGTTGAAAACTGCTTGCAAGAATGGCTGCTAAAAATACTGAAAATTGCTGAAAATTGATGTGGAAAATTGCTGCAGATTGCTGCAGAAATAACTGTTATAAAGATCCATTTTCAAAACTTGATAACTCCTGCCTGAGAACTCTGATTGAGGTGGGATCTGCGGCGTTGGAAACTAGATATCAAGATCTCTCCAGATATATATAGCGCAACTCCTTTTGGTGGCCCAATCGGCGCAGATTTTGATAAATAAAAGGGTTAATTCTAGCAATTCTGCTACAAGCAATTCTGCCAATATGATTACCCATTTTCAAAAATTGATAACTTTTGCCATAAAACTCCAATGGAGGTGAAATTCATGACTTGAGAAACTAGATATCCAGATCTTCAATAGTCATATACAGCACAGACCCTTTTGGCAGCCCGGTCAATGCATATTTTGGTGGAGAAAAAGGCTAGTCCTTGCAGCATGGCCAGCTTGACTACCCTTTACTCAAATGGCAATAACTTTTGTTGGGGAGCTCCAATCGAGATGAAATCTGCGGCATCGGAAACTAGACTCCCTGACCTCTCCAACCATATATGACACAACTCCTAACGGCGGTTCAGTTAGATGCAGTTCTTGATGAAAAGGGAAGTCAATTGGCGACCTAGTCAATATGAACCCTGGTCACAAATCTCTTTCAAATCCCAAGTGCAAGGAAACCGGCGGATTATGGATCCTATACGCCGGGGCACAGATTCCACAGGCGGAGGGCGGTGTCATAAATAAATAAATAAATAAATAAATATATAGATGCTGATATGTAACAAATCATCTTATGTTGCAACAAACAAATTATTCTTTTCTCGTTGTCTCTATTTGTACTTTTGCCCCTTAATCGGAGGTTCCCACGACACTGTCTGGGGTACTTAATAATAGAGGCTTGCCTCTGTTAGGAATAAAAGAACCCAAAAACAAACAAAAATGATATTTTTGCTTCGATATATCGTTTGGTGTCACACGATGCCAGGCGGGTATTTTCGATCCCACATTAGGCTGAGCTTGAATTAATTGAGTAAAATAAAATAATATATAAGGATGAAGATGTTGCCATTAATGGTGATTAAGACTTCTTAGAAAACTTTTGGTTAATGTGATGTTATGCATGGAAAAATAAAAAATATATATAAATAAATAAATAAAAGCAAGTTGCTGAGAAGAGATGTTGAACAATAATAATAATATATTCATGTATATAGCAATGCATGTGCATGGCATGCTTTTGGATTCAATTTAAATCAAACGCTTGGAGCTTATCTCTTTCTGGCCGACTGCAAACAGAAATTTAAAGTTAAAAGATATGCTCTATCCTATCGGGCGATCTCATCTGGGGATTTCTTTCGCGAGTCTATAAATAGGAAACCAACCGTAAACCCTTGATCGGAGTTACCACTAAGAGCCACCGGTAAACAAAGAGGTGGAGAAAAAGGGAGGTGGGCGGAGCATCTCTCGGAGACGTCGCTGTGGTCAGGCGGATTTGATCCATCATTGAGGGGTAGAGGTCGGACGTGAAGGCAGTGGCCACCATCGGAGTTTCTCCCAGCTGCGTCAGGGATAGCCACCGTCTGGTGTGGTTGAGAGGGAGTGCATGAAGGTTGGTAGGGTTGAGGCCAGTGAGAGGTAAGAGGTTTAGTTGTGTTGATTTTCTTTTGAACATGCATGACGGTATGATTGTAATGGCAATAGAGCTTTATTCATTCTATTTGGAGTGCATGATAGAGTGAGGTTTGGGAAAACTTGATGCTATTGTGTAGATGGATGATTGGTGTGTATGTGTAAAGGTTGTGAGATGAATAAGTTTTGAGGCATTATTTACAGTAAGGGTTTAGGTGGCTATTAGTTGGTGGATACATGCATGTATGTAGGCATGGTACATTGAGGCTTAGGATTATTCATAAAATGAATATTAGGTGTAACCATGGGTAAGGGAACCATGATGGGGTGGGAAAAACTCTTATCCAGTAAAAACCTCTGAAAAAGAAGGGTTATGTTTGGATTTTGAGTAGAGACAGAGGTCGGTGAAGCACTTGAACTCTATTGTAGATGGCTATAGAAGTAGTTATGTTTTTCTTTTGAGAACCACATTGATGGGTTTTAACTAGGAATGAGGTGTTAACATAAAATTAAAAGTCTCATGATCGTGGATCAAATTTAATTGTCTGTGCTTAGAGGCTGGTGGTTAATGGTGATGTGCATAATTACAGAGAAGGGTTATCAGGAACATTAATGGTGAATTATTTTTTTTGTTATCATATACTTATGTTATATATAATAGCATAATGAGTATATGGTATATTATATATAATATAAGAATATACACACACACACACACACATATATATATATATATAGTAGGCTCATGTGGATGAGTGCATGGGATATTTTGTGGATGTTTAAATATGTTTGAAACTTTAAATAGGAACATATATGTATAGAGAGAGAAAGCTGTAGTAAATCTCTCTAGGTGATAGCAAGGAAGTTGAGTTTGGTCAGTAGGTCGGGCCCATTTAGTTATACATGCATTATAAATGATATTATTTGTAAACGCTTGTGCGTGTGTTGAGTGTGGACATGTGTTTACCAGTTGTCGACAAGGAGCGTGGAGCTTCGTCGGGACAGATACCGAGCGTTCGGTTGGTTTACGATTGGAGGTAAGTTACTCTTGCCTCACTCCTACCCATTGTTTGGGTTTCTTGTTTTGATGAATGCTATTAGTTAGCATATCTTCTTTGTGGTATCTTTTTTTCTTGGAAGCATGCACATACATGTTTGTTTTGTTCTTTCCTCGTATGTGTATGATTGATGTGCTTGTGGTAGTGCTATTACTACTTGTTTGTTGGAATGCTCCTTGGACATGCCGTCCTGTGACCGACACTTGATTGTAGGCACTCGTGGTGCTCGTGTGTAGCTAAGTAGGTATGCCTCAGTGGAGTGAGCGGGCTCGCTGAGCATAGCCTCCTATTGTCTGGCATGAGACCATAGAGATATGCAGTACTTGTGTGCTGGTCTGGTAGGTGTGCGCAACTGAGTTTGTTCTTCCGCCCGGTTCAGTGGAGCGTGGGGGCTCCGGTTTAGGAACGTTCAGGGACGGGACACCTTGGCGTTTCAGCTTGCCATATGAAAGGGACGATACTCTGGTTGTCCTGCCTGTTAGTGGGGTTGGTTCACTGGCCGTGTCGACACGTGGAGAGGTGGCGCTAACGAGGTACAACCAAAGGGTCATGTGCAGCCCGAGGCTGTGTTGTTGTCCAGGGGATTGTTGCTGAACTATTTTTTTTGGAAATCTCTTCCAGAGCCTGAGGTTTGTAGCTGGGCATGAGTCATACCATTGCTGTTGTTTGTGGTAGACTCCTAGGATCTGATTGTGCGGGGTGTAGCCCCATTGTGTTGATGATTTGTTCTTGGATTTGATATCATCTTTATTGGGTTACATCTTTAAGATCCTTGCAGGGTACTTATTGGGCTTTCCTTCTGAAAGCTCATCACATTTTCCTTCTCTAATTTCAGGTCCTGAGGAGTAGGTGACTCGAGCTCAAGAGACGTGCGAGAGTCGGGGTGGGATTTTGCTAAGGTCGGAGGATCTCTTTACCTTGTGTTTTCTGTGTGAGGATATTTTATTTAGGACCCTGGTAGGGCCTAGATTATTGTAAGGTACATGAACCCTAAATTTATTTCCACTGAGACTCTGTTATAACATTTGAAACTTTATTATCATAATGTTATTTTGTTATATGCTATTATTCATCAGGCCTTGTATCTGAGTGAGGTGCGCCTTACTTTGGTACGGCCGGTCTGTGCACGTGCCCGAGGCCCTGAGAACCGGGTCGGGACGTGACATATTAAAGTGGTATCAGAGCAAAGCAGATAATTGACACCCTAGTAGCCCTAGCGACATAGTCAATTAAGTTTAATTGAGTGTTGGGTCGGGTAGACCAGGATTTGAATCAAGTAAGTGACATGTGATTTGCTCGGCACGTATTATGGTTAGTTGGGGCGGCAGGAGGGGACGACCCAGACGTGGGTATGTGCGTCAGCCTCCAGTGCGGGACATGCCCCAGGCGAAGGAGGTTCCCCCACCTCCAGCAGACATGGAGGTTGAGCAGGAGCAGCCTGCTCAATAAGGGAATGCAGGGCCACAGGCTGCGGGCCCGGATCCGAGGGGGTAGGTACCCTCTAGTACTATGCTGGGGCTAATACGAGAGATGGCAAAGTATATATAGGAGCAGCGGCATCAGCATCAGGCACCACCATCGCCACCTCCGCCTACATCACCGTTTGCAGCACCAACCACCAGAGGTATACTAGGTGAATTAGGAGACCTGCTCCTAGATCATTTAAGGGGACTGCCGACCCTCATGCAGCAGAGGCCTAGATCAGAGAACTTGAGAAGGCTTTTGAGATTCATCAGACCGACGATGCGGAGAGGATCAGGATTGTTGCCTATTTGATGCTGGGTGCTGATGAGGATTGGTATCTCGGGGAGGTACGGCTCAGAAATGGAAACCCTTTCCAGACCTGGGATGAGTTTAAGAAGGCCTTCCTCGCCAAATACTTTTCACGAGGGAGGTTACTGCAGATGGAGAGGCAGTTGATGTATCTGACTCAGGGTACTAGGGCAGTCGAGCAGTATGAGACAGAGTTCGACAGGTTGGCCCGATTTGCACCTAACCTTGTCTCCACGGAGGAGAGCAAGGTACTGAGGTTTGTGGAGGGATTGCATCCAGCACTAAGGGAAATTGTTGCTGGATACATGTGCGCCACATACAGTGATGTGGTGGCCCGAGCAAAGTTCATTGAGGCTATCAGACAAGGCAGCACACAAGGGCCACCACAAGAGAAGCAAGATAGTGGTCAGAACAGTCAGGGACAGTCTGGAGGGAAGAGTTCAGGGAAATCAAGGTCTGAGCATAAGTTCTAGCCATATGGCAGGCCTTTCTGTTCAGCAGCTGCATCTAGTGATGGAAGTTCTTTTGGCGGAGTGTCACAGCCTATGCGATGTTTTGAGTGTGGAGGACCACACAAGTAGGCACAATGTCCGAGAATTACTGGTGGGTGCTTCAAGTGTGGCAGGTTAGAACATAGAAAGGCTCAATGTCCACAGGCTCAGATGGGCCAGGATGTAGGTGGAGGAGCACAGGGTCCCCAACAATATTCTGGTGCCTCCAGACAGTCAGTTGCACCGGCTCAAGGACAACAAGGCGGGAATAGGAAGGACAAGGCAACCGGAACAGGTTAGCCGTCCTCCTCCACTCAAGGCCGATGACCTATGGGCGAGTCTACCATCTCACCAAAAAAGAGGAACAGGCGCCATTTGAGACTAGCGGGGAGCCAAGTTTGGATATAGAGAATCAGGAGTAAAATTTCGGGGACTAAATTCCGTTAAGGGGGGAGGATTGTAAAATCCAATGATTTTAGGGGTTAATTTTTTTGTTATCTACTTTAATTATGTGGTTAATAAGAGAAGATTTTCAAAGTTGGACTTGTTAGACTTTTTATTTATTTGGGAATAAATATTTTCTAGTTATTCTTTGGTTAATTAATTAATTAAAGAATAATTCCCCAAATTCGGAATTTAAATGTATTTATTGATATATAAATATTTTAAATATTAAAAAATTTGATTAGGCTGAGCTTCTTCATACCGGTTTCATTAGACCTAGTTCCAGCCCATTTGCTAGCCCTGTTATGTTAGTCAAGAAAAAAGATGATACTTGGAGATTCTGCGTTAACTACAGAGCATTAAACCAATTAACCATACCAGATAAATACCTAATCCCTAATATTGAAGAACTCATAGATAAACTTCATAGATCCACTATTTTCTCTAAGATAGACCTTCATTCTAGGTATCATCAGATTAGAGTGAACGCCCCAGATATCCCCAAAACAACCTTCCGGATTCATTCCGAGCACTACGAGTTTATTGTTATGCCCTTTGGCCTAACCAATGCTCCTTCCACCTTTCAATCTTCTATGAACGACCTTTTTCATCCTTAACTCTGAAAATTTGTCCTGGTCTTTTTTGACGATATCCTCATATACAGCCACACCTTAGAGCAGCATGTTATCCATCTCCAAATAGTCTTGAATCTCCTAAGAACCCATTCTTATTTTGCAGAAGAAAAGAAATGTTTGTTTGGATAGCATGAGATTCAATTTTTGGGTCATGTAGTAAGCAAGAATGGAGTGGGAGTTGATCCTGAAAAGATACAAGCTGTCTTGGATTGGCCGATGCCAACAAATGTAACGGAATTGAGGGGATTTTTTGGGTCTTATCAGATACTATCGTCGCTTTGTTTAGAATTTAGGGCTGATTGCTAGAGCCCTCACTGATTTGACAAAGAAAAATACCTTCAAGTGGTGTTCTGCAACAGAGTTAGCTTTCCAAAAACTCAAGGAAGCTTTGACATCAATCCCGGTGCTTAAGCTACCAGATTTTAGCTAGCCCTTTTTTGTATAATGTGATGCTTCCTCTAGTGGAATAGGTGTTGTCCTCCTTCAATCAGAACATCCCATTGCATATTTCAATAAGGGTTTTTCTTTCTCTAATCGGTATAAGTCTACTTATGATAGAGAATTATTGGCTTTAGTTTTGGCCTTGCAAAAGTGGAAGCATTATCTACTGGGGCAACATTTTTTTGTTAGAACTGACCACTGCAGCCTCAAGTACCTTTTAAATCAATGAGTCACCACCAACGAGCAGCATCGCCTTCCCATGAAGCTTTTTCCTTTTGACTTCACTATAATTTACAAATCTGGAAAAACAAATCAAGAGACAGATGCTCTATCTTGAAGACCACAACATGCTGATTTTCTTGCCTTAGCCTTACCTATCAACCTGGATTTCATGCACCTACCAAATACTTTAAATCAAGATCCATATACCAGAGACATCATTGCAACTCTCTGCAAAGATTCTACTTCTCATCCTGGCTTTCACTTGGTAAATGAAAAACTCTTTTATGAGAATAGGTTGGTTATTCCAGATGATTCTACCCTCCGTTTGAAATTATTAGCCGAAACACATGATTCATTGGTTGGAGGACATGGTGGTTATCTCAAGACACTCAAACGACTCACTTCTTGTTTTTTCTGGCCTCAAATGAAACAAGATGTGAAGCGCTATGTTCAGAATTGCATGTTTGCCAACAGAACAAATACCAAACCTTGGCCCTAGCAGGTCTCTTACAACCACTTCCAGTACCAGAACAAGTATGGGAAGATATTTCCCTAGATTTTATCGGTGGTCTCCCTAAATCTGGAGGATATGACACTATCTTGGTGATCGTGGACAGATTCAGCAAGTACAACCATTTTCTTCTACTAACCCATCCTTTTACTGCAAAATCAGTAGCAGGTCTTTTTTTGCAGGGAAATTGTTAAGCTGCACGGCATGCCTCGCTTCATTTTATCTGACCGTAATGTTGTCTTCCTTAGCGCATTTTGGCAGGAGCTTTTCCGACTTGGTCAAACTCGACTTAGGATGGGAACTTCCTATCATCCTCAGTCGGATGGCCCAACTGAAGTCGTTAACCGTTGTTTGGAGGCCTACCTGCAATGCTTTGCACATGAGCAACCATCTTCTTGGAGCAAATTCATTTCTTGGGCAGAATTCTCATTAAATACGGGCTTCCATACTTCGACAGGAACCACTCTTTTCAAAGTTCTCTATGGACGAGATCCGCCTAGCTTACATCCATATGTTTTGAGGGAAACACACATTGCTGAGTTAGAATCACAGCTGCTAGAAAGAGATGCCATGCTAAAGCTTTTGCATGAGAATCATCTCAAAGCTCAATCTGGCATGAAGGCTTATGCTGACTCTAAGCGTTAAGAACTTTCTTTTGAAGAAGGTGATGTAGTTTCCTTCTCATCCAGCCTTTTTGACAGCGTTCTCTATCCAATTGTAAATATGAAAAACTCTCTCCTCGCTATTACAGGCCTTATGTAATCATTCGGCGAGTTGGACTTGTAGCTTATGAATCAGAACTGCCTGTGGAGGCCAAGATCCATCATATCTTTCATGTATCCATGTTGCGTCTTGCTCATAGTCTTCTTCCGTCCTATCCACCTGCTCCCTTACCTATTTCTGAGGATTGGGAGCTCACACTAACTCTAGCAAGAATCATGGATCATTGTTGGGTTACACAATCAGGGCTTCCAACTCTTGAGCTATTAATTGAAGGGTTAGGTAGGCCAATTGAGGAAGCTTCTTGGGAAAATTATGATCTTTTGACAGGACAATTCCCTGATTTTCACCTTGAGGGCAAGGCGAGTTTTCAGGAGGGGGGAATACTGATAGAAATCCCCTTCTCAAAACATACTTTCAGAAAAATAGGAAGAAATATAGGGAGGAAATAGTTGAGTTAGTTACAAGGCTAAAATAGTCAAGGCACATATGGCAGACCTCTTGGGTTGTTACAACCCATGACCAGCACCTTGTAGATCCACTTTCCCCATTATCTTCCTAAGTTTCAGCAAATATTTCCTTGTGGTTTGCAAATAATACAGCCTAGGATATTGCTATAAATATCTGTTAAATGGTCCTTTATAGGCAGTCTAGTTTTGAGTATTCAGTTTATAATAGGAGCCTTGTCCTCGCTATACGGACAGCTTTATTAAGGTCTAAGTGTTAAGATCCTTGCACAGAGATGTTTATATAAAAAAAAAATACATGTCTTAATTCTATGAGGATTAAAATTCTAGTCCTAAGAAATTTAACCTATCATAATCCTGGCCAAATCAGGATTTGGTAATGACACAAAAAATGAGATTATCTCAAAGTGGGCCAAAATGAAATATTTCATGGCTCTAAATTTAAATTAAATATTTGTTTTGAAATTAAAATATTTCAAGATAAAAGAAAAGGATATATCTTGTCATATTTTAAGATAGCCCGAGGGAAAAAAAAAAAACACATCTCGAGGCGACCTTAAATCCCAAAGTTGCCTCTGAGCACACATCTCGAGGCAAACTCAAAATTTCAAAATTGCTCCTGAAAACAAATCTCGAGACAATCTTAAATTCCAAAATTGCCCTCGAGAACACATATCTCGAGGCAACATGGCAAATACCGAAATTGCCCTCGAGAACATATCCCGAGGCAATCTTAAATCTCAAGATAGCTCAAACACATATCTCGAGGCGATCAGAGAAAAATGCAAATCCCGAGGTACCCAAATACGAATCTCGAGGCAACATTAATATATATATATATATATATATAATAATAATAATAATAATAATAATAAATAAATAAATAAATAAAAAAAGGGGCTAATCCCAAAGCATCATTGGGGACGCCAATCCCGAGGCGAAGTTATCTTCAAATTTAATTAAAAGTTTCAAATGAAAGAAAACCTGGTCTTATCACATTGTTAGAGGGGTTGTGATTTGACGGAGGTTTTCTCTCTTCGTTAAGATAAGAATAGGGAAGGTTTTAAAAGGACAAGGGGAAGAGGCAGCCAAGGAGAGAAGACAAGAAGAAAAAAGACAGGGAAAAAGGAGGAAGGAACAAGGAAAAAAGGTAAGAAAAAAAGAAAATCCCCTCTCCATCCTCAAGCTTCGCCTACACAGCCCCCTTTGGTCACCTCCGCCTCTTTGGTCACCCGCCCCGCAGAGCCCTCAGCCCTTCCTCACCGCGCACAACACCCCAGCCACCCCCCTGTCCATCTAGATCCGGCGCTGCCAAGCCGCTGGGCAGTAGGCGCTGCAGCCTCGCCTTCGTGCTGCTACAAGGCAGCTCTCCCCTCGCTTGCCGCCGTCCGCCTCCATCTTATCCTCAACTCGATGTCCGCCACCGCCTGACCAACTCCCTGATGCCAGACGTCGCCGCTAGCTTGAAAGCTTTGCAACTTGATGCTGCTATTGCTGAAATTTGCTGCAGAGAATGGTCGCCGCTTTGGTTGCTGGCTGGCTGATCGAAGACATGGTTGCTGATTTGATGAAGACCTGGTTGCCGATTCAATGAAGACTGGTTGCTGCCTGTTGCTGAATTGGTTGCTGACTTGGTTGCTGATCAAAGACAATGGTTGCTGATCAAAGACAATGGTTGCTGATCGAAGAACTTGGTTGTTGTGTTGCTGATTTTCTGGTTGCTGATTTGATGAAGACCTGGTTGCCGATTCAATGAAAGACTGGTTGCTGCCTGTTGCTGAATTGGTTGCTGATCGAAAACATGGTTGCTGATTTGATGAAGACCTGGTTGCCGATTCAATGAAGATTGGTTGCTACCTGTTGCTGAATTGGTTACTGACTTGGTTGTTGATCGAAGACAAGGTTGCTGATTTGATGAAAACCTGGTTACCGATTCAATGAAGACTGGTTGCTGATCAAAGAATTTGATTACTGATGCTGCAAAGAAGCTGAAGCTAGAAGACACGATTTTATTACAAATTTTATGAATTGATAGATGGATGTGTGTGAATGTTTGTATAAAAATTGAAGCCCCAAATACGAAGGAGGTTCTGTCGAAATTTCTAAAAAAAGTGGGGAAAAGAGAGGAACCAGTTGTTCAATTCTCTAGAAATTGGTGTGATGAGCATAATGTAATCAGTCTCTTGTATAATGCAACCAGTCTCTTGTGATGTCAGAAGTCTGAAACACTGAAGAAGTTGTCATTTGCCAATGTCTTTCAAATGTTCGATGAAATGCTTGAAAGAATTCTTGAAGCAATAATAATGGATATCAAGACTGATTTTGGTAATGATGATAAGCTTTAAACAAGGCAATAAATGAGGAAACACGACAATGAAAGAATGAAGTTGCAGAAACAAGAAGTAGAGGAGAAAGCAATCCAACTTGAAATTTCACCCAAGATGTGGAGGAGCTGTTATTTTTTTTTTTATTATTTTTTTTTTGAAGCTGCCTTAGCTAATTTTGGACAAAAGCAGTAGTTTGTTTATTCAAACTCTTCCAACATTGTTATCGATATTCACTAGCAAGTCAACTATTTGGTTCATGGATCTGGGTCCTGCAAGCAGACGAAAATAGTGCATAATGGCTTTGCTGGACAAGCTATAAACATGTTGCAAGTTTTGGAATTGGAATAAATGTAACATAATGGGAAAGGCTCGATGTTTGACGGGATGCTTCATTTGCCCTTTGAGCTTGTTGGGACATGAAGAATATACAGCTCAAGCTAATGAACGGGCAGTATTTTTGACTTGTTTGGAAGCAAATAGCAAAGGCTCCATGCAAACATGGTGGATTATGTTCAATGAATTGTAACCTTTAGTATCAAGATGCACATGGATTGTTCGACGAAATTCTTGGTAGACTTCTTGTGGAGTTGATGAAGGAACTGCTGCCGTAAAGGTTATAAAGCTGCTGCTGGAGGACTGCCATTACAAGAAGAAATTGCTGCTGCAAAATTAAAAGCAAGAGTGGAACCAAGAAGAAGTTGATGCGGCTGCAAAAAAAATAATAATAAGACCAGGCCGATATTGCTTCTGAAGAGGTTGCTAAATTGCTGCTGTAGAACTGCTATCAAAGTCAGCGCATTCTTTGAGTTTCTTGAAACAATTCTCGCAGATTCTTTAAGGAAATGGCCGTTATAAAGACTGATTTTTAAAAATTCATAACTCCCGCCTAAGAAATCCGATGGAGGTGAGATCTACGGCGCTGGAAACTAGATATCAGATCTTCAACAGTCATATACAGCACAGATCCTTTTGGCGAACCCGGCCGCTGCATATTTTGATGGAGAAAAGAGTAATCATTGTAGTCCGCGATCAATTCACGAAATTCCACTTTGATTACCCTCTTTTCAAAATTGATAACCTTTGCTTAAAACTCCGATTGAAGTGAGATCTATGGCATTGGAAATTAGATATCCTGGATCTTCAATAGTCATATACAGAGCAAACCCTTTCAAGCGCCCAATCAACAAGTAGATCTTGATAAATAAAAGGGTCAATTCCAGCAATTCTGCCACCAGCAATACTAATTACCCATTTTCAAAAATTGATAACTCCTTCCAGAAAACTCCAATGGAGGTGAAATTCATGGCATGAGAAATTAGATATCTGGATCTTCAATAGTCATATACAGCACAGACCCTTTTGGCAGCCCGGTCAAAGCATATTTTGGTGGAGAAAAGGGCTCGTCAATGCAGCCTGGCCAGCTCGACCACCCTTTACTCAAATGCCAATAACTTTTGCTAGGGAGCTCCAATCGAGATGAAATCTCCGGCATCGGAAACTAGACTTCAAGACCTATCCAACCATATGTGGTACAATCATTGCCAATGGCCCAGTTGGGAGCAGTTCTTGATGGAATAGAAGTCAATCTCTGCAGTTTCGCCAGTTTGACCACTTCTCGGTCAAATGCGGATAACTTTTGCTAGAGAACTCCAATCAAAACAAAATTTACGGCGTTGGAAACTAGATTCCCTGATATTTCCAACCATATATGATACAACTCCTAACGGTGACCCAGTTGGGAGCAGTTCTTGATGGAAAAGAAGGTTAATTGGCGGCCCAGTCAATACGGACTCTAGTTACAAAGCCTTCCAAAATCTCAAGGCAATGATATAATAGAAGGCTTAAGCGGCTGATTGTTACAAATGGCTGAGCTTATATTCTGAGTAGGTGGCGGCATCATAAATAAACAAATAAATAAATAAATATATATATGTTGATATGTAACGAATCATATAATATTGCAATAAAAAATAAATTATTCTTTCTTATTATCTCTACTTGCACTTTTGCCCTTAATCGGAGGTCCCCACGACATTGTCTGGGGTAATTAATAATAGAGGCTTTCCTCTATTAGGAATAAAAGAACCCACACAAAACTAAAAAAATGATATTTGTACTTCGATATATCGTCTGGTGTCACACGATGTCAGGCGCGTATTTTCTATCCCACAAATTCTGGCACGCCCGGTGGGGACTCTTCCTCCTCCCATCTTTGAGGCAAAAGTACAAGTAGAGATAATACTTTACATCCTGTAAAAGAAAACTGACGTTGTTGATCTCCTTATTGCAGAAGGGATGACATTCAAGAGTTCAACTGCACCAGGAAGCCCAAAGCTCACCATTTTCCTCGGGGAGGGAGCAGAAGTCCAACTACCCAACTGCACTTTCAAGATCGTATGTACTGGAGTCAATTAAGGTTCGGTACAATTATCGACGCGTCACTGCTTTGTGAGGAAGTCTTCACCAACAGAAGAAAACCTGACGGTCCCAACCTCCCATCCAAAGGGCGTCGTCCTAATGTGATCGTCCCGAAAATTGACAAAGACGTTGCTTTTGAAGATTCTCCAAGAATCTCTGTATTCAAGAGGTTATCCCACCCTAAAAGGGTAATCTCTGCAAATGATGAAGATGATGAACCTGCCTTCACTGTTACATCAAAAGGGCGGGAAAGTGGAATCTTTCACTCATCGGATGAAGACACACCGAAAAAGAGTGTATTCTCAAGGCTCACGCCAAGGAAGATCAAAATTCCAAAACAGAAGCTGGATTTTGTGTCTTTCCAAGGGCACAAAAATGATCAAAAGGGTTCCTTAAGCAACTCGTTTGAACCGCTTAAGCTTGTAAAGAAGAATTCAATTACTGCAGAGCTGCATCCACAGCCAAAGGAAAATAAAGGTTGCAGACCTCCAAAGTCCTATCACAAGGAGTCTTTCAGCCAAAACCTGTACAAGACTTATGCAGCGTCCAAGAAGCTGCGGTCAGAGAAGATGACACCTAAAGAGTTCTATAAGAAGAAGAAGCAGTTAGTTTCAAATGCACGAAGGACGGTATTTGACCGACTAACCCCTGCAAGAACCCAAACCAAGACTTCCCGCTCGAAATTTCAGAGGGAAATGAGAGATGAGGAGACGCCGGATATGGACGTAGAAGTGCACACGGTCCGGATGGTAACTGAAGCTCGAGGAGATCCAGCGCCCGAACCAGAACAACCAGGGGTATTCGCAAGGTCTCGTACGAGGACCACAGACTCTCACAGTGGGATTGGAGATGAAGGTTCAAGCCAAGTGCCACTTGAAGGTCAGAGAACAGGGAGCCTTCCGGTATTTCGCAAGCCAGCGAGTTATAAAGAAGCAGATCCCCCGAATGTGGAAGTGGAGGACGAACCTGCCTTTATTTACAATGGGGATGATATTACAAGAAGAGTCCAGCAGATGGAAAGACTCCGGCAAATGGAGAATAGAGAAGCTGAATATCAGTGGCTCAATGAAAATATGACAATCATGATGGAGTCAATGGTGAAGATGCAAAGACAAATGGCTGCCTTGATGGAAAGTCAAAAGGCACAAAGTCCTAGAAGTCCAAACCTACAACCAAGAGAGATCCCTGGGCTAGTAGAACAAGGGGGAACCTCTCCACAACCAAGAGAAATTCCTAGGCCAGGAGAGTCGGAGGGAACTTCATATGCACCTGTAAGAGAAATCCCTAGGCCACGAGAACAAGGGGGAACCTCACACGCTCCTGTCCCGGAACAGTCAGTTGCAATAACTCGAGAGGAGATACAACAGATAGTAGCTGCTGAAATGAAACAAGTCAAAGGGAAGGAAATAAGAGTCGATGGAGACAAACCTTATCCAAGTTACCATGACTTGGTGCCCTACCCCAAAGGGTACAATGTTCCTAAATTCAAGCAATTTAACGGGATTGGCAATCCTGATCAGCACTTGGCTCACTTCGTGACAGCTTGTGGAGATACAAGTGCAAAACCTTCTCTCCTCCTTAGACAATTTTCTGCAAGTCTCACGAGTGGCATTTGATGGTATGCAAGCTTGCAGCGAATCAATCAGAGACATGGCAACAATTAAAAGATGCCTTTGAGATTGCGGTTGAGAGTAAGTAAACAAAATCACAATCGCCGATCTCGCAGCCACTCATCAGAATAAAGATGAGAAAGTGGTTGATTACATTATGAGATGGAGAAATCTGAGCATCAAATGTGAACAACCCCTTGACCAGCCACAAGCGGTGGGTTTACTGCTCGGGAACATCGATAGTTGGATGGCACCCTTTCTGAGCACATCCTATATTACTACATTCCAGGAGTTGATTTCACAAGCTAAGAAATTGGAACTGACAAGCCCGAAGATATTCTCCAATTTTCAAGCTCCAAGGAACGATAGAGAAAAGCCAAAAAGGACTGAAGGTGTCAAGTATACTGCTACAACCTTCAATGTCGAAAAAGGAAAAGGTGTTGCGGAGTCTCACAAGCCTGAACAGGCCAAAACACCCACCTTAGGCGCTGCTGGTAATGAATCAAAACCTATTCCCTCTTTGAAAGAAAGAATGAATAAGAAATATTCTTTCAGGAGGGATAAGGTATTAAAGATCTTCAAAGATGCTGTGAAAGAAGATTACTGCTGACTCCCCAGATACAAGAGACGGAGGAGAGAACAAGAAGGACCATCCCAATTACTGCCCATATCATAGAGTATTGGGACACATAATTGAAGATTGCTATGTTTTCAAAGACTAGGTTGAGAGACAATATCAAGAGGGCAAGATCACACTCTCGAAGAACGTCTTGTCCGAGCCATCATCCGAGCATACCCGTTATGTGACAACCCTAAACTCAGAGGGGTCATCCCAAAAGGAAGTCATAGTAATGGGTAATAAAGTAATACTCCCATCAGCAACAGACGACAAGCCTCCTGCTGTTCCAGAAGAGTTGTGGGAAGTATTTATAACCAAAAAGTCAATGAAAATGTTGAAGAGGTTGGCCGAGCTTCCAGGGATCGCTTGGAAACGTTCTCAACAACCTCCTAAAAGACCCCTGACAAAACAAACAAAGAAGAAGAACAAAAAGAAGAACAAAAAGCGCGAACAATCAAAGCGCAAGAAGTCTATTATAGAGGAGTATATCGACTCCCTTGACGAATATGAACAGAAAGAAAGGGTTTTGATCACTCTTAGAGACTATTTTCCCGAGGAGGTCGAAGAATTACTAGGGGAACTAGTCAAAGAAGATGATGAAGATGTGCAAGTGGAAACTTGTAGGGTTATTTCTGGAGGACACCCTTTGTATGACTCAGATGATGATAGTTTCTCTGAACCAGAAGAGTCATATGACCGTTACGGCTAGCCCTACATTAGTAAAGAGTGAAAAAGGCAAACGCCAAACTCTTTGAGCCACACCAACCAGAAAAGCCCAAAACACCATATTACACCCCAAAGACCCCAAAATATAAGGTCTTGAGGAAAGCTATGCCTCACTGGCAGAGATCCCCGCTTTCATTCAAAGGGTTACGGAGGAGTCACCTAACAAAAGTAGGTGCACTTACACATTGAAGATGCTGAGTCGAATAGATCTGAGACATACCCTCCAGGGTCGTCAAACTACAATGTTATTCCAGAAGTCGTGAAGTCTACACCCCTTACAGAAGCAACAAAGGCTAAGGGAGAGTCCACTTCCCAGACTATCAGGATCAAGCAAAGCAAAACAAAGGAGTCTCTTAATCAAGCCTTAGGGTGGGAGGCGTCTAGCTCCAGAAGGTCATATCGCAGGCAGGTAGGGAAGGTGACACTCATAGACGACTATTTTGAAGGAAAAAGTGAATGTCACGCCATAGCAGTCCAGGATGATTCTGAAGATGAATTGAACTTCCCAGTCGAAGAAGATGAAGCACCACAGCACGTGCACCAAATGCAACTCAAAGCTGAAAAAGTACTTGGTAGACTACACAGTTCCAATGACAGAAATAAAGGGAAGAGAATTGAAGAAGAGAATATCTCCCCGAAAAAACCCTCAAAGAAGCTGAATTATAACATTTTGGCACACTTGAAGAAAGTCCCAGCTCTCCTCAGCATGTATGATACATTGATGATGTCACCGGAAGTTAGGGATTCTCTAATACATGCTCTGCAAAACCCTGAGGAGTATCAGGCCTACTTCTCTGAAATCAATATGAAGGAGGCTCTGTATGCGTTCCATGCGCCCTCAGTATCCTTCACAGACGAAGACTTGCTGCTTGGAACTACAGAGCACAATAGGCCATTATATGTGACAGGGTATTGTGATGGGATGAAGATCAACCGGGTTCTGATTGACCCAGGATCTTCTGTGAACCTGATGACCCTTAACACTCTCCGGACATTGGCTCTTGAAATATGCCACCTATCCCCGGAGAGGATCATTATTCAAGGCTTCAATCAGCATAGCCAGAAGGCATTAGGGCCTATCACTCTGCCAATTAAATTTGGAAAGATGACATCAGATGTGAAGTTCCATGTGATTGATGCCGTTGCTTCACACAAAGGCCTCCTAGGAAGGCCATGGATCCATGAAAATCATGTGGTTCCCTCAACACTCCATCAATGTGTGAAATATATAGTGAATGGGGAAGAATTCAGGATAGACGGAGAAATCCAGCCCTTCGGCATCCATGAAATTCATTATGAAAATGCAAGGTACTACTGTAATGCATCTAAAGGAGGCAAGTTATCCAAGGGAAGCACGTCATCCGAAGGGGGCAGGCCGCCAAGTCCGAAGGAAGAATCTCTCGTGAAGACATCTAAGTCTGTTCCTGTGCTCCAGAAGAAGGAATCAGTATTACCTCACTTTGGGAGTGACACTGAGTCATCAGAAGAAGAGAGCGGAAATGATGATGATCAGGCCTGAGGATCTACTCAAGAAAATGCACTGCATATTACAAGAATTCCTAAAGGGCTTTACAAATCCTTGGCTGACTTGAGCGTCAATACTGTCGAGCACCTGAAGACTTTTTATGTGCCGGCTCGACATGAAGGAGAGAGAGGCGTCCTCTTCTACGAAGCCAAGGGCAACAAAATTCCAAATGATGATATCATAAATATTGAAGGGCTAGAAGATGATGAAGTTCAACCCATAAGATTCCCTAATTATTACCCTGATAAGCTCAAGGTGATGTTTGAAAGATTTGCTGGCGAAATCAAATGGTCGAGGAAATCATATCAAAATTTCCATCGATTATGGAACCCTGCACATATAGATAAGAGAGGAATAGGCTATTCCGAATCTTCCAGGCATTCATGTTACATGACAACGTCCCAGGAGGAGGAAGAAGAAATCAAGCTGAAAAGTGCGCCACTCGAGCTCGAAGACGGGGTAAGCAACAATCGACGAGCTAGTTGAAGTTAACTTGGGAAGCGATGAGGACCCGAGGCCGACCTTCCTAAGCACACAGCTGTCTGAAGAAGAAAAGGCATCCTTCAAAGCCCTTTTGAAGGAGTATATTGATTGCTTTGCCTGGAACTACAATGAAATGCCAGGGTTGGATAATGAGGTAGCTGTTCACAGACTGGCCATTGACCCTAATGTCACCCCAGTCAAACAGGCACCAAGGAAAATGAAATTTGACCTGGAAGAAAGGGTAATAGAAGAAACGAAGAAGCTGATTGAAGCAAATTTCATCAGGGAGGAAAAATACCCTAACTGGGTAGCCAGTATAGTCCCTGTAAAGAAGAAAAATGGCCAAATACGGATATGTGTGGACTTCAGAGACTTGAACAAAGCATGTCCAAAAGATGATTTTCCCCTTCCAGTTATGGAGATCATGATCGACAACACCTCAGGGTACGAGATGTTCTCCTTCATGGACGGGTATTCTGGATACAACCAAATCAAAATGCATCCAGATGATGAGAAACATACAGCCTTCCGGACGCCTATGGGCATATACTGTTATAGAGTAATGCCATTTGGTCTGAAAAATACGGGGGCAACATATCAAAGGGCTATGACCAGGATATTTGATGATCTAATCCATAAAATCGTCGAATGCATTGTGGACGATCTTGTGGTCAAGACAAATTCGAAAGACAAACATCTTGAAGATCTGAGGACAGTTTTCACACGACTCAGAGAATACAAGTTGAAAATGAACCCCATGAAATGTGCCTTCGGGGTCCTATCTGGGAAATTCTTGGGCTTCATCGTAAGGCATCGAGGGATAGAAATAGACCCTTCCAAGATAAAGGCGATCTTAGAAATGCCGCCCCCTCAAACACTGAAGCAGCTGCGATCATTTCAAGGACGCCTGGCCTATATCAGAAGGTTCATCTCCAACTTGTCCGGAAGATGTAAGCCTTTCTCCAAGCTGGTCAAGAAGAACACGCCATTCAAATGGGATGATGAATGCCAGAAAGCTTTTGAAGACATCAAATAGTACTTGCTGAGTCCACCGGTGTTGGCGGCCCCAATCCCCCGAAAACCGTTGATTTTATATACTGCAGCATTGGAAAGGTCATTGGGAGTTATGCTGGCCCAGAACAATAAAGAGGGCAAGGAAAATGCACTTTACTACCTCAGCAGCATGTTGATAGGAGCTGAGAGTAAATATACACCAATTGAAAAACATTGTCTAGCTCTAGTGTTCGCAGTCAAGAAGTTGAGACACTACTTGCTAGCACATAAAGTCATACTCATATCAAAAATTGATCGTCTCAAATATCTCATGACGACGCCATTGCTCACGGGAAGACTCGCAAAATTGGTATTGATTCTGATGGAATTTGATATAACATACACTCCACAGAAGGCCATTAAAGGGCAAGCGCTGGCAGACTTCCTAGCGGCACATCCTCTCCCTGATGATTCGCCACTTAATTATGATCTCCCTGATGAAGAGACGTTAACAGTGGAAGAAGCAAGGTGGCGACTATACTTTGATGGAGTGTCATCTATAAAGCCGGCACTCATGTCCAGAATTCCGCAAATCAAAGCTGGGATAGGGCTTGTGTTCGTCACACCAGAAGGGGGAATTCTCAGATATGCACTCTCCCTTACGAAGCCATGCACAAACAATGAAGCAGAATATGAAGCTCTCATAGCTGGTTTGGAATTGGCAATCAAGATGGGAATCCAACACATACACATATTTGGAGACTCACAACTCATAATCAAGCAAGTCGAAGGAGACTACAAGATATATAAGCCTGAACTTCTTAAATATCACAAGAAGGTCAAGGATCTGATGAAAAAAATCCCCCGGGTACAGTTGAGGAGGGTTTTAAGATCAAAAAATGGAGAAGCTGATTCTTTGGCGAAAGTTGCGAAGGAGCTGGCGAATCCAGATTATGAAGAAATCCATATAACCATACGAAACCGAAGGCCCATAAGTACGATCCTTGATGATGTCGAAGAGGAAAGTGCTGGGGGCAAAGCGGAAGTCTTCACCCTCGAAATGCCAGAGGAAGATTGGAGACAACCGTTTATAGAATATTTGAAATACAATAAACTGCTAGAGGACAAATCAAGGGGTCTTCAGATAAAGCAAAGAGCCCTAAGATTCACCCTCATAAATGATATATTGTACCGCAGGTCATATGATCAACTACTCCTGCGGTGTCTCTCACATGAAGAAATTCAAGAAGTCATGCATGATGTATATTCCGGGATATGTGGTGCACACCAATTCGGACCCAAGATGCGACTCAAGATTAAGCGCTTGGGGTACTACTGGCCAACCATGGTAGGAGATTGCATCAATTATGCTAGAAGATGCCATCTGTGCCAGATACATGGAGATTTTATTCATCAACATCCGAATCCTCTACACCCCACAGTCTCGTCATGGCCCTTTGAGATATGGGGAACGGATGTAGTAGGTCCTATCGAACCACCATCATCTTTGGGATACCGATTCATATTGGCTGCAACAGATTACTTCTCTAGGTGGGCAGAAGCAATTTCACTAAGAGAAGTCAAGACTGGAAATGTCATCAAGTTCTTCAGGGAGAACATATTATACAGATTTGGAACTCCAAGAAGAATTATTTCAGATAACGGCCCTGCCTTCAGAAGCTTCAAGGTCGGGAGATTCGCACAGCACCATAAAATAGATTGGAGATACACCTCCATCTATAATGCTAGAGCGAATGGGTTGGCAGAGGCATTCAACAAGACCCTTTCAAAGTTGTTGAAGAAAGCAGTGTCCAAAAACAAAAAGGATTGGCATGAAAGACTCCCGGAGATGCTATGGGCCTATCGCACCACCTATAGGACTCCAACACAATGCACGCCATATTCTTTGGTATTTGGAACTGAAGCGGTCTTACCCCTCGAAATCCAGATACCCTCACTAAGAATGGCAGTGCAAAATAAAATTTCAAATGAAGATAATGTTCGGCTTCGCTTGGATGAGTTGGACTCTCTCGACGAGAAAAGTTTGGGAGTGCAGCAGAATCTTGAAGTCTACAAAGCCAAAATGTCACAAGCATATAACAAGATGGCTCGATTTCGGACCTTCACCAATGGAGAGATGGTTCTCGTCCTCAGAAGACCCATCATCACAAACAAAAAGGCCGGGGGCAAATTCAAAGCAAATTGGGAAGGGCCCTATGTTGTGGAGACTGTCTACGAAGGAGGCGCATACCAGCTCATTGACGCCAACGGAGAAAGACCGATGCCGCCTATCAATGGCCGTTTCTTGAAGAAATACTATGCATAATGTAAAAATGTTTGCCTATGACGGAACGTCTGGTCCCTTATAAGGGTAGACTAGTCATGTACGATGAAATGTACTTCCTGAGGCAAAACATTAATTTTATGTACTTTTGTACCAAATTCATTCAATGAAATAAAGAGGCATGTGTTTTTCTACGATGGAACGTCCAGCCCCTAGTTGGGGGCAGATCGGTCATGCACAATTAAATGTGCTTCTTGAGGCAAACACATTGACCCCTAAAAAAAAAATCCGAATTTCAGAAAATTCCTCAAATTTATTCTGAATTTTCGGAATAAAAAAAAAATCGGATTTCCAAAAAACTCTTCATATTTCTTCTGAATTTTCAGAATTAAAAAAAAGGTGAGAAACGATGAAAAAGAACACAAATTTATTCAAGTCTAATGTTCATAATAAATATCTCAAAGTCAACTACCAAAGCTAAGAAAATTAAAACTAAAAAAAAAGGAAAAAAGAAGAAGGCCCTTCAATGCCCAGCATGCTTCAGTAATGATTCCTTTGCTTCTTCCAACTCATCAAGCCATTTTGTAAAAATAGCCATGAGACTGGCATCTGAATAATCTCCTTGGTCCTCAATAACCTGTGCCTTCGCCTTATCCAACTCGGCTTGTGCATGCTCAGAAGCTTCAAAGAAACTTGTTGAAGTTGTTATCTTCTCATTTAAAGTCTTCATTGCATCTTGAATCTCGCAAAGTTCTGCTTGAAGCTTCTGATGCCTTTCCGCAAGTCTCTGAAGCTCTTCCTTGTTCATGTTGATGTCATTAGCCCAGCCCTCCTTGCTTTTGCTAAGACGTTCAAGGGCCAAAGCCTTCTCATGCACACACGCCTTGGCTTGTTGGTTATGAATATAGGCTTGGACGTTGGGATCCTCTGAGGCTTCTTTGGCATAGACCGCACACCGAGCTATCCTCTCTATGAAAGGTTCAAGATTAGTCAAACCAACATTGAAGGGTTCAAGGAGTGAATTTGACTTCTTCACTTTATTGATGACGCTTTGGTAGTTGTCATAGTTAAGAGACTTGATACTGCTAATCACCTTGGCTCGCAGACGTAACACCATACTTGGTATATTCCTCGGACCTATAAAAAGGATATACAAATGAAATTCAAGATATAAAATTCAAAACTCAAGATTCAAGATTCAAGATTCAAAGACTCAAGATTTAAGATTCAGAGATTTAAGATTCAAGATTCAAAACCTTGTTCTTGCTTTGATGAAGTTGGAAGTCCAACATCAGTATTGACGCCGTCACCTTCCACAGGAATAGGAGCAGGAGCATCCTCAATAATATCTTTTGAAGGACCTTGCCCCGAAGATGGAGGTTCGTCACCTTTTTGAGCAGCTGAATTTCAAAAAAAAAAAAAGGGGGGGGGGGGGGGGGGGAAAGGGGCGTCAATATCCATGTCTCCTAAAAAAAAAATTTAAAAATTAAAAAAAAATCCAAAGAAAAAAAAAAGAAAAAAGAAGGGACCTTGGTTTTGCTTTGGAGAAACTGAGATTCCGGCATCAGCATTAGAACCACCACTTTCTACTTCCTTCGTTAAATCTTGCACAGCAAAAGGAGGTGCACCTTCAACATCAGTGTTACCGCCACCAGTCTCCAATTTCTCCATTGAGGAGGGACCATCTCTTATGAAATTTACAGAAGGGATATTGTTAAAGGATGAAGTACGCTCTTCACTCTCTTGATTTATGAGCAAGTTAAGGGGTGCTACACTCTCCGCGATAGGTATATCTCCTAACAAGAAATTTGAAAGCAAATAAAAGCATATGTACACAAAAAAAGGGGTATGAAAGAAGAGGGGGATACTACCTTGCGCAGGATTAGGAAGAGCTTCCTCAACCCCAATGTTTCTCTGAGCTCCAACATTAAAATCTTGTGGATTCACTGAACCTGAAATCAGAATCTTTAATTAAATCTGTTAAAGATGTACGGGTGAAGGAAGTATTTTCTTACCAACTTGAGACTCTAGAGGCATCCCCGGATTAGATGAAGGAGTATCATCAATTCTTGGAGCTGTGTTAAAAAAAAAAAAAGGAGGCATTATCCTCTAACCAATCGGTGAGTTGCGAACAACCCCAACATTGGCCAATGGAGCTTCACGAATTTGTATACCTGTTGACCAAAGATTTTGAATCAAACAAAAGTCAGACTTTGAATCAAACAAAAGTTCAGACTTTGAATCAAACGAGAATTCAGACTCCGAATCAAATGAGAATTCAGACTTTGAATCAAACGGAAAGTAAGACTTTGAATCGAATGGAAATTTATACTTCGACTCAAAAAAAAAAAAATAATAAATAAAATAAAAAATAAAAAATAAAATGTTCAGACTTCGAATCAAATGAGAATCTAGGTTTTGATTCAAATGAAAATTCAGACTTTGAATTGAATTGAAATTTTGAGTCAAATAAAAGTCGAAGTCTAAAAATAAAATAAAAATAAAAAAAAATTGACTTTGACATACCTTGAGTTTGTCGCAGCTTCACTGGAACAGAAGGACCCGCGGGAGAAAGACCTCGTTTTTGACTGATGAAGATACTTTCATTGATGAATCGGGGCCTTTTTGAAGGTTGACCCTGCTCTCGATTTCTCCTAATATCCCCCCTATCACCATAATCCTCTTGGACTAATAATGCGATGTCCTGTTGGAAGAAAGCTCGCACGTTTTCGAACCACTTCCGTGCATAAAAGAACATGAGCTCCCCGCTTCGATCCTTTTCAGGAATATAGAACGAGCTGGAGGTCCTCTGGCGGGAAAAGTGACGCCAATAACCTGCAAGCACCCGGGCAGAGGAAGCTTTTCGCGGGACATCAATATACGCCGGACATTGTTGGTCGTAACCAAACTGGCGCCCAAAACGATGAGGATTGTAAGGCTCTGCATAGAACTCTCCGCCACATCGAAGAGGAAGGATGCCGCAGCGAAGACCTATCACATACTCCATGGTTTGAAGATCTAGCACGTCGGGTCCCGTGAGATGCCTAGTATCCCGCACCGTCTCATCATTATGAAGAGGATAGGGAAAAGGACGGCATTTAAAGTTGGCTTCAAACTTAAGGAATTTCCTAGATTCCAAAGAAGTAAAAGGAGAGGCAGACGCATTCATATAATATAACATCTCCAGTACCCTTGAAAGCCCGGGGATTGTATGTGTACCTGTATCAATTTTCCTCCGAAGAGATATGCCATGAAAGTGACAACTAGCCCAAGCATACAAAAAGTGGGAAGGAGAGATTCTAGTAGAATGTCCGGGCCCTTTCCTATGATTAACCATGGAGTTTAATCCTAAGTACAAGCGTGCCAATACTGCGGGAGCAAAAGCTACTGGCCTTCCATGCATAAGGTTACACGCCATCATAAAAACACCGGGTCTAATCACCTTATGATTATCCGGCATGATAAAGGAACATATCCACAATGATATAAAGGCGGCCAAATTTGTGTTTGAAATGGGTTTTGGAGGAGGATCAGAACTCGAGTCATAATGGGAATTGGATTTTGACTTCCTAAAGAAATCTACCCAATCTAAGAAAAATACGTTCTTATTGGCATCCCGCTTTGCAAGCCATTGAAGATGTCAAAAAGACTCCTTAACACAGAAAATTCTGAATCTTCTCTATTGCAAAATACACTATT
The DNA here is from genome assembly GCA_026586065.1 of Dioscorea zingiberensis. Classification (NCBI taxonomy): domain Eukaryota; kingdom Viridiplantae; phylum Streptophyta; class Magnoliopsida; order Dioscoreales; family Dioscoreaceae; genus Dioscorea; species Dioscorea zingiberensis. Next base: position 17,904,548 of record CM048818.1, on the reverse strand, counting down.
AGGTGGGATTACCTCATCATATGCATCACCAACTATCGAAAGCCCTCCAAGACTTTTGATCTCCCATAATGAAATCCCTACTTCCCCATGCAAGAAGTGGAAAGTATTTGTCTCCGGGCACCAAAACTCTACCAATGCTTTGAAAAAGTTCAAATCTAGGTCATAGCGACCAACTGAGGCCACAATTCCCCCAATCAAATCTACCCGGGATAATTCTTCAGAATATTTGCTAACAATATACTTAGCCCAATCAGAATAATGAGGGAAATCTTTTAATTCACTTCTAATAGGATTCCTAGCCCTCCACCCCGGGTAATGGTTAAAGATCTTATGACCTAGGGTTTGAAACACACTCAAATCCCTAATTGCCCCTTCAGGTTTCAAATAAATTACATTGATTGTGCTACCTTCATTACAACGATTTGAAGACAGTCGGGCTGTAGCCATGCGAGACGGGGGACGTTCCACCCACTTCGAGTGCTCCCTTCCTTCAGATCCGATCAAGCAGTTCGGACCCGGGACCAAAAATAGGATTGTAACAGGGAAAAATCTGACCTTCTGGAATCTTATGATGATCTTGATTGACATCCCAAAAAGGCTCGAATTGAGGATTGTTGGCCATCACAAAGAAGAAATTCAAGTGTTCCTACTTCTCTCTCTCAAACAAATTTCGTGAGAGAGTATGAAGGGGCAATTTGTTTATATAAAAAAAAATACATGTCTTAATTCTATGAGGATTAAAATTCTAGTCCTAAGAAATTTAATCTATCATAATCCTGGCCAAATCAGGATTTGGTAATGACACAAAAAATGAGATTATCTCAAAGTGGGCCAAAATGAAATATTTCATGGCTCTAAATTTAAATTAAATATTTGTTTTGAAATTAAAATATTTCAAGATAAAAGAAAAGGATATATCTTGTCATATTTTAAGATAGCCCGAGAAAAAAAACACATCTCGAGGCGACCTTAAATCCCAAAGTTGCCTCCGAGCACACATCTCGAGGCAAACTCAAAATTTCAAAATTGCCCCTGAAAACAAATCTCGAGGCAATCTTAAATTCCAAAATTGCCCTCGAGAACACATATCTCGAGGCAACATGGCAAATACCGAAATTGCCCTCGAGAACATATCCCGAGGCAATCTTAAATCTCAAGATAGCTCGAACACATATCTCGAGGCGATCAGAGAAAAATGCAAATCCCGAGGTACCCAAATACGAATCTCGAGGCAACATTAATATATATATATTTAAAAATAATAATAATAATAAATAAATAAATAATAATAATAATAATAATAAAGGGGGCAAATCCCAAAGCATCATTGGGGACGCCAATCCCGAGGCGAAGTTATCTTCAAATTTAATTAAAAGTTTCAAATGAAAGAAAACCTGGTCTTATCACATTGTTAGAGGGGTTGTGATTTGACGGAGGTTTTCTCTCTTCGTTAAGATAAGAACAGGGAAGGTTTTAAAAAGACAAAGGGAAGAGGCAGCCAAGGAGAGAAGACAAGAAGAAAAAAGACAGGGAAAAAGGAGGAAGGAACAAGGAAAAAAGGTAAAAAAGAAAAAAGAAAATCCCCTCTCCACCCTCAAGCTTCGCCCCTACAGTCCGCCCCCCTTTGGTCAGCTCCGCCCCCCTTTGGTCAGCTCCGCCCCTGCAGAAGCCCCAGCTCCGCCTTCCTCACCACGCACAACACCCCAGCCACCCCCATGTCCATCCAGATCCGCGCAGCCAAGCCAGCCGGCAGGCGCATAGCCTTGGCGCTCCTCCCCTTTTCAGCTGCATACGCCCCTCCATCTTCTCCTGAACCTGATGCCGCTCAGCTGCCCGAATCTGAAACTCCCTGATGCGGATATCGCCAGCTTGAAAGCTTTGCAACTTGATCGCTATTCTTTGAAATTTCTTTGCAGAGAATGGTCGCCGCTTTGGTTGCTGGCTGGCTGATCGAAGACATGGTTGCTGATTTGATGAAGACCTAGTTCTTCAATGAAGGGTTCTATTCTTTGAATTGGTTCTTGGTTCTTGATTGAAGACTTGGTTGCTGATCAAAGACAATGGTTGCTGATCGAAGAACTTGGTTGTTGTGTTGCTGATTTTCTGGTTGCTGATTTGATGAAGACCTGGTTGCCGATTCAATGAAGATTGGTTGCTGCCTGTTGCTGAATTGGTTGCTGACTTGGTTGCTGATCGAAGACATGGTTGCTGATTTGATGAAGACCTGGTTGCCGATTCAATGAAGATTGGTTGCTGCCTGTTGCTGAATTGGTTACTGACTTGGTTGCTGATCGAAGACAAGGTTGCTGATTTGATGAAAACCTGGTTACCGATTCAATGAAGACTGGTTGCTGATCAAAGAATTTGATTACTGATGCTGCAAAGAAGCTGAAGCTAGAAGACCCGATTTTATTACAAATTTTATGAATTGATAGATGGATGTGTGTGAATGTTTGTATAAAAATTGAAGCCCCAAATACAAAGGAGGTTCTGTCGAAATTTCTAAAAAAAGTGGGGAAAAGAGAGGAACCAGTTGTTCAATTCTCTAGAAATTGGTGTGATGAGCATAATGTAATCAGTCTCTTGTATAATGCAACCAGTCTCCTGTGATGTCAGAAGTCTGAAATACTGAAGAAGTTGTCATTTGCCAATGTCTTTCAAATGTTCGATGAAATGCTTGAAAGAATTCTTGAAGCAATAATAATGGATATTCAAGACTGATTTTGGTAATGATGATAAGCTTTAAACAAGGCAATAAATGAGGAAACACGACAATGAAAGAATGAAGTTGCAGAAACAAGAAGTAGAGGAGAAAGCAATCCAACTTGAAATTTCACCCAAGATGTGGAGGAGCTGTTTTGAAGCTGCCTTAGCTAATTTTGGACAAAAGCAGTAGTTTGTTTATTCAAACTCTTCCAACATTGTTATCGATATTCACTAGCAAGTCAACTATTTGGTTCATGGATCCGGGTCCTGCTGCAGACGCTGAAAATAGTGCATAATGGCTTTGCTGGACAAGCTATAAACATGTTGCAAGTTTTGGAATTGGAATAAATGTAACATAATGGGAAAGGCTCGATGTTTGACGGGATGCTTCATTTGCCCTTTGAGCTTGTTGGGACATGAAGAATATACAGCTCAAGCTAATGAACGGGCAGTATTTTTGACTTGTTTGGAAGCAAATAGCAAAGGCTCCATGCAAACATGGTGGATTATGTTCAATGAATTGTAACCTTTTAGTATCAAGATGCACATGGATTGTTCGACGAAATTCTTGGTAGACTTCTTGTGGAGTTGATGAAGGAACTGCTGCTGTAAAGGTTATAAAGATGTTGCTGGAGGACTGCCATTACAAGAAGAAATTGCTGCTGCAAAATTAAAAGCAAGAGTGGAACCAAGAAGAAGTTGATGAGGCTGCAAAAAAAAAAAAAAAAATAAGACCAGGCCGATATTGCTGCTGAAGAGGTTGCTAAATTGCTGTTGTAGAACTGCTACTGAAAGCTGCTGCATTGCTGCAGGTTTGCTGAAACAATTTCTGCAGATTGCTGCAGAAATGGCCGTTATAAAGACTGATTTTTAAAAATTCATAACTCCCGCCTAAGAAATCCGATGGAGGTGAGATCTGCGGCGCTGGAAACTAGATATCCAGATCTTCAACAGTCATATACAGCACAGATCCTTTTGGCAGACCGGTCAGTGCATATTTTGATGGAGAAAAAGAGTAATCATTGTAGTCTGGCGGATCAATTCCTGAAATTCTGCCTGATTACCCCTCTTTCAAAAATTGATAACCTTTGCCAGAAAACTCCGATTGAAGTGAGATCTATGGCATTGGAAATTAGATATCTGGATCTTCAATAGTCATATACAGAGCAAACCCTTTCGGCGGCCCAATCAGCGCAGATCTTGATAAATAAAAGGGTCCATTCCAGCAATTCTGCCACCAACAATACTAATTACCCATTTTCAAAAATTGATAACTCCTTCCAGAAAACTCCAATGGAAGTGAAATTTGTGGTATGAGAAATTAGATATCTGGATCTTCAATAGTCATATACAGCACAGACCCTTTTGGCATCCCGGTCAAAGCATATTTTGGTGGAGAAAAGGGCTCGTCAATGCAGCCTGGCCAGCTCGACCACCCTTTACTCAAATGCCAATAACTTTTGCTAGGGAGCTCCAATCGAGATGAAATCTCCTGCATCGGAAACTAGACTTCAAGACCTATCCAACCATATGTGCTACAATCATTTCCAATGGCCCAGTTGGGAGCAGTTCTTGATGGAATAGAAGTCAATCTCTGCAGTTTCGCCAGTTCGACCACTTCTCGGTCAAATGCGGATAACTTTTGCTAGAGAACTCCAATCAAAACAAAATCTGCGGCGTTGGAAACTAGATTCCCTGATCTTTCCAACCATATATGATACAACTCCTAACAGCGACCCAGTTGGGAGCAGTTCTTGATGGAAAAGAAGGTTAATTGGCGGCCCAGTCGATACGGACTCTAGTTACAAAGCCTTCCAAAATCTCAAGGCAATGATATAATAGCGCAAGGCGACCGGCGGATTGTTCCAAATGGCGGAGCTTATATTCCGAGGCGGGGGCGGCGTCATAAATAAACAAATAAATAAATAAATATATATATGTTGATATGTAACGAATCATATTATATTGCAATAAAAAATAAATTATTCTTTCTCATTATCTCTACTTGCACTTTTGCCCTTAATCGGAGGTCCCCACGACATTGTCTGGGGTAATTAATAATAAAGGCCTGCGTCTATTAGGAATAAAAGAACCCACACAAAACTAAAAAAATGATATTTGTGCTTCGATATATCGTCTGGTGTCACACGATGTCAGGCGCGTATTTTCGATCCCACAAGAGACTCTTCAATAAAATTTCCTTTTCTTCATCCTTCTTTTCCTTCCCCTGCTTCTATCAGCCCCCTTCCCTAGCGTGTGTCCTCTAGAGACAAAGGGAGACTATTCTGCCTTGGACCCCATGCCTTCCTTTGGTTTCGTGCCCTATCAGCCATCCGGAAATCCCCATAACAATATATCAAAAAAAATTATGTATATATATATGTAGGTGTGCTACTGTGCGGCCGATCGGAACACTGTTCTAGTCCGGCCGCCTCCCATTTTGGCCCCTGGAGCATGTTTGAAGGATTTTCAACTGTACGGATGGGAAGATCATCAAAAAATAAGCTAGCTTGTCAATTTTTCATACAATTTGGTGACCGTTTGGTCCTCCCACTTAGTGGTTGAAATTCTGAACCGTTAAAATTTTCCTAAAATAAGAACCGTTAAGTGGGAGGACCAAACGGTCACCAAATTATATGAAAATTGATAGGCTAACTTATTTTTCGATGATTTTTCCATTCGTACAGTTGAAAATACTTCAAATATGCTCCAGGGACCAAAATGGGAGGCCGCTTGATCAGCACAATGATCCGCCCAGCCTGATCTTAGCATCACCGTGTATATATATATATATGGGGACGAGTCATCTAGGGGCGTCCCTAGATTTGAAATCTAGGGATGTCCCTAGATCAGCCGTTGGATCAAAATCCAACGGCCATTGGACGCCCTCATTTCACAACGAAAACCCGGTCATCAACGCCTTCTCCTCCATCTCTAAAGAGTGCATTATTCTTTCCATTTATATGCTAAAAATCAACATGGATTTAAGGCTCGAGGGCTTTTAATTTTCGCTGTCAAGCCTCAGAAACAGAGTTTATCAAGACATGTTAACACGAAGAATTGTAAATTAATAAGGTTTGTCCTTTGTTTATCTCTGAAGAATTGTAAATTAACAAGGTTTATCCTTTGTTCATCTCTGAAGTTTTACAAAGGATTTACCAAAAATCACTCTCATATGTGCATATAAATTCCCCCAGCTTGGATCATTTGAATATGGATACATACAGGAGTCTCACAAAAATGGCAGCAAAGTAACAATATTTTGATGAAATATTGAACTCATAATGGAATTTTACATTTTGTCTCAATCTTAATAAAAAATTATGCAGATTGTGTTTGGAAAACAAGGAATCAAAGGTTAAAGAGCTGGGCATCATCAAACCCCACCACATGAATGGATCGAGCCCTTCATCAACCTCACCAACCTTTCCTCCTCCTTCGGCAACCCCACGCCCTCCCCCACCCTCCGCCTCTGCTTCTTCCGCTGGTCCTCTCTCCAGCCCCACTTTCTCCCCGCTCCCCTCCTTCATCTCTTTCATCCATCGCCTCTCCTCAACCCCTGACCCTTCCCTGATTTTTGACCTCCTCTGCCGCTTTTACTCTCGGCCGTTGGATTTTGATCCAACGGCTCATCTAGGGACATCCCTAGATTTCAAGTCTAGGGACGTCCCTAGATGACATATTGCCATATATATATATATATATATATATATATATATATATATATATATATATATATATATATATATATGCGCAAGCAAATGCGAGTTTTTGCCCATCTCTTGACTGAAACCCATAGCCCTTCACTTTACTGAAAGGTTAGAAATTTTCTAATACCACCATAGAAGAAAGTGTCCTCTCACAACTCCAAAGAAAGTTTCCTTATATTTATTTTCTAAAGGGTCCTTAAGTAAACGTCTTTACAGTCAGTCTGTACCAAGCATAATCCGGCCATCACCGCCCGAGCCGGGCCGGCATGAACAAAACCCAACTCCAGTGAATATGTGGGAAGTCACTGGTCAGCATGCTTTGGGGATCACCACACTGGGGCCCACCAAAATCAAAGGTTTCTCGTGAAGCCATGCAAATCACGGGTTCAATGTTATCTTTATGCAGTCATAGCTAGATAATATCTATAACCATACAGATTCAACCATTATTACAAAACTTGATTGGTTGATTAGTCCATTTATGTTCGACGTCCCTGCAGGATAATAAGCCTTCCTCAGATAAACTAAACTTCAATTTATATTCTCAGGTCCCACCCAGTTCCTCCTCCCCCAAAGTGGAATACCATGTTCTTTGCTGTACCAGTCGGTACCACATCCACCAATTATTCCAAAAGTTATATATTATTATTACAATGAAGGAAACAAAGTAAAAGACAAAACATTAGAATAACTTTTTAAAAATTTTAAAAATTAACTAATTGGTTTTTTATTTCATTATTAGAATAGCTATTAAGAATTTTCAGTTTTCACATAAAAGAAAAGTATAAGTTTATCTTTATTTTTTAAAAATATCATTCTACCTCAAATATTTTCAAATAAAAATATGATACAACCATATTTCAAAAAATAATAATAATTAATATAGGAGTTTTTGAAAATATATGGATAAATATAATTTTGATGAGAATAAAAATGCGAATAAACACTTCTGTAAAGGTACATATGAAAATTTTGGAAAAAAATAAAAAAATAAAAAAAAAAAAGGACATTACGTGGTGGTCCTGGACTCACTATCCAGGGAAGGTGGTATCCAGGGAGGGAAGGAAAGATGGAGATGTGGGAGTGACGTACGTGCTGGGGTACGTGCCCATTCGTACTTAAAAATCACGGAATCCTTTCCTTCTCGATCTCCTACCTGCTTATCATGACTCTTCTATCTGGTACCGGACTTTTGTGGTGGTGGATGGATTTCATTTCAGATTCTCTCTCTCTCTCTCTCTCTCTCTCTCTCTCTCTCTCTCACCTCTTTACAACATGGGAACCAAATTCTCTTTGTTTGTTTACAATATATTAATAGATTCTCTGTTTGATATTCTCTCAAACATGAATTATTGTTATTAATTATTTTTTATTTTTTATTTTTTGATTTATTAAACCCACTTAATTTTAATGACGAGTTAGTGGTTTAAAACATATATACATTCTCTCTCTCTTCTCTCCATTTTTAATTGTTATTTTCTCACTATTAATTTTCCTCACATTACATATATTAGATTAAATAATTTTTAATCTAATACTATTTTTTTAAATATAGTTATATTATATAATAATATAATAAATTTTATATCCAAGATTCCAAATTAATCCCTCTATTACACCATAACTCAATAATGTTCGGCCAGACAGCAATCAAGACACTCCACTCAATAACAAAGTGATTTTATTTTTGAATTTAACTTAAAAAAAACTTCACACTAATAGAGATGAATCCACACTAGTTAAACCTTAATATTTCTCTTCCAATAGTAAAATGTGGGACTATCTTTCACACCCAACTCCATCTACTAAAACCAATATATATAGGCAGTACTTTCACTAGTGTGCAATCCCCATAAAACTAGATCTCTCTCTCTCTCTCTCTCTCTCTCTCTCTCTCTCTGTGTGTGTGTCTGATTCATGGGTTCAGCTTCAGCATCACGTATTAGTTCATCAAGGCTTATATATTTCTTTCATAATTTTCGTTAATAAAATATTTTATGATGATTTCTGATCTCTCGGTGGCTTGCAGCGGAAGCGAGCGAGCGATTGCTGGGAGACGTGGAAGTAAGCATCGGTGGAGACGAAGCGAAGATCCGGGTGGAGAGATTGGAGCGGCTATCGGAGACGACGGGGGAGGCGATCCTGAAAGGGATCAGCCTTGAGATCCCCAAAGGCGCCATCGTAGGGATCATCGGCCCTAGCGGCAGCGGCAAGTCCACCCTTCTCCGCGCGCTCAACCGCCTCTGGGAGCCTTCCGCCGGTGCCGTCTTCCTTGATGGTGACGACATCTCCCGCCTAGACGTTCTCTCCCTCCGCCGCCGCGTTGGCATGCTCTTCCAGCTCCCCGCCCTCTTCGACGGTGACCGCCTTGCCTTGCCTTGCCTTGATTTTTTTTCTTATTTTTTTTAAAGTTTTTCTTTTTTTTTCAATATTATTATTTATTCTCGAAGAATGATTTTTACAGACTTATATATAAAATAATTAACTAATATATATGCATGTGGATGTAGTGTTGTGAGTTTCTTATATGAAATTAAGATAAATTAAAAAAAATAGAAAGTTTTGGCAAAGTGGACTTTGGGGGATGTACGGCATCGTGGGTTTCACATTCTTTAATAATAAAAGTGCACGTCCTTATCTCTCTCCACCATTCCCTTTCAGTGCATCATATTATTATTTATATTTGGTCCATTTTCAAGTTGGTGTAGGTGCGGCACACTGCACCGCCCTTTTTATATAAGCGGCTGTTTTGGTGAAAAAAATCCATAGGGAGTGTTTTCATCATATCGAACCTAAAGATTGTGTTTGGTTAGTATTTCCCTGATAGGAATAATTTTTAAAAAAATTTAAATTTTTTAGAGAAAAATTTTAAATCAAATATATTAATGATAATGATATGTCTTCTATATATTGATGGGTGACTAGGGTTATAAACGGGCCAAGTATGATTGGGTTTGGGCCCAACTCGAATTCGGCTCGAAATAGTTTAGCTCGAACTCAAACTCATCTCGAGCTTGAAATTAGCTCAAATAAGTTTGTCCTAGCTCGACTCGATTTAGCTCGAAATTAAGAGCTTAGTTATAATTTTGAAATCTCAAGTTTGGCTTGATTTAACTTCAAATTAAAACCTTAATTCTAAATTATTTTTTTATATTTATATTATATATTAATGTTAAATATTAAATATTTTATTCATATATTATATTATATATTAATATTTATTAATATTTATTAATATTTATATTATATATTATTATATTATTATTAAATTTCGAGTTTTCGAGCTCAAAAGCTCAAAATTCCTGGTCGAGCTCGAGCTTTTACAGAGCCAAACTCGAGCTGCTCATGAATAACTTGATCATTTGAGAGCCCTAGGGTGACCCATTATTATATTTTTAAATATTAATTAAAGATTTTGATGGAAAATTTTTTTTTATTAAGAATTGTGTTAGGGACCCTATGCCAAACACAACCTTTGATCGTAGTGCACTTTCCATCTCTCTCATATATATATATATAGAGGGCTGATATGGTACGGCAGTAGGAATCTTTGCTCATTTCCGATTGGCCCCATTCTTCTGACAGATTTTTTTATGGATGGGAAGATCTGCTTAAAAATGTTTACTGTAAATTTTCATACAATTTAGTACTGCTTTGGTCCTCCCACTTAACACTTGGTTGAAATTCGACCGTTCAAATTCCTATAAGTTTTGATCATGTTAAGATGAAGACCCTACAAGTTCCCAAATTGTATGAAAATTGGCAGTAACTTATTTTTCGATGATCTTTCCATCCATACTGATTGAAAATTGTTCAAACGTATTTAGAAGACTGACGGAAATTTACAATTTCCGGCCGGCCTGATGGAATCAATTCTATATATATATATATATATATATATATATGCAAGATGGATGAAAACATCAGTTTTTTTATATAATTTTGGGTATCCTAATCTTAATTGGGGTTTTTGTTTGCATATCTCCTGTAAAAGTTTTAAATTATATAAATATTTCTATAAAAATAATATTTATTTGCATATCTGTAAATTGATTTTTTTTCTTATATGTTAAGTTCTTTTGATGATGTCGAACTAATGAATTAAATGAGAAAGAAATATATTAAAATAGGTTTGTTAATATATGGGTTTAAGAGGGTTTTTGCTAATATACCCAAGTAATGATTTATAATTTCTTAAATATCCCTAAAATAATTAAAGATAATTTAGATGATTGTTTAACTATGGTTTAAATTCAAAAAACTAATAGAAGCTAATTGTGTCTTCTTGATTTGATGGTAGAGGTATATAAGTAATAAAATATGTTTTTATAAAAATATATAAATAAATATCTTGTTTTTATAGGAGTATTTAAGTAAATACATGCTTTTGTAGGGCATGCAAGTAATTTTTTTCATCTTAATATCACATGTTATTTGATTACATTATTCATCCGATAGTAATACTTAATCAGATTTATGACAATAACGCCTGTAAAAAATAAATCAATCAATCAATCAATATTAATACCAATTTAATGGTTAATTTTGTAATTTGATCCAGGTACGGTGGCAGACAACGTGCGATATGGCCCCCAACTCCGAGGGAAGAAGCTGACGGATTCGGAGGTGAAGAATCTCTTAAGTATAGCGGATCTATGCCCGTCTCTTACTTCCAAACCCGCATCCGAACTCTCAGTGGGCCAGGCCCAACGTGTGGCCCTGGCACGCACTCTGGCCAATGACCCAGAAGTTCTACTCCTGGACGAGCCCACAAGCGCACTAGATCCAATTTCAACACAGAACATAGAGGAGGCCATCTTACGGCTGAAAAAGGATCAGGGCATGACGACGGTGATGGTCTCCCACAGTGTTAAGCAGATACAGCGTATTGCCGACATTGTTTGTCTTCTAGTGGCCGGCGAGGTGGTGGAGGTGCTAGACCCCGGCCAGCTCTCGGCTGCCCAACATCCCATGGCTCGTCGTTTCCTTGAACTCAGTTAGCTAGCTAGCTAGTTTTCCCAACTTTTTTTTGTCAAGTACTGGTGTATTGAGATCAAGTTAAATTATTAATATGACAAAGATTTTATCTATGATCAGATGATTTATTGCATTTAGATGTTTACTGAGATGTTCCGTTTAACTTTCTATAACACAATCAACCAATAGTTAATGAGATGTTACGTTTTGTTATAAAATATGCGTATGATTCTTGTAAACATCAAGAGAAAAGAAAGGAGACATGAAAAGCCGAACAAGAAACAAAGGTTTGGGCCAAAGGTGTAATAGTCGAGCGGCAAAGGTCCTTTGCATACGAGATGATAACTCTGGTTTGAATCTCTTCTGTGATAAAGTGAGGGCGCAAGGCGTAGGTCACCCATTGGGGTGGCCCACGCACACACGTGAGTCTTCTCCTTGTGTGATTGGTAGTTATGAGCGGTAAAGATGTGCACCGAGTGAAATCTTAGGAGCCACACAAGGCACGCCCCAAGGCGACAAAGACGTGCACCGAGTGAAACCTGTGATCCCCAGCGCACTCCTTATCTTTGTATCACTCTACAGGAGGTGCTTGTTGCCTAAATCAAAAAAAAAACAAAAAAACAAAAAAAAAAAAACAAAGGTTTGGACTTCCTAGAAGTAGAATATTATTATCCTTGTCAATTTAGGGATGTTCATTTTTACAGAAGTACAAAAGTGGACGGAAGTGGGCGGAAGTTCCAATTCTCTAAAGTGAGGGAAAATGTTGGTATCTAATCAAAGTTAATCTCGTTCAACTAAAGGAAAACTCGAAACCAATCAACAAGAATATACTATGTTGAAACACAACTTGATGAAGAGAAATGAGACCATCGCGAGGGAAAGAGGAAGATGGAGGTACCTAAAAGACAGAACAATTCAGAGATGGCGCGCGATCGGGAGGCGAGTCATGGTTAGAAATCGCAGAGAATCGCACTCAGGAATCAAAGTCAGAGGATCATAGTCGCAGTCGAGATGAAAAGCAGTTTAGGGGGAGTTCGTGAGGGCTTGGGAAGTGATTGAAGTGGCCTTTTATATTAAACCCACTTCAGCCACTTCAAACACTTCGATAAAAATTTGGTTGAAGTGATCTTAGTTCATTTACGAGGGAAGTGCTTACTTCCGGAAAATGCACCAAACTATCATTTTCAGGGGCGGAAGTGGGCCAATTTTTTGCACCAGCCCAACATGAATACCCCGAGTGGCAGCATGTAGCTTATCACGCACAAAACCAAAATATAGAAGCAATTATTTGGACTTCCTCAAACAGATCAAAGGTTCACAAAAAGTAACTTTCCTTGATATTAACTTGGTAAACAGGTAACAAAAATTACTTTTAAATGATCCGCAGAATGTTCTATTTGAAGATATAATTCAGTTTGTACTTTCGACATGCTAGCAAATTAAATTCAAGTTCTTGAAAGATGAACATACAAGCTACAAAAGAGGTTGTGTACTGTGTATTTCTTGCATATTGCTTGCTTGGAACCTGACAGAAATGAACTTGTAAAATACTATCACAAATTCAACAGCTTCATTCTTTTAAACTTGCTCGCCATGGCAAATACTAGGCAGTCAAACCTTGCAAATTCCATTTCAGTCTAGTAAATGTGGAAGAAGAAACTGTCATTCTAAATACGACTAATAACACAAGGCTTTGTCCATTAGAAAAGAAAAAAAAAAAAAAAGACATGTCAATTTCAGCTTTTGGAGTTCCTAACTATCTTACCAGCCTCCTATGATATTTCCTGATGAAATCAACAAGTGCTCTCCAATGGATGGAGCCAGAAAATGTCTTAAAACTATATAATGATGAGAGGAAGAAGCTTAATGCAGACTAACTATAAAACCAGCTCCAGTACCAGAAGATTTAGTTGCCTATATGTAAAGTAAGTATGAGGAATAAGTACTTGCAGAATAAGTACTGTGCCGGATATTATACCTGAATATTAACAAGCACAAACAAATAGTCAATTAGATGATTGGACTCCATAGTATACACAAATTCTAAGCAATGAAATCCCTTTTTTTTTTTTCTTTTCTTTTCTGTCAATTGATTAGATTTCCAGGTTTCAGCTATTGGGAAAGTGGAATTATGTTCTAGTAAATGACCTTTCCCCACTTGCATATTTGCAAAAGTCAAATATCTAATGGAAGAGTAGCAATTTCTAGACTCTAGTACAAATTTCAATCTTAAACCAACATATTTTATACAGTTAGAGTAACCCAACATAGTATAAAGAAAAAAATAGTAGTACTAGTGAAAGACTAAACACCATTGATTTCTGTCAATGAAAATCAAGGTTGGCACAAGTGGGAAAAGTAGCCATGACAATTTTCTTTCTTTTTTTTTTTTTTTTTGACAAAGGCGACAAGCGCCAACTGATTAGAGGGGGACAATGCGTGTGACATACGTGCACTCACTGCGATCATGGGATGTTGAACCAGATCTCTTCCAATAACACTCACGAGGATCCAATACTGCGATAAAGTAAAGAGGCCGTTAGTGTAGCCATGACAATTTTCATTTATACAAAGTTTTAAGTGTAATAAACAATTAAAAGATAATAAATATTTACAAAATGGTTTAAAATAAAAGTTGCATCCTTTCTGAAATACATACTGTAACTGGATTTTCTGTCCATCCGACAACAAAACCATAAGAAATATCACAAAGAACATTGCTCTGTCCCTTTTAGATTTATAAGCAGAAATAAATGACCTTGAATATAGTCCATAGGCGGTCAACAATAAATTTTATACATAGCTAAACCCCTAATGACTTAAATAGAGCTACATAAACAGATAATCTCATTTCGGATGTCATTGAGCCAGAAAAGAACAAGACTAAAGAACTTTCTTATGAAAATATACAAACATCATATATTACCAATTGAGTAAGAGAGAACAAGACTAAAGAAGAAAAAGAGGATCCAGCATGAATAAGATTATTTCTGGAAATTCAAGTTCTGAGTTGACAGTCAAAAACAAGATAATAAAATTTCCAGAAAAGATACATGGAAATGTCATTGCAATGTCACCATCAAAAAGCACCCATTCAAATTTTGAAGATACACTGCTATCCATCAAAGTTATAGAATGTGGTTGTACCTATAAAAAGTTACAGGGTAGCATTCCAGCAAAACTGTCTTTGGACTCCCTCCGCAGGGCTGCAAGTTGCATAAAGACTCAACTTGTCAGCTCAACAGGAGAGCTCCCTTGCGAATGCTAATGTACAACAAGCGGACAGAATAGAAAGGCATGCTAACTCCATCAGAAAAGATACACTGATACAGTGACCAGCAAGTTATTGTTTGGCAATTGAATTGTACAGAATCTTTTTCATTAACATGGAGTTCTGCCAAGGAACAGCTTTTTAATCCAAGGAGTTCATCTGTCCGTACCAGCCCCAGTGCGCCAGCACTTGGGCATCAGAGGTGAAGTGAGACATAATTTCAACAGATACAGAAATTTGGTGTGCATCTGTCTTATTCCTCAAATGAACGGAGACATATCTTCTCCATAAACAATGGCCAATCTTCCCCGAGTTGATGAGGGTTTAGCCCCATAGCCACCTTAAAATCCTGCAGAGATATCAGACAGTGTTTTTCCTGCTTATGCGTGGCCTCCAAAGGCCCAACATTATTTTGTACGCAAATGTGTCTTCCCTGCCAGGCACCATTGATAGGTTTCCCCTGAGACAGCTGCTTGGACAATGGGTGCTTTAGCATCTCCAGTCCTATCCTTGCTCTTACGAGTTCAACTGATGACCTAATCAGCTCCTTCAAATAAGCATCCAACCCACAATTCAACAGATTGGCACAGTCAATTGTCACTCCTCCCAATCCCTGCCCTTGTGCTATTTTCTCCATTCGTGTCCTTAAATCCCCAGTATTGCACAATTCAACACAATCATAGCTAGTAAATGAACTGATAGTGCTGCAACTGGTATTCAAAGGCAAAGATCTTCCTGCACCCCCAACACTAGCAGCACAAAAGGGAATCCCAAGTGGAGCCTGGAGAGGACCTCTGATGCGTTTCAAGTCCTCGTTCCACCCCACATGTTGCTGGTTTTCAACAGCCACTAATTCAACCAAGCTCTTGCTATGAACAGAAACCTGGTCATGTGGCAAAAGCTTCTCTGTCCGCTGTCTCTTTGCAAGCCGCTCCGCACTGCTGGATTGATGATGCTGCACCAGCCTTTTCAAAACACAGGAGCCCCAGTCACCATCCTGCTGAACCACAACCTTACTGGGTGCTACCAAAGATTGATGAATGCCAGCATCCACCCTCTCACTTGGTCCAAGAGGACTTGGGTGATCTCTATAAGACCTTGATTTGTATGGGGACAATGGCAAGGTCTCACCATTGGACAGATGGGACCGACCATCCTTAGCTGATTTCACAAAACTCGTATCATGAGTGACATGAGGCGGGGTTTTTGCATGAAATGCATTCCTGAGAATAGACCGAATGAGCTGGTTGTGCAATGTGACATTCTCTCGTCCAAGGATCGAAATGCAAAGCTTGTTGAATTCAGGTTTGCTAAGCTTATGTGAAAGCAATCGATTGAGATGATTAAAGTACCAATGGGCCCTTTTGGGACCAAGTTTTTTCACAATCTGGGACTTCAGATCACTGAGATTGATACGAGATTGCTGCAGTGGGAGTGGCTGCATCTCTCAGTGATCAGTAGCCATTCAGTCACACCAGATCGACCACAATTAAGCTAATTATACTCTTCTTTTCTCTCTTCTTCATCTAAGCTACCTAACGATCAAAGCTCGTTCCCTATCAACCATAGAACTATATCCAAATCGTACAAAGAGAACGAAGCTGATAAAAATCTCATCTTTTTGGCGTAAAACCCTAGAAATGGACAAAATCCACAAAACCCCAGGTCAGCAAACAAAAAAGAAAAAGGAGAGCCAAAATTCGATAAAAAAATATATTTATGAAGTAGAAATTCCAATACAAAAAAAAGATCAGAGCCCTAATTAAAGCATCAACCAACGGAAACGAACCAAATTGGGACACTCTGAGCTCAATAAAAAGCCTCCTTTCGATTGATCATCGCTAAGGCGAAGCTCAGGAAGACCCGGCCGGAATTCGCCGACCGGGAAATACACTTCAGCCCGGCAGATCGCAGTGGGACCCAGTCCGAAATCAGTATGAAAACTCGAAGTAAAACCAGGAAATACCACGAAAACGAAGCTCGAAACAAGATATAAGCAGCATGAATGGAAGCACAAGCTGACCTAATAGAGTTCTCGAAGTAGAACGCGGGAGATACTGGGCCTCGACGGCCGGGAAGGAGCTCATTCAATTCCACTGGCTCCACTGCGTCTCGTGGAGAGATTCAATCCACTAGATTTCCTATCTAAATATCGATTCATATCTCTCAATTTGAGGCGATCGCGGGGAAGAGCTCAAGCTCGCCGGTCCTCCCTCTCCCTCTCCCTCTCCCTCTCCCTCTCGAGCCTGGTTCTTCTCTCGTTTTTTATTTTTTATTATTTTTATTATTTTTTATTTTTTTCTCTTTGGGATGGTTTTGCTTATACATCCCTAAAATTTTTCATATTTATTGTTCTTTTCCTGAGGCCTATATTGTCATTTGAGTATAAACCCTGAAATCTTACCTTTTTATGTTTATACCCCTACTATTGGTAAGAAGATGAATGATTTTATTTTAATGACATAATGGGGATACAGGGATTTCAAAGTACATGTAATTCGAAATACAAGATTTCAAGCACAGGTGTTTGGTTATATGATTTTAGGGTGGATTTTGAATTACAGTGTATTTGAAAATATACCAAATAAGGGAGTTTGAGTTATGCCCAAATCAAATGTAATTCAAAATATAGGGAATTAGATTTAATTCATGTGGGAGAAGGGTGACTAGAATACCAAAAAAAACATAAAATTTTACAAAAAAAAAACCCCAATTTTTTTTTAAAAAACCCAAAATTTTATAAAATACATTTTACAAAAAACCACGGTTTACAAGCAACCCAAAATTTACAAAAAAAAAAAAAAATTCAAAAAAATACAAAATTTTGTAATATTTTACAAAAATACCCAAAATTTTTTATATTTGTTGTAGAAATTATTTATCGGATGATTTTAAAAAAAATAAATAAATCTATTTAAAATAATACTTAAACATATAATTGTAAATGGGGTAAGCTTACCCATGCAAAAGAGAGTGACCATATCTCAAATCCAGATTCTCAAATATTTCCAAGCAAACACAAAATTTTAAAATTTGGATTTCTAATTACATCCAAACAAACACTAGATGTGCATGTGGGTGTATTTATGTATTTTGAAAACCAAGTATTTGTAAATACATTGTATGGATTTTGAATTACATCCAACCAAACGCTACCTAATAGAATTTTTGTATGTATTTGTGATGCAGGCGCCACTCGAGCAACAATTCCGTGGAGTTTATCATGGGTTAATTGTAGTGTTTAGTGTTTAAGTGAGTTTAGATTTGAATTGTATGTGTGTTAGAAGAGTCTATAGTCTGTAATTAAAGGCATGGTGGTTACTCGGTGACATCTCATTGTAGAGGAAATGAGAATGTAGGTTAAGTGTTTGTCATATTGAGTCGGAGAGAGTTTGTTACAAGAGTCATTATATAATACAATAAAAGCCTTTGAGAAGGCAGAGAATATTATCCCAAATACTTGTCTCCTTCCTTTGACCTTCTTCTCCCCTGCAACTCCTCCTCTGCCTCCCCTCTCAATCTCCCTTTCTCTACCTTTAATCTCGTCCCCACTTCCTCTTCCCTTTTTCTCCTTCCTAAATCTCTGTCTTCCCTATCTTCTCCCTCTCTGTTCACATTCCTACCAAACAGCCTACATCATTTGGTGCTTGCATTGAGATACGATTTGTCCCTCTGGAAACTATGATGACATGCTCGCGAGCCCTCGAAGACCAAGTTATCTACCTCTATGAGATGATGGAGTCCCTACATGCTACCGTCTAGCAACATACGGATACATTTGAGACGATTCGATCTCTTTGGCATCCCAATAGTCGATGATGAAAGACATGATAGCCAGGATGGCTAAGCTTGACCAACCACCACCTCAGCCGCCCCTACTGCCGCTACCATCGACCCCCGCCCCAACCAGTCCACCTACCTCGGTGATGCCATCCCTTCCATCACCAATATCCAATCGCATCCTGAAGTTGGAGATACCACTGTTTTTCGGTGAGGATGTTCTCGAGTGGTTGTTTCAGGTCAAACATTTTAACCTTCCATCAAGTCCCAGCCGAGCAAAAACTCATGATGGCGGCGTTCTACATGGCTGGATCGACACTACAATGGTACCAATGAATGCACACTACTGCATAACTCTCCACATCATAACTCTCCACATCGGATGAGTTTCTCAGCAACTTGAAATCAGGTTCGAGCCGTCGACGTTTATCAATCATGAAGCTCAGCTCTTCAAGCATAAACAATATATGACGATGGTGAAGTATTTGGGGATTTTGAATGCATGTCGACTCTGATTTTGGGCTTACGGTTGGAGAATCTACTCAACTATTTCCTTTCCGGCCTCTGCGAAGACATCCAGTGCAAACTATACCTGTTGCGACTGACTACCCTCCATGTAGCAATTGGCATGGCCAAACTGGTCGAGGACAAATGCAAAGTTGTGAGCTCTTTTCCAATGGCAACTTGACCTCCTCTGTTCGAACATCCACTAGCGACGCCCACCTCTACTGCACCTCCACTATAACACCTCTCCCTATCAAAAGGTTATCGCAGGCCGAGATGGTGTCACGACAAGAACGGGGCCTCTACTTTAACTGTGACATGAAATTTTCGCCAGGGCACAAGCGCCGTCCTCCCCAGTTCCTGTCTCTTGGCCGAGATGGACGAAGATCCTCCTCTCATTCTTGATCCAGCCTTCGGTGCAACTCCATAGGGCTCTTGGCCCCAAATCGGTAAGGCGGTTGACCTCAACATTCCCTTCTCGCATAAGTTTGTCGGACTTCCACCTTGAGGACAAGGTGAATTTTGAAAAGGAAGCTAATGATGCAGGCGTCACTCGAGCAATAATTACAGGGAGTTTGTCACGGGTTAATTGTAGTGTTTAATATTTAAATGAGTTTAGATTTGAATTGTTTGTGTGTTAGAAGAGTCTATAGTCTATAGTTAAAGGTATGGTGGTTATTGGGTGGCATCTCATTATAGAGGAAATGAGAATGCAGGTTAAATGTTTGTCATATTGTGTCTGAGAGAGTTTGTTACAAGGGTCAAGTGTTTGTTACAAGAGACATTATATAATACATTGAAAGCCTCTGAGAAGGCAGAGAATATTATCCCAAATACTTTTCTCCTTGCTCTGACCTCCTTCTCCCTTGCAACTCCTCCTCTGCCTCCCCTCTCAATCACCCTTTCTTTGCCTTCAATCTCTTCATTATACTAGCCACATCCTCTTAATCATCGTTCACTACCCCGAAACTAATTAAACTAGGTTTCCGTAATTTTATGAAATCCTAACTATATTTGAATATTAGTAAAAGTCAATTAGTTGTTATTTGTGAGACAAAGTTTCATATGTTCTATGATTATTTATACAAATGTTTTCAACAAGATGATTTTTTTCCGCCTCAAGTGTTTTTTTAATATATAGTATATTTAGAAGCTTTTATGTATTTACATTGATATGATTGTGTTATGGGGAAAACCCCAATGTACACGTAGCGCGATCTGAACGAGTCAATCCAAGGATATACGTGGCGGAACTCCACCGACCAAGAGAAGGGACACCTCCGCGGGCTCTCCCCAAACTGACCCCAACTGAATACCGATAAAACCTTACTTCGAGAAGACGACGAAAGCGTCGCTGGGGGGCGTTCAGCGTCCAACGAAGGCTCTAGAAAGCTCCACCTAACCTGGCATCTAGTTGGAGCTTGGTTCCCAGGTAGACGAAAAGGTATAAAAGTGGGAAGAAGAGAGGAAGGGGGACCTTCTCCCAATCTCGGAATTGAGATCTCAGTCTCTCTCTACTCCCCGTACTCTCACTCTTTTCCATCCTTAGGTCATCTCATTCCTTCCACTATAAAGGCTCACTCGATTTACCTTGCACTCCCTTTCCTTGATTTGGTTTGCTGACTTGATCCTCGGAGAGTCCTGGGAGAGATCTCCGGACTTCCTTTTGTGCAGCCATCACCGAAGACAAGGTCGTAAGCCTAGAGGAAAAGGATCGGCAGCTCCAGCATTCTTGCCGACGGTTGATTCTCACGCGATCACCATAACCAGGAGTCTCCCAATTACAAATTCTACTCATTGATCTCGGTTAGCTCTGATCTCGAAGAGGAGCCGATTGTCGGCATTAACAGATTGATTGTTCAAGTATATAAAGCACATTTGAGATGTTCGGATGAATTTTTTAATATGTTTTTGTGTAAGATTAGATGAATAAGATTGGGAAGAAGAAAAAGAAAATACGGGGGAGAAATAGAAACGAGGAAGAGGTGAAAATAGTTATTTTAAATTTATAAAAGACTAAAGCTAAATATATGCAACAGTGATTAAATAAGGTAGACTTTACAAAAGTATTTACAAGAAACTTTGATTTAGTATAAGTTTGGAAAAAATTGAATACATGTTGACTAATCTTGAACAAAGCTTGAGCCTTTTGCTAGTAATTAACTATTCTAAAGTTGGTATGTCAAAGGTGTAATTTACTATCATTAGATATTCTAGTTGAACCACTTGAGAGATTGGGAGACGCTTTCTCGAATGTTCTAAGACGCTTCGCCTTCCGAAGTTGAACCACTTGAGGAACGCTCTGGCTTCCGAGATAGCGGGCTCTCATATTCAAGGCTTTGTGTTTCCCAAGTTGACATCGTCCAAGAAGCAACCACCTCCCTCAGTTACATCAGTAAGTGTGAGTGGAGTCAGGATGACAAGGAAGGAAAAGGGGAAAACCTCTTTCAAGTTATGGTCTCTTTTGGTACGTCTCCCTTATAGGTACACCTATTGGATAATGGACAGAACGGTGCTACCAATGCTCGATCGTGGATGAACTTAGTAAAAAAAATCAACATCAGAGACAAGTCGACTTAGTTGCGGTTCCGAGACCGACTCTAGAGAGGTTGAAGGCAGCAGTCTGTGACACCATAATGCTGGAGGAGGAGGTTGTAGTCAGAGCCTAGGTAAACATGAAAAACAAGTTGTATGCTAAGCTGTTTGGTAAGGCACCTACCCTAGATATCATTAAGGAGAGCCACTAGACTGTGTGGTATTCTACAGGAGTTCTCCATAGCGGATATGCCAAATGGATATTTCCTAGTGAGGTGTTTGTTGAAATCTATGAAGGATTATCTCCTAACAGAGGGCCCGTGGATTGTAAATGGCTAGGTTGTGTGCATCTATTCCGATGGAAAGAGCACTTCCAACCCATGTTTGAGAGACTGTCATCTGGAGTCATGTGGTTTTGCAATATCATCTCCTAGTAGAATACTGGTCGCTAGAAGCCTTAGACTCTATAGTGGCATACTTTGGTCATTTAGTTAAGATAAACAATACCACTTTGTCTATGAATCGTGCTAGGTACGCACGCATATGCATTGAAGTGGACCTGGATAAACCCCTCAAACGAGAGATGTGGGTAAGAAACTCTTCTCCCTCTATGATCTATGCGGCTATTATGTACAAACTCTTACCGGTGTTTTGTTACATATGTGGTGTAAAAGGGCATATGATTGAGAACTGTGGTCTGGAACTCCCTGGGAGTAGACAAGGGAACACTGGAACAAGGCTCGCTAAACCTGACTCGAAAGGGAAAGGGATAGCAGCCGAGTAAGTCGGGTCCCTGAGTCGGAATAAAGGTGTTTCTGGAGGTGATAAACTTGTCTTGCAGGGTGAAAAATGTTAAGAATAAGATGAATAAGGGTTCGACCCCTGGATGCTGGTAAAACGAATACAAGGAAGACCTCAGATGACTGGAAAATTGTTTTCAAGTCACGGACTATCGAAGAAGAAGAAGGAAATGAAGAACGAGGAAGAAAGACATGTGTTTAGAGGTAAACCGAGAGAACCGGTCGACAACCAAGCTGTTTCATAAAGAGGGGAACATGTGTCATCACGGGGAGGCACCAGGGGGCTTCAGCCATAGAAACCAAGGAGTGGGTTACCAAGGAGGAGCTATGCGTGAGCAGAGAGGAGAAAGGTCGACGTATGGGGAAGTGTTGGATACAAGGGCATCTCGAGGGTAAGTTTGAAAAAGAAAACAAAGATATCTCAAGGGTATCATGCGTTAGAGATTTGCTCGACAATAAAGAAGAGAGAGAGGAGGCTCTGGAAGCAACAAGGCACCTAGGAGATGAGAAAATATGGTGCCTTGAGACCCGACAGGGAAGCTAATTGCGATCATATAGACACGTCAGACGAGGACTTTGACTCAGAGGGCTATGTGGGGTTTATGACTTTAATTGATGAAGAATCAATTAGGAAGAACAAAGAGGTAAATAATAATAATTCAAGTACTGTTTAGCCTTCATTAGAATTAGCTTTAATTGGCTCTCATGTTTCTCAAGTGAACAAGGTAACAGGGGTACTAAGTCGATATCTTGAAGAGAAAGAGAGAGAGAGAGAGAGAGAGAGAGAGAGAGAGTGATATGATTGAAATCAATGAACCTCCAGATACAAATGAGCTAATAGCAATAGAGAAAGAGGATCTACAGAGAAGTGAAAACAACAATAAAAGAGTCTCAATTGATGAAAGTCAATCCCAGAAGAAATGATGAGTAGATAGACGGGAATACCCACAGATAGACTATATTAGATGAAGATCCTCTATTGGAACTGACAGGTCAGGATATGATAAGGGGGTGTTTCTTACACGTAAGTAAGTGGCGGAAGTAGGGAAGTGAGCCGACCACTTTTGCAACTACAGGTGTTCTTTTTTCTAGAAGTCTTACTTCGACTACTTCCTGGAAGTGGTAACTTTAACAAAAAATGGCCTAACCTCACTTAAGCTATTTTTGGACCGAAGTGAGTTAAGTGACCTTAGTATAAATGGTCACTGCAGCTCACTTTCGTGACCCCATCGAACTCCACTTGAACTCCTCGATAGAAAACCCTAGCTCTCATCCCGCAACCGAAAGTTGTCACCCTGAAGAGGAACGAGCGTTTCTCCGAACAACTCCACCTACGGTGAGCCTCTCCTTTTCCCGTCGTTCTCGACTGTGCGCCACTCCTCCAAACGCAAGTATAGGCTCGTCTCTTCATCGAGTTTTCTAGTTTTACCACTTGTATCCTTATCCATATTGTCCTGCCCTAATTTAGGATTTTTTTTTTCCCAGTTTTTTCTCTTGGATCTATGAGCTTCTTATTTATTTTATTTTTTGTGGGTTTACCTCTTTAATGGTGCTTTCCCCTATTATGCATGAACTTTCTTCTTCTTCAGTTCGTTAAAATTAAACTGTTTTGAGTTGTCTGTTTGGGTGTCTATTTTTTGCATTTTGTATTGTTCTTAATTGTATAATTTCCAAATTTTGTGATTCATATTTTTGATCTGTTATAATTCAATGTTGTTGATTTGTTGGTAATGAGATGAGCAAGATCTTGAGAGGGCCTTTGACGTCATTTGTCACGATGAAGAAAGTTCATGTGGGTTTGTGCATTATAGGCCAGGTATGCGCAAGAAATGGATGAATAATTTCCTCCTATCATCCAGATGAGCAATGCATTGCTTCATCAAAAAGACTTTGGAAAGAAATGAGCTGATTGGCTCCAATATCAGACCCATGGTTGATCACTAGAGACTATAATGCATTAAGAAATATAGAAGAAAGGAAAAGAGGATCTTGATAAGTGCATGATCATACATATTTTTATACTATATTTGCATGCACTTTACTTATCTTTTAGCACAGATTTCTCTATTTTTGTGCTATGTTGGGTTTTTTGTTGTCATTGATTAAGAAAATAGGTGTTCAGAACAAAAGAAGCGAAAATCGACTCAATTCAGAGCAAAAAGAGCTGAAAAGGCATATTCCAAAGAAGAGCACAACCCAAACATAGACGTGCTCGAGGCGTGCTGACTCCAGAATTAGGTTTTTCCTGAGCATGGTTCATCTACCCAGAGTACGGGCGTGTTCTGCCCATGTTTAAGCCATGCTTATCCCAGGATTATCTGAAACCACTCTGAATCAATTCCTAAAGACTCTAGAGATAAGCACGGGCTAAACACACCCTAAGCACGGTCGTGCTCCGTAAATTTGAAGTCTATAAAAGGTCATTAGATGCAACTTATCAGAGGACTTTCGGCGATTCTTCTGCTAACTGGTAGGGTTTCAGTGGAGATTGAAGGCGAAGAGACATCGATTTGGGGAGTTTATTATCTTTATTCATGTCTTCCTCTTTAGAACCTGTAATGTACTTCTATAGTATGAGAGACTAAACCTTCTGTGGTGCCTCAGATTCTTGAACCCTAGGATGAACTTGTGACGATTTCTTTTTCTATTATATTGGTTTTGATTTTTTCTTGTGAACCATCTATCAGTGTTTAATGCTTGCAAATTGCTAGTGCAAAAGCCCCAATTTGCATATCTGAATTGCTTGATTGGTAGAGAGATCTCAGTAATGCTAGATCTAGGCATAGATTGTAGGGGGTGAGTGCATACCAACAGATCGAGTGTATGGTGTCATACTTTCTGAATTAGGGTAAAACCTAATTGTGGGAATCACAAAACTTAATGCAATCATAGGGCGATTGGTGTTATCGTATGGGATTAGGGTTTGGTTGCCGAGAGATCCGGGTTGAACTAATTAGGATTCCTCATGGTCCAAGAACAAATTAATTACATAGACAATATTAGGAAATTAGTTGAGCAAGGGATTCTCAGGGGGATAAAAATCTAGGGTACCATAATCTCTGCTTTGATTTTCCATAGATTTGCCAATTATTCACCGTAGTCTTCTCTAGATTTCTTAGTTAGGATTAGATCCATCACCCATATTTTTAGGCTAGATAATAGTAGGTGAATTAGTACTAGTAGCACCGATCCCTTTGGATTCGACTACCCTACCCTTGGGGGTACTATACTTGATTGACCCCATACACTTCCAAGAGAGAAATAACACATCAGATCTTAACTCAGAACACCAGATATGAAGTCTAGATATTTTAATTCCTTTCTGATTAATAATAACCTAACTAAGCTTTGATTCATGTGTTCACCTTATACATGGTGTAATAACTAGAAATGTGGAGCTAGGAGTTGGGCAAGGTTAGATAGATACATTGCCAATGGTAGTTGGATAAATAATGCGAGTAAATACAAAATTAAACATCTTTCAGATGCCAATCAGATCATAACCCATTGATCTTAGAATGTGAATTTCATAGAGTCAAGAATATAAGACCATTTAGATTTGAAAATTATTGGATTAATGACCCTGAATGTAGAAGTAGTGTGGAAAAGGCAAACAACCAACATAGGTAATCCTCTGCATGATCTTAGTCACATGGTACATAAATTAATAATGAACTTAACTAGAAAATGTAAAAGACCTAAACAAAGCATATATAGAACATCAAATAAAGAGGATAGAGGAAGAAATAATAAGATTAGAGGAAGACGACAGTGCAATACAAATGGGAAATAGAGAACATACAGAACTGAGAATACTATACAACAAACAACAGGTTTTGCTTAGACAAAATACAAATAATATGGACACAAAACTCAAGAATGAACTGGGTAAAAATTGGGGATAATAACACTAAATATTTCCACCAAGTAACTAAGAAACATAGAAACCACAACAGAATAAATCAAATTATGAGTGGAACAAGAGTTACTATAACATAACCAGAAGAAATAGAAGTATAACTCATAAATTTCAATATAGAATTATGGCAGCAAAGGAAGCATTGGGAGTTTCAAGATCTACCACAGGCTCCGCCTGAGGACCTCCCAACTCTGTCTGCAATATAAAGGAAAGTACTCATAAGACAAGTGACGAGACAGGAGATCTATAAAACACTTACTGTAATAATGCCAACATGTAAGTCTCCTATCCCTAATGGTTTAAATTCTGAATTCTTTAAAGCTTACTGGAATGAAATAGGGCTGTCATTTTTTTTTTTCCAGAAATGCATGTTACCAAAATGTTGGGATTAAACTCATATTTGCTTAATACCAAAGAAAGAAAATCCCTAAAGGGTAAATGATTATAGACCAATATCATTATGTAATGTTAATTACAAGATCATAACAAAATCATGTCTATTTGAATTAAATCGATCCTGAAGAACATTATAGGCAAAGAATAAACAACATTTGTAGCAGGAAGAAGTATTTGTGATAACATATTCATGACTCAAGAACTGGCACACTCACTAGAATATAACACTCAAGAACTCCCAACGATGTTAACAAAAATAGATATGGAGAAAGCATATGATATTATAAGATGGGATGCCATAATTGTTGTACTAACCAATATGAGATTCCCTAGTATTTGGATCACTTGGGTAAAAGCATGTATTGATTTCTCAACTATGGCATTTATGATTAATGGAAGAGTTGGAAGATGGGTAAAAATTAGGGCATGAATTAGACAAGGAGACACATTATCTCCTTATCTTTTTATTCTAGTGTCACAAGTATTAACAAATCTACTAAATAAAGCAAAAGAAATAAAATTACTTAGAGTTAGAATAATAGAATCTACATATATCAACTACATTTTGTATGATGGTGATCATTTGTTATGTTGTAGGGCAAATAGGAAAGATACAAGAACAATGAATATGTGTTTAGATATTTACTACTCCCTAAATGGACAGAAGATGGATCTTAGTAAATTAGAAACATATTTTCCAACTTGGATAATTAAACAGAAAACTTAGAAGATCAATACTAAATATTCTAAATTTTGCAATAAGGCCAATTCCCTTTAAATATCTGAGATGCTGGGAATTCACCTATAAGAACTCAAAAAAGTAAGTTTAGCCCAATAATATAGAAAATAGAGAATAGATTAGCACACTGGAAGACAATGCATCTTTCAATGTAGGTAGACTAACCTTAGTCAACTCAGCCATTATGTCTTTACCGATTTATGGACTCAATACTTATGCTATCCCAAATATTATACTTGAGAATATATCCATGCTAGTTAGGAGGTTCGTTTGGGGGAGTAATAGTAATGGTGGTAGAGCCCATCTCATAGGCCGGAAAATGGTTACCATATTGCAAACTAAGGGAGGACTGGAGGTGTCAAAGACTTAAAGATAATGAAAGTAGCATTACTTTCAAAACATACATTGGATTTGATTAATAATTCTAACAAAAATTGGATTAGGTTTATGAAATTCAAATAGAAATCTATAGACATTTGAAATATCCCAAAGTATACTAGGGTGTCAAATATTTTTAAAACATTGGTTAATATAATTCCAAAGATCATGAATCACATCAAACAAAACTTAATTCTATCTTCTGATGATATATTATCTAATCCAGGGTTATTTGACATACCAATACAAGTAAAACCTACTTTCATGAATATGGATTTTGATTTCACTAGTACAAAGATTGCTCAGATAACAAGAGAGACACAATGGGATGTGAAACTACCGAATGAAATTTTTCCTAATATGCTTGCACAAAATATTATTAGTTTATAGGTCAACTGGAGATAGAAGAGAAGACATGGAGTTGGAATGAAGGAATAGAGGGGAGATCAGCAATAACAAACATCTATGAAGCATATAGAAGGAAACATGATTCAAATGTCTGGTCGGGTTGGAAATGCTTATGGAAGTTAGAAATTGCTCCGGGCATTAGGAAAAAGGACCAAATGATCCATATCTAATGTGTGACTTAAATTAAAACTATTAAACATATTCTACAATATTGTAGGTAGACACAGAAGACTTGGGAGGAAATAATAGAGAGAGGATACTTGAGACGTACAAACAGGGGACATAACATAGGGGTTATGGTTGACAAATAGCAAAATAGAACGGCACAAGACTACAACAGAGGAGAAAATCACAATTGCAAACACTCTGTGGCAATTATGGAAGGTTAGATACAACAAAATTTTTATATCAGCAACCATTAGTTCTTCTATAATTGCAAACAAAGCCATCACTCTGGCTAAGGAATATCAACACAGATTGATTCCAATTGAGGAAGTTCGCCTGAGAGTGGAGAGGCAATAGATGTAATTGATAGCTAGATATCTCATTTGTATTACCCAAAAAAAGGTGAAATTTCACACCTTTTAAATATATTTCACCTATAATAGAATATGAAATAGAAAAGTGGGGGTATATATCAATTTAGGGTTTTGCAAGGGTCTGCATGTCTTACAAAGTTTAGAGAAATTTCCATAATTTGATGATTTTATAGAGATACATAATGTATTTTGAGAAAACCCTAATATAATTCTTAAAAAAATAAAATAAATATGAACTGTTTCTGATTTGATTACCAAAAAGAAACATCTACATATACACAAAATAATATCCCATGAACTCTGCACACTTACAAGTCTAGTTGCACCATTTATATATGCAACTTAAACTTGTTGAACCCTAGCCGAAGTTGATTTATTTTTTTCTCTTGTTAGTGGAGTGAGAGAGCTCCATGTCTGATCTCTGAATCATCATCATCTCCCACATCACCTGCACATCCCTGTACTCACAAGTTTGCACTTCATCCTCAAGCTTCAAAATCCCACCTCCTGCAATTAAAAAAATGTATTATGCCATCAATCCCAGTTAAAAAATTTATTCAATTAATTTTAAAAAGTTTTTCTGTGCCTACATTCTTTTTTTTAAAAAAAAAAATTTGATTATTATTATTTATGCAAGATAAACAGGGGTTCTAAAAATACCTCCCTTTATAATTTTATTATTATTATTATTATATGAAATTTGGGAGATCGATGGGTTGGTAGTAGCAAAAAACACAAAACTCTTCCTACCATCTTCCACAAATCATTGAGATATTTTTTTTTTTTTTTTTTTTTTTTTTGAGAGTAAGAGCATATCGGTCAGCGACCCTCTGCTAAGATCCCATGGGCGTGCGTCCACCCGGGTTCGAATCATTTCGAGGTTCCGCGGGTTTAAAGGTTTTATGCTCGCGTGTAAACGGGACTCGCTTCAGTGGGCGCCCTCAGCGTGAATCGATCCCGGGTGGGATGCAAGACACGCGACCGTGTTGCCGCTCGACTTAGAAGTCTTTGGGAAAACCCCCAATAAATAAAAAATTAAAATGAGAGAGATCTTAGCATATAACTTTCTAAAAAGAATCAATGAACTCTTCCTAGCATCTCGCTAGAATCTTCAGCAAATGAGGGAAGAATTCAGAGATCAGTGACTTCTTTGGAAATCCCATTATAAATAACCAAAAGAAAATGGAAAGATAGAGAGAGATGTTACCGTCTTTGCGGGACTTGACGCGGGAGGCGACGGAGACGAAGGCCCTCTTGACGGGAACAACCATACGACGCCACCACTCCATGGATCGATGAGTCTCGATCTCTCTTGATCGCTCAGATCAGGTGGATTGTGAGGTCTAGGTGTGTGCGAGATCGGAGTGAGCGAGTGAGAGGGAGAGACGAGGGAAGGAGGGCTTCAAATAGTCAGCAGGGAGAGAGTACCAAACGCCACCCGGAGATTTTAACACGTTTCTCGGGGGTACTGCCAGGCGCCTCGTTCTCGCTCACTTCTCATGCCGTGGATGACCTATTTATTTATTTATTTATTTATTTATTTATTTACTCACTTTTTTCCGTTTTCTTTTTTTTATTTTTTTATTTATTTTATTATTTATTTATTATTCTCCTTCTTCCAAGCAGCTGCTGCGGCGCGGAGTGGTCATAGGCACGTGACAGTCATATATCTTATTTATTTTCTTTATTTTGAAATTACAAAAATCTAAAATTTTTCAAAAATTCTTATACTGTCTTTAATCATTTAAATATTTTTTTTTCTTAATATCTCTAATTATCTATAATTTATGAAAAAAAATATAATTATAATTGATTTGTTGTTCTTTAGATTGCATTTTTTTATGAAAATAAATAAATCATACTTATTTATATTAATTTGAAAAACCAGCATATTTAAATAATTATGTTTACAAAAGAGCAAGCATGAAATACATAAATCAGATTGTGTGATGTGCTTGCCAGGTGTTCTAAACTGTAATTTTTTTTTTCTTTTGACTAACACGATAAGTGTCCCCCACATGGGATGTTAAGAATGGAGCCCAGCGCGTAAAGCCCACTCGATATGCCTGATTTTCTGCATTTGTAAAAAAGGAGCTCGATCCTGGGCTCAATCTCTTAGCAAGGCAACCCGATACTAACAGACGTTCATGATTTTCGGTCTAGATTGTATTTCTTAAGTTACTGAAATTAACATGCATGATGTCTAATAATAGCATTAGTTTTCTAATTGAGTTTTTTATTTTACTAATTTATCACCGAATATATTTTAGAGTTATTTGGAGACTAAACATTACTAAAAAGCTGAGGAATTATATCATTCGTTCTTTTCTAGAGTCAAATCCTTTGTTGACTAAAGATGAACAAACATATAATTATATAAAAGAGCTTTGCAATTAAAGCTACTTAATGGAAAGTCATTTCAGATTTGTTACTATAAATATGGAAAAGATCTTTAATGGCTGACATGCATTTTTTTAATCCTTGATTCCTCGGCTTCTCTTTTTCTAAATTGGAACGGACAGATACAATGAAAAAAACTATCAAAATTTATCATAATTCTAATAATTTAAAAGTGTGCAC
Organism: Dioscorea zingiberensis; assembly: GCA_026586065.1. Lineage (NCBI taxonomy): Eukaryota > Viridiplantae > Streptophyta > Magnoliopsida > Dioscoreales > Dioscoreaceae > Dioscorea > Dioscorea zingiberensis. Next base: position 17,873,306 of record CM048818.1, on the reverse strand, counting down.
TAGGATGAAACTATTAATTGCATAGTACTTCATTCTAGATTTCCCCCTACATATATTAATATTATCTATTAATTTAAATTCTCAAAAAATATAAGAGCAAGTCAAATTAGTGACCCAATTTCTAACCCCTTGTTTGGTTGGAGGTTTTTGGAGGGGTAAGGAGGGATTTGGGGTTTTTTTGGTGTTTGGTTGGGAGTGTGAGAGGGGGTGAGGAGGGGTGACAAATCCCTCCAAATTCCATATTTTCCACTCCCCCAAATCGGGGTTTTTTGGAGGGATGGAAAAGTTTTATTTTTTAAACTCAAAAAATCACATGAAAATATCATTTTGCCCTCCACTTATTTTCAAAATTCCATCTAAGTCATAGCTTTTATACTAGCTTTAATATAATTGATATTAATTAGTTTAATTTTAACTTTTAAACTAATATAATTAATAATAATGAAAATTTTTATTGTTTTAATAATTAATATTAATTATACTTAAATTAATATAATTAATAAATTTAATATAATTAATATTAATTAGTTTAATACTAGCTTTTATACTAATACATAATAAATTTGTATTGGTTTAATAATTATCATTAATTATACTTAAACTAATATAATTAATAATTTTAATTTAATTTATATTAATTAGCTTAATACTAGCTTTATACTAATATAATTAATAGTAATAAAATTTATATTGGTTAATAATTAATATTAATTATACTTAAATTCATATAATTTTTAGCTTTCATATAATTAATATTAATTAGTATTAGATTAATAATACACATTACACTTTTTTTCACTTTTTCCCCAACCAAATATTATCATTATTTATTTCATAATAAAGGGCAAATTGGTCAAATGCACATTACACTCCTTCTCACTCTTACTCACAACTAAATAAAATAAAAAAGATTCCTCCTTCTCACTCCCCCGTTGAACCAAACATAAAATTTTACAAAACCCTTCAAATCCCTCCCCTCCAAACTCCCTCTCACCCCTCTCCTCCAAACTCCCCCTTTGAACCAAACAAGGGCTAAAACTTTTCTCAATTTTCGAAAGTATAAACAGTTTTTTTTTCCCTGAAGATCATTTGATCTGTTTTCAAATTTTTTGTTATATTTTTCTCGGTTTATATATATCTGAAACCTCTATCTTGCTTTCATAACACAGACCCAACTCTCACAGTTTGACTGATCGCTGGGATGAGTTTATTTTAAATTTTATTTTGAAAACAGTGAATAAATCATGTTTATTCATAATAGTATAGGGTTATTACAATATTGGTTGCTATTATATGGGTGATGTGAATATTACAACATAGCAAACAAGGTCCTCCATGTAGTAACTAACTAGGCCATGATCCTCAACTCTTCGCCTGGTCATGCGTTGGAGGATTGTTCCTGGAGGCTTCATCGCCCTTGTCATTACTTCTTTGAAGATGATGCAATCTGTTGAAGTCAATGTACCTCTTGATTAGGTCTTTTGCCTCCTCTAATTGTGGACATTTCAAACTGTTCATTGCATCAAATCAAGATAGCATTAGGAAATTATTGTCGCGGATTAGTTTCAAGAAATTGTGGCATTTGTCTTGAAAGTATATATGTTCCTCTCCATTCAGATGTTCCATGTAATTGCGAAGGTGGCCATATCCCACCCACATCGCAGAGTTTTGTCCACCTCTAGCGAGAGGAATGTGGCCTCCCTAATGTCTTGTTTGGTTTGGGGTGATGTAAGGAGCCCGAAGATGTCTTTGTAATGTGTCCAAATGGCCAAGGCCAAGGGGTAGGAGAAAAGTAGGCGGTCAACAGTTTCATGTTCTATTTCTCATATGTAGCATGTTGTTCGTATGCCATTCCAATATCTCATGTGTAGGTTGTCCAAGGTAAGGATTTTGTCAAATTGAGCTTGAGGGGACATAGACGTTTCCATAACCCTTTTTTCAAATTGTTGCGGATGTAGCGTCTACCCTAAATACGTAGCATGACTTAGACTCTGAAGTCCTGGGAGGTAGTGAGTTTCCAAGTTTTCCATGTAGTAACTAACTATGCCATGATCTTCAACTCTCCGCCTTGTCGTGCGTAAGAGGATTGTTGTCGGGGGCTTCCTCACCCTCATCATTGCTCCCTTGAGGATGATCCTTTCTGTTGAAGTCAATGTTCCTTTTGTTCAGGTCTTTCGCCGCCTCCAGTCATGGACACTTCAAGTTGTTCACTACATCAAACCAAGATTGCATTAGGAAATTGATGTCATGGATTAGTTTCAAGAAAACACGACATTTGTCTTGAAACATCTTCTGTTCCTCTTGATCTAGATGTTCCATGTGATTACGAAAGTGGCCATGTCCAATCTCTCATAGGGTTTTATCTATTTCTGACGAGAGGGATGTGGCCCTCTAGATGTGTTGGGTGGTTTGGGGTGATGCAGGGAGCCTGAAGAGGTCTTTGTAATGCATCCAAATGATCGAGCCCAGGGGATAGGAGAAGAGTAGGTGGTCGATGATTTCTTGTTCTATTTCGTACATTTAGCATGTCGTCCGTGTGCCATTCTAATGTCTCCTGTGTAGGTTGTCCAAGGTAAGGATTTTGTTATCCTTTACTAATTATGTGAAGAGCTTGAGTTTGAAGGAACATGGACGTTTCCAGAACACTTTTGTCAGGTTGTTGCGGATGCCACCGTCTACCCTGAATACATAGCACGACTTAACTGTGAAGTCCTGAGAGGTTGCTACGGATGCCACCGTCTGTCCAATCCTTCCTCGTGGAGTTGGAGGAGGTGGTGGCCTCCCACCTCTTTTTGTGTGGTTAGTGGCCTTGGTATAAGAATAGTCATAAATTCCAAAATTTGTTAATTGTTTATATTAGATAAATTGTATGATCGTGTTCAAATCTTCATCAAACTCAAACCATTTTAAAAAAATAACTAAATAAATATCAATTTTAAAAAAGAAAGGCAAAATAGACAAGATTTCACAGATTTTCAATACTTAAAAAAGCAGCAATCTAATTTATCAAAAAGAAAAAAAAAAAAAAAGCAGCAATCTAAACATGTGGGTTAATCTATCTGAGAGAGAAATCATTGCGTCTCACGAGGAAAGAAAAGAAAAGGCACAAATTGATCAAATTTGGGAGTCTTAAAAAAAAGATGTACTAAAAATCACGTGAATTAAAAACGAAAAAGTGTGATTAGATTGAGGTCTGGAGACAAAGTAAAGGGACCCATGCATCAACATGTTTGGTCCGACTCGGCTTAGTCAAAGTGAAAGTGGTTGGAAATCGAATCCCCAAACAAGGATTTCAACGATGGCGTCCGACCAGGCCCTCCTTGCTTAGCTTTGTCCTATTCGCCGCCACGCCACCGACACTGACTGTCAATATTTATCACCATCAAACACGAATCTCAATGCATACAATCCATGCGTGGTAGCTGGTATGTCGAGGTTTATGGATTTCAAACGGGCTTGAACGGCCCGAAATGGAACTGGCTCGTACTAGGCACTTTGTGTGTCCGTGCTGGCACGGCCAGTGAAGCCGGAATCAGCCTGACATAAACCATGGCCCAGTTAGTATGGACTCCTGCTGTACCGGAACAGGCCACGGGCCGCCGGCCATTTAATTTAAAAATATAATTAAAAACCCGTAAAATCTAATAAATTCGAGGAAAAAAAATAAAAAAAATCCAGAAATAATTAAAAAAGAAAAAAAAATTCTGAAAAACTTTTAAAAATCTAAAAAAATCCAATGTATTCCTAGAAAATGTAAATAAATTCAAGAAATTTCCAAAAATAAATAAATAAAACCAAAAACCCAGAAAATCGCTTAAATTCCAAAATAAACTAAAAAATTGCCAAAAAAGAAAAGCAAAAAACCCATAAAAATCTTTAAAACACCCCAAAAATAGAAAAAACTTCAAAAAAAATCCAGAAATAGATGGAATTAAAAAAAACAAAAAATCAAAATAAACTCAATAAATTTCCAAAAAATAAATCCACAAAATCCCATAAAAATCTAAAAAATAAGGAAAAAAAAATTTGTAAAAAGTGCAGAAAATCCCAGAATCCCAATAAAAAGGCAAACATATTTTAAAAAATTAAATTAAATTTTTTGACAAATGGCATGCTAAGTTGGCATTCCACATCATCATTAAATGATTAATATATTGAAAATTCTTCTATTTTGCCACATCAACATGCCACGTAAGCTGCAATGTCATAATAAAAAATGGTTGTATTTAACGTGTATGCAGGTGGCTGCCACATTAGCCCCAAGAACCGTAATTGTCAAAACTCCCAAAGTATAGGGACCGTATTGAACATTTCCATTGTAGGGACCAAAATGAACAATATACTAAAGTATATATAGGAACTAAAAATGCATTTTTGCCATTATTATTAAGTGATAGAGGCTTCATATAAAAAGCCAAAAGTGAAGGGCTTAAATGGAAGAGAAATCCTTGATCTCATCCGACTTGTCCAACGACTGAATGACTGATTACGAGGCCGCCTTATCCCTCTTACTTGGATACTAGAATCACGTGATACCCTGAAATTTGGGAGCTGGGGATATGCCTTTACCTCCTTTACTTCTTAGAGTTTGCATATTAGTTATCATGAGAGTGCACACTTGTTCTTATATGATAGTTAGCAGATAGGGCACAACTTTCTCTGTTATATCAGCCCATACGGGACCATACGGTCACTTGTATGCGCCCGTATGCCCCTTGAAATTCCTCTTTTCGACTCCATAAATCTTGGGGACTTATCCATGCTGTATGGGGACATTTGTGGGTCCTTTCGAGCTCCCAACTTCGACATTTTGGCCTTTAAAACACCTTCGAAAGTCCCCTCGCTTTGGAAACACCTTTATTATGCTATGTTCATCAAAACAATCACCAATTAAGTACAAGTGGGTTGTATTTTCATCAATTAACATGCAAAATATACATGAATATAATAAGCATTAATTATGCACAATTAAACACTTATCAACGAGCTTCCTAGTATATTATGTGCATACCGAACTATTAGTTGGACCTGAAACACCCTTCAGTCTGACCTTTGGGTCAAAAATAGTGATTCCAGTGGAGATTTAAATGTCGACCTATAGGACTCAGGCCCTTGATCAAAATGCAAATGATAAAAGCCTTCGAGCCGAACTTGATCTCTTAGGAGTTGTTTGGTTTCCTGTATTTCAAATTACAGTGTAAGTGTAATTACATGTAACTTAAATTACTGTATTTTAACTTATATTATAATTGTTTAGTTTCCTGTAAATGAAAAGGATGTATTTAATTTACTACTGTTTGGTTAATGTAAGTTCATTCAGTAAAGTAAGTGGTGAGGTTACTCCCATTATCTTTTTTTTTATATTTAATATTTTTTAATATATATTGGTAATTGTAGGGGTTTTCTGCAAAAGTTACTTGGCTTTTGGAAATTTTCGGTAAGAAATGACACAAAGTTCTGTAATTTTGCAAAAAGATCCTTATAATAATTTTGATAAATTGAGGGGGTTTTCTGTAAAATGATATCGATTTTGGAAAGTCTACACATGCATCCCCCGAAAAAATAAATTTTATTTTTATTTTTTGGGTTTTTCTATAAAAATATTATAAAGTTTGACAATTTGGCAAAAAGGCCCCTATAATAAATTTGGTAAATAGAGGGTTATTTTAACAAAATGTTTTTACTGTATTTCAACTTATGGCTAATTTGGTCGTAAGTTGAAATGCAGCAAAAGTGGCTTGAAATGTAAAACAAGTTACATGTAAGTGAGCTTTTTACAGTAAACCAAACACACATAAATAAAATTTACCTATAAAACAAGTTACTTCACAGCTACTTACAGGTAACCAAACAACCCCTTAGAGAAAATGAGAGGTTTGGCTAGCATTAAAGCGGCAACATACCATTAAAAGGTTTAGCACTTCTATAATGCTTAAGTGCGAGGAGCTGCCTTCCAACCAGGGGACTTAGTAATGAGGAAAAACATCTTCCATGGGAATGAAGTCGGACTAGAAAACTGACCCCTAACTGGGAAGGACCTTGTATTGTTAATGAGGTCGTACGACCCAAAACATAAAACTTGTTGATCTAAAAGGTTATAGACTTAAGAGGCCTTTCCATTTAGAACATTTGAGGCAATATTACTAATGATTGTAACTGTTTCTTCCTCCAAATGAATCAAATGATATTTCTCTTTAATATCTGCTTATTAAAGTCCTTATATTGGCAGAGTAGACGGGATCTTCGCTACTTATCACAAAGTCCCTCCAACGGGTCAAGCTATGTTTAAAGCTTGTTGCGAAGTCCCCTTGACGCGATAGAACTTTATCCAATGCTCACACAAAAATGGATCTTCATTATGCAATGAAGTTTGAATATGAGTTGAGTAGATCCTAAGATACTCATAATAAAGTCCCTTTTTGGGCCAAGCTGACTTCATCAGATCGAATCAAAGACCCCCTCCATTGCGGCTCAAGCTTGTAAATTCTCTATTGCTTGTACCAAGTCCTTACACAAGCCGAGTAGGTAGGGCCTTCACTACTCGTAACAAGGATCCTCTGACGGGCTGAGCTTTATCGATACTTCAAAGGTGAGAATTTAGGTCGATGGTACCAAGTAGGTTCTAAACAGTTTGTATACAAGTCCTTTAGAAGGTCGGGCCAACCGGGCTTGATCGCTCGAATGTCTCCACAAAACCCGCAAACAAGGTACCACCACTTGAACAGGAGTCAAGCAAGTCGGCATTCACTGTGTGAATACTACCTTATCGTCTTTTCAAGGATGAGCTCGTTACATCATCGTCTTTTTAGGGGTGACCCCATCGCCTTTTCAGGGACAAATACGTCCTCATCGCCTTTTTAGGGATCAGCTCGTCACATCATCGCCTTTTAGGGATGACCTCATCACCTTTTTAGGAATGATTATGACCTCATCACCTTTTTAGGGATGAGTTCATCATGTCATCACCTTTTCAGGGGTGACCTCATCGCCTTTTTAGGGATAAATACGACCACATTACCTTTTCAGGGATGAGCTTTCCACGTTATCGTCTTTTTAGGGGTGACCTCTTTACCGTTTTAGGGACGAATACAACTTCATTGCCTTTTCAGGGATGAGCTTATCACGTCATCACCTTTTTAGGGACGAATATGACCCCCATCACCTTTTCATGAATGAGCTTATCATGTCATCACCTTTTAGAGATAACCTCGTCGTCCATTTCAAGGACAAATAGGACCCCATCACCTCTTCAGGGATGAGCTCACAGCGTCGTCACCCCCTTTTTTCAGGGATAGGCTTATTGATTCTTCTTGAAGGGTACCTCCCACTTGGTGGAATCAGTTTCCTTGACCCTGGGGTCCCAAAAACACCTCTATAATTCATGGACTTCCTAAAGTGACTTGCTATAGCGGACTCTCAAGAGCCGCCAATCATAAGGTTGTCAATGTAGCGCACAAAAATCATCAACTAAGAGACCTTGTCCATCCTTCTTGAAGATGAGAGACTCAGAGGGCAAGGACAACATGCTCGTAGCACAACTGCTCAAAAAGAAAACTACCTTGCGATCAGAGGAACCTCTAAGATGTCCCTAAGTACTAAGGATCCGCCGTACTTAGTCAGAGGTTTTGCATGAGGGTAGAAACAAAAGGAAGTGCACATGCTGACCAAAGTAGAAGATCAGATGAGAACGTCTTAGGGGAAAACATATGAGGAAGCAAAAAAGAAGGTCAATTGCGTATAAGCCCCATTTTTGGAGACAAACAGACAAAACATCATACATCGACAAATACAAGAAAGTCAAGATGAGAGACTCCGTGACGACAAATGAGTAGGCATTCCGAGAGCAATAATAGGATCCCCAACCAAAACCTCGACCATGGTAGGTGTTGTTTCAGGCTCTTTGATAAGTGCTTCGAGGTTGTCTGAACTCTCGGGAGGAAGCTTTAAGTTAGCTCCTCCAGGCTAAGGGCCTGGAGGAGATAACCTAAAGCTTCCTAGTAGTCCAAGGCATTGAGATCCAACTTCAAGTGATCACGGGCAAGATCCTGAAAGATCCTAAAACCCTCTGCTACCCTAGTTGCGGCCTCATTACCTAGCATAGATCAAGGCAAAATTCCTAAAGTGAGTTATGGCTTTTTCTGCCGCTTCGACCCTTCAGTCAAGAAGAATTTTCAAGTATTCTGATGAGTTCTTGAACGTAGCTGCAACATCACAAGAAGCTTTCTTGAGAAGCTCGAAGAACCCATAGGAACATTGGAATTCTTCGATCACATTCTCACCTGCCTCACGAAGAGCTTTTGGAGTGCTCGTTCTCCCATTTTTTGAGCACATCCTCATGCATCTTCCTCATGTGTTTGAGATCATCCCAATGCTTCTTCCTTAGATATTTGATCTTGTCCTTATGCTTTGCCTCCAAGTACTCCATATTAAGTTGGTAGGATTTGGCGGCGTTTTTCTAAGAGCTCAAATAGCCCGAAAGAATAACCTTCTCTTTCGCAACAGCTTCATGTTTCCGTTCAAGCTCACATATTCTCTTATCATGTTGGGCCAAGTTGGCCTCAGCCTTTTCCAAGTTCTTATGAAAAGGCGCGTTGATGGTGACCTCTTCCAGGAGTTGGGGAGCTATAAAGGCCATTAGTAGAGCCGACTGCGCGTATTAACAAGTTGCTAGTCAAAAAATGAGAGAGGCCAATATGGCAAAGTATAAGCTTGAAGATACCTTAGCTCTAGTCAGAGCAAGCTGGGAAGTCAACCCTTCTTTACTTAGCTTTTTCAAATAGGCAAGGTCGTCTTCAAGAAGGATAGCTTGAAGAGCTTCTATTATCGCGACCTTATTATTAAACAGCAGCTTCGCTGTGATATCCGTTGAAGCTAGAGCCTTGTCCATCGAAGGGCAATCCTTTGACCTTAGTTGTGAGCAGAATCCAAGACGTCAAAGCTTGGTGCAAGAGCCGGGGAAGGCATTATTACAGGCACTTCCTATACGACCCCTTCAAGAATAGGTGGAGGGCCGCTAGGCTCCTTGAGTTCAACGAGATCTTGGGCATCAGAACGCAGCTCTATTGACCTCTAAGGTGAACCCGGAGAAGCATTGATCTTTTCGAGCAACGACTCAGAGTCAAGCCGACACTCTGACTGGGTCTTGAACCTTTTCCTTGGCTAAGATTGATTTGCCTCCTAGCGCATGTCCTTCATGGAAGTCGAACCTCCTGGTGAAGAAGACTTTGGACCTATCTTCATAACTCGTAACAAGTGATCCCTATCAGAAGACATGCCTGCACCAGGGGAACACCAAACATCTTCATGAAAACCAGAGGATTAGAAGTTTTTACCGCACAAGGAAAAGAACTGACACAAGAATCAGCTTCCTCGGATGCAAAGAGTTGGATTCTTATTAGCTCAACCGGTTATCCCAAAGAAATTTGTTCTGAGGGAAGCCAAAACTCTTTGAAGGTGTTGGCAAGAGATAAAACAAGCGCGGACGCTAGAACACAAGAATGTTTGAAAATATACTTAAAAGGGAAGGCACGCCTTTTCCTGAAGTTGTAGTGGTTACGATCTAACTATCCTAATCGTCCGTCAAAAAGACGCTTGACCGATAATCAACACGTAGGCCACGATGTTCCCATCGCTTTAAGATTACTCCATTGGAAACAACGCCGATCATGTCACCCACTAAATTCCATTAAGGAAGGGGCCCCAATAGCCAAAGTTTTGCCGAAAAGTCATTGGTTTGAAAACCAAGGTTGATACGAAGTGTACAACTCGTCAGCAAAGGCATGCTTTGTAAAACAGGTCAAAACAAGTGACCAAAAGTAAACTTCTAATCAGGTCGCCTAGGAATCTGAGGGCTCAACCCGGACCCATTCATGGAAACAAGGCATAATAAATAGTGGAGGCAAGCTTTCCAGTCGGATCATGCTTTCAAGCAATGATTTGATTCATTTAGGCAGTTTGAGTCAAGCTAAAGGGATTGGGCGAAGCAACTCATACCGTCAACCAATGACTTGGCCCTCATCAACAACAGGGGCAAAACAGGTCGTACCTAATAGGTAAGGGCAAACCCTCAAGTTGGGTCATATTGTTGACTTATTTGGCTTCTTAGGTCAACTTATGTTGTAAAACTCGTCGACCTAATAAGTCAAGGGGCAAGTGTTATAGGGAAAATTCCAACAGTACACGTGACATGATCCTAAGCACAAAGGGTAGCATAGCCTAGCGATGAGGGAGCGGGCTTATGCTTGGCACAAAAGCAACCCCTAACGGCCTGCCAAGAGGTATAAAAGGAAAGGAGAGAGAAATAGAGGGTTGCTCATTCACCCTCTCAGGGCGAGTCTTCATCTCTATCATCTTCTTCATCTACTCCATCTTCCCTTTCGATCAAACTTGCTAACTTGACCGTCAGAGGGTCCGGAGATAGATCCCATACTTCCATTGCAGGATCGCGACATGGAGCCTGCCACCTCTTGAGGTGGGGCATGTCCAGACCCGTATGTATGTCTGCAGCTCAGCGTCCCTACAACTCATTCGAAGGTCACCTTTACTATTAAACCTCACCGGTTGATCCAGATCCGTACTCATCTCGAGAATGCGCCAATCGTCTGCTCTGTTTACAATTCTTTCGTACTCTCTTCTCTTTACCACGCGATAGGTCAGCGAAGCGTGAGCAGGCGTGGAAAAGAAAACCCCAAAGACTTCGGCCTAACGGGAATGAGTCATCCGAGTGGCAATCCGCACCCCCTCACACTCCCCCTTTCCAAGCCATCTCTTTCTCAACAATGTCTTTGTCATTTGATCCAATAGAATCCTCAGCATTAACATTTATGATATGTGGTCAAAGTCAACCCTAGATAATCTTTATTTGTTTTTACAAAAAACTTTTTTTTTCTTTTTGAAAATTTCTCATATGAAAGTAATTAGCAATTAAAGAGTAAATTGTTATTGTAATATTTATTATCAGGTATATTCAATGAAAGCTCATTAGAGTGAAATTCTATGGTAGTCATCTATTTGATATTTATTATTGACCAATTTTTAGATAGCTTATGTAATTAAATTAGAGAAGATAAAATGAGGGGAGGATACTTCCACTTTAATATATTTTATAGTGATATTCGAAAATCAAAAAATTTTATAAACACATTACAAAAATGAAACCCCATTTGAATTTCTAAACTAACATCTACTATTGTAAACATTCTATATTTTCACTCTCTCCAAAAACTCTTTAACAAATAAAAATTAATTAATTAATTTCAGTTCTATGAGATTCACACTGATAATAAAAGGAAATAACAATATTTCTCTTCAAATAATGAAAAAGAAACACCCATAAAAAAGCAAAAAAACAAAAAAAAAACAAAAAATTCATGAAAACAAGCTCAGTGAATCAAAAGATCATGCATATAATTAAACACATCTTGAGACTTGATTGCTTACACCGACTGACTTGACTGGAGTGTGGTGTTGTTATCTTCCTCCTTTGCTGCTGCATGGTGCCCTTGCTGGGCACCCTCAGGCTCCTGCAATGAAATCACAGTCTCAAAAGCACCCACCAGTGCCAACACTCTGTTTTTCCTTGATGCCAGCTTGCTCGCCGTCTTCTCTATCACCGCATTGCCGTCTGGTGCCACCTCCTTCCTTCTGTCTGGCATCTCCGCCGGCTTCTTCACCTGAACACTCTCACTCTTCTGCTCTCCATCTACTTCTCCCTGCTTATCTTCTGTGCCTCTTTGATCATCTCCGGCTTTCTTCACTTGTTCATCCTCTTTAATCCCGTCTTCCTTATGATGTTGTTCATCTTCTTGATCATGTTCCTTTTCTTCTTTAATGATCTCTAATTCATCCTCCAGTGTCAGCTCCTCATGATGAAGTTCGGGTGGTGGCTCTGACGACACAGAGAGCTCCTCCAACCCATGATGATCTTCTATCACCGGAGTCTCAACATGCTCATGGTTTTCCTCATTAGGAGCTCGTGCAACTGTTACATCCTCATCCACAACATTGGAGTTGATAGTACTTCTGAGCTGATCATGACTCTTTTCCTCCTGCACTGCTTTGCTGACCTTTGCTTTCATTACAGTGCTCAGACCGATACCCGGGGTTTTCCCCTTTGTCGATGGAAGTGATCTTGAAGAAGTACTCCTCAGCGTGGTTGAAGTTTTATCCTGAGTGGTTCTTGAAAAACTTGCAGATTTAGGCACTGAAGATAGAGCTCTCAATGGTCTATCTTTCAAGGTGCTAGGCACGGGTGATCTCTGAGGTTGGCTAGAGGGTGATGGAGGTTTCTTGGTGGCAGCTGACATGGTGCTTGAAGGTGAAGGAGTACTTTTGATAGTTTTAGTAGCAGTATCACTGTGAGAGCTCGACAGAGACTTGACGTGGGTGGTGGCAACCGGCTTCTCAAGCATGTTCCGGTCTCGAGGTCCAGGAGATGATCTCGGAGTTCTCCTCCCATGGGGAGTTCCATTGCTCCTCTCCGAGAGGTTGGAAGGTTTTGTTGTTGCCATGATCTATAATAGAGTTAGTTAGAACAACAAAGAACAAATCATTAATTAAACATTGTTAATTATTTCTATTGATTTTATCATTTAATGAGAGGGAAACATTCATGATCAAGAACATTGAAGAAACAATTGTACCTTGATGAGAGCCTGAGTACTTTGATTCAAAAGGGAAGGCACCCTTGAATTCAAGAGAAGGAAACATGAGATTTGAAGGTTGGAAAGGAAAAGAAAGGAAAGGTCATAGAAGAAGAGATACAAGGTTAGTTATAGAGTGGTTAAATTTAGCTCATTTCCTAAAGTTGGGTTGGAACTGGTCTAACTAATACCAGAAACATGGCAGCATTATTGACTAATTTTGGCAACATGGACATCCATAAATTTAGGTAATCAATCCAACCATAACTCTTTTGTTTTTTGTTTTTGTTTTTAAATTTGCATGTGTAAACCAAATGAACACATAATGAATTAAAGCAGAGAAGAAAAACTAGAAATTGATTGAAAGAAAAGAAAACGAAATTTTCATCATTTGATAATAATTTTTTATTATTATAACCAATGGTGGGTTTTAATTAAGGGTTTTTTTTCTACCCCTGAATAATATCGAAATTGTGTATTTACCCCTAAATAACACATAATTATTTACATACCTCAAATAACAGGTTTGATTGCGTTTATACCCTGGGATTATAATCAGAAAGTTAACCGTCAGTTAACAAACAACAGACTTGTGAAATGACAATTATATTCTTTACATATATACCCAAAATGTAACACCCCGAATTTTCACAATAATTATTAAATAATAAATCAGGGGTTATTCACAGATGAATAAAGATTTAGATAATTAAAGACATAACTAATCAATTTAATATCCAAATAATACAATTTACTAAGTAGTTGAATGGTTAAGATATTAATTAATATAAGCACTTGTTATTATTATTGAGTGGAAATGGTACAATTGCAAATGAGGTTAATTGAAAACCTTGGTAAATTAATAAACCAAGTGTGACAAAAATGGAGGAAATAAAACATAGGGCTCAACCCAACCATGTGAGATTGTTATAACAATAAAGAAGTAAAGCCCAACCTAGCCACTTTAAGGTGTGACCATTAATGAGTTGATTTTTATTTAAACCTTGGTATGATTAAAAATTTAAAATAAAGCATAGGAACATACATGGTTGTCACATGGAGATGAGAATGAAATACTCTTTAGTTTACTTTACCTTTCTCTCATCCTCTTCCCCTCTTCTCATGAAACCTAGCGGAGCCATGACCACCACTTCCTCCGGCGAGACCTCGACGCGGTGGCCCTCTCCAGACGAGCACGCCGGCTTGCACCCCACCCGATGCGCGACCAACGCTTGCATGCGTGACTGACTCCTGCGCCTGGGCCCTACGCTACCTCAAACCCAACTCCACCTCTTGGGAGATCTGGCCAGCGACAAGGGGCTCAAATTGAACGCCGGCGAGCTGCTAAACTCTCTGCTAGATTATCAGATTGGTCTTGAGTTGGGGGACTGATTTCTATGATATTAATTCATGAATTAGAGGCCAATTTTTTTGAAGAAGATCGCATGAGTTGCAATATAAGGAGTGAATAGATTATGGATACTATACATTAGTGTATGAAATCTTAGATTGTTTGAAAGTATTTAACTTGTATCATAGGAGAGATTGGAACAAGAGGTGATGTAGAATATCAAGTTTAATCATGCCCAACATGTGTTCTATGGAATGCCACAATGAAATCTGTGAGCCTCTAGAAGGTTGAATGTTAGTTTCCATGCTTAGAATCCCTTCATGAATATCTAGATTACATGTTAGGAGAAATCGGCATAATTATGCTACGTATGGGAGCTATCTATGTTTATATCTATTCTTTGTTGTGTTAATTCCTCAAAGGTATATATATTAACAGACCTGCAGTCTGTTGTCCACTTTGAGGGACAATTGCGCTCTCTATACACCTCCGTTCGGAGTGTGTAATAAGTCAATGGAAAGGTCTCAAAATTATCTTTCTAAAGAATCCTAAATCGGAGAAAACAGATGTCTGAATTAGAAGTTATGGACAGAACAGTCAGATTGCGCATGACAGACAGAATTTTTGCAATTCTGGTTTGAGGGCCAGCAGTCCTGCAGATAGCTATCTCCTTCATGGGACAGCTAGGACCTCTATAATACTCTGTTAGATTTGTGTAATATGCCAATGGAAAGGTCTCGAAAGCATCTTTCTATAGAGCATTAGATGAAAGAATTTTGATTTACAGTTTAGAAGTTATGACTAATTCTTTCCAGCTGCGCAGGACATGCAGATTTCTGCATTTTCGTATTCGGGATTTTCATATCTTCCTATGTTGTAGTTAATGTTCAGGGGTTATAGTATACAACTTAGTAGCTTCTATCTTCTCTTATAATTCTAGAAAAAAGGGAAGGTGTTGTCGATTTGAAATCAACATGCCATTACATGTAAGTAGAAAGTATTGGTTCATGAGACCTTCATGGTTATGGAATATGTTGTTAATCATTGTTGCCATGATATGGTTGTTGAAATGTCTAAAAGAAACTAAAAGCTGTAAATTATTCTTGTTTGGTACTAAGAGAATTCATGTCAAATTAACTGGGGACAATTAGACGGTTAATTAGTAACTTATCAAGGTGAACATGTTTTCTCTAAGTAGTTAAATTAATGCTCGATTGTGTAAAGGGGGAAACCATAATTGTGCCACCATAGATTGGCAATTATCTATTGATGAGCTTAGCTAAGAATGCTAACAACACTTCCATTGTTCTTGGTTAGAGTTCATTTTAAGCCAAGTACTAGAGAAATACTATGATAACTTAATTAGTCTTGTAGTCTGGCTGTCCCCTTCGAAGGACAGATGCACTCTCTATACACCTCTGTTTGGGGTATGTAATGTCAGTGGAAAGGTCTTGAAATTATCTTTCTAACAAGCCCTAGATTGGAAGAATCCGATGTCTAGAATGAAAGTTATGGACAGAACGGTCGGACTGCGCATAATTGATAGAAAATTCATGCATTCTAATTTAGAACTTTCATTGCTTAGATTATCATTGAAGTAAGCATATATTATAAGCCGATTAAGGAATCTTAAAAATTTATATTAAGTTGTTATTATTATTACTAGGAAGAGGAAAAGACCCCGGGAAGCGGAGCAAGGACCTAGTCATACTTAAGCTTGCTAAGGACGTCAGGTGAGTGATTACACAATACTTGGATGTTATATGATCGGGTTTTACATGACACTATATATCCAAGTATAGTGTAATCACTCACCTGACGTCCTTAGCAAGCTTAAGTGTGACTAGGTCATTGCTCCGCTTCCACGGGGCCTTTTTCTCTTCCTAGTAATAATAATAACAACTTAATATGAATTTCTAAGATTCCTTAATCGGCTTATAATACATGCTTACTTCAATGATAATCTAAGGATTGTAAGTTCTAAATTAGAATGCAGGAATTTTTTGACAATTATGCGCAGTCTGACGTTCTGTCTATAACTTTCATTCTAGACATTAGATTCTTCCAATCTACGGCTTGTTAGAAAGATAATTTCAAGACCTTTCCACTGACATATTACACACCCCAAACGGAGGTGTATAGAGAGCGCAACTATCCTTTGATGGGGACAGCCAGACTGTAAGTCTAATTAAGTTATCATAGTATTTCTCTAGTTCTTGGCTTAAAATGAACTTTAACCAAGAACAATGGAAGTGTTGTTAGCATTCTTAGCTAAACTCATCAATAGATAATTGCCAATCTATGGTGGCACAATTATGGTTTCCTCCTTTACACAATCGAGCATTAATTTGACTACTTAGAGAAAACATGTTCACCTTGCTAAGTTACTAATTAACCGTCTAATTGTCCCTAGTTAATTTGACATGAATTCTCTTAGTACCAATTAAGAATAATTTACAGCTTTTAGTTTCTTTTAGACATTTCAACAACCATATCATGGCAACAATGATTAACAACATATTCCATAACCATGAAGGTCTCATGAACCAATACTTTCTACTTACATGTAATGGCATGTTGATTTCAAATCGACAACACCTTCCCTTTTTTCTAGAATTATAAGAGAAGATAGAAGCTACTAAGTTGTATACTATAACCCCTGAACATTAACTACAACATAGGAAGATATGAAAAATCCCGAATACGAAAATGCAGAAATATGCCTGTCCTGCGCAGTTGGAAAGAATTAGTCATAACTTCTAAACCGTAAATCAAAATTCTTTTATCTAATGCTCTATAGAAAGATGCTTTCGAGACCTTTCCATTGGCATATTACACAAATCTAACAGATTATTATATAGGTCCTAGCTATCCCATGAAGGACACAGCAATCTGCAGGATTGCTGGCCCTCAAACCAGAATTGTAAAAATTCTGTCTGTCATGCCCAATCTGACCATTCTGTCCATAACTTTTAATCCGGACATTGGATTTCTCCGATTTAGGATTCGTTAGAAAGATAATTTTGAGACCTTTCCATTGACATATTACACACTCCAAACAGAGGTGTATAGAGAGTGCAGCTGTCCCTTGAAGTGGACAACAGACTGCAGGTTTGTTTATATATATACTTTTGAGGCATTAACACAACAAAGAATAGATATAAACATAGATAGCTCCCATACTTAGCATAATTATGCTGATTGCTTCTAACATGTAATCTAGATATTCATGAAGGGATTCTAAGCATGGAAACTAACATTCAACCCTCTAGAGGCTCACATATTTCATTGTGGCATTACATCGAACACATGTTGGGCATGATTAAACTTGATATTTCTACATCACCTCTTGTTCCAATCTCTCCTATGATACAAGTTAAATACTTTCAAACAATCTAAGATTTCATACACTAATGTATAATATCCATAATCTATTCCCTCCTTATATTGCAACTCATGCAACCTTCTTCACAAAAATTGGCCTCTAATTCATGAATTAATATCATAGAAATCAGTCCCCCAACTCAAGACCAACCTGATAATATAGCAGAGAGTTCAACAACTCGCCTGTGTTCAATTTGAGCCCTTTGTCGCTGGCCAGATCTCCCAAGAGGTGGAGTTGGGTTTGAGGTTGCGTCGGCCCCAAGCGTAGGAGTCAGTCGCGCATGCAAGCTTTGGTCGTACGTCGGGTGGGGTGCAAGCCGGCGTGCTCGTTGGGAGAGGGCCGCCACGTCGAGGTCTCGCCGTAGGAAGTGGTGGCCTTGGCTCCGCTAGGCTAGGTTTCATGAGCAGAGGGGAGGAGGATGAGAGAAAGGTAAAGTAAACTAAAGAGTATTTCATACTCATCTCCATGTGACAACCATGTATGTTCCTATGCTTTATTTTAAATTTTTCTTCATGCCAAGGTTTAAATAAAAATCAACCCATTAATGGTCACACCTTAAAGTGGCTAGGTTGGGCCCTATGTTTTATTTCCCCCATTTTTGTCATACTTGGTTTATTAATTTACCAATGTTTTCAATTAGGGGGCTTTCACTTGGGGGAAAATGCAGGTTAAAATGTGAAGTGGTGTAAGTCCCAGCCTCCCAAGTCAAGTGGCTGAAAGCACTTCGGTATTCATTTCCACCTGGCGGCAAGCAAACGGCCCACCTCCAAATGTTTAATAATAATAATAATAATAATAATACATTTATGATGATGATGAGATAATAATAATAATAATAATAACACACAAGGGAAAATTATTTTTAGGTCCTTGGAAGTTTGCAGTGTAAACTTCCTGCATACCCCTTCCGGACTTTAGAATTGCACAAACAAATTCTCCTTTTCCAGACTTACTTTCCAAATTGAACATCACTCCATCAGTTACTATTTGATAAAATGCCAACTTTGCCCTCCTATATTCCCATTAAGTCACATCACGAATTTTGAAAAATACACATAACCCATCACATCCTCACCTCTTTGGCAACTTTTCACCTACTTATGTACTTTTTTGCCAACTTTTTCAACTCTTCTTCTTCCTCTATCCAGTTTGTTCCCTGTTTTCATCCGGTCTGAAGAAATTTGTCTCTTCTACTTCTATCCATGTGCTCTCCGGAATCGCGTGGTGACAAGCTCACACCATCTCTTTTCGCCGAAAGCCACCGCATAGGCTAGTTGCACTGCGTATAGTTTTCACTCTTCCGCATGGATATTCGGCGAAAGCCAGGCTTTACAGCTTACTTTGGATGAGAACCTCTCCGAGAACGCGAGATCGCCTCCCCGTATTGTCAGCAGTTCAAGGAATCCGGCTAAATTCCGTGACCCGTCCTCAAGGAGGGGTGTTGCCGAGGAAGGTTACAAAATCTTCCAAGATATCTCTCGCCGTTATCCCGAGCTAGACTTGACTTCATTGGATTTCAAGAACGCCCTTCAATATCTCCCACCTAGTTCATATGGTGAAGATACTGATTGAACAGATGTTGTTGCTACCGTGGGTTTTGGATCCTTTATCTTTTTTACTTTCTTTGTTTGCATCATCCTTTCTCCCTTTTTTTTTCTTTGGATTAATTACACTTTTCGTCCCTGAAAATGGTGTCATTGTTCACTTTTATCCTTGTATTTTAAAAATGTTCAATATACCCAGATATATTGCATATTCTCGTTTCTATTTTGGTCCTTCAATGGCGATAGCCAAGTGGCATACTAATGAAATACGCTTTTATTTTATTTTTCTTTTGCAGATGTCGTGGCAAATGCCATCGCCAATATTTTTTTTTTTTAAAAAAAAAAAATAGAAATTTTCATTCAAACTCAAAATCCATTTTTTTTAAAAAAAAAAAACTGACGTGGCATGCCATGGCAACAATTTTTTATTTTTTATTTTTTTATATATATAAAAAATAGATTTTTAAAAAAATATAAAAATCCATTCTTTTTTTAAAAAAAATTGATGTGGCATGCTGACATGGCATGCCACGTATATATAATGGATTTAAAAAATACAAAAATCCATTTTTTTAAAAAAAAGTTTACGTGGCATGCCACGTTAGCATTTTTTTTTTTATATATATAAAAAATGGATTTAAAAAAAAATGCAAAAATCCATTTAAAAAAAATGTTGACATAGCATGCCATGTCTGCTAAACAAAATTCTAAACCAGAAATTTTTTCTAACGTGGCATAGTAAATGCTTAATGCTATCATATACAAAAGTGTACGCTTTACACACAAGCAAAAATATCGTCCACTGGAAAAAAAAATATATTGTATTTAATTTGATGCCACCCACGCTACATCAACGCCGTGACCAAAATGTAATATCGTAATACATAAGGATCAGACAACATTTTAAAATACAAGGATAAAAGTGAACAATGACACTATTTTCAGGGACGAAAAGTGTAATTAATCATTTTCTTTTTTTTTTCTACTTTTGCGGTGTATTGTTTTACTTTCTTAGTTTATGAATAAATTTGTTTTTTTCAGGAATCTCTTATCAATGACCCGTTAATACTTTCTAACACGCGGAAACTATATACATTATCATTAAACGGAAACAATGTTTGTTAAACGACCCGTTATTACCATAGTCTTCTCGTTGATCCGTGTGTATAGATGGTCTCGGGTGGTGAACGACCACTCGTTCTTCCCTACGTTGGTCCTGGGAGGTAAATATGCATATTAAACGAAAATAAAAAGGTTTAAGTGAAAACGTCATACATTAATCGGGAACTCCTTAGATTAAACAAAAACGTATAAGATTAACTGGAAAATCATTATATTATCAGGAAACTAAAGATATTAAATGGAATACTTATGCCGCTTGTTTTTGGAGAGCGACCCTCAGCATCGAGATCAGTCACCCGCCAGGAGACCAAGGGGCTGTATGCATTTTATGTAATCGCCTTTGGGAAGGGATGATGTCGCGACCGCCACGGCTACATATTAAACGAAAACAAAAAGGTTTAAGTGAAAACGTCATACATTAATCGGGAACTCCACGGATTAAACGGAAACGTATAAGATTAACTGGAAAATCATTATATTATTAGGAAACTAAAGATATTAAACGGAAAATTTATGTTGCTTGTCTTCGGAGAGAGCGACCCTCACAGGCTGAGACCAGGTCATCCGCTTGTGAGACCGAGGGGGCCTGTAGGCATTTTTCTTTAATTGCTTCCCTTTGGGAAGGGATGATACCCGCCACGCCATTCCTTTTTCTGGCGCATGAAAGCCGCTGTTCAATCGGGTTGCCTCGCTCCCTCAATTTCACTGCCGGACATGATGCGGTAACAACTCTTGACAACGCCTCAAATGCCTTCTTAAGGCGGGTTGCAATGACCTGGCCCATGGCCTCCTTTGCCTGACCACTGGATCGGGAGGTATGCGGGGGTCACTGGATCGAGCGCCCGACCCTATTTTGTGCATTGTCCGCTCTTCCCTTCCTACCCTTATACGGGTTGGCATGTGCCAGCCGGCAAAGATATTCATTTCTTTCCAAATGGGTCACCGATTGTGCCGCTTCCTCGCCATTTGCTGGTGGCTTCTTCCTCCCGTAACGGGACAAACTCAAACCGCGGAACAATCAAATGTTGTATGGTAAACTGAACTCGACATTGCTTCCAATCCAAGAATATTAAACGACGATAACTCCCGGATATTAAGCGTAAAAGCCTTAAAGTAAATGGTAAGTCTTATAATTAAACGTAAAACACACACGTTATTAAACGAGAACATGGAAACTTAAAGGAAAACGATTTACAAACCGAAAAGCCGGGATGCCCTTTCCATTGATGGAATTCAAGAGGGGGTATCATGGAGGCTTGCTGCAAGCCGTTTCTCCCCATAGCTAAGGATCCTCGTGTCCTCCCC
Source organism: Dioscorea zingiberensis (assembly GCA_026586065.1). NCBI lineage: Eukaryota > Viridiplantae > Streptophyta > Magnoliopsida > Dioscoreales > Dioscoreaceae > Dioscorea > Dioscorea zingiberensis. The sequence goes on along the minus strand of CM048818.1, from coordinate 17,851,958 downwards.
AAAGTGCACTTTCTTCCCTGGCCCCTCGTGACCTTGTAGAACCTTATGCTTGAGGGCTACAATGTATCTCGACACTAGGTTTCATTCCCTAACACCTAGATCGCGCATTAATGCGGCGACTATCTTCTGATGTCATCCATAAGTCACTTATGATGGCCATGCGCATAGCGTTTAATGCAACTAGATTGTCTCAAGGTGAGTTCTAATCCAGCTTAGGAACCGCATGCCAGGTACTTAGGGAAGAACATATCGTTCCCCTGGGTAGCACACCAACATTAGCTAATGTCGGACAAAGTTTTCTTCTTCCTTTCCGCCATCTTAACGAGTCAAGAAGATTTTTTTTTATGGCATCTCTATGCCTCGTATAGACTTTTGCCTGTATTTGCCTTCAAAAAGTGGATTGTCTTTTCCGGTTTTTGAAGACCTCCCCGCTCCCCATCAAGGCCAAGGACGCAGAGAAATGTCTTGGGGTTTGAAGGGCATCGTGCCTCTCCAATCCTAAATTTTTGATGCTCATCATACCTCCTGAATATAGCATCGTACAACCATCTTCTTAGAACGGGTTCGACATCCAATAATGGGGCAAAATGTGTCCCCCTCGATGAGTTCCCGCACTTCCCTAGTCATACAGGGTTTCAACCTCTAGTGTTTCGCGGATCTAAGCACCAAGTAGAACACCAAGCTACTAGATCATACGCCTATATTTTTTGTAGCTTGCACTAAGAGAGATTTATTACATGGATTCTATAACTCTTAAAATGGAAATTGTGAAGAATAAAATGGAAACACCATACTTCACATGGAAACATAGTTAACATCGGTAGATATAATTGCATTAATAATTGTATAACAAACCCATCGCTCTCGCATACATCCACCCAAAATTGAAAGACGTAAATGAAAACCCTAAATTTCTTCTTCAGAATGTCCAAAGAACTCGAAAGCTACCTTAAAATCACTCAATGTGTTCAATCTTCCATCACCAAGTTCATACAAGGTAATCGGAAATCAAGTGGGAACTCGTGAAAAATGATGTATAAACCAAATAAATCCAAAATCTAGAGTTCCAAGCACGCAACAATACCTTAGAATAGCGTAGAGTAGCGCAACAACAAACGGCATGGAGGACTCCAGGAGCCAGAAAGCAACGATGGCTAAACAACAGCGAGGACTCTTGAGTAGGTGTCACTTGTAATGGCCGGTTTTCAAAAATGAGTTCATTGGGAGAGATGGGGGTATTTTTCACAATTCATTCAACAATTTTTACTGTTTTATATTAGGCTTGAGGGGCTTAGTATCACGCACATGTCACCATTAATTTGATGAGGTATTTTGGTCAATAGACTTAAAATCTGATAGAAGTAGTGGGTGGAAGGGTGTAAAATTCATTATTTCAAAAAGGAGGGATGGTTTGGGAAAGGGAAACTTTGGAGGGACTTTTTGTTCATTTCGAAAACTTGGAGGGACTTATAATTCATTACCAGTAATAATAATAATAATAATAATAATAATAATAATAATAATAATAACCCACTTCAGCCTAAAGTTTAATTATCTTAGATTTTATGCCAATGGCCTTAAAGCATAAAATGGGAATTTCAAGGCGTAGTACGTTACTTTACGCCAAGAGAGGTAACATCGTAGTTTCAAAGTTTTATCACTTCCCACTTCCCGCGCACTTTACTTCCCAAGTGAACGCCCCTCATTTGCAATTGTACCATTTCCACTCAATAATTATAACAAGTGTTTATATTAATTAATATCTTAACCATTCAACTACTTAGTAAATTGTATTATTTGGATATTAAATTGATTAGTAATGCCTTTAATTATCTAAATCTTTATTCATTTATGAATAACTCCCGATTTATTATTTAATAATTATTGGAAAAAATCGGGGCGTTACACAAAAAATTTATTATATTGTAAATTTATAAATGTCCCTATTAAAAATTTAAAATTTAAAATAATTAAATTTATAGTTTTTATTTAGAAGGAATTGGTTATATACTTCTATTTCTCAGCCACGTTGATGCTTATCTCACTACCACGAGTTGTTTACAATAAATACATTTGAATAAATAATTTTATTAATTATAATTCTTGATCTACTAAACAATTTAAATCAAAAAATAAAAAAAATAAAGAATCAAAGAACTAAGGAATGAGCTTTCTCTTCATCGTCGTCGACGCCGGCGAGGTGCTACGCGCATTGAGTTGTAATTCTCGATATAATAAACAATTTAATAAAAAAGAAGAAGAATTAGAGAACCAAGGAATAAGCTTTCTATTAATCGTTGTCGACGCCAGCGAAGCGCTACGCGCGGTGAGCTTGCAAGTCCCAGTCGGTTCTGGAGACGACAACGAGCATGAGCGTGACACGTCACTTGTGTGGTGAGCAACTAGAGCCACAAGCCCTTGAAGTCGAAGCCAACCCAAAAAACTAGCACCACGACTAAGGTGGTCGGGTTCTTAGGTTTCGAGAAGTTAAGGCTTTAGGGTTTGTTTAGTAAAAAGGGATATTTTGGTATTTTTTAACCCTAAACTTAAGTTGTAACCATATTAAGATCAACTGTTTAACTTCTGTCAACAACTTTAACAGTAGCTGTAATTCAACTTGTTTTTAAAGATTTACAAATTATTATGATTTTTTAAGATAAATATATAATTATAAAACTTTTGAGGGGTCTATTAACAATTTCCCATTTAATTATATCTGCAATGTTTTTACTCACGTGCATGTCACGTGCCACCATATCTCGAAGGCAGCGGTTATACCTTCAACCTCCGAAGCTGCGGTCCCCGCCATCGTGTTTTCTCGAGGGTGAGAGATAAAAAAACAATGGCGCTTTGCTTGGAGCTCCGCATTCCCTGCCGGCCAATCGCCACCACTCCCAAAGCAGCGAAGAAGATGGCGATGAGGGTCTCATGCTCCCGGCGATCGCAGAACGGAGACGATGAGTCTGGCTTGACATCGGACGAGCCGAAGAAGAGGATCTCAGAGCAGTCGTCATGGGAGGCCAAGGACTCGGAGGGGAGGGACTATCTTTACAGGTTGGGACAGGAGGCTGACAACATGAACATCGCTGTCGGCGCGAGAAAGGGCGTCGTTGATGACCTCTTCGTCGGCAATTTCCTCGGCAAAGATTGTATGCTTGAATTCTAACTCTTTCTCTCAATCAGTTGTTCAATTAGCCCTAAAAATCCTTTTTGTGATTCTTATTTGAATTTTGGCAGCCGATATAGTGTTTGATTACAGACAGAAGGTTACGAGGTCATTCCAATATCTCCAGGGCGATTATTACATTGCCCCTGCCTTTTTGGTGAGTTATTTTTGTCCGGAGATGATTACAGTAGTTGTAGATTTGATGGTAGAAAAGTGTGAAATGGAATCTCCTTTAAATTCTAGTTTTGTGGATTATTGCTGATAGCTTCTTTGTGTAAAAGATAGTGTAGAGAAGAGTAGGGTAAAAACACAGGAGCAAAGGCAAGCCATAGTCCATACATCAGTTTGTGATAATAGAATGTTTGATTTCTTGGGTTGGACATTCTAAGTGTGACTTAGTTTAGAGTCCCAGCAGATCCAACTGTTCAGGCATTTACGCACACAAGTCCAAGTGTTCAAGCAAAGAGGGATTATTTAGAATTTAAGGATATAAATGTTTTTTGCATGTGCATTGCTTTAATGGATGTTTTGCATGAGGTTTAATTCTATAATGGGGCTTTTCTAGATAGTATAGTTGCTCATCCTGTCCTGTCTACAAAATGGCTTTTCTGTTAATTGACAGAAAAAGAATATGAAAGAAATCCTGCACAATGTTCTCTTGATTTTTTGCATTTTTGGTCTATCCTCTTATCAATATGTATTTTTGTGCTGATGAAAATATTACATTATAGCGTGTGTACATATATTGTGGTCAACTCTTTAATGATGTTATCCCCATTTGATTTCCTATATTTATCTGTTGTACAGGATAAAGTTGGTAAGCTCTGTGAACCTTTGTTGGGGTTTAGCAAGTCACGACATTTTATGAGGTAGCAGATTCATAAGAAAAAGGAATTATTGAAATATGTTTTGCTGGCTTTCTCCAGATAATATGAACTTGTTGTCTGTTTAATTTGTTTTTGTAATTTATGTTGAATCTACATTTCCTTTTGGTAATAGTGGGTGATCCAGAATTCAAATAATTGGTTAAAACCAAATAAGTCTTTTATTATCTTCCTTGAACCTTTCATTTAGCAAGCTCTTCAAAAGTAATTTATTGTATTGATATAAAACCATTTATATTGAACATGAAGGATGGTCAATAAGATATGAGTCCGTAACAATCAGTGTAATAGTGCTCCTCGCTTAGTATTAATAAGATCATTTTTCAGTTACTAATAAACTCAGCTTGTCACAGATGACAGCAATGTGAAGCAATCACTCCAAACTTTACTTCATCTTTACATATATGGCTGATTTGACCTTTGTCTGCAGCTTTTTGAAGAATTCATCTCTAAATATAATTTCCTCGTTTACCTTAATATGCACTTATTTTCTCACTTGCAGCTTGCCACATTGTGAAGAACTATATTGCTCATCTTCTCAACATCAAGGTTCCATTGATATTGGGTAAATCAATGAACATTAATGATGCCACGTAAATAAGTAATTGTCCATCTATCTTAATCTAGACTTTCTCAATCTCAGACACATGATTTTGAATATTGTGACTTCTATCATATATGTCATGCATAGGATGATCATATTATCAGAGTCAACTCTTGCAAAGTGATTATTTTATGACTAGCAATATTTGATGAGATGCCTTACTTGTGCTTATTTTGGCTACTAACCTTTTGTTTAGTCTTTGGAAATACCATCTCTATGACCAGACTATTAGTTGCACAAATGAGTGTGTGCAGCGAGAAGTCTTTTTGGCATGCACATAAGCCTCACTATTTCTCCTACTATTTATGAAACTTAATGTAGTGTCCGTGTCATTTACTTTACTTTCTTAAGAGTCAAACCACCACCTATTGCATGATCTACAGACTGAGATGCACAAAACTTTGAACTTTTATGTTTGGCAAAATCTCTGTAGATTCCTTGTTTTAATTACCTTCTCTTTTATCACTAACACTGGAGATATCAATAATTCGTAAAGAATTGTCTTATTTTGGTGGTTCTTCTATTATCTGAATAATAGATTATGTATTTCCTTGGCTCTTATATTTGGATTTTTTTTTATTTTTTATAATTTGCAACTATATTCCTTTGCATTATATTTTATGTTATATATTGTTTTAATTTGTGTTAAGCATAGGCACCAAAATGCTGGAATTTCTATAGTTTACGTTGCATAAACTATTATTTGGTTATTTAGGTATATGGGGTGGTAAAGGACAGGGGAAAACATTTCAAACAGAACTTATTTTTAGGGCTATGGAAGTTGAGCCTGTCATCATGTCTGCAGGCGAACTGGAATCGGAGAGAGCAGGTTAGCAAGTGCCTTTATCAGTGTATAAGTCTAATCTTAAATTCTCTAGATGGTCTTGCTGCATTGTCTTCACATTACGTGAACTAAATCTCCGCAGCATAAGAAGTAATCTCAAATTTTGGATGTGTCAGCTGACCATGGGCCTTCCATTTGTGTTTGCCTGGCCATTGATCAAAGCATTTATTTTTGTCAACTTGAAAATAGGTGCTATTATTTCTAATGGAATTTGTATATGGAACACATCTTTATAAACTAAACTTTACTGATTTGGATCTAGTGGCTACAAGATTGTCAGTCTATTCTCCTCAAATATTTATGAACTGCAGGGTTCTTTTTTTTTTTTTTTTAAAAAAGCCATAAAGACATTGGATAACAATCATTTGACTGTCAGTAATGAAGAAGCTTATTGTCATAATTCATAGGACAGTATTTTCCATGAGATTACATGAATCATTTATTTTCCAGGAGAACCAGGGAGGCTCATACGTGATCGATATAGAACAGCTTCCCAGGTGATCCAAAACCAAGTAAGAAGCGCTTATATTTTTAGCATCAAGTTTTACCTTCAATGTGCATTAATTTGTATTACTGTTTTATGCCTTATCTTTACTCCCAGTACAGTATTATTTACTCGAGTGTGCTTATACTTCATCCTAAATTTGAGAATATCACCTTCTTTTTTTCATATATGTAATCTATAGTGATTCTCCATATTTTTATACCCTTTTGGTTAGAGTAAATTAGTTTGCCATATGCTTATTTTCTCCTGTTGCACCAGATATGCTTTTATGGTCACAACACTTTTGAAAATGATGCATTTAAGATAATATACCACCATAAGCAGAAGCCTTTCACAGCAAGTGAAATTGACTATCTTTCAATGGATTAATTTTCAAATATGTATAACTTAAGGCAACATACTGTACATGCTTCTTGACTCCATTTTTGTTGGCAGGGAAAGATGAGTTGTTTGATGATTAACGATATTGATGCTGGGCTAGGAAGATTTGGTGAGAACTTCTCTTCAATTTTAGTTTTTCAAATTCAAATTCCTTCATGTATAATGAGCAAGACTTGCATAATATGAATTGTAGCTAGAACGTCCTTATGTAGTTTCTTTCTTTTGTTAAACTTGTAAAGTTTTTTTTTTATTTTTTATTTTTTATTTTTTATTTTTATAGAAGTGTCACCCGGTTGTGAATTTTTAATTTCAAATTCAAATTTCTTTCATCCTTGAGAAATTTAATTGATGGAAGAAAATATCTCCAGATTATTTATTATCTGGGTATTACTTATTCTTTTCATTTGTATGCATGTAGGAAACACACAAATGACTGTAAACAATCAAATTGTTGTTGGAACACTCATGAATCTTTCCGATAATCCTACAAGAGTAAGCATTGGGCAAAAATGGAGAGAATTTGATGTGACACATAGAGTTCCTATCATAGTTACTGGAAATGATTTTTCAACACTTTATGCTCCCTTGATTCGTGACGGGAGAATGGAGAAGTTCTATTGGTGCGCATCTTTATGGATCTTTTTGGAGTTTTTCTACTGATAATTCCTATGTTTTCTGTGGATGATTGTAATATCTAAGTGAATAGCATATTTAGCATGCTCTTCATGAACACAATATATGTATATTCTAGTTGTACTTATTTGTTGCTTGAGTTCTTGGAACGCTGACTGCTGTCTACTTGTAAGTTTATGAGTTAATTCTATCTCCTGACACTGAAAGTATTATGTGCTGAATCAGGCAGCCAGACCGTGAAGACATTGTCAACATTGTTCACAGGATGTATGCTAAGGATGGTATTAGGAAGGAGGAAGTAGTGACCATTGTAGATACCTTTCCTAACCAAGGCAAGTGCTTTTAGTGTAATTTAGGTACTCATCTAGAGATGATATCAAGAACAGTGGTATAGTGGTTAGAAGTCAGTTTTCTTTTGTTCTATCTCTTAATACTTTTAAATCCCTTACTCTTTGTATTTAGGCAACTAATATTTGAAGTTAATAGTTACATTCTTGCTTGAGGACTATTAGATTATATGTTGTACACTTTTCTTTTGGTATTCCTATGGTATATGGCCTGTAGAGGAATTTGGTGGATAGGATGTTACCAGTCTTCCTCCATTTCATGGATGATGTAGATGGTGTGAGTACTTGCCTTTTCTTTTGTTCCTAGAGTATAAACACTCTAATCAAGCTATTTTTTGTTTTTTGTTTTGCAGCTTTAGATTTTTATGGAGCTCTTAGATCCAGGACATATGATCAGTCCATTTCCAAGGTCTTCAGTTTAAACATTTGGCAAAAATAGATATTTCATGATCCTTTCTGAAGCTGTGTAGATAAATACTGGATGCCAACCATTAGCTTATGTTAATTGCTTTTATATTTTAAATTTGAGATACAATTTATTGCCAACATTTCCTTCTCACTATTTCCCTGTGATTCTTTTATTTCTATCCTCACCAACATATAAAAGCTTCAATAGTCAATTTTTTGTTCTATAAAAGTATGTGGTTGATTAAGATTTAATGTTTTATAGTGAAATTACTTTTCCTATTCAAGAGAATTGAAAACTTCCACCCCTGTGTTGTTTACATTCATTAACTAATTGGTGTTGTAGTGGATAAAACAAGTATTGCTCATTATTCATAAGAGCAACTCTGTTTGCCTAAACAACTTCGGAACAATATTAGTAGTGAGTTTGAAAGATGAGACATATATGTAAGTTTTGGATTCTTTAAGAAGCTTATATCTGTACCAACTTTGTTGCTTAGATGAAAATGAATTGAAGAACCATACCTTGAATTAACTGCTGGTTTACAGTGGCTATTGTGATGATTTACATCATATACTACTAGAAAAGTTACAAAAAATTGCTGTCCATGGGAGGCAATAGGTTTGTCTCCTATAAATGCTTCTTCCGTTCCTTGGTACTTGAGAGGAAGTACTACTTGTTAGCGTTTGCATCTAGATGGTTCTGCAAGTGTCTTGTGTCCTGGTTGGTTTGTTTTCAAATATGAATGTAGGTACCCTGTCCAGTGGAAAACATCTCTTTATCGTTGTTGAAATGCATTTTATAAACGAATATTACAACATGAATCATGCATTGATCCTGTTATCTTAGAATCTTTGTTTATCTTAGTTGATTCCTGGCCATATCTTGTTTGTTCTTTCTTATTTGGGCATAAAGACATTAATCATCTGTCAAATTAATACTATAGCTTTGAAGTATGCTTTAATCAATTTTTGGATGCGTCTGTTTAATGCTCATTTTTTAATCATGTGCTTTTGCTAGTCTGCTATGTTTCATTCCTATGAACATGTGAACATGGTATTACATGTATAAGTAAATTCTCTCTTGGAACCAAGATTTATGATGAAAGTTATTTATATATTTGTTTATTTTATAGTGGGTAAATGATATCGGTGGATATGAAAATCTCGGCAAAACACTTCTCAAGGGAAGGAAGGCTGGCAATCTTCCAACATTTATTCCGCCACAGGTACAAGGTTTTCTAATATTTCTATGATTCAATATACACAGTTTTCCCACTTTAAATGGTGATTTGCTACTTTAATTTTCATAAACTTAAGTTCCCTGTGTTTTCAGTAGAACCCAAAGTATACTTGGTATGGAAGATGATGTTCTTTCAAGATTATCAAACACTATTTGCAGTGCAATTTACTGAATAAATAGATCAACGAACTTGTCTGGCTGTAGTTTTATTTTAGTAAATAGTATATCCTATTTGTAAGTTTGTAACAGAAGCTTGAAACCTCAAACTTTTGAATTTATTTTGGATATTTGATGCAACAGCAAACTTTGGAGGCTTTGCTTGAATGTGGGCAATCACTCATCCGGGAACAGCAACTGATTATGAATTCCAGACTGTCAAAGGAGTACATGAAGAATATAGATGATTAAGAATGCCCAGAAACCGATCACCACCGTATGTAGCATCTATCAGATTTGTACATACATGCACGATTGGTTGAAATTGTTAGCAGTAAAGCATTGGATGTACATTTTTTTGTCTATACTAAGTTTGCCCGCATTGTTGTGTACACCGAACATTTTGAAGGGAAGTGTTGATTTTCTTGATTCGTCTATATGATGGATGATGGGTGCTTCATGGATGGTGAATTTATAATGGAATAAATGGAATACATGGAGTTGTTTCTTTTTTATATGTAAACTCAGGCAACACCTACTCAGTTGATACCTTTCATTGGTCTTTTGAATTAACTGCACAATGTCATCTGTTTTCCTAAAAGATATACATACATTTTTGACACATCAAGAAAGAGGAACAGAGATAAGAAATGAAGGCAAACAGCTTCTCTATTTAGAAATGAAAACAAGACTAACAAGAAACAAAGAAAAATTAAGATGATTGATCAAGGAGCAATAAAAGTAACTGCTAACAAGTCCTTCTAAGGTTACAAAACTTCACACATATATTCCTGAATCCAAAATGTTTACAAATGACTTGCTAAAAAGAAAATTGATCTTCACCTGTAAACAGTGATGAAGGAACAAACTATCTGAGTACATCTAACCTGCAAATATCATTTCCTAGTCGCGACAAAAAAGATCTAGGGGAAATGATTGAAATAATAGAATACTGATTTCCTTGTCATTTTACTGACCAGTACTTGCAGATCCCGAAACAAACTAAAGGTACACCACATAAACTATAAATTTCAAGTTTTGAACAGACCATACACAAACCAAAGATTTGGCCTATTTGACAGACTCCCCTAGTCGCTTCTTGGTATGCTTCATACATGAGCACAATTCATTCTGAAAAGCTTTATATTAATTTGATAAGAAGGTAAAGAAAGATTAGTTCATGTATATATAATCAAGTTAACACTTTCAACAATCAATATGCTCACCTGCCATTTGCATTGCCACAACAAAATAAGAGCATCTGTAGGAAAATAAATGCAAAATGTTGTAATTTAATAAATTAAATTCAAGTTCTTGAAAGATGAACAGACGAGCCACATGAGAAGGGCATTGTACATGATGTGTATTCCTTGCATATTGTTTGGTACCTGAAAAAGAAACACAGTAAACTTGTAAGAAGCTTACACAAGTCAACAGCTTCATTCTTTTAAACTTATTTAGCATGACAAGTGGGAAAAGGAGAATTTTGAATTGAAGCTTATATAGAAGAATGAAAGAAGGAAATTACCATTCTAAATTGGACAAATAATTTAAGAGTTTGCAGAACAGGAAAAACATCATCTTCAGTTTCCTAAGTTCCTAATTATATTGCTAATTTACAATGATATTTCATAAACATAGGAACGGACTAGGTGTTTAACATGGCAAGAAAGGTATTGTGTATCAATGCTCTTGAGCTGGAATATTAAAATTACATACTGAAGAGAGGAAAAGGTTCAACACAGACTAAATATGGAACCAATTCCACCATTGCAAGATAAGGATAAGTCATAAACAAAAAATCAATTAGGCAATTGGACTCCAAAGCATACAGAAATTTTAAATAATAGAATCAACAATCTTCCATTAATTTAGATCTCAAGATTTCAGCTATTGGGAAGTGGAATTATGCTATACTTGTAAATTACCTTTCTATACTTGCATAGATTCTACTATCAAATCAACAATGGAAAATCAGTGAATTTCCAGCATGTAGAACAAATTTTAATGTAATCAAACATAAGGGATACAGTTAAAGTACACAACAAAATAGTAATTTGATTGAAATATTAAACAGCCTTGTTTCTTTTTATGACAAATCAAAATTTGCACAAGTAGGAAAAACTGAAATTTGACAATTGCCACCATTACAATCATTTTTTTTCCCAGTCACAAAGTTTGAAGTGTTGGTAAGTGATAACAAATGTCAAATCATAAAAAAAAAAAGAAAAAAAGAAAAGAAAAAAAGAGGAAAAAGAAGAAGATTTGAAACAGAATTTGCAAGCTGTCATATGTATTGTGTCAGTATCCTATCCCTTGTTCGTCTCATTTAGATATATGAATAAACATACAACACCCTTGAATTCAGTGAAAGGTTGCCAATAATAAATATATACAGACACACATACACACAACTAATACTCTAATCAAAGCATTAGAGATACTTCAGCCAAAACATAAACAGTTAGATCTCATTTGAGATATCAGAGCCACTAATACATGAACGTTCAAAGAACTATCTTTATAAGAAGGTACAAACATCATCATTTACAAATTAAGTAAGACAAAAGAAAAAGGACTGAAGAAGACAAGGAGCAACTAGCATGAATATGATTATCCCTGGGTATTCAATTTCAGAATTAATAGTTAATAACATGATAAAAAACACTCCAAAAAGGATACATGAGATGGCATTGCAATAACACTATTGAAACCATCCATGCAAATTTTCATGATACACCACTATGCCACGAAACTTATAAAACATGGTTGTACCTATAACAAGTTACATGAGAGCATTCCTGCAAAATTGTCTTCAGATTCCATCCGCAGTGACTGCAAGTTACACAAAGGGTTGACTTGTCGCCTCAAATGGAGAGGCTCCCTCTTGAATGCTAATGTACAACATACGGACAGAATGGAAGGGCTTCCCAACTCCATCAGAAAAGATACACTGACAGACATGTTATTCCTCGGGAATGGAATTGTACAGAATCTTTTCCTCTGACATGGAGTTCTAAAAAGAATGGCTTTTTATGCCAAGGTGTGTTCCTCTGACCAAACTAGCACCCAGCCCTTGGTTTTTAGAAACGAACCATAATTTTAACAAATCCAGAAATTTTTTGTGGGCCTGTCTTATTCCTCAAATGATTGAAGACATATTTTCTCAAAAAGCACTGGCCAGTCTTCCCCAAGTTGGCGAGGATCTAGCCCCATAGCCACCTTAAAATCCTGCAGAGATATCGGATAGTGGGTTTCCTGCTTATCTGTGGCCTCCAGAGGCCCAACATTATTTTGTATATACATGTGGTTTCCTAGCCAGAAACCATTAATAGGTTTCCCCTGAGATTGCTGCTTGAACATTGGCTGCTTTAACAGTTCCCGTCCTGTCCTTGCTCTTACTAGATCAACTGATGAACTAATCAGCCGCTTCAAATATGCATCCAGACCACAATTCAAAAGATTGGCACAGTCAATTGTCACTCCTCCCAAACCTTGTCCTAATGCTATTTTTTCCATCCGTGTTCTTAAATCTTCAGAATTGCACAATTCACCACAATCATAGCTAGTAATAGAACCAACATTGCTGCCAGGGATATTCAAAGGCAAAGATCTCCGTGCACCACCAACACTAGCGACACAAAAAGGAATGCCAAGCGGAGCCTGGAGAGGACCTCTAATGCATTTCAAATCATCTTTTCGCCCCACATCTTCCTGATCCTCAACAGCAGACAGTCCAACCAGACTATTGCTATATACAGAAAACTGATCGTGTGACAAAGGATTCTCTGTCCGCTGTCTCTTCGCAAGCCGCTCAGCACTGCCACATTGATGATGCTGCACCGGTCTTTTTAAAACACCAGAACCCAAGTCACCATCCCACCGTACAACAACTTCACTGGGTGGTACCAAAGATTGATGTGCGCTGGGATCCACCCTCCCACTTGATCCAATAGGACTTGGATGATCTTTGAAAGACCTTGATTTGCATGGCGAAAATGGCAAAGCCTCGCCGTTAGACAGATGGGACCAACCATCCTTAACTGATTTCACAAAACTCTTAACATGAGTGACAGGCGGTGGTGGGGTTTTAGCATGAAATGCATTCCTGAGGATAGACCGAATGAGCTGGTTGTGCAATGCAACATTCTCTCGGCCAAGAGTTGAGATGCAAAGTTTGTTGAATTCATGTTTGCTGAGCTTCTGTGAAAGCAAACGATTGACGTGATCAAAGTATTGATGGGCCCGTTCAGGACCGAGTTTTTTAACAATCTGAGACTTCAAATCACCGAGATTTATGCGAGATTGCTGTGGTGGGAGCGGCAGCGGAGGTGGCGGCATCTCTCAGTGAACAGTAGCCATTCAGTCTCACTAGATCAATCACAATTAAGCTAATTATACTTCCTTTTTTTCACTTCAGCTAAGCTACCTAAATATCATAGTTTGTTCCTTTTCCATCATAGAACTACATCCAAATGACTGGAAGAGAGCAATGTGGATAAAAATCTCATCTTTTCCTCATAAAACCCTAGAACGGAAAAAAAAATTTAAAAAATAAACCTCATATCAGCAAACAAAATAAAAGAAGGCCAAAATTCGCCAAAAATTAAATCTTTGAAATCGAAACTCCAACACAAACAGATCAGAACCCTAATCAAACAACAACCAACAAACAAGGAACCGAATTGGGACACTGCGAGCTCAGAAAAAGCCTCATTTAGATTGATAATCGCGAAGGTGAAGCTTCGGAACACCTGGCCGGAGCTCGCCGAAGGGGAAATCCACTTCAGTCCGGCAGATCGCGGTGGGACCCAGTTCGGATTCAGTACGAAAGCTCGAAGCAAAACCAAGGAAGGACACGAAACGAAACTGAAAAAACATACCAGAAGCATGAAAGGAAGCTCAAGCTGACCTAATGGAGTTCTCGAAGTAGAACGTGAGAGATACTGAGCCTCGCCGGTCAAGAAAGAGTTTATTCGATTCCCCTCGCTTCACTGCGTCTCGTGGCGGACTTCACTCCGCTCGACTTTGCCTCTACCTCCCGATTTCTATCTCTCACTTGGTCGCGATCACGGGGAAGAGCTCGAGCTCGCTGGCGCTCTCTCTCTCTTTCTCTCTCTCTCTGGCCCTGACTGTTTTTTGTTTTGCGGTTTTTACTAATTACCCCTTTGACATTCTACAAACTATATTTTAGTCCCTTACTTCTGAAAATTATCTATAACTCCCTTAGAAATTGTGGATGGTTTTCATATAATTCTTTCGTTAAGGCTTTAACGAGTGATGATCCCATGGTGAAACTGAGACATGGCAACATCACATTGATGTTGCCACATCTCGGTTCCACCATGGATCGGTCCCATAAATCACCACTCAGTCAAACAAATTGAGACTTAGATGCTCATAACCACCTCAAATTAAGTTCTAGTTTGCTCAAACTTTCAAATAAACTTTAACTACTTTTGGTTTTTTATACATTAAATCTTAGTGTAGCAGAATTGACACAGATGAAGCTTGGAAGGCAGTTTGAGTTGTTTTGTTTCCTTCTTTTGGAGTAATGGGATTGGAGCCCAAAAGTGTAGAATTTTTTGGGGAAAAAGGTCAAGGACGTTGACTATGCTAGTGTTTTGGTCAACTCTCAGCCGCTCCTTGTTTGAGAGCATCCGACAAAGATAGCAGTATATTTTGGGGCTGCATGTGAAGTGTTTGGTTCTGAGTGAGATGTTGACGAAATGAGCATATCTGTTTTCACACATTCGATTCCTAGAATAGAATTGAATTTAGTGACAAAAATCAAAGATCAAGAGCAACAAAAAGAGTCTACATCATAATTCATAGGGCATAAAATCCCCACACTAAAACCTTCACAGGTTTTGAAATTCATACTATCAGAAGAGCTAATGGTCCTGCATCTCCAGGGCCTTTTCACAGATTTGAAACATAACTTGGTCTGCATTGTGCCTCTGAATAGATTATGGTTCAGAATTCAGCTGGTCAGCCTTCGATGGCATGTGAGAATGAGCGGGGCATGGCTAGATATGGTGAAGCACCGATTTGTGTAGGCAGTGTGCCTGCATATAGATATCATAAACAAGTATCGACATCACGTTCAAATAACTCAGAAGGAGAAGCCCAGGTGTGCAAGTGCTTGCATGAAAATATATACCTTTATATTATTCATCTGATCAGGTTTTCTTTAGCCTTCAAAAATCCTTTGAGGATCCAATTGCCCACTACAGTAACTAGAAGGGACAGCGGAGAGTTCCAACCTTCCTTTCCACTCCTCCCCGGCCTTTAGGGTGATCTGCTTCTCAACAGCAGCAGCCTCCACACATAACATATGTTTGTACTCATCGTCTCCAAAATCGGCCATGGCTTTGGCTTTCTTGTCCCAGGGATTCCATACAACTAACAAATAGGAACAGCAAATCATATAATTTCACAGAAGTTGTTTCATACAAGTTAATTGGGAAGAGGGAAATGTTTAGTTAGTGAGAAGAAATCAAGCTTACCAGCATCAGGGAGCCCATCCTTCCGGAGAACAAATGTTCTTTTTCTTTCATGATCTATAATTGCAATCTTAGTTGGCGTACCGAGATATACTCTGTCCACCTATTGTGCATAAGAATGTTAATTTCATGGTATATACATTAGAAACTAACATATGTTGTTCATAGACTCACTTCAGATTCAAATGTAATAGCATCTCCTTGCTCTGTAAACCTTTCCTTTTCCAATAGGTTGTCAGTATAGTCCAAAGTCTCCAGTCCTTCAACCCGCACTTCACTGAAATTTAATTTCAATTTAGTTTTAAGAAGAAAGGAAAAATGAAAGACTAGATTGCCAAAGCTTTTCAAACATGATCAACATACAAAATGTCTACCACTGTTCATTCAATATCCACAAACACTGTCTTGGTTTTATTTGATATATATTTAGCTTGTGCCATGTAGGCGAATCGGTTTTTTTATACATATATATCTTTTGTACACACTCATGGTTGAAACACAATCGCCAAACAAATCAGGCAGTTTACTTGGAAATACTCACTATTCGAACTGCTCATGAAAAATAATCCACTGGTTTGGTCACCCAGATTAAAAAACACCCACAATGAAAAACCAACTTTATAAATTTTGTGGAAGATAGAGGAGTTTGTATGCACATAACATAATGCACTTGCTGATGGTGGTTATTAGGATAAGCACAACTCTTAAGATCGAGTGCAAGCAGTTGAATATTGATAGCCAAACCTGATATCAGTGACCCGGAAGTATGTGTGATATGCAAGTGTAAATGAGAATGTCTTCCCATCAGCATTAGTGTTTCTAATGCGGGATGTTAGCAACAGATCTCCTCCAGGTCCAAGTGTAACCCTTAAACGACATTCACAGCTGCAGTCAAAGAGAAAGCCAGTAAATGACTCCCCCAGGTAAGAATGAACATGGAATAGTATCTTAGATGACATTATGATCATTAATTATCTTGCAATGAAATCAAACAAGATTTATGGTGCAAACCTGTGAGGCCAAATCTTGGGATCTTCTTCAGACAAATTAAGGATTAAATCAACATAAGTCCTATTGGTGCTATTAGGTGGAAAGGGAGGAGGAGCAGGATCAATACTCCACATCCTGTTCCTTGCAAATCCATGCTGTTCAAGAGCTCCATGGGTCCCAACCTGTGGTTGCATAATTTCACATTACAAAGCTTGGCACAACTCAAAGAAAGAAAAATTTGCCAGACAACATATATTAATAGAACATACTTGAGGAAAACATACTGAAATGCCACCACGTACTGCTTTTGGAGGACTAAATGTTGCCTGTAAAGATTAAAAAAAAAAAAATTGGCAAACAGGGATGTTTACTTATTTTTTCTTGGATAAACACTTGAGCAAGATATCAGGCAGGAAAGCTTCTATTCCAATCTATCTCTAAACATTGTGCAGATCCATGGCCACATCAAATATTGACAGCCTTCTAAGTCATAATAAAAACATATGAGCATGACCAAGATTTCAACTACAACTAGTAGCTTGCTAATGTGAGTCCCAAAAAGTGATCCCATAAATAAATACTTAACCGTGTGTTGCCATTTTAAATTTCTTTTGGTGCTATAAGAAATCTACCATAATGCAATATCTCTAAAAAACTAACATATGAATGGAAAACTAATGGAGAATATTAGTATGCAACAATGGTCACAAATTTTAACAAATACAACAGTCTTCTGGAGAAGAGTGCTGCTGCTACCTTATTGCTGAGAAAAAGCAACTCTTCTCCAAGGTCATTTTTCCATGATGTTACTTGGCCACCATATAGATACACCTACAATCAAACAAATGGATAAAAACATGAGTGGACGATACAACATCCACAGTAACAGAATCCTCTTTAATCAAAAAATTTTTTAAAAAAAGATTAGGCATAATTTCTGGCACAAATGTCAAGTGTGAAACCATCAAGATGATTCTGTTCATGAGTTTCTAGCAGGAATTCCACAAAACCAAAAAACACATCTAATCTTTTCATAATTGAAAATATTTACCAAATTATGTACAACATCAAGGGCAAGGTGAGGCTGTGTACAATAGACCCAAGTGGTCCAACCCTTCCCCGGACCCGCCCATGCGGGAGCTTTGTAGCACCGGGATGCCTTTTTATCATCAATTACCGATGATTGCTCCACACTTCTACGTAACTAGCAGGACTAAGCAATCCTTAAGCATGTTTCTACCAAAATAAAAAGTGGTCTGTCCACATTTATAAAAAACTTAAAAAAAAAACTTTAACAAGTACTCTGCTTTTCATTATAAAGTTGATGTTACTGAAACTCTCTTTACAAGACGGTGATGAATATAAGCATATGAAGAACCACAAAGACAGTGATGAATACAAGCATATGCAGAACCACAGAAACTACATCAAACGTTAGAGAGGAATTAAAAAAGAAACACAGTGAAACCATTCATGCCTAATCCCTATCCTTCTAAACCTGGTATTTGAACAAAAATAAATAAAATTACGCATCTCATCTTATCTACATTAAACGGAGAAACATACATGAAGTTCAAAATTCCCCAAAATAATCCCTTTTACTTCAAAATCAAATGAATTTCCAATAAAACCACGAAATTACGATACTTTTAAAAATACTTTCAAAATTTTACACCAAAATAGGTTTTATTTTTTCTTGAGAGAAATTTAAAGTAATTACAGAGAAAAAAAAACAAAAATGCTCAGAACTAGCGTCAGATTCAAGAGAATCCCTCCGATTTCTTCGACATAAAACATCAGAAAAAGAGAAACGGAGCGAGCGAGTAGATGAGAAGGACCTCGGCAGAGCTTCCGCGGATCTCGCGAAGGACGAACTTCTCGAGGCCATTCACGCCCTGGCAAAGTCTTACTGACGGCTTCTCCATCACCCCACTCCCATAACCAGCGAAAAACCCAAATCCTCTCTCTCTCTCTCGCTCTCTCGCTCTCTCGCGGCGAAGAGGACGATGAGAATAATGGGTAAAGAAGGAAAAACGATGGGAAATATAGTACTCATGTATAGATCGTTTCCCAATTCGTTTCCCGCCCTTTCTCAATTTCCGGGTTTGGATCCCAATACTAAATCCGCAGATTTATCTGATTGGAATGAGTAAATAGGTATAACCTCTCGAAGAAAAAAAAAAGTATATATCTTGGTTTTCTCTGTTTCTTATGAAATATGAACTTGTTATACAAGCATGTATTTATTCTTAATTTTTTAAAATAAGTTGCGAAAATATTCAAGGCGGATGCGGATTTGAAAGATCCGACCCGTTAATTAGTTTGGAGCCCGGAACGACTTGAGAAACGAGGCAATGGGAAGGGAAACGGATTCCCGTGGCAAGGCTGAAACGACGCGGCTTTTTACACCTGTACAGGTTGTTACGAAGCGGTTCGTCTCATCCAGGGACCAAGAAAAGTAACTCATAAAACGAACCTTCTGGCCAGAATATTTAAAAAAAAAAATTTTAATCATGTTTTTATGATAATTTTTGTGCATTAGAAAAAAATGCTTGAGTTAAATACTTAATTGATATTAAGTGCTAGGTGTCACATCCCACTCAAGTTGGCTTGGAAATATCCAGAATTTTTTAGAGTAGCCTGGAGATACCAAGAAGGAACTAGAGTCGGACGGACTCAACTCAAATCTGGAAGACTCTAGAAATGACTAGAACTCGTGTTTGGCATGGGTGGGTTATTCCCGACACAATTCCCAATAAAAAAAACTTTCCATCAAAATCTTTATTTGAGATTTAAAAATGTAATAATGAGTCACCCATTGCATAGAAGACACATCACTATTTTATCATTAATTAATACCTTTGGTTTAAAATTTCTATTCAAAAAAATTCAAAACTTTTTAAAATTATTCCTATCCCCAAGTGAGATATCCCCCAACCAAACACTGCCAGTGTTATAAGAAAATACTAGAACTATGTGGAAACTCTTATATATTTTAGAAACTTGTGGCACAATTTTAGTCTTGGTCTTCATTTATAATCATTCTTGGGATATTAAAGCAATAGAAAGTTTCCTTTCCAAACTCTCTTAAATTTGTGTTTTTCTCCACTAAATCTCTAAATTCCTCTTCTAGCCTCTTATGGAGAATTTCTGGAGAAATGCAAGCTTAGTTACCATGCCAAGTGCCGCGTGATTTCTAATTGAGGTGCTTAGAAGGTGACATAAAGAACTTAATTGATATAGACTTCTTAACTTAATTGTTTGATGATGCCATTATTATGATTTAATTGTACTTATTAATTCACTAATTATATTTTAATATCAGCTAATGCCTTAAATATGTATTATTTGTATTGATCATTTTTAAATTTATTTAAACAAAAATATAATTACTGAGAAACTTTCTAACTTAGAAGAATGGTACTCTTCTTCTTTCCATCAAACACTGCAGTATTTTTTTTAAAAAAAAATTAATGATTGGATAAATTAAGAAGGCATGTCATCCAAGTTATTAAAGAAAGCATGATATAGACTCTACGTGGTGCTTGATGTGCCATGCAGACATTCGACAATAAAAAGAGAGTTGTACTATGATTGAGAACCATAAGAAATCATTGAGTGATAATTCCATTGAGCTAAGCATACATAAATTTGCCTTAATTTCAAGGAAAAATGGATGCCACCTATGACATTTTAATTATTCCTCGTCCATGATTGCAACAATAATAAGCCTCAAAGAGAACTTGAAAACGTTACCACCTACATTATTGGCCATTCCCATGATTGAACGATTGAGTCATGCTTTCATAAATAAATATTCACATCAACCAATAACATTGTTATATTTGTCATATAATTCCTTGAACTGGCCATGACTCGGGGTTGTGACCGAAAAAAATTAAAATATATTTTAATAATAAATAATATATTTATACAAAACTAATTTCAGATATTGATTTCTTCTGTTTTCTTATTATTTTGATGTGGCTAACTTATCTAAGCGAACCAAAATAGAAACAATGTAAAACTTTATTAAGAAAAACCTGACCTTTCACCAAAGAAATCAACCCACCCTTAACCAACAGTGATGTAACATCAGATATGGAGTAAGGCTTTGTTTGGATTGGCTTTTTTTTGACCCAGAAGCGCTTCCAGAGTAAATTAAGCACTTTTAAGATAAAATATTATGTTTGGATGGGCTTTTAGAAAAGCAGAAGCTGTAAAAAAAACTGAAAAACAGTTTTTTTTTTCAAAAGCTAGTGATTTGTAGCTTCTGCAAAAAGTTGTTCTATAGAAGTTGTTTTAGAAAGTATCAATTACCAAAACACCACTCTCAAACCTTCTTAAGGCTATTTTGAAGGGTATCAATTACCAAAATACCCATTAATAATAATAATAATAATAATAATAATAATAATAATAATAATAATAATAATAATTATTATTATTATTATTATTATTTGTTTCTATTTATTATTATTATTATTATAAAACTGCTTCTGAATTAACCTATCTAAACACAAAAATAACATATGTATTAACTTACTGCTCGGTAAGACTTTTTCGTAAGTCCTTCCAAAGAAACTTAAAAAAAGTATTTATTTTTTTTTAAAAGCCAATCCAAATAAGCCCTAAATGGCAAGTGGAGTTCGTTGTATAAAGACCTTTTTGATGTTTCATTTTCTTGTAAATGTAACATCACTATCTAAATGTATCACCCTATCTCTTATTTTCAAATAAAAGGTTATTGATCTATTTTTATCCAAATAAAAAAAAAATAAAACCTCAATTAAATTGTAAGTATTTAGATTTAAACTAATTTTCTTTTAGATATAATAGAATAAAAATTATTTAATAATTTATTATCCTATTTCCTTTTAAGATTTTTTTAATATATAACTCTGAAATATCATTTCTTGTGTATATACCCTAATAAAATTGAAAGTGAGTGTATACATTTGAAAATATTTTTTTTATGTATAATTCTGTCAATATCGACCAAAACAATAAAAACTTATTAAAAAAATATAAAATAATCAAATAACCTTTTATATGTATGCTTTTGGAAGTATCACTCCTACTATTTATCCTCGCGACGGACATATTCACCAAGAGGTGTCAAGAGCCGTCCGTGAGCGCCTCTTTGAGGGGTTCAGAATTGGACCAGAGGGGAAGAACAGTTGGCAACCCTCTTCTATGCGGATGACCTCCTTATTCTCAGTTTAGGGATGGCAAATGACTTCCACACACTAAAAATAATTTTCTATCTGTTTGAGGGGCTCTTTGGACTAAGAAGAAACTATAGCAAGAGTGCCATCGTGCCCATAGGGACCGCACACGCTAATGCCAGAAATGCCTCCCAGATAATGGGGTGTCAACTGAATCAACTCCCAATAATCTACTTCGGCATACCCCTCGTTGGAAGCAGACCCAAGAGGGAGGACTGGAGAAAGCTTATCCAGAAAGTCCAGAACAAACTGACAGCATGGAAAGGAAGACTAATGTCACTGGGAGGACACATTACCCTCCTCAACTCGGCTCTGTCGATAATCCCGAACCATTGGATGGCCATGTATAAACTACCATAGTGGGTAACGCGCCAAATAGAAGGAATACAAAGAGACTTCCTGTGGAGAGGAGCTAACCCAGAATCGAAAGCCTACCGCCTAGTACAATGGGAGAGACTAACTCGACCCAAGGAACTAGGTGGGTGGGGTATCCTTAACCTCAAGGCTTTCAACGAGGCACTCCTAGGCAAATGGTGATAGCGTCTACTAAGGGGTGAAACTAGAGTGAGCGGAAGAATTATTGCATACGCCTACTCCCAGAATCCTCAACTGAACCCATTCAGGGAGGCCCCCACACGAGCTTCCTTCTTCTGGAGAGGACTCATGGAGCAACGTGACATAACTATGACCAACATGGTTACAAAGCCAAGGACAGGAGAATCAACTAGGCTATGGCTCGACAACTGGCTCAAGGATCACAGCCTTTCCTGGAGATGCCCGGAACTCCAAACCCTTTGGATGAAGGAAGATCACACTGTCCGGGAAGCAAGACAATAGCAGCAACAAGGAGACTCACTCCTCAGACGGGGACCCCTATCACGAGATGCGGAGGAGATGCTCCAGAGTATGCAAGAACACCTGAGTTGGGAAGGTACTGGCAACCCGGATAGAAGACTATGGAGACTAACCCCGAATCAATCTTTCACGGTCAAATCACTATATCTATTCGGTATTGATGATGGAATGAGAAGCTCTCTGCCTGCAACTTTCTGGAAGCAAGCTTCCCCCCTGAAGGTCAAGCTTTTTGCCTGGTTAGCGCAGGAAGACAAGCTCCCCACGCTGCAAAACCTCGCCAAAAAGGAATTGGAGGGTGAAAGAGCTCAGTGCTACCTATGTGACAGGGAAGACGAAACTATCGAACACCTGCTCCTCCAATGCCAATACTCATCCGAAGTCTGGACACACTACGGTCGCATCCGTGGGAGCCAGAACATCCCTACTAGGATACAAGATCTATGGGGATGACCCCAGCTCTCTCAACAACTGGAAAAGGATCTCCGGACGGGATGAAACCTTCTTATGTTGGCAGTGACTTGGAGTCTCTGGCTAGAGAGAAACATGAGAGTTTTCATTAACAAACACCGTGTTTGCCAGAAACTAGTTCGCCACTCTGACTTCCTCTTCCTCTCTTGGTTCGAGAGTGCACATGTTACCAGGAGAGAACAACTACGAACAATTCAAAATCTCGTCAAACACAGCCTCACACTCACAAGAGAGGATACGACCCCGAGACCCTCGGGAGAGGATTTCGAGGATGAGGAGACTAACGAGAGCATTCTACCCATGCGGCCGCCAAGTCAGGCTGGAGCAGTTGACCCTCTTGTAGCCACTTGAGCCACCAAACGGCCACAATTAGCAACGGAACAATGTAACAATGTAACAAACTTATTCCCATTAATGAATGTGGTTTATCCCGATTACACATTTGGAGTCATATTCAAATAAAAGTCACAATAGAGTACAACACTCAGAGTCATGGGTAACTACAACCCCAAATACAGCGGAAGGAAATCATAAATAATGTCTAGTACAACCCAACAAAATTAAATACACGATAGGTATGCCAGAGCTAGCTAGACTTCCGATCCAAGTCTAGATCCTATAACAAAATAATGTCTAGAACAACCCAACAAAATTAAACACACGATAGGTACCCCAAATCCCTACTCGAGACACAAGCTACTATTTCGAATCAATTCTAGATCCTGTAAAAGAAAAACAGTATCGAATGGGACTGAGCTATATAAGCTTAGTGATTAAAGACAGCTCCATCAGGTATTCTAGATACCTATCAACTGTACTAAAATACTAGTACAAAAATAATGCAAGTATAAATCATGAAGGTCAGCACAGTTATCTTAAATCCCGATAAGCATGCTAACACGATCAGAAATCCGAAGAAAGCACATAAGCAATCTCATATCATATCAAGCATATACTAACAAGTATATGCGATGGCCTAGTATCATACAAGCGTGCACCCCTAGTTAAAATGTCTCCATAAGGACTCCAACTACCATCATGAACAAAGGCATACATCTAAATGATCCTGATGCCCTGGAACAGAGGCATACATCTACATGTATATGTCAAGCGAGCATCTCGTATCCGATACAGGCTCTCACAAGAGACAGGAAGGGGGTTTTTATAAAAGAATGACTTTCGTAAACATTTTTAGTTTTAAGAAAAACGATTGAAAACAAATCTTCTTCCTTAGCCTGGTCTTGTTTACTTAAGTATCTGGGCTCTATCCTGAGCCCTTGCTGGGTCCCCCATACATAACTAACTAAGGTGCAGCCTATAATACATGAAGTAATCTTTATCTACACCTTAGGGTTTCCTTAATCATATCTCATGCTCTTTAAAGTTTAATCAATTAAACAAGCATGAAAATACTATGCAATTATAGCGATAAATCCATCGGCATCCACAAACCGATATAAAACCCATAAGAATATGAGAAAGCCGAAATCACGATAAATACATGAATTAAATCTAAATTTAGGGTGAAGTCCCCTCACCTTAAGTCCTCACAAATTCTCTAGGTCTGACTGGGTCCTGCTGAAGCTCCCGCGGGACCTTTACCCTTGCCTAGAATCAATAACAATACTAAGTAAATATGAAGTTTGTATTTTCCATAACTTAGTTCTATAGCTTTAGAATACAAAAATCTAAGGAAACGAAAATCGTATTCTTAACTTAGAATCCTATTTAAGCTCCAAGGAGCATATAAGAGACATTAAACTCATAAGATCATGTTTTCCTACTTAACGAGCATTACATGCCTTCAAAACTTCTAGAATGTCTCTAAGCATGCTTAATTAGCGAAACCAATCAATCTAAAGCATGGCAATCAGGCATGTTAATCATGATCACTAATAGGTCATTTATACTTTAGAATTTTCATGAAAATTAGGCGACATCTCCCCTATTTATAGGGCCCCGAAATTAATACAATTATTCCATAATTAGACCTAATTAACACATACAATTCTCCGTTCAAACATCACATGATCCATAGCCTCTAAAACCCCATTCCTAATTTAATCATCAAGTCTTACTCATTCACAGCGCAACCCCCCCCCCTCTTCATCAACATACATAGAAGCATACCATCCATTAAACCAATTAACCTGAAATTGAAAGCCTGCAGCTCACCAAAAGGAGGAGGTGAAGAGGGGTGCCGGATCTGTTCACGGATCTTGTTGGTGCCAAAGGAGGGAAGCTTTGTCGGAGTTCTGTCAGTGGCGAGAATGGACGGTTGCGCAGGCTATACATGGGGTGCGTGACCGGTAGATGAGGCTTAGGCAGGGGTTGCGCACGTGCTCCGGTGGCTAGCCGGAGTAGGACTGGTGGCGTCGTGGCGGCGCAAGGGCACGCGGCTTCAGGGGGCGTGGGTTCAGGCCGGCGGAGGCCGGGTGGCTGTGGGTGCGCGAGGGCGTCGGAGGAGAAGGCTGGAGGTGGGGTTTGGCCAGCAGTGGCGGCTCCGGGGGGCGATGGGCCCAAGTGGAGGCGCTCGGTGACTCACAAGAGAAAGAGGGAGAGCGAGGGAGAGAAGCACGATGAGATTCAATCTCAATTGAATCTTGATTTTTCTTCTCCACTTAGGTCTGCCAAAGCTATATATATATATATATATATATATATATATATATATATATATATATATATTGTTTTATTCCATTCTTTAACTTCAACATGAAGCTCTTGAATTATTGGACTTTAACTTTTATTAATTTTTCCTATCATCTAATTATTGTCACATGAATTTAAATTAATTAAATTATCTTTAGTTTTATGTCCCATCACCCTTTATTAATATTATCTTTTAAATCATTCACCGACCTAGATCCGGAAACACCGGGTCAATGATCCTAGTCATCACGGGCGTATTGTAGCCTTACAGAGTCTGTTTCTCATCAGACCAGACCGGCTTTTGACTCGCGCAGTCTACTTTATCGAAACTCTAACATTTGTCTGATTCTCCTACTTAATTAATCTTGATTAATTAACACTTACGAAATCTCCCAATTAATTAATCGAGGTTATCTTTACCGTCAACCTCCAACTATTCCAAGTGTAAGCGGCCTGGCCCAATAAGTCCTTCCCTAGGCCCATTAGTTGCGAGCCTGAGAGTTGTTGTAGATAGGAGTCATTACCGTTGGGTTGTTTGTGGTAGACTCCTAGGTTCTAGATTTTGAGGGGTGTGTCCCCACTTGTTTGATTGATGATTGTTGGATATGATCACATTATTGCTATCTGTGATGGATTTATGATACCGTGGGGGTACTTACTTGGCTTTCCATTCGGAAGCCCACACACTTGTTTTCCTTTCTCTTTCAAAACTTGAGGAGTAGGTGACTTAAGCTCAGGAGTCGTGCGAGGAACGGGGGTAGCTTGCATATGTCCGAGGACTTCATTTATTTTTATTATATGTGAGACATTATAGGGCCCTTGTAGGGCCCAGGTTATTTTAGGGTACATAAACCTTGATTTTATTTCCGTTGTGACTTTGACTATTTGTTTATGTTATTTATGTTATTTTGTTATCAACATATTTTTGTTTGAAAAACACTCATCTAAATGTTAGTTGAATACTAATCACGAAGGTATATAAATATATATAATCATACACTTTCAAGTTTCATATATATATATATATATATATATATATATATATATATATATATACGAGGCTGATACTATGCGGCCGGCCTTATCACTGTGCAAGTGTGATCGCCTCGTTTTGGCCCACTTGCGCAGTGTTTTGAGGAAATCGAACTGTATGGATGGAAAGAACATCGAAAAATAAGCTAGCATGTCAATTTTCATACAATTTCGGAACTTGTAGGGTCTTCATCTTAAAGGGTGAAATTTTGAACCGGTAAGATTTCTATAAATTTTCCTTTGTTAAAATGAAGACCCTACAAATTCCCAAATTGTATGAAAATTAACATGCTAGCTTATTTTTCAAAATTCTTTCCATCCATATGGTTGGAAATCCTTAAACTACTGTGCAAGTGGCCAAATGGGAGGCGACC
This sequence comes from Dioscorea zingiberensis, assembly GCA_026586065.1. Taxonomy (NCBI): domain Eukaryota; kingdom Viridiplantae; phylum Streptophyta; class Magnoliopsida; order Dioscoreales; family Dioscoreaceae; genus Dioscorea; species Dioscorea zingiberensis. The sequence goes on along the minus strand of CM048818.1, from coordinate 17,824,685 downwards.
TTACTTGGGCTGATACTATGCGGTCGGCCTTATCACTATGCAAGTGCGGTCGCTTTGTTTTGGCCCCCTTGCACAGTATTTTGAGGAAATCCAATCGTATGGATGGAAAGAACATCGAGAAATAAGCTAGCATGTCAATTTTCATACAATTTGGGAACTTGTAGGGTCTTCATCTTAAATGGTGAAATTTTGAATCAGTAAAATTTCTATAAATTTTCACCCGTTAAGATGAAGACCCTACAAGTTCCCGATAAAAGTAAAGAAAAGAGAGGAGACAATAAAAATTTAAAACTGTAAAATCCAAGAAAATTTGGGGGAAAAAGAGTAAATTTTTCTTTCTTTTAAGTTATTGACAAAATTTCTTTGAAGGAACTAAGAAAGAAGATTGGGAAATAAAAGGTTTTTTTTTTATAAAAAAAACAAAACTAATTAGGAGACAGAAGGACTTTTTCATAATTTTAAAAGTCTCGAGGACTAAAGGGGAATTGTTCCCTCTCACAGGGATGGACCAAAGTGTAAATTAGAAAGAAATAGGGACCTCTGGATAATTTCCGGAGGAGAACGACTAGGATTAGAAGATCGTGGACTTGTGATGATCGCGAAGCGTTATAACGGCTTTCATGCAACCACGTGGCGGGACAGGATGAGATCCATCGGGTGATGTGCTGGATCCGAGACAAAGGTTGAGGAAGCAAAGAAAGCGACCTCATGGTGAGGGCGAGCAAGAGCCGCTCATCTTATTTGGAATTGATCCGAGGCACTGGATCAAGATATGACCGTTGGATGATATCAAATCTCAGCCTTTCATCTGAGGGTTTCTGGATATGAGGTAGTTACGGATGATCGGACCGTCAAGAGAAAATTGATCTCGACCGTTGATCTGGGGTGATTGCGGATTCGAGACAGTACATTAAGCTGTGGCAATCAGATTGAACCAAGGGATCACCGCCGCTCATCTGCGAGTGTTCATCCCAAGGCACCACAGCCTCCCCCGACAATGGTAGAGCCACACCCGGAAACGGCTACCGCCAGCCGTCTCGCTGTTTCTCCCGCCGTTACGGTCGAGGAACCGACGCTCTTTCCCGTTCTCGCGAGCTCTATAAGAGCAGCGCTTGAGTGAGATGGAGCAGCACACCTGCGGGAACAGAGGAGTGAGCGGAGTAGGAGACATTCGCCGGAGAGCATCGTCGGAGAAGGAGGTGGCGGCTCGGAGAGGGGCAGAAGCTGCTGCAACACCACCAGGAAGGTTCTAATTGAGGTAATTATCTTTCCCGACGCCTAAATTAGGATTCCATGCATGCTTGAGGGGACTGCGAGCTCGCCGGAGCTGGTGATCGCTACTGGGAGTGGAGAGACGCCAGGGAGGGGAACGGGAGGCCATTGAAGGGCTCAAAAGCCTGCCCTGGCTGAGATCAAGCTTCACGCGGGGATCACCGGCGCCGAGAGTCCACAGTTAGAGGAGAGGTTTTTCCGGCGGACTTCTCCGATGACTCTCGGTCGGAGGGGATGGAGAGGGAAATTAAAAAAAATTAATTAATTATAAAGTTATTGTTCTATTAAAATAGTAATTTAGAGATGATTTAATTAAAGTAACCCTATAAAACTATAGTGGTGTGTCAAATTATTAGATTTATTTATAATTTGAAACTATAGTGTGACAAATATTAATTCCTAGGTTGGGGTTGAATTAAAAAAATTAGTGTGACACTTATTTAGATGTTAAACTATAGTGAGATAGTTGAGAAAATTATTTAATTAATTTGTTAATCATAATTAGTAGTTAATCGGATAATTAACTAGCTAATTGTTTGATTAGACAAATTAATAAAAAGGGATTAGTTATATAGTGTGACAATATTAATCTAACGATACCTATGTTGGGGTAGGATTAAATAAGAAGTGTGACAAAATTATTCTTTGTGACATAATTAATTTGATAAGATTTTGGAAACCTTGGTGGTATGACAAAATATTAGAATTATTGATTGTATGGTTTAACTATTCTATGTGTAACATGAATAAGTTAATTAAATATTTTTATAGGGTTTTAAACTTATATGGTGACATCTATTAAAACATTCAAAGTTTGGGTTTAACTATTCAAGTTCAAACCCGTTTTCCGCTAATCAAGTAATGGGTTAGACTAATTGACCTGGTTGGGTCCGTTGGCTTTGAGGCCCAATGGGCAGGGCCCAAATAAATCAAATTTTATTCTTAAGTTAGCAAGGATAAGAATTAGGGGTACTGGGTGGGAACTAAACCCTAAACAGGGAAAGACCTTATATCATAGGGACGTAAATTACCCAAATGACTAAAACTCCCTCCCTTAGTTTAAAAGGGATAAGGACAAGCTAAACCGTGTAATGGGCTTAGTAATGGGCCCAATTTGAGCAAAATGACTAAAGATGACCAAATAGGGTTTAGACTCAACAAGTAGAGCAGAGTTGACTGGGTTTGACCAAGATGGGTCTAAGGTCAACTAAAGGACATGGACACAGGGAATAAGAGCCCATGACTGGAGAGATGGTCTTTAGGACCCGTTAGTGGGCCTAAGCCCAACAAGAACGTTAGGCATGCAGGTACAACTAAAGACATAGAAAAGTTATTGGAATCTTGATTCTAATAGGACCTCTATATGCCAAATACTCTCGGGGAGTTGTAGGCACTCAAGAGGAAGCTAGAAGGATATCTAGCTACAACAAACAAGAGGTAAGTACACTTGCTTAGTTCCTACCCGGTTTCGGGTTTTCTCTGGACTCGCTTATGCCTTAATTGCTTATGCTTCAATGATGACATGCATGCATCCATGTCTGTTTCTAGATTCCTGTTGAGCATGTATGGTTGTTTTCGGGATGTTGGTATCCCTGTTTGCTGTGGTTTACTGCCCGGACTCAGTGGAGCGTGGGAGCTCCGATAGGGAAATGTTCAGGGTCAGGACCCCTTGGCATTTTTGCCTGCCTTGCCAGAGAGGCGATTCTCTGGTGGTTTTACCCATCAGTGGGTATGGTACACTGACCGTGTTAACACGTATGAGAGGTAGTTCTACAGATGGCGACAGGAGGGTCGAACGACCAGAAGGTCGTGCTTACAGCAAGTAGCTGGACATACTAGCCGGGAGTGATCCTTGAGTTTTCTTGAAACTCATCACCGAGCTTGAGGGCTTCTGTTGTCAGGGGTCGTACCTTTGGATTGCTTCTGGTAGACTCCTATGATTATGTTTTCTTGGGATTGTGACCTCACTATTTGACATATTGTATACTTATGTCTTTGTAACCCCGCAGGGGTACTTACTGGGCTTTCCCTCCGAAAGCTCATGTGTTTTGCTCTTTCTCTCTTTTACAGATTCCGAGGTTTAAGGGGGTGGAGCTGTGAAGAGGTCACAAGGAGATTCGAGGTCTGGGGGACTCCTTTATCTTTTATTTTGTGAGCTTTACTTTGTGTAGGACCCGTATAGGGACCAGACTATTTATAGGGCCTATGGACCCTTGTGACTCTATGTTCCTTGAACTTGAGTTTATTTTATATTATGGATTGTTATCTGCTTATCACATTTTAGGCCTTGTATTTGAGTTGAGCTTGTCTCTGCTTAAGTACGGCCGGTTTGTTGACGTGCTCGAGGTCCCGGAATCCGGGTCGGGGTGTGACAAAAACAGATGTTACAACAAATGATAAATACTACTCTGTAAAAAGAAAAAGAAAAAAAAGCAGAATTTAGCTCAATTCCAGAGTCTTTAGAACCCTATTATCCAGAATTTGATGACTTAAGCCAACCACTAGATGAAACGAATTAGGAAGACACCCAAAAATTACTTAAACAGTTAGAAGCTGATAATGAAAAAGAAAAGGATAAACCTCGTAGTTGTTTAATTAAAGAACTTAATTAATTAAAGGTAGCTAAGATTCCAATAATTATATAGGTAGTATCTATATAAAATATTTTATATCTCAATTATTAACTTTTCTAGGTAGCTACTCTCTAAAAACGATAGTTTATACTTCAATTATATATACTCTATATAGTTTCTAATACCTATAAGACATATAGTTTAATTTATAACCAAACACTTCTTTCAAGAAAAATAGACTTTAATTTTTAGCCATGCACTTAATTCAAGACGAGTTTGTCTTCATTTCCTTTTTATTTGTATAAATTACTATATCTCTTGCACCATTTTCTTCATCTTCATCTCTGAATCAACTCCACCAACCAAATGGCCTCTTCAACCCAAACTCCTCCATTTCCCATCGAAGCCCCTCCTACCGATTATTCTGAACTCTCAACCCTAACTTGTCCACAAAAATTAATCTTGTCCTACTTATTCCATGTTTCCTCTCCCTTCAAAGACATGTTAGTAAAAGAATTCATTCAACTGAACGATGAGAACAAAACCCTCACCAGTGTCTTACATGGGCAACACAAACTCATTAGTTCTCTTCTCAGCAACTCTCGCACGTTTGCTCACCATGAAGTCCTTCGCCTTCGCGGCCAACTCCAACAATTGCAGACGAAAAAAGATGAACTTCTTGTTGAACTCAACACTTACAAACAGGGCAAGCCGAAGTCCTATTCTTCGGGCATCTTTCCCGATCAGCTTCGCTTCATCTACCAGAATCCCACGCAACACCATCATTTCAACTGCCCCCCCAATGGCCACTGCTCTTGCCAACTTGTTCTCGCCGACGCCTCCATCGACAAATTGCATTACTACACCAATCCATCTGACACACATCTCATGGATTATCTGCGCCAAGTCAACTACAATAATTCTGAAGATTAAGAAGACTCCACTTCCTGCCCTTGTGGATGCGACGCTACATCACCAAATGTTGGCTAGTCCGCTGCCTGGACTTTCTTCTACATATGTTTATCGTTTTCTTATGTTTATGGTTTTCCTAACATGGCTGACAACACCTATGTACTAAATAAGCCATGTGTCCATTTCGTTGTCCTCATCAGAGTGTGCTTGAGAAGCGTGGTGGACTCTTAGAGGATAAGAAAAAGATGATAAGGATACTCACTATGAAAGATAAGGATGTTTACTTATCTTCATAGTTAAGGATTCCTCCTTATCTTCTTATCTTTCTTATGTCAAATAGCAAAGAGCCAACTAGCCTTGTAATAGTATGAGAAGATTCTTTTCTCTTGTATATAAGAGAGCCCTTAAGGCTTCTCTTGAGCATCCATCTCAGCCCCTGAAAGATAAGAGTGTTTTAAGAATGTTTTCTTGTGAATAAAGTGTGGATCTTGGTTTGGTTTGATTTGCAAGTTTCCTTCTCCAAAGTATTTCGACTCCTTTTCCCCCTCGAACGGGAAAGCTTTTCCTGTGAAGGTATGGACACAAAAAGATAGTGTTTTCTTGATTTGTATAGTTTTTGTTTCCTAAAGATAATCCATTCGGTAAAGGGAGATTAAAACAAACTTATAATCACTCTATTTTATCTTGCAAAATCAGTAATAAAGAGAGAAGCAATCCTTAAGATTTTGTAAACCAAGAGGTAGGTTGAAATCAAGGCCGAGATGCAAATTCCCAGTCTATACCCGTTATGCCGTTTGAAGGCGCTTAGGGTTTATGAGTGTTCTTGGGTATGATTTTGCTCTTGTTTACTCTTCTTTCTTGAATGAAATGGTTCCTTGGTAATCTAGTTGGTTAGGGGCTTGTTTTACTATTTCGTAATAAAAACAAACGGTAAAATCACTGTAGATATTTCACTGTAGGAAAAATTTCTACCACTGTAGAAAAATCACTGTAGCTCAGTACTATAGCAGTTACTGTAACAACCGAAAAAAAAGGCCATATCCACACCAAAGAAAAGTAAGTACCAAGTAGAGCATAAAACATATTGCAAACAAAACTCTTTACTCTCAAAATTTCTAACAATCTCTCAAAATTAAAGAGCTTTAATCTTTACTCGTCACACACGACCTGTGCAGCTAGCCGGAACACTATTTATTTACCATCTCCTCCGATTTGGCCATTTGGAGAGTGTTTTAAAGATTTTCAACAGTACGGATGGAAAGAACATCGAAAAATTAGCTAGCATGTCGATTTTCATACAATTTGGTGAGGTGATGATCATTCATCTTAACAGTTCTTATTTTATAGAAATCTTAACGGTTCAAAATTTCAACCTTTAAGTGGGAGGATCATCACCTCACCAAATTGTATGAAAATCGACATGCTAGCTTATTTTTCGATGTTCTTTCCATTTGTACGGTTGGAAATCTTTAAAACACTCTCCAAATGGCCAAATGGGAGGTGACCTTATATGCACAGTAATCCAGCCGGTCGGATAGTATCAGCGCTATACACACACACACACACACACACACACACACACACACACTTAAAAAGTATATAAAATAATAAGAGTAATAAAATAAAGAAAAGAGACAAAAGAGTCCACCGCCGAATGGTCTGCCACTGTGAGCCAAATCAACTAAGTTTCTATTTTTACCCTCATTCCGTCTTAATCTCTCCTCCCATTACTTTGTAATGTTACCCTCACTTGGTCATAAATACCATCCTCGCATAGCATCTCTCTCTCTCTAGAGAGGGGATGTATTCATTACTCTTTGAGATTGCTTCACTGAGTACCTCACCTCTCTATAAATAACTCTTCTTTCCCATTGCTCTTCACTGCCCCAAAAACCTCTCTTTGTGCTCTTATTGCACTCTGTCAAGCTTTCCTCATGGATCATCAACCTTGGGATGCAGAGAAGATGTGAGCTTGAAGATGAACTCTATTTTGATATACTTTTTTTTGTTTTCATACTTGTATTTGTTTGATCATCTTTGTTTTGATCTATAGGTTGAAGCACTACATCTATGATTACATGATTAGGAAGAACTTGCACGCTTCTGCTGAAGCTTTCAAGAATGAAGTTGATATCCCTCTTGGTTCTATTGGTAATATTCTTCATGGAGTTTAGAGTTGCCCCTTTTGAATCTATCTTTGTGTTGATGAACTTGAGAAGTTGGATAGATATATCGAGGATCTCTTTTGAGAGATTTTGGATCAGAGACAACCAAAGTGATTTTTATTTTAACTTTTTACTATTTGGGTGTGTCTTTGTGGTCTTGATCTATGAATTTCAATATTGAAAACAAATGAAATTGGTATCTTGTGATTTGTGAAATTGATAAAAGGATTAATTACACTTTTCGTCCCTGAAAATGGTGTCATTGTTCACTTTTATCCTTGTATTTTAAAAATGTTCAATACAGTCCTTGTTTATTAGGAAATTTTGTTTTGTCTGAAAATGGTGTTATTGTTCACTTTTATCCTTATATTTTTTTAAAAATGTTCAATACATTACCCTTGTGTATTGTATCCGCTCTATTTTGGTCCCTAACATTGTATTGCGCATTACACAAGGACTGTATTGAACATTTTTAAAATACAAGGATAAAAATGAACAATGACACCATTTTCAGGGACGAAAAGTGTAATTAATCCTTGATAAAAAGAGGGGTTTTTGTAGTAGATAAAAAAGTTAATTATTTTATTTTATTTTATTGCGAATGTTAGAAATGTTATACATCCATATGAATTTGAAGAGTGTGTTTTGGTTTGAGCTTAAATGGATTTTTTTGTGAAAAAGGTTTAGCTTCGAGTTCCACTTTTGTGGAATGTCACTTCAAAAATCTGTTTTTGTTGTATTGATTTTTTTTTTTTAATATGAATGTTAGATATGATATAAATCTGGAAGTATTTGTATTGTGACTTTGGATTTGAGCTTAAATGGAATTTTGTGAAAAAGTTTGCTTAGAGTTCAGTTTTTGTAGAATGTCACTTCAAAGATCTATTATTTTGTCGTTTTTAATCATGTTATCCTACAAAATAGAGGGAAAGCGAGATCTATGAGATTCACAGATCGACCTCAGTGTAATTTTACAGTTTTGCTTCTATTTTTGTCGCTTATAAGGAGTAACAATGATTGGAGAATTGTTCTTTTAAATATTTTTAAAATTGAATTTTGGTGGCTGTTTAAAAAAAGAGTTGTGCTTCTTTTAAAAATGAATTTAGAATTCAACACCATGAGATTTTGAGTTTATTGATTTATTTTAATATGATTCATGCTTAACTTTTCTTTTTATGGAATGAAAATCTTACATTTATCTTTTTTTTATTATTTTTAATCTTGTTTTCAAATAAATAATAATGAAAAGTAACTATTGAATTTAAAGGTCTATCTTGGTGTATATTTTTTAGTTATAGTTTTATTTATGGTATAAAAAGAGCTAATACCGATTATTGAATTCTTTTTAATTATTTATTTAGTATTTCAAGCAGTGACCGATGACTTTGAAGGAGGATTCCTCTTGGAGTGGTGGGAGATATTCAGTGAACTCTACTTTTCAAAGATGACCAACCAACAAGGAGATTAACAAGTTACTATAGAGCTATAAACAATAATATGAGGATAAACTATGCAAGTTATTTTATGTTTTTCTAGTTTCATAGTTGAATATAGTTAAAGTTAGTTCATTTAAATTCAATTTTATGAAAAAATTTAGATGATACAATGAAATGGAAAAGGAATTACATAGCATGTATCAAGATCTTTCTTACCATGGTTTACCTTTTAAGTGGAGTTGCATTAAAAAAAAAAACTTAACTATATTTTCTATGATTTCTAAAAGCCATTAACTTTTTAATTCTCTTGTATTATCATATAAGAATGTTTTAGAAGGAATCTAATACTTAAAATTGAAACTTTAATTGGAGTGGTTCTATAAATGGCATCTCATATATTTCAAATCAAAACATTACTTTTAATATCTCTAACTTCTTATCTTCTTATTTGCACCATCCACATGTTTTTTTAGCTTTTAGTGAGTTCTTCAGTAGAAAGATCTTAACTATTTTTATGTTAATAATAAAAGTAACTCAAATAGTTAAAACCAAAATCTTAATTTTATATATCTATTTTTTTCTTTTATATTTGACGTGGAATTATTAAATTCATTACTTTGAAATACTATAATTCTCTTATCCTAAATTTACAGACTATATAGCACAAAGACTAAGGATGCAAGAAACAAATACAAGAACCTTTGAACAAGGTTCAAGTAGCACAAGGGAGACACAACGAACATTTCAAAGGCCACCACCATTTTCAAGGCCGGGTGTAAGCTCATTGGATTTCCAATCAACTAATGAAGCCTGAATAAGAGGAGACACCACAAACTTCCCTTTTAATATCTTGAATGATAGATCCGGAGGACAACCAGATCATCTTAAAAGCATGCACCAAAGCATGCAAGTTCCGAGTTTTCAAAGAACCTATACTTCAAGTTCTTCACCTAATTTACTCGGGTACAGTCCATACTATCAAATTTTTTTTTTTGACTATTGAGTCATTTAAATTTTTGATACGTAGATATGATCTCTTTCTAATTTTCAATGTACGTGGTTAAGGAATTTCTCTAATCTTGGATGGCAAAGCATGCAACAAACGGTGAGTGATAAATAATTATGCTTCACATTTTACTTCTTATTTCAAAATAAGCTAATATCAAAAGTAATGAATTAACTAGTGAATTTGTTTGTCCTAAATAAGTTTTAAAACATTTAGTAGTTTTGTGATTTCATGTGTTCATCTTCTAAGTAAACTTTTTGCTATTGTTAGTTTTATTCATTGCAACTTAATCTAGACAAAGTGTGGATTTATGTGAATTGTTTTGCAGGAGTTTAAGCGCCAAGAGATGACTACTACTATACTTTCACAAACTTTAAGACGGCCAAGGCCACCAAGATCAATGTACTTAGTATCAGATTGCCTAATCCAGGTCGATCTTATCGTCTTCTTTTTTTTAAAAGAAGAAAGAGATGAAGAAAACATATAAATACGAAGAAAAAAATATGTGCAAATTTCACCAATATTTTGGTATTGTATTTTTTAAAGTGTTATTTTCAACTAAAATTAGTTATCATAGGTATCAAAGCAAAAACCCTAAATGGTATCAAAGCGAAGACCCTAACCATATGCATGCCTAGTTTAAATTGTTAATGTAGTACTACTTTTGATCGTTTGGATTCATCACAACGTTTACTTTGAAATAAATATATTGATAGATATAGTACCCCTTGTGATTTCTTGTGTTTTTGAAAGTATTATTTTAAAATGAAGTATATTTGTCATTGGTATCGAGTCAAATGCCTAGTTGAAAATTTTAAAATATATGCATACTATTTTTTTTAGCTTATTAACCTTTTAAGTTGGATCAAGCTCATCTGACGCAATATTAATTTTCATACAGTACCAAACCAGTTGACAAGTCCAAGGTCGTCATTGCCATCGTCGTCAAATGCTTGTCATCCAAAAGCACAATATAAGAAACACAAATACTCTTTTTATCTTTGAACACAACAATACACAAATTAACCATTTTTATTAAATACAGCAAGGATGGAACCAATTTTCATCACCAAGAAGTCAATTTGCTTTGCAACATAGACGACCCACTTGCTTAGAAGAGCAGCACCAGCTTCAAGGAGGTGCAATTGGCAATGCTTTCAGAAGAACTCAGAAAGATTCAAGTGTGGAGGTAATTAGTTAATTAATCAAGCTTTCTTTTATTTCTCTCTAATATGTTATCTTTAGATTAGCTGCCAACATGTTTTTTTGTAGAGGGTGCCACAATTATTGTTAGGAGGGATGCGACCAAGAGAGCAAATAAGTAATAAAAGAAAACAAGCAGAAGAGGCAAGATGTTTATCATTTTATTTTTATCAATTAATTTGTATGAAATGAAAATTCATAAGAACTCTCTTATGAAATTTATGATTTGAATTTCAGATAATAGAAAAAGAAAGAAGCCATGTATCGAAGGTAAAGACATGAATGCACTTAGAAAGAGTGGAGAACCTTCATACATAACCAGTCTAATTCTTGAAAACTCATCTGACTATGCATCAATGCCTTTTGATTCATTAGAATCATTTGAGTTCCTCCAAAGCAATGACTTCTTTGCTACAGTAAAGAATAAAGGACTTGTAAGAACATTGTAACCATCGCTTTTACATTTTTTTTTTGGGTTAAAGTCATTTTTGGTCCTTGAAAACAGGGCCAATGTTCATTTCTATCCCAAAAATTTAAAATCTGTTTAATACGGTCCACATCAGCATATACTGCCACTTATAACTCCACATCAGCAAAATAACGACCTAAACATAATAATAAAAAGATTATATGCATTTCATTGGTATTCCACATGACCGCCATATCAGCAATAGGGACCAAAAATACCAAAATACGGAATATATAGGGACCCAAAATGTCAAATTATGCAATACATAGGGACCATATTGAACAAATTTTGAATTTTGGGATGGAAATGAACATTGGTCCTGTTTTCAGGGACCAAAAATGGCTTTACCCCTTTTTTTTTGTAACAAACTGAATGAACTTACATTGTTTTATTGGCAGAATGATCTCATTGATCTCAATGATGTTTGCTTGGAAAATATCATGGAGCAAGCACTTTTCCGTGGAGAGAAAGGTGACATAGCTAAGCCGTCTTCCATGGTATTAAAGCAAAGTCCTATTGAAGAGGAAGATGCTCCAAAAGACTAGATGTTTAATAAATTAGATTTGAAATTCTTAATTCTTTGAGTATTCTTTTATTTTCTTGATGTGTTTCTTGCTGAATTTTGTTGCAGGTGATGGAGATGAGAGGACTGGATTTTGATTGAAGAATTGTCGATATGGTTAAATTTATGTTTTTAGCTTTAGTTGCATGTTTTTCAAAATTTTGCTTTGTCTCTTGATTTAGAATTTCATCTTATGAGAAGTTTTAATAAAAACCATGAAATGGTTTGAGTTTAATATAATTGTAACACCCGCCTCTCAACTTAGGCAGATGTCATACCAGCCAGGTCGGGAGTATACCTAACCCAAAGGCAGTTATCTCAATATATATCATGTGGAAGAAATAAACACTTAAACCCACAACCTGTTTATTAAACACATATAAACAAACATGTCTAGAGTATGTGTTAAATATAAAACATATAAAAGTATCAGGCAACTCTGCCATAGATACAACACTGGTCATATATCAAAACCCACTACTCGTACGTCAGAGCCATCTATGGAGAACTTCGCTCTCCTTCTCATGTATTAAGTACACCTACAAGGAAAATATAAGGGGGACAAAGAGTGACATGAGCTACTTGAGCACAGTGAGTATCGATACTAGTCTATGATAGAATATCTGAAGATCAGGTACTATCCAGATAATCTGTATATGTTTAAGAAAATCCGAAGGAATGCTAATCATATGCATTATATTTAATCTACATCAACATGCCAAGCATGACAGAAAACTCAGATAAATCCACTCACATGCAATCCTAATGTCATTACATGAACACTATGAATGATATTACAAGTATCCTGGGTGGAGCGTACTCATCACCCTTGGCGAACTCCTCCACCTCGCACAGCCTCTTCTCTCCTTCTCCCGGGGAGCTTTGACGGAGTTTTGTGGAAGGTCGCGTCGCGGACCATACTGGCTGAGTCGAGTCGATCCCCAGCCGTCTGCATCGCTGTGAACTCCTTGTCAATATGTTCCGTCTATCTGTCCTTGCGTACCAGCCTCGCTACCTGTCTCCGGCCGATCGACAACAAGTCCTCCGCGCCCTCTTCTCCCTCCGGCCAGCGACAAGGATTCTGCCATCAAGCTCAACTCCAACGAATTGTGGAAGGCCCAGGAATTCTCAGGTTGGTCGGATGTATAAGAGGGATTAATTGGATAATTGTTGAGATGAAATTTTATGAAATTAGGTGTTCGCTTCGGTGAATGATTATGTACAAAAATTGAGGAAATTAATGAATTCCGTCCAAAGATTGACTTATTTTTCAATGATGCACACCAACTGTTCGTATAAATGTTTCATAGAAATCAAAGGGGTTTTAACTAGTGTGGGAGCTGAATTCATATGGCTCATGTTGAATGCTAGATGTTTGGAAGCATACCTATAGTGTTAATTAAATGGTTGTAGAAAGTATGAATCAAGAGACCTTCATGTTATAATTAAGTTATTAATCAATATTACCCTTGTCATGCTTGATGAAATGCCACATTGAACTTGTATACAAACTTCATGCTTTATGAATTTAGATTAGGTTGTGAATTTCCCTATGTGATCATGTATTAGTATGAACAAGAAAGTTAGGGATATCTTGTTAGCAAATCAATAGGAATAATAGAGATGCATGCCAAGTATTGTGTTAATGCCTCAAAGGATTGTACTAGAACATGCAAAGTTGACCTTAATCTCTCCTTAATTATGCCATTATAACTTGATTAGTGCTACCATAATGAATGGAATTGTTCATGAAAATCTATTAGAGGTGTCCCTAATGGCTGCTGTCCGAAGGGGATCTAATTGCAGCTATAAGAACTGAGATAGTACCTGCAGTCTAGCTATCCCGTTCGAGGGGTAGCTGGGTAAATTGTACTACTCTGATCATAGAATGTGATATGTCATTGGAAAGTTCTTGAAATTAAATTTCTAACGAGCCCTGGATCGGAGAAATCCGATCTCTAGATTAGAAGATATGACTGTTTCTTTCCGACTGCGTATGACCGATAGAATTTTGCCAACCTATTGAATGTTTGTATTGAGTTTAATTTGATGGGGTTATGGAGAAAGATTGGGAATTATTGTTGTGGTTTCATGGTGGGATGTTAAATGATTTTTACAACTAACAATAAAGGATGAATGCATGGAAGCATGAATTGTAAATTTGTGTTTCAATAGATACAACCACCACATTTCTATGGATGTGTTTGGCATGCCTATATAGTGTTTGTGTTAATGCCGTATTAAGATTAGTGGGCTGTGATGATTGTCAATTAAGTTAAGTGTTGTTGGGAATAACCTCCTGATTACCTAGGTTGTGAGAGGTGATGATTAAGGTTAAGATTGTTTAATAGAAGTGGGGTATTTCTGAATGTGCACTTGAATTGCTTGAAGGAATGCTTGTAGAACTAGCCATAAGAGGTACATAGCTTATGAGCATATGTGAAGGCCCAAGATGGGTTGTCGGTTAGTAAAGACCATGCTTTGTATTTAAGTAAAATATTATTATTTTAGAAATGCTAGGTGTTCGTTGTGTAGTGCATATAAATTATGGATACAACCTTAATGACACTAATTAGTACTTTTAATGTCATTGAGGCCTTGGAATATGCAAACACTTGGTTTTGTGATGAATAAGAGGGAGTTGGGCCTAAACTTCGGTTTTGGGTTAAATTGACTCAAGCTCTCCTTCATAGTGAAGATTAATTAAATCCTTATAATGTGATTAAGTTCTTGATTATTTAATGAAGGGTGCCAAGGCCCATATCTAAAATAGAAATAGATCTCTTATTATGTATTTTAAATAGGGCCCAAAGCTACATTTGACTTTGGCCTATGGTTAATTAGGAAAAGTAGTTAATAAAGAGATTATGATCCATGAACTAGTATTCATTATAAGTTGCTATTATGATTACTAGGAAAAGAGAAGAACACCGCTGGAATGATGGGAGGATCAGGTCAAACTTGAATTACTAAGGACATCCTGTGAGTTGACAAATTTGGAAATCTTGTTGCATGTTTTGATTTGCTTTACCATGATTTCTTTATATGAGATTTAACATGTGTTTTCATTCACCAGTTTGTAATTGTTGTTAGTTTTCACCGCTATTATGAATTATGAATTTCATGTGCTATTTATGCTTGTGAATGAGCATGACATGTTTATGAAGAAAATAAAAGAAAAGGCATGAATTACATATTGATTGGTTGCACCATGTTTATACCTGTTGTGGACCCAGAGGAGGCATGGTAATAGTGCCGTAGTGGTCTTCGGACCGTGTACGGTACCGAGTTAGGGAAGTGGGCATTTTTAACATGTTTTTCACTACATGCATATTTTTCAAAATGTTTTTAAAAAGATAAACCCTTCCCGACTTGTACGGATGCTCGATATCATATACAATACGTATTGTGAAATGGTACAAAGCGGAGGATTATGAACGGCCATTGCGATTATTCATTTCGCACAGAACTCAGGTTGACCACAAGGGTTAGGATAGGGGTGCAAGATAGATCAATATGAGGCCTCCATTTTCTGTACTTATGATAGGACCATGATGTATGTTGTGTTTGATTTCTTCTCGGTTTTTCATTGATATGCTCGGCATGCTATCCAGATTAGAAGATAATGCACAGACATACATGCTTCGGTTTTCCTTATATTTGTACAGAGTATTTTTATAGAAATGATTACTTTTTACTATTTATGAGCTTGTGCTCGGCAGAGCTGTCTAAACTCACTGAGCTTGAGTAGTTCATCCCTTTCTCACGTTTTTCTTACAGGCAATAGACACAGATCTAGGTAGAGTTTCATGTCTATGTGCGAGACTCGGTTACCTGTAGTGGCTCTAGCGTCCCTTAGGAGTTTTTAGTTTGATTGTTATCATGTTGTACTTTTTTATGGAGACTTGACTTATTGGACACAGATGATATTCTGTGGTGTGTTGTAGTTGTGAGACTCTCCTTTATGGTTGAGCTTATTTATATGTTATGATGTTATAATTTATTGTCTCCAGATCTAGTATGATAGTAATTGTTTAATAGCCTTAGGCTCAAGACACCCTCCTGGGCTGGCTGGTGTGGTATCTGTCTCGGTAGGGAGATGGGTGTTACACGTGTATCATTCGACTGAGGCTCGATGGAGACGTCAACTGTCCTCAAGTTTGATTTCAAGGCAACGAACAACGACGTTGAGTATGAGGCACTGATCGCTGGAGTACAATTGGCCCTTAGTATTAGTATTTAGAGCCTATGCGCCTATATAAACTCTCAACTGGTCGCCAGGCAGATGAATAAGAAATATAAAGCCCGAGATGGAAACATGTATATATACAAGACTGAAGTGAAAGAACTCACTTAGAAGTTCAAGCAGCTCCATATCATAAAGATTCCTTGGTCAAATAATAAGGAAGCCAACTTCCTTTTAAAGCTTGCCTGCTGTAATAACCACTCCCGGATATTTCGGTAAAATCTTAAACTTTTTCGTACATCATTTATTTTGTCTTGTTAAAATTTTTCTTTTTGTTGGATTAATACTAATGTCCAGGCGATGTTTTGACTCCCGATATTTTATTTGAAAATTATCTGGAAAGTTTGGGACTTGCATATAAAAGTTTTAAATTGATAAAGTTTAGAATGTAAGTTTGAGTAGTGCCCGATTTAACTGGACTTGACTAAATCCGATCAACTTGATTTAGTCTGGACTTTTGTCTGAACCCAATCAACTTGGCTCAATCCATTATTTCTCTCATTACTCACTCAATCCGATTGAACCCAACCATCTTAAAACTAGTCCAAACCCAACTAACTTGACTCAATCAAATCATCTAACTTAGTATTAAATCCAATCTGTTCTTTTAAACTAAACCAGACCCAATTCGCTAATTGATTTAGTCCACTTACTTAATTGATTTGATCAAATCAATTTGATTCAAAATCGGACCCAGACTCAAACTGAATTCAAATAAGTTGGCTTGAACTGGGTTCGTCTTCAAGCTCGGGACAGACCTTGACGGAGAGGAGGGGAGAGCTGGTGGTTCTCGGTGGCGCATAGAAGGCTGAAGTCGCCTCTGTCCCATGGTCCCTGTCAGCTACTAGTCCGGATCAGAGAGCCCTCGAGTCCTCATCACCGGAGCGCGTCTGTCCCCAGCCACGATCTATCCTCACCGGCGCTCAGCCCCGCGGCAATAGACAGACGAAAAACTCAACATCTCTCTCTCTCTCTCTCTCTCTCTCTCTCTACCCCTCATGCATGCATGACTGTCATCAAGAATTCAAGAATACAAAGCGCGAGGGACTTACCGGCAGACGGTGGTGCTCGTTCTGATCTCATGATGAGTTTTCCTTCTCCGTGCGGCAATAGGTATCTGGCGATCGCTCTCTGGCTAACGGTGATCCTTCGATGCTCCCCCGTTTTTCCTCCCTGTCTCTCTGTCTCTCAATCTCTCACGGAGAAGGTGGTGGCGACGTTGGCTTCCAGATGATCACCAGCGATCCAGAAGGTTCCTACCCTATTTATAGATACCAGGGGGAGCTTATCCGATCTCTGAATTTATCTCCAACTCTAAATTCTAGTTTATCCTCGTTTTAAATTTTGTTTCGCAGCTTCAAAGGATCGGATAAAACTCCACGGCGGTGCTCGCGGCGGCGAGGTGCTGGAGAAAAAGTTTCAGTTGCCTCGCGATCGCTCTCCTACGGATGGGTGGCCTTGATCGTGCGCAGCGATCCAACGGCCTCTTTTTAATCCTTCTACTCGTATCTGGCTTCGTTTTTTATTGACTCTGATTAGACGAGAGCGAGCGGCCGGATATCACCCTCGTGCCTTGAACTTACTCGCCCTCTTGAGGTGAACGGCTGCCATTATTCCTGGCTGATGAAGCGTTACGAGCGGTCCCGATTAGATCCTCTGCCTAGAGCTTGAACTAGATCGCGTGATCTTTAAATCTCCGCTGTCCGTTTCCTCCAACGTGTCCCTCTGCATGATTCTCGTGACGCTTTCACTTAAGTCTTCCTATTTTATTTACTTTACATGTAGGTCCCTTGGTTGAGAGAGGCGGATAATTTCCCTCAGGTTCTCCAATTTTCCAAATTTACAAGTTTGTCCTTGACAGCTCCAATAAAACGTATTTAAGGTATTTTCCATTTTGATCTACCTTTATACTTTCCATCCAAGTTTAGTAAACTCTCTTAATTGGCAAGTTAATCACTTAATCACCTTAAGGAGGAGTTAGAAACCTTTATTCAAGTAATAATTCAAACATTTCGAAACTTGGGAGACTCTCCCTTATTTTCTAAACAAATAAAAATAACTAATTAATTCTTAAAAAGAAAACATAAACCCCTAAAGACCAACACTTAAAACATAGAAATTTTTTGAGTTTACAGCTCCCCTCCGTCAGCCTCGTCCCCCTCCTCCGGCGGTTGCCCTTGATCTACCCCCATGTAACGCCGCCCCACCTCTGTCCGGCCAACCCTTCGGTGCCGATTGCAGCCCCGTTGAGGAGCACCAGTGCAACGCCTTCGATTTGGGAGGGAACACGACAGTAAGACGAACCCCGGTAGGTGTTAATATGTTAATTATAGATCTGAAAGCGATGATTATGGAATTTAACAAGTTAATTAGGGAATTAATGGGTTTGGAACATTCTATAGGTGCATGGTAAGGATTGAAGGCAAATCGAGACGAGTTAACCGCCACCCTAATATTCGGTGAAATGAACACTCTTTTGAATGAATGTTTGAATGTATGATTAAGTGCAAGAAGAGAAGTAATGTTGTATGAATGGATTTAATTGATTGGATGAATGTTTGTATGATTTCGGGGCCCTCCAAATAGAGGAAGTGATACCAAATTTTCATAGGAAATTTTAGTATTAATACTTAATTAATCCCCCTTAATTATGCTTAGCATCTAATCACTTTTAAGGAGAACGTTAGAAGTTTTTAAATTGAGATTAGAATGAAGTGAGAACTAAATCCTCTATTTGAGAAATTATGTATTTTCATTCCTTAGAAATACGGAGTTCATGTTAAGAGAAATCATACCCTAGTTAATTTAATGTATTTACCGTACCTTAACGAGTCCAATTAGAGTATAAGATAAGAATACGGTTTCTGTATTCTTATGAAATTTTAAAGCATGTATTAGATCTTAAATAAGAATCATGTTTAGATAGTTTAATGAGTGTATCGTATTCTATTGAGTTTAAGGTAGAGTATGGGTTAAGAATATGGTCTTCGTATTCATAACTTTCGTACTTCGATTATCAAGAAAGGGAAAAGGGAAAAGGCAAAGGCAAGTCAGCCGCTGTTGAAGGACCGAGCCAATCTTAAGTTCAGACTAGACTCAGATGAGTGGACTTCACCATAAATCTAGATTTATTTCATGTATTTACCATAATTTTGGTTTCTCGTATTCTTATGAGATTTATATCGGTTTGTGATTTGCCGATGGATTTTATCGCTATAGTTGCATAGTGATTTCATACTTGTTATAAGCTATGAAACTGAAATAGCATGATTATTATAAAGTGAAACCTTAAATGGTAGATATTGATATTCATCCGTGTCGTGGTTGCTCCCTAGCTAGACATAGACGATTGATCCAGTGGGGCTCAAGATAGAGCCCATAAAGGATAGTAGATGATATCGGGTTAAGGAAGGGATTTGTTTTAATCCGTTTTTCTTAAATAAAAATGTTTGTGAAATCATTTTCTATATAAAACCCCTTCCCGACCCTTTTGGTGCCCGAATCAGATATGAGATGCACGCGTGATGATTGATACAGTTTGGTTGATTATACCACTGGTCATCAGGTCTTTGATATGAGACGCGTGACGATTGATACAGTTTGGTTGATTATACCACTGGTCGTCAGGCCTCGGGTACTGGATCGGATTATTCCGCTGTCTCTCGATCATTAGGATCCGGTTATCCGGCTGATGACAGCTAGGTTCATTCAGAGTATTGAACTAGGGTTGCACGTTGATACGATACGAGGCCATTGCATATATATGTTTACTATATGCATGATATGATATGAGATTACTTGTGTGTTTTCTTTGGATTTCTGATCGTGTTAGCATGCTTATATAGATTTAAGATAATTGTGCTGACCTTCATGATTTAAACATGCACTGCTTTCGTACTAGTATTTTAGTACAGATGACAGGTATGTAAAATACATGGTGGAGTTGTTCTTCCTCACTGAGCTTGTATAGCTCAGCCCCTTTTGATTACTGTCTTTCTATTACAGGATCTAGACTTGGATCTGGATAGTAGCTCGTGTCTCGAGCAAGGATCAAAGTTTAGTTGGCTCTAGCGTACCTGTCTTTATGTCTAGTTTGTCGGGTTGTATTTTATAATATAATTATGTTTTTCTTTCCGTTGTATTTGGGGTCGTAGTTGCCCATACCTCTGAGTATTGTACTCTATTTATGACTTGGGTATGAATATGACTTCCGGTGTGTAACCAGTTATCTTTATACAATATGAAATTTTATCTAGAGTACTTTATCGATTTCAGGTTTAAATTACACAGCTTATGGGCTGGGTACACTCCCGACTCAACTGGTGTGACATCTGTCTCATTAGAGGGATGGGTGTTACACGCGGGGCCGTTTCCTCCCTTGTGAGCATTAGGCTGTGTCGAACAAGGGATTGTATTGCTTGTAGCTGCCCCTTCTTTGTGGCATGTGCATTTTCGAATCAGGAGAGGAAGAGGAAATCAGAGTGGCGAATCAATTGGTGGTAAACATGGCGTTTATCATTGAAGCATCTCCTGTTTCACTCTAACCAAAGGCTCCAGGTCATGGCAAACACAAGCAGGTTCCAGCCTGTGCGGAGTTCCTTCTTTAATCGTTTGGAGATTGGGGAACTCCCATAGATCTTGTATCATGGTGGGGGGGTTCCCATAGTGTACCCAGATCTCAGCTTAATATTAGCATTTAAGGAATAGGTGTCCTATGGTTTTATCTTCTTTGTCGCATAGGTAACAACATGTCCTTTACCCTATCCAGTTTCTCTTTGCCAGGTTTTGTATCCTGGGGAGCTTGTCTTCCCTTGCTAGCCAGACAAAGAGTTTAACTTTCAAGGGGGAAGCTTGCTTCCAAAAGGACATAGGGAGGAAGGTTCTCATTCCTCCATCCATCCTGAAACGATATAAGGACTAGACAGTAAAGTACTGATTCGGGGTGAGTCTCTATAGTCTTCTATCTATTTGGTTTGTTTCTCCCTGGGTTAAGTGTTCTCGGATGCTTTGGATCATTTCTTCTGCTTCTCGTGATAGGGGCTCTGGTTTGAGGAGTGGCATCCCTTGTTATTGCCTCTGTCTGCCTTCCAAGAATGTGTGTTCCACTTTCATCCATAGGGTTTGGAATTCTAGACATGTCCTCGATGGGTTGTGTTCATTAATCCAGTTGTCAAGCCATAGCCATGTTGCTCCTCTGACCTTTGGTTTCATGATCATATTAGCCATGGTGAGCCATTGTTCCATAATCCCCTCCTACAAGTAGGATACTCGTATAGGTACTTCCCTGAACTGATTTATCCATGTATTTTGATAGTAGGCATGTGCAATGATTCTTCCACATATTCCTATTTCTCCTCTCAGGAGATGCCACCACCACTTGCCTAGGAGTGCTTCGTTGAAAGCTTTCAAGTTGATAATACCCCAACCCCCTAGCTCCTTGGGCCTAGTTAGTCTCTCCCATTGCACTAGATGGTAGGCTTTTGATTCTAGGTTGGCTTCTCTCTATAAGAAGTTCCTGCGGATTCCTTCGATTTGGCGAGTGACCCATTACGACAATTTGTACATGGTCATCCAATGGTTGGGGATTGTCGACAGGGCTGAGTTGAGAAGTGTGAAGCGTCCTTCTATCCACATAAGTCTTCCTTTCCATGAGGCCAATTTGTTTTGTACTTTCTGGATAAGTTTTCTCCAATCCTTCTTCTTGGGTCTGCTTCCGGCTAGGGAATGCCCATATAGCTTATTGGGAGTGGGTTTAGCTGACACCCTATTATCGAGGTCACTCTTCTAGCGTTGGTGTGCATTGTCCTAATGGGGACAAGGGCACTTTTGTTGTAGTTGATTCTCAACCCCGATAATCCTTCGAACAGGTAGAAAATGAGCTTCAACGTTTCAAAGTCGCTTGTCTTCCCTGAGGTAAGAATTAGGAGGTCATTCGCATAGAAGAGGGCTACTATTTGTTCACTCCCTCTGGGTCCAATTTTGTATCTCTCCAGGAGGTGTTCCTGCACGGCTCTTGTCACCATTGTAGTGAGGATATCCATGGCTAGGATGAACCGTAGGGGCGAGAGTGGGTCTCCCTGCCTTAATCCTCTTTTGTGCCTAACATATATCATTGGGGTTCCATTGATTAATAAATTGGATTTTGATGAGTACAGAATCGTTCTGATCCAGCCCAGCCACCGTTGCGCAAAGCCCCGTGCTTGGAGTACCTCAAGGAGGAAGTCCCAGTCCACCGAATCGAAGGCCTTATCGAAGTCTACTTTCATCAACACTCCCCCCTTTGATTTCATTCTGTATATGATCTCTTCCGCCACCACTATGCTGTCATGGATACATCTTCCTTTGATGTACACTGTTTGGTTCTCTTTCACCAGCCCTGAGATAACCGTCTGACGACGGTTGGTCAAAACCTTGGTGATGATTTTAATGGAGCAGTTTAGTAGGCTAATGGGCCAGTGTTCATTAATTGATGGTGCCCCGTTGGACTTCGGGATTAGAAAGATGTGTGC
The DNA here is from genome assembly GCA_026586065.1 of Dioscorea zingiberensis. Lineage (NCBI taxonomy): Eukaryota > Viridiplantae > Streptophyta > Magnoliopsida > Dioscoreales > Dioscoreaceae > Dioscorea > Dioscorea zingiberensis. The sequence goes on along the minus strand of CM048818.1, from coordinate 17,802,332 downwards.
CCAATCAGTCTCTCTAGGTCTGTTGTGCCCTGGTACAGCTCCTGAAAGGTTTGTAGGATGTCATCTTTGATGAAGTTACATCCCTGTTGGTATAGGCTCATAGGGAAGCCGTCTGGTCCTTGCGCCTTATCCGAGTTGAAGTCTTCTATGGCCTTGAAGATCTCTCCTTCTGTGAATGGATTGTCCAGGTATGCCAAGTCCTGCTGTTCTGATCCGATAAAGATCTTGGTCCAATCTGTGGAGTACCTGTTTGCCTGCTGGGTTCCGAAGATCCGGGTAAGGTGCTCTGTCACCCCTTTTGCGATATCAGCTGACACTTTTAAGGTGTGTCCATCTATTTTAATTTGGTGTACCCAGTTTGTGTTTTTCCTCTAGTTGGCTATGGAGTAGAAGAATTTGGTATTTTGGTCCCCTTCCCTAAGCCAAGTTATTCTTGAACATTGTCTCCAATGTTCTTCCTCCAACCTGATCAGATTATCATATTCAGTCCTTTACGCCTGTTGTCGTTCCTCCTCTGAGGCTGATAGCGGTTGTTGCTCACTCTTGATGTCCATCCGTTCAATGTCTTCTATCAGTTCCTCCTTTCTTTATCTTTGTGCTTGTTGGTTCTCCTTGCTCCATCTTCACAGTCTTTCCCTTATCAGAGTAAGTATTTTGGCCTATTTGTAAGCTCCCTCCCCGCATAATAATTATGTTACCACCAATGTTTTGTCATTTCCCAGAATCCCTTAACTTCCCCTAGCTTCTATTAAAGCGAAAGGGATATTGTTTGGGTTCCTGTTGCCCACACTCTAAAACAATAGGCACGTGATTTGACCGTATGCGTGGTAGTGCCTCCTTCCATATTCGGGGGAAGGCTATTATCCACTCTAGAGATAGGAGGAATCTATATAGCTGGATAATGGTCGGGGATTGTCTTCCGTTTGTCCAGGTATACTTTTTTCCGTGTAGCAGGGGGTTGTCTAATTGAAGCTCCTCAATAAGGTTATTGAAGTCCCTCTGTTCCTGAGCATTTCCGGCCCCTGAGCTTCTATCTGTTTGGGTTCGGGTCGAGTTGAAGTCTCCTCTGATCATCCATGGGCCCTGCCACCTCCTGCGGATGGTTCTCAATTCGTCCCAGAAAGCCGGTTTATATTCCTTTCGGCAGGGGCCCTAGACGGTTGTTATGATCCATGAGGTATGGTCTACCATGTTCTCTAGGATAGCTATCACTACGTACGTGTTAAGGAATTCCCCGATCTTCCAGAATTTTGTTGCCTTCCACCCGATGCAATATCCATCTCTTGTGTCGCAAGCTGGTAGGATCAATCTCTCTGTATAGGAGGATCCCCCTATTGATCTCTAGATTCTATTGTTAATGGCTTATAATTTTGTTTCTTATAAACAAAACAGGTCAACCTTGTATACTGCTATGAAATCCAGGACTAGGAATCTTTTCTTACGCTTCCCTAGCCCCATGACATTCCATGATATGACTTTCATCATGTTAATTTAGTCAGGTTCTGTGTTTGTTGGCGGTGAGGGGGCCTAGTTGCACCTGCGCCCCAACATTCCTTTTTGCCTCAATGCGCCTCATGTGTCTAAGCACCCGGTTTGCATTCCCTTCTAGGTGTTCAAGTTGTACTCCCACCTTTAGCGCCTTTGAGATGATCTCCTCATCCAGCTAATCTGAGAGTATGAGGGGAACCTTGGTAAGGTTAGAGTGGTCCTCTTCGGGTTCGGACTGTCCTGTCCTTCTACTTTTCCTCTTAGTGGTCTTCTTTTCTTTCCTTTGAGTTTTTTGGGTTGTCAATTCTGAGGTGTCCTCTGGTGGTTTAATTTTCCTTGATCGGCCTCATGGTTTCAGTACATTTGTTTGGGCTACCTGGGTTTCATTTGGTGGGGGGTCTGGGACTACTTTCCTTGCAGCTTCATGGTTTCCTTCACAGCTTTGAGGGCCATAATGGTTCTCCTCTTGTGTTTTACCGACAGTAATTAATGTCCATGCTTCCTCAGTGATAAGGTTCCAAGAATTTCCAATTTTCTTGAGTGTTGCTTTGTTTAGGTCTGATTTGATCTGATTTACTAGTGATGTGATGATATTATCCTGTAGGCAAAGGGTAAATATAAGGCTCTAGTGGGCCTGATTCATTAGAGGATATATTCATTACATAGGGTTCAGCTTTGCCTGTTTTACTAGGCTTTGTTGGGCCTGAAATAGTAGTGGCTACTACATTGAGTTTAGTTGGGTTATGCTCATGAGTAGAGTGTATCGGATCAACTTGGGCTGGACCATGTACATGTAGCATGTCTGGTGAGGGAGTGGGGTGGGCTTCATTTCCATCCAACAATTTCTTCATACGTGAATGCTTCATTTTCATCCAACCATTTCTTCAGAGTCAAATGCTTATCAATGCCTAATTGGATCGTGTATCACATTTTCATAGCCAAGCTGGATTATTACCTACACCAATTAAAACAAAATAGCAAAACAACACTAAAATAATATTTTCCTACGGGATTCTTAAAAAATAGTATTTTTATTCATGAAAATTATATAACAAGCCATGATGGTCCATGTTCCACATATGTCCATATGTCAATAATTTTATACGTCAAAATGATATAATAATGGCCAACATAGATGTAATATGATGCATATTTTAGCACTCATCACCCTCTTAGACAGATTATGTCCTTCTGGAGATCCATAAAGGATATGTGGCAATCATCTCAGAGGAAGATCACTAGCATACAAGGTCCTCAAGTGGAGATATTATTGGCTCACAATGACAAAAGATGCAGTAGCCCTGGTTCAGAAATGCAAAGTATGCCAGTACCATTCGCGGATTTAGCGCCAACTTACCGCCTAACTCACTTCCATCATCTCATGTGGCGTGCTTCTATTGGCTTGTCCACATTTATATAAAAAAAAATAAGAAAGTTAATGGTTGTTGAAGAACCTTGTTGGTCTAGTCTTCGTGAGAGTCCCTCATGACACTTCACTTCTCCTTGTAATGAAAGAAATCTATCATTCATGCTTCCACATCTTCTGTATTTGTATGTAATGCAACTTTTTTGAAATTCAATTTTTCAGAAAATTTTAACTTGTAATAGAATTATTACTCATTGAAATACGAAAGAAGAAAGCCTTGAACATCTTACCAAATTCAAAACATTTATTAAGGTACAAAACCAAAGAAATCAAAACTTGTCATAACTAGAAATAAACAATAATAAACATTCCACTTTTTTTTCCTTATATACATACCCCATGAACAAATTTCCAGTGATTTTTTTCCAATCAACATATTTTTGTTCGAAAAACACTCATCTAAATCTCAATTGAATACTAATCACGAAGGTATATAAATAAATATAATCACACACACACACACACACACACACACACACACACACACACACACACACACACACACACATATATATATATATATATACGGGCCTGATACTTTGCGGCCGATATCGTTTCATTTAGGTCGCCTCATTCTCCTATTTTACATAGTTTTGAGGAAATCCAACCATATGGATGCAAAGAACATCGAAAAATAAGCTAGCATGTCAATTTTCATACAATTTGGGAACTTGTAGGGTTCTCATCTTAACAGGTGAAAATTTATAGAAATCTTATCGGTTCAAAATTTCACCCGTTAAGATGAAAGCCCTATAAGTTCCCAAATTGTATGAAAATTAACATGCTAGCGTATTTTTCGATGTTCTTTCCATCCATATGGTTGGATTTCCTCAAAACACTGTGTAAGTGGGCCAAATGGGAGGCGACCGCAAATGAACAGTAATCCGGTCGACCTTACCTTATCATGCCCGTATATATATATATATATATATATATATATATATATATAGTGTAAAGTTACCCTCACTTGGTCATAAGTAAAGAGACAAAATAGTCTACAGCTGAATGGTCTATCACTGTGAGCCAAATCCACTAAATTTCTATTTTACCCTCATTCCATCTTAATCTCTCCGCCCATTACTTTGTAAAGTTACCCTCACTTGGTCATAAATACCATACTTGCATGGCATCTCTCTCTCTCTCTCTCTCTCTCTCTCTCTCTCTCTCTCTCTCTCTCTCTCTCATTACACTCTCTCAAGCTTTCCTTATGGGTCATCAACCTTGTGATGTAGAGAAGATGTGAGCTTGAAGATGAACTCCATTTTGATATATATACTTTTTTTTGTTTTCATACTTGTATCTGTTTGATCATCTTTGTTTTGATCTATAGGTTGAAGCACTACATCTATGATTACATGATTAGGAAGAAATTGCACGCTTCTGCTGAAGCTTTCAAGAATGAAGTTGATATCCCTCTTTGTTCTATTGGTAATATTCTTTATGGAGTTTAGAGTTGCCCCTTTTGAATCTATTTTTGTGTTGATGAACTTGAGAAGTTGGATAGATCGAGGATCTCTTTTGAGAGATTTTGGATCAGAGACAATCAAAATGATTTTTTTTACTTTTTAGTATTTGGGTGTGTCTATGTGGTCTTGATCTATGAATTTCAATATTAAAAAAAAATGAAATTGGTATATTGTGATTTGTGAAATTGATAAAAAGAGGGGTTTTGTAGTAGATAAAAAAGTTAATTATTTTATTTCATTTTATTGCGAATGTTAGCAATGTTATACATCCGTATGAATTTGAAGAGTGCGTTTTGGTTAGATCTTAAATGGATTTTTTTGTGAAAAGGTTTAGCTTCGAGTTCCAATTTTGTGGAATGTCACTTCAAAAATATGTTTTTTTGTTGTGCTGATTTTTTTTTTTAATATGAATGTTAGATATGCTATATATCTGGAAATATTTGTATAGTGACTTTGGATTTGATCTTAAATGGAATTTTGTGAAAAAGTTTAGATTAGAGTTCGGTTTTTGTAGAATGCCACTTCGAAGATCTATTTTTTAGTCGTTTTTAATCATGTTATCCTACAAAATAGCGGGAAAGCGAGATCTATGAGATTCACAGATCAACCTCAGTGTAATTTTACAGTTGTGCTTCTATTTTTGTCGCTAATAAGGAGTAACAATGATTGGAGAATTGTTCTTTGAAATATTTTTAAAATTGAATTTTGGTGGTTGTTGAAAAAAAGAGTTGTGCTTCTTTTAAAAATAAATTTAGAATTCAACACCATGAGATTTTGAGTTTATTGATTTATTTTAGTATGATTCATGCTTAACTTTTCTTTTAATGGAATGAAAAATCTTGCACTTATATCTTTTTTATTATTTTTAATCTTGTTTTCAAATAAACAATAAGAAAAAGTAACTATTGGATTTAAAGGTCTATCTTGGTGTATATTTTTTAGTTATATTTATAAAAAGAGCTAATACGGATTATTGAATTCTTTTTAATTATTTATTTTGTATTTCAAGTGACTGACGACTTTGAAGGAGGATTCCTCTTGGAGTGGTGGGAGATATTCATTGAACTCTACTTTTCAAAGATGACCAACCAGCAAGGAGATCAGCAAGCTACTATAGAGGTATAAACAATAATCTGAGGATAAACTATGCAAGTTATTTTGTATTTTTCTACTTTCATAGTTGAATATAGTTAAAGTTAGTTCATTTAAATTCAATTTTATGACAAAATTTAGATGATACAATGAAATGGAACAGGAATTACATAGCATGTATCAAGATTTTTCTTACCATGGTTTACCTTTCAAGTGGAGTTGCATTAAAAAAAAATTAACTATATTTTCTATGATTTCTAAAAGCAATTAACTTTTTAATTGTCTTATATTATCATATAAGAACTTTATAGAAGGAATCTAATACTTAAAATTGAAACTTTAATTGGAGTGGTTCTATAAATGGCATCTCATATATTTCAAAACAAAACATTACTTTTTATATCTCTAACTTCTTATCTTTTTTATTTGCACCATCCACATGTTTTTTTAGCTTTCAAGTGAGTTCTTCATTAAAAAGATCTTAACTATTTTTATGTTAATAATAAAACTAACTCAAATAGTTAAAACCAAAATCTTAATTTTATATATCTATTATTTTCTTTTATATTTGACGTGGAATTATTAAATTCATTACTTTGAAACACTATAATTCTCTTATCCAAAATTTACAGACAATAGCACAAAAACTAAGGATGCAAGAAACAAATACAAGAACATTTGAACAAGGTTCAAGTAGCACAAGGGAGACACAACGAACCCTTCAAAGGCCACCACCATTTTCAAGGCCGGGTGTAAGCTCATGGATTTCCAATCAACTAATGAAGCCTGAACAAGAGGAGACACCACAAAACTTCCCTTTTAATATCTTGAATGATAGATCCAGAGGACAACCAGATGATCTTAAAAGCATGCACCAAAGCATGCAAGTTCCGAGTTTTCAAAGAACCTATACTTTAAGTTCTTCACCTAATTTACTCGGGTACCATCCATACTACTAAATTTTTTTTTCTTTTTTTTTCCTATTGAGTCATTTAAATTTTTGATAAGTAGATATGATCTCTTTCTAATTTTCAATGTACGTGGGAATTTCTCTAATCTTGGACGGCAAAGCATGCAACAAACGGTGAGTGATAAATAATTATGTTTCACATTTTACTTCTTATTTCAAAATAAGCTAATATCAAAAGTAATGAATAAACTAGTGAATTTGTTTGTCCTAAATAAGTTTTAAAACATTTAGTAGTTTTATTATTTCATATTTTCATCTTCTAAGCGAACTTTTTGCTATTGTTAGTTTTATTCATTGCAGCTTAATCTAGACAAAGTGTGGATTTATGTGAATTGTTTTGCAGGAGTTTAAGCGCCCAGAGATGACTACTACTATACTTTCACAAACTTTAAGACCGCCAAGGCCACCCAAGATCAATGTACTTAGCATCAGATTGCCTAATCCAGGTCGATCTTATCTTCTTTTTTTTAAAAGAAGAAAGAGATGAAGAAAACATATAAATATGAAGAAAAAAATATGTGCAAATTTTGCCAATATTTCGGTATTATATTTTTTAAAGTGTTATTTTCAACTAAAATGAGTTATCATAGGTATCAAAGCAAAAACCCTAAATGGTATCAAAGCGAAGACCCTAACCATATGCATGCCTAGTTTAAATTGTTAATGTAGTACTACTTTTGATCGTTTGGATTCATCATAATGTTTGCTTTGAAATAAATATATTGATAGATGTAGTACCCCTTGTGATTTCTTGTGTTTTTGAAAGTATTATTTTAAAATGAAGTATATTTATTATTGGTATCGAGTCAAATGCCTAGTTGAAAATTTTAAAATATATGCACACTATTTTTTTTTTAAGCTTATTAAACTTTTAAGTTGGATCAGGCTCATCTGACGCAATATCAATTTTCATACAGTACCAAACCAATTGACAAGTCCAAGGCCATCATTGCCATCGTCATCAAATGTTTGTCGTCCAAAAGTACAATATAGGAAACACAAATACTCTTTTTATCTTTGAACACAACAATACAAAGATTAACCATTTTTATTAAATGTAGCAAGGATGGAACTAATTTTCATCACCAAGAAGTCAATTTGTTGCACGACCCACTTGCTTAGAAGAGCAGCACCAGCTTCAAAAAGGTGCAATTGGCAATGCTTTCAGAAGAACTCAGAAAGATTCAAGTGTGGAGGTAATTAGTTAATTAATCAAGCTTTCTTTTATTTCTCTCTAATGTGTAATCTTTTGATTAGTTACCAACATGTTTTTTGTAGAGGGTGCCACAATTATTGTTAGGAGGGATGCGACCAAGAGAGCAAATACCTAATAAAAGAAAACAAGCAGAAGAGGTAAGTTGTTTATCATTTAATTATGAAAATAAAGTTTATAAGAACTCTTTCATGAACTTTACGATTTGAATTTCAGATGATAGGAAAAAGAAAGAAGCTATGTATCGAAGGTAAAGACATGAATACACTTAGAAAGAGTGGAGAACCTTCATACATAACCAGTCTAATTCCTGAAAACTTATTTGACTATGCATCAATGCCTTTTGATCCATTAGAATCATTTGAGTTCCTTCAAAGAAATGACTTCTTTGCTACAGAAAAGAATAAAGGACTTGTAAGAACATTGTAACCATCGCTTTTACATTTTTTTTTTTTGTAACAAACTGAATGAACTTATATTGTTTTATTGGCAGGATGATCTCATTGATCTCAATGATGTTTGCTTGGAAAATATCATGGAGAAAGCACTTTTCCCTGGAGAGAAAGGTGACATAGCTAAGCCGTCTTCCATGGTATTAAAGCAAAGTCCTATTGAAGAGGAAGATGTACCAAAAGGCTAGATGTTTAATAAATTAGATTTGAAATTCTTAATTCTTTGAGTATTCTTTTATTTTCTTGATGTGCTTCCTGCTGAATTTTGTTGCAGGTGATGGAGATGAGACGACTGGATTTTGATTGAAGAATTGTTGATATGGTTAAATTTTTGTTTTTAGCTTTAGTTGCATGTTTTTCAAAATTTTGCTTTGTCTCTTGATTTAGAATTTCATCTTATGAGAAGTTTTAATAAAAACCATGAAATGGTTTGAGTTTAATGTAATTGTAACATCCGCCTCTTAACTTAAGCAGATGTTATACCAGCCAGGCCGAGAGTGTACCTAACTCGAAGGCTGCTATCTCAATAGATATCATGTAGAAGAAAATAAACACTAAAACCTGAAACCTGTTTATTAAATGCATATAAACAAACAGGTCTAGAGTGTGTGTTAACTATAAAACATGTAAAAGTATCTGGCAACTCTGCCATAGATACAATACTAGTCATATATCAAAAGCCACTACTGGTACATCAGAGCCATCTATGGAGAACTTAGCTCTCCTTCTCCTGTATTAAGTACACCTGGAAGGAAAATATAAAGGGGAAAAAGAGTGACATGAGCTACTTAGGCTTAATGAGTATCGATACTAGTGCATGATAGAATATCTGAAGATCAGGTAGTATCCAGATAATATGTATATGTTTAAGAAAATCCGAATGAATGCTAATCATATGCATTATCTTCAATCTACATCAACATGCCAAGCATGATAGAAAAATCAGATAAATTAATCCAGTCACATGCAATCCCAATGTCATAACATGAATACTATGAATGATACTAAAAGTATCCTGGGTAGAGCTGGCTCATCACCCTAACCTTCCAGCCGAAACTCGCTCATGGACCGTAGGGCAAATATAGTAGTGTCATGTCTTGAATATATAATAGGCCTCATATCGATCTTGTATGCACCTCTACTTTAATACTTATGAATAATATATCAAATATATCTAGGGTGAAGCTAGCTTGTCACCCTATCCTTCCTATAGGAGCTGGCTTATCCACCATAAGGCAAGTCTATATACGTATACTAGACAACCTCGAATATAGGAAGGGGGTTTTAGTTTATAAATCAAAATTTTTGAAAACAGATAGTTTGGTAATAAAATTAGAGTCTAGAAAATCCCTTCCATACCTGGTACTGTACTCTCTGGCTCTATCACTATGCCACCTCTGGTATAAATGAGTATGTCCACATAAGGTGTAATCTATCGATATTTCTTTTCTTTATATTATTATATTCTTATACTTTCATAATATTTTCTCATGTATAATCATACTCAGTACAAAAATAGAGCAGTAAAACCACTTGTAATATACGAATATAAAACTACCGATATAACACAAACTCCGAGATAAAGCTCATGTAAATAAAACTGATAGAAAAACCCGATCATAAATGCGATGTGTCCAGTAATGTCAACTCACTTGAGGTTCTTCGCTACCTAAGCTTGACTGTATTCTCCTGGGATCCTCTATATGTATATATTCCTAGCCTTTTTATTTACAATACCATACATGCATCCTCTATCACCACCCCTGGTTACTCCTATACACATCCGTCAGCTGTAACACTCATCTCTCTAATGAGACAAATGTCACATTAGCCAAGACCCAGGAGGGTATCCCGAGCCTAAGGCTGTAGACATGGTAGCAATTAAGATACTCCTAATATGGTCATAAACATAATCATAAATACAAATACAAATAGTGTCTCCTCTGATAAAAACAATATTTGAAAACATTGGTTGATGAGAAACCGGTTTAAAAACAAATCCCTTCCCTAACCCGATATCGCTTAGTCTGAGACACCCAAGCCATTATGAAGAAGTGTGAAACTTGCCAGCTACACTCGTGACCACTGGAATTATTTGACCCAGATTTTTCTGATTTGGGTCGGGGATGGGGACGAGTCAATTAATTGATTTGTCGTCCATGTGACTACATAGTAAAATAATAACATTTAATAAGATTAGTTTGGTTAATGTGGGGTGATAATTAAGAAAATAAATTAAATTATTAGATTTTGAAGATAAGTTAATTTATTGGATTAAATAATAAATAATTAATGTTATAATATATATATATATATATATATATATATATATATATATATATATATATATATATATATATATATATATATATATATATACATGGGCTTAGGGCTATGTATAAATTGAAATCAATTTCAATTTAATTGAATCGTGCCCTCTTCTTCATCTCCTCTCTCTCAATCTCCATAATCAAGCCACCCGAAAGCCGCCCTTGCCTGCGATACCGCTTCCTCAGCCTCACCATCGCAGAATCGGAATCAGCCATCCTCAAGGAAAAGTGCGGCTGCCGTTTAGCCATCCACCAGCCTCTACCCAGAGTTGTTCCTCAGGCAAGACGTCATGCCAAGGCTCCGCTCCTCGACCGCCTCCGCCACTGCCTCCTCTCCACGCCACAGAGCTACCTCCTTTCCAAAGGAGCAAGAACCTGCTTCGACCTCCCTTCGTCCTCCTCCAACGAGACCAGGAGGCAATTATGACAGTAAGACGCCGGCAAAACTCCTAGAGTTCTTCCCCTTCCCTTCTCACTGATCTATGGAGTTTTGGCGAGATCCAGCTAGGAAAGCTTGCGCCGGAACATCAAAAGTTCAAGTAAATTCCTGCGAGCCCTAATTTGGGGAAACGATGAATTAATCGCATGGATGAATGCATAAACTAAACTTAAAAATTCATGGATGTTATATGAATGAATTGTGTGCAAGATAGATCCAATTAGTTAAATAATTGTAGATGTATGTTTGTATAATTTTGGGAGCCCTAAAAATAGAGGAGGTGTTCCCCAAATTTCTTGGAAAATTATATGTGTTAATGTCCTATTAATTTTTAGTTTGCATGCCTCCATGCTTGTTGGCTTGAGGATTCGAACATCCTAGAAATCATGCTTACCATTTACTTATTAGATGTTTAAGAGAGACTTTAATTATGATTAAAGGATTTGGTCTAATCATAATTAAGAGCCAACATGTTAGTAAGTAAAGCATGAACAAAGAGAATGTCAATAAGGGCTTTACATGAGTAGAAATGTATTGATGTACTTGTACATGTTTAAGACTCTAGTATTGATATATTTATTATTCCAAACGCTAGGGAAAGGAAAAGGCCCCGCAGGAGCGGCTGAAGGACCAAGTCACACACTAGACTTAGCGAAGGACATCATGTGAGTGGACCTACTGGATATTCTCTTATTTGATCGGGTTTTCATCGCCTTTTGGTTTATATGATTTGTATATGAGTTTCATTCCTGTTTGTGAATGATGTTGAATAGTACCGCTATTGTAGTATAGTGGATTTCCATGTGCCGTCATTTCTCCTTTATGAAAATGACTTGAATATGATAAATGAAAGAATAGAAATGAAATTAATATTGATAAATGCACCCTATGTAGTCATACTTGCTAGATCCAGATGTGGCTCGGGGATAGAGCCAGCAGGTTCTTTGACCGTTACGATACTGAGTAAGGGAAGGGGGTCTTTTTAAACTAGTTTTCATTTTTTTTAAAACTTTTCTTTTAAAGTTGTTTTCTTTAAATAAAACCCTCCCTACTCTTAAAGGATACTCGGTACCATGAGTGAAGACCGAAATGGTGGAAACCGTAAGGCTTCACAGTATGTTTATATATATTTGAGGAAAAGGCCAACATGGTGGAAACCGTAAGGCCGGCCGAAATGGTGGAAACCGTAATGCTTATAATATCTGGGATCGTGAGTAAGTATTTCAATAGGGATGCATGTGAATCAATATGAGGCCTAAATATTATGTATTTAAATTATTACTATTGGGTATGTTTGTGATTGATTATATTCTTTGGATTTTACCGATACTGCATGACATGCTATCCAAATCGAAAAATAATGCACAGACATACATGCTTTGGTTTTCTTCATATATGTGTACAGAATACCTTGATATAAATGTTACTCATTTTGTTGATAGTACAGGTATCTATTTTGCCTGACAGTAGTGTTCACAATTCATTGAGCTTTTGTAGCTCAGGTCCTCTTCTTATTTTTTTTTCTACAGGTAGTAGACAGGGGACTGGGTAGTGACTTCTGTCCACGAGCAAGGCTCGATGCACCTGTAGTTGGCTCTAACGTCCCTTAGGTGTTTTTATATTTGAATATTATGTTGTATTTGTACTGTGAGACTTGACTTATTTAGACACAGATGTTAGTTTTGTGGTTTGTTGTATTATGTGACTTAAACCTTTATGGTTGAGTTTATGGTTTTTAAAATTATTGTCTCCAGTTTCTAGTATGATAGGTTATTTGTTTAATAGTCTTAGGCTTAGGACACCCTCCTAGTCTGGTTGGTGTGGCATCTGTCTCAGTAGGGAGATGGGTGTTACAAACTATTTCACGGAGTAGGTAGAGGTTGAGCCACTAACCATGATTACTGAACGGGATTGTTAGGACTTCATATGGAAGTCTATTATTTGCTTGTTCGACATCCCCGTGGCATTCATAACGAATATGGGAGACCGTTATATAATAAAAAAAATACAGAGACTTCTGCTGCGGACTTGGCATAGAGGCAAGGCTGACATCGGTGACTCACCCATAGGCCAATGAACTGGTTGAGGTCACCAACCGGATTATTCTTCAGAGTCTCAAGACCCGAGTCCAGTAGGCGAAGTCCAACTAGGTAGATGAACTATCAAGCTCGTTGTAGGCATAAAGAACCACCAATCGAACGCTCACGAGGAAACCCCCTTTAGTTTTGCCTTCGGCAGCGAGGCGGTGATCCCAGCAAAAATTTGTGTGTTGACCTTCTGGACGCAGAGCTTCGATCAAGGTACGAATGATGAGGGCCTATGAACCAAGCTTGACCTCTTGGAAGAAAGAAGAGAACATGCTAGTATTATGGTCACCGCTTACTAGCAGAGAATTCGACGGTTCTACAACGCCAAAGTATAAGGAGTTACTTTCCAGACTCGGAACCTGGTGTTAAGGAAGAATATATTCCAGGGAAATAAAAGCCAGACTTAAAAGCTGACCGTCAACTGGGAAGGCTCGTATGTGGTTAAAGAGGTTGTGCAGCTCGGAATATACAGATTGGATGACTTGGAGGATGGGAGGCAACCTGAGGAGATACTACCAGTAGTTGTAATCATCTCATCCCCTAATGAAATCAGGTCATCTTTCACCCACCAACGGTCTTTTCTTTATAGTTTCATGACTAATTGAACAAGGTCCCTTCAGCCGCCCTCATTAAAGTCCCTCCTCAGGACCGAATTCCTACGAGCTTGTCAAAGTCCCTTCTCAGAGCCAAACTCCTACGAGCTCATAAAAGTCCCTCTTCAAGGCCAAGCCCTCCTACAAGCTTGTCAAGTCCAATCTAGGGGGCGAATCACTCGTATGCTTGCCAAAGACCGCAAGCGGGCCAAGCTGAGAGAATCTTCTCCGCTTGTATCAAAGTCCACCCTAGAGGGCGAAAGCCCCGAGAAGAACTCGGTCTTCAGGAAAAGATTATCCCCTTAGAAGGGAAGATCACAAAGTCCTGTCGACCCTGGTTCTGGATCTGTCTTTAGGAAAAGATCATCCCCCTAGAGGGGAAGACCTCAAAGTCCTATCAGCCACATCTTCAGGAAAAAATCATCCCCCCATTCCCCCTCTCCCGAGGGGAAGAGCCCAAAGTCCTATAGACATTGGCGTCGGATAGGTCGTCATGAAAAGATCATCCCCCTTGATGGGAAGACCATAAAGTCCTATCGGCCATATCTTCAAGAAAAGGTCATCCCCTTCAGGGGAAGAACACAAAGTCTTGTACGTAGACACCGACACTGGATTAGTCATCAGGAAAAGATGGTCCCCCTTGAGGGGAAGACAACAAACTCCTGTTGACCCCGGTTGTATCGAACCTATTTTCAAAACAGGACTCTCTATAAGAGGTAACGCTCTCACAACCTCGCTCAGATGCAAATGAGTTAGAGGGCGAAAACAAGGAGGGTCCCAAGAAAGAAGAACGTCAACAATCCTTATCAACATGAGATATAAAAAACATAAAGAGAAAAAGTACTCATTAAAGAAAGACTTTCATTCAATAGACAATATAAGGAAAGTGTAAACAAGGGGAAATACAAGGAAAGTCTAAGCAAAAGGAAGCCGATGGAGAAGGTACTAAAAAACCTGCAGGAACTTTAGGGAGTCATGAGCCAGCTCCTAGTGATTACGAGCATTCTCTTGATAGGCCTAAAAGCCCTCCTTAACTCTAGTATTTACAGCGGAATCCTTAATAGAGTGTTCAGTCACCCTATACAAGACTAGGCCATACAGGGTTCTACAAATTTTCTCTCACAAGATCATATGAGGTTCTCGAACCTTGGTAAACTAGTCCAATCTCTTGCACAACTCTTGAAATCACTCCAGCTAATCCCCCAACCTGAGACAAAGAAGAAATCCAGTGGGATGAGCTTTCGAAAGAAAAGCTCAGTAAGCACCCCCATAGGGGAAATACAAAGTAGCCAAAAGGGAATAATTAAACAAAAGTGATCCAAACATATACATATCAAAACACAAGAACATAAACAAGGGTCAAGCGATAGTCATGAACATTTTCATGTCATCTCCCAGTACTTATCTTAATCACATCTAGAACCTTGTGTCTGGTAGCGCTCCAACGTGCACTTACATGGTCAGCGTATCATCCCACTAACGGGTGGACATCCAGGGTTTCCTCCCCCTGGTAAGACTACAGGATGTTCAGAGTGTCCTCCCCCTGAAAGCTCACAACTTATCTGCACTCATTGGAGAATCTTCAACACAAGATGTACCGAAACACCAACCCAGACAGAGCACAGGCTCACGTGTTTCAAAGGCCACGTGCCGATCAACGGGAATGGTATTTTCAACAACCTCAAGCATATTAACAAGCATACACTAACATAGAGGTTCAATAAAATAGGAAAGAATGAATACATGTATGCAATCAAGCAACAACACAATGCACATAGTGCCTTCAAGACCGAACAAAGAAAATCAATAGTAACAATGTCAACCACTTTTAAACAAGAACCATGAACAATGATTCAAAGCCAAGAAAAACCCAAAACTGGGTAGGAAACTAGGCAGGAGTAACTTACCTCTGGTTACGATATCTGGGATCCTTCCCGGACTCCTACTCCTGATATGTCTTTACGTCGGTATCTGGCAGCAAGGTCTAGTTTAATAACAGCAACATTTTAAAAATTTATAATAAAACATGCATGATGCCCTAATTTGGCCAAAGTCCGATTTATGGGCCTTCCCTTGTCTTCTAAGTCATTTTCCTTTTCTAAGCTTTTCCCCTTTTATTAATAAACTTTCTCTATTCATTCCAAAAGGACCAACTAGCATAGTGGTTAAGGCCTACCAAGCCCAAGTGGGAGAACCCTGGTTCAATCCTCCTTCTCTACCCCTTTTTCTCTCTATATTTTTGATAATCTTGGTTCAAACATGATCAGACCCAATCTTTTAATTAACTAAGCTGGTTTAACCAAACCCAATTCAAATTAACTGATTTATTCTAATGTGATTAAATCCCAAATCTAACTTAATTCATTAGACCTAGCCTGATTTAACTAGACTTGACTCAATCTAATTAGCTTTGATTTAATTTGGACTTGTGTCTGAACCCAACTGACTTGGTTTAATTCATTATTTCCTCATTACTCTCTCAAACCCGATTGAACCCAACCATCTTAAAACTGGTTCAACTCAGCTGACTTGATTCAACCAAACCTTCTAACCTACAATCAAACTTGATTAGCCTCAATCACTTATTTGAACTAGACCCGACTTAATGATTTCATCGAACCTGTTTAGTTCCAATGTCCAGATCCAAACTAATTCTTTCTTTTTGACTTGAACTCATCTTCAACCTGTGAACTAGGCTCCACCGGAGGGAAGTGGCGCCCAGGCTTGTCTGCTAATCGTCGGCGGTGGTGGGCATGGACGACAGGGTCTTTCCCTTCTCGAGTCCCTCGCTGTCCGAGGGTGGTGTGCGCGTCGTTCTCGTCTGCCTGGCCAAGGACTATCAGTTCTCACCTCCCCCTCGTTGGAGCATGTCAGTCCATGGCTGGCTCTGTCCCCTTCCGGTACTTGGTCCAGTGACAGGACGTCGCGGGACATCACTGGGGCCCTATCATTTCCCCGACACCCTAACTATACTATATGCATGCATAGCTGATAACGAGAACGGTCGGAGAAGAGATATTCACCGGAGGTTGCTGTACTTCTGGCCCTTTATGCGACAGAACTCCTCCTCCTTTCTTGCGCTTCTTAGAGGATGATACCTGCTCCCGTGATCGCTGCTTCGATGCCTCCCCTTTTCTCTGTCTCTCTATCTCTCACTGAACAAATGGCGGTGGCGCTGCTTTCCGATGAGGTCGTTCAGATTCGCAGAGGGCTCTCTCTATTTATAGTCGTGGAGAGTTTCTAGACGACCCACTTCCGATCAGATATGGTTTATCTTCTTGTTTAAATTTCTTTTTGAACGCTTGCAGGATCAGATAATATCATGGGCGGCGACGTGTTAGAGAAGACCGCCGCTACTACCTCGCGATCGATTCTCGCCGACGGACGGCCCAGATCTGGCGCAGATAATCCGACGGCCTTCTTTTAATTATCATGTCTCGTATCTAACTCTTCTTTAGATCAACAGCCAGGATCGTTTTGAAATGGAGGGTTGGATTGTCTCCAATTGCCTCGAACTTAAACTAGCTCTGAGATAGACGTCCTGGATCATCTCCCACCATTTAATAGATGGATGGCTAGGATTAAAACCCATGCCTCGAACTTATTCGCGATCTCTTGATTATTTAATCCTGGCCGTCCATTCCTTCTGAATAGTCTCTCTGCTTGGTTCTCACGTAATCTTGCAATTAGGTCCTTTCTTTTTATTTAGTTTTCATGTAGGTCCCTCGGCTAAGAGAGAGATATGAAATTCTCATTAGGTCCCCAACTCTTCTGATTTTACAATTAGGTCCCTGGTCCAGAGAGAGACATATTATCCTTCAGTCCTTAATCTTTTCAAAAATTACTATTAGATCCTTAATGATCCCAATTAACCCTAATTAGGGTATTTTTCATTTTACTCTCTCTTTCCATAAGCAACCATAAAATTTCCAATCACAGTAAGCTTCTTAAATTAATTAAAGAGATCAACAAAGCAAACCTTTATTCAAATAAAAATTTGATTACATCCGATCCATAAAGACTTTTATTTGCCAACTAAACAAAGAAGTGAACTAATTAAAGACTAATATAAACACATTTATTTTCCAAAAGAAATTCTAAGTAAAATAACCCTAAAATTCTTGGATCTCACACTTAAGCTAGTGGATAACGAGGCCTATTAAGCAAATTCTGCCTTTGTCTTTCATAGCGCGGCCCCCTTCCTTACCAGCTCGATGCGGGCAACCTTGTATGACAGTAGGCAGATGTCAGGTTCCATCTCTTTCAAGAGGGTCACGATGAAGCCCGTCAGAATGGCCGACTACGTCCATAAAGAAAAAGGCAGCAAGGTGGCATAAAGGAAGTAGTAATGAAGTGTGGAGAGCGCCGGTTACCCTAGCTCCGGCCAAGGCCAATTGCTCTACGAGCTCCTTCTTGCTGAGCCCCCTCAATCTCCTCAGAACAAGGCCCAAGGAAATAACCTGCAATGCCTCACCGGCCGCCTTGGGATCAAAGAAGGGAGAGAGCACCTTGGAGATGGATTTCCCCATTCTATCTAGGGGACCCTTGGCGGGGACGAATCAGAGATAGGAGCAATGATAAGAGGAACCAAAGTAGGAAGAGGAGGTGCCTCCGCTTCCACCGGAGGGGTGGTGATGGGAACCTCCTCATCAAAAGACTCCGGTGAATCGGGGCCAATGACAATTGATCCGCCCAACCAAAGGTGCCTTCCTCAAGCGTCTCTTTATCTGCGAGGAAGAGGAAAAGGGCCCTCTTAAGTACTCCTCCAAGCCTTTTGCACCTACTTGCGGTCCATCTTTGGCGAGCAAGATGAAGCTATCGGAAGACTTTACGAGGAAAAAGATGTAAATATGATGAGATGATCCTATGAGGGTCATTTAAAAGAAGAGGAGAAAGGCTTTAGGGAAAATCGACAGTTAGAGACGCCCTAGGAAGAAACGCCCCATGGCGGGCTGACACGTAAGCCATGATCCCCACTAAATCTCTGAAAAGGCTGCACCATAACACAGTCCTCGTTATGACATCTCCACAACTTCTTCAAAAAGATGCATCGGGAACAGCCATTATTATAGTATCAAGAAGGCTCCCTCGAAATAGAACACTTTTGGAGAAGCATGCCTTGCCTTTTAGTAGACTCGAATTAGGAGGGCACAAGAGCGCCTCTTGAACCAAAAGAATACTAAGCTAAGTCTGAAGACGCTGGATACACAATAAAAAGGACAAAACTAGGAGAAGAGATGGAATCCTCAGAAAAGATAAGGGGAAAAAAGAATTTTTATTAATTACCTAGTAGGAATTACAAATACAGAAAAATTACAAAGTTGCGAACACATAATTGGTTTACAAGTATCACATCTCTTGGGCGAGTATTCAGCTAGGGCTTCTCAAATCGGAGACTAACCTTAACTAAGCTTTTGGGATTGATTGTAAGACCCAGGGTTTTATAAGTACTCCGGGTGTTCATTTTTCTTTTACTAGTTTTAGTTATTTTAATAATGGAAGGAATTTCCTAAAGTTGATTAATTGGAGTTTAGTGGGGTTATTGAGGACTATTTTATAATTTCAGGAATGTTTGTGGACTTAATGAAAAATTTTACTTATCTCATAGGTTTTAAGTAAACAGGGACTTGTTTGTGATTTCAAAAGAAACCTGGGCTTAAATAAAAATAAAAATAAAAAAAAATCATGCATGTAGAGTGAACGAACGGTGGAGATTAAGAGAGGAATTGATGAGTAGATGAATAGAGGCCACGTGGGAGGATGTGGAGCGTCCATCTATTTGATGGGTTGGATCCGAGGCAAATGTAGAGTTTATATACGTGACCTCACTTGAGTCTTGGATGGATGTGTACCGCTCATCTTTAGATGTGGATTGGATTCTAGGCATCGAGCAGGATCAGTAACGCTTACATCTACTCACATTAGATGAGACCAATCCGTGGCCCAGGCCATCTAAATTTTGGGAAGCGTGAGGCCGCGGGATTTGATCGAGCCCTCATCTATTCTCATCACACAAGAGCAAACCCTAGCAGCACTACTTTTACACCATGAAGCTCTTTAGAAGGACATCATCCCCAAACCCTAATGTACCCAGATTTGCCATTGGGAAACAAGAAGAGAGGTGAGAGGAAAGAAGAAAAGAGAAAAACTTGAGAGACTAGGATTTTTTGTTCAAGGTGTGTTGAGCAAGCTCTATGTCCATTGCTATTCAGGACCTTTTCACCGCTGGATCATGCTACGATTTTTGGTGAGATTGTTCATGACCCTTAATTCTTCATTTTGAACGATTGAAGATTGTTTTTGGTAGTCGGGAGAGTAGGGTTCTAGGGTGTGAAAGCAGAACCTATCACGCTTAGTTTCCTACCGGCCGGTTTCATCATCTGCTCAATCGAATAATCATTCCTAGTCACGGTCGAGCTAATTTTTGTGGTGAGCTTCGGTGGGGCTTGTCCTTCTCCAATCTTAACGGTGGGGATCTTGTTTGGGCCGATCGGAGTTTGTCTTGATTAATGCATGCATCCATACTTAGAGGTGGAAGTTTCTCTAAATTCCGGTGATCTCGGTTGTTATTGTTATGCAGGGGGACGGGATTGGAGGATTTTCTTTGGAAGGATATGGGTATGGTGTAGATGTGTGCTTTTGTGATTGATATTATAAATTTATGTTAAATTGATAGCCATGATTTTATGTGCATTTGATAGATTTGTTAAGGCTTTGAGGAATTAGAAGTTGGAAATGGACTTGTTGGGGTTGTTGTATAAGTAAAAGGTTGAAGAAATCAGAGTTGCATGTTATGTCTGGGCAGTGGAATTGGTTTGAATGAGATTGTTATGCTTGGTATTTGTAGGCTTGGTTCACTACCTTACAAGTGATGGGCTTAGACTTGATTCGTGTATGATTGAGAGTTGAAGTATTGAGTTGACTCATTAAGTCGAGTTGAGTTCATTAGTGGGCCGAACTTGCTAATTGAACTTGTTTAGTAAGTATAGTTACTCATAGGTGTGTGAGCACTATTTGAGACCGAGTTTATGGTTTCCAGGTGTTGATTTGGAGCCTTGAGCTACGTCAGGAGAGATGGAGGATTGGTTCCGGTTCCGGATTCGCTTAGTGAGGTAAGTACCTTTGCCTAGCTCCCACCTAGATGGGTTTCTTTGACCTTCTTTAGCATTTACTGGATTGGTGTTTCTTCTTTGGTTTTGTTCTTACGTAGTATGTTGTTATGATGCCTTGGTCCCTATTTGTTGATTCCATTTCTGTTGGATGGTTTGTTGCTTCCTTATCTGTGGATTGGTTGAATGTATTAGTTTGATGTTGGATGCTCGGCACGTCCACCGGACCAGACATTCTTGTGAGACTTCGTGGTGCTTGTGTTTAGGTTGGGTTGGTATCGCGTCCCAGGATTGGGTAGGGGTACCATGGAGCATAGCCACCTGTCGTCCGAGCAAAATTGACTGACCGAGAGGTGCACTTAAGACTTAGCCCACTGTGGAGGTATGATTGGATGAGTATAGGGGCCACGTTTGATTGGCTTGTTGTCTTTGATTATTTCCTTTGATATGTCCTGCTTCACTGGTATCTCTATATCTATCTATTGTGGCATCATTGTGATTTTCTGTAGGGTACTTACTGAGTTTTTCTTTCGAAAGCTCATTCCACCTTTTTTTTTTCTTTTCCTTCCAGGTTAAGAGGGACAGATGACTCAGGATTTGGAGTTGCGCGTGGGATTGGGACAGGTTGGAGAGGTTCGAGGACCTCAGGTTGTGTATGAGAGTTTTAGGACCCTTGTAGGGCCTGATCTTGTATAAACCATTGTAGGGTATTTTGAACCCTTTATGATTACTTTCCGTTGTATGACTCCGAGGATATTTATTTATGATATATTGTTTATGATTATGTTATCTGCTCTTATTACTTAGGCCTTGTATCCAAAGAAAGGCGAGGGCTGTATCGTCTCCCCACTTAGATGTACCTGGCCGATGCATGGCGATGCAGGAGTATCCGCTCAAAGTTCGATCTACCGATTCGGCCCTAATTATACTATGTCACTAAGGCAACTAGGTTGTTGGTTATACAACTGCGTTTTCTGCGATACCATTTAATGCAGCGCCCGACCGAATCACGGGACCTCGGTGGCAGCTGGACCGTCGCGGAATCGGTAGGTACCCAAGTGGAGCGAGCGGCCCGGATCTGAGCCTAAGTAATGGAGATAACATAATCATAAACAATATATCATAAATAAATATTCTTGAGTCATACAACAGCAAGTAATCATAAAGGGTTCAAAAATACCCCTACAATGGTTTATACAAGATCGGACCCTACAAGGGTCCTAAAACTCTCACACACAACCCGAGGTCCTTGAACCTCTCCAACCTGGCCGTCCACGCAGCTCAACCCAGCTCGAGTCATCTGTCCTCTTAAGCTGGAAGGAAAAGAAAAAAGGGGTAGAATGAGCTTTTCGAAAGGAAAGCTGATAAGTACCCTCTGAGAAAATCACAATGATGCCACAGCAGATAACAACAGATAGTCAAGCAGAGGACATATCAAAGGAAATAATCCGGCACAACAAGCCAATCAAAGCGGGGCCCTATACTCATCCAATCATACCTCTACGGTGCACAATGGGGTGCCGTACACCTCGATGGTCAAGTCTTGCAGGACGACCAGTGTAGCTATAACAAAGCTCCATGGTACCTCTACCCAATCAGGACGCCATACCAACCCAACCTAAACACAAGCACCACGAAGTCTCACAAGTAATGTCCCTACCCACGGTGGCGTGCTACGGCCGTGGTATCCAACATCAAACTTATACATGCAACCAATCCACGGATATGGAATCAACAAAGAGGACCAAGGCATCATAACAACATACACAAGCACAAAACCGGCAAAGAAACACCAATCAGTGTAACAAGAAGGTCAAAAGAAACCCATCATTTTGGGTGGGAGCTAGGCGAAGGTACTTACCTCACTGGCGAATCCAACCGACAATCCTCCATCATCTCTCGACGCGACTCAAGGCTCCAAATCAACACTGAAACCATAAATCCCGGTCTCAAATAGCTCACACACCTATGAGTAACCATACTTACTAAACAAGTTCAATTAGCAAGTTATTACTGCCCACTAATGAACTCAACTCGACTTAATGAGTCAACTCAATACTTCAACTCTCAATCATACATGAATCAAGTCTAAGCCCATCACTTGTAAGGTAGAGAACCAAGCCTACAAATACAAAGAATAACAATCTCATTCAAACCAATTCCATCATTGCCAGGACATAACATGCAACTCGATTTCTTCAACCTTTTACTTATACAACAACCCCAACAAGTCCATTTCCAACTTCTAATTCCTCCAGAGAAAGCCTTAACAAATCTATCAAATGCACGTATGAAATCATGGCTATCAATTTAACATAAATTTATAATATCAATCACAAAAGCACACATCTACACCATACCCATATCCTTCCCAAAGAAAATCCTCCAATCCGTGCCCCCCATGTGATACTTGCAACAACACACATATGAGATGCGAGAATTTTAGAGAAACTCACCAGAGTATAGATGCATTAAATCGAAGACAAACCGGACCAGTCCAAACAAGATCCCCACCGTTAAGATTGGAGAAGGACAAGTCTCCTTCGCTCACCAAAATTAGCTTCGTCCGGACTAGGAATGATTATTGAAGGCGGTATGATGAAACTGGCTCTCAGTAGAAACTAGCGTGATAGGTTACATTTCACACCCTAGAACCTACTCTCCCGACTACCAAAAACAATCTTCAATTGCTCAAAATGAAGAATTAAGGGTCATGAACAATCTCACCTCAAAATCAAAGCATGATCCAGCGATTGAAAAGGGTCGAATAGCAATGGACATAGAGCTTGCTGCTCAACACACCTTTGAACAAAAATCCTAGTCTCTCAAGTTTTTCTCTTTTCTTCTTTCCTCTCACCTCTCTTCTTGTTTCCCAATCTAAACAGTACATTAGGGATTTTGGGGATGATGTCCTTTAAAGAGCTGCGTGGTGTTGAGTAGTGGCGGCTGGGGTTTGCTTTCTTGTGTGATGAGAATAGATTTGAGGGCTCGAGATCAAATCCGTGCCTCACGCTTCCCAAAATTTAGATGATTAGAGTGCGGATTGGTCTCATCTAATGAGAGTAGATGTAAGGTTCTGATCTGTTCGGATGCCTAGAACTTAATCCACATCTAAAGATGAGCGGTACACATCCATCCACATGGTGAGGTCACGTATATAAACTCTACATTTGCCTCGGATCCAACCCATCAAATAGATGGACGCTCCACATCCTCCCATGTGGCCTCTATTCATCCACTCATCAATTCCTCTCTTAATCTCCACCGTTCGTTCACTCTACATGCATGATTTTTTATTTTTTTTTATTTTTATTTAAGCCCAGGTTTCTTTTGAAATCACAAACAAGTCCCTGTTTACTTAAAACCTATGAGATAAGTAAAATTTTTCATTAAGTCCACAAATATTCCTGAAATTATAAAATAGTCCTCAATAACCCCACTAAACTCCAATTAATCAACTTTAGGAAATTACTTCCATTATTAAAATAACTAAAACTAGTAAAAGAAAAATGAACACCCGGAGTACTCATAAAAACCCTGGGTCTTACAGAAAACTTGCACTAGCTAGACTTGAGTTCGGAGACCAGGACAACATGGTCACCCGAAAGCTTTAAATCCCAAAAAGAGAGTTGGGGGCAGCGTGTCCATGTGGATGTCCCCGATCTAGTTCCTGAGGAGGCTGGAGGTGCGCCCGAGAAAGATCCTAAGAAGATCCTAAGGATCTTTTAGGATAACTTGTTGAGTTGTTGAAAGGCCAAGCGCCTCAACCTTGTGTTGTCCGCTTCACTGAAGGGGATTCTCTCAGCCTGTCTCTTAGCCTTCCTTAAATGTTCACAGGTTTGGAAAGAATACAAAGCCGATCCCCATCTCAGTCCCACGAGTGACCCATATTTGGAAAGATCGAAGAGCAAATCCACTCACTCAAGCCCCTCTTCTCGTCTTCTGCGGATGGAACTTGTCAAAGCAAGGCAGAAGCTCCATGAGGAGAGAAAGGGGGAAAGTTCTTAGAACTTAGAGGAATGAGGACACAGGCCCCACTCACACTAATTTATAAGTGAGACCCAATAGGCGGAAAGTCACAATGCATGGCGACGTTAATAGGGCGATGAGAGTTCTCTCTAACCCTTAGGAAGGGGAGAAGTCATCCCGCAGTTCAAGGGAAGCATTACCTCACCCCATAATACTAGGAGTCGCCACAGACTTGGTCAAGGACAACTGGAAACCAACTCAGAGGAAATGCATAGGCAGGAAATACCCAAGACGGGCCTAGAGAGATTGAGGGAAAAGCCAGAAAAGCCAAAATTCTTTTCTTAAAGACAAGAAAGAAAATCCTATATTAAAAAGAAAAAGGAAAGTACAAGTGCTATGCAAATGCTACAAGTGCCCCAAGATACAAGGTAAGGATGAGCCAAGACCTAAGACTCCCCTATTGGTCCAGGGATGGCATATCAGACCCGGGGCTCCGGACTAACGCCATAGTCAAGGGCACATCCGACTCTAGCTCACTAGGGGGTTCTTCCCTAGCCTCTTCGAAAAAGTCGGTCCCCTTGTGCTCCTTAGCATCATCTGTCTTTTCATCTTCTTCATCCTCCAACTTGCAGAGAAGTGCCACGACCTCCTCGTAGCTTAGCGAGGAAAGGTCTAGACTCGGATAGTCGAGGAAAAGCTCCTAAAGGACCCAAAAACTTTCATATGCATAGGATAAGACATTGCGGCCAAGGATACCCTCAAACTCAAGCGACCGCTTGAAATGAGCAACTCTGGCCTTGCGACTGTCAAGAAACTCTATGAAGCCAAACGACTTCTTGAAGTCCGCAACAACCTCCCCCCTGGCCAACACTAAGGATTGGTTATGCTCATCCTTCAAACCCCCAAGCTCAGACTTATGTTCCTTCTGGTGGTTCAGCAGAGCCGATAATCCCCTTTAAGCGCTCGCACTCATCGTCATATTTCTCCTTCATGCTAACCACCTTGGCCAGACAAGCCTGCATGAGCTAGCTAATTCTCTTTATCATACAAGCCTACATAGATGGGTCACTCTTTTTAAATTAATCTTAAATCGTCTTTCGAAGGATAGAAGAATAAGTAGCCCTTGCTAGTTTATTGGTGAACTCCTCCAGTTTGTGCTCGAGTTCTTTGACCCGCGCATCCCACCGGGCCAAGTCTTCTTTGACCCTCCTCAAGTCCACCTCGGCAGAGCCGGAGGATGACGCGCCTTCTTGGAACTTGACGACGGAATAGGTCATTAGAAGCATGAGCTACACAAGCCAAAAGGACCATCAAAATAAAAGAAGAAAAAGAAGGTAATGGAACGAAATAGTGACTCGAGCATACCTTGGCCCCATTGAAAGCGAGCTGGAACACTAGCCACTTGCGATTGAGCGCATGAGTAGCGGCTCTAGCGCCGCTCGGATAGACGCTCAGAAAAACTTTAGTGGTCGCTACGTCATCGACAAACAACACAGATGGAGGTGAGACCCTGAGAATATCCTCCTTAATGCTCCGGGGATCACCCTCAGGAGCCGGTACCTCAGGACTGACTGTGTAACGGCCCGATTTCTTTGGAAAACATCGGTTAATTTTTGGAAAATAAATCGGGGTTTAAAAATAATTAAAACTAAATTGATGGGCAATGGTGACATAATTACTCTACACTAGAAGGGTTAAATTGTCAAAATAGCCATCACTTAATTATAAGAAAGAATATTGTTAAGGGGTTCAGAGGAAGAATGAAAAAGGGGGAGGGTTAAAATGCAAATGCTCAACTCTCTCCACTCATCAGGTTGAGAATGAATCAAAGTTAATGAGCTGTTATATTAAACTTGTTTAACAATAGGAGATAAGTCCGTCATGGGAGAGGAGTTAGTAAAGCTTAAGATGGCAGCTCACTGCTCAACGCAGAGAAGAGAATAAAAAGCTTTTTCATGAGCTGGAGGTGTCACTCGATCCTCAAAAGCTCAGAGTAAAGAGTGGCAAAGGCTTCAACGTGTTATGAGGGCAGAAATCACACTCCAGGTGTCCATGAGCTTGCAACTCTTTAACTAGAGCAACCCGGATTGAGAAAAAGAGGAGTTGTGAGTGTCTAAAGAGCAGAGCTGTACCTAAAGAGTTGGGAGGACTTGGAGTACTGTAACCAAGGGGTGGAGCTTCAGCTTGAGGTATCTCTGTCGTGAGCTCCTCAGTAGCTGCAATTGAGCTCTATTGAGGAGTGAAGCTTCAAGTGAATGCCGGAGGAGAGAACTACCAGGGTTCCCTATCCAAGCAACCGGGCAGAGCTTGGATTATTCTCTAGTGAGCTCCTGTATATGCAGTTAGCTTTGTATGGTAATACAAACGGTGAATTATGCTTAGAAATCAATGGGTTGATAATTGAATGAGATCGGCATGTATTGGAGATTAAATAGATGCATGAATAATAAAATTGATGAATTCCAAAGATTGTTGTGTTATAGATTGATTGGACTTATAGAAACGCATATTAAGTGTTTAAATAAATGACCCAATGAATAAATATAACAGGAGAAGCTTTGAAAAGCTTTGTTTAAGTTGGAGTTTGATGCTATTCAATACTAAATGTGATTAGCAACTTTAATTATTATTAAGATGGCTCATCACTACTAGCTGGTTAGCTCTGGTGGTTGCATGAACACATGAATAAATAAGCAGCGAGGCTAGTAGTGATCTTTGATTGACAACCTTGTTGACCTTGTAAATAATGGAGATACATGCTGAAGGAACCTGAAGTTTAAAAGTATTAAAGATGACTATCCCTACAGCTTGTAGTTGAAACCATGTAATATATATGGTTAATGGTGTGATTATATGTTAAAACTCAATCTAGAAATAAGGGAAATTGCAAATAGGAATGTATTCAAACATAATGTGATTGAATGATTGTATTCTCAAAGGATTTAAGGCTGACCTGCTTTAGAATATAGTTGTATAAATGAATACACATCTAATGTTTGATTTAATGCCTCCAAGAACAACCAACTGTAGCTTCAGTTTTCTATTTGACATCTAGTTTTGAGGGGCATTTTAGTCCCTTATACTTCTCCGATCGAGGTATATAATATACCGTTAGAAAGTTTACGAAAAAAACTTTCTAATGAATCCTTGATCAATGAAATCAGACTTGTGGATTGAGAGTTATGGCAGTTCTCTTGGACTGCGCAAAACTCGCAAGATTTTGTAGTTTATTGATATGAGAACAATAGACATGGGAAAATTGAATCCGGAATTTAGATACCTTCACACACAGATACATATATGTCTAGACTGAAGATTTTAATGATTTTGGTGAGTAAAGGCACTTAGTTCTGCATTAGTCCAGGAGTGAAGGCACTTAGTTCTACTCATGCTCATGAAATGGGAATATCTTCCTGTTGAACTAAATGTATTTAAAGTTATGAGCTGCATTGCATACTAAAGAGATGATTATTTGGTGTATTGTGAGAAGAGGGGGACTTTATGTCTTTATACCCTCAATTTGTGAAATGAAAGGCTGAGTTAAGGAAGGCTCAGGATCTCCTTTAACTAAGGTGTTAAAGCATCAATAACTTGTTGTATGTTTGATGGAGTGGATTAGTTATGTTTGGGTACTTGGATATTTAGTATATACATCCAATTGTGGTGTAAAGTTCCATATGTAATGCTTGTTGATGCACGCACAGGGTGCGCGACAACTACCCACAAGTGTATGAGGTCGATCAAGTAATACAGTACCCAAAGGTAGGGTTATCAAATCCACAGGGACTAGAAACTAGTACTAATTATCTTTGTTACTTAGTTCAAAACTACAAAGTGATTGTGTTGGTTGATAATCTAAAGAAACTAACTCAAACAATATGTAAGTTGTGAGCAATCAGAGGTGAGCTTGGCACCTCGGATCCCAATCCCCCTAAGATTTCTTTATTAATAACTGAATTCTAAATATTGGTTTTCATTGATTAATTCTTGGGAGTTCGCCAGTTGCGCTATCTAAATGCTATATCCAATCTCTCGATATACGGATCAAACTCGTTACCTATGCCTAGTTGTAATCTAACTAAAATAGATATGGATCTATGCGTAGAAGAGACATGCAAGTCAAAACCCTAAACACACCTGTGTGTCGCTAGAATCTAACGAGGCAATTGACCATGGCTCATGCAAGGTATCATCACATAAATCAAGCACAAACTTGACAAGAATTACCAAATAAAGGAAAACCAATAAATAACAGAATTCAATTATTAAAGAAATCTAGGGCTTATGTGTCTGAGGCACCACCGAAGGGGTTTAGCCTCTCATACTAATGGAAACATAGACAATGATATTGGAGGAAGACATAATTGAAAATATGGGGACTCCCTTGCTCGATTTCTTCTCCGCCTTCAATCTCCTCTGAAACCCTAACGTCGCTCCAAACAGCCGCCGAAGATTGCTCCACCAAAAGTCCCCGAACTCTATGACTTCAGCGGGTTTATATAGAACTTTATCTGATTTGGCACGGCCGTGCGCATCTCACGCACGCCGGTGCCAACTCCCATGGCTTAATCTCTTCGTTTTGAATTTCTTGAAATGCAAGAGCATGTACACTGCCGTGTCAAATTATACTATTGTCGTGCACACCTCTGTGAAGTGCTCTTTTGACTTGTTTCATCCCTGTTTCGTCTCGTTTCCTATTCCTTTTACTCCGGGTGCCCATTTTACCTACTCAATCACAAAATAAACCTAGAGGAGCACAAAAGTAGAGGAATTGATGCCAAATAGCAGGGTAAGTGCATATGAATATGATGGAAATATATGTATATTTGTGCACTTATCACTTGTATATTCAGTGATGTAAAGGCCTATAAGTTGCCCATTGTGGTATGGGGCCTTAAGGCATATATGAATAGGCAGAGCATATGAAGAACATTCATTTAAGTGGCATAAATTATTAGATAGTTACATTCTCAGTTTGGTTAATAGAAAATTAGAAGAGGAAACGAACCGTTGAATAAATTCATGGGATTAATTATATATACTTCCTTAAACTTGTATAGGATGAGGAAAACAAGTTAAAGATCACGCGGGGGGATCCAGTTAAGCTTAAATAGCTTTGGACTTCAGGTGAGTAACAACCATGGTATTTAGTATTATTCAATTATTGGGTTTTATCGCTGGTTTTATTCACATGATTTAGTATGAGTTTTGATGACGAGATTTGTGCTCTAACGCTGGTTTAATATGCATTATATTACTAGTGATTTTGTTGTTCTCTTAAATACTATGATTGCCAAATATATGTGGAAAATGAGATAAGTACAATAAAATGACAAGAGGATAAATGAGAATATCGATTCATATGCACCCTATGTAGACATACGCGTTTATACTAGATGGGCTCTACAGGGAGCTAGACATTTTCTACGGTACCGAGTAGGTAAGGAGGATTTTCTGTACTCTGATTTTTAGTCCCTAACTGTTTGTTTTTAAACATTCCATTTTTTTTAAATAAACTCCTCCTCACACCCTTAGAGTGCTTGGTATGCGTACAGTTTAGCCCACGGTTGAGCGACCAGATAGTGCGACTAGGGCCCAGTTTATATATTTATTTACACCTGGTATGATTCTGGCATGTTAAAGTAGGGATGCATACGAGATCGATATGATACCTATTTGGAGTTTATAGTCTCGATCATCGAGTTTACACTGACCAGGAGACTAGGGTGGGTCATGACATAACAATACATTTTCTTGCCAGTCCTCGGTCATTGAGTTTACTCCGACCGGGAGGCTAGAGTATTGATTGACCCATCCAGGATATGTTAATCTTATTATTCATATTGCCTTAATGACAGTACGATTGACTATGTTCGGATTTATCCAGGTTTTACTTATCATGATTGGCATGCTAAATGAATTGAAGATAATGCATATGATTAGCATATCTTTGAGATTTCTTATATTCTTCAGTACAGTATATAATTCAGATTCATGTATTAGTTGTCACTCAATGAAATATTTGACACAGGTGAGCAGGAGTGAGTTCTCCATAGGTGGCTCTGACTTACTATTAGTGGGTGAGACTATGTTATTTTGCTCTGTATCAAGAGCAGTGTATGCCAAATAATATGTGTATGTATTCTAGAATTTGGAAAATTGTTCTAAACTTGTTGGTTTACAGGTTGTTTATTTTATATATTATTATCAATTAAACAATTGTAGGGTTGGGTCCATTCCCGACCTAACTGGTGTGATATCTGCCTGAGTTGAGGGGTGGGTGTTACAGACTACCTCCTCGAGGTCGGGGGACCTATGCTGTAGAGTTCCAGATGATACCAGGTCCAGGTATGAAGACCCGGAACTGGAATGAGAGGTAAAAGTCTGCCTCATAGGAGCAATGCTTTTGTGTCGCCCAACCCCCCTATGGGAGGCACAACCTTGGTAAGAGCAAAGTGAGATCCCTGTAAGCTCTCCAGTGCACCAATAAGAGCCCGCATGTCAGGGTGAGTCCCTTCACGTCCCGCGGCAAAGGTAGAGGAAGCCTCACGCTCCCGGGGTAGGGACGTTGAGAGAAGATGATCCTCCTCACGGTTCAACCTCTTCTTGGGTCGGGGATCACTCTCCTCCAACTTCCTGAACTTCTTCGACAAGGAAGCACCGGAAGCCAAAGCCTTAGAGCCCCCTTGTTCCCCTTTATCTTCTTCAACATAAATTCATCATTAGAAGAAATTGCTGGGAAATATAGAGAAGTGTTATACATGTATTCAAAAGGGGGAAATAAAAGGAAAAAGACTCATTACCCCCAGGGTAAAGCCCGTCTTCCAACAAGTCTTGCTTGGGAAGCATCCTCCTTAGGTCCAGAGGGACGCGAGCGTAGAGGACAGAAAGATGGTCCGCTTTCCCTTCAGTTACTATGGCGTCAAAATTAGGTGCGTCACACTGTGTTGGGATCTCCCAATTGCCCCCGCAAGAGATAAAAAAGAAGTGTGACTTCCAGTAGTCGAGCTTCAAAGCAAGTCGCCCAAAAACGGAAGCTTATTATCCCAAGCAACTACGTAGATCTAACTATTGGATCACGAATTCTTCTTCATATTGAGTAGTAGCTGAACCCATTGAGGAGTGAGGTCGATTCCTGCACATTTGAAGATACTCATGAGACCGCACAAAGTTCTCTAGCCATTAGGGTGAATTGGCTTGGGGCATACCCTGTGAAGGTTGAGGATCCTCTAGAAGACCTCAAGAATGGGGAATTGAAGGCCCACCTTGAGGGACTTTGGATAGACGGCGATCTCCCCAGGGCCAGGATTGTCTGCCTCGAATGCCAAAACACTTCACATACTTGGCAAGATCAGACTCCCTAACCTTGTTGGGGAGGGAGGTCAGGTCAAGTGGTCGGGATCTTTGAAGAGGGTATAAACTCGACCTCCGTGGAATGAACTAAGAAAGTAAAATGCCGAAATTTAAAGGTCTTATGTGAACTCTGGTACGAGTGAAAGGAAATGCAGAGATGAAGGTGTATAAAAAGCTTACCTCAAAAGGAAGGCAGAGGAAAGGTCATGTCAGCATATTCAAGTGGTTAAGATCCTACGACGCAAAAAGGAGCCCTTTCGATAGTCACCACGTGGGCCACTACCACTCTTAATCTTTCGAGGAGATAGCCTTGGGGGATGCGCCAATCATGACGCCCATTACATTCTATTAAAGATGAGTCACCAAGGCATAGGCTTAGGAACCAAGTCTGTTCACTCACCCCGCCTTGAAAATCGGGTTGTGGTTGGTAAGAGATATGCACAAGTTGGTTATAGGATCGAGCCACGCTCAATGACCGGCACGCAAATGAGAAGGATTGGGGGTATGGACTAAAAGTAGAAAAGGGACTCATAAATCTTGACCAACACCTGAGGACGAGTCGTGTCAAGGCCCATAATCGGCACCGAGAAGGATACACTATTCAACCAGGTTTGACACATGAATTGATGACCTAACTTCTTCGGTTGACCAGGGTTGAGAGCCCATCGACCTAATAAGTTGTGGGGACAAGTGTTATGGGGGAAAAAGGGGCATGATCTGGTTTGATAAGGATGGTAGGACCACATATTAAACTGGCCCTTTCCCAGTGGACCACGTGGAGATTCCCCACTACCCACCTGCAGAGGACAATGTACTTGCGCTAGAAGCAGAGGCGACATCTAGACTAAGCAGGGACGCACGCCTGTACTAACGACATTCATGGTAGGGGCCAGGGGAGATAGGCCCCTTCAAGGTCGTGTCAGCACTGGTGTGAGAGGTGGCATCCCACGACTAAACACCTAATAGCGACTCATGAGGTATAAAAGGGGGAGGAAAGAGAAAGAAAGGGGCTTCATGGACCCTCTCTGGCTAGATTCATCTCCTACCTCGAGACCTCTCCTCCACTCAGACTTTCCTATCTTCTTTGCCACTTACCATTTCTCTATACTCTCTTCTCCCGCGAATATTCTGTAACATCACGAATTTTTCTAAATAAATATTCATTAATTTTTGAATTTTAAATGAGGTTAATAAGCACAGAAAACAAATTAATTATTTTAACCTCAAAGTTAAAGAAAATTGGGATTAAATGGACCCGAAATCCAGCCTTGCAACTATAGGGCCAAGAGAAGACCTTATTGGCCCAGACCACTTTTACATAGAATAGTTGGAGGTAGATAGTCAGCAAAGCCGGATTAATTAAATAATAAATTATTTAAATATTAATTAATCCAGATTAATTAAGTGGAAGATACTGGACAAAAGTTAGAGTCTCGATAAAGTAGATCTGGCTGAGTCAAAAGCCGATAAAAACGGATATGGGTAGGGAGAGGAGACAACCCGTGATGCTACAGTAAGCCCGTGTCACTGGGGTCGTCTGACCCGGGATTCCCGGATCTGGGTGGGGGATGGAGACGAGCCAGATAATTATTTAGTCACCCATGTGACGGCACAACAACAAGATAAGATCAAATAAAGTCGTTTGGTCTTTAGTGGAAAATAATTGAATGATAATATTGTTTAATAGGAGATATTTTAAAAGATAAGTTAATTAATTAAGTTTTAAAGATAATATAAATTAATAGCTTTAAATAATATTTTAAATAAAATATTATTAATTTAATTCTTCTTATAAATCATAAGTAAATAAGTAAAGAGAGAGAGAGATACAAATCTCTCAATCTCTCGCTCTTGATTTTTTAGAGGAACGAGAAGCCCTAACCCTTCTCCTTCTTCTTCCCTTCTCTTCCGGCGACCCTACCGACAAGCCTACCCACGCCCGTCGCCTACCCGGCCTCACACCGCCGTCTCCCGGCTGACCCTAGCCACGCTGCCCGCTTGCGCGCAACCAACCCTCTTCCCCTCGCAAGCGCATCCCCGCACGTGATTGACGCTCTCTCTCTCTCTCGTGAGCGGAGCCCGAGCTCCGGCAGCATCTCCGGTGCCCCGGCGAGCTCAAGAGCCCCTCCTCCAGCCATCCTTCTCCCCTCTAAGCTCTAGCTGTGACCTGGCTTCCCCTCCTTGCGCATCAATTGCCCTCTTTCTCCGACGCAGCCTTCAACTACGGCGAGCTGCCCTTCGCCGGCGAGCAATGACGGTCGAGCATGTCTCCTCCTACGCTTCTCTATTCTCTTTGGAGCCGCGAGCTTGGCTTAGGCACTGAGCTATCACAGTGAGATCCTAATGTTGGCCTTTGTTTAGCCAAGATTCTAGTTTCTAGGGTTTGTGTTGGTGGTGGAAGAGAAAGAAGAAGAGAAGATCAAAAGTCTCACACTTTCATTCATTCATTCTTCATTAACTTGTTACACATATTTCAAACTTGGATTAGTCCCCACATGGACCATAACCAACAACCACCATACATTAATGACTCATTACAATACTTCTAACTAAGCCCCACACCATATTAATCATAAGCTCACAATCTTAAGACATTACATCCAAATACTAACTCAACCATCAAAATACTACCAAAAGCATTACATTTTAACACTCCCCCTTAATGCTTTTGGATGACATACCCATTAGTTCTCTAAGATAGACAAACTTCTCACTTGGAAGTGCTTTGGTGAAGATGTCCGCAACTTGATTTTCGGTCTTGATGTGCTTGACAAGAATTTCATCATCTTCTACCGCTTCCCGAATGTAATGATGCTTGAGGTTGATGTGCTTGGTGCGACAATGGAAAACAGAATTCTTTGACATCACTATGGCGGATTTGTTGTCACAAAAAAGAATGGTCGCCTTTTCTTGCTTCTCCCCCCATATCTTCAAGAATCTTCCTCAACCAAATAATTTGTTTTGTAGCTTCACTTGCCGACACATATTCGACTTCCGCAGAGGAATGTGCCACCCTCTCTTGCTTCTTTGATGCCCATGAGAATATACCCGATCCAAGTGTAAATGCATAACCGGATGTGCTTTTCATATCATCCACACTACCGGCCCAATCACTATCACAAAAACCAAATAACTCCAATTTCTCATTCTCCTTCTTCTCAAACATGAGCCCAAAATTCTTTGTGCCTTGAATGTACCGCAACACCCTCTTTGCAACTCCAAAATGCATTTTGCTCGGTCGATGCATAAAACCTAGACAATAATCCCAAGCATACATGATATCGGCCTTGTAGTAGTAAGATACAATAAACTTCCAACCAAGCTTCTATAAAGAGCTGCATCGCATCACCACTCCCATCTTCTTGCATCAATTTTTCATTCACCAATAATGGTGTAGTCACCGGATTGCAATTCTCCATTTTGAATTTAGAGAGAATGGATTAGGCATACTATCTTTGAGAAATAAACACACCATCTTTTCCTTGATCAATTTCAATGCCCAAGAAGTAATGAAACAAACCCAAATCATTCATCCCATACTTCTTCATGATCTCCTCTTTAAATGT
The DNA here is from genome assembly GCA_026586065.1 of Dioscorea zingiberensis. Lineage (NCBI taxonomy): Eukaryota > Viridiplantae > Streptophyta > Magnoliopsida > Dioscoreales > Dioscoreaceae > Dioscorea > Dioscorea zingiberensis. The sequence goes on along the minus strand of CM048818.1, from coordinate 17,766,779 downwards.
ATGCATTATCTTCTCATCATTTAAGGTAAAAATTAAATCATCAACAAAAAGAGAAACAATGAGCTTACCGGATTTGCCATACGTGATGTAGAGTGTTGGCTCACTTGGGCTTCTTCTAAATCCATTGTTGATGAAGTAGGCATCAATTTGGCTATACCATGCACGGGTGCTTGTTTTAACCCGTACAAGGCCTTCTTCAAATTGTACACTTTGTTATCTTCATCTTCAACCATGAACCCTTGCTGTTGCTCAACATACACTTCTTCTTTTAGCACTCCATTCAAGAATGCGGACTTCACATCAAGTTGGTATAATTTCCATCCCTTGTGAGAGGCTAGTGAAATCAACATCGTTATTGTTTCATGCCTTGCAACCGGCGCAAATGTCTCTTGATAATCAACTCCGGCTTGTTGTGAGTACCCTTTTGCCACTAATCTTGCTTTATATTTTTGCACCAAACCATCCGGATTTGTTTTGGTTTTGTAGATCCACTTCAAGCCAATCACATCTTCTTTTGGTTTGTCCACCAACTCCCAAGTATTGTTTTTCTCAATCATTTTTATCTCTTCCTCCATTGCATTTCTCCAAACTTCTTCTCTAGCCGCTTGCTCAAAACATTCCGTTTCCACAACACAAAAATTACATGTAGCATAAATTTCACTTAAATTTCTCATTCTTACCGGTGTTGAGCTTGGAGTAGATGAACTTGACCCGACATTTGTTGGAGGAGATTGAAGTTGCTCTTCTTGTTCATAGTGATCTTCTTCTTGCACTTCTTCTTGAATTTGCATGGGCACACTTTGTACACCTTTTTCTTTCCAATCCCACTTGCCATTTTCATCAAAGATCACATCTCGACTTATAATCACCTTGTTTCTCTTCAAACTAAAGAGCCTATAGCCTTTTGATTTAGAGCTATATCCCACAAAAACACATTTCTCACCTTTTTCTTCAAGCTTGTGCCTCATTTCCTTTGGAACATGAGCATAGCAAATAGAGCCAAAAATTCTCAAATGATTCACCGATAGCTTCCAACCTCCGGACCATGCTTCAAATGGAGTCTTGTTTTCCACCGCCTTTGTGAGACACCGGTTTAACAAGTAGACTGAGGTATAGATTGCTTCAGCCCAAAAAGTTGATGGAAGATTTTTCTCTTGCATCATTGTTCTTGCCATTTCTTCAAGTGTTCTATTCTTCCTTTCGGCAACACCATTTTGCTCCGGTGTAAAACTCACCGTCCATTGTCTTTCTAGGCCAATGTCTTCCCAACACTTGTCAAACTCCTTGGCGTTGTACTCACCACCTCTATCACTTCCTCAATTTTTGATAAGCCGCCACTTTGTCTTTCAACCATCTTTTGGAATTTTTTGAAGATAGAGAATGCCTCCGATTTTTGCTTCATGAAGTAAACCCAACACATCCTTGAATAATCATCAATAAAAGTGATAAATAAGCGATTACCGGCATGAGAAGGTGTCTTTACGGGACCACACACATCGGAATGAACAAGCTCTAATGGTGCTTTGGCTCTCTAATCTTTCTTCTTTGGAAATGAGTCTCGGTGTGTTTTACAAAGAGCACATGCTTCACAAACATTATGTTTTTCTTCAATAGTTGACAAGCTGTATACCATCTTCTTCTTGCTCAACAATTTCAAGCTTTCAAAATTCACATGTCCAAGCCGCTTGTGCCACAACCATGACAAATCTTCAACACATGCCTTTAAAGCAACATCTCCGGCGGGCTTGAGAGTGAGGGGGAAGTTTCTATTTTTCTCCATCTTCACATTAGCCATCAATTCTCTTTTGTTTTCCATCTTGTCATAGATTTTGCACCAACCACCTTCAAAATGCACCGCATGACCATGATCAACAAGTTGCCCAACACTTAGAAGATTTTGTGCCAAGTCCGGGACATACAACACTTCATGAATCAACATCCGGCCTTTCTTTGAAGCAATGGCAATCGTGCCCTTTCCTTTTGATTTCACAACGGCACCATTACCCATAGTGATTTGAGTAGTATTGGTTATACCAAGCTTGCAAAACATAAACTCATCACCGGTCATGTGGTTGCTACATCCACTATCAACATACCATACATCATTCTTTTGTTCAACGACTGCTTGACATGCAAAGAATGTGCTTCCATCACCACTCTTCTCTTCGGTGTAATTGGCTTGCTCATTTGATTTGAACCGGCAATCTTTTTTAATGTGGCCAAACTTCTTACAATTGTGACATTAGGGCTTCCCCTTGAACCAACAATCTTTTTCAACATGAGAGGCTCTCTTGCAAATATTACACCGAGTTTGGGCAACATTGTTGTTGTTTCTACCACCACCTCTCCCAAATCCACCACGCCTCTACCAAATCTTCCACCACGGATGATCCACCAACGCCGTGCTTTGCTTTGATTGCTCCTTCACATTTAGCCTAGATTGGAAGGCTTTCAATTGATTGTTCAAAGGTGTCTACCCAACCTTGGCTCATGCATCTCCAAGGACCCCATTAGGTCATGAATGCTAAGAGTAGAGAGATCCTTGGTTTCTTCCAATGATGGCGGCAATATTGTTGTACTTGGGAGAGAGGCTAATAAGGATCTTCTCACACACCGACTTATCGGTCAAATTCTCACCCAAACTCCTAATTTGATTCACAATCTCCATCACTTTTGAAAAATAATCTTTTAGGGCTTCATTTTCCCTCATTTGCAAATTTTGAAAATCTCTCTTAATAGTTAAAAGCTTCACGGACCTCACCTTGTCACTTCCTTGAAACTCCTTTTGCAAGATCTCCCATGCCTCCTTAGAACTTCTTGCCCCGGTTATCCTTGGAATAATTTTCTCGGAGATTGATTGTTGAATCAAGAATAGAGCTTTGGCATCTTTCTTCCTATTCTCCTTCAACTCTTGCTTGTCCGACCCTTCGACTTCCTCCTTCCCAGACGGCTCTGATTTTCCCTTCTCTTCAAAGCCTTCTTCTACAATCTCCCATAGATCTTGTGAAATTAAAAGAGTTCTCATCTTCAAGCTCCAATAGTCGTAGTTCACGTTATCAAAGATGAGTTGAGAAGCTTGCGGGATCCCAAATACACCGCCTTGGGTTGCCATGGTGATCTCCACTACAAAGCTTGCAAAAACTGGCTCTGATACCACTATGTTGGCCTTTGTTTAGCCAAGATTCTAGTTTCTAGGGTTTGTGTTAGTGGTGGAAGAGGAAGAAGAAGAGAAGATCAAAAGTCTCACACTTTCATTCATTCATTCTTCATTAACTTGTTACACATATTTCAAACTTAGATTAGTCCCTACATGGACCATAACCAATAACCACCATACATTAATGACTCATTACAATACTTGTAACTAAGCCCCACACCATATTAATCATAAGCTCACAATCTTAAGACATTACATCCAAATACTAACTCAACCATCAAAATACTACCAAAAGCATTACATTTTAACACCTAAAGCTTATTGAATGAAATTTTACAAAGTAAGGAGGAGGGGAAACTATGAATTAAGGAGGGTTTAGGGATGAGATGCCATGGTTAAGTTACTTGTATGGGGTGGAGATTTAAATACCTAAGGATACATGTATGTTGTAGATTCAGGGGGTTTAAAAACAGTTTAGTTATGAATTAAATGGTGAATGTTTGTTTTAATTTCGGGAGCCTAAAAATAGGGGAGATACTGCCCAAATTACCATGAGTTTCATGTTTAATTATTCATGATTATGTATAGTATATTATTATTTTTAAGGAGCATGTTAGAAGCCCCAAGTATGCTTATGTTAATTGTATCTCTTGAGAAGAGTAAATATCTGTATTCTCATGCGTTAGAAGCATGTATTATGTGTTAAGTAAGACATCATGCTTAGAGAGCTTAATGTCCTTACCGTATTTCTATCAAGTTTAAGTTAGAGTTAAGTTAAGAATACGGTCTCCGTATTCATGATTTTCCTATTTCAATTACTAGGGAAAAGTAAAGGAAAGGGCAAGGCCAAAGCAGGAGCTGCTGAAGAACCAAGCTAGTCTTAGAGCAAACTAGACTTAGGTGAGGGAACTAGCTGTACAGTTCGTGCTTTTATCGTATTTTCATACAGTATTGATTTCAGTTTGAAAAGCATGAGTTAGAAATTTTATAAAAATTTCCTGAGTTTTTCAAATCATTTCATGCACAATAATCAGTAACAGAAAAGAGAAACAAATACAGAAATAAATAGACTACACTTTATTGATATACTTGCCTGAACCAGTGGTGGCTCGTAGAGAGCCAGAGAGTACGACATTAGGTTAGAAAAGAGGTGATTTGAAACTCTGATTTTCATTAAAGAACAATCTGTTTTAAAATATTCCATTTTTATGAAATTAAAACCCCTTTTCTATACTCTCTGAGTGCCTAGTGTATGTATATGAGATTGGCCCCGTGTAGCGTGGATAGATCTACCCGTTGGTCACTCGTGCTGTAGTATTGAAGTAGATGTGTAGTTAGTGATGATAGTATTGTGATGATCAGATGAGCCGGTATTACCCACCTCCCGGTAGCGATTAGAGATCCACCGTAGAGGTGATTGGTACAGATTACCAAGGGTAATTTCTGAATTCATTCACAGTACAGAGAAACAAATAATGAGATACACATTCATGATATTTCTATGCATATTGACATGATTAAAGCAGATTGAAGATAATGCATTGACCAACATCTTTAATTGCTCAGCATTACTTTCAGTTACAGTATTTATTTTCAGTTATTTATATATGCATAGTTTTATGCTTCAGCTTTTACAGTTTTATTTTGATATACGGGTACAGTTTTCTACCCGACAGTATTTGTTCCCAGATCACTGAGCTCCAGTAGCTCAGCCCCTTTTCGTGACATTCTTATGCAGGTGATAGACAGGAGTTCAGGTAGAGGATTTTGTTTACTCGCTAGAGTATTCGAGGAGTGTCTGTAGCTGGCTCTGACTCCGAGTGTAGTATTTCATATTTATTTAGTGTTGTTAGGAGAGATAGAACTCCTACTGTATTTGAGACAAATATGTCTAACTCAGTACTTATGTTTGGTATTGTATTAAACAGTATCTTGAGTTTGATGTTATGTCATCATTGTTTCCTTTAATAGCTTCTGCAATTATGTTTATTACTCTTCATTACTAGTTTACAGGTTCATTCCCTTGACTTGGTTGGTGTGACACGTGTCCCCTGATTTGGAGATGGGTGTTACATATTCTGTTTACCTCTCACTGACTTGAGCATCGGAGGGTATGGGGAGGAGCCTCGGACTTTGCTTGCAAAAAAAAAAGACCTCAACGAGTGACATTTAATTGTTTAATTTCTTAACATGACGATCCTCGGAGGCCGTCACCAAGCTCACAACATCCCTTATCTAATCATCCCACACACATCACTCACTTCCCATTTTCCCAGTTAAACTTTGAACAAAGTGTGGATCCCGAGGTCCTGTTCGTTTTGAGCATTAACAACATACATTGAACCTGATCCAAACTACTTCATATTGTGGTTCAATGAACAACTTCTTGCATTCATCCAACATGGCCTATTAGTGTTGTGTTGTTTGCCCCCAAAATAACTTTTTAGAATATTTACATATAATACCGCTATAAAATGTCACAATTTAATATAATTGTTTAAAATCAAGATTGTATTACTATAACAGTATATATGTTCTGCATACTCCTGAAAAATGTTGGATTTATGCCTGTATATCATTATGCCCCCTAGTCTTCGCAAGATTGATTGTAATTTATTGGCATAATTGATACAAATAGCTTATTTGATGATGATATAATACAGAATAAAAAAAATTGTTTTAAAGATATAAATAAACAATTATTTTATGATGAAAAAGTAAAAAAAATTAGAGACTCAAATTAGACCCAAACAAATTAGCATCCTGAAGAGGGATGATTTTCGTATTAAAAAAATCAAATTTATTAGAAAGCATGAGTAAAAGAGTGTTTTAGAAATATCATATATTTTTCAATTTTATTTTAACAAAATATAATTTTTCACATATTACATGATTATTATATGCCACAAGTACGTAGATGCAAGTTAATATAGCTATAAATTAAGCATCTTTTTTTATTTGATTCTGACTCATTAACATTCAACTTTCAACTTGTGGCATATAATAATCATGTAATATGTGAAAATTTACATTTTGTTAAAATAAAATTGAAAATTATCTGATATTTCTAAAACAATCCTTTACTCATGCCTTCAAATAAATCCGATTTTTCTAAATATGAAAATCATCCCTCTCGATAATCCTCTTATTTCAATCTAATTTGAGTCTCGAATTCTCTTCTTTGTGTCTGTGGTTGTTATTTTTTTATCATAAAATTATGATTTTGTAATATCCAGGGATTTTATTGGAATAAAATGAGTTAAATTCCATTAAATTGGATTATTAATTAAAAAAGGTTTTCCTAATTAATTAAATGATTTAATTAATTGGGAGAAAATGGAAATTTAAAAGAATAAAACCCTAATTAGGGTTAGTAGAGGTCGTTAGGGACCTTGAAATAATTTCCAAAAGTATTGGGGACCGGAAAGGAATTTACCTCTCTCACAGAGAAAGGATTTATCTCTAATCGAAAAAGGGATTAGGGACTTCAGGATAATTTTTCCGATGAAAGCTCTTATAGAAAAGATTGTACGGCCAGGATTAGAAGATCTTACATAATGCTGATCGCGGAGCATCATAAAGGCCATCTGTGAGGCCACGTGGCTAGGGATGGCAATGGGGCGGGGCGGAGGCGGGGCAGGCCTTTACCACAACCTCCCCGCCTGAACCTGCCCTGCCCCGCCCAAATACCACATGTATGAATACCACAACCGCCCCGCCCCGTTATGTAATATAATATATATATATATATATATATATATATATATATATATATATATATATATATATATATATATATATATAGCCTTATATATATATATATATTACATAGCCTTATATATATAGAGGGTATGTTTGTAATTTTTTTAGCGGGGCGGGGTGGGGCGGATTTAAAATGGGTGTTTACCAAACCCGCCCCGCCCCGTGCCCCGCTCTCCAATAAAAAAAATCGCCCCATTCGGAGCGGATCGCGTCGGAAACCCCGGATCGGGTCGGGGGTTGTCATCCCTACATGTGGCGCGCTGAGAGGTGTTCATCTAGGAGTGTGTTGGATGCGAGGCAGTTGAATAAGATCTGGCCGTTGATCTTCTGTTGATCTCAGCCTTCGATCTGGACTTTGATGGATCCGAGGAATAATGTTGTGTTTCTGACCGTTGGATGAGATCCAAGCGATTGTCACCGTTCATCGGTGGAGTGCTGATCACGAGGCATAGTAGCCCCCTCCCTCAGCCGTTTCCTCCGCCAGCGAGCCGCCGCTAGCGCCACCGGGTGCCCCGCCGTCTTCCCCTGGCGTTACGCGCGAAGAACGCGGCCGTTAGTCGGCGGATCGGCTCGTGAACGCCACCATCACCTTCGTTGCACCCCGGCCTATAAAACCCACCCACTGTTACTTTCCAAGACACGGTGGAGAGGTGAAACGAAGTGGTCGCCGGCGAGGGTGATCGGAGAAGACAGGAGGAGCGTTGGGAGCCCGGAGTACCACCAAACACCACCGGGAGGTTTCGCAGACAGGTACCTACTTCTTCTTAATGTGTTTGGTACGTTTTGCATACCTTGCACAGTGGTTTCAAGTTCGCCGGAGGAGGGATTTTGGCCGAGTGTGAAAGGACTCCAGGGATAAGAACAGAGAGTCTCCAGTGTACGCAAAGAGCTTCTCCGTCTGAGAGGAAGCTCGGCGCGTTGTTTCCCGACGGTAGGGACCTCAAGCAAGGGAGAAAGGAGCTTACCAGAGTTGGTGCAGCGCTCGGCCGGGGACAGTGGAGCTCCAGGGAGGATGGAGGAACCAGCCACTCTCCCGGGTGCGGGTTGACGCGCTCACCGCTCGCCAGAGGTCAGGTGACCGGTGCAGGCCGAGACCGGTGGGCTGTCTCCTCGCCGGTGACAGCTCCGGTGAGGCTCGGTCGTGAGGGAAGAGAGAAGAAGAAGATGGTTAATTAATTAATTAATTAACTAAATTAATTATTTAATTAACAGGTTAATGATTAGTTAATCAAATAACACAATTAATTTTAATTCTTATAGTGTGACAAAATAACTTGATTAATCAAGTTAGGAAAATAAATCAAGTTAGGTTTGAAATTTGGTTTGGTTTAATCAATTGGACTCATCTATTGAGTTGGGTCAGATAATTGGGTTTGATAACAAGATTGGGCCCAAGTGTTGGGTTAGACCTAGACCATAAAGTCGGGATAATTGACTGGTTGGTCAGTTAAAGGGATTAAAGTAAACTTAGATCTAACATTTGTTCTGGGTCTAATTAGTTGATCAAATTTAGAAAATTCTAATGAATTAGATTGGCAAAATGGCTAAGGTAGACCAAGATTAGAATCAATTTGTTAGAAGGAGTTGAAACCTAGACCACCTAAGTAAAAATGGTTGGGCCTTAGATCTTAGGGACATGGCTAACCATGTGGTAGAGATGCCCTCTCTAAAATTTAAATGGGGCAAGATTTAGCTAAATATTTTAGTGGGCTCAGGAGATGGGCCCAAATTGGCTCAGATAACTAGAAATGAACAATTAGGGTTCGGATTACGACAAATAAAAGTAAAATTGACCGGGATTGACCAAGTAAGGTTAATAGACCATAAAAGGACAAGGAAATGGAAAGAGGGCCGGAAACCAGGTAGATGGTCTATAGGGCCCGTTTAGTGGGCCAAGGCCCATCAGAAGCGAGAGTGATGCATGAGCATCTAGAAACTTAGGGTTTTATTAGAATATTGGCTCTAATAGTAGCTCTGTCATCAGATATTCTCGGGGAGTCTTAGAGACACTACAGGAGGAGACTAGGAGGGTTTCTAGTTCCAGAAAAAGGTAAGTACACTTGCCTAGTACCTACTCTTCGGAGTTTCTTTGAACTTGAATATGCTTTGTTATACTTCATTAATGTCATACATGTAACTGCCCCGGTTTTTCCTTTGAGATATTGTATAAATAATGAATAATGCTAGTGTTTAATAATAAAATAATGGGGATTAGTGGTTGAATACCTTATGAGTAAGTCTAACTAAACTAAATAAGTGAGGTTTATTAGCTTGAACTTTAACTTAAAACAAAATGAAAGATTAAAGGAAGTTTGGAAATATTAATCTAGGCATGTGACAATTCAATTAAGTGAACTTTGGGTTACTAGTACTTTACTAAGAGATGAGAGATGAATGAATAATGTTAACTCTTTAAATAATTTATCGGATCGAAATTGAGGTAATGACTTAGGTATGTGACAATGTAATTGAGTGAACTTTAGTCATAGGGCTGGCTGGGCCGGTCATTAGACATGAGAAGGAGGAGAAGACCAGTCAACAAGCTGGAGGTGGCGCTAAAGGTGGTGGTGGCGCTGTGCATGTGCAGGGAAATGAGGATCTTCCACGTAGCTCACCAGTGGAGGCGTACCAAGTTAAGAGAGGGTCGCTAGCCGTGTCTTGGTAGGGACTTCGACGCCTTTAGCACCACCGGCCTCTTTTGAACTCCCCGCTACCCGCCTTAGCTTTTGCTCCTCCTCGGTTCCCTGGCCTCGCCGCCGCTCCCGGTTCTGAAGTTGGTTGCTTACCGACTTTTTGATCAGATCCCCACGCTTTACGTTCAAGAGGGCCAGCTCCTGCGCAAGCTTTTGTATGGTGTATTGGTTGTAAGGTGAGGCTTCATGTAGAGTCGAGTTGCTGAATGCGTTGAATTGGAAGCTCTGAACTGGTGTTTGTGAGCTAGTGTTTTGATGCTGTTGTTATTGATGTAGTTGTTGTTGCTTTGCTATTTGTCGCCTGTTTGTACTTAACTGAGATTGAAGATTCAAAGAAAAGAGATGTTGTCAGACCTTATTCTTGCTTATCAGCTGTTTGATGAAATGACTCCATGGGCTTGTGTATATTAATTAGTTTGGGAGGTGTTTGTGTTTGCTTTTGGAGATCCTAGGTGGAGTTTAAGAGGGAATGGATTTGTAATTTCCCAGTTTAAAGGTTGTTAAGGAGGTGTTTTGTTGTAATGGTTCTAGTGTTGTTGATGTACTATGGTTGTTATTGGTTGTATTGAAGAAGTTTGTGCTTGCCGTCCTTGTGTTTAGAGGTTGACTTAGCGTTGGTGCTTGTTGTGTGGTAGTGTTGTAAGAGAGCTGTAGATTGCTTATTTGTATCCATTTGGATCAAAGAGATCAAGGAGAAGAGTTGTTCTTTTGACTTTAATTATGCCCAGCAAGTGTTTGGTGAATTGTCCATGAAGAGATTTGTTTGAGGATGCTTTGTACTATTGACCAATATTAGGTGTGAGTTGAGTAGTTTCTATTAATAGGCTTGGTGGATAGTCAAACTTAGGGAAGACTTTAATTAATGTCTCATATTTTCACTCTTAGTTAGATACCAAGTGTTGGATGTATGTTGAACATCATGTTTGAGTAGTGGGCCTTTAGCTAGATGAACTTAGGCCCATGGATTATTAAGAGGAAAATGATAGTTATGAAGTCATGAAGTATGGATGAAAACTTAGGAGATGAGATTCTTGTGGACAGTTGATCAGCAAAGGAGGATGTATTGGTTCAAGTTGTTTTGTCTCCTCGAGTGGTTCATGAACTTTCGAAATAAAGACTTAACTCCAAGTCTTGAATATAGTTAACTTCATGTGAAGTATATAATGAGTGTTTTTGGTTAATTGCCATGCTTGTTGTTGGGCCTTAAGTTGGTTGGACTTGGGCCCATAGCTATATTGTTAGATGGAAATAATAATAGGGATGTAGACTTTCTGAGCTAATAGTTTAGATGATGATAGTGACCGAGAATCTAATTTAAATACGGTTCTGATTGCAAGGTAAAGGGAAAGGCAAGTTGGGTACCTCGAGAGATCCGAGTCAGATTTGACTGGCTTAGGACTTCAGGTGAGTGGACCTACTGTATATTCTTGTGTTTACCGAGAATTATCGTGTTTCCAATTTATATTCATCGGCTATGATTTATTCCCGGGTTTTGAGAATGATTTTGATTCTTTAAAGCTATTGTAGGATTGTTGTTTTCTGCATACGATTAGTTGTAGATCATTGAGATAGATACATGACGTGAGCATCGATATTTGCACTCTGTTTAGATAATCCTTGCTATGCAGTGCGTGATACCGAGTAGGGGAAAGGTTTTCTTGTTTCCAAATGAATTTCTAGCATCAAAACCTTGTTTTCAAAATGTATTTATTTTAAATCCCTTTCCCAACTCTTTGGGGTGCTCGGTACCACGAGTGAAGACCCAGATTGGGGGAAACCTCACGGCTTCACATACAGCCCAGATTGGGGGATACCTCACGGCTATTTATCTGAGATCTTAGCAAGTGATCTTACAAAGTTGCATTCTTATCGACAGACGCTCACATATCTAGACATCTCATGAGGCATAGACATGCATGTTTTCGACTGATGACTTTCTGGGTTTTCTCAGACATTGCATTAGATGATCTTCCTGATTGGGAAGATAATGCATAGACTTACATGCTTTACTGTCTTTCTACACGTATATGAGTACAGTGTATGTTCCCTATACATGATTATATTTTTCAGATGCACAGGTCTTGGCTGACTGACAAGAGTCACATATCATCAGCTCATGCTTCAGTCACCTTTTCTCACCCACCTTGTGCGTGTAGCGCATTTAAGTCCTGGGTAGAGGCTAGACACTGAGGCGTGATGATGTAGTTGGCTCCCGCATCCCATAAGCCGTTAAATTTATTTTGTTGCTCTCTCGGTAGATTTATGTCTTTCACTTTTAGGAGACTAGACCCATATATAGTCCAGGAGATCAGACGTGATATGACTCTACCTTTTTGGGGATGAGTGCCAGACTTATTATGTTTTATTTCTATTGTTTCCGGTTTATTCCGCAGATTTTTATTTCAGTTTTGACAGCCTTGGGCTCAGGGTTCTCACCTGAGCTGGCTGGTGTGACACGTGTCCCTATTGGGATTAGGGTGTTACAATACATGCATCCTTATCTATTTTAGATTCCTGTTGAGCATGTATGATGTTTTCGGGATGTTGGTATCCCTGATTTCGTTGTGGTCTACTGCCCGGACTCAGTGGAGCGTGGGGGCTCCGATAGGGAAATATTCAGGGACAGGACCCCCTGGCATTTCTGCCTACCATGCCAGAGTAGCGATTCTCTGGTGGTCTTACCCATCAGTGGGAATGGTACGCTGACCGTGTTAACATGTATGAGAGGTGGTACTACCGACATGCGACAGGAGGGTCGAACGACCAGAGGGTCGTGTTTTCAGCAAGTAACTGGATATGCTGACCAGGAGTGATCTTTGAGCTTCATTCTTGAAACTCAACACAGAGCCTAAGGGTTTCTGTTGATAGGGGTCGCATCGTTGTTTTTGGTTGTGGTAGACCCCTAGAGACGTTTTCATAGGGACGTGTCCCTTTGCAGATTTATTGATATATATTATGTCTTTATGACCCTGCAGGGGTATTTACTGGGCTTTCCATTCGAAAGCTCATGCATTTGTTCTTTCTGTCTCTTACAGATCCCGAGGTTTAGAGTGCGGTTGCTGGGGAGATCGAGATAGGAGCCATAGAGGTCTGGGAGTCTCCTTGAATTGCCTTTTTATTTTGAGAGTTGTTTCCTTTATATAAGGATCCGTGTAGGGCCTATGGACCCTTATGACACTTTGTTCTTTTGAACATGAGTATGATTTTATTATGGTTTGTCATCTGCTTGTTTATACTTAGGCCTTGTGTTCGAATGGAGCTTGTCTCCCTTTTGAATACGGTCGATCTATTGACGTGCCCGAGGTCCTGGGAACCGGGTCGGGGCGTGACAGATTTATTCATGTCTTTAAAACAATCCCTTTTTTTCATTCTATGTATTTATATCATCATCAAATAAGCTATTTGTATCAATTTTGCCAATGAATTACAATCAATCTTGCCAATACTAGGGGCCATAATGGTATAGAGGCATAAATCCAACATTTTCAGAAGTATGCAGAACATATACATTGTTACACTGCAACAGTCTTGATTTAGACAGTTATATTAAAATGTGACATTTAATGGGGGTATTATATGTAAATATTCTAAAAAGTTATTTTTGGGCAAACAACACTAGCTCCAGTAACTACAAGGAGACGGGGCGTATATTCTAGCAAAGCTCTTAAGCGCTACTAGAAACAAACTCCAAAGTTGGAGGAAAGAAACCCTCAACCAGAAAAGAAAATGGAGCAAAAGAAAGAAATTCTTTTAGAAATTAACAAGCTAGACGGGATCAAGGAATGTAGAATGTTTACAAGGGAGGAAGATGAGAAAGACTTATCCTACATAAAAGAATATGAAAAAAATGATTCTGGAAAAAGAATCCTACTGGATGCAAAGGTCAAGGATAAATTGGTTGCGACAAGGGGACCAAAATACCCAATTCTTTCATGCCATCACAAACCAGAGAAGGAACATAATCTGGATATATAAAACAAATTTAGCATGAGGGGATACACTTACAGTGTCATGTCAGATCACGAAAGCCATCGAACTATAGTTCAACAAATTACTAGACAAAGAACAAGACATGCGGTACAAAACCAACTAGGACAGACTATTTATACATAAGGAGAAGCCTGATCTCTCATACCTAGAGACCCCATTCAGTGAAGAGGAAATTAAACATGAAGTGGAAGAATTAGGAGCTAATAAAGCTCTACGACCAGATGGTTTCCCAATAGCCTTGTACAAACAATGTTGGAGTATCTTAAAGAATGATATCCTTAAACTCTTTGATGACTTCTTTCACAAAATTGTGAATATGGAAATGCTCAACTATGCAAATATCCTCTTGATCCCAAAAAATAATGCCCCTGAAAAGATAAAAAAAAACTATAGGGCAATAAGCTTGATTAACTGCTATGCTAAGATAATCTCCAAAGTACTGTAAACAGCCTAAGCCAGGTTATCAGAGACCTCGTAAATGAATCACTAGTTGCCTTTATCAAAGGAAGAATAATCTACAATAATATAGTGGCATCGAAAGAACTTATCTACGAGCTGAAAAAGAGCAACACTAACAAAACCTTGGTCAAAGTGGATTTGAGAAAGCCTTTGATATGGTAGATTGAGACTTTCTCCTTGAAATTCTACAGGCGAGAGGATTATGCCCCAAATAGATAAGGTGGATAAGCATGATGTTATACTCATCCAAAGCCCCTTTCTTGGTCAACAAAGTCCCATCGGGTTATGTGAAAAGCAAGAAGAGCCTATGTCCAGCTGGCCTATTATCACCCATTTTGTTTGTACTAGCTACTGATGTGCTTTCCATAATGTTCACAGAGGCAATCAGAGCCAATATCTATAATAGCGTCCAAATTCGACCATGTCCAATTGAGAACATTAAAACAAATCTTTTACCTTTTTGAGGGACTTTCAGAGTTAAGAATAAACTTCAATAAGAGTGTGATCATCCCAATCAAGACAGAAGAATACTCTGTCCTAGATATAGCATGCATCATCAATTTCTCGAAGACAACCTTTCAAATCAAATATCTAGGAGTACCCATCTTTGGGGGAAGACCAAAGAAGGAAGATTGATGAGAACTCATTGAGAGAATCAGAAGATTGTATACATGGAAAGGAAAATTCTTGTCTCTTGGAAGACAGCTCACCCTTATCAATTCATTCTTTTCTAGGGGTGGGAAGCCTACCGAAATAATCGGTAACCGACCGAACCGATGCTTATCAGTTTAAGGTGGTTTGGTAGATTTTTCTTTTAAAAAATTGGATTTTTGATCGGTTCTGGTATATATCGAACCAACCCAATCGGTAGCGAATCCGGTAAAGATTTATTTGGTTCGGTTATTACCGAACCGAACCGAATTAAATTGTGTTAAATATAAATATAATATTTATATTTACAGATTTGGCTACAATATATTTGGGATAAAAATTCAAGATAAATTATTTTAAAAAAATATTTATATTTAATCTGATTCACTTTAAGAGAGGTTCATGAGTTATGACTTTTTACATATTTGGAACGATATATTTGAGATAAAAATTTAAGATGAATTGTTAAAAAAAAAAAGTTTATCCTTTTTCTAAATCAATTTAGGGGTACGTTAGTGGCGGAAGTGAGGAAGTGGCCCACTTCAACCATTATAGGTGCTCCTTTAGGCAGAAGTCCCGCTTCGATCACTTCTGTCAAAGTGGGACTTCCGCAAAAATTAACTAGACCCACTTCAGCTGATTTTGGACAGAAGTGGGTGAAGTAACATTGGTATAAAAGGTCCCTTCAACCCCACTTCACTCCCACTTTAGCTCCACTTTCACCAAAAAGAACATTTGAAGTGAAAAGTGAACACTTTCAACAGTCACCACTTATAGTCAAAAGAGCACCATGGGTCTAACTAGAAGGTTCACGGGCCGGTTAATCGTGCATGCCAGCGTACAGTACTTACCCATCAGGCAGGGTTACAGGTCACCTTCAAGTGACCCGGCCCGGGCCACCCCAAAAACCGACAAGCCGGGCTATAACCCTCCGGTTCAGGGGCCGGCCCGTTGGTTTTTCTTTTTTTTTAAAAAAAAATTATAAAATATAATTTAAAAAATAGCATAAAAATATTAAAAAAAAATAAATTTTATAAGAGGGGTTATATGTAAAATGTCATTATTCATTTCTCCATTCTTCTCTTCCTTTCAGATCTCCAACTCTTCATTCCTCTCTCGTGTGTTCGTCAATGGCAATCTCTAGGTCTCCGGCGATCCTCCCATGGATTGGGATGGTTCTCTCACTTCGCTTCATCGGCGGGGACTTCTTCTCCCTCCCAAGCGTTGCCCTAACGGACTTTAGAAAGGTCAACCCCTAAAGTTGCCATCTAACCAAGAGTGCTTCCTTATTGCTTTGGTCTCCATGAATATCATTCTATTGTGATGGGATTTGTTGAAGAATGGTGATTCCGTTGTATCTTGTTGTGTTTCTTAAGTTTTTTTTTTTGAATCCATGTGTTCGTATTTCTGGAGTGATTAGATTATGCGAAATATTTGATTGTTGGAGATCCCAGAGAATTAGTCTAGGAACATTTTGGTATAATTCTTTTTCTTAGTTATTTGGTTCATGGGTTGGGTTACGAGTTGCAGACCCGCCGGGTCACAGGTTGGGAAAACCCCAACCAGTAACTGAATCCAGTACAATGTGGCCGGTTACAGGATGCGAGTCCGGCCCGCCGGGTCGACTGACCTGGCTAGTTTTGTCGAGCCGATTATGGGCTAGGCTAGGCTAGGCCAAAAGTCGGCCAGTGCCCCACTCTAGGTCTAACTTTATAGTCACTTTGGTCACTTTGGGGAACTGACACTTCCAGTCCACTTCCCCGAAGTGTCCCTTTCAGACAAGTGAACACCCTCTTAAGGGAGGTTCATGAGCTATTAGCGATTTTTTATAGATTTGACATAATATATTTGGGATAAAAATTCAAGATAAATTGTTTTAAATTTTTTTTATCCTTAATCTAGTATTATGACCACGATATATTTGGGATAATAATTCAAGATAAATTGTTTTTTTAATTATACTTAATTTAATTCAATTTAAGGGATGTTCATATTTTTTACATATTTGGTGATAGCTCTTGGAAAAGAGCCATTTTGGTAGGTGTTTGTCAAGATATTTAGAGTTGAAAAGTGCATTATTGAATAAATGCGTGTTGTTTTGGCTCTAAAATATACTACTTATCCATTTGTGCTATCTTGTATATGTACATAGTGATTTACACCTGTTTGTAATCGATAAATGCTAAAATGAGTGAAGTATTTGTGCAACAGGTTACTTGAAGTAGCACAAAAGAAAACGTCGCGATGCAACATTTGGACATCGCTTTGTTTAAATGGGATTGAGCACCAAATCCACCTAAAAAGACAGATCGCGATGTTCTCTTGAGCATCACGATGCAAGGATTTTGAGAAATCATCAATGGAAATAACATCGCGATGTTATTCATGACATCGTGATGTTAATGACGAGATGGAAACCTATTTGCAGGCAGAACGACACATCGCGATGTCCGTCTCGACATTGCAATGGCACAATTTTAGGGTTTCTCAGAAGACTTGGAACATCGCGATGTTATTTTCCAACATCGCGATGTCGACTGCACTGGGTATAAAAAAACGGGCAAATCAGTAGGGTTTGGCATCTTTTGCTTGGTGGCGACTGCGCGCAAGAGCATTGATCCTGAGGGCGATTTTCAGCACCTTGGAGCTGGAGATTGTACATTTATGAGGAGAACGTTTAGAATCTTGTCTTTAATGTTTAGAACTCCTTTGTAGTTCATTTATGGATGTTTATATGGATGCTTTCATTGCTTTTGATATCTCTTTTGCAATGGTAGCTTAAACACTCTACGTAGGGTTGTATGGATGCTATGGCTTGAAATCTTTATTATCCTTGGTTTGCTTTGCTATTATGAATGTGGATGCACCTATGAATCTCTCTTCTTAATCCTTGTTGGTCGAAAGGCAACAAGTATCTTTAACTTCAAGCACTCATAGAAATATAGGCTTATACGTAGAGTAGAGGATTAGGATGGACAGAGTGACACCGATTTGTCCTCTCACTTAGAAATAAGTAGAGGCAATTCCATGGTATTGGTAGAGAGTTGTCTTATAATGCTTCCAATGTACCGATAGAAATATGGACTTTAGAGGCATGATCCTTAGAAATAAGGTCTTGTAGGATGCACCCAGAGTGCAAACAAGTACAATTCTGTACCATCAATACATCTACATCCATAACCTTGATAATATAGCAAACCAAGAAGAAAACCTTAATAAGTCTTGCATCACCATACAACCCTAGGTCATTCATCCTGAGAATTACCTCCTTTAATCCCTCTGTTCCTCAACAACTCGATTATACCAAATCGCGATCTTCACTACTACACATTAAAACTCTTCACTCACTTGTGCATAAGTAAGGAAATCTAAACTCCGTTCTCTTGGGATTTCGATACGGTACTTACCGGTTTATTACTTGCGACCACGTACGGTTGCGTGCGAGGGCTTGGGTGCTTGCACTCAAGTTTCTGGTCAACATTTGGCATGATATATTTGGATAAAAACTCAAAATGACTTGTTTAAAAAAAAATATCCTTAAATTAAGTTTCACAAATTAGGTAAGCTGTAATTGAAACCGATTCCAACCGAATTCTCAGTTCAACCGAGCGTCGACCCAATTTCGGTTCAGAATCGGTTCAGTATTTCTCAAAATCAAGAACTTCTGCCGGTAGCGATTCACTAGGTTCGGTTCGGTAACAGAACCGTGACCACCACTAGTCTTGTCTATGATGCCCATTTACTAAATATCAATATATGAACTACCTGAATGGCTTATTCGTAAGATCGATGCCATAAGAAAATAGATCATATGGAAAGGGGCCGAGGAGAACTCGCATGCATACTACCTGGTTAGTTGGTATAGATTATGTTGGCCAAAGCAAGATGGAGGCTAGGGCATCCTCAATTTAAAGGAATTCAATGGAGCACTTTTGGGAAAATGGTGGTAGAGAATTTTGATTAGGCAGGCAGGTTTGTTCCAAAAAAATCTACAAGAAAAGGTATTTCAGAGGAAATTTTTATAACTCTTATAAGTAAGGCCTAGAGGCAAGCTTCTTATTTCTATAAAGGGATATGGCTAGAGGATAGAACGACCAGCTCTGGTAGCCAATTTCACCTCCAAACCAGGGAGTGGTGGATCTATTAATTAGCTTTTGGATGGATAACTGACTAGAGGAACAATCACCTTAGAACAAACCACCAAGCCATCGATCACTAATACTCAAAAGATTCCTCTCCTTCCAAAGGGCTTGGGAAATGGACGAAGAGGAAAAACATTACTCAAACCAGACCCACTACAAGAAGAAGACTCGAAAGAACTCCAGCTTTTACTCCAACACCTATAATATTTGGATCATCCCAATCCTATTCCCGATGAGCTAACATGGAAGTTGGCGCCAACACAAGGGTTCTCCGTTAAAACCCTCAATCATTTCAAGGTGAATGGTAGGATCCGAAGTAACCTATAAAAAGACTTATGGAATGTCCACTGAAGGTCAAATTCTTTGCTTTGTTAGCTAGAGAAAATGGAATTCTCACCCTAGATAACTTGCACCGACAAAAATGGAGAGGAACCCGTAACCTATGCTACCTGTGCAAAACAAATGAGGAAAATGTGACTCACATTTTCGTATCCTGTCCATATACTATTAGCATCTGGCATCACTTCCATAATACTTTCAACATATACAGGCTAATCCAACCGGACTACAAGATATTTGGAGCATGAGGGCTCTCCGCTCAAGGGTGAACAAAACCTTAAAAGGGAAGGGGGGGGGGGGGAGACCTTGTAATCCTTGTAAAAAAAAAAAAAACATGAGATGTTTTTAAGATAAACGCTGCGTTTTCTCAAAATTACTCAAGATATTTCTTTTCTTATACTCTTTTGGTTTGATGCAACATTGTTAGTTCTAACGGGGTGGTGGTGTAGTTGGTTGTAATGAAGGTTGCAACTCTTTTTCTCTTTTACTCACAGGAACATACAATCTCACACACTCACACAATCAAAATCAATGCAAACAATAAAGAGAGGAGACACAAAGTTGGTAACCCAGTTCAGCTATCCAAGCCTACGTCTGGGGGGCCAAGCCCGGAGAAAACAATCCACTAAAAGAGAAGAGAATACATGAGTACAACTCCCTTTCCACTCATCTCACACATACATAAGCACTCACTCTAGATTGACCGATGCCCACACAACCTAACTCCCTTAGGTTTCTCTCCGGTGGCTCATCCTAAATCCTCGAGTTGGGTCTCTTATATAGACTCTCCATGAGCCTAAAATATCTCCTTCCACTTTTAGAATCTCCGAAATTTCCACGGAAACTATTTTTGGACATCTTCCAAAAATAGCCATTACAGATCCTAACTCACCTGATCCTGCAACGTGGCCCAGTCAACTGAACTGACTAAGGCTACAGCTTTGCGTTGCTCTACGACCTCAGACCATCCAACCCTCCTAGTCGGGTCTAAGTCGACTCCATCTGATCTTCCTGATCATAACCACGGCAACTAGCTGGACCCCTCTTCGTCACGTTCATCGACCTCCTCATAGTGCCTCTCGGCGCGTCAACATCAAATGTTTTCCAAACTTAGTCTTTGACTCACTCAAGTTTGGTCTTCAGAATCTTTCCAAATCATTCTCCTTACCATATTTAGCCTCCCGCCAAAATATGGCCTTCAATAAAATCTTCGATTAGATCTTCAATCATGTTTCCAAATCAAGGTCGCGATATATTTAGTCACCTTCTAAATATATGCCTCATGATAACTTCAGCTCCACTTGGATCCTATTGCCATAATAAGTGTAACCGCCTTCCAAGTTGATCTTCATTAGACTTGCTCCTTAAGTACATGCCGCGTCTTCCAAACTTATGCTCTTGCCAAACATATCGTGCTCCAGAATATCTTTGCTTAACTATCATTTTCCAAAGATAGTCAGCACCCATGCATTCCATCATGACTTGGTCAACCACATTATTTGATGCTTAGTCAGCTCCCACAACGGCTTCATTATCACCTCGTTGGTACTTGTGTCATATCCATACTTGCAATGACCTCTTCTTTTTCATGTGCTATTGTCAAATAATGCCAACCTAAGTGCCTTTGCACTAACAAGCATCGATGGCCAAACAACTAAGGTTAGAGGTAGCCCAAAGTCTGATAAAGAGAAGCCTAAAATTCTCAAGGGGCCCCCACATCCAGTCAACAAAGGCGACGAGGCTTTTGAAGACGACAACCCAATGGGAGGAGGAACGTGAAGAATTAAGGATATAAACGGGGGACCTCAGATTACCTGCTCTTTTTATTATATATGTAACTTAGTTGTGTGTATTATGTATTACGTGTTTGATGTATTTAACTTAATTAATTGTGGTTTATCTACTTTATAAAAAAAAAGATACTGGGAGTTATTTTTATTTTAATATAAAAATTAAATAGTAACTCATGTTTAATTTTGTTATACGCGCTTGTTCTAACCATTTCTAATAGTAAAGTTGTTATTATTTTTTTTGGGTTAATTTTTTTTACCCACCTGAACAATGTTGCTTTTTCGATCTGGTACCTCAGCTTTTTTTAAGTTGCAAAAAGGCACCTCCGTTAGTAATAGAGCAACGGTCGTGAGATTAGCAGCTAATTTTGTCGTTAACTCCAACTAATTGACAGTTTTTCATTAACTTGAAAATAATATCTCCCGTCTGCTACCACCAGCACTGCCTCCTTCTTGTACCGCCCCACCCGCCACGGTAGCACTCTTGAGTCGGTGAACTCCAGCGCCACTTCGCTCTCCTGCGCCGCCACCGGCCCCCACCTTGGCAAAATTAGCCTGCTAATTGAGCTATTTAACACAAACAAAATCCCCATTAAAAACGCTAAAGAAAGCCTTCAAATTGGCACCCAAAAATCAAACAAAAAAAATTAATAAAAACCCAACCTTTCAATCTCCCCTCTATTAGCACCGCTGGCGCGAACATATAAGCAACGAAATTGGCAACCTCCCAAAAAATCACTGCCAAAAGCTCAATCAAGATCGAATCTTTCATCCAAAAACCACAAAAATATTCAATTAAATCGCCAAAGAACAAAGAAACCTCGATAGCTAAGAATCGAACTCACTGGTCACCATCCCAACCCACCACAAGGGCTCAACCATGTACACATAACTACCAAATCCTACAAAATAAACCACAGAGCATGAAATCAGGAGCTGAACATATAAAAATACATAAAATTAATAGAACGATGAGGGTTTTGTGGAAAACCCGCAGGGGCGCCCCGGGAAGGGGCACGACGAAGGCCAAACTTCCTGAGAATGAAGCTAGCGCCGATGAAGCAGCTCAAGGGTGCCCCGAGAATTGACGTTATCGGAGACGGTCATCATTGGCGCCGTTGATCGGTCGATCGTCGGATCATCGGTGAAGCGATCGCCGCATAAATCTCATCCACCCGCGCGATCCCCACCAAGCAAACTATAAAGTGAGGCAGAGAAAATTAAATAATTTTCTCAATTATTTAATTTAATTAATGAAAAACTGTCAATTAGTTAGAGTTAATGACAAAATTAGCATGCTAATCTCACGGCCGTTGCGCTGATGCTAACGAAGGTGCCTTTTTGCTACTTAAAAAAAGTTGAGGGTCTCAAAGATTCTTAAAAAAGTTAGGTGCTAGATCGAAAAAACAACATTGTTCAGGTGGGTAAAAAAAAAAAACCCTCTTTTTTTAAGCAAATTATGAGAAAGAATAAATAATGAGGTTTAATAGTATTATAATATATTTAAAAAATATGAAGAAAAAATAAGAACCGAACCTGATATCGGATGCTAGTTAATGATCCGATAACCTTATTGGATGCTATTGTATAAGAGCTTTTTGGAATCAGACCCGTTGCTATTCCATCCTTGTCTTCCAAAGCCAAAGGTTGGTGCGATAAACCCTAGTTTTTGAAAACCCTTGTTTAGAAAAATTTGGTTTATTTTTAATCTAATCTTTTGATCTCTTTCTATGTTTTGTGGGTTGATTCAGAGTGGGATGGATAGTGACACGGATGAATCGGGGAGGAGGAAAAGCGGAAGGAGAAATCCTTTCAAGGTCCTAAATTTTCCTGATCCTTTGGTTGTCTTATTTGATGAATTTTTGGATGTGTCGATCGCCTGAATTGGGATTCTTATGGGTTTTTTTTAATGAAATCTCTATTTTATTTTCCCGGTGTGGCTTTGATCCCTGGAAATGCATGTGTTTATACTACCCATCTTCTGTGCCTGTGTTGATGAAAAATTTGAATGCCTGTTGTTGTTAATTTGTAGAGTGAATTGGTTTTGATTCTTGTGAAGTTGGCTTACTAGGATTGCCTTTCATACGGCAAATGCTGAAATTGTTTCCAATTTGTGCCCATGAGAGAACATTAACTTTTCTTAATTTGTTGTATTTATTCCCTGTTGGTTATGTGCACCAGTGAAATTTTTTTGTCTGAATTGAGTTGAAGGTGTGGATGGGGAGGCAACGTGGGTTCAGGATTTAGTTTGTCGCAGGCATGATTCAAGCCTTTGTCTACCCAATTCTTTTTATTGAGATTCTTGTAAATAGAATAGTTGTAAGTGAGAGATGTGATCAATTTTCTTCTCTGATATAGCTGTTTACAACTTTCCTTGTCGGTACAACATTTTATGCATTATAAACTTCAAATTATGTGAATTGAAAGAAACATAAGTTCCGTCAGAACAATGAATGAATCCAAGGATAGCATTAATAGTTTTATATATTGGAGATTTTTCTAAGCCTGATCAACTTTTCTTTTGTTATCAATGGTTGTGTTTCTTTTGTGAGCATCTATTTATTTGTACATCATATATATATATATATATATATATATATATATATATATATATATATAATTCTAATAAGATAAGGCCGGCTGGAAACACTATTCATTTATTAATTTCTGATTTACTCCATTTGGCCACTTGGAGGCGTGTTTGAAGGATTTCCGGCCAAATGCGGATGGGAAGATCGTGAAAAATAAATTTAGCGTGTCCATTTTAATATAATTTGGTGATCGTTTAGTCATAAAACGCGGTTGAAACTTTACGGGTTAAGATTTTGATAAAATAAGAGCGGTTAAGTGGGAGGGCCAAAGCGGTCATGTATAAAAATGGACATCTTTACTTTTTTGATGATCTTCCTATCCGTCTGATTGGAAATCGCTTAAAAAGCATCTTCAGGTATTAAATTGGAGGTGACCGCAAATGAATAGTATTGTGGCCGACCTAATAATATCATGATTGTGTAGTCTTGATACAGTCCGACCGGCCTTATCACTATTCATTTACGGTCGCCTCATTTTAAGGCATTTGGAAAGTATTTTTTCCAAATCCAACCGTATGGATGGAAAGAACATCGAAAAATAAGATAACATGTCGATTTGCATACAATTTGGGGAGGTGATGATCATTCATCTTAAAGAGTGAAATTCTTAACCGATAAGATTTCTATAAAATTTCATCATTTAAGATGAATACTCGTCACCTCACCAAATTGTATGAAAATCGACATGTTATCTTATTTTTCGATGTTATTTCCATCTCCATTGGAATTTGGAAAAAATCTTCTTCAAATCGAAATGGCGGCGCTCTCTTGTGATGATGCGGTACGATTGTATCGAGAATATATATAAGAATGTTAGAGTCTTGGTGGCCGCTCCCACCATCTATATGGGTGGGGTTTTATTTGGGTTTTAAATTTTTTTGGGGTTGGGTATTAGAGTGGGCTAACCGCACTCTAACATAACCCTATATATATAAATATATATATATATATATATATATATATATATATAGGGGCGATGTTACAATCGGTAATATGTAACAGCATTCCATTCTCATTCGTTTTGGCGAGCGTGTTTGAAGGATTTCCAAATGCGGATCACGAAGATCATCGAAAAATAAGCTAGCATGTCCATTTTCATACAATTTGGTAACCGTTTGGTCCACTTAACGGTTCTTATTTTATAGAAATCTGAACGATCCAGAATTTCAACCGTTAAGTGGGAGGATCAAACGGTAACCAAATTATATGAAAATATACATGCTAGCTTATTTTTCGATGATCTTCCTATCCGTACGGTTGGAAATTCTTCAAACATGCTCCAGGGGGTCAAATCGGAGGCGACCGGGAATGCAGAGTGCATCCGGCAGACCGCATCTCATCAGCGCCCTATATATATATATATCTATATATATATATATGGTTTCTTGAAACATATGCTAATTACATTCTCGTTCATGTTGTACAGCAACTTGAACAATTGAGGGCACGTGCAGATGCAGCAACAGATGGAGTTGTATGTAACCTTGTGTTATTCCTTAGTTCTGTTTCCCAGGTTTTGTGCCAAAGGGTTTCTTTGGTGTAAAATCATGGAGGATTTGATAAACTACATCATGTCTTGCAGAACTTTGCTCGGGAAGAGGATAATAGCTTGGAGACCATGAGGGGCAGATGTGAGATTTTCATAAAAGCAATAAAATTGTTGTCATAATACTTCTTTATGCAATAAATATTGGTTATTCCATTCTGATGCTGAGGGTTTTGAAATCTCTTTTCTTGGCAGTGTCAAAAGTTCTCAAGAGATACGAAGACTTGAAGGACCACATGTCAAGGTAGTCTGTTTTTGGGATAATTTCCAACTAGTGGCATCATATATTGTCTTCATTTATTATCCAATATTATCGTCATCAGTTGTTATTTTGTTTATATTTCTTTTTGTTAATCTGTATTCATGATTCACCACTTAGTGTGACTAACTGATCATGTGAATCTATTGACTTTAATCCAGGAATGTCATCCTGTTTGCGGATACCGTACCTTTCATCTTTTATTGTGTATTAGCCTTTTTTTTATGTCAGTATGTAATTTCTGAATTATGTCTAATTTGGTATCAACAATGATTACGAAATGAAACAAAAAAAGAAGTAAAAATGATCTAGATCCTATTCTGTTTGCTAGGACACTCTTCAATTGATTTCTGACTTGACATGTTAGCAACATCTTTTAGAGGATAATTCTTGTTTAAATGCTTTTTGAGAAAACCCAGAGGATAGGAGACCAATTAGGGCATGGGGATATTGCTCTTTTGTGCTTACTATTAAACTGGCAAATCTCCTTTTCTTTTTCAACTGCTACTGGATTCTCCATGTGCCTTTTGGCTGTACATTGTTTACTAGATGCTGCTAGCTGAAATTTAATGTATAAACATTGTAATGGATAGTTCTTATATGTTCTTTCCAGTTATTTGCAATTGAAATTTAGCCTTATAAAATTACTCTTTAATTGGCTGTGAACATGTTGTGAGCTTCTATTTATTTATTTTTTTAATTTATTTTATTTATTTTTGGCTTGAAGGAGGTTTCCTCTTGAAGGCATTGCAGACTAGTTTTCTTGTAGCCTTGCTAAACTAATTTCTTTTCTAGATGGTTTTACTTCCATTAAGACATGTGAATAGATTTTTGGGCTGCAATGTTGGAAACTACTATTCTTGCCAAATTCCTTAACTTCTGAATGCATTTAGTCATATATAGTTCTTATTTCTGAACATTAATGCATTCATTTGTTCCATTTCATATGATATACTAAATAGTTGTCTCTGTAGGGATTCTGATAAAATGGTCTATGAGCGTTTACTAAAGGACTTTGAAGCTGCACGCATTGCTCAAACTGAAGGTACATTTGGATACTATATCTGTGCCCGGAGTTCTATAGTTTACAAGCAAACTTTGGTTTATTTTGATTTGTTCTTTTTTGTATTTCTGTTTGGACCTAGAATACCAATGACTGCTTTTGTTTTTTTTTATCTCAATTTCATGAGTATACACTTGCTTTCCTTCCCAAAAGCTTCTTTAGCCTTTTCTTCATGCTAGATACTTTGTGGGAAACTTCCTAATTGTATAGAAAGGTAGTTAAAGGAATTGTGGCATTCATCTTACTAAAGGATCATGAGGTTTTGGATTCCATTTCTTGAGGTTAAAGAGTTAAGTCTCATGTTAATAGCATTGCAAGTATGGTACCTGCAGCCATTATTATGGTGTATGTTGTGTTATTCTTTGATGCAAACTACTTACACTGTACTTCATTTTGCAGAAATACTTTTGGATGGTGAGCAGTGGAATGATGGATTACTAGCCACAATTCGAGAGAGGGTATTGCTAGCTTATGCTCTTTTAAATATTTGATTATCTTTCTTTTGATTGTTCAGATTTTATTTCTTTTAGTTATGCTTTGGTTTCTTAGTGGATCAATTTTCAAAATATTTCGAAACTCTTTTTAACCTTAGTTGGTAAAAATTCTTGACACAATTGGTGTTATTTTAGCTTGTGAATTTGTTCTTGATGTTGTGCTAAAGTTAGGAACTAACTGTTTTAATCATGTAGACCAGGTCCACATGGAAGCTGACAGAAAAGCAATGGGCCAAACAAGCATGCCTTTTGATCCTCATTTCAATGAGAAACCTTCTTATAGAATTGGAAACAAGGTGATTATTATCTGATGCTATTCACTGGTCTACCTATATTGGCCATTTGACCTTCTATAGTATTTGTTTCTTCTTTTTTTATTAATTATTATCTTTTTATTTTTTGGAAAGAAGTTATATTGATGTCCATTTTGATATCTATTGAGACAATATATTATTTTTATTTTATTATACCTATGCCACGTTCATCAGGTATGCCTTTTTGGTTTAAAATAAATATTTTTGAAATGGTAAGACTCGGTTTGGTAGGAGTAAAGCCAGGTTGATATCTTTTCTATGGTTGAATTGTATTATTATTTGAACTAGGACAGTACTTCTTTTTTGATGGTTCAAAAGATTTATAGAAATCTCATGCAAGAAAGTTATATATACTTACAATAAATTTAACAAACATTTAAATCTCAAATATTATTGTTTTTCAGTATAGCATCATGCCTCTAGTCAAACTAAAATTATCTTTACTTGAAATTTGATAATTTCCTTGTCTTTATTACTGCATTTGGATTAGGCTGTGAGTGACTTCAGTTAGACAATCACCATGTTGAGGTTCTATTTTATGTTTCAATTTCTTCTTGGTTACAAATGATTTGAAAAAAAAATTAATGTGGTTTAATGATGATGTGAGATTCCTTATTGTACGTTGACTTCTAAACAGATCAAACATGGACTAATGTCCTTGTTCATTTTTTATCCTAGTGTTAGATGCAATGCAATTTACTCTTTAGTGCAACTGGTTGATACTATCTATTTTAGTGCTTTTTTCATGAAATTTTTGGACAAAATAATTTCTAGTTGATCCATGGAACGGCAATGGTATCTGCCTGCCCAATCTTATTATTTTTATTTGATTTTCTGCTATTATGTTTTCATTATCTAGATATCTAGAATGCTAGATGATGGTAAAGTTCTTTTGTCTGAAACTTTATTGTGCAAACTTGCTCCACTGAATAGTTTACTGTCCTTTTGAGCAGGTACTTTTTTGTTTAGAAGGTTCAAGAATTGGCATACAATACGAGACGTCTTTTGCTGGTACTCTATTTCTTGAGGCTTGTATACTTTTGTAGCATAGCAGTTGATGTTTAATTGTATAGAAAATAGAATGGTCTTCATTCAAGCTATTATAACTTTGTGTGATAATATAAGCAATGGCTTATATAAACCAACTATTATGTGATTGATGAAATTAGCTTTAGGTCTATTTTTCCTTTTTTATCTGTGATTTTCTTTTCCTTGTTTTTCTCTCTTTTTTTTATTTTATATTTTTCCTATTTTAGACTTTTAGTAGAGGATGGTTTCATTCTTCTCTTGCCTTGTTACTGAGGAAAGAAACACTATATTTGTGTGCTTGTGCAAATCCTTTAGTTCTCCTTTCTTGGAAATGCTCAATTTTTTATTTTTACATGTAGCGTGCAGATGCTGTTAGTTTGCCCATTCTTCTGCATTTATGTGGCATGTTCATTTGTAGTATGTGTGCAGCATAAATGATGTTTTTTGTTTTGTTTTTTTGTTTGCTTCCTGTATCATTTAATAATGACATACTATATCTATATGCACCACAGGATTTTGAATTATAATGTTTTGTTTGAATGTTTGAAATTCTAATTGGTGAAATTATGATGTGATTATACCATCTGTTGCTTGAATTGTGAGAAAATATCCTTGCTTTTTCAGGAGAGCCCTGTGAAACTTTCCATTGTGTGCTCGAAAGCAAATCATTCCTTGAAAAGATGAGTGTCATTGAACACACAATCCCTTTTTTTCTGCCTATTAAAGAGGCTGAGAGTGATTTCCTCTCTTCTAATGCAATGGTATGTCCATCTCTTCTGCGTTATGTTATTGTCAGTCCTCCATTTCTAGTTTTATTTGGCTTGTTATTGATCTTGACCTTTACTACAAATTTTCAGAAATTCATAGATTATGTAGGAGCTCTTTTGCAGTCCTATGTTGACAGAAGAGAGCAGGTAAAACTTGTTTATTTGTTATCTTCAGGTGTGGTTTGACTTGTATTGAAATTCTTATGCTCTATTATTATTTGAGTTGACAAGGCCTATCTCCCTTTGTGCGTATACAACAACAACAACAACTAATATACGTAGGACTTTAAACACTATCTCTCTCCACCTAATCCTATGTGCATATAAAATACAGAAATCCATGATTCCCATTGATGAGGTCATTGGTTCAGACAATTTTACGGCTTAATTGGAAGATTACTCATATGATTTCAACCAATGGAACAACATAAAGGTGAATAATATTCTAAAGATGCCTGTCGTGTGGCAGCACTTTATGGGATTGAAACTAGATGCACATTATGCTGCCCTGTACTTGTAATAAGAGATGCATTCAATATTTATAACTTGATCAAATATTAAATTTACTATTGCTATTTTTTGAATGCTGTTTTTTGTATTAATTAATTGAAGAATGTCAACTCAATGCAATATCTGTATCTTGTTCTATCCTATTTTGCATATTAACTTTCTAATTACTGTAAATATCTCTAGCATTTATCCTGATAAGAAGATGAGCTTCTTTTGCACACTGTTATGTAACATCCATTATGGTGGAAAATTTCTACTTCACATGGACAAGTGGAAGTTGAAGATATTTACGAATTCCGTTTTAGTTTCAGCAGGGGATTTGGTGGCTAAAAGATCTGTCTCATTGGTCTGTTGGTTATGCCTCTGCTTCATTTTCTTCTTATATATGAAGAAGTTGCATTGTGCGAAAAATATTTAGCCTGGAATTGTTTCTCTATGTTAGTTTTGGTAACCATGGTCTTGTATACAACATTCTTGGACATTATCATCAAAGCATATTAATACTTTTTATACTACATTTGGTTTCTGTCAAATAACTATAGTATGTTAGGTATAGTTTGTGACTTCACGTCACTCCTGCATCTCCATTGCATACTTTTTTTTAAAGAAGTTTATCTAGTAAGCATCTCTTTGGCATGCTTTACCTAATTGCCTTTTGGTTTATGTAGGTTCGTCTTATAAAGGAATTGTATGGAAATCAAATTGGAGAGCTATTCCACAGTCTCACATACAATTTAATTGAATTCGTGCTGGATGATTTTGATTGGTAAGTGCTTATAATTTCTTAATGATGGAAAATATATCAGAGTTCAAAGAAACCTACTCTATATAGTTAAGGATTTTTATCATTTCTCTTATATGATTGGGAGTACTTCAACAAAAGATGAGTCAGTTCATCTTATCTTCACACTCTTCTATCGTGTTTCATTTGTTTTAGTTTTCCCTATCTTATCTATCATGGAAATCCTCCATTTTATTTTCATCCCAGATGAACTGCAAAAATATGAAGTACATGTTGACCGCCTATGGACATCCTTCTGAAATGTATATATATTTTTTCTGTTGTAGCAAGGTGACTGTCAGTCTTAGGTATGCAGATCTTGTTTCTATATTGCCGAGCCGAATTAGGGTATTAGCATGGCCTGTTCATCCTTCCAAGAAGACTTCAATAACTGACAAGAAGGGTATTGGAGCAGCAGTTGCTCAATCTAGTCCGTCTAGACTTTCTTATGCTGAGGACGCCTTGAGAACCATGAGCTTGCCTGAAGGTTCTATGTTCTTTTGCCCTAATTTTCAAATCATAGGCATTCCATCATTCTGACAGGTCCCTAATCTTTGCTTCTTATTTCCCAGCATATGCAGAGATCGTGTTGAATTTGCCTCAGGTGCTTCAGCAAATTTTTCCGCATGTTGGGTCTGATGGGAGGTGATCTAAATTGGGAGCAGCTCATTTGCATCTGTAAATTTTTGGTGAGGTTTTAGGTTAATTGCTATTGTGGTGGTTTAGATGACTTGAAGGGTATCTTTTGGGGCACTTGTGTTGGATTGATTGTGGTACTTACAAATTCAAGTGGGCAATGTGGGCAATGCCCTGTGACTTCGAATGATTTTTGGCTTGTTTGGATTGGTTTTTGAAAAAAGTGTTTTTTTTTAAAGTCATAGAAGTATTTTTGAAAAAAGTGTTTTTTTTTAAAGTCATAGAAGTATTTTTGAAAAAAGTGTTTTTTTTTAAGTCTGATAGAATTTTTTTTGAAAAAAGTGTTTCTCATAATAAGTTAAGTATTTCTGTTATTTTTATGTTTGAATAAATTAATCTAGAAGTAATTTTATATTAATAATAATAAATAAAAATAAATAATTATAATAATAAAGAATGTTTTAGTAATTGAAATTTTTTAAAATAGTTTTAAAAAATTTAAGAGGGGTGTTTTTGTAATTGATATTTTCTAAAATAGATTTTACAAAACAGTTTTTTTTTAAGAAGCTGCACATCATTAGCTTCTAGAAAAAAAAAACTATTTTTCAGTTTTTTTACAATTTTTGTTTTTTTTTTGAAAAAATTTATCCAAACATATTATTTTATCTCAGAAACGTTTAACTTATTCAGAAAGCACTCCTAAGAAAAAAAAAATTAATTAATCCAAACAAGGCGTTGTGTAATCCTATCCACAAATAAGAGCTCAATTCATGAGCATTGAATCTGGTTTTCTGTCAAATATGTTGCATTCCTTTGAGTAGGCACTTGGCAGTGCAAGAGAGATATATTGCTCCATTTCGGACTCACATCCTATTTTGATAATTAGATCAAAACTAACAAATGACCCTTTCACATTGCCTAGATTTTAAAAATTAGTAAATCCTGAGTAATATGATGGTTTTTTTTATTATTTATTAAAATTCAATCCTTGTTGCTTCAGTTTGAATATCAATAAATTAATTTTAAATTAGTTTTAATAAATCTTAAATTTTAAAATTAATTAGAAAAAAATAAAATAAAATTTATATTTTCACAAGCTCTTATGCCATGGTAAACCTCTCACATATTTTCTTGGGTTAGTTCATCAAAGAATTGTAAATTTAGTAGTTAATTACATAAAAGATAACTGATTCTCACATGAGAAAATGGTTAACAAATTTTAAAAATCAAAATAACCCATAACCTTATTTATTATTTTATTATTTCGCTTAATAATATAGACAGGTCACACACACTCAGAACATCCCAAGCATCCCTGGATTTAAATAAATATTATACCAAAAATTACTAATTTTAAAAACTAAAGCCCGCCAAAGGCCTCTTTGAAGGTAAGTCTTTCCTTCACAGCTTAAGTTCAATCTCCTCTCGGTGAATGCGTATGGTGTAGGACTGTACACTGACGCTGCCGATTTGTGTAGGCTGTTTCGGCAGATCACAGATCCCAGTGGCGGCTTGCTAAACCCGAGGTATATCCTACGCCCCTCTTGTATAATGGGATTTATCCCCTTATTCAACCAAAAAAAAAAAAAAAAAAAAACTAAAGCCCATGGAATGGAATGTCAATGGGGCGAAGTGTAAAGATCTTTCTCTCCCTCTAGGCAATTGGGCGCAGCCACTGCATAGCAGCCACGTGGCACTCTTTCAATCTCAAGAAAGATGAGCCTCTCTCCAGTAGTGGATAAACAACCAGGCAGGATTAGGAAGAAGAAGAAGGTGAAAGACAGTCCTAATTAACCCATGGCCATGGCCACCACCATCATCCAGCCCAGCTTTCTCACCGGCAACAACCCTCTCAGGCCAATCACTAAACTCAATTGGAAGTCCCATCCATCGCCTCTTCTCTCATGCAGTGCCTCAATGCGCCAGGGTTCAGAAAACTCTGGGTGGGTATTACTATTCTTCAATCACTTTCTTTCACAACTTCTAACTTTCCATATCAATCTCTAAACTTTAGGCTCAATTAACTTTTCTCTCTCTATATACCTTCTTCTTGGACTGAGATCAGGAACAAGCATGAGATGAAGCTGTCTAAAATGGCAATGGTCACATTAACCACTGGCTTGCTAGCTCTCACGCCTGTGCACGAGGCCACTGCGGCCAAGACCGGTGGCAGAGTTGGTGGTCAGGCTTTCCGCTCTGCCGCACCACCAAAATCTTCTGGTCCCCGTATCAACAATTCCAGGTTTGTAATTTGTTAAACAAATAAATAATAAATATTACCATGAAATTGGCGTGCATATTCATTAGATTTTGTTTAAACTGTCGTTTCCTAACTTTTATGTCTGTTGAAGTAGTGATTAAACACTCAACCATATAGAATTATTAACATAGTTCCATTTCATTCCTCTACCTCCTAGCTAGCTTGTATATGATTTAAGTGAGGCTAGCTATTAGGATTTATTATCTATAATAAAGAACTATCAATGATCATGATCTCTCTACTTCTGAACAGGACTAATGTTTTCATCAATCCTCCTGTTGCTCCTCCCCTCGTCGGTGGATATGGCTATGGAACACCTTTTTATGGTGGATGGGGTTGGTCACCTTTCACATTCTTTGCACCGGGGCCGAGTGTTGCGGTAGGCATTGGAGGAGGTTTTGATCTGTTTGCAGCCATCTTACTGTTTGGTTTGATCACCACTGTTATAAGACGATTTACAAGAGGGAGGCTGGAAGATGAAGATGATTATTGATGATGTATATGATCAGTATGTATATATGCTTTTGATGTGCAAGGTTTTCTTGATTTCTTTTTTAGTTTTGGGTTTCAACAAACTTATGTATTCAACTATATATACTCTTACTTATCTATTACAAATGTGTACATTGGTTGAAAGTGTAATATAAATCATGATGCTATAGAATTGAATTTGTTGATGACACCAACTACCCTATTAATGCATTATACGAAAAAGGAAAAAATGAGAGTGTGTTTTGGGGGCAAACAATCTTAGTTCGTCTTACAATACCATGTATATATATGCGAAATAGATTTTAAAGGTGTGTGCATTGTTTGCATCTTCTAG
This sequence comes from Dioscorea zingiberensis, assembly GCA_026586065.1. Taxonomy (NCBI): domain Eukaryota; kingdom Viridiplantae; phylum Streptophyta; class Magnoliopsida; order Dioscoreales; family Dioscoreaceae; genus Dioscorea; species Dioscorea zingiberensis. Next base: position 17,732,720 of record CM048818.1, on the reverse strand, counting down.
TCCTGAAGATTCATATTCCTCTCTGTTCTCTTAATTACTGCAGCAATTCTCCGCAAGTGTATGATTATTCTGTAGTTTTGCACTCTTTTTCTGACACTTCTTATTGATGTTTTGTTTTCATATTTCATACAATTGAATGAAAAAATTCAACTAGATTGCGCTAGTACAAAATTTAGTTTTACTGCATGTGATCTGCTGTAAACATTTGCTAAATTTTGTGCTCAATGTGCTGTGAACACATAGCTGCATCTTTTTCATTCTGTTTATAATGTTATCACCCAAGCTACCTTTTGATCAGTGGCACCAAGTTTAACATAATTCAATACTAAAAAACAATGTGGAAAGCATGGAAGTGGTATCTTCTTTGAATAATGGCTACTATTGCATCCTCATTCTGCAATACACTGAAAGGCACTTATCTATTATGATTTAATCTGAGTCGAGTTTTGGAAATCTATGATTCTTCATTTCGCTTAGTGATTCAAGGTGATTCTGGAAATATCTGTGAATGTGTGTTCATATTTCTGTATTGGAGCAAAGGTCTTTGATTAGAATAATCTGCTTCACAAACTTATGCATTTATTAATATCTGAATACCAAAAAGAAGCAACTTTTGCTTTATTGCTTCTGAATACCAAAAAGAAGCAACTTTTGCTTTATTGCTTATTACTTTATTAGTTAGAAATGGTCGTTTCTGGTTTTTGACAAATTGCATGTCTAAATATGCTTCCTTTTTAACACATTAATGTGATTATTGTGAAGCATGTGAGGATTAAAATTTCTAACTCATGTCATTCATGGGCTTATCTAGGTGGCAGTTAATCAATTGGTCAATTAGAATTTTTCTTTTTTAATTCTTATGATCATTTTTTTTGAAAATAAATCATCTACATTAAGTCATTGTTTCTGTTTACAAGAATGATACGTACATTATAAGTGTTTTGTTTTTTTGTCATAATCCTAATGTCATTATTAGCTTTCATGGTGCTGCAAATATGTTGAAATGACTGAGAAATCCATCATGATTAAATTGAAATTGATGCTTCCATCATGTTCAGATAAATCTCACATCTAAGTTTACTCATGGTTTTGGAACAGACTTCCTTTTTTGTTCTTTCTCATGGTTCTCAATTTCATGTTGAATCTACCTCCTCAAGTTGGCACATTTACAAAATTATCTTTTTATCTCTCCAGTAATCCATCAGGTATAATGTTATTCCTTGTCAAGTTCTCTTATTCCTATTGAAGTTTCTGAATTAAGTACATGAAAATCCTTGCTCTTGTATCCTCCATATGTGCTGCTTTTGATTTTGCTTGAGTTATATGAACTTTTCATTCAAAATGTTGTCGACCTATATTTATCATTGTGTGGAACTATTTTTACTGCATTAATGGCACCTCACCACAAATTCATTTATATTTGGATGATATGTATGTTTGTTGTTTTACTTATACAACAGCAACTCAATTTTTGGCCTTTGTATCTGTATCTTAAACTTCAAACAATCACTCATAAACTAGGATTCTTATATCACTAATTCTCCTTATGTTTTACTTCAAAGCTTCTTATATAATTCTGAAGAACAACCTGTGTTTGTGAGTGGTTTTTAGGTCTGAGAAAGTTATGTTACATCATATTGTTTTGCTGTAATTAGATGGAAGTCTTTTGAACATCATGTACCTAATTTCAAGTTTGTTATCCCTATTGAGTCAATCTGGAATGTATGTAGCTATCAAATTATTTATTTTCTTATAATGAATGCAGGTTTGTAAGATTACTGTGTTTGCTTGAGGTGTTGGAGAAGTGCTCTAAAGACAATCACCTTTGGCAATTTATGTACAAATTTATTTATTTAATAAAAGGCTTCTTCATTATTTAGATGTTCATTACTATGAATATGATATGGGATCTTAAATCTAATTAATGAAGTCCATGATACAACGCATAGCATGAAGGAAATTATGATAGAGATCATAATGTGGGATTCCTATCATGTGCAATTATGTGCGTATCTAAATATCCTTAGTCGAAGGACCAATGAGATGGGACATCATTGATCCAGCAAGACTAGTACATGTTATGGTTCTTGATCCGATCAAGCAGTTGTTCTCACAAGCTTGAAGCACGGAGATGTTTTGAGTGAACATATCGATGCTTGCTAAGGATAGAAAGTTCATTGGATGACCTCCTATGAGTCTTCACATGGTTATCTTATTAAAATGTCAGTGAAGATCTCATTGCAGCAATAGTGCAGATATCCTTAGACTTGTGGATATGGATCCTGTGCTTTGACGGCATTCCTATGTTTCCCTTCAGGGGTTCCTTACAGGGTGGTGATTGGGTATAACTTTGAAGTCTTCGAAGATATTTGGGCAGCCAATAGAGGATTTACAACTCCTGATAGAAGGAGAGGATACCCATGGCCACTTGTCGAGTCATTGCTTAGGAATCTCTAGCCAGAGTAACTTGTCATGAAGATGGTCTTCGATGACATAAGTTTTGAGTAATGGATCCTATAGGACGAGGAACTAATACTTGAGCTAGGTGTGACATAGTCAATCTAGTGGGAGTTGACACATAGGTCATACTCCGAACCAAGTTGGTATAAGATGGTAAAGGACAAATTGCACATTAACATTGGCTGCTGAAAGGTTCCAAGTCAGATCACTTGACTTTCCGGTCAATTGGGGGTCATGATGTATTGCTAGATGCCACTCATGATCTATTGGTAATCAATGGTTGATTATGAATGGCCAACATAACCGGGAACCTAATGGGTCACACGCATAGAAGATATCAATGAGGTATAAAACGGGCTTTTAAGAATAGATCCTCAAACGAGAGAATTAAAGGAAAGAGAAAGATTGTAAATCAAATTTGATTATATAAGTCTAATTTGATTATAAGACAAATTTGATTATATGTCGAATTTGATTATAAGTCAAATTTGCTTGGGAGTCGAATTTGATTATATGTCAAATTTGATTAGATTGTTAGCCAAATTTGATTTGGGCTTCAATCAAAGTCCCAATCCGAAACAAACCCTAATCTGATTAGGGAGGCCTATAAATATGTGATACTCTAGGCCATAAAGAAAAACAACAACATAACTTCTTAGTAATTGATAGAGATCAATAGTCTTTTCTCTTCTCTCCCAAAATCCTCTCAAGACCTTCCACCATAGCTAGCACCTTGCGTGGAAGATCACCTCGTCGCCTTTGAGGTTGCTTCTGCGGATCTTCGCGTGGATCACCGTTAGAGGCACTCCGTCTACGGACTGCTGTGGTTGACGCAACGTCTTCTCTGACTTAGAGAAAGGAATTCGGTACAGATTTCAAAAGATACATGCCCTTCAACTTTACTTGCTTGTGTTTTGATAAACGTAGGGAGATCCGTTTGGGCTAGGGTTTAGAAAATTTTAATTTTTCCGCTGTGCCATGTATATAATACATGCTTTTGATTTTCTACAGAACCCAACATGAGGAAATATTATCAGCGAGAATAATTATAGAAAAAGCAATGAAGTTATCAACTTCATATCAGGTTCTGTAAAGAGTACATATATATCTCCCATTTTTTACATCTATTTCTTTCTTTTCAGAACTTATAATTTTTTTTAAAAAAAAATAGACAAGGACCAACTTTTATCGAATATTACAGGCTTATATGTATGTAATGTGTTTGTTATGGCCATGATAATTGTTTGTACACTAGTAAGTATTTTTGTTTCTAACATTGCAGCTTGAACTATAAATACTAGTAGTGTAGTTTTTTCTTAAAGATTGATTTGGACTGAACTATAATTGTAGATGCTGGAGGTTGTTTCAAATTCCTGCATTGTTCATTCATCTCATTGATTGGTTTATGAATATTGATAAGCTCAAATTCAATGGTTAGTTTATGAATATGGTTTTAGTAGTTTGGGATTTGATGTTGGTTGTTGTTCATGTATAGAGAAGTCTTAGAAGTAACAAAAGAAGAAAAAAAATCAAATAGAAAACAAAAAATTTGATCGCAATTTTTTTTTTTTTTTTGATAAAGTGGATAAACCACATTCCTTTATTGATAGTATGAATCTAGATACACACTTACACATGTTGTAATTGAAGTAGATTTAACAAAGTGACTGGGTGGATTTCCGGGTCGGGTAGACTAGTGGGCGCAACGTCCTCGAAGTCATCTCCTGTGAGGCTTCGCCTTTGGTCATCTCGTGTAATGAGAAGACTGCGTTTTATAAACCAGTTGAGGAAGAGGAAATCGATGTGCCTGATGAGTTGAAAACAAACGCGACGTTTGTCGTTGAAACACCGAAGATTCCTTTCCAACCAAAGGGTCCAGGTGACGGCCATCACCAACAGGTGATCGCAATTCAATACAAATCTATCAGCAAATAAAAGACAAGAGGTTAAAAAAATATGGAGGAGAAATTTTTTTTAAAAAAAACATAGAGGTTACATGTGGAGATTGAGTGAAATGATTTTCCTATTTTTTTGAGCGGGTGACAGATAAAAAAACTCTTTTAATTTTTTAAATTCTCATATTCAAAGATAATAAAAATTTAAAATATTAAAAAATAAAATTTAATTTAACAAGTTATCCTAATGACAAATTTTCATATTATTATATATAAATAATTAATTTTAAAGTTTTTTTTTAAATTAACCGACAAACGATCCCACGAGGGATTCAAAAACGGACACAGTAGAAGGTAGTGGTACCGCTAGACCAAGAGATCTTTGATAATTTTAAAGTTTTTATGAGATTCATTTTAATATAAGAAGTAAGAACCTAATATTTAATATTTAAAAAATTCAAGATGATGAATTAGTTATAAAATTTTTAAATGAATAATATATATATATATTATATATAGTTATGATACAGTCTGCGCATTTAAAAGGTGAAATTTTAAATTGATAAAATTTTTATAAAATTTGATCATAAATATTTATTATTTAATTAAATTATATAAAAATTAACATGTTTTTATTAATATGATTGGATTTGAAAAAAAATACTATGTCTCAAAATGAGGAGGATACTTTATTTATACAGTAATACGGCGGACTGTATTACAACTATACATATCCTTTGAAAGTTGGATGTAAGTAGATCTTGGCGCCGCGTTAGATGCTTGCTACTAGTATAAAATCATACAGAGGAGAGGATGCACATAATCGGCGGCATGCTCAAGCGTTCATCAAAAGCTCCCTTCTCTTTCGCCGGCGCTGGCGCTGACCACATATTCAAGCTGATCACCGGCCACCCTTCACCTTCCCACCTTCTCCCCCACCTCCCTCTCACCCCTTCCCTCCTCTCTGACGTCCTCTCTCGCCTCCTCCTCGCCCACTCCCCCACCTCCACTGCTCTCTCTCTCTTTCTCCACTCCCTCCCCCTCTCCTCCCCCTCATCTCTCCACACCCTCCTCCACATCCTCACCCGAGCTCGCCACTTCGAACTCTCCTCCAATCTCATCCAGAACATCCTCCTCTCCCGCCCCTCCATCCTCTCCCCATACTCCCTCGCTATCTTACTCTCCCGCCACGCCAAGTTTCAGTCTTTCAACTCCACCCTCCACCTGTTCGACGAATTGCGCGACTCCTATACTCGCGCCGGCTGCGCCTTCGGCATCGACGAGTTCAACGTTCTGCTCCGCGCGTTCTCTGTCCAGCGCCGGATGGGCGACGCCCGGCGCGTGTTCAACAGGTACCATGCCAACTTCACTCCGAACTCGAGCACGCTTAATACTTTGCTTCTAGGTTTCAAGGAGGTCGGAGATCTCATGGCTTTGGATCTCTTCTATAATGAAATGGTTATCAGGGGTTTCGAGCCGGATGTTGTGAGTTTTAATATTAGGATCGATGCTTATTGCAAAAAGGGACGGTTTTTGGATGCGTTGGTGGTGTTTGAGGAAATGAGGAGTAAGAGTTTGTCGCCGACGTTGCAAACTCTGACGACTTTGGTGTATGGGGCTGGTATTGCTCGGGATTTGTCAAAAGCACGCCAGCTGTTTGATGAAATGTTTGACAGAGGGTTGGCTGTGGACAGAGGGGCTTACAATGCGTTGATCAGTTCTTACATGAGGGTTGGAGATTTGAATGGTGGGATGGCAGTGATGGATGAGATGGCGAGGGAGGGAATTGAGCTTGATGATGTGAGCTATTATACTGTGTTTTCGGGGTTGAAGAAATTTGAGGATGTTTGCAAGCTTTATGGGAGGATGGTCGAGAGAGGATTCATGCCGAGGGTGAGGACTGTGATGCTGTTGATGAAGGTGTTTTGTGACAACAAGAGGTTGGATTTGGGGCTGCAGTTGTGGGATTATATTGTGGAGAAAGGCCTGTGCTTGGATTGTCATGTGCTAGATGTTTTACTGATTGGCTTATGCAGTGCAGGGCGTGTGGCCGAGTCATATCAGTGTTTTAAGCAGGTGGTTCAGTCAGGAAGACAACCCTTAGATAGGACATATCGCCTTCTCGAGGGGCTTATTAAAGTGAAGGATTTCGAGAAATTGAAGGAGCTCCGAGACATGATGAGTAGATTTGAGGATCTTGACACTTAGAAGTGCTTTTGATTCGTTGCACAGCTATTTGGAAAGGAAAAGCTGAATCTTAAGTGAAGTGAGCTGGAAATCTGAGATAGTTCCACTAACGAATTCAAAGTGATTCAATGAAAACAATGTCACTTTCTTTAATTCATGGTTTGTGTTCTGGTTCTTGGGCAAAACAAGAAGATCAGCAGGTATTGATTCCAAAGCTTTTGCTGACAAATAAGGTGAATAAATACATCTCATAATCTTGAGTTTCACAGCATCAAACTATTCTATAAGCTGAACAGCAGCAATTGAAGGTATCTTTTCTCTCAATTTCTGTGTTAGAGCTACACGGACTGTCATCACACCTGCAGCTGGTCCTGTTAATTGGACCTTCACAACATAGTCATTGATCTGCACAAGCTCTAGCACACCTCCGCCAGTGCCCGCAAGATATGGCCTTATCTCGGCAAGGACCTGAAGTATCAAATGAGTATAAATCAGCAAATGTCTATAATATCTGCAAGAACCTGCAACTGCAATACAATGAGAACATTCTCATCAATCACCTTTTCGACATTTTCTTCATTGAGTTCAAGCCCTGTCTCAGTGTCAAGAATCTGCTCGATAGCAAGAATCTCCGGTATCTTATCCCTCAAGCGAGTTTCGATTCCCATCTTCAAAGTCATGGTTGAACTTGGGCAGGAGCCACAAGCCCCTTGAAGTTTCAACACTACCACAAGGCCATCTATCTCATGGAGAGCTACATTCCCTCCATCTGCCATCAAGCTAGGCCTCACCTCATCTAGCACCATCTCCACATTCTCTTCCGTCAGTGGCAGCACACGCACTGGCCATCCTGCACTTATCTTAAAAATCATGGATTAAGGCAAGAGGATAGGTATAACATTCCTAAACATTTTATATATAGAGATATATATATATATATATATACCTTGCAGAACTCTGTTCCGGCGAGGCAAAACAAGGCGGAAGAAATTTGTTGCATTGGAATGACCTCCATGAGAAGAAAAACAACTCTGGAATGAAACAGAAGGTCATGAACATTAGATTGCAGTAGGTGTTTGGCGATGCAAGATGAGGAGAAGAAGAAGAAGATTACCTTGTGATGAGTCAGGTGCGAAGTTGATGAGAGATCTGATGAATGGGAAGAAGGCGAGTTTCTTGTTGCCGCCATTGATGTTGAGGTGAGACCTTGGAAGGGGGCTGATAGCAGCCCCATAATTCTAATCTTTTCTTATCTTCTTGTTCTTCTTCTTCTTCTTTTGTTGTTCAAGAAGGTCTATAGGACAAAGAGGAAGAAACAACTAGTTCTTTTGATTCTGTTTTTCAGGTATGTTTGCTTGATTGGCCAAGTGTTACTGATTCTAGGAGCAAGAGGTTGCCACGTCGCTTTGAATATAGCCACCCGTTCTTTACTTATCTCTCAGTATGCATGTTTTATTTATTTATTTTCTATAAATGTGACAGGCCATAAGATATATGCTAAATTTTTCTTTGTGAGGGGGATACTAAAAATTGGTGTGCATGTATTTCTCATTTTGCCACTAGTTTTAAAGCTAAACATTTTGAATGGTTGAATAATCAATTGAATTCATATGCAAACCATGGCGTACATCGAGCATAAATTATAGGTTTAGTAAAGTTCACTTTTGTGAGATGAGTTTAACTGGTTATTATTCCCGACTAAATTCAATCATTCATTTTCCGAATCAAAATAATCATACCTAGAAAATGTTTTCCGCTCTAGCCATTGTAAGGCCCTATTTTATTTGCGCCAGTTCATAAATAGTCAAATTACCAAGTTGTTTGCAAGTAACTCGAGTTCACATTAATAACAAGGGTAAATTATTCAAATAGTCACCCTACTATTCGGATATTCCTAATTTGAGTCACCAATTGGGTACCCCAATTTTAGAATCACGTTCAATTGAATCACTCATGCAAACATCGTTAACAGCGGGATGATGTGGCACACAGTTCACCATGTCAACCATGACACATGACCAAATAACTTTTTTATTCCATCGGAAAGCTTTTCTTACCCTAAAGAATGCTTAATAAACATGAACAAACATTGAAAACGAGGAAAAAAAAGGAGTTTTCCATCGGATCACAATGTGTCTTAGGCTTTCTCCCCACGAATCTTGTGAGTGAGTTGGATATCTTTGGGCATGATAATAACCCTCTTGGCATCGATGGGCATGGATGGCGCACAAATTCATGTCCTCAAAGATACCGATGAGGTACGCCTCAGAAGCCTCCTGAAGTGCAACCATGGTCGAGCTCGCCATGGCCGAGCTCTTGAAACCGAGATCAATTTTGAAGTCCTAGGCGATCTCACGGACGAGGCGCTGGAAGGGGAGTTTCTGAATAAGCAACTCCGTGCTCGTCTGGAAATTCCTAATTTCTGTTAGCGCCAACGTCCCGGGACAGAAGTGATGGGGCTTCTTCACACCGTTAGTGGCGGAGCCGATTTTCGTACCGCCTTTGTCACCAACTACTTCCTTGAGGATTTCCCGCCTGTGAACTTGTGTGTTGTTTACTTGGTCCTCGCCATCGACAAAGAGAGAAACTAAGATTAGGGTTTCAAGAGAAGATTAACAAATCCCAAGAGAAGATTAGGGTTTCAAATGTTTATTGATAATTTTTTTATTATGTGGCATGCCTGACGTGGTGTACAATGAGCCATGTGTCATGCCACGTCATTCCGCTGTTAATGGCGTTAGTATAGGTGACTCAATTGAACGTGATTCTAAAGTTGGGGCACCCAATTGAAATTTTTTATAATTCGGTGACTAAAATAGGAGTACCCGAATATTTGGATGACTATTTCAATAATTTACCCTAAAATAGATAAATTTTGAGTAGTATATAAATGTTATAAGTAAATTATATAACACATGGTTCATTTGGGTTATAATATTATCTCACTAAGTTGCGTGACTTGAGCGGTACGATCACCAACGAACGATGGAGCATTGTGGAGGAATGAGAGAAAGAATACACTCAACATCCTGGAACATGGCCGGAGTTTGAAGACGCATTGTGGAGCACGGATGAGGGGTTTCAAATACATGGATGCTGTGATCGGGAAGAGAACGTACCAACGAGTCGAAGACAGTTGGTTAATAAACCACCAGAGCAAGATGCCAGAAACAAGGATAAATGGGGATTTTGAGGAAGAACTGTAGATAGAAGTCCATTTCATTAGGCGATGACGACTACCCTGGTCGGCGAAGGCACAAAGCCACGCCTGAGCAGGGGAGAGCACTATCGCCAGCGTCGATCACCCCCGACCAAGTGAAAACTTCAAGCGATATTGTCAAGGTGTGTGGGAAATGCATGCAACCAGGCCATGTAATGGAGGAATGTAGAAGATAAGAAGTTTGTCGACGTTGCGAGCTTGTGGGACATAGGCAATCCATATGTCCGGTGATATCGTCAGAGCTAGTGAGGATACGACAATCAAAGGAGTAGCAGGTCAGGGAAAAAAAGGGCAAAACACATGCGGATGGAGGTGAAGCTAATGGTCCCCTAATCGAGCAGCAGAGAGTCGGGAAGACCCATAATTTCTTTCCGAAAAACCTCACCGAAAGCTAACATATACTTTGTCTCAATGACCCTTGACTCTAGGATGTTGACAGAGAAGGAAAGCTTCGGAGCATCTCTATTGGGACAGTTGTGAAGATCACGGAAGGAATTGCAGACCACAGAACCATGCCAGAGGCCTTGGCTGAGAGATGGGCTCAAGCGGGACTATGGTCAGCTACGCCACTAGAGGATGGGAGGCTAGTAGTAATGTAAAGGTGTCAAATGGGCCAGCTTGGAATGACACGGTTCGGGCTTTCGCTGAGCACGCACTATTTGTACTGTCTTGCGTCTGATATCTTAGGTGAGTCGTGACATGCTGGCATGGCCCATGACCCCAGGGGGTCGGCCCAGCATGGGGCACAACCCAGTTCCACTAGGCTTATGTCGTGCAGGGCCGATATGCAATTATTTAAAAAAACTTTTAAAAAATATAATAATTTGTAAAAAAAAATCAAAAAAGAAGAGGAAGAAGAAGCAAAGGAAAAATCCAAAATTTTACTAAAAATAGAAAGAAAACCCCCCAAATCATCCCTATTATCTAGATCTCGACAGGATTCCAAGATTTCTTGTTACGATTGATCGCTTCCAGTACAAAAAAAAAAAACAAACAAAACAAAACAAAACAAACATTGGGAGAAAGATCAAAGAGTTTCAGAGAGGGTAAAGAAATTCAAAGAGGTTTTGAGAGAAAGAGAGGTTGAGCCTTGAGAAAAAAAGAGGGAGACTGCAAACTGAGTGGAGAGAGAGCTTAAGAGATTGAGAGAGGGAGAATTAGAGAAGAGACGAGAGGGAAAGAGAGAGGACCACGTATTAGAGAGGCCTCACAACGCATCAGCTTGTACACAGCCATAACCGTGCTGGCTCATGTGACTGGACCGCGAGTTATGCCGACCGATGAGCCATGCAAGACCGACCCAACATAGGCCCGGGTGTAGGTCATGATTAGGCATGGCTCGACTACTATAGTACTGGGCCGTGCCAGACACGAACCAGAGCATGACGAGCCATGTCGGCGCACAGACCACACAACCCATTTGACACCTCTATTGTCAAGTGCCCCTCGCTAGAGTTAGCTAAAGAAATAAAGAAGGAAGACAACATCAGATTGTCGAGATTCACAATAATTCACACCATAGACAACCAATATTGACTTGCAGAAAAAGCAGATGGAGAGTTGTGGTGGATCACCATCCACAAGAATGCTAAAACCCAGGGGGCGTTTACTGACGACCTCTAGGTGATGGTACAAGTTTGTCGGGGAAGACGACTACCATGCATGATCAAGTGCAGTATTGGTAGGTGCTGGTATGCAGTATTGAAGATAGAACTAGAGCAAGGCCAAGGTCCCCTCTCTTGGGGGTTGGAGTCGGAGAAAAAGGGACAGCTAACCTACCAGTTGGAGAAAGCCTAATCGGAGAAGAGAGGAAGAAGACAAAAGCAGTGTTACCTCACGGACAAATAGGTAAAAACCATGTCAACATTAATAGGATGTAGAGGGAGGTGGAATAGAGCAGCAACGCAAACCACCTGCTGCAGCAGCGCATGCAATGTACAAGCCTCAGATGTGGTTTAGAAGGAAAGTGTTGACTGGTCAAGCCATGTGGCTGGTCTCACTCGATCAAGACACATGGCAGCTTCCGATTGAGGACATCCAAACCCTGGGTCAATTTCTCAGGTTGTTTAGTATTGATAGGGGCCTCAACTCAAGAGGTAACATACTACACAGGTATCGCATAGTGATGGCTGACCAACTCGGATATTAAGAAGGTTAGGATCGGTACGAGGAAAATTGTTTCCTCAAATGGAAATTCACACGCATCATGTGAAGAGATGGAGCAAACCTCGGATTGAGGTGAATGCAGTTCAAGGAAGTCAAAGCGTATCATCTCAGCCTCTTTTCCAAAAGAAGGAACGCATGGAGCGATGAGAAAAGATCTCTACCCTAATCAACAACAAAAAGGGGAGTATCTATCAAAACAAGGAACCGACACGTTAGTGGAGATGGGAGCTATGACAGCTAAATTAGTTTTCCTTGATGCGGAGGTGGAGAGTTTTGAGTAAAGGTATGCCAACATGGATGCTAAGTCAAATTGCCATAGGTACAAAGAAGTGGAAGATGAACTAGATGCCATATTGAGGGTTGGAGTGGGATGGGCCCCACCTTGCTAACACACCAACAACTATCAACAGATAGGTTGATGATTTGGCGTTTGATACTCAGTACTTGGAAAGGGATGTGGACTTATTGGATGATGTGGCAGATGCTGAGTTGGCAACGGTTGATGTGTCATCTAATGTAACAGATGAGGAGATAGACTTTGCTGACGAGGCGACAGTTGAGGTAGCAAAGGGTGATGTGGCATGTACTAACATGCCACTAAATAACAATATTAGCAAGTTGAATGGACCAAATGGACCAACAAACGGTTATTGGTCTGTTACAACCCCAAGCCCAATAGGTAGCCCTCATACAAATGAGCTTTTCAACCTAAATCCATCATGGCTCCGTAAGAAGAAAGGAAATGAGCTCATGGAAAAAGAGAAGAAGGACATGATAGTCCCGGGCCTTAGTCAAGGCCTGACCGGGCCCTAGTCAAGGCCCGACCTGGCCCGGTTCGGAGTCAAAAAAGGAACATTTTTTTATGAAAAATGGGATGAATCTTGATCTCTCCAACCTTTCTCTTAGATTCATCCGTGGCTTATGGAATTTGATTTCTGACAAGGCATGGGGGGGAATAAAACTAGGAGCAACCCCATTGGAAAATGGGACCACAATAGATAATCGGCCGAAGGAACCTATCCAGGGAGCAGTAAAAAAAGTCCGACCTTAAGACTAGGAGCCTCCATATTCTCCAAAGGAAGTGACAAGAAGAAGTGGAAGGCCACGAACACCCTTGAAAGCAAGGCTAGAGAAAGAAGGCTTCATCGTCCCCTTATCTCACTCAGGAGGAAAACCTAACTACTATTCCGCTAACTCTTTCTGAATGGCCCGAAAATGAACTTCTATTAGCCGCCCTCCTAGTGGGGTTGATCTAGGTCCCTCAAAAGAACAAAGAACATCCTATCTCCAACACATGCCTAAGGTAAAGATAGAAAGAATAAAAGGATGGTTAAGGGGCATCTTAGCATCCTTCTAGGCTTTAATTCCAAGGCATATTTCTAGTGATAGCTTGAAATAATATCATGGAACATAAAAGGTCTGGACAAAAGGAAAAAAGAAATACCTTGTTAGAGATATCCTCTAGCTCCACAAAGCTGATATCTTTTGCCTCCAAGAAACAAAGCTATCTTGTATACACAAATGCACCCGGAGAACCAAAGGTGGAAGCCTTTATGACCAATGACAAGCAATTCTAGCTGTAGAAACAAGGGGTAGAAGTTGTATTGGCTAGAGCAGTATCCGACACAAACTTGGGAATATGTTCAAATACTAGTTTATACTAACGGTGTTGTTGGAAGACAAAACTGATAATGATACAACAATAATGATAATTACAGCTTATGCTCGTGCAACTCATCACAAAGATCAGAATGCTGGGAGGAGTTCAACTCAATTAGAGGAAGATGGGATGAGCCATGGCTTCTTTGTGGAGATTGCAATGCAATATGAAGCCTAGAGGATGCTAACACAACATCCCACAGTGTAAGAGATGAGGAATTTGAGAAGTTGATAGAAGATCCCCTACTCATCGACCCCCCTCTTCTTTGAAGAAAATACACATGGACCAACGGAAGAGACTCCCTAGCCTTTTCTAGACTGGATAGATTCATGTTCTCCATGGAATGGACCATCAACTTCATGAGAATCTGACAAACTACCCTACTCAGGATGAGATCAGATCATATACCAATATGTTTAGAATGGGGAATTCAAACCATTAAACTCTTTGCCTTCCACTTCAATAGAGAGTAGGTAAAGGAAGAGGGTTTCTGGGATATGATTAGGAAGACATGGCATGAGCAAATTCTAATAGGGGATGGAGCCTATATGCTAGCCCAAAAAATTGAATACTACAAAAACAAAACCGAGGTCATGGAAAAAAGATATACTCAATCAGAAAATAGAAAAGAAAAAGGAAATATTGAGTGCAATCGAAAAGTTAGAGATACAACAAGAATCAAGAGCCTGTAAAATCCGAGGATTTTATGGAGTAAATTTTTTCTTGATTTAGTCAACTAAAAGGAAGGTTCCCTACGTATTTAGTGATTGAATTAAGATGGGAAAATAAGGGTTAAAAGGATTAAAACCCTAATTAGGGTTAATGGAAGGTCAGAAGGACCTTAATGTAATTTTGAAGAGTAATAAGGACTTTAGGGAAATTTTCCTCTCTCACAGATGTGGACTAAAGTGTAATCTAAAAAGAAGCAGGGATCTCTAGTTAATTTGTCAGAGAAAAGTCCATATAGAAGCGAATCAACGGCTGAGATCTAATGATCTCAGATCGTTGTAAATCGCGGAGCGTTATAGTGGCCGCGGTGAGGCCACGTGTCGGTCCGGAATTAGATCCATCTGATTGTGTTTGGATCCGAGGCATTTGGTGATAGTGGCAGTAAAATGGTCTCTCTGTGCGGGTTGATGAGGGCCGTTCATCTTGTGATTTTCACAAGATCGAGACGGGAAGGCAAGATCTGGCCGTTGATCACGATTTGATCGCGACCATCTGACCAAGCAGTGAGCATGATACGAGGTATATGGATGTGTTCCTGGCCGTTGGATGGATTTGGGTGATCCTCATCGTCCATCTGGAAAACCCGGTCACGATGCAGGCCGGCTTCTCCCTCAACCGGCCGCGAACGCCACCGTGCGTCTCGCCTCCTTCCCCGGCTGTTACACGCGTGAAGGCCGGCCATCGCCAACAGCCTTGCCCCTTGTAAGGCGATTCCTCTTCACTCCCTCAGCCTATAAAGGTGGCAGCTACGACTTGAGAGAGGGTATCGAACGCAAGGGTCAGTGAGCCATAGTGGGAGTGGAGCTCCGGCGAGCTGTGCTCGAGAGAGTAAAGGGGTATCTGCCAGTGTTTGAAGCGCCCATGTCCATTGCCGGCGTTTTCAGTCAGAGGGGAGGCCGAGAGAGGAAGGAGAAGGTGGTGGTAGTTGGTCACCAGTGCAGCCTCGTGCGCTGGAGAAGACAGATCACTTGCAACCGCTGAGGGAGCTCTCAAGTGGCGGTGTTTGTCAGCGGAGACCTTCTAGTAAGTGTTTTCCTCCTCGTTGTAGCTTTTTGGACTTAGTTATATGTATGCCGGTGTTTTACTTAAGCTCGACGGAGGGGGAGAAGGTCTCAGCCGGGACTGAGAAACTTTGGAGTAGGTGTAGGCGTCGGTCGCCACCCTCGGAGGGAGTTCTGGCTGACGTGATCGCAGAGGCATGGCAAGCTAGTCCCGGTGATCTCGGCCAAGAAGAAGAAGAAGAGGGATTAGAGGGATGATTATTTGAGTAATTAGTTTAATCTAACTTAATTAATTAAATTTGTTATATAATTAAGTTAAGTTGATTTAAATTGGCTAAACCCAATCAAATTTTAAAGGGATTCACTTAGTTTAGTTGATTAGATTGAACCATTATGTGATGATGGTTAGGTTCAACCAATTAGGGTGAATCAATGTTTAAATTGGGTTAAATCTAAATTAATTCTATTGATGTTGGCAAACCATTAGTAATTGAGTGGGGTTCGGACCTAATGAGTTGATTGGGTCAGTTGATTGTGATCTTGATTGATTTAATTAAGTTGGTTAGGTCAAACTGATTAGTTGACTAGGTTTAATTAAATTGGGCTCACTCAACCTGTTAAACCTAATCAAGTAGACTAGCACAATGTGGTTGGGCTAGCCAAGTGACTAAGTCTAATTGATTTAAAAGGTTAATTAGTTAATCGATAAGTTGATAAGTCGGTTAATTTAGTCTAATCAATCAAGATTTGGGTTCAGGGTTGGGTTCAACCAACTAGTAACAAACTGAGTCCAAAGGATTTGATTTGGACCAGGTTTAATTATGTTGAATTTGATTGCTTGGCCTATGTGGTTAGGTTCAATAATTCAAGCTAGTTAATTAAGGTGGATCAAATTGGTCAAACCCAAATGATTTATTTTCTATCCATGGTGGTTTTGAGAAGAGTAATGGAATATGAAAAATGCCATGGGGGTTATAAAGGTGAAAGGTTGGAATCAATTGGATGTTGTCTTGAGGTTTATGAGGGAGGTTTAGAATGGGAAGGGTTGTAGAGGTTACACTTGTAAGGCTTATATAAGATATGTAATCTTGAAGCTTGGCATAGAACAATAACAAGTTTGAGAAAGTTTATGGGCCATTGGGAATCAAGAAGAGAGGTGAGAGGAAGGAAGAAAAGAGAAAAAACTTGAGAGGCTTGGATTTTTTTTTGTTCAAAGGTATGTTGAGCATGCTCTATGTCCATTACTATTTCGACCCTTTTCACCGTTGGATCGTGCTGATTTTTGGTGAGATTATTATTGACTCTTCATTCTTCATTTTGAACCGTGAAGATTGTTTTTGGTGTCCGGGAGAGTAGGGTTCTGGGGTGTGAAACAGAACCTATCACTGCTGGTTTTCTGCACCGACCAGTTTCATCATCTGCTTCAATCAGATGATCATTCCTAGTCTGATCGAGCTGATTTTTGGTGAGTGCGGTGAAGACTTGTCTTGATCCAATATAAACGGTGGAGATCTGGTTTGAACGGTCAGTTTCTCTTCAGTGTCTGTCAACATCTATACTCGGTGAGTTTCTCTAAATTCCTGCATCTCAGCTGTGTGTGGTGATAAATATGAGGATTCATATATGCATGCATGCATGGGTTATAAGGATATATGGGGGACTGAATGAGTAAAGAATTGGTCCAAGGGTTGGAGTTTGACCTCCATGGGTGGTTTCATGAATTGAATTTGTATACATGATCATGAGAAGTGTAAAACCAATCTATCCCTATCTTTGAAGGTTCAGGAAAGCATGGACATGAGTAACTTGAGGTTGCTGGTTTATAGAAACGATTTAAGGATTAGCATAGGTGTTGTTTGATAAGAGGGCTAGAGAACTTGGTTACTGTTAAAGGGTTATACATGCAGAGGTCAATAAATGGGTTAAGTTAATTTACTTCAAACCCGAGTTAGTTTAATAGCCAAGTAGTGAGATTAAAGAGGGTTGGGGTTTATTCATGTTAGGTTTGATCAAACCCAATGAGTTGGGTCCATTGTTAAATTAAAATGACTTAATCAAGACTATTTAAGTTTAATGGACCAAGATTGGTCAAGATGGAAACAAAGAAGGGCCTGCAGTGTGGCTGTCCACTTCGAGGGACAGCTGAGTAGTCTGTGATTCCCCGATAGAGACATATAGTATACCGTTGGAAAGATGAGGAAAAGATCTTTCCAACGAGCTTTGGTTCAACTCGATCGGGTTCCGGAATCAGAAGTTATGAGCAGTTCTCTAGGACTGCGCAGAATGATCTGAAATTTTTGCAACAACATTAACATGAACAATAAACACGTTATTTTGGTTATAATACTAAGTCAGGGATATTGTAATCAGATTTTGACGTGAATCCATGTCAGGAGGGACACGGATCAGTCTATTGGTTTTCCAGTTGAGGTGAGTTACTCTTGCCTCACTCCTACCCATTATTTGGGTTTCTTGTTTTGATGAATGCTATTAGTTAGCATATCTTCTTTGTGGTATCTTTTTTTCTTGGAAGCATGCACATACATGTTTGTTTGTTCTCTTTCCTCGTATGTGTATGATTGATGTGCTTGTGGTAGTGCTGTTACTACCTATTTGTTTGGAATGCTCTGTTGGGATTGCCCACCCGTGGGCCAACACTTGACTGTAGGCACTCGTGGTGCTTGTGTGCAACTAGGTAGGTATGCATCATTGAGTGAGGGGGCTCGCTGAGCATAGCCTCCTGTTGTATGACATGAGACTATAGAGATAAGCAGTACTTGTGTGCTGGCCGGGTAGGTGTGCGCCAACTGAGTTTCTTCTTCCGCCTGGATTCAGCGGAGCAGGTGAGCTCCGGATGTTGGGAGAGTGTTGGGGATGGGACACCTTGATGTTCCGGCACTCCTGGCAAGAGGGATAGTACTCTGGTTGTCCCTGCCAGTCAGTGGGGCGATCACTAACCATGTCGGCATAAGGAAAAGGTGGTGCTACCGCGGAGCGACAGGTTAGTCTCTAGCAGCAGATGCTGTGTGTTGCTGACCGGGGGATGTTCGCTGAGTTTCTTTGAGTTCCTTCTTAAGCTTGAGGGCTGCCATTGGACAGGGGTCGTACCGTTGCTGATGGTTGTGGTAGACTCCTAGGGTTTTGATTGTGCGGGGCGTGGCCCCGATTGTTTGGCTTCTACTGGTGGATGTTTTTGATATGTCTATTTTGACCTATCCATTATTATCAGCTTTGGCTTCATTGTGTTCTTTGCAGGGTACTTACTGAGCTTTCCTTTCGAAAGCTCACGCACTTGCTGCCCTTCTTTTTCAGGTCCCGATGAGTAGGTGACTCAGACTAGGGCGCTGTGAGAGGGATTGGGCTTGCTTTGCTGAGGTGAGAGGACCTCAGGTTTTCTTGAGTGAGAGATTGTATTACTGTAGGACCCTTATAAGGTCTTGACCATATGTAGGGCATGTAAACCCTTATTGATTTTATTTTCGTTGTGACTCTGATATTATCCGATTATTAAATTTGAGTTATTTGTATCTGCTATGATTTCCTTAGGTCTTGTATCCGAGTGAGGTGCGCCTCTACTTGGGTACGACCGGTCTGTGGGCGTGCCCGAGGTCCCGAGATTCGGGTCGGGGCGTGACAGAGCCCTTAGAAGGAGTGAGGAGGAGTAGGAGGAAAGAATATGAAAAAAATAATCTTGGAAGAGGAAGCCTACTGTAGCAATGGTCCCGATTACTTGGTTACAACAAAGTAACCAGAACACCAAGTTCTTCCTTGCTATCATAAATCAAAGAAGAAATATAAACTTGATAAAACAACTACAACATGAAGGCTCAACTGTCACAAACACAGAACAAATAACAAAGGTTATATTTGATCACTTCAACAACCTTTTTGGAAAGGAACGAGATGTGCGGTACAAAACCTCATGGAACATACTATTCCTTCACAAAAAGAGACTAGATGTTACACACCTTGAGGAACCTTTCAGAGAAGATGAAATCAAGAGGGCAATACAAGTATTAAGAGCAGATAAGGCGCCGACCAACAATGGTGGAATCAAATAAGGAAGACCTCCTCAAACTATTCGAGAATTTTTTTCAAGGAACTACCAACATGGAGCGCTTGAATTGGGCACATAAACTCCTAATCCCTAGAAACAATTCCCTAGAGACTGTAAAATATTACATGCTGATAGGACGATTAATTGCTTGGTGAAATTTTTTGACAAAGTCTTAGAAAATCGGCTTAGAGGAGTCCTTAGGGAATTGATCGATGATTCTCAAACAACCTTTATACAAGAGAGAATGATACATGGAGACATAATAGCCTCGGAAGAACTAATCTATAGAATGAGTATTGAAAACATAAATGGCCCTAATTATGATTGATTTTGAGAAGCCATTTGACATGGTAGGCTGGAACTACTTGCTCGACATTCTTCAAGCGAGAGGCTTTGGCCTTAAATGGACGTCATGGACACTGCTCACATCCTCAAAATCCTGTTTTCTTATCAACAGTCACCATTTGGATACATAAGAAGCAAAAAAGGGTTGAAACAGGGAGACCTGTTATCCCCGGTACTCTTTGTAATCGCCATAGACATCCTCTCCACCATGTTAACAAAGGAAGTTAGAACAAACGTTTATCTAGGGGTCCCAATTGTAGCAAACAGAGAAGACACAGTAAGGATGCTTCAATATGCAGACAATCTCTTAGTCTTCTGTACGGGTGGCTTAGCTAAATTTTGCATACAAAAGTTGATCTTCTATCTATTTGAAGGATTTTCAGGTCTGAAAATCAATTATCCAAAAAATGTCATCATCCCGATCAAGACCATAGGACACTTCTGTTTATATATATATATATATATATATATATATATATATATATATATATATATAGTAGTGATAGGATGAGGCTAGCCGCACTTGCGGCCGCCTCATCCTATCACTACTTATATATGATAAATATATATAAAAATTAGATATTATAGTTTTTATAATGTTTTTAGATTTATATTGATTTATCTATATATTTTAAACAATTTTTAGATATGTATATATAATTTTTAGATTATCTTATCGTTATTCTGATAAATCAATATAAATCTAAAAACATTATAAAAACTATAATATCTAATATATATATATATATATATATATTTATCATATATAAGTAGTGATAGGATGAGGAGGCCGCAATTGCAGCCGGCCTCATCCTCTCTCTCTCTCTCTCTCTCTCTCTCTCTCTCTCTCTATATATATATATATATATATATATATATATATATATATATATACTGTAACACTATGTAAGTAAGGTCGCTCCCATTTGACCACTTGGAGAGTATTTTAAGAATTTCCAACCGTACGGATGGAAAGAACATCGAAAACTAAGCTAGCATGTCGATTTTCATACAATTTGGTGAGGTGATGATCCTTCATCTTAATGGTTCTTATTTTTTATAGTTCTAGGAATAAAATAAGAACCGTTAAGTAGGAGGATCATCACCTCACCAAATTGTATGAAAATCGACATGCTAGCTTATTTTTCGATTTTTTTTCCATCCGTATGGTTGAAAATCTTTAAAACACTCTCCAAGTGGCCAAATGGGAGGCTTAATTTAAATAATAAGCATATACGATCACATGGCCTCAGAACACATCCGTATATATATATATATATATATATATATATATATATATATATATATATATAAGCCTTGAAACTACAAGGCACCAATGTCTGAAGGGTCAATGATGAAATATTTTATTTAAATGAAATATATATATGTTAAAATATCTTGAAATTAAGATATTTTAATTCAAAATAAAAATATATATATCCGGTCCTATTCCGAGGCGAGCTAAAGACACAGATCCCGAGGCAGGCTAAGGACATAGATCCCAAGGTGGGCTACGGGCACAAGACCCAAGATAGCCCAAGAACACACATCTCGAGGCAATCTCAAATTTCAAGATAGTCTGAAAACACATATCTCGAGGTGATTTCAAATTTCAAGATAGCCTAAGAACACATATATCTCGAAGCGATCTCAAATTCCAAGATGCCTGAAAATATAAATCTTGAGGCAATCTAAAGATAGCTCGAGAATACAAATCTCGAGGTAATAAAAAAAATGCAAATCCAAGACAATCCAAGGGAACAAATCTCGAGGCAAATCCAAGATAATCCAAGGGAACAAATCGCGAGACAAGTCCAAAATAAAATATAAAACATAAAAATGAAAAAATAAAATAAAAAAAATAAAAGAAGAGGGTTGGGGGGTTGATCTTGTCCATAACTTGTGACCGATTTTATTTCCATCTGCCATGTTAAATTTAAAATAGAATATGAAAAAATTTATATTATCCATTCTTACCTTAACCCGATTTATCTCAATCCGGTTTAGGGATCCTGGTCCGTGAATAAAAGAGGATAGAATGGAAAAAAAGGAGGCGATCCAAAATAAAATATAAAAAAATAAAATTAGATTAAATTGAAAAAAAAATAAATGTTTGATTTTATCCACGACCATCGCCTTGAGGATGAGATCAAATCAAGGGATGTTAATTTCATTTAAAATATAAAAATATATATATGAAATTATCATCTTATTTAAAATAAAAATATATGTATATTATCTGCTTGACACGGTTTGGATAAGAACCCCGCACTTCTTGTCGTTGCCCCTACCACCAGGTCTATCGCACATGATATACCGGTGGGAGGTTATCCTGGGGTCAATAAAATAGAGGAGTCGATCGAAAAAAGAAAGAGGAGGGGAAGCAGAAGGAGATATGACAATCAAGATGAAAAAGAGAAAAATAAAGCTCCCCCTCCAGTATCCATGAGATCTCCCAAAGAAAGCCGGCTACAGAAAGAAGAAGAATGTAGTATTGTTATTTATATATGATAATATTATACTATATATAAAGCGTAGAACCCAACCTTGTTCGTCTTAGAGATTCAGAGGACATAAGTAACCATAGTATTGAGGGAAAGTGAGGTTGGGAGTTATAAGCAGAAAAAAAAAGAGAGAAGAAAAAAAAAGAAAAAAAAAGAGAGAAAGTAAAAAGTGAGAAAGAGAAAGAAAAAAGAGGTATTCTTTGTCGAATAAGTGGACACGATCTTGTCTCCGATGGAAGATGCTACTGGATCAAGGAGGACTGTAACTATCATTACTGTCCAAAGATCAGCCTCATGTCCACCATAAGAAGCCTGAAGCCACAAGCAAGAAGCCCAAAGCCCTAAACAGGAAGATAGGAGCCATAAAAAAATAGAAAAAAGCAATAAAAAAGAGAGAAAAAAAAGAAAAAAAGAGTTGGAAAAAAAGAGGAAGTAAAAGAAAAGAGAGAATTTTGGGAGAAGGGAAAAGCCTTATTATATATTATATATATTATGGAAAAGAAGGCCCCCTCAATATCCTTCCGCCACTGTGGAGTCCGATCACCGTCGAGCCGCCAAAGCCTCGGCTGATCATCGTCTAGCTGCCAAGCTACTACCAATTGCCAACGGGGCGCCCATGATCAACCCCATCACCGACGAGATGCCGTCGATAAGATGCACGAGATCAACCCATCGCTGAAGGGGTACCCAAGATCAACCCTATCGACGATGAGACGCCAGCTGCATCAATGCTTGGTCTGATTATGACACCGTCATCTTGATCGATAGTCCTGTGCCTACCGCGGAGAATGTTTCCTACTATGCCAACGTCAAATGTTGTGTCGTCAACTGCATCTGTGATGACCTTAATTTGGTTCCCCACAAGTATACTGCTTGTCGCCAGTAGAGCTCCGCTCTTGAAAGAAGCTGAAGAAGAATATCATTGTTTTCTTTGATTTTACTAGTTGCATCATCTCTCAGCAGCGCTAATAGAATATATTCTTGGAATTCTTGGAATGTGGATGATATGGCCAAGACCATGAATTTAGTTAAAGTTGGAGGTGGAATGAGCTGATCGGAGATGGAGGATAGTGAGCACCAACAAGCGGCGACTATTTTTCAGTTATATTGACAACCTCAAAGAATTACAAACCCTAATCACACATATATATACAACTCATATAACCCGGATCTGATAAGACCTATACATTATACTTGATTCACATTGACACTCTCCCTCAAGTTGGAGCATACTCAAGTTGGAGCATACACATCAACCATGCCCAACTTGCTTAGTAAGTTATAAAATGCCTTCTTGGAGACTCCCTTTGTAAGTATGTCTGCAAGTTGCTTTTTAGTAGGAACAAAGGGAAAGCTAATAATCTTGGCATCTAACTTTTCTTTTATAAAATGACGATTAACCACCACATGCTTAGTACGGTCATGTTGCACTCGATTTTGTGATATATCAATGGCAGCTTTATTATCACAATATAATTGTATAGTATCCTTGAGTTTAAAACCCAGATCACCCAACAGATTCCTCAGCCACAACAATTCACACACTCCATGAGCCATATCTCTATACTCAGCCTCAACACTGGATCATGCTACAACCTTCTGTTTCTTACTCTTCCATGTAACCAAGTTACCTCCTACAAAAGTAAAGTAACCTAACATCGACCTCCTATAGGTAGTACTACCAGCCCAATCAGCATCTATGAAGCCACAAACTTTAAGGATATTGTTATGTTTAGAAAACAATATTCCTCTTCCTGGAGCTGACTTCAAGTATCTTAAAATTCCTACAACAGCATCCATGTGACTCTTACTTGGATTATGCACGAACTGACTTACTACACTTACTGCATATGCAACATCTGGTCTAGTATGAGCCAAATAAATCAGGCGTCCAACTAACCGCTGATAGCGAGCTCAATCAGTTGGCACTTGATCCGGATACTCAACCAAACAATAGTTCTGCTCAATAGGAGTATCAATAGGTTTGTAATCCAACATACATGTCTCTGTCAGCAAGTCAAGAATGTACTTTCTCTGACACAGGTAGATCCCTTCTCTCCCCCTGGCTACCTCAATTCCTAGAAAGTACTTAAGTTCACCGAAGTCCTTTATCTCAAACTCAGAGGCTAGTTGTCTGTCCAATCTCTCTATCTCGATATTATCTTTTCTAGTGATCACCATATCATCTATATAGATGATTAGAGATGTTACCTTTCCTTGTTGACGCTGGAGAAACAAGGTATGATCTGAGTTGCTCTGTCTGTAACCAATCTGGTGCATGAACTGTGAGAACCTTCCAAACCAGGCATGTGGCGACTGTTTGAGACCATACAAGGATTTCCTCAGTTTGCATATAAGTTCACCAATGGAAGCAGTTACATACCCATGTGGAAGACTCATGTACATCTCCTCAACTAATTATCCATAAAGGAATGCATTCTTGACATCAAACTGTCGGAGTGGCAAGTTTACATTTGCGGCAAATGAGAGTAGTACTTGAATGGTGTTCATCTTAGCCACAGATGCAAAAGTCTCATCATAATCGATGCCGTAGGTCTGGTTAAAACCTTTTGCAACAAGCCGTGCCTTATATTGATTCCCTAAACCATCAATATTATATTTGACTATAAACACCCAGCGGCAACCTACAACTTTCTTAACTTGTGGTAGAGGTACCAGTTGCCAAGCATCGTTCTTCTATAAAGCCCCATTTCTTCCTCCATTACCCTCCTCCACTTTGGATCTTCCAATGCATCTTGTACTCTTTTAGGTACTGATACAATAGATATTTGATTCACAAAAGATACATATGTCTTAGATAACCTCCTAGTGGAGAAATAATTGGCTACCGGGTACTTTGACTTTATACAACTAGTGGGTTCATACCTTTTGGGGGGTTGACCACGAGTAGACCTATTTGGCAACATATATTGATCATTACTACTAGTACTAGTAGGGGGCATACCTTATATGAGTAATCTTCTTCAGTACAAGGGAGTTGTGAGTCAGGGGTATGAGTTATAACTGAGGAAGGAGCAGATGTGTCAACTCTTTCAGTCGTCTCTTCACCAACTATAGTTTCAGGTTCTCCAATTAGACGTGGTGAAGTGGGAGGATTAAGAATCTCAAATAAGTCTCTCTCTATTTTGAGTTCCTCACCCTGATACAGATCTTCAAAATAAGAATGCTCCCCCCTGAAGAGCATTGTCAAGGGAGGTAAAGTAGCTCATATCTTCAAAGAAGGTAACATCTATTATAACATAGTATTTCCTAGTAGGGGAATGGAAGCACTTGTATCCTTTCTGAGATCCTCCATAGCCAGCAAACACATACTTAATGGCCCAGGCATCCAACTTAGTCCTCTGGTTCTTAGGAACATGAAAAAAATAATACAACCAAAAACACGAGGAGGAAGATTATGAAATGACAGAATAGAAACATGAGATGCAAGAATCTCAAAGGGAATTTTGCCTTGAAGAACACTGGATAGGAGACGATTGATAAGGTGAGCAGAGGCTTCTACAGCATCACCCCAAAGATACTTAGGCATATGAGCACTAAAGAGAAGGGAGTGAGCCATATCAAGTAGGTGGCGATTTTTCCTTTTGGATATACCATTCTGTTCGGGTGTCTGTGGACATGTAGTTTGATAGATGATCACATATGTTGTGAAAAACTCTTGAAACGCATGACTTACATATTCCCCTCGATTGTCAGAGCGCAAAACTCTAACGGGGTTATATATTATACTGTGTTTGAACAAGAGTATGGAATGCTTGAAAAGCAGGGAAGACTTCATCTTTGGTTTTAAGAAGTGTTACGCATGATAATATTGTACAATCATCAATGAACAAAACAAAATATCTCATACCCGATATAGTGGACTCTCAAGAAGGACCCCAAACATCAGAATGAATAAGTTCAAAAGGAATGTTACTTTAATTTGAAATACTTGGAGAATAAGTTGCACGATAGCTTTTGGCCAAAACACAAGTTTCACAATGCAAAAAAGACTCATCCACACCAAGGAACAAGGTTGGCATAGATTTTTTTTTCATAAGACTAAAAGATGGATGCCCTAAATGACGTTGCTACAACCAAACATCACTGAGCTGATCAGACACGGTCAATTCTCCTTATTATATTTATATGCACTTATCCCGTTTCTGGGCATCAATTCTCTATTTTTGTACTTATGGGGGTATTCTTTTGTGATTAGACAGGTAAGCAGGCAACCAGGGCAAAAAGAACAAGAAATGGGACGTACCAAAGCAAAATGGGTAAGAGACCACACTTGCAGAGAAGTACACAGCTGTGCTCAAGACCGTGCAACTCCTTTGATAAAGATGTGTCAGTCGCGATGCAGTTATGAAGAGTACAGGCATGTTCCAGATTAAACACGACCGTACTCAAGCCAACACGGGCATGCTTCAGATGAGCATGACCATGCTTCGTAGATTAAGATTCTATAAATAGCCAACGTATAAACCCTAGAAATCAACTTTTGGTGGAGCAGTTTCGGGCAATTCTCGCTGCGGTGGCTAGAGTTCCAAGGAAGAGCTAAAGGAAGAGGAGACAGTCCAGGGAAGATTTTTATGTCTATCTTTATGGTCTCCTCTTGTACCTTAGGTATGGTATTCTATAGCATGAGAGGCTAAACCTTCTATAGTGCCTCAGACACATAAACCCTAGGATGAACTTGTTGATTGATTTTCTAATATGATTTGGTTTTGCTTTATTAATGATTCTTGATTAGCATCCTGATTGTCTATGTTTACAACTCTGTGTGGTTTCACTTGCATAAACTCGATTATCTATTTCTTCAGGGAATAGCATTAGCATAATATTGTTCTGTTTTGGATGGTCATGTGGTGTATTATTGCATTAGCCAGGAGTTGTTACCTTTTTTGATATCCTTGTGTGGTTTTCCATGAATAGGCCTCGAGTTATCTACCCTAGTGGGATAGAGCATTCAGCATTCTCGGTGTTTATGCTGATGATTTAGGACGGTTAGAATATTGCATTAGCCCAGGGATTCATCTAGATAAGTTGTAGCCAGACATAAATGTCACGGTGTACATGAGCATCATGAGAGATTGGGTATTGCATTGAGAAGTGTAATTTATTTATTATCCAGGAATTGTTAGTAATTAGCCAGTAATAGCGAATTACTAAGGATTGTGATCTGGGGTGCCATATCTTCCATCTAATTTAACCTAATCCCCAATTGTTCACATTAGTCTTTTAATTAAGACATCCAACCACACCAATTATCACACATTGTTAAGTTAGGCTAGGTAATAAAGGATAATTTGTACTAATATCCAGTCCCTATGGATACGACTGCCCTACCTTTGGGTACTTTACTACTTGATCGACCCCATATACTTACGGGAGATTGTCGCGCATATCTGTGCATGTATCATATGCCCAACATCATGGCAGTGAGAACATTGAGGATTGGGACATCGAGGAACGCTGGGTGAAGGTCCTTGTTGAACGAGAGGTGCTGGTGTCTTTGCTTGGATCTCTAGACATGAAACTTCTACTTGTGCTTGATTAAGACTTTCTTGCTGTGACTCATCCTTCCGAATATAGGTAAAATCCATAGTTAAGTTGGGAGGTTTTGATATGCAAAGCAACTCAGCTTTAGCACTATTATGCTTTACATCAAGCCCTCAGGAATACATGGACCGGCTCAAGCTTCTTCTCTTTCTTGTATCATGTAAGTGTCTTCTGATCCTCAATCATGCATGGCCGCTTCTGGTCAATCTCAGCTAGACGTGGCCATTCTGAACCGAAACCATGGAGCCGAACCGGAACCGAAAAAACCGTAACCGTCATGAAACCGGGACCTGAACCTTCATACAAGGTTCGGTTCAGGTTCCAAAATTTCAAAACCGTTGAACCGGCGGTTCAACTACCGGTTCAACCGCAGGTTCAAAGTTTAAAATTTCAAATATTGTATTTGTACCATTGTTCAAAGTTCAAAATTTGAATCTTGTGACTTGTGTGTGATTGTTCACTGCACTATTCCAGATAGTTAGAGACAGAGTCGAAATCTCAGTCGGTCAATGACGTGACTTAACTTGAGTTTGGTGATAATACAAGTCTGATAAGCGTTCAAATGAGCATATTTACACATCACCTTTACATGTATTTCTATGTCAATTGCAATGAATTATAGCCCGCCAGTACTTAAAATGTTTCATATATTGTAAACAGGGCGCATATAAGCAACCCCGAGTGAAAGGAAGCAGTTATCGACAAAATGAAGACCAAACGAAGACATTTTGAAGTGAACAGGGGCTGAACCGGGGGATGAACGGCCGTCCACAACCAGGCACAGAAGCTGGCAACTGAAGGAGGTGAACGGCCTAGTGAACACCCGTTGACATTCCCGTTCAGAGCAGCCTGTGTTCTGAACGGGCTGATCAGTCGCCCGTTGACATGACCGTTCATCGCAGCCTGTAGCCCGAACGGGCTGATCAGTCGCCCGTTCAACTGACCGTTCAGAGCAACCTGTACTCTGAACGGTCTGATGAACGGCCCGTTCACGGGCCCGTTCATCGTTACTCTTTCCCACCACGGGCCTATCCGGGGCAAATCTGTAAATCCGAAGGAAAAACCCTAATGTTAGGGTATAAATAGGGAATGTTTATTGTGGAGAGAGGAGGTTGGCTTGGGAAGGAAGCAAGTAGAGAGATTAGGGTTTGGGGGTCATCTCCCCCAAATCTTGAGGATAGATTATTCATTGGAGTTGCAACCACTGGAGGTAATGGTATTCTCCATTACTCTTTCTTTTGTTTGTAATCTTTCCCTTATGGACTTGAGTTCCCCATTGATGGGGAACTAATCTATTGGTACTTGGGTATGTTGAACTTTTGGATTGAGCATTAATAGCATTGAATGTTTATGATGATTTGTTGGTATTTTCTTGAATGTCTAATGAATGTTATGTATTGATTGTAATCTCATTACTAGAAATTACTTGTGTGCAATACAAGGGCTAGAGCTAGCGCCTCCTTGTATTAGGAACTTGCTTCATTAGAGAGTTTCATGAGTACACCGAGGAATCGGGTACTAGAAGGGCGAACGACTCTTTCATACGAATTCACCCCCATGATCCTTCCAATATATAAATTCCCTTGAGCTTCATATCAAGTCCTAGGAGATTAGTTATCCAACCACCTTGGAAGAGGGGTTGGATATAATTTAGGGTTTATTGGCACAAGAAGTACCACCAACTTTGATTTATAAACATCTTTGCTCACCTTTAGAATTGAAATCCAAAAGGGATGCATACCCAAGCATCCTCTCTTACTATCGATTAATCGTAACCAATTCTCGATTTTTTTTGTTTCTTAATTGCAATCTTTCTGATTTCTCGGTTTCATAACTCCAAATACCCCCCCAATTTGCGTACTAGACTAGGTTAGTAAATCTTGGTTTGAATTTAGT
Organism: Dioscorea zingiberensis; assembly: GCA_026586065.1. Classification (NCBI taxonomy): domain Eukaryota; kingdom Viridiplantae; phylum Streptophyta; class Magnoliopsida; order Dioscoreales; family Dioscoreaceae; genus Dioscorea; species Dioscorea zingiberensis. The sequence goes on along the minus strand of CM048818.1, from coordinate 17,703,035 downwards.
ATTTTCTATTCCCTGTGGTTCGACATCCGACTCCCCATAGTCCACTCTATTACTTGACTACGACTCGTATACTTGCGATTTCACCCATCAAAGTCCAAATTTTCCAATTTTGGAATGGTGGAGTAGACACACAGAGACTTTTCCTACTTTAGCCAAGATTGCTAAACAACTCCTTGCAGTTCCTGCCTCAACCGTCGCAGTTGAACAAACATTTAGTAATGGAGGCAACATTTTGGACGAAAGATGATCAAGGTTGGGTCCAGAATCATTAGAAGCACAAACTTGCCTCGATGATTGGGAAAGAGCTAGACTACGAAGTCAAGATGACCTTATACATTCATCATCATCAGACGAGTGGGTAAATGATGGCTCTAGTACAACAAGCTTCCTCTGATGATGAAAGTTGAAACAAGCAATTAGCCAATTAGAAAATGTAGGAAAATGTATATAATAAAAATAAAAGAACTACGTGGGCTTTGATTCCTCTATACCCCGAGAGGATACATAGACGACTTAATATAAATAAGTTCAAGCCCTTTATTTTTTTTTTCTCATATCGTACTTGTATTTTTTTTACAAATTATTGTATTGAATTTATATTTTTATTTTTTATATCAAATATTGTATTGAATTAATTCTTGCATTTTTGTAAAAAAAATATTGTTCTTTTATTTCCCACTTATAGCATGATTCATGTTCATTTTTAATTTAAAATATTAGATTATTTGATTTAACAAAAAATGAAAATTTAAAAAAAAAACCCTAAATGTATGAACCGTCAAACCAGAACCTTTGAACCAAACCGTCGGAACCGGAACCAGAACCGAACTTGAACCGAACCGCCAAGAACCTTGTCCAGGCGGTTCGGTTCCGGTTCAAGATTTCATTGAACCGGAACTGGAACCGGCAGTTCCTGAACCGTGGCCACGTCTAATCTCAGCCCATATATTCTTCAGTTTGGTGTTGAACATGGACACTAGTTGTCCATTCTGCTTCATTTCTGCAGCTTTGTACATTAACTCATCAACCTGTATAAAATTAGACTCGTTTGCATACAGATCTTCTAGTGTCTTCCATATTGCCTCAGCAGTTGCACATTGATCTACTAGCTGCAACACTTCATCAATCACTACACTAAATAGGATTCCCAGGACGAGTCCATCACTATCACCCCATTTGGCATAGGCCTTTGCATCTTTTGCACTAGGATCCTTGGTGGTTCTTGTCACATGCCCTAACAGATGCATTCCATGAAGGGTAGCTAATATAACATTCTTCCATGTTCGATAATTTTCCCCATTGAGTTTGGGACCTCTAATAGATCCACCATCTTTGAAAGAAATCTGAAACTTTGAGGTCTCTAATAGTTTGGAATTTTTTGCCATCACGACAACACTCCAACAGACCCATAAACAAATATACAAGCCTTCACACCACCGCCTGAAGTTTGAACAAGATCAAGCGTAAGTTGAAACACTCTAAGATGGATAGATTTAAAGGAGTTCACAGTTCCCTTCTTAGTAGCGAAACACTCAGCAGTGGTTGCAGGTGTAATTAATGAAACTAAAGAGATGAGATAGCTTGATGTGACAAGTTATCTCATGTGGTGTCAATGAGATAGCATGTTACAATGCGCCTGACAACACACTTGCAAACTAAAGTGATTTGCAGGTATAGTTAATCTGGAGCCAAATATTGATGTGACAACACACTAAAATGTTTGAAGTGACAATACACTGAAGGAAAAGGAAATAACACAGCCTCAGCTATGTGACAGTTGAAGGAGAGCTTAGTGCTCGTCCAACACTGCCGAAGATCAAGTGCAGTTGAAGGAAAGCTTAGTGCTCATCCAATACTGAAGTAATCCCGAGCGCTTTACTGAAGAAGCGTGTGCAACCGGAGAGGCTTGTCTCGGCAGAGAAGCACGTGTAGCCGAAGAAGGTCATAGAAACACGCACAGCTAGAGAGGATCCTCACCCGTCATTGGAGAAGCACATGCAGCCGCTCGTCACTCATCACTGAAGAAGCACGTGCAACCGGAGAAGCTCGTCACCCGTCACAGGAGAAGTACGCGCAGCCGTAGATTATTGGCTCTGATACCATGTTAAAGTGGGAGATGGAATGAGCTGATCGAAGATAGAGGATAGTGAGCACCAATAAGCGGTGACTATATTTCAGTTATATTAACAACCTCAAAGAATTACAAACCCTAATCACACACACACACACACACACAGATATATATATATATATATATATATATATATATATAACTCATATAACCCGGATCCGTTAAGGCATACCCCGTATCCGATAAGATATATACATTATACTTGACTCACATTGACAAATTTAGCCATCATTATAGGCTGAGAAGCAACTCTGTCTTATAAAGCGTCCTTAAGGAAGTTGCAAGCTTAGAAGCCAAATACAAAGTAGGCTGAGTGAATTGGAGTTGCAGCTTGCACAACTTCAAGAAGAACTGAAGAAGGCCAAGGATCAACTCAATTCCTCAGAAGCATGGAAGAGAGCTGCAAAATGTACGAATCCATGATCATTTTGTCAAGCTCCTAGAGGCTTTGTATGTGGCTGAATAGAGGGGCAAAGACGTGGTCATCATGAGGTCCAAGATGCATAAAAAAGATGTTGCTGTTAAACATGAAGAAAATGGCAGAACAGAGGCCAAAGAATTCAGCTATAGGATGATAAAAATGACAAAGAAAGTGCTTTTCATTGAATCTGAAGTTATATATTTAATTTGTTAATACATTGTTGTAAAAAAAAAGAGAAGAAGCTTTCAACATTATAAATGATCCAGCGAAAGTCATTGTGCATATAACTTGCTCGATGAAATGTCTTAGAGAAGTCCTTTTAAACCATAGCTACAATTCTGTTTGTATTCGAGTATTCAGAGAGTTTATGAGAACTATCAAGCTTGGGACTGGTCTCACAAGTTTCCCATGAGGACTCCTTCTGGGAGATGACTCCTTTGGAAAGAGCTGTTAATACATGGAGAAATAATGTTAAACAAGTGGAGTATGCACAAGCAACAATTGAAGGAGTTAAGAACCTGTGATAGAGGCAACAGATGGCTCCAATATTAAGCATAAAGAGAAGGCACTAGTTTGGTATGGCTAAGACATTGATCCAGATTTTGGGTCGTGTAAGGCTAAAGAACTTCCTGATCACCTTGAAAATGAGCTCGCCAATGAGCCCGTGGTTGTCATGCAACAGCTACCTCTGGGAAAACTCGTACTTCCAAGACCTCGCAAAGTCAACATTATCACCTTCAAACATTCCTTAAAAGAGAACATTCTCACAATAATGAAATCCATTACATACATGAATCCAAATAATCAGCCTACAAGAGCGCGAAGGATTTCCCTGGCTCACATTGTCTGACCATTGCTAGTGCAACGTAAGAGGAGGGCCTCCATTGTTGTCTTCAGTTACGATTGAAGCCTTTCATGAAGCTAAAAGAAGAAATAAAGTTTAAGCCCTTCTATCAAGAAAAGAAAATTAAAAGAGCTGTGGAAAAGCATGCCAAGATGCTGGAGTTGTTGCTATGGAGATGAAGAAGGTACTACAACAAAAGAAAAGAGAAGAAGGAAGAAGCTGCAAGTGTGGAAGCCAAATCAAAAATAAGAGGAAGAGGGCTACAATCTTTTTTCTTGAATGTGTATTGGCATTAATTTCATGCTTTCTCCCTTAAAGAGCTTTTGGGAAGACAAGATTATCATGGGAAAGATCCCTCATTGTAATCCAAGATAGCTCCAATATTCAGTTTTCTAAGAATCAACATCATTGATAATGCTATGTACATGCTCGATGAAATGCCCCAAAGAAATCCTATGAGAGACAAGAGTACTATAGTCTTGGCTTCCATATTGGAGCTTAAAGCTGTAATTGTACAAATGTATACTTGAATTCTCCTTGAAGCTGAGATCTTGGATAATAATAAAGCATTGCGGATTATGTGAAAGCCCTCCTCTCGGAAATGCTGAAAGTATTCATCCCTTTGACAGAGGATGCATAATGATTCTACTTTATTAAGTATGTGGATCTATTGTTGAAAATATATTCTCATAAGCTCTTTCTTAAGCACAATGAAATGCCTCAAAGATGTTTTCATTTTAGAATGGAGTTGATAGTAGAATGGGCTTAAAGGCAGTCACATTGGGATTATATATGCTCCATCACCTGGTCTTGAATGATATGAATGCAAAAAAGAAGAGAAACTGCCATGCATTGTGACAATTGATGGAAAATTTGTAAATGAATTTTGTTTGGGAAGTTTTGATTCATTGCTCTCCTTTCCAACTAGCATTGAAATTATTGTCCTTGGTATTTGTATACAGGTGAATAATGCTATTGATGTAATTATGAGAAATTATAGAAATGAATGTTATGGGGCTGCTAGCTGCTGCAGAATCCAAATTGCAGTGCAGCCAATTATGATAGTCAAGCTTAATAACTATATATATATTATGATTACCAATGGGTAGTGCTGCCAAGTTTTGCATACTCGATTTGTAATGAAATCTTTAGTAAATCATGAAGGTCATGTCTTCTTTGGGGCCAAACATGTCACAAAATGTTACTGATTCGACCCCAGTGAATCATATGAGCGTTATTATGGTTTGGGGTTGAAAAGGAAATAATTAATGGTAAAGTTTTATTCATGCCGTGCTAGCAAGCTTGGCCCATTTTTTTAAATTAACTCAAGATAAGTACAGAAAAAAAAACAGACCTCCTTGAAGACAGTTAATAAACAATGATTTAATTTTTATTATCATTATTTAATGGTATTATAAGCAATCTCCTATGCAGTGGTTATAGTAACAATCATATAAAATAATATAGATGCACATATATGTATCTCAAAGATATATATGTTTAAAAATAAAGTGATGCGCGCATCTCACAACAATCATAAAATATAAATTTCAAAATGGTGCGAATCTCGATGAAATGGTGAAACACGCATCTTGAGGCGGCTGATAAAATCCAAAATCTCAAAGTGGCATGCATCTCAATGTGACGATGAAATACACGTCTTGATGCAGCCGATGAAACACAAATCTTGAAGCGGCACAAATCTCGAAGTGGTAATGAAATGCATATTTCGAGGCGTCTGATACAATACAAATCACAAAATGATACGACTTTCAAGGCGGTGATGGAACATTCATCTCTGGTGGTTGATAAAATGCAAATCCTAAAATGGTGCAAATCCCAAAGCGGTGATGAAACATGTATATTGAAGTAGCCGATGAAATATAAATTCCAAAGTGGCAAAGCATACGTCCTAAGGCGGAAGGCGGCGTCATTTATACAAATAAATAAATAAATAAATAAATAAATAAATAATATACATTTATGTGATGATGTAATAAATAATTATGTTCTGTAGTAAATAAATTATTTTTCATTGCCTCTACTTGTTCTTATGCCCTTAATTGGAGGTTCCTAAGACTTAATCTGGGGTAATTAATAATAGAGACTTGCCTCTATTAGGAATGAAAGTACCCACAAGAACTAAAATAAATAAACATAGTGATTCGATATGTCGCCTGGTGTCTCTTCATAGACACGATGCCAGGCGGGTATTTTCGATCCAACAACTCCACTCAGGACCTTGCCCAACTGCTAAACTGCTTAACTACATCCTTCCTAATCAAATGCCAGGGAGTGCCAATCTTGGGAGGAAGAAAAAGAAGATTGGGTTGTTCTGATAAAAAAAAAAAATAGAAGGAAGTTAACATTATGGAAAGGGAAACTCCTCTCAATGGGGGGTGGGGGTGGGGTTGGGGGGCTCATCCTACTAAATTTTGTTCTTTCCACCATGCCGATTCACTGGATGTCTATCTATTACCTTCCGGAATGGGTCATCCAAAATATTGACTCAATCAGAAAGGAGTTTGTATGGAGGAGGGGGGAAGGGGCCAGGGGCGGGTAGATAAAGAAGCATGCAACTAACATTTAGTAAACTAGGAAAGATTATGCCGCTCCAAAGAAAATAGAGGGTGAGGGATACTAAATCTCCGGGAATTTGATGGGGACGTCCTAGGGAAATTGTGGTGGAGGATAGTCACCAAGAGTGTTGGTATATGTCTTAAAATATTCAAAGAAGCTTACTCCCATCGAGGATTCATAGACGCTCACAAACCTGAACTAGGGCATGCCTCCTCCTTTGAAAGGAATTTGCCAAGAAAGGCCGGTAATGCTAGCTAAAATAACCGTCAAACCAAGGATAGGATGTTCAACAAACCTCTGGATGGATAACTAGTGGAAGGGTCACTAGCTCGGTAATACACACATAGTACTATAACCACTAATACTCAACAAATCCATAAACATCCAAGAGGCCTGGGATATGCTCCTAAGAAGTAAACCGATTCTCAAATCAAAACCCTTATCAATGAAGGAAACATAAGGAATATCTGCCTTGGTACAAGCCCTCCTAGATACACCAACTAGCACCTAGACATAGGATGTAAAGTAATGGAAACACACAGCAACCAAGGCATTCACAGCCAAATTCCTTTACGGTTTCAGAGTGGATGGTGGAACCAAAAGTGATCTACGAAAGAGCTTCTGTAAATTGTCATGCCCCCTTAAAGTAAAACTTTTCACATGGTTGGCAAAGGAGAATAAGATCCTCACATTGGATAATTTCTATTTAAAAAAAAAGTGGAGAGCGCAATGTATAAGATGCTACATATCCGATTCCAAAGATAAGTCGGTAACACACCTGTTTATCTCATGCCCATATGTGGAAGGGTCACTTTTACAACATCTTTGGCACACGAATGGGGCCAAATAACATACAAAATATATGGTGCACCAATGCGCCCCATCCCCTCGGGAGGACAAAACCCTACAAGGGGGATGTGACCTCACAATGATGGTAATCACATGGAGTATATGGGGGTAAACGGAACATGCAATGTTTTCAAGATAAAAAAAGCGTTTTCTTAAAAACTATTTGCGATATCTCTTTCCTCATATTATCTTGGTTGGTTGTAGCTCCACTTTCAAAAAGACCCAAACTGGAGGCAGCGCAAAGCTTGGTGAAAAGGATTCTCAGATTTACTAGTGACATGCCAGGATGAACTGCAGAAGGCAACAAGGCATTCGATGACGATGCAACAACATTTTGAGAGGAGATCTAAGGTACCACCGACTTAATTAGGAAAATGACTCCTTTTTTACTATTATATTTTTATTTTTATATAGACTAAGTTTACTGTAATCAAACTTCATACTATTAAATAAATGTGATTTATGCATCTTATAAAAAAAAAGTACTTCTAGCTTGAGTTTGGATAAGCTAAACTTCAACATGGTCAATTAGAAGGCATGCCAAACCAGTTCATATAGCGAAATCTTTCATTCTAATTGATGTGACTAAGAAATTGTTAACAAATAAACCAATATAATTACAATCAAGAGTCATAATTAAACTAGTAAATTTTTTGTGAAAATCATGGAAATAATGAATTAAACATAAGTGGATGTGATAGAAACAGTGAGAGATGTTAGTTGGAGGATACGTGCAAACGCGGGGTGGGGCCCATTATAATACGGCCTGTGACTCTTGGGCCGGCAACGCGTGGCGGAGCTTTAGCTCTTATGGGTGACATCATGCATTTTGTCCTCTTCTTCCTCTCATCGTCTCTTCAGTAGGACCAGGGAACGCGTTTCCCCGCCGCAAGTTCTGACTGCATAGTATTTATATTATAAATTTAAGTATTTTATTTAAAAAAACAGAACTGTATGGTGTTCTCTCTCTGTTTCTCTGCAGAAAGGTAAGAGTATGGTGATGATTTTTCCAAGTATGGTTATTGATTGATTAGAATTTATTTATTTATTTATTTATTTATTTATTTTGACAAAGGCGATAAACACCTCCCAAAAATCAAAGGCATCCGTGTACATGTGCCCTCATTTTATAGTTATGGGGATTTGAATCTGAGATTGTCCCAATTAATAAATCCCTACATAAGGAACCCAGAAACAATAGACCGATGTTGTTGGTATTGATTAAAATTTCATTATAATAAAGAAGTTTATGAGAGAAAAGCGTTTAGAGAGATTGAGGCTGGGAGCTGCGCGCGATACAAGTGTTTGATAAAAATAAAATTGTAAGAAAAATAAAAGTTATGATAAAGTGTTTGTGTGAGTGATACAAAGGAAGTTGTTTACCAACTTGTTTTTTGAACAAGTACTAAACTGAACAGGTGTATCACCTTTTGCATTAACTCAGCACAGCCACTGAATATACAAGACACAAGGCACATGGTTGTGCTTCCACATGTATATATATATATATCTAAGAATCAACATATGATCATGTATGTGAAGTTAAATGTAGTTAAATCCCAAGTTCATCTGGCAGCACCCAACAATATATGGCTACAGAATAGAAATGCAGTAATTAAAGAGCCTCTTCCTCTCTATTTGCATGTGAACCTCACTGTCTTTTGCTGTTGCTGGTACTGGATGAGAACTGGAGGTCTCTTTCCATTTTTCCATTGGTTTAAGGCCAGGTATATCTTTTTGTCTTCTGGCTTTTGGAAGACAATGATACTCTCTCTCTCTCTCTCTCTCTCTCTCATTCTGGTAAGAATCCAACATAAATCTAATGATGTCTTTGTTCTGTAACTTACAAAAAGACACATTTTTTTAATTAAAAAATCTTGATGATGCTTTGATGTAGTGGAGGAGATAGATCCCTTGTTTTGATGGGAAAGCAGCACATACACACAGGCAAAGATATCTTTCTTCTTTTTCTTCTTCTTCTTCTTTTTTTCACAAGAATCAATGATTGGTTTGGTAGGGAATGAGGAAATTTCAAGGTTGTGTAAAGTGATCTACTTCTTTTGGATATATCTTCTTGTGCATGTATTCTATCCAAATCCTCATCTCTTTCCCCCTTTTTGAGTTGTGTTTTGCCTGAAATTACTGTAAATGTGTCTTGCTTTTGTTTTTTCCAAGGCCAACCACTTAGATTGTTCACACACACACACACTTCCAAATCTGTTCGCAAACCAAGTAATCAATGAGATTGGTGGGGAACTTTGCTGTTTTTGTAATTCTATAAATAATTCTTCCAACAAAGGAGGAGATTTTCATAACAAATGTATTAAGTTAATTTCTTGTTTCATTTCATTACCAAAAATAAATATTTGTTCATCAATTGATTCAATAGAGCTACTCATCTTAGATAGGATGAATGGGTGTTTATCCACTTGAACTTTATAAATGATTATAAGTGTGACCAATTACAGTTTTTGGTTTCCTTTGTCTCTATTCTCATTGGCTAAACTCCACTTGATATTCTCTCACATTTATCACCATCCAAACACTCCTTTTCTCTCATCTTGAATCTTAGCATTCCTCTTTTTGGTTTCCATTGTCTCTGTACTTGTGAGAATGGTGGATGGTGGATGGATGAAATTAAGGAGAGAAGAAGATCTTCATGAACATCATCAACAGAGCTCTCAGGTGACTTTCTCTGCTCTTCTATCCCTCTCTCATCCCACAGATCAATTGCCTTGTGATCAACAGTTGTCATTTTCTTTTTAAAAGTAGTAACTGATTCAACTAATTTTTTTTTTTTTTTTTTAATTTCTCAATCAGGTTCATGTATCTCAAGTTTTCAATTTAATGGATAGACAGTCAGAACAATCTTGCAAATCCTATGTGAAGAATATAGTGCTGAAGCATGAAGAGATTTTCAAGCAGCAGGTGAAATTGAAATTAGTTTTGTATATATATATATAGTTCTATTTACTTATTATGTCTCTTGCAAAACTCCATTTACAGGTAATTGAACTCCATAGGCTGTACAGAGTTCAGAAAACTTTAATGGCTGAGCTGAAAAACATGGGAGTGAAGCTCAGTATTAATTGCTATGAAGATCCTTTGAGAATAATGCAAAAGCCTGGTAAAGAGATGGCCGGGGGATCGATGCAAAGTGATCAAAATAATATTTTTTGGAAGCATTTCAGAGAGCACTCAATCATAGAAGCAGGCCGGGGAGATTTATCGGTGTATGGGGATAGTGAATTGGACCTGTCATTAAGCATAGGATGTGCAGAAAAGATGAAGAAGCCGAATCATTGCCTAACTGAGGGAGATGAATCCAGCTTTCAGAGACCCCCATGTCTTTTCCATGCTTCGAGTTTGAAGAATAGTTTGAATAGAAGATAGAACATGACCAACATCATGAATATTGGAAATTATATATTATAGAGTTCCTTGTAGACCTTTTGTGGAATTAAGTACTTCTGTTTAATTATTCATATCATTAAGCAATGTAATTGAACCAAATTAAGTGGAAGATTTGGTTGAACTATTTGAGTAATTCCATGCAATTGAATTAATTAACTATTGTAGTGCTTGCATGTTTTAATTCGAAGGAAATCTAAAACCATGAACATGAAATAAAGCAAATTAACAAGCTTTCTTTCCCCTTTGGCCTAAGCATCTCTAGGATTTATTCTCCACTACATGAACCTCATGAAATTATTCAAACCAAAGGGTGGGAAAGCTTCAGCAGAGAAGGAATTAAAAAAAAAGAAAAACAGAAAAATCAAGTTCTTGAAAACATCATATGAAGTCCATACTGAACATGGCCTGGCCAAGCTGGAGAAGACTGCTCTGGCCTGCATCTCTAGATCCTGAGTCTTCATTGGAAGTGGAGCACAAGAGACTCTGGTTGCTAAAGAAGTCATTAGAGAAGAGCTCTTGCTGTGAAACATCCTTAACATCAGAGATTCCAAGCATGCCTCCATTGTTGTAGTTATTAACCCTATCAACTCTTCCCAGAGACAAAGCTGGATCATTCTTGAACTGAAGAACCTCCTTCTTGCTGCTTGCTGCTGTGATCAACAAGAAATAACTGCTTTTAATTCACCATGCACCCCGGTCTGATACCATGTTAGATATAATCAATCGATGTCTGATATATACTTACACAGATCTTTTACTGGTTTGGGAGAAGGTTTGGTCTTGTGAGTTGGGGAAGTGGCCGATGAAGATGTCTGGTGGGGTTTCGGCTTTCTTCTCCGGCGGTTGTGGTCAGCCAGACGCTTCCTGCAGCTTCTCTTTGTTTCATCAAACTCTGATAGCACATGGAACCTGTTGTTTTTTTTTTTTTTTTGTTCAATGAAAAAGAGAAAAGAAAAGGCATGTTAAGGATATGTGAAGGAAATAGAACACATGCACTAATAATAACTCACTGGCAGACATATGTTGTAGCTCAGAGTAGTAATTGGTGTGGCAGCAATCGGCAGAATCATTTAATTCATGAAACTAGTTCCATTAAAAGAACTCTGAAAGCTCGTGACATGAATATAATTGATAGAATTCATGATGAAAGATCTCAATTAGCTAGAGAGTCTCACCTGCTGCATTGTTGGCAGAACCTTTGTTGCACTCCTCCAGCAAAGAGAACAACAGCAGCCTTGGAGTGAAACTCACAGACCTTGTGCCTTCTATGGTAGTGTTTGGCCCCTGAGAGATCAGCACCACAACCGTCAGCCTGGCATCGAGGAGGCGGGTGGTGGCCGAAGGCATAACCTCCTCTCGACCGGCCCCAAAGCCGACCAAGTGCTAATGCATCACCGGAAGAGAAATAAGTCCGGCGGCCTAGGTTGAGCCCAATACGGCCACCAACCGCGATGAGCTCTTCTTCTTGGTAATTGGGGATGGCCTGAGGCAGTGCAGGAGAGTAGAACGGCATGTTTGTTGTGGGGAGGAGGAGCTGAGGGGTGTAATCCAAGAACTGAGAGTTACTGAAGTAAGGCTGGTTTTGTTGTGTGTTTGTGGTCTCATAGTCCCAGATGCTACTGCTTTGCTGCTGCTTTTGGGTGCTGGCCTCAAGGCCAGCAAAGGACATGATAGAAGGGACATATGATTCAAAAGAGCCATGCCTGTTCATCATCCTCTAATCACAACCTAAAAAAAGACAGTAAAACGAAGAGAAAAAGAGAGAGAGAGAGAGATAGAGATCTAGGCTTTGATGCACACTGAGGTCTGGAAGTGGAAGTAGTATATATATATAAAGAGGAGGGTGGAGAAATGGAGAACAGCTGCTGCTACTGCTACTGCTACTGCTGTTGCTGTTGCTGCTGCTGCTGCTACTGAGATTATAATTACTGCTGCTGCTGCTGCTGCTGCTTGAGTTACTAGTTGGAGAAGCAGAAACAAAATCATGGATTCTGAAGGCTTGGATTCTGAAAATAATGCAAGGGCAGGAATTTATAATCCGTGCAGATATATGTGTCGAGAGAAAGAGGAGGAGTTTGAGCTGCTGGTTTAAAGATGAAAGGTACAAGAGAGGAGAGGGTGATCAGTAATGGCCGGGATTAGTTTTCCATCTTTGTCTTCGGATCGTGTGGGTTTAATTATATTAGATGGAATATATATTAGGGTTAACTTTGGCTTTGACAAGGCCAGTTGCATGCACTAATTAATGCACTCGTGAAGAAAAACACTTGCTTGTAATTAATTTGATCCTGTCTCAGCAGGTTCATGATGGTCATATATTGTGTGATCGACTCAGGATCTTTTCTGGACCACTTCATTTCATTGTTCTCAATATTTAGGGTTTGTGTTAAGTAGAGTGGGTGGCAGGATGTGATCTATCTCTTTGACTCTTATGTTACTTCTTTGTTCTTACTACTGACTTTTAACACTCTTATATTATGTTAAGAAAAGTGTGTTTTTGTGTGTGAGAGAGAGAAAGGAATTAGGGTTAGCAACTTGAGAGGGTTGTTAGGTAGGGAGCAAGAAGTATATAGAGAATATATAATACTTATCTAGACAGATATTTAGTACATAAATACAACATGTACACTAATACTTTTGTGCTTGTTGATCATCATACATAGTGATAAATTGCACAAGCTTGTAAGGTATGCTCTAGCAATGGAGGACTTTATATATCTTTCATTATCGATGAAATTTTTTAAAAAATAATGAAGAGTTTAAAAACAAAGAGGTACATGGTTCATCCATAAAAAAAAATACCTTAGTAGCTAGAGGATATGGTGCAAAATGCTACTACAAAATTCAAGAAAAAACACGTTGAAGTTTTTTTGTTAAGCTTATTTTTCAAACTAGAAATAAATACACCAAAAAATTTGACTTTTCCTTCATAGACTATAATTAAAAAAATCTATAGTATAACAATACAAGTTGATGTCCAATTTGTCATGACATAAATGAATCAAATTGAAAAATACAAGTAATTACACATGACACTAAGATTATTTATTTTTATTAATAGCTCCACTATCATATCAATTTATGTATATAGGACAAGCATATTCATTTATATTTATCCCAATAAACAAAGAAAATAATAATTTTAAATTTTTTTTATTAAATTTTTTTTTGTTAGATACCCTAGAAAATTCTTGTGATCATTTGTATGTGCATACATACCTCCAAATATCTCAAAATTGCTTTTATATACCCCCTTCCTTCATATCAGTTGACTATTTAACATAAATTATAAAAAATGTCATGTTTATAGAAAACAACTAAATATATCTTATCAATATTGCTCATGTTTTTAAGAGCAGTTTAAAAAGTTAAAAGTTATAAATTTCTCAAAATGAGGTTATTAAAACAAAATTTTTAAGTTTTACAATATTTAGGGTTCATATATTAGTTGAAGCTTCTACATCTACTACTTATATAGAAAGCTAGCAAATCATGACTTGAAAAGATTACTACAAACTTCAAACTTCAAACTTTCTATTAATCAATTCATAGGTTTCGTAAAAAGAAAATGTTCAAGACTTGATTAACAAAATGTATTGTTAATCTCATTGGGAGAAGCTAGAATATTTGTACACCAACTATCCTTTAATATAGAGCTCCATAGAGAGAGAGACAGAGTTAAATGAGAGAGTCTTAGAATGAGAAGAAGAAGAAGAAGAAGGAGGAGGAGGTTGTTGAATGAATGAGGAGTTAATTAACTGAGTAATTGGGTTTGATGATGGAACGTATAGAATAGAAAGAATAGGAAGAAAGGTGGCTTTCTAAGTCCAAAGAGCAACGAATGAGAGAAAGACGCAGATGAATGACAACCACCACAAGGCGCGTGTACGTGCATGGCCCGACGAGGACGTCACATATTATAATTCGGGATCTAAATCAACTGTATCTATCCACGTACAACTCAATATTCATGAGAAGTTGCATGCATTTCTCTTTCCAATTAATTGGAATCCATTGGGACGATCTTTTCAAGCTCTTATTTCTTCTCAATATTTATTACACATCTCTCACAGGTCTTGACTACACCAATCTCTCTCTCTCCTTCTCTCTATATCTCTAGACTCTAGATACATAACATAGTATATCTTTCTCTCTCTCTCTAAAGGTGATGTTTGTTTGATCACTCTTGATGGATATTGTACCATCTTCTAAACGTTAGGACAGTTGGACTTTTTGGTAGCTTTTGTTTTAGCTTGTGGCTCTTTGTTTCTTAGTTTCTTCATTTTGATTAATTATGGGGGAAGTCTAACTTGGAAGAAGGCTTTGTGGTTTATGGAATTAAGGCGGTCAATAGTCCATGCATCATGACTCCAAAATCTTTAGAATGAAGATCTTCTTGTGACCAACTGCATCTAAGTATATTGGTATCTGGGTCGGTCCATTATTAAAGTGTAAAGTTCTCCTGTAAAAGAACTTGGGATCGAATCCTCATTCTTATAAAATGAGAGTTAAGCTGATGATGTACTCATGTGAATTAATATAGGATCGAACTATCATGTGAGTGATGTTTTTATGTGAACTAAGGCATAATCAAGCTGCTCCGGTTGTATACGTTCTTGACTTTCCACATGGGTGCGTTTGTCACTTTTGTCAAAAAAAAAACATCTTCATGTGAGAAAACAATTTTATAATTTTGAGATAAAATCAACAAATCACATTTTATTTAAAAATATAACTCCGAACCATCCTTTGGCATGTACTTTCCTTCGAGATAACTTTTTTCTTTTTTGTCATGTGTTACAAGAATTCAACCCAAAATATTAAAATCGATGCGGACCAAATTTAACTTGTTTATGGGTGATACAAGTGGTTTACTTTGACTATGAATTTCTAGTGTTATGAATGGAATAGTGTAATAAAATTTTTAAATTTTTTTTAAGGTGCTCATAGTTTATATATATTGAGATATATGTTAATTCATTATACAAATGTAATAGTTCGTGACATATACACCTAAGATTTATTATACTGATTATATAGGTTATTGATAGTAGCTATTATAAAATTTCTCTTAACAATAACTTAATAGATTTAGTATTTCTTTAACATCTCCCCTTACTTTCATATCAATGATTTTCAATCAACTTAATTTTACGTCTCTTCCATTGTCTAACAAAAACTTACACTACAGGAAATATATATAACCTATAGCGACGGATATATCCTCTGCTATAGGTTATCTATCCGCCGCTATATGCCTCTAAATCCTCCTTCAGTAAAATCCTTAGCGGCGGAAAATCCACTTATAGCGGCGGATATGTGTTAACAACCATTAAGACTCTATAGAGGCGGAAAATCCACCTATAGCGGCGGATATATGTGTTAACAACTATTAAGACTCTATAGAGGAGGAAAATCCACCTAAAGAAGTTAGATTTATTTGTAACTTCTTTATAATGATGTGAATGACTCATCTACAAATGAAATTCCCGGAAAAACGATATGTCTTACTAAATATGTACTTTTTAGTGTTCGATTGAAGGTGGTTATTTTTTATTTATTTATTATTTTTTCTTTTTTTACAAAGGCGACAAGCACATCTCGAAAGTCAGGGGTGGACAACGCGGCACTCGTGCGCGCATACTTTCATTTTGTGGTCGTAGGGGTTCAAACCTGGGATTGTTCCAACCAACGAAACCCTATATAAGGGACCCGGTACCCATACGTTAAGAGACCATTGGTTATTTTTATGTTTTTGAAACATTGAAAAATGAACTTATGGTGCTCATGATTCATCAAGATACATAACCATTCATTTTATGAACGTATTCATCGTTAACGTAAATATATAAATCATTCACTATAGAATTAACTTAATTCTTAGCAAATGATTTGTGAGTTATTCATAGTGAGGATCATGAAATGATACATATATCATCTGTCTACTCTCTCTCTCTCACTCTTTAGTGCATGGTCACTTCATCTTGATGATTTTCAATCAACTTACTGTTATAAGACCTCTTCGATCTGTTGCATCCTATCAAGTGGGAATTAAACATATATAAAGAATTATTTAATAATTTTGATTTCCATCTCATCGCATGGCATCGCATGCACACAAGGAGGCAAACAATCACAGTCTCAGACATGAAAACACATGACTAATAAATAAAAGCAAGAGGAGCCAGTATAGCAGTAGGGTCTAAGCTTTGTTATCAGTGTACATAGATATGTGTTGGTTCCAACAATAAATAAAGTCCAACAACCAAGCTGCATATCACTTGTTCCTCCTCTCCACTGTAGGGACTTTATTAGCATGATATCTAGACTCTGACCCAAATTTTGTCCTTCATTCTGTGGAGGATCAATTTCTGTAGATCTTATTCATCAATCTGAACACTTTTGGGTTGGGCCCTCCAAATCCTACATGTCCAAGCTCATTGCTCACTGCAATGTGAGGTCTTGTTGCGAGAACAGTTATAAAAATTTACATTCAGGAAAAAAAAAGGTTAATTTACTGATGCATTAATCATATTGTTTTAAACCACATTACATAAATTAGTCAAAAAAAAGAGGCATAGCGAGAACTATACCAGTAATTGGGGCCATCATGGGTTGGACTCAGTAGTGTAGATAGCCAATGAAGATTTCTTTCTGTTGGAGTTAATGTGATGTTCTGCTGTTCTGTTGTTCTGCTGAAATTACTGCAGTGTAGCTGAAGTTACAATGATATGTGTTAAAGTTCAGATGACATCTGTTAGAGTTACAATGAAATGTATTAGAGTTACAGTATGTTGAATGTATTAGTCCGATAGCTAGAAGGGTAGTTTGGTAAATTAGTTATGGGTTGTTGTTATTTAATCTAACAAATGTAATGGGTCTGTGTGTGAAACTGAAAGTAAGAAAGTAAAGTAAAGTGAAGGTATTGGAGTAGTGAAGAAGAGTGAGTTCTTGAAGAATTAGAAGAAATTTCTTGTTTTTAATCTCGTTTGATCCTCACAAATCCAACAAAGTGGTATCAGAGCTAGTCGATCGTCAACAACAGCTGGGCGTGAAGAAGATTGGAAGGCAAATAGTGAAAGTAGAGAAGACGAGCTATGGCTTCTTCAAGTTCTCAAGGTTTGAACATCCAACAACCATCTATTCCTATCTTTAGTGGGGAAAATTATGATTTTTGGAGTTTGAAGATGAAAACTTTGTTCCAATCCCAAGATCTATGGGATTTAGTTGAGAATGGCTTTGAAGAGCCTGCAGCTACAGTAGCTCTTACAAATGCCCAAAAGGAAGCTCTAAAAGAAAACAAGAAGAAAGATGCCAAAGCTTTATTTTTCATTCAACAAGCTATTACTGAAGAGTTGTTCCCAAGAATCATGAGGGCTTCAACATCTAAAGAGGCTTGGAAGGTGTTGCAAGAGGAGTTCCAAGGAAATGCAAGGGTAAGAGCCATTAAGCTTCAAACTCTTAGGAGGGAGTTGGAGAATATGAAGATGAATGAATCTGAAAAGTTGAAGGAGTATTTCTCCAGAGTAACTGAAGTGATTAATCAAATGGGCTTGTATGGTGAAGTAGTTGAAGATAAGAGAGTTGTGGAAAAGATTCTCATCAGTTTGCCTGAAAAGTATGACAGTATAGTATCTATTATTGAAGAAACAAAGGACATTGCCACATTGAGTGTTCGAGAGCTGATGGCATCACTACAAACTCATGAGCAAAGGTTGATGAGACATTCGGAGAAATCTGTTGAAAATGCTTTTCAGTCCAAACTTAACTTGACAACAAAATCAAAAGGGTCATCATCTCAAGAGCATCAAAAAGAAGAAAGTTTTAGAGGAAGAAACCAAAGAGGATGGGGAAGGAGTCCTTATGGCAGAAATTCTGGTGCTGAAAATTTTGAAAGGGGATGTAGTATTTGCAAAATGAACAATCATGTTGATAGGGACTGCTGGTTTAAGGGGAAGCCACAATGTTACAATTGTAAAAGATTTGGGCACTTACAAAAGGACTGTAGATTGAGGAATCAGTTACAAACTGCAAATGTGTCTGAAGAAGAAGAAGAAGATGAACAAGGCAGCATGTTTTATGCAAGTTGTCAAGTAGCAAGTGAAAGAAGAAATGATGTTTGGCTGCTTGACAGTGGATGCAGTAATCATATGACAGGAAATAAGGATCTCTTTACAAGAATAGATGATGGCATGAATATACAAGTGAGAATGGGAAATGGAGCTTTAGTTCAATCAAGGGGAAAGGGCACAATTTGTATCCAAACAAAGGAGGGAACAAAATTCATCCATAATGTGTTGCTAGTTCCAGATTTGGATCAGAATTTGCTAAGTGTTGGTCAACTTGTGGAAAATGGATATGTTGTCCATTTTGAAGATGATGGCTGCACTATACATGACAAAAGGAAGGGAAGAAAATTGGTGGCAAAAGTAAAGATGATGAGAGGTAGAAGCTTTGAATTGACTTTTAACTATGGTGGAAATGTGGCATTGAAAGCACAAGTTAAAGATGAGTCCTGGTTGTGGCACAAGAGGCTAGGACATTTGCATTTTAAAGGATTGAAGCTACTTCAAGTGAAGAATATGGTGTAAGGGCTACCAAACATTGAAGATATGAAGAGCATATGTGGAGGTTCTGCTTTAGGAAAGCACCACAGAGACTATTTTCCAAGTGGAGGAGCATGGAGAGCCAAAGGGATGCTGAAATTGGTTCATTCAGATGTATGTGGACCAATGAACACTCCATCTCATGCTGGAAACAGGTATTTTATCTTGTTTATTGATGATTTTACAAGGATGACATGGGTATACTTCATGAAACAAAAATCCCAAGTGTATGCTATTTTCAAAAAGTTCAAAAGCTATGTTGAGAAGCAAAGTGGTTGTTATATTAAGGCCTTGAGAAGTGACAGAGGTAAAGAGTACACTTCAAGAGAATTTGACAAGTTTTGTGAAGATGAAGGCATTGAAAGACAACTCACTGTTGGGTATACTCCTCAACAAAATGGAGTATCAGAAAGGAAGAATCAAACAGTAATGGAGATGGCCAGAACAATGCTAAAAGATAAAGGGGTACCAAACTCTTTTTGGGCTGAAATTTTGTTTGGAATTTGCGATTCACTTGATCAACAGAAGTCCAACTAAAGCTGTACAGGATGTGACTCCACTAGAAGCTTGGAGTGGGAGAAAACCATCAGTGAGGCATTTAAAAGTCTTTGGAAGTGTGTGCTATTCTAGAATTCCAAAAGAAAAAAGACACAAGTTGGATGAAACAAGTGAAGCTTGTATTTTTGTTGGGTATGCATCAAATGCAAAAGGATACAGATTGTGGAGCTTGAAGAGAAACATAATTGTCATTAGTAGAGATGTGTTGGTTGATGAAGAAGCTATTTGGAATTGGGAGAAAAATAAGGTCTGCGAGAAACAAGTCAGCAGCTTTAGAAGATGCTGCTGAAAATGAAGAAAGAAATATTGAAGAATTACCACCAAGAGTTGATCCATCATCATCCTCAAGTGATGGTTCAAATTCTAGTTCATCAAGTCCAAGTGGTACTCCAAGAAAAATGAAAAGCATTGCTGAAATTTATGAATCATGTAACTATTGCATGGTAGAGCCAAGAAGTTTTGAGGAGGCCATCAAAGATAATGCTTGGAAGAATGCCATGGAGGAAAAACTTCAAATGATTGAAAAAAACAGAACATGGGAACTGGTTGACAAACCAAAAGATAGAGAAATTGTTGGAGTGAAATGGATCTACAAGATAAAACATAGGCCTGATGGGTCTATCTTGAAGAACAAAGCAAGGCTTGTGGCAAAAGGGTATTCACAACAACCAGGAATTGATTTCCATGAAACATTTGCACCTCATATCTCAAGAAAGACACAATTTGAACTCTCATTGCATTGGCAGCTCAAAAGGGTTGGTTGATGTACCAACTTGATGTCAAATCAGCCTTCTTGAATGGAGAGTTGAAAGAAGAAATTTATGTTGAGCAACCAGAGGGTTTTGTCATCAAAGAAGAAGAAGAAAAAGTTTACAAGTTGCATAAAGCTTTATATGGGCTGAAACAAGCACCTCGTCAGTAGTACAGTCAGATTGACAATTACTTTATTTGAAGTGGTTTTGAAAGAAGTAAGAGTGAGCCAACCCTTTATGTCAAGAAGCGAGGCATGTCTATTCTTCTTGTTGCAATATATGTGGATGACTTGATAGTTACTGGGGATGATGAGAAGATGACTAATGAATTCAAAAAAGATATGATGATGAGATATGAAATAAGTGACATGGGGATGCTACATCATTTTCTTGGACTTGAAATTCATCAACAATCAGATGGAGTTTGTGTTTCTCAACAGAATTATGCTGAAATGATGTTGAAGAAGTTCAATATGTATGACTGTAAAACAATGGCAACACCACTTGAAGTTAATGAAAAGTTGATGAAAAAAGATGGAGGAAGGAAAGTTGATGGCACTATGTATAGAAGTATAGTGGGAAGCTTGTTATATCTTACTGCAACCAGACCAGACATTATGTATGCTGCAAATCTGTTGTCCAGATTTATGCAGGACCCCAGCCATTTTCATCTTGGAGCAGCAAAAAGAGTTCTGAGATATATAAGAGGAACATTGGCTTATGGAATTAAGTACACAAGAAGTGAAAAAATCAATTTGATGGGATTTTGTGACAGTGATTGGGCTGGTTCTGCAGATGACATGAAGAGCACAACAGGATTTGTTTTCTCACTTGGTTCAAGTGTATTTTCATGGCAATCAAAGAAACAAGAATCAACTGCACAATCCTCAGCAGAAGCTGAATATATATCTGCTGCAATGGCAACCTCACAAGCTGTATGGCTAAGAAGAATACTAGAAGATGTTGGAGAGCAACAAGAGAAAGCAACTAGGATTGCTTGTGATAGTAAATCTGCAATTTCTATGGCAAAGAATCCAGTTTACAACAGCAGAACAAGACACATTGCAGTGAAACATCACTTTATTCGAGAAAAGATTGAAGAAGAAGAAATTGAACTTGTATATTGTAAATCTGAAGATCAAATTGCAGATATATTTACCAAAGCCCTACCAAAGGAGAAGTTTCTGAAGCTAAGAGAATTGATGGGAATTGAAGAACATCACATTAAGGGGAAGTGTTGGAGTTAATGTGATGTTCTGCTGTTCTGCTGTTCTGCTGAAATTACTGCAGTGTAGCTGAAGTTACAATGATATGTGTTAAAGTTCAGATGACATCTGTTAGAGTTACAATGAAATGTATTAGAGTTACAGTATGTTGAATGTATTAGTCCGATAGCTAGAAGGGTAGTTTGGTAAATTAGTTATGGGTTGTTGTTATTTAATCTAACAAATGTAATGGGTCTGTGTGTGAAACTGAAAGTAAGAAAGTAAAGTAAAGTGAAGGTATTGGAGTAGTGAAGAAGAGTGAGTTCTTGAAGAATTAGAAGAAATTTCTTGTTTTTAATCTCGTTTGATCCTCACAAATCCAACACTTTCTCATGTTTTCATCAAACTTCTTTCAAACTTCAGAAGGAACAAGAGTATACCCATGATGGCTAGCTACCAAAGACTTTACACTGATTTATAGGAGACTTGTGCTTGTGCCAAGCTTCAGACGGGGTATTATTGCAAACAGCCTTTACAATATAATGATTAAGGATATAAGCTGATGTGTTAACTGTTTTTGCCCAAGTTTTGTTAGGAAACCTTTTCCTTGTAACATATTTTGAGCCATCTTCACTATGCTATTTGATTCTATTTCTTCGCAATTCCACTTTGTTGGAAAGAAGTGCTATTGATGAAGGAAATGGTGGGAGATTAGATGGCACACAGTTTGAGAGAATGAAACACACACTTTGTATTATCTTCTTTTGCACATACTCACATGACAATGCATCACCAATTATATAGGCTTACAATGTTCACTAACGACTCATTGAAAACATATAGATAAGACTCCACTATTTATTGAAGTGACTAACAGTCAATGACCAAGTCGTTTGACTGAGTTATTCTCCCACATGAATCTCCATGTCAACTTTTAATTATTCTCAACACTTCCCCTTAATTCAAAGCTGCAAACTCCAAGCATCATCCTGAAATAACCATGCTTCTGAATAGATAAGGCCTTAGTAAAAATGTATGTGGGCTGCTCCTCAGTGCTGCAAAACTTCAATGCAATCACTCCATCTCTAATCAGATTTCTTATAAAATGAAATCTGATTTCTATATGCTTAGTCCTACCATGTAGAGTTGGGTTCTTTGCAATTGAGATAGTTAACTTGTTATCACAATATATATCAGTTGATTCTGTTGGATTTGGCTGTGAAATTTGAATCAATGAAGGTAAGAGGGATTGAGGAGAATGTGAGCTGTTTACAGTGGATGAAGAGACAATCAAATATTAAGAAATGAAAACTTTCATTAGATAAGGAAAAACAGACAGACTACATGCATACATTGACACTGAATTTAAAAACAACTTGACATAACTAACCACCACTGACTTTACTGCACTTAGTGCTCCACAATAACAGCAACTAACTAACTAATAAAGACTCAGACTTCTGACTAGTTCCACGTGATTACGTGGTCTTTTATTCAGGCTTTGACCAGCAGCTAGAGTTACACCATCTCTTCAACAGATTCTCCTTGTTCTTGACCCAGATCACAGAGCAGTCTCCTAAGCCATACGGCTTGGCAAGTTGCTGATGTTGCTACCACATACTCAGCTTCAGTTGTTGATAGTGAAGTAACTACCTGTTTCTTGG
The DNA here is from genome assembly GCA_026586065.1 of Dioscorea zingiberensis. Taxonomy (NCBI): domain Eukaryota; kingdom Viridiplantae; phylum Streptophyta; class Magnoliopsida; order Dioscoreales; family Dioscoreaceae; genus Dioscorea; species Dioscorea zingiberensis. The sequence goes on along the minus strand of CM048818.1, from coordinate 17,680,011 downwards.
AACTCCAGGTGATTTTAGTTAATCCAATGGTGAAGACGTTTCCTAAAGTACTTTCCTATAAGTCTTCTACTGATCCTCCCCAGTCGCTATCAGTGAACCCAAGCAGTTTGAGACGTGTGTAATAAAGCCCATAATCAGTTGTTCCTGCAATATACCTCATAACCTTGCTGCACCAAGATGATGCTTTGTTGGCAGACTCATGAACCTTGATATCACCCAACAACCTAGGAAATATCTGGCCAAGTTTGTATTAAGTAGATCAGACCCCCAGCTAGACTTCTATAGGTCTTTGCATCAGCTTAACAAGCCAGTGCCATCAAGTGCCTGTAATTTCTCACCAGTGTTCATAGGGGTTACTGTCTTCTTACAATGTTGCATATTGAAGCGCTTAAGTAAATCTTCAACATATTATTTTTGTGAAACGAATACGTCCTTTCCTTGTTGATCTCCAAGCCAAGAAAGTAGTGTAAGAGGCCCAAGTCAGACATCTCGAAGGTCTTCATCATCTCAAGCTTGAATTTATCAACAAGAGACTGCGATGACCCCATATATATTATGTTGTCCATGTATAAACAAACCAACAACAACTCCTTGTCTCCTTCCCTTCTCTTGTACAAGGTTGGCTCACTTTTACTATTTCTAATCCTTGTTGTTGAAAATAACTATAAATCTTGTTGTACCAAGCTTGAGGAGCTTGTTTCAAGCCGTACAAGGCCTTCCTTAATATGTACACCTTGTCATCTTCTCCTATAATGATAAAACCGCCTTCAGGTTGATTTACATTAACTTCCTCTTGTAACTCACCATTTAGGAAGGTTGATTTGATGTCAAGTTGGTATATTGGCCATCTTTGTTGTGCGGCCACGGCCAGGAAAGCTCCCACAGTTTCAAACCGGGCAATCGGTGAGAAGGTTTCTTAGAAATCAATCCCTTGTTGCTGCAAGGACCCCTTTGCAACCAAGTGTGCCTTGTGTCATTGTATACTCCCATCAGCTCCGTATTTCATCTTGAAACCCCATTTTAAACCAATCCGCTTCTTTCTGTCAGGTAGATCTACTAAGTCCAATGTCTTGTTTCTCTAGATAGCTGTAGGAGAAATTGAAATAGAGAGTGACAAACTCCTTACTTGTTAAGGATGCAGCCACCTGAAGATGCAGCCAGCTACTCTGAAGTTGGCCTGCAATATGGACATCAATAGAAATTCTATGTAGCAGAAATTTTCAGCTGCAGTTTTAACATAGCAACATCAATCTTCATAGCTAGATTTTTTCATAACATCTTCAGAAATACAAAGGATGCAGAGCAAATACAGAGGATTCAGGGGATTTTTTTTTTTACTACTATCTCACAGCTTTTTCACAGCACCTACCTTACATCTTCATACCTTTTTTCTTCTGATAAGACAGTAAACCTGCAGAAAGTTTGAAAAAGAGTGTAACAATAAAATACATTACATTGACTAGTCAAGTTATCTAGAAGCACATTAATACTCTAACATAATTCCCCCTTAATGTGCTCTTCTTGAACTCCAAGCATTGCTCTGAAGTAGATGAACTTGTCTCTTGGGAGTGCCTTTGTGAAGATATCTGCAGCTTGTTCTTCTCCTTTGCAAAATTTAAGATCAACTTCACCATCTTCAATTGCATCTCGAATGAAATGGTGTTTGATTGCAATGTGCTTGGTTCTGCTGTGGTAAACTGGGTTTCTTGCAATATCTATAGCTAATTTGTTATCACACAACAATATGGTAGCTTCATTTTGCTTCTCACCAATGTCTTCAAGTATCTTCCTTAACCAAATAACTTGAGATGTTGCTAAACCAGCTGAAATATATTCAGATTCTGTTATAGATTGTGCAACACTTTGTTGCTTCTTAGATGCCCAAGAAAACACCTCGAACCCAAAGGAAAATAAAGAGTCGAGGTGCTCTTCATGTCATCAATGCAGCCACCCCAATCACTATCACAATATCCAATTAACTTTGCATCAACACCTTTGTTGTATTTAATTCCATAGTTCATTGTGCCTTTGATGTATCTTAACACTCTTTTTGCAGCTCCAAGGTGCAATTGGCTAGGATTGTTCATGAATCTTGAAAGTAAACTTGAAGCAAACATAATGTCTGGCCTTGTTGCTGTAAGGTACAACAAGTTTCCTACCAAACTTCTATACAAAGTGGCATCAACTTTCTTTTCCCCATCTTCCTTAACAAGCCTTTCATTCACCACAAGTGGTGTAGCCACTAATTTGCTATCTAGCATGCCGAATTTAGCAAGTATATTTTTGGCATACCTTCTTTGGCAAATAAACACTCCATCATCTTGTTGATAAATCTCCATGCCAAGAAAATGATGTAGCAAGCCCATATCATTCATGTCATATCTTCTCATCATATCCTTCTTGAAATCAGCCATCATTTTCTCATTGTTACTAGTATAGACCAAGTCATCAACATATATTGCAACAATGAGAATTTTTGTATCTTGAGCCTTCACATATAAAGTTGCTTCACTCTTGCTTTTCTCAAACCCTTGTTCCATGAAGTATGAAACAATTTGGCTATACCAAGCCCTTGGTGCTTGCTTCAATCCATACAAGGCTTTTCTCAATTTATATACCTTGTCTTCTTCACCTTCTTTGACAAAACCTTGAGGTTGATGAACATACACCTCCTCCTTCAATTCTCCATTCAAAAACGCAAATTTAACATCAAGTTGATGTAGATTCCAACCTTTTTGGGCAGCAATAGCAATTAAGGCTCTAACGGTATCAAGTCTTGCAACCGGCGCAAATGTTTCATTGTAATCGATACCGGGCTGTTGTGAGTAGCCTTTAGCAACTAGCCTTGCCTTCTTTTTTTGGACTGAACCATCTGATTTCAGCTTTAATTTGTAAATCCATTTCACTCCAATGACTTCCTTGTTTTTAGGCTTCTCCACTGGCTTCCATGTATTGTTTTTCTCAATGGCTTGAATCTCTTCATCCATGGCTTTTCTCCAATCTTTATCTTGATTTGCTTCTTCAAAAATTTCAGGTTCAAAGATGCAGAAATTACATCTAGCATACACTTCATTCAAACTCTTTATTCTCCTTGGAGTTGAGGTTGAGCCATTGGTGCTTGAAATTGGAGATGATGGTCCATTACTTGTTGGTGATAAATCTTCCTCCATTTCTTCTTCATTTGCTGAAATTTCACCTTCTTCATGATGCACAACAACATGCTCATCTACAGCTTTTTCTTTCCAATTCCAAGTAGCACTTTCATCAAACACCACATCACGACTTATGAAGATTTTGTTAGTCTTCAAATTAAACAATCTATAGCCTTTAGATTGTGAGCTATAGCCAACAAAAATACACTTTTCACTTACTTCATCAAGCTTGTATCTTTTCACATTTGGAATTTGAGCATAGCAAATGCTTCCAAACACCTTCAAATGCTTCACCGATGGTTTTCTTCCATTCCATGCTTCAATTGGAGTTTGATTTCACACAGCTTTTGTAGGGCTTCTATTGATCAAATACACTGCCGTATATACTACTTCAACCCAAAAAACATGAGGTATGTGTTTATCATGCAACATGCATTTTGCCATCTCCATCACCGTTTGATTCTTCCTCTCGGATACACCATTTTGTTGTGGTGTATAACCAACTGTCAACTGTCTTTCCATGCCTTCATCTTCACAAAATTCTTGAAATGCATTTGAAGTATACTCCTTGCCTCGATCACTTCTTAAGATTTTGATGTAATGCCCACTTTGTTTCTCAACAAAGCTCTTGAACTTTTGAAAATTGAAAACACTTGGGATTTTTCTCTCATAAAATAGACCCAAGTCATTCTTGTGAAGTCATCAATGAAAAGTATGAAATATTTATTACCTCCATGAGAAACTGTCTTCATAGGCCCGCACACATCGGTATGGATCAACTCTAGCATCTTCTTGGATCTCCATGCCACTCCTTTAGGAAATGGTTGCCGATGTTGTTTTCCAAGTGCACAACCTTCACAAGCTTCATGAGTATCTTCAATTCTTGGTAATCCATAAGCCATGCCCTTTTGTTGAAGTAATTTGAGGCTGCGAAAATTTAAGTGTCCCATCCTTTTATGCCATAACCATGAATCTTCATCAACATGAGCCTTCAATGCTTGATTTCCTCCATAATTGAGATTAATTGGGAAACTTCGGTTTGTCTCCATTTTGATTTTTGCAATCAGCTGTCTACCATCTTTTTGATCATAGATAGAGCATTGATTATTGTCAAAGTTCAATGCATACCTATGCTCAAGTAGCTGTCCAAGACTTAGTAAATTCTGGTCTAAATCAGGGACTAACAGGACATCATGAATCAATCTTGTGCCTTTCTTAGTTTGAACTCCAATTGTTCCCCTTCCTTGAGCTTGCACAATGCCTCCATTAACCATCTTGACTTGAGTTTTTATTGATTCATCCAAGTCAACAAAGATAGATCTCTTCTTTGTCATATGGTTGCTACAACCACTATCAAGAAACCATACATCTTCATTGGTTTCGGTTGCCATGTGACAAGCAAAAAACAAATTTCCTACACCACCTTGCTCCTCTTTTGAAAAATGTGCTTGTTGATTGCCTTTGAATATACAATACTTCTCAATATGACCAAGTCTTTTGCAATGGTTGCATTTTGGCTTACCCTTGTGCCAACAATCCTTCTCAAGGTGATTGTCTTTGCCACAAATGTTGCATGTTCTGAAATTTTCTGCAGTGAATGCTCTTGGAGGAGTATTTCTGCCTCTACCTCTGAAATTTCTTCCTCTTGCTCTTCCACGGCCATATCTTCCACCTCTACTTGACTCTCCACCTTCATCATTCTTGGGGCTGGCATTTAGCTTTGATTGAAATGCACTTTCAACTGATTTTTCAGCATTCTTCTTTCATGAGCCATCAAGGAACCCATCAACTCTTGAACATTCATGGAAGAAATATCTTTTGTCTCCTCAATTATAGACACCATAGAATCAAACTTTGGAGGCAAACTTACAAGAATTTTCTCAATTATTCTGTTGTCTTTGATCTCCTCACCAAAGGCTTTCTTTTCATTCACAACTCTAATGAGACCTTTGTGTAGTAATCTTGCACATTTTCAGCTTCACCCATCTTCAAATTTTCAAGCTCTCTTCTCAATGTTTGAAGAGTAACATTCTTCACTTTGAGATTCCCTTGGAACTCAGTTTGTAAAATTTTCCATGCTTCCTTGGCTTGATTTGCTCCCATGATCCTTGAAAAGATATTTGCACTCACACCTTGGTGAATGTATGAGAAGGCCTTGGCATCCTTCCTTCTATGATCTTTGAGTGCTTTCAGTTCTTGATTACTGAGATTTGTGGTAGATGGAGGTTCATCATAGCCTTCCTCAACATATTCCCACAAGTCTCGAGCTCTAAACAAGGTTTTCATCTTAACACACCAATGATCAAAGTGTTCTCCAGAAAATACAGGAACTGGAGGACTGTCACTGCTTTGACCTGCCATCTAAACTCCTTTGCAACTCAGTTGATGAAGAGATGAGATCTACTAGCTTTGAGGAGAAATTGAAATAGAGAGTGACAAACTCCTTACTTGTTAAGGATGCAGCCACCTGAAGATGCAGCCAGCTACTCTGAAGTTGGCCTGCAATATGGACAGCAATAGAAATTCTATGTAGCAGAAATTTTCAACAGCAGCTTTAACATAGCAACATCAATCTTCATAGCTAGATTGTTTCATAACATCTTCAGAAATACAAAGGATGCAGAGCAAATACAGAGGATTGTGGGATTTTTTTTACTACTATCTCACAGCTTTTTCACAGCACCTACCTTACATCTTCATACCTTTTTTCTTCTGATAAGACAGTAAACCTGCAGAAAGTTTGGAAAAGAGTGTAACAATAAAATACATTACATTGACTAGTCAAGTTATCTAGAAGCACATTAACACTCTAACAATAGCTAAGAATTCTTTTTGCATTGCTCCTTGTCATTCTTTCATTTCTGCAGCTTCCTCATTGGACAAAGGATCTGAAATTGTGAGTGCAAACATATAGGTTTCATATATTTCTTTTAATGTTCTAACATTCCTCAGTGGTGTAACATCCACTGACTCATTGCTTGAACTTGCACTCCCGTTTATGTCTCCTGTTTTTTATGAACTTGTTGTGCTATCCTTATATAAGGTTGAGGCTAAGGACGTAACTTGAGCTACTGAAGTCTCGATTGCTATATCTACTGGTATCCTGTGTTGTGTTACTTCTTCATTGCTCCAATCCCAAATGGCTTCTTCATGAAAGATTACATTCCACTAAAAGGAACCTTCCCACTAATGGGATTGTACAACTTATATGCTTTTGACTCAATACTATAAAGAATAAAAATACATTTTACTGACTTTTCATCTAACTTTTGGTTCTTTTGTGAATCATTTAAAATATATGCTAGACAACTAAAGATTTTGAGACGATTCACAGAAGGCTTCATACCTTTCCAAGCTTCAAATAGTGTTTGGTTGAGCACTGCCTTGGTTGGAGAAAGGTTAAGTAAGTATATTGTAGTCGCAACCGCTTTATCCCGGAATTTGTTTGGTAGATATCTTCCTTTTAGCAAACTCCTTGCCATTTCAAAAACATTACGATTTTTCCTCTTTGCATCTCCATTTTGCTCCAATGTGTGTGGTGTAGTGAGCTCGCGTTGTATGCCATTTTGTTCATAGAAAGCTCTAACCTCATTGGAGAGGAATTCACCACCTTTTTTTGAACATAGGATCTTAAAACATTAATGCCCACTTTGCTTTTCCACCAATGCCTGAAACTTATGAAACAATCAAAGGTGTGAGATTTATATTTCATGAAGTATACCCAGCTCATGCATGTGAAGTCATCAGTGAGCAACATGAAGTATCTACTTCCTCCAAGAGACTCTATTTGCATGGGGCCACAGAGATCAACATGAACAAGTTGAAGGGATGAGGATGCTCTCTAGGCTTTCCTGACAGGCAAAGATCTTCGTATGTGTTTGCCAAGGATACATCCTTCGCATGTACCAATGTGATCAATACTAGGTAGCCCGCTAACCAGCTAACCATACTCTTTAGACTCAACAACTTCAAGCCTTTAATATTGAGGTGACCATACCTCAAATGCCATAGTAGGGAGTCCTTTTGCCCGTTAACCGTCAACCCATAGTGCACCACATTGGATACTTCGAATGGAAACATTCTATGTTTGGTCATCTGTATGATAGCTACTTATACTCTCGTAGTCTTATCTTTGATATAGCAGGTTTCATTGTCAAATAGAATGGAATACCCACAAGATAATAGTTGTCCTACACTTAATAAATTATGTGTGAGGCTTGGAATGTATTGAACATCATGCAAAAGCTTTACCTTGACTTTAGTTATTCCAATAGCCATTGTTTCCTTTTAACGTGCACTTCTTTATCATCTCCTAGTCTTATTGTATGCTTGTGTAGTTCATCCAATTCATTGAAGATCTCCTTCTTGCCCATCATGTAATTTGAACACCCACTATCTATAAGCCACACACTGTTCACAACTTTATTAGTATTAGGATGAACCATAAACAGATTACTTCATTTTCCTCTATGAAGTTCACACTCTTGTCTTTAAGCCAACATTCGGCCTTCACGTGGCCATATTTCTTACAGTTGTGACACTAAACATTGCTTTTGTAGTGCCTCTGGTCATTGTAATAAAAGTTGCCTTAAATCTAAACTCCTTCCTCTGCCTCTATCATGAGATTTCCCTCTCTGAACGCACCTCTTCCTCGTCCTCTGTAAGCACCTCGGTCTCCTTCTTTTATGCAAGATGTATCTCCCTTCATATGGAATGCTTTTTCTTCAAATTTCTCAATTGACTTGCTAAGCCTGACCTCATATGCTTGAAGAGATCCACTCATTTGGTCAACTGTTGAGCTCGTCAGGTCCTTTGATTCCTCGATAGCAGCAACCATATGATCAAACCTTGGAGTGAGACTTCGAAGTATATATCTCCGCAAAAACCATTTGACATGTGACACATTCTCTATACTTCCTCATCAGATTAACAACAACAACAACAACAACAACAACAACAACAACAACAACAACACGTGAAATGAATGTCTGCACCATCTCACTGCTTCGCATAGATAGAGTTTCAAACTCATGCCTCAGAGTTTGAAGCTTCACTGCTATCACCTTTGATGTACCTTGATATTCAATCTGCAAAAGAGTCCATACCTCCTTGGATGTCGTAGCCGTTGCGATCCTTGAGAAGATTCTCTCATACATAGCTTGCTAGATAAAGAACAACACCTTTGAATTCCTCTTCTGGTTTTCTTTCAATCGATTCTCATCTTTTGTAGATGGACAACCACTCTCAACCAAGTTCTATAAATCCTGAGACTTGAAGAGAGTCTTCATTTTGAAGCTCTAGAACTCATAGCATTCGCCATTAAAGATTGGTAGGGAGGGTTGTGATAAACCAGCAGCATTGTCATTCATTGCCATGAAGAAGAAGGCAAACAACACCAGGCTCTGATATCACTTTATTAGAATGAAGTGCTATTGATGAAGCAAATGGTGGGAGATTAGATGGAACAAAGATTGTATTATCCTCTTTTGCACATACTCATATGAAAAAGCATCACCAATTATATAGGCTTACAACATTCACTAATGACTCACTGAAACCATGCGGATAAGACTCCACTAAACTGACTAACAACCAATGACCAAGTCGTTTGACTTAGTTATTCTCCCACGTGAATCTCCATGTCAGCCTCCACACAGGTGCCACGGCAGCAACTTTTAATTATTCTCAACAATTTTGTCAAGTCTGACAATTTCTTTTGAATTCCTTTCTTTTTGGTATACAATTATATTTTCCTTTTCCTTCCACCAAGTTCAACATACGAGGACAACTTGAAGTTCTTTAGATGGAGAAAATAGAATCGATTTTTGATTATTTCTCTCAAACATTGGCTTTAATAACTAGATGAAGACTAATAGCGAGAAGATTGACAACCAAAAGATTGTTGAGAAAGTGTTTCGTTTCCTCAGCTTGCACTTTGAGTATATTGTGATGGCATTAGAGGTATCCAAAGACCTATCTACCATGATGTTAGATGAGTTAATGGATTCTATACATAGTCATGAGCAACAACTGAAAGAGAAATCAGAGAAGCCTGTCAAGGAGGCTCTACAAAGCCATTTGATACTACAGGCAGATAAGGGGAAATGCTCCAATAATTTCAATAAAAGAAGGAGGAGGCCATAATGTTCAACAAACAACAAAAAGCCTGGTCAGAAGAAAAATTATTCAAAAATCAAATGATTCAATTATAAAAGATTTGACATTATGAATTTGAATGTCAAAGTAGAAAAAGAGATAGAGGAAATCAATATGCTAATGTTGCTAGGACTTTTGGTAGAGTTGATAAAGTCGAGAATACGATGTTATAGTGGAGGATTAACAGAATGTCTGGTTCCTAGACTCAAGTTGCAACAACCATATGTGGAACCATAAGGAGTTGTTCTAGACTTTAGATGATATTATTATATTAGAGATGAAGTTTGGAAGTAATACAAGGGTTCCAATTATACGCAAATGTTACATCAACATTACAACAAAGGATGTGAGATATCAAAGGAGGCCTACTTAACTGTGTCATAAAGATCATTACTAAGGTACTTGCCAACAAACTAAGACCAATCATTGAAAAACTGGTGGATATCACCCAAACTGCATTCATTAAAGGACGTTGCATTCATGAGAATGTAGTGGCGACATAGGAGCTGATCTTCAGAATGAAACAAAGCAGAATAAATGAAGCATTACTCAAAATATAAACTTTGAAAAAGCCTTCGACATGGTGGATTGGGAGTTTCTACTAGAGGTCCTCCAATCACAAGGGTTCATACCAATATGTATGGGATGCATTAAGGCAATACTCTTCTCCTCAAAGGTTAAATTCCTCATTAAAGGGAAGCAAACTGGTTATATGAGACATCAAAGTGGGCTAAGACAGAGAAACCAACTTTCACCACTATTGTTTGTGCTAGCAACAGGTGTATTTAGCACAATACTTTCAAATACCATAAGGCTAATCTTTTCAGGGGAATTGAATGTTGCATTGAGGCAAACGAGCAGAACTCTTATCTTCAATATACAGATGACTTATTGGTGCTATGCTCAGGAGATATAGACCACTTCAGAACTCTTAAGCTTATCTTCTATCTATATAAGGTTTAACAGGTCTTTGAATTAACTATCAGATGAGCTTAGTCATACCTATCAAGGTGAGCACATATACCCTGCAAGACCTGGAGAGGGTTATGGTGTGCAGGATGCTTATTGTCTTGGACTTCCTCTCTCATAATCTAAACCAAAGAAGAAAGAATGAAGGATGCATATTAACAAAATCAAAGCAAGAACCTCCTCATGAAAGGGAAGGTTGCTATCACTAGAAGGAAGGATCACCCTACTGAGCTTGATCATCTCAGTAATCCCAAACTATTGGAATTCAATTTAACGGTTGTCGAACTGGGTAATAGGCCAAATTGATGCAATACAACGTGACTTTTTATGAAAATGAAAAGACCCTGCGGCCAAAGCATATCGATTAGTGAATTGAGATCGGCTATATAAACCCTAAGGAACACTACAAGCAAAAAGGCCTATAAGGACAGGAAATCTCATCCCTAAAAGTCTGAATCTAGTCCTTAAAAAGTTAATAAGGATGAGTCAAATCTGATCCCCTTACCTGTCCTTACAGGCTCCGCCCTTAAAGGCCTTTAAGGATGAGAAGTATGATCGTTCCTTAAAATATTTCAATGATGAGGTTGATACTCATCCCTAAAACCTCTTTAAGGACCAGATTTGTGGTCTCTAAATAAGAGTTGATCTCATCTAGAAGGCCAAAATTCCGGTCCTTACAAATCTTTTGGGACAAGATTCTTTCTGTCGCTAAAACTCCTTAAGGACAAGGTTTGTTGGTCCATAAGGACTTTTAGGGACTATTTTACACCTGGTACCTAAAAGATTTTGTAGACCAGCTTTGTCGTCCCTAAAGTCCAAATCAACATGGTGAACCTCTCAATTGGAACAAAAAAAATGATCCTTATAACCTATCATTTTTTTCAATAAACTACACAAATTATAAAAACCAAAATAAAAGCATATACATATATCCTTAGCAAAACAATAACCTGTCATTTTTCATTGTCATAGTCATTTTTTTAATAAACTGTTATTTAGCATCCTATGAGTCATACTATATCGTTTACACAACACTTATATATACAAAACATATAGTTAGAAAAACACTTTGATGTTAGGTTCTAACATTTGCTAGCAAAATAATTTGATTCCAACTTCTAGTTGCCCTAACAAAAAATTGTAGTCAATTTTCTATTAAGTCTTGAAAATGACAATGTTGAAATTCACAACAAAATCAAAACCTACAAAATGTATAAAAATAAGGTGATTAGTTCTCTTCTCCAAAAAAAAAAAAAAACAAAACAAAAACAAAACAAAACAAAACTATAAGTAATTTATTAGTAACAATATGTATCACTAAGATGGCATGTGCTTCAAATTCATGGTGATTCTCTTGAACTAGATGATAATGGAGGCTGGACATAAGATTGTTGAGATAAAAAAATTTCTTTGAATTTTTTTAATTTTTATTCACCTCACTTTATTCCAAATAATACACTTAACATTTATACAATTAAACCAACGACCAAGAGGTCTATTGGCATCTCGGTCCCTGCAAGAATTCCAATAATCAATAGGCCTCGGGTTTGATTCACTGGTCATGAGGGTACATTTCTGGAAGTATGAATAGTGGTGTGGCTGGTTGTGTGTGTGCGGGCCCCGTCCTCATGTTTGCTTTGCCGAGCCTTGTGCATGCCCTTGGTTTCTTAATGGCTTGCCACTCATATTACCCAAAAAAAATATATATATTTATACAATTAAGATAAAACTGAGTTAGTTAGGGCTACTTGTCTAAGCCATGTTCATTATTGTAAAATCAATATTAATCTAATATATATATATATATATATATATATATATATATATATATATATATATATATATATCGAGGCTGATACTATGCGGTCGGCCTTATCACTGTGCAAGTGTGGTCGCCTAATTTTGACCCACTTGCACAGTGTTTTGAGGAAATCCAACCGTATGGATGGAAAGAACATCGAAAATAAGCTAGCATGTCAATTTTCATACAATTTGGGAACTTGTAGGGTCTTCATTTTAAATGGTGAAATTTTGAACCGGTAAGATTTCTATAAATTTTCACCCGTTAAGATGAAGACCCTACAAGTTCCCAAATTGTATGAAAATTAACATGCTAGAAGCGTTCGACCCCAATTCGGAAAGCTCTTTGCGGCGTGCACGACATGGAGCCATCATATTAGAGATAATTTTAGTTTTTTTTTCTATTTTTAGAAATATTAATCCGCCAAATTAGGGTTTTCGGTCTTTTTTTCTATTTTTGGTAATATTTCATATGCCAAATTAGGATAGGATTTGAATTCGATTTGATCTCGGATTTTTAGGAGTTATCTGATTTGTTTAGAGTTTTAAATTTAGATAAGTTTAGTTTTAAATAATAATTTGTCAATTTTAGCAAATTTAGATTAGATGATAAGGTTTCTAGGTTAATCATTTGAGGCTATTTAACCCGGCTTGTGGGTTAGTTTTTCATTATTTAATTTTAAATAATAATATTTTTTTTATGAATTTCAGAGTATTTTCTCTGGTTCTTTGGTTCTTTGTTTGTTCTTCCTTGTTGTCCTTGGATACGGCTAGCCCCCGGGATAATCGCTACCCCGCCCGGCGTCAGTTGGTATCAGAGCTCATCATCATCTTCCTGGGAAGCTTCATCATCGACATCAATGGCTGGTGGTCATGGTCGTCGGGTTGGACAGGTTCCGGCTAAAGAAGTCCAGTACCGTGACCTGAGCGTCTTGGAGGCGATGAACAAGGATCTACAAAGGCAAGTCACTGAGTTAACCCAAGGCTTGATGATCAAGGATTTGCAGAGGCAAGTCAAAAAATTATCAAGGCGTCTGGCAGCGATCGATTTTGATCATTGTTGTTGTGGGCAGTTTCCGGCTGAGGAAGTCCAACACCATAATCATAACTATCAGAGGTTTGGCCAAACCATCTACGACGATGATGTAGAGGAGGAGATCTCGCCCGTCTTCAACGATGATGCAGAGGAGGAGATCTCGCCCATCTTCAACGATGATGTGGAGGAGGAGATCTTGCCCATCTACGACGACTAGGAGGAGGAAATTGGAGAGCCCGAGGAGGAGATTGGTGAGCCTATCTATGATGATGATGGGACTAGCATCGTGTTGGTATCTCGATGGGAGGAAAACCCTCCTAGCCCGATAACCAACACTACTAACCTACTTTCTGTCTCTAAGGTTTTGATTGAGATCAAGCATGGAGATCCAGATCTACCAACAGAGGTGCAGTCGAACTCGGGGTCGAGTTCTTTCCAACCCGGGGTGACTGATGCAGGAGGCTCGAGTCAAATATCGGTGCCGGGTTGGTGGGTCAACATAAAGACGGGAAATTATCGAGTCAATTCCAAGATTGGGTCGGTTTTGGGTGTGGTTCGGTATTTTGGCTATAACTTTGGCTACCGATATCAGAATCGGGCATTCGACCCCAATTCGGAAAGCTCTTTGCAGCGCGCACGACATGGGGACGTCATATTAGAGATAATTTTAGTTATTTTTTCTATTTTTAGAAATATTAATCCTCCGAATTAGGGTTTTCGGTCTTTGTTTCTATTTTTGGTAATATTTCATATGCCAAATTAGGATAGGATTTGAATTCGATTTGATCTCAGATTTTTAGGAGTTATCTAATTTGTTTAGAGTTTTAAATTTAGATAAGTTTAGTTTTAAATAATAATTTGTCAATTTTAGCAAATTTAGATTAGATGATAAGGTTTCTAGGTTAATCTTTTGAGGCTATTTAACCCGGCTTGTGGGTTAGTTTTTCATTATTGAATTTTGAGTAATAATATTTTTCTGAATTTCAGAGTATTTTCTCTGGTTCTTTGGTTCTTCGTTTGTTCTTCCTTGCGGTCCTTGGATCCGACTAGCCCGCGGGATAATCGCTACCCCGCCCGACGTAACATGGTGTATGTTGTTTGAGGATGATGTTGTCCTAGTGGATGAGACTAGAGATGGAGTAAATCAAAAGCTAGAATTATGGAGAAACACTTTAGAAAGTAAAGGCTTTAGGTTAAGTAGAAGTAAGACAGAATATATGCACTGTAATTTTAGTCTAAGTTGGAGAGATGAAAGAGAAGTGAAACTAGGGGGGTGGTAGTTCCTAAGGTTAACCATTTTAGATATTTAGGTTCCATTTTCCAGGATGATGGGATGGTAGATGAAGATGTAACCCATAGAATCAAAGTTGGATGGTTGAAATGGAGAAGTGTCACGGGGGTGTTATGTGATAAAAATATGCCTAACAAAATAAAGAGAAAATTTTATAGGACGACAGTTAGACCGGCCATGTTATACGGGAGCGAGTGTTGGGCAACTAAACTTCAACATATGCATAAAATGAATGTGGCCGAAATGAGGATGTTAAGATTGATGAGTTGTCATACAAGATTGGACAAGATTGGAAATGAACACATCCGACAGAAGGTGCATGTTGCACCAATTGAAGATAAAATACGAGAAGAGCGTTTATGATTGTTTGGACACGTACTCCGAAGACCCCCAGGTGCTCCAGTTCGAAAATGTGATAATTTAGTTGTAGAAGTTAAGAAGAGGGGTAGAGGTAGCCCTAGGATTACGTGGAGAGAGGTGGTGTCTAAGGACCTACGTATGTTAGATATTGAGCCGGATCTTGCTTTTGACAGAGCGACATGGAGACAAAGAATTCATATAGCCGACCCCGCCTAGTATAGGATTACCGATAAGTCAGCTAAAAGATTTTCCTTCATTAGCTTAGCTTTGTTTGTAGGGATATTGTTCTGCTTCTAACATCCCAAGCTCTCATAGAAATTATCTGTTGTTATTATTATTTATTTATGTATTTTTATTTTGTTTTTCATTTTATTTCATTTTATTTCAGTTTATTTCATTTCCTTTTATTTTATTTTTATTTCATATTTGAGAGCGACATGAAAACAGAGAATCCATATAACCGACCCCATCTAATATGAGATTAAGGCTTAGTTGTTGTTGTTGTTGTATTTAATTTCAACCAACTTGAAACCTTGTTGAAAATACAAAAAGCCTTTTTAACAAACACAAAAGCAACTCACTTCCAAAAAAAATTTTGAATTATTTAACTTCTATTATGCCTGATATTGTGTATAGTATTGGGATGGTGACCAAATTTATAGAGACTCCTAACCAGTTCTGTTTGCAAGAAGCAAAGAGAATTCTACTGTATATCAAAGGTATTATTGGTGATGGTATATTCTACAAATCCACTGAAAACTTTCAACTTGTAGGAGATACAGAAAATGATCGTGGAGGTGATATAGAAGAAAGGAAGAGTATATCTAGGTATGCTTTTTATTTTATATCAGGAGTTTTCTCTTGGTTATTAGAGAAGTAACATGTGGTTGCATTGTCTATGTAGAAATAGAATATATTGTAATGACATATTCTATTATACAAGAAGCTTGGTTGCATCAGTTGCTTGTAGAGTTGCATCACAAGCAGAAGTATCCAAAAGTAATCAAGTGTGGTAACAAGTCAACTATTTCTTTGACTAAGAATTCAGTATTCCATGGAAGAAGTAAGCACATTGATATTAAGTATCACTATATCAGAAATTTACTGAAGGAAAAAAAAATAGTACTTAACTATTGCAAATCTAAAGAGCAGATCACTGATATATTCATGAAGCAACTGAAGGACAACATTTTTCACAGGCTGTGGAAAATTCTTGGAATGCTTAGCTTTGTTTAAAGGAGCTGATGACGTTAAAGTTAAGAAGAAGCTCATAATAGTTATTTTATTTTATTTATTATCCTTATTAATAGTTATTATCCTTATTAGTGTTTATCTCTAAAGTTTTAGAGAGATGTTTTAGGTTTTATGTTTATCATCTAATCTGTAACTCCTATCTCTAAACAGGGGACGAATGCACACCAGCCAGGTCAGGGGGTGAACCCTAGGCCTAAGGCTGTATAACTTGATAATTAAAACATAAACAAACTCTAATATCATAGAAAAACATATTGTTAAAGTAAAACACCGAATAAACTTAAAGTCATACAAACATATATAAGTCTAACAAAAGAGTTCATAACTCTCCTAAATTTAAGTACACCAATATAAATCCAGATACAACAGGACAGTCAGAGCCAACTATGGGTAGACAGAACCCCTCTCCTCTACTCTAGATACGATCACGGTACCTGTCTACTACCTGCATGAATACATACAAAGAAGGGTGAGCTACTTGAGCTCAGTGAGATATGAACACCACTATCAAGTATAGACGTCATACCTTTGCATCATCGGCAAGCAAAAATCTCGAATAAAATATAAACTGAACACAGATAAAATCTGAAGATAAATGCGACTCATATGAATGGTGGTCAATGCATTATCTTCAATCAAAATGGATCATGCCAACATAAATAGAAAACCCAAGTAAAATGCACATACAGGTTTCTTTAACATCTTTATAATTGATACTGGAAATGATTTCCATAATCAACCTGGCTGACCAATCAAAGCCAGTAACCACCACTGTTGGACCAATCAACAACCGGGAAGTAGACAATATGAAAATCATATCATATAATCAATAATATTAATGTTATCTACACCTCTACTTCAATACTGCGGAAGCAGAGTGGAAACGAGCAGATCATGACTAATCAACACTTGATAGCCTTTCGATCGGACCAATCAACAATTGTCGAGCTATAATGTATATATGTGCACTAGGCACCCTACGGGTACAGAAATGGGGTTTTATTTCTTGAAAATGGAAGGTTTCGAAAACAGATAGTTTGGACCAAAATGAGAGTTTATAAAAAACAACCCCTTCCCTACCTAGTACCGTACTCTCTGGCATATCATAGAGCCACCAGTGGTGCAGGCAAGTATGTGAGTATGGTGCAATGTATCAATATCTCTATCAATATCTCTTCTTTCTATTTCAGAAATGTTTATTTCTTCTTCGCATGCATTTCTCAAAAACATATTTCAAATCCATAAATCTATCAATAAAGACATGCTTTTGTAATACACAAGGCATTTCATAATAGATAATAAAACTCATGCCTTTCAATTCAAATAAATCACTATGATGAAAACTCGGTGAAAACAAGAGAGATGCACAGTTGTGTTCCCTCACCTGAGTCTGTTAAACTTCTAGGGTTGACTTGGCCCTTCGGCAGCTCGTGCCATGCCTTTCCTTTTTCCTAACAATTGCAATAGGGAAATTAATGAATGCGAAAATCGTATTCTTGTCTAAGTAATTTATATGCTTCACAAGGAGCCTATAAACGACCACTCAATAGAATACAATATATTTATCTTTGCTATCACAAAGAATGGAATTGAACCCCTTAAAAGTTTTCTAATGTGCTTAAGATCCCTTTCTTATGCATTACTTTACTTAACATGAATTTCATGTCTTCAAAGTAGATAACTAATACAAAGTTATGTTATAACTAGGATGAATTTACACAACTTAATTACCACATCTTCCATATATATTAGAAGGGGTAAGCATCTTCATTCTAAGCATTGATTTAGAGGAGCGTATAAGAATCAAGCATATTTTACAATGCCTTAATTCTTATCCTATATATTCCAATCCCAAGAGCCATCTTCATCAAATTCGCTCCGCTAACAAGTTTTCCCCTTTTTGGATTATATAACTTGTAATTGGCTTTTGAATGTGCATCATACCCAACAAACACCAGCGTCTCAATTGTGTCATCCAATTTAGCTCTTGATTCATCTGGAACGTGAACATGAGCAAGGATGCCAAACACTCATAAATGTGAAATATTTGGCCTTCTTCCACTCCATGTCTTTTGAGATGTATTTTTTTGTAAGACTTTTGTTGGACAACGATTGCATAAATAACCAGCACATGCCATTGCTTCTGCCAAAAATTCTTTGGGTATCTATTTGCTTTTCAATATACTATGAATCATTTTCAAAATAGTCCTATTTTATTGCTCCATCACACCAATTTGTTGAGATGATCGTCACTACAAGAAAATAGGAAAATCGCAACGGAAAATAGTGAGGGAACATGTTATTGCGAAACAACTAGAACTTTGCAACGGATACATACGTAGCTAGGGAATTGCGAGGGAAGAAACAATCCATTGCAAAATTTGCTCGTGAAGATGCTGCCGCATGTATTGAGTATTGTGTAGCTAGGGAATGGCGAGGGACAAAATTCCCTCGCAATTTTACACATTTTTACACCAATCGTTATCCTCCAAGATTCATGCTAAATAGATGGGGAAAGATTTTAATTAGTGAGGGAATTATTTCCCTCTCAAATATTGGATTTATGGAATGATGGGCATGATAATTAGCGAGGGAATTGTTCCATCGCAAATATTGGATTTATGGAATGGTGGGCATGGTAATTAGCGAGGGAAAATTTTCCCTTTCAAATATGTTAAGTTTAGCGAGTGAATAGCTTCCCTAGCAAATATTGGGTGTATAGAAATGATGGGCATGGGGTAATTAGCAAGGGAATCGTTCCCTCGCAAATATTGGGTATATGCAATAGTGGGCATTGTAATTAGTGAGGGAATGTTTTCCCTCGCGAATATTGGGTAAGTAGAAATAATGGGCATGGTAATTAGCGAGGGAATTGTTTACTCACAAATATTGGGTGTATTGAATGGTGGGCATGGTAATTAGCGAGGGAATGTTTTCCCTTGAAAATATGTCAAGTTTAGTGAGGGAATAATTTTCCTCACAAATATTGGGTGTATAGAAATAATGGGCATTATAACTTGTGAAGAATTGTTCCCTTGCAAATATTGGGTGAATAATGGACATGGTAATTAGCGAGGAAATCATCCCTCACAACTTAGTTGGTACCAGTGAGGGTAATGTTTCCTCGCAAATTTTGGCCTAGGCAACAAGATATTCAGCGAGGGACATTTTCCCTCGCAAAACATTGATTTTAGCTAGGGGATCTCATCCCTAGCTAATTTTTGGAATTACTCTCAGTTGATAATTAGCGCAGTTCCCTCGCTAAACACATCAATTTTGCGAGAGAATGAGTTACTTAGCAAAAAGTAAACTTATTTGCATGGGATATCTTAAACTTTTCTCCTCTCTTTACCCTAAGTCCTAACCTTGCCCTGTCCTGTCACACCCCGACCTGAATCCCAAGCCTCAGGCACATAAGTAAACCGGTCGTACCCAAGTAGAGGCGTACCCCACTCAGATACAAGGCATGTGTAAATCATAGCATATAACAAATAATAACAAAATGTCTCAAATAAAATAAACAAATAACATCAGAGTAGAAAAAGAAATCATAAGGGTTCAAATACCCTACAATGGTTTAGGCCCTATAGGGTCCTATAAACAATGTCTCACACCCAAGAAATAAAATAAAGTCCTCAGACCTCTGCAAGTTATCTCAGTCCCTCGCATGACTCCTGAGTCTGAGTCACCTACTCCTCAAGATCTAAAAAAAAGAAAGGAAACAAGTGGGTGAGCTTTCGAATGGAAAGCCCAGTAAACCCCGCAGGGATCACAATGAAGCAAATCCAACACAGATGATAAAAGATAAGTCATACACGAATGAATCAAAATCATCAAACCAAACAAATGGGGCCACGCCTCGCATAATCCAAATCCTAGGAGTCTACCACAAACAATAGCAATGGTAGCGACTCCTATCCAACAGCAGCCCTAAGGCTTTAGAAGAGAGTTCCAAGAAGAAGCTCAGCAAACTATCCCCCGGACAGCAACAATACAGCCTTGGCTTTAGGCAACACGCTAGTTGCATATCTGTAGCGCCACCTCTCTTACATGTCGACACAGTCAGTGAATCACCCTCAATGATGGGCAGGACAACCAGAGTATCGTCCTTCTGATATAGTAAGCTGAAACACCAGGGTGGTCTCGGTCCCTGAACGTTCCCCAAACGGAGCCCCCACACTCCACTGTACTGGGCAGAAGAACAAACTTAGCTGGCGCATACCTACCTAGTCAGCACATAAGACCATATGCCAACGGTCAAGTGTTGATCACAGGAGGGCATACCCAACGAGCATTGCAACAACAAGTAGTGAAACTTTACACTCTTATCCGAGCAAAGCATAGGCTCACATGTTTCCACGGCCATGTGCCAATCAATAGATCATCGTGGTCAGTAAACACTACTTTTAACACATCAACCATACACATACACAAAAAGGAAACAAACAACAAGGCAGGTATGTGCATATAACCAATAAACAGATCATCATGAAACAAACAGACATGCTAACAAATAGTAATCATCAAAGTCAAGAAACCCAAAGATGGGTGGGAACAAGGCAAGAGTATCTTACTTCTATTTGCGAAGCCTTAAATCCCACGGAATCTCCTCCAGACATGTCTCTACATCCAAATCTGGTAAAGCCAACTATATCTCAGTACTATTACCATAACCAAAGTCGTTTATTATTATCATTAGTGTTAATGCAAAATTCTGAAAATTCTGCACAGCCATAATGAACAACTCATAACTTCTAATCCGAGAACCCGATATGGTTGATCTAAAATTCGTTAGAAAGGGCTTTCCCTTATCTTTCTAACGATGTGCTGCACATCCTGATCGGGGAACTACAGATGACCCAGCTGTCCCTCAAAAGAGACAGTCAAGCTGCATTTGAGCCTAACAAGCTCATTGTCAACCTAATTCTGGCCTAAGTTAATCTATTAACTTGAACTCGTTAAACAAGCTTACTTGTACTTGGTCTATTAAATTACTTGAACTTGACTAGATCCATGTTGGGATGTATGCCCTAAAGCATATGATGTTATGAACATTATTTAATTATGAATAAAATAATATCATTATTACAAGTGCATGTATTGTTTGAATACTTTATGAATATCACAAAATTCCATAATTATCTACGTAAACTTGAATAAATATATATGTGTTATATATATATGGGAGGATATTATTTTAGGATGATAATTTAAATTAGTCTGTAAAAACTAGTCAATTGACTTAAAAATTAAAGTATGGAATCTTTAATTGATTTTCACTAGTGCAGCTCACTATCATTAAGAATGAAATGGTTTTATCCAAACCATTGATGTAGAGGGACAGCTAATGAGGGTACTATACATAATGAGATTATGTGGGACTGGGACACGATGTGATTTGAACCATTGATAATTTTCGTTAAAATATAATGCATTCAAATCATGTCACTGATGATTGGATATATAATGATCTTAATCCTGAGTGGTTAGCAAACTCCTATGTATTGTGTTACATCTTTTGATTTACTTGGTACGGATTATAAATCATAATCCTTAAACTTTGTATTTTAGAGGTGTAACAAAATAAACAGTAGGGAATGTTAACATCACAAGATGAAATCCATTCCTTCTTTATGAGAAGTAGATAAATAATTCCCTTGAGTGATGATTCGGGGCTTGAATGGTATGAGTACTCAGATTTTAGATTTGTTATTGAATCTTATAATTCATTAGAGAATCATTGGTACTTGAGGACAAAGATGTAATTAGAGAGGTTAACGGATTTTACCTAGCTCTAATTATGAATTATTTATGGAGGATCAATGTATAAGAGATGACTATATCATATGGATGACTCGAATCCCGAGTAATTTTATATCTATAATTTCGGGAGTGCAATTCCAAGTTTTTAGTGGAGTAACTTTGGAATTAATAAAACATATTGATTAATTAAAGAGTTTAATTAATTAATATAAAGTTTTATTGGAGCCCGGGATTATAGGTCCATAAGTCCCCCTCCGGACAAGGAATTCCGATTGGACAAGTTTAATTGATTTTGTGTTGATCACTTAATTACAAATTAATTGAGAATTGATTTGTAGTATTCATGAATAATAAGATTATTTATAAATAATATAAATAAATAAATAATTTGATTATATATTTATTTATGGACTTATTGGATAATGTGAGCCAAGATACATGTGTTTAAATTTGAGTTAAACTCAAATTAATTTGAATTTAGATAAGCTTGTGAAGCATACGTCTAGATTCAATGTATGTGGCAAGTTGGTTGCTAGATTTGATTTTGAATTTTGAATTTAAAATCAAATAATTAAACACATAGAAAGAGATAAACATAAGAGATATCTTATTTTTAAGTTTGGCCTAAAATCTCTATTTGATTTTGAATTCAAAAAGGTATTTAAATTCAAATCAAAATCTTATCTTAGTTTAAAAAGGAGAGTTATTTTCTCTATAAAAGGAGTAGGTTTTTTTCCTTTCAAGTGTGTGTGAGATAGGAACCCATTGAGGAACCCTAAGAGAGAAAAGAGAGAAAAGTTCTTTCTCAAAAGTCCGAGTCTCAATTGCTCATTAGATGAGTTTTAGAGAAAGACAATAATCAGTTAAGTGATCTTATTAATATTGAGTTGTGCCCACACACAAATCCATCACGGATCTTTATTGTCGGAAGGAAGACCGGGGTTTCGGGAAAAAAAGATCTACAAATCTCGGAGCATTCAAACTTCTACAATTTAAAGGTACGTTAAGAAACTGAAAAATAGCTAGGTAAAATATCCCTCGCTAAATCATGTATTTCCGTCGCTAAAATAATTCAGCGAGGGAATAGCGAGGGAAAATTTTCCGTCGCAATTATTATTCTCGATCTAGTTTTATTAATTCATAAGTAGAATTAATTATTATAATTTACAAAGTATTCATAAAAAGTGTTTTTGATGAATACCGATCCAAGATCTTGGTTTTATACGTGTTTATTCACGCTTCCGCATATCTTGAAAATTGTTTTCCCAAGATCAAAAAACCAACAACTGGTATCAGAGATAGGTTGTAAATTATATTAATTAATTTATTCATTATGTGATAATCTACTCATGAATATTATATTAAAATAATTATGGGTAGGCATATGCATGCATTATTATATCATGTGATGATATGAATACATTTTTTTTGTTTGTAATATGATTGAATGAATAGAACTTTGGTAGTAAATTACATGGTGTCTCTGGATAGGTTTTGTTTATAATTTTTATTAGATCAAATTGTAAATTAGGTCCTTCACGTGTAATTTTAAATTCATGTCTTCATGATGGATGAAAAAGGAGCCTGAAGCCCCAAGAAGAATTTAGGAAATTTTAGAAATTTTCTTTGATTAATTTTTTCATGGATTGTACTGTTAGAAATTTTCAAAGACACACCGTCAAAGTCCTTTTCTATTATGCCAATTATCCTATTTGTTCTATGTGATGTTATAAAAGTATGATGATGCATTATAACATGTCATCTAGGATAGTGTTCCTACTCATATACAATCACATGCTATTTGATATACATGTTTATTACTTATGCCTATGATTTAATGAGATTAAATCTTAAATGTTCATGATGCAATTAAAATTTTAAGAGTTAAAATTGATTTCATATTAGTTTTCATTATAAAGTTGAAATTGTTTTGATTTTAAAATATGAAATATATTATAATTGCACATTTGAAAATAATAAGTGGGAGAAGGTAAAATGACAATTTTACCTACAAGTCTCCATTGTTGGTACAACGAATGCTGATTTGAATGGCTCCTCGAGACACCATGATTTCGTCCTCCCTATGGAGGGTGTCCATTTAATTCATGCTAGGGTTGACCTCCAAGAGACCTCCAAGAGATAGGATGTAATTATGGATCTCTTTAATGACCGACCCTATGAAGGCATTCTAGAGTGAAGTAATTGGATTCCGAAACAATGGGCTACACTCATAAAGACGCAATTAAATGGTTAATTGCATCTTGACCTGAATTACGATAGTTAATAAATATTGAAAAATATGAGATATCTTTGATGAGTATTTATTGATTGAAAATGTTTCAGTTCAATTTGAAAATATGTGACCTACCCTACGGCGGCACAATATTTTTGGTAGATTGAATTATCGTTGGGCAATTATTATTGTTATTTTTAATACTATACTATGCCCTAAAATTAAATATATGTGATATTGATGCACTTGTAATTTTTCTTTAACTTTCAGCATGTCTAATCCATTAATCAGTCTGCTATCACTTGAACAATTACTAGCGAAAATTACGCCAAATGGAAAAGTAATATAAACTTGCTACTCGTCAATGAAGACTATAAGTTTGTACTCCTGGAGGAATGTCCTCCTGATTCCAGCCAATAATACAACTAAGTCTCAAAAGGATGCCTATGATCACTGGATTAAGACAAATAATAAGGCTAAGCTCTATATGCTAGCGGGCATAACTGAGTTACTCCGCAAGCAGCACGAAGGGATGGAAACTGCTTATGAGATAATGCAGTCCCTAGATGGTATGTTTGGACAACAATCGGAACAGGCTCGGCTGGATGCTGTCAATGCATTTATGAATGACAGGATGAAGGCTGGGACTAAGATCCGACCCCATGTGCTGAAGATGATAAATCATCTTCATGAGGCTGAGTTGAATGGAGCAGAGATTGACGAGAAGACTCAAGTAAGCATCATTCTTCAGAGTTTGACCCCTAAGTTCCAGCAGTTCAAGAACAATTATGTTATGAACAAAAGGGCTTACAATCTCACTCAATTGTTGAATGAGTTGCAAGCTTTCGAATCTGTCAATGACGGAAAGAATGGCGAGGCAAATATTGTCGAGGATTCTTCTGACAAGAAAAATAAGAAGAAGAAGAACAATGCTGGAAAGAACAAGGGAAAGTTCAAGAAAAAGGGCAACCCTTAGAAGAATGCCAACTCCAAGAAATCCGGGAAGGCTAAAAAGGGAAATTGTTTCTACTGTAACAAGCCTGGACATTGGAAGAGAAACTGCAAGCAGTATCTCGAAGAACTAAAGGAGAAGAAAAAGGGGAAAGAGCCTTGACAAGAGTAGAGAGCTATAGGATGGCGAGTATACGATGGTCTTGGGCAATGGCGCCAGAGTTTCAGCTAAGGCAGTAGGGGAAGTACGACTTCAGTTTCCTCGAAATAAATTTCTTGTTTTGAACAATGTTTATTTTATTTCCAGTTTTAGACGAAATTTGATTTTTATTTCTAGATTAAATGAACAATCATATTGAAATAGTTTCTATTTCAAAGAATGGTTTAAATATTTGTTCTGGATATCTGGATGATGGTCTTTATTTTCTTAGACCAATTTATAAACCATTGCTTAATACTGAGATGTTTAAAATAGCTGAACCAAAGAGTAAAAGGCAAAAGGTTTCTGATCAAAATGAGACATATCTATGGCATCTCAGACTTGGGCATATTAACCTGAACAAGATTGAAAGACTGACAAAGGAGGAAGGTCCTTTAAGGGAACTAAAAGTTAGTGACCTACTAGTAGGGCTGTTCAAAAAAACCGGAAAAACCGTAAACCGGACCGGACCGGTTTTTTTTGAACCGGCGGTCCGGTTCCAAACGGTTTTTTTGGTACCCGGTCCGGTCCGGTTTGGAACCGGTTCCAAAAACGGTCCGGTCCGGTTCCAATTTTCGGAACCGCGGTCCAAACCGGACCGGACCGGTTTATATATATTTTATTATTTTTAAAAAAAGTTAGAGTTAATAAAATTTAAATTGTTTTAAGAGGTTTTAACTTTTATCTTTTAAGTTTCAATCAAAGCCTCGAAGGTTGGCTCCCTAGTCCCTCCCAGAGTCCCAGTCTCCCAATTAAAATGACATCTTCATTAGTCACTAATCCCATAACCAAAAAGAGATGCTACCTAACCTCTGAACTTATCTCCAACAATTCATCCAAAGTAAAGCTTACATTCATATTCCACATAGACTTAGAAAGTAAGTCTGAAAGGAATTATAAGATAAAAAGGTGAAGGAATCACAGAAACAATCAGAGAGAAGATTGTTTGGATGGTTTCTCTCTGTTGCTTGTTAATAATGCAACAAATATCTTTACCAATAAGAAAACAAGAGTGAGTGGGTGAGTGAAAGACTAAGAGAGAGAAAGAGAGAGCAAATGAGTTATTGAAGTTTTAGTCATGTGCCATGAGCTACTCTGTTGCTTCCAAGGCAATGATTATGATCATGCAAGGAGAGATGGCCTTGAAGATAATAGAAGTTGGGACTTCAAGGTACCTTCCAGTGTTAATGGAAGCTCCAACCTTGCAAGCCTCCATGCAAACGATGATACAGAGAAGTCTCTCTCTCTCCTTTTCCTCGAGGTATAAGAACAACTACCCATTCGATTCAATTCTACTGAATGAGCTTGAACTTGTTTAAATTTGTTCATGCAAAGTAGGGAAACCAAAAGAGATAATGCTGCCTAATGAACTCCCCATGATCATAAAGCCTGTGGGATGGGAGCAGTTGAAGAGAATCACAAAGACACAGAAAACATCAAGTGACCCAAAAGAAGTCTCAAAGAAGATTGAATCCAAAGTTCAAAGTGCAGATAAAAAGGACCAGATCTCTGATAAAGAGTGTGCTTCCTGGCAAGGGCTTCATTGTGAATGAATAGGTTCCTAGGAAACGTACAGTTTTCGTCTATGATAAATAAGTTAGCAAGCTCTTTTATCACTCCATTCAGTGTTGTTTGGATTGTTTCCTTGTTGGTTTGCTCTACTCTATGATAAAGAGCATATTATCCAAAAACCGCAACCGGACCGGACCGGACCGGTCCAAAACGGTTTGGACCGGTCCGGTTTTCCCTCTTATTTGGTCCGGTCCGGTCCAAATTTTACCAAACCGGTTAAACCGGTCCGGTCCGGTTCCGAGACCGGTCGGTCCGGTTCCGGACCGTGCACAGCCCTACCTACTAGTTTGTGAATCTTGTTTGGAAGGTAAGATGACCAAGAGATCCTTTTCTGCAAAAGGAGAGAGAGCTAAGCAACCTCTAGAGATGATATATACTGATGTAAGTGGACCATTAAATGTCCAATCTAGAGGAGGCTATGAGTATTTCTTCACCTTTATTGACGATTATTCAAGATACGGATATGCATACCTGTTGCAAAAGGAAATCTGAAACTTTTGTCAAGTTTAAGGTTTTCAAAGCTGAAGCTGAAAAGCAACTTAGCAAAGAGATCAAAATTCTTCGATCAGATTGAGGAGGTGAATATCTTGACACAGAATTCACAGATTTTCTTGTAGAGTGTGGTATTGTATCATAACACACTGCACGAGGTACTCCGCGGCAAAATAGTATTGCAGAGAGAAGAAACAGAACCTTGCTTGACATGATGAGATCAATGTTGAGTTACTCTTCGCACCCCAATTTTTTCTAGGGTTATGCACTAAGAATTGCAGTTTATATCCTAAACATGGTTCCTTCTAAATCCATACCTAGCACTCCTTTGGAGATGTGGAATGGTAGGAAACCTAGTTTGAAACACTTTCGGATATGGGGATGTACGGCACATGTGTTGAAAAGCAAATCTGGGAAATTGGAATCGCGAAGTAAGTTGTGCATGTTTGTGGGTTATCCTGAGGGTACTAGAGGTGGTCTTTTCTATAGTCCTCAAGATAAGAAAGTATTTGTATCAACAAATGCTACTTTTCTTGATATGACTATATTAAGGACTATAAACCAAGGAGCAAAGTTGTACTCGAAGAGATGCTATCAGAACAAGCAAATCCTCCAGTGCCAACAAGAGTTGTTGAAAGGCAAAGTCCGAGAACCACAGTTCCGAATCAGAATCCTTCGGTTCTTCGTCGTAGTGGGAGGGAAATAAGATTACCTGACCAATATAGACAAGAATCGAATCTCGTCGTGGTTGATGACAGAATTCAGGATCCGCTGATTTTTAAGTCAGCAATGGAGGATGATGATAAAGATAAATGGCTTGAAGCTATGAAACTCGAGATGGATTCAATGTATTCCAACTCAGTCTGGGAACTTGCAGATCTTCCTGATGGGGTAAAACCCATAGGGTGCAAATGGATCTACAAGAGAAAGAGAGGGGTGGACGGGAAAGTGGAGACTTTCAAAGCAAGATTAGTGGCCAAGGGTTATACCCAAAGAGAGGGAGTCGATTTTGAAGAAACTTTCTCACCGGTCGCTAAACTCAAGTTCATTAGGATACTCTTATCCATTGCTGCATATTATGACTATGACATATGCAAATGGATGTCAAGACAGCCTTTTTGAATGGCCATCTTGAAGAAAGCATCTATATGATGTAACCAGAGGGTTTCATAGTTGAAGGTCAAGTGCAGAAAGTCTGCAAATTGCTAAAGTTTATTTATGGACTCAAGCAAGCTTCAAGATCATGGAACATAAGGTTTGATGAGGCTATATATCAAGTCTTATGGGTTTGACCAAAACCTTGATGAACTATGTGTCTATAAGCACATCAAAGGGAATAGTGTGGTTTTCCTAATCCTTTATGTCGATTATATCTTACTCATTGGGAATGACAAGAAATCAATGATTGAAGCAAAGGATTGGTTAGCAAGCCAATTCCAAATGAAAGATTTGGGAGAGGCAAGCTATATTCTTGGGATCCAGATAATAAGGGATCATAAGAATCGGATGTTGGCTTTGTCTCAGGCATCGTACATTAACAAGGTGTTTGTCAGGTATAACATGCAAAACTCTAAGAAAGGTTACTTGCCCTCCAGGCATGGTATACACTTTTCTAAAGAACAATGTCCTAAGACTCCTCAGGAGGAAGAAGACATGAGACGGTATCCATACGCGTCTGTTGTTGGGAATTTGATGTATGTTATGCAGTGTACAAGGCCGAACATCTGTTATGCTGTGGGAATAGTAAGCAAGTTTCAGTCAAACCCAGGATTCGATCACTGGACGGCAGTCAAGTGTATTCTCAAGTATCTTCGGAGAACGAGAAATTATATGCTTGTGTATTCCGGTGAAGATTTGTCTATCACTGGATATACCGATTGACTTTCAGATTGATCGTGATGATCGTAAGTCTATATCAGGATCAATGTTCAATCTTGGTAGGGGAGCCGATGTTGCTAACTCCACCATGGAAGCTGAGTATGTAGCTGCTTCAGAAGCAGCTACGGAAGCTGTATGGCTCAAGAAGTTCTTGACAGATCTGGAAGTGATTCCACGTATGGATAAACCTATAAATCTTTATTGTGATAACACGAGGGCGATTGCCAATGTCAAGGAATGCCAATACCATAAGAGAACCAATCATATAGAGCGGACATATCACTTAATTCGATCGATTGTCGATCGAGGTGATGTGAAAGTCCTGAAGATTGATTCTGAAGACAACCTAGCGGACCCATTCACAAAGACATTACCAGCTAAAGTTTTTGAGAAACATTTAGAGAGTTTTGGATTGAGAGACACGTCCCATCTGCTTTAGTTCAAGTGGGAGATTGTTGGGATGTATGCCCTAAAGCATATGATGTTATGAACATTATTTAATTATGAATAAAATAATATCATTATTACAAGTGCATGTATTGTTTGAATACTTTATGAATATCACAAAATTCCATAATTATCTACGTAACCTTGAATAAATATATATAAGTGTTATATATATGGGAGGATATTATTTAAGGATGATAATATAAATTAGTTTGTGAAAACTAGTCAATTGACTTAACAATTAAAGTATGAAATCTTTAATTGATTTTCACTAGTGCAGCTCACTATCATTAAGAATGAAATTGTTTTATCCAAACCATTGATCTAGAGGGACATCTAATGAGGGCACTATATATAATGAGATTATGTGGGACTAGAACACGATGTGATTTGAATCATTAATAATTTTCGTTAAAATATAATGCATTCAAATCAAGTCACTAATGATCGGATATATAATGATCTTAATCCTGAGTGGTTAGCAAACTCCTATTTATTATGTTACATCTTTTGATTTACTCGGTACGGATTATAAGATCATAATCCTTAAAATTTGTATTTTGGAGGTGTAACAAAATAAACAGTAGGGAATGTTAACATCACAAGATGGAATCCATTCCTTCTTTATGAGAAGTAGATAAATAATTCCCTTGAGTGATGATTCGGGGCTTGAATGGTATGAGTACTCAGATTCTAGATTTGTTATTGAATCTTATAATTCATTAGAGAATCATTCGTACTTGAGGACAAAGATGTAATTAGAGAGGTTAACGGATTTTTACCTATCTCTAATTATGAATTATTTATGGAGGATCAATATATAGGAGATGATTATATCATATGGACGACTCGAATCCCGAGTAATTTTATATCTATAATTTCGGGAGTGCAATTCCAAGTTTTTAGTAGAGTAACTTTGGAATTAATAAAAACATATTGATTAATTAAAGAGTTTAATTAATTAATATAAATTTTTATTGGAGCCCGGGATTATAGGTCCATAAGTCCCCCTCCTGACAAGGAATTCCGATTGGACAAGTTTAATTGATTTTGTGCTGATCACTTAATTACAAATTAATTGAGAATTGATTTGTAGTATTTATGAATAATAAGATTATTTTGGAAAGGGCCTCGTTCTTTTGGAAAGGGGTGGCAATACAACGCGACCTCACCATGGCTAACATAACATCAACTCCTGGAACCGGGGAATCAATCAGGATTTGGTTCGACAGGTGGCTCGAGGGACATAGCCCATGTGGCTCCTTCCCAGAACTACAAACTCTAGTCTAACACACTATACAAGAGGCGCGTCAATTAAAGGAAGGGGGAAGGCCGATCCTTAAACCGGGGCCCCTTTCACAAGGGGCGATGGCGTTGTTCCAAGGTCTACAAGAGCACTTGGCGCACCCGACAACCCAACATGAGGACACAAGGCAATGGACGCTCACACCCAACCAGGATTTCTCAGTCAAATCGCTGTACCAGTTTCGAATCAACAGGGGCATCGAAGTCCCCTCCCGCTATCCTTCTGGAAGCAAATACCCCCCTTAAAGGTCAAACTTTTTTCCTGGTTGGCATTGGAAGACAAGCTTCCTACACTCCAAAACCTAACCAAACGGCAATAGCAAGGGGAAAGGACTCAATGCTATCTTTGCAACACACAAGAAGAAATGACTGACCACCTATTCACCCAATGCCATTATACATCAGGAATTTGGGCCCACTACACGCGACTACTTGGAATGACAACCACCCCCCCCCCCCCCACACCAAAAGATACAAGATCTATGGGGGGAAACATCAATCGACAAGAACTTAGAAAAGGATCTTAGCAAGGGGTGGCAACCACTCGCGATGGCGATTACATGGAATCTCTAGTTGGAAAGGAACAGGCGTTGTTTCAATGACAAACAACGCGTTTGCTCAAGTCTCATCCGCCAAACTGACTTCCTCATCCTCTCGTGGGTTGACGGTGCCCACACCACAAAGCAGATGAAGCTCCAGGCCATGATCACCCTCTTCCGCTACAGCCTCACCCTCACCAGGGATGAATACACGCCAAGACCTCTCGGAGCGGACTTCGAAGAGGAAGATACAAGACAGAACACCGACCACCCTCCTTCGCAAGCCCACACAGACTCGACACAATCCACGCCTCCTAGTGTACTTCGGCTCACCATGGGACCATTGTAACACCGTTAACCCGGTTATGTGGTTTTATCTTTCACTTGCTTTTACTTCATATCAATAAATGAATGTGGTTTATCCACTTTATCAAAAATAATAATAATAAATAAATAAATAAATAATATAAATAAATACATAATTTGATTATATATTTATTTATGGACTTATTGGATAATGTGAGCGAGGATACATGTGTTTAAATTTGAGTTAAAATTAAGATAAACTCAAATTAATTTGAATTTAGATAATCTTGTGAAGCATACGTCTAGATTCAATATATGTAGCAAGTTGGTTGCTAGATTTGATTTTGAATTTTGAATTTAAAATCAAATAATTAAACACATAGAAAAAGATAAAGATAAGAGATATCTTATTTTTGAAGTTTGGCCTAAAATCTCTCTCAATTTTGTATGACAAAATTTGATTTTGAATCCAAAAAGGTATTTGAATTCAAATCAAAATCTTATCCTAGTTTAAAAAGGAGAGTTATTTTCTCTATAAAAGGAGTAGGCTTTTTTCCTTTCAAGTGTGTGTGAGATAGGAACCTATTGAGGAACCCTAAGAGAGAAAAGAGAGAGAAAAGTTCTTTCTCAAAAGTCCGAGTCTCAATTGCTCATTAGATGAGTTTTAGAGAAAGACAATAATCAGTTAAGTGATCTTATTAATCTTGAGTTATGCCCACACACAAGTCCATATCGGATCTTTGTTATCGGAAGGAAAACCGTGGTTTCGGGAAAAGAAGATCTACCAATCTCGGAGCATTCAAACTTCTACAATTTCAAGGTACGCTAAGAAAACTGAAAAATAGCTAGGGAAAATATCCCTCGCTAGATCCGTCGCTAAAATAATTCAGCGAGGAAATAGCAAGGGAAATTTTCCGTCGCAATTATTATTCTTATCTAGCCTTATTAATTCATAAGTAGAATTAATTATTATAATTTACAAAGTATTCATAAAAAGTATTTTTGATGAATACTAACCCAAAATTTTTGTTTTTATACGTGTTTATTCACGCTTCCGCATATCTTGAAAATTGTTTTCCCAAGATCAAAAACCAACAACCCATTCATAGCATATTAATCATATTTATTTAGATTACCAGCCACATAACCACTCACTAGAGCCTCGTCAAAACCAAACACCATCAATAAAACACTTCACTGCCGATAAGGACACAACACCATTAATCAGGATTTCACAACCTCCTTGCAGTGATCACATATAAGCATGTCAACCCTAGCTAACCTATTAACTATCTTCATGACATTAAGGAGCCACACTTATGCACAAAACTCAGTCTATGCAAGTAACTTAATAAACTCAAGCTATCTCCATTACCATTAATCTCATCAAATTGATATCCCAAACATAGTCCATATACCTACCATCACACTTTTGAGTATATAAATAGTGAACACTTTGTTCTTGTAACCCTTGGGTTACGATCAAGATCAATGAGATACCACTCCACTTTCCTTTACATTCATATAAACACATCACCTGACAACTAAAAACTCATGCTCAACTCATCAGATAACCAAAGACATGCCAACCATCTCAAAGAAACTATCACACTATCTTAAACCACTATAAGCACGTGTTCTTATCAGTTAACCTCCTCACTTTCACCCTCTTATGAGTTTTTATTTAACTATCATGCAGGCGATCATATATATAGAACCTAAACACAAATATTCATAGGCTAGGAGACTTACCAGACGGTGGTCACGTGTGGCGATCTCGTGGTGGAGCTCTGACACCCCCCCTGTCTCTCTATTCTCTCCTCTGTCAATACCTCTATTGTGATGAGGCGGTTGTGATTAGGGTTTGTGGTAAAGCATTGTATTTTATAGGATTCGTAGAGAAACTCAATGCAATCGTAACTAGATACGGGATAAGATCTCCATACCTGACCAGCTCGAGGATGTGGAGAAGAACGACCACGTGCTCGCTGGCGGAGGAAAGGTTCCATGCGTTTCTTTTTATCTCCAATTTGTAATTCCCACTTAATGCCGCTCCCACCGTTAGATCCCTTCTAAAACATTTCAACGCTCATTCGACCATTCATTTCAAATGAAAGAAAACATCAAGTGTGTGCTTCTTCACGCGTTTTCATCCACCAAGGTTTCAAGCTTTATTAATCGTCGTCAAGCACGTTCACCCATAGTGATATATATATATATATATATATATATATATATATATATATATCGGCCATGCTACAATAAGGCCGGCCGGATTACTGTTCCGGTATGGTCGCCTCCCATTTTAGCCCTTGGAGCATGTTTTAAGGATTTCTAACCGTATGGATGGAAAAAACATCAAAAAATAAGCTAGCATGTCAATTTTCATACAATTTGGGAACTTGTAGGGTCTTCATCTTAACGAGTGAAAATTTATAGCAATCCTACCGGTTCAAAATTTCACCCGTTAGGATGAAGACCCTACAAGTTCCCAAATTGTATGAAAATTGACATGCTAGCTTATTTTTCGATGTTCTTTCTATCCATACGATTAGATTTCCTCAAAACATTGTGCAAGTGGGTCAAATGAAGGCGACCGCACTTGCACAGTGATAAGGCCGACCGCATAGTAGCATGCCCGATATATATATATATACATATATATATATATATATATATATATATATATATATATATATATATCAAACGTGATAATAGGCAGTCAGTCGCAACACTGTGCATTTCCGATCGCCTACCATTTGGCCTCCTGAAGCATGTTTGAAGGATTTTCAATCGTACGGATGGGAAGATCATCGAAAAATAAGCTAGCATGTCCATTTTCATACAATTTGGTAACCGTTTGGTCCTCCCACTTAACGGTTCTTATTTTATAGAAATCTGAACGGTCCAAAATTTCAACCGTTAAGTGGGAGGACCAAACGGTAACCAAATTGTATGAAGCTTATTTTTCGATGATCTTCCTATCCGTATGGTTGGAAATCCTTCAAACATGCTCCAGAGGGCCAAATGGGAGGCGACCTCGAATGCACAGTGCATCCGGCCGACCACCTGTTATCACGTCTAATATATATATATATATATATATATATATATATATATATATATATATATTATGAGGGCTTAATAAAAGTATTAGATTATTAATTATAAATCCCTACACTGTTTCATTATTCACTTGGGGTCCTTGGGGTGTTTTATTTATTATTATTGTATGTGTGTGTTTGACTTTAAGGTCCCTGAAAACAGTGCTAAGGACCTTAAAATAATTTCCCCTAAAAGTATATATATTATCATTATTATTATTTTATTATTTTATTATTTTATTAAACCCTCATAATATATATATATATATAATTTTATTTTCTTTTCTTTTTATATAACCTCCCACTAATTAAATTAAATTTCGAGGAGTTTCATTAATTACAAAAAAAAGTTTAAGAATAATTAGTCGAATAAAATCCTTGGATTTTAGACGTCCCGAGCCAGCTCCCGCTCACCCCCTTCCGAGGCTTGGGAAGTTCTCTCTACGCGATATCCGCTTTCTTCCCCGGCTTCGCTCGCTCTGGCCTCAACCGGATCCGGTTCCTCCTGGAAAGCCTCTTCGATCTCGATTCCAGCCTCAAGAAGCTCGGCTACCACCTCCTTGTCCCTGGGGCGACACGGTCCCGTGTATTCCTGGATTTTGAAGGATGTGAGCTCCCATACTCTCTTTCTACATAATTTAGATAATCTCCTGGTTTCCTGTAGTTTTATTCCTTGCAATTAGTTGAATTTGTCCCAAGTGTTTGATTTTTGGGTCAAATGGGACCTTAGTGCTATAATGCATTTTCTGGATTTGTAGTGGAACATTGGAACCCTCTGCTTTGAGTTTGATATTGAACCCTACTCGCAAGCTCGGGATAATCAAGTGAAGGTGAGACAGTTTTGCTATATAAGAAATGTAGCATCTTGTGATTTGTATTTATGTATAATGATGTCTTCGATTACTTGTGAGTAGGATTTTGCATCAATATTTGGGATTCGAGTATTCTCCCCTATCAGTCATGCTCTCTTCAATCCTGCAGATATAATTGAAAAGGTAGCATAGTGCATTATGTTTTAGTTTACATTTAGTGAGACATGGTTCTCTTTGCACTTTTAACTTCCATTTTTTAGTGTCCTCTCTTTGCATTATGTATCTATATTTTTGTATATTTCTTCTGCTTGTGTATGCTATTTTATATTTGTGTATTCTCTTTCTCTATTGTCTATGTGGTAGTACATAACAAGTTATAATGTCAGGAATTGTTAGATGTTTAGTTAAATTAATAGGCTAGGTTGGGGAATAATTTATATAGAGATTGAATATCCATTCAACTTACCTCAATGTAAGTATATACCAATGAGCACACATGTTAAAAGATTTAGTGTGCTCCATCCTCTAAGTATATAATTAACTTTAGATGAAACAATCAAGAGGCTGAAATTTTAAGATACAGATATAATTGTCTGGAAATCTGAATAGTACACAGATTAAATTGTTGACAAAACTTCAACTACAAATTATTCAACTTGAACCATTGGAATATAGTTTCTCCCTTTTGTACAAGAATGTGCCACCTGATAAAACTTCTTGTTTGATTGATTTAGATCGCACCAGATTTCAGACACGCACAGACTCTAAAGAAGGGAGTCGAAGATCGGATCACCAAAGGTGAGAAGCCAACTTAACTTCTATAGTCAACTTTGCCTTTTCAGATTCTGTTGGTCAGTCCTGTTGGTTCTAAAATTTAATTGTGTAATAGATGGCATGATCGGTGTGAGAATTTCTTATATCAACACATATTTATAGTCTATATATAATTGATATTCTATAATACTTGTTCATTGTGTGTTGTTGTTTCAATTAAGTTTATAGGCCAATGGTTGTAGATTGTGGAGGAGAAGAGAAGAAAAGGGTGGTGCCCTGCTTGGGAGGGCACCACCCTTTAATTTATAGAGAGTAACTTCAAACTTAATGATATTATATTTAATTTTTTAAAAGCATCGAGATCTGGAATTTCAGAAATTTTTTGAAGTTAAAGTAGTGAGGAAAAAACAACTTGGGAGCTTGGGAAGGTGGAAGAGAGATGGTGGGCAAACAAGACGAGGTAAAGCATCTGGAGGATTGTACTGTTGCCAAGTGAGTTCCTTGCTCTGCTTTTCTTCCTTTTTTACATTTTCCTTAAATGTAACCAAATTATCACATTCTCTGTATCATGCCCAATTAGAAATAGGATTCTTTACCAAGTGTTTTAACTTGTTTTAATTATTACAATGTTTTTCCATATTTATCTTGCCTCAACATTTGGCAATTGAGAACTAGGCAATGTCATTTAAACATATAAGAAATGTAAACAACTTTCCGGTATCCCATGTATTTTAGATTCCAACAAATTTAAATGACTTTTTGTCTTATCCTTCCAAGAATAAAGGAACTATTCTGCCTATATGGAACTGGAATGTTAACTATTCAAATGGATCAATTACTAGTTGAAGTACAATATAAAGGCCAAGTATGTCTGTCTTTGATAAGATGGTTTGCTAGAGGTGGATTTGCATTGAGTTTGTCTGGCATTTGTTTGAGTATTCTGTTTGACAGAGTGACCAATATTGATATTATTTCTTCTTCCTTTTTTTAATTTCTCGCTCTCGAGTTGATAGATCATTGTTCTCTTCCATATTTGTCCTTTAATTTCTAGACATAAGTTTACATTATCATTGAAGATGTCAAGAATTCAACTAACGGTGTCAAGTATTAGGGAAAAAGAAAGCTAGCATAACATGAAAACTGCAAAGAAATAACATTTATTCTTTTAAAACCAAATTGCCTTTTGGTTTGAACCTGCAAAGTTTTTTATCACATGCCTATTAAATAATGACAGTTATAGTAGCAGTGATATAATTTGAAAGGATAAGATTTTAACCTTTGAATCCGACTCAATTTCCATTCACTATCCTCTAATTAGTTTTACTGCCATGAAGAGAGGTATTTAGTTTAGAGTCATGTCTCTATTCACTATCCTCTAGTTAGTTTTAGAGTCATGTCTGGCCATCAAACTCTATAATCTATATAACTGTTTGTCATATGATGATGCTTGGATTATGGCTGAAAAATTTCATCTAATCCTATTTTCATAGCTTCATCAAAAGCATGCTTAAAGGTTTGGTTAATTTTCTTTTTTTCTATATTTGGTTTGGTTTCTAAATAACTTTAAGTGTTATCCAATCTACAAAAGAAACTCTTGGATCTGGTTGGACTTGTGCGTCAAGTCAAAAGTTATAGATTATCTGTTGGAACTTCTTGCCCCCAAGGTATAATTTGAGGGAAAACTTATACCACAAAATAGGATCAATATAACTTTATTTATACTAAGAATCAAAGAAACTACAATAGCTGTGACATTGCTGAAAAGGTTGAATGCCAAACAATATAGGGCTTCCCACCTTTTCTAGCCAAAACTTTGCATGTAGATCCTCTAATTAGGCTGCAATATTGAATTCTCCTTGATTTCTGCCCATGCATGTATTCTTATGTAATTCTCCTTGATTTCTTTCCATGCATACAATCTCATGCAATTCTCTACCTGCCAACATATAATTATTTATTTCCTTTAATCATCATATTATTATTTTTGTTGTTGTCATACTTAGCTTCTTTACCCAATCCTGTTACGAAAGTACTAATAGTCTTGCATTTATCATTCTTTTGTGATAGTAGTAATGCTCTGTATTAGTTTAGATAATGAATAAAGATGAATTGTTCTGTATTGATGTTTTGTAGTACACTGGGCACTTGGGTATTCTCAGTAGCTGGTGCTTTAATTGCAATTCCAGTGGGAATAAAGAAGAAATCATTAGCACCACTTGTCTTCTTTGGGACGACTGGAACTATGCTTGATATTATCATGGGGATCACCCAATGTGAAAGAGAACATGCGGAGCGCCAAATGCAGCTTCTGGAAGCACAGAAGCTGGCAATGAACACATCAACAGTGTCTGAAAACTAACACCACGTTTGCTCAAGCAATATCCTTTCTTCCTTTTCCATTTGAATGCTATCCCATGTTCGAATGGCTGAAGATTCATGTCAATGCGCATTTTTCATTCTAAGAAGCTTCTTAGTCCAGTGATGCCCTCCAATGGAAATGGGAAACACTTAACTGAGTATTGTGGTGCAAATGATTAATTAAAAAATGGCAACCAGATACTAATTATGTTATTTGCTGATGATTTTCCAGGCCACCAGTTTGTTTATTAACCAAGTTATAGGTTCTTGTGGTTTTCTCAAGTTGCAATCTGGTAAACTGGAATTTATTTTCTTTGGCAATGTATGTAATAAGGCATGGCATGGACTCTTTTGGGTTTTTACAAGTCAAGTGAGGGAGATGACCGGAGATGTCCGGAGACGAACGGAGATGGGAATGAGAAGAGAGGTGGCTGCTGCTCCTCTTGTTGTATTATTAAACTTAACAACTACCAAAAAACCCTAAAACATGTATATATATACAACCCTTATAAACCGGATCCATTAACCCGGATCCGTTAATGAACCCGAACCCGGATCCAATATGACTCACACTAACACTCCCCCTCAAGTTGGAGCATACATATCAACCATGCCCAACTTGCTTAGTGAGTCATAAAACGCCTTCCTCGAGACTCCCTTTGTAAGTATATCTGCAAGTTGATCTTCAGTGGGAACAAAGGGAAAGCTGATAATCTTGGCGTCTAACTTCTCTTTTATAAAGTGACGATCAACCTCCACGTGCTTGGTACGGTCATGTTGCACTGGATTTCGTGATATATCAATGGCGGCTTTATTGTCACAGTACAGTTGCATAGTATCTTTGGGTTCAAAACCCAAATCACATAGCAAGTTCCTCAGCCACAACAATTCACACACTCCATGAGCCATACCTCTATACTCAGCCTCAGCACTTGATCGTGCTACAACCTTCTGTTTCTTGCTCTTCCATGTAACCAAGTTACCTCCTACAAAAGTGAAGTAACCTGACGTCGACCTCCTATCGGTAATACTTCCATTGTCTAATCAGACTGTGAAGCCACAAACTTCCGTAATCTTGTTATGTTTGGAAAACAAGATTCCCCTTCCCGTCTTACGACTTCAAATATCTTAAAATTGCATAACAAAGATCCATGTGACTCACACTTGGGTTATGCATGAACTGACTTACTACACTTACTGCATATGCAACATCTGGTCTAGTATGGGCCAAATAGATCAAGCGCCCAACTAACCGTTGATAGCGAGCTCTGTCAGTAGGTACTTGGTCCGGATACTCAGCCAAACAATGGTTCTGCTCAATAGGAGTATCAATAGGTTTGCAATCCAACATACCTGTCTCTGTCAGCAAGTCAAGAACATACTTTCTCTGGCACAGGTAGATCCCTTCTCTCCCCCTGGCCACCTCAATTCCTAGGAAATACTTGAGTTCCCCCAAGTCCTTCATCTCAAACTCAGAGGCTAGTTGTTTCTGCAGTCTATCTATCTCAATAGAATTATTCCCAGTGATTACCATATCATCTACATAGATGATTAGAGCTGTTACCTTTCCTTGTTGGTGCTGGAGAAACAAGGTATGATCTGAGTTGCTCATGCAGAACCAATCGTGCATGAATCGGGAGAACCTTCCAAACCAAGCACGCGGGCGCATCGCTTGAGACCATATAAGGATTTCCTCAATTTGCATACAAATTCACCAGGAGAAGCAGCTATATACCCGGGTGGAAGACTCATGTACACCTCCTCAGCTAATTCTCCATGAAGGAATGCATTCTTGACATCAAACTGTCGAAGTGGCCAGTTCAGACTTGCAGCAAATGAGAGCAGTACTCGAATGGTGTTCATCTTAGCCACAGGCGCAAAAGTTTCTTCATAATCAACGCCATAGGTCTGGGTAAAACCTTTTGCAACAAGTCGTGCCTTATATCTATTCACGGAACCATCAACATTATATTTCACTGTAAACACCCAGCGGCAACCTACAGCTTTTTTTCCTTGTGGTAGAGGTACTAGCTCCCAAGTATCATTCTTCTGCAAGGCCCCCATTTCTTCCTCCATTGCCCTCCTCCACTTTGGATCTCCCAATGCATCCTGTACTTTGTTAGGTACTGATACAGCAGATATATGATTCACAAATGATGCATATGACTTAGATAACCTCTTAGTGGACATGTAATTGGCTACTGGGTACTTTGACTTTGCATGAACACTGGGTTCATACCTTTTGGGGGGTTGACCACGAGTAGACCTATTTGGCAAAACATACTGATCATTACGACTAGGACTAATAGGTGGACATACCTCGGATGAGTGATCTTCTTCCGTACCAGGGAGAAGCTGTGAGTCGGGGGTAGGAGTTATAACTGAGGGAGGAGCAGATGTATCTTCAGCTCCTTCAACTGCTCCTTCAACTGCATCTTCAACTACATCTTCAACTGGACAAGTGGGAGGACTGAGAATGTCAACTGAGTCTGTCTCTTCCTCGCCATGATACAGATCTTCAAAATAAGAGTTCTCCCCCTGAAGAGCAGTATCAGGGGAGGTAAAATAGCTCATATCTTCAAAAAAGGTAACGTCCATGGTAACATAGTATTTCCTAGTAGGGGGATGAAAACACTTGTACCCTTTTTGAGATCTCCCATAGCCAACAAACACACACTTGATGGCCCGGGCATCCAACTTAGTCCTCTGGTTCTTGGGAACGTGAACAAAAGCAACACAACCAAAAACACGGGCAGGAAGATTATGAAATGACGGAATAGAAACATGAGATGCAAGAACCTCAAAGGGAATTTGGCCCTGAAGGACACTGGATGGGAGACGATTGATAAGGTGAGCGGAGGCTTCTACCGCATCACCCCAAAGATACTTAGGCATATGAGCACTGAAGAGAATGGAACGGGTCATATCAAGTAGGTGACGATTTTTCCTTTCGGACACACCGTTTTGTTCAGGTGTCTGTGGACACGTAGTTTGGTGAATGATCCCATGTGTTCTGAAAAACTCCTGAAAAACATGATTGACATATTCTCCCCCATTGTCAGAGCGCAAAACCCGAATGGGGCTATTGTACTGTGTTTGAACAAGAGTATGAAATGCTTGAAAAGCAGGGAAAACTTCATCTTTAGTTTTAAGGAGCGCTACCCATGATAATCGTGTACAATCATCAATGAATAAGACAAAATATCGCATACCCGATACAGTGGGCTCGCGAGAAGGACCCCAAACATCAGAATGAATAAGTTCAAAAGGAATGCTACTTCTATTGGAAATACTTGGAGAATAGGTAGCACGATGACTTTTGGCCAAAATACAAGTTTCACAATGCAAGGTAGACTCATCCACACCAATGAACAAGGTAGGCATGGTTTTTTTCATAAGACTAAAAGATGGATGCCCTAAACGACGATGCCACAACCAAACATCATTTAGTTGATCAGAACTCAAAGTCAAAGCGGTGCGGGATGGTGCTCCTGGTTTCTCGCCTGCGTATGTCAGATCCAGATGGAACAGTCTGCTCCTCATATACCCCCGACCGATTATCTCCCTGGTGAGAAGATCCTGAAAAATTACAGACACAGGGAAAAAGGTTACAGAACACTTAGACTCAGTATTCAATTGTGGGACGGATATCAAGTTATGAGACAGGGAAGGTACATATAACACATTATGAAGTTCTAAAGATGGTGTAACGCGAATTGACCCTATTCCTAACACTGGAAAAGCTTCACCATTGGCATTTGTAACATAAGACACAGGTGGAGGAGATAGTTTAGTAAAGTAAGTTTTATCATAAGTCATATGATCAGATGCACCTGAATCAATGATCCAACTGTCAGAACCAACAAAATTTGAAACTTGTAAGGCCATACCAATTTTACCACGACCAGCAATAGAGGCGATAGGAGGATACCCTCCTGATGTAGAATGATCTTGTGCACTAACGCCAAAGAAATCTGGTTCCTAGACCAATTTGAACATTCTTTGCTTTAAGCCTTATGACGATACCCCTGCTTCTTGGGCCTGAGATGTGGGTGCAATTTCCAACAGGTCTCTCTAGTATGTCCAACATCATGGCAGTAAGAACACTGAGGACGAGGACGGTGAGGAACCCCAGTTGAAGGCCCTCGCTGATAGGGAGGTAGGGAGTCTTGCAGTTGAAGAGGGGGAGCTGGTGACTTTGCTTGGACCGCTAGGCATGAGACGTCAACTTGTGCTTGATTAAGACTTTCTTGTTGTGACTCATCCTTACGAATATAGGTAAAAGCCATAGTTAAGCTAGGAGGTTTTGGCATGCGAAGCAACTCACCTTTAGCACTATTATGCTTTGCATCAAGCCCCCTCAAGAATACATGGACCCGCTCAAGCTCCTTTTCTTTCTGGTACCATGTAAGTGCCTTTGAATCCTCAATCATGCAAGGGCGCTTCTGGTCAATCTCAGCCCATATATTCTTCAATTTGGTGTAGAACACAGACACTGATTGTCCATTCTGTCTTAGTTCTGCAGCCTTGCACATTAGCTCATCAACCTGTATAAAATCAGACTCATTGGCATAAAGATCTTCTAGTGTCTTCCAGATCGCTTCAGCAGTTGCACATTGGTCCACCAGCTGCAACACTTCATCAGTCACGGCTCTGAATAGTATCCCCATGACGAGTCCATCACTATCGCCCCATTTGGCATATGCCTCAGCTTCTTTTGCACTAGGAGCCTTTGTGGTTCCTGTCACATGCCCGAGTAGGTGCATTCCACGAAGGGTAGCCGA
The DNA here is from genome assembly GCA_026586065.1 of Dioscorea zingiberensis. NCBI lineage: Eukaryota > Viridiplantae > Streptophyta > Magnoliopsida > Dioscoreales > Dioscoreaceae > Dioscorea > Dioscorea zingiberensis. The sequence goes on along the minus strand of CM048818.1, from coordinate 17,636,476 downwards.
TATGACATTCTTCCATGTTCGATAATTATCTCCATTAAGTTTGGGACCTCCAACAGATCCACCATCTTTGACAGAAATTTCAAACTTTGATGCCTCAAACTTGGAATTTTCACCCATCACAACAATATGTAGAGTGTACTAAATCAAGTGTAGAGGAAACTCTTGAGATGAATAGTCACAACTTGATGTGTAAAAAACCACCAAAATATATCCAGCCCCCCCTTTTTTTTTTAAGAAAGTTGAATTTTTTGGAATTTATAAAGCTTCAAGTGCTTGGATTTTGACCAGAAAATGATGTTGACCAAAGCCACGTGACCAAAGCAATGTGGCTTGAAATTTCCAACAGAGGTTGAAAAAGAACACAGCCACGTGATGTTCAAATTTCAAAGGTGACGTTGAAATTTCCAACACAGCCACGTGACCAAAGCAACGTGACCAAAGACCAAAGAGCAACGTGATGTTGAATTTATAAAGCTTCAGTTTGAATTTCAAAGGTGATGTTGAATTTCACTCCAATAGAAGCACAAAAGCACGTGGCAATGATGTTGACCACACACTGAAAAGCAGCTGCAACGTGATGCGACAACTCACTGAAAGAAATTCAAAAATAACACAGCCTCAGCTGTGACAGCCGGAGAAGGACAGCTTCGTGCTTGTCCAACACCGGAGCTCAGTGCTTGTCCCTTTGTTGGGATTACAAGCTACTGACCCAATCCCAAATGCTTCACCGGAGAAGCACGCACAATCAGGCCACCTCCAGTAAGAGAGACGAATCTTCAAGTGGAGAGCAAATCTTCAGATCTGAAACCAGGTGGCTGGAGACGAAGTCAGGCCTTGGAGACGAGCAACGCCCGGCTGGAAAACGCCTGGAGGTCTTCAAGTACTCCCGGCTGGGTGGAGATGAAGTCCGCCTGGAGGTCTGAAGAGATTAGCGACTTGAGATGAGGTCCACCTGGAGATGAAGTCCGCGCTCACGGACGATCTTGGAAGCTGACGAGGTCAGCCGGTCTTGGAAGGAGATGAAGTCGGACGGCGGTCGTGCTGAAAGGACGACGAAGCCAACACAACACTGCAGTCACGGCCTGAGCAAATGGCGGATCGCTGGAGCTAGCAAAGAACAAAGCAAAGGAACAAAGACAACGGAGGTTCACGGAGGAGAACGCCTTGATGACGCACCGAATCGTCGGCTCTGATACCAAGTCAAGTGAGGGAGATGACCGGAGATGTCCGAAGACGAACGGAGATGGGAATGAGAAGAGAGGTGGCTGCTGCTCCTCTTGTTGTATTATTAAACTTAACAACTACCAAAAAACCCTAAAACATGTATATATATACAACCCTTATAAACCAGATCCATTAACCCGGATCCGTTAATGAACCCGAACCCGGATCCAATATGACTCACACTAACATTACATGTATTTTGTTATGAAGAAATCTTGCTATACCACTGTAATGTCTTGCCGAGATAGACAAGCTTGCAAATTTCAAGTTTTTTACAAATTTCACCTCACATGTTTGGGTTTTGTTTTCAGAGGTTTTGTATATCTTTTTTCTAGTGTTGGTCACTTCCTTTTATTTCATTTATTTATTTTAATTTTCTTCCTCCCAATTACTATATATATATATATATATATATATATATATATATATATACATATATATATATATATATGTATATATAGGGTTGTAAACAAGCAGAGCTTGCTCGAGCTGGGCCCAGCTCAAGTTCTGCTCGAAATTGTCTAGTTTGAGCTTGAGTGCGACTAGAGCTCGAAATTAGCTCGACTAAGTTTGCTTGAGCCCTGCTCCATTTTAATTTCGAATGCTCGAGTTTGGATCGATTTAGTTCAAAATTAAGAGCTCGATTATAATTTTGAAAGCTCTAGCTCGAAAAATAAAAACTTATGTATAAATTAATATTTTATTAAGATTTATATTATATAATAATATATATTGTTATGAGGGAAAAATAAGCTTTACACGTGGCATGATCCGGCTAGCCAAGGGTAACGGGACCATACTAGTAAGCCAACCCTCCCCTAGAAAGCAATGTGGAGATTCTCCCACGATTAGCCTACAAGGGAACGCTCGTCTGTATTGGTGTCAGGGACGATACCCTGCCTACGTAGGGACACTGTTGAGCACGTACTGACATACACACACTCACACCAAGTGTACGTGTCATCAAAGTAATAAATAACCGATAAGTACTTGGTCGAATCCACAAGGAGTGGGGTGTTTATCAAACTAAACCTACTAAAGAATTATGCTACTTCAGAGGATAACGATTAAGAATTGTCTTTAAGTCAGAAGATCAAATGGTTGATGGAAAGAGTAATGATGAGGAAAGACTGAGTGACAAGAATATAGGATTGCATGATGTCTTGGACGTGTTAAGATCTTCTCTTGTGATTAACGGTGATTTATTAAATTTGATAGCAAGGGCTAATCAATATAAGGCTACAATACTTATGTACACTCCGGCCATAGCCTACAGATTCCTTATGTCTAAGGAATATGCATATATTCCCTCTCCATATGTCTATGATAGAGGGTCAAGACATTATTAGACCTAGCCTAAATATTGATCATGGAAAGTCACTACATATGTCTATGCTAATGGAGTTGATCGGGTTGTCACCACCCTCTTCCATCCTATGATACGCAGTCATCTACAATAACATGAATATGACTTTAAGCCTAAAATATGTCATCACCTTTCGGTCCAAAGATTAACTAGATTCATACAAATGTTAGAATAGTTAAACGTTTACCATTGCTTGTCGGTCAAACAGTTAATCAAGACTACATCATAATCACACTGATCCCAATTAACAAACCATATAATCATAAGATAATTTAGGGTTTCATGTCCAATTCATCACATAACCCTAAAACAAACTTCTAGCCCAATATCATGGGGTTCACAACAAAAGATTCATAACATTCATTAACATAAACATCCATGTTCTTAAATTAAATGACAAAGTTTATAGATACTAAAGGACAATGTGGATCTTTGTCCTTATTGAGCCTCCCCTCTTCCTTGACAAGCACTTGCTCTCCGAATCGTCGACAATGCTCTCATCAAGCCCTACTCGCACCCTTGCAGCTGCCCTAGCTTGGACCACCACTCCTTGCCCGAGATTGGAAGAAAAATCATCAATACCGAGATGGGGCGAACCCTAGAAATCAACTTCTTTATATAGGTCGTGATCTGTGACGCGTCGCTCAAGGATGAGGAACGCGTCGCACGATGCCAGGTTTAAAGTTGCTGCGCTCCGAGCGACGCATCGCACAATTCCGAGTGACGCGTCTCATATTCCCAACCTTTGTCAGACACCTGCAGCACACGCACGACGCATCACTCCTGATAAGGTGCGACGCGTCGCTCAAGTCTGGTCCTGCTCTCCACCGACTCGTCACTGATCGCAGTGCGTTCTACTTCACTTCTAGGTTCACTCCTGTTTGTGTGGCTCTTATAACAGGCCGAAAATCGACCTTCTCTGTGACAATCATAATAATCTCAAATTAGTGCTTGTAATCAACATAAATCCTATAAAACTTGCATAATCTGAGTGAACGACAAAATATTTCCAATCTACAAGAATTGGAGCCAAACATGCATGAGATTCACCATGTAACGCACACAATTTAACTCCAAACATTAAGCTTATGGCCAACTCTCTTCCAACAGCTAACACACCCCCAAACTTGAACCATTGCTTGTCCTCAAGCAATGAAAAACTTAATACACACATGCAATAGCCAAGTTCATAAAATTTGGTTGCAATAAGAGTGGAGGAACACAAGATATCAAACGAGTACAAGTCTCAAATAGATATTCTACCCATTTGTACTTAGAACTTCAAAATTTATATTGAGCTTGTACTAATCAAGTATTGGATGTCATATAGATTAGTGCATGCCAAGTAAAATAAAATTTGAAGCACGAATCACCAAAGGTAGACTTTCATAACCTTCTACTAGTGAAAGATTCAACAGTCAGGGCAAGTTATTGCTCCCACTTCTTTGACTATCTCCTAACCTTATTCAATTTTGGTATTTATTTATTTGTTTATTCAATATATATATATATAGGGAAAATCCCTAGCTAATTTCAATGTATGATTTGATAATTGCAGCATGTTTGTGGACTAACTACAGCGGATGACACCCGATATAAGTGATATGCAAATAGACAAGAGCTTGATAATCAGTTTGCTAGATGGTTCGAACAATATGTAAGCTAAACTGAAATAAGCATAAAAATAAGTGAAATTGTGATGAGGAAAAGTTGATGTCTTGATGCCGGTAAACTAATGCACCCGTTTTGTGGCTTTTAAATTATAGGTGCAAGCTAATCCAATGGAGAACATCATACTACGACAACTTTCGCAAGGGCTGTTAAGATCAGTGAAATCACACAATGTGTATTTTGTGAACGACTACAAATTCCATACAGAATCTCATGCTTCTAGATCTCGCTCAATGAATAGTGGTGTGTCATTAAAGGAACAAACTATAGTGATAATAGTGGCGACTTCTATGGTCGTTTACAAGAAATATTGTTGTTAGAGTATCCAAGATTACCAATCAAGAGGGTTACATTATTCAACTATAAATGGTATGATCCAAGTCCGAATATCGGGACTAGAGAACATATGCAGTACAAGTTGGTTGATGTCAATATACGCCGAAAGTATGTACCAAGTATGAGCCATTTGTGTTAGCAATGCAAGCAATTGTACCATATCCAAGCATTAGAAGGGGCAACAATTATTGGTTGGTAGTTTGCAAGGTAGGTCCGAGATCGATGTTTGAATCACCTAAAGAGGCTAAAAACTTAAAAGTCGCATTTCAAGTAGATGTGGTTGAATCACATGAAATTTCTTATGAACGAGGAAGTTCAAAACCTGAATCATCCAAATGGTGAAATTATTGAACTTGAGGAAGATAAAGATAGTGAAATATCAGTAGAACCGGAATGGGAATCCTCATCAGGAGATGAAACTGATGAGGATGATGATGAAGATTATGAGGAAAGAAGTGATAGTGAATAGGCTTACATCATACTTCTTTTACTTCCTAGTAAGGGTGTTTGTTTCTCTGTTTTGTGTACTTGAGAGAAAGGCCACTCTGGTATGTTGATTTTGTAAGACTTTCCACATTGAAGGCAATATTGCCAATTTGTGCTACTATGTCTAGCCTTAATATTATTTTCCTTCATCACTTTTATCACAACAGTGAATTGGAACAAATTTTTGCTTATCACCACACTGAGGGCTCTTCTTTCTGTAAGGCCGAATAATAAAAAAAATTAAAAAAAGTCCAAAGATCAAGAAATTCTCACATTATTTTTGATGAGTTGGTTCACTTTCTGAAAGTTTAATCCTAAAAGAGAGATGACACAAATCATGGTACACTTTGATGGAGTTGTTTGATATTAAAAGCAAATTGAGCTCAAATGAGAGGGATACAGTACAGTATAATATGAACTTTTGACAAGTGAGAACAACTGACAGTGTGAGTGAGGTTTTATATGAATATTTTGGCATTGACAAAAATTTAAAGTTTGCTATGTTACTTTATTGCTGCCAATTAATTTTTTGGCTTATTGCAATACTTTTTCCCTCAACCAAATAATATGTGTCTGTTATTTCATAATGAGTTTCATGAATAATAATAATATTCATTTTTTGTTTCATTTTAGTCGATATGGCGCGAGGACAGGACATTAGGGGTGGAGCTGGTCGTATTGGCGGAGGGAGGGGATGAGATTCTAGACAAGATCCACTACTACTCACTCAGGATGCATCACTACGTCTTCCCACTATCACACACCACCTGAACAACAACCAGAGGTGATGCGTTTGGTACATGTTCCATCAGTTGCTTCAGCAAATGTTCCTTCTATACCGTCTGAGGATGCGCCGATTATTGGATTATCTCAAAGTAGTGATTCTCAAGCACAAACAAGTGTAAATATGAATACACCAGTTATCATGATTTTTTTTGTGAGTTTTGGAAATTAGAAGGGAAACATGTTGTTCATTGTTTGTATCTTCATATAGTCGGGTTTCTCTCTTTGCATATAGAGTTGGCAGTCAACTCACCTGGCAATCTCCCTAGTGCTTAAGTCTAGCTGGACCCTCCCAGAGATCACTCAACTTCTCTCACCAAATTGTATATGAATTCTCTCATTATATCTCTCCCTATATAGAGGGGAGTGTCCTAGTCTCAATCTAATCCATATTCTAGATAGAGATAAATCATAAATATTTTATAATTATCTCTATGAGATAAGTCCTTATCCAATTCAAATTCAAATGTTGAATCTTAATCAAATAAAAACTATGTTTGAGATAAAGACCAATCTAGATAAGTCCATATCCAATTCAAATTCAAATGTTGAATCTTAATCAAATAAAATCCATATTTCATATAAAGATCAATCATAAACAATTTATAATTATCTCTATGAGATAAATATTTATCTAATTCAAATTCAAACTTATAATCCGATTACAATCCATATTTGAGATAAAGATCTCTATGAGATAAATCTTGACCTAGTTCAAATTCAAACTTATAATCCTATTCCTTGACCTAATAGGTAATTACAAAAAAATCTCTTCACACTTTCATTCTAGTCCCTATAATCTTAGATATTTATGTATAGGTTTTGGGTGGATTATTACATACCACTCCACCCATTCATTTTCCAAGCGCCGCGCCCCGGTAAGCAGGACGGAGAGATGGTGAGGTGACGTGCATTAAATGAAGCGACAATTTTTACACGAAACCCTTGTGGACAGAATGGTAAATAGCTCACGGCACACACGATCAATTAAGGAAGGAAGGCATGGAGGAAGAAAAGTCACAAGAAAAGATAAAACTAAGAAGTTTATTTAAATAAGCATCAAGATTACAAAATTAACCCGATTCGTCGGAGGAAATGTACGACTACGAGACTTCATCTTCACCATCAACAAGAAGGGCCCCTTCGCGACGAGGACGAGCAAGGTGAGCTAACCCATTCATACATCCATTTTCCCCGGAGAATTTGACCTTGAAGTCTAGGCCACCAAGATAAGTGAAGACCAAGAAATCTCCGGCGGCGACAAAGTGGCTGTCAGGAACTCTCTCCATCCTTTGTCAACCAGAACCTCCCCGGATGCCTGAATCTGAGTCAACATGGCAACCTATACACGGTCGCTCGGACCCATTAAGTTGATCAGCCCAACAGGAACCTACCTAATGTGTTGACAAAAAGGCATGGTGGGAGTCGGAGATAATCAGTGTGGACATCGGGAGAACATAGTGGCAAAAAGATGGAAGACCCAAAAAAACCATGGTCTGTAAAGCTCCGAAAGGTGACATTCAGCGTATTGATCTCCCAACACTTATAGGCCCAACCTTGGGACACAGAGACTACACAAGGAGCTAATTTTGGGAGCCTTAATGGCGAAGAGTCCGTTGATCTACCTCCACGCCTCAAAAACTACTGCCTTAACACCCACTGCAGATTAAGTGAAAGGCAAGTCCGAATCTCGAAAGACTCGCGCAATCACCGTTTGATCACGGACTACGTCCAATCAATTCAAGGCCTAGGTACAATTCAAACTAATTCTTAGCGATCAATGCAACCACCGCCTTCAACCACTGACCCTTCTTCCCCGTATTGAGGCCACTGCTTACAATGAAATGCTTAACTTACTGGGCCAACCGATACTCGAGGCACACTCGCTCATTGACTGGCCTTAACCATAAGCATACTTGAGGGGGGTTTGATGATAGGGGGAATCTGGATGGACACGTGGCCTCAATCCGGGCTTACACTTGTAAGGATCCAGTACGTAGTAGATCCACCGGGTTCCCATCCCAGCTCGCCCGTCCTGATAATATCAAGGCAGCTGGCCCAATCAATAACGGAAGAGAGATCGCGGGGTGGATTAGGGCGGACAAGTAGGGTGGAGATCGGGGGCACGAATCGTGGGGCGGATAGGATCGAAGCCCGGTGATGGCTCGGTAAAAAAGGATAAAAGGAGAGGGAGACGAGAGACAAGGTACGCAACTCCTCATCACCACACCAATTGATAAACTCTCGCCCTCTCTGAGCTAATATATTTCCGCAAACTTGAGCGTCGAAGCATCCCCAGATGATGGGGTCGCCCCCAGTTCACTATGTTGTCTCAGTGCAGGTTGCCGCCATCTTCCTCTTCCTAGTATAGGCCGCGGTCCCATCTTCAAATAAATTCAACTGTTGATCGAAGAAGCTAGTTCTTATCTCGAGAGAGGACCGGTTTCTATCCTCAACATATTGCATGGATTCTTTTCAATAATTTGAAACAAAAGAATGGCAGATGAGAATGAGAGGGCCTGAGTATTGATGGTTCAAGTGGTGGCACATGTGTACACTAGGTAACGCATGCAACAAACACCTGACAACATCTAACGAGAAGACATCTCTTTGCTATTGCTTGCTAGAGAACAACATGCCCAAACAATTTCCTATATTTATATTTATGAATGTTATATATCCACCTCCCAAATAATTCATATTTAGCATTCAATGATAAGATTAAAAAAACCTGATAGAAAGATGAGAAATCAAAGGAGATCATATAGTCATGGATGAAATAAAGGTAAATCCCATGTGCAATTAAAGATAACTAAGTATAAATATTAAGACAATTGTGTTCCTTTGGTTCATGGTTTTGGTTCTTCTATCGTCCATTTTTTAAAAATATGTCTACACATCACGGACATGATCACTTTGAACTTGCTAATACTTTTTTTTTATAAATGTGGAAAACTCACTTTTAATTTTTGTAGAAAGCATGTTTTAGGCGTGTTATGATCCCTCGACATGACTACAAGAAAACTGAAAAATAGCTACGTGTCGCTAACAGCGAGGGAATGGCGAGGGAGAATTTTCCGTTGCTATTTTGATGCTAATATTACCGACGGATTAGCGAGGGATTCCATCCCTAGCTATTTAGCAACGGCAAGGATTCCCTCGCTAGTCCTCGGTAAACTTTCTTTAGCTATATTCCCAAGCTATTTAGCGAGGGAATATGTTCCCTCGCTATTCCTTAGCTATATTCCCTGATTTTTTTAATTCATTCTCTCACTATTCCGTAGCTATTCCGTCGCTAATAGTTATTTACCACCAATATATATATTTATTTGTTGGTCCACCATAGTACAAATTTAGCTACCAACTATAAATTTATAAGCACCTGAAATAAAATTTAAGCTTAAGTATTCAACATAAGCATATAGAAGAAAAAATACAATTAATGCAACTGAAATTCATATTACACCATTAAGTTTTGAAGGTTACATAAGATTCTCATCAAATTCTCCTTATAATGTCATCTTTGCATTGTTTGATCATTCACCACATTCTTTGCTGACCGATAAAAAAAAAAAAATACAACTTCCGGTTCCAGCAAGAGAGAGTGCATGTGGCAACCAACTTTCTTTGTGAAAATAACTCTTTCATGTTAGTATTATCAAGAGATTCTTTCATCATGTTATGTATAAACTAGTAATAAAATGTTACTTAAAGGAGAGAAAAATTCTATGCAGTGGAATATTTTATGGCATGAACACCAAAACCTACAAAGAAAATTTGATATTCAAGCTTAATGAAAATCCTTCAATTATAAGTTAAAAGTTTATTTCTAATTGCCATTTATGTTAATTAATTTTCACCTTATTATTAGATTGCATATAGTGTTAGAAATTTTTATTTGAATTAAAGAAGATGTATAAGTAAAAGATTTAAATAATTACATCAATTTATAACAGAATTAACTGAAAAAACCAATCAATAAATACATGAACTGATCACCCACATATGACTCATGAGCCAGCATTCTCATGTGCACTGGCACCTTTTTTTTCACTCTCTCCTGAATCTTCTCTCAAGAGACAAACAAAACAGGACCCACCCCTCCTTAGTGAATGTGATCACTCCCTTAAAACCCTAACAAGTCAAGCTATTCATGTGCCAAAGCAAATGCTTGCATGTGATGTGCTCATCCTTCCATCCTTCTTTAACAAAAACCCTATCCTCTTACCATCTCTCACTGTAAAACAATCCAAAATACATTCACTCTTTAGTGCATCTTCCCAAGGTTTTAGTTAGCTAGATAACAAGCAACTGCATTATATATATATATATATATATATATATATATAGAGAGAGAGAGAGAGAGAGAGAGAGAGAGAGAGAGCACCTCTGACAAGTCCATATGAGGATTCTAATGAAACAAGGAGTAGATCATCTGCTCATGTTCCCTTAAAAGCCATACAAGCCTTGTGATGTAAGGCCCACACTCCACAAGTTCAAAGCATGAAAACATTTGATTTTGTTCTCATAATTGAGAGATGGATGGAGAATAACTTGGCAACAAATGACAGTAGAATCATTGGCCACACAAGGTTGGGCCTATTGTGGCTACTGGCCCACAGTCTTGTCGCCGTAGATCGATGATCGGAAGGCTCTCATCACCCGTCGACATGACATGCTTCCATGTCCATCAGGGTCAAGTATCATGACCCAACATGCTGGTAGTGTGCTCTGAATGTTCACTGGATCCTGGTCTTGTATATATATATATATAAAGAGGAGTGAGAGAGTCTTGAGTCTAGACATTCAAATCAGGGAGAACATGCCCAAGCAGCAAAGATACAGAGGAGTCAGGCAGAGGCACTGGGGCTCATGGGTCTCTGAAATCAGGCACCCTTTACTGTAAAACTCTCGAACTTTGCTTACTTCTTCTCATGTTGCATGAAAGATATATATTGATAGAGAGTTTGTTAATGCAGGAAGACTAGGATTTGGCTAGGGACATTCGAGACGGCGGAGGATGCGGCGAGAGCCTATGATGAGGCTGCGAGGCTCATGTGTGGGCCGAGAGCGAGAACAAACTTCCCGGCCAATCCAAATGAACCGAACCGATCATCGGTTTTATCGGCAAGCCTCATTGCAAAACTTGAGAAGTGTTGTGGAGCTTTGAGTGAGGAAGTGAAGGCAAAAGAAGAGGAGGAGGAGAAATGTTTGGATGATGAATGCATTGAGGAGATGATTCAGGAGCTCATTTATTATGGTTCTGTGGAGATTTCTTCCAGTACTTCATCTTCTACTTCTTTTTCATCAGCCTGAGTACATTAGCATGCACTTGTGTACATAGATAGCAACCTTTTGGATGTACTTCTTGATGTCCATTATGTAGATGAAAATTGAGTTTTCATTGAGAGATATGAATGTTATGTACCACCTGTGGTTGAACTGAAGTCTGTAAAATTTATCAACAAACACTTGCCGATTGAAGTCTCAGGATTCTGTGGAACAAAAGACGCAGCAAACCAAACTAGAAATTCAGAAGGTTGCATTGAAGCAAAGCAGAAATGTTAATCTGAAGGTTATGTACATGTAAAGGAGGGATCCGGAACACTGATTACAGATTATGAGAATTCTCACACCCTGCCGATAATTTTTAAAAAAACGAAAGCCATTGATTAAGCACATGATTCTGGGGTACCACAGGCCAAATTATGAAACAAAGAGGTCAACATGGTTAAGTTGGGATCGCTGTTGTGTTTGTTCCAAGCAGCTTCAAAGCACGAGCCCTGGCACCTGATAGACAAAAATATTGGATAAGGTCTGTCGCCATTGTGAAATAACGAAAGATATTTTTATAAATTTTGATCTGTTTTACTTTTGAAGCAAAATCAACGTCTGCATGATGTGACTGCGGATGACTTCCCGACTCTTTTTCGTTGCAGATTCCTTGTAAAGTTGAATGAGCTCATCTACTAATCTGGTGGAATACAGGGAAATGAACTGTCAGGATACACAATGAGATAAGCTTAATCTTCTTTGAGGTCAGAAGTTGATAAGACTAAACTCGCCTCTGAAAATAAGGAGATTTCCTGATCCATGTTAATTTGATAATGGCATTAAGTCGTTCCAACACCTGTAAGTCAAGGAAACAGCTAAATTCTTCAACAATTGTTGTTTAGTCCATCGCCTTTTGGGTGAAAATTAAACTTCAAAACCAACATTTTTCTTTTAGCAGAGTTATGTGCTGATGCTAGGTTAAGATTGGTTACTATATGGTCTGGTTAGATTTTCTTAAAATAAGAAATGATGATAATGAAAGTGAAATACAAGACATCATCTAGTAACAAAATGATGCATTTGCTACTCACCAGAATCACTGTTTTATCATCATCAGCATGCATCCAATGAAAGAAAAGAGAGAAAATCCTCCGGAAGTGTGCCAACAAAACAAGCCCCATGGCATTAAATACTGGTTCAATGAGAAGAAGCCATGCAACACGCCGTTCTTTGTTCATAGGTTGGCGCTCCAAGTGACCTAGCATCTCATTCAGAATTTGCTCAAACCTAAATTTAAGATTATGTTACTACACCGGATAACAACAAATAGAACATAACTAGAAACCTAAATAAGCACACAAGTAGGAGGCTGAAAACTTGACAAGTAGGCTTTAAATTCAAAGCAACTTTTGTATTATTGAGTTTAACAATCTGATGCATATTCATATCCTTGGTTTTATTGCATCATGGGACTACAATAACCAAGCCTTGTAGATTCCATGATACATAATTTGTCTACATGGCAAATGAAACCATACATTTTTTGTCTGATTTCAATATAGCAGCATTACATCATCACACTTTTTTAAAAAAATAAATGTGGACAAGCCCGTAGAAGTACGCTAGAGGCATGGTTCAAACCCTCAACCTTTCCTGTGAGAGGGAATGGACTAATCAACTTTCCTTGTGAAAGTTACATCATCACACTTTCAAGGTGAACATATTTGCAATTCAAAAGTCATAAGACTACCAACTTCATATGTTCCCAAACATAGAGCATTATCAAAATCAAAGCTGATTATAAAAGATAAATCAATTGACCTGGCCATTCTATAAGTGGAACTCCAAGTGCTGCTACTCAGATATGACAATAGCTACTACAATGTGACAAACATTCAACTGAAGAGAGCATGGGCACATACCAAGAGCTCCGAGGATTCTTTCCCTCCATAAAAGTCAACATAAGCACAGACACCTCAACTACAAGATGCCATAATTCATCACTTGAAGCAATATTCCGGCAGCAGGCATCAAGAATTGCATCTTCATACCATGCTAACTCAGCCACAGTAACGTTCTTCGCGACATGTATAAAGGTAACCATTCCCTGCTCCTGAATCAAGCACAGGTAGATGGCTAAGATAAGTTCTATACAAAGCACAGAAAAAGTTTTGTCCAAAAGTCAGTCAGAAATGGCAATTAACCTAAATAACAAAAATTTACACTTAAATTCACCATATTAGGTTGAGAATCAAGGGATAATCAGAAACATCTTAAGGACTTAAAGCTTATGCAAAGCAAAGTGGAGCCAAGTGATATCTAACAGTAATACAAGCGAGTGTACAAATTAGAGTACTTCAATCTTTGATTTAATGCTCGAGTTACTTCACAATTTTTTCTCAATAAATCAAACAATCACATTCATAAAAAAAATGAAGTAATAACAATAGTTTTCATTGCATAAAGCCAGACAGGACTTATCCCACCTAAATAACCCTTTTCTGTGAAGAGGACAATAAAACTACTATCACTACCGCGGTCCACTTGGTCCGATGGTAAAGGGTTCCGTAGCCTTGCGTGGGTTCGGCGTCGCGGGGGAGTCTGTGGCGCTCACATTGCCCCCGGTGAGCAAGTTCTCCCCTTTGTGCGTGCCAGGAGTCGATCCCGGGTCGCCCCGCCCCTGGATCTTAATTAGCACTGGGCTGACCAGTTGCTCGTTACGACCAAAAAAACTACTATCACTGAACTGGGGGCGGACAAGGCCACAGGACCTAACGATTTCCCAATAACTTTCTACCAACATGGTTGAGAATTCCTCAAAGCAGACCTACTCAAACTTTTTGAGGATCTCTTCCAAGGGACAACAAATATAGAAAGACTAAATTGGGCACACATCATACTCATCGCCAAAAGTAACACCCCTGCTAGCATCAAGGACTACAGACCCATAAACCTGCAAAATTGCTCTATAAAAATCATTACCAAAATACTAGCAAACAGGATAGGATGAGGGGGCATCATTGGAGATCCTTTGGATGAATCACAAACCGCTTTCATCAAAGGAATGATGATACACGACAACATAGTCGCATCAGAGGAGCTGATCCACAAAATGAAGCACAGTGACTCCAATGGGACACTCATCAACATTGACTTTGAAAAAGCCTTTGACATAGTCGACTGGGGCTTCCTGCTTCCTCTTTGAAGTCATGCAAGCAAGGGGTTTTGGCCTCAAATGGATCAGATGGATCCAAACAATTCTTATAAGCTCCAAGGCCAAGTTCATTATCAACAGAGTGCCAACATGCTACATAAGGAACATAAGAGGGCTACGACAGGAGAACCCACCATCCCCCCTCCTCTTTACCTTCGCAATATATGTCATTTCCACCATGTTCAAAGAGACCACAAGGTCTTGTTTATACAATGGGATCAGTTTAGGATCCAACAGGGATGATGACATCACTTCACAACACTACAGAGATGGTTTGTTAATCTTCTGCACATGAGACTTGGCCCAGTTCAGAATATTGAAGTTTATCTTCTATCTTTTTTTAAAGGTTATCTTGGTTGCCTATTAACTTCTCCAAGAGTGTGATAATTCTCCTTAAGACACAGGGGCACACACCCCAAGATATTGCCTAAAATTATCAACTTCACTATCGCACCACTACCAATAAAATACCTCGGTGTGACAATTACGGGGGGTAGACCAAGGAAAGACGACTGGAGTGAAATCATCTCAAACCTTAAAAAAAATAGCCTCTTGGAAGAGGAAATTCCTATCTATGAGAGAAAGAGTCACACTTATCAACTCACTGATATTCTCGATTCCCATCCACTGGATGTCCATGTATTGACTTCCACAATGGGTAATATCCCAAATTGATGTGATACACAAAGACTTCCTTAGAAAGGGCAGATACCAAATCACATGACTGGCAGCGTCCTGTGCCAATCAAAGGAACATGAGGAGAGGGAATCTTAAACCAATTCAATGGGGTACTGCTTGGGAAATGGTGGTGGAGATTTCTCATCGACAAGACGGGGATCTATCTCAAGATCATTAAAGATGCCTATTTCAAGATTACTTTTTTTGACCCCTACAAAAATGTACCCACACAAGCCTCCTATTTCTGAAAAGGAGTATGCAAGGAAAGAGCACCCACCTTGCATAAGATCATAACTTATCCAAGGATAGATCAAGTCATAAATATGTGGTGTGGTAATTGGACACAAAGATAGTCATCGTAGAATCTATTCCCCACCTCACAACCCTTGATCCAAAGGAAATCAACCTTAATCCAAAAAGTTCTAATTTCTCAACAAGGAGGGATCCTCATCCTAAAACCTGGCCCTTTATCACAAGTGGAAACTAGATAATTTGACCTACTGCTATAACACCTAGCGAAACTCTAGGAGACAGCGAAAGACCGGAAGAAATGGAAATTAAACGTTGTAACCACTTTCACGGTAAAGTCAGTGCACCATTTTAGAATAGACGGAGGGCTTAGGAATGACCTTAAAACAAGTTTCTGGAAAGTTTAGTGCCCCTTAAAAATCAAGCTATTCACCTGGCTAGCACTGGAGGAGGACCAGATTCTCACACTACATAATCTACACAAAAGAAATTGGAAAGGAACCCAAATTCATTACTTCCCGTGCCCAGCCGCTAAATAGAATATCTTGTACCTCTTCCTTAACTGCCCATTCACATAAAGCATATGAGAAAATTATCAAGGCATGTATGGCCTGAATTCTCCCATAACTCACTACTTGACATATAGGGTTCCAACTCTCTCACAAACAAAGTGCATAAGACTTTGAAAAGAAGATGGGAGATTATGACGCTGGAGAGAAATAAGTGATGTTTTTAAGAAGAAAACATGTTTTCTTATAGATCATTCACAATACTAACTTTCTCATATTATCTTGGTTTGATGTAGCACATCCGTCGAAGAAATCAAAATTGGAGACAGCTCAATCACTAGTTAAATGAAACCATCAATTCACAAAAGGCGCTACATCCACAATAGGGGAGGAAGACGGAACATAAGGAAACACCTAACAACAATTAAGGAAGTAGCAGGACCCTTTGTACTATTTTTCTTTGCAATGATCATGAAACAAAGGACCCTATGTAAGGGCCTTTTTAGATTAGCTTTTTTTTCAGTCCAGAAGCGCTTTTTTATAAGTTAAGCGTTTCTAGGCTCAAAAAACATGTTTGGATTAGCTTTTTAAAAAAGCAGAGGCTAAAAAAAAAAGCTCAAACACGGCTTTTTTCAGAATCTAGTCATGTGGTGCTTCTGAAAAAAACAGTTTTGAAAAAAGCTTTTTTTTTTATAAGTTAAGCACTTTTTTTGGAAACCAATCCAAACAGGCTCTAACACTCTATTAAAACTCATAAATAAATTATAGTTTATCCACTTTTTTAAAATAAATAAATAAATAAAAGGAGAACATCAATGACACAAGCTCCTGACCCATTTCCACAATCTAAAAAAAAAAAATTGATTGACGAATAATGTATGAATATCTCCATTACCTTCACTTCTGGAGACCAATGATCCAATGCCGTCAAAGCACATGGAATCAACAACCACATTATTTTCCCCAAATTCGGATACAATACCTGAATTTACACCAAAAAGATGGGAAAAAAAATCAAACTTTCATCAAAACCGAACATACAATGAATTCTCTAAACTTCGCATCAAATCTCCAAAAACTTCACAAAGTTTATCTTAAATTCAAGAAATAAAAATGGTAACTTTTGATCAATAGCAAGGTTTTCAGAGGGGAGAAAAACAGCATACCTGGCTCGCAAGCCACCTGAACTGATGCGCCGCCAAGACGGCACAAGCAACGGGCGCCTTCGCTGAGGCCGCCACCACCTCCTCGGAATCAGGATCAATACAACTCTCCTTAATAACCTCCTTCAATTGTACCACCACCTCCGGCATCATCTCCGCCACCATCTCCCTCTCAGAAGACAACCCAACGGCGACGGCCATCTCCCGTAGCGCCAATATCGAGGCTCTCGCCAGATCCCCTGGAATCCAATATACCGCCGGGAACTCCACTCCCTCGGACGCCGCCATTGCAGCGCAGCAGAGGATGAAATCCCTGATCTCGACCCGGAATTCATCATCGGAAACCTGATTCCGATGGGGAAGAAGGTCTTCAAGGAGAGATTTGATGGAGATTGCGGAGCCCTCCGGCGGGGCGTAGGGGGTCTGTGATAGGGATTCGCGGATAGGAGAAGAGAGCCTACACAAAATGGGAGTAAGAATCGATTAAAGGAGTTGAACAAGAGCGAGAAAATAAGATAGTTGTTACCGGAGAAGAAGGGAGCGGGGCAGGGAATAGCAGCGGGGTGGAATTGCCGCCATTGGAGTCGAGCTTGAAGCTCGGGGTTAGAGTTTCAGTTTTATTTGTAAAATTCACTAAATAAGGGGGTTATTTGCAAAATTGCAGACATGCGTTAGTGTTACTCTCCTCCGCGGAACATCACATCATATGGCCCGCGTGCTTCTACTATGCGTATCTAGCATACTCTCATCTGTACCACTGCTTTGTAAATTATTTACTAAAATATCCTTTTCCGTGTATGCCCTAGTCCCATTTCAGTGGCACAATTGTTATTATCTACAGTTTAAAGCCCAATGTTTGTGTTTTAAAGGAAGACTCCACTCCCTTTCAGACTGCACTCGAGATAGAACCGAGGAACAATGCCATTGGAAAGTGGAAACCATGGTCGCACCCAAAACATTGACCAGAAAACCGACTCGAGCCTTCGCCTCGTTCTGGTTCTTTTCTTGGAATGAAAGTTCTGGTGACGTTGATTCTTCGCCAGAGATTTAAAAGGTCCTACTTCACTCCTCTCCCACCGTTGGCGAGCTCGAGCTTGAGCTCTGGATCCCCACGAACTCTCTCTCTAAACCCTAGCCCTATAATCTCGGCCATGGCGGCATCGCCTAAGCCACGGGAGGCGACGCCGCCGCCGGTGATCGGAAAGGCTGGGAGGTACACTGTCTTTATCACCCCACCACCGACGCCGAGGCCCTCCTCCATCTCCCCCGAATCCCCCAAACCCCCAAGACCCAGCCCCAGATTGATTCCTAGCCCGCGTCCTGTAAATGTGTCCGCTTTTCCGGTGAAGGATCCGCCATCGCCCCCACCACCGGTTCAGGTGCCGCCGCAGCAGTTCGACAAGCCAGCATCGCAGAAGGGATCCACATCAACGTTTGGGTTCTTCTGGGACGCTATCTCCAAAGTTCAAAATGGTAACTTTCTGGTGATCTAGGTTTTGTTTTGAGTTCCTAGGTTTTGAGGTGATTTGTGGATTTGTTTCTATGTAAGCTCACTCGAGCTTGGATGAGTACCTGGCTGACTGGTTTGGCCTCAACCAGTCGAAGTACCAGTGGGCGTTGAATGATTACTATGAGAACAAGGGTTTAGTAAGTATTTTTTTTCTCTTTACATTAATTGGATTTCTTTAAGCTTGTAGATTTCAGTGGAAGATCTGACTGCAAGTGCTTGTAATATGGTGTTAAATCGCTTGAATTACTGTTAATTGTTTTCTATCTTTCTGACAAAAATAGCTTTTAGCTTTGCGAAATCTGTAGTTTTTTGCCTCGTTTGTGTGATTCTAGAGGAACCTGTGGTTTTTTTTATATTTAATTTTCTGAACTGAATGGTTGCGTACGATCTCTGCATTGTAGATTTAAAGTGGAATGGAATCTGAATTGTTGAGTTATGTTGACGTGTCTCATAGTATTAAAAGGTTACATTCTCATGCTAGTTAATGTCTCTTTGAAGGAGATCTGCTTGACAAAGATTCCTTTATACCCTATTGGATATATTCCATTCCCCCTGTTTTGAATTTTGTGTTTGCAAGTTGCAATTTATTTTATTGTTGTTTAAAGTTTTGATTGTTGTGATTTATTCATGACACTCTTTTGGTTATTAATTAATCTTTGTTTGGAGGACAAGCTACAAAAAGATGCAAGTGTTACGCACCATGTGGACCACAATTTTGTTATTTACAATAATGAGTGTCAACATTAGTCATTAGTGGCTCACTGAAAGTTCTTGTGGTATCATGGGTTCAAAATTGATTCAAAACAATGTAACAAACATACAAAAGTATTTTTTTGGTATCCATGTGTAAGATGTTTTCTGTCGGGTTTTTTTTTTTTTTTGTGTGTCACTACCCTTAAAAGACTTGTGCAAATGATTTCTTGACTTTTTTTATTGCAAAATGAGTTTCCTTTTGTATTGTTGTTTTCTTTCTCCTTTATTTCCAGATTCTTTTAGGCTTCTTCATATTCTTCTAGTTCATAGAAGTATTAAGAGCGTTGAAGTTGTCTTCCACAAGTGGCATTGCCAATTCATGATCGTAAACGAAGACCAAATTCTATTTTCTTCAAAGGCTTAATGAAATGCCTTGGTAATACATAAATGGTTTGATGATGTGGCTATGAGCTCATTGTCAGGAGTCCTTGATCAGGGAAGCCATAAACATATTCACCTTTCTCTTCATGATCTGAAATACACATCTGCATGTAACTCTGAGCAATCATCTGAATATCAGTCTTTTGCTCAACTTGAAGTATCTTGTCATTCACTCTATCTGTGCCATGCCCCATGGCTCCACTTTCCACTAGATCAATGGGAGAAAAAGGTGATCTTACTATGTTCTTGTGCTCTTAAGTTGATTTTACCTGATTATAATCATTGCTCTTCAAATTCAATCTTCAGAATCCTAATCTTTTTCTTTTTGGTAGAAACAAAAAATTCATTATATTGAATTGCATGTTACATTGACAATTTGAGTAGAAACATCTAAAATTATAACTGTAGAATCATTCGATTACATGAATCATGAGTCTGAATGTAGATAAGCTCCCTACCTTTACAAGCACTAGTATTCAAGGTCTCTCTTCAAGTATCACGAATCTCTGTAAATTTTTATGCTTTTAAACCTTTTCTATTCAATTGCAGGATAAAGATGACAGTAAACAAAAAGAGATTGCTACAAAAGGCCGAGCAGTGTGACAACATGATCCACATTTCTCAGGTAAAGCTCGTTGTCGACCTATCTGTTTTATCGAGACTTCTATCGCCCATCATTCATTTAATATCTCAACTTTGCAGAAAAAGCGCTCGGCTCTTATAATTGATCATCAAAATTCAAAGGTAGTGAGATATATATACCATGTGTTTTTATCTATCAGCAAAAGCAGGGAAGAGATCTCCATCAAATTCAAGGAGATTTAATGTTGTTGTTTCATTATCAAGCCTCGGTAGCTATTTCTGTTTTAGCATCTTAATGATGAGGTATAGAAATCAGAGACAGAAATCTTATCTTTGAATTGTCCTGGCTTCTTGCTCATTTTGTTGATACCCTCTTGGGTTTCTCTAATGTATTCTGTCTCTCAATTCTCATGTGATACATGCATGGCCTACTTTGTGTGGTCGATGTGATTGATCAACAACCCACTGTTGTCCATCTTGTGATTTTCCTGTCTTGTTTACTTGTGTTTTTATTTATTTATTAATCTAAACGACCTCTACGTGTTCACTTTTCAATTTTTCATTTATCTTTTGCATGTTTGCACGGATTTCACACATAAATTTTGTTTTTTATATTTTGAAAAATGTAGCTGAATTTTACAGGGAGGTAATGAGAATAGGATTAAAATTAATTTTGGTCCCTGTCCCCAATGTTCATTTTCGTTATTATATTTTAAAAATCTTTGATATGGTCCTTGTATTTAAGAGTTTTTGTTTAAATAGATCTATAGTACTGACATGGTAGCATAGGTGATATATAAATTAAATATGATTAATTTTTTATTTCACATGATATGTCATGTCATCATTTTAAAAAAATTGGTTTATTCGAAATCTATTTTGTTATGTCATGATAACATGTCACATCATCCTAATCTTGTCACGTAAATTGTCACGTCAAAAATATTTATCACACATGTTATACAAACAAAAATTTTATAATATAAGGATTGTATTGAAGATTTTTAAAATATAAGGACAGAAATGAATATTGGGTCAAAATAAAATGGAGTTTATCTATGAGGGTATATAAAATTGGGGGAGATTTTTACAGACCAGGAAGATTTAGAAAGATAATGGCACCAAACCGTGGGATGCGCCTATGTGCAAATTGGATGTGCTCCAAATCAGGTGCCGAGATTTCTTCGCACCAGTTTGCATCCGAGCACGGCACTAAAAAAGCTAATGACACGTCAGCAATTATATAAAAGCTTTCACAGTGGTATATGGAAATATGAAAAGTGTGGGGAGTTTTCTGCAAATATATGAGAATAAAGGAAAAGAATTTGCAAAGAACCACCAGATAACACTGGCATATATAGATGTATCATGTATATATGTAAATATGATATATAGAAATAAGTATTGAATTATATATTTTACAGGGATAGATATGCAAATTGTTTCTTTTTTAAAAAAAAAAATGTTTACCTGTGGCTGTCAGTGCGTCAACGGAGTCCTTTTCCATTCATTAGAAATAAATTCTGACTAGCAAATTGCAGGAAGCACCCTATAAAAAACAATAATTACATGGAGGTGGAAAACTAAACAGATTAGAGGTCATCCCTCTCGCCGCTTCAAAGTCTCTCCTCGCGTCCTCTTCAAACGCACTCCCTTTCGTTCTTTCTCTCTCCGAAGCCGTCGTTTTCTCTCTCTTTTTTTCCTTCCTCTCTTCCTCTTCCTTCTTTCACGTTCTCACGCGCTAGAATTTTTCGTGGGTTAGGGTTTCCGATTCCCTCCACACTGCGCGCACAGTCCGCTGTTGTTCACCTTTGAAGCTCTTGCAACGAGGTTCCCGGCTCAACCTTCTTTCTTCCTCTTATGTTTATAATTGATCTGATTTGTTTGGATATATCAATTGCTTTTTCGCCGATTTGATTTTTTATATTTTATTCTAATTATAGATACCGGGGGGATTTGTGGATTAGTATAATCAAGAGGAGTTGTTTTGAGTAATTATCTTGAAATGGTTTAGGTTGAGAAGAGATGCAGTTTGAATCGAAGGAATTGATGGGTAGAGATGATTTTAAATAATAAATCTTGATAATCTTGTGTTTCTTCTGTATGCTGATCAATTGATAGATAGATATGATTAAAATGAATCTACATGGGTTTTGAGTTGATTTGAGTATTGTATGAATAAATTGAAAGGTGAGAATTTTAATCTGGAAACTGAAAAGTTTTAATACTGGTTGGAATAACATTGGAGTTGCTTTTTTTGACATGGTTGGTTCTATTTGGTGCAAGGGATGGTGAGAATGGTGGTGGTGTGACTCCAACATTAACCCATTTAGCTAATTAGATGGATGAAAGGACATGGAGATTCTTGTGATGTTCAATTTGTAGCACAGAAATATAACTTTATTTTTCAGGTAAGTTTAATTAAGATGAGTAGGAAAAGGAGTTACTGAGAATAGGGGTTCAAATTATCATAGTAAAGAAATCATTATGAAATAAGGCTGTGTTTGATTGCCACTATTTTCCATGAAAAACATTTCCATGAGTGATTTTCCAGCCTTTTGAGCTGTTTGATTGCCAATATTTTCCGTGGAAAACTTTTCCACAAACCCTGTCACGTGACCCTATTTTCCATCAAATTGGTGGAAAACTTTTCCTGCCTCCCCCCATAGGAAAAGTTTTCCAGGGAAAACAGAGGGGTTTTTCTGAAAAAAAAAACCAAATAAAAACTGACGGGTTCCTCTCTCTCACGAACGCAACACCCACCCATCGAACCCTAGAATCCATACAAACCTCCGCCGACCTCCATGGAAAATAATAGATTTTCCATGGAAAATAAGAGCAATCAAACGGCAAAATATGAATTTTTCATGGAAAATGTAGCTGGAAAATATTGTCAATCAAACAACCACTTTCTTATTTTCCACAAAAAACTTTTCCATGGCAAACTTTTACATGGAAAAGTTTTTTTTTCCATCCAATTTTCCATCTTGCAATCAAACACGGCCTAAGAGAAATTATATTGAAAATTTCTCAGCCCCATGGAGATTGATGTCCACCTATGATTGCGGAGTCTGAATAAGGTGTCCTTAGTAACATATTTCAATATTTTCTTTCCTGAGAGTTTAAAAGCTTTATCGGATCAGTGAGTTGAGGTCAGTCCAAGAGCTGGTCAGATAGGATTTAGGTGATTGTTCTAGGAATTCCATTGTGCTTGTTGCTTCAATGAGTTGTGTTTGCTGAGAAAGAAAAGACAGAAACATGGAGAGCTTTTGAGTTTTGGCAAGAGATAAACATATCTCTTATAATGTTCATCACTTGTTTGCAAATATATATATATATATATATATATATATATATATATATATATATATATATATATATTTTTGTTATCTACCTGTGTATAACTTAAGTTGATATTTTCAGCTTATATGCAGTATTTTAGAAACATGGACAGTGAATGTTTAAGAGAGAGAGACAGAAATTGCTAAATCTAGATAGAATGGAATACTACTTTTTGTATTGCTCTTTATCCTCTTCCATCTGCTATCTGTTCAGTAATTTCTGATAGCATACACATGATCAGATCTGATACCATATTGGTAATAATTTTCTCATTTATAGTATTTTAAAAAAATGTTTTATTGGGAATTTGTTCTTGACAGATCAATGCCTTTCCCTTGGTATTGATGTGCAACCAAGGAAGCTGAGTATGGCAATAAGATCCCCGTCCAAGAGGGTGATTCAATCCTGCTCTTTCAACTTCGAGGATGAACAGTTGAAAATTGACTGGGATGATGTGATTTGCCCCATCTGTTTGGACTTCCCTCATAATAGTGTTCTTCTACAGTGTTCATCTTATGACAAGGGTTGTCGTCCCTTTATGTGTGATACAGATGGAACCCACTCCAACTGTCTTGACCGGTTCAAAAGTGCTTATGGAATGTCTAATGTGGCAAAATTCTCCTTGACCACAACCCAGTTTTCTGATCAAAGAAGCCAGTCCATTCAACCATGCTTGGAAGACCGCCCAACATGCCCATTGTGTAGAGGAGATGTAACAGGGTGGGTTGTCATTGATGAAGCCCGTGCACAATTGAACCAGAAAAAAAGATGCTGTGATGAGAAACAATGTTCATTTGTTGGCAACTATATTGAATTACAAAAACACATTAAGCTAAAACACCCCCATGCTCGCCCATCAGAGGTGGACCCTGCACACCAGCTTGATTGGGAAAATTTTCAGCAGTCCTCTGAAATAGTTGATGTGCTGAGCATTATACATTCTGAGGTACCACATGGCGTGGTGCTAGGGGATTATGTTATTGAGTATGGGGACGTAGAGACGGGGGATGAGTATGAAGATTTTCCACAGAATAAAGGTAGCTGGTGGTCATCCTGTATAATGTGTCAGGTATTTGATAAGAGGGCCTCAAGAAACCAACCAAGGTCCAGAACAAGTGAACAAAGGAGAGGTAGCCGTCGATCGAACTCCACTTCTTCCAGTCTGGATGATGTTTATAGAACATCCATTGATATTACAGACTATAGATACAATGGAATGGATGATGACTTTGCAGGAAGAGTTGGTGGGCCAGCATCTAGGGGAAGTGAAATTCACCACAGGTTTGCTTGAATATCTTTCTATTTGAAATCGTATTTCTTAGTTATTAGTAGTACTTTTCTGCATACCCAACTTGGTCCACGATTTTGTTTGATTGACCTGAAGGCTACCTTTGTTGATTTCAGTCATCGATCCTATCCAGTCATATATGTTGATTGAATCACCTTATGGTCTTTCTTTGATTTATACCAAAATATCCTATTATATGTTTGGAAGTTCAAAGGGAAATATGAGAGATCTTGTCCAACTCGACTCTTTTCCCATCGTTTGGACTAATGTTTCTCATCTCCAATAGAGTCATATGTACCATCTACAAATTCTACATTGTAATTTCAATACAAAGACATACCTTTAGTGATCCAACTCTAACATACGGGGAGGCAACTTTTTTTTTTTTTGGTTAATTATGGACAAGCCACTTTTTATTTTAGTAAAATGAAGTATGCTTCGATCCCTCACCCTCACAAGGCCCTCACCCCTCCTTGTGAGAGGGAGTATGATAACCAACATTCTTTGTGAAAGTTGGTTGGAATTGCCTGTTTTGATCATGTTTGCTGGGAATTGTCTCACTATGATATTCACATATACACTATTTGCAGGCATAGGCGCCGCAGGTCTCGTGTCCACTACCGCTGATAGGAGACCATCTGCAGCAGCAACATCATGTGAACTGGGCTGAGATTTTGTTTTCCCCTTAATACCAAGATCTCTTGGTTTCTATGTCTAGGACAATCTGTATATATAAATCATAGTATCTCATTTTCCAGTTTAAGTTGATTCTTCCAGTTAAATGCCCCTCTCAGTCAGCTTTATCATAGACTCTGTTATTTTGTCAGATCTTGGGTTGTTCAAATTGAGGAAGTACAGATGATGGAAAGAAAACAAGCAAATGTACTGATAAATTTTTTGTTTTCATCATATATCATTTTCTTTTGCCTCTGTTTTCTTCAATGTGACTTGTGTGGTTTGATCTCTTGGGTGCTTGCTTTGAATCCTTGCATTGCTTTTCATCATATATCATTCTGTTTCCTCTGGTTTTTAACATGTATGCCCTTGTAAAATATTATTTTTAAAAATATCCTACACATATATATACACAGACATGTTATCTGACCAACTAAAACTGATGTTGTAAAAGGACTTTTGGGTTTTTGATTTTAATATTGGAGGCATTAACATATAAGTGCATTAGTGCCATTTGGTATTCTTTGAGAATCAATAAATTAGTAACCTATGTTGATTTTACCTTAGGAGTGTAGTGCAAGATAAAAGACTACAGGGTTATATTTGTAATATCAATTTTTTGGTATTAAGAAAGAGTTTATGGATAATTTAAGGGGGTAAAAAGTAAAACTAATCACGGACTTTTGGCGGGAGATGCATTGATTTAATTAACGCGTCCATCGCCTCGATTTCTCTCGTGACAAAACTAGAATCGTGCTAACCTTTCGATCCAAATCCTGATCACCAGCATTCGATGATGTTCGCCGGCGCCGGCGCTGGAGTCCTCTTCGACGGCGGCGGCTTCATGCCCTCCCAAACCCCCGACCCCGCCACATCTCCCTCCAAGGTCCGAAACCCTAACCTTACTAGCTAGCGACCCTATCTTCTTCTCTATCATGAATCTCTATTCTTGATTGCAGAATCGTGGCGGTGCCCAGCGCTTGCTCCCTCTTACAGTGAAGCAGATCCGTGAAGCCTTCGATTCCAGTGACAACATCGTGGATGCGAGCAATGTGAATAAATCTTATATTATTTTTTTCTGTTTTTTATTTGATTCTGAGTTGGCTTTGCAAACCCTAATCGCTAATTTCTGTTGATTTTGTTGTTTGGTTGCAGGTGAAGATGTTGGGTTTGGTGATGAACAAGGTAGAGAGGGCTACTGACGTATCGTTCACCCTTGATGATGGCACTGGCCGCATTGAGATCAGCCGCTGGTGAGATTTCTGCATTTTTACCTCTTTGATAACCTGCTATCCCCTATTATTTTCATCTTTGAAATGAATTCATTTAGGTTGAATGAGTCGTGGGATTCAAATGAGGTGACTGTAATTCAGTAAGTATTTTGGTGATCTTGTATGTGCTTGTCATTTAAACTTCACTACTTATTGAATTTGATTGATCAATGTGGAAGGAATGGGATGTATGTGAAAGTCAATGGCCACTTGAAAGGGTTTCAAGGGAAACAACATGCTGTTGCCTTCTCTGTTCGGTAAGGGAAAATCCTTGTGTACTATTGGTGCTCCAATCTCAGTTATTCTGTGATGGTTCATGGGAATTACTAATATCAATTCATATTCCAACACGTATGCCTCAGATTCAGTGATTCTCATTATAGAGTGTTGTTTGGTATCCTGTTTCCACTGTGTGTGTGTGCGCACGTGCGTGTTCAAAATGTCTTTGGAAGATACATTGCAGGAAATTCATCATTCAATGACAACAATGCAGTTTCCCAACGGAGAGTGATGATTCGGGAAAACTGTTGTGCGTGCTGATATACATGTGTTTGTGCATATGTTCAAAATGTTCTTGGGTTCATTGTCCAATGACTGCAGTGCAGTTTGTCAATTGAATGGAGGGTGATGATTGGGTCGCTGGTTGTGTGTGTGTGTGTTTGAAAGATGGTTTGTGTTTTCAGACAAAGTGCATTGTCCAGTTACTTAATGGAGTTTCCATTTATGGTATGGTGCAGATAGGCATTGTCTTGTTCAGATACTAATGGCATTTCATTTTGCAGACCTGTTATTAACTTCAATGATATTGCACTCCACTTCCTTGAGTGCATACATGTCCATATGGAGATCACCAAACAAAAGGCAATGATGTTTGATATTAAATTGTTTTTGGTGCATTTTCAGGTGTTCAACTCTGTTTTTATTGTTTGGCATTTGTTGTTTTGCTTTTGAATTTAAATGGTAAGGTACAGGGAGGAATGTCTACTCAGTTCCAAACAAATCCAATGATGACATTGATGAGCAATCCTTCTCCAAATGTAGTGAACCGATATCAAGTTCCTCTTCAAGTATGATGATCATGCATACCTTAATATGTTACAGTACTTGTTCAAACTAAGAAAAAGAAAACAGCTATAATTTCCAAGCATTTACTGATCAACTATGCCAACCCCATCTTGTATGGGATTAAGGCTTAGTTGTTGTTGTATTTACTGATCAACTATGATTTGGCCTTCCTTTTTTTTTTCTTTCTTTTTTCCAGCATCCAGGGCATTCAGGCGTGAGTGGTTCTGCAAGTGATATCTACAACTTGGTCTTGGGAGTTTTCCAGGAACCTTCAAGCCTGTAAGTCATCTTTTGGAATTTTTATCCCCTTGTTTTCTAAGACGCAACTGATGTGGAATTCCCCATGCAAACATGAGCAGATTTCCAGACCTTATTACTTTTTAGATTTTGGTTTACATATATTTAATTTTATCTTCTTTTTATGATTCCCAGCTGTAAATTAGCTAGACAAAGTGTGTGCTATATTAAATTCCTAACTGGTTGATTGTTCTTTTCATGGCTACTAGTTTTTTATTATTTTTATTTTTTCTTATGATTGCTTGAGACTTGACATGGAGTGTACTTTTCTGGATTTGTGGTATTCCTACTGTCAAGCATTAGTTTGTTGGCATTTTTTGGCATCTTCTGAACTTTCCCTTTTTTGGGACAATATGACAGCTAGTGTAAGTCAATATCTAAAAGAGGAAATTCTGAGCAATTGAATGAATCAATTCATCTGTATTATAAAAAGTGTTTAGTGTTTCCTGAAGGAGTCATTCATATGCCAATCATTATAATAGTAAAGTTCCAGCAACTAGAACTTCTTAGCTCATGAAGGATGGCTCACTATTCATTTTCTTCTCTTAGTTCTCTATAGTCAATTCATCTACATTTGGATTATAGGCATCTTGCTTTCCATTGTATCAGCTGTATCTATTCAAAATGTATGGGCTAACCACTAGTTTGCATCCAAATCCTGTTCCAATGATGCTACTCTTGTTACCTTCCCTAACAAAGTCTAATGATTCCAGTCATTCTGCCTTGTATTTAGGCTCTGCTAATTATTATGCTGAAGACCTCTCTGTAGCTTTCCTTTGTGATTTCACTATGAGATGTTACTATGATAGTTGTTCTGCAGGGCTCGTGAGCATGGATTACACATCGATGAAATTGTCAGAAGGGTGGGATTACCCACAAGTAAGATCATGTAATTCTCTCAGTCACCCTTTCTCAATCTCTCTAAGATCTAGATACAAATGAAGTTGTATGGAAAGTTTTAACCTTTGCCCTTTTCTCATAAACAGGGAAGTCATTAGTTACCATGTTGATGCGGGTCACATCTATTCAACAATTGATGAGAACCATTTCAAGTCTGCATGTAATGGCTGACCATATTTACATGTGATTAACAACTGTGACCAAATGTTTCTGAGAAGCAGCTCCTGTTAGGAATGCCCATGTTTTCTAAATCAAATGAACATCTAGTCTAAGTACAAAGTAGATGTAAGATAGATGGTAAAAAAATCTTCTTACCAAAATGGGCCTTATTCATTGATTTTCCTCGACATGAGTCCCAATTTCATGTTGCTTTGTTATGTTGTGGCCTCAAACTACTACCTTACACTACAGAAGATGATAATGAATGTATTAGAGCAGTTTACACTCTTCCCTTCAAACAAATCTTTATTCACCTCCTATTTGTCCATCCCCCACTTTTCTTGTACACATCTCCATGTAAGAAGAGTTCAGAATAGGCAAATCTTGGCACTGAAGTTGGGATTCCTTTGACTCAACCTCTATCTATATACATTATGCAAGCACAGGGCTTATCCAAGATTAATTATGTGGTTAGGAGCTTGCCATTGATGAAGATGATGGTGTATCAAATTCATCTAGATAATCAAAGCCACAGAAGTCTTCACTTTCACCCCCATTTTCTGGCATTGTCCAGCAGGTTGGTGGTATCTCCCCATCCTCCATCAGCTCCACCACCTGCCACCATCTCATCAAAATTTTACTTACATTCAGGCCATTTATTCTTACAGAAAAATCAAAGCAATTGCTCTTTGTAAAAATTATAGCAATTGTTCTTTGGACCAATTTTGAGGCACTCTTCTCATAAAGCTGCAGAAACTAATGGGTTAGGCCAAACTACCGGCACACCACAGTACCTCATTCATCCAAGGACGCCACGTCGCTGAAGTCCTGATGCAGAGTGAGGCCGCAAAGGCCAGCCTCTTCAACTGCACAATGTCATATTCATCCCTGAGTCTATGATCGACCATCATTTCCACTGTCCCATCACTTAGATAAGGTTTTGCCTGAAAAAAAAACTATGATACAATGTACTTAACCAGGAACAGGATTATGAACAGAACTAATGGAAGTACAAGCCAATGTTACCCAGCTTAGCAAGCTCTTATGTGATCCATCCACCGGTTTTCTTCCCGATATGATCTCCAAGAGGAAGACACCGAATGCAAACACATCCGTCTTCTCATCGATGATACCGTGAGTGAAATACTCTGGTGCCAGGCATCTACAGGTTTCATATGTCAGTTGACAAATTCTATATACATTCTATGAATTCATTAAGTTTAGGAGTAAGCCAACCCAAATGTTCCTTCCATTGGTTCTGCAACAAAACAGTGACTCCACTCTGCAGGAAGCCATCTTGCCAATCCAAAGTCTGAAATCTACATTACAATATTGTTTCATATTAGCTGAATATTCAAATGCTTGCATTTTTCAAAAGTAATTGCTGTCTTGACAATACCTGAGGTTCAAAGTTCGATTTCAAGAGTATGTTTGATGCTTTGATGTCTCTGTGAATGATCCTTCTCTGGCATCCTTTATGCAGGTAATGAAGTCCCCGGGCAGCACCGATCGCAATCTTATACCTCACCTTCCAAGCCATTGCTGGTAAGTTCTTATCTGTCGAAATTTAAATAGAGATCTAAATGATTCTGTTTTTCTCTATTCTTTGTTCTTGTGATTATTTTCATTACCATGAAGTTGAGAGGAGACTGAACCGTTGGAAGAGAAATCAAAGATGAGGTAAAGCTCATTTTCAACGCAACAGCCTAAGAGAGCAGAGACATTGGGATGTTGAACATGGCTTACAACGCCAAGCTCTGTCAAGAACTCCTTCACCTTCTGCTCTTCAGTAGAAGCTCTTTTCAACCGCTTCACGGCTATTTCCCGGCCATCCTCCAGAACTCCTTTGTACACCTCTGCATATCCACCTCTTCCAACCAAATAATCTGCCAGAACTCAGTGCAAAATGATCAAGAAACTTTCAATGTTTTGCCATGAAAAGACTTGCAATGTTCACAAACCTTGATTGAAGCCATTAGTTGCCTTTTGGATTTCTTCATGAGAGAAGCATTTCCAAGTTGGTTTGTGAGGTGGATTCATCTCCATCGAGGTCTCCATAGTTTTTTTGAGCTCATGAGTTGGAGGGGAGGATGTATATTCATTCTTCTTTGAAGCTTCTTCATCAACTCTTCTTCTCCTTCCAGTAGAGATGAATAGCCTTCGCAGACTCAAGTGATTCATTTCTCAAACACTGTATATATGCATTCAAAGAGTAGAAGCAAGCAGCAAAGAATGTATCCAAAAATTAGGACCTTTTGGAGAAGAAGAATGCTTGTTCTCTTTGTACAGTGAGCTTGTTGGAGGCAAGAAAGAACTATTACATTGCTCTCTCTTTCTCCCTCTTTCCAATGTATAACAAAAGTTGAATATAATATCTGATTGAAAGATTGACTGGAATAGAAAATTATCCTCATGCTTTGCTTTTGTGCTTGCCAATGTTTGTCTATCTGTCCCCGTGTATGTTGAGGATAGACAGTATCAGAAAAGAGGAAGTTGAAGTTAGAGAGAAGAGAAAGTGTCTCACTTTTGTCCTAGTCCCCAAAAACACTCTTGCTCTTGAATGGACAAAAATATGTTTATGGTTCTAAGCCCTATGTCTTTTCAGCGGATATAGAAAATTTAGGATTAGTGAAATATTTTAGATAGAAACCAATTGTGTGGTAAATTTCGACTCAAGGAATCATTCCATGAATTTTGGAAGGTTCATGATTATTATTGCTCTCTTTCTCTTTAATTTCATTTTAAAATAAAAATATTCATTTTTTTCATTAAAGTGAATGATTCTCTTTGTTTTTCGCTTCATATTCTCCACTTGGTTAATACTCATGTATTGGAATCTATTAATGTGACAGTTGATATGGGTCCGTTTGGATTGGCTTCTGGGAACCCAAAAAAACAATTTATAAGTTAGTATTTTTGTGGGTTTTATATATGTTTGGATGGATTTTTTTTTAAGAAGGAAAAGTTGTTAAAAAAATGAGAAAATTGACTTTTTTTTCAAAAATTGGTGGTTGAAGCTTGAAAAATCCCTTTTGAGAAGAAGTTTTGGGATCTTTCAATTATGAAAATGTTCTTACACAAATTAAAAAATGACTTCTCAAATCTAAGCTAACATCATATAGGTTTTGAGATATATTGTTATTATTGATATTAAATGTATCTTCATAGAAGACCTTTTTATTTGAGAGATGTAATGTGTTATGGGGGGAATATACTCTACACATGGCATGACCCGGCTAGCCAAGGGTAATGGGACCACACTAGCAAGCCCCCCTTGGGAAGCCACGTGGAGATTCTCTCACGACTCGCCTGTAATGGAACACTCGCCTGTACTGGTGTGAAGGATGACACCCCGCTTGGGCAGGGACACACGCCCATACAAAGGAGGCCCACAATCAATGGCTCGGCAAGGGTGTCTTCGAATGATTCTCATGTCCTTGTGCTAGAGAGGACACACCCCATGACTAACCGCTTGATGGCGACTCGCGAGGTATATATAAAGGGAGGAGAAAAGATAAAGAAGAGGGATCTTCTCCAGTCTCTCTTTCTTGGAAAGGGGATTCATCTCCTATCTCTAGACTTCTTCTCCTCCCTGACTCTCTCATCTCCTCTGCAACTCTATCCATCTTCATACTCCGCCTACTCTTTCTCCATCTATCCCTCACTGACTTGAGCATCAAAGAGTTTGGGGAGAAGCCCCTTGACTTCCCTTGCAGGAAAGGAGCTCCCCGATAACCGGTGTCCTGTTGCTTCTTGACACGACGTCCTCCAGGGGCCGTCATCAAGCTCTTGAAGTCCCCAATCGAACTAACTCACTTTTCCTTTTATTAGTTGATCTCCGGGCAGAGTGCGGATCTCGAGATCCCGCCCTTTTTGAGCATCAATAGAATGGTTTAGTTTTGGTGAATGCAAAGCTCCTCTTAAGGAGGGGCTCTATCACTACTAGTTTGGTCTATTTGATTGGTTAAGTTGGGCTAAACCAAAAAAACAAAAAACATATTTATCTTGCATTAAATTAGAGGTTCCAGATGATGTTAGGTTGCATCTAATAGTGTCTCACCCTATATATTTACCAGCCGCAAAAAATGATATGTCAACACAATTGTATGAAAATATATAAATTAAGACTCTAATTATCATTAATGATAATCTTTTATTAATTTCTTGTAAATATGTAAGTTTGCATGGAAGGTATGGGTGTTGGCTCTTAATTTAATGTTCTTCTTGGGCCTCAGTGCCTTCTATAGTATTGTGACTGCACGGTACCGTTGAGTATGAGCTCTATATAAGTTGGGTGCGCGTTGTCACAACCCTAGCACTTTAACTAAAAATCATGTGACACTTAGTGCGGTCCATTGCACTAATCCTACCTTTCTCTCAAAATTCTCCCAAAGAGGCTAAAAGAGGAACTTAGAGATTTAGAGGAGCAGAATGAGAACTCAAGAGAGTTTGGAAAAGAAACTTAATTTGTATTACTCAAATATCCCAAGGATGATTACAAATGGAGGCCAAGAGGCATATTTATAGAGTGGCACCACCAAACCTAGGAGGGTGCCACAAGTCTCTAGATCTTTCTAGGTTTCTAGAATTTACAAGAGTTTCCACATAGTTCTAGTTTTATCTTACAATGTGTCACAAAATTCTAGCCATCTCTAGAGCCTTCCATATTTGAGTTGAGTCCGTCTAACTCTAGCTCCTTCTAGGCATCTCTAGGTTGCTCTAGAAAATTCTGAATTTTTCTTAGCTAACATGAGCGGGACGTGACACCCTCCCTCACTCAAGTTTGCGACACCCCTGTTGCACCTCCAAGCTTGAACCTTGCTATGTGATCTTTGAATTGCCACAAAGAATCTTCAGGTTCCCAGCTTGCCTCAGTGTCCGTGGCGTTCTTCCACTTCACTAAGTACTCTCGATAGTTTGGTACGCCCCTACGTCGAATCAAGCGATCCACCAAGATAGAGTCCACTTCCTTATCGAAGGAAGTTACAACCGCAGTGGGTGCCCTCTTGGATTCTCCACGGCGCGCGTCTTCCTCATCTCCATAGTAAGGCTTCAACATGTTCACATGGAAAACTAAGTAGATTTTGAGCTTAAGAGGGAGTTGTAGTTTGTAAGACACCTAAGCCACCCGCTTAAGGATTGGAAATAACCCTTCATATTTTCACACCAAGCCCTTGTGAACCTTCTGCAGAGTCTTGAACTGTTGGGCAACAACATGACCAGGACCAAATTTCCTTCCTAAAATTTGACCATCCTTTTCTTGTCGCCCCACTTCTTCATTCTCTTGGTTGCCTTGTTCAAATAAGCCCGAGCCAACTCAGCTTGCTCATACCATGTTTTAGCAAACTTGAAGGCAATATGACTCTTTCCTTCATAGCTCATGGCTAAGGCATGAGAAGTCATTGGTTGTTGTCCCATGATGATCTCAAAGGGACTTTTGCCACACTCCGCTCCAAGTTGTAAGAGAATTGGGCTACATCCAGCAACTTAGCCCAATCTCTATGGTTGGCACTAACGAAGTGCCTCAGATAGAGCTCCAACAATGTGTTAGCATGATCCGTCTGTCCATCACTCTGCAGATGAAAACTGGTGGAAAAGTTCAAGTCTGATCCCAAAAACTTGAACAGACTGTCTAGAACTTCCAAGTAAAGCGCGAGTCTCGGTCGCTCACAATATTGGATGGGATTCCCCAAAGCTTCACAATATACTTGAGAAATAGTCGTGCAATCTTATCGGCGGTGTAATCTGCAAAAACAGGTATGAAGGTTGCATACTTGTTGAAGCGATCAATGACCACAATTATGCTACCAAAGCCCTCTAATTTTGGCAAGCAAGTGATGAAGTCCATCAAGACACTTTCCCATGGTCTCTCTGGAATAGGCAATGACTCCAATAAACCACCCAGTGTATGTTGCTCCGTCTTGTCCTTTTGGCAAACAAGACAAGTTCTCACTTAGGCCTTGATATCATCCCGTAGCTGAGGTCAACAATAGATAGACTTGATCAAGGCAAGAGTGTGTCGCATTCCTATTATAACAACCCGGGTTTTCATAGCACATATAATTGACTTTTTATTAAAGTCATACAGTACTGATTATGAAATTACACATACCACAGGATCTTTAGTTTAGATTTTCAGAGATTAGGTACATTCCCATACTTAAAGTTGAAAATGAAATAATTTTATTCATCAATTTTATAGTCCACATCTACTCAGAACCAACTATACACTTAGCCGTCACGTCAATCTCCAGATCCGTACCGCTCCAAGTCAATTAGATCGGTTACCCTGATCTGTTCCTGTACACTGAAATGGTGGGAGTTGTGAGCTAACACTAGCCCAGTGAGAGACTAACATCGCACCAGGGTTCATTATAAAAATAATAGCTTGTATAACATATATTTGTCAAAACATAACAAAATTCATTCTGGTCATACGTGCATAAATCTTAACATAATCATGTAACTCGTGTAAATCATAAATATATCAATCGCACCTAGTCCGTATGCACCCAATCTCAACAGCACTACCCGTGCTCATACTTTCATTCACATAACCAGCCTCCCCGGCTGCATACATTAAACATGGTGGTCCTACGGACCTAAGCCCCGACATAGGCATGTTTCAACCGGTGCACACGTGACATAGACACTGATTAATATTCAAAACATAAAACGTTAGCTCTACTAGGAGCAAATATACGTACATATCAAAATACCACTTTTCATAATTCATCGATAAAAACATCGATAAAACACCCGACAAACAGGTCAAAATACTAGAGTTCATTTGCAGTCAACTCACCTGATAATCCCTTTTTATTTTGGTTGGATTGTCCCAACTATTGTAAATGTTGCAGTTACATGGGCGGAATTTCCTCTAAAATACTCAATCCAAAGTATTAACAAAATTATAAAACAAAAGAAAAATTCAAAACATTCTCTCTCTCCTTCTCTTTCTTCTCTCGCTTTCCCTCTCTCTATTTCCTCTTTTCCCTGCCGTTTCTCTCTCTTTCCTACTTCTCTCTCTTCCTTCCTTTTCTCTTCTTTCTCTCATTTTTCTCATTTTCTCTCTCTTTACCTGCTAACTCCTCTCCCTCTCTCTTTCTCTCTCTCTCTTGCTCTACCTCTCTTTCTTTTCTCTCTTTTCCTATTTCCTCTCTTCTTTTCTTCCTTCCATTCTCTCTTTCTTCCCCCTTATTTGGCTGGCGAGCTGTTTTTATAAACACAAAATTCTATTTTTTTATTTATTTAGAAAGCTCCACGAAACATCACAATTTATTTCTTTTTTTTTTTTGAAAACTAAAATCAAGGATAATTCAAGATGAAGCTTCCTTGAAACTTCATTTTTTTATAATTATTATTATTTTCTTTTTCTTTGCTTTTCTTTTTTCTTTTTTTCTTTCCTTCTTTTTTTTTTTCAATATGTCATTTTAACCCCCAAATTTTTCCTATTTTATGAATTCCAACATTAATCCAACTTTAATGTTTTTATTATATTAATTTAAAAATCCGGGTATTACACCTATGTGACCAGCCCATAGTGAATCATGGCACTCCTTGATCAACTCCTTCCTCAAATTCCCCCACCTAGGCACATAAATGCGATTCTCCTTGGCATAGAGTAGTCTATCACTTAGCCAAAATCACATTGGCTTTCCTTAATGAGAGAGAGATGTTTTGAGCCAAAGTATCATGTTCCAGCCCTTCTTTGATCCTTTCTACCAAGGGACTATTGGGTCTGCTCAAGGTTGCTAGCTCTGCTTTTGGACCGAGCGCATCAGCCACTACATTTTCCTTGAAGAGCTTGTACTCAAGCTTGTAATCAAACTCCACCAAGAAATCTTGCCACCGAGCTTGCTTGGGGCTCAACTTCTTCTGAGTTTGAAAGTAACTGATTGCCACATTATCTGTTATGATCACGAAGTGAGAACCCAATAGGGAGTATCTCCACATCCTTAAGCTATGAATAATAGTTGTCATTTCTTTTTCATGCACCATGTAGTGGCGTTCTGTGTCATTAAGCTTGTGGTTCTCAAATGCTATCAAACACCCCCTCTTACATTAATACCCCACCGATGACAAAATCTGAAGCATCCATATGTAGCTCAAACATCTTGGAGGGGTCTAGTAGACAAAGCACCGGTTCTTCACTAGCATCCTTCTTCAAGTCTTCAAACGAGGCTTACCATTCATTTTTCCATTCCCAAGTCTTGCTCTTCTTGAACAGATCAGCCAGTCGGGCTGCTCTTGCGGAATATGACTTGATGAATCTTCTATAGTAGTTCACCAACCCAAGGAAAGACCTTAACTCGGGGACCTTAGTGGGAGGCTCCCATTCTTTGATAGCTTTCACCTTGGCTCCGTTCATCATAAGCTTTTCATCTTTTATTTTTTGCCCTAAGAACATCACCTCTTCTTGGGAAAATGAGCATTTTTTCCTTCTTAACATATAACTCGTTTTGCCTTAGGACCTCTAACACCTTCCTCAAGTACTCAAGATGTTCTTCCAAAGTTCGACTATATACCACGATATTATCAAGATATACTACCACGAACCGATCGAGGTAGGGATGGAAGAGATTATTCATAAGAGTGCAGAATGTAGTTGGTGCCTTGGTAAGACCAAATAACATAACCAAGAATTTATAGGCAGCGTACCTCGTTATGCATGTGGTCTTAGGCTCATCTCCTTCTACTATACGGACTTGGTAGTACCTCGACCACAAGTCCAACTTTGAGAAATATCTAGTGTTTCCCAACTAATCGAACAAGTCAACAATAAGCGGGATATGGTACTTATTTTTTACTATGATCTTATTTAGATCCTAATAGTCAATGCACATCCATAAGGAGCCATCTTTCTTCTTTTAAAAGAGTACTAGAGCACCAAATTAATGGGGCCTTGGAAGGCCTTATGAACCTAGCATCTAGCAATTCCTTAAGTTGCTTTCGAAGTACCATTAGCTCTGAATTTTCCATCCTATATGGACTCGTGGCTGGTGGTCTTGTACCAGGTTCCAACTCAATCTGGTGGTCCACCTCCCTCCTTGGAGGCAACCGTTTAAGTAACATATTCGGCATTACATCTTGGAACTCATCCAAGGCAGCTTGAACTTCCGTGGACAAGCTTGGTCATGGTGACTCCTCTTCATCATTATATTCCTTCAAGATGGCCAAGTAGCTCTCTTCCCCCCTCTTCAATCCCTTCTCCAACTGAAGTGTTAAGAGAACTTGGGTAGGCATGGCGGTCCTTTCTGTTGGTACCACGCAAGCCTTTGATCCATCCATGAGGCACATAGAGTTCGAAAATGGAACAAGGAAAGCCCCTAACCTAATCCAAGGACTCCATGCCAAATACCACCGAGAAGTCATCCATAAGCGCTATCGATAAGTCCACTTGGCCAGTCCAAGCACCGAGACTAACTTGAACTCCATAAACAACTCCATGGAGAGGTTGTGTTGCTGAGTTGGCAGCTTTGAGAGAGCCAACTCCCTTGACAACCTTGAGACCAAGTCTCTTAGCTTCCTCTAGTGAGACGAAGTTGTGAAATGCAGTTGTGTCGACCAAGGCTTTGGCGACCTTCCCATTGATAGTTTCATCCACGAATATCAATACTTTAGAGATTTTAGGTGCACCCTGTAATGCACCAAACAACTGCATAGACCCCATTGTTGCGCCTCCATCCTCCTTACCTCCTTTTTTCATGCTTAGAGGTAACTAAGGAGTTAAGTGCCTTCCTTTTGGGACATTCTCATACCTAATGCGATCTATCGCATATAAAGCACGTCACCCGGGGCTTCGAGGGACCACGATCTTCCTTTTCCTTCCCTTTATCTCGTGGCTTGAATGAGGAGCCCTCCATGTGATTCTTGTAGCCCTGATTTTTGGCATGGCCTCCCCCACTCTTTCCTCCGCTAAACTCTTTATCCCCAACCTTTGAGCTGTCTTTGTTTGTAGAGTAGTTAATAAGGCTCTCAGCAACCGCAATGCCCAAAAATAAATCTTGGACACCACGTCATTTGAGCTCCAGATTTGCCCATGATTAGAGATTATCCATGAACAAGAATAGTGCATCCTTATCCGAGGTGCATAGACTTCTAGCACTAGGGTAGTGAATTCCTTTACATAGTCCCTTATGCTACCTGTCTGCTTCAACCATCGAAGCAGGCCCCTCGCCTGGTCATCAGCATTCATAGTGAAGAATTGGCTTTTGAGTTCCCTCTTGAAGTCATCAAAGGATTCCATTATGCACACTTCGCGTTACACATGCATGCGCCCGACACTGGATCCGGGACCTCGGGGCGTCAGCAGGCCGTAGCCCGTGCAGAGTGGAGGCGGGCACTAGATCTGAGGCCTAAATGATACATGGCGGATAACCAAAATGTCCAACAAATGGTTTTGAGTTATTATCTGTTGAACTTTACTCTTAGTAAAACAAATGTGGCCCTACTGAGGGTCCTACAAAATATATAAGGTCTAAATGTAAAGAAAATTTGGAGTCCTCGAACACTCTATCATCGCATGACTCTGGTTGTAATCACCTAAACTTTAAAACACGAAGAAGAAGACAAGTGGGATGAGCTTTGAAAGGAAAGCTTAGTAAGTACTCCCATGAGGAATGCGAAGAAGGTCATGGCACATTCATAAAATAGTGATCCACGCACGGTAACATAATAGGAAGAGACCAAGCTCAAACATAAGGAGATCACTATCACAAAGCCTGCGGGCTTAAAGCGAAGTCAAATCAGGACTTGAATATCAAACTTGTAAGTCTCCACTGGCGACCATCGGCCTAAAGCCGATCTTATATCTTATAAACCAAACCCTTGAGTGCGGTGGAGCTCCTACATGTATGCATCACAGTCGGTATGTCCGGCGGCGGGTGGCGTCAGAGTGTCATACAACTTATCACAATCTCTGCTGGCGGCGGAGAATGCGCAACAAAGAAATCTTGCGACCGCGGCCGGACGGGAAGGGCTCCGCGTGTTTCCACGGCCACGTCTTGCGATCAGCGAGGAAGTAATCGGCATACACATGTCGACAAAAGCATACACCAATATGCATACAACTACCACGGACTCGATAAAGAAAGAATCTTGA
The DNA here is from genome assembly GCA_026586065.1 of Dioscorea zingiberensis. NCBI lineage: Eukaryota > Viridiplantae > Streptophyta > Magnoliopsida > Dioscoreales > Dioscoreaceae > Dioscorea > Dioscorea zingiberensis. The sequence continues at coordinate 17,596,196 of CM048818.1, read as the reverse complement.
GAACCGTGTATGCGATGCAAAACATAAGCGATATCAGAACCAATAATCAATGAAGAAATAGCTCAAAGATAATCACAATATGAGATCAACAAACTATCAAGCATAAAAGTTGAAACAAAGCATAAAGTCAAAGACACTCAGGTAGAGTAAGTCTTGAGCAAAAGTACCCCACAAAGGAAACATGCAATAACAAAGTCAAGAATACTCATCAAAGAGTAAAGGTACTAGGCCGAAGTACTTACAAAGAAACATGCAATATCAAGGTCAAGAAAACCCAAAGCTGGGTAGGTACTAGGCAGAAGCACTTACCAGAATAAAATCGTGAAAAAAAGCAACTTGCCAATAAATAAGGGTACGAGGCAAGAGTACTTACAAGAAACATGAATCAAAAAGTCAAGAACGCCCATCACTGAGCGGGTACTAGGCAAGGATACTTACAAAAATCTCGAAGTCTAGTATCCCAAGGGACGTCAACGACAAAATCTGATAAAAACATAACTCATCTCAATAAGGTACTTGTCTATGATTATTACATTTACTATGCATGCTCTATCATTTAAGTTCTCTTGGCGAGCCCTCTCTTTGCGTTCCCATTCATTTTACCTTAAATGACTATGTTTATGTATTTCCATCCTCTAAAATCCTATTATACCAAATTATATAGATATTCAGTTTCCTTTTATAGCTTTATTTTACCAAACACTGGTTCATTTATCATGAATGGAACTCCTCCTTGGTGGTTAAAACCCATCATGCCCATGTAGAGAGGTCTTGAGTTCAATCCTGCATACTTACCGTTTATTTCTTTTTCCTTTTATACTTGATTAGACCCGACTCAATCTAGATCTTTACTAATTGTTCAAATCATATTGAGCCCCTTTTTAATTAGATCGGGTCCCGCTTTGTTTATAAAACCTAACTTGAGAATTTAATCAACTTGGCCCAACTAACTAACCTTAGCCATCCCTATTGTTCATAACCCTTTTTAAAAGCCGGTTGAACCCGGCCAACATAGTTAATTCATGGACTAACTCAATTAATTCCTTTCTAATAGATTAGAACTAACCACCACTTAGGAGTTCAATCTATTTAACAAATTAATCAAATCCTTAATAAGAAACGACACAGCCGTAGATAGGATTCATCGACCTTATTTGTCGAGCTTATCACTTAATTAATCTTTTACTAACTTAACTAACTTTAAATGGTTTTTTCTTTTTCGATTAATATTTAATTAACCAGTCAATTTACTAATTCATAATTAATTTAATTAAACTTATCCTTTTAATTAACCACTTAACTTCTGGATTGGTAGGCTTCAGTGCGCTAATCTTTCTTCTTCTTCGTTTTGCGGTGGGGTGGGCGCCTTCCTCTGTACATGGTGGTGTGGCCGTGAGCCTTGAGCCGAACCATCATGTCGCGCTTGTGTCAGTGACCAGGGGCAGTAGCAACCCTCGCCTGTGACCCTCTCCACGGGACTGGCGTCGCCTTGCGCTTCTCCGCCTCGTCGGTCGGTGTATCTCTAATCGGCAGCGACCCTCGTCCCCTCCTCCATTTCGATCTAACTGACCCCCCCATGCATGCAACAATGGTGCAAAGCGTAAGAGATTGGAAGGAGGTGAGACTCATAGAAAAGTAGTGCGCCCTCGGCCGTAGGGAACAGAACTTATACCTCCCGACCTTGGCGGCTCCACGGTGGTCAGGCCAGTGCTGCTTCTTAGGCGCCCTCCTCACTGCTCCCGGTCCCTCTCTCTCTATTCCTCCTTTGTGGAAGGCTGCGTGGTGGTGGGTGTGCTCTCAAAAGTTCGGATCGCCGCCCTTTTATAGGCCTCGAGAAGATCTCCCCATCTTTGTGAAGAAGATTAAAAGCGCCCATCATAAGCCTCTATCTTCCATTTAGGGCCGTATCCATGCAACCAATTCCGGCGAGGAATCCGCGCTAAGCGTTAGGCATCTTTGGGAAGGGAGAAAGTTTTGCCTCGGGATCCAGTTCTCCTTTTAGATGGCTTTGTGATTTGGTGTACCCTAACTCCGGATTGGATGAGAGGCTGAGATTGCATCTCATGCCTAGAACTTAGACTCTTTTCTTTGATGATCAAATCTCCACCATTCATTTCCTCTTTTTCATAGCCATCAGGGAAAAGCATGTCATTTTAACCACTGTACTTTCATCTACATTTTACATGCAAGTCCTTGGGCTCACGAGAGAACTACAATTTCTCTCGGGTCCTTGTATCTCATTTATTTACATATGGGTCCACTGTCATTCAATCATCCCTATTTTAGGGAATTCAATCATTCTCTTCAATTTAACTAATTCATTATCTCCTTCTATAATTGACTAAATCAATTATGAACCCTTCAATAGGAATATTACTCCTATTATTTATCATTTCCTTATAAATCTTTTCATTCTCCAAAATACCCTTGGACTTTTATCAAAAACCCGAAAATACCCTTTGACAAAATTAACTAGAAATTAAATAGAGGAAATTTTATTTCCATTTACCAAAATGCCCTTAGAACTTTATTCAATTTCCTCACTTATCATGAGAAAAATTAAAATAGATTTTACTTAAACAAATCAAACCTAGGGACTTTCCCTTATTATTCAAATGATCAAAAATTATTTCTCCAGAAATTTTCGGATCTCACAACATCTCCATGCTTCCGTCTCCACCATAACATGGTAGTGTTGATCAAGTACATGGCAGCCGTTTGGATCTTGCTAGCATGGTCCGTTATGCTAGTGGCTCCAAAGTATTGCTGAAGCCCCCATAGGAAGTTCTCAACTTCCCTAGCATTCCTAGCACTATTAAAGGCCTTTGGCTTGGGAACTTCCACTTTTTTGGCCACAATGATGGTGGATGTAGCAGCTCCCGAAGACATAGACCTTTTACAAAACGCCAATCGCCAACCATTTCCTTAACTCTAAGCACCACAATATTGATTTCTCTTTGGAAGAGATCGCAAACCTTGGCAGGTTCAGCCTTTAGCCCATCAATCTCTTGCCTCAACCCATTATCTAGCTCGTTGAGGGACACCTTGACTGTTGCATAGATCTCCACATCCTCGGCCTCCAAGCCGCTGCAGCATTCCTCCAAGTTGTCCATTCGTTCGAACAGCTCCCCCAAGCTGCCCTGCACGTTCCCCACGCGTGCTTCCAAGCTAGCGATGATGTCTTTCGACTTGGCTCGAGGCTCTTTTGTTGGTGACTTCCGAAATTTCTCACACCCACGATCCATCGAGGCTTCTACGTACACTTGGTGTGGATGGAGCACTAGTCTTCATCACGCCAAGGATAGCACTACTTCAACCAAAAGCTCTGATACCAACTATCATGGCCCTGACACTTCAACTAGAAATCGTACGGTACTTAGCGTGGTCCGTTGCACTAAGCTTGCATTTCTCTCGAAATTCTCCCAAAGAGGATAAAAGAGTAACTTAAAGATTTAGAGGAGCAGAACGAGAACTCAAGAGAGTTTGGAAAAGAAACTCTGTATTACTCAAATATCCTAAGGATGATTATAAATGGAGGCCAAGAGGCCTATTTATAGGATGACACCACCAAACCTAGTACGGTGCCACAAGTCTCTAAATCTTTCTAGGTTTCTAGAATTTACAAGATCTTCCACATAGTTCTACTTTTATCTTACAATGTGCCACAAAATTCTAGTCATCTCTAGAGCCTTCCAGATTTGAGTTGAGTCTGTCCAACTCTAGCTCCTTCTAGGCATCTCTAAGTAGCTCCGGAAAATTTCGGATATTTCCAAGCCAACTTGAGGGGGACGTGACACCGTGCACCCAAAAATTGCGGTGTGACCCCAAAAATTAGGTACTGAAACATCCAAAAACCAACACCCTAGCACCCCATGGTATGGGTTCGTGGCTACAGTTTACGACACCATAGCATTTACCCTTGGGCCTTGATGAATTCTAACATATCGTGGATGTTTTTTGCATGGTATGCTACCATTGGGTTCAAGGATGTTACTTTTGCGTTCTATTGTTTAGTTTTTTGGTCCGTGTCACAATTAGCGCTGCCATTTTTTACTTTAGCAAAAAATGGCGGCTGGGAAAATATATATATATATATATATATACTATAGAACCCAAAACCAAAAACCTTGAACCTAATGGTAGCAGACCGTGTAAAAAAAAAAACTATGATACTGTAGCATGCACCTTGGGCCTCAGCCCAACATCAATGTGAGATCTTCTCCGCGTACCCCCTGGGTTTTGTTCTATTTATTAAATATCATTAAACCCTCAATCTCTCATCGTTCAAAGCTCTCTCAGATATGTCAGAGCGAAGAAGGGAGAAAGATTATCCCCGCGATCGTGATCGTGATCGAGACCGAGACCGAGATCTTGATCGGGAAAGAGTTCGCCATCGAGACCGTGATCGAGATCGAGATCAACGGGACCGGGACCGGGACAGGGACAGAGACCGCCGGAAGAGGTCCAGGTCGCGGTCCCGCTCGCCTGAAAATTATCACCGGCGCCGAGGCCGTTCCGGCACGCGTTCTCCATCTCCGGATTCTCGCCGCCGCAAGCGCCGCCGAGAGGAAAATGCTGATGATGAGCGTGACCGTCGCCATCGTTCCTCTTCCCAGCCCGCTGACACTAAAGGTTTGAAGGACCAGAAGGCGGCGGAAGCGCCGGCGGGAGGTGAGGTCGGCCCGGTGGTGCCCACTGATGCGGACCCGGACGAGGTCGAGATGATGAAGCTGATGGGAATCCCGATGGGGTTTGATTCCACGAAGGGGAAGCCTGTGCCCGGGGCTGATGTTAGTGGTGTTAGAGCGGTGACGAAGAGGCAGCCGCGGCAGTACATGAATCGTCGGGGAGGGTTCAATCGCCCCCTTCCTCCGGAGCGGAACCGCTAGGACTTGGTCGGAGGTTAGGGTTTCTTGATGCCCTACGTTTTTTTCCTTGATAAATTGAGTTTTTCTTCAAAATTTTTTTTTTTTGGTCTCTTTTTTAAGGATATAAATTGAAGTAGTTACAAGTAATTTTGAATTGGTCGTTACTCCTTTCCGGTTGATAATTTAGTTGCTTCAATTTGAACTCTAAAGTACTTGATATGACTCAATGCAATTCATGTAGTCTTTAACATTTAGCTATTGTTAGGATTTGGTGTTGGTGATATCTTCAAGTGATGCTCATGGGAGTTTGCAAATGATATGTATAATTGTGAATTTTGCGTCATCATGCTAAATGGTTTTGGATGAATCAATGTAAGGGTTAATAACCGTCTTTCTATGATCTTGAAGGCTGATAATTTCAAAGTGATCTTATTATGAGGTTTTTCTGATATGAATCCAATCACATCTCAAACCTGTTTTTCTTTGCTTGAGCTTGGTTATGGTTGCCCTTGATAGGATTTGGAGTTTACTGTGAAGCTTTTATTTTTTTTAGTGCGCTTGTTCTCAAACTCAACACAATATTCAATAAATTAAATCCTATCACAGGAATTAGATGTGGAAATTGCTGCATTTTGATCTTTTTCGAACTGAGACTGCGTAGTAGTTTGTGGCCTTGGACTTCTACAGGAGACTTCTGCCCAAAAATCTAAAATTTTACATAAAACTCTCTTCATTTGATCAATATGTAAGACTAGGAAAATATTAATAGATATAATAATTTATGGTACCTTCCTATCATTCTGCTCGATGGTGAACTTTTCACCAACATTTTCTTGTGTATCAATTCTTTATTTATCCCTTTCTTGTCTTGAACTTCCATAAGCACCATAATCCACATGTCCGCATGTTAGTGTTTGAAACAAGGTGACGTCTCCAAAGTCATACTTTGAGCCCCATTCCCCAAAGTCAAGTTTCTCTGTCAATGAATCATCTTGTAGTTGAAAAGGCTAGATTAATGCGTGAAATAAGGTGTCCTTAATCATGCATGTCCTTTGCACTTCTGTTATCTCTTGATTAAAACAATTTGGACACCTCATCCACTATAGGAAAGTGGTTAGTATGTATGTTATGTTTTGGAGGGTGTGTGCCTTTTGGCCTGAAAATTCATTATCCATCAGTTATGTACTTTTATTTGCTTACCTTTTAGTTGTCTTTGGAGGTTTGAGCAAAACAGAGCTGGAAACCCATAGTTGTCTAATGTGCTAGTATTTGTCTAATGTGTGCTAGCACATCTTATATCTGCTCTTTTATAGTTTGCTATTGCTTTCTTCTCTTGATTTTGTATAATTATTTTTCAATGCCATATTCCATGATTATGATGTTAATACTTAAAAATTACTGTCATCATTGACATGTCAACAACTGCATTTTGTCCGCTACCCATCCGTTGGAGCTTGAAACAAAGCATGGATCTCCATCTGGTCTTTATTATGGTTCTCACATGAAGTACTCTGTTATTTCAGGATTGTGGGAGTATGCCTCTGAAGGATGTATTGACCAATGTGTTGTACTTGAATTGACTATTGGATTAAAAACTGAAGTACGGCTGCACTTGCTCCTATCATGTAAAACATTTAAGCCTTTAGAATTTTGATAATCACTTGTTTGAACATTCATTAGAGTGCTGGTTCATTTGTTGTTTATGCTCCATCAACATTCCAGGAGAACAGATTGCTGCTTGTATTGAAACTGTCAGTTTTCATATCATTTCTTCAGATACCTTGGTGAGCCCCAAGCAATAGCTCATATACTACATTATTGATTATTTTGCAATGCTAACTATTCTATTTGCCGTGACGGTTTTTGTCTACAGAAATTCACAAAGGGCCTTCAGGTATAGAATTCTAAAATCCATCTCCTCTTGCTTTTTTCATTGAGTGTGGAAACATTCGGTCAGCACACAAGTTTGTTTGTTGAAACCAATGATGATGGCAACATTAGTTGTATTTATTTATTTTTTTCACTCTATAAAAAAAAAGTTGTATTTTACATCAAGGAAATGGAATTCTATTGACCAGTGAGTCTGTTTCTTCTGTTAAAGCATGCCACTGTATTGAGATTTTGCTGCCATGATTTGGTTGCAGTCAAGTTAGTTGAACCTACCTTGAGTTTAAAGCATGCAAACAAATATTTACTCAGGTTATTCATCACTTTATACCAGAGTCTGGTAAAGTTTGCTGTTATAAATCTGAATTTTTTTTTGGTACATAAAAAGTTTTATAATTCTGAATTTTAGCTATGATATGGTTTGGTGAGTGTAGTTAAGTTCGTGGAAGTGGTTACTCTGATTATTCATCAAGTTATTCTTGATATCCAAACTGGTGATTGTAGCCTAGAAACTTGATTTGGCTGTAAAAACTTAATTATGGGAACCCAATGAGCCCTTGCAGCTACTGCAGTATTTTATTTTATTTTTTTTTTATTGTATCTTCCCATCAATCGAGCTTTTGATTTTGAAATAAAGAGGAGAACATTAACCTTTCGAGTATCAATTATCAACTGTCCAAACTCATCAAGTTTTAAAACAGCTTGTTGTTTATTGATTCTTTATAATAAAATCAATTGGAGTTCTACATTAATCAGTGTGATAAAGGGTTAGCAGGGTGGTGTTCACTGAATCATCAATCTAAAACCTCAAACTTGAGCTTGAGCTCTCAAGGTGAAAACCGTTTTTCGAACTCGAGTTCTTTTAGTAAATGTCCTCCTATCTTGTATCTTTAAGACTCGAGCACAAGCTTGTTAAATTGATATATTGAGTTTCTAATGATGAAAAAGGAAAAAAGCAAAGAAAAAAAGAAAAGAAAAGAAAAAGGACTAACTTCAAGGAAATACAAGAACAACTTCAATATTTGTTGTGTTCTATGTCCTTGATGAGACTCCTAACCAGAGGCCCAGAAGGAAAAGGAGGTTTCATGATCTTTTCTTGTCCTGTTACTTTTCATCTTAACTCCACTATCACCTGCAAAATAGATACTAATCTTCTCTAACATAACATAAAAAATTTAAAAAGGAGCTGGCTTGCTTCACAGTCTAACTAACCATCCCTCCATGATCCACTTTCCCATCTATTCATATTCCTGTACTCTCCAACCCTCCATTCTTTCTGTCTCTTTTCCTGCAGCTGCAGAGGAAAATGTCAGCGCTTCATTTCTGCTACCTCAGCCTGTGTTGGCCTTCAAGTCTCATGTCTCTGGATTGCTTCTTGTTTCTAAGAAAATTTCTAGTTGATCATCCTCTAAATTATTACCACACTAGCTTAAATTTCCTTCTCTTTATGTGTGTATGTGTGTGATCATGCATTTGCATGATTAATGATTCTCATCAAGTTGTAGAAAACTACATTTTTCATTATAAAGTTGGCAATTGATTTTGTTGTACTGATATCCACCAGCTTAGTTACTTGACATAACCAAACTTCTTTAGTATATTATATTCATTGCATTCTTTCAATGTTTCAACTGCATAACTTGGAATTTGTTTCTGTTATTTTAACTTTACTGTGATTGTCAATGAAATGTCATTGAATAATTCAAGGCAGAGGAATCGCAGAGGACCGACACTGGGTTTACTATGATTGGAAACTTGGGTGCATGGACCCCTCCCTAGTTCTCAGAGGTTTCCAGGAATGCAAGAAGACCTTACCCTAATGCATGTATAATAATATACTCATGCATATCCTTTGTTATCCAGAAACTTAACATTGCTAAGTAATGCTTAATGTACGTTAATCCAAGGGGAAAATGATGTTTATTTACTGTTTGTTTTCCAATGAAATTACCAACCTTTGAATCAGCTTTATCTGGTGGTTTCGATGCTTTGTGATGATGCTTGACATATGTGGTTCTGACGGATGAAAGATTGGAAAAACAATGTTCACTGGCTATTCTAATTGTTCTAGAATTTGAATCCCCATTCGGTACTCTGTAAATACAACCTAATGTACTGAAAAACCTTATATAGTTTGTTGCACAAATTTGCATTTGTATCAGCAGCGATAACAGATGAACAGCTTCAAGGACGAGTGATAATTATAATACCCCGAAATACCAAGAAAACAGGACGCTTTTCCAGTTTGTTTTCTGCACTAAAAGATCAAAAATATACTCCAAACTGAATTAGAACTTGTATCTACATAAAAATATGCATTTGTATTCCCATCAGCAATCAGCAGTGATAACAGATGAACAGCTCCAAGGACAAGTGATAATTATACCCCAAAATACCAAGAAAACAGGAGACTTTTCCAGTTTGTTTTCTGCACTAAAAGATCAAACATATATTCTAAACTGAATTAGAACATGTAACAATTTAAAAGGGTTCATATCACTTGTGGATAAAGAGAAGAAGAAAGTAACTGTTCTATGAATGGAAGCTGCTGAAGTTATATAGGTTAAAGGCTTCAGTGACAACTACCGTACTTAATAAATCAACTTCAAATTGCTGATTCAAGAATGAAATATCTAATGAAGAATTGAATGCATCAATTTGCAAAGAATCACCCCCATAAATTACCAATATGATGGATGAAAGAATAGTCCTTGAAGACTCAATGCCAAAGTTGCATGCAGAAACCGGTGGGCAAAGGAGGGCGCCTCTTGCTACAAAGAGCTTCTGAAAAGGTGTCGACAAGCTGCCCTGCAAGGCTTCCAGGATCATCGATCAAAGTATCAACATATACACTCACAATTTTCCTTTCTTGTGGGGTCGCTCGCAAGCTAAGCCAAGTTAGGAATTTCACCCTGAAGTTAGTTTCAATATGCCCTTCACATTCCAACCATCTGATTATTTTTACACAGTACTCGTACTCTCTTTCCAGTAAGTCATCTTTGGGACAAAGTTCTTCACATTTTCCCCCAGCTCTTTTCTTTGATGAACTCCCCGCAAGTGGTTCCCTTTCAGTCTTTGTCACTCCTCCATTCTCAAGCCCGCTGCTGCAAGCTTTCACTCGACCACTCCTTCCAGAAGCTTCCTTGACATTTTCCATCCTACAAGGAGTGACAGGCAATGATGACTCTGTGTGTCGATAAGGAGCAATCACCATTTCATCTCCAGTAGGTGCATTTGACTCGTTGTCAGACTTCGGGACATCTGATGCTATGTTCTGCTCATTGGAATTAGTTGAATTAGGCTCCTCATCCAAGGCTGAAACTGAAAGCCGAGGTGTTTCCTCCAGCTCCAAGGGCTCTAATACATTGGAGTTCTTAGAGTGGCTAGTAACTTTGCAGGCATCATCAGGTGATTTTTCTAAGTCAAGAACCTCAGGTTTCTCACTGTAACCAAAACAACTAGCCGGTGACTTGTTCAAGTCTCTATATTCGGTGGCATTGTTCGATTCATCTCCATCTGAAGAGGGATTAGACAGGCCACTGATGTTCTCTTTTTGTGTTTCATGTGGTTGCAGTGAAGCTCCTTCATCTGCCAAATCCATCTCAACATCTTTTACAATGTTGAGAGTTTTCAAATTGGCTTCCCACCTTGCTAACTCTCCCGAGTTACTGAAGGCAGTCACTTTAAACACATATTCTGTAGCAGGAACAAGATCCATAATTAAGAATCTTCTTTTAGGCTCATGTATGGTACATGCTGGTTCTGTGGGGTAGTCTTCTGTTTGAGCCTCTCTATGCCATAAGGAATAACCAACTAGTTCTTGAGATAAAGAAGGACCATCTTCCGAACCCAAAACCACATTCACATATGTTGATGAAATGCCTTCAAATTTAATGAAGTTGGAAGAAATCAGTCCTGGATCTGCATAATTGTACACATTCAAGAAGTTGTAGGCAAAAAGTTAGGCAAGCCAGTTAGTGTTCATTCAAGCAAGTGTACAAAGAAACATACTCTTTATAGGAGGATCAGCAGGTGGATTGACAGATGGCATAGAGTCAAGTGCTGCAATTGCATTGGCACAAAGCTTTTGCACTTCAGCACCTACAGAAAGCCTGTTGACAATGCCACGTGCCATGTTTGGGATGCCATTTAGGGGCCCAACTTCAGCTTCTAATTTCTTCATGGCGTCATCCACAATTTCATGCAAGCTTCGGTATTTTTCAGTCGAATTGAGAAGTTTATGGCTTAAAGAGACTCGGAAACACAAAACATCAACTCTTCTGGCATCCTTGGCAATCATAAGCTGCTTCCTCCAGCATCTACAATAAAAAGCAACATAAAAATATCAGAAGCTAAAAAGAATCTCATTTGGGGATAAGTCCTATTTAAGCAACCATGATGATCCAATGCTGAAGCAGAAATTACAAAAGAATTGTGTAAATAGTAACAGAAAATAGACTCCTTTCAATAACAAGTTGCTGATTCATCTTATTATTTGCTCGCTAATACAATTATTAATACTGAATAATTTTCAAAGCACACAGTTGTAGCATAGAAGGCATGAACAATCCCATTACAGTTGCCAGTTAACAGAAAGGTGATACTCATATTTAACTTACAAAGATAACATCACAGAATATATAATTAACAAACACTGATTTTAAGTAAACACATACAATCAAGAATATGACAGTAAAATAGCTTAGTAAGTGACCAATAAATAATAAGAAGTGCAAGAGATTACCCAAGTAAGTCATTCACTTTTCTACAGTTTGTGCAATAATAGCTCCCATCCAGTCTCATGCAATGCTCACTCTTCACAATACCAGCTCTTTCATGCTTAAAAGCACAGTCAAGATGACATGACATGCCACAAGGATTGGCTTGAGAAAGGGACTCTGAGCTGCAAAACAACCACAGACTGGGATCCTTATTGTCATCATACTTGTGACAAATACAACATGAACATCGCTTGCAGAAGGAATCTCCGACGCTTATAGTAGCCCTACAAGCTAAATTTGAGCAATAACGAATAGCAGACAGAGCTTCACCGCCATTGATCACATGCAAATTGTTTGCCCCAACAGGAAGACGTGATGGGTTATCAATCTTCCTTTGTCTTTTGGCCTGGGTTTGAGGATTAGGTAGAGGAGGTTGAGAAGCAGAATCTACATCTTCCACATGTTCCCCAGGATTCTTTGGGGAAACAAGTTTAAAGAGATGTTCTATCAACTTCTGCTTTGTGAGGCCAGTATACTTTCTCTCTTTTCCCATCTCCACACAAAGGATCTCTAAGAGGTCCCGCCTGCTCCATTTCTGCAACTTTTCAGGGGCACTCTCCGGCCACTTTGCAAGTTCACGAATCAAATCTCTCTTTTCCTCAATGCTCAGCTTCCTACATTTTAACGGGTCCAACACAAATCCTGGACAAGGAATCAGTAAAAAAAATCAATAACCACAAAGGATTAGATGTGAAGGAGCAACATTATTTTACTTTCAAAATAAAAAAGAGCCGAGGAGAAAATATTCAATTGCCTAAAGTTAAAATCCACAAGAAGAGCACTGAGAACAGCAAGCCGACACCAAAACCATGTAATTATTACATATATTATATCAAAATGACTGTATGTGATGAGCAGGATGGTGCTATCAAATAATACAAAAAAGAGTAATACAGAAACACAAATCAAAAACCATAATGCAATATATTTCTTTACATTCTATAGGTTCAGATAAAAAAACATAGATAGCCTATTTGTTCAATTCAAGATATACTAACAAAATTTCAATGCCATGGAATGTTATATATAACCTTTACATGAAAAATACTGAAAACCATAACAAAAATACTTGACCAAATAAATAAAAAGACCTTAAACTGAATTTAAGAAAAATTGAACATTATAACAAACCAACCAAACAAAAGAAGCATGCAACAGAGAAAAGCCAAGACGGTTGACTTTTCTGATTTCAACAATAGGAACAATATGCATTTCTCTAACAACACTAAATTCTGATCCTTGATCAAGCAACTATCTTCCATAGTTCCATCTCTGCTAAACAACACAAAGAAATTCTCAGACAAGAACATACGCCAGAAAAGGAATCAAAGCTCCAAAAAAACAGGGAACAAAAATAAGAATCTTAGATTATTCGTGAAAGGATTTCCAACGAACAAATTAAAGACCCAGAGTTTCAATCAAAATACAAAGAAAACCCTCAAATTACAAGACAACATACAAACCTCCATATATTATAAATGAAATCTAAGGAAAAAAACACAAACCAAAACCATGATAACCCAAGAGAACCATCTGAAACCTCCGAGAAAAAAAAAATCCGATTTTTAACTCAAAAAAACTCTTTTTCTCACCGAAAACCAATCAGAAACACCAGATCGAGGTTCCTCACACATCAAAACCCAAACTTTTCGACCAAACTTCAAAGAAATCACATCAAAAAGAAAGAAAAAAAAAAAAAAAGAACCCCACCAGAGAATGGAGAATCCATGAGAGGAGATTTCAGCTCCTCCCCTGTCGCATTACCCTCCTCTCAAGCCTCCAGAACAAACCCTCCTGCTATCCTCTTGCAACTCCTCATCAAAAGAAGAGCATATAATCCCAAAAACAACAACAACAACAACACACCGATATATCATATATATATAGATATTATTTTTTAATTCATTTGTTATTAATATATATATAATCCAAGAAAGGAATCGATGGTTTACTAGGCATCTCTCTCTCTCTCTCTCTCTCTCTCTCTCTCGATGTACATCATCAATGTGGGCTTTGAGATTCGTGCAAAGGGATAGATTTGATGAAATATTTTAATGGGATTTCATAAACTTACAAATAACAACCCACACACACTCAAATTTATAATAATTATATATTAATATTCATATAAATAAATATAATATGTGAGCAAATGAGAGATGTTTGGTTTGTCTAATAAGTATGGGAAGTGGAAGTTCATGGGATGCTTTTTATTCATTAATATAATCTGGAGGTCATGAATTCAAGTCATGAAAATTAGCTCTTATATAAAAAATATATTAAAAAATTAGATAAGACTATATACAATAGACCCAAGTGATCTGACCCTTCTTCAGACCCCATATAGTAGAAGTTTTGTAATATCATACTACTCTTTATTAATTTAAAGCCATCTATTTTCTTAGAAGAGATGAAAAAAAAAAGAATATTGAATCTTTAAAAAGAGAACCAAAATCCTCTGTATATAAATATATAATATACTATCTTATAAAAGTTTAATAAGAATATAATAAAACCATAAAAAGTGGTAGATAAGAAACAAAAGTTAAATGATAGCAAGAAATGAGTAGTTTTGACTCCTAGTAATGAACGTAATCTTCTACAATTCTTTACTTATTATTTCCTCAAAAGGATAACATGTATATATTTGAAAAGACAAACAATTGCCAAAACTTTACATAGTGGCTAATTTTGAAGATAATGGGGTGATTTGAAAAGTAGTGTCTTTTGATTGGTATATATAGATGCAGCTAATCAGTTAGAAGAACACAAGGTTAAAAACTTTGAACAATGGATGACCTTCTTTGACATCAGAAACCTTGTCAAAAGGTTGAATTTTGACAAGGGTTGTACTTTAATGTTAAACATGCATGTGTTTATTTACTAATTTTTTTTAATGATTCTTGAGAAATTACCAAAAAAATGGGTTTTGATATTCTCCACAAAAGTCAATTGATCCGAGATACTCTCAACTCAGTCAGATACACAGTTTATTTAACATACTATTTTCTTGATATTCTGATTGAATTTTTATAAGCTGAACTTTCATTAATATTAATAAATAAATATGATTTATCCACTTCATCATATATATATATATATATATATATATATATATATATATTCTCCACAAAAGTTTTACTACTGATGCATTACTATTTAGTATTATTGTCAATCAATGATAGGGATTGTAATGATCATGGAAGCCATTGAGTAGTTAAGTGATGCTGACTTCTCTTTCCAACTTAAACTTATCTCAACTGATAATAAGACCATATATATATATATATATATATATATATATATATATATATATATATATATATTTCTCTTCCACCCAAATAAGAAGAGAATTGACAAATCAAATAGTCTTGATGATCAACCTTCCAAACTAACTTGATTAATGACTTTGGTTGGAGATATTTATTTCAAATATTGGTAACAACATCTCATTAATATATATATCATCCATAATGAAAAGATAAAGACAACTTGGAATAAGATAAACTCTAACTTGCCAAACTTTGTAGATGTGAAGGACTTCAGGGAGGGTAGTTAAAGTGTATTAAGGTAGGTTTGGACTTGTAGTTCTTCAGTAGATTCATTAATTCAATCCATGAACTCATTTGTCAAAATGTTTGGTGATTTATTTGACACCATATGGATTCATTCATTCATTCTATGTCCAACATGTGAATGCAGATTTAATTTGGATAGAATTTGAACTCTCTTCTTGAGTTTTCTTTTTCAATTAGTGCATGCTTTTGTGTTTTGTCAAAGAAAAGGGACATTATTGTGTCCATGTTAAACTCATGCGAATTTTAGTATAATCTTGTGACTTGTAAGAATATTTTGGCTTCTTGTCAAAAAAAGAATAGAACCTAACCAATTGCCTCATTTTGCATCATCTAACATTTAATGTTGTCATCCATGTACTTCAAACAACTACAATTATATATATATATATATATATATATATATATATATATATATATATATATATATATATTAGCGATAAAACAATTTCTAGTTTATCTAATTGTAGAATTCATGATAACCCGAAAATATAAAAAAAAAATTAAAAAAAAAGTCATAATACATAAGGATTTTATGTGGCTTTGCTCAATAAATAAAAAGAAATTTTATTTAAAAAAAAAAACATCTCAATAACTATTCACACAAATGGGGACCAAGTTCAATGAATGAAAAAATGAATACATTTTCAATCTTGCCTCCAACCCCACCTTAATCCAATCCATCAAAATAAACAAACAAATCCAATGTACTAAATTTTTGTTTGATAGAGAGAAACAAAACAACTCCAATGTGCTTAACTTATGTTGATGGAGACCATTGCCGACAGAGATTAAACTTTGGATCTATTTATCAAAGTATCCATCAAAGATTAGAGAAATGGAAATTTCTTTGGCTTCAATTCAATGGATCTCCAACTCTCTTTCCTCCAATTGGAAGGTTTGCTTACTAAAAGTGCACTCCTAAGGCAAATGAACATGAATGTTACGCCATTAAAAACTTTAAAAAATGTACTAATAGATCTAGCAAAATTTAAAGGATCATATCATCCCTCAATCATTACAAAAATAAGAAAACAATAAATTAAACCATGGGGATGGAAAACAATTTGGTCTCAACATACATCTTGGAGTTCATTAAGCACATTCAAAGATGATGAGTAAGGAACACAAATTGATCCTCTTTCTCTGCTTCTCAGTCTCTCTGTTTTTTTATTTTTATTTTTTTGTGATAAAAAGAGAGCTAAAGTTTAGGATATAAAATTGTAATTTGATAATTTCTGTCTGAAACCATTTGGTTGATATAGCTGATGCTCCTTTTCTCTCCTTCATTTTCCTCCCTTGTTCCAAGTTGAATATTCCATTTATGGAGTCTATCCAACAATCTCTTGCACTATCTTGTCATCTCCTTTGGTTGTTGTAAGCCATCACAGGATGAAATGGTTGTTTGTATATAATTGGCTCTCTTTTATCCCCAACTATTAGAACACCCTCAGCCTTTTTTTCACAGCTTCTATTTCCCGTTCATATGCCATTGTCTTGTTATCTCGATCTCTCATTTGATGTAGACCTCAAAGAGCTAAAAACTCACATTGAATGAAGCATAGCTGTTTATCTGATTTCATAAAGTGTTGAAAAGTATTGATGGTGCCTATGCCTTGCTTGAGTGCTCTTGTGGACCATCACTCCTCATGGATATCAATTGAAATCTCATTTCCTCAAGGACCAAACTCAAGAAAAGCAAAGCCTCCATCTTAACATACACTTGTTCTCTCCCTTAGTTTAATTTAATCCACAATGGTTGTGGAACTTAATGAGGTGATTGATGTTTCTAACATAACCTTTTTTTTTTTTGTCTTTTAACTAGCAATTTCAAACCATCTTTAACATGACTTGAGAGTTAATTTTATCAAATCATTCATAATTAAATAAGGCATGTCATTTTCTCACTCACTCTCACATCTTAAACATACTATGAATATAAGATAATCATATTTAGAATGAAGTGCCTTTGGGAAAGATACCAATCTCTTTCACATTGTTTCCTAAATAGATGATCAGTCCCTTTCATCTTCGAATATAACATTGATAGATAGGAGCCACAATAATTCATTCCACTTGACATGTCTTCACCTTCTTTTTCATAAACAAAATTGCAGCAATTTTTAATTATAAATAAATAACAATAAATTTAAAAAAAATCCTCATTTTGATCACATTTAAGCCAGAGCAAAAAAATATATTAAAAAAAAACATACTTGGATTAATAATGATGAAAAAAATTACTGTCTAAATTACTGAGGAAAATACAACTGAATAGATGAGGTTGTGCAATAATGCTCAAAAAGGCCACAAGTCACCCCAGATAGAGCGCCGAGCCTGGAAATGCAGGGCAGGGTTCTTACTCTGTGTGACAACCACACGCTCCATGGCACCCTCAGAGCCATCTCTTTTGGTGGCCTTGCAAATGTCCATCGATACCTGCCTGCCCCGCCGCTGGGGCATGTAGACGATCCTGCCCCAGCCACTGCCAAGGCCTGCATGGGCTTGCTCTTCTGAGCCTTCTTCACTGTTTACATCATCACTGTTGTTGTCTTCTTGGTGAAACAAGCTGGTTTCTGCAACATCAGAAGGATAGGAGACTGGGTCCTCTTCAAATGGGGTTTCATCATCGGCTTCTGTTTCAAATTGGTCCTCTGGAAACAATAGCCAGGATTGGTGTCACCAACCATGGTATAAGTGACAGGGAAATTTGTCTAAATAAAAAATTCTGAGGGTTAAAGTTGAAAGCTATCCGTCCTCGAAAATAATTTGATGAGCTGACACTGTATCGACCATGTTGGCATGGACATATCGAAAAGGATAAAACCTGAGCCTTTGAAAAAACTTCCAACTAAAGTCAGCACCTAGAGAATTGAGTCAGTCCCTAGACTTCAGATGCGGAAAGGACTGAAAGGTATAATAAACCTAGTTTGTGTTTTACATCTAATTGTTCCTAATACAAACCAACATCAGGCACACGATGGATGTGGGTGGTGGCATGGGTGGAGTGTTGCTTAGGCAGATAGAATTAGTAAAGGACTACTTGTTAATTTTGTTTTCTAATCTAAGAATTTAAATTGAAGAAATCACAAAAGAAAAGTTCTTGTGTAAAGGCAACAACCAAAAGTAAATGTACTGTATAATGCAATGCAAGTAAAAGAACAAGTGAAAACTGAACCCAGATACTGATTAAAATGCAACAGATGAGCAATAGTTTCTTACCATAATCAATAATAAGATCCTCAGGGTTTCGCTTAGCATGTTGTTCTTTCAATGTTTCAAATTCCATACCATCAAGTGGCCAAGCTTCCCTGTTCAAAGAATAGAATAATTGATCTAGCCTGTACAGAATTAAAAGGGGGTTCCAAAAGAGGCTCATTCAACCAAGAAGTTATTTACATTTCATTGGATTTTGAAGATATCAATAAAAAGGCCCGTGTCCCTATTATTCTAAAGGGCAAACTGTTCATCTACCTACTTGAATGTGACAACAGCATACATCAGAAAAGAAAGAAGAATGCCCCATAATAATAAAAAGCCAAGTTCATGCTTTCAATCAGAACAAATAATCAATGGGGGAAATGACTATCTATAAGCCCTAAAACTTATTCAAAGTAGACTACAGTAACAGGTAAATAAATATTAACTTCTCAAGGAAGCAGGTAGTTTTGCAAAAAACCATCTAGGCTTGTGGCATAAGAAACCAATATCCAAAATCTACAAAGACATAGGAAAAAAGGCTAAAAATGGTTCAGCAATATATCAATCATGATAATAAAAGAAATTAGCTCTCAAATTCAACATGTCACTGCACATCAAAATAGCATATCTATATGGCCTAGATCTGTCTCAAGTCAAAGTAGGCTCATATTCTTACTGGGGTCTTTTCCCACGTCTTAAAGCAACAAAGCAGAATTTTTCATCCTCAAAGCCACGTAATGGTTCACCCTTGGACCTCTGAAATGTTGAAGGAAAAAAATGAAATAAGAGAGAATAACTTCATACCAAATAAGATCACGGCAGATTCAATAGATATATTCTGTTGATGAAGTTTATGTGAAATATTGTTAGTTTAAAATGAAAGCCTTGACCAAAAAATAGATCTGATCAAACTGTAAAATATATAAAAGACATTGAGCACCATGGACATTTGCAGATTGAAAGAAATAAAATAAAGTGATGAAAGAAGCATTTGAAAGTTGACACAGTAGGGGACTATGCAATAGTCGTGAAAATCACATGTAAATACGTAGAAGCTAAATGTGCCTGTAGCAACTTGAAAAGATGGAAGGCCCTAAGAAAGAGTCCTAGAAGCTAGTGGAGAGGGAGGAAAGCATGTGTGAAATAGGAATATGATCCTTTAAAATTACAGGATTTAAGTAGGAAGACAATTGGTGGAGCCAATTCTGACAAGGACTTTTCCATGATAAAAGCACTTCTATGAGTGGTCTTCAGATTCTGTGGTGATAGAAGAAACCACATCATCAACCATCTTCAATTTGGAAAAGTAATAAGCTTTCTCAGATATCAATGCAGCATTATTGTTTAAAGGACTGATTGTCATGCTTGCTTCTGGTTCATAAAATACAATCATGTTATAAATTGCAACCCAGTGACAGTACTCCAGCCAAGAGTTGGTGGGTGGACACTGAAGTACACAAGAATGCCCAACCTTACTAGACCTGTATCTATGGCTGAAATATACCAAACTTTGAAGAACATGCCTCATGGCAAAAGCCCTGGTCCTGATGGTCTTAATGTGGAGTTTTATTTATTCTACTGGGACATTATCAAGGAGCCCATGATGCTTGCCATTTCCAAATTCTTTCAATCTGCCTACCTACCCAAGTCATGGGGAAGAACTTATGTAGCACTCATACCCAAAAATGAATCCCCTAATAAAGTTCAAGACTTCAGACCAATATCCTTGTGTAATGTGGCATACAAAGTATTATCAAAATTGTTAGCAAACAGACTGAAAAAAGTCATCAACAAGCTTATAGGGCCTGAACAGGCTGGGTTCATTGAAGGGAGATCTACTTTCGATAATATTATTGCTACCCAGGAAATAGTACATTCACTAGAGCATGATTTTAAAACCCTCTCTAGGATGATAATAAAGCTGGACATTGAAAAAACATATGATGCCTTGGAGTGGAATGCCATCCTTGCTACGCTACATATTATGAAGTTTCCTGAGTCTTGGATATCTTGGATTAAAGCTTGCATAACATCATCTTCCTTTTCTTTCCTAGTCAATGGTTAACCAACTGGTTGGGTGAACAGCTCCAGAGGTATTAGGCAGGGATACCCCCTTTCCGCCTATCTGTTCTTGCTAGTCTCTCAGAATCTAACTGCTATGTTGAATCATGCTATGACTTTAAACATGATTCCTGGCTTTGATAACCAGTTGAGCTGCAATTTCAATCACCTTCTCTTTGCTGATGATGCATTAATTGTAACAAAAGCAAATAGAACAGTGGCTAGAAATTGCAAGCTTTGCTTGGATGTTTACAGCCAGATGACAGGTCAAAAAATCAACTTGCATAAATCCACCATCCATTTTCCATCTTAGTTCAATACTAGGGTTAGGACTTCAATTGTTAATATCATGGGTATGAAATTGGGCTCCTTTCCCTTCAAATATCTTGGAGCATTAATCTCACCCAAAAGATTGCCAGTGAATCAGTGGAGTTACTTGATTAACAGGACCAGCAATAGTTTGAAATCCTGGTGTGCTTTCTCCATATCTCTGGCTGGCAGAGCTATTTTGGTGAATTCCTCTTTGATGTCCATTCCTATATATTCTATGTCGTGTTATTCAATCCCAGATACTGTTATAGATCATATATCCAGGATATCTAGGAAATTTCTTTGGAATAGTGGCAATGCTGGAGGCTCCCTCCAGTCTATGAGCTGGTCAAATACTACACTTGACAAATCTGAGGGAGGGTTAGGAGTTAGAAACCTTAGGTTGACCGAGATTGCTTTAATGACCAAGAATATAATAGTATTACTTGACAATGAAAACAAATTTTGGGTTCAAATTGCTCATCTCAAATATGGTACATTAAATCCATGGATGAAATTGTCCAATAGGCATACATCATGGTTTTATAAGCAACTCAGCAACACTGCACATAGCATCAGAGCCAATCTTTGGATCAACAATTGCAACCCAAATACTACAAATTTCTTAAATGATCCATGGATGTTTGACATTCCTATAGCTCTGAAACCTACCCCCATTAATATGCATGCTTCCTTTGAGACATTAACCATTTCTGATATATCCAATGGGGATAGACTTAATCATCCAGATTTGGTTGAATGTTTTGGGCAGTCTTTGGATTGGAATAGATTATCTAAATACATTTGCAGCTCTGACTTGGAAAATCATTGGGTCTGGTCCTCATCTGGGACAAATGTATGCATTGCTAGGGAAGTCTATGGCTTCTTAAATCAAAAACTTGGGTCTGGGGCTAATAATTGGCAAGGTTGGCATAAGATCTGGGAGCTGCCTGTGGCTCCTAGAGTAAAAACATTTATTTGGAGACTTTTACATGGCAAGATCCCTACTTATGATTACACGTATGGATTAGGGATTGGTCCCCAGAATCCATGTCCTTTCTGTAAACTAACTTATGAATCAATTAGGCATATTATGATTGAGTGCAGAATGGCCAAACTGTCTTTGGTGTCTCACGAGTATATCTTTGGGGATGGACAGGGGATTGATCAATTCCTACATGGAGATTGGCTATTTGCTGTCAATGGCATTGCAAATATGAACAAATGGTTTACTAAAGCCTTATTGGCTACATGTGCCTGGAGTATTTGGAGGGCAAGATGTGATTTAATTTTTAATCATAGGAGAGTACAGGCCTCACAAATCTTCAAGCAAGCACTATATACAGCACATGAGCATTATTGGAAACTGTAAGGAGCTTTCAAGGAGTATTTCTATACTTCAAAATTCAATAATTCCATGGCAGCTATGTGTGATGCATCTTGGACTGATCCCCAATCTCCATGTGGTGTAGGTTTCATTATAATCAAGGGACAAGATACCACAGTGATGGCTGGATGTGGAAGCAAAATGGCTGAGTCAAGCATACAAGCTGAAGTTCAAGCTATCAAGATGGCAATTGAACATTGCAGAGCTGGAGGATGGAGCATTGCAAATCTTTACATTGACTGTCTCCATGCTATAAACTCACTTCAAAGGGGTACTGATTGCAATATTGAGGGGCTGCAGGGTGAACTACATTTTATCAATTAGTGCCTGATGGAGCAACCTGAATTGAAGCTGAAGTTTTGTCCAAGGGAGATCAATTTCCTGGCAGATTCACTGGCAAGACATGGCAAAAACATCCCTGGGTTGTCCCTTTATCACAGAGGTTGTGATAGACCCAGATGGCTAGAAGAAAGAATTATAGCAGCTGGGCTGCATTTTGATTAACCTTAGGTTATATTGTATTGTTTGGTTTTGTTTTACTAGCTAGAACTAGCTTCCCCCTGTCAAAAAAAAAAAAAAAAGCATATGGTTATGGCCAGCACAAGGCTCAAAATGGTTAACCATACATGGCCTTATCAACATTAGGTTAAACCACTAGCAAACAAAGGGTAACTACAACCAAAATAAGGTACATGGAGGGTGAGGGATACATAGCATAAGCAAATGCACAAGGTTCTGACCAACTGAAGGTATGAAGCAGGTAAAATAAACAACACAACATCCCTGCAATGTATCTACAATCAAGTAAAACTTCACAATGACTAGAACATTGTGTAAAAAATTAAAATTAAAATTAAAAATCCTTGACAAGAATCTATAACTACATGTTCAATGTTTTCTTTAGACAACTAATCATAAACATGGATGCAATATACTTCGCATTTCAGAGATATTCAAACATATATCCATAAATCCCAAAAATATATCTTAATATAAAACAAATTTGTCAGACATTGAACAATAACCAGAAGCCTAACTTACTCAAATGAATATGAAGACAGCTGTATTGAATATTTTTTTAGGTAAGTATCCCTATTGAGATTCAAGGTCCAACCAATGAAATGAAAATGAAATTTCTCCATCTCTTTTTTGATAATGCAAAGAATTCCAAGTCTAACTACGTATGTATCTGTAGGTCCCAAATCCTCAATGCATATGGAGTTATCTTTGGCAATGATTATCCATCTGTGTCAAATACCACATAAGGCTAAATAGATATGCAGTCAATAGAGAGTAAAAAAAGGTGCCATGTTGTGAGTTTGAAGCATGAATTAAGTCCCACCCACACGGATATTGTAAGAAAGTCTCAATGTCTGAAGGAATAAGTTCTAGTTACTTACTGATAAATAACTGAAAAATAGCATGTGTTAATTTCACGGTAGCTATTTGATAAAAATAAAAATAAAATGAAAAAGAAGCTTTAAAGAAAAGAAACCTTGTATGCCCGTTGCGATGACGTCCTCTCCAAACGCTGAACAAAGTGGCAGTATTTACTAGTGTTCTCCAATGGGCACCGTCCATCATGGGCACACTGCAATGATTTTTTATTTTTTTTTTGTATAGAAAAAAAAGAGGGATGGGTGAAAAAATTCAAAGCCTATAGCATAAAATAAATTCTGCAATATTTCATTCATTGGACTCACCGGCGCAACAACAAATGCATCATTCTCCAAAGTAGCCAACTTGGAGGAAATACTTTTTTCATCACAAGAAACTTCATTTGATGAAATTTTACTCTTGCGGCATTTCTAAGAAGGCAAAGAGATAAGAGATAACTTATACCAATACAGTGGCTACACTACACAGATGTACTAATTTAAGAAAACAATCAACCTACCCTCTTGGCCATCCATAGGATATATGATCGCATTTGGCGTATTATTTTTGATCCATGAGGAGTCCCCGGCTCCAAAAGTACCTATGCCAAATCTCATTCTTCAGAATAATTCATAATAAGAGCCCAACACATGTTATAAAGAAAAAACATAAGTATTA
Organism: Dioscorea zingiberensis; assembly: GCA_026586065.1. Taxonomy (NCBI): domain Eukaryota; kingdom Viridiplantae; phylum Streptophyta; class Magnoliopsida; order Dioscoreales; family Dioscoreaceae; genus Dioscorea; species Dioscorea zingiberensis. The sequence goes on along the minus strand of CM048818.1, from coordinate 17,572,072 downwards.
ATGTAACAAAAAAATAATAACTTCTAAAAGGATAGCAAGACAATAATTAGAAGATTATAAGTGAAAGTCTTTCTATCAATTTGGATGGAAATATTTTTTTTAGAAAGTCATTCCTCTAGAATTTTGATTTCAACATTTTAAAGGATCTATTACTAAAGCACTGAACAAAGCTTTATCAAAAGATAAGACATATACATTGTGTTTGACAAGGGGCTATCCCCTTTTTATTCCCACATACTGTTATGCCACTAGTGTGTTTCACCTACACTAGGCACAAGGGTAATTCCAGAATACCAAATAGCAGCTGACGTGGAAGAAAGAAATTATTAGAGAGTAAGGTTTGAAATGGGATTCTATTAGGAAGAAGGTTGTGGTATTCTGTTAGGATTCTCTGTTATGGATTTTATTCTATTAGGATTTTCTATTATGGTCAGGTTGTGAGGTGATTATAGGGGAGGGATTGGTTGGAAGTGAGGATATAGGAGAGTTTCTAAGCCTCTTGAATGCTTGGATAGCCTATTTTCATTCAGATAATAAATACAATTTCCCTCATCAATTCTACTGCTACTATCTATGTTGCTTAGATCCAATTTACAGTTGAGAGCTTATCAAATTGGTATCAGAGCACAAATGATCTGGGAAATGATAGCCAAAAACATGGCTCAACGAATGGATGCTATGGAGGAAGTGGTTGCAGCCGTGCAAGAAGAATTTCAGCATGAAATGGCACATTGAAGGAGGAATTGCAGAATATTAATAGAAGATTTGAACAATTCATCAAATTGTAAGAAGATACAGCTCGGGGCGGTGCATTTTCAGCTGGAGGATACAAGTTAGTTAGCCCATTCACGGGGGAGACTCATGTGGTGGACGACAACTCTAGCTTAGCCGGATTTCGCCATGAAGCTTGAGATGCCACTATTTGACGACTCGAATCTGGATGGATGGACTCTAAAGACGGAATGATATTTCGCCCTCAATCGGTTGATGAATGACCGAAGTTTGAGTCGGCGGTTATGGAATTTAAAGGAGAAGCTCTGCTTTGGTATAATGGGAATATAGGAAGCGATCCATTGTTCTATGGGAGGCGATGAAGCTTTTTCCCTTGAAGCAATTCCGAACTACATAGGCCGGTTCACTTCATGAACAATGGTTAGCTCTTATTCAAGATGGTTAGCTCTGATTCAAGATGGCACCATTGGAGCATATCTCCAATGAAGTGGCTTTGGGTAACTTCATCAATGGGTTGAAGCCTAAGATCAGAGTAGAAGTCAGGATATTGGAACCTAGAAGCTCGGGTCAAGCCATGGACTTAGCCTACAAGATAGAAGAGAAGTTGTGGGTGACCAAGGCCCACAAACCATCTGGGGGATTTCATCGAGCAGGAGGGTCAATGTGGGGTACAAGCTTCCTTTTTGAAGCTCCCCAATCAACTTTTGGGGCAAATCAATCTACAACAAAATTTTCTGGTGAGGTGCGAAGACTTTCCAATTCAGAACTACAGAAGAAACGTGAAAAAGGCATGTATTTTCAATGCGATGAGAAGTGGGCTTCTAGTCATCGTTGCAAGAAGAAGGAAATAAATATCCTTCTTACCCATAATGTCGGTGAAGAAGATTTAAGGAATGTTGAAGAATCGGAAGAAACAAAGCCCGGTTTGGGGACGGCAGAACTTCATCAAGTAGTGGAAGTCTCGCTCAACTCGGTGTTGGGATTAACTACTTCAAGGACTATGAAACTTACGGGAATGATCGGAAAACAGGAGGTGCAGGTCTTGATCGACCTAGGTGCAACCCATAACTTTATTTCCTTAGATTTGGTTAAAAGAATACAATTACCAATTCAAAAATTGAGGAATATGGAGTGACTATAAGATCCGGTACTACTGTATGTGGAGAAGGATTATGCAGAGGGGTAACTATTCATCTGCAAGGGATTGATATTGTGGAAGAATTCTTTCTTGGGTTGGGAAGTTCTGATGTAATTCTGAAAATTAAATGGCTTGAGACCTTGGGAATGACTCATACGAAACAAAAGACACGAGTGATAAAGTTTAGGCTTGGTAGTGAGTCCCTTACTCTGCGTGGGGATCTTTCACTTGGGAAAATTCTAGTCTCTTTGAAAGCTATGATGCGAACCATCAAACACAATAAAGCTGGTATTTTGGTGGAGCTTAATCAGTTAAAGGGGTTTGGTGAAGAGAGGTTAAAGGTACCGCTATTCCTACACCAGATTTTGGCATATTATGTAATTGTTTTTTTTACATACCTTCGGGATTACCTCCTATAAGGGAACATAGACATTCCATTGTGCAAAAAGAAGACAGCCAACCGATTAGTATCCGACCTTATCATTATCCCCATGCCCAAAAGGACAAGATTGAAAGAGTGATAAAAAAAAAATGCTTGCAACTGGAATTATTCAAGTCAGTCACAGCTATGGTTATTAAACGATCAAGCTGTTCGCAAGCAGCTCGAGATCGGCTCAAAAAAAAAACTTGAACTCAACTCGGAATTTCGAGCTATCGGGCCGAGCTCGAGCTCCAATTTCGAGCCGGCTTGGTTCAAAAGCTCGAAATTATATTTTAATATATATTATATAATATAATATTTTATATTATATTTATATTTATAATAGTTAATGGAAACCAACCATTGGATCAAAGATCCAAAGGCTCCCATGGTCTCATATTAAAACTAAACCTTAAAGAGTAAAGACCAAACAAAAGACCGACACCGCCGTCATTGCCCATTCACGCGTGGCAAATACACCCGAGCACCTCCACAACTGCACCTCTCATTCATGCGCCCATCTCCACAGCTCCACCAGAGAACCTTCTCCCCAACTTGAGCATCTACACAGCTACACATCCACAGCTCCTCCCCATCTCATTTTAATTATCTCAAATAATATTATTTATTATATTATTTGAGATAATTAAAATAATTATTGTTTATATTTATATCGATGAGAATCGCTTTTTAAATTTTATCTTTTATTATATTTAATTAGTTGAAATCTTATGAAATATAAATTTTATTTATAAAAAAATATTATATAATTTACATTTTTAATTGTATAAAATTATTAAAAAATAACTTATAATTTATAAATAAATTTCTAATTTCAAGCTAAATCGAGCCGAGCTCGAGCTAGGCAATTTCGAGCCGAGCTCGAGTTGGGCTTAGCCCGATCAAGTTCAGCCCGTTTACAACCCTAGTTACAACCCTTTTTCGAGCCCAATTTTGCTTGTTAAGAAGAAAGATGGATCTTAGCGATTTTGTGTGGATTATAGGGCATTAAATAAGGCCACAATACCAAATAAGTACCTGATTCCAATCATTGATGAACTTCTTGATGAGTCATACGGTGTGAAAAACTTTTCTAAGTTAGACTTAAAGTCCGGTTACCACCAAATCAAGGTCAACGACCAGGATGTTCATAAGATTACCTTTCGAACTCACGATAGACATTACGAGTTCCGTGTCATGCCCTTTGGACTTACGAATGTCCGCGCCACTTTTCAATCATTGATGAATGATGTTTTTCGGCCATATCTTCGAAAGTTTGTTTTAGTATTTTTTTGATGATATTTTGATTTATAGCCCTTCAGAGGAGTCCCATCAACAACATTTAACACAAGTTCTGGAAATCTTACAAGCTAATCATCTCTATGCCAACGGAAAGAAATGTGAGTTTGGAATAACTCAAGTGGCTTATTTGGGTTATATTATTTCTGGGCAAAGGGTAATTGCTGATCCCAGTAAAATCCATGCCATGATCTCCTGGCCAACTCCCACTAATTTGAAGGCATTAAGGGGATTTTTGGGTTTGACGGAGTACTATCGAAAGTTTATGGCTGGATATACTCATATTGCATTACCATTGACTGATCAACTAAAATGAGATAAGTTTGGGTTGAATTCGGAAGCTACTTCAGCCTTTAAAGAACTTAAGCAAGCTATGTCCTTAGTTCTTGTTTTGGCACTGCCCGATTTCACCAAGCCTTTCATCATAGAGACGGATGCTTCTAGATTTGGGTTAGGAGTTGTTCTTATCCAAGGACAGCAACCAGTGGCTTATTATAGCCAAGTTCTAGGTCCCCGAGCTCACCTTAAGTTCATATATGAGAAGGAATTAATGGCCATAGTGTTTGCAGTTATGAAATGACGCCCATATTTGCTTAGAAGACGTTTCATTGTGCGAACAGATCAATAGAATTTGAAGTTTCTTTTGAAACAGCGGATTGTTGGCGTTAAGTATCAAAAGTGGATTACTAAACTCATATGGGGTATGATTTTGATATACAATATTCTAGTAGGGCAAGTAATCATGCAGCGGATGCACTCTAGCATACCAAATCAAGTGGAGTGTTCCACCTTAACAGTACCACAGTGACAACATTGGGATACTTTTTGGGCAGAATTAGTGGAGGATGTTTTTCTAAAGATACTAAGGGACGACATCATTTAGGTACTTAATCTCATGTTGGGTTTTCAGTGGAACAAGGGTTATTGTTCTATAAGAATCGTCTTGTTAATCCACAGTCATCTAAGCTCATTTATACTCTAATTTGAGAGTTTCATACCACTCCAATTAGGGGCCATTCAGGAGAAACAAAAACTTATCAATGTCTTGCAGCTGAGTTGTATTGGATAGGTATGCGCAAGGATATAGCAAGGATTGTGCGGGAATGCATAGTCTGCCAACAGAACAAGCATATAGCCACTACTCCCGCTGGGTTACTTCAACCCATTCCACTTCCGACGCAAGTTAGGGATGAGATTACTCGTGATTTCATTGAGGGGCTACCCCGTTCCGAAGGCTAGGATGTTATCTTTGTAGTGATGGATAGATTGGGCAAGTATGTACATTTTATTGGCTTGAAACATACATTCATAGTTGTCTCGGTTGCTGCCATTTGTGCTCGCGAGGTTGTGCGTCTTCATGGGATTCCCCAATTGATTATTTCTGATCAGGGTCGAGTGTTCTTGAGTCATTTTTGGATAAACTGTTTGAGTTACAAGGAACTTCCATAAAACAAAGCACTGCCTATCATCCTCAAACCGATGGACATACGGAGGTTGTCAATCGATGCCTTGAGGCTTATTTGCGTTGTTTTACTTCTGATAAGCCTCGCAGTTGGGCTCGTTGGTTGCCATAGACAGAGTGTTGGTACAACACTTCTTTTCACTCCTTGACTTGTACTTTTTTTCGTGCTCTTTATGGTGGAGATCCATCTCCTCTTATCTGTTATGAGCGAGGCGCTGCTTTGGTGTCCTCAGTAGATCAGTTATTGGAAGACTGTGATGCTATATTGGATGGTTTGAGAATGCACTTACTTCGAGCTCAATAGCGGATGAAGCTGCAAGCTGACATCAAGCATCACCATGAAGATTTCAAGGAAAGAGACTTAGTTTTCTTGAAATTGAAACAGTACCGACAACATTCCCTCGCTTAACGTAAGTATGAGAAACTAGTTGCTCGCTACTATGGTCCATTCAAGGTCCTTCAACGCATTAGGAATGTGGCTTATAAGCTGGAGCTTCCTTCAACAGAAACAATCCATCATGTTTTCCATGTTTCTTAGTTGAGGCCAGCACATAGGATCTCTTCCTCTTCTCCAATATTACCATCTCAATTAACTCTTGAATTTGAACTTGTGGTGGAACCGGAAGTATTATTGGGAGTAAGCCCAAAAGCTCGAGACCAACCAAGAGAAGTTGAAGTGTACTTGAAATGGAAGTCTTTGCCTAAGTGTGAAGCAACTTGGGAAGATATTAACTTGATTCAACAATAATTCTATGATTTTCACCTTGAGGACAAAATGAAAGTTTGAGGACAACTAAGAGCTTATCACATACCAAACAATTACCTCAATTATTCCCTCTTGAAATAAATTTCAATATTAAGGGGTTGTTTAATTTCCTGTATTTCAAATCAGAGTGTAAGTGAAATTACATGTAACTGAAGTTACTGTATTTTAACTTACATCAAAGTTGTTTGTTTTCCTGTAAATAAAAATGTTATATTAAATTTTCCACAAGTTGAGTGATACAGTCACCTTGTAATGTAAGTCAATTACATGTTAAGATTTAGTGGCCGGAAGCTTCACTATGGATAAGCTTCGACGCTCTCAACCTGGTTTGGATTGTTTGACTATGGCTCCGCATTCTGTACAATCATAAGCTCGATCACGAGGGTCCAAATCAGGGCCTCCATCTCGTTAAATAAGTCCGGGCAAATCTACATTTATTTTCAGAAGTGTTAGGTATAGCTCAGGAGATGGGATTGGATCCGAAATTCGAATTGGCTCTGCATCATCTGGAACTAAAAAAGCTTCGGGGTCTTGATTTCAATTAGAATCTGCATATGGAATTAGAAAATCTGCGCGGATAGATATCTATATTTATCTGACTATACAAAGGTTACTCCTTACTCAAGTTCACAGCGAGGACTAACCTTTCTTTATTTAATTCATTCTTCGTGGTGGGTCCCCCGATGTAGGCAGGATCAGCTAAAGCTGCTAACTCGTCGGATCGGCGGGACCATCTACCTGCTTGACAAAGCCTTTTGGACTCAAATCCGCACACAGACCCTCCTCAAAGCATCATCGGAACGAGCGGACAAGCTGTGACAACTGACCCTGGACGTAGCAAGCGATGGGTTGCGAACACGCTCTCCCTTGCCAATTCCAATGGATAATCGACTCGGTTATCTATGCGCAGCCCATGCCCCTCTTGCTTCTGAAAAGAAAGTCGTTTGAGGAATAGTCACCCAGATTGGGCTCGGCTTCTATATACGAGATAGTCGATCCGCTAACTGATTTTCATTGATTCACATTACGTGTAGGGTACTGAAGAAAGAAAGCCTATTGAGTGAAAAAAGAAACCATATCTTTATGCGAGCAGTTCTGTTAAATATAATGATTGTAAATTCCCATAACTTTTCAATTAATGAATATTTACGTTTGATTTCAAATTATGAGATTTTTCTATTATGTAATGACTTCAAAGAGCTTTCTTTGGAGGACAAGAAGGGCGGCCGGCCTACTATGGGCACCTGTAGGGATTAGTGCGTGAGACCGCGTTCTTCAAAACCTGCTCTTCTTTTCCCCAGACCCATTCAGCTTGGCTAAGCCTGTACGGTTCCCTGAGAAGGGAGTAGCTACCCACTGTAGCTTGTCAAGCTGGCCTATATCTTCAATATTATAGCTGTCTTTTAACCGGCTGTTCTTTGTCAACGCTGCAATGGAAAACTATTTCGCTTCGCTTCAAGCTGCGTGCATTTTAGCGGTATTCCTGTTGTCTAGGAGGAGATAACATTGATAGCCTCTATTCGTGTCCTAGCTCGTCTGAGAGCTAGATTGGCTTCAATTACCTGTCTTTTCTTTTACCCTCAACTCTACTCAAGTTAGCTTCAACTATTTCAAGAGTTTGTTGAGCTTTTTGCGGATCAATGTCAGTACTCATCTCCGCATCATTTCCTAAAATGGTGATCTCTTACCTATTCTAGCGAAACCGCCCATCAGAGCCACCGTTAACCATTGGTCATTGAGGCGTATTCTCAAAAGACCTATATCTACGGCCGTGGCAATAGATGCGTGGTTTGGTAATACACCAATTTTACCACTATTAGTAGATAAAATGATTTCTTTCATACGAATAAAAATAATTCGATTAGGAGTCGATCTGAAGATTTAAGGTCATTTCTTCAATTTGCTCTCCACTTCTAAGTTCATAGCTTTCGCGGTAGCTTCATCGATGTTACCCACCAAATAAAAGGCCTGTTCGGGAAGACTGTCTAATTCTCCAGAAAGAATTAATTGAAACCCCTTAATTGTTTCAACATATTTCCTTGGAGAACCGGTAAATACTTCTGCCACGAAGAAGGGTTGTGATAAGAAACGCTCAATTTTTCGTGCTCTTGCTACAGTTAAACGATCCTCTTAGGATAATTCGTCAAGTTACCCCCCATTATCCAATTCTTTATATTTAATATTTTTTTAATATTTTATTTAATATCTGAAAGGAGGCCTTGGAGCAATGGTAAAGTTTTTGCCATGTAACCTATAGGTCACAGATTTGAGTCATAGAAACAGCCTCTTACAAAAAAAAAAAAAACAAGATAAGGTTGAATAAATAGACCCAAGTGGTCTGACCCTTCCTCAGACCCCACACACAGCGCATGGTTTGTAGCACCGGGGTGCCCTTTTTTAATTAATTTATAAACCGAACTCAATTAAATGGCATACATCTCCAACTCAATTAATTTTTATATGTTTCTCCAAAAACATCTACAACTCAAAAGACATACATCTCCTATCTCATTTTAAACGAGCACATTCTTTTTTATCTCAATTTTTCACAAAAGCATTAGAGAATAATACACCCAACAAAAAATCAAAATGCAAAGTATAGTATGATAGGCACTAAATATGAGAAGGCATCAAATTCATAAGACACTAATACATTAGCACAAAATATGATGAGACATCAAAATATCTTCAACCAAACATTAGCACAATAAAAACAAAAGTTAATAACACTAATACATTAACATCACACAAAATACAAGTCCGTAAATTCAAAGTCAACATCTCAAAAATTAAGAACAACATAATTCTAAAGTTTGAATAACCTAAGATGGTTTCACTATGCTAGATTTAGACTTTGAAGTAAGTGATCATATGCTTTTGCAAGGTCAGACTGTTTATAGTGATCACTCAAAGTCGTAATCTCAATCATACAATCTCTTACCAACAAAATGAACTTTATCCATCTTTAGTGCATTTGCAATATAGTCCAAGCCATTATAAACTTTTAGCATAATTTCCAACTCCTCGGCCCTAATACACTTTGCTCTCTTCTTAACCTCTTTGGTCTTCGAAGTGGACCTTGTCGACTTGTCCACAATAGGAGGTTGTGCACATATAAAGTTGTCAAAAATCATCCAAACCTTGAGATTGATCATTGGGATCGATTGTTGGCGGTGTTGGTGGTAGTTCCATGCGTATATCCAGACTTCTAGAGACTTGAGGACCTGTTCTACCAAAACATGTCGCTTGGCCATTTCTACATACAATAACTATCTCCTCATAGACTTTGAGCGATTTATTTATATAAACCTCTTCACTAGGATGCATCTATAAAAACAAAACACAATCCATAAGTAGGGTAAATATACAAATATCACTAAAAACATTAATCACAAACTCTAACTTACTTGTATGTATGTTCGGAATTCCTCAGTACCCAGAATTATTTTCTTTTCTGAATCATCCCACGACACTCCACTAAAACTCTTAATCTTCTTGATTATTAGCCATATTTTTCTTGCATGCCAAAGACGATTAATAATGTGTATGATTTACAACTACGTTAAACTTTGTACTAACAACAACAATAATAGAAGTACTCATTGAAACCTTTATCGGATTTAAGCCCAAGATTTGCTTCCTCAACTAAGCATCTCAGCATGAATGATGCCATAACAGTTCATCTAAAGTTAGCTGACATTCTTCTTCCAATAACATCATGGCTTTCTTGTATCATATCTTTTGAGTCCATCTATAATGTAGTATTTAATAGAGTAATTTTCAAACATTAGGATTAAAGGATTTTAGAAAAAAAAACAATAAACTTATCTTCATTTGCAAAATAAAAATCCAACTTATTAAGAATAAATTTGATTCCACAATTTAATAACGTAATATATATATATATATACAATAGTTCATATAATGTTGACACAAGTTTTACAAAATAAAATAAAATTCTAGAAGATACAAAATATAACTTTATCTATTACTCCACATACCTTCTATGATAGCATCTCGTATTGTCAACCATTTCATTGTTTCCTCACGATTTTGGGATCGAGTTCTAACCTCGTGTACATTAGTTTCCTATTCTTCAAGATTGGTATGTAAATATCATTACCTCCTTGTAAAATGTAATTATGCAAAATACAACATGCAACCACAATATCTACTTGTGTTCCAAATGGATAAAATGGTCTTAAATATGAGAATTTTGAAACGATTTTTCAAAACCCCAAATGCTCATTCCACCGAAGTACGGAAATGGAATGTCTATAATCAAACAATTCCTTGCTATTTGATGGTGTACGAGCACTAAATTCCTTGAGATGATATCGAACATCACGAAATGGTGATATAAAACCCGATCGTATAGAATATCCCGCGTCTACACGGTAATATTTTACCTATAAAAAATATTTATGAGTTATTCCAAAATTATACTATATTAACTTTTTCAATTTTCATTGAACGATAAAATACCTTCGGACACTATAAGTCCATCTTCTCTTTCCAAAGCATTACAAAGGACAAGTGTATCATGTGTTGAACCCTCCCGGCCGGCTAATACATATGTAAACTTTAATTCAAAATCAACCACAGCTAACACATTTAGAGTGAGATAAGATTTTCTCCAACAAAAACAAGCTACGATATCATTTGGAACAAATGCATGGATATATGTACCATCAATGATATCGTAGCTCATTTCCATAGGAGAAAATTTTCTCACCCAAAATGTATTGGCCGCGGTTGATTTTGAATTAAGTTTTACATATGTATTAGCCGGTTGCGAGGGTTCAGCACATGATGCACTTGTCCTTCGTAATGCTTTGGAAAAAGAAGATGGATTTACAATATCCAAATGTATTCTATCATTCAATAAAAATTAAAAAACTTAATCTAGTATAATTTTGAAATAACTCATAAATATATTCTTGTAGGTAAATATTACCTTGTAAACGCGAGATATTCCACACAACTGGATTTTATATCACTATTTCGTGGTATTCGATATCATCTTAAAGAATTTAGTATCTGTACACCATCAAATAACAAGAAATTGTTTAATTATAGGCATTGTTCTTCACATACTTTAGTGGAATGAACATTTGAAGCTTTGAAAAATCGTTTCAAAATTCTCACATCTAGACCATTTTTTCCATTTGAAACACAAGTAGATATTGTGGTTGCATGTTATATTTTGCATAGTTACATTTTACAATGAGATAATGATATTTGCATACCCAATCTTAAAAAATGGGCACTAATATGCACGAGGTTAGAACTCAATCCTAAACTCGTGACAAAACAAGGGAATAGTTAACAATACGAGAATCAATCATGAAGGGCATGTGGAATAATAGATAAAGTTATTCTTTGTATATTCTAGTTTATTTTATTAATTTTGTTTTAAACTTATGTCAACATTATATGAACTATTGTATTTATATATTACGTTATCTGACTGTGTAATCAAACTTGTTCTTGTAATTTTTTTGTTTGATAAGTTGGATTTTTATTTTACAAATGAAGATAAGTTTATTGTGTTTTTCTAATCAAATCATTTTTTCTAATATTTTAAAACTTAACTCTATTAAATACTACATAACAGATAGATTCTGAAGACATAACACATGAGAGCAATGATGTTGGAAAGAGAATGCCAACTAACTTTAAATGAACAACTATCATGACATTATTTATGCTGAGATGCTTAGTTGAGCAAACAAATCTTGGGCTTAAATCCGCTAAAGATTTCAAGAGTAATACTATTATTGTTATTACTAGAGTTGTTAGTACAAAGTTTAACATGATTGTAAATAATAGACATGTTATCCATCGTCTTTTGCGTGTAAGAAAGATATAGCTAATAATCAAGAAGATTAAGAGTTTAAGTGAGATGTCGTAGGATAATTCAGAGAAAAAAATAATTATAAGTACGAAAGAATTTTGAACATATATACAAGTAAGTTAAAGTTTGTGATTAATATTTTTAGCGATATTTGTACATTTACCCTACTTATGGATTATGTTTTGCTTTTATAGACACACCTTAGTAAAGAGGTTTAACATCAATAGACGGATCAAAGTCTATGAAGAGATTGCTATTGTATGTAAAAATGATCAAGCGACAAGTTCCTTTGCAAGAACAAGCTCTCAAGGCTCTAGAGTTTGGGTATATGCATAGAACTACCACTAACACTGCCGACAATTGATTCCAACAATCAACATCAAGATTTGAATGATTTTGACAACTCTACAAAAACACAACCTCCTATTGTGAACACACCGACAAGCTCCGCTTCCAAGACCAAGAAAGGAGCAAAGCATATTAGGATCAAGAAATTAGAAATTATGCGAAAAGTTTCTAATAGTTTGGACAAGATTGCAGATGCACTAAAGGTGGATAAAGTTCATTTTGTTAGTAAGAGATTGTATAATGAGGTTATGACTTTGAGTGATTACTATACTCAGTTTGACCTTGCAAAAGCATATGATCACTTACTTCAAGTCTAAATCTAACAAATGGTTTTATAAACAAAAATCATTCTCTTTGGTGCATGTGGATGAATGATTTTCTTATAGAATTAAGGGATAGTGGTGGGATATGAGATAGTGAAATCGTGTTAGGTTATTCAAACTTTAGAATTATGGTGTTCTTAATTTTTGAGATGTTGACTTTGAATTTACGGACCTGCATTTTGTGTGATGTTAATGTATTAGTGTTATTAACTTTTGTAAGGTTGAATGTAAACTCATGGTTGTATTTTTATTGTGCTAATGTTTGGTGGGAAGATATTTTGATGCCTTATCATATTTTGTGCTAATGTATTAGTGGCTTGTGAATTTGATGCATTCTCATATTTTAGTGCCTATCATACCATATTTTGCATTTTGATTTTTTGTTGGGTGTATTATTCTTTTATGCTTTTATGAAAATTGAGATCAAGGAATGTGTTCATTCAAATTAAGATAAGAGATGCATGTCTTTTAAGTTGTAGATGTTTTTGGAGAAACATATAAAATAAATTAATTGAGTTAGAGATGCATGTCATTTAATTGAATTCAGTTTATAAATTAATTCAAACTCAAATTATATGAATCATTGGATTAGATATTCACTCAATGCTTTCTTTCTTATAGTATATGCATCCATTTTAAAATGAAAATTAGATATTAAATAAAATATTAAAGAAAATATATTAGATATAAAAAATTGGATAATGGGGGTAACCTCGCCACTTACATTACACGGTGATTGTATCACTCAATTTACATCAAACAAAATAGTGGAAAATTAAAAACAATATTTTCATTTACAGAAAACCAAACAATCTTGATGTAAGTTAAACTACAGTAATTTTATGTTGTGTTTGATTGCAAGATGGAAAAATGTGTGGAAAAGAAAAATTTTCCATGGCAAAATTTTCCGAGGAAAACGAAAAAGTGGTTGTTTGATTATCATTATTTTCTTGTTAAAAAATCTTATATTTTTCATGAAAAATTCTTCTTTTGTTGTTTGATTACGCTTATTTTCCATGAAAAATCTAACATTCTCCATGGAAAAAAGCATATTTGTTGTTTGATAACATCAATTTTCCATGAAAAATTAATATTTTCTATGGAAAATTAATTTTTTTCCAAGCAATGAACCAATTAATCACAATATAAACAATTTTAAAGGATAAAAAATTCAAAACGATGAGATAAAAGTTTGTGCATATAAGATAACCCCTATTTGAAATTCAAACAATAAAAAACATAAGCAATTTTAAAGGATAAAAAAAATTCAAAATGATGATATAAAATATTTGTGTATATATGATAGCTCTTTGAAATTCAAACAACCAAGACCAATCCTTATTTTGTTTTTTTTTTCATATAACCCCTCCTATTTTTCATAGAAAACTTTTCTTTGGGTTAGAAATCCACCAATTTGAGGGAAAAGAGGTCACGTGACTAGCTTTGTGGAAAAAGCTTTCATGGAAAATTTTGTCAATCAAACAACCCAAAATGCTGGAAAATGGGTGATGGAAAAATTTTCCATGAAAAATAAGCCCAATCAAACACACCCTTAGTTACATGTAATTCCACTTGCATTGTGATTTGAAATACAAGAAACCAAACAACCCCCAAACATACTTTAACTAGCTAATAACAAAATTACTAAAATACCTTCGACTAACATCACAACCAAACACCCTAAACCCTTTCCCCTTTATTTACAACTAATCTATATCATTAATAATAATTAGGAAGCTATTAAAGTATACACAATTTAAGCAAAATTATTACATGAAATTTAACACAATTTAGCTGGAGGGGCATTTTTAGTAAATTTACCCACCAATCTTTCATCTGTTCCTTGGAAGCTAATTAGGAATCTTAACAAAAAAGAAAATTATTTTTTCTTGCAAAAATGATTTTGAAAAAAATTCAAAACTCATCCCAATTCCCTCTTATTCTAACCCCTTATCAAACGCCACTATATAATTTCATTGAGTAACTACTACAATCAGTGAAACTTGAAATACTACAGTATATGAACTGAAAGAGAATAAATTGCTTCTGAATACTCTATTTGTGGGAAATAAGCAGTTTAACTAAAGAAAATGCCAGGCTTTACTAGTCTTATGCAGAAGTGTGAATGTTCAATCAGAGCAGTAAAGCCAACATTCAAAAAACGGTAATTATGTAGAAAACTACAAATAAGCATGAAAGTTCATAATTAAACTTATTAACATGTATAAGAATAGTAGTGTTTAAACATGGTGTGATACGATCATACCAGGACATCTCGTGTAAGGTCCCAAAGTTGGCGTACTATAGTAATCCGATCACTCAATGACGGTATCTCCCCAAGTGCATAAGACTTCATTTCAGAATCATAAAGAACAACATTAGAAATAGCTAAACATCCAAAAGTATGATTTAATCAAGTTGATAGAATTGTGCAGAAGCAGGATAATTAATTAAAATTATACAAGTATCTTGGTTTAAAAAGATTAAAACCCATAGATAGAACAGATGCAGACACATGTATCAGTTTATATCATAAGGCAAATAAATTGCAATGGCATAGTTCCAATTAGCAGAGAAGAGTTTGTATCTCACAATATCAGAACAAAACATGGCAAAAAGATCATGAGCAAGTGCTTAAACACATGAGTTAGTGCCTGTAAAATCCAAGGATTTTAGGAGTTTAATTTTTATTTTTATCTATATGTTTTAATAATGAGGCTAATAAGGGAAGATTCCCAAGTTAGACCTGTTAGGACTTTCTATTTGCTCATTAAACAAGAAGTTTTGAATAAATAGTGTTAATTTACTTTAATTATTTTTATTAATTGAAGAAGTTTTCTAAACATGGACTTATTTGGGAAACAAAGATTAAAGGGATTAAAAACCTTAATTAAGATTAATGAGGCTGTCGAGGACTAAATAGTAATTTAAAGAAACATGAGGTAGAAGTCTTGATCCTCTCACAGGTTTTAAGAAAATAGGTATTGGTATGTAAATGAGGAAAGAAGAGGGATTTTTTTTTAAAAATTTACAAAACATCATGAACGTGATGAATATCGCGTTTGAAATGGAGGGCTGCGATTTGGTTGGATTAATAATATAAATAATCTAACAGTTGGAAAATAAGATGAGGGTGGGAAACCAATCCCGAGGCATTAGAGTTCGCCTCCTCCGTCACCACATCACCAGCTATCCCGAGATCACCGGACCGGCCCGTTGGGGTAAACCACTATCTCGCACATCCGTTCCCACGATCAGGGGATTCTGATTACACTCGTTTCTCACTCGCGGCGGATTATAAGAAGAGAGCTCGAAGAAAACCCTAAGAGCTATATCTTATCCACCACGCCGCCACCGTCTCATCCGTGCAACCAAGGAAGAAGGAACGCTGCACAACCTACTTTTTTTCCCTTTTTCGTTGTGAGTGTGTGCAGAGCCCAACGAACAGTCTTGGTGGCGCACCGGCGAGCTTACAAGGATCTCCGGTGAGCACTCCGGCTCGGAAGCACGGTGAGTGTTTCTAAACTCTTGAATAGTCTTGTGAGATCGTCTGTGGACTCCAACCTAAACCTTTGCGGTTTGTGGAGGACAGGCATGGTAAAGAATCTCTTCTACGGTGAACCGCCAACGTCCGACCGTCGGAGCTAAGACGAGCTACCACTGTCTCGCCGGAGGACCTCGGAGACTCGATAAGCACATTTCTTCTCCACTGTCTGATCTAGTTTGAATCCAAGTTCTTGGAAGTATGGATCCTAGTTAGGTTTCTTGGGTTTAAGGAATCGGATCTACTTGCATGCATGGCCATAGGATGACTAGGTTGTAGACATGCATGAGCTGTATTATGGTCTGGACTATAGAACTAGATGAGAAGTGCTGGGCCTCAGTTTTGGTTGAACTTTAGTAACCTTTGTGGTTGTTGCTGGATTTGATCTCATGGAATGAATTAGAAGTATTAGTTTAGTTTTGGTTTAGTTTGATTGCATGTTGGATGCAAGGAAAAGAGAGAATATAGTGAAGATGAGAATTGGGTTGTGATTGTATGTATGATTTTCCTCTGGGTTTTAGCAAGAGTGAACCTTAAGGATACTTGCAAGGTTGGTGAGGTTTCCATAGCTATTAACATCCTCTGAGACTAGGTAAGGAATAAACTATGTTTGAGGTGGTTGTTAGTGTGGAAAAGGACCTGTTAGTTTACAGAGAATTAACTAGTTGATAGGTCTTGCGGGATAGTTGTGAGCACACTTTGGAGATGCAAGGCTTGTACATGAAGGATATTCATACTAATGATTAAGTGGAGAGTGTGCACGTATATGCCTGCAAACATGATTTATTAAGTGGTGGGTTTAAAGTGATAGAGTTAATAAGAAGTGATGATAACTCATGATGGGGGATTAATACATGTGGTAGGATTTAGTTGTGATAGTGGCGAAGGACTGTTAATGGTTGGGTTAGCATGGGTTGCACCTTAGTTATGTTAATAACTAAGAATGGTCCAGAAGTCTTATTTTGGGTCTAAAAAGGCATGATAACAGTTTGAATTTTTAACAATGTTTGTTAATGGAAAGTGAAAGCAGGAGTAGTCATATTTATAGAAGCATGGTTAAAGGTTTGATGATGTGGAAAGCGAAAGATCTGTGACTGGTTTTTTTTGAAATAGTTATTAGTGGACTCTGACCTAACTAATAACAATTGTAGTCTAGTATAGGCCAATGGGTTGAAGACTAATGTTAATAAGATAAAAACTTAGAGCTAAATTAATCAAGTTGAGGTTGAGTAGTGGTCTGTTGTCTGGCTGAACCCTTCGAGGGACAGCTGGGCAGCCTGTGATTACCCGATAGGGACGTATAATATACCATTAGAAAGATGAGGAAAAGATCTTTCCAACGAGCCTTAAATCAGCTCGATTGGGTTCCTGGACCAAAAGTTATGAGCTGTTCTTTGCGACTGCACAACGGATTCAGGAATTCTGCATTAATAATATTATTAATGTTATTGTTAATATTAATAAACCATTTTATTTTGGTGATGGAACTAAGTCGTAGTATTGTTATCAGCTATCAACGTAGTACACTGAGCCACGTTGGGAGGGACACGGGTTAGTCGGTTGGATTACCGGTTGAGTCAAGTACTTTGCCTAATTTTCACCCGGTTTCGGGTTCTCTTGGACTTGCTTTTATTTTTGCTTAGTTATGCATGATTATGTTGATATCATATTTTGTTGATGATTTAGATACATGCATGTCTGTTCCTTTGTTTATTTGGATTCTCGTGCATGTATGGTTGATTTCGGGATGTTGGCATCCCTAGTGTTAGCTAGTTTCTTCCGCCCGGATCAGTGGAGCATGGGGGCTCCGATTTGATAGAGAACGTTCGGGGACGGCACACCCTGACGTTCCGGCATTCCATGCCAGAGGGGTGATACTCTGGTTGTCCTATCTGTCAGCGGGATTAATATGCTGACCATGTCGATATGTGGGAGAGGTGGCACTACCGAGGAGCGACAGGTTAGTCGCTGGCAGCAGATGCTGTGTGTTGCTGACCACAGGATGTTTGTTAAGTTCTTTTTCCAGAGCCTGAGGGCTATCGTTAGGTGAGGGGTCCCTACCGTTGGTTAGGTCTCTGTGGTAGGTCTGAGACCCCTAGGATGTGATGACATTGTTCCCATTTGTTTGTTGATATATTGATGATATGTTTCTTGATCATATCTGCTTATTTGTGATCCCTGCGGGGTGCTTACCGAGCTTTCATTCGAAAGCTCATTCTCTTGATTCCCTCTTTTCCAGGTCCTAAGGAGCTGGAGGCTTGATCTCAGGAAACGTACAAGGGCTGGGATACTTGCTGAGCTCGAGGATCTCATTTGTTTATTGCTCATGTGAGAGTTTATGTTTTTTGGACCCTTGTAGGGCTTGCTCTGTTTAGGGTATTTTGGACCCTTGTGTTATCTTCCGTTGTGGTACTCTGATTTTATCTTTTTCTTTTATGGATTATTTTGTTATCTACTATACTTACTTAGGCCTTGTATTTGAGCGAGGAATGCTCTCATAAATTCAGCCTAGCTAGTTTATTGTGTTATTTTCCGGATTGTAGCTTATATGTTCTTGGGTGCTACGGAGGACTGGTACCTCGGACAGGTACAGCTCAAGAAGGGAGTGTCTTTCCAAAGGCCTTGTATTTGAGCGAGGAATGCTCTCATAAATTCAGCCTAGCTTTGGAAACTAACAGGCCCTCTTCCACACTAACAACCACCTCAAACATAGTTCATTCCTTACCTAGTCTCAGAGGATGTTAATAGCTATGGAAACCTCACCAACCTTGCAAGTATCCTTAAGGTTCACTCTTGCTAAAACCCAGAGGAAAATCATACATACAATCACAACCCAATTCTCATCTTCACTATATTCTCTCTTTTCCTTGCATCCAACATGCAATCAAACTAAACCAAAACTAAACTAATACTTCTAATTCATTCCATGAGATCAAATCCAAAGAACAACCACAAAGGTTACTAAAGTTCAACCAAAACTGAGGCCCAGCACTTCTCATCTAGTTCTATAGTCCAGACCATAATACAGCTCATGCATGTCTACAACCTAGTCATCCTATGGCCATGCATGCAAGTAGATCCGATTCCTTAAACCCAAGAAACCTAACTAGGATCCATACTTCCAAGAACTTGGATTCAAAATAGATCAGACAGTGGAGAAGAAATGTGCTTATCGAGTCTCCGAGGTCCTCCCGTGAGACAAGGTAGCTCGTCTTAGCTCCGACGGTCGGACGTTGGCGGTTCACCGTAGAAGAGATTCTTTACCATGCCTGTCCTCCACAAACCGCAAAGGTTTAGGTTGGAGTCCACAGACGATCTCACAAGACTATTCAAGAGTTTAGAAACACTCACCGTGCTTCCGAGCCGGAGTGCTCACCGGACATCCTTGTAAGCTCGCCGGTGCGCCACCAAGACTGTTCGTCGGGCTCTGCACACACTCACAACGGAAAAGGGAAAAAAAGTAGGTTGGGCAGCGTTCCTTCTTCCTTGGTTGCACGGACGAGACGGTGGCGGTGTGGTGGATAAGATATAGCTCTTAGGGTTTTCTTCGAGCTCTCTTCTTATAATCCGCCGCGAGCGAGAAACGAGTGTAATCAGAATCCCTTGATCGTGGAAACGGATGTGCGAGATCGTGGTTTACCCCAACGGGCTGGTCCGGTGATCTCGGGATAGCTGGTGATATGGTGACGGAGGAGGCGAACTCTAATGCCTCGGGATTGGTTTCCCACCCTCATCTTATTTTCCAACCGTTAGATTAGTTATATTATTAATCCAACCAAATCACAGCCCTCCATTTCAAACGCGATATTCATCACGTTCATGATGTTTTGTAAATTTTTAAAAAAAAATCCCTCTTCTTTCCTCATTTACATTCCAATACCTATTTTCTTAAAACCTGTGAAAGGATCAAGACTTCTATTAGGTCCTCATGTTTCTTTAAATTACTATTTAGTCCTCGACAACCTCATTGATCCTAATTAGGGTTTTTAATCCCTAAGCAACCTAAGTCTACTAATGAGACAAAATGACACATGTATTATATATGCCGTCAGACAAAATCACATGATAAGTCAATGAGGTTACTTCAAAACTAGCTTGCTTCTAAAGGGAAGTGTTTGGTGCACCAAGTTCTTTATGTGGTAGCAGACTTTTTCAACCAATGCCCTGTGAAACATACCTAATCATAAACTCTATGGGACAAAAAGGAATGTAGTGAACTGAAAGTTCGCAAGTTATGTGTGAAAAGAGTGATCCTACTTTGTTATATTAATAACAGATGTATTATATATGCCGTCAGACAAAATCACATGATAAGTCAATGAGGTTACTTCAAAACTAGCTTAGTTCTAAAGGGAAGTGTTTGGTGCACCAAGTTCTTTATGTGGTAGCAGACTTTTTCAACCAATGCCCTGTGAAACATACCTAATCATAAACTCTATGGGACAAAAAGGAATGTAGTGAACTGAAAGTTCGCAAGTTATGTGTGAAAAGAGTGATCCTACTTTGTTATATTAATAACAGATCTGATATAGGTCCTATAGAAAACATGGCAGTTATTCCTAACCATGTAATGATAGAAATAAACAACTAAAAGAATACCGCATATTCCCAAGATGATTATGAGATTGGATGAGTTGACTTGGGACCCTAGAAAATTATGATCACATAATTGCAATTGAACACCATGACAGTCATCCATACAAAAAAGGCATAGAATGTTCCGATTCTTATAGCAAAAGTATTCACTTTAAAGGATGAAGAAAAGGTATTCTGTATTGCATGGTAACAGATGGCTGGTGTAGACAGTTTTTTTATTTTCATAAAATTACAGATCCTCCGCTTCTCAAAGACCAATGAACATGTAGACAGTATCAATAGGAAAACAAACTAGGACAAAAAGAACCACTGAATAAAAAGAGAATGTTGATCATGAAGAGCACTTACAGAGATTACAAGGTCATGCGCTCTGTCACGTTTATCAAGTTTGCGGTTCAATGCTTGAATATTGTCATAGCTATGGATTAGTGGCAAATCTTTCAAATCTGAGCCAAAAGCCAAAAGAAAAAGGGTTAACACATTTACTAGCATGTCAATCAACTGCAATAAAATTTTGAGCATAAAATAGAATACACATTTCATGAAGGATTGCAATCACTAGAATAAACATGGAAGTAAACAAAGTATTTACTTTACCATGAAGCTCAAACCATGCATGCAGAATGCTAAAATACTTGAAGAACTATTTCAAAGAAAGTAACATGCTGCTATACAAGTAACACAATCAATTCCAGTATGAAAGACCAAAAAAATTCAAAGTCATATCTGATTTTTCGTTACCCTGCAAAAGGCTTTGAGATGCTCTTTGCATGGATTTGGATGGCTCTACCAAATTAATCCTCTCCAGAGACCTCGGCCACACCTCCCGCATTGCCCTAAACAATCAAACCCAGATACCAAAGGATGCAATAAAACAATAGGCCCAAACAGGTAGACACAATCAACAAAATTTAGAAAACTTTCAACATGATTACCAAAGTGCAGAACCGGGTCCTGCCCCAAAATCCAAGACACTTGTTGGAGAGAAGTCAGGCAACCTTCTTCTAACCTACATCACAAAACTCATGATCAAGAAACCATTTTCCCCAACAAGTGGAATGCCTAATCACTGTATAAATAATAATAATAATAATAAAAATACATAAATAATATTTAAAGAAGCGCCTTTGGACCTCTTTGAGAACCCGGTGGCAAGCCGAGTAGACGGACGGCATGCGAGAGGCCACATATGCAACAGTCTCATCCTCCTGATACCTCAAACCAATGTCCCCATAAGCGGACTTGATCTTCCATCGCCCAGACCGAACATCGAGAGACTTCATTGGGTCATCAATGAGCTCCCGCGAAGCCGAGGCCGCGAGCTGGAGGTTGGCGTCCTTGATGAGGTTGAAGGACTGCGAGAGAAGCAACACCTTTCGATTCATATGCGTCTTCTCCCTCTCTGAAACCCATTAGAGAACACAATCAGGCCAATATAGGGCAAAGAGAATAGGGTGGTTGGAGGGGTCGACCTCGGAGGAACTTCTTGATTGCGCGACGGAGAGAGAGAGGCACGAGATGGATGCCCTCGGATTGCTTGGCGGCAGCGCGGAGGGTCTCCGGTGTGAAGAGCTTCGAGGTCGCCGCCATTGGAGCGGAGCTCGAGAGAGAGAGAGATGGTACAAAGGATTTATCTAGGGTTTTAGGGCGGGGGAGACGGACATTGTGGGCTTGGATTTGGAGGCCGGAGCCCATAGCTAAAACGAGACCAATTTAGTCCTTGAATTATTCTTTATAATATAAATAAATAAAAGAAATTTGCAAATTTATACCCATAAAAATACATATTTATAACCATGTATTATCAACAATTTCCGTCGGGTCATGGGTTGGACTGGTCTTTTATAGGCCCGTTTGGTATCGGGACTTAACGGGTTAACCCGCGGTGGGGCGGGTTTTGGGCGGGTCAGCCCGCCCTTTAATTTATTAAAATAAATTAAAAACCAGTCAAGGCACTGGTCCATTCTTCCCAAATATATTCCCATTGAACTCCAATGGACACGTGTCCATCCACTAGTGAGTTAGCAACCCACATGTGCCATGCCCCCTTTCTCTTGCTAGGCTTCCATTTGGCCATTATTTTTTCTTTTTTCCTCCTAAATATCTAGATTTATGGGTTTTATTTTATATTTATATATATAAATATGTTTAGGAGTATATATAAATAAATAATGCTTTTATTTTATTATGATCTATTGAATTTAGAAATCAATTTATATATATATCCTGGAAAGTAGAAAATGAATTTGTTGAATGAAAATGAAATATATATTAGTTAAATTTAATTTAATAAAAAAATTGAAGTTTTTAACCTACTCAAATTGCTAACACGTTAGTTAAAATAGCGATTAAGCTTGTTTTGGTTGAAGGGGAGTTTGGAGTGGAGGGTGAGGAGTTTGAGGATGATTTGAAGCTATTTGAAAAAATTTTATACTTTGGATTGCTTATTTGAGGAAGGATGAATTTTTTTTATTTGATTGTAAGTAAGAGTGAGAAGGGTATGTAATGCGTTTTCAATTAATTCGCTTTTAATATGAAACAAATAATGATAATATTTGGTTAAGGAAAGAGTGAGAAAAGTGTAATGTAGTATTACTATTAATTTAATACTAATTAATATTAATTATATTAAAGCTAAAAATTATATGAATTTCAGTATAATTAATATTAATTATTAAACCAATATAATTTTTATTACTATTAATTATATTAGTATAAAAGTTAGTATTAAACTAATTAATATTAATTATATTAAAGATATTAATTATATTAATTTAAGTATAATTAATATTAAATATTAAACCAATAAAATTTTTATTATTATTAATTATATTAGTATAAAAGTTAAAATTAAACTAATTAATATCAATTATATTAAAGCTAGTATAAAAGCTAGGACTTAGATGGAATTTTAAAAATAAGTGGAGGGTAGGATGATATTTTCAAGTGATTTTTTGAGTTTAAAAAATAAAAACTTTTTCACCCCTCCAAAAAACCCCGATTTGGGGGAGTGGAAAATTAGAAGTTTGGAGGGATTTGTCACCCCTCCGCACCCCTCCTCACCCCCTCTCACACCCCCAACCAAACATAAAAAAAACCCTAAACCCCTCCTCACCCCTCCAAAATCTCCAACCAAACAAGGGGTTCGTGATAGTCCTTTAAATGCAAATTAAACTGGTGCTTGTAACTTGTTTGCTAAGTTTATTCCAAACTTTATTAAGTTGGAAAGAACTAATTCAAATTTATTTTATTTTTTTTTAATTTTAAAATTTTAAATTCATAATATGAGTTAATTCAATTAATTTTACATGATATATAATACTTCATACTATACTATTAGTTATATATTGTGACATATTTCAAATATCTATATATTTATAGGGATAATGATGAAAGAATTTAGTTTAAGTATTTTTTTTATATGCATGTTTATTTTTTTAAAAAAGGCCGAAGGATTTGAATTGGATTTTGAATTTTTGTCCACTTGGTATACAATTGATTTTAATATATTATATATATTTAAACGGATTTGGCTTGCTATTATTTGGATAAAAATATCACTTTTATATATATAATCCTCTCCTAAACTCAATTAAACAGATTCTAATGAATTAGAAATTTCAAATATTTTTTATAGATTGTATAGTCTATCATCTAACAGCATACTAACTCAAAAATTCATGGCATGGGCTTTGGGCCATGGGCCATGCTACAGATTGAGAGGAAAACAAGTCATTTGGAAACCTGAAATTTTTTTTCTTCATTTATGGCGGACTAGCCCACCCAGCCCATAACCCATGGTGGGTCGGGTTGGGTTGGCATTTTGCCAACCCGCCAAAATGGCAGATCGGCCCGCCCCGCCACGCTAAATGGTGGGTTTTGGCGAGCCACGAGCCGACCTGCCCCGCCGGCTCTAATTCTCTGAATCTAAAATAAGCTAAGTGGTAATTTATTAATATAGATTAAAAACCTTTTAATTTTTATAAAAAGGATTAAGAAACCTTGACAAAAATTTCAAAAACAAGAGGCTTAATCCACCGCTTATTCCTCTATCCAAACATCCCCTGATTGAGTTAATTTAGGGGTTGTTTGGATGCTTTTTTTTGTCAAGTGATTTTTTAAAGTTTTATTTAAGTAATTTTTTAAAAAGTATTTTTGAGAGTAAGTTAAGCAATTTTCTTATAAGGGTATTTTTGTCCTTAAAAAAAGTTTTTTTTTTTACCATTACAAGTGTTTTTCTAAGAATCACTTACCCAACAATATATGAAAAAATATGATTTGTTTATATATGAAGTGGGGGCAGAAGAGCTAATCTTAAAGATGAAGAAAAGTCATTCTAATGGGGCAATCCTCAAAATAAATTTTTAGAAGGCCTTTGACATGGTGGATTGGGAATTTCTATTGGAGGTCCTCCAACTAAGGGGCTTCGAACTAAGATGGGTGGGATGGAACAAGGAGATACTCATCTCATCAAAAGTGAAATTCCTCATTAACGGGAACCCAACAGGATATGTGAGACATCAAAGGGGATTAAGACAAGGGAATCATCTCTCACCACTGTTGTTTGTAATAGCAACTGACATATTTAGCATTATGCTCTCGAACGCAACAAGGGTAAATCTCTTTAGGGGTATCCGATGTAGCAATGATCCTAATGAGGAAATCTCCTCACTTCAATATGCTAATGATTTGTTTGTACTCTGCTCAGGGGACATAAACCACTTTGGAACCCTAAAGCTTATCTTTCACCTATTCGAGGGTCTAACAAGGTTGTGAATTAACTGCCTGAAGAGCAAGATCATCCATATTAAAGCAAATACATACACCCCACAAGACTTGAAAGATGTTGTAGTGTACCGGGTAGGCAAGCTACCTATCTCATACTTGGGATTCCCCCTTTCGGGATCAAGGCCACAACTAAAAATGATTGGAGGTTGCTCATTGACAGGATCAAGCCAGAACCATCTCTTGGAAGGGAAGATTGCTTTCGTTAGAAGGAAGGATTACCCTATTAAACTCAATAATTTCGGCAATCCCAAACTATGGGCTCTCAATTTACCTACTACTAGAGTGGGTAATAGGGCAAATTGATGCAATACGCCGAGACTTTTTATGAAAAGGAGCTGACCCAGCGGCTAAAGCATACCGACAAGTGAACTGGGAGCGGATATGTAGACCAAATGAGTACGGAGGTTTGGGGATTATAAATCTCCGAATTTTAATCTATGCTCGACAAATGGTGGTGGAGGCTATTGACAGGAGATGCTGGAGTATCCTACAAAATCCTAAGGTATGCATACCTTAGGAGTAATCAGCCTAACCCTTTTCAGAATACCCCAGGTAAGGCATCGCACTTTTGGAGAGGAATCAACCAGCAAACAAAAAGGCATTGTTACACAACATGGCCTTGATACCAGGTGGGGGAAATAAAACCAACCTATAGCTTGATAACTGGACTGATGGCCAATAAGTGTACGAGATATTCCCTATACTCCAAGGACTCATCCAAGACACTATGAGTTCACTGCCGGTAGTGAGGTAGAAGATTTCATAGGGTGAACCCCTGCTGCAGGCACCACCGCTAACAGAGGCTAGCATGGAGGGCTTCCAACGGCTAATCACACACACATATGTGAGATGCAAAGGGAAGGGGGAGACACAAGGAAGCGGAAGCTCACAGCTACAAGAGCCTACACAGTAAAGTCATTCTAGCACTTCTTGACAAATGGAGGTTCCAGACCAGCACTAAGCCTAGGATTTGGGAAACAACCATGCCCCTACCAAGGTCAAAATGTTTGTGTGGCTTGTTGATGCATAAAAACCGCAAGTGCACGGGTCGTATCAAGTAATAAAGTGGACTATGAAGTCGGGTATCAAGCCTCAGGGAGAAGGAAGTACTAGTTCCCACTACTCGTCTATTATCTAGTCGATCCAAAGGTGAGTGATTATATTCTTAATCTAAAATTAAGAAATTGAAAATACAAGCAATGGGATCAAATCAACCTTGATGGAAAACAATCATGAAAAGGGGATACTTGACTAATGAATCCCCTTTGGATTTATATTTTAAAGATGGATGAAGCTCTCTCTATGTTGATACTTGGTAGAATCTTGGCCAAGGGTTCTTAAGGTGCTTTCACTCCCTCTCTCGAGGTAAATTACTAATCCTAGTGCCCTTATTGATGATGGTCTAGGGAACCTAACTCTCGGAAGGATTATGGGAATAAGATATCTTAAAGACTCGACCTCCATAATATCCGAGTTCCCGGTATACTCATAATCCTCTCTATTGGAGATGGTCTACACATGGGGAGGCGTTCGCTTCTTCCCCCATATGGACTACGAAAATCTCTCCAACCTTTCGCAACGTAAGGGGATTAACATACATTAAAACATTCAATAGACTCAGTACAATCAACCAAGCATTCAACATAGAAAGACAACATTAATTAAACCATAATCCAAGGGTTCATCACACCCAAGTATATACAAAATTAGCTCTCTATGAAAGCAGAGCAACAATCTAATGCAAAGATAAAGGAAATCAAAAAATTCATGATTAGAAAGGCTATTACATACACCGTTGATGGATCTCTTGATTCCTTCTCTAAGCTTTTGCCCCTTCTCTTTCTCCAAGGGTTGGTGATGAAAATCCCCAAAGCCCTAATCAAGGTTTCCTCTCTCCCAAGCTAGCTCTCCCTCTAAAGCCCTCATTAGTCGGATTATATACCCCCTTTTAGGGATTTAAAGCATCATTTACCATTTTGCCCCTGCCTGGGTCCGCAGATTATTGCAAACTTATGACATAGATGCCCGTATATGGGCCATATACGGGCCCTTATAGATTTCAGATCGACTTATACACTTGTATGTCAGACTGTATGGGAGCCGGTATAGCCTCATACAGGGTGGTATACCGCCCTCGGAGATTGACTGCAGAGACCTCCAATTCTCCAGGTCCATACGGGTCGTATGAAGGCTCGTATGCCTTGGTACTTTCTTAAGAAATGCTCCATTTTGGTCTCCATTTCTCTTGAAAAGCTTCCTTTCTCCCGAGGTCTCGATATTTTGCCATATTTATAAAAATAAATACTTTTTAAGTATTAGCAGGCTATAATACCCCAAAATCACATGAAAACATACATAAATATGGTATAAAATTAAGCTCAAATGAACACTTTTATTAGCAAAGGATAATAAAATTCTCACGCTATACAATCTATAAATGCATGGATGGAGCAGGACCCACACCCTATGTTACCTATGTGACGAGGAGTAGGAGACGGTAGAACATCTTCTCATATGCTGATGATGTACAAAAAGCGTATGGCAACATTTCTCACAACTCTTTAATATAGGCAGCACACCCCAAAAGATACAAGATTTTTGGGGCAACAATACCCTGATAAATTGCCTACCAAAGGAAGTCCAAAAAGGATAGGCCCTCCTCACCATAGACATTGCCTGGAATGTGTAGTTGGAACGAAACAAGAGATGTTTTCATTATAAATAGCGCGTTTTCATGAAAACAATCCGTGATATCTATTTCCTAACTCTTTCTTGGTTTGATGTAGCTAATGCGTCGAAAAAGCCGAAGTTGATCACTATGGAATCTATCGTGAAGAGGAGCTTGGTATTCACAAGAGAGGAGCCTTCACCTCACTCCTAGGGGCGGACTTTGATGACCAACAGGAGTGAGGATTGAGATCTACGATGGTGCCTATGTACCTGATGAATATCATTTCAGATCCATTGTACCTAAGCATTCCCTTGCTTTGTATCATATTTAACTTAAATCAATGAATATAGTTTATCCACTTTATCAATATATATATATATATATATATATATATATATATATATATATATATATATATATATATATATATATATATATTTGTTTATAGTTTCTATTTTTTTTAAAGCTTAACCATGGAACTAAAAAGTTGTCATAAATATCTAAGAGTGTCGATCCCATGGTCTCGGTTCCATGGGTGTAACCAGTGAACCGAGACGGGGAGCATTTATAGCCATTGTTTTTAAAACCGGACCTGGAGACGAACCGGTCTCATAATTGGGTCACGGGTCAGTCGGTTTGACCGGATGACCTATTTCGGTCGGACCGGATGACGTCATATATATATATAATAGTGTTGTTTATACAATTGCCTGCATTAATACGATAACATGAGAGGAACTACATCCATAATAAAACAGAGCAATAGAGACATGCTAGAAACCTATAGATTATTACTAGGTCCAGAAGCTACACAACAATGGCATGTAAGATGGACAAAATGGCAGCTTTGATGTGACAGGAATCCATTAGAAATATCACGCAATCAAAATTGAAGAAAAAGAAGAGTCTTTGACTTTCTTTCTTTTTCCCGTGCAGAACTTAAAAACACAAAAATCCCATCGCTTCTTCTCCTTCTTCGGGAGTCGATGCACAGCGTGGTGGAGGTTACCAGTACAAACAATGGCACGTCCACCGGCCGGAGCTAGGTCAGCACGCTCAAGTCTCCGGGGAAGAGCCGGAGAGGTACTTCATCTATCGCACTGGAGGTGATTGCAGCTCAAGCAGGAAGTTGGAAATAGATACAGTGGCTGCAGCAGTTGTGACACCATCTCCGGTGGCTCCGGTGACTCCGAGCTCTCCACCACCAGCGTCTCCTCCGCACCTTTCCAAGCCTCCACCGGCTTGGTCACCTCCCATGGTTAAAAAAAAATAAAAATTATGGTCTGCCTGGTTCAGGGCCAACCGGTCTGTAAAATCCATGAATTTTTGGAAATAAATATTTTGTTATTTCCTTGAGAAGAATATTTAAATTATTTACTTACCCCGATTAGTGTTATTGTGGGATTAAATGATTTATTTAAATTAAATGGAACTTAAATTATTATGGTTCTGTAGGGACTGAAAAGTAATTTACGAAAGGTTGAGGACCTTAGAGAAGTTTCTTCTCTCACAGTTTCGAGGACTTTACGGTAAATAAAATATGTTGAGGGACTTAGAGAGAGAATGCCCGTCTCACAGAAGATGGACTATTTTGTAAATTAAATAAATGGGGAGACCTCTGGAGAATTTTCCTTCAAAGTTTTGGTTTAACGGCTGAGATCAAGCCATCTATGAGAGTGCTGATCGTAAGGAAATGAGTAAGGCTCTCATTGAGCCACGTGGCGATCAGAGATGGAATCCATCTCATCGCATACTCGATACGAGGCAAAGGAGACCAGGAAGACATTTAGTCTCTCTAGAGGTAAGTTCACTTGCCTAGTTTCCACCCGGTAACGGGATTTCTTGGACTTGCTATGTACTCTTGTTACATGCACTGCTGAAGCCATACATGCTATTCATATCTGTGTTTGAATCCTGTTGAGCATGTGTGTTTATTTTCGGGACGTTGGTGTCCCTGTTTGCTATGTTTTACTGCCCGGACTCAGTGGAGCTAGGGAAGCTCCAATTTAGGAGTGTTCAGGGACAGGACCCCCTGACCTTCCTGATAGCCTTACCAGAGAAGCAAATCTCTGGAGGTCTTACGCCGTGGGCATGGTATAATCACGCAGCTAACACGTAGGAGAGTAGTAGTTCTACCGACTGACGATCGGAGGGTCAAACGACCAACTAGGTCGTATTTATATCCAAAAGTCGACATACCGCCGGGAGTAAACTTTGAGTTCTCTTAGAACTCACTACAGAGCCCGAGGGCTTATGTAATAGGGGTCGTACCTTTGACTTGCTTGTGGTAGACTCCTAGGACTTTATTGTTGATACTATGATCCCGCTGGACCGCCATTTTTCCTATTGATGACACCGCTGACTGCAGAGGTACTTACCAGCTTTCCCTTCGAAAGCTCATGTGTTTTCTCTTTTCCTCTTTACAGATTCCGAGGTATAGGAGGGGAGAGAGCCTAGGGAGAGGACTCCGGAGGACCAGAGGTTATAGGAGTCTTCTTTATCTTTATCTTTGTGAGCATTATTATTGTTGTAGGACCCGTATAAGGACCAGACTTCTATAGGGCCTACAGACCCTAATGACTCTATGTTCTCATGAACTCGAGTTTGTGTTTGTTTATGGATTGTTATCTGTTTATCACATTATTAGGCCTTGTATTCGAGTTGAGTTTATCTCTTCTTTAATACGGCCGGTCTGTTGACGTGCTCGAGGTCCCGGGATCCGGGTCGGGGCGTTACACGGTCGGTTCGGTGGGTTTGGTCGGGTTTGATCGGTTCGACTTCCAGTCAACAACCGGTATCAACCCAAACCGGACTGCTGCCCGGTTCCCGATTTTACCGGTCTGACAGGCCTGTCCGGTCCGGGTTTAAAAACACTGTTTATAGCTATTCCATCCTCTCAATCTTTCATTTAAAATGAAATATGTGTAAGGGCAATATAGACATTTTACCCTCCCCGATCTTTCAATCTCTCAATCCCTAATCCAGAATCCCTCTTCTTCCGTTCTCTCTCTCTAACCGCTGAAGTTGCATCTCCCTCTCTCTTACTTTTTCCCTCTTCTCTTCCGGATCACTCAAGGTTGGTGGGTGATAAGGGTTCATTTGAGCGTAATTTTATACCATATTTATGTATGTTTATCATGTGATTTTAGGGTATTATGAGTCATACGATGAAACTCTGGGAGATGGTAATAGAGCATCGACTCAGGTATATCACGAAGGTGTCAGAGAACCAATTTGGTTTTATGCCAGGCAGATCCACAACAGAAGCCATTTTCCTATTAAGAAACTTGATGGAGAGAAAAGAAGAAGGATCTCCATATGGTTTTTATTGACCTGGAGAAAGCATATGATAGGGTACCTAGACAAGTCCTTTGGTCGGTATTGGAGAGGAAAAACATTCATGTAAAATATATAAATATTATTAAGGATATGTATGAGGGAGCGGTTACAAGTGTGAGAACAATAGGAGGCGATACGGAGGAGTTTCCTATAACAGTGGGCCTACATCAGGGATCGGCCTTAAGCCCATACTTGTTTACCCTAGTAATCGATGAATTAACTAGTTATATCCAAGATGACATCGCATGGTGTATGTTGTTTGTGGATGATGTTGTCCTAGTGGATGAGACTAGAGATGGAGTAAATCCAAAGCTAGAATTATGGAGAAACACTTTAGAAAGTAAAGGCTTTAGGTTAAGTAGAAGTAAGACAGAATATATGCACTGTAATTTTAGTCTAAGTAGGAGAGATGAAGGGGAAGTGAAACTTAAGGGGGTGGTAGTGCCCAAGGTTAACCATTTTAGGTATTTAGGTTCCATTTTCCAGGATGATGGGATGATAGATGAAGATGTAACCCATAGAATCAAAGCTGGATGGTTGAAATGGAGAAGTGTCACGGGAGTGTTATGTGATAAAAAGATGCCTAACAAAATAAAGGAAAAATTTTTATAGGACGGCAGTTAGACCGGCCATGATATACGGGAGCGAGTGTTGGGCAACTAAAGTTCAACATATGCATAAGATGAATGTGGCCGAAATGAGGATGTTAAGATGGATGAGTGGTCATACAAGATTGGACAAGATTAGAAATGAACACATCCGACAGAAGGTGCATGTTGCACCAATTGAA
Organism: Dioscorea zingiberensis; assembly: GCA_026586065.1. Lineage (NCBI taxonomy): Eukaryota > Viridiplantae > Streptophyta > Magnoliopsida > Dioscoreales > Dioscoreaceae > Dioscorea > Dioscorea zingiberensis. Next base: position 17,539,998 of record CM048818.1, on the reverse strand, counting down.
GATAAAATACGAGAAGGGCGTTTAAGATGGTTTGGACACGTACGCCGGAGACCCCCAGGTGCTCCAGTTCGAAAATGTGATAGTTTAGTTGTAGAAGATAAGAAGAGGGGTAGAGGTAGGCCTAGGATTACGTGGAGAGAGGTGGTGTCTAAGGACCTACGTATGTTAGATATTGAGCCGGATCTTGCTTTTGACAGAGCGACATGGAGACAAAAAATTCATATAGCCGACCCCGCCTAGTATAGGATTACCGATAAGTCGGCTAAAATGTTTTCCTTCATTAGCTTAGCTTTGTTTGTAGGGATACTGTTCTGCTTCTAACATCCCAATCTCTCATAGAATTATCTGTTGTTATTATTATTTATTTGTGTATTTTTATTTTTAAAAATTTTATTTTATTTTATTTTATCTCAATTTATTTCATTTCATTTTATTTTATTTTTATTTCATATTTGAGAGCTACATGAAAACAGAGAATCCATATAGCCAACCCCATCTAGTATGGGATTAAGGCTTAGTTGTTGTTGTTGTTGTTTTGATAAATAGGGCAACAAATCGAGACCCCGAGAGAAAGGAAGCTTTTTAAGCGAAATTGAGACCAAAATGGAGCATTTCTGAAGAAAATACCAAGGCATACGGGCCATGCCCGTATGGACCGTGAGAATTGGAGGTCTCTGCAGTCAAGCTTCTAGGGCCGTACACCACCCCGTATGAGGCTATACAGACTCTTATACGGTCTGACATACGGTCATACAAGTTGACGTATACCGGTATATGGCCCGTATGAATGCCCGTATGTCATAAATTTCCAGTAGTCTGCAGACCCAAGTAGGGGCAAAATGGTAAATGACGCTCTAAAACCCTAAAAGGGGGTATATAATCCGACTAATTAGGGCTTTAGAGAGAGAGAGCTAGCTTGAGAGAGAGGAAACCTTGATTAGGGATTTGGGGGATTTTCATCACCAACCCTTGGAGGAGGAGAAGGGTAAAAGCTTAGAGGAGGAATCAAGAGAACCACCAACGGTGTATGTAATAGCCTTTTTATTCATGAATCTTTTGATTTGCTTTATCTTTGCAATGGATTGTTGCTCTCCTTTCATGGAGAGCTAATTTTGTAGATACTTGGGTATGTTGAACCCTTCGATTATGGTTTAATTGATGTTGTCTTTCTATGTTGAATGCTTGGTTGAATTATTGAGTATATTGGATGTTTTAATGTATGTTAATCCCTCTACGTTGTGAGAGCCCGAAGAGATTTTCGTAGTCCATATAGGGGTAAGAAGTGAACGCCTACCCATGTGTAGACCATCTCCAATAGAGAGGATTGTGAGTATACCGGGAACCCGGGTACTATATATGGAGGGCGAGTCTTTAAGATGTCTTATTCCCACAATCTTTTCAAGAATTTGGTTCCCTAGAATATCATCGGTAAGGGCACTAGGATTAGTAATTCATCTCGAGAGAGGGAGTGAAAGCACCTTACGAACCCTTGGCTAAGATTCTATCAAGTATCAATATTAAGAGAGCTTCATCCATCTTTAGAATATAAATAAAAGGGGGATTCATTACCCAAGTATCCTTTTTTCATGATTGATTGCCACCAAGGTTGATTTAATCACATTGCTTGTGTTTTTAATTTCTTAATTTTAGGTTTAGATTACAATCACCTATTGGATCGACTAGATAATAGATGAGTAGTGGGTACTAATACTTCCTTCTCCCTCAGGATCGATACCTGACTTCATAGTCCACTTTATTATTTGATACGACCCATGCACTTGCGGATTTTGCGCATCACTGGGCCTTTCGTTTGTGGGGTCGAAAATACCCGCCTAGCATCATGTTTGTAAAGAAACACCAGGTGACATATCAAATCACAAATGATTATTTTATTTATTTTTTTATTTTATTATTATGGTTCTTCCATTCCTAATAGAAGCAAGCCTCTATTATTAATTACCCCAAACAAAGTTTTGGGAACCTCCGATTAAGGGCAAAAGTACAAGTAAAAGGCAATGAAAAAAATGATTCATTTATTCGCAAATCATAACTTTTTATCACACAAATATATATATATATATATATATATATATATATATATATATATATATATATATATATATATAGACATATTATCATATACATATTATTTATCTATTTATTTATATATATTCGTCGCCGCCTTGTATGCTTTGCCATTTTGAAGTTAGTGGTTCATCGGTTGCCTCAAGATGCCTACTTTGCTGCCGCTTTGAGATTTGCACCACCTTAGGGTTTATGTTTTGTATTGACCATCTTGAGATGAGTGTTTCATTGCCACCCCGAGACATACCGTTTTGAAATTTGTATTTATCAGCTGCATAGAGATGCGCATCATTACCGCTTCAAGATTCGTGCCGCTTCAATATTTGTATCTCATCAGTTGCATCGAGATGCGCATTCCATCGTCACATTGAGATGCGTCCCACTTTGAGATTTATATTTCATCACCTGCTTTAAGATGCGTGTTCCTTCATTGCATCGAGATACGCGTCACGTTTAGATTTGTATTTTATCACATGTCTCGAGATGTGTGTTCCATCATCACATCGAGATATGTGCCACTTTGAGATTTGGGTTTCATCGCCTGCCTTGAGATGAGTGTCCTATTATCGCCTTGAGATACGTACCACTTTGAGATTTGTAGTTCGTTTCCCACCTCCAATGCATCGCATCGAGATGTGTGTTGTTTTACAATTTATATTTATTATCTACCTTGAGATGCGTATTCCATTGCCACCTCGAAATATGCCACTTTGGGATTTATATTCCATCGGCTGCATCGATATGGTATTCCATCATTGTCTTGAAGTTTATGTCTTTTTAGGATCTATATTTCATTGACTATCTCATCGCCACCTCAAGACTGTCACTTAAGGATTTATACCTCATCACCGCCTCAACATATGTCATTATGGTCAAAGTCCAGATTCTCAACCTCCGAGTTCCCTTGCTTATTCTTGGAACAACCTCGTGATCCTGTGCTTTCACAAGGTCATTGAACACTTGGTTTGGATAAGTCCTTTGTATTCATGATAATTTTGTCTTTATGTTTGTGGTGGTCATAGTAATTAAGCATGATCATGTGCCTTATAGGCATTTACTTTCCTATTATCATGAGAGCCATCTTTTTATGTGCTCTGGTGTGGTCATGACAGTCATACATAAACATTGCAAACATTTTTGTGTACCATTACTTCATCATAACCGTGGCCCTTTCTGATTATTAATCAGAAATTTTCCTCTTTTTATTTAGAATAAGAGACAAGCCTCATTTCATTCATCCTTTTTTTTAGTTTGATATAACTCTTGTCCAATATCATATATTTATTTTTCTATTAATATAAGCTTGGAATAATGAGGTACTAGTTGCTTCTTTGAGTGAAAGTTTGCATTTTGATCCTCAATAAAAGGATTATCTTCTTTACCAAGAGTAACCATGACTTTGGGCTCTCCAACTGAGTGTGTCAAATGGGTACTCTTGCATTGTATCATTTGTTCTACGTAGTATAACTAATAACTAGCCAATGAGATCTCTCAATAGCTTTAAAGATTGCTTGTCATTTCTCATAATACACTCAATACACCCATAATTTCTACTTTCTCTTTCATTCAATGCAGCACTGGGCAAGGTCAAAGATCAAAAAGGTTAATGGTGGTGTATTGCTTTAGGACTTGCATTTCATTACTTTGAGATTTGAATTATATATATATATATATATATATATATATATCTTTTGTCCCTATGCATACTTTATGGCAGGAGTCATGGGATGACATATATATATTATTATATGATTTTTTTAATAGAATCTTCATGCTGTTATTTAATTGATTTTGAAGCATTTGATCACATCCACGATTTTCTAAGTATCTTCCCAAATAACAACACCTTAATCTCACACTTTCCTTCATGTTTGACATCCATCTATAGCTTTCTCGGCCTGGACATCCCTTAATATCGAAGCCATTAAGAACCTCTAAGGTAAACATGGTTGTTGGTCAGAGCAACTGGATACACTAGATGAACCTGTTCTTCGGTGGTAACAGAGAAGCAAGGTAATCGCCATCAATGGGAACATGGGCTCTCTCTGCAACTTGTCCGACCTACAAGATCCGGGAACGTCTCAACTGAGATGGAGAGAACCGGGACTTCTTCAATGGCGGCAGCTTGGCGCCGGATAGCAAGAACGATTGGACGGATGACGATATATTTTTTTAGCGGTGGTGGTGATCTTCTGCGGTATTACAGTTTATCGACGGACCCAAACCTGTCTCCTTCTGCAAAGCCATTAGAGACAGACTTGTGTCCGTGTCCGACCAAGAATACCTCTCTCTTTTCTTTTTTCATCTCACTTTTTCTTTCTCTTTTTTTATTTTTGGGAAGTAGAGAGAACAGGAATGGAGGTTCCTTCTTTGACGGCGGCAGCATCAACAACACCGCCACGCCTGGGATAGTGCTCCTCTTCGACAACGGTGACGACCATCGGAGCTTCTTCAACAGCGGCGGCTCCATGAACACCGCCAAGCCTAGGGTGGTGTTCCATGGATAACAATCTTCTTTGTTAGGCAACGACGTCGGCAATAATCACCGGGGCTTCTTCATCGGCAGCTGCTCGGCGCCACCAACGATGACACCTCCACACTCTGGGTGGTGTCCCTCGCTTGTGGCGACAATAGTGGTGAATGGACAGCGGCAAAGATCGGCGACAAGAGGCAAAAAAAGGGGGAAATTTCCTCTATGATATTATCATTATAAGGCAAGGGAGAATACTTTCAATGAAGTGTGGCTCTCTCTGATTTTTCCACTCTCCAGTCCTCTCTCTCTAATTTCTTTTCTCAAAGGTGGTCTCTCCTTTTTCTTTCTCCAATTCCTCCCCTATATAATCAATCCCTCCTTTTATTTTTCCTTTACTTTTTTTTTCTTCCAAGAATATTCAAAATCAATCCCTCCTTTGATTTTTCCTTCCCTTTTTTTTATTCTTCCAAGAATATTCAAATTTGCTTTAATTTTTATTTTGATTTGATTGATTTTTTCTTAATTCATTCAAATTTTAATTTGATTTGATTGATTTTTTTGATTTTTTTATTTTTGTTCGGGAATTATATTTATATTTTCCAATATTGCCTCGAGATCTGTTCTCGGGCCATCTTAAGATTTAATACTTTGCTCGAGATTTCTTCTTGGACTATCTCGAGATTTAGGATTGTCTCGAGATTTGTGTTATTGGACGATCTTGAGATTTGAGATTGTCTCGAGATTTGTGTTATTGGACTATCTTGGGATTTGAGATTGCCTTGAGATTTGTGTTCTCGGACTATCTTCACATTTGAGATTACCTCGAGACTTGTATTCTCCAGCTATCTTTAGATTGCCTCGAGGCTTGTACTCTCAGGCTATCTTGAGATTGCCTCGAGATTTGTATTCTCGGTCATCTTGGAATTTAAGATTGCCTCAAGATATGTGTTCTCAGACTATCTTGAAATTTTAGATCACCTCGAGATATGTGTTCTCGCGCTATCTTGGGTCTTGTGGGCTTAGCCCGCCTTGGGATTTGTGTCCTTAGCCTTCCTCGGGATCTAACCATATATATCAAAATATTTTAATTTCAAGATATTTCATTTGAAAATATTTCATCATTGGGCCTTTTAAACATTGGCACTTGGTAATTCAATGCATATATATTTATATATATACATTTTTTAGACACAAACATCATCGGAGTTCTATTTGTAATTTTCGGTTTGGTGTTTCTTTCTCCTGGATCGCTCAAGGGTGCAAGCTCCAGAAGTTGCAGAGTAGAAGGAAATCCATGTTGATAAGGGTTGGAAGACAAAGATTCAAGGGACTGTGCTTTCTTTTTTCTGTGATCGCCCTCTCAACTAGTTTGGATGACAAGTAAATCAAGGGTGCGTTCATTAAAGCAGTGATTGAAAAGTTTGGCCTTAGGAATGGTGAAATATTAAGTCATTTTCTCGACCCATCCTTGCTTGATGAAATCAAAATCGTGTGCATTCATTTGATTGATGATCCACAACTTCTTTTTTATTGCATCAATGAGGTTTTTCTCAAGATAAATCAGAGGTACTTTAGTTGCTCACCTTGGATGTCTGTAGTACAGCGTGAAGTGCGGCCAATCCCCAAAGGAATGAAATTCATACAAGAAGTGTGTAAAGTTTTTGATTTGTACATGAAACTACAGTTTCTGATGACATTAGATCAGTTGGTAGGGAAGGACTTGGAGTGCAGTGATTGGATGGAACTTCGGCAAGAAACTAAAAGCACAATTACTGATGTTGGATATAACATCATTGAGTTTCTAATGGAAGAAAGTATATTTGAATTGTGGACATGAACTCTCCTTTTTCTTTTCATTTATTTATTTTGGTGTTATTTGTGTGTAGTTTAAGTTTTATACATAAATGAACATCTTCAAATATAGTTTAACAGTTGTGCTAATTTTCTTAGTTGTGTGTTTACCCTGAAGAAAGTTTACAACAGTTCATATTCAATGATTTAGAGTTTGCAGATTAAAAATCTTGAATAGTTTTATTGCCTTTTTTTACACCATTCAATGATCAAAGGCTGGAATTTGAAATTTTGCAATAAAAATAATAGGATCTTGAACATTGAAATGTCTTCATTCATGATTCAAGTAATATTGTTGAACAATATGTACTAAATTACAACCCTACTACTTAAATAACTCCTAATTCACAATTCAATGTGTTTCTATGTTCAGTATTCTCAATTCTCGGCTTCAAGTTTCCAAACACATATATGCATTAGTATGCGCCTTCTGACAGTCCAAACACATAAATTAAAACCCACTTGATTATTTCACATATATTAAATCATTCCTAAATGCAAGTCATATATATTCAAGATCGTATATCTACATGATCTTAGTTAACTAATAATAAAACAGTAATAATATATAGTAAACCTAGATTTAAAATCAAACTGTATTGAATAAGCAAAAAACACACATATATATACATACAAAACATACACACAAAACACACAAACACATAGCACTTCATGAACACAAACAAAACAAAAACAAAACTTGTTACGCCCCAACCCCAAAATCTTGAGCCTCGAGCACGTGAGCAGACCGACCGTACCCAAGCGAAGGCAACCCCACTCGGATACAAGGCCTAAGTGATCATAAAGCAACAACACATGTGCAGCGGAATAGTAAAGACATAAATATAAAGTCAGAGTATATTAGTGGAAGGTAAACCCTAAGGGTACAGGCACCCTATAATGTCAAGTACATAACTGTCCCGCATGGACCACATCACAAGTGTCCTCACTCATAGCAATGAAAATAGAGGTAGCCAACCTCAGCAACAATCCCAGGCCCTACGTAAAGCTCCGGTAGCTCACGTCTGCTCCTCCGCGGGATCTAAAAATGAGTGAGAACAAGTGTATGAGCTTTCTGAAGGAAAGCCCAGTAAATACCCCAGGAGGAATCATAACAAGTCATGTATGAAAGAATGAGCAAGTAAAGCAAATCAATCTCATGACTAACCAAGAAAGTGGGGCCATACCCCATGCCAACAACTACCTAGGAGTCTCAACCCTACCACAAGGAATTTTCAAAGATAGGGACTCCTATCACAACAATGGCCTCAAGCCCTGGAAGAGTAATAGTCCAAATAAGGTTCTCGAAGTATCCCCCGGTCAGCCGTCAGCTTGAGCTGGTATCGACCCTTGGTCGGAACTCGGTAGCGCTACCCCTCATATGTGTCGACACGGCCAGTGTATCGTCCCACTAACATGTGTACGGCCAAAGTATCCTTCCCCTGGCATGGAACCATCAGAACGCCAGTGTGTCCGCAGCCCCGAACGCTCCACAGGAGCCCCCACGCTCCACTGATCCGGGCGGAAGATTCCATAAGAGCAACACATATAGAATGGAAAAGAAATACTATACAACCACACACATGCACAAGCATGAAATCAACAAGGTAATATTCCAATGAGTCAATCAAGCATGAAATCAAGAAGCGATAATCCAAAGCATCAAATAAGTATCAATTGCATCAACGAATCCAGAAGCAATCAACCATTGATTGGAAAGACACGAGCATGTGATTTGTGATCAGCATGATAAAGGAGAGGGAACCAAAGGCACTTACCTGTAAAAGTAGAAGTGTCTAATAGCCGGTTGTTGTCTCTCTCGACGCGACTTTCTACTCAGCGTTGGATTCAGGATCTGATAATAAAACTCTATTTCTCAGTATACCTCGTATATGTGCACAAAAGTAATCACCCACGATCGGGTCTATTCACATTAATAATGCACGTAATATTCCCTCCTAATAAGATGAGTGATATTTTAATTAGAGGGGTTTTAAATATTCCATATATATATATATATATATATATATATATATATATATATATATATATATATATATATATATCATGGAATGACATAAATCAGTCCAGTAAGAACCCAATATACCTGCCTATCTGACTTAAGGGTTCTACTCTTCCCTCTTACTCCTTTGTTAGCTTAACTCTCCCTATCCCTATTGGTATGGCCACCGACATGAAACCTAATATGTGCTCAAAGTGCTAGTAACCCAGTTCCCTATCATGCATGGACTATGAACTGGACCCAAGTAGTTTGCAAGGACGAGAGGCTCACCTGCAGCGAGGTTTGCGACGTCGTCCGAGGGTTCCAAACGTTGCAAGTTGTTGTGAAGAAGCTCGCCCAGTTGCGTCGTGCTAGCTTCCCAAATTCTGGTTTGCCTGTGACAGTCCGGTTAGTCCACGCTGTCCTCTTACTTCGCCTCCCTCCTTGTTCCAAGTGTGTTGCAAGTTCACTCCGAGAGAGAAGGTCCATTCTTTCCTAGCCGGGGGAAGGTGCCTTGGCGTGTTGAGGGGGTGGAGATGAATTCACACTCTTGGTCGTGAGGGTATATAGGGCCTGACTTCTCTTTATTATCGAGGTAGCAGGGTGAAAGGCTCGAGACAATCACTTCCATCGTCGAGTAGTATCGTAAATGCGATGGAGACCTTACACTGATGTGCCCTACTCCGTCTGAACAACATATCCAGTGCAAAATCTAGTCATACGTACGGTGAAGCCGTCTCGGATACTCGCTCAGGTGCTGACGGGAGGGAGTCACTTGGCCTTGAGATGTACCTTGATCGGATGGGCGGTTGTTGTCCATTCCATGAGCGTGACTTGACGCGAGTGTTCATCCATGCCTTGGATTCGGTTCCCCGCTTGGATGAACGGCCAGTGGTGACTCCGTGTGGTGATGGAGAGAAGAGGGAACTCACTCCTCTCCTCCTGTGTGTCGTGGTTGTTGGACAGCCTTGAGGTGGTGCAGCGACCATGCATGGTCATGTGCCACTTTAGTAAAATCCCCTTCCTTTTCTCTAAAATCTCATGCATCTCAATCATGTTATCCTTGTGAGAGTGTGCATATATGCACTTACGACCCTCTGCTTTGAGTTCCTGACTACTAAGATTCGTAGCTATTTATATCATGTACTATCATATCATACTATATAATATATTATATCATATATAATATAACATGATTCTATAAATCATGCGGATGCTGCCCTCGGCCCATATACATATATATAAGTGAATATATATATATATATATATATATATATATATATATATATATATATATATATATATATATATATATATTCATGAATGTCCATTAACGTTTTAGTCCCATCCTTTAATTAAATTTCAAACTCGGCCCTCATTTGACTAAAAAATGATTAGTACCAAATCAAGGATTTAATTACTCCATAATTTGTGTGGATTTTACAAAACTGCAAAGATCTCATTCATGACAACCAAAGTCACATTGCATTAGACTACATTGCATTACATGACAACAAGAGTCTCATTCTAGTTGTTAACATACTTCCATTAAAACTAAAAATCAATCATTAAGAAATAAATAACACCACACTGATAAAAAAAAGACTTAATGTTGAAATAATCCATAGTTTTTTGGAAAAAGTCTCCATAATTACAATGTAAGATAATCCTAGCCATCTTGGTTCCTAATAAAAGTAAGACCAACTATACTATTTTTCCTGATTTGTGAAAGATAGATAGATCTGAAATATTTTCAAAAAAAAAAATGAGGATCTGATGCAGGAGTCTCGAGTCAAATGTTGGTGTCGGGTTGGCGGGTCAACGTAAAGACAAGATGTTATCGAGTCAATTCCAAGATTGGGTCGGTTTTGGGTGTGGTTCGGTATTTTGGCCATAACTTTGGCTACCGATATCAGAATCGGGCGTTCAATCCCAATTCGGAAGCTCTTTGCTGCGCGCACGACATGGGGACGTCATATTAGAGAGAACTTTAGTTATTTTTTTTTCTATTTTTAGAAATATTTAATCCGCCAAATTAGGGTTTTCGGTCTTTTTTCTATTTTTGGTAATATTTCATATGCCAAATTAGGATAGGATTTAAATCCGATTTAATCTCAGATTTTTAGGAGTTATCTGATTTGTTTAGATTTTTAAATTTAGATAAGTTTAGTTTTAAATAATAATTTGTCAATTTTAGCAAATTTAGATTAGATGATAAGGTTTCTAGGTTAATCTTTGAGGCTATTTAACCCAGCTTGTGGGTTAGTTTATTATTATTGAATTCTGAATAAAGTATTTATCTGAATTTTAGAGTATTTTCTCTGGTTCTTTTGGTTCTTCATTTGTTCTTCCTTGCGGTCCTTGGATCCGGCTAGCCTGCGGGATAATCGCTACCCCGCCCGGCGTCAGGATCTTTATTGCATATACTATAAAAATAGTACTGTGCACATTAATAAATTACACCAAGACTAACCTGATTCATGGAAACATTTGATTTAGGATTGGCATCCCGTACTAAAAGTGGAGGTTCAACCAATAAACCTGTTAAAAAAAACAACAACAACAAAATTATTGTAAAAGTATTTTGCATACATATCAACATTTTTTAGATCATTGAGTACCTTTGCTTGATTGAGCTAGACTATTTTCGGAATTATTTCCAATTGTAGATTTAATTGGGCTTCCTCTTCTTTTGATTTTTCTCCCAAAATGCTTTCTTTCTTCCACACTTCCTTTACATTTTGTTAATGAAGGGTCGCGGATTGTTACTTCAGTTGTTCGTTGTGATAAACACTCATCATTGTTGTTATTCGGAACTTTAATGTTTTGCATTTTAATAGCCTTTTAATCCTCTTCTCTTGCCTCTTTCTCAACTAGTAAAAGCTACTTTATAAACTTCTACAGAGCAAGATCCCTTGGTTGCAACTTTTGATGCTTCATGTGAGAGAGTGTTATATCTAAGTGTCAAATGAGTATGGCAGTCTTATTCTATTTGATGACCTTTTTAATCCAGAACTTCTCCACATTTTGCATCCCTTGTACAACCTTTTAACTTGTATTCTATTGGAATCGTAGCCACATTAGCTACAAGCCTACAATGAATACCTTTAATATGTGGCAACACAATAAAATTATAAACTCAAACTTGCGATAGGTACAATTCATAAGAAATCTTGATCCAAAATAAAGCTTAACAGGTATGAATTCTCTTTCTGGCACCTAACATTTATATAAAGCTATACGTTTATTCTCTTCAATTTTTCACACTTGTAACAAAGACTAGCAAGTAATTCTTCTTGAAATTTTGCAAACATAGCCGGTGTGTGCCCTATAATTTACTCGCCTCTTCTTCAATAGGCATATGAATCATTAAAGATGGCCACACATTATTCATTTTAAAATCAGTTTCAATTTCTTTCTCTCGACGTCTGATTAGTGCCTTATAAACATCTTGAACAAAATCCAACAACAACATTTTTCTATTAAAAAATCCCTAAAAAAATTGTTTATACTTTCACTTCGTTGTATAGTAGCCATATCTGCACAAAAGAAGTCATGTGAGTATGTTGAACCCACTGATGCAACTTTCTATACATTCTCAACATCCAATCATTTTGTTTCAAATCATATTTAACAAGCAACTCAATCCATTTTTTTTCCAAAATTGTAAAATCCAAGAATTTTATGCAATTATATTTCTTCTAATTATTCTTTAATAATTTGGTTAATTGAAGAAACTCTCCGAACCTGGATTTAATTGACTAATCTTATAATTGAGATTAATTGGGGTTTAATTTCATAAAAAGCTTCTCTTAAGATTAAAGAGAGAGGACCTAGATGTAATGGTTTTAAGAAATCCGGACCAAAGTGCAAAGATGCTCTCTCTCTATTTCAAATAGCCAGGGACTTGCATGTAATCTATTTGAAATATTGAGGGTTTGTATGGAAATTTCAGAAAGCCAGGGACTCTTTACTAAAGTTCCACGTGAATATATACATGAGATATATGAAAAAAATAAAAAATAATAAAAGGGTTAAAGACACTTTTGGTCCTTGAAAATGGTACAATTGTTCACTTTCATCCCTGTATTTTCATTTTGTTCAATACAGTCCATGTATTTTGCGTATTTTGGTCAAATATAGTCCATGATGCTGACGTGGCGCTTATGTGGCAGGCAAGTGGCATACGCCTCAAATACAGAGGTATATTTTGATTTTTTTAATTGAAAAATGGATGTATTTTGCCTAGCTGGCGTGGCACATGGTCGTATATGCTGACATGGCTCATGATGATGTGGCACAAGATGCCACGTCAGCAAAAAACTTTCTTGGGTCCAAGTTTTAGGATGTCGTGGTATGCCACGTGGCAAAAAAAAAATTTAAAAATACCATTCTCCCGCCAATATTTATTCCATGTGGAAAAAATATAAGTAAATTGAAGATTTTTTTATTTAATAATTTGTCACAAATATTGACTTATACCATGTGGCAAAAAAAAAAATATTAAATTTTTTCTTAAGAGAAATCAGATAGAACTTTGAGGAAGAGAATAATAAAGTGTTAAAACTTAATGTTGAAGTGGCATTGTAACAAGAGAATAATAATGTCTAAAAGAGAAGAGGTCCCTTAGTGGCCCACTGTTCTTTGTCTCCTAACTTCATCGTGCCCCACGAGCGCCCGGTCATCGACAACGTTGGGCCCATTTCTCTCGTTTGTTGCTCGCGTTCGACGAGGTTCCTATGCGCCTGGATTTTGAAGGAGATCCTCAACCAACGGTTCCCGTCAACCCTTCCGGCCATCTCTAAGTGGTCGTGTAGAGAGGAAGACCACCGACGTGCAGGTAAGACCTCGAAAACATGGGGCATCTGCTTATTTAGAGGTCTATTCACCATGATATTTGTTAATCTTCGAGATAAACCTGTATATTTGAGTATTTGTTAGTTTGGGATCATGGTTAGGGTTTCGGAGCAAACCCTAGCCAAATCAGAGGTTAAGGGTTGGGAGGGATATGGTCAATTATCTGCAAATAAGCAAATTTAAGGTACATTGTACCATTTGTTTGTTGTATAAGGACTTGGAACCTCTGATTGAATGAATATAATACCATGTTGAAGAAAATTGTTCCTTTTGCACAGTATGTCAAGCCTATTGTTTAAAAACTTTATGGCTCATGTTAGTTGTACGTAGCTCTCTTCATTTCATATTTTTTACTTTTTGGGTTGTTTTGATAAATTTTTCATGTCTAAACTTCATAATCATTTGGCTTGACAAAATCTTATATATAATGACAACAGATAATTACAACAGCAATATTGTGGTCTTACATTAGTTATAAGATATTAATTAGTGAGCTAACTTAATATTTAAACTATGGATTCTAATTATGTGTTGTAAGTTTGTCTAATTTGCTATTCTTGATGGTCAATCTAATCAAAAGAAGTATTTTCATTGATATTTGTTTGAAGGGTACAAGCAACACTTAAGCGATACCAACGTTGCTGTTTGAATTCTCAGAATCTCACAATTACATATCGAGATTCACAGTTTTGTGCTATAATCTTTATAGTGATTAGATAATTTTTCAACCACATAATCTCATTCTTAAGAGAATTTTATTATACCTTCAAGCTTTCTACAATTTTTTATGTGATTTTCCAATTTTATCATTTATGTTTGGTAGTATTAGTATTTCATTTTCATTTTTTATGGGGACTATTTTTCTATGTTGATATAGGGTTACTCATGAAAGTACAGTTAGGATTGGCAAAATAGAGGCATTTTCAGTCAACATATCCAATTGGCAAAATAGAGTTTTTGTTTTGTTTTGTTTGGTTTGGTATTATGAGTAGATTCACACTACTTTCTATTAAACAATGAAATCAAATTGGAAAGAGAAATTACATAAATATGATAAATTATTTAATCTTGTTGAGAAGATCTGGTTGGTTTGCAATGATAGATTGATAGAATGAAAACCAAGTTGGGTATAAAATTGGGTAGAAACTAAGTTTTATTAGAGTTTATGTTATCTTGATTACTCTTGAATTATCATATTGGTGGAATAATCTCTTTTTCTCATGATAATTATTTTATACTACCTGATGTTTAAAAATTAATTTATATCAAGTAAAAATTAATTCATACATGATGTTTAGGTTTAAGTTTATGTTTATATTATTGTATTCACACTGTTATATTATTGTGATTTGTTTTATACTAAGTAAATTGGTGAAATAAAAATTATCTTATACTATGTAAATTATGTTAGCATGAGTTGGTTTATGTTTAAGTATAGGTTTATATATATTACTGTTTTCCCACTGTTTTTTTAATTTTGATCTGTTTTATACTAAATTAGTTGATGTTCATAAGTAAATTGAAGTGTTTTCCCATTGTTATATTATTTTGTTCCTAATTAGATTGATGTTCCTAACATTTATATTATTCTGTTCATAAGTAAATTGATGGTTTTGTACTATGTTACTTGTAGATGGGAAGACTAAAAGCTTTTGTGGGTGGCCACTTCAGCGTGGAGGGAAAGCTAGAGTACAAAGGAGGTGTTATGCACCTGTGGAGGGTTAGTGCAAATGAGTTCAGTTATGAAGATCTGGTTAATTGCATTCATGAGATGCAGTTTGGCAAAGTTGAGAAGATTATTACAGAGTCCCCAACAGTGGAAGGGGTTTGGATACTTCACTAATCATATTGCACAGTGAGGAGTCCTTTGGTAATCTATCCCAACATCTAAAGAATGGCATCCCAGTTGAAGTATACGTCGAACATGCCGTGGATGATGTATCTGCAAGTAACATGCCAAATATGGACTAAGGAACTTCTGCTGCAACCAACAACATTACAGACAGGTCTGTTGCTGAACAAGTAGGAAGTGTGCAAGATGCAGATGCAACAGGTCCTTCTAATCCTGTTGGATTGCAGTCTGGAGAAGAGGCAGAAACCCAAACAACCTCCCAGGATGCTGAAGCAGCTGCAAGCAGTGAGGAAGAACAACTATCCTTTAGTTCAGACTCTTCTTCAAGTGAGAATTGTTATTCCACATCTGATGATGATGAATATGTGCAAATTAAAAAGAAACACAAAGAGATGGAGGGTTTCAAAGTGACTGAACAACATCCTGAAAGTATGTGCAGCCCTGATGACACCTTGGACCAACCCTCCATCAATATGGATGAAGATGTAGAACAGGATCTAAGTGATAGTTTGGCCAGTTTTTTGACAACATCTGAATATGATAGTGAGGCTGAGCATGGGAGAAGGATAAAATCAACAAAATCAGTATTCAACCCAAATAGCCCCACACCCCATTTTGAATTAGGTATGATAATTGAGAACAAAAAAGTATTCAGAGATGCAATCATCAAGCATGTAATCCATAGTCGGAGAGAAATTCATATTATAAAGAATGATAAGCAGCGGCTGCGAGCCAAGTGTAGTGATGTGAAGTGCCCCTGGGTTGTGTATGCAAGTGTTGAATGTCGTACAAGCAACTACAAGGTGGAGACACTAGTGACAGAGCATAGTTGCAGTTGGTCCTTCAAGAACAAAAGAATCAACTCAGGGGTATTAGCAAAACACTTACTACAGACCCAACAAGGAGCAACATATTTCATGAAGCAAATTGATATCAAGATGGCAACAAGGAATGAACTGAAAGTTGATGTCACCCTTAGTCAATGCAGGAGAACGAAGGTCAGGGTAATGAATGAGTTGGCAGAGGATTTCAAGGAAGAGTATAATATTTTATGGGATTATGTAGAGGAGTTAAGAAGGAGTAACCCCAAGAGCTCTATTTTTGTTGAAGTGGAGAGAGACGATCCCTCTGAGAAGCCAAAGTTTAGAAGCATTTATATATGCTTTGCTGCATTAAAGAATGGGTTCTTGGAGGGCTGTCGACGCATTATAGGTCTAGATGGATGCTTCCTTAAGGGTCCATGCAAGGGAGAACTCCTTGTGGCAGTTGGTAGAGACGCGAACAATCAGATGTTCCCGTTAGCATGGGCCGTTGTGAAGGTAGAAAACAGGGATAGGTGGCATTGGTTCCTGCAACATTTGATAAGGGACTTGGGAATCGAGACAGGTGGCGGGTTTGCATACTCATTTATGGCTGACCAACATAAGGTAATGATATCGCATGACATTATGGATTAGAGTATATATTTATACTACTTCTTTACTTAATCAGTGTTATGTTTGCAGGGACTCATGCAAGCAATTGACGAGCTAATGCCATTGGCTAACAGAAGATGTGCCCGTCATATCTACGCTAACTGGAGGAAAGTACACAGAGGCTTGCACCTTCAAAGGTTGTTTTGGAAACTTATTAAGGCTACAGTACCTGAATTTGAGACTGCTCTAAAGACTATTGGAGAAATCAGTGAACAAGCTTCGACAGATTTGTTGAAGATCCCTCTTACAGCCTGGACAAAAGCATTTTTCAAAACTACATGCAAGTGTGATGTCGTGAAAAACAACATGTCGAAGACATTCAAGAGTCTTATCTTGGAGGCAAGGCATAAGTCGATCATTACAATGTTAGAGGAGATAAGAGTTATGTAAAATCCAGGGATTTTAGGGATTATTTTGTTTTGCTTTCTAATTAGTTATTTCACTTAAATTGTTTGGTAAATAAGGGGGAGTCTCCTAAGGTTGGGGTTTGTTTGAAGCGTCATTGGAATAAAAATCCTAATTATTTTTTAAAGTAATTAGATGATTAGTTAGTTGATTAAAAGAGATGCTGTGTGAAAGAGGGATTAAATTGATTAATCTCTTGATTAGGGTTAAATGTGTTTATCAGAGACCTATTGGTAATTTCAGGAAAAGATTGGGCTTAATGTGATTAAATCAATATGGTCAAATTCATCATGCCACCTGACTTGGATTAACCTTGTAGGGATTGACATGAGATAAAATAGAGAATTATAAAATGATTATGATTTATCTTTATCTCAAACATGACTTGTAATTTGAGTGGAATATTATATTTGAGTTAAATTAGACTTATTTTATGAAAATAATTATAATTGATCTTTATCCAAATACGGATTTTAACTTGATTATGCGTTTGAGTTTGAATTGAATTAAGATTTGCCTAGTAAAGATAATTTTGGATTGTTTGTGTTATGGATTATAATTTGATTATGAATTAATGGTTAGATTTGAATTGGATGAAGACTTATCTAATAGAGATAATTATAAAATATTTTTGATTTATCTCTATCTCATTAGAGTAAGACTAGGATACTCCCCTCTATATAAGGAAAGGCATAATGAGAGAATTGAGATACAATTCGGTGAGGAATTTGCTAAGGGATATCGGCGTAGAGTGTAGAGACACGCCAGGAGGGAGTCTTGCGTGATTCCAGATATCCTTAATAGCGGTAAATACCTTCACTCTCCATCCCTTTAATTAATGCATAGATCAGAAAGGGATAAACTTAAGGCAACATGTAGATACAACCTAGGATTTTTTTTAGGATGACAGTTTCAGACCTGCAGTCTGGCTGTCAGTTTTGAGAGATATTTGAGTCCCTTATTATTCTCCAATTATTTTTTATAATACACCGTTAGAAAATTTAGGAAAATATCTTTCTAAGGAATCCTAGATCATTAAAATCTAACTTACGGATTAAGAGATATGAGCAGTTCTTCCGGATTGTGCATAAAACGCTACTGAAATTGTGCAGTTCCGAGCTGCCAGTTTCGAGTATAGTTTTAGTTAGTTATAGTGTTCTGATCGAGGCATATAGTACACCGTTAGAAATTTTATGGAAAAAGATTTTCACTGAATCCTAAATCAACGTAATCGGATATCTGGATTGGAAGATATGGATAATCCTTTCCAGCTGCGCAAAACTGGCAGAAATTCTGCATTGTGTGTGGGCATATAAATTAATAAGATCCTCATATGTGATTAAGTGGTTTGGGTTGAGCCTATTTTAAAATCAAACCTGATTAAGATCAATTGTGTTAATTAAGTTAGTAGGTTGGGTTAGATCTATGTTAAAGCAAAACATGTTAAGTTAGTTAAGTGGTTAAGTTGAATTGGGTTTGTTTTAAATCAAACGGAGTTAAGTTAGTCAATTTATTTATATGAGTTGGGTTTGATTTGATCAAGTAATGTTAAATGGGTTGTAACTTGGGGTCCGGTTTGGTTAGACTCCGTCAGTTAGGAACTGGGTTAGGTTCAGTCAAGTTCAACCTAGTTTGGGTCCAATCGATTTAAAGGGTTGGGTCTGACCAACTATGAAGATTGAGTCAAGTCTAATCAGGTTAGGATTGGACTTCGTTTAAATTATTGAGTTGTGGCAAACCAGTTTAAACTTGAGCTCAATTATTAGGTGATCAAGCTAAGTAAAGTGGTTGGGTCTAGTCCATTTCAATGGGTTAAGTTAAATAAGCTTGGTTTAATCATGTTGAAGTGGCTGGGTCCGAACCCAGATAATACAAGATGGACTTAATCAAACGAATCAATTCTAGTAAGTTGGGTCCGGTTAAATTGAGTTAGATTCAACCAATTTGTGAGTAAAGTTGGGTCTCACCAGGTTATGATTGGCCAAAGAATTAAAAGAAGAAATAGTAGGAGAGAGGAATAGAACCCAAGACGTCCATGATCAAGTTATTGGGCCTTAACCACTAAGATGCAACAACTTTTGGTAAAGGGTAGCATTCAAACATCTAATAAAGAGCTGACAAGGGCCCACTAGACTAGAATATGGCCCAATAGTGGACCATTCATGTGCATATAAGGTTTATGAATAATTACCGTTGCTTACATAGAATTTATTACCAAATTTGACGTAGAGACACATCAAGAAGGAGTCCCGTGGGATTCAGGATATCCCTATTAAGCTAAGTACTCCTGCCTAGTGCCCTTATTTATTGGCAAGTTATTTTCTTGATTTTATGCTTGTAAGTGCTTCTGCCTTGTACCTATTCCACAGAGTGTTTCTTGACTTTGTTGTTGCCATGTCTTTTTATA
This sequence comes from Dioscorea zingiberensis, assembly GCA_026586065.1. Taxonomy (NCBI): domain Eukaryota; kingdom Viridiplantae; phylum Streptophyta; class Magnoliopsida; order Dioscoreales; family Dioscoreaceae; genus Dioscorea; species Dioscorea zingiberensis. Next base: position 17,520,591 of record CM048818.1, on the reverse strand, counting down.
AGTACTTTTGCCTAGTACCCTCCCAGTGATGGGCTTTCTTGACTTTGTTAATTCATGTTTATTGTAAGTGCCTTTGCTTAGCTCCCACCCAGATTTGGGTTTTCTTGACTTTGCTATTGCCATGTTTTTGTAAGTGCACTTGTCTTGCTCCCACCCATCTTTAGGTTCCTTGTGTTTGATGATTGCTATTTGATAGCATGTCTGTTCTTTCATGATGATCTGTTTATTGGTTACATGCACATACCTGCTTGTTGTTTGGTTTCCTTTCCATGTATGTGTATGGTTGCTTTGTGTGAGATAGTGTTTACTATGCATGTTTGTCCGTTGATCGGCACGTGGCCGTGGTAACACTAAGCCTGTGTGCTGGCCGGAACGGCGTGTGTCAGTCGCACTATTTGTTGTTGAATGCTCGCTGAGCATACCCACTTGTGACCAGGATGATACTATGGAGACTCGTGGTGCTTGCGTTTAGGTTGGGTAGGTATGCGTCAGTGGAGTGAGCGGGCTCACTGAGCATAGCCTCATGTTGTCCGACATAAGACCATTGAGACATGCGATATTTGTTTTGTCCGGGAAGGTGTGTGTCAGTTTTTCTTGTGTTGTGGATTTTCCCACTTGGTGTAGATATGTTGAGGGCGTCCAAGAAGAGGACACTCTGGACGTCCTGTAGTCCTACTAGGGAGAGGAAACTCTTGATGTCCACCCGTCAGTGGGATGATACACTGGCCGTGTACGTACACGTAGGAGCGTTACAAGACTTGAGGGTCTGGATGTGATTAAGAGTGATGATCGACTGAGGTCGATGAGCATCGAGAGATGACGTAAAAGTTTTCTTGTCTATTGCTTGTTGTATTCTTTGTTACGAGATTGTCGGATAGTGATTCTTGTGTCTAATCTTGTTTTCTGATATGTTTATTGTTTCGTATGGATCACTATTTCTTGGTTGACTTCATTGACTTCTTTGTACTCCATGCCGGGGTACTTACTGAGCTTTCCTTTTGAAAGCTCATTCCACTTGCTTCTTTTTCTCTTTTTCAGATTTGAAAGATTAGTTGATTAGATCCAGGAGCTGTGCGAGGGATTGGGATAGCTTGCCGAGGTTCGTGGACCTCAGATTTTCTTATGAGTGAGATTGTACTTTTATTGGACCATGTAGGGCCTGATTTTGAATAGATCATTGTAGGGTACTTTGAAACCCTGACTTTATTATTGATTCCGCTGTAAGAACTCTGATTATTGAAGTTAGTGGATTTATTTTATTGCATGCTTTATGATTAACCTAGGCCTTGTATCCAAGTAGGGCTCGTCTCCACTTGGGTACGGCTGGTCTGTGCACGTGCCCGAGGCCCCGGAATCCGGGTCGGGGCGTGACAAGTTATTATGATGCAATGAATAGCGGCGAGGAGGAAATATTCTAAAAAATTCAAGGATGGTTTGGGGCCAAGGATCTGGGTTAAGATAAGTGAAAGCAAAGAAAAAAGTGTAAACTGTCGAATAGAATGGAATGGTGAAAGTGGCTATGAAGTCTAACAAGAGACAGACAGGTATGTGGTAGATATTCAACATCACACATACACGTGCCGACAATGGGACCTAATAGGGATACCGTGTGCACATGGAGTGTGTGTGATATTATACCGAAAAAAGAGCATTGAAGACTATGTGTCTATATGGTACAAGAAAAGCATGTTTGATAAATCATATGCCTATGCCCTTCAGCCAATTAATGGCAAGAACTTATGGCCCAAGACAGGCTATGAGCCAATACAACCACCGCCAACTAGAGTCATGCCAGGGAGACCCAAAAAGCTTTGAAGGAAAAAGACTTGGGAGTCAGAAAGTGCTTCAAGAGTCTCCAGAAAGGGACGGAAGAAGACTTGCACAATATGTCATGACAGTGGTCACAATTCAAGAAAGTGCCCTACGAAGGTAAATAAAAAAAAAAAAAAAATCAATTGAGCTGGAGCTTTAGGGTTGTGATCTAACCACATTTTTTTCAGGCTGCTACTGCGAAGGGTAAGGGGAAAGCAAGTCATTCTGCAAGTGGACCCACAAACAAGAAGAAAGCATAGGTAAAGGAGAACAAAAAGAAGTGAGATAAATTTTTTTAATACATCTTGGTCTAATCAAAGGTGTCAGGATGTGGCTGCTGCCAAGGACAAGGGTAAAGGGAAAACAGTCACTGCTGCGAGAGAAAAAGACAAGGAACCGGTAAATGAGAATAAGTTTCTTTATGATGATTTTGTTTTTTATGTGCTTAGCTAACTAGAGTCTTCAGGTTGTTGGTGCTGCCAAGAGTAAAAGAAAAACAATACATGTTAAGCCAAGGGATAAGGGTAAACAGGCCCTTGTTGTTGTTGAAGTTGAACCCATCCAAGAGCAGGACAATGCACAAGTAAAGGAGAACTGATCTGAGTGTCATAATTTTTTTTTTAATCAATTGATCTAACCAAATGTCTCAGGCTCCAGATGCTGCTGAAGCTAAACCCATCCAGGAGCATGACAATACACGGGTAAAGGTGTGATGCATCTGAGTGTGATATTTTTTTTTCATTTCAATTAATCTAACCAAATGTCATTTTCAGGCCCCTGCTACTGTTGAAGCTGAGCCCATCCATGAGCAGAGCAATGCACAGGTAAAGGAGAATTGAGTGTCATAATTTTTTTTAATCCGTTGATCTAACCAAATGTTTCATGCTCCTGATGCTACTGAAGCTGAACCCATCCAGGAGCAGGACAATGCACGGGTAGAGTTATGCATCTGAGTGTGATAAATTTTATTTTATTTCAATTGATCTAACCAAATGTCATTTTCAGGCCCTTCCTACTATTGAAGCTGAGTCCATCCAGAAGCAGAATATTGCACAGGTAAAGGAGAACAGATCTGAGTATGATAATGTCACGCTCCGTCCTAGATTCCAGGCCCCGAGCACGTGCACAGACCGACCGTACCCAAGTAGAGTCAAGCTCAACTCGAATACAAGGCCTAAGTGTGAATCAACAGATAACAAACATCAATATAAAACAAACTCAAGTCTAAATGAACCAAGAGTCATAAGGGTCCATAGGCCCTATACAAAGTCAGGTCCCTACATGGGTCCTACATAAACAAAACAACTCTCAAAAGAAAAAGACAAGGGAGACCCTCAAACCTCTGATCTCCTAGACAATCTCTCCTTAGCACCAACCCCTAAACCTCGGGATCTGTAAAAGAGAGAAAGAACAAATGTATGAGCTTTCGAATGGAAAGCCCAGTAAATACCCCTGCGGGTCTCAAAGTCATAATAAAACAGCATGTTAAACAGTGGGATCACAACCCCAAGAAAAATACAGCCCTAGGAGTCTACCGCAAACCAAAAACAACGGTACGACCCCTAATAATAGAAGCCCTCAAGCTCTGTGTTGAGTTTCAAAGGACACTATAGGATCACTCCCGATCAGTAAATCCAGCTACGCGCTGTAAACACGATCTTCCGGTCGTTCTACCCTACGGTCGTAAGTCGGTAGTACCACCTCTCGTACGTGTCGACACGACCAGCGTATCATTCCTACTGATGGGTAGGACAACCAGAGCATCGCCCCTTTGGCACGGTAAGCAGAAATGTTAGGGTGTCCCACCCCTGTACATTTCCCTACGGAGCCCCCACGATCCACTAAGTCCGGGCAGTAGACCCACAACAAACAGGGGTACCAACATCCCGAAACAAACATACATGCTCAACAGGAATTTAAAACAAATAAGGATCAAAACATCAAAGATATAAGCAAGTTCAAAGAAGACCCGAAACTTGGTGGGAACTAGGCAAGAGTACTTACCTCTTACTGGAACTAGAGACTCTCCTAGTCACCGTTTGTAATGCCTCTAGGACTCCACGAGAGTAACTGATAATAGAGTTTCTCTTAGTGCCAAAATTCTAATAAAACCATACATTTCTAGATGCATATGCATTACTCTCACTTTCAGTGGGCTTAGGCCCACTAAACGGGTCTTTAAGTCTGTCTATTTGATTATCGACCCATTTCCCTTATCTCCAAGACTTAAGTTGACTTTCAACCCTCACGTGGTCAACTCTAGTCAACTTTGGTCAACGAGTCTATTTTATTTTTATTTGTCGTAGTTCGAATCCTAATTGATCATTTCTAGTCTACTTAGCTAAATTGGGCCCATCTTTTAAGCCCAAAAGGAAGTCTAGTTTAACCTTGTCATGTCTTACTTAAGTTAGGAAGAGCCACCTCTATCACGTGGCTAGCCATGTCCCCTTAGGTTAAGGCCCAACCATGTTGTTTAGGTGGTCTAGGGTTCAACTCCCACCACCTACAACCCTTTTCTTTTACTTTATTTTTTAATAATAAAACCTGATTTAAACGGCTATTTGAGCCCAGCCCATTGGGCCCCCAACCCAATGGACCCATTTTAACCTAACTTTCATATTAACTAAGCCCCAACCAAAACTATTATTTTGGTTATCTGTACTCAATTGGATTAGACCAACTATTCAGACCCTAACCAATTGTCAGGTTTAAGGCACCTAGATCCTTTTTAAATGACTAACTAATTAATCCCGGTCCTAATTCAGTTCAGTCATATTTGGACCCAAGCCCATTTGTTAAGTTGAACTAACCCTGATCAATTAAATTGATTAGTTCAAATGTGTCCAATCCCAAATTGTTAACCTTAATCTATTTGATTCAATTAAATCAAGTTTGAAACCCAAAGCTGATAATTAATCAAATTCATTTTGTCACAACCTAAGTTATTAAAATTTTTATCATGCTACATAATAGCCTATACTATTACCCTTCTAATCAAATCCAGTTAATTAATTAATTATTATTATTATTTGTTTTTTCCCTCTTCTTCTTTCCCTGGCTGGCAACCGAGTTCATCGGAGAAGTTTGCCGGAAAACGGCATCTCCTCGTCTGTAGGTCTCACCGCCAGTCAACGCTCACCGAGCTTCGTCTCGGTCATTACGATTGGTTGCGCGCACTGGCAACCTCTAATTTCCTCTTCCCGTCGCGCACCACTCGCGGTTTTTTTAACAACTCCGGCAAGCTCGAAACTCTAATATAAATGCATTAAACCTAAAATTGAACCCTGGAAAACCTATTTACCTGCGTTCTGGTCTCCCTGGTGGTGTCAGTGGCGGCAGTGGTTCCCTCGGAGCAGCTCTCTCCTTCGTCGATTGTGCTCACCGGGAACGATTCCTCCTCTCCGATTTCCTCCCTTGTTCAGTGCGGAGCAGCATTCGTGGTAATCACAGGAGAATGGGGAACCATAGAGCGTCCAGGATTACCAACCACAGGCGCATGAGTTATCGTAGGAGAAGGAGCAATAGGATCTTGAGGCGCATGAGTGATTGCTAGAGAAGGTGCAATAGGATCTGGAGGCATAGAAGGAATTGTTGGAGAAGGAACAGTAGGATCCGGAGAAGTATTAAGCAGTATAATTGAGGAAGGAATCGTATCATCATCATCAAGTGGAGCAATGGTGATTGTTTTGTTAAGAGACGAATGTGGAACCTCTTTATATGGGCAAATGGTCTCATGGAATACAACGTCTCTAGAAACAAATATTTGTCGAGTATAAGGGTCATAAATGCAAAAACCATTCTGACCATAAGGATAACCAACAAAGATCCCAGGTGTAGCGCGTTGATCAAATTTATGATGAATGTGCATATTCTTTGCAAAGCATAAACAACCAAAAATCCGTAGAGACTTGTAAGAAGGAGGTTTGCCGAACAAGACCTCATGAGGGGATTTAAAATGAAGAACTGGTGTTGGTAGCTTATTAATAAGGTAAGCAGCGGTGAGGATACATTCTCCCCAAAATGAAAGAGGTAAATGTGCCTGAAACGCAGTGAGCGAGCAACATCCAATAAGTGGCGATGTTTGCGTTTAACAATTCCAGTAGCAACATCTATTAAGTAAAACGCAACTTCTTTGTAAATGATTCCATTATCATGGAACCATGTTTGAAAATCTTTACAAAGAAACTCAGTATGATTATCGGATCGAATGGTTTGATGTTAAGGAAGAAAAATACCACCATTTCCAGAACTGATACAAGTGAGTTTCGAACTGAATTGTCTATTTATTTGATTAAAGAAATAAGTTACCATATGAAATGTTGCTGACTTGTTTTTTCTAAAATATACCCAATTACATTGTGAGAAATCATCAACAATGGTTAGAAAGAAACGTGAGCCATTCTTGGAAAGAAAGGTCCCCAAATATCAACATGGACTAATTCAAAATGCTTAGATGAATGAGAAGAAATTTGAGGAATAGGATGGTGAGATTGTTTAGCTTGTGGACAAACATCACAGATAAAATCTTTATTGCCAAAAATATTTGAAACATTCTTAAGAAGAAAATGAAACCAAGAATTTGAAGGGTGATCGAGGCGGGAATGCCATAGATCATAGTTATTACATTGCTGAAAAGAGAAAAACGAATTACAAATGGGAGCAGCGTCTAAGTAGAAGAGACTGTTTCGTGCATTACCCCGACCAATCATCTTCTTCGTTGTGCGTTCCTGTAATATGCCGTGAGAATAGGAAAAAATGACATCACAATTATTAGACTTTGTTAATTGTGAGATAGAAAGTAAATTAAATTTGAAGAATGGGACATAAAACACATCCGTTAAAATGAGTGAGGATGAATAATTAATAGTGCCCATGTGAGTCACATGGGTGAAAGAGCCGTCAAGTAGCTGGACAGAAACAGGTTTTTGGAGTGAAGAATAAGAAGAAAAAAATGAAAGTGATGTGTATATGTGATTGGAAGCACCGGAATCAATGATTCACTAAGAAGGCATACAAGTAATTAAGAGCCGTACTTGCAAGAAGAGCCGAAGATCCTCCTGATTCATCTTTGGCCAAAAGAGTAAGGAGTTCATTATATTGATTGGGTGTCAATTGACTAGCCGGAGCAACGCCGGAAGAAGACGATAAAGGGTCGGGTCGCTTTCCTTGCTTGTTGGGGAAGCCTAGAATTTGATAACAGGTGGCCCGATTATGACCAAGTTTATTACATTGGTCAAAAAAAGGACGTTGCCTTTTCCAGAGTTCGAACAAGTTGTTTCAAGGCTTGGAATGCAGCAGAATCAACGGTTGGCGTTGCTCGGACGTTGAGTTCTTGTTGCTTTCCTCCTAACGCACGAGATTATAGATGCGTTGAATTGAAGAAAAAGGCTCCATAAGAAGTAATTGACTTCGAATAGCAGAGAAGCTGTTGTGCAACCCTTGAAGGAACTCCATGAGTCTGTCTTGGTTTTGTTGTTCAATGATGCATTTTGCATTACCGCAAATGCATGGAGGAATTGAGATGATAGAACTAAGTTCATCCCACAAAGATTTGAGTTGAGTGAAATATAAAGAGACCGACATTCCCTCTTGTTTAAGAGCAGAAATTGAATATTTTAGTTGATAAATTATTGGAGCATTCGATTGGGAGAATCGTTCCTTCAAATCCGTCCAAATCTTTGCTGTAATGTCAGTATAGAGGATGCTTGGATGAATCTTAGGAGAGATTGCATTAAGTATCCAACTGGCAACAAGTCGTTGCAACGTTCCCAGTTAGCGATGTCATCCTTCTACTTTGAAATTAGAAGGGAACCATCAACAAAATAAAACTTGCTTTTTGCCAGGAGAGCCATGGTAATTGCTCGGCTCCATGATCCGTAATTATCACCGGTTAAGAGTGGAGTGAAAAGAACTGTGAAAGGGCTATCAGAATGATGAATTGCATAAGGATCAGTTTTGATAGGTGTTGATTGAGTGTTTGTGAAAGGATTGTCGTCAGACATGATGGAAACAAAAAGAAGGCTTCAGACTAGAAGAGAAAAAAAAAATCAGATATCTGATACCATGATAAAACCAATTGGACTTATGAAACTGGATGATTTTATTGATGTATCTACTATGTATATATAGCAAGTATTACAAAAGAATCAGAAATCAAATATAGGTTACAAGGGATAAAACTTAATCTAGAATGTTGGAAAAGATAAAAACTAAATCCTAAAATATTGTTGGGTTGTTGAGAATCCAATAGTCTATCCTATAGACAAAGCCTGTGCAAATCTGTTGAGAATCCAAGATAGTATCGCTTCACTGAACCCATGCCTGCGATGGCACAACAATCGGATAGCCGGACTACCACTGTAGACTTTCCTTTTGTGTCGTCCATCGCCGGAGCGGCCTCTCGAGGGTACAGTGAACCCTTACGTCGCGGGTGAGCACTCATAAACTCTTGTAAACTTGTTACATGGCTGCAGAAGTATGCTTACATGGATGAAGGTTGTATGCATAGCTAGGTTACATGAAAGCAAGGTGGTTCACTGGTGCATGGCGGCCTAAGTTATTCTTAGATGCTTGCATGAGTTAGGTTCAAGAGGCATGTAAGCTCAGAGAGAGGCAGCTGAGAGGGGGAACGATAAACCAGTTTTTTTGCATGTGTGACGCCGGGCGGGGGTAGCGATTATCCCGCGGGCTAGCCGAATCCAAGGACTGCAAGGAAGAACAAACGAAGAACCAAAGAACCAGAGAAAATACTCTGAAATTTAGGAAAATATTATTACTCAAAATTCAATAATAAAAAACTAACCCACAAGCCGGGTTAAATAGCCTCAAAAGATTAACCTAGAAACCTTATCATCTAATCTAAATTTGCTAAAATTGACAAATTATTATTTAAAACTAAACTTATCTAAATTTAAAACTCTAAACAAATAAGATAACTCCTAAAAATCCGAGATCAAATCGGATTCAAATCCTATCCTAATTTGACATATGAAATATTACCAAAAATAGAAAAAATACCAAAAACACTAATTTGGCGGATTAAATATTTCTAAACATAGAAGAAAAAAAACTAAAATTCTCTCTAATATGACGTCCCCATGTCGTGCGCGCCGCAAAGAGCTTTCCGAATTGGGGTCGAACGCCCGATTCTGATATCGGTAGCCAAAGTTATGGCCAAAATACCGAACCACACCCAAAACCGACCCAATCTTGGAATTGACTCGATAACTTCCCGTCTTTACGTTGACCCGCCAACTCGACACCAATATTTGACTCGAGCCTCTTGCATCAGTCACCCCGAGTTAGAAAGAACTCGACCCCGAGTTCGACTGCACCTCTGTTGGTAGGTTTGGATCTCCATGCTTGATCTCAATCAAAACCCTAGAGACAGAAAGTAGGTTAGTAGTGTTGGTTACCGGGCCAGGACGGTTTTCCTCCCATCGAGATACCAACGCAACGCTAGTCCCATCATAGATGGGCTCACCAATCTCCTCCTCGAGCTCGCCAATTTCCTCCTCGTAATCGTCATAGATGGGCGAGATCTCCTCATCCACATCATCATTGAAGATGAGAAAAATCTCCTCCACATCATCGTTGAAGATGGGCGAGATCTCCTCATCCGCATCATTGTTGTAGATGGGTTGGTAGATGGGTTGGCCAAACCTGTGATCGCTATGATTATGGTGCTGGACTTCCTCAGCCGGAACCTGCCCATGACAACCACGATCAAAATCGATCGCCGCCAAACGCCTTGATAATTTCTTGACTTGCCTTTGCAAATCCTTGATCATCAAGCGTTGGGTTAACTCCGCGACTTGCCTTTGTAGATCCTTGTTCATCGCCTCCAGTGCGCTCAGGTCACGGTATTGGACTTCCTCAGCCGGAACTTGTCCAACCCGCCGACCACGACCACCAGTCATTGATGTCGCTGATGACGCTTCCCAGGAAGATGATGAGCTCTGATACCAACTGACGCCGGGCGGGGGTAGAGATTATCCCGCGGGCTAGCCGGATCCAAGGACCATAAGGAAGAACAAACGAAGAACCAAAGAACCAGAGAAAATACTCTGAAATTCAGGAAAATATTATTACTCAAAATTCAATAATGAAAAACTAACCCATAAGCCGGGTTAAATAGCCTCAAAAGATTAACCTAGAAACCTTATCATCTAATCTAAATTTGCTAAAATTGACAAATTATTATTTAAAAGTAAACTTATCTAAATTTAAAACTCTAAACAAATAAGATAACTCCTAAAAATCTGAGATCAAATCGGATTCAAATCCTATCCTAATTTGGCATATGAAATATTACCAAAAATAGGAAAAATACCAAAAACCCTAATTTGGCGGATTAAATATTTCTAGAAGAAAAAAAACTAACATTCTCTCTAATATGACGTCCCCATGTCGTGCGCGCCGCAAAGAGCTTTCCGAGTTGGGGTCGAACGCCCGATTCTGATATCGGTAGCCAAAGTTATGGCCAAAATACCGAACCACACCCAAAACCGACCTAATCTTGGAATTAACTCGATAATTTCCCGTCTTTACGTTGACCCGCCAACTCGGCACCAATAGTTGACTCAAGCCTCCTACATCAATGTGTTCATTTAGTTTTCATTTTGGTTTTCATTAACAGTTATGTTCAATAACTATGGAAAGAGAAAGAGAGAGAGTGGTGTTAGAGAATATGTTTAACAATTGAAGAGTACTCCATGATTTTGTCTCATATTTTTATGGTCTCTTTATTTATATGTTCACACAATCAAATGTATGCATGGTATGTGGAAATAGAGAAATAGTTCATGTAGAATGGTAGAGAGAAGGAAAGAGAGTTAATCTCAGGGGGTTGAATAGTGTTCATAATTTTATTAGCATCATTGTCAAATAAAACGGAAGAGTAAATGGTTGGCTGGGATTTGAAGAGGTATTTGGCATTTAGATGGACTATGGCCCACTCATGTGGAATAAGATATTCACTTAGCTTAAGGGGCCCTTGAAGACCATACTTGTGCAGTTCTAACATATGGGTTGCATGGGTAACGTAGAGGTTGATAATGATAGAGGAATAGGGTGATAATAGGAATTAAATAGTGATCTAGTCAAAAGAAAGAGCTAACTAATAATGTAGTAGGGTAGGCAGGTTAATATATGGGCTCGGTTTTAGTAGCTGAGCTAATTTAGGGGGGGTGGGGGGGATCATTGGGCTCAGTTGTGCTCAAGAGAGCTGTTGAGCCCTAGTCCAAACATTGTTGAACAACAAATTATAAATAGGCAAGGTAAATAGCCTCAAACGAGTTGGGTTGGTAATTGCTAATGGGCTCAAGGCCCGGCCAAAGTAGGGCTTAGTAATGGGCCCACAACCCGTGTCAAGGTCAAGTGGCTAATGGTCGAGGTAGAGGTCTAGTTGGTTTAGTGAGCAGGTGTGACATCCCGAATTTTTCTAAATAAATTTTTAATAAATTTTTAAATTTTAAATGAGGTTAATTAACTTAGAAATTGGATTAATTATTTTAACCTCAAAGTTAAAGAAAATCGGGAATTAATGGACCCAAAATCCAGCCTCGCAACTATAGGGTCGAGAGAAGGCCTTATTGGGCCAAGCCACATTTACATAGAATAGTTGGAGATGGATAATCAGGAGAGTTAGATTAATTAAACAAAAAATTAATTAAATCTTATTTAATCTAGATTAATTAAGTGGAAATATTGGAAAAAAGTTAGAGTCTCGATAAAGTAGATCTAGCCGAGTCAAAAGCCGAGAAACACAGATCTGGGTTGGGAGAAGAGACGACCCGTGATGCTACAATAAGCATGTGTCACTGGGGTTGTCTAACCCGGGATTCTTGGATCTTGGTCGGGGTTAGAGACGAGCCAGATAATATCATTAGTCTCTCTTGTGACTGCACAGTAACAAGATAAGATCAACGAAAAGTTGTTCGGCTTTTAATAGGAGATATTTTAGAAGATAATATAGTTAATCAATACTTTTCTAATAGATAAGTTAAAGTAATTGATTTAATTATTATAATTATAATAAAAATAAAATGAAAGTTATTATAAAGGGAAAGAGTGAGAGAAAGAAATGAAATGAAGGTTATCATCGCACTCTCTCTCTCATGAGCTCATCTCTCAGATCACGATCCCTCCCTCTCTCGATCTTTGATTTAGGGAATCACCCACGCCCGAGACCCCGTCGGCGAACCCCACCGACGACAGTTGCAGAGGCCATTTCGGCCAGCCAACAGCCCGGCGCCCCTTGCTGTGAGCCTCCGCGCTGTCAGAAGCAGCACCCTCGCGTTGCCTGACGCGCACCCCTGCGCGCTACACGCTACCGCCGTCCACCTTCCCCTCTGCTCGCTGCCCGGAGCTGCGCTCCGCCTCGCCGCCAAGTTCCCAGTGCTACCTGCCAGCTGTAGCGCCACTACGGCGCGCCTAGTCACGGCCTGCCTCCCCAGCTATCGCCCTTGCTCCGTCTGAATTCCCTTAGGCCTCCACCTCACAGCTCAGCCTACTGCGAGCACCGACAGCCTGACCTTTTTCATACTTCCCCTGCCGACGAACAGTGATCCCTAATATTTGGGAGAAAATCCCTATTTTAAGCATAAACTTTGGGCATGATCATATTTAACTAAATTGATATAGGGGGGAGATAGGGATGAAATGTTAGTCTTGTACCTTGGATGTTGGGATTGGGATGATTTGAGAATATATGAATTGTATGAATGAGTTAGATTTAATTGTAGGTATGTTTGTATTAATTTCGAGAGCCCCAAAAATAAAGGAGATGCTGCCCAATTATTCTTGAAAATCTATAGGAGTTAAGCATTATTAATCTTTAGTTTCATGCTCCCATGTTTAGTTAATTAGTTCCAGTCTATGCTTAATATGCTAGTTATAAAGTTAAGAAGGTGATAATTAAATATAAGTGAAGAATAGTTAGAAGTATGGAGAAATACGAGCATGTGTTAGTTTTTATATTTTTACCATATTCTATTGAGTTTAAATTAGATTACGAGTCAAGAATACGGTCTTCGTATTCATAAATTTCATATTTCGATTAGTAGGAAAAGGAAAGTGCAAAGGCAAGTCAGCCGTTGCCGAAGGACCGAGTCAGACTTAAGCTCGGACAAGAGTCAGGTGAGGGAACTATCTGTACAGTACAAGTTTTCATCATATTTTCATTTTATTTCAGATTCGATTTCAGATTGAAAAGCATGAATTAGAATTTTTTTTGAAAACTTCCAGAGTTTTAGAAAATCATTCATACACAGTAATCAGTAACAGAATAGAGAAACATATACAGAAATACAGAGACTACACTTTATTGATATATTTTCGGTACCAGTGGGGCTCGTATAGAGCCAGAGAGTACAGCATTAGGTTAGGAGAGGGGTGATTTAAATCTTTGATTTTCATTACCGAACTATATGTTTTTAAAACATTCTTTTTTATAAAATTAAAACCCCCTTTCCATACTCTTGGAGTGCCTAGTGTACTTATATAATTTAACCCTGTGTAGCGAGGATAGTTCTACCTGTTGGCCGCTGGTCTTGCAGTATTGAAGTAGATGTGTAGTTAGAGATTATAGTCTTGTGATTATCAGATGATTCCGTATTTCCCACCTTCTGGTGATTGAGTATAACTCGACCGTGGAGGCTATTAGTACATATTACCAAGGCAAATGTCGGTTCCAAAAATTATTCACAGGACAGAGAAATAGAAAATTAGATTTGCATACATGAGATTTTTATGCATTTGACATGATTAAACAAATTGAAGATAATACATTGACCAGCATGTATTTACTCAGTATTTCTTTCAGATTTCAATATTTAATTTCAATTATTTCATATGCATATTTTATGCTTCAGATTTACTGATTTTACTTTATTATACGGGAACAGTTTACACCCGACAGTTCTGTTCCCAATTCTGTGAGCTCCAGTAGCTCAGCCCCTTCTCTTGACATTGTGATTGCAAGCGATAGACAGAAGACCAGATAGAGGGCTTCTCTGATCTTGAGTCTAGTGGAGATATCTTGTAACTGGCTCTGACTCCTATGTCTTAGTTATCTTTATGTTTAATTATGAGTATATTTGAGACCTTAAGTTTAAGACAATATTTATTTTGTGATGTACTAAACCGTATTTGAAGTTTGAGTTATAATATGTTCAGTTTGCTTTATTAGATTCTGCAAGTTACTTGGTTTACATTTATGAGCAATTTATAGCCTTAGGTTTAGGGTTCATTCCCTTGACCTGGCTGGTAGAACATGTATCCCCTGAAAAAGAGATGGGTGTTACAGTATGCTATGCATTTCATATGTATTTACACGAGGTTATAATGTTCTACCTACCAGATACCGACGTAGAGCTGGGAGTCACGTCCGGGAGGGACATTGACTGATTGTTGGACATCTCTATGCATATACGTAAGTACTCTTGCCTAGTTCCCACTCTTTGGTTGAATGTTTAATGGATTTGCTATAACCAATATGTTCTGTCCTTGATTGCATATACACATATTTGCTCTCATGCTTCGTTGGATTTCTTTTTCCACGATTGTGTATGCATGTTGATATGTTGGCATTCATTTATGTATGCTTGTGCTTGCTGAGTATGCCTATCTGTTGACTGGCACATGGCCGTGAAAACATGAGAGCTTGTGCGCTTGCCGGATAGGTATATGTCAGCTATTCTTGTGAATTCTTCTACCCGGTATAGTGGAGCGAGGCTCCTGTGGAGTGTTCAGGGCTAAGGACACCCTGGCGTTCTGATAGTTCCATGCCAGTGGGAGGATACTCTGGTCGTCCAACATGTTAATGGGATGATACGCTGACCGTGTCGTCACGTACGAGAGGTGACGCTACCGACTTCCGACCGGAAGATCGATTCCAACTAAGGTTGATGTTGCTGACCGGGGGATGTTGGAGAGTCTTCTTTGGATAACTCTTTCAGAGCTTGAGCTTGTAGTTGTGGTTAGGAGTCCCTGCTGTTGATAGAATCTTTGGGGTAGGTTTGATACTCCTAGTTGTTGGATGATGTGGGGTGTGGACCCCGTTTTGTTTGATTTAGTCATGTTGTTGTTGCTTAGTTGGTTGCTTTCCATGGTATTATTTTATTGTTTAGACATGACTTCATTGTATTCCTTGCGGGGTGCTTACTGAGCTTTCCTTTCGAAAACTCATCCATTTGTTCTCATTCTTTTTCAGATCCTGAGAAGTAGCATACTCGGACTCGGGAGCTGCGCAAGGGTTAGGAGACCATTTGCAGAGGTTTGCGAACCTCTTATTTTATTGTGAGTGAGAGTATGCCTTGTAGGACCCTTGTAGGGCCATGACATTTGTAGGGTATATGTACCCTTATGATTTATTTTTCATTATAGACTCTGATTATTTTTATTATTTTTATCTTGATTTTATGCTGCTTGTCTATTGTATGTTCATGATTACCTAGGCCTTGTATCTGAGTGGGGCTCGTCCTTGCTTGGGAACGGCCGATCTGTCACGTGCTCGAGGCTCTGGATTTGGGTCGGGACGTGACAAAAATCTTCAATGCACTCGGGACTCCTTACACAATAAGATAAATCTTGTCCAAACATGGATCCCCTTTTGAAAAGACCACTTAAGTGTCTTTTAGCATTTTGAAACATATGCCACAAGAAAAATCGATGAATGGTCCTTGGAAGACTTGCGCAATTGCACCAGTGATAGCTAAATCTTGATTAGTGAGAATTACTTTGGGATGACTTTCACCAATTTTCCTATGTGATGGTAAAAGATGACATTTCCTTGGAGTTGCTTATATATGATTATGTTCTTCACAAACATAGAGACAACCCAAGATCCATCCTTAGTTTTGTTTACTAAAAGTTTAGCATTGCAACCACAACATGTTTCACCCATATGTTTTTTTTTTTTTTTGGTTACCTTCATTCTTCTTAAATTTGGTTCTCTATAACCTTCTTTAGAGCAGTACAAGTGTCTCCCAATAACACTATCATCTTTCTCTAGTTTTCTTATTGCTCATTTTCTCACACTGATATGCATAACGATTATAGAACTCACAAGCCTCATACATAGAATCAGAAACCATAACAACATGTGGCTTAAGAGAAATTTCTTCTTGATGAACAATGGCTTCAGTAATATTTTCATCTTTATCTTCTCCTTGGCCTTCATTTTGTTCTTGGACTTCATCTTTCAACCAAAGGTTGATGTTCATTTTCTTTCTCTAACTCAAATTCGTTTGCATTATATATATGCTCATCCACTTCCCATATTTCTGGATCTGAATTTTGTATCTCATCAATCTACAAATATTAAAAAAAAATATATGTATCTCTTTAACTAGAAAAATATACTAGTTCTAGGTTGGACATTACATGGATTAAAAATTAAAAAAAAGGTATTATAGCGTCTCTATAACTACATGTAGTCTGGTGTACACTTTGTTACATACTAGGAGATGGAATAACAAGATAGCATGCAATTTTGTGAAGGAATAAACTTTATCTACTAATATCAAGTTAATATACCCTTATGAATCTATGAACAATATAACACCTCTTCCTCAAGCATTTTCCTACGATTTTCTTCCTCTTTCAAGAGAAGCTTTTGTGGTAGCAGTTTCCTTCAACGTTCAACCTCGGAGAAAGGCTTGACCTGAGAGGCATTCAAGACACGGCTCCAAGCTCTATGAATGAAGAAGATAACTACAATAGTGTAAAATCCAAGATTTTATCGGAATAAATGGATTTTAAATTCTTTTTAAATAGTGTGGTAATTAAAGTAATTTTCCAAATATTAATTTATTTGGAAAAGGATGGTTTAATGACTTAAAACCCTAATTAGGGTTAATGTAGACGGACAAGGACTTTTTGATAATTTAAAAAAGTCCAAGGACCTGACCTGAATTGTGCTCCTCTCACAGGCCAGGGACCTGAGAATAACCTAGAAAAGATCAGGGGGCTATTTACAAAATGCCAAGAGAAATTCGTGCATGAGTTGCATTAGAAAACAATGGACGGCTGCGATTAAAAGATCTGTGGGTGATCTGATCACGAGGAGTTGATCCAACAGTCCACACCATCGTTGAGGGGGTGATACGTGTGCCCTCACCATGTGGATTGATCTCTGTCGCTCATCATAAGCTATCTCGAGATGTGTGCTATGTCGTTGCCTCAAGACTTGTGGCTGCTTTGATATTTGTATTTCATCAGTTGTCTCAAGATGTGTGTTCCATCATCACCTTGAGATCTGTGTTGCTTCGAAATGTGTGCCTCACTAATTGAGCTGCACGCTTTGGGATTTGTATTTTTCATCAACTATCTCGAGATGTGTGCTTCACCGCCTCGGGATGCGCACTACATCGCTTCATTTGATGATGTTGTTGCTTCAGGATCCACACTCCTATTGTCTCTTTCTGCATCCCCATGGTTGATGTTGGATGAGATGCCTTTTCTTCTCTGGGCTAATAGAGGATTTTATCTTCCCTACGCTGGATGGCGAGCTTCTCACACTTGGCTTTGGACAAGAAGATCCGCTTTACCTCATTGGCGAAAGTGGGAATCCCATCACGATCGTCAACCATTATCTAACTATCAGTATTTTTGAGCTTGTTTAAGTTTGTTGCTCTGATTTCTCTATTTCATGATATAATTTACCACCTTTTCGTCTTTATATTGGCGGTGATGTTACTGTTTCGTCATTCATGCTTTCGAATTGTATCAGAATGTACTTTCTATTTTTCACCACATCTTAAATGACTTGAGTTGCAGATAGTGGTACTTTTGCAAGATTTGCAGTGAACTGCTAAAAGAGTGAGGTTTTACACTTGTATACTCACAAGCTATCATAAGGCGAGACAAGTGTTAATCCACATTATACTCCTCAAGATAAGGTAGGTTTTTTTTTTTAATTCAACAACAACTATTTATTGTATCACTCGTCGGATCATTGTTGTGGACTGCTCAAGGATAGAGGGACATAAGGTGCCCCTTTGTTCCAATGGCTTGAACTTTTCTTTATGCAAAGGAATTGAATTGTTTAGTTTTTTTTATGCCTTCATGTTGATATGCTACTAGGCCAACCAAGTGTTGTTGTATTTGCTCATTGCATGATTTCATTTGTTGAAACTGCCTTAAAAAGGATTTTGGTTTGGAAGGAAAATGGGTTAATTCTCACCATCCCTCCTTTTAGGAACATGAGGTTCAACCCCCATCGTTTGCCTCCTGCGTGGCATGTAACTTGATCCTTCTTCTTATATGCCTTTTTAGGATTCTATCACAGCTTTCACAGGATCTTGTGAATGATGCATGTGGAGGGTCTCCTCGGGCCTCCATGACTATCCAGATGATATGAACTTATACACCCTTTTTTATGAAAATACTTTAAAGAGGATTTTGGGTTGGAAGGAAAATGGATTCATCATCACTATCCTTCCTTTTATGAACATTTTGTTGTTGAAGGTCAACTCCAGTTCCTTGCGCCCTGGGTGGCACGTGACTTGATCCTTTGTCTTTTATGCCCTTTAGGACTCCATTGCACTTTATGTGGCATCTTGTGAATAGTGCATGTGATGAACCTCTTCGGGCCTCAATGACCATCCAAATTATATGTATTTCTAAATTCCCCCTTTTTTGTATTTTAACTTTTGATTTTTGATAGAATTGACTCAGTGTCATTTTATCGCTTCCAGCTTCCTCAATGGCGGGTCGGCTCTTTTATGGAGAAGCCTCTGTTATAGTGACATTTTGGAGACCTACCACCTTTATATTCATCAGGTTGAGATCATAATTCTGTAGTAGTTGAGTCCTTCCTTACTAACAAAAGGATTTGAGAGAGCCCATTTGAATATTTCTATAGCCCTCAAAGAAGACAAATTCCAACTTCTAATTTGAAACCTTCATCTCTTAGTAAGTGGACTCTAGATAACATTTTTTTTCTTCTATTTTCTTTTCTTTTTTTTTTTCTTGTTTGCAAGCCTTTAGCAAGTTTGAAGATTCCCCTGTCTCAAACTTTTTTAAAGGTGCGCTCATTTTCTTCTCCCGCAGAAACTACCCTATAAGACGGGGTTGGGGTAACCTCTACAAAATGAAAGTCCTTGATTCTTTACCATCGGATCTTCATATCAGACCAAGAAAATCGTATTAGGTTAACTTCCCATGGATGGAAGGTGTGGGAACACATCCGTCGTCCACCAACTCATCTCACAGATTATATTTGAAACAATATTTCTATTTCCACCGAATTTCCTCTAGAAAAATATTTTTCTTTGTCTTATCTAAGCCCTTCTCACCAAACCTTTTTATCTAATATCATTGCTCATGACAAACCTCGTTGCTATTCACAAGCTGTCAAGTCAAGTTATTGGCTTGATGCTATGGCTAGCGAAATTCTCACTCTTGAATCCAACAGGGCTTGGTCTTTATGCCCTTTGTCTTCAAGAAAAATTCCCATTTGTTGCAAATGGGTATATAAAATTAAATATCGTTCTGAAGGCTCTATTGAACTCTATAAAGCATGTTTAGTCGCCAAAGGCTGCACTCAAGCCGAAGGAGTTGATTATCAGGATACTTTTGCTCATGTTGTGAAATTAGTCACAGTTTGTCTGCTTCTTTCCATTGCTGCCATTAAGAATTGGTCCCTTCACCAACTCGATGTCAACAATGCATTTCTTCAAGGCGATCTTCATGAGGAAGTTTATATGAAACTTTCCCCTGGTTTTTCTACTAAAGGCAACAACCGTGTGTACAGGTTACATAAGTCTATATACGGCCTTAAACAAGCTTCTGGTCAATGGTTTTCTAAATTTTCTTCCACTCTCATTCTTCGTGGTTTTCGCCAACTGATTTCTAATTGTAGTCTATTCACTTATATTTGGGATCAAGTTTCTGTTTTTGTTCTTGTTTATGTTGATGATACCATCATCACAGGGAATAATGAAGGCCTTATATCTGACACAAAACAGTTTCTTGCTCAATCTTTCTCTATCAAAGATCTTGGCCCACTTCGCTATTTTCTCGGTATTAAGGTTTCTCGCTCTAAACAAGGAATATTTTTATGTCAACGAAAATATACTCTTGACATCTTGTCTCATTCCGGGATGTTGGGTTCTAAGCCATCTCCCTTCCCAATGAAACAACATCTTCGCTTGCGACCCAATGACGACACTCTTCTTCCTGATCCAACGGTTTATCGTCAACTCATTGGTCGCCTTTTATATCTTACAGTCACTCGTCCTGATATCCAATATGCCGTTAATACTCTTAGTCAGTTTATGCAATGCCCTTATTCTTCCAATCTCAACGCTGATAACAGGGTACTTCGTTACCTGAAAGGGTCTGTTGGTAAAGGTTTATTTCTTTCTGCCTCGAGTTCCTTTTCTTTGATAGGTTTTGCTGATTCTGATTTGGCAGAATGCCCTACTACTCGTCGTTCCACAACTGGTTACTTAACCATGTTAGGTTCTAGTCCCATTTCATGGAAAACCAAGAAGCAATCTTCTGTCTCTCACTCTTCCGCAAAAGCTGAATATCGGTCACTAGCTGCTCTTACTTTTGAATTACAATTGTTGTGTTACCTTTTACGGGATCTTGGTTTTTCTCCTACTCAACCGATCCCTATACATTGTGACAATCAAGCTGCCATTCACATTGCTAAAAATCCCATCTTTCATGAACGCACGAAGCATATTGACATTGATTGTCATTTTGTTCGCGAGAAAATTCAATAAGGACTCATTACTCCTTCCTACTTGCGTTCTTGTGATCAGTTAGCGAATATTTTCAACAAACCTCTTGGCACTCCTGTTTTTCGTCACCTACTTTGCAATTTGGGTGTGCTCAATATCTCTATTCCAGCTCCAACTTAACGGGGGGTCTTGGATTCACAACAGATTTACACAAGCTTTGTCCACAGGATAGACTATTAGATTCTCAACAACCCATCAATATTTTAGGATCTAGTTTTTATCTTTTCCAACATTCTAGATTAAGTTTTATCCATTGTAACCTATATTTGATTTCTGATTCTTTTGTAATACTTGCTATATATATACGGCAGATACATCAATAAAATCATCCAGTTTCATAAACCCAATTGGTTTTATGATATTAACATCATAGACGTTCAGGGGGTAAAGAACTTACCGGAGAAGATGGAGATTCTCTGGTGTGCTTCCGAGGTGGTCCGACGAGCCTTCCTCCAATGCTCGAGTCCATAGTGCCTTGTTGTGCTTCTCATCATCACCGATCCTCCAGTCAACTGCCGATGTCGCGTGGGAGTCGGGAAAAGAAGCAGTGTTCTGTTCCCCCCGTCCGTAGGCGACGCAGAGATGGGAATAAGCCTGATTGCGCGGTAGAGGCACTGGTTATGGCGGCGCTAGGGTTCCAGGCACGTTCGTCTTTATAGGGGCTTGCGGCTTAGAAGGGATGTGGTAGGATCCCGTTGATTGAGGGTTAAATCGCGGAATTTGATTGCCTCCTTGGCTAGCTGGCGTGCGATCAGCGGAAAAGATCAGGTTGGGTTGCGGTGGCGCACGCGGTGAAGGAGGAGTTGGTGCCTCGTGATCGTTCTTCACTCCGATGGGTGGTTAGATCTCCACTCTCGTGTGGCAGGGAGTAACGAACGCAGTTTTACGCGTTTTCTCCATTGGTTGTCACATGGCAAGGCCGCAACCGTCGGATGACTTCTAATTAAAACCAGCTCTCTATCGTGGCAGTCCATCTCAAGCAAGAAGATTACGTGCATGGTGGTACATGGTTTTTTTTTAGTAAAAAGCCCTTGAAATCTCCCATATTATCATCCAAGCCCTGCTTTTTATTTTAGGCTAAAGACATTTTTGGTCCTTAAAAATAGTACAATTGCTCATTTTGACGCTGGGCGGGGTAGCGATTATCCCAAGGGCTAGCCGGGTCCAAGGACCGCAAGAAAGAACAAACGAAGAACCAAAAGAACCAGAGAAAATACTCTGAAATTCAAAAAAATATTATTAATCAAAATTCAATAATGAAAAATCAACCCACATGCCGGGTTAAATAGCTTTCAAAGACTAATCTAGAAACCCTATCATATTATCTAAATTTACTAAAATTGATAAATTATTATTTAAAACTAAACTTATCTAAATTTAAAACTCTAAACAAATAAGATAACTCCTAAAAATCTGAGATCAAATCGGATTCAAATCCTATCCTAATTTGACATATGAAATATTACGAAAAATAGAAAAACAATCAAAAACCCTATTTCGGCGGATAAAATATTTCTAAAAATAGAAATAAATAAATAAAATTATCTCAAATATAACATCCCCATGTCGTGCGCACCGCAAATAGATTTCCGAATTGGGGTCGAACGCGCGATTCTTATATCGGTAGCCAAAGTTATGGCCAAAATACCGAACCACACCCAAAACCGACCCAATCTTGGAATTGACTCGATAACTTCCCACCTTTACGTTGACCCGCCAACCTTGCACCAACATTTGACTCAAGCCTCCTGCATCAGTCACCCCGGGTTGGAAAGAACTCAACCTCGAGTTCGATTGCACCTCTGTTGGTAGGTTTGGATCTTTGTGCTTGATCTCGCTCAAAACCCTAGAGACAGAAAGTAGGTTAGTAGTGTTGGTTACCGGGCCAGGAGGGTTTTCCTCCCATCGAGATGCCAACACAACGCTACCCTCATTATCATCATAGATGGGCTCACCAATCTCCTCCTCGGGCTCACTAATTTCCTCCTCGTAGTTATCGTAGATGGGTGAGATCTCCTCTTCCACATCATCGTTGAAGATGGGCAAGATCTCCTCCTCCGCATCATCGTTGAAGATAGGCGAGATCTCCTCCTCCACATCATCATCGTAGATGGGTTGGCCAAACCTCTGATCGCTATGATTATGGTGTTGGACTTCCTCGGCCAGAACCTGCCCATGACAACCACGATCAAAATCAATCGTCGCCAGACGCCTTAATAATTTCTTGACTTGCCTCTGCAAATCCTTGATCATTAAGCGTTGGGTTAAATCCGCGACTTGCCTTTGTAGATCCTTGTTCATCTCCTCTAGTGCGCTCAGGTCACGGTATTGGACTTCCTCAGTCGGAACATGTCTAACCTACGACCACGACCACCAATCATTGATGTCGATAATGATGCTTCCCAGGACGATGATGAGCTCTGGTACCAACTAATGTCGGGCGGGGTAGTGATTATCCTGCGGGCTAACCGGGTCCAAGGGACCACAAGGAAGAACAAACGAAGAACCAAAAGAACTAGAGAAAATACTCTGAAATTCAGGAAAATACTTTTATTCAGAATTCAATAATAAAAAACTAACTCATAAGCCGGGTTAAATAGCCTCAAAGATTAACCTAGAAACATTATCATCTAATCTAAATTTGACAAATTATTACTTAAAACTAAACTTATCTAAACTCATTTTCATCCCTGTATTTTTATTTTGTTCAATACGGTCCCAATATTTGCATATTTTGGTCAAATACAGTCCCTGATGCTGACGTGGCTCTTATGTGGCAGGCAAGTGGCATATGCCTCAAATACAAAGATATATTTTGATTTTTTTTAATTGAACAATGAATGTATTTTGCCTAGTTGGTGTAACACATGGTCGTATATGCTGATGTGGCTCATGATCACGTGGCACAAGATGCCACGTCATCAAAAAAATTTTCTTGGGTGCAAGTTTTAGGCTGACGTGGCATTCCATGTGGCAAAAAAAAAAAAAATTTAAAAATAAGCTTTTAGTGTAACATTCGATCTCGAGTATTGATTTATGCAAACTATTAAAAAAGCAACAAAGTTCGAAAACAAAATTTTATTTAAATGTGCAAATTATTTTTCACAACAAAGAACATACTCGGGCCAAAACTTGTAAAACCATTTTTTTATTTTACATCAAAGAAACAAATTGGTTATCGAGCTATGGCACACAGCTCCTAAACAAAATTTCAAATTGCAATCTCTAAGACTCTTTGACTTGGCATTATATGAAAAACATAAATGTGTGAAACTGCTCCAACACCTTTAAATATGGAATCTTGTATTCCATACAAGAGGGGCATCCAAGGGGATTATATAGAACCTGAAAAAATTACTGTATAATAACTCAGAAAATCAAATTACCATGCATAAGAGAAGTTATCAGAGAAATCTGTACAAATGAAAAGAAGCAGATCAAAAAAATATTAATCACTTTAGCATTCAAGTATTCTAAACAACTAACTCAATTTTTGATTTAACATACATGCACTCTCTAAATTTGGATAGATGAAAAGAAAATGAAACAGATGATCCAAAATTTTGATAGAAACCACATAACATTCAAGGAGTGCAAAACAAAATGGAAATATACCTGTAGTGTCTAATTTAATACAATTAACTGAAACAAACCAACCAAAAATACTTGTCTCAACAACACAAGTTTCAACAACACACATAAACATACCTACACTGTCAGAACATTCACAAACCATAATTGATAACAAAATGACCTATGTTTAAACCTTTGTTTCAGACACAACTGTAAAGTGATTAAATCCCCATTCCATATGACTTGTTTACAGTTAATTGGCAAGTCTGATTTCACATCACTGGTCTTTTCTTAACCTCAGATTTCTCCCTGCATCACTCTAAATAAGGAAACATGGAAACAGTTAGGGTGATCAAACATATATTAAAACATAAATTTGTAAAACTCTGAACATTATAAATTAACCTCAGTATTTCGCTGTCGTTTCTTCGAGCTTCCAAATTCCTTTGTTGTGGTGTCGATCTGTAAGAGTATAACACACATATTGTGAATATTATTAATGTTTCCACCAAGAAGATTAATATTGAAATTTGTAAGATTGAAGTATGTGCTTACACCAAATTGGCCCATGCCACTAGCTTCTAACAGAATTTTACTTCTCCTGGTCTAGACTCCTATATGCTCACTCTGTTTTTGTTCTGATTTCTTCTTCCATTTTGTCCTTGTTGCAGTAGTGTTAGCATTGTCTTGAGACATTTGGTTAGATCAACAAAAGTTATCAGAAAAATTGTTCACAATGCTTTTTGTTCTCCTTAATTACCTATGCATTGTCTTGCTCCTTGATGGGTTCAGCTTCAGCAGTAGCAGGGGCCTGAGACAATAGGGTAGATCAATTGAAATTTTAAAAAAAATTATCTGTAAAATCCGAGGATTTTTTTGAAATAAAAAGTGTGTTTAAATTTGCTTAAATTAATTTATTAAAATAAAGAAAATTCCCTAAGTATTTAAGGATTGTATTAAGTAGGGAAAGTAAGGTTTAAAAGGTTTTTTTTAAAAAAAAAAAAAACCTAACTAGGGTTAGTTGGGAGTCAGAAGGACTTTTTGGAAATTTTGTAAAGTGTCAAGGACTAAAAGGAAATAGTCCCCTCTCTCAGAAGGTGGACTAATGAGTAACCTAAAATAGTTACAGGGACCTCTGGATAATTTTCCAGATCAAAATCCCTATACAATTGGTTCAACGATCAGGATTAGAAGATCTGAGATTGAAGTAAATCTCGGAGCATTATAAGGGCCACGGCGTAGCCACGTATCGAGCAAGGAATAGATCCATCTGATCAGGTTGGATCGCGAGGCTTTACCAAGCAATCTAGGGAGCCACGTGACGAATTGGTGGTCGCACATCTTATAGTAGAAACCGATTCGAGGCACTAGATCGAGATCTGGCTGTTAGATGATTTTAAATCTCAGCCTTTCATCTGAGGGTTGCTGGATACAGGGCAGATGAAAGCAATCCGGCCGTTGATCGTGGCCTGACTTGGATCCTCCATCCAAGCTGCGAGTGAGATCCGAGGCACGGGATATGATCCCGGCCGTTTGTTCATGCGAGCGGACGTTTCCGCCGCCAGTGTGCGCCGCCGCGCGTCCGGTCCCCTTTCTCCGGCCGTTACAAGCGCGAAGATCGGCCGTCCCCGGCCAACCGCTCCGTGGAGCTCACGTGTGTTTCGTCTCCCTCTGTCTATAAATACAGTGGCCTCCTCGATGCACAAAGGCACTGAACGAGGGAGAGCTTGTATGGATGTCGAGCTTCCAATTGCAGGAGAGATCTTGTATGTAGTTGTCCCCATGCAAAGTTCATAAGCCTCTACTTGTACTTTTGCCTCAAAGATGGGAGGTGGAATGTGTCCCCACCCGGCGTGCCAAAATTTGTGGGATCGAAAATACCCGCCTGGCATCGTGTTTGTGATGAGACACCAAGCGATATATCGAATCACAAATGATTATTTATTTATTTTTTTTAATATTGTGGGTTCTTCCATTCCTAATAGAGGCAAGCCTCTATTATTAATTACCCCAGACAGAGTCTTGGGAACCCCCGATTGAGGGAAAAAATACAAGTAAAGGCAATGAATAAAATAAAAGAAAAAATAATTTCATTTATTTGCAAACCATAATTGTTTTACTATATATGAATATCATCATAGGATATTTATACATATTATTTATTTGTTTATTTATTAATTTAAATGACACCGCCTTCCGCCTTGGGACGTATGCTTCGCCACTTTGGAATTTGTGTTTCATCGGCCGCCTCAATGCATGCTTTGTCGCCGCCATGAGATTTGTGCCAATTCAGGATTTGTACTTCATCGGTTGCATCGAGATGCGTATTCTATCGTCGCATCAAGATGCGTGCCATTTTGAGATTTATATTTCATCATCTGCTTCAAGATGCGCGTTCAATCATTACATCGACATTCGTGTTACTTTGAAATTTGTATTTCATCTCCAACCTTCACCACCATGCTTGTGTAGTAAGACGCCCATGGAGAGGAGCCAGGCTTTCAACTTCTTGTTTGCAAGATCCATTGTTTGATATAAATATGTTTATATATAAGCATATGTATATGGATATATATCTGTATATATATAGAGAGAGATTTCTTCATTCTTTAACTATACTTCTGACAATTCCTTGTTTTTATTATTTTTTTATTTCATATTTTTTTCTCTTAGATCTCCCTTTCTTTATATATATATATATATATATATATATATATATATATATATATATATATATATATATATATATATATTTTCTTCCTTTTTTTTCTTTTATTTTTTTTCACCTCTGATTTCTCCGTCCGTCAACTGCCATTTGAAAATTCTTTTTTTTATATGTATATATATTTTATTTGTTTTCACTACTTCGTTTTATTATATCTCATCTCTCTTTCTATCTCTCTCTGTTTTTATTTCATCCTTTTTTATCTCTCTTTTTTTCTAATTTATTCTTTTATTTTCCTTTTTTTTCACTTAAAGCTCTCGGCTTCATGAAGCAAGAAAATAGGAAAAGGAGACTTTTTTCTCCGATGGCGGTGACAAGATCAACACCACCACGCTTCGGGGTGGTGTTTTTTCTTCAGCGGCCGTGGCGATTAGATTAGTTTAGTGATGACGCCACTGCACTCCAGGATGGTATCCACCCTTGGTGGCGGCAGTGATCGAAGGTGGCGCCCAAGGGAGAAGGGCTTGTCGACGACATCCATGAAAGAAGGCAGTCGGGCAGGTCTGGTGATGACAACAACATCAACATGGTTTCTTTTTTTATTTTTATTTTTTTCTTTCTCCGGGACAGCAAGGCATCGGTATCCACATGGGAGGGGCCGAAGACTTGGTGAGGATAAGTGGCAAGGCGTCTACAAGGGAGTCGGAAGCTTGTTAAGGGTTGACAGCGACGACCTCCACAAGGGAGCTGGAAGATTTTTGAAGGTTGACGGCGACGACCTCCACAAGGGAGCAGGAAGCTTGTTGAAGGTTGACGGCAATGATGAAAATATGGGAGACGAGGGGGGCCTTGATCTCCTTATGCTATATTACAGTCGATCGACGGACAATGATCATAATCTAGATTTAGGTATAACCTTGAATTTCAATTTTAATCATCAAGAGATCAGATCAAAAATTTAAATTTAAATTTTAATGATCATAATCTAGATTTAGGTGTAACCTTCAATTTGAATTTTAATCCAAATTTAGGTATAACCTTGAATTTAAATTTTAATAATCTAGATAAGATCAAAAGTTTGAATTTTAATGATCATAATCTAGATTTATGACCTTGAATTTGAATGTTAATAATCATACCAAGATAAGATCAAAACTTGAATTTAAATTTAATTTTTTTTTGTCTCGAGATTTGTGTTCTCGGACTATCTTGGGATCTGTGTTTCTGAGATTGCCTCGGGATTTATATTTTTAGTCTACCTCGGGATTTGC
Organism: Dioscorea zingiberensis; assembly: GCA_026586065.1. Classification (NCBI taxonomy): domain Eukaryota; kingdom Viridiplantae; phylum Streptophyta; class Magnoliopsida; order Dioscoreales; family Dioscoreaceae; genus Dioscorea; species Dioscorea zingiberensis. The sequence goes on along the minus strand of CM048818.1, from coordinate 17,492,515 downwards.
ATCTTTAGCTTGCCTCGGGATACGACCGAATATATTTAAATTTAAAATATCTTAATCTCAAGATACTTCAAGCTATATATTTCATTGGCACCCTTCAAATATTGGTACCTGGTAATGCATATATATTTATGCATATGTATTTTTTCGACACAAACAGCTGATAATCGAGTTAGTTCGAGGCAAGAGGATTAATCCCGGCCCCTCACTTAATCCCAAAGGATGGAGTAATCCACGCTGCTCATCTTAGAGTTGCTTTAAGTTTAAGGCAGAAGGGTCTCATCCGACCGCCCATCGTAGTCTCTACGTAGCCGTTTATCTACGCGGATGCTCGATCCGAGGCACGAAGAAAGGGATCCAACAGTCCATTACCATGCAGAGGCAGGACCGTCGGATCATACCGTCCATCGGGAGGCTTGACATCCGCTCGTCTCCAGCGCGCTACCATGGTCGTGGTCGTCTTTTCCGTTAATCACGCGCGTGATCAGCGTGACGAGGATCGGATCTGCTTGACTGCCCCTATCACCGGGATTAGATCTCGTACAGCCTCCTCCGCGAGCTCTCTATAAGAATCGAGGCACTCCTAAGCCCTAGAAGCACCACTGAGTGGCAGCGAACCATCCCCATTGTGAGAGGTTGAGAAAGAGAGAGGTTGAAGAGCTGTCTCCTCCGACAAAGCCAGAGGAAGAGGATTGGGAGACAAGAAACTGTGAGACGTGTGCCAGGTAAGCCTCTGTCTTCATTGAGTAGATTGAGACCGGCGAGGTGGAGGTTGACCCTCATCGAAGAAACAGTGCAGCAACCCTTCGACCTCTCCTCCTTAACAGATAGATGTTTGGGTATTCACCTTGTCAAGGGAACAGTGTACGTCTTCTGGGAACTCAGGTGACGGCGACGGAACATCATCGTAAGGGGTAACGACGAGCGGAGGTACCAGTGAGTGATCCTTTTTTCTTTTTTACTCTCCCTTTAACCGCATCCATACTCACATAAAGAAAGGGGGAGGGGAGAGTAGTCGTGAGGGCCAACTGCTAACAAGCCGGACGTTGGAGGTGTGCGAAGATACTCCGACCGAGCATAGCACACTCTGACGCGAAGGGGATGACCCCGATAATTCACAGCCCAGGAAGTGGTCACCAAGCACAGAGCGTTCTCGGCGATGAGGACTCGGTGGCAGGAGGGCGTTGGTCGGCCATGGGTCCGCCGGCAGCCGCCGCACGCGACCATGGAGCCGTTTCCTCTCCGGACCGAGCTCGGGGGCGAGTTCAATTGGGACAGGGATCGGTTTGGGGATTAGTTGATTAGGTTTAATCAACTGAAATAAGATTCAATTCAATCAAGTTAGAATGGGTTTAACCATCTTATGTTGGGCTGGGTCTGGGTTCTTTTAAAATACAAACTAATTTAATCAAGTTGAATAGGATTAAAAGGCTAAGTAGTTAGACTTAGTCAAGTTACAATGAACAGACTAGATCAAATCAAGAAAAATAATTGACCAAATAAAAGGGTTGAATCGAATTGATATGAACCTGGTCGAGTCCAATCAAGTTTTGGTAAATGGTTTGGCCCAGCCAAGTCTGAATCAGGTTAATAATAAAAAGAAAAGAAATTGTAGAAGAGGGGATTGTAACCTAGGACCTTCAACACAACATAATGGGCCTTAACCATCAGGGCCCTGTATCACATTTGGTTGGATAGTCAGGATAAATTAATTAAAGCTAGGCCCAACCAAGTTATAAAGAGACAGTAGTGGGCCTTAGCTACCAGGCCACCTTGGTACATCTGAAGAAATAGTCAGGTTTAGTCAGTTAAGGAAGATCACACTTGCAATTAAGACTAGATCTAACCAAGTCATAGAAAGAAATAAAAGGGGAAGAGTGGGATTCGAACCAAAGACCCCACGACTATAACGAGCGCTTTAACTACTGGGGTATACATAACTTTTTGTTAACAGGAGAAGTTCAGGCATCTTTAAAAGGAAAATGACATAGAATACAAGGGAAGGCACATACAATTTGACTTGGGCCCGATTAGAGCATCATGCATGTACATCTAGGATTATGAACTATCGTAGTGCTGATATAGTTTCCATTATCAGATTTCGGCATAAAGAGACAACAGGAGGAATTCTCGAGTGATTCCAGACACCGCTAGTAGAGGTAAGTACACTTGCCTCGTACCCACTCTTCAGAGTATCGTTGGCATTTTGCTATCATGATTAATGATATTATTGTCGTATTTCCTTTGGCTTGATTTTGATTTCATTCATGTATGTTTCTTGTTTGATTGGATTCCTGTTGAGCATGTATGATTGTTTTCAGGATGTTGGTATCCCTGATTGATTAGTAGTCTTCTACCCGGATCAGTGGAGAGTGGGGGCTCCATTTGGGGAACGTTCAAGGACGGGACACCCTGGAATTTCGGCTTACCATGCCAGAGGGACAATACTTTGGTTGTCCTGCCCGTCAGTGGGGATGATTCGCTGGTCGTGTCAACACGTACGAGAGGTGGCGCTACCGATATATGACCTAAGGACCGTACGATCGGAGGGTCGAGTTCCATCAGTTGCTGATGAGGCTGGCCGGGGGAGACATTTGCTGAGCTTCCCTTGGAACTCTTCTCAGAGCTTGAGAGCTGCTATAGTTAGGAGTTGTTACCGTTGCTATTGTTTGTGGTAGACTCTTAGAGTTAGAATTTGTGGGGCATGTCCCCGTTGTTTTGATTTATAATTTTTGATCATATTATTGTATTATGATGTTTTTATGATCTCCGCAGGGGTACTTACTGGGCTTTCCATTCGAAAACTCACGCATTTGTCTCCTTTATCTTTCAGATCCTAAGGAGTAGCTCAGGAGCCGTACGAGGGACGGGGTAGCTTGTAGAGGTCCGAGGACTTCTTTTATTTTCTTTGTGTGAGAGACTTTTCTTTATAGGTCCCAGACTATTGTAGGGTACATGAACACTGATTTTATTTCTGTTGTGACTCTGAGTATTCGTTATGTTATCTTAGTTATTCGGTTGTTATTTGTTATCTTCTATGGTCATCAAGGCCTTGTATCCGAGTTGGGGTGAGCCTCCACTTGGTTACGGCCGATCTGTGCACGTGCTTTAGGCCTGGAATACGGGTCGGAGAGTGACAAACAATGTATTTGAAATAAAGGAAGAAAAATTTGGGAATGCTGAAAGAGAAGTTGTGAAAGATAAAGCAATCCGGGAGAGAAGAAAGGAAAAGTGAGAGAAGAGGGATCCGGCGAAAGGCCCACCAACCTTGAGCGATCCGGAAGAGAAGAGAGGAAGAGCGAGATAGAGGAAGATGCAGCTTCAACGGTTGCATAGAAAGAGAACGAAAGAAGAGGGATTCTGGATTATGGATTGAGAGATTGAAAGATTGGGGAGGGTAAAATATCTATATTGCCCTTATATATATTTTATTTTAAATGAAAGATTGAGAGGATGAAATGGCTATAAATGCTCCATGTCTCGGTTTCGTAGTTACACTCATAGAATCGAGACCATGGGATCACTACTCAATATTTAAATTGTCCTCTGGAAAGTAGTGGAACTAAAGGTCAAATCAAATTGGTGAATTAGAAACGGATATGCCGACCCAAAGAATATGGAGGATGAGGATACTAAATCTCCGCAGCTTCAACATGGCAATGCTCAGAAAGTAGTGGTGGAGACTACTAACAAGAGAAGTAGGGGTATGTTATCAAATACTAAAACATTCTGATTTATGAAACAACGGGCCGAATCCCTTCCAAACAACGCTAGCTAGCGCATCATTCTTCTGGAAAGGAATCACTTGGCAACAAGAGGCATTCCTGCATAACATAACTTCCACACTTGGAGAGGGCAACGCATCAAACTATGGTTAGATAATTAGATCGAAAGTCAATCACCCTATATGATCTACCCTACACTACGTGGGTTGATGCGAAAGTCGTTGATCATAGTCTTAGAAGCACGATAACAACTCTCACAAGGAGGCCTTTTGCTAAAGGCAGGCCCCTAAAGTGGTAGGAACAGCTAAGTTCGAACTATTAATCAAGAAAATATAAGGACCTGGAGAAAAAGAGACACTAGAAAATGGAAACTAACCACCTCTAGAACCTTCTCAATCAAATCACTACACCGTTTCTTGATGGATAGTTGTACCAGAACACCAATCACATTGGGTTTCTAGAAGCAGTCATGCCCCACCAAAGTCAAATTATTTGTTTGGCTAGCACAAGAAAACAAAATCCTCATATTGGATAACCTACAAAAATGCACATGGAATGTAACATGCACTCTCTTCTACCTCTATGAAGAAACAAATGAAACAGTCAAGCACCTTCGCATCTACTACCGCTATACGATAAGCATATATGGCAGTACTTCACTCAACTCTCCCAACTGGGTGTCATCGGACCCCCAAAAGAGACAAGATCTATGGGTAGATAACATTATCGCGAATCTACTGCCAAGGGAAGCCCATAAACGGTGGAATCTTCTCACTATAGCCAGCACCTAGAACTTGTGGTTGGAGTGAAACAAAAGAAGTTTTCATATCAAACAACACGTTTTCAAGAAAAAAAAATTCGAGATATCGACTTCCTAACACTATCCTTGTTTGATGCAACTCATGCGTCCAAAAGGCCGAAACTAATCGTAATGGAATCCATCATCAAAAGGAGCCTAGCATTCGCATCAAAAGATCCACCACAACATGCTCCAGGGGTAGACTTCAACGATACTTAGTATTGAATGAATTGATCTTGTGTTATGGGGCCATCATCCCCCTCTTATACTAGATCCGTTAGAAGATCAGATCCTTGTACTATTTATAACCCTTCTATTTTTCAGTGAATATAGTTTATCCACTTTTACAATATTTATATATATATATATATATATATAGGGACGTGTTACAGTCATGCCGACTGTAACACTGTGCATTCCCAATCGCCTCCCATTTGGCCCCCTGGAGCATGTTTGAAGGATTTCCAACTGTATGGATGGGAAGATCATCGAAAAATAAGCTAGCATGTCCATTTTCATATAATTTGGTTATCGTTTGGTCCTCCCACTTAACGATTGAAATTCAGGACCGTTCATATTTCTATAAAATAAGAACCGTTAAGTGGGAGGACCAAACGGTTTTACTAAATTGTATGAAAATGGACATGCTAGCTTATTTTTCGATGAACTTCTCATCCGTACGGTTGAAAATCCTTCAAACATGCTCCAGGGAGCCAAATGGGAGGCGACTGGGAATGTACAGTGTTACAGTCAGCCTGACTGTAGCACATCCCTATATATATATATATATATACGGGGTTGATACTATGCCACCGGCCTTATCACTTTGCAAGTGCGGTTGCCTCGTTTTGGCCCACTTGCACAGTATTTTGAGAAAATCCAACCGTATGGATGGAAAGAACATTGAAAAATAAGCTAGTATGTCAATTTTCATATAATTTGGGAACTTGTAGGGTCTTCATCTTAAATGGTGAAATTTTGAACTAGTAAGATTTCTATAAATTTTAACCTGTTAAGATGAAGACCCTATAAGTTCCCAAATTATATGAAAATTAACATGCTAGCTTATTTTTCAATGTTCTTTCTATTCATATGGTTGGAAATCCTTAAAACACTGTGCAAATGGCCAAATGGGATGTGACCTTACTTGCACAGTAATCCGGCCGGCCTTATAATATTATCCATGTATATATATATATATATATATATATATATATATATATATATATATATATATATATATAGTGGCTCGATAAGATCAGGCCGGCCGGATACTATGCAGATCCGGTCAGCCTCCCATTTCAGCCCTTGGAGCGTGTTTGAAGGAATCCAACCGTATGGATGGGAAGATCACTGAAAAATAAGCTAGCATGTCCATTTTCATATAATTTGGTGACCGTTTGGTCCTACCACTTAACGGTTCTTATTTTAGGAAAATTTTAACAGTTTAAAATTTCTACCATTAAGTGGGAGGACCAAACGGTCACCAAATGGTATGAAAATGGACATGCTAGCTTATTTTTTGATGATCTTCTTATCTGTACGGTTGGAAATCCTTCAAACATGTTCCAAGGGCTGAAATGGGCGGCGGCCGGATCTGCACAATGATCCGGCCGATCGCACTATATCGGGACTATATATATATATATATATATATATATATATATATAACACCTATGTACTAAATAAGCCACTTGTCTATTTCGTTGTCCTCATCAGAGTGTTCTTGTGAAGCGTGGTGGACTCTTAGAGGATAAGAAAAAGTTGATAAGGATACTCACTATGAAAGATAAGGATCCTTACTTATCTTCATAGCTACGGATTCCTTCTTATTTTCTTATCTTTCTTATGTCAAATAGAAAAGAGCCATCTAGCCTTTGTAATAGTATGAGAAGATGCTTTTCTCTTATATATAAGAGAGCCCTTAAGGCTTCTCTGAAGCATCCATCTCAATCCCTCAGAGATAAGAGTGTTTTAAGAATGTTTTCCTGTAAGATGTTTTCTTGTAAATAAAGTGTGACAATCTTGGTTTGGTTTGATTTGCAAGCTTTCTTCTCCAAGTTCTTCGACTCCTTTTCCCCCTCGAACGGGAAAGCTTTTCTGAGGTATGACCACAAAATGATAGTGTTTTCTTGATTTGTATAGTTTTTGTTTCCTACAGATAATCTATCCGGTAGATAGAGATTAGAACAGACTTATAATCACTCTATTTTATCTCGTAAAATCAGTTGTAAAGAGAAAAGCAATCCTTAAGATTTTGTCCCTAGTTGTTGCTTTTAAATTCAATAAAAGTATGTTTATCATCACTTGTCTAACTGGGAATAAAAGTAACTTTGAAATCTTTAACAGTTGAGCCATGAATCAAACCCGTGGAGGTCGAGGTGGTAGAGGTAGGGGTAGAGGTAGGCGAGGGCGACCTCGTCGAGCTGATGTGCCACAGCCGCCTATGGAAGAAGTACCCCAACCACAGGGTGATGATATACCCCCACCTTAGGATGAAATGGAAGTTGAGCAGGAGGTGCCTGCTCAGTCAAATGCTCAGGTGCCTCAGGCAGAGGACCAAAACCCAAGGGGGGAGGTACCCCCCATGAGCATGCTGGATCTCATGCGTGAACTGCTGGGGCTGATCCAGGAGACCCGACAGCAACGAGTACCACCTCCACCAGCCACCCCCACGTCTAGCAAAGGGTTACTAGGGGAGATTAAGAGACCTTCTCCCCGACCTTTTGAGGGTGCCGCAGATCCCCATGCGGCAGAACAGTGGATAAGGGAAATGGAGAAGACCTTTGAGGTTTTTCAGACTACTGAGGTGGAGAAGATCAGGACCGCCTTCTATATGCTCCAAGGACCCGCGGAAGACTGGTACTTTTGAGAGATCAGATTGAGGAAGGGAGAGGCCTTCCAGACTTGGGAAGAGTTCAGAACTGCGTTCTTCGCCAAGTATTTCTCAAGAGGACACTTAGTCCAGCTCGGACAGCAATTCTCTCAGCTTGTTCAGGGAGGCTCTACTGTTGAGCAATATGAGACGGAATTCGACAGATTGGCCCGTTTTCTGCGTGACATGGTTCCGACAGAGGAGAGTCGGGTAATGAAATTTGAGGCCGGACTGCGGCCATCACTTAAGAAGATCGTGACTAGCCACATGTGTAAGACTTACACCGAAGTTGTGGCTAGGGCCAAGTATACTGAGGCTTCTTGCCAGGGGGACGCCCAAGGGTCGTCCCAGAAGGAGAAGAAGGACAAGGGGGCGAACAGCCAGGGCCAATCATCGGGAAAGAGCTCTGGGAAACGTAGGCCTGACAACAAGTATCGGCCTTATAGCAAGCCGACTAGGTCTACAGCCTCGTCTGGAGGCAAAGGGTCATCAGCTGGTGTGACCCACACCCTAAGGTGCTATGAGTGTAAGGGACCGCATAAGAGGTCTCAGTGTCCGAGGATAACTGGAGGGTGTTATCTCTGTTTGGGTCTGGACCACCAGAAGGCCCAATGTCCGCAGCGCCAACAGGGACAAAGTGTGATGGGTGGAACCCAGGGATCGCAACAAGCTTCCAGGAAATCAGTTGGACCACCACCGAGACCACAAGGTGGAGATAAGAAAGGGAAGGCAACATCAGGACAGCCTTCTACCCCAAATCAACCCCAGCAGCAGCAGAGGCCGATGACCCATGGACGGGTCTATCATCTAACAACCGAGGAAGCACAAGCATCAGCCGATGTCGTGGCAGGTATCGTTTCTGTTAGTTCATTCTATGCCTGCACTTTATTTGATCCTGGAGCCACACACTCTTTCGTATCTGCACGATTTGCACGGAAACATACGTTGCCCGCTATAGATCTACCCCAGGAGCTGTGTGTAGACACCCCGGTAGGAGCTGCCAAGTTGGTAAGGAGGATTGTACCGGCATGCCCAGTAATGATTGAGGGGCGGAGATTACTTGCAAACTTGCATGTAATGGACTTGAAGGATTACGACGTGATCCTCGGAATGGACTGGCTCTCTTCAGTTTACGCGGTTGTAGACTGTCGTGGAAAGAGAGTTGTGTTTAGGATGCCAGGAGATGAAGAATTCACCTTTAAAGGCAGCCAAACTTGTTCCCTAGTACAGGAGATTTCAGCTCTCCAGGCTCGAAAATTACTTAGGGGTGGATGTATAGGTTATCTGGCCTCTATCTCTGAGGCGAAGAATGATATGGAGATCGTAGTCTCAGATGTACCCGTGGCAAGGAGTACCCTGATGTGTTTCCGGAAGAGTTACCAGGGTTACCCCCAGAAAGAGAATTGGAGTTCTCTATTAATTTGGTTCCAGGTACGGCTCCTGTGTCTAAGGCTCCTTATCGGATGGCACCTGCGGAGCTTAAGGAGTTGAAGACCCAACTAGAGGAGTTATTGGATAAAGGTTTCATAAGACCTAGTATGTCACCTTGGGGAGCACCCGTTCTTTTTGTCAAGAAGAAAGACGGGTCGTTAAGGTTGTGCATCGATTATAGGGAGTTGAACAAGGTGACCGTGAAGAATAAATATCCCTTACCAAGAATTGATGACATGTTGGATCAGTTGCAGGGAGCTCAAGTATTCTCCAAGATTGACTTGAGATCTGGGTATCATCAAGTGAGGATTAAAGAGACGGATATTCCGAAGAGTGCCTTCTGTAGTAAATACGGGCACTATGAGTTTTTGGTAATGCCGTTTGGGCTTACCAATGCTCCGGCAGTCTTTATGGACATGATGAATCGGGTATTCCGTCAATACTTGGACCAGTTTGTGGTGGTGTTTATCGATGATATACTGGTTTACTCAAGTAGCCACCAGGCACACGAGGAACACTTAAGAATTGTGCTAGAGACCTTGAGGGAGCATCAGCTCTATGCCAAATTCTCCAAGTGTGAATTTTGGTTAGATCGTGTTGCCTTCTTGGGTCACGTAGTCAGTGGAGCTGGAGTTTCAGTTGATCCCAAGAAGATTGAAGTCGTTGTTGAATGGAAGAGACCAACTACGGTACGAGAGATACGGAGTTTCCTAGGATTAGCTGGCTATTACAGGAGATTCGTTGAGGGTTTCTCGGTTATAGCAGCACCATTAACTAAATTGACCAGGAAAGGTACCAAATTCGTTTGGACCGAGTCCTGCGAAAAGAGTTTTCAGGAGTTGAAACAGAGATTGATTTCTGCACCAGTGTTGGCGTTACCGCAAAGTAATCGTGGGTATACGGTCTACAGTGACGCATGCAAGACTGGCCTCGGTTGTGTATTAATGCAAGATGGGCGCGTGATTGCTTACGCATCACGTCAGCTAAAGCCTTTTGAAGAAAATTACCCTACACATGATCTTGAGTTGGCGGCGATCGTGTTTGCCCTAAAGATCTGGCGACACTTCCTCTACGGTGTACCTTGCGAGATTTACACCGATCATAAGATCCTTAAGTACATATTCACCCAGAAGGAGTTGAATATGAGGCAGCTGTGTTGGTTGGAGCTAATTAAGGACTATGATCTTAGTGTCCATTACCACCGGGGGAAAGCAAACGTGGTAGCCGATACGCTGAGTAGAAAGTCTGGATATGGAATTGCCGCTATGTTAACAACTCAGAGACCTCTATTGGAGGACATGAAGAGGCTTGATTTAGAGGTTGTTTTGCCTATGATGGATGTTTCATTGGCCAGCTTGCATATCCGACCCTCGTTGTTGGAAGGGATTCGGGTTGCTCAAGGACAAGATCTTGATCTGGAGGAGATCAAGGAACACATAGGCCAGGGAGAACCAACACGGTTCAGAGTCCATGAAGATGGTACTCTAAGATTTTATGAAAGCATATGTGTGCCAAATGTCCCTGAAATAAGAAGGGAGATTCTGGAGGAAGCTCACTATTCGAGCTACGCTATTCACCCTGGAGGTACTAAGATGTACAGAGGGCTGAAAGATCACTTCTGGTGGAAAGGAATGAAGCGAGAAGTTGCGGAGTTCTTGGCTAAGTGCATTACCTGTCAGTTGGTAAAGGCAGAGCACCAGAAGCCGGCAGGGATGTTACAACCCTTGCCCATTCCGGAGTGGAAGTGGGAGCATATTAACATTGACTTTGTGACAGGGTTGCCACGTACTCAAAGAGGCCATGAATCAATCTGGGTTATAGTAGACCTACTGACTAAGTCGGCCCATTTTATACCGTTGAGGATGGGAGCATCCTTGGAGAAGTTGGCCCAGCTGTACATAGATCAGATCGTCAGGCTACATGGAGTATCGGTGTCGATCACTTCTGATCGAGACACTCGGTTTGTCTCCAGATTTTGGGAGAGCCTGCACACAGCTCTGGGCACAGGTTTGGCGTTCAGCACAGCTTTCCACCCACAGACTGATGGACAATCCGAAAGGACCATCCAGGTGCTAGAGGACATGCTGAGGGCATGCGCGTTAGATTTTTCGGGGTCTTGGGATGAGCGCCTGAGCTTGGTAGAGTTTGCCTACAATAACAGCTACCAGGCAAGCATCAAGATGGCCCCGTATGAGGCACTCTATGGGAGGAGGTGTCGAATTCCCATTTGCTGGGAAGATGTGGGAGAAAGGAAGCTGGTAGCTGAGGCGACACTTGAGCAGCCAGATTTTATAAAACAGACGGAGGATCATGTCAAGATGATCAGGGAGAGACTCGAGGCTGCTCAAAGTAGACAGAAAAGCTATGCGGACCGTAAGAGATCTGATCAGGAGTTTCAAGTATGAGATCTGGTATTCCTTAAGCTGTCTCCTATGAAGGGTGTTGTAAGGTTTGGACGACGTGGAAAACTTGCTCCACGTTATATCGGACCTTTTGAGATTTTGGAGCACATAGGAGTTGTGCGTATAGGTTGGCCTTACCTCGGGACCTTGCTCAAGTTCATGATGTTTTCCACGTCTCCATGCTGAAGAAGTGTATTCGAGATCCAACACGAGTAATTCCCCAGGTTCCTATGGAAATTCAGGAGGATATGTCCTATGAGGAGCGCCCAGTGGCTATCTTGGGACGAGAGGACAAGCAATTAAGGAATAGAACAATTCCTTTTGTTAAGGTGAGGTGGAACAATCACTCGGAGCGGGAAGCTACTTGGGAACGCGAAGAGGATATGAGAAAGCGTTACCCAGAGTTATTCACTTAGTTATAAGTGGTGTTGAAATTTCGAGGACGAAATTTTTGTAAGGGGGGAGGATTGTAAAATCCAAGGAATTTTAAGGAAATAAATGTGTTGAAATTTTCCTAAAAATTATTTAATTAAATAATTTTCCCTAGAGTGTTAATGAGGATCTAATAGTGGGGGAAATTAAGTTAAAGAGATTTAAAACCCCAATTAGGGTTTATGGGAGACAGAGGGACTGATTTGAAATTTTTAAAAGTATGGAGGACTAAAAGAGAGTTGTTCCCTCTCTCAGTCTTGGGCTAAAATGCAACACAAAAAGGGAGAAGGACCTCTGGATAATTTTCGTTGAGAAAACTTTATTGGGAATGGATGAACGGCTGAGATTAAAAGATCTCAGACTGTAGTAAATCGCGAGGCATTATAACTGACCTCTGAGAGCCACGTTGCAAGCCTTGGTTTAATCCATCTGATCGCGGATCAGATACGAGGCAAGGAAGGGTGGATATTATGATGGTGACCTCACGGTGTGGGTAATCGTGAGCCGTCCATCTCATGATCATTTGTAGTTCCAAGGCAATAGGTTAAGATCTGACCGCTAGTTTTCGATTAAATCCCAGCCCTCCATCTGAGGTTTTCTTGATACGAGATATACTAATAAGATCCAGGCCGTTGAGATAAATCAGAGAATCCTCACCTCACATCCGCGAGATCGAATCTCGAGGCAGCCCATCTTTCTCCTCCAGCCGCTTGGAACCGGCGCGCGAACACCGCCTCTTCTCCGGCCGTTATGCGCGAGGAGACCGGGCAACGCACGGCAACGTTATGAAGGCGTTTCTCCACCCGCTCGTCTTCCAGTGGCCTATAAAAGGAGAAGGGTGTAGCTCGGTTAGGTACACCAAGCAAGGAAAGACTAAGGAGTCTTGAGGAAGGTTGTTCCGGCGCCGGTGAGCGGTGAAGTAGAGGAAAGGCGGTGCGTAGGCCTCTGTTGAACCCGTGTCTTTCGTCGAAACGTTGTCGCAAAGAGAAGGAGGCTGGGACAGTGAGGAGGAAGAAAGTGGAACTCACCGTGGGCGAGGCTGAGCTCGCCGGGGAAGAAGAAGGTGCACATGGACTGACAGAGATCGCTGGTGGTGCCAGTTAACGTCCTCAGCTCTCCGGTAAGTCCCTGCCTCCGTGTTGCATCATGTAGAATAGGCTGCATGCGCCTGTGGTAGTGATACGAGCTCGTCGGAGGAGAGGGACGCGCGGCCGGGGCTGTGGTATGCCAAGATGAGACAGGCAGTGACCGGATGGAGTGGAGGCAAAGCTTGGCGAGGCCAGGAGCTATCATGCAGGCCCCGACCAATCGGCCGCTCCAGTTCCCAATTTGAGCCACCGGCCGTGAGAGAGAGAAGAAAGAAACGAAGAAGAGGGAGATAGGATATATATATATATATATATATATATATATATATATATATATATATATATATATATATATAATGATTATTATTTTAATTAATTAATTCAGTAGAATTTAATTAGTTGAAATAATTCATTGGGAACTTTGATAATGTAACAAAAAAATTCAGTTGATTAATTTGTATGATCCAAAATCATTATGAAAAGAAATTTAAAACCTAGGAATGTTTGATTAATTCGTTTCTAGTTATAGAATTGTGACAAAATATTAAAGTGGATAATTTTTATATGTGCGACTATTAAATTGATAAGTTTTGTATAGTTGAAATAACTATATGGGACATAGTAGTGTGACATTAAATAAAATAGCAAACTATAGTGGAAATGGAATAATATTCTTGGTGTGACAATGCTAGTCTAATAATACCCATGTTGGGGTAGGATTAAATAAGTTAGTGTGACAAATATTCGTTGGTAAATTATAATAAGATAAATAGGGAGAATTTATCTAACTAATTTGCTAATCATGGTTAGTAGTTAATTGGATAATTAACTAGCTAATAGCTTAATTAGACAAATTTAGCAAGGGGTTTAGTTAAATCGATTTAGTGGAAAATCGATATTTTCACACCAAGATATTTAAATATATCATATTTAGTTGGGCTAGTCGCCTTTCTTGTCAACTTAAGACGATCAAATCCGATTGATAAATTTAAATTGGAAATAAAACGAAAATCGAATATCATAATTAGTTAAAAGGGGTTTAATTAATTATATCGGTAAGAAAGTGGCACAAGTAAGCTAAGTCGTTTATTGGGCTTAGTAGTGGGCCCAATTCGACTAAATTGACTAGAGGCGAACAATTTGGGTTTTAAACTCGACAAATAAAATAGAGTTGACTAGGTTTGACTAAGTTGGATGCAGAGACGACTAAAGGACATGAAAACTGGGGAATAAGGGTTAGTGACCCGGGAGAAGGTCTTTAGGACCCGTTAGTGGGCTTAGGCCCAACAGAGACGATAGACATGCATGTGTAACTAGAGACTCGTTGAAATCTTGTCTCTAATAGAGCCTATGTATGCCAGATACTCTCGGGGAGACGTAAGACATTCCAGGGGATTCTAGGAAGACTTCTAGTTTCATCAGGAGGTAAGTACACTTGCCTAGTTCCCTCCCGGTTTCGGGTTTTCTTGGACTTGCTTATGTTTTCTTGTTACATGCCTTACTGTTATCATACATGCTATTTGTATCTGTTTAGATTCCTGTTGAGCATGTATGCTTGTTTCGGGATGTTGGTGTCCCTGTTTGTATGGTCTACTGCCCGGACTCAGTGGAGCGTGGGGGCTCCGATAGGGGAATGTTCAGGGACAGGACCCCCTGGCATTTCTGCCTGCCTTGCCAGAGAGGCGAATCACTGGTGGTCTTACCTGTCAATGGGCTTGATACACTGACCGTGTTAACACGTATGAGAGGTAGTTCTACCGAATTGCGACCGGAGGGTCGAACGACCAGAAGGTCATGCTTACAGCAAGTAGCTGGACATACTGACCGGGAGTGATCCTTGAGTTCTCTTTAAAACTCTTCACAGAGCCCGAGGGCTTCTGTATCAGAGGTCGTACCTTTGGATTGTTTCTGGTAGACTCCTAGGATTGTGTTACTTGGTATTGTGACCTCATTGTTTGACATATTGCATATTTATGTCTTTGTGACCCCGCAAGGGTACTTACTGGGTTTTCCATTCGAAAGCTCATGCGTTTTGCTCTTTCTCTTTTACAGATTCCGAGGTTTAGGGGGTGGAGCTTGAGAAGAGGTCACTAGGAGATCCGAGGTCTGGGAGTCTCCTTTATCTTATATTCTGAGAGTTATTTATTTTCTTTAGGACCCGTATAGGGACCAAACTTTGTATAGGGCCTATGGACCCTTATGACTCTGTGTTCTTTTGAACTTGAGTTTATGTTATGGATTGTTATCTGCTTATCACATTTAGGCCTTGTATTTGAGTTGAGCTTGTCTCGCTTGGAGTCTGACATTGGCGATGCTTTCGAGGTCCCGGATCCGTCGTATGCGTGACATAATCAATGAGAAACTTCTGTACGTTTTAATAAATATACTAATACTCAAGTCCCTCAATTAGATTCTGAGACTGCTTAGGAAATAAATTTTGTCGAAATAGAACAAAAGAACGAAGAACTCGTTTTTATACAAGAAGATCCAATTTTATTTCCAAAAGAATTAGAAATGGATTTATCTCTTTATGAATTATTACAGTTAGAAGAACATTTATAAATCAAAATCAATTAAATGAAAATGAAGGTCTATACTATGATTCTGACTTGAATATTAGAAAGAGAACAATGTTATCTGAAGAAGAGCTAGTAGAGATAGATCTTAATGACAATATTATCGATCTTAATATTCCCCGGACCTTCGAATTCATGGAAGAAGCTGGTAGTTCAGCAAATACACCACAATTACCAGTACCAATATATAGAGAAGGTAATAGACCTAGACCACCATATACTGAAATTGTACATGTACTTGAAAACATTAAGCCCAGAGGCAAAAGAAAACCATTAGAACAACCTATTAAATTTCAGGGTCAAAATAAAGGACAAATTTTAAACCTTACTGCACATGATCCTCAAAACTGGATTAGTATACTTGATGTATGGAAAAATTGAGTAGTAGTAGACTATATACGTAATTTTAATGAAGTAGGCGCAGAAGAAATGTATAGATACTTAGAGACATTTCTTGGTGAAAGTGTTAAAACATTATGGGAAGCATATAAAAGAGAAAGACCTCAAGAGTTTCAGCATCTATTAAGTGTAGGACCAAATCCATATAATTTTGTTAATAGAATACAATTTTTAGTTACCGGAAAAGACCCCAATTCTGGATTTGTAGACCTCCAGAAAGATGCAATGTTACAATTAGAACAATTAAGCTTACATGATTGGAATTACATTAAAGAATTTGTACAAGACTATTTTTATTACTGTTGTATCTCTGGAAATGCTTTCAACCATGAGTTAAATTTAAAATTATTAAAAAAATTACCTGGAGCGTTAGGAAAAGAGATCACTGAAAAATGGAATCTATACCCAGTTACTCCATTTACTTCAATCGGCCATTACATTTATTTTATTTTAGATATACTAAAAGAAAAATGTACCAATATACAAATTCAACAACAACTAAAGAAAGGTGAATATAGTTTTTGTAATAAGATTTATACAAGTCAAGTTTATGGATTGGATAAGCAAAAACCTTATAAGAAGTATAAAAACAAAAATAATAAACATTTTAGGAAAATGACATATTATATAAGAAAATCAGATAGTAAAAAACCTTATTTAAATCCAAACAAACATGTTAGAAAATACAAACCAACAAGAACATATCGAAATAAACTTAAGTGTTTTACTTGCGGAGCTCAAGACCACCTTAGTAATAGTTGTCCAAGAGGAATAAATATGAATAATATGAGATCTACGCTTATTAAGAATATACATGAAGATCTTATAGAAGTAGATGAACTAGTATCAGATACAGAATCCATATATAGTATAGTATCAGCAACTTTTGAACAAGCCAATATCGATAGTGATAGCGATAATGATAATGAGAGCAATGATGGCATTATAAATCAGATATGTAACTTAAAACTAGAAGATCTAAATTGGCAACCAATCTGGCAACCAAAGGAATTAGATCTAAATTATATGAATTAAGAACTTGATATAACTAAATCGAAACTTTTAAACAAGCCAATATCGATAGTGATAGCGATAGTGATAATGAGAGCAATGATGGCATTATAAATCAGATATGTAACTTAAAACCAGAAGATCTAAATTGGCAACCAAAGGAATTAGATCTAAATTATATGAATCAAGAACTTGATATAACTGAATCGACATTAAATTTGTTTACTTCTCTTAGTATAGAAAGTTTGCAAAAAGAATGTTTACAACTTTTACAACAAACATCAACGGTAGCGAAAATTCAAACAAATTACTCTCGCCTGGTCTATGTCTATAAGCAGTATCTTAGACATATACTCATTCAAGTATCAAATGTTCCTACAATTCTTCTAAAACATCTTAATGAAATTACAGTTATCACAAAGGATGAATT
Organism: Dioscorea zingiberensis; assembly: GCA_026586065.1. Lineage (NCBI taxonomy): Eukaryota > Viridiplantae > Streptophyta > Magnoliopsida > Dioscoreales > Dioscoreaceae > Dioscorea > Dioscorea zingiberensis. The sequence goes on along the minus strand of CM048818.1, from coordinate 17,475,350 downwards.
TTGTTACATTTTTACTCAAAACAAACTAACAATAAATACTGACCAATATCAAATGGATTTATTAGCATATAATACATATAGACAGAAATCATGGATTAGCCCTCAAATTTCTTTCCCATTAGGGCTAAAGCTAATACCATCTAACATAAACCTTCTCGCTATAATTCTACTACGACTTATTGGACAGATTGTCATTCATCTTCTTTTCATTCAACTAATGTTGGATTTGAATTAATGAATATAGACCCTCCAAATCCTCAACAAATTTCCTTAAACTTATTTAGTACTTTGAATATAGAACACTTACAAGAAGAATGTTTAACACAATTATGGAGTAATACAGATTTATGGTCTATTCCCAAGATTATAAGTATCTTGAATATATTTTCAAACAATACATCCTTAATATTTTAATCCAGATCCCAAATGTACCTTCTATTTTATTAAAACATATTCATCATCTTAATATAGCATCTGTATCCGATTATTATTACTTTATTAAAAACCAGACTATGATCATTCTCCCACAACAGTATTCTCAAGATATTGCCCATTATCAAACTTGGTTAAACTATATATATGAGATGGTTATTATGCCCGGAATAACAAAAGAGATCTTAAAGGTTTATTTGAAGACTATGAATATTATGCCTGGATAGATGCTAGATCAGACTTAGAACTTATGAATTTTGAAGAAGTACCTAAAATTGATTGTCTTCATACATGGCAAGTTAAAACTGGTCTTGATAATATTCCTTGTTTCATTTGTCATTTTTATCCTAGCAAAGATAAACGCGCAAAATGTCTATTATGTTATATTGAAGGATGCATAAATTGTATCCAAGAACAATTTGACATATCTCTTTCCTCTCAAATTCGAGAAAGTAAGATAGATAAACTTCAACTTTATCTTTTAGAAAAACAAATAGATATTCTCGAAAATGAAATAAAACTATTAAAACTACAATTGTAACTTAGAGAACCTGGACCCTCAGACCCATCTTCCTCTAATACCACCTATATACAAGACGATCTAATCTGTAATAAAAATCAAATCTCTCGTCTAACAATTCCAATCAAGCTATTTCTTCATAATGAGTATGACATTCATTTAGTTGCTTTACTTGACACTGGTAGTACCAAATGCATACTCAATCGTGATATTATGCCTGAAAAATATATACAACAAACGAACAAAGTTACATATGGTCAACAAATGGATGATACTTTTAATAGATATTCTGAATATATTGACCAAACATTAATTAGTTTATATTCAACTTGTAATACATTCTCAGTATATATGCCTTTACCCCAAACATGGGTTCAAAGCTTAAACTTACAAGTTCATTTTATTCTTGGTTTAGAATTTATTTTTGCACTTAATGGACAGTTAACTCTTACTAAAGACTTTATTCAGTTTAGTCCCACTACCGTTTCTTGTTCGGTTCTTTCTAATTCATCAAAGTTCGCACAGAAGCCTGGTGGAACCTTTAAACCTAAAAGAGATAATGTTGACAAAGACAATTTAGATAATTGCAAATGTCTAATAAAAGGACAATGTAAAACCTTAGAAAACCTTAATAATGAATTAGAAAACATTAATAATGAAAATATGGATAATTTAGAAACAAAGTTAACATTTGAAGATGAATAAAAAGTTACAATCTTTTTTAGGTTTATTAAATTATGCAAGAGGATTTATTAAAAACTTAGGAAGAATAGCTGGACCTTTATATGCAAAAACTTCTCAAAAAGGTCAAAAATCATTTAATATTGAAGACAGAAAATTGGTGGAAAAAATAAAAGAATTAGTCAAAAATCTATCTCCCTTAAATTTACCATTAGATACAGATTATATTATAATACAATCCGATGGTTCAGATGTCAGATGGGGAGCAATTCTTATAGCAAAAGCAGATAAATATAAAAATAACATAGATGAAAAAAATATGTGGATATGCTAGTGGCAAATACAAAGAAAAAGGGAATATAAGTAGCATAGATGCTGAATTATTAGCTATTAATTATGCTTTAGATGCTTTCAGAATTCATATTTTATCTAAAAAAGAATTTACTATCAGAACTGATTGTGAGGCAATTGTCCGATTTTATAATAAAATGAATATAAACGGAGTACTAAACGAAGATGCTAAATTTTATAGACAAAATTATTGGTAATGGTTATAACGTACATTTTAAGGATATTAAAGGAGTAGACAATAGTTTAGCAGATTTACTTAGTCGAGCATTGATTGACTCTGCTATGAAATCTTTTGACAGATGCAACTAATCAGACCAAATAATGCAGCATCATCTTTTAGACCTCAGCTCAGAAGATTGCCCACTTCTCTCTTACAAGAACAATTAAGTTTTGGTAATACTAGACTAATAGTTTATAAAAAAAGTAATATTTTTTTTAAACCGTTATCTCATATAGAAGTATCAAAAGAATAACAGTGCTTATTAGATAACTTATTGATTACACGAAATACCATTTCTACAGATCCAAAGTATTTTCTAGCTTGTTTAAATGCTTTATCAGAATATTTTCATAGCATACGAAATAATTTTAAGTTTTATATTGTAGTACAAGGACGAATTCGAGGTATTTTCGGAGATTGGAATGAAGTTTTAGAAAGTATTACAAACTATGACTGCCCGCTTTTTAAAGGTTTTAATTATATTTCAGAAGCATTTGATTTTGCACTGAAACATATCGGGCCGACTTATTATATTTCTACTTCTCTTAAAACTCTTCCAAATCAAGTTTCTTTACCAAAAACGTATGTTATTGTTCAAGATCCGTCCGATAAAATTTTGTTTTGCTTGAATTGTGATAATTTCCAAATAATGATAAAAAAGAATGCAGCTATTACAGCTACCATTGAAAAAGAAAAACAAGTATTACTACACAAAAATGTTCTTCTGCAACAACAGCTTCAGACAACTCAGCAGGCCAGTAATGAGGCCCAATATACTTCATTACCTAGCCCGACTCAAACGGCAGTCAGTAAAGGCAAATCAAGTCTGTTTATGGCTGAGTATTTACCAAAAATACAACCAAGGGTTACCAAGGAAACCATAACATCATTGGCTAGTCCAGCTCAACAGGTAGCTGGTAAAGACTCCTCAAATCTTGTGACGGGTGTGGCTTTCCCAAAAAGCCAAATAGATAAGGGAAAAGAAAAACTAGGAGATAATAAAAATTTACAACAAATGATAAAAACAACTTTGCAAAAAGAAAAAGAAAAAGAAGCAGAATTTAGCTCAATTCCAGGGTTTTTAGAACCCTAATATCCAGAATTTGATGACTTCAGCCAACCACTAGATGAAATGGATTGGGAAGACACCCAAAAATTACTTAAACAATTAGAAGCTGATAATGAAAAAGAAAAGGATAAGCCTCGTAGTAGTTTGATTGAAGAGCTTAATTAAAAAGAGGTTATAAATTCCAATAATTATCTAGCTAGTATCTATATAAAATATTTTATATATCAATTATCAACTTTTCTAGCTACTCCCTAAAAACGATAGTTTATACTTCAATTATATACACTCTAAATAGCTTCTAATACCTATAAGACATATGGTTTAATTTACAACCAAGCACTTCTTTCAAGAAAAATAGACTTTAATTTTCAACCATGCACTTAATTCAAGACGAGTTTGTTTTTATTTCCTTTTTATTTGTATATATATAAATTACTACATCTCTTGCACCATCTTCTTCATCTTCATCTCTCAATCAACTCCACCAACCAAATGGCCTCTTCAACCTAAACTCCTCAATCTCCCATCGAAGCCACTTCTACCGATTATTCTGAATTCTCAACCCTAACTTGCCCACAAAATTAATCTTGTCTTACTTATTCCATGTTTCCTCTCCCATCAAAGACATGTTAGTAAAAGAATTCATTGAACTGAACGATGAGAACAAAACCCTCACCAGTGTCTTACATGGGCAACACAAACTCATCAGTTCTCCTCTCAACAACTCTCGCACCTTTGCCCACCATGAAGTCCTTCGCCTTCACGGCCAACTCCAACAATTGCAAAAGGAGAAAGATGAACTTCTTGTTGAACTCAACACTTACAAACAAGGCAAGCCGAAGTCCTATTCCCCGGGCATCTTTCCCAATCAACTTCGCTTCATCTACCAAGATCCCACGTGACACCATCATTTCAACTGCCTCGCCAATGGCCACTGCTTTTGCCAACTAGTTCCGGCCGATGCCTCCATCGACAAAATACATTACTACACCAATCCATCTGACACACATCTAATGGATTATCTTCACCAAGTCAACTACAATAATTTTGAAGGTCAAGACGACTCCACTTCCTACCCTTGAGGATGCGACGCTACTTCACCAAAAGTTGGCTAGTCCGCTGCCTGGCCTTTCTTCTACATATGTTTATCATTTTCTTATGTTTATGGTTTCCTAACGTGGCTGATAACACCTATGTACTAAATAAGCCACTTGTCTATTTCGTTGTCCTCATCAGAGTGTTCTTGTGAAGCGTGGTGGACTCTTAGAGGATAAGAAAAAGATGATAAGGGTACTCACTATGAAAGATAAGGATGCTTACTTATCTTCATAGCTATGGATTCCTTCTTATCTTCTTATCTTTCTTATGTCAAATAGAAAAGAGCCACCTAGCCTTTGTAATAGTATGAGAAGATGCTTTTCTCTTGTATATAAGAGAGCCCTTAAAGCTTCTCTGAAGCATCCATCTCAATCCCTCTGAGATAAGAGTGTTTTAAGAATGCTTTCTTGTAAGATGTTTTCTTGTAAATAAAGTGTGACAATCTTGGTTTGGTTTGATTTGCAAGCTTTCTTCTCCAAGTTCTTTGACTCATTTTCCCCCTTGAACGGGAAAGCTTTTCTTGTGAAGTTATGGCCACAACAAGATAGTGTTTTCTTGATTTGTATAGTTTTTGTTTCCTACAGATAATCTATCCGGTAGATAGAGATTAGAACAGACTTATAATCACTCTATTTTATCTCGTAAAATCAGTAGTAAAGAGATAAGCAATATATCCTTAAGATTTTGTAAACCAAGAGGTAGGTGGAAATCAAGGCCGAGATGCATGCAAATTCCCAGTCTATACCCGTTATGATGTTTGAAGGCGCTTAGGGTTTATGGGTGTTCTTGGGTATGATTTTGCTCTTGTTTACTCTTCTTTTTTGAATGAACTGGTTCCTTGATAATCTCGTTGGTTATGAGCTTGTTTTAGGCCCTCTCAAACGAATGGCAAAATCACTGTAGAAAAAAAAAATTCCACTGTAGCAAATCATTGTAGCTCGGTACTGTAGCAGCCGGAAAAGTATTAATTACTAGAGCAGTCGAGAAAAAAAAAGGCCATATCCACACCAAAGAAAAGTAAGTACCAAGTAGAGCATAAAACATATTGCACACAACACTTCTCAAACTCTCAAAATTAATCGCTCAAAATTAAAAAAGCTTTAATCTTAATTATTAATTACTCTTCCAATCTTATATATATATATATATATATATATATATATATATATAGGGTCGTGTTACAGTGCGGCCGGCCGTAACACTGTGCAAGTGTGGTCACCCCATTTTAGCCCACTTGCAAAGTGTTTTAAGGAAATCCAACCGTATGGATGGAAAGAACATCGAAAAATAAACTAGCATGTCAATTTTCATACAATTTGGAAACCTGTAGGGTCTTCATCTTAAAGGGTGAGATTCTGAACCGGTAAGATTTTTATAAATTTTCACCCGTCAAGATGAAGGCCCTACAAGTCCCCAAATTGTATGAAAATTGACATGCTAGCTTATTTTTCGATGTTCTTTCCATCCATACGGTTGGAAATCCTTAAAACACTGTACAAGTGGCCAAATGGGAGGCGACCTTAAATGAACAGTGTTCCGGCCGACCTTATACAAACACTGGTCTATATATATATATATATATATATATATATATATATATATATATAATAAATGCTTTTGTCCCAAAAAAAAATACTATCCAAACTAAGTCTTAGTTTTAAAATTAAAAATATAGTGGAAAATAAGGTCCAATGTGATTCACTTCTTTGTTAGTTAACAAAATATCATTCAACATTTTTTTTTAGTACACACCTGCTCCTAATACTCATTAGTCATTGTGTGACTAGGTATTTCAGGTGATGTATTTAAAAACTCAGTTTCTAATTCCCTTCACACTCAAATGCATCTTTTTTATCCAAACAAATTTCTCATTATTTTATAAAAAATCTCATATTTTTACTCATAGTCTATTCTCTAATAAAATAAATCAAATTGGTACTGTAAAAGTTAAAAAATTAAAAAAATAAAAATATAATATTTCCATGATCTCATTCTATGGCCAAGAAATCAAATACAATAACTAAGATTTCACTATTATACAATAATGGAATGAGTCATAGGAGTGTTGTGACAAAGAGAGTCAAATAAACAGCCCCCCATGATTCACTCTAATCTTGTTCTCTCAGAGGCAAACCCTAATCTATGGTTAGTAGACAACTAATTAAGAAAGAGATTTGGTTATCAAAGTGCCACTAGTGAAAACCATGCTCAATTAATGGAATATTATATGATGATCATGAGTTTAATTAATTCACAATTTGTGGTGGCAGACATGGTAGTACATTAGACAACAAAAGAGAGACACTTATCTAGCTTGACCTAAAACCAAGGAAAAGGTCCCCACAATTGAAAGACTTCTCCTTTTACTGCCTTGCATTTGACTACTAATTAAGGTTTCCCTTTGCCACCAACTAACTAGCTAACAAGACTCTAGAGTATATAATAAACCACCGAAAAAACAAAAAACTAGACTGTATAATAATAAATATTGTTACTCCAAACTTTATAGTTTTCTATCCCTTTATTGCCAATTACTTAGCATTAGGGATAAGTATTTCATTGTTCCCCATCTAATGAAAAAAACGATGACATTCTGAATATTAGGGTTTTCACGAGGGTGTGTTTGTTTAAAGGTAAGTAGTGCAATAGCTAACATGATTTAAATTTTAAACCACATTCCTCTAATTTTTAGAAACCATATTTTCCTCACTTTCCTGCTTTATTATCTTTGAATCTCTTAACATATAATTTACATTTACATGCCCTAAAGCAGTTTAGATTGTTTTAAAAAAATATTGAAATTCTATTAGTGGTAACTAGTAAATGAAATATTTGAAAAGTTTCAAAACTATGTAAGTATGGACAAGAGATGAAATGATATTCACATCATGATTAAACCTTTGGGAATGAATAGAGACAGAAGCTTTGCATGGAAATGGCATGTGGTTGGTTAATCAAGAGCTAGCTGTGATTCACTGTGCCAACTCATCTTTTTTTAAAAAAAAAGTAATTAAAGCATCTCGACCTTGCTTGGATGCATGCTACAATATTAACATCTTAATTAATCATGGTCAAAGCACAGTCAAAGCATGATTAGGAGAGTGATTAGTGGTGTGCAATTCATCACAACAATGCGCCGAAAGACACTCCAAGACAACCATGAGAGAACTTAATTTGAGAGTTTGAAATGAAACAAATAAAGGGACACAAAAAGTGTTTGTTTCTTCTTGGATTTTAATACTGTTTTATTCAATGTCTTCTAGTGTTTGAGTTGGAGAGGAGATCAAGCAAGAGCATATGGGCAAAATCTAAGTGTGAAGACCCCCTTGAGTTTGAAGTGATGGGAAGGGAATTAAGAAATGTTTGTACTGAGTTCATGTGAAGGGGATATGGATGAGCAAGCATTTGCATGTGAAGTAATAAAGTTTGGTTCAGTATGCTGAATGCATGCATGGTAGGCAGACATTGTTTATTCATATATTAATTGTTTGATTAATGTGACCATGTTACATAAATGGGGATGTGTGAATGTTAAAAGTAAAAGTAAATGTGAAACTTGAGGTTGGGTTTACTTCGAGGTTGAATATATATAATTTTAAGGTATAAATTTGGACTGAAGTATATGTATGGTATATTTTAAATAAATATAAATATAGAATAAGATATATCTGCAACCTTCTGAATATAAACACTTCGAGCTGTATATCTATTAAAACAACAAAACAACAGATTCATCATGGAAAATTGGAGTCGAACCGATTGGGTATCGCTATGTTCGAATTATGAAAGGTCTTCCATTTTTGTCGGTTTGATAGAGATATAGACATTTCGATGTAGGTCACTTGTGTCTAAAATGATCCATTCTACTTGGAAACTTTTTGTGCTTGTTCTTGTACAAAATTTTTAGTTTGGATATGAAATAGAAGACACTTTCAAAGAAAATATATGTTTGTCGTTTTCGAATTTTCTCGATTTGGATTTTGTATGGTATTTGAGCCTTGAGAGCAAATGAAGTAAGAGTGGTATTACAATGGAGTGTATGTTACAAGGAGGTAGACAAAGTAGAATCTTCTCCGAAGAACTTGTGCAACTTATAAGTACTTCATTTGTTTGTTTCATTCTTCCATATGCATGTTCTTTGCTACAGTTCATCACCTTTAACCTTTTAGCTTAATAAAATTATGATTTGCCCATTTTCATTATAAAATTATTGTTCATTCTATATATCCTAGCAATTTGGTCTTGATCTAATTAAATCTATATATATATTGCTTAAAGGTTACCTTGGCATGCAATGACAATTACTAGTTGATGAAACAAGCCACCCAATGTCAACTGAAGAGCAAAGACATGCAATTCTTTTAGTAGGCCTACTAGTTTTAATTGGCAAGATATCTTTTCATACCTTCATTTCTAAGAAATCAATGCATTTTCACCCTTGTGAAGAGCTTTACAAGGGGCTTGTATAACAATGCTCAGACTTTTGCTTTATCTAAAGGAGTATGTGAGTATATATATTCATTAAAAATCATGTCTTAATTAATTAGGGTATTCACACCCCATGATCAAGTATTTGGTTTGTGATAAACATTTGAAATATTTGAAACTACATTAATGTAACTCTATTTACCTTGTAAGAAAGACATGCATAAACACCCTTAGATAGAATACTTTTTGGACATGCAAATACTTTTTATTTAATTTTTTTTCCAAAAAAGAAAAGCAATCAAAAACTTGTTCAAAATGAGTGGAGAAGCTAAGTAGGCAAAAAGTGGAACAAGCCAAAGCAAGAGAAGCAAGAGAAGCAAATGACTTTTATATCATTCCATCCTTGTGCATGACAACATGAACAAAAAGAAAACCTATCTTTCTTCATTCTTCACTACTTAATACTTATCTCATGCATGATCCCTTAACATATATATATATATATAATTTGATTAAATTATCTCCCTGTAGAGGATATAACAAAGCTAGCAGAAACCCTGGCTGCAAAAGAAAAAGAAAACATACAAAAGGATACTGGTTTCTATTACACTGATGATGACAATATATAGAATCATGTCAGTAATGAAAACAAACAGCAAAAGCAAAAGATTGTTAGTCTCTTTCTCCCTCTTTCTTTCTCCTGTCAAACTTCTCATTTTCTCTCTCCAACCTGCTGACCTCTCCTTGTATTTGTGAGTCTGTGACAGACTGTGTCAGCCCCACATCACATCTTTTTTTTTTTTCTTTCTTTCTTCTCTCCCTGCAGGCCCTGCATGCAAATCTATCATTCCATCCCATAAATGGCTGTCTGGAGAAGACTCATGTTTGGCTTTGAAGATTGATGGTAATATGAAGATGATGAGTTTGGTGGTGCTCCCCAGCTTCCAACATAGTTTGAAGTTGTAGAACCACTCTCATAGTATGATATTGATGATGATGATGATGATGAAACTCCAACTCCCATAGGGATTGGATTTGCAAATGGGATTGAATTGCAGGTGCTACTCTGGCTCTGGTCTTGTTCTTGTTGTTCCTGAATCATGCCATTGTTCCAAACATAGCATCCTCCGTTCCCTTGTGCAATAACATTATGATCAGAAGCAGCAGCAGCAGCGAAATCCATGTTAACACCATTGGAGAAGACACCAAACCCTAATGGAGTAGTCATGTTCTGGTGATGCTGGTGGAGTGCAAGCAAGGACCAGTAGTCCTGGTCTGGCTTCACCGGGAGTGTCGCAAAGCCCATCGAAGACACGGCATCATGGCATTCAGGCTGATGTTTGGCATGATCAATGCCAATGGCATCAGAGGATGAGGAAGATGATTCTGAGGACTTTAAAGCCTTCCCTGTCATTCCACCAATGGGAAGGTTGCTGTTGATGATACTCTTAATATCATACCGGCTCATATCGAAGTTCGTCACGGCGTTAAGCCCTCTGAACTTGATCGCAGCGATATCATAAGCTTCAGCAGCTTCTTCCTGTGTGCCTAACCAATAATGGTTCCACATATATAAGTTAATTTTATTAAATAGAAATAGGCTCACACACACATATAACAAGTGGCCAGAACTATGGGTCACTTACTGAAAGTTCCCAGATAGAGGTCCTTGTTACCAGCCACTCTTCCGATCCTTGCTTGCCATCTTCCATGCTGATGGTGTCTGAAGTTTCACGCCCAAACCATTATAATCAACACTAGAACGTTAATTATAATATAAACAGCAAATAGCACCAACCTTGTGACACCTCTGTAAATGGAAGCTCCTCTAGAGAAGCCACTGCTCTTCCTGCATGAAAACCTCAAGTCACTACGTGCTCGTTCTTTGCATGCATGGCTTTGCTGAGGGATAGAAATAGAGAGAGAGAGAGAGAGAGAGAGAGAGAGAGAGAGAGGTACCTCCGAAGAGAAGCTACAAACTCCTGCCTGGTCATGTTCTTCATCTCTTCAAGCTCCTTTTCGTAGTTTGACACCTGTTTGATTACAAGAAGAAACCGTATAAATATACGTATTTTGTTATATGCTCCGCAGAAGGCGCGCATTTGCGGAACTCACCGGAAAGTTTGTGGTGGTCGCCGGACCCCAGTACTTGAGCGCCGCCAGGTCGTACGCCCTCGCCGCTTTATCCTCCTTATCATACCCTCCTAATTTTGTTTTTAAAAAAAAAATAAATTTAAATAAAACAAATGAATTTATTTGAATTTTCTAAAACGGAAATAAGAAGAGTGAGAGAAGGAACACGAGGATGGGCATACCCAAGTAGACTGGCGGACAGGAAACCGACAAAAGAGTCCCAACCATAGAGTGCCACGTGGCAGAGGACGAGTTGGACATTCAGCGCATGTTAGCAAAGGCTTATAGTATGAAACTAAAACACGCCGTTAACAAGGGCGGTGGTGCTGGTGCATTACCTTGGCGACCCTTCCGGCTTTGGCCCTCCCGGCGGCAGCTATTGTCCCAGAGATGCGCCTCGTACCTCCCCGTCCACCGGTGCCTGCCGGAAATACCTCCGTTAACTTCACCGAACTCAAGAGAGAGAGAGAGAGAGAGAAGTTCAGAGCTACAAAGATGTGATTTTTACCTGGTAACACCGCGGTAGATGGAGGTGCGTTGTCCGAAGGTATCGACGGCGCGGCGAGCGTCGGCCGGAGCTGGCACAAGAGCATCGGCGGTGGCGGCCGCGTCCGGTCGGACCAAGCCTGCAGCAATGGACTTCAAGTCAGAGGCGTCGTAGGCTCCCTCGGCGGGGAACCCTCCTAAGAAGTCTTCCAGCTTTGGCCCTTGATCTCTGGCCGCCAGCATCGCCAGCTCTCCTCCTTCGTTATCCTCCCCTGAAAACAAGAAGATGGCCATTGAGAACCTCCATGAATTGTTCCTTCTTTCTAGAGAGAGAGAGAGAGATAGAGACCATGTGGATGGGGGGTGGAGGAGAAGGCTTCAAGAAGACAAGGTTGGTGAGAGAGAGAGAAGGCGAGCCAGTTGTTGGGATTATCCATGTCCATGGCTTCGGAGAGGGTGTATTTTGGGAAGAACGAGGAGAAGTTTTTCTTTTGTTTTTGTTTTCTAATGAGTTCTGGTTGGGAGAGAAGAAGGGACGCAGATATAGAGGTGGTGGAAGGGGGAGGAGGGTAGAATGGGAACAGATAGTTGCGCGAAACCCTAGATGAGTTTTTAAGGGTTTTTTAATCGATAGGGGGGTGATGTGTCAATATGCGAAAAATGAGGGGGTTTTTTAGGGAAAATTTAAAAAATTTAAAAAGAAGAATGGTTATATGGGGGGCAAGTGGAAGCTTTCCACGGGTTGTCTTGGCGGTCTCGCTTGACCGCATGGAAAGCAAGAGAAAGGCTCTGCGGTGTGATGTGCCTCCAGATCTTGATAAGTTTCTTTCATTGTCTCAATAAGACATTTTAATTAGGAGAATGAGAATGGAATTGGGAGAGTACTGGAGTAGGATAAGAGTGTGAAGACTGAAGAGATAAGGGGGGCGATGAATGATGGGAGAGGAGGAAGCAAGAGGGGAAGAGAGGGGACACGAGGACCTATAGCGTGAAGAGAGAGAGAGGTAAGACATGCATGCCGCGAGTGCATGCGAGGTGAGGGATGACACGTGGACTGATCTCGTCGACTTCCGCAGCCGCACTCTTTGCGCGTGGACTACCGTCACCGTCAGGTGAATTTAACGCATCGCTGTCACGGTGTTACCATCCACAAGCCCTAGCCGAATAATTAAAACATATTTTTTTGAGTTATTTCCGAATTTAAAAAAAAAAAACTAAAATCCCTGATTTTTGTTTGTTGCTAATGGGGTGTTGTATGCATATACTTAATTAAAGTTTTACATATGTTTAATTAGGAAATTAGAGGAGACAGACTTGAGGTATATATCATTCTTATATTGTGGGGAAAGGAAAGGAGAGGAAGATGTGACTATTGGTTGTATTATTTTTCTACTTTTATCTGAGCATTTTGAAAAAAAAAAAATAAAACAAAAAAAATAATTAGTAAAAATAATTATGTTATTTTTATTTAGAGATATATTTTAATTATACACAAGCCTCAAAAACACCACATACAAAAACCGATTTTAAGAAAAGTTAATAAGATGAAAACATGAAATATGAGATTGGTATTTCAAACCTGGGCTTCATGGAAAAATTGAAATTTAGCATTTGTTGATAATTATAAATATAATTATTTATTCTAATTCTAATAGTATTTTAAATTTATATGACAGTGGTTATTAAAAAATAAGTGTTAATTAAGATCTAGATAATGATATATTACTTTTTATATATATAGTAAAAACACATGTTTTCTTTTTAATGAAGTTAGTGTTTTAAAGGTCGGTTATATTACCATGTTTTAAATAGGTATAAAAGAAGGTTATTTTTTATTTTATTTTTATATATGTTTTTAAAAAAAATTATATAGATATCATTAGACATCATCTTATCAATTTTCTTTTAGTTTTCCCCTTTGTTTTCTTTATTAATGTATTTACATAAAATATATCCATGATTCTTTTAATTTGCTCCATCATCTAAAGAAAGAAGCTGTACGATTGTGTTGGGAGTCAACAGAGCTAGAATCCAAGTGAATGCCATCCCTCTCCATACATATATGCACCACTGAGTCACAGTGTCACAGATATATATAGCTCTCCATCGCGTCACTGAGCCACAAACCAGATAACATTAATGAGCAGTAATATCCAGGTTGATGTCCAAACTCAAATTACAAGAATATATTCACACAAGTCCCAATGTTCTCAACTAATTCTCACTTCATACTACTAGTCTAGTCATTTCTTAAAAGGGACCAGTACGTTCAATGTTCTTATATCCACGTAAAATCCATGCACGCACGCGTGCATGCATGGAACTGACGTCCAAGTGTTCATCAAATTGCCTCGAGATCTGCACTAATTCCTAGATGCGATGTGCTTACCAACCGCGAGGTCCGTACTTTCATTGATTCTTTATATAATAATATGACTATTTTTTTGAGATCGATCGAGTTTGGATGTAATTAGTCAAAGACCATAATATGAAAATCATACTTAGAATACAAGTTAATTTTTAAGAATATATCATCATTATTTCCTAACCTAACTTTTAAATGGGGAACACAATTGAAATCCTCGTCTAATTTTATCTAATTAATTAAATAAAAATAAGCTGAAGTAATTAACATCAATTTAAAGAGTAAAACATTTTAACACAATTTATAACCAAAAATTTATGAAAAATGAAACTTATCTCCAATTTATACAAGGGACCCAATATAAATAGACCAATTCTCTTAACCTAAGACTCGGTCCTCAGATAGTTGGTTAGGCAATTCAGAGTTCAAATCCCACAACCAGATGTGAGGCATGACAGCGTATGGGTAAGATTATTCACCCCTGACTTTCAGGAGTCGTTTGTTGCGTTTGTCAAAAATAAATAAATAAACAAATAAAATACTTCTACTCCTCATTTCGACGTTTTCTCAATCTGACTGACATTTTTTTATTGAATTTTAATATATATTATGCTTAATTAATTATTATAAAACAAAAATGAAAAAATATGAATGATAATTAAATTGAGCAAATGCTTGAAAAGACAGACATGGGAAGCCCTACCTTCAAAGTTATAGCCTAAGTTTGGTGGGGTCCACGAATATCTCTAGATGGACCACCGTGCACCGTCCGTTGGAAGCGATGAGAGAGGGAGATGTGAAAGGGGACCACCGGATGATGGCTATGAGGTCCCACCAGAACGAAGCCTATGTCAGAGCTTTCTCATTTCCAACGTACGATCGTGATCATGCGGTCAATGCGACCGGATGGCCCCCCGCCGTCAGATTTCAGATAAAGAAAGAGATTACCCGGAATAAACGGTGGATCCCACTCTCGACAGCTTCTGATCTTCATCACATGCTCTCTGCCATCCCCCCTATCGGGTTCGGGTTTCTTCTTCTCTCGACCCAAATCCGAACTTTCTCCACATGTTTTATCTTCTATTAAATAAAGAAAAACACAACCTTAAATTCAATGTTTATCATTAACCCGATATCTCAAGATGGTTTAAATGGCTATTAATCGCTTGAAAATTTTGTTAAGAAAACCTAATTTGTATAAATAATAGGGTTAGTAATGAGATAGATGATAAGGGAGAGAGGGAGGTGGTGAGTAGATCCAATGGTGGGGATAAGGGTGAAAGTGGGGATCGGACGGTGGTGGGGCATTGTGGATTCATTTCTAGTCTTCTTTTGTGAGGACAACAAGAATGGGAGAATAAGAAACACCGTACTACGGTCTCCCAGCATCATTCATGCTCCTCCCTAACCCTATCTTACTTTTTTTTTTCAACTTTAATAAAAAAATTAAAATAATACCAAACGTATATCTCATTTTTAAATAAGAATATGCCAAAGATTTAACTTATTTATTTTTCAATGAAGTCTACATAAGTAAATTGGATACATTGAAAGTTAGTTTCCTATTTTTTTTAAAAAAAAATATATAACTAAAAGAGAAGAAGCTACAAGGACTAGAAAAAGCTAGGAAGCCGCAAGTAGCAAAGAGCTCAGAATAAAATAAAACAAATATTAAGATTTTTTTAATTATAAAACAATTATTGAATGTTTTTTATAATATCTAATGCCATCCCAACTTGGAAGCTAACTTCAATCATGAAGATCATGTTCCAACATGCCAATGCCAATGGCAATGCATCCAAACTTTGACGTCAATCTTTATTATCCATTTTTTTTTCTTTAAGCGTTAATTATTTATTCAATAAGATAATAAACATTTCTAATAATTATTTTAATGCAATTTTTTTTTTTTGAAATACATAACTTTGATTATATTTAGAATATTAGAAAATAATAAAAAATAATAATAAATATAGCATTGTGACACTAACTTCGTTGCACGTGCACACACGTGTGGAAGAGGACACGTGTGAAAGAGGGGACTGGAAATGGGGGCGGTGAAGGGAACCGACGGTCAAAGGTTGGTTAAACTAATCCAGCAGAGTCAGTGAAGGAATCATTCCCCACGTTGCACCCCAACCTCACCTTCATAATTAACCACTTCATTCACGCTCTTATATTTAATCATGCTTTAATCCCCCCCTGTTTCTTTGCTTTTCAACCCCTTCAATAACTCCAAATTACTTTTCACACCTCCATCCAATATATTCAAAGTTAATTAATAACAAACAAATACTTGTTGCACAAAAGTCCAAGAATTTTAATAGCTTTTTATGATATGTACGTTTAAAGGCCAACCCTAGGTCTTATTTTTTATATCAAAATTGATTTGGAGAGCATTGATTTTATAAATAACTAAATGTTAGTAGTCATTGTTGTCTTCTTCTGTGAACATTATCAAAGTACCACTTTATATTGGGTAAAAGAAAATAGCTATTTTTTAAGGGGTTTATATGTGTTTGTGTAAATATAAGAAAATTTTGAAGAAAATGAGGGGTTAAAAAGTAAAACACACAGATGTTATCATGTTATGAGAACAGGAGTAGAATAATTAGTGAATAACCGCGAGATAAAATAAGGAAACCCGTACACTACGTCTCTGCACGTGTCACCGCCGATACGCTGACCGCATCGGGTGCCGGGGGGCGCCCGCATCGCACGGAATCACGTGAGGTGGTGGGCGCCACGTGCGCTTCGCACGTGCGGACAAAGGAGTATCCAAAGACTTGGCGAATCCGGTCAAAAGAGAGAAGGGTGGGGGTCACGTGGGAGAGAAATTATAAAATAACACCCTAAAACATTTAAAATTAAAAAAAGAGATAAAAGCCACATCACTTGGTACTGCAATGGATAGGGATGTAGTAGAAAGTTAATAAGGGGGTGGTGGTAGTGTTAGTGTTAGGCTAACTATAAGATCTTAGTTTAAATTTAACAAATATTTAATAATGTTTTTTTTTTGTTTTAATTAGGGCTTTGAGTGATGTGTGAGCTACTCTTTCTTTCATGGATTGTTAATTGGAAAGTTTAGGGTTGCCATGTGCCTTGCCACCATCCCTACAAGTGAAGTGATATGCACCAAATTAGGGTTAGGATGCTTAACTATCAGGGTTTCTTCATTCTTGTGTGGAGTGATTATTGATTGTTTTAGTTCTAAGGTGTTAAATTATAATAACTTTTAGATAACTTATTTTTTGAATCTTTGAATTTAGTGAATCATGTAATTATAATATACTGTAAATCTTTTATCCACTTCATCATCAACATCCCTAACAATGTTAAAAAAAATCATTAAAAATAATTCTTTCATCAAGTAAATATAATTAATTTTAAATTTATCACTATCACATGATACAACACATTATTGAGCTACAATTGAATGATTGATTCACTATATATTGAATAAAGGGTTCACATTGCAACTAAACTGGAATTTATGATTCAATCGACAAAATTAATTTTTTGAGGGCCGGCAGAAACTTAACTAGTTTATAGGGTTCAAAGATAATTTATCTTAATTTTTCTATTATGATTAATTATTCTAACTTACTACTTGGGGTTGTTTGGTTTCCCGTAAGTGGTTGTAATGTAACTTATTTTATAAGTAAAAGTCATTTTTGGGCGTTTAGTTTACCATAAAAGTACCACTTATCTGTAAATCATATTACATCTCAACCCTTTTAATACATTTCAATGCAAGATAATATATTATATAATATTATATATATATATATATATATATATATATATATATATATATATATATATTTATGATCTTATATTAAAATTCATATTATTATTTTTATTATAAAATTAAATATAAATATAAAAGAAAAATTTAATTATGGGGTAACCTCACCACTTACTTCACAGGGTGACTGTATCACCCGATTTACATCAAACCAAACAATGAAATATTTACAATTACGAAAAACCAAACGACCCTTGAAGTAAGTCAAAATACAATAATTCAAGTTACATATGATTACAGTGAATTGAAATACCGGTAACCAAACAAGCGAGACTTGTTAATTTTAAATTTTTATTTTATTTTATTTTATCTTCACCATGATCTATATATGGCTATCCATCCTTTTGTGTTTATTTGTTTTTTACCTATACACTCCATGTAGGAACAGTACTATTTTCAAATTTTAATTAATCTACATGGTTATCTATTCCATTAAAAAATTAGTGATATGAGTTTTAATTAATTATATTATCTAATTTATCTACTATTTTTCTCCTTCATCTTGAAGAATGGATAATTCTAGTTAGTCATAAAAAAAACCCTAAAACTCCCTACATTTAATAAAAAAAATTGTCATTTGCCAAAAACTCTGCTTTTAGTTATAAAAAGACCAAATAATAATAATAATAATAAACTTATATATCACTGCACAATATTTTTTATTTCTTTCTAGAGTCCATGAATGGAAGATCAAATTAACCTCAAGGATTAAAAAAAAAGCCCATGGTTAAGATGGGCCTCCTCAAAATACCAGTACTAATTTAATTACCAGCCCATTCAACAGTTAAGAACCAATTTAATTTTCTCATTAAACAGTACACAAAATCTATTTGATCAATATATAAGATCAATGGTACAACACAAGTATAATCAGAATAATTAAAGAGAATTAAGATATTAATACAAGTTAATAGAAACAGCATTCTCAAATCAGTGACAAATTAAGTCTGATTCACAATTCTAAGGCATTCATTCATGTGCATATATATATAATGCTCTTCACCTACATATCAAGACTTGTATATGAATCTAATGCTCTTGATGATCAATGGGATGAAGCAGCAGCCATTGCACTGTGACAGTGAGCTTGAAGAGGAGCTCATCGGTGTTAGAAACCTTAGATTGATGGCCTTGCCGAGCTATTCTCACACTCTCAACGGGCGCCGGAGGAGGGCTGAGAGCAGGCAGAAACTCGGTCTCCGGTGAGCTCTTGGGCTTTCCGGGCCGCAACTCCCATTTGAATGGCACCTTACCACTAGCTCTATATATAGTATATCCTCGATGAGCCTATCGATGTTTTGTTACTAGAGAGAAGGTGGGAGATGAAGAGATCGTCTCCGGGGAGCTGTGAGGCGATGCCGGGGTTCTCTTCCTTTTGATCATCAAGCTCTATTGTCTTCTTCTTCACAAGTTTGAGAGAATGAGAGACTTTTATGTTATGTATGTATACATATGGGAAAATTACTGTAGCATCCCTGACTGTTCAATTTTTGACTTTTCAGTCCCTCTGACTAAAAACTATACTATTCAGTCCCTCTTTTCTAAACTTCTGACTTTTTAGTCCCTGCCGTGAGACAGCCCCGTTACTTTAAGAAAAAAACCCGAAAATACCCCTCCCATTTCCCCCCAAAAACCACCTTTTGGCTGACATGACAGGGAGTAGGAAGCAGGCTTTTTGGTTCTCAGACCATGCTGTGTACTTTCATTCTTGCTGCAGAAGCAAGTCAGTCCTCTTCTTCTCCTTCTCTTCGTCTCCTTTCTCTTGTTCTTTTGCAGAGAGCTTGTGTTTGGGTTTTAGTCTTGTAGAGAAGCTACGACGTAGTGAGTCTGCGGCGGCAACAGGAGACTCTTTCAACGAGAAACTGCAAAGGTAATAGATTTCCCAGACGTGGTTTCATAGCGTGCGTAGTATAATTCTTTTGTTTTTGCAACGACGTTCTTGTTACAGGATTTTGATGGAAACCATTTTCGCCGTCGATATGGGGGAGAAGGTCTAGCCTTGGAGCTCACAGTGCTCACTTGTTGGGAGTCAGTAATAGGTGATATATGTGAACGGTGGGACCTTGACCTCTGGCGTGAGAGTGCGCTATATAGCACCAGACGATCGTCGAACAACTTGTCCAATTGACAATTCTCCGGACTTTGTGCGTATGTGCAACATTTTTCACTCGTTCAACAAAAATATGGTCGACCTTATTGTGGACACAGGTGAAGTGACTGTAGACGACGACTGCGGGTCTTCGTTTCCAACGTAAGTTACTTTCTTTGTTAGTATGTGTTTATTATTTTCCCGTAACCGTGTATTACAAACACGTAGGACTTTACGACTTTCTTAAAGTCTTTAGTATTGATCTTATCTCTTTAGTATAGACTCAAACCCTTTAGTATTATGCTTATCCCTTTAGTATCCGCTGTAAGTGTTTAAAATCCGACTTAACTGTTTAGTATTTTGTTCTTCTGTTTAGTATTGTCTCACTTAGAGTCTCTTATCAATCAACAGGGATCCTCTAGCCGAGAGCATATCCTTAAACATTGAGGGTTCTTCTCAAACTCACGAGATTGCAGTGCTCAGTGTCGGGCAACGATTTCAGAACGTTGAACACTTCAGGAATGCTCTCCGTGACCTTGCTATCAAAAGGAAGTTTGATTTCACCTTCATAAATGTGGGATCGAAAATACCCGCCCGGCATCGTGTCTGTGAAGAGACACCGGGCGACACATCGAATCACAAATATCATATATATATATATATATATATATATATATATATATATATATATATATATATATATATATATTTGTGGGTTCTTCCATTCCTAATAGAGGCAAGCCTCTATTATTAATTACCCCGAATAAGATTGCGGGAACCTCCGATTAAGGGCAAAAGTACAAGTAAAGGCAATGAATAAAAAAAAGGGTAATTTCATTTTATTTTCAAAATTATAATTTTATTACACATATTTGTAATACACATGTATATCATTTATTTATATATTTATTTGTATATTTCCTTGGCTGCCTCAAGATGCCTGCTTCGCCGCCATCACTTTAGAATTTTATGTTTTATCGACCCTCCCGAGATGAATATTTTATTGTTGTCCCGAGATATGCGTCGCTTTGGGATATGTATTTATTAGCCGCCTCAAGGTGAGTAATTCATCACCGCTTCAAGATCTGTACTCCACTGTTGCCACTTTGAGATTTGGATTTCATCGGTCGCCTCGAGGTGAGTAATCCACTATTACCTCGAGATTTGCCACTTCGAGATTTGTTCTTTAAAGGGAAAATTACTGTAGCATCCCTGACTGTTTCATTTCTGACTTTTTAGTCCCTCTGACTAAACACTATACTATTCAGTCCCTCCTTTTCAACCTACTTACTCTTTAGTCCCTGCCGTGACCTGCTAACGTTAGGTTTTGAAAAAAACCCCAAAATACCCATTGAATTCCCGCCAAAAACAACCTTTCTGCTGAAAAGACAGGTTGTGTACTTCCATGCTTGTAAGATAAGCTAGTCCTCTTATACTCCTCTTTGTCTCCTTCCCTCTGTTCTTTTGCAGAGAGCCTGTGTTTTGTTTTTAGTCTTGTAGAGAAGAGTCCTCTTCTACTCCTTCTCTTCGTCTCCTTTCCTTTGTTCTTTTGCAGAGAGCTTGTGTTGAGCTTTTAGTCTTGTGTTGAGCTTTTAGTCTTGTTGAGAAGCTACCACGTAGTGAGTCTGCGGCGGCAAACGAAAAAGGTAATATATTACCCATTATTTTTTCATAACGTGCGTAGTATAATTCTCTCGTTTTTGCAATGGCATTCTTCTTACAGGATTTTGATGGAAACCCTTTTCGCCGTCGCGCAATATGGGGGAGAAGGTCTAGCCTTGGAGCTCACAGTGCTCACTTGTTGGGATTCAGTGATAGGTGTTATATGTGAACGGTGGGACCTTGACCCCTCTAGCGTGAGAGTGAGTTATATCGCACCAGATCAACGTAGAACAGCTTGTCCCATTGACAATTCTACGAACTTTGTGCGTATGTGCAACATTTTTCACTCGTTCAACAAAAATATTGTCGACCTTATTGTGGACACAGGTGAAGTGACCGTGGACGACGAGTGCGGCTCTTCGTTTCCAACGTAAGCCTTTTGTATGTGTTTATTATTTCCCGCAACCGTGTATTATAAACATGTAAGACTTCAGGATTTTCTTAAAGTCTTTAGTATTCGGCTTATCCCTTTAGTATATCTACTTAAAGTCTTTAGTATTCTTCTTATCTCATTAGTATCCACTGAAAGTCTTTAGTATTCTGCTTATCTCTTTAGTATCTACTGAAAGTCTTTAGTATTCTGCTTATCTCTTTAGTATCTACTTAAAGTTTTTAAAATCCGTCGTATCTAATTAGTATTAAGTCGTTCTATTTAGCATTGTCTCACTTAAAAGAGTACCTTATCAATCAACAGGGATCCCCGAGCCGAGAGCATGTCCTTGGACATTGTGGGTTCTTCTCAAACTCACGATATTGCAGTGCTCAAAATTGGCGATCGATTTCAGAACGTGGAACACTTGAGGAATGCGCTCCGTGCCTTTGCATCAAAAGGAAATTTGACTTTACCTTCATAAAAAATGATAGAGAAAGGGTGATCCGGATCGCCCGAGCGGGCAGCGGTTGGAGGGTTCATGCTTCTCGGGAGGGAAATCTCCACACCTTTAGAATAAAGACATTGCAGCCCACACATGTGTGTGGTGGCGGTATCGGGACGAGTTCCTACCCGAAAGCATCCAAAAAATGGGTTTGCGATCGTGTGATCCAGAAGCTCAAGGATCGTCCCTTGTATCGGGCCGTCAACATTCAACGGGATATTTTGCGAGAGCACGGCGTGGGTCTTCCTTACAAGCAAGCATGGATGGGAAAAGAGGTTGCCCGAACCGTTCTCCACGGGAGTGAGGTACAGAGCTACGATTTGCTATTATGGTACGTTGAAAAGGTGATGGAGACAAATCCCGGTAGCGTTGCCACAATTGAAAGTGATGGCGGGCGATTCAGACGTGGTTTTTTTTGTTTCCGTGCTTGTGTCGTCGGCTTCAAGTTGGGTTGCAGGCCGCTGTTGTTCGTCGATGGAACACATCTGCTTGGAAAATACGGTGGCATCTTGTTAGGAGCGACGGGCAAAGACGGCAATGAGAGATTCTTCCACGTCGCATTTGCAATAGTGGACAATGAAACTGATGACAATTGGACTTGGTTCCTCACCACTCTCAGGAATACAATATATGGAGATGAGGATTATGACAAGTGCATTACATTTATATCCGACAGATCGAAAGGTCTAGTTAATGCAATCACAAGGGTGTTCCCTTCATCGTCCCATGCCTATTGTTTACGACACCTTGAGGCGAACTTCATGAAGGGAAATACTAGTCTTGGGAAAGCATTGAAGGAGGAGTGTTGGGCCCTCTTTACCCACATCGCATACGCATGTACTTCTAAAGAATTCGATGACGCGGTGAAGGACCTCCTGGCCGCATCGGCACAAGCGCACCGTTGGCTAATCCAAAAGTCTGATGTGGCCCATTGGTCGAACTATTTGTTTAAGGGGCAAAGATGGGGTGAGATGTACTCGAACGTCGCCGAGTCATTCAATGCGTGGATCAAGGAAGCGCGTCACCTCCCGGTGACCGAAATGGTCGACTTAATCAGGTAATATACATCCGCGACTAAAAAACTTTACTATTTAGCTTAATTCTTTAGTATCGTCCATAATGCTTTAGTATCAGGGATAACCCTTTAGTATCAGGTGTAAGTCTTTAGTTTCAGTCGTAACCCTTTAGTATCAGGCGTAACCCTTTAGTATCAGCAGTAACGCTTTAGTATCAGGGATAACCCTTTAGTATCAGGCGTCAGTCTTTAGTATCAGGCGTAACCCTTTAGTATCTTTCGTAAGGCTTTAGTATCTTCTATAAAACATCTTTGCAGATACAAGCTCATGAATATGATGTACGCCCGACGCGGGCATGTCCGGCGCTGGGGAACACATCTTTGCCCAGCAATACATCGGAAGCTCGAGGACACTATCGAGTCAAGCCGCTTGCTCCGCGTAGGCCGTTCGGATGGTGAGCAATTCGAAGTTATCGACCAGTGCAGCTACGCGGTCGATTTGCAGACAAGGACATGCTCATGTAGACGTTGGCAAGTCTGTGGAATACCCTGCATGCATGCGTGTGCGTCAATCGCGACTTCGGAGGTAAGTGTACATCGCTTCGTGGATGACTACTTCACGGTACAAATATACGCCAATGCATATGCAGACCATATTTCTCCAGTCCCCGGCCACGATAAACCGACAGATGCATCCCGCGTCCTTCAGATAAGCCCACCTATTACGAAGAGAAGGCCTGGGCGGCCGAGGCGGACAAGAATTGAGTCGCAGGCTTTAGACGTGAGAGAGTTGCGGTGCAGCCGCTGCAAAAACACTGGCCACAACCGCAGGACTTACAACGCTGTAATAGCTGATTAGCTTGATCCATCTAGGCCATAAGGTTTTGCTTGTTGTGATGCATAGATTGCCTAATGTAAATAATGTGATTTTGCGAAGTTTTGACAATATAGGTTTATAAAATGTTTACATGAGTAGTCAGAGATGGTAAGAATACTAGTTAAGGGAAATACTAAGCACTTAAGAGAAATACTAAGCGGATAAGAGATAATACTAAACAGTTAACGGAAATACTAAGCAGATAAGAGAAATACTAAACAGTAAAGGGAAATACTAAACAGTTAAGAGAAATACTAAACAGTTAAGGTAAATACTAAATAGTTAAGAAAAATACTAAACAGTTAAGGGAAATACTAAACAGTACTGATATTATACACGTAGAATATGATTGTAAGGTCTTTAGAGTTCCTTTGACGTTGGTTCTTCAGTTTTTGGGTCCTTCCGTTTGCCCGGCGGAGTTGTTCGATGGAATCCATCCGAAAGTATGCGACATACATACTCTAGGCGTAGACGAGGAACTTCAGAGCGATTGAGGTGAAGCTTCTCACCATCCAATATCTGCTCCATAAACCGCATCACGAACACGGGACAGTCCACACTGTCTTCTCTTTGTTGTGGGCAGTCGCGGTCATGTGAGAATGTATAACTGTCTGTTTCAAAGCAATGCCCATGCCCGATGGTAAGTGCGGTTTCGAAAAGAACCCTCTGCATGTAGAACAAAGATAGTTAAGCTGGTGCGAAGGGGAGAATACGAAATATGGAGGTGATAGGTGTTTGACTTACCATTTCCTCAGCGGCCTTGTCATATGCCCGGCCTATGAGAGATGAGTAATGAGTGTAGTGTCTGGATTCTTTATCCAAAACGAGTAGGTGGAAGTGTTTGTTCAGAATGATGGGCATTAGAACAACTTCCAAATTTTGGAAAGATGTTACTGCATCGGTCATTAGTTTGAGAGAATCATCAGTTGTGTGGTCTTTGCTTGACAAGTAGCGGTCTGAAAGGCCAGTGATGGATCCACGCCTCTTGTACTTCGACGGTGTCTTCTTCAGCTCCTTCATCAAGATCATGACAAAGACGTCCATGACGTCGTCAGAGACGAGATCTCTTCCCTCGACCAATGGGTATAATTGCGCGCGAGTTGTAAATGCCCACTCATTCTTCCAAACAATTGTACTAGAAGATAAAATAAACAGTTCAGATAAATACTAAGCATGTAAGAGAAATAATAAGCGGTTAAGAGAAATACTAAACAGGTAAGAGAGATACTAAACAGTTAAGGTAAATACTAAACAGTTAAGATAAATACTAAGCGTTTAAGAGGAATACTAAGCAGTTAAGCGAAATACTAAACATTTAAGCCAAATACTAAGCAGTTAAGAGAAATACTAAGCGGTTAAGTGCAATACTAAGCATTTAAGAGAAATACTATGAAGATTGTTCTCACCTATCAATCAGACAGTTCAGGAAGAATGAAAGGAGTGCTTGCTTCTCCTTGTTCAGCTGCCCGAACCCTGTAGGACGCTTGTTCTTAGGAATAAAATTTGTCCTCACAGGTTGTATATTTACTCCAGCGTACACGGACGCCTCTATATCAATCACAGTTGCGGATCTGAAATTTTTGATGGGGCGAGGAGGGCCCGCTTCTTGTGAGGGGCTTTTCGGTGGGGGTTGTTTCAGTGGGGGCTTCTGCAGTGGGGGCTGTTTCAGTGGGGGTTGTTTCAGTGGGGGCTTCTTCAGTGGGGGCTTCTCCAGTGGGGGCTTCTTCGGCAGGGGCTTCTTCGGCAGCGGCTTCTTTGGCGGGGGCTTCTTCAGTGGGGGCTTCGTCGGTGGGAACCATTGAAACGATGGTGTGGGGGGCTTCTATGGGCCCTTTCGCGCCAGTGGAAATCAACATCGGTGCATCACTTGGTGACGCGTCCTTCAATATCTCACAAGTTTCAATTAGTGCGTCGACGATGCGCACTGGTTCCTCGCCTTCCTTCTCCGATGCCGGCGGGCTTCCCTCAACAACTTCGGGAGCTTTCCTCTTCCGGATAATTCTAGTCCGCAGTTTGCGGGCAACTGTTTCGCCAGCGATATTCACCAATGGAATTGCGGAAGTATCAGGAGCTTGCTGTAGCCGGGAGACAGGTGCCTTACGGCGTTTGGCTGGCGGGGCTTGGTGGGCAGATTCCCTGGCAAGCAACCTATCCATTTACCCTCGCATTGTAACGACCTCGTTCATCAGTACATCGTACGAGGTCTGCAAGCGCTGAATTAAGTCGTCGTTGCTTACGCTTGGGCTCCTCCGTATGGACGGAGTTGGACTAACTGCAGGCGACTCCTCGGGCCTGCGGTGCCGGGATTTCTTGTCAATCCTCTTCAGGCTGCGCTTGCCCTCACCTTTTGCCACGCTTGGACCTGCATCCGTACTAGGTCTCTCCTCCATGGCCGTGCTATGTAGTAGCTGGTTATTGGTGAGGGCAGCCTCTTCCGCGTTTTCTGGGACGAGGTCGTGGAACTGTGAGACAATATTGCAAAATCTTTAGTAACGTTATAAGTAGTTTTAAAAAGTAAAGCATGTAGTGAATACTAAAAATTTTACACGAATACTAAAGCCTTTAGCCAAATACTAAAGACTTTAGAAGAATACTAAGGACTTTAGCCTAGTAGAATACTAAAGACTTTAGCCTAATACTAAAGACTTTAGCCTAATACTAAAGGCTTTAGTAGAATACTAAAGACTTTAGCCTAATACTAAAGACTTGGGCATAAAACTAAAGACGTAAGAGATGAAAGGACGAAGTAAGCTTACTGATTTCCCATTGAATGATTCGATAATTGCCTTGACAGTAGTAACCTTCTTGCAGGTGGTCTCACTGTAGCCAAAAATTCTTGGAGTCCGGCCGAACTCCACCTTCTTTCCAGAACCAGTGACTTCATAGAACCATATTATCAGCACTATGGAGCACCCCCTAAGATAACTTGTTTTCGTCTTTTTCTCCCAAACACCTCTCACGTACTTTCGGCAAATTGTCGGTTGGATGTCGATCCATGAGCCATGTATGCACGGCACTGTGCCCATGCATATGTCCCTAGGTCCTTGGTTATCGGCATAATGCGACTCCAACTTGGGGTCAATGCGGTTTGTGGTCGGAAACAGGAAGGCACCCATCAAATACACTATCAGAAGTTTCACGAGGTTTTCCTCCTCTCCTCTCTTATGAACAAGATCCAACAGAGTGTTCTTCATGCAATCTCGATTCCTTGAGTAGGCTTTGTTGAGATATCTGTCCTCAAATGCGGATCGGGCGGTGGGCCGTTTGAATTCCACGGCAGTTCCACTGCAGGGGAGTCCAAGGATTATGGCGACGTCCACCGGACGAAAGCTCAGCAAGCTTTCCCCGATTTTAAATTTCTGCAAGCCAACGTCATAAGCCTGCATCAGTGCGTCGAGCACGCCCCTCTCTTGTACTATTCGCTTAATTCCAAGTAGAGGAGCAAATGGCGTGCTGTTGATGATTTACCTGTATTTTTTATTCATGTGTTTGTTCAATTCATCGATCGAGGCAGTCAACCAGGGGACCCGTGTAGCATCGTCCATTAACCAAATTCTGAGCCATTGTGCAGTTAACTACAACGAAAACGTCAAAATACATAGAAATTAAGCCCTTTGAATTGTATTAAACAGGTGCTCTGGATTTTAAAAACATAAGGCGAATATCAAGCGGATTTCCAGTATACTAAACAGTTTAGCTCGATTTTAAACACTTTGTTACCGATTTTAAAAACCACAACCCACAATGAAACACATTCAGCAAATTACACAGCCAAAAGCACATGAACAACACCACCAGTGTACGTGGTTTCAGTGGTCTACCGTTACAAATGAGAAAAGAGCAAATCCTTGCACATGAACAAAACCCTAAACCCTAAATCTCCACAATGAGTTTACAATCGACATGCACAAATTGCATTCTACCACGGAGGATAGAAAAAAGCAAGAAAGAAAGAGAAATCGAACACCGGCGGCGAAGCCCCAATCTCAAAAGGTTTAACGTTCGGGTTTCGGTTGCTACCTCGTTTGCAAACTCCGGCAATCGCTGCTGGAAGATAAGATGAAGGATGGCCTATCAAAGTAGACGGTGTGCTGGCTGTCTTCTTCGTGTGGAGAGATGAGTGTTCAGCGGTTTAGTTAATTTGGAGCAGCAGCGGATGGAAGGGGAGAAGACGATCTCAAGGGGAAGCAGCGTCTTTTCACGAAATGGCGTGTTGTACCGCTGTGTCAGAACCGCTCAACTTCTCCAAGGGCAACAGCGTCTTTTCACAGTCCACTTAACACCGTTTGCTACCTTCAGGGACTGAAAAGTAAGTCCCTGTATAAAGGAGGGACTGAATAGAGATATCCAAAGTTGCAGGGACTATATATGGAATTCAAAAGTTTTGGGGGGCTTTTCATTACTTTCCTCTTCTTTAAATTCTTTCATTGTAATCAACCACCGGTTTTTTATTATCATTAAACTTGTCCATGAAATTTCTTTATAATTTATGGAAAGTCAACAAAAGTGACTAATGATTATGCCATGTGTGTGGGCCCCATGCTATTGGCTCCACTTGCTTCTTTGCTTCTTTTTCCCTTTTTTTATTATTATTATTATTATTATTTTATTTTTTTTTGAAATCCTTCCACAATGACAACGTTGGGGAGTTGGGTAATTCTTTGCATTTTCTCTATGTTTTCCGGATTTCTAGAGAATCATATTATTAATAGCTTCAACAAGGAATGACTCCAGCTTCTCAAAAAAATTTATTTATTTATTTTATTCCCATCATGAGCTAAAACAAGAACTCTGTCACCAATTTCCTTCCTATGTTCCAGCCAAGCTTGATTCTTTTCTTTACAGCAATCTGATCTTCATCACTTGATCCAAATTTCTATAATGAATACTGTCAGGAAACAACTCTTATAGCTACTTTAAGCTTTGGAACACTGTTTTTAATCATACATCTCCATACATTATATCTAATCATGAAGTTGTAGCAACAATTCTTTGATAAAATGAAATAGCAGCTCTTCTCCATCTCCTTGATTTTCTTCATAGCTCTTGTAATGGCGAATCCTAGCAGCAGCTGAGATCTCATGCACCTTGGATTTTATTGCAACAATTCCGATTTGTTCATGAATTCTACTATTGCTGATAATGAAGAGGACATCCTCATTTATCCGATAACCTTAAAGGGCAAAGCTCTATTGCATCACATTTCATATTGGCAAGACATCCGAATTTGATATTATTCCACGGTTGTGTTGCTTCTTGTGGTGTTTGTTTAATCCATTCATTTCTCTAAGCTCATGAACCATGTGTAAACAAGCTTCGAACCTTGAATGTTTATTCAAGCATTTTATCAAACAAGTTGTGTGCTGATTATACAACTAAGCATTTTACACAACATTGGAATGTTTTATCAAAGGTTTTACAATAACACATCTTCTCAATATAACATCATCATCCCTTTTTATTTCTGCAACAACCTTGAATCCTTCAACGTTAGCATTTTATTTTCTCCCTCAACTTCTATATAATAAAGCACCAAAGACAAAGAATAATATACAAAGAAGACAACAACACAATGGCAAAATTTCCACAACGATAACAATGTTCAAATATCAAACAAATGCAAGAGCGCACTTTGCTCCTTCTCCAACAACGTTAGTGACGGTGGATTCAACAACTAAGGCTTTTGAAATGAAATCGCCACCAAGTCATCTTCCTCGGTGATTAGGCGGTGGCAGACATGTTTCCCGGTGGTGCTACGACCTATGCACGGACTCGAGCCTATACCCTTCGGCAAGGCCATCAGGTATAGGGTCGCGTTCGTGCTTAGCCGAGGTTGAACGACAGAGAAATCTCCTCTTTCACCCGCAAATACAGGGGGGCTGGCGGAGTGACAACGGCAGCTTAGCAATCGTTGAGGCTTCTTCAGCGGGCGGCGTCGGTGGCGGGCTTATTCAACGGCGGCGGCTCAACATCCATGACGAGGCAACCAGGATGGTTTAGGGTTTCAACGAGAGGGAGAAGGGAGGAGGTTGTACCTTGCTCTTGTGCTTCTCCTTCTTACTTTCTCTCTTGATTTCTCTCTCCGCTTCTTCTTTCAATCTCTCTCCTTGTCCTCTGATTTTTCCCTCTCCCCTTTTCCTGATGTTTTTCTCTTCCTACATAGCCCTAGCTTCCTTTAATTTCTCTTCCCTTCACCTCCATCTTCCAGCCAACTTTCCATTGATTTGATTGATTTTTTTTTGTTATTTATTATTATTATTATTATTTATTTTATTCTTTTTTAATTAATTTTTTTAATATTTTTTTAATTAATTCTTTTTTTAATTATTATTTATTTATTTATTTTTTTGTTTCATTTCATTTATTATTATTTTTATTATTATTTTTTTAAATTTATTTTTATTAACGTTTCATTATTTTATTTCATTTTATTTGGTATTATTATTATTATTATTATTATTATTATTATTATTATTATTATTATTATTATTATTATTATTTATTCATTTATTTGGATTTGAATTTTGACTATGATTTGGACTGATTGATTTATTTCCTTTGATTGATTTATTCTTTTATTTATTTATTCATTTTAATTTAAACTATGATTTTGTTTGATTGATTCTAATTTGGTTGGATTGATTTTGGCTATTTCTTTATTTGGCTTGATTGATTGACTAATTCTTTTATTTCTTGATTGAATTTGACTTGATTGATTTATTTCTTCCTTTATTGATTGATTTATCTATTCCTTTATTTCTTGATTTAATTTGAATTTTAATTTGGCCTTTTTTTATATTTGAATTTGGTTCAAATTTTGATTTGGCTGATTTTTCATCCAAAATTTAATTTGATGCTGATTTTTTAATCCTAATTAGTCAGGATCACCTTTATTTTATTTTATTTTATTATTATATTTTTTTTAGACATAAACAAATGCCCCCTTCATACTTCTCTCACGAATTTCCTTTGTGAGATTGAGTGAGAGAAGTAGGAATCCCCAAATCCACTATTCTTGTGATGGCTAATATTTCTCAACCCTTTTGGGACATGGCTTAAGATTGTAGCGAGCCTCCTCAAGGTCATGTCTTCATTCGTCACGGCCATGTCTTTGATTTCGGATCGGAGCCCGCGATTAGATATGAAGGAGAGGAGCATTCAGAATGGGTGAAATGCCCTCCAAATCGTCTAGCCATTGCTCAATTGACGTCAAATCGCTGCTGTGAAGATGGTTATTCTGATGTGGTTTATCTAAAACCCGAGGGAAACGTGAGAGATTTGAGGATGTTCCAAACCCTCGGACATAAGATCATCAATCATCGTCCGGGGTGGAGGGGTAAAGAGCCCTTTAGGAATAATTTGATTGATCTCCCATATTATGTTAACTGGGCCATAGACATAGTCAACAGATATTCTCAAGAACTATCCCGAGTAGAGCTAGTCGGCGGGATTGTGGCTTCAATCGGGCGTTATGATATCGACGTGAATTTTTACAAAGCATTAGTAGAACTATGGTGTCCGGAAACTAATACTTTCCATTTTTTGTATGGGGAAGTAGGAATTTCATTATGGGAAATCAATCAACTTGGAGGGCTTCCGATTATCGATGATATGTACGATGAAGTTGTGCCTCACAATGACATAATTTGCAGACGGAGTGGTTCTAAATCTTTTGTTTTGAGGAATCTTTTCGACATCTTTCAATGGCTCGCAAGGCGAAGTGCTGATCAGGAAGTATTTTTTGAGGATTGGGTGGACTTTTTTAGGAAGCCCAAATTTGGTTCTCGATATGATTCGACATCTGATCCTCCTCCAAAGCCTGTTTTTAACACAAATTTAGCTGCTTTCGTGGCTCTTTGGATTTGCCTTTTTATTATGCCAAGCCACCGCAAGGTGATCAGGCCTGGAGTTTTCATGATGGCATGCAACATTGCACATGGGAGGAAAGTAGCTTTTGCCCCCGCGGCGTTGGCAAGTTTATACAAGGGATTGAATGCCATGGTTAACCACAGGAGAGGGCCCGGGTTTTCTACGACAGTTTTCCCTGTTCACTTCTTATATGCATGGGCTGGCTGTCATTTCCGGAGAGTGCTTCTTGAAAGGAAAATAGAGAATAACACTTTGAGTATCCCGGGATTGTTGAGAATACCAAAGATGCTTCTTTACATGAATGCTTCCCCGACTCCATTTAACAATCCTATAGGTGTGAGGAAATTCATCAGGTTTGAGACGAATTTTATATGGCGTCCCTTCTCATTTATGCATCATGGTGGCGAGACAGTACGAGACTCCAGATATCCGGCGGGGCCCGAAGTATTGGATTCTCATACTATGGAGTATGTGATGTGTCTCCGTTGTGGAATTCTTCCCCTTCGGTGTGCGGGAGATTTATTTGCAGAACCCTATAATCCACACCGATTTGGGCGTCAGTTTGGGTATGATCAGCACACTCCGGCTTATATTGACGTTCCTAGAAGGGTTTCCTCTGTCAGGGTTCTAGCGGGTTATTGGCTTCACTTTTCCCGCCAGAAGACGTCCAGCCTATTCTATATTCCTGAACACGACAGAAGCGGGAGACTCATATTGCTTTATGCACAAAAATGGTTCAAGAACGTGGAGGCTTTCTTCCATCAAGACTATTCATCATTGATTCAGGATGACCTCAAGGACAAAAGAGTCATTATAAGAGTTTGGGAGCGAGGCTCATTTTCAAAGAAGCCTCATTTTCTTGATGAAAGCATATTCATTAGCCTTGGTAGTTCTACCTCCAAGCGAAGTCACCCCGTGGTTGATTCATTTGATTCAACGAAGAGACAACGAACCCAAGGTAATCTATTTATTTATTCATCTTCAATTTCATATTTTGAGAGGACCTTTCTGAAAATTCATTTATTCAAGTCCCTTTTTTTTTTTTAAATATCTCCCTTTTTATTTTCACTCATTTAGGCCGTCTCTTTTTCTTCTTCTTCTTTTTTTTGTTTTTTTGTTTTTTTTTTGTTTTTTTGTTTTTTTGTTTTTTTTGTTTTGTTTTGTTTTTTTTTGAAATTTTCCTTCTCATATGTTGATGGCCGTCAACCAACCTTTTTCTTTTGGATTTGTTTTTTTTTTTAAGATTTTAATATTATCCTTTTTTCAGGACTTTTTCATAAATTTGTCCAACATAATGAATTTGTTCGTTTAGGTCATCAATCAACCCCCTATTTATTTTTTTTATAAGAAATATTTCTTTTTGATGATGAGACCCCCTTTTTTTTGTGCAGGCATACGAATCAATGATACTCCATTAGAAAATGCGAGGATTGTCCAAGATCCCCCTATTGGTATGCAAGTTGGTTTTTTTTTTTTTTTTTTTGGAAGTTGAGTTTAGGGTTTAAACTTGAAACAGGTCCAAAGATTGACGATATTCTTCCATCAAACTTGGGGATGCCTCAGGATTCTCCGATCGGTAAGGAAAGACATCTTTGAACTAATTGTGTACATTTCTTCAAGGGATCGACTAAAATTCTCTTTTCAGGTCTAATGAACCCGCCAAATATTGATATTGTAGTCAAAGAAGTTGATCCCAATCCCGTGCAAGGTATGCACCCCTTTTTTATGTGTATATATATATATATATATATATATATATATATATATATATATATATATATATACCTTATTTGTTTTCAATTTCGCTATAGAGGATATACCAATTGCTTTGGAGGGTGGACTACCACCACACAACTTGCCAATGGTTCAATAAGGTTTTTTTTTTTTTTTTGGCAAAATTACCCTCTATCTTTTTTTATTATTATTATTATTAATTTTTTTTAGGTGCTGAAGATGATGATAGCACTTTATCTTTTGGGCAAATTCCTTCTGCAAACTTTATAAGGGATGCCCCAAGCGATATGGAAGAGTTGGAGAGCGATGGTGCCAATACTCATGCAGAAAGTGCATCTGCAACAAGGCAAAAAGAAGGTTTCTTCTTCTTTTTCTTCCCTTTTTTTTAATTATTATTTTTTTTTTTGACAAACCCCCTTTTATTCTGATTACCCAATAAATTATCAAAGATGCTCATACCCCCACTGAAGAATTGGAAAGTGATGGCTCCAATGCTGATGTCGAAATTGCAAATTCGCCCAAGCAAGACAAAGGTTTTTTTTTTTCTTCTTCTTCTTCTTCTTCTTTTTTTTTAAGAGAAAGAGACAATGAATATTGACAACTTTCTTCGAAATGTAGTTGCCCACAAAGACAATATTTCTTCATCTTCGAGACAAGCTATTTCAGGAGGAATTATTAAAGATGCCCCCTCCCTTGTGGCGGAATTGGAAGGTAATGACATTAACATTGACACCGGACTTGCAACTTCACCAAAGCAAAACCAAGGTTGGTGATTTTGATTTTGATTTTGATTTTGATTTTTTTTTTTTTTTTGAAACTTAGTTGCCCAAACAGGTGACGGTCCTTTGTCTTCGAGACAAAGTCCTTCAAGGGAAATTGTTGAGGATACTCCTGTCCCTGTGGAAAGGTTGGAAGGTGATAGTGTTGATGCCGATGCCGGACCAAAGCAAGACCAAGGTGGTTTTTTTTTTTTTGAATTTTGAATTTTGAGTTTTGAATTTTATTTGCATATCTTCTTTATAGGTCCGAGGAACATACCAAATGTGGTGTTAGCCTGGCGGGATGAAATAATGAGCAATATCAAGTCCCTCAACTACCACAACTATCAAGACATTATCAACAAGGTGAAGGAGTCATGTTCACATTTTGAAGCCCTCGGCATTGATTTGACTAGTTATGAGCCTTTTCTAGAAAAAATAGTTCGGTGTGCAACTTATGCTAAAGAAGCTTCAGAGGATCCTAGCATCCAAGTTCATATCCGCAATCAACAAGCCAAGGCATGTGTGCATGAGAAAACTTTAGCACTTGAACGTCTCAACAAACGCAGGGTGGACTGGGCTAATGACATAAATACAGATAAAGAGGAGTATCAGAGGCTTGTTGAGAGGCATCATCAACTACAGACCGAACTTTGTGAGATCTCGGGTGCGATGAAGACTTTGGGTGAGAAGATAGAAACTTCAACAAACTTCTTTGAAGCTTCTGAACACACGCGAGCAAGTCTTCAAGTTGCGTTGGATGAGGCCCAGGCACAGCTTGCTGAGGATCAAGGGGATCAGTTAAATACCTATCTCATTGATGTTTTCACGAGATGGCTTGATGAATTGGAGGAAGCAAAAGAATCATTGTTGAAATTTGCTAGTCATTAAAAGGGCCTCCTTCCCTTTTTTTTCTTTAATTTGATTTCTTAGTTTATTTATGCTTTGGTAATTGACTTTGAGACATTCATTATGAACACTAGATTTGAATAAATTTTAGTGCTTTTTTTTTCCTTTTTTTTTTTTGGTAAATGGATGGGTGGAACACCTGGAGAAAGAATCATGATTTTTTTTTTGTGAAGAATAGGGGGTCAATGTGTTTGCCTCAAGAAGCACATTTAATTGTGCATGTCCGACCTGCCCCCAACTAGGAGCCGGACGTTCCATCGTAGACAAACACATGCCTCTTTATTTCATTGAATGACTTTAATACAAAGTACATGAAAATTAATGTTTTTGCCTCGGGAAATACATTTAATTGTACATGACTAGTCTACCCCTATAAGGGACCAGACGTTCCGTCATAGGCAAACATTTTTACATTAAGCATAATATTTCTTCAGAAAACGACCATTGATGGGTGACATTGGTCTTTCTCCATTAGCATCAATAAGTTGGTATGCGCCTCCTTCGTAGACAATCTCCACGACATAAGGACCTTCCCAATTTGGTTTAAACTTGCCCCCGGCCAGTTTGTTGGTGATGATAGGTCTTCTGAGGACAAGAACCATCTCTCCTTTTGTAAAAGTCCGGAATCGAGCCAGTTTATTGTAGGCTTGGGACATCTTTTCTTTGTAGACTTCAAGATTCTGCTGTGCTTCGATCCTCTTCTCATCAAGGGAGTCCAGCTCATCTAGGCGAAGCCTAATACTATCTTCATTTGATATTTCATTTTGCACTGCCATCCTTAATGAAGGTATTTGGATTTCAAAGGGAAGAACCACTTCAGTTCCAAACACTAAGGAGTATGGTGTGCACTGTGTTGGAGTTCTATAAGTGGTACGATAGGCCCACAGCATCTCAGGGGGTCTCTCGTGCCAATCCCTTTTATTCTTTGACACAACCTTTTTCAATAGCTTTGAGAGGGTTTTGTTGAATGCTTCTGCCAACCCATTTGCTCTAGCATTGTAAATGGAGGTATATCTCCAGTCTATTTTATGATGCTGCGCAAATCTCCCTATTTTAAAACTTCTGAAAGCAGGGCCATTATCTGAGATAATTCTCCTTGGAGTCCCAAATCTATATAAGATGTTCTCCCTGAAGAACTTCATGACGTTTTCAGTCTTTATTTCTTTTAGCGGGATAGCTTCTGCCCACCTGGAGAAGTAGTCTGTTGCAGCCAATATGAATCGATGTCCCAAAGATGATGGAGGTTCAATGAGACCAACTACATCTGTTCCCCATATCTCAAAGGGTCATGAAGAGACTGTTGGGTGTAGAGGATTTGGATGTTGATGAATAAAATCTCCATGTATTTGGCATAAATGGCATCTTCTAGCATAATCAATGCAATCTCTGACCATAGTTGGCCATTAATACCCCAT
This sequence comes from Dioscorea zingiberensis, assembly GCA_026586065.1. Classification (NCBI taxonomy): domain Eukaryota; kingdom Viridiplantae; phylum Streptophyta; class Magnoliopsida; order Dioscoreales; family Dioscoreaceae; genus Dioscorea; species Dioscorea zingiberensis. Next base: position 17,438,556 of record CM048818.1, on the reverse strand, counting down.
ACGCTTAATCTTAAGTCGCATCTTGGGTCCAGATTGGTGTGCACCACATATTCCAGAGTGTACATCATGCATAACTTCATTTGCTTCCTCATATGAAAGGCATCACAGGAGTAATTGATCGTACGACCTGCGGTACAATGTATCATTTATGAGGGTGAATCTTAGGGCCCTTCGCTTTATCCGAAGGCCTTCTAACTTACCCTCTGGGAGTTTATCATATTTTAGATATTCTATGAATGGTTGCCTCCAATCTTCCTCTAGCATTTCAAGGGTGAAGACTTCCACTTTGCCCCTAGTACTTTCCTCTTTAACATCATCAAGGATTGTACCTATGGGTCTTCTATTTCTTATAGTAATATGAATTTCGTCATAGTCTGGATTTGCCATCTCCTTAGCTACCCTTGCCAAAGAATCAGCTTCTCCATTTTCTGATCTTAAAACCCTCGTCAACTGTACTTGGGGGATTTTCTTCATCAGATCTTTGACCCTCTTACAGTATTTAAGAAGTTCAGGCTTGTATACTTTATAATCTCCTTCGTCTTGCTTGATGATGAGTTGTGAGTCTCCAAAGATGTGTATATGTTGGATTCCCATCTTGATCGCCAGTTCCAAACCAGCTATGAGAGCTTCATATTATGCTTCATTGTTGGTGCATGGCTCTGTAAGGGAGAGAGCATATCTTAGAATCCCTCCTTCTGGTGTGACGAACACAAGTCCTACTCCAGCTTTAATTTGTGGAATTTGAGACCGGAGTGCCGGTTTTATAGACGACGCTCCGTCAAAATATAGCCGCCATTCTGCTTCTTTCATTGCCAGTGTCTCTTCATCAGGGAGATCATAAGTAAGGGGTGAATCGTCAGGGAGAGGATGTGCTGCTAGGAAATCTGCTAACGCCTGCCCTTTAATAGCCTTCTGTGGAGTGTATGTTATGTCAAACTCCATCAAAATCAGCGCCCATTTTGCAAGTCTTCCTGTAAGCAGCGGCCTTGTCATAAGATATTTGAGAGGGTCAATTTTTGATATAAGAATGACTTTATGTGCTAGCAAGTAGTGTCTTAGTTTCTTGACTGCGAACACTAAAGCTAGACAATGCTTTTCAATTGGTGTATATTTGCTCTCAGCTCCTATCAACATCCTGCTGAGATAATATAGTGTATAGTGCATTTTCCTTGCCTTCTTCGTTGTTCTGGGCCAGCATAGCTCCTAATGACCCTTCCAATGCAGCAGTGTACAAAATCAGCGGTTTTCCAGGAATTGGGGCCGCCAACACTGGTGGATTCAACAAATATTGTTTAATATTTTCAAAAGCCTTTTGGCATTCATCATCCCATTTGAAAGGCATATTTTTCTTGACTAATTTGGAGAACGGCTTGCATCTTCCAGACAAGTTAGAGATGAACCTTCTGATGTATGCTAGGCGCCCTTGAAAGGATCGCAGCTGTTTCAATGTCTGTGGAGGTGGCATTTCCAAAATTGCTTTTATCTTGGAGGGATCTATTTCTATCCCTCGATGCCTTACAATGAAGCCCAAGAACTTCCCAGATAGAACTCCAAAAGCGCATTTCATGGGGTTCATTTTCAATTTGTATTCTCTGAGGCGTGTGAAAACTGTCCTCAGATCCTCCAGATGTTTGTCTTTAGAATTTGTCTTGACCACAAGATCATCCACATAGCATTCAACAACTTTGTGAATTAAATCATCAAAGATTCTGGTCATTGCCCTTTGATATGTTGCTCCCGCATTTTTCAAACCAAATGGCATTACTCTATAACAGTATATGCCCATAGGTGTTCGAAAAGCAGTATGCTTCTCATCATCTGGATGCATTTTAATTTGGTTGTACCCAGAATATCCATCCATGAAGGAGAACATCTCATACCCTGAAGTATTGTCGATCATGATCTCCATGACGGGTAGGGGAAAATCATCTTTGGGACATGCTTTGTTCAAATCTCTGAAATCAACACATATCCGTATTTGCCCATTCTTCTTCTTCACAGGGACTATACTAGCTACCCAATCAGGGTATTTTTCTTCCCTGATAAAATTTGCTTCAATCAATTTCTTTGTTTCTTCCACCACTTTCTCCTCTAGGTCAAACTTCATTCTTCTTGGAGCTTGCTTGACAGGAGTAGCCTTGGGGTCAATAGCTAATCTGTGAACAACCACTTCATTATCCAGCCCGGGCATCTCATTGTAATTCTAGGCAAAGCAATCAATGTGCTCCTTCAAGAGGTCTTTGAAAGATGTCCTTTCCTCTTCTGATAGTTGTGCACTTAGAAAGGTTAGTCTCGGGTCTTCATCACTTCCTAAGTTGACTTCAACTAGCTCATCAGTTGTTGCTTGCCCCCCGTCTTCCAGCTAAGGCGGTGCAGTCTTCACTTTAATACCATCATCTTCAGTGGACGTTGTCATGTAACAGGAATGCTTGGAAGGTTCAGAATAACCCATTCCTCTCTTGTCTGCATGTGAAGGGTTCCACAGTTGATGAAAGCTTTGATAGACTTTCTTTGTCCACTTCATCTTGCCCCCAAACCTTTCAACCATTGTTTTGAGCTTGTCAGGGTAATAGTTGGGGAAGTTTATAGACAGGATTTCATTATTCTCTTCATCTTCAATGTTTATAATGTCATCATTTGCAATTTTATTACTTTTGGCTTTGTAGAAATGGATGCCTCTCTCCTTCTCATGTCGAGCCGGCACATAGAATGTCTTCAAATGTTCGACTGTATTAACATTTAAGTCATGCAAGGACTTATAGAGACCATCCGGAATCCTTGTGATGTGTAAGCTGCTCTCTTGGGTAGATCCTTTATCTTGACCCTTACATTGGTAGGTCTCTGCATCTTTCTCATCTTCTGAGGACTCAGTGTCGCTACCAAAGTGAGGCAATGGTGACTCCTTCATTTTAGGTACAGGAGCAGGCTTGGATGTCTTTGCCGGGCATTCTTTCTTTTGACTTGGCGACTTGCCCCTTTTGGATGCACTAAGGTAATATCTTGCATCTTCATAGTGTACTTCATAAATAGTGAAGGGTTGGATTTCTCCATCAATTCTAAATTCTTCTCCATCCACCATATACTTCACACACTGATGAAGTGTTGAAGGGACCATTTGGTTTTCATGGATCCACGGCCTTCCTAGCAGGGCTTTATATGAAGCATCAGCATCGATCACATGGAACTTCACATCAGATGTCATCTTTCCAAATTTAATTGGGAGGGTGATGGACCCTAATGCCTTTTGGCTATGCTGATTAAAACCCTGAATGACAATTTTCTCTGAAGATAAGTGACATATTTCAAGGGCCAATGCTCGGAGTGTGTTGAGGGTCATTAGGTTCACAGAGGACCCTGGGTCGATCAAAATTCGGTTGATTTTCATCCCGTCACAAGACCCTGTCACGTATAATGGCCTGTTGTGTTCTGTAGTTCCAAGTAACAAGTCTTCATCTGTGAAAGATACTGAAGGTGTATGAAATGTGTATAAAGACTCTTTCATGTTGATTTCAGCAAAATAGGCCTGATACTCTTCAGGATTCTGTAAGGCGTGTATTAAAGACTCCCTGACTTCTGTAGACATCATCAATGCGTCATATATGCTGAGAAGAGCCGGGACTTTCTTCAAGTGTGCCAAGATATTATAATCTGGTTTCTTTGATGGTTTCTTTGGTGAGATATTCCCATCTTCTACCATTTTTCCTTTATTTTTGTCATTAGAGCTGGAACCCTGTCTTGACTGAAGTATTTTCCCAGTTCTAAGTTGCATCTAATGTACATGGTATGGCACCTCATCTTCATCATCGTCTTCTTCGTCTGGGAAATTCAACTCATCATCAGAATCTTCTTGACAAGTCATGGCTCGACACACTCCCTTTTCCTCAAAGTGGTCTTCTGCTATTGTCAGATTCCCCATCAAGACTTGTTTTTGTAACCACTTTTGGAAATTTCGGCATTCCTCTATGGTATGTCCCACAAGTCGGTGATATGGACAGTAATTTGGGTGACTGTCGAGATGCATCAAGCACGGCCTTTTAGGGTTAGGTAATTCCAGTCCCATTTCCATGGCTTGATGAAAAAGTTCTCTCCTCTTACTCTTCTTAATCTTGATACTTTGGAGAATAGACTTCACTTTATCATTGGTTTCTTTTGTTGGGGGCGAAGACTCCACGACCTCCGAAACAAAATTTTGCCCTGATGCTTCTGGAGGGTATCTTCCAGACTCATCCCACTCAGCATCTTCAATATGCAGTTGCAGTAGCCTGTTTGCTGATTCCTTTGTCACCCTCTGAATGAAAGCAGGGATTTCTCCAGTAGGCATAGCCTTTCTCAAAATCTTATATTTTGGAGTCTTCGGGGTGTAGTATGGCTTCTTTGGGTTTTCTGATTTGCGTGGTTCCAAGAGTCTAGCGTTCGCCTTCTTCACTCTTTCCCTGAATACCATCTTCTTCTTCTGCTTCTTGCTGATATAGGGCCTGCCGTGACGGTCATATGACTCTCCTGGCTCAGAGAAGCTGTCATCATCATAATCATCTGGGTTATATAAAGGGTATTCTCCTCCAAAAATAACCCTACAAGTTTCTACTTGTGTACTTTCACTATCTTCTTCAACCAATTCTCCAAGTAATTCTTCAACTTCCTCGGGAAAATAGTCCTTGAGAGTGATCAAGACCCTTTCCTTCTGCTCATACTCGTCGAGGGACTCAATATACTCTTCTATGATGGACTTCTTGCGCTTCAGCTGTTCACGCTTCTGCTTCCTCTTTTTGTTCTTCTTCTTTGTCTGTATTATTGGGAGCCCTTTAGGAGGTTCTTGAGAACATCTCCATGTGATCCCTGGGAGCTCTGCCAACTTCTTCAACATCTTCTTTGACTTTTTGGATATAAATATTTTCCACAGTTCTTCTGGAATAGCAGGAGGTTTATCATCATTTTTCAGTAGGAGTATGACTTTATTGCCCACTACTGTGACCTCCCTTTGGGATGATCCTTCATGGTCTAGGGTAGTCACATAGCGAATATGCTCAGCTGGTTGCTCCAATAAAACATTCTTAGAGAGTGTAATTTTGCCCTCTTGATATTGCCTTTCAAGCCAATCTTTGAAAACATAGCAATCTTCGATTGTGTGTCCCAAGACTCTGTGGTATGGGCAATAGCTAGGATGATCTTTCTTGTTTTGTTCCTCTGGTCTTTTGCATTCAGGGAGTTGCAGACCCTCGTTTACAGCATCTTTAAAAATCTTAGGTACTTTATCTCTTCTAAAAGAATACTTTTTATTCATCCTTTCTTTTAGAGAAGGAAGAGGCCTCGATTCACTACCGGCAGCACCTAAACTGGGTGGCTTGACTTGTTCCGGTTTATGAGACTCCATGATGCCTTTTCCTTTATCAATGTTGAAGGTTGTAGCAGTGTACTTGACGCCTTCTGCCTTTTTGGGTTTTTCTTTATCATTTCTTGAGGTCTGGAAACTGGACAACACCTTTGGGCTAGTCCTCTCCAATTTCTTAGCTTGTGATATTAGTTCTTGAAATGTGGTGATGCCAGATGTACACAGAAAGGGTGCCATCCAACTATCGATGTTCCCGAACAATAAACCCACTGCCTGTTGTTGATCAAGGGGTTGGTCACATTTGATGCTCAGGTTTCTCCATCTCATAATATAGTCCACCACCTTTTCATCTTTGGTTTGACGAGTGGTTGCGAGATCAGCGATCGTGATTTTGTCACTTACGCCCCCGAACCGTACCCGAAAGGCATCTTTCAGCTGTTGCCAGGTTTGAATTGATTCGGGTTGCAAGCTTGCATACCACTCAAATGCTACTCCCGTGAGACTTGCAAAAAATTGTCTGAGGAGGAGGGAAGGGTTGGCGCTAGTATCCCCACAGGCTGTTACAAAGTGAGCCAAGTGTTGATCAGGATTACCAATTCCATTAAATTGCTTGAACTTAGGAACATTGTACCCTTTAGGATAGGACACCAAGTCATGGTAACTGGGATAAGGTTTGTCTCCATCAACTCTTATCTCACCTCCCTTGGCCTGTCTCAGTTCAGCGGCCACTATTTGCTGTATCTCCTCCCGAGTCATTGCAGCCGATTGTGAGGTTCCCCTTTTCTCTATTGGCCTAAGGGTCTCTCTTGGTTGAGGAATCGGGCTTTTCGATCTTTATGTTTGTTCAGATCGATTTGCCATTAAGGTAGCTATTTGTCGCTGCATTTCTAGCATTGACTCCATCATCACCGTCATGTTTTCATTAAGCCTTTTATATTCAATATCTCGATTATCATTTTCATGTAGGGTAAAGGCAGGTTCTTCCCCATCATCTTCATTTAGAGGGTCTATTTCCCTCTGCCTTCTTGGTATGTGAGGTGGTGGGAGGCCAATCCCTACCCCCTGCCCCTCATATGGCATGTGGCTTGAACTTTCTTCTCCAAACAAAGCTTGAGAGTCCACTGCTCTTCTACGAGATCTTGTGACGGGCCCTGGTTGTTCTTGTTCAGGTGCTGGGTCTCCTCGAGCTTCAGTGACCATCCGAACAGTATGTACTTTTGCATTCACATCAGATATTTCTTCATCTTCCGTTTTTCTCCTCCATTGAAATTTGGAGCGGAAGGCTGTAGCTTGAGTTTTTGCAGAAGCTATTCGATCGAACACTGTCTTCCGTGCATTTGATACTAATTGCTTCTTCTTTTGGTAGAACTCTCTTGGCGTTATCTTTTCTTATTGCAGCTTCTTTGATGCTATATAAGTCTTGTAAAGGTTCTTGCTAAAAGAGTCCTTGTGATGGGTTTTCGGGGGTCTACCACCTTTGTTTTCATTTGGCTGGGAACACAACTCTGCGGTTGTTGAGTTTTTTTCACCAACTTCAGTGGCTCAAATGAGTTGTTGAAAGTGCCCATCTGGCCGTGTTTATGCTCTTGGAATGACACAAAGTCCAGCTTCTGTCTTGGAACCTTCATCTTCCTTGGTGCAAGCCTTGAGAACACACTCTTCTTTTCAGGTGTATCCTCATCAGATTGAAATATTCCACTTTTTTGTCCCTTTGCTGTAACAGTAAAAGTGGGCTCGTCATCTTCAACATTTTGGGAAACTATCCTCTTAGGGCGGGATAACCTCTTGAAAACAGATACCCATGATGGTTCTTCAGTAACTGTGTCTTCTCTGGTCCTCGGAACAATCACATTCGGGCAACGACCCCTGGATGGAAGGCGCGGGACCGTCAGGTTCTCCTCTGAGGAAGAAGGCCTCCTCACGAACTGTACGGACTCAGAAATCGTGCCAAACCTCAATTCAGCTCCAGCGGCTCCAGTGTTGAAGGTGCAATTAGGCAGCTGGACCTCAGTTCCTTCTCCGAGGAAAATTGTGAGCTTAGGGCTTCCAGGTGCAGTTGAACTCTTGAATGCCATTTCGTCTGCAACAAGAAAATCAACAATGTTAGTTTTCTTTCATAGGATATAGGAATAATGCCTCTACTTGTTCTTTTGCCTCAAAGATGGGAGGAGGAATGGTCCCCACCGGGCGTGCCAGAATTTGTGGGATCGAAAATACCCGCCCGGCATCGTGTCTGTGAAGAGACACTGGGCGACACATCGAATCACAAATATCATATATATATATATATATATATACATATATGCGGGTTCTTCCATTCCTAATAGAGGCAAGCCTCTATTATTAATTACCCCGAATAAGATTGCGGGAACCTCCGATTAAGGGCAAAAGTACAAGTAAAGGCAATGAATAAAAAAAAAGGTAATTTCATTTTATTTTCAAAATTATAATTTTATTACACATATTTGTAATACACATGTATATCATTTATTTATATATTTATTTGTATATTCCTTGGCTGCCTCAAGATGCCTGCTTCGCCGCCATCACTTTAGAATTTTATGTTTTATCGACCCTCCTGAGATGAATATTTTATTGTCGTCCCGAGATATGCGTCGCTTTGGGATACGTATTTATTAGCCGCCTCAAGGTGAGTAATTCATCGCCCTTCAAGATCTGTACTCCACTGTTGCCACATTGAGATTTGGATTTCATCGGTCGCCTCGAGGTGAGTAATCCACTATTACCTCGAGATTTGCCACTTCGAGATTTGTTCTTTAAATTCATTTATTGTAATCAACCACAGGTTTTTTATTATCATTAAACTTGTCCATGAAATTTCTTGATAATTTATGGAAAGTCAACAAAAGTGGCTAATGATTATGCCATGTGTGTGGGCCCCATGCTATTGGCTCCACTTGCTTCTTTGCTTCTTTTTCCCTTTTTTTATTATTATTATTTTTTTATTTTTTTTTGAAATCCTTCCACAATGACAACGTTGGGGAGTTGGGTAATTCTTTGCATTTTCTCTATGTTTTCTGGATTTCAAGAGAATCATATTATTAATAGCTTCAACAAGGAATGACTCCAGGTTCTCAAAAAAATTTATTTATTTATTTTATTCACATCATGAGCTAAAACAAGAACTCTGTCACCAATTTCCTTCCTATGTTCCAGCCAAGCTTGATTCTTTTCTTTACAGCAATCTGATCTTCATCACTTGATCCAAATTTCTATAATGAATACTGTCAGGAAACAACTCTTATAGCTACTTTAAGCTTTGGAACATTGTTTTTAATCATACATCTCCATACATTATATCTAATCATGAAGTTGTAGCAACAATTCTTTGATAAAATGAAATAGCAGCTCTTCTCCATCTCCTTGATTTTCTTCATAGCTCTTGTAATGGCGAATCCTAGCAGCAGCTGAGATCTCATGCACCTTGGATTTTATTGCAACAATTCCGATTTGTTCATGAATTCTACTATTGCTGATAATGAAGAGGACATCCTCATTTATCTGGATAACCTTAAAGGGCAAAGCTCTATTGCATCACATTTCATATTGGCAAGACATCCGAATTTGATATTATTCCACGGTTGTGTTGCTTCTTGTGGTGTTTGTTTAATCCATTCATTTCTCTAAGCTCATGAACCATGTGTAAACAAGCTTCGAACCTTGAATGTTTATTCAAGCATTTTATCAAACAAGTTGTGTGCTGATTATACAACTAAGCATTTTACACAACATTGGAATGTTTTATCAAAGGTTTTACAATAACACATCTTCTCAATATAACATCATCATCCCTTTTTATTTCTGCAACAACCTTGAATCCTTCAACGTTAGCATTTTATTTTCTCCCTCAACTTCTATATAATAAAGACCAAAGACAAAGAATAATACAAAGAAAGACAAAGAATACAATGGCACACAACGCGATAACAATGTAAAATCAAATATCACAACAAATGGCAAGCGGCACTTTGCTCCTTCTCCAACAACGTTAGTGACGGTGGATTCAACAACTAAGGCTTTTGAAACGAAATCGCCACCAAGTCATCTTCCTCGGTGATTAGGCGGTGGCAGACATGTTTCCCGGTGGTGCTACGACCTATGCACGGACTCGAGCCTATACCCTTCGGCAAGGCCATCAGGTATAGGGTCGCGTTCATGCTTGGCCGAGGTTGAACGACAGAGAAATCTCCTCTTTCACCCGCAAATACAGGGGGGCTGGCGGAGTGACAACGGCGGCTTAGCAATCGTTGAGGCTTCTTCAGCGGGCGGCGTCGGCGGCGGGCTTGTTCAACGGCGGCGGCTCAACATCCATGACGAGGCAACCAGGATGGTTTAGGGTTTCAACGAGAGGGAGAAGGGAGGAGGTTGTACCTTGCTCTTGTGCTTCTCCTTCTTACTTTCTCTCTTGATTTCTCTCTCCGCTTCTTCTTTCAATCTCTCTCCTTTTCCTCTGATTTTTCCCTCTCCCCTTTTCCTGATTTTTTTCTCTTCCTATATAGCCCTAGCTTCCTTTAATTTCTCTTCCCTTCACCTCCATCTTCCAGCCAACTTTCCATTGATTTGATTGATTTTTTTTTGTTATTTATTATTATTTTTTTAAATAATTTTTTTAATAATTTTTTTAATTAATTCTTTTTTAATTATTATTTATTTATTTATTTATTTATTTATTTATTTATTTATTTATTTATTTATTTATTTATTTTTGTTTCATTTCATTTATTATTATATTTATTATTATTATTTTAAATTTATTCTTATTAACGTTTCATTATTTTATTTTATTTTATTTGGTATTATTATTATTATTATTATTATTATTATTATTATTATTATTATTATTATTATTATTATTATTCATTCATTTATTTGGATTTGAATTTTGACTATGATTTGGACTGATTGATTTATTTCCTTTGATTGATTTATTCTTTTATTTATTTATTCATTTGAATTTTAATTTTAATTTAAACTATGATTTGGTTTGATTGATTCTAATTTGGTTTGATTGATTTTGGCTATTTCTTTATTTGGCTTGATTGATTGACTAATTCTTTTATTTCTTGATTGAATTTGACTTGATTGATTTATTTCTTCCTTTATTGATTGATTTATCTATTCCTTTATTTCTTGATTTAATTTGAATTTTAATTTGGCCTTTTTTTTATATTTGAATTTGGTTCAAATTTTGATTTGGCTGATTTTTCATCCAAAATTTAATTTGATGCTGATTTTTTTAATCCTAATTAGTCAGGATCACTTTTATTTTATTTTATTTTATTATTATATTTTTTTTTAGACATAAACAATAAAAAATGACAGAGAAAGGGTGACAGCCAGATTTGCCAAGGCAGACTATAATTGGAGGGTTCATGCTTCTCGAGAGGGAAATATGCATACCTTTAGAATAAAGACATTGCAGCCCACACATGTGTGTGGTGGCGGTATCGGGACGAGTTCCCACCCGAAAGCATCCAAAAAATGGGTTTGCAATCGTGTGATCCAAAAGCTCAAGGATCGTCCCTTGTATCGGGCTGTGGACATTCAACGAGATATTCTGCGAGAGCACTGCGTGGGTCTTCCATACAAGCAAGCATGGATGGGAAAAGAGGTTGCCCGAAGCGTTCTACACGGGAGTGAGGTACAAAGCTACAATTTGTTGTTATGGTACGTTGAAAAGGTGATGGAGACAAATCCCGGTAGCGTTGCCACAATTGAAAGTGATGTCGGGCGATTCAAACGTGGTTATTTTTGTTTCCGTGCTTGTGTCGTCGGCTTCAAGTTGGGTTGCAGGCCGCTGTTGTTCGTTGATGGAACACATTTGCTTGGGAAATACGGTGACATCTTTTTTGGAGCGACGGGCAAAGACGGCAATGAGGGATTCTTCCACGTCGCGTTCGCCATAGTGGACAATGAAACCGACGATAATTGGACCTGGTTCCTCACCGCTCGCAGGGATACAATATATGGCGATGAGGATTACGACAAGTGCATTACATTCATATCCGACATATCAAAAGGTCTAGTTAATGCCATCGCAAGGGTGTTCCCTTCATCGTCTCACGCCTATTGTTTGCGACACCTAGAGGCGAACTTCATGAAGGGAAATACAAGTCTTGGGAAAGCATTGAAGGAGGAGTGTTGGGCCCTCTTTACCCGCATCGCATACGCATGTACTTCTAAAGAATTCGATGACGTGGTGAAGGACCTCCTGGCCGCATCGGAACAAGCGCACCGTTGGCCAATCCAAAAGTCTGATGTGGCCCATTGGTCGAATTATTTGTTTAAGGGGCAAAGGTGGTGCGAGATGTACTCGAACGTCGCAGAGTCGTTCAATGCGTGGATCAAGGAAGCGCACCACCTCCCGGTCACGGAAATGGTCGACTCAATCAGGTAATATTGACCCGCGACTAGATAGCTTTACTGTTTTTGGGATACTCTTTAGTATCGTAGATAACTCTTTACTATCGGGCTTAACGCTTTACTATCAGACGGAACGCTTTAGTATCCTGTATAACACTTTAGTATCGTAGCTAACGCTTTAGTATCCGGCTAAAGTCTTTAATATTCTGCATAACGCTTTAGTATCCTGCATAACTCTTTAGTATCCTGCTTAACGCTTTAGTATCCTGCATAACTCTTCTCCACAAGCTTGATTATCTTTTACAATCGTTTACTGTTCGCAGGTACAAACTCATGAATATGATGTATTCCAGGCGCGAGCATGTCCGGCGCTAGGGAACACATCTTTGCCCAGTAATACATCTGAAGCTCGAAGACACAATCGAGTCAAGTCGCTTGCTCGGCGTTGGTCGTTCGGATGGCGAACAATTCCACGATTATTGACCCGGTAGCCTCTGGCGGTCAATTTGCGGACAAGGATATGCTCTTGCAGACGTTGGCAAGTCCATGGAATACCTTGCACGCATCTTGCGCGGCAATCGTGACTTCAAAGGCAAGTGTACATCAATTCGTGGATGACTACTTCACTGTGCAGATGTACGCCAATACGTATGCAGACCATATTTCTCCAGTCCCCGGCCACGATAAGCCAACAGATGCATCCCGCGTCCTCCAGCTACGGCCACCTATTACGAAGAGACAGCCTGGGCGGCCGAGGCGGACAAGAATTGAGTCCCAGGCCTTAGACGTGATAGAGTTGCGGTGCAGCCGCTGCAAAAACACTGGCCACAACCGGAGGACTTGCAACGCAGTAATAGCTGATTAATGAATAGTTGGGTGCTGAATGTAAATATCTGTGATTGATGAATAGTTGGGCGTTGAATGTAAATATCTGTGATTCTAACAATTTTTTAAAGTAGAAAATGTCACATATACATTTATAAAATGTTCACATGATTGATAATAAACACCTGGTCAAAATAGCAAGCACTCAAAATCCTAAAGAGTTAGTCCTCATAGTAAACACTTATAACAAGATATTAAAGTATTACGCCAGATAGTGAACAGTTAATCATGATAGTAAACACTTGGCCTATGATGCTTCTTCAGTTTGTGGTCTCTCCCGTTTCCCCGGTGGAGTTGTTCGATCAATCATCGACAATTATGCGTGACATACTCGGTAGTAGACGTGGAACCTCAGAGCGATTCAGGCGAATATTTTCACCATTCAATATTTGCTCCATAAACCGCATGACATAAACGGGGCAGTCTACACTGTCCTCTTTCTGTTGAGGGCAGTCCCGGTTATGAGAGAGTTCCAACTTGTTTGTTCAGAAGCACTCCCCATACTCGATATTAAGTCCAGATTCGAAAAGTGTCCTCTGCGTTTAAAAAAATTATAGTTAGATCCGAAGGGGAGAATACGAAATATGAAAGTGAGTGACTTACCATTTCCACAGTAGCCCTGTCATATGTCCGGCTGTTGAGAGATGAGTAGTGAATATACTGTCGCTTTTCTTTATCCAAGACAAGGAGATGGAAATGCGTGTCCCGAATGATGGGCATAAGAACAACTTCCAATGAGTGGAAAGATTTGACTGCATCGGCCATCAGTACGAGGGACTCATTTGAGGTGTGGTGCTGTTTCGCGAGTATCAACGCAAAAGGCCTCGTGATGGATCCACGCCTCTTGTATGGGGAAGGTGTCTTCTTCAGTTCTTCCAGCAACATGCAGACGAAGACGTCCATGACATCGTCGGAGACAAGATTTCTTCCCTCGACCAGTGGGTACAAGTGGGCGCGAGTAGTAAAAGCCCATTCATTCTTCCAAACAATTGTGCTACAAGAGAAATCAGAAGGCACATTAAATAAACAGTTGGGTCAAATACTAAGCAGTTATGTTAAATACTAAAGCCTTTTCGCTAATACTAATGTCTTTAGTGTAATACTAAAGACTTCCGTCTAATACTAATGTCTTTAGGGTAATGCTAAAGCCTTTGTGTTAAATAATAAACAGATTAACAAGTATGAACATTGTTCTCACCTGTCTATCAAGCAGTTAATGACTGCTTGCTTCTGTTTGCTGAGCTGCTTGAACCCTGTTGGCCGCTTGTTTCTAGGAATAAAATTTGTTGGCACCGGCGCTACATTTTCTCCAGCGTAGACGGTCGTCTCTGCATCAATCACATTTTCATCGACAGGGGCCTCCTGCACTGCCTCCGGCGGTATGATGGGTTTCAGGATAGCGGCTGTCTTTTCATCGGCTGTGGATACCGCCGGCTTCAGCGATAGCAGGCAAGGGGTCCGCCTCCACTTCTTTGGTAACCACCACGCACTCGACCGCGGCGGGAAGTGGGTCGCCAATGAGTGAATCTCCAATGGCTGGGGTCTGTTCGCCGACAGAGAGATTGTCGACTTCCATAGTGACAGGTTTGGGGCCCGCTTTGGCTTCAATTGTGGCAGGAACCATATCCACAATAACGTGCGGGCCTTCTATGGGAGCTTCGTCGCCAATGGGGATCAACGTCGTTGCATCAGTTGCTGTGGGAGCTTCGTCGCCAATGGGGATCAAAGTCGTTGCATCAGTTGCTGACGCGTTCTTCAATAGCGAAAAAGATTCGATTATTTCGTCGACACTTTTAGTTGGTTCCTCGCCTTCAGTTCTTCTTTCTCAGAGCCGTGGGCTTCCCTCTTCAGGCGGTTGCGGAGCTTTCCTCGTCAGGCCCCTTCTTGACCGCAGTTTGCGGGCGACTGTTGCTTCGGCAATATCCGCCGATGCATCCGGGGATTGTGGGGAGCTTCTTGGCGCCAAAGCAGCTTGCCTTACTTCCTTTGGACGATGGGGCCTGCTGTGGAGATTTTGTCGCTCCTTGCTCCGGAGCCGACTGTTGCTCCCTGGCAAGCAAAATATCTACTTGCCCGCGCATTGTAGAGACCTCGCCAACAGTATCGTGTATCAGCGATGCGCAAGCGCAGCATTATATCGTCGTTGCTTGGGGAAGGGCTCCTCCGACTGGAGGAAGATGGACGAACGGTCGGCGGCTCCACGGCCCTCCGGTGCCGGGATTTTTTCTCATTCCTCTGCTAGCTGCGCGTCTGATCATTTGCAACGCTTGGACCAGCAGCCGTACTAGTTTTCTCTTCCATGGCCATGTCATGGAGTAGCTGAATGTTGGTGAGGGATGCCTCTTCTGCGTTCTCTGGGACGAGGTCCTGAAACTGTGAGACAATATTACAAAAACATTAGTAACACTAAAGCCTTTGTAGGAATACTAAACAATATTACAGAACAATATTACAAAAGTAAAGTAAAATACTAAAGGGTGTAGCCTTATACTAAAGACGTTAACGTAATACTAAAGCCTTTGTAGGAATACTAAAGACTTTAACATCATACTAAAGCGTTTGTACCAATACTAAATACTTTAACATAATAATAAATACTTGGTACGAATACTAAAGTCTTTAACGTAATACTAAAGCCTTTATCACAAAACTAAAGACTTTGAAAAAAACTGAAGATTTTCGCATGCAACTAAAAACTTAAGAGTTGAAACGATGAAGTAAGCTTACCTCTTTCCCCTCGAATGATGCGATCAGTGTCTTTACAGTGGTGGTCTTCTTGCAGTTGGTTTCTCCGTAACATAGAATTCTTGGAGTCCGCCCGAACTCCAGCTTCTTTCCAGCACGGGTTACTTCATAGAACCAGATTATGAGGACGATCGAGCAGCCTCTGAGATAGCCCGTGTTCTTGGGCTTCTTCACAGAACACCTTTCTACTACTCGAGCAGATATCAGTTAGACGTCGTCCATGAGAAATTTATGCACGGCTTGTGCCCATGCATATGTACCCAACGCCTGAAGGTTGTCAGCATAATGTGCACTCCAACTTGGGGCCGTGCAGTTTGTGGTTGGAAAGAGGAAGACACCCATCAAATACACTACTAGCAATTTGACAAAATTTTCCTCCTCGCCTCTCCTATGAACAAGATCCAGAAGAGTGTTCTTCATGCAGTCCCGATTCCTAGAGTAGGCTTTGTCGAGGTATTCTGCCTCGAATGCGGATGGGGCTTTGGGCCGTTTGAAATCCACGGCTGTTCCACTGCAGCGCAGTCCAAGTATTATGGCGACGTCCTCTGGACGGAAAGTCACCAAGCTTTGCCCGATTCTAAATTTTTGAAGGCGAATGTCATAAGCCTGCATGAGTGCGTCGAGAACGACCCTTTCCTGTACTACCCGCTTCATACCAAGCAGGGGAGCAAATGGAGTAGTGTTGATGAGTTGCCTGTGTTTTCGGTTCATAAGTCTGTTCAATTCAGTGAGGCAATCAACCATTGGACCCGTGTAACATCGTCCATTAACCAGATTCTCAGACTTGGTGTGGTTATCTACAACGAAAACGCCAAAATACATACAAACAATTCAGTCATGTGCATTGTTCTAAACAGAAACATAAGATTTTAAACACATAAGGCAAATACTAAACAGATTAGTGTGATTTTAAACACTTTGTTACTGATTTCTAAAACAACAACCCACAATGGAACACATTCAGTAAGTAACATGAGAAAGGATCAAACCCCAAAACCCTAACCCGTAAATCTCCACAATTTGATTACAATACACATGCACAAATTGTATTCTGCTACAGATGATAAGAAAAAGGAAAGAATAAACTCAAAAAAAAAAGAAGCAAACAATAGAATCGAACACCGGCGGCGAATCCCTAATCTCCTCGTAGAAGAAGGTTTAGGGTTGCGTTGCGGTTGATACCTTCTTCGCGAACTCCCGCAGAACTCATCGTATCGTTGCTGGAAGAGAATATGAAGGAAATTTCGGCAGGGTTGACGGTGCGGTCTCAGTGTCTTCGCGTACTTCGTTTCCGTTTTAGGGCTTTTTTCTGAAAGACGGGGATACGAAGAAGGGAAGAGGAGAAGTTGCTCAGGGGGGGCAGATGCGTCATTTCACGCCCGGACGCCACCTTTACGGGCGTAGCAGAAGGCGCCGAACAGCTCATCAACTCCCAGGGGCAGCAGCGTCTTTTCACACGGTTTTTAACACCGTTTGATACTGTTTGGACTAGAAAGTAAATCCCTGTATAAAGGAGGGACTAAAGAGGAATAAGCAAACTTACAGGGATTTTTTAGGGATTTCTCAAATTTGGGGGGACCTTTCATTACTTATCTGTAAGCTATATGTGCAAGCTATGTTACACTGCATGGAGTGTTTTAGAATGCATGAATAGTTGAAGTTTCACTTAACTTCACTTTTTCCTGTTTAATAAACAAGAAACTTTGAAGAAGCAATTACAGGTATATTAGGAATAAGTATGTATCCATTGTATTACATATATTTTGTGAGTTTCATGTTTTTGAACTTTAATAGATTCATTTAGTGCAAGACAAGATGGAAACACCTTCTTAATTCATTAACAAAATGGATAAAGCATTACATTAATTAGGTAACAGTTTAAGTCAAACAAAGTTGGTGGAAATTTTGTGCTAAACAATTGCTACCTTGTTTGCTAAGGTTGTAGGGTCAAAATGCAATTAATAGTCTTGCACCTAAGCATTAATTGCCTTTAAATTGATTAAGATGGAGGAGTAAATGGCTCTTGGTTTTATGATAAGGTGTGGAATGAGTTTCATGAATTTTCGGATAGGAGAATTAATTGAAAGAAATAAAAAGAAAATTTCAAGTAAAATACCTTTTTCTTTCAGTAATTTTCATCCATCTTCACTTAATCAAGCACTGAGGATAATTTTCTATTTCAATCAATCAAACCCTATATAATTTGGCATTAACTTAGGAGAACACCGGCAAGAGAATGTTTAGAGGGTAGTGCGGCCAACGAGACAAGAAGGACAACAACCGGGGTCGAGGTGCGTGAGGTTTTAGGGTTTCGGGAGAGAGAAGAGAACGAATGCAAAGGACTCCACACCTCAAGTGGGGTCACATATTGGAAGTGGGACTTCTGGCGCATAGTTAAAAAATGCAGAAGTCCCACTCCAATTTTTTTCAGAAGTCAACCCTTTTTAAAGTGGGACTTCCAAATTTTGGATATGACTTCCGGGAATCAAACACACAGAAGTGATGAATGTGGGTCTACTTCCGTCACTTCGGTCCCACGCCAGTGAACCATACACCCCCTTAATCAAGCACTAATTTTCTATTTCAATCAATCAAACACTATATATATAATTTGACATTAATCATGAAATTCATATACACTCTCTCCATTAGTGTTAGTGTTAGGATAGGAAATTTGGGAAATAAGCCTTTTATTCTTGGGATTAAGAGTTAAATATCCCTAAAAAAATATTTAAAAATAAAATTTTAATATGAATAAAGAGTTTAATTTTAAGATGATCTAAAAACACCATATAGTGATATTAGTTTATACCCAAAGTCAAAATTGTAAAAAGAAAAAAAAAAAGAACTCCATGTTTTTCATGCTTTCAACAAATTCACCATGTTTATCCCTATCCTCCTTTTTATCTAATTAATATTGAGTTAATATTATGAATTTAATAAACCGTAAATTATAGATGAAGTGAAAATAATGATTTGTTATTTATTTATTTTAAAAAATTGAAAATATAGACCAATTAATTTTCTCCGTCACCTCTCCCTCTAAATTCATGGTTGTCAATTGTGGTCAAGAACATTTACTATCAAACTTAGCATCTCTTCTATTTTTAGTCTCAAAATTACTTGTTTCTAATGTTTCTCCACCCAACCTTTCCTTCTTTCAAACCCTATTCTACCAACCATTTGATTTGAATCCCTCTCCCAACCGTCCAAATTCGGACAACTAGCTCAACTCTTCCTAATTTGGCGGGAAGACCTCTGTTAAATTTAGAAACTTTCAGTTAAACCTCCATCATTCCCCCAAATTATAAATACCCCCACAACAACCCAAACAACATTCATCCTCCTCTCTTTCAACCTTCCTTCCTTTAAAAAAAAACAAAACAAAACAAAAATAAATTTTAAATTTTAAATTTAAAAAAAATGACCACCAAAAACATTCTATCCCTCCTCCTCGTCCTCCTCCTCTCGGCGGCGGTCTCCTCGGCCTCTGGCGCCGCCTTCAACGTCACCCAAATCCTATCCAAATACCCGGACTTCTCCTCCTTCAACGACTTCCTATCCGTCACCGGCCTCGCCGACGAGATCAACAGCCGGCAAACCATAACAGTCCTTGTCGTCGACAACTCAGGCATCGACGCTGTCGCCGGCCGCCCCGTGGACATCGTCAAACGCATCCTCTCTGTCCACGTTATTCTCGACTACTTCGACTCGGCCAAGCTCGAGAAACTCTCCGGCAAGACCGCCCTCCTCACCACTCTCTTCCAGTCCTCTGGTGTCGCCTCTAACAAAGCAGGCTTCCTCAACGTCACCGATATGGACGACAACATGGTCAGCTTCGGCTCTGCCGTCGCCGGCTCTGGCATCGGCGCCAATCTCGTCAAAGAGGTCTTCACCAAGCCCTATGACCTTTCCATCCTCCAAGTCAGTGATATCATCGTCCCTCCCGGGATCGAGAACCTCCAGCCAGGCTCTCAAACCGGCACTCCTCCGGCTGCGGCCTCACCTCCACCCACCACCAATGCACCTCCACCAACCACGACCACCACCACCGCACCACCGCCGAAGACCGGAACCACCACCACCGCCGCCGCACCGGCACCAAAGTCTAGTACCACCACCACCCCAGCCGCACCAGCACCAAAGTCCGGCAGCACCACCACCTCCACTCCCACCACTGCTCCCTCGAAATCTAGCAGCCCGGCCGCCGCACCAACTAAGGAAACAACGGCGTCCCCACCATCCAAGACTGCTCCTGCACCGACAAAGCCAGCCGCTGCGCCTACCACCACCAGCACCACCACCTCGCCGTCGGCGAGCCCATCCTCCGACAATGCTGTTGCTCCCACCGCAGAGACACCTTCAACCACTACAGCGCCTTCGACTTCCACTGAAGCACCAACTAGTGAAGCTCCTCAAGCTTCATCTCCGACGAGCTCCATTGCCGACGGCCCCGCCTCCGACGCCGCTGCTCCTGTCCCCTCTGACTCCGGCTCCAGGCGCCTTGTGGCTGGTGCAACTGCTGCAACCCTAGCTATGGTCGTGATCATAAGCACTTTCTAAGCGATGAATCCAATCCAATGGATGATGTGCTGCTTTTCTTAGGATTTGGTACCATGGAATCCATTTATATCTGAACTCTGAGAACCTATAAATATTCTTCTCTTTTGATTCCCTGGTTCTTATCCTTCATTTAATTTCCTGCCTATCTTCAAATATTTAAACAAGAAGGTAGATCACTCGATCGGTTCATATATATATATATATATATATATATATATATATATATATATATATATATATATATACATCTAAATGTATGTTTTTTTCATTTTTCATACTTCATGCATGGACTTTAATCACTCAATAGAACTATCATCTTGAGAATTATATGAAGGATTTATTAAAAAATATTTAAAAAAAGACTTTGGAAATTCTTGACTATGTATTTGGACATTTGATAAAATAATTATGGATTAAATCTTCTTGCTTTATTTAAGAGCGATATATGGAGATCTATAGAGCGATCATAATCAAGCTGAACAAGATTAAAGGAAATATGGAGCAAATCAAATCAACCAGAATCATCACTCTGATTCCGACGATAATATAGTTATATATGTTTCTATGTTTATAAGGAGGGATATCAATCCTCGGTGATTGATTCTGTTTCCTATTCGAATGAGATTCTACTCAAACGATCGTAAATCTATATATATGATGAATGATAAAGAACAATGCTTTAAATTCTTTACATGATATCAGTCTAGCTGGTTGTTCCACTTCTCTTCTTTCCAATCATTTTCTGACATGGCGTCCTCTATAGCTTCTAGTGAGACTACCTCCCTATCGGCTTCTACTCCTATGGCAAACCTTCAAAGTCTTCTTATTGTGAAGTCAATCACACAGAAAATCTCTTCCAAGTTGGTTGCTTCCAACTATTTAGTTTGAAACATGCAAGTTCTCCATGTTCTCCGATGTCATGGCCTTCTTAATCTTATGCATGGAACTTTGTCACGCCCTTCTGAATCTGAGTTTGATCTAATGTCTTGCTTGGATTGTATCATCCCTTTTCGACGATGTGCTCCTTCAGGACATTCATTGTACCTAGATCTGCCTCTGAAATATGACATACCCTTGAGGTACTTTATGAGACCACAATGCGCAATCGAATCCAAAGCATCAAATGGAAGCTTCATACCCTCACCAAAGGGAGCCACTCTATCGGTGATTATGTTTATCATGCTCGTGCTCTGTCTTGGACTTTCGCTATAACCAGGGACGGATCTAGGATTTTTATTTAGGGAGGGCAAACTAATATTAAATATAAAAAAATATAATGAAACACAAATTCATCAAAAGTTTGTCATATGAGAGTAACATATTACAATTGCTCTCTCTGTGTTTTCATAGTTTGAAAATGATGCATGATTTTTTCATTATCAATACTACAAAATATATCTTTTTCTATATAAGTAATCAAACAATCGTTCATCGAAAAATCTCTCATTCGGTTGCGCAAGAAAGAAAACCTATATAGGTGGAAAAACATGAAAAACAAAAATATTCTAGTAAGCTTTCATCATATAACCAACAAATGGATAAAAACTAGAAAGCATACATTCAAAGAACAATACAATGAAAACATGAAAAATTTCAAAAAAAAAAAATACATACTTGAGAGGCAGAGAAATTGAGAATTTGAGAAGAGGGCGAACTCACACTCGCAGTCGGTGAGTCGCAGGGTTAGAAAAATAAGAATTGGGAAAGGTAAGGGAATTAAACTTTTTAAAATCAATTTCTTCATATAAATTTCTTAGATAATTTTTTAATTGCTTCTGTATAGATTTCATTTTCAAGTTTTAGTGGGGGCAAATTGAAATAGTAAAAAAAATTAAATATTATTTCATTAAAATCAATTTCTTCATATAAGTCCTTAGATAATGTTTTAATTTCTTTTGTATAGATTTCATTTTCTGATTTTAATATGGGCAAATTGAAAAAAGTCATATATATATATATATATATATATATATATATATTATTTTATCATTTCTTAAAATTGAGTGGGGGA
This sequence comes from Dioscorea zingiberensis, assembly GCA_026586065.1. Classification (NCBI taxonomy): domain Eukaryota; kingdom Viridiplantae; phylum Streptophyta; class Magnoliopsida; order Dioscoreales; family Dioscoreaceae; genus Dioscorea; species Dioscorea zingiberensis. The sequence continues at coordinate 17,416,639 of CM048818.1, read as the reverse complement.
AGCTGCCCCCACTGCCCCCACTCTACATCCGTCCCTGGCTATAACCAATGATCTCGTCATAGATGTAGATATAGTTTTTCTCATTTTTGATAGTCTATCGGTTGAATATGATGTTGTGATGGTTGTGATTCATCTCTTCACTACCCTATTTGGACAATGTCACCACTATGTACACTCTTTGATTTTGAGCGTCAGATCTAGACCCTACAGTCGACTTCTCTCTCCTTTGTGGCTCTCTTCACCTCTCGACTTAGTGCAACCCAAATGTCCTTTGGTGGTAATCGCAACAACCAACCCTCACAGGGTCGCGGATCCTCATCCTCTTTGCCTAATCGTTGAGGTCAAAGTACAGCTAGATATATAGACGCAGTGGGTCCTCTCGTTCGGGTCAACCTCAAGCTGCTCCTATTACTGGTGATATATGCTTCATCCATCTATGTGCAAGTGTGACTACCACAACCACATGGCAAATGTAGGTCAAGCTCCCATATCACCCTCTAATTCCGCTCAAGCTCTTGCAAATTTGCATCTTTATAACCACCATGACTCTGCAGAGTATCTTGATACAAGAGCGTCTCATCACATGACCATGGATAGTTCTCTTATAGGATGTATGGTTCTTTATTTGGGCTTAGATCGTGTTCTTGTTGGTGATGACACTGTTAGCTGTATATATATCCATATATGGATATATGTGAGCTGTATGGATAGATACCTATATATATATATATATATATATATATATATATATATATATATATACACACACATGTAAGTATGGTTAATCGTAGATTTGAAGTGATTAATTTTATTCTAACATGGTATCAGAGAGGGTTACTTAACCCTAACCCTAGATTTTCTAGGTTTTACAGTTTCTCTTGCCGTTGTCGACCCTCCTCCCTCGCCTGCTTGCCTCACGCCGAGCCTCGCCACGCACCAGATCTACTCCGAGCGCGTGCCTGCGACTGATCTCCTCCGCTCCTGCACCCACGCCTGCTCTCCTCCTCCGTGCGCCGGTTCCCCTTCTCCACGCCCGCATGCGATCTCCTTTGCAACCTCGCCCACACCAGCTCACCTCCGCACCCCCGTCGGATCTCCTCTCGTCGGCGGCCCGGGCCTGTTTCTTCCCCGTGAAGATCCAATCTCCTCCTCAACGGGATCAGCCGGTCATCTCTTAACTCAAGAGAACAACAGTATCCTCTTCATATATATATATTGAAAAAAAGAAGTGAATAGTGCCCAAAAACAGGAAATTAATGAACGTACCTCTTTAAGTCTTGAAGTTGTTTTCCATGGCCTTTGCACAAGTTCCCTATCTCCAGAAGGCTGATGTGATGCTTAATGGAAAAAATTATAAGGCGTGGTCCTCCACCCTTCGTGTGCTCCTGCGGGGCCTTAATCTCTAGGGTCACATTGATGGTATCCGACCAGCTCCGCTTCCTCCATCTGATGTCTCCGAGGGCTCTACTGTTGCCAGTGAGGTTTCCTCCAAGTCCCAGGATTTGGCCAAGTGGACTGAGGACAACTCTCGCACCATTGCTATCCTCTGTCAATCGTGCGAGCTTCCTACTAGTTTGGTCGTCTGTGATTTTCCTGCGGCCAAGATGATTTGGGATCACTTGTGCACTCTTTACCTTCCCTCCAATCAGGCATTGCGCTACTCTTTGCTGCAGACTCTTACCACTACCTACCAGCGTGACAGCTCTGTCTAGGACTTTTTTGCAGCACTCAGCGACTTATGGCGTCAGTGTGATGAGATGAGCTCATCTTCTTTATCGACCTGTGCTCAGTGTCTCGCCATTGCTCAGGACCGCGACCATCTTCGCATCTATGAGTTTCTCATGCGTCTTTAGCCTAAGTTCGAGGCAGTTCGTGCTTAGCTTCTACATCGGGTTACTCCTCTGTCTGTTAGTGATACCTTGGCCTACGTGCTTGCTGAGAAGACCCGTCTTCAGTCATTAGATATGGTTCCACTGCTTGCTACTCCCACACTATCCTTGCTACTCCCCAGCAGCTATCACCACTTGCCACCAGTCTATTGCTATCCCCGTTAACTCCATTGCTACCTCCTCCGGGTTTTGGTGCACCAGCCCGCCCTATTTCATAGCCTCTAGGTCCGGGATCCGGTGCCCCCTAGCGACGGCCTTCTCGGTGCCACTTCTATCATAATCTTAGTCATGTTCGTGCTGAGTATCGCAAGCTACAGCGGGCTCAGCAGACCGCGCAGCATCGCGTTGCACCAGCCTCATCTTCTACTCCTTCGGCTGGCTCTTTGTCCGCCAAGCAGCTTTTGCAGCTTGTCCAGCAGCTTTCTCGGAGTCGGGTCTCCCCATCCTCGGCCTCTGTCCTCAGTCAGGCTACCTCGAACACCTCCTCTCACCCATCGGTCTCCTCCGTCCCTACAAGTATCTCTAAGTCCTCTTGGTTGCTTAACTCTGGAGCCTCTTTCCACATGACCTATGATACTGCCCACATTCACTCCTGTCAGCCAGTTTCCTCCGACCTTCGTGTCATTATTGCTAATGGCACCACCCTTCCCATCACCAGCTATAGCCTTTTACATACCACTCACTTTCACCTTCCCGATGTCACCTATGTACCCCAGCTGTCTATGAATCTTATCTCCGTCAGCCAGCTCGCTTCCCATGGCTATCTTGTTATTTTTGATGAGTTTGTGTGTCGTATACAGGATCGTCTTACAGGGACCCTCATTGGAGCTGGACATCGCCATAGTGGGGTGTATGTGCTCAATCACCTTCGCCTTCCGTCATCCTCTCTGTCCCCGGCTGCCTCTAACTATTGTCTCCCTTTGTCTCCTAGTCTCCCCTCTGTTGGCTTCCACCAGTGGCATCATCGTCTTGGACATCCTAGTGGCTCTCGTCTCTCCTTTCTAATCCGCCAGGGTGTATTAGGTCGTGTTTCGGTTGATCGTTCTCATTCATGTTCGGGTTGCAAGCTTGCCAAACAGCTACAACTCCCTTATCGTTCTAGTGAGTCTCGGTCTTCCTCCCTTTTTGAGTTAGTTCATTATGATGTCTGGGGTCCCGCACCTTTTGTCTCTAAGGGCGGGAATCATTATTATGTTATCTTTATTGATGATTTCTCTCATTACACTTGACTTTATTTTATGCGCTCTCGTTCTGAGTTCTTTCAGATTTATGTTGCTTTCTCTACTATAATGCGCACCTAGTTCTCTGTCTCCATTCACACTTTTTCATTCCGATTTAGGGGAAGTATCTTTCTCACGAGTTTTGTGCTCTTCTTACCTCCCATGGAACTTTTCCCCAGCTCTCCTGTCTTGGTGCTTATGCACAAAATGGAACTACAGAAAGAAAACATCGTCATATCATTGAGACTGGTTGTACCCTTCTTATTGCCTCCCATGTTCCACCCACTTCTGGGCTGAGGCTGTCTCCACTACTATCTATCGCATCAACCTTCAACCCTCCTCTTTTCTTCAGGGTCGCAGCCCCGGCGAGTGTGTTTTGTCTCGCCCTCCACGCTATGCTCACCTACGTGTGTTTGGTTTCCTGTGTTATGTTCTTCTTTTGCCTCGTGAGCGGACTAAGCTTTCTGCTCAGTCTGTTCCCTATGTCTTCCTTGGTTATAGTCCTGAGCACAAGGGCTATTGATGTTACGATCCTGCAGCGCATCGCATTCGTATCTCGCGCGATGTCACATTTGTTGAGGATCATCCTTTCTTTGTCCCCTCTGCCTCCTCCTCTCCTCACTCCTCCACTACAACGGCTGATGTCTAGTTCCTCATTGTGTCACCACCACCTATCTTACCACCTCCTGTGTTACCACCACCATCTCTCCCTTCCCCGCCTCCGTCTGGCTCTCCGTCTCACACCTCCTCACCTCCACCTGTGTCTCTGCTGTCTGATCTCCCTGTCCAGGTTCCTATCTCCGACCTTCCTTATCATTATGTTCGTCGCTCTCGCCCTCCTCCTGAGCCTTTACCCCCGGTGCCTCCGGCTTCCTCTAGCGAGTGTTCTGTGGATGATCCTCCCGCACGCCGATATCCCCTTTGTGATCGCCATCCACCCGACTGCCTCAACCTTGCTTCTCGGCTACTTGATCTTCCCCTTCCTTCTTCCAATGGCCCTACAGAGCCGGCTTCTTACCGTGAGGCTGTTCAGATACTTGAGTGGTAGGCTGCTATGTCCGCTTAGTTGGAGGCTCTTGAGCGCACTTCTACTTGAGACCTGGTTCCCCTTTCTCTTGGTGCGGTTCCTATCACTTGCAAATGGGTCTATAAGGTCAAAACTCAAAACTCGCTCTGATGGTTCTCTGGAGAGGTACAAGGCTCGGCTTGTGGCCCGTGGTTTTCAACAGGAGCAAGGCAGAGCCTATGATGAGACTTTTGCTCCCGTGGCTGATATGACTACCATTCGAGCTCTTATTGTTGTCACTGTCGTTCGCCGTCGGTCTCTCTTTTATCTTGACGTGAAGAATGCCTTTCTTTACGATGACCTTCAGTAGGAGGTGTACATACTTCCTCCCCCAGGCCTCTCATCTCCTTCTAGCCTTGTATTTCGCCTACATCGGGCCCTCTATGGTCTCAAACAGGCACCCCGAGCCTGGTTTGAGCACTTCAGTTCCGCTGTAAAGACCGCTGGTTTTCAACCGAGTCCGCATGATCCGGCTTAGTTTGTGCACTCCTCCTCTCATGGCCAGACTCTTTTGTTGCTCTATGTGGATGATATGATTATCGCCAGTGATGACCCTGCTTATGTGGAGTTTGTCAAGCATCACCTTCAACAACATTTTCAGATGACTGATCTAGGCCGCTTGAGTTATTTTTTGGGCATCGAGGTCACTTCTACTTCTGATGGATTTCAGCTCTCCCAGCAGCGTTACACTTCTGATCTTCTGGCTCGGGCCGCTCTCTTTGACTCCCGCACCGCGGCCACTCCTATGGAGCTTCATCTTCAGTTGCGTCTTGGTGAGGGAACTCCCTTGCCCGATCCGACTCGTTACCGCCACTTAGTTGGGAGCCTAGTCTACCTTACCATCACCTGGCTTGACATTGCCTATGTTGTTCGTGTTTTGAGTCAATTTATTAGTGCGCCTACTTCTGTTCACTATGGTCATCTGTTGCGGCTCTTGCGCTACCTCCGGGGGACTCAGTCCCGTGGTCTCTTTTTCTCCAATAGCAGCTCCCTGCAGCTTCGTGTCTACTCTGATGCTACCTGGGCTAGTGATCCGGCTGATTGTCGCTCTGTTACTGGTTTCTGTTTGTTCTTAGGCTCCTCTCTCCTTGCATGGAACTCCAAGAAGCAGACATGTGTTTCTTGGTCCAGCACCGAAGCCGAGCTCCGCGCTATGGATTTGAAGTGATTAATTTTATTCTAACAGGTACATGACTTAATATCCCTTCTATTAGCAAGGTATTTTACCTAATTCTCTCAATTTGGAAAAAGTTCTTATTGTGCCCAAGCTGCAAAAGAATTTATTAAGTGTCTTTTGCTTTACTTAAAATAATTTGTATTGTTTTATATTTTACCCGTGGGATTTTGCTGTTAAGGACTTACAGAGTGGGAAGACCCTGATGGATGGGCCTAGGACAGGGGATCTTTATCAAGTCTCTCCTACAGAACGGCTGCCCAATTAGCTCCTCTTAGTTTATTGCATAATAAATCTGACGTCAATCTTTGGCAACTGCCGCTTGGGGCATCCATCTTCTCAAGTCTTGAAGTCCTTGGCACCTTCTCTTAGTTTATCAAGTTCTTTAAATAAGCATGTGTGTGACAGCTGTTAGCTCAGCAAATCATCTAAATTGACCTTTACACGCCGTACCACTTATTCTACTACTCCTTTTCACACATTACATAGTGACATTTGGGGTCCCTCCCCAATTTCTTCACTTGATGATTTTTGCTATTATTTGGTTATTGTTGATGAATGTTAATCTTGCTTTACATAGGTGTTCCCTCTTCGCTACAAATCTAAAGTAGTTGATATTTTTATTACTTTTATTAATTTTATTTAGTGTCAACACAATGCACTCGTCAAAGTTGTTCAAACAGATGGAGGTGGAGAGTATTTGGGCTTTGTTATATAGTCATTCTTCAAATTTGAAGGCATCTCACATATCATGTCTTGCCCTGGTACACACGAGCAAAATGGATTTGTTGAGCGCAAGCATCGTCATATTGTGGAAACATGACTCACTCTGCTTGCTCACACCAATCTATCCAAGGACTATTGGCAATTAATTTACCTTCTCTAAAGCCGTCTACCTTATCAATTGGCTTTCCTCCAAGACTCTACTTGGTCACTCGCCTAACGAAGCTTTATTTGAAACCAGACAGTCTTATTTTCATCTTAAAGTTTTTTGGTGTATCTGTTATCCTTATCTACAGACCTTTGGACGGGGTAAATTGGACTTCAAAAGTGTACGATGTATATTCCTTGGTTACAGTGATCGATACAAGGGATATATTGTTGTCTTGAGCCAGCCTCAAGCCGACTCTATGTTTTGCGACATGTGTCATTTGATGAGGAATCATTCATTTCAATCATTCAACCACTGCCCCACATTCCACGGGCATCTAAGGTCTTATTGGAAATCACACTTTGTCTTTTTCCTAACTCTTTGCTTTGTGGTTTGACGGCTCCTATTGACACTCACTCAACTACCTCAGGTTCCGTCTCCCCCGACTTTATGTCTCCTTCCTTGTCGGATACAGCTACAACTATCGATCCACTACCGTTGCCAAGTCTACCCAATGGTGTGCCATAGCTGACCAACTCATATCCTCTCTTAGCTGCCTAGTTTACCTTTGGCATCATCTTCTACCTTATCGTACACCGCCGCCGCTCCACTGACTCCGACGACCAATCTTCATTCAATGATCACTCGGTCCCGTCATGGAACTCAACAGTCTAAGGCATGGTATGTCACTAGGTACCATCTTCCCCATCCTTGCTGCCACTCAATCTCTTCCTCCAGAATCTCGCTCGTATAAGGCAACTGCTAGTGATCTGCATTGGGTTGGAGCCATGGATGATGACTATTAAGCCCTACTGTAACACCCTTATCCTTTTCAGGACCTAGGTATCACACCAGCCAGGCCTAGGGGATGAACCCTAAACCTAAGGCTGTAAACTGCTAATTAATTAAATAACAAGTAACTACCGAAGATAATAAGCAAACATATTATAACATAATCTTCAAACTCTAAATACTGTTTAGTACATCATCAAATAGAATATTGTCTCAGATGTAGTCGTCTCAAATACAACATTATCAAACTTAACATAAATACTAGACGCGAGAGTCAGAGCCACCTGCAGGACGCCTCCACTAAACTCGCGATCAGAGAACCTTCTATATGGTCTCCTGTCTATCGCCTGCAATCACAATGTAAAGAGAAAAGGGGCTGAGCTACTGGAGCTCAGTGAGTTGGGAACATATCTGTCGGGTATAAATTGTACTCGTATAATAAAATAAAACTGTAAATCTGACGTATAAAATAGGAAATACAGAATTTAAATACTGGAATCTGAACTAAATACTGAGCAAGTAAATGTTGATCAATGTATTCTCTTTAATATGCATCTCTGATTTTCTTTTTCTCTGTCTTGTGAATTATCTATAAAACCGACATTCCCCCTGGATAATCTGTACCTGTGCCTTCTCTCTCTCCGAGATAAACTCAATCTCTAGAAGGCGAGGAATGCAGAATAATCTGATAAACACAAGACTAATTCTCTGACTACACATCTACTTCAATACTGTATGACCAGCGACCAACGAGTATATCTGATACACGAGGTTGACTATATATACGTACACTAAGCATCCGAAAGGATGGAAAGGGGGTTTTGATTTTATAAAATGGAAGTGTTTTAAAAACAGATAGTTCGGTATTAAAATCAGAATTTAAATCACCCCTCTCCTAACCTAGTGCCGTACTCTCTGACTCTACACGAGCCACCACTGGTCCATACAAGCATATAAATAAAGTGTAATCTATCTGTTTGTATATCTGTTTCTCTTTTCTGTTACTGAATACTGTGCATGAAATGATTTTACAAAACTCTAGAAATTTTCATAAAACTCCTAGTTCATGCTCTTCAAAACTGAAATCTATACTGTATAAAAATACGATAAATCAACAAAACTGTACAGCTAGTTCCCCACACCTAAGTATGGTCCGAGCTTAAGTCTGTCTCGGTCCTTCGGCAGCGGGGGACTTGCCTTTGCCCTTTCCTGATAATTGAAATATGAAATCTATAAATACGGGAACCGTATTTTTGACTCGTATTCTAATTTAACTTCAATAAAACATGGTAAAGACATGCAACTATCACATGCTCGCCTTTCTCCACACTTCTAACAAATCATCACTTAATTCCCACTTTCCTAAACTTAATAAGTAGTATATTACGCAAGAATGAAGATGATTACTTGGCTAAGCATGGAGGCATTAACTAGTTCTCAATTTAACTCCTAACTCTTATAGATTTTCAAGAAAAATCGGGCAGACCTCCTCTATTTGTAGGGCTCCTGAATTACTACAATCATTCACACATGACTACTTTAATTTAAAGTCTATAATACAAGGCAACATCTAGCAACTTCCAGCCCTAATATATGAACATCATCAACCATCTTCAACCTTAAAATCATGAACTCAATTAGGGCTTTTCCCCCAATAATTCCTTCAATTATCTAGTTAATAGTAAGGTATTCCCAAAGAAGCTCACAACGGAGGAAATGGGGGCTGAAGTGGCTCGAGCTCACTGTTGAGCTACGGCACCGCGATGAGAAGTCGGAGTAGCCGTGGAGTCAAGCGCGAGATAGGCCTCGAAGCCGGGCCGCGGCTCATGCGGAGTCACGGAAACTCCTGAGGGAAGACCTCGACGGGCGGCGGCGTGGAAAGCTCGCGAGGCGCGCGCGGTGAAGGGGCGGGTGGTCGCTGCCGGCTCGCGGGTGGTCCTCGGGCGGCGGATTAGGGGGACGGGCTGACCGGTGGTGAGACCTCGCCGGTGGAGAGCGTGGGTAAAGGCACGAGCGAAGGTAGGGTTGAATAAGGGAAAAGCTTTCTCTGAACTAGATCGAGAGAGAGAGAGTAAAGATGAGAACTTGTGTTCTCTCTCTCTATCTTCTCATATATATAACTTATATAATTGCACTATTTCCCTTATGATATTATATTACTTAATTAACTTATTAAAATATCTTATCTCTTAAAAAGTAATTGATTAAATAGAATTATCTTCTAAATATCCTCCACTACAAGCCGAACGACTTTTCGTCGATCCTATCTTCTTACTGTGCCATCACGAGGGCGACTAATGATATTCTCTGACTTGTCTCTATCTCAGACCAGATCCGGGAATCCCGGGTCAAACGACCCAGTGACACGGGCTAACTGTAGCATCACGGGTCGTCTCTTCTGTCGACCCAGATCCGTGTTTCTCGGCTTTTGACTCGGCCGGATCTACTTTATCAGGACTCTAACCTTTGTCCAATATTCCTACTTAATTAATCTGAATTAATTAATATTTAATTAATCTCTGGTTTAATTAATCGAATATTGCCGACCATCCACCTCCAACTATTCCGTCTAACTCTGGCCTGGCCCAATAAGGCCTTCTCTCGGCCCTATAGTTGCGAGGCTAGATTTCAGTCCATTAATTTCTTATTCCCTTTTTACTTTGAGGTAAATAATGATTAAATCTAATTTTAAGTTAATTAACCTCATTTAAAATTTCAAAAATTTACTGAATTTTACTTAGGAAATTTTGGGATGTTACACCTACTCCGCAACAAGACCTGGTCATTGGTTCCAACTTATCGGCCCATGAATATTATTGGTCGCAAGTGGGTTTGTCCGATCAAATTATCCGCAGGTGGATCTATTGAGTGCTATAAGGCCCAATTAGTGGCCAAAGGCGACAATTAACGTCCTGGGTTTGACTATGATGAAACGTTCGGTCATATGGTAAAACCTGGAACCATTCAACTTGTTCTCTCTCTAGCAGACTCTCTTGGTTGCCCTCTCTATCAACTTGATGTTAAAATGCCTTTCTTCAAGGGACTTACAAGAAACTGACTACCTCTAACAACTACCGGGTTTTGTTGATTCTGCACATTCTTCCCATATATGTAAGTTGCACAAGGCCCTTTATGGCTTCAAGTAGGCCCCACGTACATATATGATACAACAAGTTTACTTCCTATCTTCTTCAACTTGGCTTTTAGGGATGCCCCTCTGATATGTCCTCCTTTATTTGGCATCGTGGGCTGCATACGGTCCTTCTTCTCATCTACGTCAATAATCCTATTCTTACTAGAAGTGATGCCACTCTTATTCAACATTTTATCTCTCGTCTCTCTCAGACATTTGATATGAAGGATTTAGGCTCCCTTCACTTCTTCCTCGGCATGCAAGTCCATCGAAACTTCTATTCGCTTCTGCTTTCTCAAAAATCGTTATACACTATAGTTACTTGAGAAGTTGGACCTCTATGGTTGTAAGCCTATCACTAGTCCCCTTGTTGCTGGTCTACACCTCTCAGCCCATGGCTTTGCTCTTCTTCCCGACCCAACTCTCATTGTCAACAAGTATCTTACTTTCAGTCAACATGATATTGCCTTTGCCGTAATTCATGTATGTCAATATATGCACAAGCCCATTATGCCCATCTTGAGGCTGTAAAGCAAATCTTTTGATATATTAAGGGAATCATCTCACTTGGCCTCTCCTTCCAGTCTAACCCGCCTCTCTCATTGCGAGCCTTTTCAAATCTCGATTGGGCTGGTAGCCCGGATAGTCTCCACCACAGGTTTTGCTATATTTCTTGGACCTAACTTAGTCTCATTGGGTGCTAAGAAATAGTTCACGGTCTCTTATTCTAGCTCGAAAGTGGAATATCGGGATCTAGCTTCTAGTATTAGAGAAGTCATTTGGTTCCTCCACCTCCTTCGATGTTTGTGAGTCTCCCTTGTTGCTCCTTTAGCTCTTTGTTGTGACAATTCTAGTGTTCTTCATATGTCCTAGAACTCTGTCTTTTACAGTCGCACTAAATATATCGATATTGATATTCACTTTATTCAGGAGCATGTCCTTAATTGTAAAATTCGGTTAGCCCATATACTTGGTTCTCATCAAATTGCCAATGTTTTCACCAAGTCACTTCCACGTTCTTGTTTTGATGCTCTTCATGACAAACTCATGGTTAAGGAAGTCCCTCCCTGAGTTTGAGAGGGGATATGAGGAATATCAATTAATGAAGATCTACAGAGTGATCCTAACCAAGCCGAATGAGATTAAAAGAAATATGGGGTGAACCAAATCAATCAGAATCATCACTTGTGATTCAGATGCTAATATAGTTATATATGTTTCCACATAAGGAGGGATATCAATCCTCTGTGATTGATTTAGAATTATCACTATGTTTCTATATAAGAAGGGATATCAATCTTTCGTAATTGATTCAATTTACTATTTGAACGAGATTGTAATCCCACCAAATCTATAAAATATAAATAAATATACTTAGATTAATGAAATAAAAAACAACCCTTTCAATTCTTCACATTATTAGTTATTTATTTTTAATAGTTATATAATTTTTAAATAAAAAAATAAAAAGACACGAGAAAGTACTAGTGAATCAGTGATATAGAATTCAAATGCAGAAGATTTGTATATACAAATTTCCATAGTATACGGTTTCATTTATGACATTGTTCTTAATTGTTACATTGAAGACAATTTGTTAAATGACTAAAAGATTATATAAAAATATTTATAACATATTTCAACAACAATATTTTTAGTTTAGTATATATATATATATATATATATATATATATATATATATATATATATATATAAACCATATTTCATTAAAAGCATAAGATAGTTGTTACTGTTCATTATGTTATTATTCATGTAAGATTTGTATAATTAATATATTGAATTCATAAACATTACAACATAAATTACCTCTGAACAACAATTAAAATTCAATTGAATGGTAGGTTATATCATATCAAACTTTTATTTCTCAAAATATTTTTTGTTTAATATTGTAGAGTTGCAAAGGATAGCAGTTTGAGTCAAAATGAGTTAAACTAAATCTTGGTTGACCGCAATCAAGAAATTTTTTTTAATATAGTAGTATTTGGTTGAATGTAATCCAAATACATATATTTTCAGTTACAATATATTTATAGATATCTGATTTTCAAAATACAACATATACAAATCTGATGTTTAATTAGATATAATTGAAAATTTATATTATAAAATTTTGTGTTTGGTTCGAAGGATTTGAAATTTTGGATTTAAAAAATTAGAGAATAAATTCAAAATTTTGTATTTTCAGATAACGTCCTGTGAGAGTAAATCTAAATTCTGGATTTCGGATTACTCTCGATTTAGACGTAATTCAAAATCCTATTTGATATTTTCAAATATATTGAGTTTTGAAATCTCTCAAACCAAACATTAGATTTTAAAAACCCGGTATTTTGAATTACATGTAACCCAAAATCCTGAAATCTCTCAAACCAAACATTAGATTTTAAAAACCCGGTATTTTGAATTACATCCGAAAAAACATGATGTGCATAATAAACATAACATCAAATGATGCTCTTAAAAATTCAAAAAATACTTGAAATAATAGTGAAGTAGAATTGAAATGAAATAAACAAATTTATTTTACAAATTGATAACAAATGTTTTTCATTTTTTAACCTCTTCTCACGTGAAGGATAATATGTTCATTTGCCACAAATGAATAATTAAGAAATAAATACGTATAATGTGTAATAATAAAATGAAAACAATAAATATATTTCAATATATCTTTTTATGTTTATATAACAATGCTGAATTTAGAACTCCTGGCACAATCTTTTTTTAAAAGCACAAATCATGGTTTATTTCAATCCAAATCCAATTTGTTGCTTCATTTAGTTCATTTTAAAAGATTGGGTTCAATGTTTATAGTCTAGATTTATATAAAACTAAATATATTGGAATATTTTATCTAAAGTGCTTAATTAAGACCACATAATAAAAAATATTTTAACAAAATCTACATACCTTTTTAGTGCAAAGATTTTAAATTTTAAATATTTATTTTTAAAATTTAAAAAAATGTTTATTTATATTCTTTAACATCATGGTTTCACTGTGGCAAAATAGAAGAGGATTATTATTTTAAAATCCACATGCCTTTTTTATGAATTAATTTTTAAAATTTTTAAAAATTTTGATTTTTTTTTTATTTCCTTTAATTTTCTCTTGTTATAATGAAGGATATGTGTGCAATTTATTTCTCTTTCAAACATGTGCACTAATTACAAATTATGGTCTAACATGTCATCTTAATATTTTTAAAACAAATATATGTTTTTTTGAATATTAATGAAATAACATCTTTTTCAAGTGCTTAGTTTTAAATTTTAACATGTTTTTCAAAATTTCAAAAGTAATATCATCTTTACTTAATTATAGAGATTGAACTATATGTAAAAGGGTTGAGCTGAATTAGGTCAATTGGATTGGATTTCTTAAATATTTACGATTTGCAATTATAACTGAAATCACATTGGATTAATAAGAGTATTTGCCATTTGGTAATGGTTGACTTATGCATGGCATAATTTTCTATAGAATTCATGGTTGACTTTTCATAATTAATTTTTGTAATTATATAAAATTAAATTATAAGCAGAAATTCATTTACAGGGATCAAATAATCAGTTAATTCAGTCAATTGTGTAATTTAATTAATAAGAAAATCAATAATTATTTTTTTAGTATATTTTTTGATTTAATTCTAACAAGGGTGTTTTAAAAAAATTAATCAGGAGTTGAGTAGAAGTTAGGTGGTTTGACCGGTCGAGTTTGGTAGGCGTTGTTGATCCAGATCAACAAGTTAAAAAGGTAAGTTCTTCGTGCACCGGAAATCTCACCGAAAATTGTTACACATTCTAACTCGTGGCTCGTGATCAACTCTGACTCGCTGGTACTTGGTAGCAGCCACTAAAGTCTAACGCTGAAGTAGTTCGATAGTAGGTCCTTTCGTCCGGTGCATTTAGGATAAGAAAATTAGAAATCACGCACGATATGATAAGAGTCCAACGCTGCCCTCTCTTTCACCCTATAGTCGTCGACGACTTCCGAGCGGGCGAGATCGGCGGGGGTGCCTCGGGATCGGGTCGTGGAGAGAGATCGACGGCCGGAACAAGTACTCGGCGGCGATGAAGCTCTCGGCGCTGGATCTCGTGACGGCGACCCTCACCGGCGGCGAGGGGATCCCGCTGGAGGCTGTTGGGAGAGAGCGGGTTCTCGCGATGCTCGCCACTGCTGTGGCGCTGCTGATCGGCTTTGTTGCTCTCCTCTTTTGGCGCCGCTCTGCCGGTCAGAAGCAGAATCGGCCGGCGGAGCCGATGAAGCCCCTCGTCGTCCGGGACGAGGCCGAGGATGTCGACGATGGGAAGAAGCGTGTCACTATCTTCTTTGGCACCCAGACCGGCACCGCCGAGGGCTTTGCCAAGGTTTAGATCGCGCGGAACAAACTCTTTGCTCGTATTCTTTGAGAGCAACAATTGTTTTTTTTTTTTTGAGATTTATTGCTATTATTTTTTTTCTAATGAGCAGGCGTTGGCGGAGGAGGCGAGAGCTAGGTACGAGAAGGCAACTTTCAAAATCGTCGATCTGGTAGTGATTTTTTGTTTGTTTGTTTGTTTGTTGTTGTTGTGCAAGTTTTCGGCTTTGGATTGATGATCGGGGATGTCTGGTTCTTTACAGGATGATTACGCGGCGGATGATGATGAATATGAAGAGAAGATGAAGAAGGAGACCCTTGCTCTGTTCTTCCTAGCAACGTCAGTTGGGAGAAACTATAGATATACATATGCAAATGCCTAGTTTTTTTCCCCTAATTTTAGTATTTTTTTTTTGTGTGTGTGTAAATTAATAGCTATGGAGATGGTGAACCCACTGATAATGCCGCTAGATTCTATAAATGGTTTACTGAGGTTTGAGATAATGGCAATTGATCAAGTTTTCATATTTGACAATTCTTACATTGGATTTCTGATCAAATGTTTGATATCTATGCATTTTAGGGAAAAGAGAGAGGAGTTTGGCTCCAGAATCTTCAGTATACTGTGTTTGGTCTTGGCAACAGGCAGTATGAGCATTTCAACAAGGTTGCTTGCTGTAGATTTTTAATGTGTAGTATTTGGATTGTGATAAAGTTGATAATTTGTTGTGATTGTTTATGTGACATTTGTCTGTGGGAATGAAATGCAGGTGGCAAAAGTGGTTGATGAGATTCTTTCTGATCAGGGTATATTCCTTGGAAGACATGTTTATGTTTGCATGCGTCATATATTTCAGCCCAATCAGTATGTGTAGCTTTTTTAGAATGTAGCCAATGCAACAAAATGTAGGAAGGTCTACCCCATGTTCTTGATATGTTTCTTTCCCACTAGAGGCATGCCTGGTAAATGGTTAACTGTAATTAGCTTTCTATGGAGGTACGACAGAGTGTGAGCATTATTCTTTCCTTCCATGATATATCACCAGATATTTTCTCCATATAAAAGCTCAAATATATGCTATACCAACTTTTGCAATTGCAAAAGGGATGAAATACCATAAAAGGTGGGCAGGGTCCAATCCATAATCTTTTCATATATCTTCACTCAATAGGAAAATGAAAGTTGGATGACAACACTCTTGTGTATTTGTTGAAACTTTGCAGGTTGGCAATATTTATTCAGTCATCATATGATGACTATTTCCTCATTAGATGCTCACCCAAAATAGTAAAAGAAATTTGTATTATGTTTTATCATTAGTAAAGCTTCATGTTTTCTTGCTTGTTCAGCAGTAGTTTCTTCTTTGAAATTCCAGTTGTTGTGTTGTGGTTACACCATCATCATTCTGCTGGCCAACTTCAATTATATTAAATCTTACTTTTTCCTTGCTGTGACAGGTGGCAAGCGTCTTGTTCCTGTAGGGCTTGGAGATGATGATCAATGCATTGAGGATGACTTCAATGCATGGTAAGAAGAACTCATTCTATCTGATATTATTAAATACTGGAATGTGTCATTATACTAGAATATTATATTATGGCTTGTATCACCATTTTCTTCTTTGGTTTTTAGGAAAGAACTTGTATGGCCAGAATTGGACCAGTTACTCCGGAATGAAGATGATGCATCTGGTGCATCTACCCCTTACACAGCTGTTATACCTGAATATCGTGTTGTGTTTATTGATTCTACTGAAGCATCATATTTGGAGAAGAATTGGAGTCTTGCCAACGGGCATTCTGTTCATGATATCCAACATCCATGCAGGTAGTTAAGATTGGTATGCATTTATGATCCTGGAGATGTTTATATGTCAGTCAGAGTTAAAGAGCTAACATTTGTTATTTGGATTTTAAAGAGCTAATGTTGCTGTAAAGCGAGAACTTCACACACCAGCTTCGGATCGGTCATGCATTCATTTGGAGTTTGACATTGCTGGGACTGGACTAGGGTATGTGCCCTCATTTGTTCATTCATAAGCAATTTGCAGACTTTGGTTATAGTTATCTTTTCATTGATGACCAGTATATTGAACGATCTTGGTATCAACGGATTATACCATGTGAGCTCTAGTATTTCAATAGCAAACAGATTTTACAAAAAAAATTTGTTAGTACTTTCAAGTTGTGGAAAATTTTCATTTAATTTTAGCCATTTTAGATCAATAGGCTCCAACTTACATTTTTGAAGTGAAATTCTTAGTCCTGCTTTTAATGGTTGTCATTTTCCCTTTTCTTTATGGTTTCTTGAGATAAGTTTGCTCTGTTAATTGATATACTTTTGCTACATATCTTAGCAAATTCAGTGTAATGTTATCTTTTGCTAGCTTTTGTACTATGACGGTAGTTTTTTCTAGTTGGGAAAGACTTTGGTCTGGTTTTTATGATTAGTCTATACACTGAAATTCTTAGTCCTGCTTTTAATGGTTGTCATTTTCCCTTTTCTTTATGGTTTCTTGAGATAAGTTTGCTCTGTTAATTGATATACTTTTGCTACATATCTTAGCAAATTCAGTGTAATGTTATCTTTTGCTAGCTTTTGTACTATGACGGTAGTTTTTTCTAGTTGGGAAAGACTTTGGTCTGGTTTTTATGATTAGTCTATACAATACACCAATGAAAGGGTTATGCATAGAAAAAAACAAAGAAGAAAATAATCGCCTTCAACACCATTTTCATGCTCCTTGTTGTTTCTTGCATATCATATGCCTGTTGGCTGCCTTCATGGTCAAACAATTTCTAGGTAGACCCAAGTGTTTTTCATTCCTGAGTCTGAAACTCTTGTAATTGTGATTGCTCTCTTGTTTACATATAAAATCGTGCCCTTTATGTTTTTTGCCGCTGTTTGATAGCTCTGTGGTGGTTAATGTTGAATTTTGTAAAATTAGATTATGGTATGATTTTATTTTTTTCCTGAAGATGTACTTCTGGAACGTGTAATGAGGATGGAAAATGATTGCAAAAAAATTTGTAGAAACAATAAATGCGTCCAAAAAGTTATTTATTTTAACAGAAAGAGGCTTAATAACTCTTATCATATATAATTTGCTGTCATTTCATATATGCTTACTATGATCAAATATATCAATAAAGGATACTTCAATAATTTATTGCCAACTGCGAACAAACTTACTTCAAAAAGGATAACAATTTCAAGGCTGGTCAGACCAAAGCATTTGTGGAAATGGTCCTTTGGCAACTTTATTTTAGCAGTCATGTTTTTATATAATTGTTTAATCAATAAACATAGCTGTATCAATTGTCAAATGATCGATGTTGCTCATCATGTAGACCACTTTGCTGACAGGTATGAAACAGGAGACCATGTTGGTGTATTCTCAGAAAATTGCATTGAGACCGTGGAAGAGGCTGAAAGGCTTTTAGGGTATTCATCAGACACTTTCTTTTCCATTCATGCCAATCAGGAGGATGGCTCCCCACGCAGTGGTGGCTCCTTGGCACCTCCTTTCCCATCTCCATGTACTTTGAGAACTGCACTTTCCCGATATGCCGACCTTCTGAGTTCACCTAAAAAGGTTGGATTTTCTAATTTCTTGTCTAATTTCACTAACCTTCTCTGTAACTTACCTGCAACTATTATCAAGATATTTTTCATGATAATTTGTGTGCCTATGTGCTCTCAATGCATCTCTCAGGCTGCGCTACTTGCTTTAGCTGCTCATGCTTCCGATCCCAGTGAAGCTGAACGCCTAAAATTTCTAGCTTCCCCTGCTGGGAAGGTTGGTACATGGCATATTGATTATGATAAATTTAATTATTTATTGTCAATTTCTATATTGAGATTTTTTTTTCCATATTTATGGTGTTGATTCAGGATGAATATTCTCAATGGATAGTAGCGAGTCAGAGGAGCCTTCTGGAAGTTATGGCTGAATTTCCTTCTGCAAAACCACCTCTTGGTGTTTTCTTTGCAGCTATATCTCCTCGTTTGCAGCCTAGATATTATTCTATATCATCTTCTCCAAAGTAAACATTCTATTGTACAATATTTTCCCCACCTTTAGTTCTGATTTTATTTCTTTCATCTCATTGTGAGAATTCTATTTATGTTACAGGATGGCACCTTCTAGAATTCATGTAACATGTGCATTAGTGTATGGACCAACACCAACAGGAAGGATTCACAAAGGAGTCTGTTCAACTTGGATGAAGGTATGTTTTTTAACACACCAATTAAGTGTTTATCATTGATATCTTACATGGGAATATGTTTATTGAGTTTCTGGGTCTCTACTTAACTGGCAATTGTTTCACATGCATTTATGTTGCTGTATACTCTCAACTAGCTTCAAGAAAATTCTAGGATCTGGTTTCAAGATGCTTCTGTCCTCTCAATCTTGTGTTTGTTTGTCATGTATCTGCATTTTAAGTTCAGTCGGCATATCAGTTCTGATTGAGCTGGTAAGATTGAATCTTAAGTAAGAAAAATGCATTTAACCTGATTTCAAACTCCTGGATGCGCTCTGAGAAGCTTGTATGCATTTTATTCACTTGGGCATGAGTTAATTGTATTTGTCAATTAATTGCTAATTGAATCCGAATATCCTTCTTTTATGTTTATATCATAATCCTACAAAATTTTTGTGCCTAAAACTGGAACTCTGTTTTAAACAGCATGCAGTTCCCTATGAGGAAAGTCAGGATTGTAGTTGGGCTCCCATCTTTGTGAGGCAATCGAATTTTAAACTTCCTGCGGATACAAGTGTTCCAATTATCATGATTGGCCCGGGCACAGGGTTAGCACCTTTCAGGGGCTTCTTGCAGGTACACTGCGAACCAATTTATTGCTAAATGTGAATTTCTGAGAGAGTACATTGTTTTATTATATTCATTTGCACATGCCTTCTCAGGAAAGATTGGCAATGAAGAAGTCTGGGATAGAACTTGGCCATGCTATTCTCTTCTTTGGGTGTAGGAACAGGAAAATGGCGAGTAATTTTTATTTTTGTCCCCAAATGATACATTTAAAAATTTTCTGGTTTGACTCGTGGTGCCTTCTAAATACAATTTATAATTAACTTGGAGAAGCACTTTCTAATACTTGTGCAGGACTTCATCTACGAGGATGAATTGAACAATTTTGTTGAGACAGGTGCACTCTCTGAGCTGATTGTTGCCTTCTCTCGTGAGGGTCCAACCAAGGATTATGTGCAGCATAAGATGGTCGAGAAGGTGATTAAAAATAATAATACTGTTCATTTCTGGTCTATTTAATCCTTGCACAGGATATGCATGCTCGAGCATCTATCACGCGTGGCTATTTATTTGTTCCTAACTTGATACTAATAATGAGGCAATTTTCAGGCATCTGAATTGTGGAACATCATCTCGAAGGGTGGTTATATTTATGTATGTGGTGATGCTAAGGGGATGGCTAGAGACGTCCACAGAGTTCTTCATACCATTGCCCAACAGCAGGTAAGTTCAAACCATTCAGAAGCTCTTGAATTTCATCCTAAAATCCACTGTTCTAGTTCGCTTACATGCTCCAAAAAACTGCCTACAAATATTTGTTTACTTATCCAAAACTTCTTGATTTAAAAGTAGAGAGTTCAAGATCTTATGTTCTATCCTTGATTCCAAGAAAATGCTATATAAATTCATTGTCTCAGGGATCACTGGATAACTCCAAGGCCGAGAGCATGGTCAAGAGTCTCCAAATGGATGGGAGATATCTTCGTGATGTCTGGTAATCTCCTCTGCTCAAGGAATCACCCGAATGAGGTTGAGAACCCTTGACATTGTTTTATTGTGGGACCTTGCAAGGGAATCTGGTTCCACTCCTGAGGTCTCTTCTTTGCACCTCATGTTTTGTTGTTAGATTATATGCACCATTCTTTCGACAGTCTAACAAGAATCTCCAATGTAATATAATCCGAAAATGTATTATCTTTGCGATTAGCGCCATTCATCGAGAGAATAAAACCGATATTTTTAGATGGGTTTCCTGAGATTTGTGGAATACATTCTACGGACTTGAAACATTATGTATAAACAGATCAAGCTGCTTATTATTGAATTATATTTTGTTATGTCTTGTTATGTTTGTTCTTACCTTTTTGACATGAAAATGTGTATGTACTCGATAATATTGGGTGTCATTGAAAATTTTATTTGGAGCCCTTTGCTAAATAGTTTCTGATTGAGTTAAGTCATATATCCCTCTATCATAAGACAGTCAAAAAATAACATTTTTATTCTCCTGAAGATGGTATGTGATTGTGTTCATACTCCCTTGGATTAATGGTCTCTTAGTTAATTAAAGACCGTTTGAATTGGCTTATGAAAAAAACTGCTCTTTTTTCAGTTTGATTGAACTTTTGAAAAAAAGATTTTTCAGATGGATGGTCTATGTTTTGGATATGTTACTTCAGAAATATTTTTATAATTGAGAAGTTTTGATAATTGTATCATCTCAAAACCCAAAACTTGTCTTTTTTTTGTTTTGTTTTTAAAAGGGTGTTTAAGTAATTAATATTTTTCAAAACAGCTTTTTTAGAACAGTTTTTTTAAAAAAAATTACAAATCACTAGTTTATAAAAAAAAATTGTTTTCAGTTTTTTTTTTTTTACAGTTTTTGTTTATCCAAAAAAATCAATACAAACGGTTTTTTTCCAAAAGTTAATTTATATAAATAAAAAACTGATCCAAACAGGCCCTTAGTTTGCACAAAAAAAAAACTTAAAATACTTATAGCTATTTTATTCAAATTCCCTATGATTTTAGCCAAAGGGTATTAATTATAAATTTTTTGCTATGTACCCCTAAATATATATAATTTAAAAGAGTATCCATTTATTAGATCCTTTGGGATTCCTCAACCCCACTAATGGAAAACATTTGTTTACTTGTATATACAACTATAATATTTCTATTTATTGAAAAAAAAAATACTGTAGTAAGGGGGTTTTTTTTTACAATTTTTGTGAATCAGAAGCAAAGTTTTTTTTAAATTAATCTTCTAACCCAACATCTTTATAAGTTAATTATTCTTCTAGCCTTATCTTCGCAAGAAGGACAAAGGAACTCAACCCAAAACCCATCTTCTAGTATCTTCCAATGGGTGACAAAATGTCCACTTGAAGATTTTTGCCAAAAATGGAGCTATTGGTCCAATCCCATATTGAGCATTGACTCCACCTTATCCACTCCATTTGGCTTACATATTTACAAACACCACCACTCCATTCCCCTTTGCATGCCCCTCTCTATATATACACATACTCATTCCTATCAAACAGTAGCTACTAGCTACAGACACAAACACAGACATAGATTGTAAGACTTAGTTTGAGAAATGTCAGGTGTGTGGGTATTCAGAAATGGTGTAGTAAGACTGAGAGAAAACCCGGCTGGCAATGCGCTGGGATATCGCCGGAAGGCCTTGGCTTACATACCGACGAATGAAGTGATTGTCTCCCACGAGATGCTCGAAAATAAGCTGGCAGAGTTAGGGTGGGAGAGGTACCACAGTGATAGCACTGTGCTCTTGCAATTCCATAAGAATAACTCTGTGCATCTTATTTCAGTGCCCAGGGACTTCACTAGGCTCACTTCTGTGCATATGTATGACATTGTTGTCAAGACCCGCAATGTGTTTGAAGTTAGGGATGTTCGATAGGAGAGCTTCAGTGGTGTGTGGTTTGAACCCCCAATTGCTTTTTTTAGAGGAAATGACCGGCCAGCCAACTTTTCTCTGAAAGTTGGTTCATGCGTTCATTTCATCTATGTGTGCTTTGGTTAATTTTCTCACATATTTAGGTGTTCTTATTAGTAATAAAAGTTTATTTTATTTTTGTTTTTTCTTCTCATTGATCTAAGTTGGATTAAGGTAGAAAGACCGCAAAAAAGTGAGATTGTTTTAATTTGTGGGAATTATTGCGAAATTTATTCATGAGCAATGGTGATGTTAACTTACGAACTAAAAAGTGGTTGATGTAAAACAGAAAGAACATGGGTTGGTTTTACTGAGAATGAGATAAGCCTTATGATTTAGTATACCAACAGAAACCAAACTCATCAACTTTCACAAAATAAAATTGGTTAGTCCATTGCCTCTCACAAAAAAAAAAAAAAAAAAAAAGTTGACAGTTCAAATCATACATGTTTCAGTGATTTATCCATATTTATTTTATATATATATATATATATATAATAGTGATATTGTGTGGCCAGCTGGAATACTGTTTATTTTTGGTCGGCCACCCATTTGGACCCCTGGAGGATTTTTGAAAGCATGGATGGAAAGATCTGCTCAAAATAAGCAAAGTGTCGATTTTCATACAATGATTTGGTACGCTTTGGTCCCACTTAATAATTGAAATTCGGACCGCTCGCATTCCTATAGTTTTGATCCCTTAAGATGAAGGCCTCTGAGTTTTCAAATCGTATGAAAATTAATGACTAACTTATTTTTCAATGATCTTTCCATCCGCATTTAAAAATTGAAACATCCTGCAGGAATGAACAGGCGACAGGAAATTATAAATTTCCTACCATATATCAGTATATATATATATATATATATATATATATATATATATATATATAACCAAACTCCTTGTCAGCTAGCACCTCTCAAGACCAAAAGGCTACCAAAAAAAAACAAAAACAAAATTCATTAGAATATATATATTTTTTCTTTAATAACCTTAGTTTTATTAAGATATTAATTTGGAGTAGATTAATCAAACAGGATCACCAAGATGGTGTTCTTAGAAAAATTGTATGTACCACCTAGTTACATTCAAACGGCATATTAAAAACAGATGCTTTGTTCTCTATTCCAATTATTTTAATTTCTAAAGAGGTTTTATTTCAAAATAAACCAAGTGCTATCTTTATCCTAATCAAAATTAAGTAAAATTAAGTAAAAACAGCTTTCATTTCTTGGTTTTTTTTTAAAGTTTGGTAGTTTCATATAGCTATACAGAGTTCTAGTAAACAAACTCATAAGCAATAATTTCAGTAATCAAGCAATTCAATTCCTTTTGGTTAGCAAGCTTAGCAAGGTCCTACTGCAGAACTCCACAAAACAGTCATTGAATCCCTACATAATGAGTTTTTATTATTATTATTATTAGTATTCATTATTTCTTTGTTTATTTATTGTCAATCTTTGATGCTTTTTCAGGCTTGCAGATCAGAATCATATGTAGCAATCCTACTTTCAGATCCCAAGAAAAAGGAAATACTAATGTCCAACAAAATGTGGTCCAATCTTACAGAAAGGCTAGATATTTTTTTTTTTGTTTTTGTCACTACACATTCCCAACCACACAAATAGAACTTGGAGATTTTCAGTGTGATTTCCTGGATAGACTTAGCTGGTGTTGTTCAGTGTAGAAAAAGAAAAGGAATTCATGACAGGCCTGACAGAAATATAAGATATCATATCCTGAAAAAAAGATCCTTTCCATAATGGAGACTGAGACTGAAGAGTTGCAGTGACAGCAAATGATTTGATATGCAATGGCAGGATTAGGAGAGTAACTACATTGAGTTATGTTGTTGGATTTGATACATAGAGGGAGTAGATCTTCATTTCTAGCATAAATCCACCATAAGCACCAAGCAAAAGGTGGTTATAGAAATAAGAGTTATCTGTTCAAACGAAAGCAACTGAAAATCATGTAGCTGTTAGGCAGGGGAGGCCACGCAAGGAGATTGGTGGAAAATGAACAATAACCTGTTCACTCAGCTTCAGCATCTTCAATCTCTTCATCCTCTGGTACACCCCGGAGGTACAGGACATTGTTACACCTGAAAAGAGGGAATTAAGAATAGGATTTGAGTTTTGTGAATGAATTCAGAGAATTTTGCTCTTAGGCCTCATCTTGAATTCTAGCTAATTACCTGATCAGTATTTCTCCAAGATTTCCTGTGAATTGTCCATCAATGTATTCTTCAGAATTGGCCAACTGAAACAAGGGCAGTGTGACTGTTAGCATGAATGAGCAGATGGAATAGGGGCAAAAATATGAACTTTAACAAGTATACTTATAAAAACACAGTTTCCGCACTACTTTGGAGTTGAGAATAGTACCTGCAAGTTCATGTAGGAGTCCACAGAAACTAGATAGCCTGAACATGGGAAACAAAACAACACCATATAAATATAAACTAATTATAATTTAGACATATTTGAACTCAATTGATGATGATAATCCATAAAAGACCTTTGTATTCCATTCCCCACTTCAGTTTCACAATCACAGGCTTCCCAGTCAAATTGTTCAGGAAAGGTTTCGGATTTACAGGAACAGTCTGAAAAACCAATTCAATTTCGTTAGAAATTATGAGAAAAAGTGTGGATGATGAAGTTGGATAATGTAGCCCAACAGTTTTGCAGTAGATTGCAATATGATTCATGTTAGAGTTGATGCATCTCTTGCAACAAGGAAGCATTGATGATGCACAATCTAGAGAAAACTTGACAACTTGCATTCAAAGCATTGATGTGCATTCAATAGAAACTAGAAGTCTAGCTAATGCTTCCCCTGTAAACTGGAGGCCACACAGTATGTTGCATGCAGGAAAACTGCGCAAATGGAAGCTGACGATAATGTGATTACCAATGACAAGTTAAGATAAATACTGACCTTTCAGTGAATCTAAAATAAAGAATAGCTCAAAACTAGGTGAGACAACTCAGATTGTCGGGCATTAAATGGGTTGGGTCAAACTGTATACACTAGGAGAACTTGTTTGACATGAACACGACATGATTAACTAAACGGATAATAAATACAATCACAACATGATTAATATAAAGTTGATATCAGACAAAATGATGACACAATTAATAAACCATCAGATTTAATTTGTACATGATAAAACATGCATACACATAAATAAACACATTAGAAAACAAATAAGTATATATATAAATTTCATTATATACTACAAAATAACAAATATATATTATACACATTTACAACCAAATTAATATCATTCAAAAATTTTAAAATTATTATTATTAAATAATAAATATATAATAAGATATTTAAATCTAAAAGGATTAAATGATTTATAAACAAGCTAGACAGATCAACCCAATTGTGACGTGAATACATACCAGTCATAAATGGGTTAACAATATTTGACATGAAACATGATTATAACAAATCCAAACCCACTTAACTCTATGAGCACTAATGGGTAGTGTTACAAATTGCCATCCCTACCCAAACCTGGCCATGAAGATGAAAGCTCCTATTGTTAAATCAAGTTAAAGCTGTTAGATTTTTCTACAAGCTTATATACTTAGATCAAAGGCCTAGTGAGAAATGATGACCTAATGATCTTACCTGAATTTAGTAAATAGGATATGAGTGTGAAAATTTTACTAGATAACTTACTGACCGCTATGGATTTTATTTTTGGAGATGATGGATTAGTGGTTCATGTTTGCAAGCACACCCAAAAATGATAACCCAAGGAAAACAATATGTATGTATGAGTTACACACAATGTTTTTTCATATTCAATGCACATTGATATAAATCTAGAAGTACAACAGAAGAGAGTACAATGGAAAACTGATACTATATCATTTATTTGAAATAAGTACATCACTCATAAAAAAATCTACAAATACACAATGAACTTCCTATGCTAAATTGCCAGTGCGCCTTTGAAATTTATTCAGTGCATAACCACACAACGCAAGAACAGAGCAGGACTAAATGAAGCAAACAAAAAAAGTTAAAATCATTACTGATCTCTCTTAAGCACAACACAGACTACTAACAAAATATCGCCGAAATCATCAACCAAACTACTTTAGTTCTATGACACAATTGATAAAACTAAAGTTTTCACTAAAAGAAAGGTTTTGAGCATAAACTGTATGATTCCCAAAAAGCATATAACCTAAAATGCAGAGAGAATTCAACTAGTGCAGAGAATTTTGCAAATCCTATAATGAATCCATATGAAGGTGATGAACAACCAACATAAAGGAAATCGGAATAAAAAACATCCCTAGTAGGATTAAACAAATGCTTGACAATCCAAAAAAACAAAGAAAGTTCTTCTAAATGCTATATTAACTGCTTAAACATTCAACATGAATGCTACACAAAAAGGACCACAAAGTGAGACCATATTGAAATTTGCTAGCAAAAATGCTGAGAATTCCTCATCTGTGTAGCACGGTACATGCTTAACAACATCTACCAAAGATATCACATAGAGCACATTCAAAAACATAAAACTAAACAACCGTTCTAATGTAACTGAAAGATGCGATGGTCGAATTGTTGGCCATCCTAAAGCATTTGCATGTTAGTAAATTTCAATGATAGTTGTTGAAAGAATATAATCAAAAGAGCCCATGAGATATAATGCGAACTTCCGAGAATTTTAAAGTAGCTGTTGAATCTTTAACTTTGTAAATGCACAGTTTACAGCAATAAGGATCATTTTCTAAAACTTTTTATATTTGTACTACCAGTCTCGTCAGCTAAGTTGATTGTGCGCCTAGAAATTCTAAAGGAAACATGAATCACAATACCAAAAGCTCATTCAAGAGTGGCAAATTAACAAGTGTATGGCCCTTTGGTGATTCAACACAATCTAAATGAGACTTTAATGAGGTGGCACGAAGAAAAAAGATTACAGATACAATGCTTCCTTAGAGTTTAGGAACTTGATCATAGAAAACATACAGAGATCCCTCTTGCGTTGAATTTGAGATCGAAACATCTAGGGCTTTCAATTGAATTAGGGTTAAGTGCTCGACACCTAACGCTATTTCACTTCAAAGAAAATCAGAGAGAACGGATCCTAAGAATGAAGAGAGAAAGGGAAAGGCACTTACCGCCATTGGAGAGCAACCCAAGCTTCGACAAGGAACGAGAGAGAGAGAGGGGCACGGAGGCTAGGGTTTAGCGAGAGGTTTGAGTCGCTACGACGGATCGGGTTTGACCTAAACCCGACCCGATAAAGAATCTGATCCGGATCTAATAGTAGACCCGCGGGACTAAACGGGTCGGATCTGGATCCTATATTTCCCATTTTTACATTTTTTAAAATAGGGGTTTTAACCTACATATCCATTTTAAAAATAGCTGATTATCTATTTACCCCCTGAAAAATGAGGTTATTAACACACTTTGAAATAAGTTATTTAACCAATTTTTACATATTTTTAACTGGGGTTTTTAATAAATGAGTTTTTAGATTCTGTTTGTAATTTTGAAAATGAATATTGTGAATACTATTAAAAAAAATTACCTATTATGTGGGTTTTTATCTATTTTATATAATTTTTCGTAGACTTATATGTGAAATAATAAATTGGAACTTAGGGTTTACATTATTTTATGTAATTTATATTTATATTAGGGCTTTATAAGCAACATTTCTATAACTATTGAGTATTAATTTGTCCTTTTTTTCCATTATTTCATGTAATTTTTAGAAGGGAAAATTTCAAAAAAAAATGTGGTTTCACCTATTTGCAAAAAAACAAAAGAAAGTGGTTTTTTTTTCCTTTTTAAAACATGTGGTTTCACCGATTTGCAAAAAAAGAAAAAACGTTAACCTCTACTAACATGGCAGGGGTATTTTCATCAAATCACATAAATTATAAATGATTAAACCCTAATACTAATTTTAACCCTAATCATAATCTAATTAACTAATTAATTAAAACCAAACCCTAATAAACTAAACCCTAATATATCCTCTCTCTCTCTCTCCCGTTGTCGCGTGTGACAGCCTCCGCCCCTCTTCATCTTCTTCCTCTCTTTCTCCCTCCGCCGTGGGTATAATCAGATTTTAGTACATGAGTTTATGGTTTGCAGCTCAGTGGTTTATGCTTTTCTATGTTTTAGATTTTTTTTTTTTAAATGCTTTTGAAGAATGAGAAATTTTAAGGTTTGTTTGGATTGAGGTGAGATGGAGGAAAAGAAAAGGAAAAGAAAGGAAATTAATTACCTTTTGGTCTTATCACTCATCTTCATTGATGCGGGAATTAGGGTTTGGAGGAAGAAGACGAGAGTAAAGAGAGAAGGGAAGAGAAGAGAAGAGAAGAGCAAGAAGGAACGATTTCATTCACTGAATCTAAAACTACCTACGAAATCAGGTTTTGTTACAATATAAAGGGGCAGAGAAATAAGCTACGGTTGAGATTAGATCTCTCAACCTCTCAAGGATGAACCTGGATGGATGGCCTACATTTGTGTTAAGTAGCTGGGGACCACTCCTAACAGCTGGGCAAATGAGAAACCGCCACGTTGCAAGCCTTCCCCTCCTGACCAATGAGACGAATATGCCCAAACGGTCTCAACGAACTCCAACCGGCCTCAACCGGCCTCAATCACAAGAGTTGTAGCTTCTCATTTCATCATCCTCGAAGCCTGCAGCTTGTCTATGAACCTTCTTCTAACTTTCTTCGGGGCCTTCATTGTTATGTTTCTTGGTTTTCACACAACAATACTCCCCCGCTGAGCTCCCTTGTCCTCAAGGGAAACTTGGGAATCGGTTTTGGATATCTTCAGCAATTTCCCATGTAGCATCTGAGGGAAGTGAGTTTTCCCAATGTATCAGCCATTGGGTTGTGGCTTTGTTGTCCCTCTTTACCATTCTTCTGTTCAAAATTGCGAGGGGCTTTATTATTGCAGCTGAAGGTGAGGACAATGGAAGATTTGATGCTATTTGATTGTCTGCTAGGGATTTCTTGAGTAATGAGACATGGAAAACTGGATGAATTGAGGATGAGGGGGGTAATTCTAACTTGTAAGCCACCTCGCCTATTATGCTCAGTATTTTGTAGGGACCATAGTACTTAGCTGCCAATTTTGGACATTCCCTGGAAACTACTGAATTCTGGAGATTTGATTATAGCTTCAAATAAACCATATCTCCTACTGCAAAGGTTCTTTCAGTTCTGTGTTGATTAGCTTGTTTGATCATTCTCTGTTGAGCTTTGGAAAGCTGCTATTTGAGGACCTGAATTACTGTTTCCCAGTCGTGTACATGTGCATCAACAGAAGCCACTGCTGCATCCTTGGGAAAGTATGAAAGATGGATGGGTGGGGTTACCCCATACAATGCCTGGAAGGGAGTCATTTTGGTGGTAGTGTGGTAAGAGGTGTTGTACCAAAATTCAGCAAGTGATAACCATGAGCACCAACTTCTGGGAAAATCTCCTACCATGCATCTCAAATAACTACCCAAACACCTATTGACTACCTCAGTTTGGCCATCAGTTTGGGGGTGGTAAGCTGTTGAGTGTTTGAGTGTAACCCCTTGCAGTTTGAAGAATTCCTTCCAAAAGGCACTTAAGAATACAGGGTCTCTGTCACTGATAATTGAGTTGGGAAATCCATGCAATTTGTAGATATTATCTATGTATAGTTGTGCCACTGCTGCTGCTGTGTATGGGTGTGACAAAGGTATGAAATGTGCATACTTTGTTAATCTATCCACCACTACCAAAATAACATCTTTCCCTTTAGATTTGGGAAGTCCCTCAATAAAGTCCATAGTAACATCTGTGAAGACAGATTGGGGAAGAGGTAAGGGTTGTAGTATACCAGGAGAGGCCACATTTTCTACCTTATATCTCTGACAGACTCCACATTGTTTGATGAAGTCCTTTACTGCCTTCCATAATCCTTTCCAATAGAAAACTGCAGCCATCCTTTGATAAGTTGCTTGCATTCCTGAGTGCCCCCCCATGGCATTGCTGTGGAAAAAAATGTAACAATTCTTTCGTCAGTTCTGGATCAGATCCAACAACCAATTTGCCTTACTTAAGTAATTGATTTTGGGTCCATGCAAAGTTGTGATAGGTTTGTCCTTCCTGCGGAATCTGGATAACCTCTTAGAGATGAGTGTCCTTCAACCATGAATCTCTGATCTTATCCATCAATTCAGTGGATACAGTGGATAAAACATGGAGCATAGGATCAGGAATATGGACCCTGGATAGAGCATCTGCTGCAGTATTTATTTTCCCTGGTTTATATTGAATCTCATAATCAAAAGACATCAGTTTGGATAACCATGTGTACTGGCTTGGGGTAGTTGCCTTTTGCTCTAACAGATATTTCAATGGTTGATGATCTGTTTTTATAACAAAATGCCTCCCCATAAGATATTGCTCCCACTTCTTAACTGCAAATAAGATTGCAAACATCTCTCTCTTATAAACTGGCTGGGTCTGATGTCTAGGAGAGAGCATTTTACTGATGAAGGCTATGGGATGCCCATTTTGCAGCAATTTAACCCCAATACCCCAGATAGATGCATTTGTTTCCACTACTAGCTCTTGATTGAAGTTGGGTAATGATAAAACCGGTGTTGTGGTTAAGGCATGCTTGATTCTATCAAAGGATTCCTGAGAAGATTGATTCCATTGGAATTTTTCTGTTTTCTTGAGCAGAGAGTACAGGGGATTGGTGAGCAAAGCATAATTCTTAATAAATCTTTTGTAATATCCTGCCAAACCCAAAAATTCTCTCAATTACTTGATTGTAACAGGAATTGGCCAGTCCCTCACTGCCTGAATTTTTTTTGGATCAGTCGATACCCCATCTTTGGTAATGATGTGCCCCAAGTATTCAACTGATGCTTGAGCAAAACTGCATTTGCTCAATTTAGCAAACATGGTATGCCTGATTAATATTTGTAGTACCTCATCCAAGTGTATGGTGTGCTGCTTCAAGTCTGAACTGTATATCAGGATGTCATCAAAGAAGACCAAGACAAATTTTCTCAAAAAAGGGTTTAAAGATCTCATTCATGAGGCTTTGGAATGTGGAAGGAGCATTAGTGAGGCCAAAGGGCATAACCTTGAATTCAAAGTGTCCCATGTGATTCCTGAAAGCTGTTTTGTGGATATCTTCGGGATGCATTCTAATTTGATGGTAGCCAGCCCTCAAGTCTAATTTAGAGAAAATTGTTGCCCCATTGAGTTCATCTAGCAGCCAGTGATGCGGGAATTAGGGTTAGGAGGAAGAAGACGAGAGTAAAGAGAGAAGGGAAGAGAAGAGAAGAGCAAGAAGGAACGATTTCATTCACGAATCCAAAACTGCCTACGAAATCAGGTTCTGTTACAATATAAAGGGGCAGAGAAATAAGCTACGGTTGAGATTAGATCTCTCAGCCTCTCAAGGATGAATGGTGGATGACGGTCTGTTGTTAAGTAATTGGGGACCACTCCTAACAGTTGGGCAAATGAGAAACCGCCATGTTGCAAGCCTTCCCCTCCTGACCAATGAGACGAATATGCCCAAACGGTCTCAACGAACTCCAACTGGCCTCAACCGACTCTGAACCGCGCATGTAGCTTCTACTGTTCATCATCCCTGAGCCTGCTTCAGTTGTCTATGAACCTTCTTCTAACTTTCTTCGGGGCCTTCATTGTTATGTTTCCTGGTTTTCACACAACATTCATTTAGCTCCCTGATGTCAAGGTGCTTCTTTTACTTAATTTTGTTTGTTTGAGATTGTTTTGAACTTTCTAGCTGATTTCTAGATTGTCAAACTTTTGGTATTTGTTGAAGAAAAACGAAGGAAAGTAGGGGAAACAATGAAAATCTCAAAAATGGATAAGAAAAGAAAGGAAGCATGGTGATAAAGTTGCTTCTTTTCATCAATATCTTTCTCCCTTGATTTAAACATATCTTTGGAACATTACACTAGTTTGTATATTTTAAGATGATAATCTGATAATGCTAGTGCTTGTCATTTCTTGCTGTTAGGATCTGTTGATCCGGCCACTTGTAGATGAAGAAGATGAAGAGGGGCGGAGGCTGTCACCCGCGGCGGCGGGAAAGAGAGAGGATAGATTAGGGTTTAGTTTATTAGGGTTTGATTTTAATTAATTAGTTAATTAGATTATGATTAGCGTTAACATTAGTATTAGGGTTTAATCAATTATAATTTATGTGATTTGACAAAAATATCCCTGCCACATTAGCAGGGATTAATGTCGGTCACGGTTTTTCCTATTTTTGCAAATCGGTGAAACCATAGGTTTTAAAGCGAAAAAAAAACACTTTCTTTTTTTTGCAAATCGGTGAAACTATATAGTTTTTTTTATGAAATTTTCGCTTTTTAGAATCTTAAGGTTTTATATGCCAAAAAAATAATGAGTACTTGAGTAGTGACCATCAACCTAGGTTTTTTTAAACTATTTTAGGTAATTTTTCATACATTAGGGTATTTTGTGAAAAATGCAATAACTAGAGTATATATTATGTATTTTTTTTAATAATCTTAGTTATTTAAAAATTCAATAATCAATCATAATTAACTTTTATTTTTCATTTTGTA
Source organism: Dioscorea zingiberensis (assembly GCA_026586065.1). Taxonomy (NCBI): domain Eukaryota; kingdom Viridiplantae; phylum Streptophyta; class Magnoliopsida; order Dioscoreales; family Dioscoreaceae; genus Dioscorea; species Dioscorea zingiberensis. The sequence continues at coordinate 17,383,738 of CM048818.1, read as the reverse complement.
TATTTTTTTAATTTTAGCAACTTATATAAAACCTCAATACTTCAAATCAATTTAAATAATGAAAACCTAGGGTTTTTTTTTTCATATATATATATGTGCACATGTTGAAAATTCATTTAGATATTCTTTGAAATTATTTTAGAAATTTTTACTTATCATGTCACCCTCCCATTTTTCAATAATACCCCATTGATCCACTATTTTATTTTTATTCTATTTGCAACACACTGCGTTAGTTTTCCCAATTAAAGGCATTGAATATTTCTTAAAACTTATTTAAAAATTAAGTAAAAGAGAAAAATATCCTTTTCTAGGTTGATATTTACCGGTGACTAATAAACAATTGAAAATAATCTTAAAGTTGTTATAATTAAATTATGATTTTATTAAAAGAGTTACAAGTAAATTTATGTTTAATTTTATAAACAAAGTAAATATGGGATTAACCTATATATTTTTTTAATTTTAATGACATGCATAGAAATATTTATAAGATATTTGAAGTACAATAGATTATATTTCATTAAAAATATGTAAAATACATCATAAACTAGAATTAGGTAGATATTATACCCTTTGAGTCATGGTATTACTCACTAAAAATATGAGAAAGTATCCATTGAAAACAATATGATATATAAAAGGCCAAAAGAGTCACTTTATATATATTGTAATATGAAGTTTTATATCTAACCCAGGTTAAAACATATATAAAAGTTTGATCAGGGTAGCAAATAGAAAATCTAAATGTAGTGTTATGAGATATTATTGAAAAATGAGGGGGTGACAAATGATTTGACTATTTTTTAGGTGGCAACAAGTAAAAAACTTTTCTTTTTACAATGATATCAATGAACTCCTACTTTCACTTTAATTAACTCTGTCAACTAATTTATTCAATAACTAATTTTTTTAAGAGTTTTTTACTTGCCACCCCCTCAAAAATAGCCAAATCACTTACCACCCCCTACTTTTCAATAATACCTCATAACCCGTCCTTTATTTTTATTTTTCTTGGCAATCCCTTTTATTAAAGTTTTATATTTAACATGAGTTAAATATAAAACCTAAGGTTATAATATATGTAAATTGACAATTTTACCCTTTTGTTTATAATATTATTTTAAATAATTTTTCTCACCTTTTCTAATTTCAATAATCCTGAAAGATGTATTTTTTTGGTGATAAAATGTATTTATTATTATTAATATTATATTATTATCCTTCTAAAAAATATAATTTTTTAAGGAAAATCTAATTATTTTGTTTTACTTTGAATATTTTATAAATTATTTTTTTTAAAAAATGTATGTTATTAAAAAAATTTAAAAAATATATGTTAATCATATTTTTCTTTATAAATTTATTTGTAGCTCTCTTAATAAACTCATAATTTACTTATAACCCTTTTTTAGAATTTTTTAATTGTTTATTCCTCATAGGTAAATAACAATTGTAAAAGAAGGGGTATTTTATTTTTTAAATATTTTTTTAAAACTATTCAAAACCTTTGGTTGGGATAACTAACTCAAGGGTGGCAAATAAAATAAAAATAAAGGAGGGGTTATGGGATATTATTAAAAACGGAGGGGGTGACAAGTGATTTGACTATTTTTAAGGGGGTGACAAGTAAAAAACTTTAAAATCGTTTATTATGAATTTCCTTGAAATATGAATGAGATCTTGAGTACAACTTGTGAAGTTATTATTATATGTAGCCATGTGGCCGAGCTAGCTAACTTGTATATGCAAACATTGTTCAGAAACCAAGTAATGTACCAAAACTTAGCATTGGTTGTCACTTGTATTCATTATTTTACATAGTTTTCTTGGATTCCAATTCCATGGTTGCAGTGAACTTCAACTTCAACATTTTCAAGCCATTAATTACTCCAAAACATCTTGACTTTTTTTTGTGATTAGATAAGGTTTTTTTATTATTATGATGGATAACCTAATAATTATTTTTAAAAAAAACTTTTTATTATGTTAGATTAGATGAATGTTTCTTCCATTATAAGAGAAAAGTTTTAAAATGGTTAAAATCTAAAAAAAAAAAAAGGTGAGCTTGAATAGAGCTTTATATATTTAAGGTAAAAACTCCAAATTTTATTTTGCAAAGCTGTTCTAATTAAAGGACCAAAAAAGAAAGAAGAAAAACCTAATAATGTCCTTAATTGGAGACTTTATATAGAATTTTCCTAATTTAATTTTACATGTATATATAGCATATAAAATGAAAAGAGGCTTGAGAAACATTACATCCAACTAAACAAGTACTTGCATGGACAAAGTAATACTCTTCAAGGGAGGACAGCATTATAATATTATTGATCACTGTGTAATTAAACATGAAATGAAAGCACATAGACGACGTTCATACAAGTAGTTGGTGATCAATAAGATGATCAACATCCATGCAAGGACATAATGCATTAATGAAGATTACTACCAAGCTAAATATTATTACTATTTTATACTTAGATGAATACATCCAACCAACCCACTTAATGTGGTGGTTAGAGCTTTTTGTTGTGCGAGAGACAAAGGAAACAACTTTGTAGATCTCATTCAATCTATACAATTACTACAACTATAACAACTTGCATTCATTTAGCTTATGGTGAACCCATAAATCTCCATAAGTCTTTGGGCCAACCTTATTAAACCGGTTCCTTTCACAAACAGCACATTCCTTAAAGGCCACTCATCATCGATCGATCACTTACAATAACAAGATCTCAAGAAACAAATACATCACTGGTCTCTAGCTTCGATCCATGGTGTTTTTGACGGCTAGACTTCACCGGAATTATCCGAATCCTCTTTGCAACTCGAACGAAATCTCTGTGAAAAAAAATGAGAGACACAAGTGACCAGTGAAATGTGTACATATATATATTATAAATAGGTTGAAAGTGATGCAATAGATGAAGTACTTACTTCCAATTAAGGTCTCCTGCAAGGAGGAGGTCATCCTCCATGTCTTCATATGCTACAATGTACCCCGGCACGGCGTTAGATAGATCGAGAGTACCATCGAGTCTATTTGCGGTGACAGTGTCATCGGTCTCTATGTCGACAAACATCCGACGAAGAGCTGCGGCAAGGCTCTCGTAGCAGGCATGCTTATGGAGGTGAATACGGTGGCAAATCGATCGCCCTTCGAAGACTACGGTCACTGGAGGAACAACTGAAGCCGCTAAATCATCGTCGAGACCGGAGAGTTTGAGTAGCTTCCTAGGAGTAGTGCAAGTTGGCATGGTGGTGGATGGCATTGCAGTTGCACTAGAACTAGAGTTAGGACGGCGATAGAAGGGGATTGTTGAGCTTGAATGAAGTCCTCCTTTCTGATTCCACCTCCTCTTGAATGCTTCTTGTTGTGAATCTAGCCCGTTCATGGTCGATCTCCTCTTTGTTCCTTCTCTTCTTCTTCTTCTTCTTCTTTTACTACTACTACTAGTACTACTGCTTGAGTTTGCTTGTAAGATATTGAGAGAGAGAGAGAGAGGAAGTTAAGGTGGGAGGTGGTTGTGAGAAACCAAGACTGATAAAACTTGATGCCTAGGGTAATATATAATGAAAGATATGGAGTAAAAGAGTGTGAGCTGTGGTGGTGAGTAGTGTGTCTTTATGGTTAGTGTTTTGGTGGAAGGAGAGAATTAACTACAAAATAGAGAAAGATTAGGGTTAGGGTTAAGGTTTATGTAGGAAAGAGAGGAAAAAGAGAACTTGTGGGGGGTTGCTTGAGAGTGGTAAAGGGAGTGTGGTAGTGGCAAAGTTATTAGTGTTTGATAAAATTAAGAGAGAGAGAGTGTGTGTGTGTGTGTGTTAATTTTAGGGTTTTGAATTTTGATTCTTGTGAAGCGTGGGCTTTCGTGGGAACGACCGCGCTGCGGTCGCCGAACGGCTCGGCGTTTGACTCTCGGGACGGTCCTTGTTCTGTGGGCCCGACCACTCTCTTGTCTTTTTCTTCCCTTTACGTTGTGGTAATAAGTCGGGTTCGGGTTTGGACCCGATTTGCTATTGGATTCGGATCTTCATTTTTTTTTTTTTTTTTTGACAAAGGCGACAAGCACTTCCCAGTCAATGGCGGACAACATGTCGAACGCACGTACCTTCACTTTACGGTCGTGTGGTGTTGAACCTGAGATCTTTCTCAACCAACAACACCCTATGTAAAGAACCCGATATTAATAGGCAAAGAAGCCGTTGGTTTAAAAAACCCTTGTTGTTGGATGATGAAAAGTTTCTCTTAAATTAATATTAATATTTTTATTTATAATTGTTATAAGAGAAAGCTATTTGCCACGACGAAACCGTTGGATGTGCCTCGTGATGGACGTGTTGATGATCCCGAGACACATCCAATGTTTCATGCTACTATTTTGTGTTGTTTTTGTCGGACTGTATAATATCAGTACTCTTGTTATAAGAGAATGCTATTCGTCTCAACGAAACAACACGAAACAGTTGGATGTGCTTCGCGATGGACGTGTTGATGATCCCAAGCCACATCCAATGATTCGTGTCATTGTTTTATGTCATTTTCATCAGACTGTATAACATCACTCTTGTTATAAATGGACATGATGACCATTTATGTTGATAGTTACCGATCTAACTTCTGAAATTCAAAGTATAACAATCAACCAAACCCAAATGCGAATTCATTTTACAAACTTAGGGTAAGGGTTAGGGTTTGGAAGGAGATCAGTGGGAAAGGCATGCAACAAGGATAGACATAGTAGTTGTTGTTTCATCAATCCCAAGTGCTCACATGTTGTTGGCTGTGTTCTCACGCTTGTGCTCTCCCTGTCATGTTACTTTCTTTGGCATCCCTAGACCAACACAACATTCACCAATGCTTCTCCAACATGGTCACTCATACTTACAATACAAGTCTATATATTTATTAATTAAAAAGGGGTGTCACTTTTAAGTTATGGAATAACTATATAAAATAAAGATTTTATATAGAGGAATAGTCTCCTACAATACAAATCTATGAAGTAACATACTTGTAGACATATTATTATTGAAAAATTAATATTTTATTTATAAAGTAAATATTATGATTCAATTAAGTTTTGTTTGAAAAGATGTGTGAAAATAAAAGATATAATCCTCAAAATAGTCCCTCTATTTTAACGAGGTGGCCCTTTTAATCCCTTTAATATAATTTGAACCTTTTATCTCCCCATATTTTTTAAGTTTGGCCCATTAAGTCCCTTTGTCTAACGAGAGCTAAATTTTCCATTAACTTATGATGATGTGGCCTTTTATAATATAAAAATATTATTTTAAAAACAAAAAAAATAATAAGTACTAGTGAGGTGTGACCTCGGTGGAACTTTAGTGTTGGTGGATGGATGGTGTCTCCGAATAAGCGGAGACCTAGGGCTACAGGGGAGTTGACGCTGCTCCAGTAATAGCAGAATAGAGAGAGAAAGATAAAGAGAGAGAGGGACCAGATTGAGAACACCATGAAAGCCTGTATTAGGGTTTGTTACATTTGGGGATGTATGGAAGAGGAGGATGATGTGATACCACTTCTCTTTGTTGCGTTCGAGGAGGTGATAGTGGACTAATGGGTTTGGATCCATTATCATCGTTCGAATCCGAACTCGGTGCTCATTTTATTATTTTTTTATTATTTTCTAATTTTTAAAATAATGTTTTATATTATAAAAAAACCACATCAGCGCAAGTTAACAGGAAATTTAATTCTCGGGGAGATCTTGTGCAACTCCACCAGGTCGTATGAAATTAGCATGCATCCTAGCTCCCGGGACGCTTTCATAGAACTCCAACAATTTCTCCCACTCCTCAAAAGCCCAAAGGAACGGAGTTGATGCTCCCACATCCATAGCAATAGAGGGACTCAATGGACCGAACTCCAAAAATAGGGAGACAAAAAGCTCAAATTATATTAGAGGGACTAAAACGACTATCTCCTTAAAATAGATGGACTATTTTGAAGATTATACCAAAATAAAATAAAAAAAATAGATAAAGTTGAGTTAACTATTTCACTGATCGGTTGGCTTGGATGGGTTGTCATAAAACCTCCATTTTGTGTTATTTATTAATTATTGACAAGTCATATATGTTATATTTTTATAGTTTAATTCATTCTTTTTATTTTCCTGACATGAATAAATATGATTTATTGGTTGTCAGGCTGTTTTTTTTTTTAAATAAATATGGATAAGTTCACATGGTCTAGAAACAAACAATGGAAAAACAAATTAAAGTAGGCAATTTACAATCAAACTACAAAGTAAAAGCACCAACATGTTTGAATAACAATAAACTGGTACTCAAAATACTGATGGTGCAGTTGATATCCATCAAACGCTTTGAACAACACAACACACAGATCTCGTCAGAAATTAAGAACTCACAAACCAATCACTCCCTTTGTTGCTCTGCAGATTAAACAAGGACATACTAGAGATTTTTTTTTTTGGGGAAAAATAGATGAACCACATTCATTAAGATAAATGTAACAGTTTTTAGTAGAACCAAGGTACATATTTAGTGAACTGGGAAAAAGAGATACACTAGTATCTTGACCTTAGAGGGTGTTGAGTACATCACTACTTTGGGTTGACTCTTCCTTTCCAAAGTCCGCGTTAGATGGTAGCTGGGATCCTTTTCTCTAGTGAACTCTAGGTTTCGCTTGACAACATATTCCATTGCTAGTAGCTTTGGCCTCTTTGATGCATGAGTTGAATCGAACCAAGTAAGAGTGAGGAAATCAATATTATGGATTAGTATCATAAAAACACGGCGTATATCATAAAAAAATCTCCTATTTCTTTTCAGTCGTATGCTCTAAGTGATGGCTATTACTTCCAAGTTCCATCCTTCAAGGGCATCTTTCTCCAATTATTTGGAGAGTGTGGCATCCCTTTATAGATATCATCGTTTAGGGTTTGCCATTTAGTCCAACCAGGCTATTAATTAAAGTGGTTCCAGATCACGCTTGTATAGGGGTATTGGATGAGTAGATGCAAAGTAGTCTCTTCTTCTTGGTTACACAATGGCACAAGGGTCTGTCACATCTCCATTTCCTTTGAGCAAGGTTTTTGAGGGTAAGGATTTTGTCATTCCACGTGAAATAAGCGAAGTATTTAACTTTTAAGGGGCATGCTTGCTTCGAAAAGGTAGTTTTGATCTTGTTGCGGGTACCTCCATTAGTATTAAAGTGGTATAGTGATTTTATCGTGAATTGGGTGTTAGGGGTTAGCTTCCATTCTTTACTGTCTTGTATAGTTGTAAAATCCAAGATTTTATGGACTAAATAATTTCTAATTGTTCTTTAATTAATTAAGTTAATTAAAGAAACTCCCCATATTTGGAATTAGATGGATTTTATGTGAAAAGAGGGACTTAATGGGTTAATGCCTGAATTAGGGTTAATTGGGGTTGTTAGGGACCTTTTGGTAATTTCAAAGAAAGTCAAGGACTTAACTGAATGTGTCTCTCTCTGGTGAGGGACCTGCGTGTAACCTACATAAAGGTGAGGGGGTTATGTGCAAAGAGCTCAGCGAAAACCCATAAGGAGTGTGTAAAAGAAACCAACGGTTGAGATTAGATGATCTTGAGAGGGTACGTAAGTTCGAGGCATAGGTTTTGATCCTGGCCTTCCATCCATTTCCTTGATATGAAATAATTTGAGACGTTCATCTCAAAGAAGCATTTAAGTTCGAGGCGAGAGATTTGATCCAAGCCGCTCATCCTCATCACATTAGAAATGATCTGGATCGCCCATCTGAAGATGTTGTTAAGCTCTAGGCAGAGGATCTGATCCAAGTCACTCAACCTATCTAATCACCCAGAACAAGTCTAGACCACTCATTTGGAGCCTTATTTGAGTTCGAGGCAAAGAAAGAAATCCTAGCCTCTCACACAAAGGATGCTCCCAGCCGTCCATCGCTCCAGATCGTTAAGTTAGAGGCCTGAGGATAAATCCAAGCCTCTCATCACACAGAGTTGATCATTGTCATTTATCTCGGATTGCCGGTTAAGTTCGAGGCAGGTGAGTGAGATCTAACCACTCGTCGCACTTTATCTAGGCCGTCCATCTGAGCGGTTGATGGATCCGAGGCATTATAAATGGTTTCCCACCATCAAATCCCATGCAACAAATCAGGGCCACCCGTCTGGAGAAGCTCTATCACGAGGCACGAACAATACCCTCTTCTCTACCAAGCGGCACCGCGTGAACAACCTGCTCCTCCGCGATTACTGGACAACAAATAAGGCAGGTAAGCAGATCTCGTTGATTGGTCCCATCAACGCAATTGCCATCTTTCAAAGATTTTCTCGCGCATGCCTATAAAGAAGAGAGCTTCTAGAAACCTTAGCAGCGACCTCCGAGCGGTGGCGAGCTTTCTACCCCACTATGAAGGAAATCGAGCGCCATCGTGACTGTGCGGACCTTCTCTAGGCTACGAGAGCCAGTAAACTAGCCGGAACTTCTCTAGAAGCGGAGGGATGACACTACGACGTCGCCAGGATCACCTCGAGTCACCTACGCCTCGCCAGACGTCCACGGGAACGCGTCGGAGAGCTTCTGAAGCTTGGCACGAAGGAACTCCACTACACCTGAGCAAAGAATTTTCTCCAACGGTGAGCCATTAACGTCCGATTGTCAAAGCTCTTCCTGGAAGCCTGTCGAGCCACCAACAACCTCGATATCGACGTAGAGTGTGGAGACACACCAGGAGGGAGTCTTGTGTGATTCCAGACGTCTCTGATCGAGGTAAGTTACTCTTGCCTAGTTCCCACTCTATCTATGTTTGAGTGTTGTTAGCTTTGCTATTACCATGATATTGTTTGGATTTGCCCGCGCATATTTGTTCTCCTGTTTTGTTGGATTTATATTCTCCATTATAGTGTGTGCATGTTGATATTCGTATATATGTGCTTGTGGTCGCTGAGCATGCCTATCTATTGACAGGCACGTGGCCGTGGAAACATGTGAGCTCGTGCGCTAGCTGCGTAGGTATGCATCAGCTGAATTCTGTTCCTTCCGCCCGGTGCAGTGGAGCGTGGCTCCTGCAGGACGTTCAGGGCCGAGGACACCCTAGCGTTCTGGCATTCCATACTAGAGGGAGGATACTCTGGTTGTTCAGCCCCTCAATGGGGATGATTCGCTGACTGTATCAACACGTACGAGAGGACGTGGCGCTACCGACTTACGACCGGAGGATCGTTTCCTAGCTGAGGCTGATAATGCTGACTAGGGGATTGTTGATGAGTTTTTTTTGGAATTCTTTCCCAGAGCTTGAGATTGTAGATATGTTAGGAGTCCCTACCATTGGTAGTTTTGTGGTAGGTCTGAGACTCCTAGATGTTAGATAGTGCGGGGCGTGGTCCTCACTTGCTTGATCTGTCATGTTCTTTGATTTGCTTTACTTGTTGTTAGCTTATCTTTTATTATTACATGGCTTTCATTGTGATCCCTGTGGGGTACTTACTAAGCTTTCCCTTCGAAAGCTCATCCACTTGGTTCCCTCTTCTTTTAAGATCCTGAGTAGCAGACTCGGACTCAGGAGTGATACAGGGGATCGGGACATTATTGTAAAGGTTCGAGAACTTCGTGATTTCATTTGTAGGACCCTTTAGGCCTGAACTTATGTAGGGTGCCTGTACCATTTCTTCTTATTTCCACTATAGTACTCTGGTTTATTAATTATGTTATTTGGATTGGTTATTATCTGTTCTATGTTCTTGATTTACCTAGGCCTTGTGTCCGAGTGAGGTGCGCCTCTACTTGGGTACGACCGATTTGTGCACGTGCTCGAGGCCTGAAGTCCAAGTCGGGGCGTGACAATATTAGGGTTCCTCTACTCCAAATATTTGTATAAACTCCTTAGTTGTTCTCCTTCTTCTAATTGTAGGGGTTCCGATTTGAGAAGGGGTGTACTTTGACTGGTGAGACGTCAAAATTCCCCTATTATGTGTTCTGTATTCATAGCTAGGGGCAGTAGTGTGGGAAAGAGGTCCCATGGTGATGGTCCTTTAATCTAGCTATCGACCCAACAGTTGATCCCTATACCAGTTCCCACGTTAGATGTGATGTTTGCTATTATGGTATCCCATTGATCCAAAATCCTCTTCCATAATGTAGGGGGCTTGTGGAAGGGGTTGATATGAGACTCTCGGAAGTAAGTCATGATGAGGATCCTTTGACTTTGTTCTTTGGGTCTACAAAGCCAATCTTTTTCAAAAGCCTGTAAGTTTTTGAGTTTAGTTATGATCCTCTTTATAGGAAGTCTTGACAAAGCCTGTCAATACGACATATGACCCATTCCGGGAGCCTGTATATAGACATCCAATAGTTTGCTATGGTTGAGAGTACTAAGTTTAGGAGAGTGATTCTACCGCCCATTAATAATAGCTTCTTCTTCCATGTGTTGATTCTTTTCCCTATCTTTCCGACGAGTTTCACCAAATCCTCTTTCATGGGTTTGCTCCTTGAGATTGGTAGCTAAGTAATTTATCTGTAGAGCCCCTAGTTTGCAATTTATAGTTTCCGCCAACACTTTTAGGTTTTGTATTTGTGACCCTATTAGGAAGATCTCGCTCTTGTAATAGTTGATTCTAAGACCCGAAAGACTCCCATAGTTGTAAAAAATCAGCTTTAGTATTCTAAGGTATGCAGTGTTCCGAGAGCAAAGGACGAGCAGGTCATCAACATATTGTAGTGATGTTATCTCCTTTGTATTAATGTTTCCATAGGTAACCCCCTGAACAAATTTGCTCTTGATGCCCTCAAAAGCATTGTAGTTAATACATATGTTGTTAGAACGAAGAGGAGTGGAGAGAGGGTCTCTTTGTCGCAATCCTCTTTTGTATCTAACATATCTGTGTGTTGACCTGTTGATGAAAAAGTTGGCCTTAGAGGAGTTTAGGATTGTTCGTATCCAGCCCACCCAACTTGGCCAGAACCCTCTAGCTTCCATTATATCTTCAGGGGAGATTCCCAATCCACTATATCGAAGGCCTTCTCAAAATCCACTTTCATGAGAACCCCATCCCTCTTGTGTGTTTCATCATGAAGATTAGCACTTCTGCAACCACAATATTATATTGTATGCATCATCCCTTGATAAATGTAGTTTGGATTTCGTTAACTAGATTGACAATAACTGATTGGAGATAGTTTGTCAGGACTTTGATGATGATCTTCATTGAGCAGTTGAGGAGACTTATGCGTTGGTAGTCATCAATGTTTACCAACGCTACTGTGTTAGGATGAGTAGTATGTTGGCCCAGTTGTTCTTTCCAGGTTTGCGTGCCCCTGATGTAGTTCCTGGAAGATTTGTAGTATCTCTCTTTTTAAGAACTCCCATCCTTGTTGGTATATGTTCATCGGGAAACCATCTGAACATGATACTTTTTTGGGGTTGAGCTCCCTATTACACTGAGGATCACCTCTTATGTGAAATGGATTTCCAGATGGAGTAGATTGGGCCTTTCTTTGTACTCCAATAACATGTGTAAGTTTGTAGGCTTTTCACTTTTGTACCAAAGAGCTTGGTATAGTATCCCGAGATTACTTCAGAGATCTCTTCGTTTTTTACTAGTGTTCTTCCTTGGTCCTTGATCTGAGCTATTCGGTTAACGTTCTTTCTCTGGTTGATTACAGTGTGAAGAAATCTTATATTTTAGTCCTTTTCCTTTAGCTAGGTAATCCTGGGGCATTGCCTCCAACGTAACTCATTCTCCCTGATGATGTTTTCTTACTCTTTTTTATAGGAGAGGATGTGGAGCTCCTCCTCCTGCGTCAACTGTCGAGTTTTATTGATGGTGTCTACTTTTTCCTATATTTCCAGTAGGTCCTTTTTCTTCTTTATATGGCTTCTTGTCTCAGCTTGTGCCATTTTTTGAGGTTTCCCATGATTAAGGTTAGTATTTTTGGAAGTTTATAAAACCCGCTTCCTGAGTACTCAGACACTTGCCACCATGTTTTGATCATCTTCCAAAAATCTTCTGACTTAGTTGAGTCTCAGTTGAAACAAAAGGGGTATCTTCTTAGGTCATGTGGGCCGCATTCCAGAGATATGGGAGACTGGGTGTAAAATCCAAGATTTTACCGAATAAAGAGGATTTTTAATTTCCTTTATTTGATTTCTGATTAATTTTGTTAAAGGGCAATTTGGGGATTGGTATAAATCCCAAGGGCATTTTAGTAAAAATTGGGCATGAATAAATTATCTCATAATTTACTTAAATTAATTAATGATTGATTTAAATAAATTTGGAAGTTAGCAATTTATTTAAATATGGAAACCCTGTTAATTGATCATGAATGTACTAAATTGGAAATGGGGAAAATTAATCAAAATCAAGGGTGATTTGATTAATGAGGGAAATACCTAAGATGATTTGATTAGGTTTATTAAGAAGGAAGAGGAGCATAGGATTCCTCCTGAAGCTTCGCGAACAACAGAGGTCGGGAGACAGTGTTGGCAGGGAGGAGCACCTGTATCCTCAGCTGGCCAGACGAGAGCGCACCACCACGGTAAGGCCCTTCCTTCTCTGTCTTTCTTACACCTTGCACGAGCATATGCATGCCTAAGTACGGTGAGGCCGTGGTGGGGGGGGGGGGGGGGGGGGAGAGTCGACGCCAAGCTTCCGATGTCGGAGGCCTGGAAACCGGGGGAGCGTGGCCGTCTTCAGAACCGACGGTGGTCACTGTCGCGTCTGGATGCCAACCTCCCACCAGATCAGGCGCTGGTACGACGGAGAGCAATCCCAAGCCTTGTGCGTTGCCGGCGACCACCGTGAGGACACAAGCTCTCCGCTGCGTTGACGGCCTGCGGCGAGGGAGAAGATGACTAATTAGACCTTAACAGTAGTTAAACTCGTTGATTAAAGAGTGAAATTGGTTTAATAGATTTATTAACCGGGAAAGAAAGAGAGTTAGGTATTTAATCAGTTAGCTAAGTTTTAATCTAGTTATTAATCTAATAGATGATTAGATTAATTAAAGAATTAAATGAATAATTGGTTAGTCAAACAAGTATGGGTTTAATTAACTTGTTTTGACAAATGGTTTTAATTAATTTAAAAAGGGTCAACTATGGTTTAATCAAGAAGAAATGTTGGGCCCAAGCAGGGTTGGGTTTGGGCCAAGCCTAATCTAAATGATAGATTATTTTGGGCTGGATTAACCAAGTAAACTAAAATAAATTAAGGGATTAAGAGGTTGGATTAGTGAATGATAAATACTAATCATCGGATTGGATTTGAATAAAAGGGGTTTTGGTCCAACCAGTTAGCTAATTGGCTTTGGATTTGGGCCTGATCACCATTGATTAAATAAAATCAAATAGTAATGGGCTCAAATAAGAAAAACAAATTGGGCCAATATAAATAGGTCAACCAAGTCATAAGAATGGGTTGGGACTAGTCAAGTATAGAGAATGGCTAGTCAAAAGAAATAAATAAATAAATAAAAAGGAAAGTGAAAAGGGTGTAAGAGAGGGGATTTGAACTAGAGACCCCTCTCATGGGCTCTATAAGCTCTAACCACCAAAGCCCAACTTCTTTTGTGATAAGAGGGATCTGTAAAATTTATATAGCTAGACTAATCCAATTTTAGAAATTGGAAATAAATAAGCATAGTCATTTAAGGTAAAATGACACGGGAACACGAGGCAAGGCTCGCAAGTTGGACTTGGACCGTTAGAGCATGCATTGTAGATATAATGCTCATAGACGTGTATATTAATAGAACTATCTTTATCAGATTTCGACTTGGATGCGTCGGGAAGTCCCGTGGAGCACGAGACTCTGTGATTTTAGGTAAGTACTTCTGCCTTGTACCCCCAGTCATTTATTGATTGGTTCTTTGACTTTTGATGATTCTTGATTGCATGTTTGAGCATGTAAGTACACTTGTCTTGTTCCACTCTTCGGAGTTTTTTTGATATGTCTTTGTTGTGACATACTGCTTGATATTCAATCATGCTTCTATAATTTGTTGAAATCTTTATTTAGCATGTTTGATTGTTTCGGGATGTTGGGATCCCTACTTGTTTGTTCTTCGGCCCGGATTCAGTGGAGCAGGTGAGCTCCTTTGCGGATGTTTAGGGACGGGACACCCTGATGTTCCGGCATTGCCATGCCAGAGGGATCAATACTCTGGTTGTCCTGCCCGTCAGTGGGGATGATTCGCTGGCCGTGTCGACACGTAGAGCGGTGGCGCTACCGACATACGACCCGAGGGCCGTACGTAGCGATCGGATGATCATGTTTTCAGCAAGTTCACTGATGGTACTGACCGGGGGAGACTTTTGTGGAGCTTCCATTGGAACTCTTATCAGAGCCCTAGGGCTTCTGTAGCTAGGAGTCGTTACCTTGTTTGTTTTTGTGGTAGACTCCTAGGGATTGTTTTGAGGGGCGTACCCCAAGCTTGATTTTGATATTCATATTAGTTGATATCATATTTTCTTGAACCCCGCAGGAGTACTTACTGGGCTTTCCATTCGAAAGCTCATGCATTTGTTTTCTTCCTGTTTACAGATCCTGAGGCGTAGGACTCTAGTATGCAGGAGCCGATCGTGGGTCTGGTGGATTGCAGAGGTCCGAGGACCTTGTTTACTTTTTCTTGTTCTGAGTGAGACATTTTATTTTGTAGGTCCCTTATAGGGCCTAGTAATTGTAGGGTATTTGAACCCTTTTATATGTTCCGTTGAAACTCTATTATTTTGAATAAATTAAGTTGTTTATTTGCATTATCTGCTTTACTCATTTAGGCCTTGTATCCGAGTGGGGCCCGTCTCTACTCGGCTACGGCCGGTCTGTGAACGTGCCCGAGGTCCCGGGATCGGGTCAGGGCATTACACTGGGAATATGGTTTGAGTAGATCCTAGGTACTTCCGTTTGCCATATTATGGGAAAAGATGTCACCCAATCTGTTGAGAGGAGGAACCTTTAGAGTCTTGCAAAGGACGATATTAATCGACCATTCATCTATGTGAACTTCCTTCCCACTAATGGTGGATCATATAGTTGTAGGTTGTTGATGAGATTATTAAAACATTTTTTTTATCATGGGGGTTGTTGAGGGCTATGTTCCTTTCCTCGACGTCTTTAGTAGAGTTGAAATCACCTCCTATTACCTATGGTTCTTGCCATCTATTTTGTATTGTCTTTAGCTCTTTTGAGAATCCCCTTTTCTGGGACCTATCATAAGGTCCATACACTGTTGCGAACATCCATTGTTTTGCCTTGGAGTGATCTTCAAGTATTACTCTTACGGATAAGGAGTCCACAAAGTTGCTTACTAGCTTAAGGTGTGTGGATTTTCATCTTATGCAACATTCATCCATTGTATTTGTTACCGGTAGAATTGCTCTTCCGTCATATGAATTCCCTCCTATAGATCTCCATATTGTTTTATCAACAGAGGAAAGCTTAGTCTCTTGTAGACAAACATGTCAATTCTTTGGAAATGAATAAAATCCCTTACTAGGAAATGCTTTTTCCTTGTCTCGAGCCCTCTCACAATCTAGGAAATGATTTTCATAATATCATATGTATGGGTCCCCTGGTGCTTTGTAAATGTGATTGGGGGCCTAGTTGCTTCCCTGATAGCCCTTGGCACTTTCTGCTTCCATGAGTCGCATGTGTTTCAAGGTAGGTGAAGCAAAGCCTTTCCTATGTTCCAAGTCTACATTCGTGAGCAGTGCGATAGATATCAGGTGCATATGAGGCTATTCAAATAAAGTAAGAGGGACAGTGTATAGGGATGAGTTCATACCCTATGGGTTTATGTATTCCATTCTTCTCTTGGATCCAGATGGTTAGGGTTGTTCCATTGTGGAAGCCAGGGGTTGTTCTTTTTCAATTGTCGGCCCCATGTTCTTCCTTGGCCTTCCCCTTGGCCTTGGTTGTTCAATGTGGGCCACTACATCAGTCCCGGCCTTGTTTGATGGCATATGCTCTTCACCTGGGTCCATTCTTGAAACGTTAGTGGATTGTATTCCCTAACTTGGAGATTCTTCCTGGATCTTCCTAGGTGACATCAAGGCCTATGCTTCATTAAAAAAAAAAAATTGCTCCAAGATCCCCATATGAAACGTAGGGCAACCTTGCTTAGATCGATCTCAATCCCTCTTCCAAACTCCAAGTGATTTCGGCCTTTTTAGATTAATTGGTCCAATGGAGAGTTAGTTGGATTATTAGAGCCCACATATTCATTTAAAATCAAGTATGAGACCTTAGTTACAATTTTTCATTAATTGGACAACTATTTTCATTCAAATGAGCCTCTGAAAATGAAGATGAGACACTTTTGAGAGAGAAGAGAGAGGGATGTGGTTCTGTGGGCTTGGATTGGCCTTTGACCCGACCTGTGGCTTGCTCAACCCTCACCTTGTCAGCTTCCAATAAGGCGATCGTGTGGGGCCCATCTGTAACGGTTGGGGTGGGCTCATTGGTTTTCCATTGATGATGCGGCACACCACGACAACAATTAGGGGCCCAACTTATCTAGGACGTGCCACATGTTTCATCAATCCGTTGCTCATCATGCTAATCAAGATCCACCTCGGAGCAAGTTGGGGCCCTCAACCTCCCGATGTCGCATCTACACACATCTCAGAAGAATAAGTCCAACTCCTTGAGCCTTGTTGGGTCACCATCCTTGTCAGTTGTTCTGAGTGTTCTCGACTCCCTCGCTATGCTAGAGGCGACAACATCCTGGTTTCTCTGTAAAACAGAAATACTTGTACTAGAGGTTCGACCAGGAACCTTGTTTTTGATAAGCAATGAATGTGGTTTATCCACTTTATCAAAAAAAAAAAAACACTGTCACTCGCCTGAATCAAATAACCGAGTGAAAAATTATGGTCGTTTGCGCACACCCTTCTTATTACTCCTACTATTTAGCTGCTCCACAAATCTCTCCACTAATTGCTCCACATCAATAAACGCTTTACGAGAAAAATAAGCTCTTAAGCAAAATAATAAACATTTTACCAAAAACTACACGTGTACACAAAACAATAAACAAAACCCAACTTCTTCCTCTCCATTGCTTTCAATAACTTACGAACACAAGAGTAATAAATGCTTTTGCTAAAAAATAAACCGAAACCTCGAATAATAAACCCTTTCGCTAATAAATAAATGGAAACCTTGGATAATAAATGCTTTCGTTAAAAAATAAACAGAAATCCAAAAAAATAAACGTTTTCACTAAAAAATAAATGGAAGCTCCAAAAAATAAACGTTAACCCTAAAAATAAACGGAAACCCAAAAAAAAAAACGCTTTCGCTAAAAAAATAAATAGAAAGCTAAAAAAATATAAGTTTTTTCTAAAAAAGTAAATGGAAAGCTAAAAAAATAAACACTTTTGCTAAAAAAAATAAAGAGGAACCCCAAAAAATAAACGCTTTCATTGAAAAATAAACGGGAACACCAAAATATAAACACAAATGCGTTTTGATAAACACACATTGTTACAACCAAAACAATAAATTCTTTCACTGAAACATAAACGAAAATCCCTAAGAAACAAATCCTAAACGTAATATGATAAACTCATACAACTTCAACAAGAACGGTAACACAAAACTCTAAAAAATAGACCCTAAACCCCAAAAATAAACACAAAGGTCTTCTAATAAATGACCACAGTTGCAACTAGAAAAGCCACTTGTGCCATAGAATCCAAAATAAACTTGAATCTCTAGATCATGGACCGTAATCCCAAAAACTGAAGTGCTTTTCTTTGAGAGAAGCTTTTTTCTGTCCAACACGCTTCCAAATGTTCTTCCTGACTACCGACAGAGGAAGAGCGCTGAAAACTTGTGAAGTTGGGGAGACTAACATAGAGAAGACAAATGGGTGTGCAACTCAACCGTACATGTGAGAGACCGACAACCTGCGAATGCAGATATACAAGGAGTTCCAATGAACGATCCATTAAAGAGTGGAGGGGCATTTTAGTAACTTTAAGTAATCATTTAACTCTATTAGTTGACTGTTAGACTAATGGTAGGTTGAGTGAAAAAATAGGATTTTTTTTGAAGATATGAAAAATATGAGAGATTCTGGGAGAAAAAACCAACTTTTCAGTGTTTTTTTCAGAACTTTTCTTTAAAATTGAAGAAATAATAATATAAAAAAAACAAGACAACTTACAACTGGCTGCAACTAGCGGTGGTGATGACACACAAACTTTTACTAAACCTTCGTATCCACCGTTAATAGTGCCTCTGGATCTGGTATCATAATCGATTCTCTGTTCTTGTCGATACCCTTCGAATTCCGCCCTCAATGTTCTCCCTCCCCAATTTGGAAGCCCTCGCGCTCCAAAGCCCTAACCCTAGTTCCTGGTCTCTCTCATGGGGAGCTAGGATCAGGAACCCGAGGGCCCAAACTCGTCAACAGGCATTTCTCCCCCTGAAAAGGGGAGCTTTTGTATATCTCTTATTTGGTTTCCAGCCATTTGATTCTGAAGGTTTTTGGAGGATCAGAGAACGAAATGGTACCTATATGTTGCTGTTTTTACTATTTCGTCGTGATTTTGGGGTTGAATTTCTCTGTTGATTCGCGAGAATGGTATCTGTTTTCGTAGGAATTGATTAGTGATAGCGATGACGGTGATACGTCTGAATGGGAGACTGACGAAGACGACGGAGATGAGCGCCCGCCTCTCAATCCTCCTCTCCCATCGGCTTCTGTCGCAGGGCCATCACAGAAGGTGTTGATCGAGGAACTCATCATGATTTGATCGGTTGTTTGATTTTATGCCAATGTCTAGTAGAAAGCTGTGATTATTTCGAATGTAAAGTATGCACTGTTTTAAAGGTATCTGAGGCGAGCTCTTCGCGTCCTGACTTGGTCTTGCATTTCATGGCGATGGGGTTCTCTGAAGATATGGTGGTCAAGGCCATTGAGGAGAATGGTGAGTGCTATTGTTTTGTTTGTACACTGGTTCTATTATTTTGTTCTTAAGATCGCTATTTGGTTTGTAGGAGAAGGAAATACTGAAGCTATATTGGAGACATTGCTCACGCATTCTGTGAGTATCAAGTTATTTGTTTTCACATTGAATGATGTGAAGTCATTGTCCTACATGTACAATATCAAATATCCTTTTTTTTGTTGAAAAAAATAGTTTAGCAACATTTGTTCAGTGTGCTAGTTGGTTCAATGCTTCCTTTTTCTTTTCCTGGAAGTCCTTGCAACATTTGCTAGCATATTTATGTGTCTGTTGGCATCAGTTTTGATGCAATTAAGGGGAATTTCATGTTCTGTTTCTGGAATGCCAAAACTTCTTGGCGTAACTGTGCTATAGGAGGACATGAATGAATCTTTTAGTCACTTCTCTCTTTATTTAATTGTCATCTAGTTATATGTCCATTGGTTGTACAAGAAATGACATCACGAGGGCAGTGGAGTTCCTTATATATATTTGTGCAAAAGAGTCAAAATTTAGCATCAGTTCAGGAGTGTAGTATATGAACTGAATTATGGATGTGGTTAACCTTGTTGAACTTTATTAATTGAATGGAAAATGTAGGTGTCAGTTGTTTTACTTTCTCAATTTATCTTCCTCAGCTGTTTAATTCTTGTGATATTATTATACTATGTGCTGTTGGCCATGAGTTTTTTTTTTCCTCCTTTCTTTGATATTTTCTTGCAAATTATTGTATTATTTGGTGATTGCTTTATAGCTTCCATAATTTTGTTGTTCTTGTTTAGAGAGAAATGGCAACTGCTTATGTGTTTCAAACATGGCACAAAATCCCCTAACCAAATGAGGATAACAAAACCAATAGTTCTTCCATATCTTTTCTGGTGGGAATAGTAATTTCTCAGGTTCACAAGACTGAAACAGACTTTCAGACTTTGAGTTGTTACAACATGACACTTATGCGTGCTTGTCAAAGGTTTTTTGCTTGATTTATTTTTTCCTTGAAATTTAGCATTACTCAGAATTATTCTGGTATTCATGTACCAAAATATCAAAGGTTATATCTAGAAACTTATTTCTTTGCATGGGTTTATATTGTTTTTTTTGAGAGATGATGATATCTTTCTGATTATTTAAATTATATTTCATTGTAGGCCATAGGAATATCCCCTTTGAAAAGAGAACAATCGCCTGTAGATTGCACGTTATCAAGTGATGAGGATGTTTTAGGGGATGATCTTTCAGATATGAGCAACTTTGAGTATTCCAGTGAAGATGAGGTAAGAGAAAAAGAAAGATAATGTATGATGTTAAATCTATTTTTGCGATTTATGATTAATGATGTAGCCTTTGGTAAAGTTTTGCAACTGTAAAATTGTTGCCGTTTGACCTGGAGATCACGGGTTTGATTCGTGAAAAGAGTCTCTTGCCAAAAAAGCAGGGTAAAGCTGAATACAATAGACCTAAGTGGTTCGACCCTTCCCCGGACCCTGCACGTAGCGGGAGTTTTGTAGCACCAGGCTGCCCTTTTTGTTGTAGCCTTTGGTAAGGTATTTTATGAGGTGTGACTCACCAGATATTTAAAGGACTATAATGGAGTGGAGTTGATGATTGATGGGAAATAGAAAGTTTGGTGGCTCTTGCCCAAGCTATTGGGAGAGTTAGGATAAAAGTCTGTTTTATTAGCAAACCTGTGTTCAACAAAATGCAAGGATTACCTCAATTTTTTGTTTGCATATCAATCTCTTGCTCAATCTTTAAAGTGTTTATTATGTTCTATCAATATTTTCCGGAATTCTCCTTTACCGGCATTATACAGTGGCATTTTATATGTACTAATTCCTTTTCCTTATTATTGGGCGGTTCTGAGTTTTTTCTTGTATATTTTGCTGATGTTTGACAATATGTGTGTTGAACTAGTCATAGGTAGATGATGTAATAATGTCTCCTCTTCTTTTGGATGAAAGTGTTTGTTCATTCAACAACAACAACAACAACAACTACTAAGCCTTAATCCCATACTAGATGAGGTCAGCTATATAAATTTTCTGTCTCCATGTCGCTCTGTCAAAGGCAAGATCTGACTCAATATATAATATCCGTAGGTTCTTAGACATTATCTCTCTTCAAGTAATCCTAGGCCTATCTTTACCCTTCCTTTTACCTTTTATTACTAAACTATCATATTTTTGAACCGGAGTAGCTGGGTCTATGACGCACGTGTCCAAACCATCTTAAATGTTGGTTCGTTCATTACATTTTAATGTTGTTCGATAGGCTTGCTCATGGTTCACTTTTTGTTTTATGTTATTTATACAGGAATACACAGTAGAGTGCTCTGATAAGGATAGAAAATTGTCTATTTTAATAGACATGGGGTTCCCTGCTGATGAAGCATCCTCGGCGATTACTAGATGTGGTATTGTTATTTTTATGATTTGTATGTGGTTAATTTGTAAATATCAAACAAAGTTGGCATCTGTCTAAGGTTATGTTTTTCTTGAATTATATTATCTTATATGTTTTAAGTGCACGGCTTGCTTCATGACGATCTTGCTTATCTTCACTTATTAGGCTGCGAGAACCACTTGCCTATGAACTGCACTACATGGTTCAAGCTGACTATTTTTAGACATTGTAGTTTTTGTTGTTGGATTGCAGTTCTCTAAAAGCGTATCTACAGGAAGAGGACTTTATAGTCACCAAAACCGATAGATGCTATATATCAGAACACATGATCAATATCTTACAGCTTCTAATAATATTCACTGAGAACAATTTGTGTTTGAATGACTTGAATGAATTTCTTAAATCACTTTTATTTTTAATACCTGTATCTTCTTCCTGGAGAGTATTAGGACTATTATGTTGTTGATCCTCTTGCATTATGCGTATGTACTCTCTTATCTTTTCTTGTTTTGTGTGTTCATCCAATTTCATACAGGGCCTACTGCTCCTGTTTTGGAAATTGCGGACTCCATTCATGCTGCTCAACTGGCAGCAGAGTCTGCTCTCACTGAGGATGATCTATTCCCAAGTTGGTCAGAAGACAAGGTGATGTTTCCATGACAAAATTTTGTTAATGCACTAGTCAAAATGCTTACTGCAGGTTCATTTTGTATATTCTCTTATTGCAGCCAATGGCTAGTTATGCATGTGGATCCTCTGTCAAAAATAAAAGGAAGTATTATGAAATGAAGAAGATGAATGAAAGAGGCTGCTTTCTTGATCGCAAGAAAGCATGTTTTAGACAAGCAAATATGGGTGATGGGTTTCCCTCAGGTTCAAGTATTCCGAAGCCAATGATAGGTTTCAGCCTTCCAAATCAGAAGATGAAACCTGTGAACCGGATGCTTCCTGAGGCGGCTATTGGCCCACCTTACTTCTACTATGAAAATGTGGCCCTGGCACCAAAGGGCGTCTGGGAAACTATTTCACGTTTCCTTTATGACATTGAGCCAGAGTTTGTTGATTCGAAGTTCTTCTGTGCTGCTAACAGAAAGAGGGGATATGTCCACAACCTTCCTATTCAGAATAGATTCCCTCTTCAACCACTCCCTCCAAGAACAGTTCAGGAAGCATTGCCTATGACGAAAAAGTGGTGGCCTACTTGGGATCATAGGACTCAACTAAATTGCTTGCAGACCTGCATTGCAAGTGCAAAACTGACAGAGAGGATAAGATCAGCTCTTGTTAATTCTGAAGATCCACCTCCTGAAAGAGTCCAAAGGTTTGTCATGAATGAGTGTAAGAAGTGGAACTTGGTTTGGGTTGGTCTGCACAAGGTTGCACCATTGGAGCCAGATGAGATGGAAATGCTATTGGGTTTCCCTAGGGATCACACTAGGGGAGGTGGTATAAGCAGGACAGAGAGGTACAGGTCATTGGGCAATTCATTCCAGGTTGACACTGTGGCCTACCATCTCTCTGTGTTGAAGGAGATGTTCCCAAATGGGATTAACCTACTATCTTTGTTCTCTGGGATAGGGGGAGCTGAAGTTGCTTTAAATAGGCTTGGAATCCATTTGAGGAATGTGGTTTCGGTTGAGCTCTCAGAAATAAACAGGAACATAATCCGTGGCTGGTGGGAGCAAACCAACCAAACAGGGAACCTAATTGAGATTGCCGATGTACAGCATCTTAATGGTGACAAACTTGAGCAGATGATCAACATGTTTGGCGGGTTTGATCTGGTGATTGGTGGGAGTCCGTGCAACAACCTCGCTGGCAGCAACCGGTACAGCCGTGATGGACTTGAGGGCAAAGAATCTGCTCTCTTTTATGATTATTTCCGCATCTTGGATCTTGTAAAGAATATCATGGGAAAGAGCTTCTGAAGCAATTGATTAGATGGGAAGGATTTGCTTTCAATGGCTAGCAAGCAATCCAGAAGGTTTGATCCCTACTCTAGATGATCTTGTAACATCTGTTGAACAATCGACTCCTGCTTAACTCTTAAATTGTTCATAGATGATGGTGGGTTTAGATCAGTGAAGCTGGTCGACTTAGATATTATTGACAGACCCAAATGCTCCAGTTCTCTGTAGCAGCCTAACCAATTAGACAAGAATCTGCCTTCTTGATTTTATGTGGACTTGTAACTTGCTTAGCGTTATTTGTTGACCTATGTCTAATTTTCAAGTTGCTGCACTCTCTTAACTATTGTTTCTTCAATGTGGCAAAGGTCACTGTATGAACATTCTTAATCAGCACTGCTTCTCGAGCAGTCTTCTCTTTTCATGGTAAGAAGTTGGCCCAGAAAATTTATTTCTGTTTGATTCTTCAGCTTGTTGATCCTGTGAGATGTTAGTAGTGATTTTATAACATGCAGCATTCCTTTATGTTTATCAAAGGGCTGTGCACTGTCCGGTTCGGTCCCAAACCGGTCTCGGAACCGGACTGGATTGGTTTAACTGGTTTGGGAAAATTTGAACCGGACCAGACCAAATAAGAGGAAAAACCAGACTGTCCGATCCTGGTTTGGACCATTTTTGGATAATACACTTTTAGTTTTTACAGGCTTTGTTGTTTGAATCCTATGAAGAAAAGTGCCCCCCTGGAGGTGTCTATACAACTACTCTGAGGGGAATCAGAAAAACTTTTGAAGATTGTAATGCTGTTCGGTCTGCTATTGAAATCAATGAAGTTCAGGTTATAGAGAGAGACATATTAATCGCCTCAATTGAAGAGGATGTCTCTAAACTTCATATTAACCCCTTCATTGTATTACAAAGATACCATCAATTGGAACCAATACCATTACCATAGCTTCTTTTCATCAATATCCAAAAGATCAACCACATATAAATTCCCCCATTTTTGAGATGGTATCAGAAAAAGAAGTTTGAAATGACCATTAAAAATATTTGACAGCAGTTTCACAGTATTAATACAACTGAATACAACTATCTGCTTTTCAGTTTCACAGTATACAACTGAATACAACTCTGCTTTTCTTATCAAGCAGAGAATTAAATTGATGTGTAGCAGTTTGAGATAAGTACCTACCAAATGAGGAACCAGTTTGAGATAATATCAAAAAATAATTGTGGAAATAAACATCAACAAGACAATTTGCAAACTGTAATCCACAAGAAGAGTGAATTAGATCTCATCAAAGCTTGCTCAACAACAAATGGGGCAATGTATCAAGCCATTCTTATTTCACTCTCCACATCTGACCATCTTCCTCTGCTCCTCATCCAAGATCTTGCAGGCTTGCAGCTCCCACTGCACTCCATGCACATCACAAACATCACAAACCTCATTCCATAACATTTTCATGCATCACAAGTCATAGTACAATAATTTTCAATGGATTTAATCGAACACACGTGGTGCTTAGGACTAATGTAGGTGCATAACTAAATAGAGATTGAGTTACTTGAGCCTCTCCATTTCTTTGAACATTTGCCAGTGATCCAGGGAGAGTTCTTTCTCTCCAAAGCTCACAGAGATCAGACGAGCCATTGTCAACCACCTAGGACAGGAATCTGGTGTGAGAAATCCGGCATTTATGTTAGAATTGTCCCAATAGATAAAAAATGACAAACCTGTTAAGTTGCTCAGGGCGCAAGCTTCGATCTTCTCGCATCGCCGCAACCAGTTCATCCTGCAGAATCTGGTTGAACATGACATTGTCACTATTAACATATATTATATAACTGAAACTCTATGCAGTTTTGGTGTTGTATCAGAACTACCACACCTATCCATTAATTGCACTTCACAAGATCATAAAACAAAAGTTAGAAACTTTGACGAATCAAGCTTGGGAAGGGAACGCGTCGATTTACTGCAGGACTCAAGATTAAAGCAGTGAACAACCTGAAAGACGTAGTATAAGAGAAAGGTCGATCAAGTGAATCACAAAACAATTAAACAAATTATCATAATCGCAAGAATAAAACATTTTCTCCCCACCAAAAACTGATGCCTCTTCTTAAAGTTTTCACTCATTTTCATTATCAAACCGACATGGGGCATACTTTAGGCACTTCTTTGAAAAACCACATAGGAACTTCCTCAAGTAAATAAAAGCATATATGGTTTTACCTGATGCAGATCAGGTTGGCTGGAGTAAGGAAGAGACCTAAGGGTATCCAAGTACCACCTCCAAGATTGCAGTTCTTCAGGACTTGCATTAACATCCGAATTGACAGCAATTGGGCAGAATGGTAACACTAGATCAGCAGGCAAAATATTGGATTTTACACCAGAGAGAATCAATAATTGGACATCAGCAGACATTTCTGATGTATAGAACTCAAAGTCATATTCAACCTGAAAAGAACATTTCCACAATAAATAACTCTAAATTGTCCACCAAGACCACCACAAACCACACAAAACCACAAATCAATTGACCAAATATAAAAAAAATAATCATCCAAAACAATCCAAATACTATCATAGTTTAACATTAACCGAAGTCTCATAAAATCGAAATCCATCTTTGAAGTTCAACGGTCAAACACTAAAATAAACTAACAAAACAAGATCAATCCGAGTCCCCTTCACTATCATCCTTCTCAGAGATTGTGGAAGATGATCGTTCCCCAAGTGAATGTGAACCGGTTGACATTACTTCTATTTATGAAAAAATCGTAAAGAAGAAAGAATAAACAAGTTTAAAAGTTTAGTAATCTGCAGAAAGTCTAGAGCTGATAAAATTGGCGATAAGCAACACACATTAAGATGCTCCGGATGTAAGGGAATGGATCCTCCTAACAAATAGGGTCTTCTTTGTTAAATCTCTGTATCAATTCAGAACAGATGGGGGAATTAGGTGTGAACTAGGGAGAAGATTCTGGAAACAACCATGTCCTCTGAAAATTAAACTTTTTGCATGGTTGGTAAAGGAAGCTCAGATCCTCACACTCGATAACTTACACAAAAGGCATTGGAGAGGAGACCGAACTAGTTGCTATCTATACGATAACGAGGATGAATCAGTTCAACACCTGATCATCTCATGCCCTTATGTCAAGTGCATATGGAGCTACTACAAGAATTTGTTCGGGATATGAACATAGGTGAATGAACTAGGAGTCCTCTGGGGTGTTAAGGCCATCTCTCGTAGGGTGGAACAAACCCTACGAGGGGGGGTGGGCCTTGCCGTTATGGCAATTACATGGAGTATTTGGTGTGAAAGGAATTGGCGATGCTTCCAAGATAAACAACGCGTTTTCTTAAGTATTATCCGCGATATTTCTTTCCTCATACTCTCTTGGTTGAATGCAACTCCAATTGCCAAGCGGCCGAAACTGGAGGTGGCAACAAGTCTAGTCAAGCGCACTCTGGAATTCACAGCCGACACCCTAGGGACAGAAGGCGAGGGTAGGGACGCCTTCGCGGATGATCCACCAACTGATCAAGGAAGGTCATGAAGCTGGGTGCAGTGACACTACCTCGGTTAGGTGAAGCTAAAATCAATAATTTGTATCCCTTGATTGAGTCTTATGTCCTGTAATATACTTTTATTATCATTTATCATAATAAAATGTGGTTTATCCATTTTCTCAAAAAAAAAAAAAGTTTAGTAATCAAAATTATGAAATAAATAAAGGAATGAGGTTTGAATATAACTTGCCAAAATTGATTGAGAATGCAATAAGTTGTCCAACTTTTCTCTGCATTCTTCATTCATAATAGTTGGAAGACGATTAGCAAGCAACCAATCACATGAACACATCAACGCCTCAACCATCCTTGGATGGAAAGAACTCCTAAGTGAATCAAGAATTCTACCACCACCAGAAAAGACAAATTAAGAAGAAACTGTAGAAACTTGAACGCTCAAGAACTCCTGAGCTATGTGTGACAAGATTGGGTACTTGTGACCATTCAATCTCCACCTCTTGAGAATATCAAATTGTCGAGAGTATGGTTCACAACTATCATTCAAGTATTTGTCAACTTCATGCTTACTTGATGAAGAGTCATAAAGATCTGCGTATTCAACAAAAAGATCTGATTCTTGTTTCTCAGCTTCAACTGGAACTCTTAGTGTGCTATGCTTATCATTTGAGGACCGTGGATTTTCTTTGTCATATAAGCAGAACAAAAACTTAAGCAGCTTCTCAAATTTTTGGCACACAACTTCAATGTAATCAAGCGGCTTTCAACATTTCGCATAGAAATGTGTAAGTAGTTTGAACTTGAACCTTGGATCAAGAATAACAACCACAAATAACACATCACTGATTTTCTCTACATCCCCCCAATACTTGTCAAACTTTTTCTTCAATCTAATAACCATCATACAATGTGTGGGATTCCTATCTGGTTGATTTATCATCTTATCCAACTTTTGGGATATATCAAATATTTCTAAAAAAACAAGTTTAATGTTGTATATGATACCTACTAAACTTCTTAGTGGCCATATAAAAAGTCTTCAGAAATTCTGTATACTCCCTTGCCTGCTCCCAATCATCATAAGTAGGCGACTGTTGATCCTCTTCTATGAAATAATTATCATAATTCTAATCACCAACCATCCCATCAAATGCCTTTTGGAATCTTATTGTTGTATCCAACATAAGATAGGTGGAATTCCACCTAGTGGCCACATCTAAATATAATAAGGCTTTTGTTTCAATTCCTTTTCTTTCATAACATTCTTCAAATGATTGTGTGTGTGTGTTTTTTTTTTTTGATAAATATGGACAAGCCACTGGAACCACGCCGTTGGCGTGATTTGAATCCATCACCCTCTTGTGATAGGAATGAGTTACCACTTTTCTTGTGAAGGTTGGTTCTTCAAATGATTGTTGTCTCATTGTTGAACACACACATTTGCAAGCAAGTTTGATGCGAGTAACAAGATTCTTGATGTCCTTCAAACCTTCATTCACAATCAAATTGATGATGTGACCACCACATCTTAAGCGTAGAAAATTTGGTTCTAAAACAATAGAAAATGGACCAAAACCCAATTTCCTCTTCAAATTGATGATGTGTTGCATTATGACCTGTGAACTTTATATGATCAAGATGTTCAAATAGATCAATCTGAATGTACTACCTGTATGTATATTGTATTACCCAGCTTTTTCATATTAAATATAAGGAAAATATGCTAAAGTGCATAATTTGTTGGAGAGAGTTATTTAAGAAACATTAATTAGAGGTTAATTAGTGGCTAATGGTTTGCCTAAACCTCATGCTATATATATATATATATATATATATATATATATATATATATATATATATATATATATATATTTTATTTGTATCCTGACAGGATTATATAGAAAGAAGAGAAATGAATAGAGGAAAGAGGGCATCATTCCGTGCTCTAGTCTTTATATGAACTCCTCTCTGTTTTCTTTGAAATCCCTATACCAATCCTCATAGCAACTTTTTCATCTCTGTGCTTACAGGGTATCAAAGTTCCGGGGCAAAGTCGGAGGAACCTTTCACCTCACCGATCTGACACTGCCACCTCACGCCCCTCCCTTTTTTTCCCTTCAGATCTACTCTTTTCTTTTTAGGTCTAGAGATTCTTTTCCAAATATGACAGATCTGAGTAGCAATTGAAGTTGTGGTTGTGAAGATCCTTGTTTAATGAGGAAAAATCTGGTTTTTTGATATGTTTAGCACTTGAGCTATGCTCGCTCTATGTTTGTGAGAAAGATCTAGGGTTTAAGTGTCAGTTTGGTGCAACCTTGAAACCAAGCTATGGCAGAATCATCTGAGATTATGCTCGTTGAAAAAGAGCAAACTGGCTCCCTTCTTGAAGACTTGGCCGCGAGAATGTCGGAAGTCTTGAACCGGTGTTAGGCTCTCACACTAAGAAATGACTCCTTCATAGCTCAGATTGGCATCAAATCGGATGACACCAACTATGCCTGATGGTCACAGGTTGTTGAAATGTATTAAGTTGGGATATATCAATGGTGATCTTCCTTAACCTCCATTGATAGATCCGACGTATCGACGGTGGTGAGCTGAAGACTCAATTGTGAAAGGATGGCTGATAAACAACATGGATTCATCCTTGATGGCCAACTTCATTCGTTTTCCTACTGTGAAAGCAGTATGGGATGCAGTGGCCGACACATCCCAGCTATATGATCTGCGAAGAAGAGTAACTAGAATGAAGCAGGCTGGGGGTCCGATTGAGAGGTATTACAACCATCTTCAAGGCTTGTGGAGAGAGATTGACTTCCGTCGGCCAAACCCAATGGAGTGTGCTACTGAGATTAGTAAGTATAACTTACTTATTCAAGAAGAGAGGGTATATGTCTTTCTTGATGGCTTAGATAGTTAGATGACTGATTGGACAAAATTCGAAGTGATGTACTATGAATGAAACCTTTTCCAACTGTAGAAGAGGCGTCTGCATATGTTCGGGGTGAAAATAGCAGACAATCGGTAATGTTGACAAGGGGAGACAATGCAATTGGCGCAGTAGTGGTTTTTAAGGCATCCAAAAGTGAGCTGGTTCTAGTTCCTCAAATCAAGGTTCAGACAGAAGGATACGGTTGCACTCACTGCGGGAACAAAAGACACACTCGCAACACTTGCTTCAAATTGCATGGGTATCCAGCTTGGTGGAAGGAGCGGAAAGTACAAAATCGGCAAGCTAATTGAGTAAATGTCTATAAAACTGGAAGGATGGGCACAACAACTGTAGATCCAATGGGATCAACAACAACTCTTAACATTGCACAGGTGCCTTCTCCTGTTTCTTCAGCCAGTACTTCAACAACCTGTTAGCACGAAGGTAATTGTGATTCCCATCAACGTAATAGCGGCTGGATCGTCGACTCAAGAGCCAGTGATCATATGACCTTTGATTCAAATGATTTCTCATCTCTTACTCAGCCTAGAAGATCAATGATTGTCAATGCCAATGGTGTTCAATACCTAGTTACAGGGGCTGGAACAATTGTCTTATCTTCATCTCTTCCTTTACTTGATACTGTATTAATTCCCTCTTTATTAATGATCATGGCACGGGTGTTTGGATGTGTTGCTTTTGTATACCTACATAAGAATCAACGCAGTAAATTGGATCCTTGTGCTATTTGATGTATTTTCTTAGGATATGTTGTGCACAAGAAGATGATCCAATTTCCAAAAAGATGTATGAAATGATGGATGTTACCTTCTTAGAGTCAGAAACATATTTTTTCAGCTCCGGTGGAGATAAGGGATAAGGAAGAGCAGAATTGGCAGGGATTAGCAAGACCATCATGGTCAAGTATGGATGCAGCTGATGGTGATCCTCACGCCATTGTTGCTCCAATGACAATTGATTTACTTTCAACTAATGTTGCTCCAAATAGTCTTCAAGAAATTGATGTTAATATCTCTTCTAAGGAGACTAATGCTGACTGGGCTGGAGATACTACTGATTGAAAATCAACTTCTGGCTACTTTACCTTTGTTGGCGACAATTTGGTTACTTGGATAAGTAAGAGACAAAAGGTGGTGGCATTGTCCAGTATAGAAGCTGAGTTCAGAGGAATGACTAAGGGTGCATGTGAACTTCTGTGGCTTAAGCGATTGATGACTGAGATTGGCTTTGCTCCAAACTCAGAAATGAAGTTGTTTTGTGATAATAGAGTTGCTATCGATATCAACCACAACCCAGTTCAACATGATCGAACCAAACGCATCGAGGTGGATCGACTTTTTATTAAGCAAAATCTTAAAGACAAAGTGATAAGATTTCCAATTGTGAAATCTGAAGACCAATTGACAAATATTCTCACAAAGGCAGTGTTGGTTAAGAACTTCTACAGCTCACTTAACAAGTTGGGCATGTATGATATATATGCACCAACTTGAGGGGGAGTGTTGAAGAGAGTTGTTTAAGAAACAATAATTAGAGGTTAATTAGTGGCTAATGGTTTGCCTAAACCTCATGCTTTATATATATATTATTTGTATCCTAACAGGATATATAGAAAGAAGACAATGGAATAGAGGAAAGATGGCATCATTCTGTGCTCTAGTCTTCAAATGAACTCCTCTCTTTTTCTCAGAAATTCCTTTACCAATCCTCATAGCAACTTCTTCATGTCTGTGTTTACATAATGTGTTTTAACCTGAATTTAACCACATTTGTGTGTGCGCATCTCTAGAAAACATCAGTGTATGCTTGGATAGTTGGATATTTCCATGTCGTTTGGGTAAAGTTGTGATGGAGGGAAAAAAAAAGTGTACAAAAGGTAAAACAAATGTTGCCATATAAATATAGGCTATATATAGGATTTATGTCACCGTTGTTATTATTATTACTTTATGTATTTTTATTTTTAATTTAATTTTATTTTGTTTTAGTTTATTTCATTTCATTTTATTTTATTTTTATTTCATATTTGAGAGCGATATGAAAACAGAAAATCTATATAGCCGACCCCATCTAGTATGGGATTAAGGCTTAGTAGTTGTTGTTGTTGTACTATATACATGTATACATACATGCATACAAAATTTCCCTCAAATTAATTACGGCAAATTATTTTTTTTTAAATTTATTTTTTACTCCTTAAGTTTTCAAATATTACTTATCATTTGCTGCCCCCTCAAGTAATTTCAAACTCTTGAAGGCGGTCGTAACTCTTAAGTAAAAATCCTAATTTGGATCCGCTTCTCCCTATCTGTTTAACTCACTTGAACGGGTTTGATCTTTATCTTCTCAGATGCTTGTGGCTGCTCGTTGCTTGCGGATCAGGAAACCACCGGTAAACTCACCTCCTCTCTCTCGTTGCTTCTCCTCCTACCATCCTTTGATTCATGGAAGTACCCCCAGGATCTCCACCATCCAAAGGGACGTCAGCACAGATCCCAACACAGCCCGTGCCAACCAAACCATTACCCGGCTCGCCAACGATGGGAGAATCCCCGACGCCCGTCACCTGTTCGACCAAATGCCTCATAGAGACGTCATCACTTGGACGGCCCTCATCTCCGCGTATATACGCTGCGGCATGCTCCGCGAGGCTCGTGCCCTCTTTGACCGCCCCGATGCCCAGAAGAACGTCGTGACTTGGACCGCTCTGCTCTCCGGCTACGTCCGTTCGAAGAGAATCCAAGAAGCTGAGGATCTCTTTCATCGAATGCCCTCCAAGAATGTTGTTTCCTGGAACACGATGATGTCCGGATACGCGGATAATGGGCTCATTGATAATGCGCGTGAGTTGTTTGATAGAATGCCTGAGAGGAATATTGTGTCTTGGAACACTATTGTGACGTCGCTGTGTCAATGTGGAAGGGTTGACGAGGCTTGGAATATATTCAGAAGAATGCCAGAGAGAGATGTCATCTCATGGACAGCTATGGTTGCAGGCTTAGCGCAGAATGGAAAGGTTCATGAGGCGCAAAGGCTTTTTGATGATATGCCACAGAGAAATGTGGTGTCTTGGAATGCAATGATTTCTGGCTATGCGCAGAACTCACAACTCGACAAAGCTCTTGAGCTATTCGATAAAATGCCGGAACGGGACATTCCGTCATGGAACACAATGATTACCGGGTTGATACAGAATGGTGACTTGGCACGGGCGAGAGATTTGTTCGATCGAATGAATGAACGGAATGTGATCACATGGACGACATTGATTACAGGTTATGAGCAAGATGGGCAGAACGAGATGGCATTGAATGTGTTCTTGGAAATGCAAAGGGATGGTGGTGTTCGGCCTAACCAAGGGACATTTGTCAGTGTTTTGGCTGCCACAAGTAACTTAGCTGCTCTTGCCGAAGGACAACAAGTTCATCAGATAATAAGCAAGACTAGTTTTCAGTTCAGCTCTTTTGTAGAATCATCTCTGATTAGCATGTACTCAAAATGTGGTGAACTTTTCATAGCACGAAAGTTGTTCGATTTGTCTGGTCATAAGGATTTGGTGTCTTGGAATGGAATGATTGCTGCATATGCGCATCACGGACAGGGTAGGGCAGCGATCAACTTGTTTGAAGAAATGAAGATAAATGAGTTTAAGCCGGATGATGTTACTTATGTCGGTTTGCTCTCAGCATGTAGCCACTCAGGTTTGGTTGATGAGGGGCTTAGGATTTTCGAGTCTCTGGTAACAGAAGGGTCTATTGAGTTGCGAGAAGATCACTATGCTTGCTTGGTCGACCTTTGCGGTCGAGCAGGGCGGCTTGAGGAAGCTACAAGTTTTATCAAAGGGCTTAAAATTAAGCGACCATCAGCAAGTGTGTGGGGAGCTCTTCTTGGTGGTTGTAATGTTCATGGGAATGAAAAGATGGGTGAATTAGCTGCTAAAAAGCTGTTGGAAGTAGAACCAAACAATGCTGGAACATATCTGTTACTGTCAAATATTTATGCTTCTGCAGGGAAATGGAAAGAAGCTGCAAGTGTTAGGATGAGAATGAAAGACAGAGGGTTGAAGAAACAACCAGGTTGTAGTTGGATCGAAATCGGGAATCAGGTTCATGTGTTTACAGTGCGCGATAAGTCACACAACCGATCAGAGTTGATCTATAGTTTGGTGCAAGATCTTCATTATATGATGAGTATATCAGATGTATTGGATGAATTAATGGTCCGTGAAGAGTGAGTAGCATGGCATTCAGGAATGATGAGATTGCATCAAGTTTTTTGCTTTCAGATGGATGATTATCACGTGTTGTTATACTATAGAATATTGCTAGGAGTCATTCATAGAAAGCTCCATTTTTTTAGGAAAGATTGGTCTTGCTACTGAGCTTAAAATTCACAAGGTGAAGCTGGATGATCACACATCATGAGGCATGCTGAATGAACATTGATCACAGGTAAACATTGGCGATGAATAACAATTATGAGATGAGATGGATTTACATGAGTACATCCACCACGGTTTGGATAAACTTTGCTTTCAAGTGATCATCAGACAAGCTGGATGAAAAATAGATCATTTTGGATTAAAATAAGCAGAAATGAAGCTATATGTTTGGGTTTTATTTCAGTGATAAATTATTTTCTGGAGGAGAATTGGCTTATTCTCATATCAAGATGGTTTTTTTTTTCATGACTTAATGTATACATAGAGAACAGATACTCTACAATTATCTTTGGTGCCTTTATTTATAAAGACTTGGCCATATGCAAGGATCTGCTCTTTTATTTTACCTCATAACATAAATAAAACCCCATTTTAAGATGATATTTAAACATTTCAATCAAAGGTACAATTTTCAAATATTGTTTTTCTCTTATATTATTGTTAATTTTTTTTTTCATAATTTTAAGAGATAAAAGGATTATTTTAGAAATATAGATATTTTTTCTATTCTTCTAAGTCTCGAGCTCGAGCTACATCCAATGCTTAAAATTGTACATTAACATATATATTATTCTTATATATATATATATATGGAAATTTAACCAAATGAAATATGTCCCAGATTTCAAGCTATTGTTTAGAAAATTAAATTAGTACATTAGAAAAAAAAATTCAAATAGCTAAATAACTAAATAGGAAGGCTGTAAAAAAATCCCAACTAATTTTCCATCCTCTCCCAAATATCTCGTGATCCGCATAAATATATTCTTGTTCCCCACCAAACCAGATTTAATGTCCTTTCTGGGAATAGAAACCATTCCCATTCTATCCCAATCCAAAAACTCCAGCGAGGTGCATTCTCGGAATAACTCCTGACACTTTCAAAATCATCCTTCTCTACCGCCGAGAACTCTTTTATTATATTCCCATAATACCCCCGTGGCGCATGATAGGCGTCGGCGCCGTCGCGGCGGCGCTCTCCACGCCCTTGCAGCTCAGCGACTGAATCAGCTTCCACGGCGCCCACCGGCCAGCGTCGCGCATCTCCGGCGCTGCTGCGCGCCGCCGCAACCGGCTCCTAATCTCGCTCATCTCCATCGCCGGCTCCGGGATGCTCACCGACCCGAAAAGGAACCAGTACCACCTCGGCCTCGGCCTCGGCGCCCTCCCCCCAGGAGCCGAGTCCGACGACGCCCGTCTCAGCCGCGGATCAAGGCCGTCCATCACCTCCCACCTCCGGCGTCCGATGGACGCCACATGGCTTCGGCTTCTCCGTAGTGGCGGCGTCGGCGCCGGTCCTGGCAGGGCCGGGTTCCTCGCAAGCATCCGGCCATGGACGAATATCTCATCGGCGGCGCACATCTCCGGCGCCGACTCCCCACAGTGGAAGGTGAACTCGAAGAGGTCCTGCGGCGGAGGAGATCTCCGGCAATCGGCGCAATCCTGGCCGTTGATCAAACCCGTAAACGAGATGCAGGAATCCTCGCCGTCGGATTCCACGAGACAAAGGCTTTCCTCTTGGAGAGACGCCATCAGTAGTAGTTAACTCTGGTATTTCGAGAAACGAGTCATGTGAGAGGTGTCTCAATTTATACCAAGAGACGAGAGAGAAGGAATTAGAGGTGTATTTTGGGAAGAGAGAGAGAGAGACGCGTTATTTCTTTCCTTGAAGGGAATGGTTTCTAGAAGATTTGTTAAGATGGGCATTTTGGGAATAGTAGGAAATTAGTTGGTAATGTCATGTCCCCAATTGTCAAAGTAATTTCAAACATTAATAAAATAAAATAAAATAAAATAAAATAAATTCTCATAAGTTATACAAAACTTGAGGATTAATTCCATAGAAATCTAATTCTAAAACGACACAAGAACTTTGGAAAAAGTTCCTTGTGATTGAAGGGTTTGGTCATGTCCTTTATCTTTTGTTGGTATTAACGCATGCATCTTCTAAGAAGATAAAAATGGAAGGTCATTCTAGAATTAAGAGGATGAGAATTAGGAGGACATTCACACTTGCCTTCTTTGTATGCAAAATCAAACATTTCCCTTTCAAACCAACCAAAGTCTTGACGTGTGTTTGTTTGTCTATTTTTTTTTTTTTTCAGGATGACTACTTGTCCTCAAACTCCAATTAGCACAAGGCCATCAAGGGAATCATCAAAATATTATTAAATTCAAAAATAAAATCTCAATTTACTATAAATTGGTATCTCCTAGAGATTAACTATGATTTCGATCAACGGTTAAGATTTATTTATTGTGAGGGACGTCAGCAACTGACGGAGAAGGTGGTAACCCGATTTAGCTTTGACGATCAAGTTAGTGGGAGAACTTAAGAGTGGAGATGGAGAGTTCTAGCTCAAAGGGTTGCATACCAGCCTATCCCCTCCGTGTCAGAGACCTTGTTTGCCGTACTTTTCTACTAACACCTTATTCTATGTGCCATGCTTCCTGAGCATCTTTCCTATGCGTAGACTTTTGCACCAACCTTTTTGCCTAAAGGAGGTGTCCGAGCTGGGGATTCGCATCAGTGGAATGGGTGTTTAGGATGTTTCTAAGTGTATGCTCGGGGTGAGGACATGTGTTCATCCGGATTTACCCATATCAGAATATATGAAATATTGATAATTAGTGACTAATTATTTATTAAATAAATCAAGTTATTCTTTAATCTAACTAAAAAAGGAATACATATAAAGAAATTATAGGGCATGCCATGAAAGGCCTAAAAAATAGATTGGATTACAAACCATCAATTCATTATCCATCTTCAACCAATACCATAACTAAAGATAGGCTGTTGGGGGGCATGGACCTAACTTTCTAGTTAGAGGCCATGAAAGGGGTCAAACCTTTCACAGCTCACTGTTTTATTAGAAAAAAAACACATTCTTTTTTTTAGTTTTATAGATAATGAACTATTGGTCACTGACACTGTTTGCTTTTTTTCTTGGGGTCCTTAGGAGGGGTCTGTAGGGGTTTAATGTAATAGTATTTTGAGTGTGTGTGTTTTGGGTGAAAAATAGTACCAAATAGTGCCAGAGACTAATAAATAATTACCTCTTAATTTTATCTAATAATAAATCATTAATATATTAAAATATATAAAATATAAGAAAAATAGCAAAAGCTTACATGGTGAGATAAATAGAATTGAGCAACAAGAAGAAGCTGATTTTAATCATAAATATTGGCAACACCAAAGATATTCTTTTCACTATAAACAAAATAATTGATGAAATTTTGTATCATAAATATTTTACATTGTAATGATAAAAATGATCACTTGGTTTGATGTGACATAATAAATTTAAATGCCTTGTCAAACAATGAATCACAAGATATGTTTAATTAAGAGATGTTTTTAAGGATAATGACAAGAAGAGAACATCCAAAATATTTGGAAGGTAGACCTAGTTAACAAGCATTGTATTTCCTTCTCACACTAAATGGTTAAATAAGACTCCTTGTTCAACAACATTACTTTTAACATGTGTTCATGGATTTGCTTCGTGAAAGTGAAAGGCTGCTAAGAATATTAACAGATAAAAAAAAAAATTGAGTATCTATGGGCACATTTTAATTGTGTTATTAGTCTTCTTAATTAAACAATACAATCTATATGCACCTTGGCCCCAATCAAATTGTCTTATTTATTGTTTATTGTTTAAATAAAATAAATAAAATAAACTAATTAAATTATATTTGAAACTAGTCACTACGCAGTCTGTTATCAAAAGGAGCCTAACTTTCACGAGGCAGAAGCCAACACAACACTCCCCAGTGGACGACTTTGAAAGATACCCAGGACTAAGGACAGATAAAGGAAACTAGAACCATGGGCCAAAATCAAAATCAAAATGTAATATGTTAACGCAAATTCCAGGAAAATCCTTAAATCCGGTTAACACTTGAATTTATAAAGGATTTTGGGGAAAAAGCTCAAGAAAATCAAGAGAGAATGAATCAGGGAAAAGAACACCAAAACTTTAACGTGGAAAATCCCACAAATCGGGGGAAAAACCACGGGTCTCCCGTGTAGGGAGAAAAGAACTTCACTATGGGCGATTTCTTGGAGTACATGAGAGGGAAAGAGAGGGAATGGATGTTCAAGGAATCCAGTCCCTTTACAGGTGTGAGGTACTTGCTATTTATAGATCTCTGATGTGCCTTCCTCGGTTTCCCCAGTTCGACTGTCAACTCTTCTAGAAGAACTTGAGGCTCCTCTGGTCTTCTCCGCTGTAGAGTGCCTCGATTTGTTAGTGAGGCCATGAGCTTTTAGCCCGAGGAGTCTTCTCCTCGGAACCGTGGAGTAGTTATCTCGTAAATCCAAGGAGTGTGAGACTTGTGGGTGTCCGAAGAAGTCCTAGTGAAGTTGCGGGGGTGAGTCTGTCTTACGTCCCGAGGTTGTCTAAAACCGAGGGACTACCGTGGTAATCCGGCTGGATGAAATTGGGGGTAAATCCTTCCCACGTGTCATGCTGGGTTCATTCGACGTGTCCCTCCGAACTTATCCTAATCAGCACCCCCCCCCCAAGCCACCCCAAGTATGCTTGCGCGAGCTAAGCATATAAGCAGTGGCTCGGGGAACGTGACGTGAATATTTCGAGGGCTTCCAAAGGGGGCAATGCGTGAGTGCTTCGGTCCTGGGTTTTGTAGCGATCCGGAAGTGAGGAACCTTTTGTTACAGGATTAATAGCGTGTGGCTGCGCTTTGGGCAGGTGAGAGGTCTAGTTGTTGGGCACGGTGAAGGGGCGCATTAAATGCCTTGTGCCCTTTTACTTCCCTAACACTTCTTTGCGCAGGCGCCGTCAAGGGAATGATTGCGTCGATCCTGTCAATATTCCACGTGGCACTCATCCACTAAGGGTGCTTGCCACGTCCCGATCCAAGCCGTCTCTGCTTTTTCCATGTGTTCGGTCCGGATAGTGTGCGGATTGAGGGGGGAAAATCCGTACCGTTGGGGGGCTCCTGGGTTGTTAGGCCACTGTTGAATTGATTGGACTTATTTTTGACAAAAAGGGTTTCCTCCTCCAAAGAGCCAAATCCATCATCTTCCCTGCTGTTCTGAGTTTTATGCTTAGAGGTCCTTCTGTACTCGTCCGGACTTCACTCATGGCTGGCCATGGTGTGGCGACGAGCGCTGAAGCAACGGGGGGAATCAGGGAGATTCCTTAGCTATTCCCCAAGACACTCTCACCTCGATGTGATTTGTATTTTGTTCTCCTTTCTTGTTAACCACAAGGACGTGACCGATGTTATTGTTTTGTAACCTTTTAAATCTAGGGTATATGTAAAAAACTTTTTCATCTACTCCTTTTGGATTTGTAATGTCGCCTTTCCAGCCATAGGTTCCAGGTGATAGCTAACACCAGCAGATGCCATCCCATTCGCAACTCCTTTCCTAGATGCTTGCCGATGGATGTTCCGCCCCACAGATCTTGTATCTGTTAGGGAGTGTCTCAATACCGAGGAGTTGCCCATAGTGTGTCCAAATGTTCGTGGCATATTGACATTGGATGAATAGGTGCTCCGAAGTTTCCTCATGGGTGTTACATAGGTAGCAACTCGTCTTCTTCCTTTGTCAGTTTCGCTTTGCTATGTTTTGAAGCATAGCGAGCTTGTCTTCCCATGCTAACTAGGCAAAGAGTTTGACTTTTAGGGGGGATGATTGCTTCCAGAAGAACGCCGATAGTGTAACATCTCGAATTTTTCTAAATAAATTTTCAGTAAATTTTCAAATTTTAAATGAGGTTAATTAGCTCAGAAATCAGATTAATTATTTTAACCTCAAAGTTAAATAAAATCGGAATTTAATGGACCCGAAATCCAGCCTCGCAACTATAGGGCTGAGAGAAGGCCTTATTGGGCCAGACCAAAGTTACATAGAATAGTTGAAGGTGAATAGTCAGCAGAGTTAGATTAATTAAACAAGAAATTAATTAAATATTAATTAATCCAGATTAATTAAGTGGAAATATTGGACAAAAGTTAGAGTCCCGATAAAGTAGATATGGCCGAGTCAAAAGCCGAGAAACACAGATTTGGGTTGGGAGAAGAGACGACCCGTGATGCTACAGTAAGCCCGTGTTTCTGGGCCGTTTGACCCGGGATTCCCAAATCTGGGTCGGGGATAGAGACGAGCCAGATAATATTATCAATCGCCCTTGTGACAACACAGTAACAAGATAAGATCAACGAAAAGTTATTCGGCCTTTAGTAGGAGATATTTTTAAAGATATCATAGTTAATTAATTGTTTTTTAGAAGATAAGTTAGAATAATTAAAGCTTTAAGTAAAGTTAAAATGATAGGATTAAATAATAGAATGTAATGTTTTATATATATATATATATATATATATATATATATATATATATATGTGTGTGTGTGTGTGTGTGTGTGTGTGTGTGTAAGTGGCAGACTTAGGGTGATAAATTGAAAGGGGGATTCAATTGATTTGTGTGGAGTCGTGCTTCTCTCCCTCGCTCTCTCTCTCTTTCTCTCGCGAGCTCACCGAGCGCCTCCACTTGTGCCCGTCGCCGCTCGGAGCAGCCACCGCCGGCCGATCTTCACCCACTCCCGCATCGTACCTGCGCCCTCCGCCCCACTCCGGCAGTTGCCGTCGGCCGCGAGCCTTGCCTCGCTCCTCCACCGCACGGTGCTGCACCCCGTCGCCGCCTAGTTGCGAGCAACTGTCGCTTAGACCGCCTACTGCCGCTCGCACGCTTCCTCCTGCCCTTGCTCTGCCGGAATCTTCCTCAGGCCCCCGCCTCACAGCCAGCCCACTACGAGCATCGACAGCTGAGCTCTTTCCTCCTTCCCCTGCCGATGACAATGAGCCCTAATTGAATTTGGGAAAACTCTAAGTAGATGCATGATTGAATTGAAATTATGGGCTGTTAAAAGGGGTTTAGAATGTTGTATGATAAATGGATTAAATTCATGTTAATTTGGATGAATGTTTGTATTAATCCGGAGCCCTACAAATAGAGGAGATACTGCCCGATTTTTCTTGAAAATCTATAGGAGTTAAGAATTTACTAATCTCTAGTTTCATGCTCCAATGTTAAGTTAATTATCTCCATTCCATGCTTAATATACTAGTTATTAAGTTAAGAAGGTGATAATTAAGTATAAGTAAAGAATAGTTAGAAGTATGGAGAAATACGAGCATGTTGTAGCCTTTCGTACTTTTACCGTATTCTATCGAGTGTAAATTAGAGTACGAGTCAAGAATACGGTCTCCTTATTCACAATTTCGTATTTCGATTATCAGGGAAAGAAAAGGGCAAAGGCAAGTCAACCGCT
This sequence comes from Dioscorea zingiberensis, assembly GCA_026586065.1. Lineage (NCBI taxonomy): Eukaryota > Viridiplantae > Streptophyta > Magnoliopsida > Dioscoreales > Dioscoreaceae > Dioscorea > Dioscorea zingiberensis. Next base: position 17,342,221 of record CM048818.1, on the reverse strand, counting down.
GTCGAAGGACCGAGCCAGACTTAAGCTTGGACCAGACTCAGGTAAGGGAACTAGCTATACAGTACAAGCTTTCATTGTATTTTCATTTTATTTCAGACTTGATTTTAGATTGAAAAGCATGAATTAGAATTTTTTGAAAACATATAGAGTTTTAGAAAATCAATCATGCACAATAATAGAATAGAGTAACATATACAGAAATACAGAGACTATACTTTATTGATATATTGCTGGTACCAGTGGTGGCTCGTATAGAGCTAGAGAGTATGGCATTAGGTTGGGAGAGGGGTGATTTAAATCTCTGATTTTTTATTACCGAACTATCTATTTTTAAAACATTCATTTTTATAAAATTAAAACCCCTTTTCCATACTATTGAAGTGCCTAGTGTACGTATATAATTTGACCCTGTGTAGCGAGGATAGTTCTACCTGTTGGTCGCCGGTCCTGCAGTATTGAAGTAGATGTGTAGTTAGAGATTATAAACTTATGATTATCAGATGATTCCGTATTTCCCACCTTCCGATGATTGAGTATAACCGACCGTGGAGGCTATTGGTACAGATTACCATGAGAAATGTCGGTTCTAGAAATTATTCACAAGATAGAGAAACAGAAAATCAGACTCGCATACATGAGATTTTTTATGCATTTACATGATTAAATAGATTGAAGATAATGCATTGACTAGCATATTCTGTTGCATAGTATTTATCTTCAGTTACATTATTTAATTTCAGTTATTTTATATGCAAATTTTATGCTTCAGTTTTACAGTTTTATTTTATTATACGGGTACAGTCTATACCCGATAGTTTTGTTCCCAAGTCACTGAGCTCCAGTAGCTCAGCCCCTTTCTCTTGACATTTTGATTGCAGGCGATAGACAGAAGACCAGATAGAAGGTTTGTCTGATCGTGAGTCTAGTGGAGATGTCCTGTAGCTGGCTCTGACTTCTCGTGTCGTAGTTATGTTATGTATTGTATTGAGTGTATTTGAGACAATTACGTTTGTGACAATATTTTATTTGATGTTGTACTAAACAGTATCTAGGGTTTGGAGTTATGTTATAATATGATTGCTTTATTAGCTTCCGCAAGTTACTTGATTTTTATTTGATTAGCTGTTTTACAGCATTAGGTTTAGGGTTTATAATTCCTTTGACCTCGATGGTGTGACACGTGTCCCCTGAAAAGGAGATGAGTGTTACAGATAGGGAGTTTCTCGTACCTCCGTCTATTTTGAAATGATATAGTGACTTGACTGTAAATTCCTGGTTTGGAGTGAGTCTCCACTTCCTACCGTCCGCTTGTTAGGTTCCTTCTTGGGTTAGGTGCTTTTGTAGCCCTTGGAACATTCCTTCCGCCCCTAGCGACAGGGGCCCCGATTTGAGTAGCGGTAACCCTCTGTCCTGAAGTTGTCAGGCCTCCTGAATCGTATGGTCTGCTTTCAACCATAGGGTTTGGAATTCTGGGGATATTCTAGAGGGGCTAATGTCATTTATCCAGTTGTCAGACAAGAGACTGGTTGTTTCCCCGTTTTTTGGTGTTGCTACGATTTTAGCTATGGTGGGGTCTCGCTGCTCCATAATCCCTTTCCCGAAGAAAGAGGCCCTACTGGGTGCGGGCTTCTATGGGTTCATTTGTGAGTGTTGTTGTAGGCTTGTTTGATGATCCTTTTGCATAATTCGGTTTCTCCTTTTAGCAATCGCCACCACCATTTACCAAGGAGCGCTTCATTGAAGGCCTTCAAATTGATGATACCCCATCCTCCGAGGTCCTTTAGTCTGGCAAGTATCTCCCATTTAACTAGTTGGTATGCCTTGGATTCTGGGTTAGCTCCTCGTACAGAAAGTCTCTTCTTATTCCTTCTAGCATAGCACCCATTGTGACAGTTTATACATGACCATCTAGTGATTTGGGATGGCCGAGAGGACCGAGTTCAGTAGGGTAATGCGACCCCCCATTGACATTAGTCTCCCCTTCCATGTTGCCAACTTGTTCTAGACCTTCGCTATGATTTTGCTCCAATCTTCCTTCCTGGGTCTGCTGCCAGCTATCGGGATGCCTAGATATTCTATTGGGAGGGGGTTCAAGCGACATCCCATTATTGAGGCTAGTTCCCTAGCCTCCTTTCCCAAGATTTAGATATGGATTATGGCACTTTTGTTATAGTTGATCCTTAGGCTTGATAGGCCCTCGAATAGCTCGAAGATGAACATTAATGTGCGGAAGTCATCTATCTTCCCTGAGCAGAGTATTAAGAGATCGTCCGTGTACATCAGGGCTGATACTTGTTCACCTCCGGCCACCGCTATCCTGAAACCCTTGAGGAGGCATACTCGCATGGTGCGTGTCACCATTGTGGTGAGGACGTCCATTGCGAGGACAAACAATAGTGGTGAGAGGGGGTCTCCCTACCGCAGTCCTCTTTGATGTCTCACATATCCCATGGAAGTGTCGTTGATGAGGAATCTGAAATCTTATCCTATATTTTGTAATGTACTCTCTACAATGAATAAATAAAGAATGTGGTCCCCTTTTATCAAAAGTGAAAAAAAGTTGGAATTGATTGAAAGGAATGAATTGCGGGTTCTTGCTCTAATGTTTGGATCTAAATATGGAATGGAATAATTTTGGAGTTTTTCTGCATTACCTTGTATATTATTGAAATATTATAAATCAAACTTTTTATATTATTATAGAAAAATCTGTGTATAATTTAATTTTATATTCAAATAGCCATCTTAAAGGCTGATTTGATGCACTTCTGAACCATGATTCTAATTTATATTTTTCGAGAAGCACTTTTAACACAAGTGCTTCTACCACTAAAATAAGGGCTTGTTTGGATTGGCTTTAAAAAAAAGTGTTTTTTTTAAGTTTGCTAGAAGGATTTCTGAAAAAAGTGCTTCTCATAGTAAGTTAAGCGCTTCTGTTATTTTTGTGTTTGGATAGGTTAATCTAGAAGCAGTTTTATAATAATAACAATAAATAAAAATAAATAATTATAATAATAATAAAGGGTATTTTGGTAATTGATACCCTTCAAAATAGCCTTAAAAAGATTTGAGAGGGGTGTTTTGATAATTGACACTTTTTAAAAGCGGCTTTTCTGAGCGACTTTTTCCAGAAGCTACAAATCACTAGCTTCTGAAAAAAGCTGTTTTTCAGCTTTTTTTACAGCTTCTGCTTTTCTGAAAAAGCCCATCCAAACATGTTATTTTGTCCCAGAAGCGCTTAACTTACTCTGGAAGCGCTTCTGGGGCAAAAAAAAGCCAATCCAAACAAGACCTGTGATATCTATTTGAATAAGCGCTTCTAGGAGTAATTATCTATTTGAATAATTGAATGCATATATATTTAAACACCTGTGATATCTATTTCTGTTTGTTTAGGTGTGGATGTAGAAGTGCTTTTGAGATGAGAAATTAACACCAAGGGCGGGAACTTACTAGACAGAAGACTGGTGTCTGATAATGACGTGATCTCTTAAGCACGAGGAGTTCAAAAGAGGATTAGGGGTTAATTCCCTTTAGAACTCTCATACATAGATATAGATGTCAAGGATTGGGGGTTAATTCCCTTTAGAGCTCTCACACATAGATATAGATGTCAATCAGGCTACGTCGTCGGTCACCCGGTATGACTCGGGGTCGTGTCTATGTTGGGATAGCTCCTGCACGGCTTGTGGGCCGATCAGCATGCGGCCCAACATGTTAAGGTTCGCGTGCCTACCCAACACGATACAACACGAAAGTAGACGTTATGGCCTATGCTGGCAATGCCGGCAATGGCCACATGGAGGGCCAGGCTGGCACAATGATTTTTTTTTTAAATTTTTTTTATAACTATTTTAAAGGCCTTTAAAGTCCAAAAAGATGAAAAATGTCCCTTAAAACATTTATGATATAAACATCTTTTTGTTAAAAATAGGCTCGGAGTCTGTCTATGTTGGGCTAGCTCCTGCACGGCCTGAGGGCCAATACAGCATGCGTCCCAACACGGCATGGCTCGCATGCCTGCCCAACATGATATAACACAAAAGTAGCCGTTATGACCAGCAACCAGGAGGGCCAGGCTGGCACGCCATGATTTTTTTATTGATTTTTTAACTGTTTAAAAAAAAAATTGAAAAATGCCTTTAAACATTTATGACATAAACATTGTTTTGTCATATTTTTAAATAAATCATAATATTTTTATTAGTTTATTTCTCAATAAAATCAAAATTTTATAATTTTATTATTTTTAAAATTTATGACTTAAGTTTGAAACTCAATAATAATTTATGAAAAGTCATTTTTACAAGTGGAAAAGAAACAGAGGATCAATCTCTCGAGAGACAGGGCTTCGCTGTCTGTGATATTTCCTGCCTAAATGAGTTCAAAGTGTCGCCTTTTATAGGCTTCGGTAGCTTGGGGAGGAAGCCAGGTTTTTTGACATGTGTCTTAAAGAATTTGACCACGTGCTTTGCCAGCTAAGCATCCAGTTAGGCTCCAGTTAAGCATCCAGCTAGATCTGAGCTGTAAACAGTTGTTAAGTCTTCTAGAAGACCAGCCTGGTAATAGTTAAGCCCCTTCTAGAAGGTCACTTCTGATAATCAGTATTGTTCCGATGAGTCGGGATGTACTTTAGGCTGATGAGACATGAGCACTTCCGGGCCGATGAGTTTGCATTATGTGTCGGTTAGATTTACACTGGCAGTTTGTTGGGTTGATCCGATCTGATGTGCAGTTGCCGTATGCCAGATATCGTGTGTTTGATATTCTCAACCTGATGAGGTGCAATGGATTATCATCGGAACTGGTTGACCTGGACCTAGTTTAGGTAAGGGATTCTTTGGCGTTGAGTGTTGACATGTGGACGGCTCCAATGGGTTCCACGTACCTTACTATCTTTCCTCTTATCACAAGTCCCCCCTCAAGAATGCTTGCAAATTGCGATGAGCTAAGCATACAATCATTTCAGCAAGCAATTTTTCCTCCGATATACGTTCTTCGGCTATTTATTCTTATCATACTCTTGGTGACTTCATATTCATCGGAGTGCATTTGAGCCATGACCATTTTGGTGTTTTGGTGAAATTGCTTTGCGGATTCTTGAGCTGCAAGTTACGCAGGGGCAAATAGGTCTTTTACCTCGATCATTTTTTACTCGTCGTTTCATTCTTGGGCACCGTTTTTGAGTAAGGATTAAGAGGTGCATCGGTGGTATGGTGTCTTTCATGTTAATGATGGGCTTATTGATCCTTGTTCCATGTATCAAGAATCGCGACCGTCAAAACCAATTTATCACTGTTGATGATTTACGCCTGAAGGGTTTTTCAAACTTTGCTGCGGCGGCATCCCTTTTTTTATCCTGCGCTTTCGTCTTGTGTGCGAGATCCTTTTCTTCCTCTCTAAAAAGCTCTGGTTATCAAAAGGGTGCATTGTTTCAGGTATAGGATCTCGAACTGTTCCTGAGATTTCTTGAGAGTGTTTCAAGGATTGCAAGTGCGGTCGACCTGATCCTAACACTACTCTCTCTCTCTCTCTCTCTCTCTCTCTCTCTATATATATATATATATATATATATATATATATATATATATATATATATATATATATATAGGGTCATGATATGGTGCGGTTGGCCTTATCACTGTGCAAGTGCGGTCGCCTCTTTTTGGCCTACTTGCACATTGTTTTGAGGAAATCCAACCGTATGGATGGAAAGAACATCGAAAAATAAGCTAACATGTCAATTTTCATACAATTTGGTAACTTGTAGGGTTTTCATCTTAACGGGTGAAATTTTGAACCGGTAAGATTTCTATAAATTTTTACCCGTTAAGATGAAGACCCTACAAGTTCCCAAATTGTATGAAAATTGACATGCCAGCTTATTTTTGATGTTCTTTCCATCCATACGGTTGAAAATCTTTCAAACATGCTCCAGGTGGCCAAATGGGAGGTAACCGCAAATGAACAGTGTTTCCGGCCGACCTTACCTTATCATGATTATATATATATATATATATATATATATATATATATATATATATATATATATATATATATATATATATATATATATATTAAAAGTTAAGGGGGCACTTGCCCTTTCTCTAACATGTGGCTTTGCCTGTGCAATGTGTTTCCGTCTCTTTTTCAACTCGTGAAGTTTCCTTTGAGTTTAAAATCATTTTTCCTAAAATTCAAATTTGGCATGTCTTACACACACACACAAACAAATATCATATATATTTATAAAATAAAAAATAAAAAATATATTTTAAATCGGTTCTTATTTAGAAAAATTTTAACGGTTCACAATTTCAACCATTAAGTGGGAGGACCAAACGGTCACCAAATTATCTGAAAATTGACAGACTAGCTTATTTTTCGATGATCTTCCCATCTGTATGGTTGGAAATCTTTCAAACATGCTCCAAGGGCCAAAATGGGAGGCGACCAGACTGGAACAGTGTTCCGACCGGTCACACAGAGCACGCCGATAGATATATATACAGAGGGTTATGATAGGATGAGGTTGGCTAGATCACTGTGTAGATCTGATCGTCTCCCATTTAGGCACTTGGAGAGTGTTTCAAGGATTTCCAACCGTACGGATTGGAAGATCATTAAAAAATAGGGGTAAAGCCATTTTTGGTCCCTGAAAACGAGACTAATGTTCATTTCCATCCCAAAATTCAAAATTTGTTCAATATGATTCCTATGTATTGTATATTTTGACATTTTGGGTCCTTATATATTCCATATTTTGGCATTTTTGGTCCCTAACGTGGTGGTCATGTGTAATACCAATAAAATGCATATAATCTTTTTATTATTATGTTTAGGTCGTTATTTTGCTGATGTGGAGTGATAAGTGGCAGTATATGCTGATGTGGACCGTATTGAACAAATTTTAAATTTTTGGGATGGAAATGAATATTGGCCCTGTTTTTAGGGACCAAAAATGACTTTAACCCTAAAAAATAAGCTACCATGTCTATTTTCATACAATTTGGTGACTGTTTGGTCCTCCCACTTAACTGTTGAAATTCTGAACCGTTAAGATTCCTATCAAATAAGAATCGTTAAGTGGGAGGACCAAACGGTCACCAAATTGTATGAAAATGAACATGCTAGATTATTTTTTGATGATCTTCCCATCTGTACTGTTGGAAATCCTTAAAACACTCTCCGAGTGCCCAAATGGGAGGTGGCCAGATATATATATATATATATATATATATATATATATATATATAAAATTGTTATTAATAATTTTGTTATTTGGGTGATTATATATTTTTTGTTTATTTGTTAATTTTTTTAGTAAAATTTCGACATTATTATGCAAATAATGATTAAATAATTTTTTTAAAAAAATCTAAAGTTGGGAAAGGCGTTGAATTGCTTTAGGTTAACAACAATAATAAATTCTTATTTATTGATAATCAACAATTCTATTTAAGTGTTTCAACGATTTCCAACCATACGGATGGAAAGATCATTAAAAAAATAAATTACTATGTCTATTTTCATATAATTTGGTGACCGTTTGATTCTCATACTTAACGGTTGAAATTTTGAGCCGTTAAAATTCCTATAAAATAAGAACCGTTAAGTGGGAGGACCAAACGGTCACCAAATCTTAATGGTTCAGAATTTCAACCATTAAGTGGAAGGACCAAACGGTCACCAAATTGTATGAAAATGGACATGCTAGCTTATTTTTTGATGATCTTCCAATCCATACAGTTGGAAATCCTTAAAACACTCTTTAAGTGCCCAAATGAGAAGTGGCCAGATCTGCACAGAGATCCGGTTAATAATTTTGTTATTTGGGTGATTATATATTTTTTGTTTATTTGTTAATTTTTTTAGTAAAATTTTGACATTATTATGCAAATAATGATTAAATAAATTTTTTTTAAAATCCAAAGTTGGGAAAGGCATTGAATTGCTTTAGTTTAACAACAATAATAAATTCTTACTTATTGATAATCAACAATTATATTTATTTATTTCAATTTTATATTTTTGTTTGTTTAGTTTACAAAATTTTAAAATTATGTCAAAAAAATAATTTTAATTAGGGGAAATTGGTTATATACCCCTCAAAAGTTTCATAATTGCATATTTACCCCCGAAAAAATCATAATTGCATGTATACCCCTGAAAAACAAATTGAATTGCGGATATTCCCCTACTGTTAGGATCCGTTGACAGAAGTTAACCAAGTAATCTTAACCATGGTTATAACTTAGGTTAAGGGTTGTAAAATGTCTAAAATACCTCTCTTTATATATTTTTAACTATTTTAAATTTTAGATTTTTAAAGGGTTATTTTTAAATTTATAGTCAAACAAATTTTTTAGGGTATATATGTAAAGGGTATGATGGTCATTTTGCATGTCTACCGTTTGTTAACTTGAAGGTTTTTCATTTGATTTTAACCCTAGGGGTATATACGCAATTATACCTATTATTCAGGGGTCTGTATGCAATTATGTTTTATTCAGGGGTAAATACGCAATTTCAAAATTATTCAGGGGTACACCTACAAAAAGCCCTTTTAATTAAACTAAACTAAATTAATAAAAAAATATTTTATTCAGTTTTTAATTTTAGTAATCTATATTTTTTCTTGGGAAATTATTTATAGGTCCCTGGAAGTTTCCAAACTTTCCAGACAGTCCCTCTGACATTTAAATATCCCAGACAGTAGTTGCTTTTTTGAAAAGTTACTTTATAACCCTTCAACCTCACTCCGCTAGTCTCTTTTGTTAAATTTTTCAACTCTACCCTTGGCTATGGTGTTGATTTTTCCCGCCATATCATATCCCTCCTTTTTGAATAGTGTACTTTACCAATCACGTCATCAGCTTTTTGCCCTCTCCTCACCACGTTTTTATACTTTTTGACAGTTTTTTTTTGTACAAGTTTTCTTCTCATCTTCTTCATCAATCCCTTTTATTCCCTTTTGTTTCTATCTTGCCGAGATAAATTTGTCTCTTCTATAATCCATTTGCTTTCCCGGGTGACAAGCTTTATAACCATCTCATCTCTTCCTCGGTGAGTCACCAGCCAATGCTACCCGAAAAACATCCACCTTCGTCGTAAGTTCTTTTCTCATTTTTTCGAAAACGTTTTCTACTTCGCATGTAGTTTAAAAGCATATCAGTGTAATATAAGGCGCTCTTTCTGCAGGTTGACAATGGAGACCTTTTGTGCAGTTGCCAAATATAAGGGGGAGGGACGAGTGTTGCAGTTTACTGTGTTGGCTTCTTGGGCGTCAGTACTCACTGAGATATGTGAGCAATGGGGTGTTGAAGTTTCCCGTGTAAGGGTGAAGTTTGTCACACTTGATGCGCACTGAACTGTTTGCCCAATTGATACCGACATAGACTTTTAGCGTATGTGCCACATATACCACATGTTCAACAGCACGTTCGTCGACCTTATTGTCGATACTGTTGAAGAGACGGTGGACGTGCCCTCCAACTCCTCATTACCGTTGTAAATATCATGTCTTCTCTTTGGATGAACCAACCAACACATCAGCGTGTTAATGCTCCATCTGATATTTCTTGTATTTTATGAATTTCATATTTTCGCTTAAATATATGGCTTTCCGCTTATTTTCTGACGTTTCCATTTATCACTTTTACTTTCTGTTTAAATATATGGCTATCCGCTTACTTTCCGCTATTTTCGTTTAACATTCATACTTTCTGCTTAATATATTCCAATCTCATTGGTTGGGGAAAGAGGTGGGCAGGGGCATTCTTCATGGAAGTGAAGTGGCGAGTTATAACTTGTTAATGGTAAGACCTACCGGTTCACTCTCACCTCGGGCAGTTTTATGGCCATTTAATTCTCCCAAATCCCTTTTCTATTTTTGAGGCTTTGGCCCTCTCTGTGTCTCTTCATGTTATCTGGGCGGCGCGTTCTTTAGTTGCATGTAGACGGCCGAAGTTATAATAACACTTCTCGAAACCCAAAGTTATAATGATACTTCCCTTGTGCTCCCTCCTGCGTCGCTCTTTGTGCTTAAAATAGCCATCAATGAGGCCACACCCTCCTCACTCTTTCCTCTTCAAGGTTCCTAGGCTATCCCCCTCGAATGCATCCTCACCGACTGCGCAAATCACTAAGGGAACTAGCCGAAGGACCTCCATCGCCCCTGGCCCTGAACTCCGACAAGTTACAAAGGCCTCCGAGAAGAAGGAGCAACAACCTACTGCACAGCCGGTCTCCCACAAAAGGATCCGGGAAAATGACGTGGAGGAGTATAAATGCTCCGTACTCTTCTGCATGGATATTCGCTGTACTGTCGAGCTCTACCAGATTTCGGATGAGAACTTGGCTTGAGAGCGCGAGATCGCCTCCCGTGCTGTCTCCGAGTTCAAGGAATCCGACGAATTCTAGGACCTAGTCTGCAAGGAAGGGCGAAAAGGCGTCGAGAAAGGTTTCAAAATATTCCAAGATATCTCATCGTCATCCCGAGCTAGACTTGACTTCATTTGAGTTCAAGGACGCCCTTCAATATCTCTCATCTAGTGTCTCTGGTAAAGATACTGATTAAATAGATGCTACTACTTGTTTTGTTTGCATCATCCTTTCTCTCTTCTTCTTTCTTGTGCTCTTCTTCAGCAATCTTCTTTTCTATTTTTGCAATGTGTTTTTTAATCGTATGGTTTATGAATGAAATATTTTTCTTCTTCTCCTATCAACGACTACTATGAGTGTTAAATGTTGATACTTTCGAACATGCAGAAACTATATACATTGTTTGTTAAACGACAACAATGTTTGTTAAACAGAAACAATATTTGTTAAGCGGAAACTTGGTAAACACGCAGCCCGCGAATATTTCGTGTATCTTTGCTTTACTGCCCGGCTGAGATTCCCCATCGCTGCGGCTAATGCCATCCATCAGTATGTGTGCGATATAGTGCAAACGGAATAACGGTACGTTCGCATTGGGGAGGTAGAGTTTCTCACCATCGAGAATCTGCTCTATGAACCGCATGACATAAATAGGGCAGTCGACGTTGTCCTTTTGTTGAAGGGAGTTCCGGTCACTAGTCAATGGGTATGCCTTCGTTTCGCACTCTCCAAGTTCGATTGCGAGCCAGGCGTCAAAAAGTGTCCTCTGATATCGGAAAAGACCATTTAGAAAAATCTAAAGCAAAAATAGAAATCAATTATGCTTATTACTATTTCTAGAGCGTTTGCGTCGTATATAGTGCTTTTCAATGAGGAGTAGTGAACATACGCCCTCTTTTTTTTTGTCAAGCATATTAAACGATAAAGCCTGATATTAAACGGAAACACCTTATATCACACGGTAAGTTGAAACGTTAAACGAAAATACACTTTATTAAACGGGAAAATGGAAACTTAAAGGAAACTTAAATGAAACAATAACAAACTTAAAGAAAATCTGGAGTACCTTCTTTCCATCGATGGATTTTAGTAGTGGACCAAGGGATGCTTGCTTTCGGAAGTTGTTCTCCCCATAGCTGAGGATCCTTGGTGTCCTCCCAAAGTGCACTTTCTACCCGGTCCTAGTGATCTAGTAGAACTATATGTTGAGGGCGACAGCGCACCCGCTCAGATAGCCAATATGTGCTTCATTCATAGAACACCTAGACTGCACATGTGCGGCTGTCTTGGGGACGTCATCCATAAGCCACTTGTGAGTGGCATGCGCCCACGCATATCGGTTCAATGCATCTAGCTTGTCCGCGTAGTCTGCAATCCAGTTAGGAACCGCACATGAGGTGCTTGGGAAAAGCATAATTCCAAGGAGGTACACCACTAGTAGCTTGACAAATTTTTCTTCTTCCCTTCCTTTCATCTTAACGAGCTGGGGAAGTTTTTTTTTATGGCATCTTTGTGCTTGTCGTAGACTTTGCCCAGGTATTTGCCTTCAAAAGTGAGTTGTTTTTTTTCTGCTTCTTGAAGACCACCCGTTCCCCATCCCAGTGAAGGCCAAGGATGAGAGCAATATCTGTCTGAAGGGCATCAGGCTCTCTCCAATCCTAAATCTGTGGGTGCGCTCATCATACCTCTATAACATAGCATCGAGCAGTCCTCTCTCCTACAGAACAGGTTTGATATCCAATAATGATGCAAAGGGTATACTCCTGATGAGTTGCCAGTGCCTCCTAGTCATACGGGGTTTCAACTCGGCAAGTGTTTCGTAGACCGGCACCAAGTAGCACCTACCGTTTACTAGATTGAGCGCTATATTTTCCGTAGCTTACACCAAGAGAGATTTATTACGATGGATTCTATAATGCTTAAATGGAAACTGTGAAGAATAAATGGAAACATCGTACTTTACATGGAAACACCAGTAACACCAGTAGATATAATTCGTAATGATTGTATAACAAACCCATCTTCCAGAATACACCCAAAATAAGAAAGATAGAAAAACCCTAAACCCTAAATTTCTTCTTGCGAAGTCCCAGCAACCCGAGCAACCCAAAATTACTCACCAATGTGTTCAATCTTCCATCGTGTAAGTGCATACAAAGCAAGAAAAATAAGCGAAAACTTAGAAAAATTGTGGATAAACCAAATAACCCAGATCTAGGGTTCCCAAGCATGCAATAATACTTTAGAGTAGCCGCTTTAGTCTGGGTTCCCCAAAAAAGCTTTGATCTGTGGGGAGCAGAGACAAACGGCGGGAGGACTCCGACAGAGGTGGTGGCACGGTGGTTGGGCGATCGGAAAAAAATCTTAGCGTGTTCCTTGTGAGAGGCTAATGGGGAAGAGCTATGTCGTTCCGGCCGGGTCGCACCATCTCGGGAATCCAACCGCCCCCAGCCGAGGGTTCATGAGTTAGGGGTATTTCCATCAATTCAACCATTGATTTTTAACTGTGTTAAGGTGCCCCAATAACTGGTCTTGTCATCATTAATGATGGTGAGGGCATTTTCGTCACAAACAATAAAATGTAACAGAGTTGGTAGATGGAAGGGTGTAAAAAGCAATGATTGAAAAAGGAGGGATGTTTTGGGAAAGGGAAAATTTAGGTGGACCATGTGTTCATTTCGAAAACTTTGAAGGATCTTTAATTCATTACCAGTTTTTTCTTCTTTCATGTAACAAGCCATCTTACCATGTTTCAATTGTGAATACTGGTTACTTAGTTTTCTAAAGAATAGAAACTGAAATATTTTAGTTATCTTAAATTTTCAACTGAATCGATCCATATTTCACAAGATACACTTCAATAAGAAGAAAGAATGCACAATATTTCTCATTTATTTATTTATTTATTTATTTATTTATTTGTACTAAGAGTCAATCAGACTAACAGAAAGACTAGATCTCCACTAACAACATTAGTATAGTCCTTAAAGCCAATTTGGTAAAACTGCGATATTTTCATAAGTTATCTCCATTCCACTTGTTACGCCCCAACCCGGATCTCTAGGCCTCAGGCATGTGCACAGATCGACCGTACCCAAGTAGAGACGCACCCCACTCGGATAGAAGGCCTAGGTAAATCAAGAACATACAACAGATATGCAATATAAAATCCCAATAATATAAACAATCCAGAGTCTACAGCGGAAATAAAATAAGGGTACATGCACCCTACATAAGTCAAGGCCCTACGTGGGTCCTATAAATGAAATCTTACTCTCAAAACAAATCATGAGATTCTCGAACCTCTGTAGCAATATCCCAATCCCTTGTACCGCACTTGAGTCCGAGTCACTTACTCCTCAGGATTTGTAAAAGAAGAGGGAAAACAAATGGATGAGCTTTCGAAGGGAAAGCTTAGTAAGCACCTCGCAGGGTTCACAATGAAGTCGTGTCCATGATAATAACAAGATAAGTCAAGAAATGAGCATATCATATCAAACAACATGACAAGCCAAGCAAGTGGGGACCACATCCCACACTATCCAACATCTAGGAGTCTCAAACCTACCAAAAAAACTATCAACAGTAGGGACTCCAACATCCAAGGAAGACTCATCAATTATCCCCCGGTCAACATCATCAGCCTTAGCTAAAAACGACCCTCCGGTCGTAAGTTGGTAGCGCCACCCCTCGTACGTTTCGACACAGTCAGCGAATCACCCCCACTGATGGGCTGGACAACCAGAGTATTACAACCCCTATGGCATGGAATGCCAAGCAGCCAGGGTGTCCTCAGCCCTGAACGTCTTGCAGGAGCCACGCTCCACTGCACTAGGCAGAAGAACAGAGCTCAGCTGACGCACACCTACCCGACCAGCGCACAAGCACAACATGTTTCCATGGTCAAGTGTCCGTCAACAGGAGGGCATCCTAGCGAGCATGAATATCCAAGAACAGATAATGAAAATGACACATACCTATCCAAATGGAGCACAGTGTCACGTCCCCTGGACTCGGGCGGAAGCGATGTCGAGTTATTCCAGGTCCGTGATGGCGCTGGAGGCTAAATCCAATCCCAGCTAGCCTGTTACAAGCAAACACACACCAACAAATCCAACTCCAGCTAGCCTGTTACAAGCAAACATACACCAACAAGCACAAAGATAGACAATAGATTAATCCTCTCCAGACTCGAGCTTCACTCCTTTGAGTATTTCCACAATGAAGAAGGAGAAGACTAACTACATAGTCATCCCACTAACCATACATACTACTCTCTCTTTCCCACAAGGTCAACCTGACAACCCCACTAACTAGTTAACCCATAGGGATACAAGATTTGGACACATGGAAGTATATCCAGCCATCCAAGTACCCTTCTTGCCCCATTTGCAAAATGGATTTCCAACATGGCAGTAGACTGTAAACAAACACAAATGTAATACTACCCAGCCCCCATAAGCTAAGTAATACATGTATTCAGCCCACTGTTTGATCGAATACTTGGCCAGAATTCTTGCAAGTAACCAACCAGCCAACCTGAAGTGTGTCACCTGTGACAACAGGCTCATGTGTTTCCACTGCCACGTGCCGATCAACGGACAGTCATGTACAGTAACACTATCTCACAGATATCAACTATATACATAAAAAAACATGGAAATAGTCCAATCAAGGCAAATATCAACTATGTGTATGTAGTCAACAAGAAATGATCGAAATCAACAAGAAGGCATGCTAGAACATAACAAACAACAAAGCCAATAAATATTCATAACTGAGTAGGAACTAGGCAAGAGTAACCAAAGACGACTAGAATCATACAAGACTCCTTCCTGACGTGTCTCTACGCTCCATGTCGGTATCTGATAACATAACCTATATCAGTGTAAGTCTACATGCGAGTATGCAACAAACATCACCCTATGCTGTGGGTGTTAATATCATTGCCTACGGGTCCTTTTGTATAAGAGTCCCACACTTTCTCCTGGGCCCATTGCTAACCTTTCTCAGGTTCATTATTACTATTACCAACATCTTATTGTAGTTTGTAACTCTCCGAATTTGGGCAGAACTGGTACAAAGTTAGTTCTTGCTTAAAGGGTCGGAACCCACCAATGAGTCTATCTAGCCCATTACTAGATCAAACTAAGTTTATTAGTTACTATACTTAGGTTGAATCAAACCCATTAGCTTCAATGATGAACCTAATGTCTTTTATTATCTTTGTTGGGTTCAATCATTCAAGTTAAATGGGTCCCATGAGAAACTAGGCCCATTTCTAACTTAATTAAGCTTAACCTCTTAACATTAAACCACTCTTTTATTGCAAAAAGTGTCTCTATACACCTATATGCATAATTTTCTTTCCTCTCTGATCTCATGGTTGCATGTTTACAGAAAATACACTTAACTACTTACAGCCTAACAACACTCTATGTATGATTCTAATCTCCCCACAAGGTCCATGCATATATATCTACAGGTTACCATCATTGTTCATATACATGCATGGATGTATACATGGATCATTGTTAGTGAATCTACTCAACTTTGTCTCCCTAAGAGACAAAAACAACCTCTGAATATAACTCCATATTATAAAGCATTAGCAATCTATGGTTTCTATTCACCTTACTGCCTACCATCATGGCAGAACCCAAGAGATAAAAAATAATGGCACCCAAACCTCCAAACAATCAAAACCTCTTCTTCAATGCCCATTTCTTAGAAACCCACACATATGGTAGCCATGCTCTCTCCATGCATGCTAGTACACACCAACAAGCCACTATTATTGAACATACTTTCAAAGAAAACCAACCAACCATGCAACTATGGATAACCCAGGCCTCCATGTAACCTGTGAAAAATCTATATACGTGCACACACATAGATCATTGTTAACACTCATGTAACCCTTTGTAACTCATGCATCATGAACCTAACCAAGCATGGAGGATTCAACATGTTTAGATTCTAGTTTTTGAAACTAAATTCATAGTCCATGTATGCATGTTTGCAGGTATTCAAGAACATACGAGTTTGCTGTGGTTTTGTAGAGGTTCAGGACTTACCGGCGAGCGGCGGTTCACGACGCTCTCGAGGAGTAGCATTCCGACGACGGGAATATAGCTTCCTTTGATCGCGGCTGCTAGGGTTTTGAACGAGAGATCTCTACTTATAGGGGCTCGCGGAGAGGCTGCGGAGGGAATCACGATCCCTTTGATCGTGGCTGACTGATAAGATCAGATCTTCATATCTTTGGATTTCAACAATGCATAATATCTCAGCCGTTTCTCCCTCTATCACTTGTGCATGGGTTTCAAACTTTCACGTGGTGGTTTATTTTTTATTTTTTATTTTTTTATTTTTTTTTAATTTCAAAACAACTCCTTACCTGTATCATATATATAATATATTTCACCCATCTATCAAATCAATCCTTAATAATATCATCTCTCAAATCAAATTCTAATCTGATTCTTATCTTTAACCACCAATAATATATATATATATATATATATATATATATATATATATATATATATATATATATATATATATATATAACAACAACAACAACTAAGCCTTAGTCCCATACTAGATGGGGTCGACTATATGAATTCTCTGTCTCCATGTTGCTCTCAAATAAGAAAAAAATAAAATAAAATAAAAGAAATAGAATATAATAAAAAAATAAAATAAAAATAAACAAAAAGATACATTAATAAATAATAAATAATTTTATGAGATTGGAATGTTAAAAGCAGAAAAACATTCCCCACAAACAAAACTAATGAAAGAGAGATTTTTAATTGACTTATCCATAGTCCCATACTAGATGGGGTCGGCTATATGGATTCTTTGTCTCCATGTCTCTCTATCAAAAGTAAGATCCGACTCAATATCTAACATATGTAGGTCCTTAGATACTACCTCTCTCCACGTAATCCTAGGCCTACCCCTACCCCTCTTCTTATCTTCTACAACTAAACTATCATATTTTCGGACTAGAGCACCTGGGGGTCTCCGGCGTATATGTCCAAACCATCTTAAACGTCCTTCCCTTATTTTATCTTCAATTGGTGCGACATACACATTCTGTCAGATGTGTTCATTCCTAATCTTGTCCAATCTTGTATGACCACTCATCCACCTTAACATCCTCATTTCTGTCACATTCATCTTATGAATATATTGAACTTTAGTTGCCCAACACTCGCTCCCGTATAGCATGGCCGGTCTAACTGCTGTACTATAGAATTTTTCCTTCACTTTGTTAGGCATCTTCTTATCACATAACACACATGTGGCACTTCTCCATTTCAACCATGCAGCTTTGATTCTATGGGTTATATCTTCATCTATCATCTCATCATCCGGAAAAATGGAACCTAAATACTTAAAATGGTTAACATTAGGCACTACCACCCCACCTAGTTTGACTTACCCTTCATCTCTCCTACTTAGACTAAAATTACAATGCATATATTCTGTCTTACTTCTACTTTACCTAAAGCCTCTACTTTCTAAAGTGTTTCTCCATAATTCTAGCTTTTGATTTACTCCATCTCTAGTCTCATCCACTAGTACAATATCATCTGCGAACAACATGCACCATGGGATGTCATCTTGGATATAACTAGTTAACTTATCCATTACTAGAGTAAACAAGTATGGACTCAAGGCCGAACCTTGATATAAACCCACTGTTATAGGAAACTCCTCCGTATCGCCTCCCACTATCCTCACACTTGTAACCGCTCCTTCATACATATCTTTAATAACATTTATATATTTTACAAGAATATTTTTTTTCTCCAATACTGACCAAAGGACTTGCCTTGGTACCCTATCATATGCTTTTTTTTAGGTCAACAAAAACCATATAGAGATCCTTCTTTTTCTCTCTGTAGATCTCCATTAAGTTCCTTAATAGGAAAATGGCTTCTGTTATGGATCTACCTGGCATAAAGCCAAATTGGTTCACTAACACCTTCGTGATATCCCTGAATTGATGCTCAATTACCCTTTCCCATAGTTTCATCGTATGACTCATTAGCTTAATACCACGGTAGTTGGTGCAATTTTGAATATCTCCCTTATTCTTATAAATAGGAACCAAAATACGCTTTCTCCAATCGTCTGGCATTTTTCCCCCTTTTAGGATAGAGTTGAAGAGTTTGGTTAACCACTCTACCCCCACTTCCCCAAGGCACTTCCAAACTTCAATCGGGAAACCATACGGGCCATAAGTTTTTCCAGTATTCATCTTTTTAGTGCCTCCTTGACTTCCCTAGGCATGATTCTACGAGTGTAACTAAAGTTTCTTTCTATCGCTGATGCATAAAAATCTGTAAAATTATCCTCATGACTTGCATTGAACAAGTGATCAAAGTAGCTTCTCCATCTCTCATTGATTTTCTTATCTCCTGTCAAGACCTGTTAAGACTCATCCTTAATGCACTTGATTTTGTTCAAGTCTTTCCCTTTTTTATCTATTAGCCGTGCTATCTTGTATATTTCCTTTTCCCCTTCTTGTGTCCCTAATTTTTGATATAAATCAGCTAGACATTTACCTCGGGCCTCACTAACCGCTTTCTTGGCCTCTTTTTTTGCCATTTTATAGTTTTCAAAGGCTTCCCCATCCTTAGTTGTGGGTAATTTCTTATACCAATATCTTTTCTCTTTAATAGCCTTTTGAACCTCTTCATTCCACCACCACGATTCCTGTGGTCGAGGTCCTAGCCCCTTAGATTGGAGCTTATTCCCTATCTTCTCAATATGATTTGTCATCTTCTTCCATAAAATGTTTGCATCAGCTTTCATGTCTTTGTCTCCCTCTTCCAATATTTTATTCTTAAATGCTAATTGGTTGGTTCCTTTCAAAGCTCACCATCTAATCCTATTTTGCTTAACCATACTTTCTGTCTTCACTATACCCTTTTTCTTCACATCCAACACCACCAACCTATGTTGGGTTATGTTGGGTGGTTAATGCTTCTCCATGTATAACTTTACAATCTTTACAAATAGATTTATCCCTTCTTCTTGTAACAAGAAAGTCAATTTGGCTACGATTACCCCCATTCTTAGAAGTAATCAAGTATGATTCCCTTTTCTTAAAATAAGTGTTGGCCAATTCCAAGTCATGAGCCAATGCAAAATTTAATATAGATGTTCCAGCTTCCTCATTCCTGTTGCCATATCCATAACCTCCATACACTCACTCGTAGCCATCACTAAGTCTACCTACATGCCCATTAAGATCTCCTCCAATAAAAAGCTCTTGTTCCATTGGATTCCCTAGAACTACCACATCCAAATATTCCCAAAACTTGACCTTATCTTCTTCTCCTAAGCCTACTTGAGGGGCATACACACTCACTATGTTGATTGTTTCTTTTTCCAACACTTGCTTCAAATGTATAATCCTGTCTCCTACCCTTTTTACTTCTACACCATTTCTATGTTTATCTCCTCCACAGTACCATAATTTATAACCTGTGTTACCAATCTCTCTAGCCTTATTTCCTATCCACCTAATTTCTTGCAAACATATTATATCTATCCTCCTCCTTTTTAGAGTGCTACTACTCTACAGATTTTCCTGCCAAAGATCCTATATTCCAACTACCGATCCTAATCCTACTCTCATGGACTAACTTCTTTACTCGCACTCATCCATTAAGATGCGAGAACCCTTGCTCATTTATCACCACATCTGGGCGTCGATGTGGCGGGACTAGCTTCTTTACCGACACCAGTCTATGATGTGGGAACCCTTGCCTATACTCCATCACACCCGGGAGTCGATGTGATGAAACCCCTTGCTCATTTAACACTACATCCGGGTGCCGATGTAACGCGTGCCTAAGTGGGCATGTCCCAACGGTATATATCAGAGAATCCACATCATAAGTGTGACAAAGTTTTACGCTGGCTGTCAACCTACCGCAACCCTCCTCCTTTTTCTGACCGGCTATGCTCCTTCATAAGCGGAGTTATATATATATATATATATATATATATATATATATATATATGTAATCCCATTAAATCTAAGTTTGGGGAATTCTATTAATTACCCAGATAATTAGGGACCAATTAGTAAAAAAATAATTTTATAAAATCATTGGATTTTACACCACTTCTTTGGCTTCTCCAGCTAGGCCATCATCTTCCCTTGTTCCTTGCTCTTGATATGTGATATGTGTCTGATCTTCCACTTTCTTATTTTTTTGAGATCTCCAAGCATGCAGCAGCATTTCCCCTTTGTCTCCCACCATATGCATTTCGGCCAGATTGGAGGCATCTCTAAGAATACATAAGATTTGTGAAGCTTTTGAAGGTTACACTATATCTTATTGCGGAACTCAACAAAACTCAATGTTTAGCTTCTTGCCCATTGCTTTTAAGCTAGTGCTTCCTAATCAAACGGATACCTATCCATTGTTTACCAGCGACAAAGAAAAGGTCGAACAAATTTCTTATAAAAAGAAAGATGCGTCAGGTTCGAATCCGGGCACTCTTAAAATTAAAATATTTTGATATAGTTATTCAATTTCCTCCACTATCTTAGATAGTAATGAATAGTGTTAGGTATATTGTTAGATTTTTCACTCAACAGGCTTTCTTTGTTCAGTACCCTACACCTAATGTGAGAGGAACTTTGCTTTATTTTAGACACAACACTTATAAAAGAAATATCTTATTTATATAATTCCTGAATCAAGAACACAACTATTATGCATTCCCTTAAATTTCATGAAATGAGTATTTCATGAGTTGCAAGTGATATTTCATGGAGATATTATGAATTATGGAGATGACTTGAGTTTAGTTATGTGAAATTAAATAAGTTTATTTATTTAAACATGAACATTAAACTAGAATCACAAAAACTAATAAGAAGGAGATGGAGTCAATTATTTTGTCATATCAAAGCAAGATAAATATAGTGGGTATAATTAATTCTTGAACTTAATAAGGAGAATATTTTATATTATTTGTGAAGTAAATAAAATAGAATTTTTTAATAAGCATTGGATAAAATAGAATGTATTTTCAAAAAAAAATTAACATTCAACAAACAATGATAAAGAGAATTAGTAACAATAACAATACTTATATTAAAAACATTATTGGTCCAAGAGTCAATTTAAGTAACAATAATTTAAAGTTATATTAATTTCATATTTCTCTTTTGAAAATTCTGAGATTCTCTCGACTGTCCGATCACATTCTAGAGATCAGCACGAAACCCAATCTTGAGGCCACCAATTCTTATTTCTTATGAAAGCTCTATATCCATTACCGCTCCCTCGCTTTCTCTCCATTAATAATTCATTAAGTCAAAACTCCTTTGCTACCATGTATCATTAAAACTAAAATTATATTTTTTTTTTCTGTTTATTAGTTAATTTCTTTTAGTAAAATTTTGACATTATTATGCAAATAATGATTAAATAAATTTTATTTTAAATCCAAAGTTGGTAAAGGTGTTGAATTGCTTCAATTTAACAACCATAGTAAATTCTTACTTATTGATAATGAACAATTATATTTATTTATTTCAATTTTTATGTTTTGGTTTGTTTAGTTTACAGAATTTTAAAATTATTTAAAAATAATAATTTTGATTAAATTAAAATAAATTATTAAAAAAAAATATTTTATTCAGCTTTAGTTTTAGTAATCTACATGTTTTTCTTCTTCTTCAGTGTAGCAACCCATTTTACCATGAAAATGTTTCAGTTATGAATAGTCAACCTTTCAATTAGATTGCTGGTAAGTTAGTTTGCAAAAGAATAAACTAAAAAATACTTTAGTTTTCTTAAATTTTTCACTGAATCTAATCAATCAAAACTTCGCAAGAAGTAGCTGCTCTCCAACGTCAATTTGTCATGGAGAACATAGGATTATCAAGACTGTGGAGGAAGATGGTGAGCCATGTGGACCGTTCTTTTCTTTACTTCCTCAAAGTTGTGAAAGAACACAAGAAGAAAAAATACATAAAATTTCTCAAACTTTTGAATGTTACCCAGATCCGATAGTAGAATAGAACTCAATGCCTTCTTGCCCATTGTTTGTAAGCTAGAGCTTCCTACCCAAAGAGATCTTAAAGCTGGAACTCTTGGTATTAAAATATTTTGATATAGTTATTCAATTTCCTCCATTATCTTAAATAGTAATGAATAGTATTAGGTATATTGTTAGATTTATTTTAGACAAAACACTTATGAAAGAAATATCTTATTTATATAATGCTTAAATCAAGACTTCAACTATTATTCATTCACTTAATTTTCATGAACTGAGTAATCATGAGTTCCAAGTGATATTTCATGGAGATGTTATGAATTATGGAGATGACTTGAGTTTAGTTATGTGAAATTGAATATGTTTATTTAAGATCAAAATATCAAAATAATCATTGTACAATGCAAATCCGGCCCCTTTAGTCCCTATAATATCATTTAGGCCTTTTCAGTCCCATTATTTTCCATATATGGGAAATCCCAATCCAGTCACTGATGGGCGTTACTCCCACCGATTGGTGTTTGCTGATGTGTTTTGTTTATTATTAAAAAAATATTTAAAAAAGATAAAAAATTGAAATAATATTAAAGTAAGTACAAAGGATTCAGATCCACCTTTTGGATCCGAATCCAATCCCATGCCTTTAAAATCCCTAAGCGCGAGCAACTCTCGCCTTAACAGCGAGCAACTCACGCCCGACGACCACCACCCTCCCAATTCTAGCGACCCTCAATCATCGTGCACGAGGGCCCCATCTGCGAAGCCGGAGCTCTTTTGCTATTCTTGCACCGACTATTTTGAGCGCTTCTCCGGCCAAGTATGCCTCTCTCCTCCACCACTCCCTTTCTATGGATGAATTGACATCTAGGCTCGGCCTGTTTGTCTATTTATATTTGTTTTAGTTTGAAATTCATTGAAGTTTTGTGACTGGGGTTGGTGATATAATGCATAGAGTAAAATGTGCGGTTATGTTTTCTTCTGGCAGACATTCAAATTAGCTCCGATGAAGGTGCTTTTTTTTTCATGCTTAGAAAGTACCTAAACATATCATATAAAGAACTCCAATGGAAATGCCCAAGTGCAACTAGCCTTCAATAATCTCATTAAAGAACTCCAATTATACAACTCACACTGAATGACAGGAAATATACCTGGACGAATGGACGAGAATCCCCGACCATGATCCGGCTGGACAGATTATTGTTGTCACCAAAATGGATGGCGGCCTTTCCTAGAATATGGCAGCTTGCACTACCCCATATCCGCCGTATCATGTACCTCTTGCATTGGACAAAGAGACAACAAGAACAAAAGAATTATCCTTTCGCATTTAATAGGAGTTGGGGAAGTCACCGTAATTTTGGGAAACAATGAAGAATCGGGTGGCACCAAAATGACTTCGAGGGAAGTGGGACCTACAAATGGGCCAAAAAAAACTCACCCTAATAAGAGGACGACTACATAGGTGGAACAAAGAAAACATACTAGCCCAAAGGTGAAGAAAACTGGAGCTAATGGGAAATAGAAGTAACAAATAGACATAAGGAAACTAACACAACCATCACAAGAATAGAAGAGGAGCAAACTCTAAGCACAAGAGAGCGGAATATGATAACCTAATCGACATGAGGAGCATTGGAGACAATGCTCGAGGATCACCTGGCTTAAGAAAGGGGACCGAAATACTAAATTCTTTCATACCATAGCCAATCAAAGGAGTTCAACACGGAAAAGGCACCAGGCCCAAATGGCTTCCCCATGCTCCTATACCAACAGGGCTGGAACTTTATTAAGGGAGAAATTACCCAGACATTCCAAGAGCTATATCAGGGCACAACGGATCTAGAAAAGCTGAACTGGGCACACATCCTACTAATCCCTAAAGCCACCGAAGCATCCTTAATTAGGGAATACCGCCCTATAAGCCTCCTAAACTGGTCAATCACAATCATAACAAAGGTATTCGCCAACTGACTACAAACGGTTATCTCTGACTTGGTAGATGAAAACCAAACAGCCTTCATTAGAGGAAGATGTATCTATGATAGTATAGTAGCAGCGGAAGAATCCATATTTGGAATGAAATATAAAGAGGGAATGTTAATGAAAGTAGACAAAATTCCCTATACACATCATAGTCAAAATTCTAAATAACTGATCCCCGATGCATACATAAGACACAAAGGAGTTTAAGATGTGGGACCCGCTCTCCCCCATCGCTCATCCACACCACGAAGGTCTTCACCATAATGATGACTAAAGTAGTACAGGAAAGACTCTTCAAGGGATACAAAATTGGCCATGGAGAAAGGGAACAAATGTCGACATTGTTCTATGCAGGCGACCTGCTGATCCTCAGCCCAGGAAAGGAAAGTGATTTCAGGACCTTGAAACTCATTTTCTACTTGTTCGAAGGACTATTGGGACTTCGAATAAACTACTGCAAAAGTGTCATTGTGTCAATCGGGGGAGCACACACCAACGCGAGAATCAGGGCCTCGATAATGAACTATCAGGTAAAATCCCTCCCAATTACTTACCTAGGTATTCCTCTTGCAGGGAACAGGCCTAGGAAGGAGGATTGGGAGAAGCTCATCCAAAGGGTACATAACAAACTATCCACTTGGAAAGGAAGACCTCGAGGGGGGGGGGTCGCATCACACTCCTCAACTCTGCCTTGACCTCAGTCCTCAATCACTGGATGACCATGTACAAACTACCACATTGCGTAATACACTGCATCAAGGGAATCAGAAGAGACTTCCTCTGGAGGGGAGCCAACCCGGACTCCAAAGCCTATCGCTTAGTGAAATGGGAAAGACTAACTAGACCACAAGAACTAAGCGGATGGGGAATCATCAACCTGGAAACCTTCAATGAGACATTGCTCGGCAAGTGGTGGTGGAGGATTCTACGAGGCAAAACTAGTATCTGTGGAAGGATCATTAAGCACGCATATTTCCGTAAGACACAGGTGAACCCGTACCAGAAAGCACCCACTCGAGCATCAGATTTCTGGAAGGGGATCCTAAAACAACGTGACCCTACCTTAGCCAATTTAATCACTGAACTGAGAGCGGGCGACTCTACCAGATTATGGTTCGACAACTGGATCAATGGACAAAGTCCCTCGCGGATATGCCCATAATCGCAAACCCCCGTGGGACAAGGCGTAACACACAATCGAGGAAGCAAGACAAAGAACAACAACGCAAAGATCCGCTTCTACGACCAGGACCCTTATCACAAGAGTCGATAGGCCTGCTCCAAAGAATAAAGGACTACTTGAGACAAGACAACACAGAGCAGGCAGACAGAAGACTATGGAGGCTCACCCCATACCAAATCTTCACGATCAAATCACTATACTAGTTTCGAGTCGATGGTGGGATGAGAAGCTCCCTACCCGCCCAATTCTGGAAACAACCATCCCCTATGAAGGTCAAACTCTTTGCTTGCCTAGCGTTCGAAGACAAGCTTCCCATGCTACAGAATATGGCAAAGAGAAACTGGACAGGGGACAGAACGCGATGCTACCTTTGTAATTGTGAAGAGGAATCCACCCGAAAGCACCTCCTCCTCGATGTTCTGCATCACACAAGATGGTCGCACTACAACGGATCCTAGGAAATGGGACCAACCCCACAAGGATACAAAGATCTTTGGGGCCCCTCCCATTTTCCTATCACCTGAAAAACCCCCTCCACAAGGGATGGAACCTGCTCGCGATGGCTATGACTTGGAGCCTCTGGAATGAAAGGAATAGGAGAGTCTTTTCAAATAAACAACGTATTTACTGTAAACCGATTCGCCATTAATCCATTTCTTCCTATCATGGTTCGACAAAAGACACTCCACCGCATAAATGCAAAGTTTCTAACCAATGCAAAGTCTCATAAGACATAGCCTCATCCTCACAAGGGAGGAGTGGTACTCATGGAGACCCTCGTGGTCACTTTGAGGACGAGGGATGGAAGGGAGCACCACACCCCCAAAATTTCTACTTTGGGAGGCCTGACACAACCTAGAGATTGCTTGTAAATCCACCTAATCCATTTAAGGATCAATGTAACAACTCATTTACTTTTAATCAATAAATGAAATGGCTTATCCACTTATTCAAAAAAAAATAATGCCTATGATTGTAAAGCATCATTTTCAAATATTAATGAAAGTGATTTATCCATATTTATCAATAATAATAATAATAATAATAATACAATACACACACACACACTTGTAGCAAAATTTCTTTGTTTATTTAGATATACCTTCCTAGATTTTTCATCTTTCATGGTTTATATAGTTCTTTAATGGAGTCGATTACATCATGTACCATTTTCTACCAGAATTCAGAAGGTGCATAAACCATTATGACCAAACTCAAGAAATTTCCTAGAAATGTATTAGTACACTACTTCAATCTATGTGACCTTAATTATGGATAGATCATTGTCCCCCACTTGAGAATTCATGGATGTTTTTGGTAATATGAACGGCAAGCCGCTAAAGAACCAACATGGCGCATACAAACCTTGGCGGAGCAGACATGCACACACATGGGCGCTGAAACCATCCGCCACAACCACTGCTTACATTCTAAGTTATTGAAATTCTTGCGGAGACTGAGATACCAATAAACCCGAGAATCCATGGATGTTGAAAGAGTGTCCAAATGTGGATTGTGAATAGGGCTGTAAACGGGCTGAGCTTGATCAGGCTAGACCTAGCTCAAATTCGGCTCGAAATAGGCTAACTCGAGCTTGAGCTCGAAATTAGCTCAAATAAGTTTGCTCGAGCTCGGCTCGATTTTAATTTCGAAAGCTCGAAATTAAAAACTCAATTATAATTTTGAAATCTCGGATTTAGTTTGAAATTAAAAACTTATTTATAAATTAAATTTTTTATATTATATATTATATATCAATACTAAATATTAAATATTTTATTCATATATTATAATATTTATTAATATTTAAAATATATATTAATATATTAATATTAAATTTCGAACTCAAAATTGAAGCTTGAGCTCACCGAAGCTCAAATTCCAAGCCGAAGCTCGAAGCTTAATTACCAGCCGATCTCACCTACTCATGAATAACTTGATCGCTTGACATGTACTCTAATCAGGAAAACATAAGACAAGAAAGTCATATTCTTGTCATGTAAAACAAATTTTAGTGCCAAGTACCGAATGGTGCAGTTGATGATGCTTTTTTAAATTTACATCCATAGAATAGAGCATTAGAAAATAAATTTATAGAGTTTCAGAAGCAGCAAATGCATGCTGGAACAACTTGTCACGTGTGAAAGTTCCAACCGGCCTGGAACTTGAACTGTAACTGGTTTCATAGACAATATTGCCGTTTCTCACAACAATGAGCATTTTGTACTCTTCCAAGAGTAGATCAATCACACGCCTAATGGAAGTTGACGTACTGCTACAAAGGTGGCGGTCCTCTCATCATCCTTGAAATGGGTGCATCCAACTGTGAAGCCATTCAAAACATGCGACACTATTATCAATAAAGAAAAACAAAAAGATCCAAATCATCATAATATCGAAAGAAAAGATGATAGCTTTGAGTGGATAATTGGAATCTGAAACTAGTTTTAGTGAGTAGAATATTTGAAGTCAACTTAGACAGCATACATAAGGTAAAACTCATTTTCAATTATACAACTCACAGGCATTATCTTCAATTTCTTAAACATGCCAAACATTTAAACAAAACCCGGATAAACAAATCACAGGCATTAAACATATCATATCAAGAATGAAATTATGGCCTCATATTGATCTCATATGTATCCCTACTTCAATACTCCTGAATATACCAGATATGCATATATAGGCGGACTAAATCAACGTCATAACTTTACGGTACAACCATTTCAGCTATTTCAATACATATATTGTAAAACGTTACGGTTCAACCATTTCGGTATTACAATACATATATATGGTGTATACGATAACTAGCACCCCACAGGTTGGGAAGTGTTTTTTTTTTTAAACTGAGTTTCGAAAGTATTTGTTAGTGAAAACAAGTTTTTAAAACTCCCTTCCCTTGCTCAATATCGTACATGGTCCGAAGACCTCCCTGGCTCTATCACTAAGCCTCCTCTGATATAGATGAGTATGTCTACGTAGGATGCATGTACATCAATATCTCTATCTCATATGTTGCCTATTCTTTTACTTTATTTCACTATACCACATGTATTTTCAATAACAACACATAATAGAACATCAAAACCTCTAGTCATATAATAATATAAAACCAGCGACATATCATAAGTCAGAGCTAAAAACTCATGCGAAAGTAAGTAAATAAAACCGACAATGAAATCCGATCACACAAGTGATATATCCAATAGTGTCCACTTACCTGAAGATCTCTAAGACTGGCTTGGTCTTTCTGCAGCTCCTACTGCCCCTTTCCCTTTTCTTAGTATTGAAATAACACTTAATGAATTTCTAGGATTCCATAACCATATGTGATAGGGAGGTTATAAACGAGGACACGTGGCGCACAGGTATCCAGGTGTGTGCATGTCACGTGACAGTCCTTGTAAGGCGAGACTCACTTCCTCTCTATGGTCGAGCTCCTCCACCTCGGAAATTATGATGAATTCCGAGGTCCTCATGGAGGAGTTCGGAAATTCGCATGAAGGCGTGCCACCTTCGACTCCTCTTCCAGCGGTTCTCGGTGCGCGGCGATTCGAGACCTTCCAGAGGCCCGGTCAGTTACAGAGACAGTTGGACAGATGGGAAACGGTTAAACGGTTGAAGAGCCATCCTGGATTCTAGAAGCTTCTAGAAACATGCTGAGTTGGATTCGCTGAGCTGGCATGCTGAGTTGGCACCCACGTGCTTGAATTAGAAAGCTTACTCTCCAAGCAACACCTCAGCTTCCCGACCCTATAAATACCTCCTTCCTCCAATTCAACAGCAAGAAATTGAGATCCAGCGAAGCCCTGCCTCTCTGGCGACTGAAGCTCCTCTCTCTCCCTCCAATTTCTCCATCTCCATTTCTCTCATTCTAGAGTTCAATCTTGGAGCTTTGAGCTGTAATACTGGAAGAAGTTTAGTGGATTCATCCTCAGAGAAGAGGATCGTGGTTTTTTCCCCTTCATTTGGGGTTTTCCACGTATATTCTTGTGTGCTCTACTTTGATCCTGGTTTTCTTTTTTTTGATCTTCTAATTCTTGTTCTTCCCTCTCAAATACAAATTTAAAGTGTTTGCTCGAAATTGGGGCTTGATCCAATTTTGGAGTTAACAATATGTAAATTAATCATACAAAAATCCTAATTCTAAGGTATGCCCTATCGGGTTTATAGTGTATTCATCGTTATCTATATATATATATATATATATATATATATATATATATATATATATATATATCATGATATGGTGCGGTCGGCCTTATCACTGTGCAAGTGCGGTCGCCTCTTTTTGGCCCACTTGCACAGTGTTTTGAGGAAATCCAACCGTATGGATGAATAGAACATCAAAAAATAAGCTAGCATGTCAATTTTCATACAATTTGGGAACTTGTAGGGTCTTCATCTTAACGGGTGAAATTTTGAACCGGTGAGATTTCTATAAATTTTCACCCATTAAGATGAAGACCCTACAAGTTTCCAAATTGTATGAAAATTGACATGCTAGCTTATTTTTCAATGTTCTTTCCATCCATACGGTTGGAAATCTTTCAAACATGCTCCAGGTGGCCAAATGGGAGGCGACCGCAAATGAATAGTGTTTCCGGCCGACCTTACCTTATCATGATTAATATATATATATATATATATATATATATAATCTTCCACGATTAATATACATTGCAGTGCATCTATCCTTATATTATACATTAACTTCCACTAGTCAATATATTATAGAGCATCCATTCATTCTTATTCTCAAAATGAAGTCATGAATGAGATTGCTCCAAGAGCTGGTGTTTATGTATGAAAATGCCTAAAAGATCATGGAACTAGGTCCTAGCTTCTACTAATTTGCAACCTTTCATGCATATTTTTATTCAACATCTTAACATGCCATCTTTGCATAACAAAATACTCCTTCAATTTCTTTACTATTCCATATTAAAACATTAAGAATAGGATCACCAGTACCTTAACGTCCAATAAGACTAAATGAACAAAATATCAGAGGCTTAATATCTCGACTGCCTATCTAATAGGTCCATAGAGGCATTTCACCGAACAGATGACGGGCATGCTCGATTTCCATACTTATACATCACCACCCTATTTTAATTTCTCATATGATACTTGTTTAATACTTAAGGAGTAATTATAAGCATGCAAAGCTACAATTTTTGACTTCTAAAGGCTCACTGTTTCACTGCAGCAATTCGTCGAACAGTTGACGTACATGATCAATTATCATACTGCAACATAGCAATTTAATCTCCAACCTTAATTTATACAAACATGCATTCATTTTAGAACATAGTTCCATTCCTACAAACAATACAATAACTGTATTCATGTCTGATTTTCTAATCAATACTCCGGGACAAATCCAGGCCGATGAACCTCTAATTAACTTATCTATACTCTTAATTCATCAACCAATTGTATCTTAATAATCTTGAAAGACTCACCAATGTTGTGTTGCTGCTGACCGGAGTCCAATTAGTCCCTCAATGTTCCTAGCTGTGCTCCCAGACGACTAGAGTAAGACTGTGGTTAGTTGCGTACTGACGATGAATCCCTCGTCGATTTGGAGCTGCTCGAGAGTGATGGGGTCGCCAGAGTCTTGCCAGAGCTCCATTGGTCGCCGGTGCTTGATGGTGTTTCTGGAGAACAAAGCACTATCCTTCCTCGACCGTGGGAGCTCAACAATGCCTTAGTGTCTCTCGGTTCTGCAGCTCGCCGAGATTCGGTTGCCAGAGAGAGGGAAGGACGAGGGAAGCTTAGATCCCTCCCACCAGCTTGTCAGAGAAGGATGGTCGCCTGATCTCATGGCGATTCAGTCGAGGGTCACCTATCTTCTCATGAGAACTGAGGAGAGGAGGGGAGGAGGAAAGCTCGGGTGAAGACTTCACCGGAGTGGTCCGGGTCACGATCATCGCCAATGGTTTGCTGATGGAGTAAGTGGTGCTCGGGTGGAAAAACAGAAAAGAAAAGGTGAGGCTTGAGTGGATGAGCTCAAAGAGTATCTCTCAGCTGCTCACAAGGTAATAGATCCGAGCTCGATCAAACCATTGTGGGTTCACATGACTACTGTGGATTCAGCTACCGAGACCTTAATAAAGTGACATTCAAGAACAAGTATCCTCTATCGAGGATTGACGATCTATTGGACCAGCTATAAGGAGCGCAGGTGTTCTCCAAGATCAATCTGAGATCCGGGTACCATCAGGTACGGATCCAGGGCGAGGACATCCCGAAGAGTGTCTTTCGTATGTGGTACGAGCAATATGAGTTTCTGGTGATGCTTTTTGGGCTTACTTATGCCCCAGCGAAGTTCATGGATTTGATGAACCGGATATTTCGATACTACATGGATCATCTTGTAGTCGTCTTCATTGATGACTTCCTGATCTACTCACGCAGCAAAAAGTTACACGCGAAGCAACTGAGGCTACTGCTGGAGAGTCTAAGGCAACATGAGTTTTATGCCAAGTTCTCAAAGTGTGACTTCTAGCTGGACAATGTGGCTTTCTTGGGGTATGTCATCAGCGGATTTGGAGTTTTTGTAGACCCCAAGAAAGTAGAGGCGGTAGTAGATTGAAGGAGATCGAGTACTATCAGAGAGATCTAGAGCTTTCTGAGACTGGCCGGCTACTACAGGAGATTCGTGGAGGGGTTTTTACGGCTGGTGGTACCCCTGACCAGGCTGACCCGGAAAGAAGCTCCCTTTATCTGGACGAAGGCCTGTGAGCAGAGCTTTATGGAATTGAAGAATCGGCTCCTATTTTGGCCCTAAGAGAGAGTGGGTGTGGATACGTGATCTACAACGACGCTTGCAAAACGGGTGGACCATCGCCTATGCTTCACGGCAGTTGAAGCCGCATAAAGAGAACTACCTGACACATGATCTAGAATTAGCAGCAGTCGTCTTTGCCTTGAAGATTTGACGCCATTTCCTCTACGACATATACTATGTGAAGTGTACACAGACCACAAAAGTCTGAAGTACATATTCACGCAGAAAGAACTGAATATGAGAGCAAGACGATGGATGGATCTGATTAAGGACTATGACCTTAGCATCCATTACCATCCGGGCAAGACTAAGATGGTGGCTGATGCTCTGAGCACAAAGGTCAACTACGGAGCTGCCATAAATCTTACTGATCAGGTACCTCTTCTAGAGGAAATGAGGAAAGATGATCGAGCCAAGCTTAGAGGTGAGTATGGCCAGCTTGTACATCCGACCCAACTTATTGGAGAGGATCAAGGCAGTCCAGCTACAGGATAAAGATCTCCTAAAGATCCAGAACAAAATCTAATAGGGAATACCATTTGAATTAGAGATACATGAGGATGGTACCTTAAGGTGTAGTGAACAGGTTTGTGTACCCAACGTTCCTGATCTGAAGAGAGATATTTTGGAGGAAGCTCACTACTCGAGCTACACAATCCACCCTGGGGGGCACCAAGATTGACAAGGAACTGAAGAATACCTTCTGGTGGGGCAACATGAAATTGGAGATAGCCGAGTTTGTGGGCCATTGCCTTACCTGTCAACAAGTAAAGGCGGAGCACAAGAAGCCAACAGGATCTCTACAACCCCTACCAATACCAGAGTGGAAGTGGGAACACATCACAATAGACTTCGTGAGTGGCTTATCTCGGACTCGACAATGGCATGAGTCTGTGTGGGTGATCGTCGACCAACTGACTAAGTAGACACACTTCTTGGCTTCGAGACCCGGGATGGGTCTGGAGCGACTGGTTAGGCTATACTTGAAGGAGTTGTCCGTCTACACAGCATACTTGTGTCGATCACATCTGACCAGGACTCAAGATTTATCTTAGGATTCTGGAGGAGCTTGCAAGCAGCTCTAGGCACCCGATTGGCGTTCAGCACCGCTTTTTATCCTCAGACCGATGGTCAATCAGAGAGGACGATCCAAATTCTGGAGGACATGATAAGAGAATATGCCCTTGACTTCACTGACTCATGGGACGAGCACTTGTCTTTAGCGGAGTTCACCTATAACAATAGTTATCAGATGAGTATTCAGATGGTGCCATATGAGGCTCTATACAGGTGACCTTGTCGATATCCTATATTTTGGAATGATGTGGGAGAGCGGAGGTTCAAGGGTCCTGATATTGTTAGAAAAGCAAAGGAGGAGGTGAAGATAATTAGGGAAAGACTGAAGACGACTCAGCGCCGTCAAAGAGCTATGTTGACAAACGCCGCTTTGAGTTAGAGTTTCAGGTGGACGACGCAATGTTCCTGACGATATCATCCATGAAAGGTGTGATGAGATTTGGGAAGCGTAGGAAGCTCAGCCTACGCTACGGTAGGCATTATAAGATACTGGAGTGAGTTGAAGCGGTGGTATATCGGTTGTCCCTATCTCTAGACTTGGCTCAAGTCCACAATGTCTTCCATATATCCATGTTAAGGAAGTACATATCCGATCCATCTCATGTCATACATCATGAACCAGTGGAGCTCCGGAAGGACATGTCCTACGAGGAGCGGCGAGTGGAGATCTTTGACTATAAGGAACAACAACTGAGGAACCAAGTCATTCCTTTGGTCAAGGTGAGATGAAACAACCATACCGGTAGTGAGGCCACATGGGAACGCGAAGCCAATATGAAAGAGCGTTACCCAGATCTGTTTGGTAATTTCTGATGTGAGTTTAGGGAACTAAACTCCTATAGGGGGGGGGGGATGTAAAGACCACCCCTGATTAGTTCTGTACTTTTCTTGAAAATCTTATGTGATCAGCAGTTGTCTTACTTGGCATAAATTCGAACCTTTCAAATTTTCGGAGTCGCACCTAAAAAGGGCGCAAATATCACAATTTGAAAATTTGAAGGGGTAAATAATAGAATTTAGGGGTAAAAAATGAGGCCCAAAAAGTCTAGTTTGTGGGCAAGAGATGCGCGCCGGAATAAGCTTTCCGAATTGGGGTTGAACGCATGATTCTGACTCCCGTAGCCAAAGTTATGGCTGAAACACCGAACCACTCACAAATGTCGAATTATAGCGGGTGTTTATACAAATGCAATTAAACGGAGGTCTATTTGCATAAATTAAGACTGGTAACTAATTAAACCATATATCAAGGGCTGTATTTTAAATTGGGGTATGACAACTTAATCCGTGAGTTTGGTTAGAGGGTAACTAAACTCGATTAGACCCTAACCTATTAGATTGGCCCTAAACACATAATGCCAATTGTTTGAGTCAAGTACTACAGTCAGATCCGAAATTCTCAGATCTGGGTAGGCTAAAGCAAGAGGAATAATCAAATGTGCAAATCACTTCACATCCATCATCCATCTATTCTCCCTTGTTTATAACTTTATATTATCTTCAAGTTAGGCTCTATGGTGGAAGGTCAGGATGGCTGCAAGCTTTAAAAGGAGAGATGGTCCTTGAGCAAGAGGGCAAGACAGCCACCAAGGAAAAACCTAATCCTTCTCCTTCCTCTCGAGCAAACTAGACCCCCTTGTAATTTTTTATCCTCTTCATTCTTTGGCCTCTCTACAACGAGCTTTCAGCTCCTGTGCCTTCACCAGCTCAACCAAAGCACTGCCTTCTTGATCTGCACATCAACCCCTCAAGGAGCTTAAACAAACGCTAGTCAGTCTTATCCTTAAATGGTAGAGCATAGCTTGAACTCACAAGCCTCCCCACTATATCTGTAGCTCCTACCCTCTCTTCACTGAGGGACAACAAGGAGGACCTGAGGACTTAAGGGCTTCCCTGAGTTGAGTTCAGGTAAACTTCCACTCTCCCTCGACTTCTCAGTAGCTTGAAACGGGCATGTAAAATTAAGGGATTATGCAAGATAGAAGCTATAACCTGCTATTGTCCTGAAACCAAATGGATTTCTAAGGAAGTAATCCAAAATTTTGGAGCTGAGAGAGATCGGAGAACCTTCACCTTGCTGGACAACTGCCTCGAAGATCTGAAATTTGGGAACTGGGAGAACTGTCATTGGGGTACTAGGACTGTGATTTACTAAGGAGGAGAGATCTCAGGTAATGCCCATCGTGGAACCCCAAATTATCAGTTCTTAGCTTGTCTGACTGTGTTGTAGTTTGTTAAGTTATTTAGGCTCATAATATAGGCTGGGTTATTTCTACTTAAGAATGAGATATGAAAAACTGAAATGCAAGCTTTGTAAACTGCTAGCAAGAGGATAGAATTCATAATTGAATATTTGTATACTCAAGGAATTAGAGGCTGAGTTATTATTGAAATCGATTACCTTTAGTCATGCATACAAATTGCTTGATTGAATGTCGTAGACAACTTGTGTACTGGTTAATTCTCATATCAGTGGATAATGAAGTGGTCAATGCCATGATACGAAAATTAATATCTCATAACATCTTAGGGAATAATAACTGCAGCTACTTAAGAGTGTACTAGAAATTTATCCTTCTATTTTACTTGCTACCCTAATTAGATGTTGAAATCCAACCGGATTGTGGTTCAGGAGAAGCACCTTGTAGTTTGGAGCTATTAGGGACCTACCAATTAAGAACCAGTCATAGTAGTTTTGTTGTGAGCGAATTTCCATGACATTGAACTAAGCATAACTGAGTACAGTTTATACTAAATAATTAAAGGTTCATATGTTGTCATCTTATATTTAAGCATAGTTTCTAGTGACATAGTTATAACTGCAACCATGTTTAAGGATTAAACCAACCTGTGCGATGATTGGCTTAGTTAAGTATCTAGGCTAATGTTATGTCAACAAATGTTAATTGGTAACTGTTATCTCAAGATAATGGAAATTAGATGGTTGCCTACCAAATCTCTTTTGAGAGTTCTCGACGAAATTGTTATGGAGTTAGGAACTAGACATATTTTAGGAAGGTCAAATGATGACCTAATGCCATAACAGATTCTGAACTTCATGGGCACTTGCTGTAGTTGGAAGAAATCAAACCATGTTTATTTGATAAGTGTTCTGAAACCTAAGCACCTCAGGCCTGAAATCCTTCATTGATTCTATTGTTTGCTATCATTAGAATATATCTGTTAATCCCTTAATAAATAGGCTTGGTTGTAGACAATTAATACTAAGACTATGCTTGTTACATAGATTGCGAACGAAATTCGAAACAATAAGGGGCGACGAGGATCTAGTTCTGTATTACTTTTAATAGGTAGGCTCTCTCTCCATTGTCCTGTTAGTATTTCTACATCAGTTCTTTGGGTCCTTCTGACATATATCAGTATCTTATTCATTACTCTATTCATCTAAGTTTGCTATATATCTGGCATTGCTGGAGAATTTCTATTTGCTTGAGCCTTGTATCTATTGCGCTTGTGTTTTCTGTACTGCTTGCATCTTTGTATGGCATGATACATTTTTTGGGCCCCCCGAGGGGCATAAGCCCAACAATACTTTCTGGGCCCGTCGGGGGCATAAGCCCGACACCATTTCTGGGCTCCGCTAGCAGAGCTTATACGATGGTCGTGTGCACATGTTTTCTGTAGTAGCGCTACCGGGCATACTTGTCCACTCCAGTTTAGGCTGATAACATTCTGTAGTATCATATATGCTTGCAAGATGTTTCATTTACTTGTGATGCAATTTTCCCTTCTGATACTCTGTTCGGTGTTAGTGATGTTCTGTACTGTATATTATGAACCTCTGTTTCACATCATTTATGGTATTCTGCTCTGATTCTGACACTGATATTATGTATGCTCAGTTCATCTACTTACGGCCTTTAACCGCATTATTATTTCCTTGCGATCCTACTGGGCCTTTCTTTGGCTCATGCACTTAGTTGATATTTTTCCAAGGTGACGATCAGACCTAGGATCGGGTGCATGAGGGGTTATCTATGTAGTTGTTGTTGCTGAGTTTGTGTTCATTTCGGAGATCTGCGTATCTCTTATCTATTTCAATGTGTTGTGAGCTTTTAATAAGACTGTATCTATAGTAGGATACTCGAGGTGATATGTTACTTCTGTTGGGTTGTGTAAACCCTTTGATAATTTTATCTATCTGTTTGGGATTGTGTAAACCCCTAATTATATTATTTACGTTATACTATATATAATATCTGTACCATGAATCTGAGGCCTTACGCCTAGGTGGGGACTCGTCCCTGTTTGGGTGTGGCCGGTCTGTTGATGTGCCCGGACCCGGGTTCGGGGCATAACATAAAGTGAATAGATATATTCAATTGAGGAAAACAATAGAAGATAATGCTGATGACAATGATAATGAAGATGGGGATGAAGGAATGGCTACTGATGGTAGAGATATTGACACTTGAAATACTGATATAGCTCATTTGATTGAGACTAGAAAAGTTGTTGGTTATGATTTTGATTATTGACTCATCAGACCCTAGGAGTTATGTTGACACTAGTGGGGGTTTTGACGTAGATGATGCAATGAGACACAAGTCAAGTAAGAAGTTTTTTGACCCTAGTATTCCTATGGATGATTTCAGACAGGATCTTAGGTTTAAAGATTTGAAAATGTTTGAGAATTAGCTTGTTGAATTCTCAATGAGGAAAGGATTTGAGTTGAAGTATATAAAAAATTATGCATTGATGGTGAGGGCCTGGTATTCTCCAAATGTTGTATGTGTTTAATTTTATGTTCATGGTGCAGTGGAAAAAAAATGTATAGATGTTGTCAAACACTATGGGCGTGTTTGGTTCCATCACTTCGGTAGACTACGGTAGACTATGGGCAACCAAATACGCCTATGTGCCTGAATATTCATGTGTGCTTGGAAGTACTACTAGGAATAAGAGGGTCACAACTCATATAGTTGCCAAAAAATTTGTAGATATGATATTTGCTATGCCTTTCATTAAGCCTAGGCATTTCAAGGCAATAGTGAGGAGTGAGCTAGGTGTTTTCATTATTGACAAAGTCTGCACGAATGCTAAGAGATTGGTAACTAGAAGAATTGAATGGCAGTTTAGGGAAGATTGTGGGGGTGTTGAATAATTATGCAATTGAGCTGAAAGAAACCAATCCTAGTAGCAATGTGGTGGTTGCATTTGAAAAGCAAAACCCCAATGAATTACCTCTATTCCAGAAGATATACATCTGCCTAAAAGCTGCTATAGAATGTTTCATTCTTGGCTGCAGGAGGCTTGTAGGTGATGGATACTTTTTGAAAGGAATAATAAAAGGATAATTATTGGTGGCAGTGAGGAGGGATGAGAACAATCACATGTTCCCTATTGCTTAGGCAATTGTGGAAAAAGAGACTACAGAAAGCTGGGCATGGTTTTTTCAACACCTAATATCTGATCTGTGCATTGAAGATGGACTTGGATGGTCACTAGTTAGTGAAATGCAGAAGGTATGCAAAGAAATTGACTGAAAATTCTTCCTTTAATCAAATATGTTTTTTCAACTCTTTTATTGTGTTGCTTATAGGGACTGATCAATGTAGTTGCAACACTTATGCCACTAATTGAACATAGGATGTGTTCTAGACACATCTATACATGATGGGGGAAGCACCACCCAGGTAAAGAACTGCAACTTCAATTTTGGACCATTGCTAGATGCACTAGCCAGCCTGAGATGCAGAAACAATTAAAGAGGATGAAAGCTATGAAAGGAAGGGAGAGGGCAGTAGAGGACTTCTTAGGAAGGTGGCCTATTCAAGTTTGGTGCTAAGCATTTTTCAGTAATCATGTAAAGTGTGATGCAATTGACAACAACATGTGCGAGACCTTCAAAGGAGTTATGGTTGAAGCCAAGAGCAAGCCTATAATTACCATGCTTGAGGAAATTAGGAGATATGTCATAAATAGAATAGTTGCAAAAAGAGAATATGCTACCAAGTGGAAGCTAGACTTTGAACCTAACATAGTTGCCAAGATAGAAGAAGAAAGCAACAAAAGTGGGAAACGACTGGTTGAAAGGAATGGGGCTGCAAGTCATGAGGTCTTTTGATATGATCCAGAGCATCATGTGAGGGAAAGCTATGATGTTAGGTTAGCAAGCAAGAGTTATACTTGTGAGAAATGGGATAAGACTAGTATCCCCTGTCAGCATGCCATGGCTATAATAGCATTTCATAGGGAAGATCCTCATAGTTATGTGTCTGGCTGGTTCAGAAAGGATACATATCTCAAGTTATACCAATTCTCTGTCAGTACAGTGAGAAGTAGAATGTTATGGCCAACCAATGGAGAGGGTCCACTGTTACCACCTCTACCCAAGAGGATGCCCGGTAGCGGAAGAGAGAACCTTTGGAAGGGAAAATCAGGAGCATTTTAAAGCTTAATAGGAAGGGCAGAGTCTTCAAGTGTGGACTTTATGCTGAAGGTCACAACAAGAGATGTCCAAAAAAATTGATGTTGTAAGTTCTCACAAAATTAAGTATAATTAATAGTTCTCTATGATTTTGTTAACTTGGTGATCATAATAAAAGCTATTCTACCTATGCAAGGCACATCTGTTGACATTAGTTCAAATGGCCAGAGAACACAAGGGGGAAAGCAAAAAAAGGTAAAGAAAAAGGTAGATGTTGCATCAAAAGGGAGAAGAAAGAGAGTTGCTGCTTGTTATGATTCATTCAATATTTTGAGAGTGAGTAACATATTTAGTGAACTTGCTTCCAATTTGTTTAAGAATGAACAATTCATAGTTGCAAGACCATGTTGCTATTAGGAAACTTTGTTGCAACTACTTTACTTAAGGCTGCCATAATGCTTTAGAGTGAACAATTGAGTTAACAAAAAAAAAATCTGATGATTCTGTCCTGTTAGTGAATCAATTATGTGTGTGGGTTACAAACTTGATTTTTTCTTGTTAGTGAATCACTTAAGGCTTGTACCAATTAATTATGTCTTTTTAGTGAATAAATTATGTCCTATTAGAGTCTACAAAAAAAAAAAATCTCATGATTCTATCTTGTTAGTGAACCAATTATGTGTGTGGGTTCCAATCTCTTGTTTTTATTTTTAGCAAACTTGATTAGAATTTGCTATTTGTCATGATTCCATCCTAATAGTGAATCCATTGTGTGTGGGTTACAAAGAAATCAAATATGCTCTTTCAATGGTGTAGGGTGCTCACTGTGGAGAGTTAATTGTTGGAAGAGAGGTGGTTCAATATTTATTGATAATGGAGAATTGGTTGTAATATATGATCTCATTCTAAATACAGTGTTAGAATGCATTTAACTTTTGAATGGTGATATATGATAATACATGCTCTTTCACTCTTATAATGCCAGGTTAGAAGGAATAGAAGCCTTGTTGCAACCAACAACCAGTCTAGAGAAATCTGTCAAGCCTCCACAACAAAAGAAGTTGTAGATTTTCCAACACAGTAAAGCAGGGCAATTGATACACTTACATCAAATCCTTAACCTTGAAGGAAGGAAGCATTATGTAGGGATGTTTTTGTTTTTTGAGAATGGTTTACAATTGCTTCGAACTAGATAGATACTATGTGAAACTTGATGATTTTCCAAGATTGTAATGTTTTGTTGATTAAATGTCAAATTGGTTTTTGTGATTAACTGGTAATGAAAGTTTATTGGTTGCTTGCATTCATGGTTGTTCTTACTTAAAATATACACTCAAAATCAACAATAAATCAGTACACTCAAAATTCAGTAATAAATCAAGATACACATAATTCAAGCCAAATTTATTATTAACATAAACATCATATACATGAAGGTCTACTTGTACAAAATAACAACAACAGAAATGCATATCCCTTGCCATTCTTACAAGCTAACTTAGCAGTAGAATAACTGTAATACTTTACAGAGTGATCCATGTTTACAACATTGATGAAAATAAAATAAAAATCTAAGACTAAATTAATATTATATATAGCTGCAGGATTATGATGACTTCTGTCTCCACGTAAACCACAAACACCTACTGAAGCCTTCAGCTACACTGCAATTAAGATAAAATGTTAGAATATCAACCTATGTTCTAAATCAATCATTGCTCAATTAAGCATGAGCAAATACAAACTACAACTTCCACAATGGTACCTACAGATTTACAATAGTCATGCTTGAGATTGGAGGAGATCCCTAACAAAATTTAAGGGGGAAAAAATAAAAAAGAATATGATATAACAAACATAAAAATGTTGAACTATGGATCCACTGTTTAGAGGCATACCTAGCTGGAGAAGCGCTCTTAGTCCGTGCAAGAGTGGCGGACGAGCTTTGGCTTCGCAGGTGGGGCTTTCGTGCATGATGGTTGAGGGTCGCCGGAGTCGGGAGGGTGGTGGTCGTCGGGCGTGAGTTGCTCATTGTTAGGGTCGGAGTTGCTCGCCTTTAGTGATTTTAGAGGGATGGGATTGTTTTCGGATCCAAAAGGTGGGATCTGGATCAATTGTACTTAGTTTAATATTATTTCTAACTGTTTCTCTTTTTTTAAAATTATTTTTAATAATAAACAAACCACGTCAGTAAACATCAAACGGAGGGAGTAACGCCCGTCAGTGACTGGACTGGGATTTCCCAGATGTGGGAAATAAAGGAACTAAAAAGGCCTAAATGATATTACAGGGACTAAAGGGGT
Source organism: Dioscorea zingiberensis (assembly GCA_026586065.1). Taxonomy (NCBI): domain Eukaryota; kingdom Viridiplantae; phylum Streptophyta; class Magnoliopsida; order Dioscoreales; family Dioscoreaceae; genus Dioscorea; species Dioscorea zingiberensis. The sequence continues at coordinate 17,300,051 of CM048818.1, read as the reverse complement.
CGAATTTGCATGATATAGGGACTATTTTGATATTTTGACCAATTCGTGTGACATAAAAGTATAGATGTTAAATGGGTCTTACAAAGGCATAACCTAGGATCTTGCCCGTGTTAGGCCAACACCCTTGTGGCTCGTGGATTAGCATGACGCTACGAAAAGTAGATATTGCGGGTCATGTTGGTACGACCCGCTACGACAACACTTAGCAAGCCAGGTTGGCCCGCCATGATTTTTTTAAACAGATTTACAGACTTTTAAAGCCCAAGAAAGATTAAAAAAATGCCCCTTTTAACAATTATAAAATGATTATTTTTTTGGGTTTTTCTGTCTTTTAGGTAAAATGACAAATTTACCCTCCGTAACAACTATAAATGACTAGTTTATGAGGGTATTTTGGAAATTAAAAATTTAAGAAAAAATCTATAAATACTCCATTCTTCTCATTTTCCTCACACCAACAAGTCATTTTTTTTTCTCAATTCTCATTCTAATTTCTAAAGAATTCACGCAATCAGCTATTCAACTTCATCTTCAAGGCATTAAGATCAATTTCTTCAATTCTTCTAAGTTCTAAACTTCATTTCAAGGAAACCTCCAAGCTATTTGTAAAAAATATAAAAATATATTTTTCATATCAAACTACAAGTAGCGGCCACACCTTAAAAGACATGCCAACCGGCAAGCTATGCCACAACATAATCTCACCCAAACTCAAATAACAAATCTTTCTACTTATCCTGTTAGAAATTTTCATTTTTTTCATCGAAAATGCAAGAAAAATTGTAGCTAATTTTTTATAAAAGGAATCATGGTGCTTTTTGTCCCAATATAAAAATGTTTCTAGAAATACTATTATAAAAAAATAGTCTTTTTAATATATAGTGAATATAAGAAAAAATTAATTTGTGATTTATCTAATATTTGTTCAAAATTTTCTACTACTTCGGATATTTGGACTTTCAAATATCATATAAGTTATATTTTATAATAATTGAAATTTACAAAACCTTATTTATGAGTTTTACCGAATTAGAATATAGACACACTAGTAGTGCTATTGTTGGGTGTATTATGAACACAATTTCTAATTATGAAATTTATTTCATATTAGATGTGCATTCCATATTTCAAGTTTATGTGTGCAAGATGGTTTAAAAATAAATTGAACCTCATGTACAAAAAAAATTAAAAGTTATATTTTATTCATTAGAAACTCATCAAATAAAAAGAAAAAAAAAGAATTAGTATTCAATATGGTAAAAAATATAAAAAATTATTATTGATGTTGAGCAAGGTGGAATTTCACCTATGTCATGTTACAATGTGCTTATGAATATTAAAAAAAATTATCACCATTTTTCATAATGAATATTTTAGATAAATGCAAATTACCGAATTTGATTGGAAAGAAACATGATTAAACAATTTTTAGAAATTTTTTATAATGTAACAAATATTTTTTTCCGGTGTTTATTGTAACGCCCCCAAATCTGGAAGCTCCAGATCGGGTGCGTTAATCTCAAAACATAGTTTAAACATACATAATCCTTACATAATTTATTACATCTCCCAAGATCATAATGATCAAAAGTTTAGGAGTTTAGAAGTTTAGGACACCAACTACAATATTACAAACCCTTATACATAAACAAGATACTAAATACATAAACTTAAACTCTCAAGCGTTGCCAAGAGTCCTATTACGCATCTTCCTTCCTTAGACTTCTAGTTTATCTGGGGTTGGAAATCAAAGAAACAAAGGGGTGAGCTGAAATAGCCCAGTAAGGCCAGTAAACATGAACTGTGTGAGTAAAAACATGAACTGTGAGAGTAAAGATATTGAAATAACAAAGTTACGGAGGTTATTAAACATCAAACATAAGCATCAAACATAGGAAATAATTTCATGAACAGTCTGGACGTCATAACTTAAATTGTCAAGGCTAACCGCCATGACACCATACTTATTATCCACTGGATTTACCCATTCCAAGGACATGCTTTACCCAATGCATTGGAGGGTTGTATAATTCCGAGCCCAACCATCAACATAACAGTTATCCAGACAACAAACATGGAGCATTTAATCACAAAAAAAAAAAACATAAAGGATTTTAAAATTTTCATGCTCATAAGGAAGTAAGAAGAATATAGCCATAAAAAGTACAATAGAGCACACATAAAGAATTCAACCGTGGAAGGGATTCAAGGTTAACCCATAGAATCCAAAAAAAACTGCAAAAAAAAGGGTTAACTTTACCTTGGTTAAAAAAGTGGATCCTTTACCTTCCTTCCTAATTAAGCTTTTTGGTGATTTCCTGTGTCACCAAAATATCCAAAAGTCATTCCTTTGGAAAAGTTTTAATTTCTTGCTTATTCATTTTTTTTATATATTCCATGTTCTTCCATTTTCTTATTAAAGTCCCGCTCCCACATAAGTGGTCATTCTCTTAAAGGATTTTAATATCACATCCTTTGAGTCCATATTTATATAGTCTATTTTTATATAAGCATAAAAAAGTGGAAAGTCGCCACTATGAAATTATTATCCACTCATGGGACGAAATTATATATATACACTTAGTATTGTGGGAATGCTTAAAAAATGTTATTATCCGTCTAACTATATATGTGCAACCGACCATGAAGTCGAATATCTATACATATATGGGGATGCATCATATATGTATAACCGACTATAAAGGTGGACACCTATGTTGGAAATTATGGATAAATTTCCTTTATTTTGTTTTAAATTTTGAATAATATTTTATGGATTTGATTTTATCTTTTTGACTAATAATCATATTCAAACTTAGAACTAATCATATCCAAACTAGTTATCCTATTCAAACTCAAATTGAGTTTGAATAAGATTATGATAGATATCATTCTTCATATGAGATGAAGAGGCTATAAATATAAAGGGATCCACCTCTCTCAAAATATATACAAAATAAAAACACAAAAAGAAGCTTTTCTCTTTTTCCTCTTCTCGATTTTCCTCGGGCTTTCTTTGAGCGGTACTAAAGACAGGGAGCAGATTCGACACCCCGGCCAGCGCGCATCGAGGGAAGGGGTCTGAGAAAGAAAAGGGTTGAATCTTGGGAGAAGAGCACCAGTAAAGCTCTGTGCGTGAGGGGGCGTAATTCTTCTCTAAAGACAGTGTCTTTAGACGTGTCTCTCATCTCGGTTCTCAGAGATAAGTTCTTTTAATCTACACTGTATCTTTTCTGTGCTTTTTCCTAATAAATATTCCAACAATTTTAGAGAAGAATTATGAGAAGATATAGCAGGTTTATTCATCATAACATATCACTTTTGAAAGGCTTCTAAAGATGTTATATAGGTTGATAAATTCTGGTATTTATGAAATATAGTAAATAAATAGTCATAGTTGTTCTTATTGGGCCTACTAAATATTTTATGACTCGGAGAAAAACCTTCAATCAAAGATGACATCTAGACTTGAAGTAATTTTATTGTCTACTATTTCAATTAGTTTTGCATACATATGTAAGATCCATGATTTTAGGTTTGCTTTGTTTAGTTTTATTTTGGAAAATAGATGAGGTCTTGTTCGTATTTAATTAGTTTGCTTTAATCGTCCTCAAGGAAAGGATGTAATAGAATTTTTTTTCCTACTTGAATAAAAGTTTATCTTTATTTTATTTTTGGAATTCTTGATATTTTGAAATTATTGGATTTTTATGAGAAAAGAGGGATTTAAATGGTTATTGCCTTAATTTGGATTAATTTTGCTTGTTAGAGACCATTTGGTAATTGCAAAGAAATAGAGGACTTAACTGGAAAATTTCTTCTCTCACGCTGAGGGGCCTACATTGTAATTGGGAGAAGTAGGAGGGCTCATTGCTAAAAAGCCTTGAGAAGACATGCACATTTGTATGAAATTTAAGAAGAAATCAGGGACTCTTTACTAAAAACCCACATGAATACATCCTTGAAATAGTATAACTCTTATATAAAGCAGGGACTCTTTACTAAAACTGCATAAAAGCCATGAAGCATGCACATGACTATAGCATGGAGAGGTTGGGATGCTAATATGGAAAATCATAGGGGTTCTTTACTAAGTTTTGCACGTGAGATTCATGCAGGGATTTATTTCATATGAAATCAAGGGGCTTTGATTAAAAACCCAACATCACAATCGTGATCCAACGGTGCAAGCGATGCTCTGGAACCAACTGGAGTGAGAAGATGAGAAGAAAGTTGTCTCCGCCAGCGAACAGCGCCCGCGTAGCCTTATCTCCTCTGACGGACAGCTGCAAAGAAGGAATTTAAATCAAAAGATAAACCTTATCTACAATAGAGACCTCCATGATCTCCACCAAGCTTCTATAAATAGAGAAACAATCTCAAACCCTAGCCATCCACATCTTCGTCCGAGACCAGAGCCGTCTGTTGGGATAGTGTGCAATCAAAGTCCACACACACATGAAAGTCCCACATCGCCTGTGAGAGGAAAGAGTGAGGGGGTTAAATAGGGTTTACCACTTCATAGTTGTGAGGCCTTTTCGGTAAAACGAAAAACAAAACCACTTGGGTTTCGGCCCAAGGGGACAATATCACAACTAGTGTGAAGTGGTGGGGTGCCCCGGGGACCATCACCGTCCCACTATCAGCGTTGAGAGAGAGAACAACGAGAGGTTGGCGCGATCTCTGCGAACCGTAGGTGAGTCTCCAACCTTGTAGATTGATTCATAGACTAGTAAGAGTGCATGCATGGGATTCCCAGGATATTTGTTGTGGATCTGAGGAGGGTTTATATGAGTATAAAGCATTATTAAAACTTTAAACCTCAGGAGGTTGGGGTATTAGGTAGGAGTTCATGGCTAGTAGATATTGTATGGGATGAGGCTCTTCATGAATATTTGTGAGGGAAGTGGCTTTCCTCTCTGTGATTTGATTTATTTGTGAAATCCTTGAACCTTTATATTGGTAGAGAATTGAAATTTGAAAATTTTAGTTTCATTACCTCTCATGTTAGAGCTATACACTTGGTTCCTTGGGCTACAACATAACAATTTAATGAGAAGATAATTTACAACTAACAATGCTACTAGTTTGTGATATTGTTTTATTTTTTTCAGAATTTCCATGAAAAGTAATGTCTTGTATCCTATCATAACTTACTTGATTTCCTAGTTAAGTAATGGATCTTATGACTTTGATGAAGAGATCATGTTGATGAATCATAAGTGTTGGTTTGTTGTGAAGTCAGAGGATTAGAATAAGAACAATGAGCTCTTGAGCCCTGTTAATGATAACTTATGGAGGTTTTGGTAGTTGGAGATCTGGATGCCTTGGTTAATGATCTCTTGGTTTCTGCTAAGATGTGGGGCATTATCTCTAATAGGTTTCCATGGTGAGTGTTTAGGTGGATAATCATGGTTAAATAGGAACAGGTTTTACGTAAGAAGTGGGCTGATTTTATTGTAGACGAGTAGTTAAGATGATGGTTAATATTAGTGAACATTGGTGAGGGATGTGTGGTTGTTCTAATTGTGCAAGTACAAGCAAGTATTGGTTAAGAGGATCAATGGGCCACAACTTATTTCAAAAGTCATCTAAGTGTGGGCGGCTGAGCCCAGTCAAATAGAAATAAATTTTAAATAAATAAATAAATAAAGCTATTAGACCTATGTGGTTGGAGGATTAACACTTGTTAATGGGTTCTCGGCCCAACTAAGAATAGATGGAGTTAGTGGGCCCTAGTAACAGATCAATCATTTTATAGAATGATCTCTTGTGACATTTGTGAACATACTGATACGTAGTCCACTTATCAGATATCGACGTAGAGTGTGGAGACACGCCAGGAGGGAGTCCCGAGTGATTCTGGTTGTCTCAGAGATAGAGGTAAGCACTTTTGCCTAGTACCCGCCCAGCGATGGGCTTTCTTGACTTTGTTGATTCATGTTTCTTGTAAATTACTCCTGCCAAGATTTCCTACCCAGTTTTAGGTTTTTTCCTTGGCTTGAATCTTTGTTCATGTTTCTTGTCTGAAAGTGCGATATCGTTATTATTGATTTTCTTTGATCGGCCTTGAAGGCACTATGTGCTGTATTGTTGCTTGATTGCATACACGAATTCATTCTTTACTGATTTGTTGAACCTCTATGTTAGTGTATGCTTAATGACATGCTTAAGGTAACTGAAAACACCACTCCCGTTGATCAGCACGTGGCCGTGGAAACATGTGAGCCTGTGCTTCGTCCGGGTTGGTATTTCGTTACATCTTGTGTTGAAGATTCTCCAATAAGTGCAGATAAGTTGCGGGCATTCAGGGGGAGGACACTTTGAACATCCTGTAGTCCTACCAGGGGGAGGGAACCCTGGATGTCTACTCGTCAGTGGGATGATACGCTGACCGTGTACGTGCACGTATGAGCGCTACCAGACTCAAGGGTTTGGACGTGATTAAGATGAGCACTGGGAGATGACGTGAAAAAGTTCTTGACTATCGCTTGTTGTAGTGATCCTGGTTTCTGTTCTTGTGTACTGATATGTATATGTTTGGGTCACTTTTTGTTTGATTATTTCCTTTTTGCTTCCTTGTATTTCCCCTGCGAGGGTGCTTACTGAGCTTTCCTTTCGAAAGCTCATTCCATTGGATTTCTTCTTTTCTCAGGTTGGAGAATTAGCTGGAGTGATTCTAAGAGCTGCGCAAGGGATTGGTCTAGTTTTCCAAGGTTTGAGAACCTCATATGATCTTGTGAGAGAAAATCTGTAGAACCTTTGTATGTATAGGGTGATTGAACCCTCTTCTAAGGATTTCGTTTTAATTATATTGAATATTTATGAAATTTGAATTTATTATGTTGCATGTTTCATGATACAATAGGCCTTGTATCCTAGTGGAGCTCGCCTCCACTTGGGTACGGCCGGTCTGTGCACGTGCCCGAGGTCCCGGGATCCGGGTCGGGGCGTGACAACATATCTATCTAGCAATTTTGTGTTGCATGTTAGATTTATGTGACAACTAATGTTATAAATTTAATATCATGTCGGAATTGAACCCAAGTTAATTTGACAGGTTTTTAAATCCACCTACGAGATAGTATGTAATTTTGAGAAAAATAACTTTTAAAAAATTATATTTAATTATGATAATAGATAAATATAAGATGGTCATGATCAATGAGATAATGTTTTATTAAATATGCTATATATGATCAGATTTTCGATGGATGTCAATACTTACATGTGGATACTTTGTATCATGGATATACATAGGAGATATATATATATCACAATATAAAAAAATATATTTTGAAAAATATAGACTGAGAATCTATAATAAATCTAAAATTACAAAAAAATAGCAAAACTATTTATGTCTAGCTCATCAATGATCTGTTGATAATTTTAGACTTTATTAGGGGCATAGTTGTAATTTTGCACTAACTTAGCCCAACATACCATGCTGGTGAATTCTAAGATACCTTGGGTATAATTCCCCAAGGTAGTATACTTATGTGTGCAAGGTTATACAAATTGTGTGCAAGGTTATAGAAATTGTGTGCAACGGGCCCGAATTGTGTGAAACGGGCCCGTTTGTGATTTGGGTGCAGCCCTATAGAAATTGTGTGCAAGTGTATGTAAATTGTGTGCTAAGTATGCTAACTTGGCACTGTGGCAAGGTATCTTAGAACGCACCATGCCATGCTTGTACTGAATTAAAATCAAGTATGATAATAATATATTATTTTGTGATACATGTTCTTATGATCATAGCCCTTTTGTGGGTGACTTGTTTGAGTGTTTACCCAATGAAGTGATTACTTATTATTCTAATTATGACTTTTCAAATATGTGGTGGAAATAGATATTTTATTACCTTCATTGATGATTGCATTAGATTCTGTTATACATATCTGATGAAAACTAAGGATGAAGCACTTAATAAATTCATAGTTTACAAACTTGAGGTATAAAATCAATTGGATAAGAAGATAAAAATCTTAAGAACAGATAGAGGAGGAGAATACACTGTAAGCAAAATTAAGCACATATTCTAATACAATAAAATAAATCCCAAAATCACTTACATGATAGAATTGTCAAGATAAAACAAGCATGAACATGAAAGCTTACCTGAGTCCATTAGTTTCCCCAAGCGTATGGAACCACGACACTACAGCGGAATAAAATAGGGTACTGGTCGTTCCTTCAGCAAGAACACCTTCCTTATGCCCACAAAGGAACTCAATCTATGTGATGGGGAATAGAAAGTTTCTTGGTGTGTTGTGAAGGATGGACTCTCACCCTTTTATAGCCAATTCAAAGGTACACCAAAGGGCTCCCATTAATCCCTTAGTGTAACTCCACCAAATTAAGGACTCCCATTAATCCTTAATTTGTAACTCCGGTGACCCCTCATCTCCCCCACACCGGTTACGGAAGCCTAAAGGACAATCTCCATTGATCACCCATTAAGTCCTTTATTAGTAATAGCCATAATATATTAATATTGCCCACAAAAATTCTAACAATCTCCCACTTTGGCAATAAAAATATATTATGAAGTTTCTTTAATGCGCAACCTTATGCTATTTATCTTTAGACTTCCTTTATTTCAATCCAGTCCATCTCCTATGTCAACATGAAATCAATGCAGCTTTCGTCAGACTCAACTGTGACTAGGCCTTCAAAGATCATCATACTAACACATTCAATGACATGGATTAAGTGTGGATGAGTGGTGTGGAAATAACATACAATGTGATCATTCATGTCTATTTCCAACTAGTCCAACTTTATTCTTTAGTGAGATCAAACAATAATCTTTAACAAAATAGGCTCAAGACAAAAAAAATGAACTGAATACTCCAAATACTTTATTCTGCAGAAAATAACATCAAAGTTGACACATAAGAGTTATAGAACAATGTAAGGAAATTACTCCCACTTAACCAAGGTATTATCAACACAAACAACACCCATATGAGCAACATGCTCATGAAAGACCTTAGGTGTTAAACCTTTGGTAAGAGGATCTGCTAGCATAGCATTGGTTCCCAAGTGTTCTATAGCTATCAAATTATTTTGAACTCTTTCTTTCACAACAAGAAACTTGATATCAATGAATTTTGACTTTGTGGAGCTCTTGTTGTGATTAGAATACAAAACTGCCGATTTATTGTCACAGAAAGTCTTGAGTGGCTTCTCAATATTGTCGACAATTCACAATGCTGTGACAAAATTTCTGAGCCATATACCTTGGTTAGAAGCCTCGTAGCAGGCTATAAACTCAGCTGCCATAGTTGAAGGAGCTATAAGTGTTTGCTTAGCACTTTTCCAAGAAACAGCTCCTCCAGCCATCATATAAATGTAACCTGATGTAGATCGCTTACTATCGTGGCAACCGGCAAAATCAGAGTCAGAATATCCGACGATCTCAATACTATCTGATCTCTGATAAGTGAGCATGTAGTCCTTTGTTTTTTGTAAATACCTCATAACGCGTTTGGCTGCCTTCCAATGAAGCATGCCGGGATTACTCAAGTATCTTCCTAAGACTCCCACTATAAACGCTATATCAGGACGTGTGCAAACTTGAGCATACATAAGACTCCCTACAGCTGAAGAGTAAGGAATCTTTTGCATCTCCTTTCTTTCAAAGTCACTTTTGGGGCACTGGTCGAGACAAAATTTGTCTCCTTTAGCAACGGGCGTATCCCCTGGTGAACAGTCCTTCATGCCATATCTACTCAAAACTTTATCAATGTAGTTCTTTTGTGACAAACCCAGAGTACCTTGAGAGCGATCTCGCAGTATTTGGATTCCCAAAACAAAAGAGGCATTTCCAAGATCCTTCATTTCAAAATGCTTTGATAGGAAGGACTTGGTCTCATGCAACATACTCAAATTATTACTTGCGAGTAGAATGTCATCAACATATAATACCAGAAAGATACATTTAGTCCCACTAAACTTATGATACACACAATCATCCACAACATTGGCCTCAAAACCGAATGAAGTAATTACATTGTGAAACTTGTGGTACCACTGACGGGAGGCCTGTTTAAGGCCATAGATGGATTTCTTTAATTTACAGACCATAGACTTTGGATTACCTGATACAAAGTATTCTGGTTGCACCATATAGATAGTTTCATCAATGTCACCATTGAGAAATGCAGTCTTAACATCCATCTGATGTAGCTCTAGATCAAAATGAGCTACAAGTGCCATAATTATCCTAAAAGAGTCTTTCGATGATATTGGAGAAAAAGTCTCTGTATAATCTATGCCTTCCTTCTGAGTAAAGCCTTTCGCGACTAGGCGAGCCTTATATCTTTCGATATTGCCTTTGGAATCCCTTTTGGTTTTGAATATCCATTTACAACCAATGGGTTTCTTTCCTATAGGCAATTCAACAAGATCCCAAACACCATTATCACTCATAGACTTTATCTCATCTTGCATAGCCTCAATCCATTTATTAGATTTAGAACTTTGCAAGGCTTGTTGGAGGTTGATAGGATCATCCTCTGTTAAGCCAATGCTATCCTCATGTTCTTGGAGAAATACTATATAGTCATCCGGAATAGCACTTCTCCTTTCTCTAGTGGATCTTCTTAATGGCACTTCTTGTATTTCTTGAGTTGGTTGAGTTTGCACTTCAGAAATGGGAAGAGAAACCTCAGTGTTATCTTGAAGAGAAACATTGTCAAGGGTAGGGTCCTGATCTTGATCAATGTTATCTGGATTTGTGGATCTAACAATAGTAGGTATAAGAACCTGACTACCATTTTGATTCACAATAGTGGATTTCTCCTCAAAACTAACATTTTTAACCTTATCTCCCCCTACAAACTCAACATCCTCAAGAAATCTTGCATTTCCCGTCTCAAAAAAGGATCTAGAAGTGGGATTATAAAACTTAAAGCCCCGAGAGCGTTCAGCATACCCAACAAAATAACAACTAACCGTTCTTGAGTCCAGTTTTCTTTCATTTGGCATGTAAGGCCTAGCCTCAGCTGGACAACCCCAAATGTGTAAATGCCTTATGCTGGGCTTTTTACCAGTCCACAGCTCACAAGGGGTTTTGGTTATTGCTTTGCTAGGTACCCTGTTTAGAATATACACCGCAGTTTTTAGTGCTTCTCCCCAAAGAGAATCTGGCAAAGAAGAATGACTAATCATACTTCTCACCATGTCCTTAAGTGTCCTGTTTCGTCTTTCAGCAACACCATTCATGCTAGGTTTCCCAGGCATAGTATATTGCGGGACAATTCCACATTCTCTAAGGAAAAGCGCAAAGGGTCCTGGACGTTGTTCACCGGATCCATCATATCTCCCATAGTATTCACCACCACCACGGTCGGATTTGGCGGCTTTAATTTTCTTTCCAAGTTGAAGTTCAACTTCAACTTTGAAAGACTTAAATACGCCCAAGTCTTGAGATTTCTCATGCAACAAATATAGGTAAAGTATGCACGGAGTAGTCATCTATGAACGTGATAAAATCATGTTGCCCATTCCATGAAGCCGTAGGAAATGGACCACATATATCGGTATGTATCAGTTCCAAGACTTCTTCAGCCCTATCAGCTCCTAATTTTCTTTTGTTTGTCTGTTTCCCCTTAATGCAATGAATACACACTTGGAAATCTGTTAAATCAAGGGGATCCAGAATTCCATCAGACATAAGCCTTTCAATTCTCTTTTTAGAGATATGACCTAAACGCTTATGCCACAACATTATAGAATTCTCTTTCAATTTACGCTTAGTACCTTGTGAACTAATATGCAAGGATTCATTAAAAGTAATAGATTCAAGCATATAAAGATTATCAATTAGTGAACCAGTACAAATAAGAACTGAATTTTGAAAGAGACTTAATCTTTTATTTCCAATAGAACAAAAGTACCCTGATTTGTCCAAAGTAGAAACAGAAACCAAATTCCGTCTAAAAGACGGTACAATATAAGTCTCATTCAAATCTAAATGATAACCAGTTCCAAAAGACAATCTAATAAGACCCACAGCTGTTACTTCAACCTTGCTGCCATCGCCCACAAAGATGTATCTTTCAGCATCATTTGGCGGTCGGCTCCACAGGCAACCCTGCATAGACATACTTATATGAGTGGTAGCACCAGAATCCACCCACCAAGTATGTATGGGTACAGAAGCCAAATTGACTTCAGAACAAACAAGGGAGAGAAACTTACCCTTCTTCACACGCCAAGTGGCATACTTTGGGCAATCCTTCTTCATGTGCCCAGTCTTCTTACAGAAATAGCAGGTAAAAACAGAATCCTGCTTCTTAGCTTTCTTCTGTTGAGAAGATTCTGCAGTGTCCTTAGCTCTCTTTTTCTTGCGATTCTGAGAGGTGGATGCTAAATTAGCACTTTCAGTCTTTTCTCGTTGCAGTCTCTCTTCCTCTTGAACACAGTGAGAGATCAGCTCGTTTAGGGTCCATTTATCCTTTTGAGTATTATAACTCACCCTAAACTGGCTATATTGTGTAGGAAGAGAGATCAAGACTAAATGCACGAGGAGATCATCATTCACCTCTAACTTTAGTGCCCTTAGTCCTGATGCAAGATTAGACATCTTGATGATATATTCCCTTATATCACTTTTGCCAGTGTACTTCATGGAGACAAGCTTAGCCAAAAGGCTACTTGCCTCCGCCTTATCACTTTTGGCAAAGCGCTGTTCAAGTTCAGCAAGATAATTTTTAGCATCCGTGGTCTCAGTAATTGAACCCCGAAAGGTTTCTGGAATGGAGCGCCTTATGATCATCAGACACATGCGATTAGATCTTTCCCACTTTTCCTCCTCAACCCTATTAGAGTTTTCAGAAGAAGAAGCAGGGCGGTCTGTCCTTAGTGCAAGGTCTAGATCCATGCATCCTAAGATGATCTCAATAGACTCCTTCCATAACTTAAAATTTGCACCCGTCAGTACAGGAATCTGGCTCAATTGAGCTGACAAGTTAGCAGCAGTAGCCATTGATACTGAATGAAAAACAAAGAATTACATTAATGATATCAAAATATTATGAGGACAATCAAGATACCTAGTACAACATTGACACTTGTCTTTGGACAAAGTGATCAACTTGTAAACAGTACTCTCAGTGTAATAATCCAATATTAATAACTTATCATGTCAAGTTGTAACCTTCCTTTGGGTCGATTATAACTTACATGGTACAACCTAATGTTATTCATATTCATTATTACAAGTGCAACCAATATTTTGCCAAACTAAAGTTTTCCTTTGGGCCAACTAAAGAATGCATAAACAATGATTACACAAACATTTAATTAATTTAATTATATTTAATTTCAGAAATAAGAGGTTACTTGGGCAACTTTATTCTAAAACCAATATAATTAATTTAATTAAATAAGCAATGCAAATTATCCAAAATTTGATCACCAAAAAAAAAAAAATGTATAGATCAATATGGGAGAAGTCCTCTAATTAATCCTAAACCATAAGGATTATTAATCTAATTGTATTGCCCCTTTTTTTATTTACTTAATTTTGACTATACTTAATGTCAAACTAACAATTATGTGGCAACACAATTGGAAATCATGAAGAGTGCTCCAAGGAAAGCTTGGTAGAGCAAGGACTCCTTAAAAACCAACCTCCTAGACAGAGCAACGTTGAAAAGACTAGTGGCACAAGGGCAGTTATAGACTAGTCTCCTTAGACAGAACTCCATGACTCATGTTTTCTCATGTTAAACATATAATTGTTTACTAATTATTCATAACTTAATAGTTCACCAATTCGATAAAATTATTTAGTGAACATTTTATGAATATTATTGTGCAAAATGAATTCAATGTTGATTTTAGTAATTTTGCATTCTCTTCAACATAAAACACTGCTGTCTTTTATAAAAAAAAAAGCTTATTTTAAATAAAAAACAGCAAACCAGATTTAATAATCCAACAAAACATCATGTAAGTTTGGCTCTTGATACCACTTGTAAGCAAAATTAAGCACATATTCTAATACAATAAAATAAATCCCAAAATCACTTACATGATAGAATTGTCAAGATAAAACAAGCATGAACATGAAAGCTTACCTGAGTCCATTAGTTTCCCCAAGCGTATGGAACCACGACCCTACAGCGGAATAAAATAGGGTACTGGTCGTTCCTTCAATAAGAACACCTTCCTTATGCCCACAAAGGAACTCAATCTATGTGATGGGGAATAGAAAGTTTCTTGGTGTGTTGTGAAGGATGGACTCTCACCCTTTTATAGCCAATTCAAAGGTACACCAAAGGGCTCCCATTAATCCCTAATTAGTGTAACTCCACCAAATCAAGGACTCCCATTAATCCTTAATTTGTAACTCCGGTGACCCCTCATCTCCCCCACACCGGTTACGGAAGCCTAAAGGACAATCTCCATTGATCACCCATTAAGTCCTTTATTAGTAATAGCCATAATATATTAATATTGCCCACAAAAATTCTAACATACACTTCTAATGAGTTTAAAAATTTTTGTGAAAACAATGGAATTATTCATGAATTGACACCTCCTTATTCACCACAATCTAATGGAGTAGCTGAAAGAAAAAATAGAACATTAACTGATATGATAAACACATTATTAGAAAGTTCAGGATTACCACAAAAAATGTGGGGTGAAGCTTTATTAACATCATGTTATATTTTAAATAGAGTGCCATATAAAATGTTACCAAAAACCCCTTATGAACTTTGGAAAAATAGGACACCCAATTTAAAACATCTCAAAGTGTGGGGATGCCTTGCTAAGGTGAATATTCCAATAAATAAAAAGAGAAAACTTGGACCTAAAACAGTTGATTGTGTATTTATTGGTTATGTCCTACATAGCTCGGCTTATAGATTTCTTGTTATGAGATCGGAAGTGAGTGATGTTTTAGAAAACAGTATCATGGAATCTAGAGATGCTATATTCTTTGAAAACATATTTCCTTTGAAAAACAAAACATCTAGTGAAGAAATTACTGATTCCAACTCTTCTATGGCACCTATTGAATCCAACTTGGAACATAGTCTAAGAAGAAGCACTAGACCTAGAAAAGAGAAAAACCTAGGAGATGACTTTGTGACCCTCTTACTAGAAGATGATAATCCCAATTCTTATAAAGATGCAATGCAATCTTCTCATGCACAATTCTGGAAAGAAGCTATTGAAAATGAAATGCAATCAATAACATCCAATAACACATGGTTTCTGACTGATTTACCCAATGGTTGTAAAACCCTTGGTTGTAAGTGGGTTTTCAAGAAGAAACTAAGGCCAGGTGGTACAATAGAAAGATACAAAGCTAGATTAGTAGCAAAGGGATATAATCAAAGAGAAGGAATTGACTATTTTGACTTATATTCTCCTGTGACAAATATAACTACTATCTGTGTGTTAATAGCACTGACATCCATATATAAACTTGTGGTTCACCAAATGGATGTGAAAACCGCATTTCTTAATGGTGAGTTAGAAGAAGAAATATATATGGATCAGCCAGAGGGATATAAGGTACCAGGTCAGGAGCAAAAAGTTTGTAGATTAGTCAAATCCTTATATGGCCTAAAACAAGCTCCTAAACAATGGCATAAAATTTTTTATCAAATTATTTTATCAAATGGCTTTGTGTTGAATAAGTCAGATAAATGTTTATATAGCAAATCTTATAACAATCAAAGTGTTGTCTTGTGCATATATGTGGATGATATTCTAATTTTTGGTACAAATATCGATGGGAACCCAACTCTCTTGATTGAAACAACCTTTCCTGAAAGTTCAATGGGAAGAAACAAGTCGATTGAACAGTTGTGAAAGCACTAATAAAACTATGAGCCCTTCTCTATGGTGTGAGTGCTTATTACTACTACGGCTAGGATGAGTGTTACTCTTAATTAGATCGAGGCATAAGTGCAGGGTTAGTTCCATTTTAGTAACCCTTGGAGGTCTAACCTATGTGAGTGGGATTGTGGGGTCGCAGTCTATGGGAGTTGGCTTAACCCTACGAGCACTCATGAAACAAGATAATCGTGCATGACCGAAAAGCACGAACCCGTTTAGAATTCTGCTCAAGTCTGTACTGTGTGTGCTTTTAGTGATTGTCTGTGCATTAAGAGTCCAAGTTCAAGACATAGTTCACTTCGGACTTCTATGGGCAAAAAACTGATAGTCACTAGGAAGAGGTTCAAACCCGCAAGGTACCTACTTCTGATGCATGGTATAATACCGCTCAAACGTTTTTGTTTTCCGTTTTTGATTATTTCAAAATTCAAAACAAATGTGGGGATTGTTGGAAATTATGGATAAATTTTCTTTATTTTGTTTTAAATTTTGAATAATATTTTATGGATTTGATTTTATCTTTTTGACTAATAATCATATTCAAACTTAGAACTAATCATATCCAAACTAGTTATCCTATTCAAACTCAAATTGAGTTTGAATAAGATTATAATAGATATCATTCTTCATGTGAGATGAGGAGGCTATAAATATAAAGGGATCCACCTCTCTCAAAATATATACAAAATAAAAACACAAAAAGAAGCTTTTCTCTTTTTCCTCTTCTCGATTTTCCTCGAGCTTTCTTTGAGCGGTACTAAAAACAGCGAGCAGATTCGACACCCCGGCCAGCGCACACCGAGGGAAGGGGTCTGAGAAAGAGAAGGGTTGAATCCTGGGAGAAGAGCGCCAGTAAAGCCCTGTGCGTGAGGGGGCGTAATTCTTCTCTAAAGACAGCGTCATTAGACGTGCCTCTCATCTCGGTTCTCAGAGATAAGTTCTTTTAATCTACACTATATCTTTTCTGTGCTTTTTCTTAATAAATATTCCAACAACACCTATAAATATATATACTCCCACGGAAAAAATCTTTAAGAGAACGAGAAATTAACAATAAGTTTACCTTTGACCCGAGTTTCTAATTTGCCAGAACCTTCCCTAAGAAAACATTGAAAGTAGAGAGAGAGCTAAAAAAGACTTCCTCTCTTTTCTTTCTCTCTCTTTTCTTTCTTTCTTCTCTCTTCTCTCTTCTCTCTCTTTCTCTTTCTTCCTCTTTTCCTTCTCTCCTTTCTCTTTTCTTCTTTTCTTTCTTCTCTTCTAACCGTCTCTCTCCTTCTTTCTCTTTTTTTTCACCTCCTTCTATCTCTCTATTTCTCTCCCTCTCTCCCTCTCTCCCTCTCCTTATCCTCCACTCTCTCTATTTCTCTCCCCCTCTTTCCTCTTCTCAATCAGTGAATGATATTTATAAAGGGTGAGAGGCAGTAGAAGGGCAGCAGCTTCCACGAAGCTGCTTTTTTCTTTAATAATTAATTAATTAATTAATTTTTTGAAATTTCTCAATTTAACCCCTAAACTTTTCTTATATACATTTTACCCTCTAATCCAGCATTAATCCTCATTTTAATTTATTTAGTATTAATTAAAAATTTAAAAAAATCAGGGTATTATATTTTTTATCCTACTTCTTTTATGACTATAAACCAATTGTACTTTATTAGTAAAGTTTTGTTAAATATAGATATAATGTAGGATTTTGTACTATTGTTGCTTCTATGGAGGAAAATTTTTAAAAATATTTTAGAACAATTAAATCAATTTATATTTTATTTTATATATAATAGATCCTAGATTTAAATTTGATGGTGTCTTTTTTCTTCTTGATTCATATGATGAAAATATAGGTGTAGATCATAGTTCTTTAAAAGAGGAATATAAGTTCATATTTTATGAAATGTAAAATATATGTAATCATATTTATGGTAATAGAAGATCAACCCATATAAGTGATGTTGAAAATATTTTATGAGGAAAAAATAAAACTAAAACTCCTTTAAAATTATTAAATTTGATGAAAAAAAATATACTTCTTCTTCTAGGACCTCTTCTGCTCTTTTTTTGCATAAATTAAATCTTTATTTCACAAATAATTTTAATAATTAACTCACTTCAGAGGAAATTAATAATTTTAATATTTTGTCCTGGTAAAAAACACAAAAACATAATTATCCTGTGCTAGCTGCCATAGCACGTGATCTTAATTTTCACCCCATCGGTGTCCAGAGTAGCAACAGAGTCTTGTTTTAGGGCAAGGAATAGGGTACTGGATGACAAAAAGAACCGGTTAAACCAAGTTTCTTTCGATATGTGCATATGTTTGAATGGTTGGTTAGATGCCAAAGATAGAGTGCAAGATCAAGGAGGACATGACACAAGTAGTGACACTAGAGAAGACACAACTACTGAAAGATCGAACCGAGAATAAATTTTGAAGACTTGAAAACTTATAGTTACATGAAGACTTGAAAACCTGACGCTCAAGATTTCTAATTTTGGAGGTTGAAAATTAGTATTTATTTTTAGAAATTTATGACATAAGTATTTTTTTTATCATATTTTACAAATAAATCACAATATTTTTATTAGTTTATTTCTCAAAAAAATTAATTTTTTTATAAATCACAATATTCTATTAGTTTATTAGTTTGAATCTTAATAATAATTTCATATCTTTTTCATTTATCTAATTTGTTTATTTAGTTTTGGAATATTATGAGAGCGGCAGGCCCTATCACTTGACGGGGGTGGGGGGAGGAACTCCACCTGAATCAAACTATTGCTTGCTAGCACTTGTTCAATCCTTCTTCCACTACTAGTGTGGGTACTCCGAGAAAAGCTACTTAAGTCGCTACTCTTGCTATTTTTTCTGCACTTTTTACAAATTTTTATGATTTTTTTCTTTTTTAGATTTTTATGGGATTTTGTGGTTTTTTTTATATTTGCTGAGTTAATTTTTTGTTTTGGGAATTTCATGGATTTTCAATTTTTTTTTAAAGAAGTTTTTCTGTTTTTGGGGAGGGGGAGGGTTCTTTAATTTTTATTTTTGGCAATTTATGAGTTTATTTTGGTTTTTTAAAGAATTTCAGTGATTTTCTATATAAGGTTTTCTAATTTTATTGGGATTTTTAAAGAATTTTTGTGGTTTTTTTTTTCCAATTTCCTGAATTTATTTACGAATGTTTTTGGAATGTATGGGATTTTTTGGATTTTTAGAATTTTTTTAGAACTTTTATCTTTTTCTATTTTTAGTGATTTTCTAGATTTTTTTCTGGATTTTTTTAATTTTTAGAAAAAAATTTTACAAATTTATTAATTTTTTGGATTTTTTAATATTTTTTAAATGGATGGGCCGGCCCGAGATTACAACACTTTTTTTCTCCATCGGAAAGGTGTTGGTTGCATGCTCAGCTCGATATGAGCCCAAACTAATTTGGTCGTGCTTCGTGTTGGACTGATCCCGTCAGTTTCACAGGTTGGGCCGGACCGTTTGGCATCTAGTGATAAATGATCCCACAATTTATTATAAAAATATAATTTTTTTATTCGTGAAAGTTAGAAAAAATAGCAAAAGCATTCCCATGGTAACAATGTGTAAAATAGGTTTCTAAACCATATTAATAGAGCAGTGATATACTTACCGATGAAGTATCCGAAAAATAGTTCCCAAAACCATTGATTGTGCATCGGGATCATCAATACACACATCTTGAGACGCCATCACCGATTTCGAGAACTGTTTTCATGATACTTCATAGGTAAGTATATCTTTTCCCATATTAATATGGTTACAAGAGAGTGGTACAAATGACATGTTGTACAGTGGAGAGAGTCGGAGTGGCTGAAAACATTCCATAAGCTCTAATCGAAATAGCATGGGTCACATGGAATCAACATGTGAATCATATAAGATAATGTGACAAAACTAAAAACTCTTATATGTAAATACAAGCAAAAAATATTTCAACTGTATTTTGAATTAAGTGAATCTTGCTCTACATAATAAAGTTTAATTCCTTGAACCAGTTTGTCAATGGTAAAGCAAGTAATGCATTTAATAGAATCAAGAAAATAATGTTATTTTTCCCGTTACTCCTTTAAATCTTCCTTACTCATAATATTTCGAGAACCGATAAACAAATATATGTAATAAAACATTATGTATAGAGAGTTATTCATTAAGAATTTAAGTTGGTTTTTTTTCTTTTGCATAAAGTCTTTTGTTTTATGTGTTTATTGTAATTTTAGACACTTTTTAAATATTTAATAAAAATATTTTCTATTATTCACTTTTCTCGCAAATAACCCCTCTATCAACATAACTAATATGGATGTGTAAAATGATTTTAATAGTTCTGTATTTTTGCAGTTGAATCATCAATCATTCCCTCTCATGAGAAAACCCTAATATCTTCATTTCCAAATATTTTAGTGCAGTCATTTCACCAGAAGTGATGGAAAAGTCATCGAAAGTTGAATTCCTTACACTTCAATTATTCATTTGTCATGAAAACGAGAGTTCTCTCATTTTCATCACTGAAGAGGATGAAGTGGGCTTTGACATATAAAAATCAACTTCCGCCTACTTCGGTGCCCTCTTAGTTCAATGAAAGAAACACCAAAAATATAACTTTTCTCTATTTCCAACCTCTTCAAAGTAGGACTTCCACACATTTATTTACTTCTTGACATTTTTTATAAAATAAACACCCCCTTGATTATTCTCTCACTCTCTTGTCTATACAAATAGCTACATCTTTTTAACTATAATTTTTTGTGACAAGTCCTTTTTTAGTTTGGATCTCCCAAGCAATTACTTACCAAACTTTGACTAACACCCCTAATATTTCTAATAACAAGAGGCATTTTTTGGGCCATTTTGGATATAATAATTTATAAATTAATAAAAAATAAATATCTTTAATAGATTAATAACCGGTTTTTATTAAATAATGACAAGATGATTCTAAAATTATAATAACACATGCATATGTCTGCACAATAAAATTATTTTTCTGCTTGTTCTTTTTTTAAAAAAATATACAACAAGCGTCCCCACGGGGGAAGGCTTTCAGGGATGTGCACAATTGTGTGGAACACCCGAAAGCTCACGTCCGTTGTGCCCTTATCCCGCATGGAGAGAGATTCGAATGCAGTATTGTCCCCAAATGGCCCACCACCTCTTAGCAGGGTACCTAGGTGCTACTTCGTGTGAGTAGAATCTCGAATCCGAGACCACTCGTCTAACGCAAGGGAATGGTACTGCCAGCCTTTGGTTTTTTATTTTTTATTTTTTGCTTACTTTCTACTTACGTGACTGAAATAACTAACGTGAAGAATTCAAACTTATTAAACTTGAAAATTGCTGAAGTTATGAAATAAAAAACACACCAACCAATGGCTGACTTAAACATTGTGAAGACTTTCCGGATCTGATCTTCCTCATTCTTTGGGTTCCTCACGCCCCTCCACATGCTCTTTCTCTCTAACCAAGGACCAACTTTACTTTATACTGCCATATTTCGGAGATGTTTTCCTCTTCTATTTGATGTATGTATCACTTGAAACCTAGGTTTAGGGTTTAACTTTTGTTTTAATTTTCTGGTCCAATCTAATATTTCAAAGATCATTTCTCTCCTATATATTCTCTTGGCATATAAATTATTTTGTTATTCAGGTTAATTTCAAGTGTAGAGTTTAGCGTTTGGAGCTTGCCTAGCCTAAACCCTAAACTTCAACCTCATTGACAACCCTACTAACTATTCCAAATCATATTTTATAAAACTGGCATCAAAGTCCAAACCATTCATTTCAGACCTCAGATACTCAGTCCTTGACTTTAATTTTCAATTCCTAGCAGTATTGCCTTTACACCTAACCAAGAAACCTCTTTTTATGTATACAAGCAATGAAGTCCATCTTCTCTTTCTACTAAATAACCATTAAGAACAACACTCCTCCTCCTCCTCCTCCTCATGAAGAGCTCTAATCAAACTCCCATGTACCACATTGGGTTTGCAAAACCCTCTGTAGGGACAATCATCTTGTTGTTACTACCATTCATGCTTCTTGCCCTAATCTTCATTGTCATTTATCCAAATGAGTTCCAACTCCAAAGTCTCGCCGGCATTTCGGGCAGTGTCACTGGCCATAGCTCAAACTCCTCCCTCTTGCTACCAAAACCTGATTTCCGGTTGCTTATTGGTATTCTAACTTTACCCGACCACTATGAAAGACGACATCTTCTCCGTCTTGTATACTCATTAGAGCCACAAGTCACTGCCATCATTGACATTAAGTTCGTCTTCTGCAACCTTACTAAAGATGATCAACGAGTTTTAGTTGCGTTAGAGATCATGCGGTTTGACGACATTATCATCCTTGATTGCCAGGAGAACATGAACGACGGCAAGACCTACACTTACTTCTCAAGCTTGCCGAATCTCTTCAATGGCAGCAATGGCGATGAGAAACCTTATGACTATGTTATGAAGGCAGACGATGATATTTACTTCAGACTTCCAAGGTAAATCATCAAACAAAATTTTTATTTAGTGATATGGCTTGTAGTATAACTAATTATTAGTTCTAATTACAACTTTGATTAGTTCTGATTAAGTTCTTTGGAAGATCCTTTCACTATTTGTTTATTATTTTTTTAAGTAAATGGATGAACCACATTCATTGAAAATGAGGATTATACATATAGTACAAAAAAGGTGATCTCTAAGTGGATCATTGCTACTTAGGGTGTTATTAATTACCCCCAGTTACATTGTCACTTTACGCATTCCTGGGTGTCATCGAACTCATCCCTGGGTGAGTGTCTTAAATGCTCTTATAATGTGAATGTCATGCTTCTTTTGGTGATAAACTCCATAGCGATTAGTTTTGGGATTTTTGTCACATTAGCTGCATCAAACCAAAAGAAAGTTAGAAAGTCAATCTCTCGTATTGTTATCGTGAAAACGCGTTGTTGCTATGAAAACATCTTTTATTTAATTCCAACCATATGCTCTAGGCTATGTCATTATTAGGAGGAGCAAACTCATTCGTGTTTCTTTTGGTAGTTTCCCCATTGTGGATAAGCTGCCCCAAAGATCTTGTATAGATTGGGGTGTGAGATCCAAGTTGAAGACATGAGTGAAGTGTTGCCATACTCTAGTAGTATAGGGACACATATCAACAAGTGATCGATTGTCTCGTCGATTTCCTCACATAGGAAGCATAAGTTGTGTGTTCCCCTCCACCTCTTGTGGAGATTATCCATGGTTAAGATCTTGTTATCCAATGCAAGTTAAGAGAAAAGTTTAATTTTAGTAGAACACTATATTCCAAAAATCTTTGGTTGTTGGTGATCCGAGGCCTCATCTACAAGGAAGCGGTAAATTTTTTTGACTGATAAGTTACTAGATGTGGACACTTTCCAATGTCTAGTATCGCTACCAATGCTTGCCCTTCTAAGATTCCAACGGTTAATATTTTCCACTCGTTTGCCCCTTCTTTTATCTGTGGACCTTTTTTTAGCAAGGGTAGCCTAGAGCAAGGTGTATTCAAGCTTCAATATTTAATCTTGCACGTGATGCATGAGACCTGCACTTGCTTGAAATCTAACATTGACTACATAGTTGTCCTCATTATTTATTTATTTTTCGTTTGATAAATTTAATATATACATATATATTAAAGTAGACTAACTAATAGGCATAAAGTCAAGCCCTAGGGTTCCTCACATTCTCTCTCCCTTCATATAAAAACCTAACCCTAACAAGTTGGCCTGTTGCATTATATTGGTCTCAGCTTCTCATTATCTCTCTCAAACTAAATAGAATAATGAAGAATATCTGCAATACCACTCTCTCTTAATTTCTCTCTCAAACCCTAACCCTAAACTTGATAATAAGTTCAGCATTAATTAACTTGTTGTATGCCTTGTTGCATGTATGTAATGGGTTTGATTTGAATATTGTTCAATGTTGACAGATTGGTAGAGTCACTGAAGAAGATGCCAAGAGAGGACATGTATTATGGATTTGTGATCCCCTGTGGCAGCATGGATCCATTCCATGACTACATGTCAGGGATGGGCTACATCATCTCCTGGGACTTGGTTCAGTGGATCTCCTCCTCCGGCATCCCCCGAAACCACACCGTCGGGCCGGAGGACATGATGACCGGGGAGTGGATGCGACTCGGTGACCGGGCGAAGAACAGGTTCAACACAAAGCCTGCAATGTATGACTACCCTATTCCAGTTCCTATTGATACTTGCTCCCATGAGTTCGTCCCTGACACCATTGCTGTTCATCGACTTAAGGATAACCCTAAGTGGGCGAGGACTCTCAAGTACTTTAATGTCACTGATGCCTTGAAGCCTTCAAAGATGTACCACATCCCTTGATCAACACTTTTCTTTTCTGTGTGTTTTTCTGTGAGGGAGAGAGAGAGCGAGAGCACAAATTATTTATATTGATTTGGGTTTTACACGAGCTTTAGATCGATCATTGATAACCACAACACCAGAGTTTGATTGACTGACTCCAATTTGAGCTTAGCTCGAAATTAGTTTGCTTGAGCTCAAGCTGGAATAGGTTTGGTTAAACTCTGTTTGATTTTAATTTCGAAAACTCGAGTCAGAACTCTAATAAATTTGGTCAAGTTTGGCTGGCTCAAAATTAAAATTGAATGGATTTAATTTTAAATGGGAGTCCAACTTTCATACCTATATATATACAATAAAAATATAAATTATATAATAATTTTAATAAATAAATTTTATATGTTATGATTTTTGTTAGGTGTAAAGTTCTTTTTTCTGTGTGATTTTGGCTTTTTTTTTTTTAAATAGATAGTATAAGATATGATTTTTAGAATGATTCAAATATGGCATAAGATAAGAAATAATTTCAAGAAGAATTCAAATATGACATAAGATAATTCCAAGAAGAATTTAAATGAATCAATAAAGAACAGAGAGTTGGGTTTTTTCCTTAAAGAGAAACAGAGAGTCAAGTTTTCTTCTTCAAGAGAGAAATTGAGTCGAGTTTTTCTAAATTTTCTCTTGAGAGAGTTTGTTTTCTCCTATTGCCAAGAGAGAGTGTGATTGATCATCTTTGCAATTAGAGAGAAGTATTGTAATCCCTATTTTTTGAATTAGTGAAATCTTCATACTTTTGCCTGTGGTTTTTATCTCTAATTTGTTTAGAAATTTTTTTTCCACGTTATTCTTTTGTCGTTACTTTACTTGTTTGTTTTCTCCTAAATCTTGCTTCACGAACCCGTCCTAGAATATCACATTTGTTGAGCTCCTACTGCAGACTAGGACCCTGTGGACCTCATAATTGGTGATGTGGGATGTGATCACTAGCACATCATCGTAAGGGCAGCTGACCCCTTTCAAGTCTGCCTCAGAGAAAGTAATAGGTATACTTCAATGTGGGCCTTCTTTACAGAGGCCCTAGGTTGACTTCCTATCCTTGCGTAGTTCTTCCTCGCAGAGCTGTTGTCTCCCCCGCTTGCTGGACCCCGACGATGGTATGAACGACCCCTACTAGGGTCGTCCCTCCGAGGGTGAGGTCGAGATCTCCTTCTTTTCCTGCCTCATGTATTGTGGGAGCCGTCCCCAGGGAATCAGCTTCTCTATCTTTTCCTTCAAGTGGACACAGTCTTCAGTATCATGTTTTTGGTCTCAATGGAAGCGACATAATTTCTTGAAGTCTTTCCGCTTGCCTTGGCCCTTCATTTTGGGAGGCCACTTCAATGCTTTAGATTCTTCAATATTGAGCAAGATCAATTCTCGACACGTGTTGAGCGGGGTTATAGTTTTGATAACGGCTAGACTCAGGCTTCCGAGCATTTTCCTTAGTTGGGGACTTCTGCCTCTTGGTTTTTCCTGTACCTCGTGCTCTGTTGGCTAGTCTGTCCTGGGTTTCTCTAACTTGGTCTCCCTTACAATGGGTGACTAATCCTCATCGGCGTTCATATACTTCTGCGCTCGAGAGAAGAGGTCGGTCATGCTCGCGGCCGGCTTTATGCGAAGGAAATAGCATAAGGGGGATATCCTGAGACCTCTTATGAGGGCCGCTGCTGCAAACTTCTAGTTGACAGGCGGCACTTCTAGCAGGGCGATGTTGAACCTCAGGATATAGTCCCGGAGGCTCTCCCCTTCTAACTGCATAAAGTCCATCAGAGACGTATCTGTCCACCTTTGCTTAATGATGGCCGTGAAGTGAATGGAGAAGTGGTCGGACAACTCTTTGAAGGACTTGACAGACCTCGGCGGCAAGTGGTTGAACCACGTCTGGGAGGAACGACACATGACTTCGTCCAGGGCCCCGTGGAGCTACATCTTGGCTTGGAATTACTCCATGTGATCTATTGGGTTTGAAGTGCCGTCGTACTCCTCCATGGATGGTACTCGGAATGACTCGAGTATGTAGAACTCCATGATTTCACCAGAGAAAGGAGAAACATATTTTGGTTTCTCCTTGGTGAGAGGGGGAACTTCCTTCGGGTGATGTTAAGAGGGTTCTTCAATCGGTGACTAAGACCAAGGTGACTCGGTGTCGTCCAACATCAGGGTGACTTCTTATCCCTCCTGGGAAGTGTCTCGCCCCCGGTCGAATGTAGGCGATTTCCTCTCGGTCGTGATTGACTTCGGGAGACACCTCTTACCCTACCTCGGGGCTAGATGGGCCTGGTCGTGCTCCTGAAGGGCTTTAGTGAGCACTTCAATCTGCTCCTGAAGTTGCTGGATCCGAGCGTCCCTTTGGTTCATTTCCAGGGTCGCAGGAGAATCTTGGAAGACGGTCGCGGCTTCTAGGGCTGCTCGGACCTCCTCGACCTCTCTTGTCGGGGGTTCCACCAGTGGGTTCTTCTTGCCTTTAGCCATTGAAGGTGCTACAAAGCTTTTTGCTCATGTCCTTACGGACGGTGCCAAACTGTTAACTCTCTAAATGGGAGGGACCTCGGGGTCTACCTTCAACTTGGAGGCCAACTGAGAAAAATGAGTAATGGTAGTGTAGGTTAGGGACGAAGAGTCATCGTGCGTCGGAGTTGGGAAGCAAATAGTGGCGGTACTTCCTCTTCTCCCTGCAAAAAGAAGCCCGAGGTCTTCTCCCCAGGCCCTCCGAAGCTCAAGTCAGTTTGAGTAGAGTAGGCGGAAGAAAGGGGAGGGAGTAGAGAGGTAGGATAACCCAAGGGAGAGTCTTCTCAACCTGGTGTTTTTGGAGAGGAAGAAGAAGCCTGGTTTGGTCTCTCCCTGGCTCCGCCTCTTATACTTGGACGACATTCCTCGCAGGCGTTAGTCCGGGGATGTCCCCCTCCTGACCCCGGGAACAGTCTCTCGGCTGGAGATTCCTTTTCCTTGTTGTGCGTAGGGGCCCGCCTTGTATGGATGCGCGTTTCAGTTCAGGAGGATGTTGCTCCTGGCATCGGTGCTGGGGAACATTCCCCTGCAAAGAGATGATAGGGGAATCTACACATGGCTCCCCGAGGAAAGCCGGGTGATTGGGATAGTCCTGCGCCTTTTACTCTCAGGCAGGTGTCGCCATGTGTCCCATTTGTTTCCCTATAACATAATAATATGTTGATCAACCTTAATTTTGAACCGAGCCAAGTTTGAGTTCTTTACTAATATATATGTTGATTAGCCTTAGTTATCAGTTATTTACGAATAGCTTGTAGTTGGAGGGAGGGAGAGAGAGATTTTTATTTATTTATTTATTTTTTTTATCAATGCGACAAGCGCACTCCAGAGGATAAATCAAAGATAGGACGAGACATGACAGCTCTCTAGTCAGGATAAACCTGAGCCTCTCAAGCCCACGTGGAGGAACCTCGTACGCGTGTGTAGGCCACCGCACTGGTGTGCTACACAACCACATCCTTCCAACTCTGTCGCAACGGGGATTCAAACCGAGGCACGTCTCCTATGCGTAGAGGACCTTTGCCGCTCGGCTGTGACACCTTTGGCAGAGAGAGATTTTTATTGAGCACTTGTATGTGCATTTTCATGTTTTTTCTTAGAAGCACTAACTAGCTTTTGGGGGAAGTGACATTGCTTATTAGTTATTATTATTATTTTAAATAAACGATAAACCAAATATCTGAAAAATGCCCTTAAAATACTTAACTTATAAAAAGTGTGAAAAAAATCATTCAAATGGCGTGTCAATTTTTGTCACTTTTAAATATAATTTATTTGTCAAAATAATAAATTAATCAAGTATGCAGAGATGACGGAGAGATTTGCCTGCAAATATATTCCAATCAATTTCAAAAAGATTAATTGGGAAAGTTTGTAAAAGTTTTAACTTTCATGCCAAATGAGATAAAAATCTAAAATTTATAACTTATTTGTCAGGATATAAAATTAATAAATGAGTCTGTATTCAATAAACTAGAGAATCAATAATATTAAAATTCAAATTACAGCAATCAGATTGTAATTCAAACCGGTAAAGTTTGTAGCTCTTGTTTTTATTAAATTATCTTTACTACTAAAATAAAATAAAAATTAGACCATATAAGGCCTCTATGCTTGGGCTTTACTTGGGTAGGCCCAACACAAATGAAGTCTTGGTCGGCTTAACTCTTCATCTCCCGCGCGCCGGCGCCACCTGGAGTTTGCGCCAGGGCTCCGGGAAACCCTTCAAGGTCTCTCTAATTAAGGGTTTCTCGATCTCATCTCCTCGTTCCTAGCCCTTCTCAGCTTCCTTTGAGCCCATCGCTCCTCGGTTTTTCCTCCTCGATAATCGAGGAGGATTGGTGTTGTAGGACACTCGCTGAGTAAAAAGGTTCGTCTACGGAGAAATCTCCTGTTTTTTGGTCTCTTTTGCTCTTGTTATTCGGTAATTTTATTTTAGTTTCTTTCTGTATGTTTTTAGATTAATGTATGATTATTTTTTGAAATTTTGGTTGCTTATTGAGTATCATTGATCATACCGTGCCATTTCTTTTAGTGCTTCCGGTAACGAGATGCTGATTTTGATGATAGTTCATGTGGTCTTTAGTCTTTGCACCTTTCTAGAAGCGTTCCATCAGCATCCTCTCATTTCATTTGACCCATTTTGATCAATTCTTGAAGCTCTGTCTTCTTTGATGCTGAATATAAATGAGAGGTGATTAATCAAATTCATGTGGTAAAAGACATCTTTGTAAACATCAGTTTTTGTGAAGTCTTCTATAGGATTTACTCAGCAAATGTAGTTGAAAAAATTAATTTTTTTTTTGTCAAATAAAAGTGGATATGCTGTTGGATTATATTATGCTAAGAAAGAGTACAGTCAGGTAGGAAGTAATGGAAAAAATGCTTTATACATCCACTTGTCAGTAACAATTCAAATCTTTCATTTTCCTCCTCACAAAGGATACACTTTATAGGAATAAAGAAAGCATAACCATTGCCTGGTAACTGCTCACAGCAAAACACTGACATGGATCTACATCCAATTATGCTGATGTTCCACATGCACAGCCCTCAGGTTCATCCAATTCTCCTTCTGCTTGACTCGTGTTACCACTCGAATTTATAGTGCTCATATTGCGTGGGAATCTCAGGTTTTTGACATTGAGGGTGCAAGGGATTGAGGAAAGGAAGATGGTACCAATGCACCACAACTATAATATAGTTTTTTTTTGCTCATGAAGTGTAAATTATTATTTTTCATCTTAAGGCCAAACTCGTACTGTGGCCAAGAAATGTTCTATAATCATCATGAGTGGCAATGAGTAGAAAAGGAGTATTGTTGTGATTTATACAAAGTAATTTTTCTTATGGGATTAAGACTTAGTTGTTGTTGTTGTTGAATTTTTCTTATGGATTAATTTAGCTGCTCCCTCGTGTATGTTGTGAGACTTTATTTTAAGCCTTTCTTTTTCGTGATCTAGATTAAAAGCCACTGCAATTTTTTATTCCTCAAAGACCGTTTTCTGTGACACTTTGACAATTCAAATTTTATTCTAATTCCTATATTTTCTTGTGTTTGCTAAACTATATATAGTGAATGAAATGATTAAATCATAATAATCTATGAGCAAGTTATACACACCATCAACTGATATCTGATTTAAACTCATACCACTTCCTGTTTTTGTTCTGCCAGATACGAAGTTTGACCTTGGAAAGCAGCCACATGGTGTTGTCTCTTCCAGGGTTTCGTATACAACCCTTTATAGAGTCTCAAAGGTTATTAAGTCTTATCTTCTCTTTTATGGTAGTTTGCATAAATTTATGCTGCCATAGATTATTAATTCACATTGTTTTGGAGATCCTACTTGATGTTTTAGTTTCCCTAATTTTATCATTATTTGATGGTTTGGTTCAAAGACTTGATTTAAGGAGGTTAGAGTCCAGCAGGATAAAGCTTTAGACCTTTTTATTTTACCACTAATATTTTGGTGTTTGAACTGTCTGAGTTGAATATCTATAAAAAAATACAGTTCTAGAGTAAGGTTCATAAGTTCCTAGTGAGAACAGCAAAGTTTGAACAAGGGTTTGATGTTGGCTTGTTCTTTTTGTTTTTTTTTTTAACTGAGTATCTGGGTATTAGGATTTGCTTGGAACTTTTAAAAGTTAGTCCCCCCCCCCTCTTAAATTTTGGTTTGGAGAAGAACTTTGATCTTATTACTTAGGTTTTATGTTGATATGTTCCTTCAATTTTGATGATATCCGAAGTTCAATTCTCTGGTTCCTAATCATGGCTTTGGAAGCTGTATATGATGAAAGGGGAGGGTGGAAAAGGATGACTAGAATCTAGGATGGTGGCAAACCAATATCCTTTTTTGCCATCATAACTGATAGATTTCTGATGATATCAAACTTAAAACCTTCTCGGTCATTTGTTTTTTATTTTTATTTATTTATTTTTTTTATGCTTTGTTGATCATCCACATTATAAGCCCTGACCATTTCTGAAAATTATTTGCCTTAGAACTAATTGGGCATTGCACATCACAGGCTTTACTTTCTTGTCTTAGCATTGCCGAAGGTAAAGCCAGTTATGCTTCTGCATTTGCCCTTGTTTAAATTTGCTCTTTGCTGTAGAATCACTGGCTTAAACTAGTATTTATTCTTTTATTCTTCCCGGTAAGTTATTTAGTTATCACTCTTTTACTTGATGTAAAAAGGCACTCCTTAGTTCGCAAGATGGTACTTTCCCCTTTTTTTTGTTGAGAAAAATGGATACATACATTTATTTAATTATTAAAACAGTGGCATGGTACTTTGCCTTAAAGGTGGTATCCTCCATTGCTGTCTTATGTGGAAATTCAACTAGAGGCCTCTTTTTAAAATGCATTAGTTTATCCTAAAGCAGAGGTCAGCTTGTGAGTCTATATTTGTAGTGTTTGTACTCAGTTAATTGAACAGCCCCACCTAATTTTTTCAATTCATTTATGTAGTTAATAACTCCACCACCTAATTCTTCAACCAACTGTTCCATTTCATGTACTGGGATAACACCACCTATTATTTATTCAATTCAGATGTTATACTGCATGTGCTCTGTTACTTCATTAACACAATCTAACTTTTGCTGATTCAGTTCTTTGATCTATGATTTCTCATGGGATCATTTCCTCTGGCCAATACTAAGTAATCTAACTATTGGATGGCTGCAGGTCTGCATATCATTTTTTTTCCTCCTGGCCTCAGCTAAGAAACATCATAGCTTTTTGCTGCTGGTTGGAGGACACTGCTGTATTTAATGCAACTGCGTTTGGTATAAGATTCTAAGTAACACCTGGTCAGTGTACGGTCATGTGGGCAGGTGGGACGCTGAGACAGAAAGCATTGACAAGCTTTCATTATGAACTTCCTCCTTGAATCTAGAGGTTCGTTCTCAAATGGCTCAAAAGTATGCAGATAAAAGCTAAGGAAACCATTACCTCTTGAAAACTTCTTTTGGGGTATGATGTCTCTATGCTAAGAAGTAATGGAGACGAATGGAAAATAATTAGAAGAAAAAAACCACTTGTTTGAACAATTAAATTTTTTCGTTCAAACGAACATAAGAAAATTTCCTTGTTTCCTTTTGTCTTTTTTTTTTTTCTGTTTTCCTTCACTCTATTATGTCTGAGCTTGAATAAAAGAAAGAGGTTCATATACTTGATTGCTTGTTTAGTGAATTAGAAGCTTATTTTATGCATGAAATCCATACAATATACTCTTGAAACAACATTGTCCTGGAGAACATCTAGTTTACTTTATTGCTGATTTAGAAATAAATTCAGATCAAGTTTTTTTGTATTTATGATGCCATATTGGCATGATTTTTACCTTACCTTCTTACTCTGCAATCAATACAGGATGAATATCTCCCTGAATGTACGTTCTGAGTCTGATGAGCCACAGTCTGCGGATGGAGCCTAGACCAAGCCTTTCCAAGTCTCATGCACACATCAATGCATGCTGGATATGACAATAAACTGCACAAGAGGATGTGTAGTATGATTATGACATTTGACAACCATTTGGGGCTTTGGCACTACATGCCCAGTAAGTACTTGTTTTGTAAGAGAGTCACATGTAGTATCATCCATTCAATGGAATAGGAGGAATATATGCCTTCCATCTTTCAACTTTGTGAGTAGTTTATTGCTCCTTTTAACTTTGTATCCCTCTGGTTTCTCAGGCACTCAGTTTGCAGACCTTTTCACTCTTTTCTCCTCAGTAGATTCGATTCGCCCTTTATGAACAGGAGATATATGATATCTACTCCAAGGGACTCGTGTATCATTTATTTAATCTTTCCTAGAGAAACTGAATGGGGTTATTAAACCTTCAGCAATTTTTTGATTTGAGGATATTGTAACATGGTTTTAGGAATTAAATACATGATCCTATGGATAGAGGGCTGAGATTGGTGTGCTTTTTTAAGCTCCTAAGGATGTTGGGAAATGGGTAAATGCAGGTACTTATTTGAAATTTAATGGATTGTTGGAGGTTCTCAAGGCTTCTCAGCTTTTTCACTTTATTACCCCCTTCCTCTCTTTAATGGCTGTTGAGAATCCCCACTACCTCACACACACTCTCTGTATGACTGTATCAGTGTTTCTCTTTGCTTGGAGGTTCCTTGTGTGACTTGAGGTAACTTGGGTTTTTAACTTGGCTTGCAGTTTCCCTTGCATGGGGTTTTGCCTTGCATGGTAACAACGATGGGGGGGAGCCATGAAAAGAGTCCTAAAAAGATCCTGATGATAGAAAGAAGGGTTTGAAACTTGAAAGAAGAGGTCTTTGGTTTATGAGCCGAGAGAAGAGAGAGAGAGAGATTGTGTGATGATCATGCCATCAGCCGCCCGTCTCTGATTGATTTGAAAGCCTATCCTGATGACACCTACTATATTATATCTATGTACATCATACGTTTCTTTTTTCTCCATTTTATCTGAAACAGTTACCCATGGGCCATTATATATAAATGCATGGACTCTGTTTCAGTTTTGTCTTTTTTTTAGTGAAGAAAAAAAAACGCTTTTGGTTATTTTCCTTAATCACCAAATCCATGAGATACATACACTGCAAATAAACGTAAAGATTACAGTAGATCCTTATCACAATAACTTTCCATCCATGGACACTCTATCAAAAGAAAGAAAGGGCACAGTTTTGTATTTCTCTGATTCACTGAGATTGTTATATATATATATAGATAGAAAGAAAGGGCACAGTTTTGTATTTCTCTGATTCACTGAGATTGTTATATATATATATATATTCTCCCTGCAATCTCTCACATGCACACATCTCCATCAAGGTTGAGGTTGTTCATCATTCCTGTGGGTAGGTATACCCTACTCAATCTCCATCCCACAAAATATACAAAATATTCAATAATAATAATAATAATAATAATAACTTTTTTGATTCTATATATCTAAGCATCTTTTTCTTTACAGACAGACGTTGTTATAATAGAAATCTTCTTGAAAGGGAAGAGAAGGGAAGAGAAGATGAAAGAGTTGTGGACAACCATAGCCTCATTGCTAGGAGCCTTTGCCTTCTTCCAAAGCATTCTCCAGGCCGTGTTCCCACCTCAAGTCCGCTTCACTGTTGCCAAACTCTTCCACCGATTCTTCAACTGCTTCTCCTCCTACTGCTACTTCGATATAACGGAGACCGACGGCGTCAACACCAACGAGCTCTACAACGCCGTCCAGCTCTACCTCAGCCGTTCCGCCTCCGTCTCCTCCAGCCGGCTCAACCTGAGCCGAGCCCTCAACTCCTCCTCCTTCACCTTCTCCCTCTCCAACAACGACCACCTCGTCGACTCCTTCAATGGCGCCACCGCCACCTGGGAACACGTCGTCACCCAGCGCCAATCCCCGTCCTTCTCCTGGCGCCCCCTCCCCGACGAGAAGCGCGGCTTCACCCTCGCCATCAAAAAGAAGGACAAACCCCTCATTCTCCAGCCTTATCTCGACCACATCATGCTCACCGCCGTCAAGCTCCGCCACCTCAACCAGGACCGCCTCCTCTACACCAACTCACGCGGCGGCGCTCTAGACTCCCGCGGCCACCCTTGGGAGTCCGTCCCCTTCAAACACCCCAGCACCTTCGAGACTTTGGCTCTGGATCCCGCTCGCAAACTCGAGATCATCGTCGACCTTCGTGACTTCGCCGACGGCCAGACTTTCTATAAGAAAACCGGCCGAGCTTGGAAGCGCGGCTACCTTCTCTACGGCCCTCCGGGTACCGGAAAGTCCAGTTTGATCGCCGCCATGGCTAACTTCCTCGGCTACGATATCTATGATCTCGAGCTCACCGAGGTTCACTCCAACTCCGAGCTCCGGAAACTCCTCATGAAGACCACACCCAAGTCCATCATCGTCATCGAAGACATTGACTGCTCGATCAATCTCTCTAACCGGAACTCCGCCGGCGGGAAGGCGCGCGTCCCACCGCCGCCGGAGGGTGGTGGTATCGGTGGTGATGATGTTGCAAAGTCTATCACGCTTTCCGGGCTGCTGAACTTCACGGATGGGTTGTGGTCGTGTTGTGGGAGTGAGAGGATCTTTGTTTTCACGACGAATCACATTGAGAAGCTTGATCCTGCGCTGCTGAGGTCCGGGAGGATGGACATGCATATCTTCATGAGTTACTGCTCGTTTCCGGCGCTCAAGATTCTCATGAAGAACTACTTGGATTGGGAGTTCGATCAGGAGGACGAACAGAATGAAGAGGATGACTCACTGTTGAAGAAGTTGGAGGAGGTTGTGGATGTGGCGGCCATGACTCCGGCCGACATTAGTGAAGTTCTTATCAGGAACCGGCGCCACGAGAAGCGCCGGGCGGCGAGGGAGCTCCTGGAGGTCTTGAGGAACAGAGCATTGGCCAAAAGTAAGAAGAATGTCAGTGAAGTTATAGATGAGGAACAACAACATGAGGAGGAGGAGGAACAAGAGAAGAGAGCATTGGATAGCCCCAAGGAGGATGAAGAGACAACCGGCAAGGACAGCAACAGCAACAGCAACATCAATGCCGGTAAGGACAAGTGATCATCATTTTTAGTCTGTGTTCTTTCATTGTCTTTTGTTTTATTTATGTTTTTTTTTTTCTATTTTGAAATGTTATAGAATGGGAAAGAATGGTGCATGATTTTCATGAGAAGCTTCTTCTCAATTCTCTTGTGTTTTTTTGTTAGCTTCTGTGCTGCTCTGTTTCTCTGAGAACAACTAACTAACTATGGACTTCATTTTTATAGAATAACATTATCTGTTACTGCAACTGGTTGCATGTGAGGACTGTCTTCTTCTTCTTTGGCTTGAAACCTTATATTATGTTTCTGAATATCAATCACATCAAGTTTGTGTTTGTGCAGTGATTTTGTTTTTGGTTGTGGCTCTAGGAGAATCAGATGGTTTGGTTTGGTTGGACACAATGTCTAATCAGTGTTTTCAGATTGAAAGATTGAATTGTTTGTATGTACATATGAATTTAATTAATTGGGTGGGAAGAATAAGGCAATATGGATTCAATAATTTCCATCCTCCATTGAGTACAATGGAGTGGACCATAGGCTTGTTGTTTAGTCAAATATGATACAATGAAAATGCATGTCTTGTTGCTATTCCTTCCTTCCTACTAAATCATGAAATCGATGAATTTAACATCTAATATGACAAAGAAAATACCAATTTCTTCTGTCTAGATTTAATTGGTTTAGTTGTCATTGACTAGAGATGCTTGCACTGCCACCTAACTTATCCTTTTGTAGAATCGATTGAATTATTACAGCTATTAATCTTGATATTCATGCCTAATATCATTGTTTCTTTTCCATGAGGATTTTGGAATACAAAGTAGTAGTGAAAGCTTAATAAGAAGAGCATGGATATAACTCATCTCGCTTATCCTTATTGACTTATTAGCGATGTCACTATCTAATCGTGCCTTTTAATGTCTCTTTAGGGAACTCTTTGTGAGACCTTTTAAAGTAGGCCAGACCAAAGTGCTTTACTACTTGAGCATCCCCAAATAGACTTGTTAAGATATAGTGGGATCCATATGAGAAAAGTGGAGCATAAGTGACCTGCATGATAAAACTATTCAAAACAATCCATGAACATGATTTTCCTAATAGGTTTGTTTAATCTTTGTATCTTAATATATTAAGATAAAAAAAGATACACGAACAGATAAAATGAAAATGCATATATATTATTGAGATCTGTGTTTTCTTTTTTATTAAGCGACTTTCCACATGTGGACTTCCACACTTGTTTTTTTTTAAAAAAAAAATTGAATAAATTGATTAGTTTCTTATTTTTTTTGATAAAGTGAATAAACTATATTTATTCATTCACCAAATAAAAATTCATACAAAGTAGAGGTATTAACAAAATGATCACTATGATCTTATAATATATCTAGTGCAATAATTACATCTGTTCTTGCCCCAATGTCAATCCTCTCTCTTGTGTGCTCTCAAAGTATGTCCCCTGGGAAAGAGGTGACGTCTCCTCTTCCGTGAATGCTAGGTTTCTTTGACGTGTGAACTGCATTAAACCAGAAATCGGTGTCACAAATTGAATCTATTGAATTTTGAATATGTTTTTCCAATCAAAATGTAAAATTATTGGTGTATGGAATTTTTTTTTTTAAATTTTTTTTTGGCTTGTGATGAAGCAAATGGAGTGGAAGATGGACTGGAGTTGTGAAAGGTGGCAGAAAAAAGAAATACATGTGAGGAATTGGGGGAATAGATGATGAATGATGGATATCGAAATGGGAAGGAGTGCAAAATCCCTGCACTGGACTGCCCTGCCCTGCTCTGCTGAGAAAGACAAAGGAGTCCTTACTAATCAATCAGTGCCCTAATTAAGAGATTCTTCTGTCCTACACACTAGTACTGCTGAGACTCATGAGAGGGACTCATGACTGCCTCCTCACCAATACCTCCCCCTCCTACAAACATCACACTAATTATTTTATTTTATACATCTTTATATCTTTTATTTCTCTCATCTTCACGCATCCCAATTTCGTTATTTTATATTTTTTATTTAGAATAGCAACCATTTTAAAAAGTATCTTATCCAAATTTATAATTTCCATTGTCTGGTGATAGTGGCCCCTTGCATAAAGAATTCGGCCCATAGAAGTCCTGAAGTCAAATTTTTATTAGAGTAAAATAAGGGTGAAGGACATGGATCACCCAATGTGGTAGCCCACGCAACCACATGAGTTTTAGCTCGTAATAAACCGGGTGATAAAATAAGTACATATTATGTAAAACTTTTTTTTTTGATTAAAGGGGATAAACCCCATTCTAATCAAAGATAGGACGGTACACTAGGATCGTGCTCACGGGGTTTTATTTCAGGGTCGTCCTTTATCAGCTCATGACGTAGGCCAGGTTTCACTCCCCCTTCTTTACCGTGACTACTAATCTTAGGTTCTCACTCACATTTGGGATTCGAACCATGTTCTCGTCGCGAGGAGGACCTCACTTCGACCGCGTCTTTGGCTATTATGTAAAACTTTTGGACAGTAAAATAAACTGCATTATGTGAAATTCAGGGTGAATGGAGCCCTTGTGCATGCTCTATTTGACTCATCCTTCGGGGGCGCTTGTTACCCATCTCAAAAAAACAAAAAAATTTCAACATAATTTAATACTAAACCTAATACAATAAGCTACAAATAATTTTATATACATTCTACGTTTATCTTTTGTTCATGATCTATCTAACCCACGAGTTGTTGTTTTTTTTTTTATAAAAAGAAGAAAACAAAAAGCTGTGTTTCAATTAGTTAATTAATTGTATAATATAATATACTTTCACAAATCTGGTAAACCCTTTATCCATAATTATAAAAAATTATATAATACAAGACATTAGATCATAAGTCATTATTATCTAACTTGGATTATTATAAATCAATTTCTAATGATTGCACTAATCCAGGGATTTTAATGTAAAAAATCAAAAGTGTTACTTTTATATGTACATATATATTGAAAGAAAGGTCTATATGAAATTTAATGATTTGATAGGGCTATATATGTAATCAAAAGGCAGAGAGGCAGAAGAGAACAGGGCCATGAATGTTGTTAATCATTTCATCCAGCTTTTTCTTTCATGGCTCTGCCTCTCTATCATTCTCCATTGGATACTCTCCAAGATTTTTTTTTCTTTCACCACCTCCATTCATTGCTAGAAAGAGTATAATGCCTTATGTTTTATAAAAAGAAACTACATGCATCATTGGAGCATTATATCATGTGCCTTTCTATTTTTGCACCAATTATTTTTTTCCTTTCCTCTTCTCTCTCATGATTTGAATTTTGTAATTTTTTACAAGTTTTTTTTAATAATTTCTAAATTTTCCATTTTCTAATGGAATTCATAACTTTTTTTTAAATCAAAATAGATAAACCACGTTCATTGATTACAAAAAAAAAAAAATTTCAAGTTAACCCTCTATTAGTTTTTGAATTGTAGTTGAACCATGGGTTATATTTTATCATTGGTTACATCGGGTCCAAATAAAGAAAAAAATATATATAATTTTGAACATGCAAACTAAATAAAGAAAAAAATATATAATTTTTATTAAATTGTCAAAAATAAAAAATAATTATGTTAGTCTAAGAAAACTTTTCTTTCATAATTTTGGTTTTTTTTTGGGTTGATAACAAATTAGACAATGGTTCATATCACTATTATTATTATTATTATTATTATTATTATTATTATTATTATTATTATTAAAAAAATGGATAAACCACATTCATTCAACCACGCCTACAAATAGTTTTTGGTTCTCAGTGAACCAGGAAGTACATTCGATTACCAAGAAATATATGGTTTAATTGGCAAAATTATAAATTCAAAAGATAGTAAAAACTTGGAATAAATTTCATCATTATTTTTGTTTTTTACATAATCAAAATTGGAGTATAGAAAACAAATAAGGATCCTACAAACAAGATTCCATGTATACTGTAATCACCTCTTGATATTATGAAATTCTTTCAGTGAAAAAAAATGAATTAATCAACCAAAACAAAAAAGGGAAAAAAAATACACACTTTTCTTATGGAGTATACTTCACCAAAACACAGCTACTCCATCAAACAACATATATAAACAATTAGATGTGGTTTATCCACCTTTCCAAAAAACAAAAAAAAAAGTACATAAATAAACAATCAAGCAGACTTGGTCCTCTGCAATCCATCACTTCCCTCACAATACCTGAGCTTCAAAGAGACCTCTCTTTCCATCTGAATATGTTTGTAAAAATTAGCAATGAAAACTTCAGCTCTCATATCAATATCGTCCCCTGAAGACTGCGAATCATCGTTCGAGGTTGAGCTTATTGTTCTTGAAATTTCTGAAGCTGAGCTTGAAGTTCTTGAGACACACAAAGAAGAAGCAACTTCATAGTACTCATCATCAGTAATGCAACTGTCCATCAAACTTGGTTGATCCTTATATCTGATAAATCTGGATAAGCCTGGAGATGGAATGAACCATTTGGTTGCATTGAATGTTAACAAAAACATAACCTTTTGGATTCCTCTCCTCAATCTATTGAGCACCAAAAGTCCTTTTCCTGACATGAATGAACTGATCTCAATAAAATGAAGCTTTCATGAAGTTTGTTTGGTTTATTTATAGTTGGGTGTTGTTTGAAGAAGTCATCACAAGTTACTCGGTTTTAAGAAGTTGCTTGGTAGGCACACAAGTGTAGATTTTTGAATAAGAAATGCAGTTAGGTAGAACTAGTCTCATGATTTACTTAGTTTGATTGGCCTTCTCCATGTTGGCTTGAACTTTGTCCTTTGACTATCAAACTCACAACCAGCATCTTATCTGTAGTCATGCTATTTATTAAATTATTTTGATAATAACTTGTGAATTCAGAATGTTAGTGCAAAATGCACATTGATAAAGCTCACACAGGTTGATAACAGACTGATGCAACATGGAGACAGCTCACATAGTTCTATTGGTAAAGCAAAATGCTGAGGTGGCAACTAATATGACAGCTGATGAATAAGCGCGTAAATGGATTGATGGTCACTTGGCGCCTGATGAGTTGGCACATGATGACATGGCACACGCACACATGGAAATGAAATAGCACATGGCATGTGGCAATCATGAAGATCTTCCATGAAGATATTTTTGGAGCTGAAGATACTTTTAGAAAGAAATATTTCTAGGAGCAGCTATTGATATATTTCATAAGACCATTGATGATGATGTGGATTACAAGCTGGATTACAGGCTATATTTGGAAAGCAATAGACAGCTTGGAGAGCAAGTTGAGTAGAGCATATGTTTAGAAGGCGGCTGCAACGAGGAGAACATCTAAGGCGCAACACATGTTTGGAAAGATTGGAACAACCTATGTTTGGAAACAAGATCCAGCTTGGGAGCAGAATAGATTGACGACTATATTTAGCCAAATTATAAAGATTAATTATGGCAACCATTGAAGATTTGATTGAAGATATTTGAAGACCCAAATTTGGGATAAGTTTGGGAAAGAAATCATTGAAGTCAATCTAGGAAGATTGTGTGACCCAAACTTAGATAAATGGAGATCAAGTTTGGAAGGCCGTGGAGCACCTAGGTGAGGTGTAACTGGAAGAGGATTGTGAACGTGACGTAGAGAGGTCCAGCCAGTTGCATGGTCAAGATCGGGAGGATCTGATGTAGTCGACTCCGACTCAAATCAGGAGGGTTGGAGGAGTTGCGAGGTTATGTTGCAACATAGGCTGCAATTTTAGTCAGTTCAGCAGTCGGGTTACGTTGCAAGTTCGGATGCAATAGGGATTACAATGGTTATTTTTCTGTCCTTTTTTTAATTAAAATTTTTTGTTAACCAGGGACCCCTCACTTATGCTTGATGGGCCTTAGCCACCATGTTACTTATTTCTTTTTGGATTGAATAGAAAATTTTAATTAATAAATGGACAGAAATTAAAGGAATAAAATTGGCAAGTAAGGGTAATAGAACCCATGACCTCCAAAGCTTTGTAGTGGGCCTTAGCCACCAGGCCACCATAGTGTATCTGTTGAAACAGTCTAGTTTGGTCACTTAAGGAAAATGACTTAGAAAACAAGGGAAGGCCCTCACGACTTGATGGGCCGTTTAGAACATCTTACATGTATAACTAGGGATTTTAAGATGTTGTCAATACTGATATAGTTTTCCATTGTCAGATTTCGGCATAGAGACGACGGGAGGGATTCCCGAGTGATTCTAGATACTATTAGTAAAGGTAAGTACACTTGCCCCATACCCACTCTTCGAAGTTTTCTTTGGTATTGTTACTATCATGATTGATGATATTATTGCCTTGATCTGTTGAGTTCATTCATGCTTTCTTGATTGTTTGGATTCTTGTTGAGCATGTTTGACTGTTTCGGGATGTTGGTATTCCTGATTTATTGTTGGTCTTCCTCTCGGATTCAGTAGAGCGTGGGGGCTCCGTTTGGGGAATGCTCAGGGACGGGACACCCT
The DNA here is from genome assembly GCA_026586065.1 of Dioscorea zingiberensis. Lineage (NCBI taxonomy): Eukaryota > Viridiplantae > Streptophyta > Magnoliopsida > Dioscoreales > Dioscoreaceae > Dioscorea > Dioscorea zingiberensis. Next base: position 17,258,203 of record CM048818.1, on the reverse strand, counting down.
GGCGTTTAGGCTTGCCATGCCAGAGGGACGATACTCTGGTTGTCCTGTCCGTCAGTGGGGATGATTCGCTGGCCGTGTCGACACGTATGAGAGGTGGGGCTACCGATATACGACCTAAGGGCCGTACGACTGAAGGGTCGAGATCCAGCAGTTGGTGATGGAGCTGGCCCGGGGAGACGTTTGCCAAGCTTTCCTTTGGAACTCATTGAAGAGTTTGAGGGCTACTGTAGCTAGGGGTCGTTACCATTGCTATTGTTTGTGATATACTCCTAGAGATAGATTTTGAGGGGCGTGTCCTCGTTGTTTGATTTGCTGATCATATTATTGTTGTTTATGATGGCTTTATAATCCCCGCAGGGTTACTGGGCTTTCCATTCGAAAGCTCACGCATTTGTTCTTTTCTTTTTCAGATCTTGAGGAGTAGGTCACACGAGCTCAAGAGCCTTTCGAGGGTCGGGTTATCTTGCAGAGGTCTGAGGATCTCTTTTATTTTCCTTGTGTATGAGAGACATTTATTATAGGACCCTTATAGGGCCTGGTATTCTGTAGGGCATATGGACCCTTATGATTTTATTTCCGCTGAGACTCTGTTATTCTGATATTTGAGGTTTATTATCTTGTTATTATATTATCTGCTTTTGATTACACAGGCCTTGTATTCGAGTGAGGTGCTTCTTTTTTGGTTACAGCCGGTCTTCTCATGTGCCCGAGGTCCTGGAATCTGAGTCGGGGCGTGACAGATTAAGGTGGTATTAGAGAAATGTAGATAATGGACACCCTAGTTGCCCTAGTGACTTAGTCAAATAGGTTGAACTGAGTGTTGGGCTGGGTAGACATTTTGCGAAAACAACAGACTGGCGTTTTGCTTTAATGCAAAAAGCGAAGATGTCTGGAGATGGATATCATGGACGTAAATACTTCCAGGTGTCATCGTCTGAGGAGGTGGAGTCGGTACGTGAGAACACTCCACCGCCCCAAGCTGATGACTTTCCAGTGCCTGAGGGTGTCTTAGCTGAACTAAGGATGGCTATTGAAGCTACTAATCGACTCATCGATAGGATTCAAACCGTGGTGGAGATACTTGTCCAATGACAGCTGAGGAAGGGCCATAGAGTTCACCGATGTGTGAGAAGGGCTCGTGACTATCGCAGGAGTTTTGCGGCCCCATACGGTGCCAGGAGAGGAGGCCCAATGAGACCAGCAGAGTGAGGTGTCTCCGCTTTGGAGGCTACGGGCACGATTATACTGTGTGCCAGTGCTCGCCATGCAAGTGTCTTAGCTGTGGGAGTGGCATACACCTCACTATGGACTGCCCTGGGGACCTTCCTTGACTGAGTAGAGGACCTGCGGGCATGAACGGATTTCCACCACTGGAGGATGAACCACATGTCACTTACAACCCGTTGTCCTCGGATAGGGAAGATTAAGTCGAGTTCTTGTTATTAGGAATAATTTTGTAGTCTTACAAACTGTTTGAGTTGTGCAAACTACAAATGCTACTTTCGAATTATGGAATAAAATAAACTATTATTGCTCATTTGTGTGTTGTTTTCTGGGCTAACTCTACTAGTTGTTTTACAATTACCAAGATGAGTGGTAGAGGCGGACGTGGAAGGTCTCGTGAACGGCCTCGCCGCACAGCGGTGCTACAACCTTCGGTAGAGGAGGTACCCCATCCGCCGGTGGAAGAGGTTCCCCACCACCAGTAGACATGGAGGTTGAGCAGAAGCTACCTGCTCAATCAAGAAATGCAGGGCCACAGGCAGCGGGTCCAAATCCGAGGGGGGAGGTACCCCCTATTTCTATGATCGATCTCATGAGAGAGATGATGAGGTACATACAGGACCCGAGGCAGCAGCAGCAGGCACCGCCTCCGCCCCCGCATACCACACCAGTTTCTAGTAGAGGCTTGATTGGGGAGATTCGGAGGTCCTCTCCCCACCCCTTCGATAGTACTGCTGACCCACAGGCATCCGAGCTTTGGATCCGGGAACTGAAGAGGACGTTTGATATGTATCAGGCAGATGACCAGAATAAAGTCAGAACAACCGCTTATTTGATGCAGGGCTGTACAGGGGACCGGTATCTCGAGGAGGTACGATTGAGGAAGGGTGTACCCTTCCAAACCTGGGATGAGTTTAAAAAGCCTTCTTTGGAAAGTATTTCTCCAGGGGAAGACTCCTTCTGATGGCACAGGAGTTTAGCAATCTCGTTCAAGAAGGCATGATAGTAGAACAGTATGAGGTTGAATTTGACAGACTTGCTCGCTTCCTACCAGATATGGTCCCCACGGAGGAATATAAGGTCCGTAAATTTGAGACCGGTCTACGGCCATCCCTAAAGAAGATAGTATCCGGACACATGTGCACTAGTTACGCTGATGTGGTGGCCCGAGCCAAGTACATCGATGCTTCCTGTCAGAGTGGCTCTCAGGGGCCATCTAAGAAGGACAAGCATGAGAAAGGACAAAGTAATTGATAAGGGCAGTCTTCTGGAAAGAGCTCGAGACGACAAAGATCCAATTATAGGTCCCAGCTGTTTAGCAAGCCAGCAGGGTCTTCAGTCTCATCTAGAGGCAAGGGTTCGTCGACCGATGTGTCACAGACAATGAGGTACTATGAATGCAAAGGTCCCCACAAGAAATCACAGTGTCCAAGACTTACTGGTAGGTGTTTCGTGTGCTACAGTTTGGATCATAAGAAGGCACAGTGCCCATAGTGCTAGGCTGGTCAGAGTACAGGGGGAGGAGCACAGGGTCCCCAGCAATTATCTGGTGCCTCCAAGCAGTCTGCAGCGTCATTACTGAAGCCACATGGGGGTGATAGGAAAGGGAAGGCGACAGTGACAAGTCAGCCTTCCTCATTAGGACAGCCATCATCCCAGCAGAGGCCCATGACTCACAAGCACGTCTACCATTTGACCACAGAGGAGGCACAGGCATCAGTGGACGTCGTTGCAGGTACGATCGTTGTTAGCTCTTTTTATGCCTGTACTTTGTTTGATCCGGGTGCCACACACTCTTTTGTATCTACATTGTTTGTAAGGAGACATGTATTGATACTAGTAGATTTACCATATGAGCTGAGTGTAGACACCCCAGTAGGAGTTGCCAGGTTGGTGAATAGGATGGTTCAGCATGTCCGGTGATGATCGAGGGTCGGGAGTTACCCGCTGATCTACACGTAATGGATCTGAGAGATTACGACGTGATCCTCGGGAAGGATTGGCTCTCTTCAATATATGTTGTGGTGGATTGCCACGGGAAGAGAGTGCACTTCAGGATGCCGGGCAATGAGGAATTCACTTTTTGTGGCAGCCAGGATTGTTTTCTAGTTTGGGAGATCTCAGCTCTCAAGGCCAGGAGATTACTTGACGGTGGATGCGTCGATTATTTGGCCTCGATCTCAGAGGCAAAGCAGGGGAGTGGACTCACGATCGCAGACATCCCATTAGTGAGCGAATACCCTGATGTGTTCCCTGATGATCTACCAAGATTACCCCTGGAGAGGGAGTTGGAGTTCTCCATCGACTTAGTTCCTGGCACTGCCCCTATATCTAGGGCACCATATAGAATGGCGCCCGCGAAGTTGAAGGAACTGAAGTCACAAGTAGAGGAGTTGTTGGAGAAAGGCTTCATCCGGCCGAACATGTCACCTTGGGGAGCGGCAGTATTATTCGTCAAGAAGAAGGATGGATCGATGAGGTTGTGTATTGATTTTAGGGAGCTGAACAAAGTAACTGTAAAGAATAAGTATCCGTTACCGATAATTGATGATCTCTTGGACCAGTTACGAGGAGCTAGCCCAGGTGTTCTCCAAGATTGATTTAAGGTTTGGATACCATCAGGTACAGATCATGGAGGACGATATCCCGAAGAGTGCTTTTCGGACCAGATATGGACACTATGACTTCCTCGTGATGCGTTTTGGGCTTACTAATGGCCCGACAGTGTTCATGGACATGATGAACCTGGTTTTTCGATAATATCTAGACCGGTTTGTGGTGGGTCTTCATCGACGACATTCTGATCCATTCTCCCAGTCACCAGGCACACATGGAGCACCTGAGGATCATATTGGAGATTTTGAGACAGCATCAGCTCTATGCAAAGTTCTCCAAGTGTGAGTGTCATAAGTGGTGCTGGAGTGTCAGTGGACCCCAAGAAGATAGAGGCAGTAATCGATTGGAAGCGGCCGACCGCCGTTAAAGAGATATGAAGTTTCTTGGGATTAGCCGGCTATTATCGGAGGTTTGTTAAGGGCTTCTCCCGTTTGGCTGCACCGTTGACTAGGTTGACCAGGAAGGATGCCAAGTTTGTTTGGAATGATTCTTTTGAGAAGAGTTTCCTGGAACTGAAGCAGAAGTTGGTATCCGCACCAGTCCTAGCTTTGCCACAGAGTGGAAACGGATACACAGTTTACATTAATGCTTGCAAAACTGGTTTGGGATATGTTCTGATACAAGATGGACGAGTTATCGCTTATGCTTCTCGTCAGCTGAAACAATATGAGGAGAATTATCCCACACACAATCTTGAACTTGCTACAATCGTGTTTGCACTGAAGATCTGGCGACATTTCCTCTACGGTGTGCCTTGTGAGATATACACCGACTACAAGAGCCTCAAGTACATCTTTACACAGAAGGAGTTGAACATGAGGCAACGGCGATGGTTGGAATTAATCAAGGATTATGATTTGAGCATATATTACCACCTGGGCAAGGCTAATGTGGTGGCAAATGCATTGAGAAGGAAATCCAACTATGGAGTCGCCACACTGTTGACTTCTCAGAGGCCCTTGCTAGAGGATATGAGGAGGATGGAGCTAGAGATAATAATGCCAGATATGATAGTGAGTTTGGCCAGTTTGTGCATATGACCTTCGGTGCTGGGGAGAATCCGAGACTAGCAGATGCAAGACCCGTATCTGTAGGAGATCAGGGGTCAGGTTGACCAGGATGTACCAACATGATTTCGGATTCATGAGGATGACACTCTCAGATTTGATGAACGAGTTTATGTGCCCAATATCCCAGAGCTGAAGAAGGAAATTCTTAAGGAAGCCCACTACTCGAGCTACGCGGTCCATCCCGGAAGCACCAAGATGTATAAAGGATTAAAAGACCATTACTTGTGGAAAGGCATGAAACGGGAGGTCGCTGAGTTTGTGGCACAATGCATTACTTGTCAGTTAATAAAGGCGGAACATCAGAAACCAGCTTAGAAGTTACAACCTTTGCCCATTCCGGAGTGGAAATGGGAGTATATTAACATGGACTTCGTGACCGGATTACCTCGGACTTAGAAGGGGCACGAAGTTGTATGGGTGATAGTTGATCGTCTGACTAAGTCGGCACACTTCATACCCCTAAGGACGGAGGCCACGTTAGAGCAGTTAGCATGGTTGTATATTGATGAGATTGTCAGGCTACATGGAGTACCTATGTCGATCACCTCAGATCGCGACACTAGGTTTGTCTCAAGATTCTGGGAGAGTTTGTACACAGCCTTGGGCACTCGTCTAGTATTTAGTACAGCTTTTCACCCATAGACAGATGGTCAGTCGGAGAGGACCATACAGATTCTAGTGGATATGCTGAGAGCTTGTGCCTTAGATATCACCGGTTCGTGGGACAAACGCCTGAGTCTGGCAGAGTTCGCCTACATCAACAGTTATAGGGCAAGCATACAGATGGCTCCTTATGAGGCACTTTATGATAGGAAGTGCCAAACACCGATATGTTGGGGAGATGTAGGCGAGAGGAAACTGTAGGAGCCAAATTTTGTCTGGCAAATAGAGGATCAGGTCAGAATGATCCGAGTGAGACTAAAGGTTGCTCAAAGCCGACAAAAGAGTTATGCTGACCAGCGTCGTTCTGAGCTTGAGTTCCAGGTTGGTGACGCAGTGTTCTTGAAGGTGTCACCTATGAAAGGAGTTGTGATATTTGGGAAGCGTGGGAAGCTTGCCCCACGCTATATTGGACCCTTCAAGATCCTGGAGCGGGTAGGAGCTATGGCTTACAGATTGGCTCTACCTCCGGACTTGGCGCAAGTCCATGATGTATTTCACATCTCTATGTTGAAGAAATGCATCCGTGATCTATCTCACGTGATTCCCCAGATTCCGGTTGAAGTCCAGGAGGACATGTCCTATGAGGAGTGGTCGTTGGAAATCTTGGACCGCAAGGAGAAGCAGTTAAGAAACCGGGTCATTCCTTTGATCAAAGTGAGATGGAACAATCACTCTGATCAAGAAGCTAATGGGAACGCGAAGAAGACATGAAGGAGCGTTATACGGAGTTATTTGTTACTGGATGAATTTTGTAAAAGTTTTATTTTAAATTTGGGGGACGAAATTTTTGTAAGGGGAGGATTGTAAACATGATTCACACTTAGCTAGCTCACTTGACTGAACCCATACCCCCTTATTGGACTTGACCCGATCCAATAAGTTGGCTGGACCCGTTTTCTTAATTTGACTAGCCCCAATTAAATTGATTTACTTCAGCCCATTCTTATAACTTGGTTAACCTAACCATCTTGGCCAAAATCAATTTTATCTATTTCATTGAGCCCACTCCTTACTTGATTAGGTCTAACCATCTATAGCTTAGACCAAACCCAACCCAACATTAGTTGGTTTAGCCCATTTCAACTTAATACAAGCTGATTCACCAAACCATCTAATAAAATTGAGTCCAATCCTTAACTGACTAACCTAACCAGTTAATAGATTAATTTGGTTCCTCCCAATTAACTTACTTGACTTAGTCACCTTATATTATACATATATATAAAAAATATTTACTTCTAACTGGTTAACCCTAACCAGCTAGTCCTTGAATAGACTAAATCCAATCTATTTATGCCTCCATGCCTAGCCCATCTTCTTTGTTTGGCCTTGTGCTCGCCGGCGACCGGTGGCGATGGTCGGACCCTTCAACTACTGGCGCATCCTAAAAACTAACCATGCATTTGTCCCTACTGAAATGATTCCCTGTCTCTACAGAGTTTTTCTGAGAATTTCAGAGGTGCTCACCGAGGTTCAGAGTTTTCCGGCGAGCTTCCTCGGTGGGACGGCGGCGTTGAGCTTCCCTCGCTCAGTCTTTGCTCTCCTTTAGAGTATAGTAGTTTCCATGATCCAAGAAAGAGCCTCCCGTCCGTCTGGTGGAGTCTTTGGATGTCAGAGAAGCCATTACTGAGAGTGCATAGATCTGATGGAGAAGAACGAGGAAAAAATAAAAAAAGGTGCTCATCGTTACTTTGTGGTGTTCCTTACCGAGTTACGACAGTCCCGAGCGACGGAACTTCGTCGCGATCCTCTTATGTTCACCAGAAACCTTTATCTGCAAGTGTTTTAGGCTGGAGAAATGAAGACGAAAAAGATGAGAATGAAATCGGAGGAGGAGAAGAATGTCGGATCAAGGTTTGGGAGAAGGTCTTCCTTTTGAAGAGCTTACGGAGAATCCCAGCGCGATCAATCCCGCTGATAAGGGAGATCGCGTAGCAATCAACTCCTCCTCTTGCCTTTTCTGGCCGTTCCTGTGATTATGGAGAAGATCCGCTCCACACGGCGGCGTGCACTGGCGGAAGAGAGAGGTGTCTCCTCGTGATAAATCCTTGCCTGAATGGACAATCAAGATCCTCTGTGTGGAAATAGATTAACCATCTTCGCTCTTGTACCTCGGACCGCACCGCCAGATCAGATGCACGACTCAGATTTCGTATTGACAAACAGTTGGATTTACTCAGTTTGCATAGAACTTATCTGATTATCAGAGATCAATGGCTAGGATTATATTATCCTAACGAAATGAATGGAGGGCCAAGATTACTTTCTATGCCTCGGACTTACTCACTGTTACCCGATTGTTTGATTGTGACCATTGATGTATTTCTAAACGCTTCTATGCATGGTTTTCTCGAAATTTTGTGAATAAACCCTTTCCTTCTTTAACCTTAACATGAAGGTCCCTTCCTTGAGAGAGACACAATTTCCGTTAAGTCCCCAGACTTTTCTAAATTTCTACTAAGTCCCTGGCATCCTCAAATTTATGTTTAAACCAATTTATTTCCTCTTTTCCAATTAAATCCAGTTTTAGGAATTTATTTTAATTACCAAACTAATTAGATGAAATTTAAACATCCATTTATTCCAATAAAATCTTGGATTTTACAGTTTCACAGATTTGCAAAATAAGGAATGTGCTTTTTTTTCCTTATAAAAACTTGTGGTTTCTCTAGTTAACAAAAAAGAGAATAACAGTTAACTCCCATTAACGGTGTTAATCCCTGCTAAGTTGACATGGGCATTTTTCATCAAATTTTTTTGTTGTGATCTCTCAAATAGATGGAGATTTAAAAGAAATCATATTTATGGCAATTTTCATGCAATTTTCATACAAATTTTGACAAAAATACCCGTGCCAACTAAGTTGAAGTTAACGCCGTTAGCGGGACTTAACGGTTTTTCCGTTTTTTGTTAACTATACAAACCACAAGTTTTTATAAGAAAAAAAAACACATTCCCCATTTTGCAAATCTATAAAACCACATAGATTTTTTTGTGAAATTTACCCTATATATTATATATTATATATTAATATATTAATATTAAATCTCGAGCTTTTGAGCTGAGCTCTATCGTGCTCGGCTCGAAATTGAAGGTCAAGCTTGGCTCAAAACCTCGAAATTTCGAACCGAGCTCGAGCTTTTACCGAACCGATCTAGAATTACTCATGAACTGCTTGATCGTTTGATAGCCCTACTCCAAAGTATAGTATTTTTACACAATTGTTTTTGTAAACAATGATCACATATGAGACTTATAAGGCTTACACAATCACAACAATACAAATACAAATCAGCCTGGATAACAAAGAAAAAACCTGCATAAACATGTTCTCAATACAACCAGCAATGGAGCACTGGGAAACAAACAAACAATGTTCAATACAATAATAGAGACTTGTAAAAATTGTATGTATAACAAACCAAAAACCTGCATAAACATATGTAAAATACATCCAAATTTCAGTGCCTGTTACATCCAAATTCAGTGCCCATTGGATACATACAAATTCACTTGAGGAAACAAACGATGAAAATAGCCCTTAAACATGGCTTTCTTGCAAAGGCAAGATTGAGTTGGAAGCACTTCCTTTCTTCCTCCTGGACTTCCTCCCTCCATCCCTCTAAACACAGTTAATATTAGTTACAATCTAAGTAAGAATTAAAATAGGCTATGAAAGCTACAAAACTCATCTAGTGGTTGTCGCTTCATTGAGCTCATAGATCCTTTTACTGTGGTATTCCCTATACTTCAATACAAAAACACAAGATTTTGGTTGTTCAAAACCATAAAACAAGTAGAACACAAACAAACAAACATTTGAGCCCATGACTCATTGAACATAAACTTTTTGAAAGCTTAAAGGGCTATTCAAATGTTGTAGCCATTAAAGGAAAGGGTACAACAACATACCTAGTTACAAATTACAACCCAAAATAATTGAGACAACAACCACCTAGATGAACAACTAAACTAGTATATTAAGCAAAGAGCACCTCATATTAAAGGTAACCGCAACAATCTTGTGTACTTAATAGAAAAAAAATTATCTTAGAAGGACCTGACCTTATCTTAGAGTGAATGGAAAAAAAAAACACTTACAGCTTCTATGGACACCCCAAATATTGATCTTAGCAACATCTTATAGCGCCTGGTTTGTGTGTTCAATGTTGCTTGTAGGTTGTTTTGTTTCTGATTTTTTCTTCTTTCTTATACATTTCATTGTCTGATTTGGACTTTTAACTCTTGATTCATTATCTTTCTCCACCGGACCAAGACCAACCTCCTCAACTCCCACCGGGTCAGTAGCAGGCTTTTATGCTCCTATCGAAAATACAACCAATGAATGTTGATCAACAAGGTCCATATGAACATCCCCGCTAACTTCAGTAGGTCTAGCAACCTAAAAGATGAGACAGTCAGAGAGAAATACAAGTAGTGAGAAACAGATCAATCTCACTGAATATCGTTTGTACTTTCAATTCATTCATGACATAGGTAATATATTATTCATTCTACCACCCCCCGACCCAGATCTCGGGCCTCAAGCACGTGAGCAAATCAACTGTACCCAAGTAGAGACAAACACCACTATGATGCAAGGCCTAGGTAATCGTGAACATACAACAGATAAACAACGAAACATTCAAAAAAAACATAATAAAATAGATCAGAGTCTACAACGAAAAATAAAATATAAGAGTACAGCCACCCTACAAATGTCAAGGCCCTACAAGGGTCCTACATAACATACTTGATAAGTGCATGATTATAGATACGTTCTTTATCATATTTACAAGCATGATAAAACCAATTGAAAAAGGCCTTTGGGTATGTTTTTGTAATGGAATAGGTAAATAGGTACCTGGAATAAAAGGAGCGAGAAACGGGACAAACCATGATAAAACCAATTGAAAAAGGCCTTTACAGAGTGTGCACGGCCTTAAGCACAACCATTCTCTAGCTCGTGCAAGTCTCTGTACTCAAAACGCGTCCAAAAAATGTTACACGGGTAAGGGCGGACCTATGTATAGCTTTGGGGGGGCCTTGGCCACCCCAAATGTTCAAAAAAAAATATTTTTTTATTAATATTATGTATATAGATGTAGTTAAAAGCTTTAAATTGGCCTCCCCAAATAAAAATAAATATTATCTCAGTTGGTAAGTAGTGGTTTTTAGTGGGCCAAGATCATTGGTTCGAATCCAATAAATTGGAAGTTTTTCTTCTATTTTCTTTTTAAATTTTGTTATCATTTTTTTATTGGAGGATTACATCTGTTTTTTAAAATATTTAATTTAATAATAATAATTTCCATTAAACATATCCTATTTATAATTTTTTTATTTGATATATTTTTAAAATCTATTTTACAAACAATAATTACTTATATCTAAGTAACAAACACATATCATGGGTCATGGGTGTAATAACAAAGCATGTCATTTTATATAATTATGAAAAATTTCTAGATTATTGTTGGTGAAATCATAGATTTTAAAATAAAATTTGGTCTATGGGGTGATAAATAAAATAAATTTAAACGAGGGGGTTATGGCATATTATTGAAAAGTAATGGGTGATAAGTGATTTGATTATTTTTGAGGGGGCGACAAAGTAAAAAAACTTAATAGTTTTATGAGATTTTTATTATTTATCGTTGAATTTTTTGTCCCCCCAAGACTTAATGTCAAGATCCACCACTATACACGGGCGTGCAGATGCTAAACACCCCCGTGCTTCCTGAAGCCAAAATCTGTGGACAAGCTGCAAGGTTCCAGAATTTATTCCAAGAGATCCAAGACTCCAAATCAAATCTCTATAGTTCAGGTTGAAGGAAAAGGAGTTAGGAACAAGTAATCAAAATTTTAGGTTAATCTGAGTTGATTTGGTTATCCGATTGAACGCTTGATGAAGACTGCACAGAGCTGAAGAAGAGCACGGCCGTGCATGCTCATGACCGTGCAACTCTTGGGACGCCCAAAAATCGCATTATAGAAGAGGAACACGGGCGTGTTTATGCTCAACATGGCCGTGCTCATCTCAGGATCATCAGAAAATGCTTTAACTCTATCCCAAAGTTATCTAGAAGTTATCCAAAGACAAATACAAGATAAACACGACCTATGAACGTCATGTTTCATCCTTTTCTAGCCTATATAAACCTAATGACGAAAACATATCGATCAACTTTTCGCTGCGATGGCTAGGGTTTCAGAGAGTAATTGAAGGCAGAGGAGACAATCCATGGAAGCTTTTTATGCCTATCTTTATAGTCTCCTCTTGTATCATAGTTATGGTAGTCTATAGCATGAGAGGCTAAACCTTCTATGGTGCCTCAGATACATGAATCCTAGGATGAACTTTTTGATTGATTTCTTAATATTTCCGGTTTTACTTTATTAATAATTCTTGTTAGCATCTTAATTGTCTATGTTTGCAACTCTGTGTGGTTTCACTTGTATAAGCCCGATCATTTATCTCCTCAGGGGATAGTATTAGCAGGATATTGTTTGTGTTGGATGGTTGTGTAGTTGTCATTACATTAGCCCTGAGTTATTATCGTTCCAGATATCCTCGTGTGGTTTTCGTCTGCATAAGCCTTGAGTCATCTACCCTAGTGGGATAGAGCATCCAATACCCTCAGTGTTTGTGCGGATGATTTAGAATAGTTAGAATATTGCACTAGCCCAGAGATTTATCTAGATAGGTTATAGCTGGACATAGGTCTTATAGTGTGCATGAGCATCACGATAGATTGGTTGTTGTGCTGAGAAGTGCAATTGCTACATCGTCCATGAGTTGTTAGTAATTAGCCAGTAATAGGGAATCTCATCTCTAATTGATCCCAATCCCTCAATTGTTAGTATTAGTCTTTTAATTTAGATATCTAATCATCACACATAGTTTAGTTTAGGCTAGGTAATAAAGGATAATTAGTACTAGTGTCCAGTCTCTGAATTTGACTACCCTACCTTTGGGTACTTTATTACTTGATCGACCCCATATACTTGCTGGAGAGTGTTGCACATATTTGTGCGTGCATCAAGTTTGTGGCGCCATTGCTGATTATTGGCAACACTAATAACATTAGAATCTATTATCTAGTTATCTTATCTTATCTTGTCTTATCTTATCTTATCTGAAAAAAAATCAAAAAAATTAAAATTAAAATTAAAAATTTAAAAAAAGTACATATCCATGAATCCTTATCTTAGATTTCATTATCCTTTGTGCCTAATTGAATATACTTTATTGGATTAATAATGTCTTTCCATTTAGGAGACCAAGATCACACTCAGTTCGATGCATCGCAAAGCGGGAACCATCATTACAAGATATCTTTGCGTATTATATTCACCGTAGCAAAGAAGCGGTTCAAGAGCTAGAATCTTGGGAGGTCAAGGAATTAGATCTGGAGGAAGTAGTGTACAAGTCCAATGAAAGGACAGATCTATTCTTGAGTGAGACAACACCCATTCCCCCATCGGTAGTTTGTGAGGTACCATCCGTTGAGCAAATCATGGGCACGGAAGATGTAAATGGATGGGATATGGAATACCAGGAGCCCAAACAGGACATTAAGACAAACTTCAACCAAAGCATGGATGTAGAAGCAAGGGATTGTTATGAGGAGGAAGTTGAGGAAGCTTTAGAAGAAAGCATTCAGGATGAAGATCTCGACAAGGAGACATGGGAAAAAATGGAACCATCCATTGAGGAACCACCAAAGTCAGAACTAAAGAAGCTACCAGAATAACTTGAGTACACCTTCTTGGAGCAAAATATGAAGGACCTCCTTGAGTATGCACCACCATCTGGTAAGGACATTGAAGAGACTTATCCTCCCCATCCTTTTTCTCAATGGGTACTGCTACAAGAGCTGAATGAACAAGTCCAATACGTGTTCCAAGAAAAGGAGAGTATAGAACTTTGCTCTATGAACCCTAAGAAGGAGGAAGAGTGTTCAATCAAACCCAGCATTGATGTCACTGTGATCTTTCGACCCTTGGAACAAAACATCATTATCAAGGAAATAGATAGATGGCACAGTAATTTAGATGTAAGACAAGGAGCCAAACGAAGACATCACCTAGTATTGCAAAAACAGTTGTTGGGGGTAATGCGAATTCAAAATATACAATCTTCCACATTTACTGAAATGGTATCCCTGCGAGATGCTGAGTTATATGCTGAGCCTATCAAGATTACAAAGAAACGATGAATTGCATACAAAGGGGAAGGTCTTGAGAAGGGTACAGCGGCTCTGATCATCAAAGATCCACAATAACATAAAGGGGTCCAGCTAGAGACCTAAAATCTAGCGCTTCTTTGGAGGCAACCCCAAGCTCAGTTAGTTTTTAGTTTTTTTTTTAGTTAGTTAAGGACTTTAGTTTAATATACATTAGGGGTGAACTTCATTCAGCTGATGATGCTCATTGAGTATGTGTGTTCCAAAAGGTTTAATAACTAATCTTTCATGTTTGGAGCTACTAACACACAGGAAGAAGGAAGACAAAGTAGCGTGGAAGAAAGAAAGAAGCAACAGAAAATTGCACGGCCAAGAGTATGGCCATGCTCTAGGTCGTACATCTCTCGGGAGACGAAAAGGTGAAGCGTGAACAAAGAAATACTGTCGTGCTTCCAAAGAGCATAGCGTGTTCAACTGGGAAATAAGCACGGGCATGAGCACGCCTGTGTTTTAAGCAGTGCACTTCTCGGGAAAATCAAGGTTGAAAAGAACAAGGTCGCGCTTCCGAAGAGCACGGCCGTGCTTATTAAACACGGACGTGTTTATAGGGTGTACTCGAACTAGACAAAGAAAACCCTAGATCTAAACACAGAAGAGCTCGAGCCGTAACACCCCTTCAGTAACACCGACCTTCCTCTCCTCCACTCAACAGTCTTGACTGAGCGCTGCCAATAAAGCCTCACCGGATCCGGCGATCAGAGACCAGCGACTTCCACCATAGGCTTTACCGTCAACATCAACACCAGAGCACGATTGTGTTCCTCCTTAGCACGACCGTGTATTCATTCAGTCAGGCGAGCCACCTCTACCATGCCGCCAAGGAAGAGGACCACATTAGGGCCTAGGCCCCTAGCAAAGAGGAAGAGCGGAGAGGGGAGCTCTCAGCTACCTGCGGAGCCCATATTCACCGTGCCTATGCACGCGGGGAGACACTACCAACTCTGCCAGCTCGATTTCGGTGAGGCTCGACACATAGACTGGGATACCCTTCGAGAGGTGGGCCTCACCACAGACGTACAGAGATACTTGGAGGTGGGATCTTGGGATCGTCTCCTTGCCATCCGAGAGAGGACGTACAGTGAACTGACCTTGAAGATACTGGCCACCTTCACCCTAGCTAGAGACTTTGTCTCATGGGACTAAACTGGTCAAATTGAGTTCTAGTGGACGGCACGATGTTCCAGATGAGTTACACAGACTTCGCCGTCCGATTGACAGACCCGCCGAGGAGACTCCAGAGGCTGCTTGGAGGAGGTTTAGCACAAACTCACATTACGACCCTCGACGGTCAAAGGCCTCCACTCTCCTGTCCCAAGCCCTCCGATACATCCATGTGATCCTTAGCCATTCGATCATAGGACGAGAGTTGAGCACAAGAGTCGTCGGCACCCGGGACCTTTTATATTTATAGAGCATGATGGACGGCTTCCCTCTCCACCTGGGTTGGGTAGTAGCAGAGCTTCTGATACATTAGGCATCCGACCCCAGGATTAGAGTGTTGTTCGCAGGTCTCTACATTACCAAATTAGCACGAGGGATAGACGTTCTCTCCAATGAGATCACTGGACAGATGCAGATAGTCAGGAGATCCATCCTTATCACCATGGAGACCATGCGCGCGATGAGGATGCTACAATCGAATCAGACTGCATAGGGGATAAGATACGTGGTTGTAGCTCCCATAGAGACATAGGACACAGGAGCAGCTATGGGACCAAGTACAACACCTCCTTCTTCTCCATCATGGACAGCACATACAACACCTTCACAATCAGCCACCACGTTTATCGAGGCCGACCACGCCTTTCTCGATTAGCTGGTGGATGGAGTTGACTACCTCCTTCAACAACAGGGAGCTGACTATCTATTGCCACCTTGTCCTCCGACCCCACGCATGACACAAACCAAAGTGGATCCCTAGGATGTGGCCGCATCTGATGACGAGGATGACACCGATGGCGGCGAGGGGGATGATTTCTCCGCATATGAGCATCTTTCATCTTTTATTTTCTTTTCATCACTTTTATACTTTTTACTTTTTTCTAGTCAGTCTGTTAATGACGGGTTAGTCTTATTTATGCTATGGAGCTGCATCTCTTTGCCTTCGAAATTCTTCAAGATATATTGAGAGTTACACTTGGTAGGAACATAATGAAAGGACGAGATAAATCATGAACCACAATGAGCTAAGTCCACTTTTTCTTCTGCCCCATCTTGCTCTCGCATGTCATATTCATTTTAGTACATATATTATGTGCATTGAGGACAATGCACAATTTAAGTGTGGGGGAGGGATTATCATCGAGTGATTATATTGTTTATGATGGGTACTGATTTAGGATGATCTATGAGCAAATTAATGGGAGTCCCTTTTGAGTCTAGGTTGACATTAGCGTTAGGTGCCAAAATTTTCAATATATATATATATATATATATATATATATATATAATCTTGCCTTTACTCGACACCTCACAAAAATTTTTAGCACAAACCCAGACTTTGTTGTCACTTGCCCGCTTAGGTTTTGACTCCAGTTAGTTTAACCATTAGAGGAGTGCTGCTATTTTCTGATTATTTTGAAAAAAAAAAGAAAAGAGAGAAAAAAAATGGAAAGAAAACAAAAGAAAAAGAAAAAGGAAATACGTTTATTGTGGCTGGAATAACCGGAAAGTCGGATCCGTCAAGGATGCCCTACCGGCCGGCAAGTCGGATCCATTAGTGATGCCTTACTGGTATAGAAAGCATGGTAGAAAGAGCTACAACCTTTGAAGAGTGAAAGTTGCTCATGAGTAGTCGGACCCTGGGCATCACAAATGTTCATTTGATGACCTACCGGGAGAAAATGCTACCTCATTGGATGTATGAAGGTACTACCCCTAGCAAAAAGAGTAGAGAAGAGTAGATTAGTTATCAATAAGGTTTAGATTAACTGAGGACTGGCTTGAGTGAGCGAGCTGCACTCTAGGAGGGGTTACACACACACGTGGGGAGTTCGAGTTTAAGGTAAGACCTATTTTCCACAAAAACCATCATAACACCTAACACCATGTTCTCCCGGACACCAGAGGGACTCCCAATTATTTATGAGATCGAAGATCATGTACTCATCATCCTTCTTGGATTCAATATATTTCTTTGCTTGAGGACAAGCAAAAGTTCAAGCGTGGGGCATTTGATAAGTGCATAATTATAGATAAGTTATTTATTATATTTGTATGCACTTATCCCGCTTCTTGCATCTATTTCTCTATTTTTGTGCTCATTTGGGTATGTTTGTGTGATAGGACAAGTAAATAGCTACCCGGAACAAAAGGAGCGAGAAACGGGACAAACCACGATAAAGCCAGTTGAAAAAGGCCTTTACAAAGATGTGCACGACCGTGCTCTAGCCCGTGCAAGTCTTTGTACTCAAAATACGTCAAAATCATGTTGCATGGGCATGCAAATACTAAACACGCCGGTGCTTCCTGAAGCCAAAATCTGTGAACAAGCTGCAAGGTTTCGGAATTTATTCCAAGAGATCCAAGAATCCAAATCGAATCTTCACTGTTCAGGTTCAAGGAAAAGGAGTTAGGAACACCTAGTCGAAATTTCAGGTCAATCCGAGTTGATTTGCTCATCTGATCGAATGTTTGATGAAGAATGCGCAGAGTTGAAAAAGAACACGATCGTGCTTAGGGCCGTACAACTCTCTGGAAGCCCAGAAATCATACTATAGAAGAGGAACACGAGCGTACTTATGCTCAACACAGCTGTGCTTATCTCAGGATCATTGGAAAATGCGTTAACTCGATCC
The DNA here is from genome assembly GCA_026586065.1 of Dioscorea zingiberensis. NCBI lineage: Eukaryota > Viridiplantae > Streptophyta > Magnoliopsida > Dioscoreales > Dioscoreaceae > Dioscorea > Dioscorea zingiberensis. The sequence goes on along the minus strand of CM048818.1, from coordinate 17,240,584 downwards.
CAAAGTTATCCAGAAGTTATCCAAAGATAAATACAAGATAAACATGACCTAGGTACGTCATGTTTCATCCTTTTTCAGCCTATATAAACCTGATGACGACAACATATTGATCATCTTTGGGCGGGGGCTCAGGATCAACTTTTGGCGGAGCAGTCTTGGGCGATTTTCGCTGCTACGACTAGGGTTCCAAAGAGGAATTGAAGGCAAAGGAGACATTCCAAGGAAGCTTTTTATGCATATCTTTATAGTCTCCTCTTGTATCATAGTTATGGTAGTCTATAGCATAAGAGGCTAAACCTTATATGGTGCCTCAGACACATAAATCCTAGGATGAACTTGTTGATTGATTTCTTAATATGTTCGATTTTACTTTATTAATAATTCTTGTTAGCATCTTAACTGTCTATGTTTGCAACTCTATGTGGTTTCACTTGGATAAGCCCGATCATCTATCTCCTCAGGAGATAGCATTAGCAAGATATTGTTTATGTTGGATGGTTGTGTGGTTATCATTGCATAAACCCGGAGTTGTTACCGTTCCAGATATCCTCGTGTGGTTTTCCTGTGCATAAGCCTTGAGTTATCTACCCTAGTGGGATAGAGCATCCAGCACCCTTAGTGTTTGTGAGGATGATTCAGAACGGTTAGAATATTACACTAGCCCGGGGATTTATCTAGATAGGTTGTAGCCAGACACAGGTGTTACGGTGTTCATAAGCATCACAAGAGATCGGTTGTTGCGCGGAGAAGTGCAATTGCTATATCGTCCAGGATTTGTTAGTAATTAGCCAGTAATAGGGAATCAATCATTAGCAAGGGAATACTAGGAGGATTGTGATCTAAGGTGCCACATCTCATCCCTGATTGACCCCAATCCCCCAATTGTTCGTATTAGTCTTTTAATTCAGATATCTAATCATCACACATAGTTTAGTTTAGGCTAGGTAATAAAGGATAATTAGTACTAGTGTCTAGTCGTTGTGGATTTGACTACCCTACCTTTGGGTACTTTACTACTTGATCGACCCCATATACTTTCTGGAAAGTGTCGCGCATATTTGTGTGTGCATCAATACTCTCACTAACAAATAAAATAGGAGGTTCTCAAACCTCAGCAACAGTGTCCTAACCCTTGTGTCGCTCCTGAGTCTGAGTCAGCTTCTCCTCAGGATCTGAAAAAAAAATGAGAACAAGTGGGTGAGCTTTCGAAAGGAAAACTCAGTAAGCACCTCGCAGGGAATACAAGTTAGTCATGTAATAAACAAAAGATAAGCAAGTAAAGTAAATAAATCAACATGACCCAATCAAACCAGCCGGCACCACGCCCTAAGCTGTCTAACATCTGGGAGTCTCAAACCTACTATAAGGGATTATCAATGATAGGGACTCCTAACCACAACTACAGCCTCAAGTTCTGAAAGAGTAATCCAAAGAAGACTCTCAGATATCCCCTGACAGCAACATCAGCCTCATCTTGAAACGACCATCCGATGGGAAGTCAGTAGCGCCACCTCTTGTATATGTCGAAACGGTCAACGAATCGTCTCACTGATGGGCTGGACGGCTAGAATATCATCCCCCTGGCATAAACCATCAGAACGCCAGGGTGTCCATTGCTCTGAACACCCCACCGGAGCCATGCTCCATTGAACCAGGCGGAAGAATTTATAAGAATAACTGACGTATACCTACTCGACTAGCGCACATGCTCACGTGTTTCCACGGCCACGTGCCGGTCAACAGATATGCATACTCAGAAATCACAAGCACACATAAATGAATGCAAACATATCAACATGCATACACTATCATGGAAAATAGAAATTCAACAAAGCACGAGAACAGATATGTGTGTGCAAACCCAAACATGGTAACAACAAAACCAATAACACTTAAACATAGAGTGGGAACTAAGAAAGTGTAACTTACATGTATTAAAGGTCTACTCGATCAATCAATATCCCTCATAACGTGGCTCAACGCTCAACTTCGGTATCTGATAACATGACCTATATCAGTATAAGTCTACATGCGAGTATACAACAAACATCACCCCATGCTGTGGGTGTTAATATCATTGCTTACGAGTCCTTTTGTATAAGAGTCCCACATTTACTCCCAAGCCCATCATTAACCTTTCTCAGGTTCATTATTACTAATGCCCAACTCTTATTGTAGTTTGTAATTCTCTGAATTGGGCCCGGCCCAATCCAAAGTTAGTTCTTGCTTAGAGTGGGCCGGAACCCACCAATGGCTCCAACTAGCTCATTACTAGATCAAACTAGGTCTATTAGTCATTTTAATAGTTCAATCAACTTAGGTTGAATTAAACCCATTAGCTTTATTGATTAACTTGATGATTTTATTATTCTTTGTTGGGCTCAATCATTCAAAGCTAAATAAGCTTCTCTAGAACCAAGCACACCTCTACCTTGATTCAGCTTAACCCCTTTGTCTTAACCTTAAACCATTCTTTACATAGGCCCATTGTTGAGTATAGAATGTGATGGGTCATGGCCCGTTTAGAAGTCTTTTGCTCCACTAAATCACTTTAACTTGATTTGACCCAACCCATTAGCCAGAACCCATTTGGGTTTTTGGTAATCCACTAACCAAACTCTATCTTGACTGACCCTAATCTGTTCATGTTCAACCCCCTTTCACTCCATTAAACCCTTTAACTTGGTCCACCAACTCATTTGAACTTAATTCAACCCATCATGTTTATGACTTAAAATTCAGGCTCGTGGTTATTCATCCGTGCAAAGCCTCGTTGGAGTGAAGATGGCTCCCCAACCCTTGCGCGACGGTCGCCGGCAAGCGCGTGGATGACCAGCCTTCCCATCCCGAGATCCTCGCCGTCCGAGGGTGATTTGCACACCGTGTAGGCAAACGTGAGCCGTCCATCTATGGATGTGGGTTAAGTTCTAGGCATGAGATTTAATCTCAACCTCTCACTCGCTCTTAATGTGTGGGATCAGATTCTAACGGATGGATGCTCAATATCGCTCCAGGTGGCCTCCATCTATCCGTCCATCTATTCCCTTTTAATCTCCACCGTTCAATCACTTTATACATGGTTTTCTCATACCTTTTTGCACATAACCCTCTCACCTTTTTATAGGTTACATGAAGGTCCCTATTGTGAGAGAGAATCATTTTTCCATTTAAACACAACTTTTCTTTGAAATTTTAGATAGGTTTTTGATGACCCCATTAACCCTAATTAAGAAATTAACCAATTTATTCCCCTTTTCACATGAAATCCAATTAATTCCAAGTTTGGAAAATCTCTCAATTAGAGAACAATTAGGAACAAAATACTTTCATAAAAATCTTGGATTTTACACAATCTTTTGATAGTGGATTTATAATTTCGTGAATGATGTGCTTGGTGGTGAAGCTCACTTTGGTGTTTGAATAGTTTGTTTATAGTTGTGGGTTCTAAAAAACCCATTGCCGATAAAAAGATTGAAAATCCAGAAATCAGTTGACAATGAAGAGATCCAACATGATTCACCCTCCGCCGCAGCGCTACCAACACTAGAGCTCAGAACAACGTCCATGCATGACGATCATGTGATACGATCTCCAGCGTTGATCAGGGACACTCGGCGGACTATTAGACGTCCACACTAGTTGGAAGGGTACGAGGTTTGAACGAATCTTGCCGATGAAGTGATGCAAGGGCACACGTGGCGCGCGATCGTAGGGCATCTTCATGTTTCCATTACTCATTTGCTTTTCCTTTTTGTCATTTGTGTGACGGGACGAGTTTCTTATTCATCAAAGTAGGCATGTAGTAGTGGCAGTTATTGTCAGCTCACTATAAGAATAAGGGTTCACTATTACCCTTTTCATCAATGAATTATCCAAATCTTGTTTGGCTCTCTGAGCTTTCACCATCATCGTCTCCTGTCTTCCATCTTTCAATGAAGTTCACACCCATTCGAAGTGGTATATATTAGTTGCATCCTCAGGCTAGGTCGTAACACTAGTGCTTTCGTTGAGAGGCCAGCATACCAGAATCGAACATCCTCGCAACCATCAAGGCAATGCAAACTCAAATGACAAATTTTGGCAAATGACGAATCCACAACCGCATCAGGGCTCTTCACTAATATATGGACTCGGTGGACTCACGTTTCGCAGAACTCCTCGCCTAGGTATCGACGTTGATGATGCCAGCCACACCTCCAAGAGGTACCAGTCAACCCGACCAGCAGCCGCCTCTGTCTGGGTTCCTTATGAACAACGCAGAGCTTAGTCCCTTCCTCCGCAACCTAAAAGTTGATGTCACTAAGTTCGACGGCACCGACCCAGAAGGGTAGACCTTCCGGTCCGAAGAATTTTTCGACCTCCACAACACTCTAATCGCGGTTCGCCTCCGCGTAGCTTCTTTCCTTGTGGAGGGGCGTACTTCAGTGTGGTTACAATGGATGAAATTCAACCAACTGATCACCACTTGGACAACCTTTTTATATCGCCTTCGGCAACGATTTGGCGAGTCCATGTTCGAAGACCACCAGGGAAACCTATCCAAGTTATCCCAGACCGCGACGGTGGTGGAGTTCCAGTCAGCCATTGAAACCCACATGAACAAGGTGTACGGGATACCTGAGCCTCTATTAATCTCATTCTTCATAGCTGGTCTACAACCAGATATCCAAGGGGATCTTCTCCCTCTAGACCTGCATCCCTGATGGAGACTTTCGCACTCACTCATACTTATGAAGCTCGTTCGGAAGAGGCGAAACAGGAGAACCGCTCTTTTTCATTATCCCCACCCTTACCGATTCGTCTCATGTCGTTGGAGGAACTTCAGGAGAAGTGTCTCAAGGAAGTCTACTACAACTGTGACTAAAAGTGAAGCTATGGCCATCGTTGTCGCAGCCGATTCCTACTTCTACTAATGACGACCGATGAAGAGGAAGAAGAGACACCACGAGCGGTGGTGGAAGCGAAGGCTCCCGATGTAGAAGTGTTGACTGGTGATATCTCCACCCTCCATATATTGGCCAGCTAGAACAACTCCTGCTCCCTTCGGCTCCCAGGCTACATCGCCAGTCAACGAGTGCAAATATTAATAGATTCTGGTAACACACACAACTTTATCAAGCCAACTCTCACCTAGCGTTTGGGTTTTCCCATCAATTCCATGTCTCCGTTCAGAGTGTACGTGGGTAACGATGACTCATTACTCTACACTTACCTATGTTCTCAAGTGTCGGTGACCATGCAGGGACACACGTTCCCCAATGATTTGTATGTCTTGCCCATTGAGGGACCGGGAGTCATGCATGGAATACAGTGGCTCCAAACCCTCAGTCAGGTAGCGCATGATTACGCCGCCTTATCCATGGAGTTTGACTATGAGGGCAAGGCGGTGAGGCTCTGCGGAGATATCGCACAAATACCCAGGCGCATCACATTCAATCAGCTATAAGTGTTGTTGGACCACGACCGGCTCACACAGGTGTTCGAGTTACACCAACTTCAACTAAGGGAAGACCATGACGTGGACAATAAATATCCAGGCAACTCAGAAGGATTGGAGTTACAAGTAGACCTGCCACCCACGGTGGCGCAATTACTATGAAACTATAGCACCCTCTTCAGCAGACCGGCTTACCTCCACACCGAACGATCGATCATCAGATACACTTGCTACTACACGCAAAGCCCGACAACGTGCACCCTTACAGATATCCTCATTATCATAAGAATGAACTTGAGAAGCTTTTGCGTGAGATGCTAGAGCAAGGGATCATCCTCCCAGTCAGAGCCCATACTCATCCCAGATTCTATTGGTGAAGAGAAGGATTGTTCCTTCCGCTTCTGCGTCAACTATAGGGTACTGAACGCCGTGACCGTCCGTGATAACTTTCCAATACCCACTATAAATGAGCTCCTAGATGAACTCGGCGGCACAATGATGTTCAATAAGTTGGATCTACGCTCCGGTTACCACGAAATTTGGATGCACACCAGCACAAACGGCCCATAGTTGATCATGTGAATATGTATACATGTATATATAATATATAGATAGAATATGGTACCCAAATAACGATAGATATGGTAGAAAATAGCAGATCGAGATGGAAGGGATTCTGTCAGCTTCTAGTTCCATGTGACAATCAAAGAAGCGGATTGGCAGCTCAAGGTGGCAAGATCGAGATTGACAGCGGATGAGAGTGACTGCGAGAAGGTCACTTCTCTTTTTATCCAAGTCACTTCCCTTTTTGTCCAAGTCACTTCCCTTTTTCTTTGTGAGTATCGGGGATATCCCCATTCATGGGTCCGATATCCACAATACTTTTTTTTTCTCTCCACTCGGACTAATCCACCTACTTGACAGGAGTAGGTAACCCGTTCCCTGTCTTTGTTTCTATTGCATTCTATCTCATCGTATCCCATTCTGTTCTACGAGCACTAGCACAGTAGGATGAAAGTTGTAAGGGGGGGAGAGGGGGGGGGGGGGGGGGTTATTGTCTATCGTTGGCCTCTATGGTATAATTAGTCTAATAAAACTATTTTAGTAAAATTCAACTATCTCAATTCCTGAGGAATCGCACCAAAAACTCGAGTTCCTTTTGGATTTCCTTCTTGATCAATGACAACCGCTGATATATACAAGACGGTGTTTCACACCCATGAAGGTCATTTCAAATTCTTGGTAATGCCTTTTGGCCTCTCCAAAATCTTCCACCTTTTAGCCCACTATGAACCAAATTTTCTCACCGTTCCTACGTCGGTTCGTCATAGTTTACTTTGACATTATCCTCGTCTATAGCCCCTCGCCGAAGCTCCATGTCAACCATCTCAATTAGGTGCTTTCATGCCTTAAGGCTCATTGTTTCTATATCTAGCTTTCCAAGTGTTTTTTCTATCAGGAGAGTGTAGAATATCTGCGGCATTTGGTCTCTGCCGTCGGTGTTCGTGTGGATCCCCAGAAGATCAAAGCCATGGAGAGGTGGTCACCGCCAACGACGCAGAAGCAGTTGTGCGGATTTCTGGGGCTCACCGGATACTATCAAAGGTTCATACGTGGCTACGCCACTATCGCTTCACTACTAACTGATTTGTTATGCAAAGATAACTTTGAGTGGACTCCAACAGCAGCCACGACCTTGGAGGCTCTCAAACGAGCCATGAGTGGCGCCCCCATGCTTCGACTACCGAACTTCAACCTGGAGTTCGTCCTAGAGACGGAGGCATTCAATGTCAGGATCGGAGCGGTTCTCATGCAAGGCGGGCATCTGATCGCATATTTCAGCTAGAAGTTAGGACCCCTCTTCCATGCCGCCTCGACTTATCACAAGGAGTTGCACACCATCGCAGAGGCCGTAAGCAAATGGTGTCAATATTTGCTGGGATGGTTCTTTATCATTCGTACCAATCTTTGGAGTATCAAAGAGATCTTCTAACAAGTGATTCAAACGCTAGATCAGTAGGTGTTTATATGAAAACTCCTCGATTATCATTTCCAGACCAAGTACAAATCAGGGGGGTCAAACTTGGCAGCGGACACCATCTCAATGGTGTATGAAAGAGAGTCGATGGAAGAGTCGACCGCGCCACAGTCGTGTTTACTCATAGCCAGCCCACCCATCTCTGAAATCCTGACTTCTCTTCGTGAGGAGAATACAACAGGTGAACACTCAAATACGTTGCATCAACAGTTCCTCGACGGCAAATTGTCACCGGAGTACACAGTGCAGGACAAACTGCTACTCTTTCGCTACCGGTACTGCCTCAATTCTCAGTCACCATTAAAGACAGCTCTGCTTCACGAGTACCACACGTTACTATTGGTCGAGAATGTTGCGGTCAAATACAAGTTGGTGCAACCAGGTTTAGTCTTCTATTGGCCCCGCATGTGACAAGATGTTGAAAAGTACGCCGCCGCGCAAGCATTTGCCAAATGCACCAAGTATGTCACTCAAGCCCCTGCGGGTCTACTCTAGCCGTTGCCAGTACCGGACAAGGTTTGGGACGACGTCAATATGGATTTTGTTATTGGGCTGCCACCATCCAAGGGGTGCACCGTTGTACTCGTCGTGGTCAATAGACTATCCAAAACCGCCCATTTTGGTCCACTCCCAGCTAAGTTCGCTGCGGCTCAAGTGGCGGAGCTATTTGTAGAGAAGGTGATCAAACTCCACGGGTTCCCTCTACCCATTATCTCCGACCACGACCCGATCTTCATCAACCACTTCTAGAGGAAACTCTTCGAGCTTAGCAGGACCACCCTGAAGCACAGCACCACCTATCATCCGCAGACCGACGGTCAGTCGGAAGTCACCAACCGCGGGCTTGAACAGTACCTACAGGTGTTTACACAAGAACGTCCAATGACCTAGGTATCGCTGCTCAGCTGGACAGAGCTATGCTACAATACTAGCTATTACAACGGGATTCGGATGACACCCTTCCAGGCTTTGTACGGCCGGCCTCCTTCGACGATCCCACCCTATGTGCGAGGTTCGATGGCGATACAGGTATTAAATGAGCTTTTATAAGATCGGGACATGCTGCTGAGAACCTTAAAGAAGACTCTTGAGGAAGCGCAACACCAAATGGCGCAGAATGCCAACGCTCATCGTAGGAAGGTGGAATACGCGACGAGGGAGTTGGTCCTAGTCCGTATCCAACCTTACCGGCAAGCAACTGTGGCATATCGACCATACCTTAAGCTGGCACGTCGCTTCTATGGTCCCTTTAAAATCCTAGAATAGCTTAGACCAGATATTATCTGGAGTTACCACCGGGCGGTAAGATCCACCCGGTGTTCCACGTTTCGGCGCTCAAGCCCTTCAGAGGGGACATGATCAGTGAGGCCACACCACATCCTCTAGCCGTAGGGCACACAAGTCCCCTACGTTGCCCCATTGCCATCTGCGCTTCACGACAAGTGCTACACAAGGGAAAGGCGCGGCAACAAATCTTAGTACAAAGTCAAGGATGGCCGCCGGAAGATGCAACATGGGAAGACTGGGATGAGTTTCACGCACTCCACCAGACCTTCCTCCTTAAGGACAAGATGGATTTCTATGAGGGTGGCAGTGATACACCCTCCGCCGTAGCGCCACCAACACCGTGAGCCTGTAATGACGCCCATACGGGGACGCATCACGCGGATAACATCTCTAGCGTTGATCAGGGACACGCGGCGGACTATTAGACACCCACACTGGTTGGAACGGTACGAGGTTTGAACGAATCGTGCGGATGAAGTGGTGCGAGGGCACACATAGCGCGCGATCGTGGGGCATCTTCATGTTTTCATTACACAACTGCTTTTCCTCTTTTGTCGTTTTTGTGATGGGACAAGTTTGTTATTCATTACAGTAGGCATGTAGCAGTGGCAGTCGTTGTCGGCCCACTATAAGAATTATGGTTCACTGGTATCCTTTTCATCAATGAATTAACCAGTCTCTTGTTTGGCTCTCTGAGCTTTCATCATCCTCGTCTCCTATCTTCCATCTTTCATCGGAGTTCACATCCATTCAAAATGGCGTCTATCCATTACGTCCTCAGGCGAGGTCGTAACACAACACCTACCGCAATTGTCTCCTACGCGTGAGCTCGATGAACTGAGAAGTGAGCCTCCTAAAATTGAGAGCTTGCGGCGACGGCAAGGATTCCGAGGAGATTTTAAGACGGAGAGGAGAGGAAGGGGAGGAAGGAGTGGCTTGGGAGCAAGCGGCTCAGGTTCTTCCAGGGTGAAGGAAGGGCAATTACAGAGGATTTCTAGGGTTTGTAAAATAGAAAGGGATTGGGGCCGGGGATAAAGAGCAGGAATAGATCCAAAGTTTTCATAAGAATGCTGGTGGCCTCAAGATTCGGATTTGCTCTAATCTCTACAACGAGATCGGACGGTGGACAGAAACTCAGAATTTTCAAAAGAGAAGTATAAATTATATAACTTTAAATTATTTTACTTAAATTGATTCTTGGGGTAATAATGTTTCACTTATATCTTTATTTTAGTTATTTTCCAAAAATCCAATAGAATTTATTATTTAAGAAGACGAATTATTGTTAGCATTACTAATTCTCTTCATTATTATTTGTTGAATGTAATGTTTTTGATCTAATACCCAATTTAGTCCCTCTATTATACTGAAGCAGCCGTATTAGTCCCTCTATTATAAATTGAGCTTTTTTGGTCCCTATACTTTCATGATTGAGAAATGTCGTTCCCTCCCACAAACCTTTTTGGTCCCTATACATATGCTTTTCAGGCCATTTTAGTCCCTTTACATATGCATTTAGGGACTGTATTTTGACAATCATGAAAAAAGAGGGATTAAAAAGGCTTAATTTATAATATAGGGACTAAAAGGGCCAGTTTTGTATAATAGAGGGACTAAATTGGGTATTAGACCAATGTTTTTCAAGTACGTTGACTATTATCAGATACCTATTAAAAAATTCTTTTTAGTTTATTTCCTTCATAAATAGTATAAAAATATTCTCCTTAATATAGAATCACTTCTATCCACTATATTTATCTTAATTCCACTTGAAAGTTTATGTTTAAAAGAAATTTATTCAATCTCACATAACTAAACTCAATTCATCCCGATAATTCATAACCTTTGCATGAAATATAAACTTGCAACTCATGAAATTTATGTGAATGAATAATAGAGGTCTTGATTTACGAATTATATAAATAAGATATTTCTTTTACAAGTGTTTTTACTGAAATAAATCTAGCAACCTATCTAACACTATTCACTATTATTTAAGATAACACTGTTCATTATTATTTAAGATAGTGGAGGAAATTGAATAACCATAGCAAAATAGTTTAATATCAATAATAAAACTATTTTGAATCCGAGTGCAGTGGGACCACTCATTGGTGATTAGGGTAATGGATATGTCAAGTACTTTTCAAGATGAAGATAAAATAAAAAAATACCCACAATCAGATCAATCGGAAATTTAAGAAAATTGAAAATTTCGCAGTGTTTATAGTTTCATAAAAACAACCTCGGAGTAGATTGCTAAAATTAAAAAAATTAATAAACTCAATAAACTTAATTTTTTTCATTAATTCAGTTTAGTACAATCAAATTTAACTTTTTATATAACTTTAAAATTTTGTAATCTTAACAAACCAAAGGATAAAAATTGAAATAAGAGGGAAGTTCTACAAGAAAAAGAATTATAGATATGGGAAAAGTGTATCATTTTGAGTAGCTAATACAAGCCGAAACGAATATGGTAATCTTAAGTATAATTTAACCATGTAAGAATCCATATGGAAACATATTATAAATAAATATGATAGTTGATTATCAACAAATATGAATTTACTATGGTTGTTAAATTAAAGCAATTCAACACCTTTGCCAACTTTAGATTTAAAATAAAATTTATTAAATCATTATTTACATAATAATTCATGAAGATTTTATTAAAAATAAAATTTAACAAATAAAACTAAAAATATAATTTTAGGTTTAATGAGATTGACCCAAGAGACAAGAAGGTGTCCGGACAAGCCATGGATTTGAGAGCATACATCCTCGAAATGAGAATCTACTATTACCATATATTGTTGCAGCATTTGATGAATGGACTTGATCTGGCCTTCAAATTGAACCTGCAAGGCTTTCACGGCAATGAGAATTTCTAAATCCGTCATTAAAGTCGTCAATGAAAGCACCAAATGATACACCTAACCTGCAAGGCACCACAGTTAGGGATCGATCAATACTCTTCGAGTTAGTGTTAACTCTAAATTCCAAAAAGAAAGAAGCAGATAAAAAAAAAAGGTAGAGGAGGGAGGAAGGCAAGGGAGAGAAATTAGATCTATAATTCCATTCATAATCTGAATAAAGGGTTTTTCTAAGGTCTTATGCATCTCACCTCCAGAATCCCCTTCCTAGTGGAAGCAGATACGAAATAAAAAAAGCAAAAGTAAAGCAATATACATAAGGCTGAAATATCACCTGAGACTCCAAATGACGAAATCCCCAGAACTTCTCAGTGGTTCCACGCTTCAGGCCTCATATATATGAAGATGGCCATGATCTTAAATTAGTCTTTACTTTTAAGATTGCGCTAGATGATGCCATGTCAGTGTTAAAGAAAGATTAAAGGTATTACGAATGGTGGAAATGTTAGGACTGCGGAAAACATAGGGGAGCCATGGGCTGGACTTGTAAAACAGTGCAATGCAGCACAAGAGACATAGAATTTAGTGTATATCTACCAAGACGAGACACTGGACCACTTTGACGAAGAGGTTTCCTAGCCCAGTGTGCTTTGAACCGAAAAAGAAAGCTGGGGTTTCCATCAATGGCACGGTGAATATTGGAGCAATGTTCACTTATGCTCAGTGCATGACAGGCTTGGTCAGTCCTCCCGCGGAGAGCACAGGGTTGCTAAGTGCAAGCAGGGGATTAGAGGAGGTGATGATATGGAAGCTCTCCCAGGGAAGGATCACAAGACATAGATTGTGAAGAAGATGAGGTTGCATGGTGTGGATGTTTCCTCAAAAGATTTTGTGTGTGTAATGAAGAGCAGCATGCAATGTTTTTCCATGTACGTTAAGGATTAGATCAGGTTCAGTATAAGTGATAAAAAGTTCGAGCCAATTGTTATTCATGGGTAGGGCCCTCTTGCAGTAGCGGCTCCTTACTTGATGTCTCCATGGCCCACTGCTCTAACTGGGGATGAATCATGGTCTTCTTTATCTTCAACTAGGAACACTTATGATCAATCATGTCCTTAGTTGTCCATACACTACAAGAGGTTAATTGATTTATGAAGGCCAAGAATAGAGCAACAATAAAGTTAAAGTTGGGTTTTACATTTGAATTGGAACTACAACTCAATTTCTGGATTATTAGTTGAATGTGTGAATATTAATGTCTATGCTTGAAGTGAGCTTGAAGTGAAGGTCCAGGCGAATGAAGCGTGGCGCAGGCGATTCTCGGCGAGCGGCCCGTGATGGTGGCGACTTCCATCAAGGAGGGAAAAGAGGCGATGGCGACTCGGCGAGCGACCCGCGAGGGCAAAGCTCCCTGGTAAGAAGAGAGAACATATGAAGACCAGTGGCGGAGAGAATCAACTAACAGAGAATGTCTATGGAAGCGTAAGCCATCACCTGCTTTACTGCGCACCAATGCCAGAAACGAGCATGAGCCAAGAGCGGATCAAAGAGAAGAACCAAGAGCAAAGCTGAGAAGGAGACAGCTTATATATACAGAAGCGATCCGTGGTGGAAACGGCGTTCTCCCTACTCCACCTTCCCCAACGACGAAACACTATGAAGGTGATGGATGGAAATAGGTCCATCGTAAGAAGCAGTGGCGATTGCAAGATGGAACCCACCAAGAGCGAAAGGAAAATCCTACCCTGTGCGGGCGATCGCCATGCATGGTCCACACCCCCACAGGCACCTTCACCGTCTGTGGCCAATGCCTACGCCCTGGACTTAGAGCGGAAGAATGTAGACGATAGGTGACTTGTCGGCGATGTGGTAGGGTTGGACATAACGGCTCAGTATGCCGGGAAAGAATCTGGGAGACGCCAGAAAGATTAGCTACAAAGCAAGGAACAAACATACCACATCAAAAGCCAGCGAAGAAGGAACAGAAACAAGGTAAAAATTCAAATCAGAACAAGCAGATCAATGGGACTGAACAACCTCCAACCACCACTGACAAACAACAAGCAGAAGATAGGAGAAGGGATTGAAGCAATTGAACAATACCACATATCTCTTGCCCTCGACTCAGCGATGATGGGGGGCAAGGAACAGATGGCAAAGTTCACCATAGCAAGGGTCACAGAGATGAGAGGCTACGTAGACAACCGCAAGCTGGCGGAGCTTCTGAGAACAAGGGTGGATGAACAAGCTGGCGGAGCTTCTGAGAACAAGGGTGGATGAACAATGGAATTGAGAACCAAGACCTCTCAAGGACGGCCGCTATATCGTAGAATGCCCATTAAAGGACACAACAAAGCAGATCAAGAATGCAGGGCAGATGGTATCACCGCCGTTCACTCTCTCCTTCACACCATGGACGATGGACCTCTACCGGCCGGTGAAGGCGGAAGGGGCACTACAATAGGTGATCGTCTGAAACCTTCCGATTTTCTGCTGGGATCGAGACTCAATGACAAGAATGCTCAAACCAGCGGGAGATTTGGTACACATCGGCGGAAGCGGCAGCACAACCACGGAGGACGTTCGAGTCTTCCTCCGCATCAGGAGACCAAGACTGTTGTCATGCGCGATCCATTACAGCATAGAAACTTTGCAACATACTTACGTCATCGAACTAGAACCCGAAGAACCACCATTGTCATGGGACACTCGGCGAGGAACAGGACAGGGGGCGGTGCCCAGCGCTGGAGACGAGACAGCATGGGAAACGAAAGGAAAAAATCATAAGAGCCCGATGAAGCGGCTAGCTACCCAAACGGATAAAGGGAAGGCCCCAATCTCTGATGTGAAGTTTTCTTCGGCGAGGTTAGGAGGCGGACGACAACAAGGGATCATAATCCGCGACCGACGAACAACCAACCCAAGCAGGCGGATAGAAGACGCTCACCTAGCCCCGGACCACTGCTCTAAAGAGAATCCTAGAAAGCTACAACTAAGATCGCAGAGATCACCAGCGATCGTACATGGCGAAGTGGCGAAAGGAACACTCGAAGCGGCGGAAGGGACGGCTGACATAACCAACACACAAAAACAGGGACACGACATCGGATGGACGTGGAGTGGTGGAGGGCGAAAAGACTAGACAATTGGCACTTCCCCAGACGGCTGAATTAGAGTCAACAGTCCATTACAGGAAGACGTAGAGGCGTTTGATTTAGAAGAATAAATCTGCTAGCTAGCAGCCACGTGGAGAAATCCATTTGCCGAAAAAACTGACTCGGGTTTAACCATAAGTCCAGACAAGCTGGACTAGGTGGCTCGATCAAGTCCGATCGAGCCTGCCCTACAAACAAACCCAACCATCCAAGCATAGACCGGTTCAGTGGAATCCGATCCAAACAAGGGGGAAGACGCCCAAGCACAAGCAGGTCCAAAATCAAAGCAGTTAGGAACTGGCCACCAAATGAAAATGGCCCAACCCAACCTAAAAACTAGCCCAATGGAATTAGTTGTTGTAATGGACTCAGATTTTAATGAAAATGGACTACAAATTTCCCCCTACTCATTGATCCCACTCAAAACAATCCATAACTTCATTCATACATTGGTGTCCAAGATTGAAGCAGACCTAAATAATACAACAATCAGACAAATTGGAAACACTTAGAATTTGATCTCCGAAAAAGCTTGGCTATTAACCATAACAAGAGCCATACCAAGGAGCGATCTACTGGAATCCCAAAAGACAAAAACTAACCAAAAAGATACGAAGGAAGCAACAGAGGAAACCCCATTAAATAACCCCCAAGAGACCCAAACCATCATACCGAAAACAAGAGGCCGACCAAGGAAGACCAATCCCCCAGAGGACCCCATAGCACCTACAACACAAAAAACGTAGACAAAAGGAAAGAAGACATATAAAAGGAAGAACAAAGGACATGAGCAATTAAACCCTGATGAGGACCAATCCAACCTATTAATTGTTCCACTCACACTATCAGATTGGCCAGGAGAAGAAATCATTGCGAAGGCCTTGAAGGTTGGAGTACACCTAGATCACCAGGAGGGTAATACAAACAGGGCACTCAGTCACATGAAACTCACTGAGGCCAAGAGAACTGCTGGGGTGCAGGGGCGCAACTAAGCTCCCCTCATCGCCAACAAACATAGGGGCTTATTAAGTTATTAAATGAAAGTGATAACATGGAACGGGAGAAGGCTAGGGAAGCGGAAAAAAAGATTCCTAGTCCGAGATTTCATCGCACCGCAAAAGGCTGACGTGTTTTGTTTACAAGAAACAAAGCTGGCGGCCATTGATAACATAATCTAGAGCTCTATACGGGGAACCACCCACACAGAAAAAGTAGCCCTATTGGCCCATGAGACCCGAGGAGGATGTTGCATTGGATGGAAGACAACAATGTTTCAGAAATCTGATGAATATTTGGGCACCTTCTCCGCAATAGTCATCTTAGAAACCACAGTAGAGGGTACCAAATGGATAATCACCACGGTGTATGGACCCTGCGCGAGAGACCAAAAGGGGGCCTTTGGGAGGAGTTAAGGATCATACGACAAAGATGGCAGGGACCGTGGCTTATTGGAGGGGACTTCAACTCAACACGAACGCAATCAGAAATAAACACAGGCAATGGAAATGCCCAAGTGCAGCTAGCCTTCAATAATCTCATCGAAGAACTCCAATTATACAACTCCCACTGAATGACAGGAAATATACCTGGACGAATGGACGGGAACCCCCGACCATGATCCGGCTGGACAGATTCTTGTTGTCACTAGAATGGATAGCGGCCTTTCCCAGAATATGGCAGCTTGCACTACCCCATATCCGCTCGGATCATGTACCTCTTGCGTTGGAGTGTAGAGAACAAGAACAAAAGAATTATCCTTTAAGATTTAATAGGAGTTGGGGGAAGTCAACAGAATTTTGGGAAACAATGAATTACTGGTGGCACCAAAATGACTTCAAGGGAACTGGGACCTACAAATGGGCTTAAAAAACTCACCCTAATAAGAGGGCGACTACATAGGTGGAACAAAGAAAACATACTAGCCCAAAGGCAAAGAAAACTGGAGCTAATGGGAAACAACAAACAAATAGACATAAGGAACGAACAATAACCACTGTCAGCAATAGAAGAGGAGCAACTCTAAGCACAGAGAGCGCAATATGATAACCTGATCAGAATGGCGGAGGAGCATTGGAGACAATGCTCGAGGATCACCTGGCTTAAGAAAGGGGACCGGAATACTAAATTCTTTCATACCATAGCCAATCAAAGGAAAAACACCAATTGGATACATCAACTGATAGTGGAGGGAAACACTCTGAAGGACACAATGGACATTGCAAGAGAAATAACAAACACTTTACTCAAATCTTTGGGGCTCAACGAGAGAATAGGTACACCACAGATTGGTCCTATCGGTTTGAGGATTCGGAGCAACAAGACCTGACAAACCTAGAAAGCCCATTCATGAAAGCGGAGATACACAAGACTATTCAAGAGTTCAACACGGAAAAGGCACCAAGCCCAGATGGCTTCCCCATGCTCCTATACCAACAGGGCTGGAACTTTATTAAGGGAGAAATTACCTAGACATTCCAAGAGCTATATCAGGGTACAACGGATCTAGAAAGGCTGAACTGGGCACACATCCTACTAATCCCTAAAGCTGCCGAAGCATCCTCAATTAGGGAATACCGCCCTATAAGCCTCCTAAACTGCTCAATCAAAATCATAACAAAGGTATTCGCTAACTGACTACAAACGGTTATCTCTAACTTGGTAGATGAAAACCAAACAGCCTTCATTAGAAAAAGATGTATCTATGATAGTATAGTAGCAGCGGAAGAATCCATATTTGGAATAAAATCTAAAGGGGGAATGTTAATGAAAGTAGACTTTGAAAAAGCGTTTGACTCGGTCGAGTGGGATTTCCTCCTAGAAATACTCCAAGCATGGGGATTCGGACCACGGTGGATTGGATGGATCATGGCGATCCTATACACATCATAGTCAAAATTCCTAAATAACGGATCCCCGATAGGATACATAAGATAAAAAGGGGTTTAAGATAGGGGGACATGTTCTCCCCCTTACTGTTCATCCACACCACGAAGGTCTTCACCATAATGATGACCAACGTAGTACAGGAAAAACTCTTCGAGGGATACAGAATTGGCCATGGAGAAAGGGAACAAATATCGACATTGTTCTATGCGGACGACCTGCTGATCCTCAACCCAGGAAAGGAAAGTGATTTCAGGACCTTGAAACTCATTTTCTACTTGTTCGAAGGACTATTGGGACTTCGAATAAACTACTGCAAAAGTGTCATTGTGTCAATCGAGGGAGCACACACCAACGCGAGAATCAGGGCCTCGATAATGAACTGTCAGGTAAAATCCCTCCCAATCACTTACCTAGGTATTCCTCTTGCAGGGAACATGCCTAGGAAGGAGGATTGGGAGAAGCTCATCCAAAGGGTACATAACAAACTATCCACTTGGAAAGGGAGACTCATCTCGAGGGGGGGTCGCATCACACTCCTCAACTCTGCCTTGACCTCAGTCCTCAATCACTGGATGACCATGTACAAACTACCACATTGGGTAATACGCTGCATCGAGGGAATCAGAAGAGACTTCCTCAGGAGGGGAGCCAACCCGGACTCCAAAGCCTACCGCTTAGTGAAATGGGAAAGACTAACTAGACCAAAAGAACTAAGCGGATGGGGAATCATCAACCTGGAAACCTTCAATGAGACATTGCTCGGCAAGTGGTGGTGGAGGATTCTAAGAGGCAAAGCTGGTATTTGTGGAAGGATCATCAAGCACGCATATTTTCGTAAGACACAGGTAAACCCGTACCAGAAAGCACCTACTCGAGCATCAGATTTCTGGAAGGGGATCCTAAAACAACGTGACCCTACCTTAGCTAATTTAATAATTGAACTGAGAGAGGGCGACTCCACCAGATTATGGTTCGACAACTGGATCAATGGACAAAGTCCCTATCGGATATGCCCATAACTGCAAACCCTGTGGGACAAGGAGGAACACACCATTGAGGAAGCAAGACAGCAACAACAACGCGAACGACCGCTTCTACGACCAGGACCCTTATTACAAGAGTCGACAGACCTGCTCCAAAGAATAAAGGACTACCTAAGACAAGACAACACAGAGCAGGCAGACAGAAGACTATGGAGGCTCACCCCATACCAAATCTTCACGGTCAAATCACTATACTAGTTTCGAGTCGATAGTGGGATGAGAAGCTCCCTACTCGCAAAATTCTGGAAACAACCATCCCCTATGAAGGTCAAACTCTTTGCCTGGCTAGCGTTCAAAGACAAGCTTCCCATGCTACAGAATATGGCAAAGAGAAACTGGACAGGGGACAGAACGCGATGCTACCTTTGTAATTGTGAAGAGGAATCCACCGAGCACCTCCTCCTCAGATGCCCGTACTCGGCAGAAGTATGGTCGCACTACAAACGGATCTTGGGAAATGGGACCAACCCCACAAGGATACAAGATCTTTGGGGCCCCTCCCATTTTTCCTATCACCTGAAAAACCCCCTCCACAAGGGATGGAACCTACTCGCGATGGCTATGACCTGGAGCCTCTGGAATGAAAGGAATAGGAGATTCTTTTCAGATAAACAACGTATTTACCAGAAACTGATTCGCCAATCCGATTTCCTCTTCCTATCATGGTTCGACAGCGCACACGCCACCAGACAAATGCAGCTCCAACCAATGCAAGGTCTCATAAGACATAGCCTCATCCTCACAAGGGAGGAGGCACCATGGTGACACTCAGGGTCAGACTTTGAGGACGAGGATGGAAGGGAGCACCACACTCCCAGCCCTACTTTGGGAGGCCGTGACACAACCGAGAGATTGCTTGTAACCACCTAATCCATTTAAGGATCAATGTAACAACTCATTTACTTTTAATCAATAAATGAAAATGGCTTATTCACTTATTCAAAAAAAAAAATTTAATGTCTATGCTTGTTAAAGCACCGTTTTCAAATATTAATGAGAGTGATTTATCCATATTTATCAAAATAAAATAATAATAATAATAATAATAATAATAATAATAATGTCTACACTTGTAGCTGCCCTTTCTTTGTTTATTTAGATATACCTTCCTAGATTTTTCATGTTTCATGGTTTATATAGTCTTTAATGGAGTCAGATTACATCATGTACCATTTTCTACCTGTAAATTCAGAAAGATGCATAACCATTATGATCAAACTCAAGAAATTTCCTAGAACAGATCAGAACACTACTTCAATCTATGTGACCTTGAATTACGGGATAGATCATTGTCCCCCACTTGAGAATTCATGGATGTTTTTTTGGTAATATGAATGGCAAGCCACTAAAAAACCAATGGCGTACACAAACCTTGGCGGAGCATGCATGCACACACATGGGGGCTGAAACCATCCGCCACAACCATCGCTTACACTCTCAGAAATATGCCTTTACCCGTAAATCGAATCCGAGACCTCTTAGTTATTGAAATTCTTGCAGAGACTGAGATACCAATAAACCCGAGAATCCATGGATGTTGAAAGAGTGTCCAAATGTGGACTGTGAATAGGGCTGTAAACGGGCTGAGCTTGATCAGGTTGGGCCCAGCTCAAATTCGGCTCGAAATAGCCTAATGCGAGCTCGAGCTCGAAATTAGCTCAAATAAGTTTGCTCGAGTTCGGCTCAATTTTAATTTCGAAAGCTCGAAATT
This sequence comes from Dioscorea zingiberensis, assembly GCA_026586065.1. NCBI lineage: Eukaryota > Viridiplantae > Streptophyta > Magnoliopsida > Dioscoreales > Dioscoreaceae > Dioscorea > Dioscorea zingiberensis. The sequence continues at coordinate 17,220,151 of CM048818.1, read as the reverse complement.
AAGAACTCAATTATAATTTTAAAATCTCGGATTTAGTTTGAAATTAAAAACTTATTTATAAATTAATTTTTTTATATTATATATTATATATCAATACTGAATATTAAATATTTTATTCATATATTATAATATTTATTAATATTTATTACTTTTTTTATTAATGTTTAGAATATATATTAATATATTAATATTAAATTTCGAGCTTTCGAGCTAAACTCGATCAAAAGCTCGACTCAGCTCGAGACTTGAGCTCGGCTCGAAAGCTCGAAATTCCAAGCCGAGCTCGAGCTTTTACTGAGCCGATCTCGACCTACTCACGAATAACTTGATCGTTTGACAGCCCTAACTGTGAAACATAAGACAAGAAAGTCATATTCTTGTCATGTAAAACAAATTTTAGTGCCAAGTACCGAATGGTGCAGTTGATGATGCTTTTTTAAATTTACATCCATAGAATAGAGCATTAGAAAATAAATTTATAGAGTTTCAGAAGCAGCAAATGCATGCTGGAACAACTTGTCACGTGTGAAAGTTCCAACCGGCCTCGAACTTGAACTGTAACTGGTTTCATAGACAATATAGCTGTTTCTCACAACAATGAGCATTTTGTACTTCTTCTCCAAGAGTAGATCAATCACACGCCCAATGGAAGTTGATGCTGTTACAAAAGGTGGCGGTCCTCTCATCATCCTTGAAATGGGTGCATCCAACTGTGAAGCCATTCAAAACATGCACACTATTATCAGTAAAGAAAAACAAAAAGAACCAAATCATCATAATATCGAAAGAAAAGATGATAGCTTTGAGTGGATAATTGGAATCTGAAACTAGTTTTAGTGAGTAGAATATTTGAAGTTAACTTAGACAGCATACAGAAGGTAAAACTGTGGCCACCAAAAATACATTCATAAAGTGATGATGCATACATATCAATAAATAATTAGAAAATTGATGTATAAAATGGATGAAAATGCTTAGAGTAAAAAAACATTATAATGACAAGAAACAGTAGCATGAGTTAAAACGGTTATAACCAAGTTACAATGAAATTTACGTCACTGCCATTTTCTAATCATTAAAGTCAACCACACAACTGCAGATGAAAAGCTGAGTGATATGGTACGCATAAAAAACATCCAAGACCCATGTTATATAGGATTTGGTTTGGCAGTCCTCAAAATTGGCAGTATGCATTTCTGCTGATTTCAGTAGAACTTTTTAACATGCTTTCTATGAGTATAACCATAGGAACATGAAGATATATAGGTAACTGGCATTCCACTAAGAAAATAACTATGATTATAAGAGGGAAAAAAGTTCATTTCTTCCAACAATTAAAAAAAGGTTGACAATCATGTTATTATTTAAGATTTAATGGAAAAAAAAGGGGCCACCATGGTATTGCTGGTGACAGGATTATGCATTCTAGTTGAAAGCTAGTAAATGATAGAGTTGGAAAGTTGTAACATTGTAAATGGAAAAAGATGGAAGTAGAGATAATGATTACCAAAGAGTTTGAGAGACATGCGGTGTTATTAACAAGCAGAGAGGCTTAGGAGATATGATGCATTTACCATTTTACAATCATCACGGTGGAGGATTCCAACACGCCTACCCTACCATCTATAACAGGGACCACAGAATCTTTGAAGAAACGCATCACTACTTTTTTTAACATCAGGCTAGAAGCCAATGGATTAGCTTCCTCAAAAGGAGTCATGTACTTTTCAATTGGATCGTCCAAGGCCACCTGAAATAGGAGTTAATCACAGAATACTTCTGCACAGGTGGGAAAGAAAGAAATAGACAATAGATGGGAAACTTATGAGATCCAGACCTGAGGAAGAATGTACGGAGTAAAAATTGAACTGGTGAATCCAGATAAAGCCTCAACTTTGAGAGCAGCCTGAAACACAAGGATCAATGATGTCATGACATAATAAATAAACAAATAAATGAATATATCTTCAATGTAATGCATTCATCTGTCCATGGTCTTCATAAAAGCAAGGTTTGTATCACTCATTCACTTGGTTATAGACCTCAAACAATGTCCCAAAATGACTACAGAGAGGATAGGTTATAATCTTATTATCAATTGAATTTACACTGGTTTTAGTAGGAATATATTGTTTCAAATGTCTTTACGCATGCAGCCACTCAGCTAGCTATCAATTTTGCGACCTTAATTCCAATTTAACATTCACTACTACAATTTCATTAATTAATACAATAGAAATTCGAATGAATATGAAAAGGGAGCAAGAAACAAACATTATCAAAGGAGGAATGGGAGGTGTAAATTAAGGGAACCAAAAGACAATTAAAGGAAACATGATTAAACCACCACAAAGTTGACTGTTCAAGCAATGGATTTCCCAAATTCTCAGTAAATAAATCACATGAGAATGTGGAATTAGCAAGCCAACAATCTTTCTTGACAATAATAAAGATTGCTACAATTTCATCATTATGTGTACAAATTTAAAAAAAAAAGTGAGCCCACTGCTACAAAGCTCCCACTAGGCGCGGGGTCCGGGAAAGGGTCAGACCACTTAGGTCTATTATACGCAACCTTACCCTACAATTTTGCAAGAGGTTGTTTCCATTAATCGAACCTCTGATCTCCAAATCACATGGCGATAACTTTACCATTGCGCCAAGGCTCCCCTTCATGTGTACAAAGTAAATTTGAAGAAAAAATTACATACCATTCCTCCTCTACTAGTCCAGGAAAAATGATCTCGTCTTTTGATAATATCTAAAAGAATTTTTTTTGAAACATCAACCTGTAAAGAAAAACAACAGTCATTACCAAAAAAATAATCAAGAGGTCAAGAAAAGATGATCAAATGGACCTCAAAACTATTATTTTTCTCAAATGCGTAACTTCATGTTTAGGTCAGAACAAAAAGCAAAACCTCAAAGACAAAAGTGCAATGATGAGATTAGATTTAAATCAGTTAAAGTTGATTTTTATTAGGAACATGATATATAATTTTATCAGCATTTTACTACAAGCGGAAAAAATGCACTGATTAAGTAATGTAAGTATGTAACTTGGCGGAAACTTATATCACTATGATTAAGAAAAGTAGAGATTCTAGACTCTAATTGATTAGTAAATGCTTTAGATGAATGACAATTTTCACAAAATAAATAAAAGGAATATGAAAAAAAAGCTCATTAAATTCTTCACTCTTTTTCTTATTTTCATCCTTACATTTCATCCCTATATATAGCCTTAATATGGCACATGCTTAATGCACAAGTAATCACCTAAGATCCCATGAGTCTTGAGCCTAACGCTAGTTACTACATTAATGCATTCCACAAAAGTCTTAGCACAAATAACACATGCATCACATAGCATTAGCTTGGTAAAAAATCTCAAGCCCAGCCATTATTTTCAACACTCCCCTTTAATGCCTTGTTCTTGAACTCCCATGATTTCTCTAAAAGAGACAAACTTGTCTCCTGGAAAGACTTTGTTGAAGATATCAACTACTTGACTTTTAGTACAAACATATTTGACTTGGATTTCTTCATCTTCAACTGCTTCTCTAGTAAAGTGATGCTTGATCCCAACGATCCCAATATGCTTGGTGTGACTGTGAGATGCAGGATTTTTTGCCATAAAAATTGTTGATTTGTTGTCACAAAATAATCTAGTAGCTTCATCTTGTTTAGCTCCAATATCTTCCAAGATTCTTCTAAGTCATATTGCTTGTGATGTTGCCATGCTAGCTGCTATATATTTTGCTTCTGCCAAAGATAATGCAACCATTTTTCCTTCTTGGATGCCCATGAAAATATAGTAGAACCAAGTGAAAAAGCATAACCATAAGTGCTTCTCATATCATCCACACTTTCTACCCAATCACTATCACAGAATCCAACTAACGTCGATTCTTCATTCCTTTCATACATTCCTTTCATACATAAGTCCGAAATTACAGGTTCCCTTAACATACCTCAACTCTTTTTGTAGGTCCAAGGTGAATCTTGCTTGGCTTGTGTATAAATCGAGACAACAAACTGCTAGCATACATGATGTCTGGCCTAGTTGATGTCAAGTACATCATGTTTCCGATCATTCTGTATAAGGTTGCATCAACAGCTTGACTTCCATCTTTCATAAGCTTCTCATTTGTAATTAATGGTGTTGAAACTAGCTTGCAATCATCCGTTAGAATCTTTTTTAATATGTATTCTACATACTTCTTTTGACAAATAAAAACACCGTCTTTTGTTTGATGTATTTCAATGCCTCAGAAGTAGTAAAGTAAGCCCAAATCACTCATTTCATACCATTTCTTTCATGAAGTCTTGAATACTTTGTTCATCATTTCCTGTGAATATCATATCATCAATGTACAGAGAAGCAATAAGAATTTGGATTTACCTTGTCTTTTAGTATACAGGGTAGGTTCACACTTGCTTCTTATAAAATCCTTTCGCATTGAAGTATGCATCAACTTGATTGTACCATGCTCCGAGTGCTTGCTTCAACCCATACAAAGCTTTAATCAACTTGTACACTTTATCTTCTTGGCCTTGGATCATATAGCACATAAACCTTCTTCAAGAATCCCATTCAAAAATGTTGACTTCAGATCAAATTGATGTAGTTTCCAACCTTTTTTAGTAGCTAAAGCAATGAGTGTTATGATGGTATCGTGTCTTGCAACTGGTGAGAATGTTTCCTCGAAGCTGATGCCAGGTTATTGAGCATACCCCTTTTGCCACTAGTCTTGTTTAATTTCTTCGAATGGTTCCATCTAGATTATACTTTGTTTTGTAGATCCACTCCAAGCCAATAACTTCTTTATGTATTGGTTTCTCCACTAATACCCAAGTTTTGTTCTTCTCAATTACTTCAATTTCTTTCTCCATTGCTTTTTTCCATGAATTTTCTTGAATTCATGTTTCAAAAGACTCTTGCTCAATCATGCAAAAATTGCAACTTGCATAAATATTAGTTAGTCTTTGCAATCTTACTGGAGTAGAACTTGGTGTTGTGGTGCCTAAACTAGGTGTAATAGAGCTTGTTCTTGGTAGAGTTTGAGGAGCTTCTTTAGGGGTTGCTTCATTTTCTTCTCTAGCCTTTTCTTTTTCATCCATTTGAATAGGACATTCTTGGATCTTCTTTTCTTTACAATTCCATAAAGCTTTCCCATTAAAATGAAATCTCTAGAAACAATAACTTTGTTTCTTTTAAGACTATATAGTCTATAACCCTTTAATTTTGAGCAATAGCCTATGAAGATGCATTTTTCACCTTTTTCTTCAAGTTTATGCCTTTGTTCTCTTGGAATATATGCATAGCAAATTGAACCAAATATCTTTAAACGCTTGACGGATAGCTTCTTTCCACACCAAGCTTCAAGAGGTGTTTGGTCTCAAACAGCTTTTGTGGAGCATTTATTCATCAAATAGACGACAGTGTATTATCCTTCGACCGGAAATGCATTTGGAAGATTTTTCTCATCAAGCATTGACCTTGTCATCTCCATGATTCTTTTGTTCTTCCTCTCTACAGCCCTATTTTGGTGTGGGAGTATGTGCAACTATTAATTGCCGCTCTAAGCTAATATCTTCACAAAATTTTTGAAATTCTTTAGAGTTATACTCTCCACCTCGATCACTTCTCAGCGTCTTCAAGCAATGCCCATTTTGAGCTTTAACAAAGCTTTGGAACTTCTTGAATATTGAGAAGACATCGGACTTCTGATTCATAAAATACACCCAAGTCATCTGAGAATAATCATCTATGAATGTGATTAAATACCTATTTCTAGCATGAGAGGATGTCTTCATAGGCCCACACACATCGGTGAGAACAAGTTCCAATGGTGCCTTAGTCTTCCAAACTTTTTCTTTTGGAAAAGAATCCTGATGTTGTTTGCCAAGTGTGCATACTTCACAAACATCATGCACTTCTTGAATTGGTTACAAACCATACACTATGTTATTTTGTTGCAAGATTTCAAGCTTCAAAAAATTCAAATGCCCAAACCTTTTGTACCAAATCCAACTATCATCATCAACTTGCATCTTCAACGCTATAGTACTTCCGTATCAAAAAATAAGTGGAAAGTTTTTGTTTTTCTCCATTTTGATAATGGCCACAACTTGCTTCTTTTCGCCTTTGTCATAAATCTTACATGATTTGTCTTCAAAATGAATATAGTAACAATGTTCAATAAGCTGTCCAAAACTGAGTAGGTCATGCTCCAAGTCAAGAACAAGAAAGACATCTTATATAAATCTTCTCCCCTTCTTTGTCTCAATAGCTATTGTAACTTTTCTCTTTGCTTGAACAAGCAAGCCATTTCCCATCTTCACTTAAGAATCGATAGATGCATCAAGCATGAGAAAGATATCTTGGTTGCCAGTCATATGATTGTTGTAACCACTATTAAGATACCATACATCATTTTCTTGCTTGAAAGCTGCTTGACATGCATGGAACCTAGGAAGCACCGACACCTTAACTTAGCTCACGTACTCGTGTCGGACACGTCCACGACACGGACATGCTCCCGACACGCGTGGATATGTGTATGATATGGTAAAAATCGTATCCACTTTTTTTTATCACCCTTGACACATTCGCAACACGTGCGAACACATGAAACCCAGTTGGGTTATATCTATTCTTACCCCTACCCCACATGTGTCACTAATGTGCCCCGAATCCCCGTCTGTTCTCTCTTACCACGCGACAAGCCTAGCTAGGGTTTCTCCTCGATCGCATAGTCTAACGAACCCACATCCTCGGTCGCATGGTCCGACAAGCCCAAGTCGATTTTCCCTTCCTCGATCTTCCACTTTCCTCTCCTCTCTTCTGTTATTATTTTTGGATATAAATTGTAGCATGCATCAAACAAAATTATTCAGGGAAAATCCACATGCCTACAAAAGAACAAATCCACACAAGAGAGTCCACAGATTTCTTGAAATTTATTTATCATGTATTTTTCTCAATGATATGATATGGTTCATGGTAGAGTTATTGGTTTCATACTTTGTTATGCGGGCACTATTTTCATAACTAGAACACGTACACTTTTTATGTTGGGCTTTTCATTGTATGTTGCCTCCTTTCTTATGGATCTGAGGTATTTTTTGACAAAGGGTGATGACTAATGAGCTGGAAGAAATCAATTGTAGGATCTTTCGAGTCATATTATGATTCTAAGATTTTTTACTCTTCCACAATTTCTTGTTGTCTTATTTCATTCTTTTATAGACCTATGGATTCTCTTTTGCGGCAAAATTAAGTTAACAGGATCTTTGACATGCTTAAGTTAACAAGATTTGTTTTGGATAAAAACTGTAGACTGCATGTATATTCTAATGTTTTGGAATTCATGTTCTTCTAAATTCCTAAATTCTGATTGTGATTGATAAGTTTCTAATTACTTTTTATAACTAAATTATAATTGTGTTTGTATTGTTAAATGTGCATTTTATCCTTTCTATAGATGTGTTTCAACTAACATATGGATTCTATGAGTAATACAGGTGCTAGTAATGCGCCTAATGCAGAAGATTTGACTAAGCCAATGTGGAAATATGTAACAAGATATGAGAAACCTAGCGAAGATGGTGGCAATGTTTTATGGCAATACAACTTTTGTAATAAAGTTGCAAAGAGTTCTTATACACGAGTGAGAGACCATCTATTAAAAATAATGGGTGTTGGAATTGGAGCATCTCCAAAAGTGACAATGAAGGATATTTATAAATGCAAAAGTTGGAGAAGGAAGCAAAATTTAAAGTGCAACAACATGCGTCGAAGAAAGTACCATTATCACCTCAAAGTTTTTCATCGGCCAATATATCTTTATTTTTTCAAAGAGGGATGGACTCGAGAAAAAGAAAAAAACATTGCAAGTAGAAGCATAAGTGGAAGTGCTAGTGGAAATCCACTTGAGAAGGTTTTTAACACCGCGTCTTGTGATCAACTTTATACAGAGATTGCTCGGAATCTCGGATGTTTATTCTACAGGCCTAACATTTCATCTTGTGAGAAATCCTTATTATGTGAGTTCCTACACTTTTGCCGCTAATAATCGAATTTCAGGATATTTGCCTCCATGATATAATTTGCTTCGAACCACCCTACTATAAAGAGAGAGAGCAAATATTGAGAGATTGTTGGAACCAATCAAGGGCGCATAGAAGGAAAAGGGTGCAAGTATTGTGAGTAATGGGTGGAATGACTCACAAAGGAGATCGTTAATTAATTTTATGACAGTGACTGAAGGGGGCCCAATGTTTCTTACAGCTGTGGATTGCTCTTGCTCTGGTGAAACAAAAGACAAGTTCTTTATTACAAATCTGATTAAAGAAAATATTAATGAGGTAGGGCATGAAAATGTGGTTCAAATCATCACAGACAATGCCCCAAATTGCAAGGGAGCTAGTCAATTGATTGAAGTACAGTTTTCCACTATCATTTGAACTCCGTGTATGGTCCACACTCTAAATCGTGGTTTGAAAAACATTTGTGCAGCAAAGAATATTGAAAATAATCAAGTTACAAATGAAAAGTATAGTTGGATCACTGACACGGTGGGAATGGAAAATGTGATGCAAATAAAAAGCTTCATAGTGAACCATTCTATGAGGTTTGCAATATTCAATGAGTTTGTTTCATTGAAGTTGCTTTAGGTTGCAGAGACACGCTTTGCTTCATCCATTGTGAAAATTTAAGCTCATCAAGCAGGGTCTCCAAACTATGGTAATTAGTAATAAATGGCAATCCTACAGAGAGGATGATATTGAAAAAAATAAAGTTTGTGAAGGAGAAAGTATTAGATGATGTGTGGCCAGATTCTATTAACTACATACTTTTCTTAACAGCATCCATATATGGCATGCTTAGAGCTTGTGACTTGTTTTCACTTGGTTTATGACATATGGGACATAATGATTGAAAAAGTGAAGACAACTATATATATATAGGCATGAAAGGAAGTGAGAAGAGGAAACATCTATCGTTTATGATGTGGTGTCCCAAATTCTTGTGGATCGTTGGAACAAGAATAACACACCACTATATTGTATGGCATATTCCTTGAACTCAGCATAAATTCTTAATTTAACATTAGCCCAGTATAACATATTATTCTTAAAATTATTGTAGATTTGAATAGTCACTTATTCATATACTATATATAAGTTGTAATATTTTTTTTAAACATTTTTTAATCAAGGTCCTATAGCAATGAATAAGTAACTATTCAAGTCTACAATGATTTTAAGAATAATATATTATACTGAGTTAGCGTTAAGATTAAGAATTTACATTGAGTCCAATGAATGTGTCATACAATGTAGTGGTGTGTTATTCTTATTTTAACGATCCACAAGAATTTGAGATACCACATCATAAAAGATAGATGTTTCCTCTTGTTGCTTCCTTTCGCGCCTATATAAAGTTGTCTTCACTTTTTTAATCATTGTATCCAACCTGTCATAAACCAAGTGAAGACAAGGCTTCTCCGTGTCACAAGCTCTAAGTATGTCATATATGGATGCGGTAAAGAAAAATATGTAGTTAATTAGTTACCCACTAAACATCATCTAACACTTTCTCCTTCGTAAACCTTGTTTTTCACATCATCCTCTCTATAGCATTGACATTTATCATTAACTACCATAGTTTGGAGACTCTGCTTAATGAGCCTAAATCTTCTTAGCATCACAATAGATGAAGCAAAGCGCCTCTCTGCAACTGAAAGCAATTTCAATGAAGCAAACTCAATGAGTATTATTAACCTCATAGAATGATTCATTATGAAGTTCTTTATTTGCATCACATCTCCCACTGTATAAGTGATCCAACTATAGTTAACTTGATTATTTTCAATATTCTTCGCTACGCAAATGTTCTTCAAAACAAGATTCAGAGTGTGGACCACACACGGAGTCCAAATGATGATGGAAATTGTGTTTCAATCAGTTGACCAGCTCCCTTGCAATTTGGGGGGCATTGTTTGTGATGATTTGAACCACATTTTCATACCCTACCTCATTATAACTTCTTTAATCAGATTTGCAATAAAAAAAACTTGTCTTCTGTTTCACAGAACAATCCACAGCTTTAAGAAACATTAGGCCCCCTTTAATCACTACCATAAAATTAATTAACAACCTCTTCTATGAGTCACTCCACCCATCACTCACAATACTTGCACCTTTTTTTCTTTTACGTCCCCTTGATGAGTTCCAACAATCTCTCAATAATAGCTTTCTCTTTGTAGGAGGGTGGTATGAAGCAAATTATATCCTGGAGACAAATACCCTGAAATTGGATTATTAGCGGCAAAAGTATAGGAACTCACATAATAAGGATTCCTTGCAAGATGAAATGGTAGGCCTGCAAAATAAAACATCCGAGCAATCTTTGCATGAAGTTGATCATGAGCCGCGGTGTTAAATGCCTTCTCAAGTGGATTTCCACTAGCACTTCCACTTCTGGTTGGCAATGGTACTTTCTTCGATACATATTGTTGCAATCTAGACTTTGCTTCCTCCTCTAACTTCTGCATTTCAGAAATATCCTTTATTGTTATCTTTGGACAAGCTCCAATTCCAACACCCGCTATTTTTAATAAATGGGCTCTCACCCGTGTATAAGACTCTTTGTAACATTATTACAAAAGTTGAACTACCATGAAACATTACCACTACTTGTGTCAAGTTTCCCATATCTTGTTACATATTTCCATATTGGCTCATTCAAATCTTCTACATTATGTCACTACTAGCACCCGTAGTACCCGTAGAATCTATGTTTCAGTTGAAACAAATCTATACAAAAAAATAAAATGCACATTTAACAATCGAAACACAATTATAATTTAGTTATAAAAAAGTAATCAAAAACTAATAAATCACAATCAAATTTTAAAAATTTAGAAGGATAGAAATTCCAAAACATTAGAATATGCATAAGGTTACAGTTTATATCCAAAACAAATCTTGTTAACTTCACAAGCACATACCAAAGATTCTGTTAACTTAATTTTGTCGCAGAAGAGAATCCACAGGTCTACAAAAGAATGAAATAAGACAACAAGAAATCTTATGAAAGAGTATAAAATCTTAGAATCATAATATATGGCTTGAATCAATCCTATAAACCGACTTCTACCCGGTCAAGCCGCTATCACCCTTTGTCAAAAACTAGCTCAAATCCAAAAGAAAGGAGACTACATATAATGAAAAGCACAGCGTAAAAAGTGTACAAATTCAAGTTATGAAAATAATGTATGCATAATTAAGTATGAAATCAATAATTCCACCGTGAACCTTAACGTATCATCAAGAAAAATACATGATAAATAAATTTCTAGAAATTTGTAGACTCTCTTCCGTGGATTCGTTTTTTTGTAGACACATGGATTTTCCCTCAATAATTTTTTTTTTATGCAAGCTACAATTTATATCCAAAAACAATAACAGAAGAGATGAAAGGAAAGAGAAGACCGAGAAGGAGAAGATCGAGGACCTGGCCTCACCAGACCACGCGGTTGAGGAGGAACCTTCATTAGGCTCATCACGTGGTGAGAAGGAACAGACGGGGACTCGGGGCACACTAGTGACACCACTTATGTGTGGTGGGGATAAGATCAGATACAACCCAACTAGGTTTCATGTGTCTGTGCGTGTCGCGAACATATCGACGGCTATAAAAAAATAAAATAAAATAAAAATGTATAATGCATTTTTTACCACGTGTGTCCATGTCAGATACAGGTACGTGAGCTAAGTTAAGGTGTCGGTCCTTACTAGTTGTGAACACTTAAAAGTAGTCAAATCTTTTGATTCTACAATGGTTGTAACAATAGGATCATATCAAGATTTTTTCTACTATTCTTCTATTGTTGATTTTTTCACCAAGAGACCCTATTTGGTTTACTAACTCCATAAGTTTAGAAAAATATTTTCTTATACTAATTCTTTCTTCATATTTTCAAAATCCCTTCCAAGTGATTGGAGTCTGATAGTTCATACCTTGTCATTACCTTAGAACTCCTTTCTTTGGCTTTGATAGATCCGATGATTCTTGGAAAAATCTTCTCCGAGACTTCTTATTGTATGAAGAAAGAGACTTTGCATCTTTCTTAATAGGATTAATTACACTTTTCGTCCCTGAAAATGGTGTCATTGTTCACTTTTATCCTTGTATTTTCAAAATGTTCACTGACCCCTGCTAGATTGCTGTGATTTTCTTATATTCTCATCTCCCCTTTGAAAATGGTGTCATTGTTCACTTTTATCCTTTGTATTTTTAAAAAATGCTCAATACAGTCCTTTGTGTAACAAGGATTTTGTTCTATTTGGGCCCCTAACATCAGATTACTTGCACATTACATTGCTGACCGTATTGAACATTTTGAAAATACAAGGATAAAATTGAACAATGACACCATTTTCAGGGACGAAAAGTGTAATTAATCCTTCTTAATATCATACTTCAATTTCTCTCTTTCATCATTGGACAAACTTGATGGATTTGAAGGTTCTTCAAACTCATCTTCCACAAAATCCCAAATTTCTTGAGAAAAGAATAAAGTCTTCATCTTGATGGATAATCAAAACTTTCACCATCAAAGAATAGAATAGAGGGTTGTTGGATGTTCATATCATGTATGCTTGAACTTGTCATGATGATTTTCTTCTTTGATCTTCAAGGATCTTCTTAAGGGATTGTTTTCTCTCTCTCTCTTTTCTTTTGCTTCAACTCACTTAATGGTAGATCAACAAGCTCTGATACCACTTTGAAGAAACTTAGAGGTTCTAGACTCGAATTGATTAATAAATGCTTTAGGAGAAGAATGACAATTTTTGCAAAATGAATAAGAGGAATATGAAGAAGAAGCTCATTAATTTCTTCTTCACTCTTTTTCTTATTCTCATCCTTGCATTTCATCCCTATATATAGCCTTAACATGAGACATGCCTAATGCATAAGTTATCACCTAAGCCCTCATAAGTCTTAAGCCTAATGCTAGTTACATTAATGCATTACACAAAAGTCTTAGCACAAATAACACGTATCACATAACATTAGCTAGGTCAAAAATCTCAAGCCAAGCCATTTTTTCAACTTATGAATCTTTAAGGAAATGTACCTTGGAACAACATTAGAGATACACTCTCATTGTATGTGAAATTTGTGGCTAAAAGAATCCTTATAGAGATGCCCAGCACTAAGGAAGTTTCTTACTCATCTACAAGTTTTAAACAGTGACTATTGGTTCTTGTACACAGAATTTGTACATTTTTATCCTCATTTCTTGCATATAAGCTAGCTTCCTACTGGTCCTTGAAAATCTAAAAGCTGCCTTTGTAAGACACATAATGAAGTGGAGAATAAATTTTGGTTCAACATCTGAGCTGCTTTCTACATCTCAACTTAACATATTCTTTTGGATAGTAAGCCTGAAGCATACTGCTGGCCTGAAGAGGATGATAATATTCTCACACAAGATATTCAAACGCAGCCAAATAGTTACAAACATTTTTTCAACATCGCATTTGACAAATATAGACAAGCAATACCTGATTATCATTTATCGCAGCCTCCATCAGGAGCTCATCAGCTTCTTCTTGTGTTGATAGAGAAATGGTTCCCACAGTATCTGGCCACATTTGCACATGAAGCCTTTTGACCATATCAAAATCCCCATTAAGAGCAAACGACCGCATCATAGAAAGATAAAGGTGAGGTTTTGGTCTCAAATTATTACTTTCATTTGCCAGCTTTATTATCTCACCAAATATGCATAGGGCACCTTTCAAAGCAAAACGCGAAACAGATTAGAAACACTAATCACAAATGGTCAGATTACAATTACTTATACGAATGTATATACAACTCTATCTGGATAGAGTGCCAAGAAGTTGTGTGTGCATTGGAAATGTGAGATAGCACATATTCAGAATCAAAAATTGGTATTTAAAACATCAGATATTAGAGTATATACTACCATAGAAACTATATTCACCAATGTGCATACAGAAACATATGTAAAAAAGCTAAGATTATTGACTAACACACACAAACAGTCAGGGAGAGTATAGAAAGGAAGTACCCATAACGGAGCCACAAGCTAGCATTGCATCAACAATTGCAGTATATGCTGTTCGATCAATGTAAAGATCACGTAATGATTTCATTTCCACTACAATTTCCTGCAATGAAAGAAGATCTTTCTTGTCCCCTAAACCCTACAAGTGCATTCAGAAATTTAGCAGTGAAGGGAACCAGATGGTAAAACTCCAGAATTTAAGTCGAAATAATTAAAAGAGTAAGAAATGATCAAGAAACAAGAAACCTGCAAGTGAAACCATGATTTAGTATTTGAGAAGTATGGCAATGATCATATGATGACAGAAACATGAAAAAGTAATTCCGTAGAGTCTGTTTTCTCATTGAATATGAAAATTTTGTAGGATTATAAGCCACAAGTTAGGTTCTTGGAGGCTGACTGAACTATATGATGTTAAAAGCTAGCAAAACTAAAAGCCATATGTTTGTGATACCAATCAGTCAAAATATTAAATAAGATCTATGAGGATATGAGCTGCAATAGCAGTTATATTTAAATTAACCAGATCAAGATAGGTATAAAAAAAGGTGTAATATGATTCCAGTCCCTCTCATTATACCTTGATTTGTGACTTTAAGTCTCTATTATAATTTGAGCCTTAGGGTCCTCTACTTTCGCGATTAAAAAATATGGGTCCCTATTCTTCACAACTTTAGGGGAATTTCAAACATGCCTTTTAAATATGCCTTTAGGGCTGATATTTTTTAAATCATGAAAATATAAGGACCAAAATGGCTCAAATTATATAATAAAGGACCCTAAAGTCACAAAATCGTGTAAATAGAAGGACTAAATTGGGTATTACACACTATACAAAAAATATAGAGTAATCACATAGAACTGTCCACAAATTTTAAGTACCTTCAGTAAAGTGGGTAGGTGCTTAAGTGGACGGCAATACAGGAAAGAATTCGACACCATTGTTGCTAGCTTTTTTGGAAAGCTTCCTCTCCTGCAGGAAGATATATTTATGATTCATGATCCATATATTTATCTTCTGCTGCAATTCAAAAAGGATAATTCTATATAGACCTGAAAACTGGCCTTTTGAAGATACTTGCTCTAGGATCCTTCATTTCCTCGCAATTAACTGGAAATGCAGCATCTAAGATCTCCAGATTTCACACACATGCAAACCAGTGTATTGTAAAAGATTTATTTTATCAGGGCTTTCAGCCTGCTTAAATATTCTCTATATTGCTCAGCATGTAGTCAATGCACCTTGGGGAAATTAGTTCTTCTAAAAAGTAACCCCTGAGAGGGGTTATAATGATGCATTAGCATGCATTCAGAACTTTTCAATTAAGGCACAGAAATTCAATTGAAAACCAAATCATTATTACAAATGGCAATGATATTGTAAAATATAAGAATGTAATTAGCTTTTTGTACCAAGGAAGGAAAATAACCTTCATCAATAGGTTGTAAAGTGGCAAGACCTGGTCTCTCCCCTGTTGGGCACAAGGCGCGATAACGCGTTGCAACAAGCACCATTGGCACGCCGCATATCTCCTGAGGGCTAACATGTATATGTCAGAAGGAGGAAAATCACATGAAAGATGTGAAAGAGGTTTCCCAAATTTATGGTCAAAATTTTTTCCCTTTTAGGAACCACGCAATTCTAAAAAAATTTCTTTGGAATAATAGTCAAACAAAGATAAAGAAAAGCTCTTCTCTAAGGCAAAACCAAAGATATGTACTTAAACCTAGCTTTGAAATTTGCTTTCTTCTTCCTCTCAAGATAAGTTTGGTAAAATGTAGGGGATGAATTTCTATTGTCCAAATCCCAAGGTTCCCATTTTGCAAACTTATGTCTGAAAAAATCAATGTGGAATTGGAATTGATCTTTGAGTTGTAAGAATACAGATGTAACATATCAGATGCTTTAAAACTAACATTATTGACTTGAAACATAAGAACCATCATGCAAATATAGTCATATGATATGTTTCATTCTTCATACAGTAGTTAACTTTCTAAATCAAAGTAGAAATCACTTAAATGCTTTGCTTAGGTAGAGTTCTCGATATTTTTTTTTGTAAGTAGAAAACAAACATAAAGCTTTGTAATCCAGTCCCAAGTCTTAGCGTCACCTGTAATCAAAAGAAATTACTGCTGTCGCTTCAGTGCAACAAACACATAGGGTGGTAACACAAGAAGAAAATCATATTATCATCCAAATAAGAGAAGAAACAAGGGTGGGTGGGTTATGAGTCAATAAGGTTATCCACTACATCTCGAACTAACCTGCCTCAAACCATGAAAACGTTCAATACAGGCCATTATATAAGTCGGGTAGATGCTTTGGGCTTCCCACAGCTGTACCATTTTCCCAGAGACTCAAGTATTTTGAAATGCTTCATCAATTCTTCGAGCCTCACCTAGAGCCTTTTCAGGATCAATAAAAGTGTTTTATCAGAGAAGCTGCACTGTTTTAGATAGACTGGGGTGCAGAAAACACAGCTAAGGATGATCAGATATTTTTCCACTCCATAAAACAGTACTTAGTAGTTGAATCAGACCAAAGCCAATGATCAAGAACCAAAGTGCATAGTCGTACAGAAGAGTTTCTATTAATAATGTTGGTAACCAAATTTCCCTTTGGCATCATCCCAGTCCTTTTTCTGAAGACAAATAGATTAGTTTGACCTCACAAGTTTTCCTTTTGGTTTTAATGTTCATCTCTCCACAAAACTAAAAAATTTGGGATGAGCAAAAGAAAAAAATTTAATTTCAGGAATACACCAAACCATGAAGGTTGGGACTGGTAAAGGCTCTTTTCTTCCCTGCCAAGTGAAAGACCTGGGTTCAAAACAATAGGTAGTAATACCCAATGTGTGGATCATTGTCAGTAAGAATTGTTCGAGCAGAATCTAAGCATAATTTACTTTAAAAAGATGCTCTCCCATTATTCCCCTCAAATTCTTTCAAAAATAATTCCACATTCAGACCTCCACATACCAATGAAATTAAAATGTACAAACTAAGGACATATAACTCATTGTGACCTCCAATTATTCCGCCAACAAAAACTAAGCAAAAATTCAGAGAAAAAAGAAAATAATAATAATAATAATACAAGTTCTTCTATCACCTTTAAAAGAATTGCGTATGATATATCATCTATATCACTACTCTGACTTCCTTAGCCATTTCCTTCAAAGATGCGAATAGCAGAATCAATCGTCTCCTACAGTGAATGCGCATGCTTCCATTACAGCTAGTTCATCACAACTGTACTCAGCTTCCCATGCCTCTTTTCTTGGCCTCCTATTTCCTATCTTCCCTTCCAAAATCTAGGAATAAAAATAAAATGAAATTAAAACTCATTAAAAAGCGTAAAGAATCGGCTTTCATCCAGAAATCAGGAGACAATGAAGTGATCCAACACCTGCCGCAATTGTCTCCTCCTATGCGTGAGCTCGATAACCCGGAGAAGTAAGCCTCCTCTTAAAATTGAGAGCCTGCGGCGACGGCGGCACCTGGAGGGGATTTTGAAGCGGCGGGAGAGGGGAAGGGGAAGAAGGATAGCTCGGGAGCGAAAGCAGCTAGGGTTCTTCCAGGGCGAAGGGGAGGAGGAATTCAAGAGGATTTCTAGGGTTAGTACAAGAGAAGGGGATTGGGACCGGGGATGAAACCCCAGCAGCATCGTCGTGCCTTTAGCTGGAAAAGCTGACCATCGGCCCCATGCGAGAGAGATAGCGAGGGAGCGGGAACGGATAGAGAGCTTTCTATAAGAATTGGTAGCCTCAAGAAATCAAGAGATTGGGTTTGCCGCTGATCTCTAGAACGAAATTGGACGGTGGAGAGCATCCTTCAGAATTTTCAAAAGAGAAATATATAAATTAATAGTAACTTTAAATTATTGTTACTTAAATTGACTCTTTTAGGCCAATAATGTTTTATTTATATTTTTTACCAAAAAAGTCCAATAGAATTTATTATTTTAAGTGAAGACAAGTTACTGTTTAGGGTTCCTAATTTCTCTTTCTATCATTATTTGTTGAATGTTAATGTTTTGCAAATAAATTGCATTTTATCCCATGCTTATTAAAAAAATTCCTTCTATTTTATTTACTTCACAAATTGTATAAAAACATTCTCCCTCCTTATAGGTAAGTTCAAAAATTAATTATACCCACTATATTTATCTTAATTTGGTATTCCAAAAACTACATCCTCATTAATTTTGATAATTCTAGTTTAAAAGTTCATGTTTAAATAAATTAACTTATTTAATTTCACATAACTAAACTCAAGTCATCTCCATAATTCATAACAGTCTCCATGAAATATCACTCTCTGCAACTCACGAAATACCCAATTCATGCAAATTTAAGTGAATGAATAATAGTTGAGTTCTTTGATTAAAGAAATTATATAAATAAGATATTTCTTTTATAAGTGTTTTGTTTAAATAAATCTAGCAATATAGCTAACACTATTCATTACTATCTAAGATAGTGGAGGAAATTCGAATAACCAAATCAAAAATATTTTGTAATAGCAAGAGTGCCAGGATTCCTCGATCTCTTTGATTAGAGTTTTAGCCCACTAAAACAATGGGCACATGGCATTGATC